>FR990074.1:12678883-15210549 GCA_905404285.2 Erannis defoliaria | reverse complement strand
ATATATATTTTTCTAATAAGTACGTACTACGTATTTTTAATAGTTTATTTGCTACGTGCCGATATCAAAAATAGACTGCAAGGTGCTTTGAAGCTGTTTTGACTACTTTGCATATGTAACTTATATAATAACATACAGATCTTATTTAGCACATAGCTAAAACTATTTCAAAGTTCGGAAAGCTGTATTAAGTCAGTAAGTAAATCTGCACTGTACAAGAAGCGGTGACAAAAATAAGTCTTACAAAAAGCCAAAGTAAAAAGCTAAAAGGACAACATAATACTGATAGATTTTCATTAATTTTGGGACCATATTAAGTAGTTAGTAGTTGTAGTTTAATTATTTAAAAACACATTTTACTTTGTAGCTTATTTTTTTGTAAAAAAACATGTGTTTAGGTACTTAACCATATTTTAACTCAATTTTAAGAGAGAATCAAACGAGATTTAGATAAGTATACAAAAGGCGTAGTAAAAGAAATACTGATCAAATCAAACTATACATTATAGCCATTATGCTATTAAGCATAATAGCTTAACTCGGTTAGCTTTTGTTAATAAGCTATTCTGTTAAGAGTGCGACTAATGCCAGAAAAATAACAGATTTCACCCGCACGTCTTCCATTAGTTTAGAGTCGAAAATCGCATGGTACAATTGATGATGATGATGGCTTTGCGCAATTTAGGTGGGGTTTTATTTAATTATTCGAAATGTAGGCATGAAATAAAAAAAAATAGGCTACTGTGCTAAAACATTAGTTTGGCTATGTAATTCGTAAAAAATAATGTGGTGTTGTCGCTGATAATTTAGAGCATTTGCATTAAAACAGTTTTTTTTGTTGGTAATTAGTATTTTTATTTATTTAAAAAAACAGGATTATTTTGCAAAATTCTATTCTGTTACTCGGCTTCTTTAGGGTTTTCCCCTACCTGTAGTTTTTTAATCTGAATATTTACGTTCTTTATTATTAAACTATGTGTTTAAAAATACACCTTTTACTTACTTTTGGCATTAGTCGCCCCCTTAAGCACGTCACACACGTGACTATGCTATAGGCTATGATGTATATAAATATACAATCATAGCATGGCATATTACGATATATTATGTTCTATACAAAAATATTAATATATATTACATAGAGCTGCGTGTGTGTCGAAAATTTGTTTAGAAAATATATCGTAATATGCCATTCTATGATTTATATTTATAATTATATATTATAGCTATGTGTGTACGGGCTTAAGCTATTATGGAGTGGGTGCGCTCTAAAATCGTCACGACGATACACAGCGTACGTACAATAAACGAAATAATGATTAAAATGTTATTGTGATTGTTACTAGTTACTATGTCGCTATATCGTTTACTGATAACAGTGCTTACACCTATAATTATGTATATGTTTTAGTATAATACAGTCATATAAAAACCGTTCGATGAAAAATCTTGGCTTGGCTGGCTTTATATAGAGCCCTATATAAAAAAATCTTCATATTTTCTAGTAATTTTGAATTAAAAACCAAACTACTGAACCGATTTCGATAAAATTGATATGGGGCCACCTCTGAAGTATTACCTACCAAACAAAAAAAAAACATCAAAATCAGTTCATAACTGGCGGAATAATCGTAACAAACAAAAAAAAACATACAGTCGAATGAAGAGCCCCCTTTTTTGAAGTCGGTTGAAAATACGCGCTATTTTATTTACAATTATTTATTCCTGGGTCGTAAAGAAACTTAATCCTCCGATGAGAAGAACGGAACAGAAGAGTCACCGCACGCCGCTATCTCGCTCGCACCTTTCCAAATTTTTTAAGATATGAAACCACTGAAACCAATGAAATATATCTATCGGTAAGATTGTTAAAATAACATAAATAAATAATTAGTTAATATTAGTGGACATTTCACACAGCGCCATCTAGCCCCGTACTAAGCAAAGCTTTAACAAACCAGATAGCTGAAAAAAAAAGAATACAAAGGTTCAGCAGATGAACGATTTGTTTTGAGTTATGCTTATTCTTATTTTTATTCATGGTACTACTTTCGTAGTAGTCTAGTAGTACGTACGTATAATCCATTCAACATTTTATCACGGAAAAGTTCAATGACCTACGTCCGGTTAGTTTGTGGCGATGCGATGCATCTCTTGTGAGATAATAATCACACCGCAAGTAGGTATACTATTTTGAACCGACTTCAAAAAAGGAGGTTCTCAATTCGACTGTATGATTTTTTTTGTATGTATGTTACGCGATTACTCCGCCAATTATGAATAGACTTTGATTATTATTTTGTTTGGTAGGTGATACTTCAGAGGTGGTCCCATATAAATTTTATCGATATTGGTTCAGTAGTTTGGTTTTTAAATCAAAATTACTAGACAATATGAAAATGTCATCCAGGTATTCGCAATTGAAGTCGGATGCATTTAAAAAAAAAAGCATATTATCAAGTATTTCATCGATCTGCTTTGGTGGTTATAGCCTAATCAAAAGAATGACAAAATTTGCATGTATGTGTTATGTGTCTGTAAAAACAATATGTCAAACTTGACATTCGGAATCGATAAAACGGTTTTCTTGACACTTTGTCGAGGCAAAAACCATGCATGCACCGCTGCGTGTGTGCTAACTTCATCCTCTAATGTCTTCCTACTATTCAGTACTTTTTCACTATTAAAAGACGTTTACTATTCGACTTGTACGTATATTAACCGTGACGACTGACTGACTGACTATAGCTAGATCATAATATATACGAGACCAAAAGAGAGGCGAGAAAGATTTTATAAAATATCATTGAACCCTAATGACAGAAATTAACTGACAGTACATGTCTCGCTCTAGCAATGGCTGTACAAAGTGCATGTTTGGCGTAACAACCAGTCAATGTATTATAGTCATTGTATACAGGGTTAGTTCTAATCAGTTAGCATCCTTTTAAGGGCATATTCTGTACATCAAAACAAACAACTTTTGCTATGGGGCCAACACAAAAATCTCGAAACAAATATGAGGTGTTCCATACATTTTGCCCAAGGTCGATGAACAATTTTGTATGAAACAGCTGATATTTTTTCCGCCCATAGTAAAAGTTGTTTGTTTAGAATATGCCCTGATATATAAATATATAAAAGGATGCTAAATGATTAGAAGTAACCCTGTATATTGCATTACCTACAACTATATCAACTGCTTAGATACACCTGTAGGTATTATATATTTATTTTAGAGGAATATTCCACCAAAATGCCTGTCAAATAAGGTTTTATCTGAAATTGGTAAAACGACACTGTATACCTACTACAGATTACTATTATCTTTTCTGTTTTAACATCACTTGCAATAGGCACTTGAACGTTATCAATTTTTATACCTACGTCTTATTTGAAAGTAATGCATCTTCTGTGTGAGCTACGCCTTAAATTGTTACGAGACAACTACAAGAACATTACAAGCTAGTAGTATGACCTGTATCACAGATATGGGTCAATGACCTATATAAGTGATACAGGTCATACCTAACTCTGTACGTATAACATATTCCATGGTTATACTTATTGGCGAAACTGTCTGTTGCTTCGCTTGAGTTGACTTTTGACACTGAATTCACCCCCTTAGGACTCTACTTTCAATAAACGCTATAGTCCACTGCCGGACGGATGGAGGGATGGGGAAGAAAGGTCCTTAAGTGGCGATCTCGAACCGGAAGACACAGCGTAGGTAGGCCTCCCCTAGGTGGACCGACGACATTGTAAAAGTCGCGGGCAACCGGTGCATATGGCAGGTTGTCGTACAGTGTGGCGGTCTAAGGGGGATGCCTTCGTTCAGCAGTGGACGTCTCTGGGCTGATGATGATGATAATGATGATGTATAATCTATGCATCCAATAGTCTCATTATCTCGCCGGTTACGGCCTACCGCTTGGTTTTACGTAAACATTCGACTTTCTCCACACTCTCTTTTCTATACCTTGCGAATCGGACGTTTCTGAATTGTATAAACCGGTATACAGTAGCAGAATCGAAAATAAATAACAATTTGGCAACATGCTTGCGTTGGGGACCATGAGAATCTTTGTTCTATTACGCTAAAACAAATACCGTTATTTACTCTAGATTCTAAGTAGTGCGCTTTATAGTATGCTCAAGGGTTATTTTTCACAATTTATCAGCATTAGTAAAATTAATATTTGTGAGTGTTTAAATTGGCTTCTTAATTTTTTTGTTATTTAAATGTGATATTGTGAATATTATATTATATTCGTCGTCGTCGTCAGCCATAAAACGTCCACTGCTGGAGGAAGACCTCCTCCTTAATAGAGGGGTGTTGCCATAATCGCAGAATGATCACCACCGTTAACCAAGAGGACACTGCTGCCCGTCCTCCGGTGGGTCTGGTTGCAGTTTAAGGACATACCCATATTATATATTATATATTATTCTACATTATATTAATTACTAAACCAAAATGTATCTGTATAATAATTGGTTTCACCCAGTAATTAGGCTCTCCTGGCTGATGCAAAAGACATTATAATAATACACTTCTTAAAATAAAAAAAACAACAGACTTCAACTTCGAATACCTGGAGGACATATTCATATTTTCTAGTAATTTTGATATAAAAAGCAAACTACTGAACCGATTTCTATTACCTACCAAACAAAAAAAAACCATTAAAATCAGTTTATAATTGGCGGAGTAATCGCGTGACATAGATACAAAAAAAACACATACAGTTGAAATGAGAACCTCCTTTTTTGAAGTCGGTTGAAAAGTGATCCTTTTATCACGGTAATCGTCATTGGTAATACCTGTTTACTGAATTATATCTTTTTTTACTGATGATTATGAATGATGGCCAAATCACTAAGTCACGATATTTTAATGCGTTTTGTATATCATAAAAATAAACAACAGATTATGATAAAAAACATTATTAACCAAGCCAAGATGAGATTATTACCAACCAGCCCGCCAGGAAGTTAAAGTGTACATAAATACCTGTTAAATAATATGCAGCTATTTAAATGAGAACAGGAATTCTCACCTATAAATAACGATTTCCAAAGTTCGTACAAAATTTGAACTTCGTTATTTGATAACTTGCTGCCTTCTGTGTGCTGCAGAGTGCACTATCTCGTAGAAAGCTCAAAGATGACCAGACCAGCGACCTTTAAAACTAGATTGAATTCCGATTCATTATACTTAATGTCAAGTTGCACGTGCTAATAATTTAATTATATTTTATCATTTATTTACACAACAATCGTTAAGGATATACGTATATTATACAAGATTTTTATCCGAAAATTACTAGTCCATTATGATGAGAGTTTGTTTGTGTTATGGGATTTCTATTGTAAAAGTACAAGTTTAACTTTTGAAAAATCTAACTTTTATTGTTTTATTCTGATTAATTTTGTTGTTTCTAAAATATTTACGTACTACGGCGTATTTTGCCGTAATACACAAATATTTCAAGCCAGTGGCTTGAAATATTTGTGGCTCGAAGTTTCAAAAGTCAATTGAAGAACCTCGAATATCAAACCACTGTTATTTTCTTATTATCTATTATTTTTAAATTTGTATTGTATATTATTTTTATATTGATGTATTATCTTATTATCTTACCATGAACTGTACCTTCCACTATAAATCATGTAAATAGACCAGGACAAAAGCCACTAGAACTGAAAAAAATATTAAGTACCTACTTATACGGCAGAATACGCCGTAGTACACAAATATGTTAGAAACAACAGGCATAAATCAGTTGTACACTAAAGAATCTGAAATGATAAACCTACTATTGATCTAAAGAATGACGAGGAAGAGGAAGGCATTTTCGTCTAAAAGAATTCAATCTATTCAACAAATGTAACTGAACCTTGAGTTCAAGGCCTGCGTTGATTGTTGTTGATGTAATTTCCCAATCATATTGCGCCCCAAATGCAATATAATATTTTTGTTTCCTGTACCGAAACTGTACCGAAGACCATAGCACATTTTACTAAGCTTTTCTATTCTAGAGTGACGATGAGTTGATGGAGAAAGTGATATGGTGGATTTTTGTGTCGACAGATTGACGACCGCGTGCATCCGTCTTGCGATTGCAGGCAGGGATTTTTTTGCCTAATCATTCAGTATACGAGGGCGGCACTGAAAATTTCGGGAATCAAGGAAGTGACACAACATTACTATTTAAAAATATATTTATTGCTTTTCGAAGTATTCTCCGCGAAATTTGACACATTTTTCCATACGATGGAACCAATCATTGAAGCAACCATTCCATTCGGAAGTTGGGGTCTCCAAAATGGCCGTTTTGTAGGCGTCCACAGCTTCTTCAGGTGATGAAAATCTCTGTCCACGCAATTTATTCTTTATTTTAGGGAAAGTATAGAAATCATTAGGGCTTAGGTCGGGGCTGTACGGCGGATGGTCCAATAATTCTATGTTTTCTTGCTCTAAAAACTCTTTTGTTCTGTGCGCGGTGTGAGAACTCGCATTGTCGTGATGGAGGATGATGCGGCGGTTGCAGTTCTCTTTACGGAGTTCAGAAACGACCTGTGGCAAACAAATGCTAGCATACCATTCTGCATTAACCGTTCTTTGTCCCTCAAGAGGAATAGTCGTAACATGGCCGGTTTTGGAGACAAACGTGGCCACCATTTTTTTTGCAACACTCCGTGAACGAACAATTTTTGTTGGCTTTAACTCATTTTCGAACACCCAAACTCGTGACTGGTTTTTTGTTTCGGGTTCGTACGCGTATATCCAGGATTCGTCACCTGATACGATGTTGTATACAGCATTTGAGGATCCTGCGTGGAATCTTTCGAGAGTTCTGACGCACCAAGTAACGCGAGCCGCTTTTTGCTCTTCACAGAGCGAATGCGGTATCCATCGGGAAAACAACTTTTTTACACCTAATTTTTCATGCAAGATTATTTGTATTTGACTCATGCCAATGTCTAAAGTTGCCTGAATTTCGCGGTATGTCACATGTCGATCTTCCTCAATCAGCTTACGCACAGCATCAACGTTTTCTTGGGTGACTGCAGTTTTTGGACGACCTTGACGGGGATCATCACTGAGCTTGACACGTCCACGTTGAAATTCAGCAAACCAGCGATAAATTGTGGTTTTGGATGGGGCTTTATCACCAAATGCAGAAATCATCCGGTCAACACACCGTTTTTGTGTTAAACCACTTCGAAAGTCATAATAAATCATCGCTCTTGAATTTTCTCGAGTCAATTCCATTTTCTCAACGACTAAACAAGTTTGACAAAACCTTGTGACAAGACCGAGAATATTTTTTTAAATAAATAAATGGTATTCGATTATTAAAACCAAGGAGTTTTCAATTAAAAAGATTTTAATATGACAGAAACAGTGGAAATATTCCATTCCCGATACTTTTAGTGTAGCCCTCGTAATGTAGCCTGCGCTATGTATGGTAAACTTCTTTTGTCATAAGATAACAAAAGGAGTTTTGTAAACAGGGCCGATTAAAATAAACAATTATGCCACACTAAAAACCGTAAACACATGTTTTCTATAACAGGACTTTTAGCCTGCGGAAAAATATTTAGTTTTTGAATATTTTTGTATGAAGTGATTCCAGACTTATGGTATTTCTATGTTTTTAAAGCTTAAACAGGAAGAAAAATTATGACCTCTGGCAGGATTCGAACCTGCATGCGAGCAGTCTCTATGGGTTTCCGTCCCAACTGCTTTGCCAATTAAGCTACAGAAGTCTCTGCCTTAGAGTCCTGCCAGAGGTCATAATTTTTCTTATTGTTTAAGCTTTAAAAACATAAGATATTTAGTATCATCGTTTTGTTTCAGTGCGCACAAGTGGCTACAAATGTGGTGGAACAGAAGCACCAAGTGTCCAGAGCCAAGAGGAGCAGAGCACTGGGCAGCAGAGCGTTTAGGGGAAGCACTGTCTGGTTCACAGGACTGAGTGGAGCGGGGAAGACTAGCATTGCTTTCGCGCTTGAAGCCTATCTAGTATCAAAAGGTAAGGCTTATTTCTTATCGTCGTCGGGTCGTAGTCGAAGTATGAGAGCTTTTGCATGAAAATGGCGTCCAAGTAAAAAAAGTAAAAATAAAAATAGTTTTGTATTTTCCATTCCCAATAACGTACGTATATAACCTATTCATCGAAGTTTAATTTTAATGAACCTTAGCACCTTTTCTAATTAGAAATAAACACTTTCTTTATGGAACAACAGCAAGCATACATTAATAGAAAAATACATTATCACAACATATACAGGGTTAGTTCTAATCAGTTAGCATCCTTTTAAGGGCATATTCTGTACATCAAAACAATCAATTTTTACTATGGGACCAACATTGAAAACACGAAAAAAATATTGCTGTTCCATACATGTTACCCAAGGTCGATGAACTTTTTGTATGGAACAGGATAATTTTTACGCGATTTCTATGTTGACCCCATAATACAAGTTGTTTGTTTTGCTGTACAGAATATGCCCCTAAAAGGATGCTAACTGATTAGACCTAACCCTGTATAAGCATTCGTGTTTGGTTGGTTTTTAACTAAATCGAACGAATTACCTTTATAAACTATCTATAATAAAACTGTAACGAAGCGATTACTGTACATTGACGAGAATATTTAAAAATATTTTTTTACGAGTGTATGAGAGTAACAGAAGTCAAAAGTACAGTTTTTATTCTTTTTGTCTAAATGCCTGCCTAAAAAGTCAAACACGTGGTCCGTTATTACCAAATTAGATCTCACGGTTAATATGAGGGCCCAAAGAGAGCAGTTTTCCGAATTGCTAAAGAATTGTTAAAGTCGATTTTTTTATGCGGAACGAAAATCTTATAGTGATTTGGTGTCCATTGCTGGACTTAGGTCTATACTCGAAAGGCAAATAAGCCATTTATCCACTACGCTGGCCCAGTTGCGGGTTAGTGGATTGACACAATATACATTAACATTAACGCCAAACAGATCATTTAGTTCGGGCCCGGGATTTGAACTCGCGACCTTACGATTTGAAGTCCAGCGGTCCCGAATTAGGCTACTTGGCTTTTTAGGCTCTGCGGTCACATTGATGAATTACAAATCGTGATACCTCTTGGTTGCGTGCGCGGGCCATTTGTCGCCACGGAACCAACACGAATACCCCATCTACCCGACCTATAATAGGTACTGATTATCTAGTAAATACAACATAAGACTGCATTGTGCATTCCCTCATAATGAAGTATCTATCTTTAGAGAGGTCCCAGTGTAAGATGGTGCGAGATACAACATATTATTATGCACGAAGATATCGTTACAAATGATCAGCCGAAAAAAAACCATCCTAAACGTTACTTTGTTATTTAAGTAAAATAAGGTCATGCGCATAAAACTATTAGGTCCACGCAAGCGAAGCCGCAGGTATAGCTAGTAATTGTATAAAAATGATCGATGTTCCATTAAAATATCTTTTATATTTAAGTGTTCTCCGAAACCGTCACTAGCCTTTCTGATCCCTGTGCTTCGATCTCATTACGTAATTTGCCTCGGTCTTTATAGTTTAGTGCTATAGGGATTTTATTGTTCCCGTGACCTTGACTTTAATTGGCACAATAAAGTTACTCTACTTTAGGTACCTACTTATATGCAATAATTATTACGATTCTTGCTGCAAATTAAAATTTTATGGCTTAGAGTTATTAGCCATAAAAAGAAGCAAAAAATCATCGATAAGGGGAAGATACGTCTCGTGAGCAACAACTGGACCTAACTGGACAAACTATAATATCCACACCAAGTAAAATTATATTTCCAATATCTTGGCTTCATGTGCAACAAGAACAAAGAAACACGCAAACCATAAAATAAATCGTAAGTAGGAATTTTAAGTACCAGTCCAATTGAATCTGCTTAATAGCGTGTGTAAAACCTAACGTATACAGTCAAAATATTTCCATTTCTAATGAGATCTATGCATGAAATCTTATTGGAATTATCTAAGCTTATAAATTGTGTTCATTGGGCACTAAGAATGCACTGTACCGCATCAAATGCTTTACTAAGATCCACAGCTCGTGGTGTTTCGCAAGGGTCACTTTGTGTAGGTGTGTGTAGTTGTAACGTAAACACAGTCGCCTTTATTATCTTAGTAATACAACCTCAATCTTGAACAATTAACGCCTAATTAAATATCTATTAAGTTTGGCATCGACTTAAAACAGCTGTCTCTTGTTGTTAAGTAAATAATCACCACCTCAACTTTGTAAAGGGCGCCGTACATCTTCAACGCAATGAATATGATTCTGAGCACAATGCAATTAGTATATATCTTGCATGCAGATAATATAAACTCATTGGATTGCCCAATTTCATTTGCCAATTTGAACCTTATGTTCTTGGTATATTTAATTAGAAAAACTAAGTACCTAGCAATCCAAGTGCGTGCGAGTTTAATGCGGACTGCATTTGCGTATTTGTTACGTTGTTATAGTAGTACACCTATAGCAGGCCGTCATTATGTATTTATGCTGTTGGCGTTTGTAGTGAAGTGTACGTGATGTATAAATATAATACCGGTCTCTACATTGGTTCTACCTTCTTCGTTACATGCCGTCTCGTCTCGTCTCGAGATCGTCTATTATTAGGGATATCAAGAACTATGCCCAGAGATTTTTGAGTCACCAAGTACGCCGTCATCCCTTTGGTTTCTCGTTGTATTATCCGCTGGTGTATACCATATTCATTGGCCGGCATGGTAGTGTCTTAGAAAATATGTTAATCTGAAACCCATAAATTTAACTAGAATATTACACTTCAAAATGGAACAAAGTAATGGTTGCATACTACTACAATACGCTTTAATAACTGTAAAGGCAGGTTCTGTGAAAAGGTCTTCCAGTACCAAAACTGAAGACACAAAATTATGCTCAGGTAGATTGGCGCAAATAATAAATCGATCCTCAAATTCCACAATACGAGGGCGGCCCGGAAAATTTCGGGAATCAAGGAAGTGACACAACATTACTATTTAAAAATATATTTATTGCTTTTCGAAGTATTCTCCGCGAAATTTGACACATTTTTCCATACGATGGAACCAATCATTGAAGCAACCATTCCATTCGGAAGTTGGGGTCTCCAAAATGGCCGTTTTGTAGGCGTCCACAGCTTCTTCAGGTGATGAAAATCTCTGTCCACGCAATTTATTCTTTATTTTAGGGAAAGTATAGAAATCATTAGGGCTTAGGTCGGGGCTGTACGGCGGATGGTCCAATAATTCTATGTTTTCTTGCTCTAAAAACTCTTTTGTTCTGTGCGCGGTGTGAGAACTCGCATTGTCGTGATGGAGGATGATGCGGCGGTTGCAGTTCTCTTTACGGAGTTCAGAAACGACCTGTGGCAAACAAATGCTAGCATACCATTCTGCATTAACCGTTCTTTGTCCCTCAAGAGGAATAGTCGTAACATGGCCGGTTTTGGAGACAAACGTGGCCACCATTTTTTTTGCAACACTCCGTGAACGAACAATTTTTGTTGGCTTTAACTCATTTTCGAACACCCAAACTCGTGACTGGTTTTTTGTTTCGGGTTCGTACGCGTATATCCAGGATTCGTCACCTGATACGATGTTGTATACAGCATTTGAGGATCCTGCGTGGAATCTTTCGAGAGTTCTGACGCACCAAGTAACGCGAGCCGCTTTTTGCTCTTCACAGAGCGAATGCGGTATCCATCGGGAAAACAACTTTTTTACACCTAATTTTTCATGCAAGATTATTTGTATTTGACTCATGCCAATGTCTAAAGTTGCCTGAATTTCGCGGTATGTCACATGTCGATCTTCCTCAATCAGCTTACGCACAGCATCAACGTTTTCTTGGGTGACTGCAGTTTTTGGACGACCTTGACGGGGATCATCACTGAGCTTGACACGTCCACGTTGAAATTCAGCAAACCAGCGATAAATTGTGGTTTTGGATGGGGCTTTATCACCAAATGCAGAAATCATCCGGTCAACACACCGTTTTTGTGTTAAACCACTTCGAAAGTCATAATAAATCATCGCTCTTGAATTTTCTCGAGTCAATTCCATTTTCTCAACGACTAAACAAGTTTGACAAAACCTTGTGACAAGACCGAGAATATTTTTTTAAATAAATAAATGGTATTCGATTTTTAAAACCAAGGAGTTTTCAATTAAAAAGATTTTAAAATGACAGAAACAGTGGAAATATTCCATTCCCGATACTTTTAGTGTAGCCCTCGTAGAAACATAACCTTGCTCCTATCTAGCACATTATTATCAGTTCCATGGCTTAACTCCGATATCATGGTTGTATAATAAAATCGACCTTTTTCCTTTCACCATGTACGGAATGAATAATGATTTATTTTGCATCATGACCGCTAATTGGTATTCTTTTCTAGGCCTCTTTTGAAATGCCATTTCTAACATTCTTTCTTTGTTCGGGTCGGTATAGTTTTTCGGGTGCATATAGGGTTGCGTGGAACGATATTACTAAGCTTATAGAATGGCATTAGTTTCATTGTCAACAACTAATTCAGGGAAAAAAACTGCTATTCCTAACATTTCGTCAAGGATAGACATATTTTTCTATGTAATATTTTCGCATAATAATTATGCTTGCCTATTGCTATATAGCGTTGGGACCTATATGGATGATCGTTTCAAGAATTTTCTTTCCCCTATGAGTAAAGCATTATATAAAATCCATTCTATATGTCATCCTGGATGGGATCATTTATTTCATATTTCGCTCCTGTCTGCTCGTCGTCTTGTCAGAAATGACTTAGGGTACATTTTGACAGAGTTTTTGCGCTATGCAACTTGCAAAAACATTTATTAGACCAGCAGCTGTACTAGTTGATTCAATGTAATGCAAAATTTATTGACGCCTGTACTCGTGTATCTTACTGTATCTTTTGCCGTCTGTATTAAAATATATTCGTAAATGATATTATTTCCAAACTATGTTTGAAGACAATATACAGTAGATCACCTGTTTTGAGATGCTTTGTTATGAGACTGATACATTAGTATACCTACAATAACTGAATTGAATCTGAAAACGATTGTTAGTAACTCTGTTCTTTGCATTACATTATTGTATTGCATTTGTAAAAGAAATCCGCATGACGCACACTTCAAAATATATCTCGACTCCGGCGCCGGTCCCACATCAAGATTGTGATTGTCTTGCTTGCTGATGATTTGCGTTGGATGGATTCGACGCCTTTGAAGAAACTGTTGGATGGATTGGACGATCTCTGAAAAAACTCTCAGGAATTATGTACTCAAAACTTTCTCGTGTGGGGCCTGCGACCGTGTTCAAGAAGTATCTAGGTAATTTCAAAAAAATTAAATCGTTTGTGAATTCTATAATCTCCAACCATAACAGGTTTGAAGGACATTTGCGATTCAATACAAAAGATTATGAAGCTTCATCGCATATTTATATAATTACAGCCTGATTTAGTCTGTGCAACCCCGGAGTCATAATTGAAAGTCAAGGGTATACAAGCTAATTGCAAACATCGTACTAAAAATATTTATCACAAGTACTTTAAAAAAAACAAGTGACTTTAATTCGTTTCATCATCATCACAATCAGCCTATCATAGTCCACTACTGGACATAGGCCTGGCACACCACTCAGCCTGAGCTGTCCTACGGATATCGTCACTCCATCGTGTCTCAGGGCGTCCTACACTACGTTTGTCGATTCGTGGTCTCCAATCTAGAACACTAATTACTTTATTCCTTTACTTGGATGTAATTTAAGTGACGAGACGACCAAGTCGTTCGCCTGGTGGTATGCGTCACGCCTGCCACTAACAGTAGCAGTGCCAGAATTGTGAACTTGCGAACAGGATTGTGCGAACAGGACGCCGCACTGCACTGCGCTCGTCACCCTGAGATATTAGATGTTAAATCTCTTCATACCCAGTAATATCTCTGTTAACATTGCCCTTCAAACAGGAACACAGTAATGCTTACACACTACTGCTTGGCGGTTAAATAATTGGCAAAGGTGTGCTACTTCTCCAGGCGGACTCTGCAGTAGAGACCTACCACTACATGATAGTATAGAGTTATAGAGTATAGAGGTAACTTTACAATTGCATAAAATATACTTTTTACTTCGGCGCTACAACCCTATCAACAATCTTCTACCTTCTACCCTCCTCAACAATCTTCTATTTCGGTGTGGCTCTAGTTTCCCTTCGCGAGGATGTTTACTAATAAGCTAAGAACTGTGACCACTTTTATCCTTATAGGACAGCTTTGTGGCAAAGGTTGGAAACGAAAAATGCATAGGACATAGGACGATATATCGTCCTTGATGCGTGTAACCCGGAACTCGGAGCTCACTAAGTATTCATCGTTACAGGAATCCCTGCGTACGGTCTAGATGGCGACAACATCAGAACAGGGCTTAACAAGAACCTCGGCTTCACCAAAGAAGACAGAGAAGAGAACATCAGGCGAGTGGCTGAAGTGGCCAAGCTGTTCGCAGACAGCGGTGTCGTCTGCCTGTGCAGTTTCGTGTCGCCTTTCGCTGAAGTAAGTTAAAAACAGAACAGGTAAAATAACAGCAGAATTAGTAGAGAAAGAAAAAAAAAAGTTTAAAAAAATACATTTTTTTTTTGAAAACGAAAGAAAATGGTTATATATTTGAGCTACTTATTTTTATTTAAAACTAGATGTTCAATAGTAAATGGCGACGCGTTGCAGTGATAAAAAAGGACGATATTAAAACAAGCACATATTCAATTCAATATTGTTTCCTCAACATTTCAAAGCAGTTTAACATCTGACTTGGTAAAACACAATCTAAAAATTACTGTGTCGTAAGAATTAGATTATGTTATACAGGGTTAGTTCTTATCAGTTAGCATCCTTTTAAGGGCATATTCTGTACATCAAAATAAATAACTTTTACTATGGGGCTAACATTGAAATCGCAAAACAATAACAGCTGTTCCATACATTTTGCCCAAGGTCGATGAAGTTTGATGAAGTCTGATAATTTTTCGCGGTTTCAATGTTGGCCCCATAGTAAAATGTGTTAGTTTTAATGTACAGAATATGCCCTTAAAAGGATGCTAACTGATTAGAACTAACCCTGTAGAATAAATAGACCAGAAACTGGTGCTGGTCATCAAGGGTGCTATTCTTATGCAGTATTGTATTACCTTCTGCTGTATTCATAGAACAACTCTAAACAGGCAATTGAGCTCCATTGTCTACCATACTATTGCTATCGGTCAAACGCAAGCGTAGGTCGAATAGCATAAATATAGCCTAGACCTGATATATCGTTTCACACGAGTTTATTAGGCGCAGGCCACACAGAAATGGCGTCGGGCAGCTTGCCATTCCATTCAAATTTCATACTAAATGAAATAAGGCACACACCGAATGACGTTGATAGGGCGCGTCCGCGCCCAAAGCACGCCCGATGAACGTCGTTCGGTGTGTCCTAAATAGGGTAGATGACTGATGTTTAAATCGTTGAAACCAATAGCGTTGATGAAGAATTTAAGTAAATGTAGTATGTTTAATTGAATAATAATTTTATTCGGTTATTGATCTTCTGATATATAAGCAATTAAAGTTTTTGTTAGAGCCAACTCTGTCCCTTTCCCACAAAACAAAAAATGACGTCACGCCTTACTAGTCAGAATATAATTTATATGGCGTACTGAGAAGTGACGTCACGATTTGCTGTTTCGCCTCTCTGTCTAGCATGATATTAAAATGCTTATAAGTTGCTTATTTTTGATCAGATTTTAATTTTCTTTTCATTAATCAGCTATATTTATGGGCCACATTTTAATAGGACAATAAAAAAATACCAGTCATCTAGCCTATTGTGTCTAATTGCAATGTATTTAGTATGAAATCTGAGTGGAGCCCGTGCCATGTCCCCGCCCGATGCCATTTCTAAGTGGCATGTGACTAAAATTTTGAGAACCAACAACTTCATCCATTTTGGCTGTGCTTATTATGTTCTACGATCAAGGAAACAGACAATTCCGCACCATCCGTTCGACCGCGTCCTACGTAAAACTCCGCCCAATCACGGCGCGCGCGTGTTTGCCTCGTCGTCAGCCATAAGACGTCCACTGCTGGACGAAGGCCTCCCAATAGAGGGGTGTTGCCATAATCCCCACGCTCGGCAGGCGGCTTGGGGATCGCAGAATGCCCACCACCGTTAACCACGCGTGTTTGCCTATGGTATGTGTATAGCAGATAGGCAGGCGTGACTCTTACCACCAGGCAAACGCCTCGCTCGTCTAGAAATTCCATTGCATAAAAAATATGTTGCATTTCTATAAAACTACTTACTATTTACTTGATAAAAGTGTAAAACGAAAAAACGAAAGTCTACATCATAATGAGGACCGTTATCAAGTTTGAATACGGTAATACCTACTCGTGGTTTAATGAGGCGATATAATGGACTTTAAGTCATTGACATCGCCGTTTGTGAAGTTCCGATTCTAGGGTAATAGGTAATGGGGTGAGAGATAATCAAACAAAAAAAGAATCGGTGCTAAAGTGTTGATGTTTGTGTGTGTTAGAGCATATTAACCCAAGATAAATGTAACTGGGGTTTTAATGAGGCCCAAGGGGTTGACAACATTTCAGCCGTCTTTCAACCTACGCCTGACTGAATTTAACATCGCTAGATTTATCTTTTAAAATCTAGTTTTATCCACATAACACCATCACAAATTGCAATAAATAAAAAAACACTAATCTCTCATAAGATAAATAAATACATGTTGTTCCAAACCAAGGAACTAAATTGGGGTTAAACGTCGACTTCTACAAATTGGCTGTAGCTGTAGCGAGAACCCTTTTGATAGCTTTTTTAAAGCTCCAAAATATACTAACCTGATTTTATACATATTAAGTGCATCACAGGCGTCTAGTCTATTTACATATTAAAGCTTAAAAAAAGTTTAATGATAGAAGAAAGTAATATAAACTTACACACAATGACATTACTCAATTGTAACGAACGCACAAACGACAGTTACAGTTTCACCTCCAAAATGCAAATATGTAACGAGTCTCCCCATTGTGGCAGGACCGAGAAGTCGCACGGCGCATTCACACGGACTCGGAGCTGCCATTCTTCGAGATCTTCATCGATACTCCGTTGGAAGTCTGCGAACAAAGGGACACTAAGGGACTTTATAAGAAAGCAAGAGAAGGCTCCATCAAGGTCTGTATATACTCAATTAAAATCACAGTATACTAATAAGAGGAGAGAGAGACGCAAATTAGTGCCTGTGAAACTTCGATATTTGAAGTTTTTGTCATGTTAATCGTGCAGTACTATAATAAAATAAATTTTGTTCTTCCAAATCACTAAACAAAACAAACGTAACGTCTCGGCAAACGTAGGGTAGGACGTCCTGAGACTCGATGGAGTGACGATATACGTAGGACAGCTGGCAGTGGTTGGAAGCGGATAGCTGAAGATCGGGATGAGTGGCGTGCCTTGGGAGAGGCCTATGTCCAGCAGTGGACTATGACAGGCTGATTATGATGATGATGATGAAATCACTAAAACATACAATTTCTTTGAATGTTTTTTATTTTTGAATCTCTTAGCAGGTTATGAAATAGTAAATCACCTAGGTAGGAAGAGTAAAGAAAAAAATCTGCGTAATTTTTGCTTAAATTTTCTATCATGTCGATCATCCAATATCTACGTTTCCGGGTTTGCTCTAGAATATTATTATTCTAGATTTCTATAATTTTCTAGAATTAAATTTTAAGGAACTAGGTATTTTATTTAATTTGAAAGTTATATTTTAGTGGATAAACAGGAAAACTACGGTGGTTAAATTGAAGAACTATAAACTGTATAAGAACTGAACTATATAAGAACTATATTGTATTAAAACGTAATAAGCTAGACCCTCTGATTCTTCAACCAACCTCCTAACTTACGAAGCAGTTCTTCAATTTAACCACCGTAGTTCTCACGTTTATCTACTAAAATATAACTTTCAAATAATAATAAAAAACCTAATTCCTTAAAATTTTATTCTAGAAAATTATATAAATCTAGATTAATAATATTCTAGAGCAAATCCGGAAAATGTTACTTGATCACCATAGCCTCAAAAATGTTGAGGTGAACTGGTCCGGTGCTGAAGTGTAAAATGGACGACGACCTTAACACTTCGAAAACGATCATGGTTAAATAAAATGTTAGCAACATGCCCTGCAAAACAATAGGTAATCAACTAATCAAACGATTACCCGATTACGTGAATATCTTCCATTTCATAAACAACTGATTAGGATTGTTTGCCACAAGCGAAGATATCTTAGATAAAACAATATCATCTATAAGACCGAGATCAAGTGATTGTGCTAATCTAAAACAATAATACGGTAGATGACTGATATTTAAATCGTTGAAACCTGTACCTGTGTTGATAGCTTTAATGAAGAATTTAAGTAAATATAGTATGTTTATTGAAAATATAATTTAAACCGGTTATTAATGTTCTGATATATGAGCGTTTAAAGTTTTAGGTAGAGCCAACTCTGTCCCTTTCCCACAAAACAAAAAATGACGTCACGCCTTACTTGTCAGAATAGAATTTATATGGCGTACAGAGAAGTGACGTCACGATTTGCTGTTTCGCCTCTCTGTCTAGCATGATATTAAAATGCTTATAAGTTGCTTATTTTTGATCAGATTTTTATTTTGTTTTCATTAATCAGGTATATTTATGGGCCCCATTTTAATATGGCAATTAAAAAAAAACCAGATATCATAGATATAGATAGGTGATACCAGAGATAGGTGTCATCCGACCCACGGCAGCGCTCAGAAATAAATGCCACTCACGGTCACCCATCCGAAGACTAACCGGGCCGTCCGTTGCTTAACATCGGTGATCGTTTAGAATCACCTAGACAAGCTACGCCACGAGCGCTACAATGTTAATATTGCGCTATTTAATGTTATGTACACTCGTATGTAAAGTATAATCAATATCATTGATTAGTACTAACAATCTATTTAGGCAACATTAGATAACAACTTTGGTTCAATAATCTTGAATAATTAGTAATTTTTAGGGTCCCATACGCGAAGGATGTCCAACGAGACGCTATTACTAAGCCTATCATGTCTATCTGTCCGTCAGATCTATTAAAACTTGTATAACTGAACCGTAATGTGATATGAATCGTTCTGTATTTTTAACATGTTACTATGTTATGCCACTTCTATGATCTGTTGTAAGTGCCTAATACATAAATAAATATATAAATAAAGTAGACGGTTGAAGTTTTCACAGAATATGCATGACGACGACCAGTAACCAGAGAAATTACTTGGCTCGAAGAGATTTGACATCTGATATCTCAAGGTGACGAGCGCAGTGCAGTGCGGAGAAGGATTTTGTTCGCAAGTTTACAATTCTAGTACTGCTACTATTATGGGCAGGCCTGACGCTTACCACCGGGCAAACGTCTCGCTCGTCTCGTCACTCTATAACATAAAAAAGGTGTTGTAAAAGGCAAAATATCACTCAGTCTATGGCATTGATTATTTTTTGTTTATACGCATTCCAAATTAAAATGATCCCGGGAACGCTGAAAATAACAGGTTACCACGTTATTGTGTTGTTTTTTAATTTTGTCACGTTAATGTGATCTTTTTCAGGGATTCACAGGCATCACTCAGGTGTACGAAAGACCTGAAGCGCCGGAGCTGGTTGTTCAAACAGTGGGCCACTCTATAGAGGAGTCTACTATGCAAGTTGTTCGATTACTAGAGTCTAATGTAAGTGTCGACACTATTCTATCCCAATAATAATATAAATGCGAAAGTATGTCGGTACGTGTGTCTGTATGTTTGTTACCTCTTCACGCCAATCGGCTGTACGGATTTGCATGAAACTTGGAATGGAGATAGCTTATTTCCCGGACGAAATAACATATAGGCAACTTTTTATCATTAACATCACCGTTTTTCATCATAACGCGGGTAAAATCGCGGGCGCAGCGGTAGTCTCTCTAGCTAGCTCTATAACTTATAGATTAGATTCGCTCACCCGCCGTGTGGTGATGAAATGTAATGATGATGATGATGAAAAGTAGCCTATGTGACATAACTCTCCGACCCTTAATTGGTAATTCTATATCCAGGCCATAAGGGTCAACCCATACGTACCACAACCAGAGCACATCGCAGCGGCAAAATGTGGTGACGCTGTGGCTACGTGTGAATAGTGTCGTTGCAGCTTTTTGCAGTTGCGCTGTGGTACCGACAAAGTGTCGATGTGGTTGCGTCGTGTGCAGACACAGTTTGACTCTGCTTCGACTCTCTGAGCGCGCACTGTCGTTGCGTCGACGCAACGTTGTATCTGCGATGTGGCGGTCGGCTATTTCACTGTGTAGCTGGTGGTTGCGATGTGGTTGCGTTGTGGTTGCGATGTGGTCGGTATCAACCACGCGGTCGATAACGACGGCAAAATGTGGTACGTGTAAATTCTACTATCCATTTTCAATACAAAATATGCGCCCGACCACGTGTTGTGGTTGTGGTACGTGTGGATTGACCCTAAATCACGTCCATTAATTGCACTGTTGCTAAATACAAGAAATAACCACGCTTTCTCATTTGAAATACAATTATTTATAATAGGATAGTAGGAAACTACGTATAAAAGAAGGCCTTTGCTACGTAGTCGGTCAGAGCTGGCTGCTATAAAAAGCATTCTGGAACACTTCATCAAAGAACAACTCTACTTTTTGAACTACTGACGCGGACGCAACGCATTCGACTCGGCCTGAGTCACTAATCTTTGATAGTCTAAAATTATCGGAAATCGATGAATCGATCTTAGTAGGCACTACTGACGATTACGAACATGTAGTGTGCACGCAAACCTATTAATGTTTCTTTGCGCGTTACATAATTGAGTTGTAGAATGCGCCTTGGATCGATAAAACTTACACTCGAAAAGTAAATAGTTATGATGGAACTGAAAATAGATATAGGAATAATTAAAGTATAAGGTAAGATCGGAGTTTTCAACCTCGTCATCAGCCACTGCTGGACGGAGGTCCTTAGGGGTGGGTTGCCATAATCCCTACGCTTGGCAGGCGGCTTGGGGATCGCGGAATGTTCGTTCACCAATGTTATCCGAGAGGACGCTGCTTCCCGTCCTCCGGTGGTTCTGGGCGTAGTTTTAGGACATACCCAGGTCTAGTCCAGTTTTCAAATTGCTTAAAATGTTTTATTTCTATAAAGCAAACAACCGTTGTATACAGTAGGTACAATTTAACGTTGAACGTCCGATTCCGATTCACTATAGAGCTTAGTTCTAAATGACACTCGCAGCCAAAACACGGAAAAAAATCTACTTATTAATACAGTCAAAGTAATACTGCTAAACAATTTGCAACCAATCGACCATGCATACTTACTATCACTTTGTCAGCAATTATTGTTGTCAATAATAACCCATTACTGTAGTAATGGACTTGTGAGAACTAAGTCGTGATTCATAAAAGTTACTATTTCCTTAATTGGAATTTTTCAGCGTTTTTTTTCATACAAATGCAATTTTATATATAGACCTTGGGAATTTAACAATCTCCTTTCCATCGAGATTGTTTCCTTAAACGGTTTGCCCTTGATGTAATAATGAAAATAATCAAGGAAAATTTATTAAAATATCACGTTACAGTTTTTGAATGGAGTTAAAACTCGGAATGCATTCAGGAAGCAGCGCTAAACGAAATAACTGGGCATGCATTGTTTCTATTTTTTGTTTGTTTATAATAAGTTAATTCAACGGGTTCTTGTCCCCGTCGGTGCAGGAAGTTTCAAACAAGAGTATCTTAGTTTGTTTATTATTATTTTAAATACACGTACGCAAAATTTGTTGCGTATATTAGTATAGTACACATGTTTAGTTATTTAATAGTAGTTTGAGTATAGAGAAGGTTTATTAACATTGATATTTTCTTGAAAAGTCTTCAGTGCATCAGTGCCCAAATAAACATATGATTTTGGAGCTGATTAGAAAACTGCAGAACCATAGTGCATTTTTTCAAAGAATCATGTCTTGAGCAAAATGGTAATGGTGGTAATGGTAATGGTGGTGGTATGTCCTTAAACTGCAACCAGAACCACCGGAGGACGGGCAGCAGCGTCCTCTTGGTTAACGGTGGTGACCATTCTGCGATCCCCAAGCCGCCTGCCAAGCGTGGGGATTATGGCAACACCCCTCTATTAAGGGGGAGGCCTTCGTCCAGCAGTGGGCGTTTTATGGCTGATGACGATGTCTTGAGCTTACTCTTAATTTATAAAAGAAGTACGTAAGTACGTAAATCGGTTTGTAGTAATTGGTTTTTGAGTTTTTGGTCCTTATTTTTGAAGTCGCTTAGAATAGGCATGATGACTACATTTTTTATTACCTCATAAAAAAGCTGATCATCAATAGAGCCTATCAACGAAAACAAAATTTAAAATAATTCAAAAATAAATAAGTTCTAAGTATTTTAATTTCAAGCTAGACAGAGAGCGCGCTATACTGAGCTATGGCGTCAAGCCTCAGGCGCAGCATACAAGTGCTATACTAACACGTGTTTTGCGAGAAAGGGATAGAGCATCCCCTCTCTTTCCCCACCTAAAACTTTAAACACTCATATCTCAGAGATTTATCAGCCAATACAATTTATTTTTTCAGTATGTGTAATGTATTTAGTTATATTCATCACTAAGCCTGTTATTTGTCATAAATTAAACATTAGGCCACACGCCTATTAGACTTTTTAAACAAAGTAAATCTTAAAAAGCGATTTAGTTTCAAACTCTGTTGACATAGTACCATAATGAAACAGCGCCTCCATTAGCCGCAAATGGATCCTACGATTTTATACACTTTCTAATAACTAATGAACAAGTAAAGACAATTTCTTGGGAAAAATAATGCTAGGAGTACAGTTAATTTCAATTAGCGATCCTTTTCGAATCGATTCATTCACTCCGACTTTTGTGGAATCCGTATGGTACAGATGGTGTTAGGGTCGTTTATAAATATTGCTATTGCTTTACGGATCACAGGTTACCTAAATAGCTATTCGGTTGCAGTTAAATAACGGTGACCTGATTAAAAGTATGTATGGGTCGCTCCAGCTCGCATAGTTACCCCTCGCCACTATTGTTTGACTATACAGAATAATAACCGAAAATTCTAATCACATAATACTATACACGATCCCTCATATTAGGTTACGTGAACCTGTTACTGTTATATTAATAACACTTCTACCGCACAGCACGGCTGTAAGTCACATCATAAACTCAAGTGAAACCGATAATGAAAACTGTTTTTTTTCTAACGTATCTTCCACAGAGTATAATCCCTTGTTTCGAGAACAAAAACGTGGTCGTTGAAGAGCTGTTCATATACGGAAACAGACTCAGCAGCGCCATTGAAGAGGCTTCGAGGCTTCCGCAGATCGAACTCAGTGAGCTGGACTTACAGTGGGTTCAGGTTAGTTCCAAACCTCTGAGGTTCGAAATATGAACCTAATAAATATAGCTTGGCAAAAAAATCATGAAGCAGAAACTTTTTTCCTCCCCCTCAAATACTGTACCTCAAATCACGTCAGTGGAGTATTATCCAATAAAATCTTCTTACGTACTATGGGTTCGCTTGTATTCTGAACTATTTGCGATAGTACCCCCCTTTCTCCCCTATTCATTTGTACTCTAGTTATACTTGTTTTTTTTTTAATGGGAACGTGTTCGCCAGTGACGCGGAAATACTGTTTATTAAGTACTTGGCGAACCGATTTCTTACTTGTTGGCTGCCGAGTACTAGAAATATGCCAGATTAAAATGTAATTTAAAATAAAGTAAAATTGGATTAATATACAGTAACCGTCATGTGCATAAAACGTTAAAAAGTATTTAAAACCTATTTTAGATGAAAAGTGTTTAGTCTTCTTTTTTGAAACTCAAATAGTAATTCGTAAGAAATTTGACATAACACTTTTTAACAAAAATAGGTTTGAAATACATTTTAGCGTTATATGCATATGACGGTTAGTTTATAGCCAAAATTGGAATTTTCATGCTAAAATGATGATCCAACATTTATGACTGCATTAACGACTTGACTGTGTTTCAAAGTCCAATAGATATGTTTTTTGAGATATATTTTTTCTGTCACCATGGTGGACAAAAATAACACGGTCATGTTTTCTAGCAAAAATTACGTCATCCCAAACTCACCATTTTCGATAAGATATTATACCTGAATTTTACTCAAGGCTTATCGATACTTATCGATTTAGTAACAGCTTTGTTGTTATATATACTAGAAATAATTGAACTAGCTGCAGGGGGCTGCTAAACCATAAAACCTTTTTCCTAACATTTAAAAATAGCGGCGCAAGGGATGAAAGTCACTCATAGATTAAGTACTTATTGTAGCAGATAGATCCATAAGTATCCAGCTATGAGAGTGTAGTGAGATACGACGGCCATGTTTTTATTTCTTTCAAGCCAGTACGTCAGCTGTCAAAAAGAAAACAAACCTTTTCCTAAGTTGACGCAGTATTATTTATATTTTTTTCTTCGTTGTTGGCATCGCACTTCGTGGTATTCTATGTGCCGCACGTCAAGAATAAAGGGCTCTAAATTCTATGTTTGTTTACATATAGAATTTGGTATCACTTAATAAAACAAAGCTTCAATTCAATGCATTTTGTAATGCATTATAATATGAGAAACTTGTAATATCGTAGGTATATATCTTACACACAGGTATTTATAAATTTGGAAAATAATCGTAATAAGGAAAAGACAACTACTACAGTTCTTAAATCTGGTGTTGTTAAATCCGGTCTTTGTCCTATATTTATGTAATAACTGTCAAGCCATGTCATAGGCCTCCAGGAGGCACGTCATTTCTGACACTAGGGCTACTCAGTCTATTTACTTTCAAATCTTGTCTACATAACGTCCACATTTTTCAGGTATTATCGGAGGGATGGGCATATCCGCTCAGAGGCTTCATGCGTGAAACAGAATATCTGCAAGTAAGTACAATTTATTTATTTTGTAAATAAATAAATAAGTAAAATAATTAAGTACAATCGATTTTACATACTTATGTGATTCCCTAAATTGTTTTTAACGCATATAGGTCCGAGTCTGACCGCCAACTCGCCTATTGCTCGCCTTGCGACGACGCGGTCGAAGATGAAGCAGACTTTTTTATGTTTATTTATTCATTCAAGTGCCGAGGCGAGCAAGACGTACGCCTGGTGGTAAGCATCACGTGGCTGGCACTAACAGTAGCAGTGAACTTGTGAACTTGCGAACACATCCTGCGCAGCACTGCCCTGTGCTCGTCACCCTGAGATATTATATGCTAAATCTCTTCATACCCAGTAATTTATCTGGTAACATTGCCCTACAAACCGGAACACAATAATGCTTGGCGGTTGAATAACAGGCAAAGGCTAGTAACTCTTCTGTACTGTTTATTATGTACCAACTATCTTCCTTTTCTCCCAGGCTCTGCACTCCAACTGCCTGACCCTGGGCGACGGTTCCATCGTCAACCAGTCCGTCCCAGTGGTGTTGCCGGTCGACGCGGAGGCCAAGGACCGCCTGGCGGGCGCCGCCGCCATCGCCCTCACGCACGGCGGGAGGCCTATAGCCGTGCTGCGGGCGCCAGAGTTCTACCCGCATAGGAAAGAAGAACGGTGTTCCAGACAGTTCGGAATTTATCATGAGGAACATCCTTATATCAAGGTAAGAGGTTTGGTTAGTCGAAATACAAATGAATGTCGCATTCTATTTGTACATTTTGACACAATTTAAGCACAGAATAAATAATAGTACTCCGTACAGAAAGTTAACTCCGCAAAGGAATTGAAATAAATAAGGACTCTATCTACTAGGCAATAAAGTAGCAATAGGCGTGTGGCCTAATGTTTAATTTATGACAAATAACAGGCTTAGTGATGAATATAACTAAATACATTACACATACTGAAAAAATAAATTGTATTGGCTGATAAATCTCTGAGATATGAGCGTTTAAAGTTTTAGGTGGGGATAGAGAGGGGATGCTCTATCCCTTTCTCGCAAAGCACGTGTTAGTATAGCATTTGTATGCCGCGCCTGAGGTTGGACGTCATAGCTCAGTAAAGCGCGCTCTCTGTCTAGCTTGAAATTAAAATACTTAGAACTTATTTATTTTTGAATTATTTAAAATTTTGTTTTCGTTGATAGGCTCTATTGATGATCAGCTTTTGTATGAGGTAATAAAAAAATTGTAGTAATCATGCCTATTCAACTCGCACAGCGCTGGATACCGCTCGCTATATTCATTTAGATATACCGCTCTCGTTCTATCACGTATGCTTAGTAAGTAAGTAAGCTCGTATAGGCCGAGTGGCCAGCCCTAGTGTCAGAGTTAATGTGGCGCCCGAAGACCTCTGTCATGGCTGACGGTTGTTGTTATAGAAACTAGAACAAACAACCGGGACCAACAATTTAACGTGTCATCCGACCGACGGTAGCGCTCAGAAATAAATGCCACTCACGGTCACCCATTCGAAGACTGACCGGATCGTCCGTTGCTTAACATCGGTTAGTTACGTACGACGAGGCTAGCGTGCGGGCGGCGAATGACTTCTGCCTTGCATTGTCCACCCGGACGGAGCGCCGGCCGAACAAACCTAAATTGCGGAGTGACACCCCCCCTGACTTAAGTTACAAAATATACCTATTGTGAAGAAATACACCCTAAATATTTAAAAGTTGTAATATGTTGTACTTGGTTGCATGCTTTAATGAAACGTACAAACTTTCGCGATTTAAACACACACCAATTATATTTATCACCGGTACTTTTCTCCCTTTAAGGGAGAGGCCTTCGTCCAGCAGTGGACGTCTTCCGGCTGTTGATGTGATGTGATGTGACTTTTTGTTTATCATTGTATAATTCCATTAGAACATAGCTGAAACATCGAGGTAAATAAAAATAAATTGTTTTGTGCGCGATTAAGACCCGTTTGATAAACATAATTGGCGCTGTGTGTAATAAATGTCCTCCCAATATTTATTTATTTATTCTTTATATATTTTATAATTATATAGTTAATTACATGCAAGTTTAATTGAAGTGAATTTGAATGACTTTAATTCATCCTTTTTTTGTTAGTTGATGTCACCCTTTAGACTTTTGAAAAATATGGGTCTTGTTGAACAGCGATAGTGATTCTGCGGTGCGCTGCGAAACCATAATATACTTTTTGTTCGAGTAAGTACGAGTAGTCGTCAGCCTTAAAACGTCCACTGCTGGACGAAGGCCTCCCTCTTAATAGAGGGGTGTTGCCATGATCCCCACGCTTGGCAGGCGGCTTGGGGATCGCAGAATACTAACCACCGTTAGCCGAGAGGACGCTGCTGCCCGTCCTCCGGTGGGTCTGGTTGTAGTTTAAGGACATACCCAGGTCAAGTACGTATAAATAAGTAAATAAATAAATATTGCTGGACATTTTTCACACATCGCCATCTAGCCCTAAAAGCAAAGCTTGTACAATGGAAGCCAGATAGCTCATTGAATATTTATATACTGTTTTTTTTGTAAACAGTACACATATCTATGTTCGTCCATTATTTTTTCTGGGTGGGGATCGAACCCACGCTCTACAGCTCTGATGGCAGATACGCTACCAGCTGAGCTATAAGGCAGCCGAATCGCATAGACTTGCGTTTGATTCGCTAGCTAGCTCGCGGCTGGCTCGCCCTATGAAATGAAATGCGATAGTTTGTCGACACGTGTATGTTTGTTACTCCTTCAAGCTGAAACTGCTGAACGGATTTGGATGAAATTCGATATAGATATAGACATAGCTCATACCTTGGAATAACGCACTTTATGACTATGTACTAGATTTCATTCGTATTAATAACTATCTTCATACTGTTGCCATTTTCTGAAGGAGAAAAGATAAAATATTTTAATACCCACAAAATAGCTTGTTAAAAAATTGTTATTCGTTTTTATGTTTTGGTGACGAGTCCTTTATAGAAACTTTTATGATTTTTTATTAAAAGTAAAATATTTATGAATGTAACTTTATGATATTAAATATTATTCTATTCTATTCTATAAAACAGGCTACTTTTTGTTCCAAGAATAGCGGGTTAAACCGCGGGGCACAGCTAGATTTATATTTTAAAAAATCTCTGTTTCCAGATGATCAAAGATTCCGGCGACTGGCTAGTGGGCGGCCCGCTGGAGGTGTTCGAGCGCATCCGCTGGGACGACGGGCTCGACTCGTACCGACTCACGCCCACCGAGCTCCGGGAGAAGTTCCGGGAGCTCGGCGCTGATGCCGTGTTCGCGTTCCAGGTAAAACAAAACACACCGTATATTAAGTTAATTAATTATTTTTTTATACTGCCAAGTGACGAGACGAGCAAGACTTTCGCCTGGTGGTAAGCGTCACGCCTGCCACTAACAGTAGCAGTGCCAGAATTGTGAACATACATACAAAATAATAACATACAGTCGAATGGAGAAACTCCTTTTTTGAAGTCGGTTGATAAAAACGAAAGGGACCAATAATTTAACGTGTCATCCGATCCACGGTAGCGCTCGGATGTTTACTTTAGACAGACTGGGATGTATAATGAGTTAGCACTTGTCATGTTGTTCCCAGCTGCGCAACCCCATCCACAACGGGCACGCGCTGCTGATGCAAGACACGCACCGCCAGCTCACGGAGAGGGGATACAAGAAGCCAGTGCTGTTGCTGCATCCGCTGGGTAAGCTACCCTTCACCAGGGCAGGGTATATATATATACAGGGTTAGTTGGCATACGCTTTTTTGTAGTGGCACTCTACTGCAGAGTCCGCCTGGGGAAGTACCACACCTTTGCCAGTTATTCAACCGCCAAACAGTAGTGTGCAAGCATTACTGTGTTCCGGTTTGAAGGGCAATGTTACCAGAGAAATTACTGCGTATGAAGAGATTTAACATCTAATATCACAGGGTGACGAGCGCAGTGCAGTGCGGCGCAGGATTGTGTTCGCAAGTTCACAATTCTGGCACTGCTACTGTTAGTGGCAGGTGTGACGCGTACCACCAGGAGAACGCCTTGCTCGTCTCGTCAATTGATTGTATACAAAAAAAAATGCTATACAACAAATGATCAAGACCACTTAAGGTACGGTAAGGTGTGAGGTAATTGAACTGTTTTTGTATTAAATTTTATTGCTTTTATTTTTTATATCACACATTAACTCTGACTCTAGGGCTGGCCACTCCGCCTGTACGAACTTACTTACTTTATTTTTTATATGTATAATTATAATTGTGAGATTCTAATGTTAACGATGGGGAAGAAAGGTTCTTGAGTGGCGACCGCGAACCGGAAGACGCAGCGTAGGAAAGCCTCCCACTATACATATATATACAGGGTTAGTTCTAATCAGTTAGCATCCTTTTAAGGGCATATTCTGTACATCAAAACAAACAACTTTTACTATCGGTCCAACATTGAAATCACGAAAAAAATTGCAGCTGTTCCATACAAAAAGTTCATCGACCTTAAGCAAAATGTATGGAACAGCTGATCATTTTTTCGCGTTTTCGATGTTGGCCCTATAGTAAAAGTTTTTTGTTTTGATGTACAGAATATGCCTTTAAAATGATGCTAACTGATTAGAACTAACCCTGTATATAGGTGGACCAACGACATTGTACAAGTCGCGGGTAACTGGTGGATGCAAATGGCAGGTAGTCGTACTGTGTGGCGGTCTAAGGGGGTGGCCTTTTCGTCTCCGGGCTGATGATGATGATGATGAATGTAAATGGCCTGACCGTGTTAAATCTCAATTAATACAATTTAATTTGAGATAAATCTTCCCCAGGCGGGTGGACGAAGGACGACGACGTGCCTCTCGACATCCGCATGAAGCAGCACAAGGCCGTGCTCGGCGAGCGCGTGCTGGACCCGCAGGCCACCGTGCTCGCCATATTCCCCTCGCCCATGATGTACGCCGGCCCCACCGAGGTAAGGACAGGACCCTAGTCATCACCAGCCAGAAGACGTCCACTGCTGGACGAGGGCCTCCTCCTTAATATATTACCAACTTAGATCAAATATACTATAGATACAAAGTCTCAAAGTTACCGACATAGCTCACAGGGTTTGCAAGTTGAAGTGGCTGTGGGCAGGACACATCGCTCGAAGAACTGACAACCGATGGGGAAGAAAGGTTCTTGAGTGGCGACCGCGAACTGGAAGACGCAGCGTAGGAAGGCCTCCCACTATATATCGTCGTCAGCCATAAAACGTCCACTGCTGGACAAAGGCCTCCCCCTTAGACCGCCACTCTGTACGACAACCTGCCATTTGCATCCACCGGTTGCCCGCGACTTGTACAATGTCCCCGCCCACCTATATATATATATAGTGGGAGGCCGCGCCTACGCTGCATAGGACGGTTCGCGGTCGCCACAAGCTCAACAACCTTTCTTCCCCATCGGTTGTCAGTTCTTCGAGCGATGTGACGCCCATTGCCACTTCAACTTGCAAACCTTGCTAGTCTGTGTCGTTGACCTTGGTTCTTTGGCGAAGCAAAGTATCTCCGAGCATAGCTCTCTCCATTGCCCGTTGCGTGACTCTGAGTTTTTCCAAAAGACCAGCAGTTAAAGACCACGTTTCAGTTCCATATGTCATCACTGGCAACACACACTGGTCGTAGACCCTTGTCTTCAGACACTGAGGAATTTTGGACGAGAAGATATTACGCAATTTCCCGAACGCTGCCCATTCGAGTTGGATTCTTCGGGCGACCTCTTTGTCGAAGTTGGACCTACCTAACTGAACAATCTGTCCAAGGTAGTTGTAGTGGTCAACAACTTCGAGAGTATCGTTCCCAACAACAACCGGTACGGGCACAACATGGACATTGGACATGATCTTATCTCATGATGATTATATCTGTATAAGAGCGCATTGGCTCGGGGCCACTTTTGAGGGTTGATTTTCATAGACACTGTGTATCTACTGCATATTTGATCTAATGGTGAAGGTGTGTAAGTGTTCGTAAGCATAGTAAATTTGTATGTGTTGTTCTAGGTGCAATGGCACGCGAAGTGCCGCATGAACGCGGGCGCTAACCATTACATCGTGGGACGCGACCCGGCCGGCCTGCCGCACCCCGCGGGGGGCGGGGACCTGTACGACCCGCGCCACGGGGGCATCGTGCTCAAGCAGGCGCCCGGACTCAACGACCTCGAGGTAACTGTTCTGTCACAGCACCAGCCAGAAGACTCCACTGCTGAGCGAAGGCCTCCCCCTTAATAGGGAGGGGTTGCCATAATCCTTTAATAGGAAACAAGCCGGTCACTTCTCCATAGAAATAGGGAAGTAATATTACTCCACTAAATAATGTTGTTGCTAAGTATTATATCGATTTGTCTCTTCATTATCTAGAATTATAATTTAATAAGAATTAATAAGTTAATAAACATGAAAGTTATGAGCCAGGAAACATCTTGTATTTTAGCTAAATTTTAACGCCACGTAAATAAATATAACATAAGCAGTACGAAAACTCTAAAATAATTTATCAAGCGGCATAGTCAATCCATCAAAATTTCAAATAACTTTAGCTGGAATAAATTACTTCAGTAGTTTATTCATCACAATCCTGCAGCCGAAGGTCGACAAGACGACATGAAAAAAAATGCGCGCTCATTTCTCTTTCTTTCTCCCTTTCCCACACTTTGTTTGATGAAGAGAGCATGCTTTTTAGCCACGCCCACCGATGAGTTCGAGCCGTCGGGCGGTGCATCCTTAATGTTACCTTCTTTTAAAATTTTAAAACGACCTTGTTTCAAACACAGTTACACACACACACAGTTGCACAGTTTAAATTACAATTGAAAGTTAAGCTTAGTCTGTCTGTCTTAACTTGGTTTGATGTTAGATTTGGCGCCATTACCAAACTTTCGCGGCGCGATGATAGCGTTTTGAGTTTGTTACAGTTTTAAAATAACCATAACTTTGGCCAGCAGTGATATCAGTTCATAACAAACGTTTGTTTCCAGATAATTCCGTTCCGCGTGGCGGCGTACGATACGTCGGTCGGCAAAATGGCGTTCTTCGATCCGACCCGGAAAGAAGACTTTGACTTCATCTCCGGAACTAGGATGAGAGGTAAAAATTGAATGAAAACGGAAAAAAAGTCCTGTTTTATAACTAGTTATAAAACAGGACTCTTGGTCCAGGAACAGTGTAATAATATAATACGTGTGCACTAAATAAATGATGTTTTATTACTAACTTATACTATGACATTCTTATTAACAGCCCGATCTTCGGTTTTCCGCTTCCAACCACGTCCCGCAGTAAAAAATATTATCAATCATCAATATATATAAAAGGCTCTGTCCTGACTGACTGACAGACAACGCACAGCCCAAACCGCTGGACGTACAGACTTGAAATTTGGAGGGTGTATTTGTCTCGATGCGTAGGTGTACTAAGAAAGGATATTTTGAATATCGACCCCTAAGGGGGGGAACGTTTGTATGAAAGTCCTTTGTTTTTGTACTGTTAGTCACGAAAATTTGGATTTGGATAGTTCATTTAAAATAAAAAATGCTGTATTCAATATTTTTGTGACAGGGACGATTTAAGGGGGGGGCAAAAAATTGCTCGGGATGATTTAAAGTGGTGAATTTTGGGAGCGGGCCGCGGGCGACCTCTAGTTTAGTATGTGTTACCTTGTCCCATTAGACTACCAAGCCTTATAGGCTTCGCTATTTACAACTGGTTTATTTTTTCAGGGCTCGCGCGGTCTGGCAAGGAGCCCCCCAAAGGATTTATGGCGCCGAGCGCGTGGAAGGTCCTCTCAGAATATTATCAATCGCTAAAAGCTAAGATGGACACCAACTAAGATCGAATCATATACGATACTTTAAGTATACCTATATAGTTTTACACAAATGGCCTAATGTCCGGTGATGATTCAACTTGTATATAATTAATATACATTTCTAAGTTAATTCATTGCCGTCGTTTTTTATACCGTTACATAGAATAATAAGACAATTCAAAATTATCTGCTTCAATGTATGATAAACTAAGGCACACATTTTAAAGCTGAGAAAATTTAAGTAGTACATCTACTGATAGCTGATTGTTTATTTGAGGCACAATAATTATGCATATCTCTGATTGTTACCTATTCTACTTTTTTCATTCTAATAGTAGATTACTTACCTAGGGAGCATAAGTAAAGAATGTCTCATATCTCATGTATATTGTCTCCCGAGACGAAGCCTCGGGTGACAAACATGAGATCTAAGGCTTCTTTACTTGCTCGTAGTGTGTATACGATTTTTCGTGCAGCTGCGGGGAGGAAGTGGTTCCTTTCTCTCCGCGTAGCGGGGCTAAAGTCGCCACTTTAGCCCCGCAGGCACGTAAAATATTTTTACATTTGTCTTCCGTGTATCCTGTGGTAAGGATGGTAGTTGCCTGATCGTATAGAGTTACTACCAGACATTTCCGGGCCGGTTGCTACTACCATACATTTCCTGGCTTGCTAGTAGTTTTGTTGAGTGACTGTTCAGACCTTTTTAAACCGAATAAGTTTGCGAATAAGCTCTTTGAAGGCTTGTTTATCTGTTATATTATGCATCAGCAAGTATGGCCACAGAAAACATGATACTATGTACAGAAGATTCACTCTCTCTGAACATAGTCAAATCACAGTATACTGCTGTAACTGCAATCATAAGTCATATTCAGTGCAAGGTAATTTGTACTCTAACCGTCATATGCATAAAACGCTAAAACGTATTTCAAATCTATTTTAGTTAAAAAGTATTTTGTCAAATTTCTTTCGAATTACGATTGGAGTTTGAAAAAAGAATGCAACACTTTTTATCTAAAATAGGTTTGAAATACTTTTTAGTGTTTTATGCATAAGACGGTAATTGTATACAGTATGTACATTTGAAAGGTGGACATATTCTAGGATATGATAGTACTCATCATCATGAACAACTTTTACTATGGGATCACCTTTGAAATAGTGAAAGAAAACATCAGCTACGTACATTTCGTCAAGAATTAATTAATTTTTTTTCACGATTTTAGAGATGATCCTATAGTAAAAGTTTTTCATAATGTTGAGTATACTATTACCACAGAGTAATAGAAGCAGAGACGCGATCAAAGGATTTTTCTATAGAAGGACGCGTGATCGTGCGGAGAGGTGTAGGGCTCGCGGGAGGGGCGCTAGAGTCCGCACATGGAGCTACCATCTAGCGGAATTCAGAATAAGTTTTTGAGAAGTGCTTTATCGAAAAAAGTGGAGAACTCTTATAAACACCAGGTTTCTTACTCTCTCGTCAGATGTCGCTTTCGTAAATTCTAAAGACAAAGGTTTTAACTAGAACCACTAGTTTAAAAGCCGGAATAAACCAAAAACACATTATATAAAAATAATAAATTTAAGCAAGAATAGTTCATGTAATTTAAAAAGTGCTCTGAAACGTATTTTTTTATGGTTAACGTTAAATAAAGTGTCGCCATCTCTAGAACTAGTTAAAAACACCAAGAAACATTACATATTTTCTAAAACGAACCTTAGAAAATACAAATAAAATTACTTACGAATGAAATGAGACGCCATTCATGTCATCAGAATGTTTGCCGCGATAGTTTTTACATGAAGAAACACAGCAACTCATTTTATATTCACTTTTACTAAATAAAAACACTAAAAGTCGTACGTGTGTTTTGTAAGCCCGAATGACTGTTACGCGAGGCGAACGCTAGCAGACTGACCAAATAAGTGTGACGTCACACAATCCGTCTACAAAATCCACAGGTACGGCCGCAAGTTCCTCATCACAACTCCCTATCCTCCATGACTATTACAATCCTAGAATATGTCCGTCATTCAAATGAAAACCCTGTTAAATAAAAATAGAGTACAAAATAGCTTGCACTGAATAATTATGTCATTGTAGTTATAGGTATATTGTGGTGTTGACGCATTTTGTAACGTTTTTTAAATCTGCTGTATTTTCTATAATGTTAGTTACTATGTAAATATAAATGTTAATGAAATTATTAAGTATAATAATGATGAATTATTCTTTATTTTTTGACGATCGAAATTATGAAACACTTGAAAAGTACTTAATATTTTTGCGTGCAATACCAAATTTTTTATCGATTGTTTTAAAAATATGTTGACATTCCTATTTTATTATTAAGATATGTGTAGAAAGTACACATTCCGTCATGTTTGTATTTATTTTTGATAAAAATCTGTTTTTCGTGTGAAACGTTCGTTTTCTATTATTTTTACATTTATTAGAAATTTATATCTTTACTATAAGATTAGAGTTTAGAATAGTAACTTGTCCATTTATAGAGCGAAAATGGTTTGCCAACTGATAATGTAATCTAAATTAGACTTTTACATAAAAGAAAATAAAAAATGAAACGGCCTACTATTTGGAGGATTTAGCGCCTCTGGGTACTTAATCAAAGGCCTAGGGTTTGTTGGTAAGGAGATTGTCTCTGCAAGCGATTGACATGGGGTCGACTCTGACGTCGCGAATAAATCATCTCCCCATACATTTCATCGAGGATGAAAAACGTTTTTAAATGATATGTACACCAGATTTTTATACGATTTGTGAGTTGGGCCCTTAGTAAAAGTTGTTCGCAATTATGAGTACCTCCTCTCGGCTTAGTACTGCCGTTCCGAGAAACCCTGTACATATTTTCGTTGTTGCGATTTCCTCGAAAGTCATTGAGCATGATTCTGGAATGCGTTTTCGTTTTGTATTATTTTCCCCTTTTCTTTTGTAGTCTTTAGTGGCTTAGCATACAGTGGCGTTTACAGTGATTCATTTATGCCGTGCCAGTTAAAAGGTTACATACTTTAATATGAAAATTGACGTGGTTTTGGCACATTTTTGTTTTATTTACACCGGATTGCTCACGTTAAATGAAGTAGGAGACTCCTACTATAGTTTCGGCCACAATCGGTGACCTTTTTCAAGGAGAGAACAGCACGTGCGTCCGGAACCACAAAGGTTACATTCTATAGCTACTACATGTATGTTGATATACTAATTATCTAAGTAAATGTAATTCACTTGTGCAGCATAATTATGAAAGCATTATAGCTTGGCAAAAAAGTCTCGAAGCAGAAACTTTTCTCTCTGGCAATACTGTTCATAATCACGTCTGAATCACAATAAGCTGAATTTTAGAACTATTACCGATAGTGGCGCCTCTAATATATTGTACTATTTTTTGTCAAGCTATGAATTTCAATAAGGCTTAGAATATTGTATTATTTTCATTATTTTACTTCGAAATATCGTGATGGGACGTATTGTTAATTAATAAGAGATTTAATAAAATTCTTGTAATTATATTATGGTGCTTGTAAAGCTGTTAGTTTAGTTATACAAATAAATAATATACGTAAATATATTTTTTATTTTATTTCAACTGCTGCAGCTCGCGCCTTGAGAGATTCCCAGATTGTGCCAACCAAGGAAGTTGTGAGGTACCGTCTTATGCATAAAACACTAAAAATGTCTTTCAAACCTATTTTAGTAAAAAGTGCTTTGTCTTCTTTATAACTCAAATAATTTGACAATACACTTTTTTACTGAAATAGGTTAATAGAAATACGTTTTAGCCTTTTATGAATATGACGGTATATACCTCGGAGGAAGTATTTCCCTCTTCTATATACAATATAGGTACCGATAAGTACATGAACACAATTTCAGGGCAAACTAATTCGTACTTTATTTCCCTGGCATAAAAATTACCTCTATACCAAAATGTTATCCAAATCCGTTCAGCCATCTGCGTGATGGAGGCATCAAAGCTTTATTAATTATTTGTTAGTTGATCGGCCATAATAATGCATAGTTATCTTGCGAGACTGTACGGTCTTCGAGAATTATACGGGTAGGTCGGTTAGACAGATTACGACGTAGGCTCAAGAGGGAATCCGGTGAGCGATTCTCCATATAAACATATTCCCCTCGATCCTGGATAATTCCTCTAGAGGCATTAGACACTATCTGTCAATTCCTTTTTTCGTATTTCATGTTTATTTCGTCGTCGTCAGCCATAAAACGTCCACTGCTGGACGAAGGCCTCCCCCTTTATAGAGGGGTATTGCCATAATCCCCACGCTTGGCAGGCGGCTTGGGATCGCAGAATGATCACCACCGTTAACCAAGAGGACGCTGCTGCCCATCCTCCGGTGGGTCTGGTTGCAGTTTAAGAACATACCCAGGTCCATGTTTATTTATTTGCAACTAATTGCTAAAAAAATTCATATTAATCGTTATATTTTCTTTAGCAATTAGCTGCTGAAAAAATAATAAGTAAGACAGTAGACATAGAAATTATTTTAAAAAAAATTACTCTAGATGCATTATCCAGGAAGAAAATAGGGGAATACGTTTGTATAGAGAATCGCTCACCAGACTCCCTCTTACGGTAAGCTGTTGTGCATCGCAGCCGCGCGCGGCCTCTGCCGATGCGTCAATATAATACAATCGTCTTAGAATTCGACCAACGACAAATGAAAATGTTGATGGAAGGAAATAAAAGAAACACAACTATAGTCACCGGACCTGGGTATGTCCTAAAACAGCAACCAGACACACCGGAGGACGGGCAGCAGCGTCCTCTCAGTTAACGGTGGTGACCATTCTGCGATTCCCAAGCCGCCTGCCAAGCGTGGGATTTATGGCAACACCCCTCTATTAAGGGGGAGGCCTTCATCCAGCAGTGGACGTCTTATGGCTGACGACGATAGTCACCGACTCAGTTAGTAACGCGGTGACTATAGGTACATCATCACATCACGTCAACAGCCGGAAGACGTCCACTGCTGGACGAAGGCCTCTCCCTTAAAGGGAGGTGTTGCCATAATCCCCACGTTTGGCAGGCGGCTTGGGGATCGCAGAATGGTTACCACCGTTAACTGAGAGGACGCTGCTGCCCGTCCTCCGTTGGTTCTGGATGCAGTTTTAGGACATACCCAGGTCAGGTCAGGGACTATAGGTACAATAGGTAGATATTATCTACCTGAGTAATGGAATGATTCATATCCCCGCCTCCCTTCCCCTTCTTCAAACAAATCAACAATTTCAATCAATACATAAATCTCAAACGTAGCAACTATATCACCTAGCAATTCATTTACTTAAAAACATAACTATGATAATACTATCAGCACGCCTTATCACCACCAATTATCATAATCGTATTCCACATGCGAAATACGTTCTTATGTCATTGCAAGTAAAGTATTAAGTAGCGCTCAAAAAACATCCGTTCGAACTTATTTGATCAGTGTAGAGTGATTAGCGCACGCGAGTGGACACTATGTTGGTGTCAATTAAAAAGGTGGTGCAATCCGGCCGGCATTTACGCTGTCTCTCTTATTACCCTATAGACGAACATGTGTTTGGTTTGTCGAGTGAACAGCAACAAGTAAGTAACAAACTTGGAGGAGTTGCTCGTATTATATTAACACAAAAACAAGCGGAAAACCAGTCTACAGTTTACGTAGGAGCCAGTAGGAACAGTTAGCTCCCTCCAATAAACCGCTTCAATACAACGAACCGCGTTTATAGCACACAGCTGTACACGCGTATTTATGCATGCACACATCTTCAATACATGAGATGGCGAGTCTCCTTAGCATAAGCAGCCTTTAAAATAGTCCATTACTGGACATATCCATACTTATCGCTGGCTCAGTTGCGGGTTAGTGGATTGAACTCATTGAGCTAATATCTAAAGAGTCACAATCTCTAAGTGAAAATAGTAAAAAAACGTTCGAGTGCCTTTGTACATACCTATACGTGCATTATATAGTTCACAATTGTTCGAATTTAGACGATATATCGCTTGTATAGTGTTCAATGTATGCTTGAGCGCTTGTGTCTAGTTCAAGTCGTTCAAAAAGACGGCGCACTGGCACGCTAAGACGTGCGCCGAGTTTTGGCGCGGGCACTTTTGCTCGTTTGTGGCTCTATAGATATTAGGTAGCTCAATGATTGAACTGGATTCACGTAGGTACGCCATTGAATTTATATATCTGGACATAATGCAGGTTTCCTCACGATTTTCATCACCAAAAAGCCAGTGGTATTAAAATCCGTACATAAACTCCAAAGAGCGTATTGATGCGGGCCTGAGGTTTAAACCCGCAACCTTAAGATTCCAAGATGAGTGATTTCCCAACTAGGTTTCCACTGCTTTCTAGGCTTCCACGGCATTCTAGGCTACCACGGCTGTCTAGCCCATCATGCTTTTCAGGTTACCACGCCCTCGGTCCCCTTATTTATAGATGTGTGCGTGCGTAAATACTATGGAAATGTATACACGTGTATCGCTGTGTACCTAGTATATACAGGTAAAAACATCTTGGCTCTATACACGGTTCGTTACTGGAGGGAGCTAGATGTTCCTACCTACGCTGTGCAAGTCTATAACTTTGATAAAATAATAATATACTTATTAAAAAGTCACTTGCAATAGGTTATTATGTATGCCAGCTGAAGATATTGGTCGTAATTTGGTTTTAGTCATAGAGTAACGGTGTTGACCTTTGATTTTTTGACAAACAATGATGTTTGGTTTTAAATATATTTCGAACCTCGATACTGGAATGGAAAACTGACTCTATTCCGAACGGGTAAGGTTCACTATGACTTTGTTGGTAGTTATATACATAGGTATATCCAAAGTAAAAGTTATTGCTTGCTTGGGTTAGCTATCTATAGATACCTCGGAGGAACTAGCTCTGGTCCGTATTTAATCAAAGATAGATACTAATAGCTCAATGTTGGCACCATAGGTTGGCACCATACATAGGAGTAATGGTGATCGGAATGAACTTGGAGGATTTTTCTGTTTCTCTGGGAATGAATAACAAGCACTAAAATTATGTTTTTCTCGGAATATCTCAGAAACGGAAACAGAACAAAATAAACAATGGAAAATTTTGCCGTGACATGGTTAAGCTATATCAATTTGTAAAGGTTTCATCTCCTACCGTGAGATATATTTTTTAATAATAAAATAGGACAGTGGGTCCAGTCGACCTTTTCAAAATGTGACTAGATTGAGTGGACCCCCGACTCGAGACTCATACTTAGGTATAATCTTGAGTAAATAAATGTAATTGCATTTACATTCACCGATATCTTGGAAAAGAAAACAGTTATTAAATACAGGGTTAGCTGGAATATTCAGTCATCGCATTGTTTTACAAGCTTTATCGATATGCAAACAATTCATCTTCCGCCGTGAGTAATAGTACATTAAGATACAAGTGTGCTATGTTGGTCATTACACTAGAGGTGGTATTATGCGAGCGAGCCGCAGGCGAGCGCGACAAGGAAGCCGAGAGTGTATTGAAACATATCACAAGAGTTTCATACGACTGTTTTCATCACACTTGCGAGGAAAAAACAAACTTTTTTTTGATAATAATCAACCACACAGAAAAAACGTCAACAAACATTTGTGGAAAATATTACGTAGTATTTACTTACTCTATGGCGGAAAATGGCGCCCAAACCAGCAATGCGCGCGCAGGTTGACCTTTACTTCAGCGGCATAAGAACTCTTTGATGGTATTACAAAAAAACTGTAAGTATTACCCTCGGAGGAAATAGCTTTCGGCTGGGTATATAATCAAAGGTATTACCCGGCTATATTAAGAGTGCTTCGTATACGTACGTCTAATTACAGTCACGTACAAACTTGACTTTACCGGGTTATACCTATTATAGCACAAGTGCCGTAGTGTAAAGTAAAAAGCACACGTGCGTAATATTTGGATTATGAGCCTAAAACCGATGCAATAAGATCCACTTTACGAGCAAGTGTGATGAAAAAAATATTATAGAAACGTACGCTTTTAATGTACCGAGGGGGCTTCCATTCTCGGCACGCCCATGCAGCTATTAAAATAGAAGCTATTTAAAAAAACCGACCAATACGACCAGTCAGCTCGTAATGCCTAATAATCCTTTTGAGATTTGCCATATCATAACGACCAATTGACTAAATTTTGGTATCTAAGCCACGCCTCCAGCCCTCACCGTTCGCTCGCATGAGAGGTGAGGATTCTGGCGTGAGCTTCACACCAGAATCCTCATCAAACCCTACCTATAACTTCTGAATTACGATGCGACTAATTATCTCACATTGGTGACTAATTATGACTAATTAATTACTAAATATTTGCATTTACAAAACAGATTTTCATGAAGTTTGCAGAGGTGAGGATTCTGGCGTGAAGCACATCCCCTTCCACCACATAAATGGGATTTTGGGCAAAAAGTCAAAAAATCTCCTTCGCAGGAGATTTTAAAGGGGATTTCTGGACCGAGCATCACCAAAGAGCGTTATTTTAAGCTACTTTTATTCATTTCAGCTTAGGAAATCAGTTTTTGACTTTGCACAAAAAGAACTAGCACCTAAAGCAGCCCAAATCGACCGAGAAAACAACTTTAAGGAAGTCAAAGAGTTCTGGAAGAAACTTGGTGATTTAGGAGCGCTAGGTAATTATACATAAATTACCTATCTACAAAATTATACAGGGTATTAGCTTGAACACCGTTATCCTTCTAGATACAAAGAAATCCTAGAAGGATAACGGTGTTCAAACTAACAGCCTGTATATTGACCGAACATCACACTCGTCATCAGCCATAAAACGTCCACTACTGGACGAAGGCCTCCCCCTTTTGTTTTTAATAGTTCCTGGCCATGGATACTAGTCCTTCAGCCGAATACATATTTCTTCATCGATCCTTCTTATTGTAGTTAAATGAGTCGTAGTCACAGTCCAAGTTACACACAGTAAGTCATAGTCAAGTCCAATCATGCCCTAGTAAAGTCGTGGCAACTTTACTACAAGCTTCTTCGGAGTTTTGGAAACAACACGTTTCACTACATTATATCACTTGCCCACACTCTTGCTCGTAAATCAGCACTTAATGAATAAAACGCCACCATTTTTATGCATTATCACTCGAAAAAACACAAGTTTTGGAAAATAATACAATGCAGCGACATGATTTTCTCGCGTTCCCGCTAAAACTCCGGCCTCCCCCATAATAGAGGGGTGTTGCCATAATCCCGACGCTTGGCAGGCGGCTTGGGATCGCAGAATGCTCACCACCGTTAACCATAAAGACGCTGCTGCCCGTCTTCCGGTGGGTCTGGACACTAAGGGCCTTACTTAAAAAAAAATTTCAACCGTTAGTCACTGCTTAAGATGCTCTGTCATCTTCTCTCTGACGTGATGTCGCACGTGCGAGAAAAGGACAGAGAAGTTTAAGCAGTGACTAAGAGAATCGAGATTATTTTAGGTAAGGCTGTAATATTGTATAAATGCCAAAGTTGATCAGTATGTTTGTGTAAGCTTGGCAGAACAGATTTGGATGAAACTCGGAATGGAGATGGCTTATTTCTCGGAATAACATACAGGCAATTTTTCATCATCATCATCATCATGCCCGTTTTTCATCACGAGGGTGAAAGCGCGGGCGCAGTCAATATTAGATAAAACAAGTTCTCCATCCACCAAGACCACCACTCCTCCAAGATTCTCCATACAATAGTATATTCCTGGATAATGCCTCTAGAGCATTTTTTTTAAATTCTTGACCTACTACGTCTATTATAGACATGACTGTGTCATTTCCTTTTTTCCGCTACTATAATTGCTAAAAGAAACATAACAAAATAAAAGAAAACATTTTTTTGGAAAAGAAAATGTTTTAAATTAAAAATGTTGGAAGATGAAAAACTTCTCGAAAAAATTTCAACCATTATACACCTATTTTTGAGCTTTATAAGTATTTTATCTCAAACGCTGGAGACGGGCCGGCACTATCAAGGTTCTGCCCCCCCTGTCGTGTGACAGTACGAAATCCTTAGTGCGCGAGTCCCACTTTCGCATTTACTGGGTATTTCTTTTCTGTTAAATAAGGCGATTTATCTGCTTCCAGGTATAACTGCTAACCCAGACTATGGCGGAACCGGCGGCAAATACTCAGATCACTGCGTCATTATGGAGGAATTATCAAGGTGCCAATTTTAACTACCTTAACATATATCTAGTCTACCAGTCTTAAAAGCCTTATAACAGTCCATCCATGTTTTTAAAATCTTTTCTTTTTTTGTTACTCGGTGCGGTGGATAAAGAGAAAATACGAATTATCTTATCCGAAGCTACACTATGTTTATTCATAAGGCCAATAAGTAGTAGTATCTAAATAATGTAATGTAGGGGTTAATATACGCTTAACTTCAGTGGTGGTGGTGGTTCAGTGGATTTACCAGCAGGCTGAGTAGGCTGGAGCCTAGGGCGGCAGATTTTAGGGGCGGCAAATGTAGGACCAATTTTTTTGTCTTACAGATATTAAAAGATACATAGGTATTTATATCATCATCATCATTCATCATTATCAGCTAGGAGACGTCCACTGCTGGACGAAAGCCTTCCCCTTAATAGGGAGGGGATGCCATAATCCCCACGCTTGGCAGGTGGCTTGGGAAGTATTTATTCTATTTATATACCTAAGTGTTATTAGGTCCGAGTGTAAGAGATACTTTCAGGGTATCAGCGTAAATTTTTCGTCCTCATTGATACTCTTATCCGAATTAAAAAAACAGCAGGTCTACAACAGGTTCAATGAAAAGTTTGCGTTTCCGACCAAAATGAGTAAATTGTCATCGTCAAACACTATGATATGATTGTGAATAAGGGTCATAATATTACGTTGCCTGTGCTAGGGTATCAAATTGTAGAGATCGGTAGGGGCGGCAAATGTGTAAATCCGCCACTGCTCAACGGTTAGATAGAAAATAATAGAAAGATAGAAGAAAATGAAAGTCCTTGCTGCCTTTTCTCCTGGACCTGGGTTGTCCTAAAAATGCATCCAGAACGACTGCAGGACAGGCAGGAGCGTCCTCTCGGTTAACGGTGGTGAGCCTACTGCGATCCCCAAGCCACTTGCCAAGCGTGGGGATTATGGAAACCTCTCCCTATCAAGGGGGAGGCCTTCGTCCAGCAGTGGACGTTTTCTAGGTGATGATGACTGCCTTTTCTCAAAGTAGGTACCTAAGTGGAGAGGTAAAGGGCGCGAATGTGGACGTCTAACGCGCCGCGCCGCCGCCATGTCGCGTTTTTCACGAACCTAGTACCTCTACTCGCTATCTCTTGGTACTTACCTAGGTATACCTACTTACATACTTATTTTAATGTAAATAACTATATAAGGCACGAGGAGAGAATAAAACCCTAATAAACAATATAACAACAATAGAGTCCCGACTAAGAACTCTCCTACGATTTTAATTCTACTTTTCAGACTCAGAAGCTATGCTCTGCAGGGCTAGCATGCGGAACGCGAGAAAATTTTGCCGTGTCTTTATGTCGTGCGAAAACGAGACAAACTTATACAGATTCGTAGCCTTGTCCGGTTTTTAAGAATCGAGAAAAAATTCTCGCGGTGCGCATGCTAGCCCTGCAGCACAGTCGGTATTTTAATGACTTGGCCTGGTAATATCTGGAACTTGGAGTAATATGGAATTCATTTTAATTTCAGAGCCAGCGGTAGCATAGCACTATCGTACGGGGCCCACTCGAATCTGTGCGTGAACCAAATTAATAGAAATGGCAACGACGAGCAAAAGAGCAAGTTCTTGCCGAAGGTAACGTACGCATCTATCTCTATAGATCAAAAAAGTATATATATACATGTATTATAGTTAAAATAATATTTTTAACTTAGGTTACTATATATATGTCATATTATATTAGGTACCTATATTTAACATAATATTATTTAAATGTATAATTCTGGAACGAAAGACACTAGATCCCGCGACACAGGTTTCCTAGTGCGAAATCTAGGGTACATTAGCTAGCCATATAGTTTACTCTCATATTTGCCTAGCTTAATATTATTTAAGATACTAAATATTGGTATAAGGTTAAAAAGGGTAAACTTCTTACTTTGTGTGAAATAAATAAATATATACCGATACATAAGCTACCTAAGATATACTAAAAAGTACTAGACGCGTAGGAAACCAAACCACATTGCATCGTATTTAGATTAAGTAATTTTAATCTGTTGCGAAATGGCATTTCGAATTGCGCGACCGTTGATTGGCAATTTTTCGTCGTAGTTTCCATGCAATTTTGTGTGAAACTTGCGACAGCGGTTTTCCATACAATTGCTTTACAACATTGTTTTGACAGCCGTTCTACCTAAGAAGTAGGGCTTTCGTTTTGCAGTGACTCGTACCTACATAAACTCCAAAAAGCTCTTTGGTACGGGCCTGGTTTTGAACCCGAGACCTCACGATTACAAGTCAAGCGGTCTCCCGATTAGGCAACCACATCTTGTTAGGCTACCAAGTTTTTGTCTTCCAGCTATGCAGCGGTGAGCATATAGGCGCTTTAGCCATGTCAGAGCCCGGAGCTGGCAGCGACGTGGTCTCAATGAAGCTGAGAGCAGACAAAAAGGGAGACTACTACGTGCTGAACGGAAATAAGTTCTGGATCACGAACGGACCTATTGCTGACGTTTTAGTGGTAAGTGTGGATATAGAAAGGTTTCACAACTGCCTCATACACGGTGTTTCGGAGAACGACGTACATATTCTAGGATATACTAGGGCTCATCATATGAACAACCTTTACTGTGTTACTCTGATATCGCGAAAAAAAAGGTTTTCCATACATTTCGTATAGTGAAATTGTTCTATGGAACAGCAGTTTTTTGTTCACAATAATGATTACTATGATATCCTAGAATATGTCCGTCGTGTACCGAAATACACTTATATACATAATGAATGCCTGACTGCCTATACATTATATCATTTCGATACGGAGCCATATTATTATGTTTATACAACTTGTAACAAAAAGGTTCAACAATACTGCAGGGTATGTATGTACTTATCATTATGAAAAACTTTTACTATGGGCCCGACCTTGATATCGCGAAAAAATAAACAGGAACATCGTATGGAACAGAAGATATTATTTTCGCGATTTCATGGTTGGCCCCATAGTAAAAGTTGTTCATAATAATGAGTACATACATACTTTTCAATATTGTTGTACCTTTTTGGTACACGTTGTAAACATTATACAGAATGTCCACATGAACGACGAACGTATTCGAGGATATAATTTTACTCATCATTATGAACAACTTTTACTATGGGATCACATCTGAAAAAGTGAAAAAGAAACTGCTTTTCTATAGAAAAATGACAGTCACTCTCGACGAAATGTATGAAACAGCAGACATTTTCGCGATTTCGGAGGCGGTCTCATAGTAAAAGTTGTTCATAATGATGAGTACCTACTTTTATATCCTAGAATATATCCGTCGTTCAAATGAACACCCTGTATATATGTATGCCTATCTGGGTCTGGTCCTAGGTCTGGAATATATGTCATCATCATCATCAGCCCGGAGACATCCACTGCTGAACGAAGGCCTCCCCCTTAGACCACCACACTGTACGACAACCTGCCATTTACATCCACCTGCCCGCGACTTTTACAATGTCGTCGGTCCACCTAGTGGGAGGCCTTCCTACGCTGCGTCTTCCTGTTCGCGGTCGCCACTCAAGAACCTTTCTTCCCCATCGGTTGTCAGTTCTTCGAGCGATGTGTCCTGCCCATTGCCACATCAACTTGCAAACCTTGCGAGCTATGTCGGTGACTTTGGTTCTTTGGCGAATATCCTCGTTCCGGATTTTATCGCGCAAAGTAACTTTGAGCATAGCTCTCTCGATTGCCCGTTGCGTGACTCTGAGTTTCTCCAAAAGGCAGTATGGAATATATGTATTATTATTTGTTTCCAAGCCTGACAACTTTCTTTGACAACTTGTTACAGGTGTACGCAAAAACTGACCTAACAAGCAAACCTCAGCACGGCATCACAGCGTTCATAATAGAGAAAGACTTCCCCGGATTCTCGACAGCACAGAAACTGGACAAACTCGGTATGCGGGGCTCTGATACCGGAGAGCTAGTCTTTGAAGATTGCAAGGTAATTATTTCCTATTAACCTTTTGACTGCCATGCATTGAGCTAATACCTAAAGAGTCACAATCTCTAAGTTAAAACAGTCAAAAAACGTCCGAGTGCCGTTGTACATACCTATACGTGCATGAATACGTCCATCGATCAAATAAACAGCCTGTATAATATCATTTTAGATAATGGTGGTAACCAAGTACACAATACAACAACAATAATACAATACAACAGGTTTAATTTAGGATAGAACAAACTTAATAACATAATTTAGGTATTATATGGTATACAACTGCCAAGAGGTACCAAGTAACTACTAAGTTATAACAATATAATAATATATGTACCGGGTGTAAGGGAATCGGCCATAGTGGTGGCCGAGTTTTGGTCCAAACACTTGATTTAGGTACGAAGACCAAACATCGACTCGAAAAGAAGAAGGGATTCGTTCCCGAAACCGCGCACAGGTGATAGTTCTGGTGATTTTTAATACGATAGAATTTTTAAAACTGAGTACAATAATTTGATCTTTTTAAGCGGTTTCATTTAGCTTGCCTTGTTTGTTGTTGATTTTCGTGTCAAATTTAGTAATTGAATTTTTATTCCCTTTCTGTTGACAGATTGGTCTGATATTTGGTACACACTTTTAGTTTTAGACAGCCTTATAGCTCAGTTGGTAGCATGTGTGCCTTCAGAGCTGTAGGGCGTGGGTTCGATCCCCACCCAGGGCAAACATTTATGTGACGAACATAGGTGTTTGTTCTGTGTCTGGGTGTAGTATGTATTTACGAAAAAAATATGTATATAAGTATTATATCAGCTATCTGGTTTCCATAATACAAGCTTTGCTTAGTATGGGGCTAGATGGCGCTGTGTGAAAAATGTCCCCCAATATTTATATAGTCCTGATGACAATGCCGTTTAATAAAAAATAAAAATAAAGTGTAACCATTTTATTTTATTACGTTTTTATCACAAATAGCAGGAACATTCATTTTGGGGACTTAAATACTATTGTTATTGCAAAAAGTATAAAAATATGTTTTTTAGTTCGCCGTGTATTTAACACTGTACAAAAAAGTTAGATTATCCAACTCCAAATCATCCTTAAATATCCTGGAAATATCTTAGATTATCCTTTCCATATAAAGGTTGCCTGGAAGAGATCGCTTTTAGCGATAAGGCCGCCAGTTGTAACACTAGTTTTAAGTTCCTATTTTGTGATCATCATGACTGTTATCATTTCTTTTGGTTTGTACAATAAAGAGTTAATCTATCTATCTATTATCGGTTTTTTTGTGGTGTATGGTATTAGTTATCTTCAGTCCAATCATCTGTCTTCGTTTTCGGCGGGCGGTTTCCTTACACCCGGTGTATGAATATACACGTATTTTTATGATACAAATTGTATAAGACTAGTACTAGCAAAATTTTATTATAATTTTATGTTACATAATACAATATTAGATCAAAATACTACTATCTAATAATGCATAAATAATACTTATTTTATTATGAAAACTGATGTGGTTTTGACATATTTTTGTTTTATTTATACGGGAATACTCACGTTTAATTAAATCGGATACTCCGACTATAGTTTCGATCACATCCAGTGACCTTTTTCAAAGAGTGAAAACAGAGCCCGACGCGCGTGCAGCAGCGTCCTGCTTTTTTTTTTTTAAAAACCTTATATTTTTAATTTATAGGTACCTCATAACCGCTATTTCGCAGGAGTTCGCACACTATACAGACTCGACGCCGGCTCCATCCCGACTCCACTCACAGTAATTACGAAATCTTTAATAGGTGCTCATACTTCTAGGTCCCAGCCAAGAACATCCTAGGTCAAGAGAACAAAGGCGTATACGTGCTAATGTCCGGTCTAGACTTGGAGAGGCTGGTCCTTGCTGCGGGCCCAGTGGGGCTGATGCAGGCAGCAGTAGACGTAGCATTTGAATACGCACACACGAGGCAACAATTTGGAAAGAACATAGGAGAATTTCAGCTCATACAGGTTGGCAACTGTTTTAAACTTTAAACACAATATTTAATTAAATTCTAGTTTAATGTAAACATGAGGCTGCTACACGGTCCGGCACCGGGCTTTACCAGACCGAGTGACTTTGAAACGCTACATTAAACGGTTAGTTAGGGCAAGATTGTTTTTTAAATGAGGCAGAAACAACTCTTAACTAAGTTATTATTATGAACTCTTATTAGTTACATTGGCAGCGTTCACCTTAAAAAATAAAAACTAGAAATGACTAGGTGGAGCCTACAGCAAGTAGTTTCTAAAACGATTTGGGGCTCTTTTATCGATCAGTTATAGTTTTATGACCATTCACAATATTTTGTTCTATTCTTGGCTACTGCTTTGAATATTTATTCCCTGCCAATGGGCAGCCATAGCATTTCCTTAGTGTGTTCTCAATTTGGACTTGGGCATGTCCTAAATCTGCATCCAGAACCAACGGAATACGGGCAGCAGTATCCTCTCGGTTAATGGTGGTGAACATTCTGCGATCCCCAAGCCAAGTGTGGGGACTATGGCAACCCCTTCGTTCAGGAGTGGATGTCTTGTGGCTGATGACATGTTCTCTTTTTGAATTTGCTGTGAGGCTCTGGCTCTGTCTTGGGAAGTTGGGATTATAGCTACGAATTCTGCCTGTTATATATATACTACTTTTATGTAGGTTCAGTACATCTTATCAATAAGGCGCACTGCATAATCAATCTTTTAACAGGCCACTGCTGGACATTGCCCTACACCTCGAAGGACAATTGGGCCATATCAACCACTCTGGCCAAGTTGCGGGTTACTGGATTCATATGATTATGCAATTGGATTTCTTTTCTGGACTATGCAGCTTTCGTAGACTACGACTAATCTACGACTAAAAATCGATAGCTTAATTTTTATCGGCCTAACTTTTGTGATTAAGAGCTAAGTCCAAACAATAAAAAATATTTCCAGGGTAAAATGGCTGATATGTACACAACGCTATCAGCGTGCCGCAGCTACCTTTACAACGTGGCGAAGGCCTGCGACGAGGGCCACGTCAACAGCAAAGACTGCGCCGGAGTCATATTGTACTGCGCCGAGAAAGCCACGCAGCTCGCGTTAGACGCCATTCAGATACTAGGTAAGAAGACCTCATGCTTAGCATCCTGAAAATAAGAGACATTTCTCCTTTACTTTGAATTTAACCTATCCTACATTTAGGTATATTATTATTTACAAGATATTTACCGTGATTATGTTTTGAAATGAGCTTCCGATACTATTGCTGCGTTCCGTAATGCGCTAAAAGTGATAATATCGCGAATCCGACAAAATTTAATAGTCACAAAATATAAGGGATTTGACATGAACGAGTAATACTTGTCACTTATTTGGTCGGATTCGCGATATTATCACTTTTAGCGCATTACGGAATGCAGCATATATATATATGAGACTTGGGTTCGAATTCCAGTTCCAGTGATAATCGTAGTAAATAGACTAAGAAAGAGGGTAGTTCGTTATGAATGCCCTAGATATTTTGAACTTTTTAACAACCACCCGCAAACTTCAGTCTGTCCGTGAAAATGGTTCATGCAACTGCACCGAAATATCAAGAGCTCATTTCACATCATAATCACGGTAAATATCCCGTAAATATTAATAGAACTGTAGTGAACTACCCTGACAGTTTAAAACGGTGTTTTATCCTATCCTGCTTCCTACCAATATTATAAATTTCAAAATTTGGATGTCTGTTACTCAATCGCACAAAACCGCCAGAACGTATTTGGATGAAATTTGGTACAAAGGTTGCTTATACCTTGGAAAGACAGGCTACTTTAACCTAGAAGTTGTGAGTGAAATCCATGAGCACTGTTAGTCTTTATTTTAATAATTATTTCTAAAAAACATGGACTTTGGATTTGGTAGGTGATCAGAGGCACTCAGAAAATGAGTATATTATTGAGAAATCATAAAAAAAGCTACTGTACCAATAATATGTTAAAAGGAGAGATAAGAGATGCCATGAGAATTTCCTCGCCAACAAACATAAGAGCATTGCATCGGTTCATAAATATCAGACTATTCAGCAAATAGGAATCTTTCTTTAAAATAGTCAGGTAAAAAACTGAGAGATTTCATCCCATTATTGAGCTATGGTATTCTATGGATTGGAATGGCAATGATAATTTGAAATACCATCATCCCATTATTAAGTATTGGTATTCTATGGATTGGCATGGCAATGATAATTTGAAATACCATCATCCCATTATTAAGTTTTGGTATTCTATGGATTGGAATGGCAATGATAATTTGAAATACCATCATCTCATTATTAAGTTTTGGTATTCTATAGATTGGAATGGCAATGATAATTTGAAATACCATCATCCCATTATTAAGTTTTGGTATTCTATGGAATGAAATGGCAATTTTAATTTGAAATACTATCATCCCATTATTAAGTTTTGGTATCCTATGGATTGGAAAGGCAATGATAATTTGAAATATAATGGTATTCTAATTCTGAAATAACATAATTAATCAGAGTTTTTATTATTTACAGGAGGCAATGGGTTCATTAATGACTACCCAACTGGTAGAATATTAAGAGATGCAAAACTATACGAAATTGGAGCAGGCACTTCTGAAGTTCGAAGAATGCTCATTGGCAGAGCATTAAATAATGAATACAAGTGATATAAGAATATATTGTTTAATAGACCATGTGTAATGTGGAAGTTACAGGCCCATTCAAACTTAATGGCGGCTGTGAACTTAGGCGCGAGACGCCGCACAGTAGCAAAAATCAGGCGTACGGTGCGTTTTCAATCGCAGTCTCGCTTGCAGTGCACTCCACAGCCGCCATTAAGTTTGAATCAGTCTGTACTTAGCTATATAGGTACTTTTTTTGTTGCCTTAATAATTTAAATGCTGTACCAGTCTTCATTCTTTAAGAAATTAGTTTGCAATACATGGATGAAATAAAAGCGCTCTTTGCCTATATAAAATGTGAACAACCAGTCTCTGATATATCCACAGGAAAAGCAGTTGATAGACATACATTACATATATTTTTAATTTAAATAACTACTTATTATACAATTTATAAAACTATGACTACTATTATGAAACTTAATATATTATTATGTACCTGTTATTACCTGTTTCATTTTTCATTCCCACCAAAAACTTACTGAAAAGCTTATAGACAGGGATTCAACAAAATGCCACCATTTCGGTGGTATGTACAGCATCTGGCCCGGTTTCAATATGCAATAATGAGCTTTAGCTTCTTTGAACTTAGGATACTTTTCAAAATCAGGTTTACTGGGGTCTACTTGAGAAGTATTGTTTAAGAACTCATGGTCATGAGGGTATAAGTAATCTGAATCTAACGGTGAATATAATATGATTTGTTTTTCTCCAACCACTTGAGCCAACAGGTTTTTCTTTGGATCATGATGCAGTGGGGACACTGTACCTTTGGGTCCATACCAAGCATTTATATCTGTGGGATCATTTTTTTCAGAAAAGCAGCAATATTCCGGCTCTACGATATCCTGTTTTAGCTCTGGTATTTGGTCAAAGAGTTGATATTGAGCGAGATAACCTTTTTTGCTACTTGTTTCACATATATATAATTTTACAAACTCTTCTATAGTCATGACCATCTGTGTCCAATTTAAGTCTGTATATTTATTTCCCAGTTCTACCGGCACAGTCCTGAAGCCCGCTAGTTTGACTAAGTAGTTATGGTCTTTCCATTTAGAAAGAGCTGGCCAATGATTCATGCAATTGGTTAAAACAACTGGTTTTTCTTTTAATATATAGTTTTTGTAGAAGCTTTCCATGCTCGGACAGTCTATGACTTCTATTGTTACAGTATTGGGTTGTTTAAAGTCAGCTGGCGGCGTCGTTTCTTCTTGAGCTATGTCCATTGTATCTATGTTAGTAGTGTTTAAGGAAGTAATAATTGAGGCGCATTTTTGTAAGAGTTGAGGTGCAGCATCAAGCTGGTTCCCAAACATAATGCCGAAGTCAATTATTTTGAACGATTCTTTAGTTGTATCTTCATTTTTAGAGCACTTGATTAGGGCTAATAGTCTCAGATACGATATTATGGTCATAGTCTTTCTAAGACATGACGGTACATCTTGCCAGTTGCCTATGTTTATTTTCTCGAATGTTCTGTCGATGACTGCTTGGATTTTTATTTCAGCAGATTCATTTATTGAGTTTGTATCTTTTAGGTACAGACAAATAATAGATTTGGATGTTACATCGATATCTACGATTTCTTCCAAAGTTTCTTCCTTGGGCCTTAACTCTTCCAATTTCTTCAGTATTTCAATATGTCCTGTCATTATGTTGCCTATTGCAAAGAGGATTAAAGTACTGCGATATAATAAGTTTATGTAATTGTGAAATAAAATCAGACAGAGAATAGAATGAGGAATTACCAATTTAAATATTTTTGTTGATTTTTGTTTACAAATTACAATTAATATAACCCCACTTTTGAAACTAAACATGTCAATGTCAAACATATGATTTTGACGTTTGACACATATTTACGTTTCCGTTCGCGTTATTATTATTTTCAATAAGGTTCCACAGGCAACACTTTTCGCAGATGGCGCTAGCGGCGGTCTGTATGTGGCAAAATCAAGTTATATCTTGTTTATCGTTGCATAGAAATCTATCTGCTCTTGATGAGGGCATTGTCGATAATCTAGTCCAAGGAGCAATACTGGGTACTGTAGAATCTATGAAGCTACTGACGGCCTGAAAATAGATTTGTAGGTTAGATAGTTCTTTAAATTTTAGTTGGACAGAGCTTTAGCAAGGCAAAGGATTGCTGTAAAAACCAGTTTTAGCAGATTATCCCTGGTAATCCAAGACTAATAAGAGTAAAACGATTAACGGCCTTACTTAAAAAAACTTTTTAACTGTTAGTCACTGCTTAAGATGCTCTGGCATCTTCTCTCTGACGTGAAGTTGCACGTGCCAGAAAAGGACAGAGAAGTTTAACCAGTGACTAAGAGAATCGAGATTATTTTAGGTAAGGCCGTTTATGGTAGAAAAAATACTAAATGTATGAGATTGACAATTGACTCCGCATCGACAAAGCGCCACCTAGCGGAATAAAATCGCAGTGGGGATCCCTATTGATTTCTTCGATCACATACCATGGGCGTTTTCACACTGCCACGCCATGACACCGACACGCACTATATCGTCGCACTGGTAGTATTAATACAATTACTACTAAACACTTTCCCACTGTGTGGTCGTTGTCCACAAAATCATCGCTGACAATGGGCGATTTTCTGACAGCCAATAAAAAGAAATATAGTTCATAAAATCCGTTCGATGGCACAAGAGACACATGGAGGCTATTCTCAAGAGGTGAGATGCAATCTCATCTCGAAAAAAAACTCTATCTTCGAGTTTTCTTATTCTCAACTTTATGGTTCGACATATTTACGATTCCTAGCGCACGAGATACAACGAGTGGTCGGTGGTGGCAGTCGAGAAGCCAATGAGATGCGTGTCGCGGCTTTCAAGCTTCGATTTGTTGCCGTTTATTGCTATTTTTATTGACATTAGGCTAGGGTCCGCTTCTAAGCGAGTGATTAGTCTACTTTTTTGAGCCACCGTTGGATATACTCTTTTTTGGATCCATTAAAATTACAAAGAAACATTTTTTTTGCCATATTTTTTTTTATTTCTTTCTTTCTTTTTTAATCTGTGGGGGACTGTGGGTAACAAATAGCGGGCGGCCATCTTGTGACGTCACATTGTACAAAATTACAAAATAAATAAAACGTCGTGTCACGTCGTGTGATAAAACTTTCGCGGTTTGCTGAGAAAAATCACATAATTTCTATAGTGCCTGCGAGCTTTCACGAAATGAAGTCAGGCTATACAAAAGCTGATAGTGCAAGTCTGCCAAAAGTAGACTCATTGAAGGGTGCAATTTTTTTCCATATAATCCTGCCTTTTGCTCTGCCGAGTTTCGGAATGCAAAAACTTCCGTGTAAGTACAAAATTACCGAAATAAACAAAGTATTATTGTGTAATTTATTTGTAAAAGTCGATATGTATAATTCTTCCTTCAAATAGTCAACATTTTATGAAATGATTTTAACTAGGTTATATTTATAATTTCAGATCTTCGCGACAGTCGTACGGTGATGATGCTAAAGAGGCAGTCAAATTTGTGTGAAATAAAACGTAAAATTTGTCCAGAACATAAGGTTCGTCAACAGCCATACTCGGTGTCCATAGTCTTCGATGAAAAGGAAGGAATAGTACAAAGTGTCCAGTTTGCTGACTGCCCTGCCTCCAAAGGTGTTGCAAACATGCAGTGGCATTGTTAATGTGGACTCACAAAAGAAGTGAGGAACCATCTTGCAATGCCACTGAATGTTACTGTCTCAAGTGGGCAGCACTCTAAAGTACATGAAAATCAAAGAAATGCGTAACAATAGAGGTTATATACCAATACCCAACATGATGACAATGTCTTGTGCGACTTTTTACAAGAAAGTAAAATAAGAAAATTGCTGAATTGTCAAATTTTAAAACATCAACCTGATTATGAAGATGATGTGGTTCAGTTGCTCTCATTGCACTATTTGAGTTACAGATTTAATTCTGAAAATGACTGATCAGTTTATAAACAAAAATCATCCAGTGTTTACTGAAAAGAATGTTGGTGATGCAGAAAGGCTAACATGTGAACAGCATAAAAGTCCAGCATGGAAGAGCTTCGCTATGCAAGAATAACAAATACAAATAAAACTTTCGATGTGGCTCGCTGTAAAACATCAGATGGCTCATTAATCGCAACAATTAATGGGTGGAAAAGTGCCTGACATTGAGTGGAGTTGCTATGAAAAGGTGCCGAAAATTAGAAGACCTTGTAAAAGAACAATTAAAACTACAACTTGGTGAAATTTCTCAGTGTGGCCTGTTTTTATCATAAAAGTATCCTATGATAGCAGCATCACCTGATGGGGTTTTAAATAGTGATACTGTTATAGAAACAAAATGTCCAGTGAATAAAAAACTTCAAAAAAATATGTTTCGGACAACAAAGCCACCGCTAAGTAATTCACACAAGTGCAACTGCAGATGCGCTTAACTAAATTAAACCCGTAGAATATGATTCTAACTATGTAAAAGATTTACTCTGTAAATTAGAATTTCTTTGGAAGGAAAATGTTTATCTATTAGTTTATTAGTACCAAATAAAAGAATTAAAGCTAAGCAAATCAAGTATTTTTAATTATAGGATCCTGTAGCATAGATTAAGAATAATATACTTAATCTATGCCTGTAGGTAGGTGTAGGTGCAATAATAACTCATTCATTCAAATATTTTATCACTTTCTAATTGACTACAGAATGATAACATAGAGAATTCTCGCAAACGTCATATAACTCTCTCAATATGAATCCTTAAACTCACTTGTGCACTATTTTGTTTTGTTTTGATTACATCCTGTTTTGACAATTTAGAGTTAGTTGCGACACTTGGGGGAGTCACTAAATTAATTCCTCTTTGCAGTAGGAGTTCTATATGTTATCCTCTACCTGCAAGTATAGACACCATCCATTCATTATCAGCCAGAAGACGTCCACTACTGGACAAAGGCCTCTCCCTCAATGAAGGGAGGGTTGCCATAATCCCCACACTTCACAGGCGGCTTGGGGATTGCAGTGTTTACACTGTCAACTGAGGATGCTGCTGCCTATCCTCCAGTGGTTCTGGATGCAGTTTTAGGACATACCCAGGTCCCGATCAGGGCCAGGTCAGGTGTGTAGTATAGACACACCTGGTTCTAAACAATCGAAAAAGCTGCAGTTCTGTACTAACAAGACATCAGTGGTTCTGCCGCTGTATCCAGGTGAAATATAATTGATAATAGCATCTGGGGTATTTGGCAGTGTTAGCTTTTTAATATTCCAACCATGTTAAAGCCTGCTCTACAGATTTTGATGGTTTTCGTATTTCGAGACAATCAATGATAAGTACAATAGATATAATGGTACTTATGTCTAAATGCCATAGGTAAGTTTCGTTTTACTGATCTTTTATTTTATTTTATTATAAATGAATACAATACACTTGCAATAAGAGCTACAGATTTCATGAAAATTTTACTGGCATAAGACAGCGACAAGCCAAATTGGTCTCCGAGCTCAGAAAATGGTGTATTTAGTCTTTTTTTTTTAAACGTAATAATATGTGTTCATTGGGTAGCTTTGTATGGTTTTATATAATGTCAATTATAAAATAACAATCCAAGGGAATATCTATATAATATCTTGGATAATTCTTGATTAATCTTACAGTATTTTCAATTGACATTCGGCATAGATATTCAGCTTTTATTTTCCTTTTTATTTCACATAATTCAGATTGATCGCTGCTGCTAGTTGGAGTCGTTGTAACTAAGGACTGAACTGGTGGGGAAGTGTCAGTATTTAATTGTGATTGTTTTGATCGTGATGAACTGTTCGAAGATGACTTGATTGTGATGAACTGTTCGAAGATGATACTTCTAGCTTTTCACTAAAGAGTAATTTTCTCCTGATTTTTGTATTCCCAGCTGATTCATCTCCAGACTTTATTTTAAAAGGTGATGTTGCAGTAGTTTCTACATATTTGCTTCTAATCTTTGCAAACAAACATACTTGAATTAATTTATTAGTTGCATCAGGGCGTTAATACTTGTGTCACCTGATCTTGAAAATTAGAGCAGTCTTCCTTATCAGTAGCAGACAAAAAATCTGAAAAAAACAATACATAAAACATTACATACATATAACATTACATACATATAACAGGTTTATAGCAAAGATATTCTACTACCTACTTAAGAACTTTACTACAGATGAAACTTATAAACAGATAAACTTAACAAACCTATTTTTAAACCATTGAGCTGATGACTTTTTTACTCACCGCTTGTCATGCCTGATATTGCTGGCATTTCAGTTTCCTTAGCAAGTATTTCTTGCATTACGTCCATACGTCGTCTTTTGCTTTCGGCTGATCGAGGCTCTGGCGGCGCGGTACGTTTTATTGTGTCTGGTCAACATTGAAATTTCGATGGCAAACAACAAACAGTCAGGCTTCATTCTTAATTTGGCGACTGCACCCATCACACGGTATTGGAGGTAATTTTCCATATCATTAGGCAACTGGAAAGTGACACAAATATATGAATAAGTATAGGTACTTTTGTCATGTTTTAGATTTTACCTATGTACAAAATGTTAGGTTAGGTTTAATTTATTTTTGGTTAGAACAGAAATAAGTTGATTTCTTTTAAATACTTACATCAAAGTGTTCTTCACACAATAATATCGCTCATTTATCAGACTGGGTCGCGGCGTGCTAATTGTAACCACTGCTTTCGACGTTCAGGACATATAATAGGAAAGTGTATAAACATTTTGTCGGGATATTTAACTTTGTACTTCTGCACATAGACACGGCACACGTCCCTGTAGCTTGTCATTTTCACAATTCCAGTAAATAAGCCGCAAACCGGTCAAAATAATTTTAAGTCAAGCGTCGATAACTTTGTTGTTTATTAAAATGTGACGTTGATTTGTTTATTTTAAAATTATTTTCTGTAAACTGTCAATTTTTTTTTTCTTTCGGGCCGGGTGACCATTGACGTTCCTTTTTCCACAAATACTCTGAACTACTGAAGAACGACACTTTATATATTGATTCCTAGTTATTTACATTTTTCCACTAAAAGACAGTATATAAGTAAGTAAGTATAAATAAGTACAAACTAGTTAATTACATTGAACAGTACGATATCTAACGAATCAAGGCTTATAATCAAAAGAATGGGATTTAATTTATACTATATCGATTTCACCGATTTTCCGTAATAAAAGTTGAAAGAAATGGAACGTAATTTGACTGAGATGTGTCCATCTCATCCATGAGAATACCAAAAGGTTTGTTTTTGTGAGATTTTCATGCGAGATTGAAATCTCGAAATCGACATAAATATTTCATTTTTGAGAATAGGCTCCCATGCCCTGAACAGTTTTACTATCTAGTCTGTGGTTCTGAAGATTTTGAACGAAAGAGGCAAACTAAAAAAGGTCACAAAATAAAAAGTTACCTTATTGCATTTATCAGACCTATTTATCTACCATTTATTAAATAATGTAATTAGCTAATTTAATTGGTGTGTCTACCGTATTAGTTAAATAAATAAATCAGATCTGTCATGCGTTTTATGTGGTTATTGTTTATATAACTTACGTACTTGCCCATAGTATTTCTTAAGCTTTCGTTATTCCACTTAAATTAGTAAGTGTTAATTAATAATAATTATAATATAATAATTAATTAATTAATTACTATCAATAAAAATTACAATTACTATCAACAAAAAATAATAACAATAACGCAACGTAACAATAACAATTTATCATAATTTCAACAATATCATACAATAAAACTTGGAAAAGCACTTCAGCAACGAACGCGAACTGTGAAGTGAAGCAGTGAAGGTGGGCGAACTGCTTTTTCACGAGAAATATGCGAAAAAAAGTGAGCCATATCTCGCCTTTGCCTTTTATCCTTTGGCTGTAGAATTCCCAGTATATTACTCTGCTCTATGCTGTAGAACTACGTTTTGTCAGCTGTCAGAAAACTTCCCATTATTATCGAGCGGCACGAAGGGCACGACAATCATTACCGGCATGACTTGTCATACAAGTCGGCATACCATTCCACTTTTGGAATACGAAGTTTTCTGTCAGCTAAATAACCATCGAATACTATGCAGCTGACATTACAAATTTTTCTAACAATTGAGTGTATTATTGTAAGTGGCAGAAAATAAGTAGACTGAATATCATCACTGTTGATTTATGTCCAAAGAATACTATTACTCACAGGGAGTAAAGGGAGTAAAGGCATAGGACCATCATAGGACATTTCCCATACACTTTCCTTCAATGATGTTATATGTTCTTTCCTTATAATATGAACTAGGCCAAAATGTCACATGCCTATATGTTATCATCGACTCTCTGCGATAAGCAAGCCTTCTGCGCGAAATGAAACGTATTGAAGACGTAAGATTTGTTTTTGAAATAGCGTTTTTATTTATTTAATAATATTTTTTATTTCATTGCTAACACGCATCCAACATGTCAACAGATCATATTTTCGTAAATTAACGTACAAAATCTTTTAATGCTTAAAATATATAAACCTTGACCTATAGCTAAAGTTTGCAAAATTGTCTATGGCGAATCATATGACTTCCTCACGTGATCTGTCAGATTCTCAGATTATTTACATCGGAAAGTGATACAAAAAAAGTTTTTTGGAATCTTTCGGTTAATAAAATTACTACTGTACGTATTTTTATGCCACGTAAAACCGAATAATAAGCATAAGCAAATACCTTAATATGTTCAGTATGACACAATGGCACTATTTGATAAGCTTTTTTCCCTGAAGAGAAGGCTTGATGCAGAAATCTGCGATAAAAAAGATCGCAACAGGTACGTCAGACGAATACTTTCATGAATTAATGCTATTTTTGAATGGTGTGGCATGCGAGAGGTAGACGCACGGAGTGGGCAATCGTTTCAGAAGTTGTGAGTTCCTCCGGTCACTGGCTGAACCTTCCTTGGAGGGTTGACGCACACGAGTCCGTGTGGCTGGCAGCGGCGCGTCGGCGCGATGGGCGAGCATGTGACGAGTGCGCGGGGCGCGGGCCGCGGCCGCGGGCGTGGGCAGCGATCACGTCACTCGCCGAGAGGGGCGGGTCGCGTTCAATGTTTGCTTATTATTTACTCGCGACTTGAGCTAGTCGCAGAGATTAGTACACCAGCACATTCCACTCAAACCGGACGGTCGATTACCGTCACTCGCCTATCGACGTGCATTTAGTGAAAACACTGAAATTATTGCATTTCCAGTGTGGTGCGTGCATGTGAATACATTTTCTCTTTGTGGACATTGTCACTTCACTAGTGTCAAACAGCTGTGAGGACAGCTGATGCGAGTATGAAATAAAATGAAATATAGGTAATGTTTATTTCTCCTAAAGCATAAGTGTTTGATGTTTGAGAGTTAAACATACAGAAGTCTGTTGATTAACGTCAGTGTGAAGTGCAGATAGTAGCAGTGTGAACATGTTACATCTGATCCCAATGAGGAGACAAGCGAGCTGCCTTATTGGAGTGATGAGTAGCCATAATAACACTTGACATTAGTTGGTAAACCTGTTTTCAACCATGTCATCATAATAGTCATACAAGATCATTAAAAGTTGATAATACTTACGTACCAAACGTACATGATTCTGTCATTGGAAGTGAAAGTGTGTATGTTGTTTACTTAATATTCAACACATGAATGGTATGTGTACTGTGTATTGCATTAAGTTCAGTGTGACTCAAGATATGTCTTTGAACTTTATCTTTCTTGTACTTCTTTGATATGCCCTGTGAGTTGTAAATTAACTATGATAAGGTGTAAATTAGAATGTAAATATAAAGTTACATACTAGTAAAAACTTATTTGATGCCTGATAGTGAACAGAATAATTTGCACTAGCTGCATATTGTGGCTCTGCCTGTAACAATATAAGATACTAGGTATTACATTACGTTACAAAAAAATTAGGTTAGTTACATATTAATTCAAGATGTGCTTAGTTGTAAGTACTTACAGCATCTATTTCTATTTCAAATCCTTCGTAAAGACAGATGAGAAGCAATAACACACACACTTTCTTGCACTTATGATTTATCATTAATTAAAAAAAAAACAACAACATAATTCTCTTTGCATGTCTGTCATTTGTGATCAGTGATTATGTTTGACTTTCCCAAATGATAATTAAATGTGAAGTTGTAGTATTCTTTTTAAATGTACTTTAATTTAGTTTATAATACTTAAGAAATTGCACCATAAGTATCTTGAGAATAAGAAGTAGAGAGATATATCTGTAATATTATATTAATATATAGTTAATATATATTATAGTAATATTATATTATAATATACAAGCATTGCTTAGTATGGGGCTAGATGGCGCTGTGTGTAAAATGTCCCCCAATATTTATTTATTTATTTATTTCACATATTACTGAAATACCTGTAATCACTACTAACAGCTTATATATTTTTTTCCCTGGTTAGCGCCAACCTCATCCAGGATAGGGTTACCATCTGTGTAAGGAAGTATGCCTGTCCAGGGGCCGTACCGTGAACTGCTTATAGCGGGACCGAATACGCTCAGCTGCCGACGCTGCGCGACTGTAAATTTTATCGCCTCGCAATAAGGTTCGCGGTCGCGCAGTGTCGGCAGCTGAACCTATTCGGTCCCGCTATAAGCAGTTCACGGTACGGCCCCAGGACGTACAAAATGCCTGATGTTTAAGAAAAATGCCTGTCTGTTGTAAAAAATTGTACTTAAGCCTTATAATAAAAAATACGCAACAGATAGTTTTTAAGGCTGATTTTCTTTCTTTATTTATCTTTCTGTGGGGCGCGCGCGTGCTATGTTTTTATAGTCAGTGTCATCCTGGTAGGCGGGCTTGCAAGATACCGCGAAAATCAATAATGCCTGTCTCTGCTTAGCGCCGGCCGCACAAATGCGGCAAATGTCTGTCAGATGGTAACCCTAATCCAGGAGAAACTTTGGCAGAGGTTTTAACTTAACTCTAGTCTTCAACATGGCACAATAATTGTTGTTTTAGCACTAACAATCAGGACATAGTTCTTTTACTAGCCTGTTTTGTTTCAATCTCTAAGTCTTCAACATGGCTCAATGATTGTTGTTTTAGCACTAACAATCAGGACATATTTCTTTTGCTAGCCTGTTTTGTTTCAATCTCTACGTCTTCAACATGGCTCAATTTGCCTACCAGATCGAGCACATTACACTGATATGTGTCCCTTGTTCCCTTCCCATTTGGGTTTGCAAGATAAAGTTTTTATGTTTGTGACTTCTATCATGGAAAACAGTATGATGTTATGATGCTTTAAAAAAAAACAACTGGCTTACATTTTGCCTACCTGGATGACATCATTCTGATTTAAAAACAATGGGACCACCTCTGAAGTATCACCAACCAAATAAAAAAAATATCAGTTCATAATTGGCGGAGTAATCGCGTAACATACATACAAAAACAAAAACAGTCGAATGGAGAACCTCCTTTTTTGAAGTTGGTTGAAATAGAGCTTAAATTAAAAAACTCCTTAAGTTTGTATGTTTTGTTGTATTGAGCATTGGATTACCCGACTACACAAAAAGTAGGCCTATGTTAGCTGCTGTCTGTATTGTGTAATTTTTATCTGTGTCTATCATATCATATCCTAATCATATTTTAACAAATGAGGTACCTATCTATTGTTCATAATACTTCGCGTCACTCAACAGCCAGAAGACTTCCACTACTGGACGAAGGCCTCTCCCTTACTAGAGAGGGGTTGCCGTAATCCCTACGCTTGGCAAGCGGCTTCGGGATCGCAGAGTGTTACCACCGTTAACTAAGAGGAAGCTGCTGCCCATCCTCCGGTGGTTCTGGATGCAGTTTTAGCATAAACACATACTTCGCGTAACGCGGCTATATTATGACGTTAGAGTAAATCCGATGACAACAAGCCAAGTGCTACAATTAAAAATCGACACACTGTATCATACAAATATAGTACCTACAAAAAAGCTTGCACTGAATATGACATACATGAGGACCTGGGTATGTCCTAAAACTGCATCCAGAACCACCAGAGGACGGGCAGCAGCGTCCTCTTAGTTAACAGTGGTGAGCATTCTGCGATCTCCAAGCCGCCTGCCAAGCGTCGGGATTATGGTAACCCCTCCCTATTAAGGGAGAGGCCTTCGTCCGGCAGTGGACGTCATCCGGCTGTTGATGTGATGTGATGTGAATATGACATTACCCTGGCGCTGCTAGCTAGTACTAAGCAATAATAACAAGCGCTATCTTCCAGGTCCTATCAGATAAATCCGGAGCAAGTGCGTCTGCTTCTATTCAAGGAGTGCGACTGGCGGGGCAGGAGGCTACTCTTCGACTCATCAGCAATTCAGAAGGTGACCGCTGGGAAACATGACAAGCCGAATCTTAAGCAGGACGAGCTCCCGTGCATCGTGGAGGTCGCTGATGGATTCAGTTATAAGGTTAGGACTTTTTTTTTACTCATTACCACCAAACCACGTGATCTTTAACTGCTGGCCTTTTGGAGAAACTCAGAGTCACACAACGGGCAATGGAGCTATGCTCGGAGTTGTTTTGCGAGATATAATCCGGAACAAGGATATTCGCCAAAGAACAAATGTCGCCGACATAGCTCGCAGGGTTTGCAAGTTGAAGTGGCAATGGGCAGGCCACATTGCTGAAAGGTTCTTGAGTGGCAACCGCGAAGCGGAAGACGCAGCGTAGGAAGGCCTCCCACTAGGTGGACCGACGACATTATGAAAGTCGCTGGCAACCGGTGGATGCAAATGGCAGGTTGTCGTAAAGTGTGGCGGTCTAAGGGAGGTCTTTGTTCATCAGTGGACGTCTCCGGGCTGTGATGATTACCACCATGTTCGACTTTTGGATGTACAACAGTACACTGTTGCCGTAATACGCTTGAGACTAGCACGAGAGGGTTAAACAAAAAGAGTTGATTATCTATCTACAAACTAGCGCTACGTCATCATTTTCAGCCCGTAAGCGCCCACTGCTGAGCACAAGCCTCTCTTCTACGCCACTCATCCCGGTCCTGTGTCGATCTTATCCAGTTTTGACCTGCGATTTTTACTATATCGTAAACCAACGAGCTAGTGTACGCTGAAACTATCGCTTACTTTTACGTTACGTTATTGGCAATCCGTACAAAAACTTGAAAATCGAGAATCGAGTCAAACTATTCTCATTCTATTCTATACCAAATGGGCGCAAGTACGAGTACAGGGCAATAGGGTAGATGACTGATGTTTATATCGTGGAAACCAATAGCTTTGATGAAGAATTTAAGTAAATATAGTATGTTTATTGAAAACATAATTTAAATCGGTTAATAATGTTCTGACATATAAGCGTTTAAAGTTTTTATTAGAGACAACTCTGTCCCTTTTCCACAAAACAAAAATGACGTCGACGACGTGAAGTAAGGCGTACTTACTTGCCTGAATATAATTTATATGGCGTACTGAGAAGTGACGTCACGATTTGCTGTTTCGCCTCTTTGTCTAGCATGATATTAAAATACTTATAAGTCGCTTATTTTTGATCAGATTTTAATTTTTTTTCATTAATCAGCTATATTTATGGACCACATTTTAAAAGGACAATAAAAAAAAACCTGTCATCTAGCCTATTGATAGTAGACAAGCATTACCCAGGGACCACCTTTATCGTAATATTTTATTCGGATGCTCGTACCTTCCGATTTGAGTTTTAAACTGCCACAAGTGTTGCATAAGTGATTAACATTTTAGTCGGTTTTTTGAAGCTGAATGTAACGACGGCATGTCTGCATATTACGACATAATAAACGGCAAAATTAAAATTAAATAAATCAGAAGATGGAACAAAATAATTATTTTACCGCAGTTATTTAAACAAAAATAGTTACTACTGCATCAAAGTTGACGATATTATTGAAAGGTCCATTTGGAGAGTTTACAAAATAAAAAAAGCACATAAATCATCAACGAAGTGCTCGGTGTACAGTGTACACACATAAATATACGGATACAATTTCTGGCGAATTAAGAACATTCCTCCTATTTGCAGACAAACACAACGACAACACTTACTCGATCTACGGCATCGATGCAGCCGCATAATTGCTCGTCGCTAATGCGAAATTATCTTGTATAGAATATTAGAATAGAATAGAATATTTTTTATTGCCAAAACTGTGTACAACAGATCTTATAAATTAAAATTAGTACTTAACAACAGTTTACCCATTGCGGGCGTGCAATATTTTTAGTAGGTACATAGGTTTAATGTACCTACAGCTGCAAGTTTAGTGCATTTGTGTCATAAAGATAAATACTTTTTTTTTGTATTCTAGCCTTATTTACTATTTTCTACATGTTTCCTTTAACATGTACACACAATTTGTAATAGACTATATTTTACATGCCTATTACACCGTGTAAAATCACGTCAATGAATATTTGATGCGGTAATTGTTAGGCTAGGTCGTTACAGAGGCGTTTCAACGGATACAATGCCATAGCCAATCTATCTAGACATGCTGCCAAAACATACTATTATAACGTGAATTTTCTTTATTTTGTTGTAACCATTGAGCTACTATGTAGCTACTATGTAGCTCAATACTTGTAACTGTTCATTTTAATAGAAACGATAGTGTATGGGGAACAAAAATGAAAAATAATGACTTTGAAATAGCAGAAATACTGGTTAAAATTGATTGTAACGATATGTTATTTGTGGAAATAAATCACAGACTTTTTTCTTTATTTGAATTAATTTGTTTCTTTGACCTGCAATAAAATTTAAATAACGATTAGTGGCTTTCTTCATAGACAATAAAAGAAGAAATGTTTTAGATATATGACGACCTTTTGACGCCGATTTAGTAAAAAAAATATATCATGTTCTGGCTATAACTGTTTGTTTCAAATCAATTAATTCTAAAAAGTAATCTTTAATGTTTAATCTCTATGCTAATACAAGTCGTCAAGTTGCTTATCGGTATTAGGAATGATAAAATTATAGTTATATGATAGGATAGGAGTGTAATACGAATTAACTGTTGACTAAAGACCTAGCCACATGAAATTTACAGCACACGTAGATATTCCGACGCCAAAAAACTTCAAACAAATGTTTTGGTCGAGCCACCAAAAGTGCAGTGCGGCGCAGGATTGTATTCGGAAGTGCACAATTCTGGCACTGCTACTGTTGGTGGCAGGCGTGACGCTTACCATCAGGCGAACATCTTGCTTGTCTCGTGACTTGATAGTATTAAAAAAAAACTATAAAACAGCACTCAAGTTTATTTACTAGGCAACATATTTAAATAAATAAATAAATATCTGTGGACATTTTAGTAATTTCCAATTCATTTTGGTAATTATATTTATAGATTTAGTAATTCTTGTTGACCGAATTATAAGTTTAGAATGGAAAGCGAGCATCAAAAATTTCCTTGAATGTTAATTTTCAACGTAAACCCACACTGGTTTTTGGAGTTTGAACCTTCATCCTACCGCGCTGCGTCTGATCTGAATCCAACAACCACCGAGTTACCAACGTTCCCAAATTACTATATGTATGATATATAACTATCCAAATAAAACACCGTTATCCTTATCAACTGCAAAAATAAACCTAACACTTGACAGATGTAATCGAGAGACATTTGCACATCTATATTTAGGCCACTTAAGGATGATAGCCCGTTTGATAAACACTCGGTTCTAAACGGTCCTCATGATATGATGTTATTTATACGTTTCACAACACTCGTGGGACTGAACTGGTTTAATTTTAGCTTGATTCCAATTAAAAGACATCACATGGATGATGGTGACAATATACTTTGTTCTATATTTATCACCAGGCAAGAAATAGAATCACGTGACAACGTTAACGGTTTAATTGAGTAGGACGTAATTCGTTTAGCTAGGGTATTGTTTTGTTTATTTTTAGAATCGGACACTGGTTATGAATAAAATAACCGTTATATTACAACGTGTTGTTTTGCATTCTCGCCAAATTTACAGAGGTAGATATGCTCATCGTCAACCCTGAAATCGCGAATAATAAATCCGGCTATTGGCTCCAGGGACTGTAATATCGATATTTCTATGGTATCGATATCGCAATAACGATATAAATACTGATTATTGGGTATCTGTTTATCGGTATTGATACTGATACTTTGTTTTAATACATTAATGATACTGATACTTTATTTCAATACATAGATTTAAACTGGTTTTTATTAATTTCAAATCAAAATGTCTATAACATGGTTTTGTCTTTTGCGCCCTATTTTTCATATTTTTAAAAATATTTTATTATTTTGATTTACAAACAAAACGTCGAGGCTTGAAGGGCAAGCCGCGCTCGAATAAAGGGAATCCCCGCGTTGCGGGTGCTGTTACCACTCCACACCGGAGAGCCGAGAAATCTGGTAATGTCGTCGCCACGCCGTATCGGTATTAGAGTATCGATAAATTTGTTGATACTTTTATACCGATATTTGAAATAAGTGATTGTATATCACTTTTTTCGATATATTTTTGAAGTATCGCTACAGTTCTCGATATTTTCTTTAAAGTAACGATATTTTTCATTTATCGATATCGGTTCCTGATTGGCTCCATAGCAAAAGTTGTTCATAACGATGAGTATATCAACCTCTGTAAATTTGGCGGGAATGCAAAATAACTTGTTGTAGAGATGTAAACTACAACCCTCTTCCAAATAAACGTAGCTGCGGAGTAGTTTTTTTTTCAGAATAGGCATGTGTTTGACCATATCCTGCCGCAACGATGCGGTCTGGATGATGCACGCTTACCTAGAAGGAATCTGTTTACTATTGGTTTGAAGACACCCATATTGTACTTTACGGGAAACACCACACAACAGACTCCCATCTTCAGCTAGAAGACGTCCAGTGCTGGACGAAGGGGAGGTTTTCCTCCTTGATAGGGAGGGGTTGCCACACACAGACTCTGGCTACGTAGTAGGTACTATTATTACTTCTGTGCTCTGGCAGAGTTGTACAACCTCGCTGTGCGAATAAAAAAATGTGGAGTCGAAGCGCTTAGTGCGTGTTTGGAGAACATCCACACTGTACGGCGAGTTTAGTTTATCTCGAAAAAATGAAAAACTGTCTACTGTTCATCTTTCTTCACATTTAATCACATTGATCGTTGTTTTATAAAGCTACAAGTTGTCGTCGTCAGCCATAAAACGTCCACTGCTGGACGATGCCCCCCCCCCCCTTTTATAGAGGGGTGTTGCCATAATCCCCACGCTTGGCAGGCGGCTTGGGGATCGCAGAATGCTCACCACCGTTAACAAGAGGACGCTGCTGCCCGTCCTCCGGTGGGTCTGGATGCAGTTTAAGGACGTACCCAGGACATACCAAGCTACAAGTACAAGCTTACAATTGTACTAGCTTCTTGTATCAGTAACTACAAAATACCAGTTACAGTTAGATGGTTTGTCTTTATCTTCTATTGTCAAGTGCTTGTACACTGATTGTTTTGTAGCTTTGGAAAACACCGTACTCAATTTTTTTTTGCGGTGTTGCCAGTTTTTCACTACAAGTACAAGAGTTGTAGCTTTATAATACAGGGCCCTGGTGTTGGTCGGCTGTACCGGGAGACTTATATTTTGATTTTAGATTAGATTCCACTATTTACTGTTATTGCTATACTGTAACTTTGCTTGACTTTTGATGCTCCATAAAAACGTGAACACAATAACTTAGCACTTGCTTCAAAATAACCATTTCAAATTGTTGTAGTGACTATTATTCCTATTTTTAGCCGAATAACTACCGTCCGGTAAACACGATACCTTTTGTGGTCTCCGGCTAAGTGATATGGCAAATTTAAAATATCATTTATGGACTTAGATCTAGCTTTTCGTGTTATGCGTCGAAAATAAATGAAGTCTAATTTAGGTAGTATTTGTTAGCGCAATTTATCTTATACATATTGCAACTTCGTAATAATTGAACCTTTTTTATGTCAGAGATTAATTCCTAAATAGACGTAGGGGTAGCCAGTGGACATTACTACTATGGACTACGTACTAGGTAGGTCCATAGTTTGTTCTATAGTCTTTCGAAACTCATACACCTACTCATTTTACAGGGTTTTACTAAAAAATCTTTTGATGCTATTTTCTGATTAATTGTTTCCGATTCTTAATTCTTACTAAACGTAAAATAATAAACATAAAAGTCATACGTACGCATTTTTTCACATCTCTAGATTTAATCACAGTAAATTAAAATGACTTGGCACTTTAAAAAAGAAAAATAAGAAAGTAAGTAAGTTAGCTTTATGTAGAAACCCATATTTTTTACTGGACGACCCGGTTAATCTTCGGACGGGTGACCGAGAGTGGCATTTATATTTGAGCGCTACCGTGGGTCGTATGACACATTAAATTGTTTATCCGGTTGTTTTTTCTATATTACTATAACAACAAACGTCTTTAAACCGAAGGCATCTATCTGACATTGCTTGCCTTGTCAGAGGCCTCCGGTTGGCACAGTAAATCTGTCACTAGGGCTGGCCACTCAGCCTTACTTTATGAACTAATTTTTTTTAGCCGCAAAATTTTCTATTGCGTCCAAAACTTCAGCGTAAAAATTATCATGCGATCAACTCTTGGGCGAATGGGCTAAGAATAATGTTTTATTTATAGATAGTCACGTGCTTAGATTTTGCGGAGTTATATCTGTCACAATCAATCTGAGAATGTATTCGGATAATGCCTTCGGCTGTCGATAATGTGCGTTTCAATATCGCTCACCCTTGGATTCTTAAAACACTGGCTTATAGTTGAAGTACCTGAACCTTTAAGTTAAGGGCTTTTCCTTGAAGTAATCGACTTACCCACTGGCTTACTTTTTTCATCGTGTCACAGATAAAACATACTAACTGACTAACTAGCCATGTCCTGCGGTTTTACTTGCGATATTCCCGTTCGCTCGCATTTTTTTAGAGTTCTAATATTACGATAACTATAATGATATTCTGAATTTCAAAAAATAACGTAAATGCAAATAAATCACGGAAATGATCAGAGTGAGGGCATATCTTCCTAAAGCGGACAAAAAGTATGAAATGAAAGATTACTCACCTAGAGAGCAAAAGTAAAGAATGTCTCAGAACTTATGTTTATTGTCTCCCGTCGCGAAGCGGAGGGTGATAAACATGAGATCGGTGCTTTACTTGCTCCCGTGGTGTGTATACGATTTTACGTGCTGCTGCGGGGAGGAAGTGGTTCCTTTCGCTCCGCGTAGCGGGGCCAAAGGAACCACTTCCTAAGCCACTAAAGCCACCAAGAAGGAGCCACTTTAGCCCCGCAGGCACGTAAAATAAATTGTATGGTGTTGGAATTGTCTAAAGGCGTCGGTAACCTCTTACCATCAGGAAAACCGCTAGCTTGTCTACCCTCTACTTTTGAGCACTTCTACAAGATGGACTGATGCGTCTACATTACACTAATAGCAAGTACTAATCTAACCGACCCACTCGTGACTCGTGATCGTAGAAGGAAGGCCACATCCAAATTGGTTTCACTACGTCTATACTGGCTCTTCATGACATGGCCAACTCGTATATAATTATTTTGATCATATTCTAAGCTGATTAGTCAAATACTCATTATAACGATTAAAATTAAGAACTCCAGCTATCGACTGAGTGAAATTTTTTACCTTCAGGAAAAAATTTGGGTGTAGTGTACTCATCATTATGAACAACTTTTAGTAAGGGGCCAACGTTGAAATCGTGAAAAAATATCTGCTTTTCCATAGTAAAAGTTTACTGACCTTGGACAATATGTATGGAACAGCTGTTTTTTTTCGCGATTTCAGATTTGACCCTATAGGCTATACTAAAAGTTGTCCATAATGATGAGTACACTACACCCAATTTTTTTCCTGATGGTAAAAAATTACCCCCAGTATATTAATATAAAATCACCCAGTATATTAGTTGTGTTGACCTGTAACATGCATTTAGTAGAACGAAAATCGCAATTTCCTGCCAAGATTTCATAAATTTTATTCTGGCATTAGCTCTATTTTTAACATCTCACTACAGGGCGATGGAGTGACGATATACGTAAGAAGTGACTGGTTGGGAATAGCCGAAGTTCGGGCTGAGTCGTGAGTGGCGTGCATTGGGAGAAACCTATATCCAAGAGGATTAAGGTAGCTTGATGATGATGATGATTGCAGGACATATTTTTTTCCTTTACCGATACTTTATATATCTCCCACATTTTTTGTTTTGAATGCATGGGTTAATAAAATTTATGGATTACCAGGATAAAACAACTCTTATTTCTTTTAAGTTCATATTTGACAGAATGTGATGTTATCGAAACTTGACTGTGCTTATCACCTTATCTTGTTACTAGAACCCATTAAAAGCAAACAGGTGGACTAAAATCAATGCCATTAACTTTTTGCCCGCCACGAGTCAATTGTATCACCCTGTCCAACCTTCCTTGCCCTGTACGCAGACACGAAAAAAAAATGCTTATAAAAAGAGGGATTTCAAAATCAGATTTATCAAGTATTAAATAATTATAATGATATTGAAACATAGTACGCTTTTAAAAAAAATACAACCGAGTTCAATTTCGACTACCTTGATGACATCTTCATATTTTCCAGATATTATGATTTATTCCAGTGATTTATTTAAAAACCTAACTACTGAACCGATTTCGATAAAATGTATATGGTACCACCTCTGAATTATCACCTACCAAACAAAAAAAAGAATCATCAAAATCTATTCATAATTGGCGGAGAAATCGCGTAACATACATTAAAAAAAAATACATACCGTCGAATTGAGAACCCCTTTTTTGAAGTCGGTTGAAAAATAAAATAAAAGGTATTGATAAATATATTCAATTATTTTGGTAACCATATTTTGTTATTACCTATAGATGTCGCTGGCGTACAGGGTACAATAGGCGTGTGTCCTAATGTTTAATTTATGACAAATAACAGGCTTAGTGATGAATATAACGAAATACATTACACAAACTGAAAAAATAAATTGTATTGGCTGATAAATCTCTGAGATATGAGCGTTTAAGAAAGAAAGAAAGAAAGAAAGAAAAATGATAAAAAAGTAAATAAAAAGTAAGTAAAGTAAGTAAATTTAAAGTTTTAGGTGGGGATAGAGAAGGGATGCTCTATCCCTTTCTCGCAAAGCACGTGTTAGTATAGCATTAGTATGCCGCGCCTGAGGCTTGACGTCATAGCTCAGTATAGCGCGCTCTCTGTCTAGCTTGAAATAAAAATACTCAGTACTTATTTTTTTTTTTTTTATTTTTTTGTTTTTTTTTTGATAGGCTCTATTGATGATCAGCTTTTTTTATGAGGTAATAAAAAAATTGTGGTCATCATGCCTATTGTATAACTTTTCAAGCAGTGGTGAAATTGGCTGACGCACGGCTCATGGGTACTTGATAAGTATGTTGAATTTTCGCAGCGTTTCCACAATATCAGTTGCAAATATTCATCACTCACATGATCCGACCGGAAAACTCACTATGTTTGCTGGCCTTAATTTACTTCCGCAGCCAATTCCTTTCCGCTTAGGACGAGTTTATGTAAGGCCGATACTACGGAAGACGCTTGATCGCATCCTGAATAAAGTATGATTTGACATCTCACCGGCTGACTCAATTCCTGAAGATCACTCATAGTGCAATTCGAGCACTATATATTAATGTTTTTTTCATCACACTTGCTCGTAAAGTGTATTTTATTGCATCGGTTTTAGGCTCATAATCCAAGCTATTACGCAATCGTGCTTTTTACTTTACATTACGGCACTTGTACTATAATAGGTATAACCCGGTAAAGTCAAGTTTGACGTGACTGCAATTAGACGTACGTATACGAAGCACTCTTAATATAGCCGGGTAATACTTACAGTTTTTTTGTAATACCAACAAAGAGTTCTTATGCCGCTGAAGTAAATGTCAACCTGCGCGCGCATTACTGATTTGGCCGCCATTTTCCGCAAATGTTTGTTGACGTTTTCGCTGTGTGGTTGATTATTATCAAAAAAATATTGTTTTTTCCTCGCAAGTGTGACGAAAACAGTCGTATGGAACTCTTGTGCTATTAGTCATTACGCTCTCGGCTTCCTTATCGCGCTCGCCTGCGGCTCGCGCGCATAATACCGCATCTAGTGTAATGACCAATATAGCACACTCGTATCATAATGTACTAATACTACACTACGACGAGGCAAGATCAAACCCGAATCCATTATTCATAAAAAACAGCGGTTCTCAAACTTTTTTTGGTGACGGAACCCTTTTGGAAAGCGAAATACTTGACGGAACCCTACAATAAAACAATAGTTTTTAAACATGCCCGTTTGTGTCGGTTTAACAAAGTATGCCAATCATTTAAATGAACAAAGTATACTGTGGTGGGTGGCGACTTAAGTTCGGCTGCGCCTCTTGAATCGTGATATGCCGCGTCAAAACTGTCGATCAGAGAGAGGTGTTTTGTTTTTTTTTTCTAAATTCTTGCGGACCCCCTACAGGGGTATCGCGGTACCCTAGGGTTCCACGGAACACACTTAGCGTATGGCTGATATAAAAAATAAAGACATTTTTTTAAATAGGCTTGCTGTTGTAGGACTTTTAACCAGATTGCTAAAGCTTGCTTGCTTTGCGTGCAATTTATACAACGTGTAACAAAAGGGTGTGATAATATTGAATGGTACGTATGTACTCATCGTTATAAACAATTTTAACTATGGGTCAAACCTGAAATCGAGAAAAAATAACAGGTGTCCCATAGAAAAAGTTCATTGTGCTTGGGAAAATGTATGTAGCAGCTGTTTTTTTTTAGATTTTAGGGTTTGGCTCCGTGGTAAAAGTTGTTCATAATGAAGAGTACTTACATACCCTTTAGTATTGTAGAACCTTTTTGTTACACGTTGTACTTATAGCCTTCTAAACCGCCGTCTTTACGTCGGTCGTCTATCATAACTTACTACGTTGACGTGGTGACCCCAAAATGAGTCTTGGCCGCCGACAATGGAAGAAACGAATCATCGCGGCGTTGTGTGGTTTCATGCCACTCGGGTAGCTGGCGCTTGCGCAGATCCTTCTCCACGGTATCAGACCAGCTGTACTTGGAACACCCTACCGAACGACGTGACGTCCTGTCTCGTACTGTAAAGTCCTGTATCGGTCTGGGATTTTGATGTGCATTAGTTTTAATTGAGTGTATTTGTTTCAGTACAAGGGCCCGGAGGAGGATGCTACCGTCCTCGGTGAGATGATATTCGGCGCGGTTGCGATGAACTACAAGAGTGTCTCACTGAAAATACATATCATGGAGGAACCTAGAAGGTAATCTACGTTTGACGACCAACTCGCCTGATTATTGTGATAGTTTACTAATAATTTTGACTGTTTTCTATGGATCTTTGTATCTGAGAATAAATTAATGTCGATTTGGTTGGGAAGGCGTGTCTTAGCGTTACATTCCCGTAAACACAGTTCAGAGATTCGCCACCGGCCGGCAGGGTACGTCCACAAGCAACGATTGGATAAAGCCAGGACGCGAGCTTATTTTTACCTTAAGCGGGTTGGTTATATATTACGAGGCCGTTTATTTAGCAGACAACTGATGTTAAGAAACAAAATAACTCGATTTCGTAAATAAAAAAAGCACTAATAATTTTATTTCTACAGGTTAATGTGTACGAAAGTGTTTTGCGTGCCGACGTCTCGGCGAATTAGTCGCGTGGAGCGAAAGACCAGCGACCGGACTGATGCCTCGTCCAGTTCGGTGCGGAATCAGAGCATGCTGAGGAATGCATCCAAACCTTTGAACGTACCGTCTTTGAGAGAGGACGGGGTAGCGCTGAGCTTCTCTATGGATAGGGGAGATTCAGGTATGTATTAATGCGGTTCGCGCGTGCCCCCGGTTTCACCCTCTTGGGAGCCTTGGGGATGTATCTAAGAAAGACAAGGTCTAGGAAAGATAGAATTTGGGAAAAACCCAAAAACAAGAAAAACAAGTATCATCATCATCAGCACGAAGACGTTGACTGCTGAACGAAAGCCTCCCCCTTAGACCGTCACACTGTACGGCAACCTGCCATTTGCATCCACCGGTTGCCCGCTACTTTCACAATTCGTCAGTCCACCTAGTGAGGCCTACCTACGCTGCGTCTTCCGGTACATGGTCGCCACTCAAGAACCTTTCTAAAGAAACACCAAGTAAAGCAAAGACAATAATATCTAAAATTTTATAACTTTAGCAAACGTAATTAAAATATTAAAAGTTGTAAATAATGGGGCAGGGCATTTTTATTGTATTCAAACGGGATTACTCGTATTTAATCAAGGCGAATACTTCGCGCATCTCGCACAGGATGTGACCGAATTTATACCTAGTCAGAATGAAACGTGAGCAATCCCTATCACACCGGGGATAGTGCTAGCGGTTTGCGAGCGTTTTCAAAGAGGAGCGGGCGTACGTGGCGGACACTCAACGAACTTGAACGAACGACATTTTGAACATATCCGTACAGAACCCTTTCGTGCTTGAATGCTTTCGTTTTCTGCGTCTTCGAAGTAACAAAGCCAACAGAAGTGTTTCCACGTCGGAATCCATTCTGGTACTGAGTGTATTGTACGTCGTGAATAGTCGACGAAAACGTTGCGTAATCGCCACGTCTCCGCGACGTCTTTGCTGTGCAGCCGCGACGTGTTCGCGACGTTTTCGCTGCGTGCCCGCTCCGCTTTGAAGACGCTCGCAAACCGCTAGTGTGATAGGGTGAAACGTAGATAGCTAGTTAATGCGTCTTTAGTTTTTTTTCGATATGTCGAATGTCGATACTTCGGTAATTATAGTTTTTTTTTACGGCAGGATTCTGCGGGGACCAATCACCGTACAGTAGCGTTGGATCAACGTACGACTACTTCTCCATGTTCGACGCTAGGGACGGCACTGCGTCGCAGGAAGACTTCTATTCCTTTCACTGTGAGTAAAGTTTAACTACTATTACTGCCTTATATCTCAGTTGGTAGAGCTGTTAGAGTGTGGGTTCGATTTCCATCCAGGACAAGTATTTTTGTAATGTTTGTTATGTGCCAGGTAGTTGTGACGGTCTCGTGTCTCCCCTGATGCCCCCCCTTGGGGTAGATATAATAACATACATTAAAAATAATATTTTGAGTATTCCAGGGGCCGTACCGTGAACCGCTTACAGCAAGCCCGAATAGGTTCAGCTGTCCGCACGACCGCGAACCTTATTGCGAGGCGATTAAATTCACAGTCGCGCAGCGTCGGCAGCTGAGCGTATTCAGTCCCGGAATAGGCGTCCATGGTACGGCCCCTGTACTAGCATTACATTGAATGAAACCATAAAAATAATTCACGATTCAAGAAAAATGTAGGTACCTACTTACTACCTAATAATTTTCACTTTTTGGCGCGTCATCACCAGCATTTCCACTGGTGGGCATAGGCCTCCTCCATCAATCACCGAAAGAACCGGTTGGAAGCAGCACCAGTCCACCAAAGGACGAAATAAAATAAAAATGCCAAAAAAATTAAATGAAATGCTGATGATGACGAGACTAAGGTGAATATTTAGGTAGTAACTTGGTACGTTTTTCTTGACATTTTAATTATTTTTATGGCTTCATTCATGTAATGCTTGACAGGGGGGTACAGGAGTATTCAAAATATTATTTTAAAAGTAAGTTCATATATCTCCCAGGCCTGGGGGAGACACCAGGACTGAAAAATCCTGATGTCCCCCAGGGACATCAGGGGAGACACGAGACCGTCACCCATAGTACTACAAGCTTTGCTTAGTTTGAGGTTATATAGCTATGTGTGAAAATGTCCACTCAATATTTATTTATTAAAAAGTAATAAGTACCAATTTCTCTTATTACCGCGTCCGTTGGTCCGGAAACGAACGTCGAAGACGAACTTTCGAACGAAGTATTTTTTTCTTCTTTCCTCATAAGAGGATTATGGCATCGCTCTTTGTGCATTTGCCACAGTCAAGTATTTAGGTGCGACTTTCCGACCGATATTTATAAACAAAATAATAAAGTTTTTTTCATTATCTGTTGTAGGTACTTCTGTTATCTATTTCTCGCAAATGTGTTGTAAAACGTTGTATGGCACCTCGTGCGGAATTGGTTTTTACAAACTCGTGACTATACAGGGTTAGTTCTAATCAGTTAGCATCCTTATAAGGGCATATTCTGTACATCAAAACAAACAACTTTTTCTATGGGGCCAACATTGGAATCGCGAAATAATGATCAGCTGTTCCATACAAAAAGTTCATCAACCTTGGGAAAAATGTATGGCACTGTTGGTTTTTTTCGCGATTTCAATGTTGGCCCCATAGTAAAAGTTGTTTGTTTTGATGTACAGAATATTCCCTTAAAAGGATGCTAACTGATTAGATATAACCCTGTATATACAAATTTAAGCTTTGTCTACTCGTTTGTAAAAACCAACTTACCGCACTAGTATCATAAATAACTATTATCTGATCGTAAATTCCAAAGAACTCATTCCCGGGATCGACCCTTACAATCATAAGAATACGACGTCTTCCCAACTAGATTGTCCTCACTGTTACTTCCACACATGTCCATAAAAATAAGAGGTATTCAAGTTCTTACCTACTTGTTTTCCTTAGCTTATCAAATAATTTCCATACTGGCACTTAAGCATGTCGTGTATTTTTTGTTATTAGACTCGCATGACACGATTAAAATGATACATTTATGTTATCAGGGCTTGATTTTGTTTGTACGATTATTTATTATCGTTGTTAGCGACTGACTGATAAGCATTTGGTGTCTCATCATCATCAGCCAGAAGAAGTCCACTGCTAGACGATGGTCTCCCCTTTAATAGGGAGGGGTTGCCATAAACCCAACGCTTGGGCAGGCGGCTTGGGGATCGCATAATGCTCACCACCGTTAACCGAGAGGACGCTGCTGCCCGTCCTCCGGTAGTTCTGGATGCAGTTTTAGGACATACCTACTCAGGTCATAATACTTTTTTTCGCTTAATAATAGTACATTATGATACAAGTGTGCTATGTTGGTCATTACACTAGTGGCGGTATTATGCGCGCGAGTCGCAGGCGAGCGCGATAAGGAAGCCGAGAGTGTAATGACTAACATAGCACAAGAGTTTCATACGACTGTTTTCATCACACTTGCGAGGAAAAAACAAACTTTTTTGATAATAATCAAACACACAGCGAAAACGTTAACAAACATTTGCGGAAAATGGCGCCCAAACCAGCAATGCGCGCGCAGGTTGACATTTACTTCAGCGGCATAAGAACTCTTTGTTGGTATTACAAAAAAAAAATCTGTAAGTATTATTCGGCTATATTAAGTGTGCTTCGTATACATACGTCTAATTGCAGTCACGTACAAACTTGACTTTACCGGGTTATACCTATTATAGCACTAGTGCCGTAATGTAAAGTAAAAAGCACGCGTGCGTAATAGCTTGGATTATGAGCCTAAAACCGATGTAATAAGATCCACTTTACGAGCAAGTGTGATGAAAAATTTATTATATAATAGGGTCTCATACTCGATCTTACATTTTACTAAGTCAGTAGGGGAGTCTATATTTTAGTTAAGTGTATAATCTTGCTTGTAGCATTGCCCGGCCGCAAGCTCAGCACATCGAGCAATGGCAGCTGGCAGCGTAGAACCTTCCAGAACCTCGCGACACGCTTCGATCTCGGTCACAGCTCACACCTCAACGTACCGACTGGCAGTGATTCACAGGTGAGCATTTATTAGAGTGAGCCATGGATCATATGTAAATAACGATCTTCAATAAGAACCATGGGTCATAATATATTTATACGGAATACAGAACCATCTGTATGGGGGTTTTGAAATGCTGTTCATTTATGTGAGCACTGATCCTTCGATGTTGAACTTTTTAAGCGCATATCACTGTAACGTACCAACTGGTAGTGATTTACTGCCCAGGTAAGTTTAGGTTTGGAGTCAACAATGGATCATAATTATATGTTGTTATATGTTGTTAAAGTATCGGATTGGTCTAGGACTGTTATGATACTATTTTTGCTGTTGTATTAAATAAATATATGTTAGCACACGTCCTTTTGATCGATGGATCTGAACCAAAAGCTTTGATCTTATTGGATCAAAGATGTGGTCTTGAAGCTTATCATCATCTTAGCACCATCATCTGGTAGCGTCAGCTATAGTGACTGTCACTTTTTTTTAAGGTCTTACATTTGTCAGCCGCGCCGTTACGTCTGATTTTAACGATACGTTGTATGATGGAGCACGATTAATGAAATCAAGTTTAGCCTTAAGAGCGCACTAAATAGAAAATGTAAAGTTGTTATTATTCGTACACGTAAATCTATTTTTCTCGAGTGATACGTTACGTACGTTTAATAAATCAGATTTATGACGGACACTCGCTCGTCAACTGTTTAGTTTATGATCTGTCAAAATGTTTACTTGCATTGAAATGTCCGACTGCGTGTATTTTGGTAAACTGTGCCTCTAGCACAGACACTTAATGAAAATCTACGTTACATATTGTAAAGAATATTTGTATGAAAAAATAAATAGTACACCCCTGACACGCTACATTTTTCGAACATTTTCTATCAACAATTAATGTAACGAACACTGAATAGCGAAGTGAGTAGAACGGAAACGTGACGGGTCGCGCAAGCCGGCACCCTTAATGGCAATTCTACCAATATACATGTTTTTAAACTGAGAATACTCAAAAACACAATTTAAATAGACGCGTAGGAAACTAAACCACATTGCATCGTAATTAGATCAATTTTAATCTGTTGCAAAATAGCATTTCGAGCGTTTTACTTTAAATACGCGACCAATTATTGGCATTTTTTTGTCGTAGTGACTATACAATTATGTGTGAAACTGGCGACAGCGGTTTTCCATACAATTGTTTCACAACATTGTTTTAACAGCCGTTTTACCTAAGAAGTAGGGCTTTCGTTTTTCTGTGGTAACGAATCTGCGTATGGAACCTAGACCAGATTAGCTCAGGACCGAGGCAGATAGCATGGCATAAGTCAGAGAGAGGCCTAGGCCCAGCAGTGGGATAAGGAAGGCTGTTGATGATGATGATGATGATGATGAACGTAACGAATGCAATTTTATCAAAAGTTTTTTGAAAGTCCGGTTGTTTGTCCTAACAATTCATCTAACTATATCTCTAGTTTATTTCATATTTAATAATTTATAGATTACTAATAGAAAGAGAAAAATAAAGCTATGTTCCACTTTGAACTTGTAACGCGCCTTGCCTTGATTTTGCTGTGGGCGCTACATCTTAGTATCAGTGTTTAAGCTTCTTCAGCCAGGTCTCCGGACCAGCTTGGCTGATTCCCAACATCGCTCATACTTCCATCTATGCCACTGAAGCTACTAACCCAGCGACACTGAGTTTCGCTCCGGTCCTGCAATGGGCTGGGTTGGCTCGGGTAGACGCGATTGCGCGCTCGTTTCTCTTTCTTTGTCCTTTTCCCACACTTTGTTTGAGGAAGAGAGCATGCTTTTTAGCCACGCCCATCGATGAGTTGATGTCATGAGTCATGCGCCGTCGGGCAGTGCATCCTTAAGACCGTTTCAGGTCGCGTCATGTAAAAAGAACGCTGGCGGTTAAGCTGCGCAGTAGGCGATTTATCGGTCTATTTGGTGGTATGAGGTGGTACCTAGCAATAACCAATATACGAAGCTGCGAGCAAAAGGCTAATTAATAATTATTTAAAACAATAGGCCTAGTACTTTTGTGCGCAAGTGTACACATGTGCAAACACACCCCCTCTACTTTCTTCCAGAGTTCTTTTTACTTGACGCGACCTATACGCCTTGTGAAGAACACAATGTTATAGCTCTACGGGAAAACCGAGGAAGGTTCATTTTACAGGTTTAAGGCAAGAAAGATCGCGTGAACGCATTAGCGCAATATAAATAGATGTTAGTTAACTTCCACAGTTCCAATAATATAATTATGCATATCGAGGTGAAACAATGGGCCTACGCGTCGCTATGTTTACAAACATATTATCGCGGAGCGCGTGACGGCTCGTCACATGAGTGACCGGTATCGGCCGTCATGTGAGCTGTTATCAATCGCTGTTATCACCACAACTGCACAGTAACTTAATTTGTGGCACTTTTGGCAGACTTCCGATGATGTTGTCAGGGTAATTATATGGACTAGCGTCCTTAAACAACGTGTTTGATTCAATTTGCAAGAGATAGTGATGATTCCTTTGTCCTACCTCTAAAGTTTAAACCTTTAAATCAGAAACTTAAATAATAAGCAAATAATAACTGATCCCTCTTTCTTAATATCACTCGAATCAAACAATACCTCTCAAAATCAAACTTGAAGCCTGGCTAAAACGAAATCCACAAAAAATTACACTAATAAAAGAATAGTTAAATCAAAAGAGAAAAGAGTTGAAAAAGAAGAGATGTTTTTCACTAGTGAAAAATGGCGTTCACGTTAAATGGGTTAATTAGTATAAGGTAGATTAAGCCACATGTCACATTGTATTGGATACTAGAGGACGCCCGCGACTTCGTCCGCGTACGGAAGAAATTCGGCCCGGTCCCAAAATTCACCACTTTAAATCATCCCGAGCAATTTTTTTAGCCCAAAACTCTAACGACTCTACCAACTCCCCCAAACCCCCTCAACCCCCTCAACCCCCTCAACCCCCTCCCCCCGCCTCCCACCTTGAATGAACTACCCAAATATCAATTTTCATCGCTATAACTTCAAAAACAAAGAACTTTCCATACAAAATTCCACACCCCCCTTAAATCGTCCGTGTCAAAAAAATATTGAATACACCCTCCAAATTTCAAGTCTGTACGACCAGCGGTTTGGGCTGTGCGTTGTCTGTCAGTCAGTCAGTCAGGACAGAGATTCTTATAGTATTAGATATAAAGTACTCCTTATATTGTCTAGCGAACTCAATAAGGATCTACTAAGTCGCAGTCATTGTACAGAATGTAAATACTTATACAACTTTGTTTGCAAACCAGATTTGTGTGCTTTATGAATTTCAATAGGACGTAAAGAGGTTTAAAACGGTATATACTTGTGAAGAAGACAAAGTCGATTTACATACAAACACTTATCAAGTTTGACATTCGATGGCAAGCGATCATGTGACTTATGTATATATACGTAGGTATGTGTAGGTATGTTTTTGTATAATTAACATTGATGACATCACAACAAAATAAGCTGGTGATTAGATATATCCGTTCAAGGCTCTATGCTTAATGCGACAGCTTATGCGATGAATTTTATTGAAACGCTATAATATAGCGTATAGCGGCTATATGTTACCAATTTGTGGTATATCTTTTTTTTAAATTTATTTAACGGTGTTGTTTCACGTATAAAGTAGAAGGATGGTGTTGCCTTTTCTTGCTAATAAAGGGGAAATGACCTGCCATCGTGGCTTTAGGGTGAATTAGACTGTGTTGGGGACCACAGTGACCCTTGCCTTTCCATTTTATTTGATGGAGTTGCAATATTCTACTCGTTATACAGTAAATGTTTTAAAAACTGCAGATCAATGTCGACGCGACAAAACGGCCTTAAAATGTAATGTTTTTAACTATATAGGAAGAAAACACGCAAATAACTGATAGTCGTAGCACATTTGAAAATGATTATCATTTCGATTCAAGGCTGTACATATTTATTTTTAATTAAAATTTTATTATTTTTTGTATTTTAATCTTTTGTGTATTTTTATTTCATTTTAGGGTTCCGTACCTCAAAAGGAAAAAAGGAACCCTTATCACTCACTCACATCACTCGGTTGTCTGTTTGTTGTCTGTCAAGACACAAGACCCTTTTTCTCTGAAATGCGTGGAGGTATTAAGTTGAAATTAATATCAAATACGTCAGTCCACACAGGTCTGGTCATTTGGTTGTTTATCTAAAAATCGGTCCATAATTTCAGTATACATTTTAACCTTTTTCAAATGAGTCTAAAGCCAATCGTTTCTCCAACAGATATACAGCAACAGCTCAGCTAGTGGCACGAGTGACAGCATCGGCAGTGGGTCGTCGCTGCCACCCCGTAAAAGCAAGCTGGGACTTGCTTTGCTTATATCTGTCACAGACGCCACTCAGTTGTAAGTAATATTTACTTTAGGCTGCTATCACAGCGGTTTGCGAGCACCTTCAAAGCGGAGCGGGCACGCAGCGAATACGTCGTGAACACGCCGCGACTGTACAGCAAAGACGTCGCGGAGACGTGGCGATTACGCAACGTTTTCGTCGCCTGTTCGCGGCGAGTTCACGACGTAAGTACAATACACTCACTCAGTAAAAAAAAATTGCCAGTGTCACTCGGGATAATGTAACGATTCTAAGATAACCGATACATCCAAATCTGTTCCGGCATTTAGAAGTTATGGTGGAATATAGCAACTCACATATATATTACTGATGATCATGTCGACAATATAGGCTATGTCCTTTTTTAGAGTCTCGGCTATCTATGTTTAAGCTAAATTTCATATCGGCCAAGGCGTTTAATTGTGAAAATGTAACAAACAGACTAAAAGAGTTACGCTCGAATTTATGATATTAAAAATTAGATCCAGGGAGGAATAAGTGAAACCAAGCAATATGCAAGGTCATGTTAGAGCAGGCCAGCGCCCTTGGGCACACACGAATTTCGGGCCCCTTAGGAAATTAAAAAAACTAAAGGACAAAAAAAAACAGTTGAATTGAGAACCTCCTCCTTTTTTGAAGTCAGTAAAAAAATATGTTTTATCGGCCTTCCGGGGCCCCCGTGACATCGGGGCCCAGGGCAACGGCCCCGTGTGCCCGTATGGAAAAGACGGTACTGGCAATATGCCTAATTATAATCAAAGGTACACTGGGCTAACGTACTTGATTCTGTTAGATATCATTGACGACGGAAGAAAAAACAAGTGTAAGTGATATTAACAGTCAATAAAGGCAAACATATCTACGTCTATTTACTGAGTTAATTGCAAACTGTCCGTCACTTTTCATTGTGCAAATTTACATGTTGCAGCTAATTACATTGCTTGAGCACGAGCGACTGCTTAATAAGAGGTCATGTGATGTGTTTTAAATAACAAAACATATAAATAACTTGGATAGATAAGCGACCCATAACAATGGACGTTCTAGTTTTTTTTGAATAATTACTTCAATAGGCTTTATTATGGAAATAATGTCTTCAATAGGCTTTATTATGGAAATAATGTTTGAAAACGTTTTGTTTCAATGTTAAGAGTACTTCACACTCTTTTACAAAAAAAAAAGGTAAAAAATATAAACAATATCACAATTACATTGGACACGGAAAACTAAAAAAGAAATAAAAAAATGTTTTTCCTTTTGCCACAAACCGGCCCCAACTCAGGATGATGCAGGTTGTATACAACCGGCGCTGGTCTTCCGTTGGGCCCGGCAGGTGACGTCACGCACGCGAATATCGCATGTGAAGCATACCTACTAGGATTTCGTCGTCAGTCATAAGACGTCCACTGGAGAACGAAGGCCTCCCAATAGAGGGGTGTTGCCATAATCCTTCCGCTTGGCAGGCGGCTTGGGGATCGCAGAATGCTCACCACTGTTAACCAAGAGGACGCTGCTGCCCGTCCTCCGGTGGGTCTGGTTGCAGTTTAAGGATACCCAGGTCATACTAGGATTTAGGTCGTACATACATCGTACATACATCGTCGTACGTACATACGTCGTAGGTACATACACAAGACCATTATCACATCACTTAAATACATGACACAAAAAGAGACAAAACCTACTTACACAATATAATACTTCATTAAAAAACATTATTCGATGACATTCGATAAAAAATATAACGATAAAAACCCATCACTAACGGTTTTAAGCTGGCAGCATTAGGAACCGTATTCAGAGGCCACGGAAAGAACGATATGTGCGCCTCATATAACTCAAACGCGGGAAAAATCTAAAGCATAGTGTCTTTATTTGGTTTGGGTTCCTATTTATTGCCACGTGGGGATAGTTATCATGATGAATAGATTTATTCGGGTTAGCAACTCTCAATGGGTAAAGGAATAAGGTGGACATAAAGATGCAAAAAGATCCATTCATGGATATTTACAATGGATTTTCAGACACACGTTAGTTCAAAAAATTCCACTTAGCAAAAAATTATAGATGAAGAATTAAAGTGGACATAAAGATGCAAAAAGACCCATCAATGGATTTTTACAAAAAAAAAAATAGTGGACCTAGGGTTACTAGGCACACAATTTGAAAAAATTAGGGACTTACATTGTTTGATTAGAAATTGAATAAGGAAGAGTGAGTATGACATACAAGGTAAAATGGGATTTATAAGGGACTACTTGTCGGTCACATTTGGCCCGTCCACAGTTTTGTACCATACCGCTATGAATTAGAAGCAGTGAGTTTTAACAAGCTTAACCCTTTGACCACATGTCATAAAACCTTCGGCGGGTCCTCTACGCCCCGCAATACCTACAAAGAGAACAAGGATGTCAAAATTCTATATCGTTACCTGACTATACTAAAAAAAACATGTAAACGAATTTTCTTGTTGACGTTGGTGTACCGGGCCCGCTATAGCGTGTTGCAAAGACGACTGTGGCAGTTTTTGGGTCAAAACACTACTCTATAAATTTTCACTAGGTACGTCTATTTCCCCCAGGGATCTAGTTCGCAAATGCGTGGAGCATTCGCCCCAGCTACAAGCGTTGGTGTGCCGGCTGCGACTCGCGACCCTGGCGGCTGGAGCGGGCAGTGCCTTCGTATCCACGCTGCATAGAGCTTCGGAAGACGCCTCCAGGTGGTAGGTGCTTTCATTGTTATAGCGTAGGTGAGCCTCTATCTCTGCTGTTGTTTTTTTTAGGATACTAAGCTCTTGCAAACATTGCTTTATCTAGCTGATAGTTAACTATTATTTAATTTGTTGAAGTGCTGTTTTATTAACTACTATGTCTTGGTATCGTTCTTTACATATTGGGGCACCAAAACAATCTAGCAATGTTTATTGCTATCTTATTCTTCGGACGGAGTATGGAAGGAACGCAAGTCTTATTTGTACGAATTTTATGTTTAACTTGTTTTTTATGGCATTCGTAAGGAGGAAGGAGGTAAAAACAGTCCATGAAAGGCATGCTCATAATAATTGATAAGACACAATTCTGTTATAACAAAGTTGTGAATGTAGCTGTCTAAATATATCTCAAACTATTGATCCATGCATCAACAAATTAAAGTTAAAAGATTAGATTCAAGCTTCCTCATTAAATCCTCTTACAACACGATTGAGTATTTAGGTTTCGCAGCAGACTAAGAAACTTATACTTTCTGTTTAAAAATTGAATGTAAATAATTAAGTTCGTATAGGCTGCAAGTCCTACTGCCAAAGTTGACATACCGTCTGAAATGGTTTACATTTTGCAATGTAAAGCTACAAGGTCGCATTCCCCTCAGGCTATCAGATCTCATATACGGTCCGCGAGTGCAGCCGACGTGGCTGGCGATGGCGACGAGCGACGCGAGAACTTCCAGCAAGCTGGCGGACACGCTGCTCTCCGATCTCTGCTCGGTGCTGGCTGTGGGAGACACGAAGACTACCAACTTGTAAGAATTTATTTCATAAAACAGAGAAGCAAATATTTATGCGGGCTGCCTGATGGAAGTGACAATCTCTATTGGTGACTCTAGAATCTAGAGTCAAGTTCCCGTTCGTAAACGAAAACTTCAGCCAATATTGCCCATACTTGCATGAATTTTTGTTCAACTAAAGCAGAAAAATAAAAAAATGTTTTAAAATTTAAAATTAGTTTTTAATATAAACTCTTAAAACCGTCATATTAAAAGATAACTGCCTTACAAATTTGAGATTCAGTACTTATGAAAAAAAAAGTTCAGATTATGTTCAAGTTTTTTTTTAAGACAGAAATTATACCGTTTTTTCCATCATTACATTTGAGTGTTCATTTATTTGGGTTATTTTTTACTGTCGTATTATAACCTGTGCGGTGTTTGCAACGTTTTGTGACGTCAGTCATTCTCTGACACGTGACTTTTTGGCTCCGTGCGGCTTGTGCTTAAAGAAAGCATAAAGTGTGTACGCAGTTATGAAATCGGATCCATTCTCTTTGTAAAGTAGCGCGCCTTACTCGAAGTTCACATGAAGTTTTCTCTTTTGCTCGTGTTGACATACTCGTAAAAATAACATAAAGGAAAGATAAGGAATGACATTGAAATGTAATATAAATATTTGAACGAAATTGCAATTTATTACAACACTTTTTTATGTATAAGGAATGCGACTCATCGTCTCTTTAAAGGTTGACCTCAAGTCGCGAGTCAAGGCCGGGTATTCCACGTTTCAAACACATTTTTTTTAGAGATCAATCATTAGTCTTAAGCTGTATCAGGTAGGGTCACATTTAGCGGAGCAAAAATATGGCGGTTACGCAGATTCGTGCCTGTCAAAATTTGATTTTTGAAGATTTTCTCAGATTACTTGAAAAATATAGAAATTAATAACTTTTGAACCACAGAATGCTCTCCAAAATACTATTAACTTATAATACATATTTTTTTAATGTGACTATGTGCTGTAATTAGGACAAAAAACTGAAAATGGTTTAAAAATAGACACTGTTTCGGTATTTTTTTCTATCAAGGAAAGTATAAAGGAAAGTATAGTGTTTTCAACCACAAAAGTTACTAAGACGGATGTTCTTCTGTAACATTTTCCCGACGTACCGTTTGCACCACTGTTGTATTTTTGGGCTTTAAATATAGTAATTTGACTAAATAAATTTGATTTTGCGAGGGGCAAATTTGGAAAATACAAGCCTTAATCGGTTTCTACTGGGGAAGGGAGTTCTATCGTAGGCCGCATCTACGCTTAAAATCAGGCGTGAACACTGATCTCGTCTAGGTACTTATAGTCGAATTCATAATTAAGCATCATTATTAATTATTAATATTAATTAATATTTATTTATTATTATTAATTTTATTTTCATTATTTTTTTCGGACTAAACTGACATTTCGAGTGTTACTACTTTTTGGCAAAATTTCAATATAGCTTTTATGTTTTTTGTAACTTATGTACTTATGTTAACAAACTTCGATATTTTCATATTAGTCTTTGTAAAAGGTTTGTAGCTTCTGAGTTATGTACAATTTCAATCTTTTCAAGGTTAATCATGATAATAATGTTGCATTTCCCTGTAGCATTTCACAGAATAACTTTATAACATAATATTATTGTGTTATAAAGTTATATTGTGAAATGCTTTCCCTTTTCTACGTGCACTTCCACTGGCAGCCCTTTAAATGTTTAACGGCTCTTAATAATTATTCGATAATTCTTTTGAACGATAAGAAATGATTTATTTATCCATCACTACGGCTTTTTAGCTGGCAGCATTTTTTTGAATAGTGAATTTTCAATCTGTCAGTTAAGTAAGTTTAATTATGAATCCGAGTGATTCAGATCCATACATATGACGTCATTGATACATACAAATTTACACCGTTTATAAAAAGCATAAATGTAATTTCAAACTATTATACATCATTTAATGAGAAGTTTTCTGAAAGCTGTCAGAACGCAGTTCTACAGCCATAGGATAGATGGCGCTGGCGAGATATGGCCCACTTCTTTTCGCATTTTTCTTGTGAAAAAGCAGTTCACTCACCTTCACTGCTTCACTTCACAGTTCGCATTCTTTGGTGAAGTGCCTTTCCAAGTTTTCTTGTATCATTTTGTTGAAATATTGATAAATACTTATTGTTACGTTACGGTTATAATTTTTTGTTGATAGTTTGTTATTTTTATTCATCATCATCATCATCATCATCAGCCCGGAGACGTCCACTGCTGAACAAAGGGCTCCCCCTCAGACCGCCACCTGTACAACAACCTGCCATTTGCATCCACCGGTTGCCCGCGACTTTTACAATGTCGTCGGTCCACCTATATATATATACTGACAACCGATGGGGAAGAAATATATATATAGGTGGACCGACATAGCTCGCAGGGTTTGCAAGTTGTGGGATAGTGGGAGGCCGCGCCTACGCTACGTCTTCCGGTTCGCGGTCGCCACTCAAGAACCTTTCTTCCCCATCGGTTGTCAGTTCTTCGAGCGATGTGGCCTGCCCATTGCCACTTCAACTTGCAAACCCTGCGAGCTATGTCGGTGACTTTGGTTCTTTGGCGAATATCCTCGTTCCGGATTTTAACGCGCAAAGTAACTCCGAGCATAACTCTCTCCATTGCCCGTTGTGCGACTCTGAGCCAAAGTCCAAAAGACCAGCAGTTAAAGACCACGTTTCAGTTCCATATGTCATCACTGGCAACACACACTGGTTATTATTATTGATAGTAATTAATTAATTATTTGGCAAGGCGCACTCACAAACTTGCGTGAAATAACGAAATCTTAATAAAATACTATGGGCAAGTACTTTGTTAGACAAACGATAACCACAAAAACGCATGACAGATCTGATATAAACGAAATAAGGTAACTTTTTTTTTACCCTTTTACTTGGCTTGATTCGTTCAAAATCTTCAGAACCATAGACTAGATAGTGAAACTATTCAGGGCCATGTCTCTTCATCACCGTCTAATGGATTTATATGAACTTAAAGAAATTATGAACTATTTTTTTTTTTAATTGGCTGTCTGAAAATCGTCCATTACGTAGAATCAGTCTTTACTTTACTATGTCATCTGCCACCTCGAAGTAAAAATAAAGAAGTCAAAGTCAAAGTCAAAGTCAAATCGTTTATTGCACATTATAGATTATGTAAAATTAATAATAATAACATAAACATAATGACCCAAATGAGGGTATGGCAATTAAGTGTGGAGCGGACCGATCTGTTTTCTGCTTGATTCATTTATAATGTTTTGTCGTCTAAAAAGTCTATTAAGGAATAATAACATTTTTTTATTAACAAGTTTTTTAATTTAATCGCTAAACTATGTTCGTTTTCACTCTTTAAGTCGTTAGGTAATTTATTGAAAATTTTAATAGCCATTGCATGACCAGTACATGTTAAATATTCATAAATATACGAATTCAAGATATATTTTTTATTATTTATCCAGCATGTGTACAATAAGTATACCTACATCCTCTCACGTGACTGTTCGTATTATGAGGCGATAAATAAATTTTACAACACAAGAATATACTTTTGGATAGCAGAACTTGTGACTCGCTTTACAACCGGTTAGATAACTGCGCGCGCATCACATGATTTTAACGGTATAATTTATTAGTTTACCTATTGCATGTAAATAATAGCGATACGTGGAGGATTTAAAAATAGTACTGACGCTTGGAAACCGAAAAGATTGAGTGGAACTATCTTCGCGATTTATTTACGCTGATATTCAAGTTTTAGCGTAGGAAACTTTCAAAGTTACGATTAAAAAACTTTTTTTTAAAATTATGAGTAGGTCCTTGCCTCGTCGAGGCGCAGATAAGGACTAAGGTGGAGCACGCTTGCTTTGAAGATACCTATTCACTCTTCGTTGATAGATTATCCCATCCAGATTGTATGAGCTTGGAAATAATGTGGTTGGTAGAAGGTTCCAGACCTTTGTACGAATTATGAATGTAATTGATCTAGAAAATTGAACTTTTTTGTGGTTTGTTTTAACTTTTTGATCGACAGAAGCGAGGGTTGCGAGAAGCGTGGGGTTTCCGAGTCACCTTGGGCTAATCGGGATTTGTATCTTGTACGCCGATAACTTGCGAAGCGTATGATCCAATAGGTATTTATGAAATTTTGAAGGCAAGTGATCCGAGCAAAAACTATTTTCAAGTTCAAATATGAGTCAAATCAGGAAGATATCGAGGTCGCGAGGCTATATTTAGGGGCGAATAACTAGTTAATGAAGTTGCCCTAACTTTCAACAATCTCTTTCAAGATTTGTTTAGCTGTTAACTAGAAAAGCTACAGAATCCGACATCTATGTGCATTACTATTGGAGCCTAAGGTCACATCTATAATTCCCTAGTCTTACTAGAGTCGGAGATTGGTCAGGCAACAAGCGAAATCTTCTCTTCGTCTATAATGCATATTTATAAAAAAAACAAAACATTCTCTCAGCATGTAGCTATTTAAAAAAAAAATGGCAAAGAGTTGCCTTTTTAATAAGTGTTGTATAGTACGTGGCCACGGACACCATGGACATTAAAACAATAGAATACGGTTAAACGTTTTCTCTATGAGCTGTATGACTTGAAATTGTTTCCGTAACGTTTCCAATATTACGGTAACAATTTCAACTAAGACAGCTCATTCCGCCTCTAAAATCTACCCACTTTAATACAGCTCAATAACAGCTGGTAATAAATCACTTTGATACATTACATGAAAAAATACTCGACGCGTTCCTTCAGTTGCTCGCTAGACGCAATAAAATCCCACTCGGTCGTTATGTAATTACTGTATTTCTTTATGCAATCGGGATCGTGATTTTTATTGTGATTTGGTTTATGTTCCCGATAGAAAAGTGAACAATTGAATATTGGCCAAATCAGCTGATCGCGGAAATGGTCCCATTTTTTAGGGTTCCGTACCTCAAAAGGGACCCTTATAGGATCACTCCGTTGTCCGTCTGTCTGTCTGTCTGTCTGTCAAGACCCGTTTTCTCTGGAGCGCGTGGAGATATTAAGTTGAAATTAATATCAAATACGTAAGTCCACGGTCCCTTGGTGCTGTAAAAAAATCAATCACGATCGATACAGGACTAGTTCTTGTATTTGACCAACATTACAAATAACTTAGAGGGCTACAATTCAAATTTACCTCTTGAAGATTGTAGAAAGAAGTTTTACAAACTAATTAAAACCTTTTCACTACTCATACTCGGAAAGTAGGTCTGAAGTTGCCTGAAGAGCGGGTTGAAAGTAATACATTTCAGCCCTAGGGAGAATCACTTTCAACTGACAGTGACAGTTGACAAATGACAGCCACTCAAATTATTTAAAAAAACTAGTTCTATTTTCACATAAATTTGTATTGAACCATGTTCCAACTTATTTTTTTCTCTTGGAAAATATGAAGATGTCATCCAGGTATTCGAAATTGAAGTCGGTTGTTTTTTTTATTGAAGCGTATTATCTCAATCAAATTTGATACAATGCCGCTGTTAGGTAAGTATGGCGCTGGCTTACCTACAGGCGAGCCACTTACTCGTCATGTCATAAAGTTGATTAAAAAGCTCTCGCATAAAGGACCCACACACACAGACACACACACTGAAGCCGCGATCACAACTCGGTGAATGTATAGCTGGGCATAAGCTTTAAAACGGCAAATTTTTCACTTCTGACAATGTGGCCAAATTAATCCAATCCGATGGTGTCGCTCTAAGTAGTTTATATTATTTTTTGCCAAACTAGAACTTTCTGTCTTATTTTATAAATATTGGTAAATAAAGACAAATGGTATACCATTTGTCTTTATTACCATACACATATTTACCTAATATCGAAATATCGAAGAATATCGTCGCTGAAATAGCAGAGCGTCGTTAAATTGGATTTATATGTAATTCTACACAATAAATAATTGGCTATTGGCGTTCTTGTTACCAATGGCGGCTGGGGCATTGTACTTGCAGTCACCTATGCATTGCTGACGCATCCTTGGCCTACGCATGGACGTAAGCGAAAGTCTTTGTGCCAATATATTCTATCTATCCCGGCTGGAAAGTCGTCAAAAGGTTATACAACAGTCCAACAGTCAGTCAGTCGTGAATACGTACGTCAAACCGCAGATGTGGTATAATTAACACTTTATTTGCGTATTATTTTCGAGTGTGTGTGATCTCCAGTAATCTAATCTGCTTGATTGGGCAAATGATTCTTTTGATCTTCTGCACTGGATTGAATGTCCAAAAATCCATGTCGATAGTCTTAATTCCCGTGTTCAGACTATAATTTGAAGTAGGTTTAAAATAGTACGTTGTTATCCTAGGGGTAAAACTAACTTATTTAGTCCCGAGACGGGGTTTGGCGCCCGAACGTAGCGTGGGCGCTAATAGTTCGAGGGACTAAATAAGTCTCTGCTAAACTAACTCTGCTCTGTTTTTGCCTTATTAGGAATATCTCCGCACGATACAGCAGCGCTTTGTGGCATATTTTACCCTTTTATCAATAAGATTGTCTTTAAAGAAAACAGTAAACTAGAAGGGACTTGGCACATTTCCAAACGTTTACTTTCCACCATCATCATAAGAACTGGAATATATCCAATTGTTTATAACATTATATGACAGTCAGACGTACATTTTGGACGTCCGAGTGACCGTATTGTACAAAAAAGAAACGTGAATGAAATTCCTCGTCCATCCTCACTTTATAAATAACAGGTACGTTATTTTCGTACGTTCTGTTTACGTGTTTTTCACGTGATTCCGAATGGTTTTTTAATGGTTTGACGTTCACGATTGTTCGTTATTGTTGTGTTGTGCGACCGTGGGTAGTACAAATTAACGGGTAATATCGCTAGGAATAGTCTCATGATGTCTAATGATCCGCTGATTGGGGCATTTGATGGACTTTATGTTGTCTGGAGTTATATTTGTAGGTCATCTAGTAAATTGAGTCGGGTTAGTCTGAGTTTTTCTGACGGTCATTTCGCTAAGTTAGGGCGCATACGACGAGAAAACCCGTAAGAAAAACCGTCCGGTTTCGCCCGAAGGCGCTCCGTGCATACATTTTGTACTAGGTACAGGCACACCGTAACAAATTTCTCGAGACGCCCGTCTCGCTCGCACCAGTTAATTGTTCGCAGTGTGTTACGGTCGTCCGGCGCCTGTCGGGCGCCGTGCCGAATCAATGTGCGACCACTCTTAAGTGGCGAGCAACGAAAAATTGGCCGACGATAGGTACGACGCGACGGTAGGGACGGTTTGATAGGTGAACCGACGACATTGTGAAAGTCGCAAGCAACCACTGCTGGTGGGCATGGTTGGTTGTCGTACAGTGTGGCGGTACAAGGTCCCCCTATAATGGTAGTGAACATTCTGCAATCCCCAAGCCGCCTGCCTCGCGTGTGGATTATGGCAACCCCTTCGTTCGGCAGTGGACGTCTTCTAGATGATGATTAACGAAAAATTTGCTACTTCATTACTTTCTATTGCAGATAATTTGTTTTCCTCCTTGCAATGGTCATTGTTGGCAAATGTATTAGTTGTGAAATATATGAGTGAGAAATAATACGTTTTGAAAAAATTAAAGGCAAATAACTCAACTTAGTGTTTCTGCTCTAGACAAACTGACAAAAACGTAGCACACGTAAACAGAATAAATTAAAAAGGGGAAACCGAAGCTTATCGTGTCTTGAATTCATGTGTACCTATATTTTATTTACTTGTAATCTAAAATGTAGTGTTCCCAAACGACATTTTTACTTGTCGCAATCGAAGTAATATCGATAACTTGGAATTGGCAGATCATTTTATAGAACTTTTACAGGTACGTAAAAGATGGTTAGAGTCTTAATATGAATTAAAGGTTTGATCTCTTTTATTTCAGCTTCATCAGCACGCTACTAACGCACGTGTTGACTTACCACCTGGGATGGGTGACCACCGTGAGTCCGTACGACACTGTAGACCACCAACCACCGCCTTCCGACGCGCGTCGCCCCTACAACGCTCTCTGGGCGCAACTCAGCGACCTCTGCGGAAGCATCGGGTTCCCACCTCGCGCCGCCCGCACCATCATCAGCGGAGAGAAAAACACGCAGTTCATCAACCGACTCCTCTCCATCCTAGCTTACTTCCTACGCTGCGGTGACGTAAAGAGAACAGAATACCGGTACCGCGAGTGCACTATCAAAGAAACAAACACCATCAGTGTGAACACAGTCTACCCCAAAAGGACCGATACTCGCGACAGACTGAACTGTGATGTGCCAGCGGCAGTTAATACTCAAAACAGTGATAGTAGTGTCAGTACTCTAATTGCTAGCGACGTCAGCTTGAAGAAGACGGCGACGCTCGCGGATTTAAGACGACAGCTCTCTACTAGCCCGGAGTGCGCGAGTAGCTCCGCCGGTCTAAAACCAAACTGTGCTCTTAAAAGAAACCCTACAATGATGCTATCATCGTTAAAAGCATCTTCCGATTCTAGTCTAAACTCGACGGTTTCAAACGAATCCGTACCGGAGCAGAAAGTGGTTTTCGTTTTAGGCGATGACGAAAAACTCGTCGGTCTGAAGAACAAATCGACCAACGGGAAATCCGTGAAAAAATCGTCGCGAGCGCAAACCGAGCTCGCCGAGCCGCGGGACGAGTGCGAGAGAAAAGGCTGCGAAGTGAGAAGCACAGAGAGCCCGTCCAAATGCTGCGGGCAGACACTCCAACATTCCAAACCCATAAAACATTCCGGTTTTAAGTTCGAGTTCGATAAGTACCCACAAATAGTCACTAATTATATGAAGAGCAAGAATTTAGAGATATTAGATAGACACTATATCGGGAAGCCGGGGAATTTGAAGTTGGATAACTTTCAGTTCGATCCGATGATCGTCCCGCCGATACAAGAAGATAAATGCGACGCTTGTGAAAAATGTCAGATGATGGAATCAATGCTCCAAACTCCCACCAACGCCTCTGAAATGGAATACATGAACGATATGCCTCGGATATCGGAGCCGCAATACGCGAAAGAGACCGTAGTAACAGACACGGACAGAAATCACAGGGAATTATCACCTAAAACGTTCGTTAGAAGAAGAAAAGTAAACGTCGTGGTTGTGAATTTGAACAATAATGCACCCAACTGTCAAGCAAATAGCGCGCCTGAAAGCACAACAGACATAAATGAGACTGATCGACCGATAGAAGATAGAACAATGACCATAGCTCATGTTACACTGGAAACTCCAAAAGCTCCAAAGATTTCAATTCAAGATGCCTCTACTGATTTAATAGATACCCATATTAACTCAGAGTTTAGACCTTTACAAAGAGCAAAATTAAGATTCACCAAGTCTACGAATAATTTGAAGACTTTACTCTCAGACTTAGATGATTCATTCACAGACCAAAGTGAATCAGAGAGTAACAAATTCAATTGTGATTCATTGAAAACAGAATCGGTTTCAGACAATTTATCTAAATCGTGTTCAGAAGAACTATCAAAACAACATCAATCAAATTCGAACTTAAACGTCACAGCATCAATATCTATTTCAGATATGTCAAATATAAAACTTAATCCCAAAGAGAAAGAAACCATATCAACAGAAGAAATTACGTCTTCCGATGAATTAAAAGTGACAATAGCACCATTACTGAAGCCTTTAGAGCTCCGTCGGCCGGAACCTCGGAGAATGAGTCGAGAGAGTGAGCGAGACAGAGTCGTAGGAGTGAAGAGAGTGACGGAGCTTTCCATACCGGAGCTATGCGAGTGTAAATTGAAGAAGCAGAACTCTGGGTTCGACGGCTCTTTGTTGGGTGGACTGAGAGATCACTATGTACCTGATTTAATTTTACAAGGTAAGATGTTTCATGTATTTTATTGAAGTGTTGAGTGTTCATTTAGCACCCTTATTACCAAAAATATAGTCTGACCGTCTTATGCATAAAACACTAAAACGTTTTTCTTACCTATTTTAGTTTAAAAGTGTTTAATAATAAAAAATAAATTTGAAATTAAAAGTTTGGTTTGGTTTAGTCTTCTTTTTTCAAACTCAATTCGTATTTTGAAAGAAATTAAGAAAACACTTTTAAATAATTAATAAAATAGGGTTAAAATATTATAGGTCTTAGTGTTTTATGCATAAGACGTTCTTTACGTTTTCAATAATTAGACTTATCCCATAAAAAAAAACCGTTTAAGCTCAATCAAATGCTGCTAAGTGTAAGTTGGTCTCGAAGATTGCACAAAGAAACAAAGAAAATGCATAACTAAACAAACTTACAAATTATATATTATAGTTATAGTTGTATCAATAAATACTGAAAATAATAACAACCCAGAACTTACAAAGTGAAGCTCTATCAATGTTACCTGAGCAAGATTCACACAAATACTTTGCCAAAACTAACTGAGAGACTTACTGGTCTCCCTAAAACATGCGAAAAAATCGTACCTGACAAACAATCCTAGCCAACTAAGCCTAGCCTATCATAATATCTGCGTTGACAGGAATAATCGAGAAGCCTTCTTCATGGGAGGGGGAGCTACGGCGCGACCTCGACGTCACTTCCTACCTCAACAAGCAGGCGGACACGACGCCCGTGCAGGCCGTCGCTATTATCGGGGACATTAACACGTGGTAAGTGAGAAATCTTCTATATATATTTTATTATTATTATTTATTTCACAGTAACTATTTTATTCATTTATATTATAAATATGTCCTTAAATGATATTACAGAGTCAAATATAAATAAAGCTGAACTCCGCAGAGTTCATTGTCAATAATTATAAAATAGAATGTCCAAGATCGTGCCCGGCCCCCCGACCAAACGTGCCCATCAAGCCAGCGGCATTGCCACGCTGAATCGCCAAGGAAATGCGCTGGGCGAGAAAATGACCAGAACGTGGGTCCCGCCCTTTCTCCCTCAAACGACGACCTATTTCGGCTACCAATTTCTATAATAAATTTATATAATAAATTATATAAAATTCGATTGCCGTGCGTTAGCCTCGCAGAAACCAAAAATTGCTCGACAGATTTTGTTTTGTTCGCCCATATTACACAGTGGTGGCTTAGAAACAAAAATTTGGTGGTACAAAGTTCATCGGGTCAATTTTTTTTAATAAAAAAAATGTTGATGGGAATTATCCACAAAGCGCCGTTTTTTTTGGTATAATGTTTAATTATTTATGTTGTCGTGCAGGGAGGTGCGCGTAGTGGGACGCGAGTGCGGCACGAGCGGCATGTCCTCGCTCGTGGGCGCCATGCTGGACGCGCTGCCCGCCATGTGGAGGGCCAGGGTGCCCGCGCACCAGGTACACATCACACACATCACCCGGAAGACGTCCACTGCTGGACGAAGGCCTCCCCCTTATTAGGGAGGTACAGACACACCATGTATTTTTATCGTCATCAGCCACTTTAATGGTCTCTGCTGGACTTAAACCTATCCTCGAAGAGCATTTGGCTCTAATCCACCACGCGGGCCCAGTTCGGGTTGGTGGATTCACGTACGCCAGAGAATTCGATACAACGTTTTTGTTCACGGAAAAACCAGGGGTATGAAAATCGGTAAATAAACTCCAAAGAGTTTATTGCTACTTCGCGATTTAAAGTCGAGCGGTCTCCCGATTAGGCTACTACGGCCTGTATTACCATAGATATAGACAATAACTGGTTAGTACCGAAATTGCGCGTGACCTTGTGCACAAGTCACTTGCCCTTAAATGCGTGTAATATATAAAAAGGGAATGAGGCGCGTCCGCTTCCAGCTATGGCGCGTCTATACTGCCGTAGTCGTTTTTATTCACCTATTGCGTATGGGCGAGTGATTTGTGCACAAAGGCCACGTGCAGTTTCATTAAAATAATATTAAGCCACTTGACCTGGGTACGTCCTTAAACTGCAACCAGACCCACCGGAGGACGGGAAGCAGCGTCCTCTTGGTTAACGGTGGTGAGCATTCTGCGATCCCCAAGCCGCCTGCCAAGCGTGGGGATTATGGCAATACCCCTCTATAAAGCCTTCGTTCAGCAGTGGCCGTTTTATGGCTGACGACGAAGCCACTTCAACAAACCGAAAAAGTAACAACAAAATTATATTTTATCCCAAGTCCTACGAACCTTTCATATGAATTTAAACCGTATCTACCTTGTTTCAGTGTCTATCTTTCCTCGAGCACAAGCTTCGCGAATTCTGCGTGCTGTCCAAAACGCTAGCAGACATGTTAATGAGCACAGACTTCTGTGACATCGCGACCCTCACCAAGTCTCTTAACATCGACGTCAATGACGTTCCCTTGCTGCTAGCCGTCGCCACAACACACACGCCGCAGGTCGCCACAAGATACGGCATCAGTTATAGGTAGACTCAACTTTATTTGTATGGTCGATTAAGTTTCAATTACACAATTGTTGTAAAGCAGGGTGTCGGTTATGGAAAGACTGAACCTTACTGCTAAAGCAATAAAGATGAAATTTCAATACTGTTAACAAGTCATGTGTACGCACACGCAGCTTGACCTTTATTGCTAAAGTAGTAATAAGTATGATATTTTTTTACTGCTATGAAGTTCCGCAAATCATGGAATAATATAATATTGTTTACGTCCCATTTTTTTGTGAGAAAAAACAGAAATTATTTGATCAAACCGTACTTACAATAAATCGGCAAGTAATAAATAGTACCTACTATTTTAGAGGTTCTTCATACAAATTACCGCTTTTATGATACAGAGCCATTTGCCGGCGATTTTCTAAAATCGACCTAAAGACCTTTATAATAGCGCCTTTGACTTACACGATATGAGTCCGTATTGCGTGACCCTCTATCTCGCTTGTGTATAGTGACATTTTAAAAATAATAAATAAAACTTGAAACTATTTAAATATATTTTTTTATACTTAAAACTTATTTGAATGATAACGAAAATGTTTGTTTTTATTATTCTGGAAATTCTCTATCTATACTTTGCAAAAATGAAAATTTTTTTTTTTTTGTTGTAACTCAAAAGTTATTGCAATGCGCGACCGAAATATACGTTGACGTACCCGCGACGCGGGTGACGTACGTACGTTATATGGACTCATAACGTAACTTTACTAAAAGAACAATAATTACAACTATCTTCTTATTGTTGTAAACTACGCATTAGTTAAAATGTAAAATAGCTAATTGATGTTAGTAAAAATGGATTAAAACTAACGGATAACTAAACTGCGACTTGTGGACGTAGACCTTGGCTTTTGGAACATAAATATTGCTTGATAGTTATTGGGTCAGGTATGTCTTATATTTAAAGTATTGCTGAGTAGTTCGGGGGATATTATATGTGTAAAAGGACCTTGTTACACTGCACTGAATCGATTTACATTTAAAATATATCTTTAAGATAAATGAGTGAATGTAATCTTAAAAGTTTTCTGATTATTCGTTTTTCGCAAATGGCCGAATTTTGAGGACATTAACCCGATTTTTACTAGTTATAAACAAATTAAAGAATTATCGACCAGCAGGATTTGTTTCTCCAAAACCGGTAAACTCTTCTTGCTCCGGCCAACGAGCTATGGTCGCCTTCTGCCTGTGACGAATTTTGAATTGGCTTTTTACATAACAAACTGGCGCCTTCTGTAATCTTTGTTTAACACTCGTGAAATATCGATATTCGAAGATTTTAACTGCAAATCGATGCTGATCAGTGTGATCGGTCCCTAATCATAATAAGGGCTATATTATTAAAAAAAACATCTTTACTGGGCAGCGTAATCAATTTTAAATCTTAAATGTTAGAAGATAAGACACATATCACAATAATTTATCTTGCATATTAAATGTTAAACATGTAGCGAGAGAATCACAAAATATTAAACTTGGATTGTATTGTATATGTATATAAATAACGCTTAATTTTGCAAAGCGTGTTTTTAATTATATTTTAGGTAAACACCTGAGAGATCACTGTGATCATGTTCAGTATTATACAGGGTGTAATGAAAATCTTGTCCAATCTGAGTAGATTATTATTCGGTATCCATATGCGATATATATTTTTGTGAACAAAAACAGTGATGAAAACTTTGAAAATATTTCGAAATGTAATTGAATGAAAAAACTGCAATGGAACTACTGCGAGTGTATCATACTTGCGTAATTGTTCTACACCTTAAACCCATGGAACTATCACGAAAATCAATTCGCATTTGTTCCACCATGGAACTTTGCTATGGAACTACTCGGCCATTCCACTGCGACCAACTGAACAGACCAACTGAAACGGATCAATGAATTTTCTTTCTCAACGATACAACTATTTGGTTGGTGCGATAGGAATATCTTACTGAGAGTTCATCTATTCGCAATTGTTTCATAATCTAGTCCCTTGGTACTATCGCGAAAAAAACGGTTTTGTTCCATTAGGGAACTTTTCAATGGAACTAGTGCAAATTCACCAAATAGTTTATTGTTTAATAATAATCATGGCAACTTTATTGCAAGCGAATGTAAACTACCATGAGAAGCAAAGCCGCAAAGCAAAGATGCGACTGGATTACTTTTGAATAACAAACAATTTTTTCTTGAAACTCGAAATGTAAATACCTATGTATTTATATGATTTAAATATTACATATTATTATTTATGGTGGATATTTATGGTATAATTTATTGATGCTGTTTTTTTTTATATCGTTATGTCTATTATGATGGGATACGGTTATCGTTACACCCTGTATACATTATTATGTTTATGAAATAATAATTATGTTTGTGATGGAGATTGAATAGGTTTTCAAAAGGCCTGCAAATGTGATAGTCAATAATATGTAATTATTTACAAAATTCAAAGCTTTAAAGCTTTATTTTATATTCAATATTCTTGTTACAAATGCTTAGGTATTATAAAATATTGATAAAAATACGTTTTCTTGCCAAAAACATTTCTTGAATGTAATAATCATCTTAATAAAATTATAAGTTTTGACTCAAAAAAATTGGGTCAACAAAATTCAACAATTTGGGCGTAATTTATAAGTTTTGTGATAAATCAGTGGAAGCACGATAAATCAATATAATACAAATTGTCTTATGGCCCATGTTTAACCCAACCATTTAATGCGATTAATATTTAATTAACAGCTTGTTGAATTAATAGCATTTGTGGTTTTGGCGAAATGTGGTACCTACCTTATTGAGTGCTATAATGGGTTTGGATGGGAAACCTTGGTTTAACCGACCTACCTCGTCCTAACGCATGCTTTCTGCGCTGCATTGCTTTAAAATACTCAATTTTATAATAATCAACAGCATTCAATGTTGTTTTTAATTCTCAGTAAATACTTCTTAGGGTTCGAGCACAAAACAAGCAACTCAAATTGTTACGAGACTCGCTATTTAGCATCCGGATACAGAACCAAATTTTTTGGGACATGAATAGGGAATATGCATGTTTTTTCGATTCACCAAAAAGCTGATTCACAACAAAATCAATCATACAAAACCAAAATTTCAACATGTGCACAAATAACGAAGTTATAAACATTTTAGTTTCGTGTTAGAAAGAGACCGCACTATCGTGGCAAATGACGTCAACGTCCACGATTCCAAACATAATTATATACTAGCACGTGTTTAGCTAGAAAGAGACAGATCATTTCCGCTTATAGATTGTTGTAGGCCAGTTCAGTGAAACTATGAAATTGCTCAGTTGTGTGTTCGGGCCCTAGATTTCAACTCTTCAAACATATCAATTTCAACTTCAGAAATTTCAAAAAAGTTCATTTCAAAAAAGATTTCAACTTCAACAAACATATCTATAGAAATATCGTGTTTATCTCTGCAAGTCAATTTTTTCTCAGCTATTCCATTTTGTTAATGACAATGGTGGATTTACAACCAATCACAGCCGTTAGCAATGAAACTAAGGCTATCATTGGTTCGAATCCGCCATTGTTGTTTACAAAATTTGACACCCAAGAAAAGACAGACTACGCAGAAAAATATGGCGTTAATTCTGTTGTCGTTCCTTAATTGTCTTAAACGAATAACTAAAATTATTGCTTTGATATATTTCCAAGAAAAAGATGGCAGCCGATGAGCTGTGTTTTCATAATAATTTAAGTTAGTCGAGAAACGACAGAATCGACGTCAATAATTACAGAGTACCTTTGAAAACCTGAGGTTTTGGCTTGTTCTTCAAGTTGGTGATATCGATGTATAGAATTTTTTAAGTTTCATATTTAATATAATATTTTTATACGTTAATTCAATAATATTTTTTTTTCATATTGATTGATGTTTTTTACTATAGTAATCTCCACGCAAGTTGTCAAAAAGTGGGGATGCGCAGCAATAAAAAACAATATTACATGTCATTAAACTTGCCAAATATTACTGCACGGAAGTGTACACCACAGAAAAGCGAAGGCCGTACCTCTTCTCTCTTCAGTGGTGTACACGACGTACCTGCGTAGGCTCAGCTTTTGCATGCCGACCATTTGACAACTTATTTGGCGGCTACAGTACCAAACCTTTTGAACATGATTTCTAGTATTTTTTTAAATTTTTTTTTAATACAATCAAGTGACGAGACGAGCAAGACGTTCGCCTGGTGGTAAGCGTCACGCCAGCCACTAACAGTAGCACTGCCAGAATTGTGAACTTGCGAACACTATCCTGCGCCGCACCGCACTGTGCTCGCCACCCTGAGATATTAGATGTTAAATCTCTTCTTACCCAGTAATTTCTCTGGTGCCCTTCAAATCGGAACACAGTAATGCTTGCACACTACTGCTTGGCGGTTGAATAACTGGCAAAGGTGTGTTACTTCCCTAGGCAGACTCTGCAATAGAGTCCTATCACTACAAGTAGTTGGGAAGTTGCTAAGAGCATAGGACATTTTGGTCTAGTACCCTATATCAGAGTTTCACAACTAGTCCGCGTGCGTAAGAGAAGTGTGAGCATTTATAGGTTGGCAAGAATGGGTAGAAATTAATAGGGGCGCCACTATCCCAGAACGCTATAAAACTATAGCAACCCTGTAGTTAGTGATGATCGGATACATTAGTGACAGTATTGTAAGAAGAGAAAAATAAGTGTCCGTGTTACGATCTACACAACGACAAAAAATAGGTACTTTTAGTAGTGCGTTTGTAGCGAAACTACTGCGTTGTATATACAGATATTGCGAGAGATATTTATATAGAAAGGTATGACAGCTGAAGCTTACGTGTGTCTATATCGTAGCCAAGCCACATGTACTTTACTAATAAAAGTTGCCTTTTATGCAAGCTGTTGTATATATTGTTGTTCATTCCCGCCATATTTACAGAGGTAGATATACTCATCGTTATGAACAACTTTTACTATGGGGCCAACCCTGAAATCGCGAAAAATAACACATTTGTTCCATACACTTTTCCAAGGTCAACGAACTTTTTGTAAGGAGCAGCTGTTTTATTTTCGCGATTCAGTGTTGGCCCCTAAGTATGCAAAACATCAGCTTGCGAAAGCAAGAGAAGTCCGAAAGAATGAAGAGAAGTGTCGCAAAATACATGTCGTATACCTTTAGCAGAGAATGTAGGTGTAACTAAGTTCTCGTGCAAAAAAACTATTTTTATCACTGCATGTATATGGGTATGCATGTTTTAAAATTACCTGAAATCAGGGGAAAATCAGGGCATGCACGCAGGGCCCGATTTAATCAAGGGGTTGAGCCGGGCATATCCCAGAGAGGCAAAAATGCAGGGGCGGTAAATACAATAATATTTTTTGCCAGTGTTGACCTAAAGGGGTGAAAATGGAGAGGAAAAATATTATATAATAACAGAGGTATGGAAGATATTTGGGACCGTGGCGCATTACTTCCCTACGCGGACGGAGTCACGGGGTGACCTCTAGCGACATAAATGGTGTTAGTGTAAAGGGCGGCGAATATTATTTTTGCCCAGATAACTTTATAGATCGGGCCCTGCACGCACGGATAGTAGGTAGATTTAAACTTCACACCCACTTTCTACGTTTCTTTCTACATACACAAGCTTATTCCACACTTCGAACAAAGTCCTCTCAAAGAAATTGTACGCAACAAAAGATAATTACAAAAGTTTCAAACTACCCACGTCATGTTGAAATTGTTCAACTCTCAAAGTTCCTGCGCCTACCCTTTCCTATAGCTAGACGGGAAATTGTGCTTCAGAAACCTTCAGTGGAGTTTCATTAAAATAATTTTTTTTAATGCAATCGCACGACAAGACTAGCGAGGACGTTCGCCTGGTGGTAAGCGTCACGCCTGCCCATAACAGTTAGTACAATTGCCAGAATTGTGAACTTGCGAATACAATCCTGCGCTAAACTGTACCACGCTCGTCCCCTACGTCACGTTGGCGTCGCGTAGGCGTCGTAGGATGATAAGGTGCATGATGGAGTTTTGGCGGGAACACTGAAAAATCATGTTGTTGCATTCTATTATTTTCTTAAACTTGAGTTTTTTCGCGAATTAATGATTAAAAATGGTGGTGTTTTATTCATTGAATGTTAAATTACATGCACGAGTGTGGGCAAGTGATATAATGTGGTGAAACATGTCTTTTTGTGTTGTTTCAAAACTCCATAGAAGCTCATAGTAAAGTCGCCACAACTTTACTAGAGTATGACTTGGACTCGACTATGACTAATTTCGTGTGACTTACTGTGATTTCATGACTTATTTGACTTGATTATAACAAATAAATGTGAAAATTCTTAAACTTGACACTGGCAGAATGCACAACGTGCGATGCCAATAACTAAGAAAAAAAAGGTGCATGATATGTCTGTACCTACACCTACCTACTTTTTTTTTCTTTGTTATGGGAATCGCACGTTGTACATTCTACCAGAGTCAAGTTATATGAATGTTCAAGTTTATTTAATATTATCAAGTCAAATATGTCATGAAATCACAGTCAGTCACACGGAATTAATCAAAGTCGAGTCCAAGTCATGCCCTAGTAAAGTGGTGGCGACTTTACTATGAGCTTCTATGGAGTTTTGAAAACAACACAAAAAGACATGTTTCACCACATTATATCACTTGCCCACATGTGCATGTAATTTAACACCCAATGAATAGAACACCATCATTTTTAATAATTAATTCGCGAAAAAAAAACTAGTTTAAGAAAATAATAGAATGTAGCGACATGATTTTACCGTGTTCCCGCCAAAATTCCACCTACCTACTTAGTATTGCTTATGATAGGTGCCTATTACCGTAGTACTGTTATTTCTTCTGTGCTATTCCATAGGTATTTTTTACATAGGTTATTACCTACACTTAGTAAATAGGTTTTATTCTCTTATGAGGTACTAGCACACTAGCACATTCTCATCGCGGCAAGAATTGGCTTGAGAAAGGTGAAACTGAGTCATATACCTACATAGAATAGATTACCCAAGCTCAAACAGTGCCTGTTTGCGGTGAATATTATACTTTGTTGGAACATAGCGGGGAGACCTACTTACATAAATAACGTCTGGTACAAATGACTACGTAGTATGAATGATAATCCTAAACCAAAGCTGATAATAACAGAAACGAATAATTCCGCGGAAGGCCTATTAAAAAGTTATCCGCGATTCATTCTGGCGAAGAAGATTAAAGAGTCGCCGACTTGTTCTCATTTCGTCCTGTTTTGCTAAAATGTGCGTTTATTTTGTATTTCGTCGTGATTTATTAGACGAGGGAAAAACGCTTTGTAAGGAATTTATTTCAATTTTGTGCTTTCAACCGAAAAATTAAAAAGTTCGTGGATACGAAATTGCTCTATATTTTTGCTAATTTGGTGAGTCAGTTTGATAACGAGACCCAATTCTCTAAAGAACTAATATTTTGGTGAATATAGTATCATATTATATTCCATAACATAGCGTCCTCTCGGTTAACGGTGGTGAGCATTCTTCGATCCCCAAGCCACCTACCAAGCGTAAGGATTATGGCAACACCCACTATAAAGGGAGGCTTTCGTCCAGCAGAGGACGTCTTCTGCCCGGTGATGTGATATTCCATAATAATTATTATGAACCGGGGTTACAAGAACTTTCGCAAAAATACCTTAGTATCTGCCTACTTCCATAAAACGTAAAATAGATAGGTATTGTACTTTTTACATTATTTTTTTAAAGTTTTGGTGCAACTTTTTAGATGGTATGTACTTATGGTGGTTACCTCCGTAGGGATTTACTTAGGTACTCTTTATAAGCATCATTTATCTGCACAGATTCACAATGAAATGAACAAACTTGAACTCTATAGGTAAGTACATGTCTTCAAATATTTGTTGTTTTCCTAATAGAAGTTATGCATTTTACTTAGATTTGAATAGCCAATCAAACAACTCATCTTTAGTTGCGACATTGCAACAGCACGCGGCTCCTGAATGGTAGAAACCTATTGCCTACTACATGCTATAAGTACCAAACTCTTTATAGGTACATACCTGCTTACCTTCATAAAATATCATGTTCTACTGATGGTATTCTTCCCGAAGCTAAATTGCGCGGCATTGAGACGTGTCGACAAAAATAACGAAACGAGGTGGGACGAGGTGCCACTTAAAGACATGGCACTACATTTTGTCTAAAAGCTGTTGTGCTGGACGAACCCATTGCAAGATAATGAGATGTCTCAATGCCGCAGTGTCACCGGGCCTTTACTTTTCAACCTAAGCAGGTGTAACGAGGCTCACGAATTTTTTTATATCTCTCCCATGAGTAAAGAGTAGGTAGAACATAATAATATTGGCAATTCTTGCATTACAACTGCCACCCTGCTGCCTACTTCCATAGACCCTGAACACTTTAGTAATTAGCTAGACAGCCGCGGGACCCGCGCCATTAGCGGAATTGCCTTTACACGTCTCATATTTAATGAAAAGCCGTTGCCGTCCGTTGTGCTACTATTTTATATTACAACTTGGTTTTACTATTAACTATTAACGTAGTGCTATGAGGTTTATTGTGCCACGGTGCGGCACGGTGCTTGAATTGTGACTGCCTATAGTTTGCGTAGAAGTAGAACCAAGTAGAACTAAAATTATTTGACCAGTGTTTTTTTTGTAGGAAAAAAAAACATTGCATTAGTAAAAATGGTAAAACAAATGTTGTTTTTCTTCATGTAGGTATACCAAAGACTGAATTATAATAATTATTAAAATGAACATTTTGGGGTAAAATGTAAATTTCAAGTTTGTTGTTAAATACATTCATTCTTCAGCGAAATGAAATAATATTTTAATCTTGCATGGAGTAAATGAGGGTAGGTATAGGTACCTACATACTAGTGCAGTTGTAGTGTTATACAGCGCAGTGCTGTAGTTAATGCAGCTATTATTTATACTGCAGCGAGATTATAGAGGCTACAGGTACGATCATTTTATGCTAACAGGTTTGTCGTTAACAATATTTTATTTGCCTATACTAATCTATTGAGTGGAATCTACTCAAACGAAGGTGGCGTGACGAGTTGAACTCTCACTATAACCGTATGCTATATACTTATTATCATTTTGTTGGCCAAAGAGATGAGGTCTTGTTATCTGGCCATTTGCTATATTTCCACCACATAAAAATAGTTTATTTTTATTATATTTATGCGGTCCTCCAAAACCGCTTAAGTACACCTTATACCATGTAACTGAAAAAGTCTACACGCTTCTTAAGAAAGATTATAAAAGAACTTTCCCCTGCAGACACCGGCGCTTGTAGCCACTTGTCTGGATTATTTTCTGGAACTTTCATGGAATACATTTTGAAAACACTCGTTAAAAGTTTGCCTTTTTGTCTTAAGTTTTTTATGCGGACATAAGGTTTCCTTCGAGTGAATACTTATAAAGTTTATCTGAAACTCTCATGAATAAGCGATAAAAATAAAGTGGAATATCATGTCGGGGAAAATACAAGTTGTTTATTGATATCCGAGAAAATTGTAATCCATCTTTAAATATTCTTTTTGTTTAGACTTGGAAATTAATAGCACATTGGCTTTATTTTGGTTGAAAAAATTTAGACTATAAACGAAATCTCTACGATCTATTTTCGCGTAGTTATGAGTCATACGTTCTCGATGTGCCAAAGTGGAATATAGTTGGGGCTAACAATAAGCGAATAAACGGGATCCTTTAACGTTACAAAATGTAACTAGGTAAATATTAGAATAATGACATGCCTATGAAATTTTATTCAAGATCATGGTTTTGACTATTCTAGCTTATGCGAAAGTACCTGACAAGCCGCCACATTACATCCCACTTTGGCCGTCGAGATGACTTTGGCGATTTATTTATTCGCGTATACCTAATATTGCTAGCCCCAATTTTTTAAAACATATAATACTAACAATAACTTAATAATAATAATGTTTTAAAATGTGAAAATTGACAAAAAATCGCCTCGAATTTTCGCGATTTCGGGCTGGTGTCATGAGTCTACATAAATTGTTCAATAATGATGAGTTTAATGACCCACACACATTTCGTTGAGAGGAATGTCATTTTACTTTGGAATAGCTGTTTTTTTCAGGATTTCTGTGGTGATATTAGTAAAAGTTGTTCATAATGATGAGTACTACGATATCCTACAATAATGTCCGTCGTGCACCGAAACACCCCGTATATCTACTGTGAGATTCCGTATTTCTAGCAGAGGTTTGTCAGATATCTCATCAACCTGTTGAAACGCGAAACGCTTCTGAGCTCAAAGCTCAGGAAATGAGGGTCCCCGTTACAATGAATTCTTTTGACGCTGCGACTTTTCTCATTTCGTTGCGAGATTTTCTACAAAGACCTCAAATTAAATACCTCCCGGGAAAGAGATACGGTGACCCGGATGTTTCAAGTGAGTCAAACTTGCAAACAAATGTTTGGTTACTTCTCTATCTTAGTACTTATAGTTTTTAGGGTTCCGTTGTTAGATTTATTAAACAATTACTCTTTCAGGTTTCTTTCTGCCTGTCTCAATAAAATTATGTTATCACGTTATCTGCCAGATTACGTACACTGTTAGACGAAGGCCTTATAATCCCCACGATTGCAGGCGGCTTGGGCGATTGTATAATGCTCGCCCGAGAGGACGCTGCTGCCCGTCCTCCGGTGGTCTGGATGCAGTTTTAGGACATACCCAGGCCATCATCATCATCATCAGCCCGGAGACGTCCGCTGCTGAACGAAGGCCTCCCCCTTAGACCGCCACACTGTACGACAACCTGCCATTTGCATCCACCGGTTGCCCGCGACTTTTACCCAGGCCATAGACCATCATAAATTCATGATACCACAAAACTATTGTTGTACATAGGTATTTTTAAGATTTAAACTTTACAAACGACATTTAAAAAGTAATTTTAGCCCACCGATTATGTAGTCGTCATGTAATGAGAGAATAAGTTTTCTTCGTCTTTTATTAAAAAGTTTCGTTATGTTAAACAAAACTTCATAATAAAGCAGTTTTATGTTTAATCTAAAGGTAAAGTTAAGGTCTAAGTCTAACCAAAGTCTAGTCTAACCAAAGTCTAGTATAACCAAAGTCTTAAAGTACTAAATTATAGTTTTAGATATTAATACTCTGGGTAAGTAGATATACTTAAAGCTACACTCGCTTGAAACATTCTGCTTACATTAAAAGCTTTGCGTAGTGGTGTCTTCGTAAGTTGCTTTACGTATGCATGTCCTAAACAGTGAGTGGCGCACAGGGAGTTACGAACAAGTCTAAAATCCGGTGAATAATACATTATGTTCCCCGTTGGGACTGTTTTGGGGTACAGACAAAGAAATCATAATAGTACTACGTACAGAAGATCACTCCCATAGAAAACGCGTCAGAAAAAAGTCTAACCACATTGTGCCTCTATTTGTAGAAATAATAGGCATAAGAACCCACTGCGGCTGGAAGAAATCGCTTAAGGTGATAAGGCCGCCCCTTGTACTGCCAAATAATGTACCCTGATTAGTTGTAAGTTGTTCTATATTTCTGGTGTGCAATAAAGTTGTATTGTATTGTATTGTATTGTAAGAACCCGAGTAAGCCCAAGGTAAGTGAAGCAATGTTAAGTACCTACCTAAGCCTTAAAAGGCTTAGTACTGTAGTCGAACTGTTTTTCCTACGATGACAATGCTTTCTTTACGCTTCTGTTCAATTTTCCAACATAAGGCGAAAACGTATATAACGGAGCCCCTGCCTCATCCGAGTTTTTAGAAATAGTGACGTCAGCAATGCTGACGTCACCAATTCGATCCCCTGCATCGCCCATCACAAATAACTCGACACAACACACATTCAATCAATTAATGTTTATTCTTGAACACAATTTTATAAAACCAATCTTAGCACAAATCAAACTACCCGACTTCTTATTAACTATAACAATAATTATCGAAGGTACTCACAGAGCAGTCCGCACACCTCAGGAATCGCCACCAAAGTGACTCGATTCCTTTGCGAGTATCTTGAAGTTCTCCCTCCACCGCCATAGCGGCCATCTTTCTTTCCACAACAACTTCACTTCAAAGTACTCGCATCAATATTACAATTAATTAATAACGACTAATTGCAAACATTACTCCTAATCATAATTCTTAATTTAATTTAAAAGCCGTTTCAAAACAACTTCTACATTGAATTTCGATTGAATCAACAAACCTTAGATTTTGCTGTTTCAACCGACAGAGTGCCGATCATATTAACAACTGTTTATAATTTTTTTACGAGTTATAATGATTATTAACTATTGCTTGAAACTTATTAATCAAGATATGAATTTACAATAGTTTACAAGTTAACCAAACACTTTAAAATAATCTCTAAGTATTACCAGCTACAAAAACAACCATCTTATAACTGTCTATAACTAGTATTTACGCAATAACCTGACTTTGTTACTGTTTCTTGTACTGATGTGTACTTTGATCAATGACAGACGGACTAAAATCATAATTAGATAAACTTCAAATCATTAAATCAACTTAGCATACGTTCTCGCGTCGACACGGCCATACTGCGAGGCGGTGCGCGCTCTGCACCAATCTCGGGCGGATCTGTAAAGTAATATTTGGTTTTGAGCTAGGTATCCATTCACCGGTACACTAGCCGATAGCTAAATTTGTTTTTGAAACTCAATAGCTTTCTTTTATGTAATTTACTAGTATAAGCAATACTAGTAGCCATATTAACCAGAAAATCCTAGCTATCGGCCTTAAGTACTTATTCTCAGCAATCATTCTTAAACAATAATGGATGAGTTTGTTTTTGTTTATTACATTTTCTGTATAAAGGAATGTGAGTACGGTTATTAGTGTCCTTGTCACCAACAAGGTTTTAGTTGTTGAATCAATTGTCAAAGCAAATGCTCCACGCATAATTGCTTATAAACTCGTAGACGGGAATGATGCTGTGGTCATGAGCGGTCTCGTACGCCGTGGTCCACAGGGGCTCTAAAGGAATTGGAAACTAGGGTGATGCTGTGGTCTAGGCCTTTATGTATTTGACCGTGGTCCACAGAGGCTCTAAAGGAATTGGAAACTAGGGTGATGCTGTGGTCTAGGCCTTTATGTATTTGACCGTGGTCCACAGAGGCTCTGCAATAAAAATTTAAACAAAAACACTATTTCTGTGTTGTCTTTGTAATATAACTCACTAGGATTTGTTGCTGTGGTCATGAGCGGTCTTGTACGCCGTGGTCCACAGTGGTTCTAAAGGAATTAGGAAGGACGATGCTATGGTCTAGGCCTTTATTTTGACCGTGGTCCATAGAGGCTCTGTAAATGACTGAACTTAGGAGAGGACATGAGGAATATGAAGGATTTGTAGCCTTTCTAATACTTCTGTGAAGTTTAATCAACTCATCATTCTAGATAGATGTATTGTGCAACCTATAATAGCCTTGCACGGTTTTAAGAAATCAGTTATGGTATTGACTCACCAGTTTGCTTCGGCATCTTCTTGCTGGACCAACTGTGACGTGGACGGAGACGGCTCGTACGGTGCTTGTGGCGGGACATCAAGAACAGTTTCCTGCTCTTGGTCGTCTTCAATAAAGCTCGTCGACATGGCCGCTTGGTCGCCTGGTTGTGGCGCTCGACGCAGCTGGTCGTGAGCAACCTTTCGAGGTCGCCCTCTGCCCGTCACACGTTTTACCGTGTAACGATCGTTGTCTAGTAGTCTGAAGATCTCATAAGGTTCGCTGTACTTAAGGTCTAGAGACGTCTGATTACGTGGATTATTCTTTATGAGAACATAATCTCCACGCTGAAATGGTCGTATCTTCGCTTTCTTTTGATCAAACCGCCGTTTCTCATATTCAGCCGCAGCAACCATTTTCTGTTGTACCTGTTGTTCAAGAATGTCAAAGTCTATGCATTCGTTTTCAAAGTTTACCAACCTTAATAGCTCTGGCGGGACAGTGTGTTCTCGGCGTGTTAATAGTGACAGTGGAGCGACGCCGGTCACGCGATGTGGAGTACAATTGAAGGCCAGTTGTAGTGCTTCAAGTGCTGTTTGCCAATTTACAGTGTCGTAGTTTTTTATCATGGTGAGTGCGTTTTTCAATGTACTCATCACTCGTTCAACCTGACCGTTTGCTCGGCTTACTCCTGGAGCTATTGCATGTAAATTGATGCCAAAACGATCGCAGTAGGCTTTAAATTCGCCTAGGAATTCTCTGCCTCCATCCACGACAACTTGCACGGGAGCTCCAAATAGATGAACCGTGCGTTTCAGTGCTGCGAGGCTGCTGCTTTGGCTCTTGTCTGTAGAGTAGCCCAGTAGTATGTACTTCGTGTATGCGTCTATCGTCACGATGACGTACTCGTCTCTTCCTTCAGAGTCTCTAGTGCCCAGCTTACCCGTGATGTCCATGTGTATTACCTGGAATGCTGCGGTGGGTTTTTGGATCGGGTGAAGCTCTGCTTGTATTGCACCCGACGGACCTTTCGACGTTCTGCATACTACACAGTTATCGACGAAACGTCTGATAACCGTGCTCATCTTGTCAAACCAGTAAGACTCTTTTAACTTCTGTAAGGTTTTCTCCCATCCTGGATGTTGTAGCGTGTTGTGGTAAGTGTTTATTAGACTCCACTGAAATGATCTAGGCACAACTACTAGTTTATGAGTAGCTGATGTGTTCATGAGAGTTTTCTTTAGTACACCATCTTCTAGAACATATCCAGGTGCTGGATCGTCGGTGGTCATGCTGTCAATCAATGGACGGAGGGTATCGTCACGTCGCTGTTCTATTTTTAACCAGTCAGTATTCCCAGTTATAATGTTTACGGCACTCTCAGTCGGTGGATTTCTGCTAAAGAAATCAGCGTGTTGCAGTCTTTCCCCTTTTCTGTACTCTACCTCGAAATCGTAATTCTGGAGGAAGGCCCACCACCGATGGATTCGGGGAAGTAAGTCCTTTTTGTGCGCAGATGCCTTCAGAGCATTGCAGTCTGTCATCACTTTGAATTTTCGTCCGTATAAGTACTGCCGGAAGTGTTTGATGGCCCTCACCACCGCCAGGGTCTCGAGCTCGTATGAGTGGTAACGGCTCTCTGCGTCAGTGGTGCGTAGACTCATGTAAGCAACTGCATGATGTCTTCCGTTGATAATCTGTACCAAGACTGCTCCGTAGCCGAGACTGCTTGCGTCTGTGTAGAGCACGATTGGTGCGTTTTCCTGAAATAGCGTAAGGGTAGGCGCAGTAGACAATTGTTTGATGATATAATTGCGTGCTTGGTCATGTCTTTCGTTCCATTCCCATTTGGCGTCTTTCTTTGTTAATTCGTAAAGTGGTACCATGACACGCGAGAAGTTGGGAATGAAACGTCTAAAGTATCCCGCTAGACCGTTAAATTGCCTTACTTGCTTAGCGTTTGTTGGAGTTGGTGCCCTCGTTAAAGCCTCTACTTTTCTTGGGCTTGGACCGACTTGTCCGTCTGATATAACGTTCCCCAGATACTCAATAGAGCGTTTAAAGAAGGCAGTTTTCTCTACGTTTATTGAAAACCCAGCTTCTTGTAAGGCAACCAGTATCCGCTCGATATGTGAGAGTCCCTCGGAGAAATCTCTACATTTCGAGAGGACGTCGTCTACATACACTTGACATATTTGTTCACTTAATAGTGATGCTAGCGCTCTATTAATACACCGCTGATACACAGAACAGGCATTACTAAGACCAAATGGCATGGCTAAGTATTCATAGAGACCGTCAGGCGTTACAAAGGCAGTTCTTTCGATAGAGGTCTCCGAGATTGGAATTTGGTGGAAACCTGCTGCCATATCAAATGTAGAGTAGTAAACTCCACCTGCCAGTTGGTCTATTTGGTCTGAAATTATTGGCAGTGGGTAGTGGTCGCGCAGAGTGTTTCTGTTCAGCTCGCGGTAATCAACGCACATGCGATCATTGCCATTTTTCTTTTTAACTAAGATTATTGGGCTTGAGAACGAAGACTTGCTCTCCCGGATTATGTTATGCTCAAGCAACTCGCTCACTATATCACGTACTTTCTCTCGTTCGACCGGGCTTAAACGATACGGCCGGCGCTCAACATATTTGGTCGGGTCTTTGAGCCGTATCTCCAGCTCACCGGTATTAACTCGTGTGCTTGGATATCCGTGGATGAACAAGTGTTCGTATTTATTCAACAATATTTTTAACTCTGCAATTTGGTCGTCGTTCGTCAAATCACAGTCTAAGTTGTCAAATTTTTGGCTTTGCGATCGCACGTGGTTGACCACCGGTTGATGAAACAGAGTAGCGCCTCGCGAAGTTACCAGTACTCCAAGGCTCGTGTTTTCGATGAGATTCATTCCTATTAAAATATCTGCACATACTTCATAGTCTGGTACAACGTGAAACAGAAGCTCTATTCGCAAATCATCGATAACACACACCGTTGTAAGTCTGGCCAATGATACTACCGTGAATTGACCAATACCTTTCAGGTAACTTACGATATTGGTCCTTTTTCCGGGTAGTTTAGCCGCCACTGACTCGCGTATCAATGAACATTCCGCTCCACTATCGAATATCGCATGTAGTTTCAAATCCCCAACCGTAACCAGCATTGAAGTTAATTTCGGATCACCCACACAATTAATTTTTGAAACCACAGCGCGCTCCCGTTTATAACAAGTTTCGTAAGTGTGACCAATTTTTGAGCAGAATGTACATGACGGTTTGTCAGTGTTTTGTGGCAATTTATTCTCATGATGACGCGGTTGAGTACTATCCGCTTTATTACCGAAGCGACAATCCCGTGTATCATGATTAGATCTTTTGCATATCTGACAATAAAGCGTAGGTTTATCCGAAAATCGTGGTCGCTTGCTTGGACCTTGCTGTGCATTTGATGTGCTTGGATTTGATCGCTTTACGCGGCGTATGGATGATGCGACTGAAATCAGTTCCGGTACTGAAGTAGCCCGCGCATTAAGTAACTCGATTCTCAGTCTCTCATCCGTGACGCACCCTATTACAGCCTCAACTGCGTCATCGTCCGACAATTTGTCTTTAGTTATACGTCGCCAAAGTAGCCATGCTTGCGACAAAAACTGCGCGATATCTTTCGTATTATCATAGTTATGTTCTCTGAATCGAACAATGTCACGAGAATATCGATTTTCAGGTTCAAATGTCGTTATTAACACATCACGCAATTCCTGCCACGTAGCAGTGCAAACAAGCCAATTGTCAACCCATAACTTTGCACGACCTTTTAGCAAACTACCTGCTTTCATTCTGATTTCATAGTCGGTAAAGTTATAAGTTTCCTTGGCTGTGGTTATATGTTGACACCACTCACGTACTCCGATATTGGCATCTGGATCATATGACGGCAAAAATATGTCTTTGATTTTTACCTTAGGCTCTGGTTTGTCCGCCATTCGATCAGACACGTGTTTCATCATTTGCAACATTTGCGAGAAAAACTCAGCCGGGACACCGTCAACAGAAGTGTTCATATTACTTTTATTGGTTAAGCCAGGATGTTCGCCAGAAGTGGGTGAGAATCCCACTTCTGATAACGGAGCCCCTGCCTCATCCGAGTTTTTAGAAATAGTGACGTCAGCAATGCTGACGTCACCAATTCGATCCCCTGCATCGCCCATCACAAATAACTCGACACAACACACATTCAATCAATTAATGTTTATTCTTGAACACAATTTTATAAAACCAATCTTAGCACAAATCAAACTACCCGACTTCTTATTAACTATAACAATAATTATCGAAGGTACTCACAGAGCAGTCCGCACACCTCAGGAATCGCCACCAAAGTGACTCGATTCCTTTGCGAGTATCTTGAAGTTCTCCCTCCACCGCCATAGCGGCCATCTTTCTTTCCACAACAACTTCACTTCAAAGTACTCGCATCAATATTACAATTAATTAATAACGACTAATTGCAAACATTACTCCTAATCATAATTCTTAATTTAATTTAAAAGCCGTTTCAAAACAACTTCTACATTGAATTTCGATTGAATCAACAAACCTTAGATTTTGCTGTTTCAACCGACAGAGTGCCGATCATATTAACAACTGTTTATAATTTTTTTACGAGTTATAATGATTATTAACTATTGCTTGAAACTTATTAATCAAGATATGAATTTACAATAGTTTACAAGTTAACCAAACACTTTAAAATAATCTCTAAGTATTACCAGCTACAAAAACAACCATCTTATAACTGTCTATAACTAGTATTTACGCAATAACCTGACTTTGTTACTGTTTCTTGTACTGATGTGTACTTTGATCAATGACAGACGGACTAAAATCATAATTAGATAAACTTCAAATCATTAAATCAACTTAGCATACGTTCTCGCGTCGACATATATTTATTTGAAACATGTTTCGAACGCTTGTGCGTGTCAAATAAAGTAATGTTCGCACAAATTGATTGTTTTTCGGCTTCACCAGTGAACGGAATTTTGAATGAAACTATTACTCTAAGTGTTTTTACTCTAAGCCTCTATTCATACCATAACCATAATATTATGTCATATTTGTTGCAAGCTAATTTGAACTCTATTTGTACAACGTGTAACAAAAAGGGTCAACCATACTGAAGGGTATATGTACTTATCATTATGAACAACTTTTACTATGGGGCCAACCTTGAAATCGCGAAAAAAAACAGTTGTTCCATATAAAAAGTTTATTGACCTTGGACAAAATGTATGGAACAGCGGTTTTTTTTCGTAGCCCCATAGTAAAAGTTGTTCATAATGATGAGTACATTATACATATCAGTATTGTTGAACCTTTTTGTTACACGTTGTATAAAACAGTTTCGATATTCCACTGTATAATGCTGAGGTGCGGGAGCAGCCGGAGCGGGAGCCACATGACGTCTACAAAACTACAAACCAAGGACAGTGGCAAACATTACGCTGTCATATACAAATATAGTACAAAATAGATTGCACTGAATAAATTACATGATTGTAGTTACAGGTACGAGTAATCTACGTTATGGTGCGTTTTCTATAGGAGTAACTCTTCTGTACATAGGACTATTATGCTTTCTGTGGTTAAGACGTGCCACTTGTAGTGCAGACTAATCTCAGTTACAGTTACAGAGGTGTGGGTTGGAGTGAAAGTGGTCTAGGGGGGGAAACGTAGGAATAACCGGGCATAGATGGAACGGTAGTACTGCCGAAAGGAGCTCTTCATTGTGAACAACTTTTACCTCCTTTGGGACCAACTTTAGTATGTGTTGTATGTGTTACTTATTTAAGTAACTACTTAAACTGTGTATAGATGGCGGCTTCAATTAACAGGGTTGCGTGTATCGATATTACTGTATTACTAAGCCAAAAGGAAGCCTGTTCTTATAATAGGAAATATGCATTGTGTTTAAATTATTAAAACAATAGGATAAGGGGAGACTTTAACTGAATATGACGTTTACCGCGAAACAACTATTGAAATCGGCTGGTAAAGTTATGAAATATAAGCATTCGAACTATTTGGGAGGGAGTCATCTGTCCCTTTCTAGCATAACAAGTGCTAGCAAAGAATTGTTTTGAATTCGTGTATTTTGACGTACAGTCATAGTGCCCTGCTTTTGAGTTTGTTTTTGTTTGTTTTTTGTTTTTAGTTTGTGTTTTAGTTTCCGTTTCCGTTTTTGGTTTCCGTTTTCGTTCGTTTTGTAGTTGTTGTTGTTGTGTTGGTTCGTGTTGTGTTTGTTGTTTCGTGTTTCGTGTGTGTGTGCGTGTTGTGTATGAGTTGTGTGTGTTGTGTTGTGTCTAACATGAAACTAAAATGCTTATACATTCATCGTGCATCATTCATGCTTTATTTTTTGCTTTTTTTTTTCATTCATTACTTTTTTATTCATTCTTTTTTATTCATGCTTTTTCGTTCGTTCGTTCGTGGTAGCCTATATTTAAATTTTATTTTCGATTTGTTATGTTGCGATTCAGCTTTTTTGACAGTCAATAAAAAAAAAACTATATCCTTATCATAAAAAACTTTTATTAAGGTCCAACCCTTAAATAGCGAAAAAATATATCTGCGCTATACTTTTTGTCGACAACAAATGACAACCGAAGTTTTTTTCGCGCATTCAGGGTTGCCCTAGCAAAAGTTGTGCACAATAATGAGTACAATGGCCTTCTATCAGCTTAGTAACACCGTTCCGATTACCCTATATTTAGTAACAAGTCACAGGTGAGAGAACTTCCCTTAACAGATAAATCTGAGATTCATATGCCGTGTATATCACGTATGTATGAAATTAGATCCGCTCATGTTCATAATCCTTGAAATTGAATTTTGTATTTTCATCTGAAGTAAATGGGCGAGTAATCGGATCTGATAAATTTATACATTAAATCGGCACCTGTACAAATTAGGTTCTAGTTGTGAGCGGATTATTGACTTTGAATTATTCATTTATTTAGTTGTTTTCTTAGAATATTTTATGATATTTTAAAAGCATGAGCACAGAATAGCTTAATAATAAAGAATAAATAAATAAATAATCTGAATCTAATCAGCATTTAGGTTTTTTTTGTCTTTCTAGTGACGAGAAGAGCGAGACGTACGCCTGCCTCTAAAAGCAGCAGTGCTAGAATTGTGAACATGCGAATACACTCCTGCGCCGCACTGTACTGCGCTCGTCACCCTAAGATATTAGATGGGTATGTAAAATCTCATCATACCCAGTAATTTCTCTGGTAACAATGCCTTTCAAACCGAACCACAATAATGCTTGCGCACTACTGCTTGGCAATTCAATAACTGGCAAAGGTGTGGTACTTCCGCAGGCGGACTCTGCAGTAGAGTCCTACCACTACACAGGTATCCTCGCATGCAATTTTTTTTTCTTCGTGTTAGGCTTGCGTTTGACCACATCCTGCCTGATGTTAAGCAACAAAGCGGTCGAGGATGGAGGATGCTAACCTTGAAGGAACTTGTTCACTCTGGATTTGAAGACAAAGATATTGTACTTTAAGGGAAACACAGACTCTGGCAGAGAATTCCACAACCTCGCTGTGCGAATAAAAAATGTGGAGTCGAAGCGCTTAGTGCGTACGTGAGGAATATCTACCTTAAACGGGTGGCGCTAAGGTCGCGTTTGTCTGGCCGTCCGGTAATAAAAACGGGCAGGTGGAATCAAGTTATGCAATCCAATGCCTTCACTGAAAATCTGCACATAAACTGCAACGTCTGCAACAGCTTGTTGGTACACGACCGGGTTTTGAAAGCATGACCTCAAGATTACGAGTGTAATGGTCTTCCAATTAGGCTGCCATGGCTTACGATAAAGAGGTTACTAAGAAATCAATTTAAAAAAAAAACAAGCTTCTGAATCTCTGAAATAGTATTTGTACTTAGTTGATATTCTACGACAGCTAGAACTATTTATAATCACACACGTATAATTACCTACTTTTCGGCTTCGTTTTATAGAAATTCTGATTTACCCTGTACCTGTAAGTAAGTTCGTGTAGGCTTAGTGGCCAGCCCTAGTTTCGGAGTTGATGTGCCGGTGCACAGGTGCCGTCCGAAAGCCTCTGGACACGGTTTGACGGTTATTGTTATATAATTTATTATAGAAGTATAGAACAAACAACCGGGACCAACAATTTAACATGCCATCCGATTCACGGTAATGCTCAGATATAAATGCCACTCACGGTCACCAGCCTGAAGACTGATCGAATCGTTCGTTGCCTTAAAATATAATATGAATCGTTAAGTAATTCGTAATGTTCTATAGTACCTACAATATCTAAAAATAAATGCCCCTACATACCTACTTACCCCTCCAATGTCAACTTAAGAGTTCAACTAAGTGACCCTGGCAAAGAGGTTACTAATAAGATTAAAATCATTTCTCTCCGGCGTCTCGTCTCATTCTCTTCAGAATAAGTAAAACTAAAGAACCAGAGGGCATCCCGGCTGTATAACTAACTAATGAGATTATTTCTTCTCTCGCCAGCCTATCTCCACGGATCTGTAAATAAAAGCTTACTATCCCGAAAACTCTTTCCGGTTTTACCTGAAAGCAAATATACAAGTACATCATTTAAAAGTTTAATGTATTTGTTTTGCGTTAGTGTTTCCACAACGTCCAAGTTCTAGCAATTATCCTTAAATTTGACATGTACTCGTATTTATTTGAAATTGACTGCATTGTTGATCGGACAGATGTTTAAATTATGCAATGTGGCCTCCTATAAGCTGTTAAAAATGGTAAAAACACTCCACTCGCTGTAAAACACTCCGAGACACCATTTGAAAGGCATCTCTAGCCTCATCTTCAAGCCTCAAGCCGCTGTTCACATCCTTTTGAAAGCTCTTTGTGACTACACAACGGCCTCCTTCATAAAGCCCACTTGACCTATTTAAAATGAGGAATATTTTTCACGGCAGCTGCTCTACGTGTACTTACGTAACAATGAAAATAATTATACCCTACGATGTAAAAATATTGTATAACTTTTTTGTTTCTAATGTAAAGATGTACAGTATAATGTACAGAACATTGGAAATAATTATTATAGTTAGGGAGATACTAAAAAAACATGTTTTTGTTAGTAAGTGTAACGTACGGGTTTCGTCAAACATGCCGAATGAATTCGCACTCTGCTATTTGTATTTTATAAATAAATAAATAAAATAAATATTGGGGGGACATTTATTACAGACAGCGCCATCTAGCCCCATACTAAGCAAAGCTTGTATTATGGAAACCAGATAACTGATAGAATACTTATATACAATTTATAGACAGCCGATATTAGAAATCAAGGAGAGAAATCAATCAATCTGTCCACCGTTATTATTAACTAAAGAAATTAAGACAAATAAATATGATATTACAGATCATACAGGTAAGACCGTATATTAATACCCTCGTATTGGTATACATATTCTATTGATACATTAAGTAAGAAGTAGTAGTATTAGTATTTTTAGTTATAAGGTTTTTAGTAAAGGTTCATGGTAAATGATTATTTAAATTTCTTTTGCGGCTGAAGTTAGAACACAAGAATAGATATTATATTACTTTATTTATCCATTTCTGACATTAAAAAATCCATCAAATATGATCATTTATCTTATTTATTTTAAAGGAAGAAAAGAGCAACAATTTGATACTGATCATTCACCCTCTTATTGCGAAGTTATTGTCACAAATAAAGTAATGTCTATTGTCTATTAATAAATTACCGTGAAAAAAATTACTTACCTATAATTTTGAAATTATACATTTTCAAAACTTTACCTATAAGTACAATTTTTAATGTATTAAACTTTTAAAATTATTAGCTTAGATGTTTCTTTTATAGTTAATTAAATTGAACTTTAAATGAATTGGATAAATAAACTATGATCTTACTTTCCAATTTACACAAAATAAGTACAAATGAAAAATAGCTGCGTCCAAAAGACTCACAGTGAGCTGAAAACGGCAAAGTTATTAATCTTAATAAATTATGGAACGAAAGTAATTACTGTTAATTAATTTTAATTACTTAAAACAAAGTCGACGTAAGGTCGAGGGATATTGAAATTTATTAACTTTGCCTGCGGCTTTATGTCATTAACACTGATTTTGTGGTTTAATGTGGGGGCTTACTCAGATGGTTTGTAGTAGATATGTCGCAGACAACTAGCCTAATTAGTTGTTCAATTAATAGCCTAGCCTTTTAGTAAAAAGGCTAGCACCTTAACAATAAAGTATGTCTGGCTGAAATTCAGAGAATTCAATGAAACCGCGTCAGTAGATCCGACCTGTATCTTATCTAACCGGTGCGTTTCCCCGACTTGTGATCTTGAGCTCACAGTAGAAACTTGTGCAGAAGCACTTTGGCAAGCAAGACAAGGCAAGGCATATTAACTTGATAAATTTGTTGCTTGTTCGAAGTTTAGTTACATCACTGGTAACATAATAACATTATTGCAAACATCCATTATATGATGTCGTTTTTGTGGTTTCAATAAAGTGTTATCATCTTCTAAACAAAGTGTTATTTGTATTGTAAACTAATGTGGCAATTAAGAAAACATTATATTGTGCTATGCGCTATATGCGGCTTCACCAGAAGTTTTTCCGTTTTCCCGCATTGTCCAAAGTTAAAATACTTAGCAGTATTTTTTTCACTACGTATCTTGTTTTTTTTATAAAACATTAGCAGCGCCCCGCGTTTTCATCCGCGATTACTGGGATAAAAAATACACTAGTTTATGTTATTCTAAGGTTTAAGCTACCCCTATACGAATTTTTATCCGAATGCACTCGGCCGCTTTTGAATGATTGAATAACAAACATCCAGACATATATACTTTCACATTTATATTATTAGCAGGATAGTAGGATGATCACGAGACGAGCAAGTTGCACGCATGATGGTACACGGCACGCTTATGCGTAATACGATAGTCTTATTCTTTCGCTTTGGATTTACTTAAATTTACTAATAACTAAGTTACTTAGTTTTCAAAAAGAGAAATTTGGTTTCAACTGGTTGTGTTTGGTTTGGCTGCATGGCTACAGCTTTATTTTCGCCCGACGACGTGGGTTCAAATTCAACCCATACCAACTTTTAACGTGAATAACCTTCTTTTGTTTCAAAATAAACATAACCTACGGTGTTTTAGATAGCTTCATCAGAGAGATGTGAGAGATTCTTCTTCACGTTTCTGGCGACCGAAACAGATTCTTTTCATTGTCGGGGTTTCTTATCTTAGTACGTTGCTGGCGTTGGATGGTGTCTCAGGCACAGTCACGATCTAAGTACTATGTCAACATCTTCGTTTGTGCAGTATTAAAAACGAGAATTATATTCTGATAAAAGTAATGAATAATAATTTTAGTTTAATTCACCAAACAGTCAGAACACAAACTAATCGAAACACAGAAAAGCGAAAGCCTAGCCTTCGCCTAGGAGCTAGTACTCAATTCATTCATTCTTACTACTATTTTTATTTTTTGTAAATAAAATAGAATTATAATAATATAATATAAATCATTTATTGACACACAAAAATGGCATACAATATTGAACACAGTGCATACATGTTATATTGCCTAATTAAAAGTAGATACTTATTGAGATACATAATAAACACGTATATATTAAAATTAGAAGGTAACGCCGAAATGATTATGAAGGTAGTGTTAGCACCCGAACAAGAAAATTCTGTATCTCAGGTGCTAACTTCTTCCTGCGGGTGGGTTATGTAACCTATAAGCACAAAAACTGGCGCTATAGGTGAGGAGTGAGAAGAAAAGAATTGATTTTTTAAAGCCTATGCAACTACGAGTAAAGCACGTGCGTGCAGCGTAGGTAATTGGCACTACTTATTTCACTCGGATTATCAATAAAACGAAAATTAGTTAATGAATAAACTTATATAAAATAAACTTATAACTAATAACTTCATCCTCGACCACATCGTCACTTACCAACAGGCGAGTTCGTGGTCAAAAGCAAACTTATAAGCGATAAAAAAAAAACTATTTAAGAGTCGATCGGGATTTGAATTAAATAATTGGTTTTCGCTGTTACCTACATACAGTAAAAATATGAATCAACTGTTCCAACAATTCAATCTTCTAAACAAACAAGCTTTCATATTTTTCAATGAATATCAAAATAATCAAACAAGATTTTGTTGTTTCAATTTTATCTCGCGTTCAACAAAACTTTTTGCGAGTAAACACACAATGAACGTACAGTTCACGCGGCAGGATACAGAGGCTCTCAACATACCTACTGCTTAACTGAACAAAATAAAGCAAACAAAATTAGGGACTAGATAGGGACATTATAGTCATGTAATTATGTTTATCACCGGGACTTAATCGCGCACAAATAAATAAATCTTATAATAAACAAAGAAATCTTCAGTCAGCTCGTGACCATGGCCATTGGAACATGGTCGAAACGTCGAGGTAAATAAAAATAAATTTATTAGTGCGCGATTAAGTTCCGGTGATAAACATAATTATGTGTTTAAATCGCGAAAGTTTAAAAGTTTAATTATAGTCATGTACATTGTACACTACACAGTAACATTATCGTAGCAAACTACGTCGTAGCATAATACGTCGTAGCAAACTACGTAGTAGCATGCCGTAGCTGCGTAGGCACGATGATTACACAAATATAGTAGGTACACAGTACAAAATAAAGACGAGAAAGAAGGTATATAAGAATCCTGTATAACATCGCGCGTGCAATATTAATTTCATTTTCCGTATGCGGGAATTTGTAGAGATGAGTTCAATTTGACAAAATTGTTTATGACATACAACAAAATACAGAGGTTTTAGCTGATTACTCACTAATAATGTAAATTCAAAAGTTTGTGTGTAAGTTAAATTACTCTCATTTAACTCAAATGGATGAATAGATTTGATTTTAGTTAGTAAATTATACATACATTCACACTAATACGATAAATGCGAAAGTTTGTCAGTATGTGTGTGTGAGTGTTTGTGTGTACATTTGTTATCTACGCCAAAACGGCTGAACGGAATTGGATGATACTCGGAATGGAGATAGCTTATTTCACGGAATAACATGGATAGGATAGGTAACTTTTTATCTTCGCCACGATTTTTCAATATAGCTAGTTACTTATATATCTTCCTCCATTTATTTTTATTATACATTAATTTATTTTATCTAAGCTAACTGGGTTACTTAATTTGTTCCTAATATTAACCATTGTCACATGATTCAAGTACTTGCTAATGATTTTGATTATAATAATTTTAATATTGAATAGATTTCAGAATTATGTTAAGTTGGGTAATAATAATAATAATAAGTCGGTGAGTGGCGACACCGCGTACCCTAATTCCTTGGGGCTAAATGAGACCCCAGACCTCCGGCTTGCTTTAACCGGCTGTCCGGGGGTGGTAACCGCAAGAGCTAAGAACCTAACCTAACCAGGACCTGGGTATATCCTAAAACTGCATCCAGAATCACCGGAGGACGGGCAGCAGCGTCCTCTCAGTTAACGGTGGTAACCATTCTGCGATCCCCAAGCCGCCTGCCAAGCGTGGGGATTATGGCAACACCTCCCTTTAAGGGAGAGGCCTTCATCCAGCAGTGGACGTCTTCCGGCTGTGATGTGATGTAAGAACCTAAGCTCCAGGGTGGAAGTGTTAAAGGGCATAACACCGCGAGTAGCGTTTAGTGAAAGTGCAGCACACCTCTCAACACCCTAAGCCATCCACGCCAATGTTGCCCCTCCGGCACCGATATACGGTAGCCTTTATGGGGGGCCCATTTAGTGGATGGCGAGTCATCACCTGCCTAAATATTTTGATAATGAGACAAAATTGGTAGGTGCCGTTTCTCATCCCATAGACCAGTCCAATGTTCCATCAAAAGCTCACAAAAATAGTCCAAATTTCTTAAAAATTTATATCTGCTGTTAAAATAGTATCATAATCCATTCATACATACCCATTATAATTTATTGTAGTTTAATACTATTTTATATCTAACAGGGTCTTGGTGTTGGCTTCGGCTCCATCACAGAAAAGCGAACGCCCTTCTTTACTTCTCTCTTCAGTGGGCTCCATCAATGCCTCTTAAAGGTCCGGGCTTAGAACACTCACTCACTCACTCACTCATTCATCAGCCCGAAAACGTCCACTGCTGGACGAAGGCCTCCCCCTAAATAGGGAGGGGTTGCCATAATCCCCACGCTTGGCAGGCGGCTTGGGGATCGCAGAGTGTTACCACCGTTAACCAAGAGGATGCTACTGCATCCTCCGGTGGTATTATATATATTATATATATAATATTAATAGTATCGACATATATTTTTTTGTAATTTATATGTGTATTAATTGAATATGACTTGAAATTTGTCGAAATAAATGGATTTGAATTTGTATTATCACAAAATAACTATTCTTTATAAAACAAACCACCCTAATAGCTAGCGTACCTAAATACAATATAATGCAGATATATAACTAAAAAAACAACAAAGTAAGATCTCTGTATGTAGAAATAAGGACTTCGGTATGTTCTTTTTTCATCATCATCATCATCAGCCCGGAGACGTCCACTGCTGAACGAAGGCCTCCCCCTTAGACCGCCACACTCATGTTCTTCATCATGTTATTTTTTAGTATCAAGATAAACTAAGTGCTCTTAAACTCAGTGTTCACAGGTTCACACGTAATAATTTTCTGGGAGAGCCATTATGAAGGCAGCTTAATTAAAAGCACTTAGTTTCGCGAAATAGATGTTTCGAATATAATACGATTTGTGGAGAAATGAAGATCAAATTTAGTAAGCGAGATTGAAGGTTTCGTGATAAAGTGTAACCTTACATTTATACAGGATGTTATGGAATTCATGAGCAATATCTAAGGACCCCCTTAGATATAGGTCTAATGACCCCATTAAACTCGTCTTATTGAACAATTTGTACTATGACACCAACTAGGGAATCGCGAAATAATATCGCCTATTCCGAGAAGGATTCCGTATCAGATTAAGAATAACTACTGATACCCAGCGACACTGATAAGATGAATGGACGGGAAATAAGCGCACGGATTTTGAAGACTATATGTTGAGCGCCAGCTCTCCACTCGCGTCAGTCATACTCTGTCTTTGCGACATGCGAGCCGTACGATACGACAATACAAACTTCTAATACATGTACTACATGTGTTCTCTTTTTGTCATGCAGTAATTAGATTCGCTATCTCTATTTTCCGTAAATATAATATGCATACTTTTAGCTAGGTATGCTTGATTGTGTTGTCTTGTTAATTTTGATTGATTTGCATGCGCTGGGCCTGTGCATTCCATTATCACCGTCGCTGCTGATACGTAGGTTAGCAATTCAAATAACAAGTTTACAAGTTCTATTCTCTGTTTGTTCAATTAAAATGTCATTATTTCGGTTAGGTTCTATGTTTGACGGTATGTATGTTTTAAAAAAAATATTTTCACGTATTTCTCTGTCAGTTGTGGATCAATTTTGAATTTTTTTTTTTTATTTGAAAGTATATAATCCCGAGGTGGTTCCATACTAATTTGAAGTCGGTTTTTTTATGTTACTTGTTTCTTATTTGTTCCTTACGTTTATATAATGTACGGGCCATTTCGGCAGACATGTATTAACGTAGGTAGTCACCTACCTACCTACGTAACAAAATCGAAATTAAATCAACGAAAATTGCTCCCTCACCCGGCATTGATTGCAAATTAAGGGAATTTATTCGGTCCTTTACGGAAATCAAATTTGTAGGAAGAGGTATCCGAACTTCGTGTGGGTACTTATATCTAAAAGTCTTGCTTTGCGGCTCAGTTTTGCGTATAACGCAGATCGATGCACTCTACGCACAGAGTACTTTTATAGTTTCGCCTTTATTTCGCTTTGGATTAGATCATAATATCGTTTTTTTCCGTTGTCTCTCGCAAGTTTGATATAAAGATAAAAATAACACGATTTTTCACGATTTATGAGGTTACGAGTGGATATGAAGAAGTGATAATTGAAAGTGAAGCCTTGTAATTTTTTTTATACGGTCAAGTGACGAGACTAGCAAGACTTTCACCTGGTGGTAAGCGTTTGCCACTAACAGTAGCAGTGCTAGAATTGTGAACTTGCGAACACAATCCTGCGTCGTACTGCACTGCGCTCGTCACCCTGAGATATCAGATGTTAAATCACTTCATACCCAGTAATTACTCTGGTAACATTGCCCTTCAAACCGAAACACAGTAATGCTGGCACACTACTGCTTGGCGGTTGAATAACTGGCAAAGCTGTGGTACTTCCCTAGGCAGACTACAGTAGAGTTCTACCACTACAAAAATGAGATGAGTCCTGTGTCGTGGGATCCAGGATGTCAGGAGTCTCCGCTACGTATTCCAATTCGTCGTCTCCGCTCTAGAACTCGTCCACCCCAATGGCTATCGGTTATCGGTATAACTTGCAAAGAAGTGATACTTCCCCAGGCGGACTCTGCAGTAAAGTCCTATCACTTCAAAAATTCTTTTAAGTCTAGTTGGGAGACCACTCGACTCGAAATTGTGTATGTATGAGTTTATTGGATTTTTATGTACGGATTTTCATCCACTGCCTTTTCGTTGAAGGAAAACATCGTAAGGAGATCTGCAAACGTCCGGGGAAGTAATTCAATGGCGTATGTGAAATCGCCAACCCGCAACTGGACCTGTGACGTGGATATGGCCCATTCGCCCTTCGAGGAAAGGCCTAAGTCTAGCAGTTGATTAAGTAAAAGACTGATTTTGATGCTTGTAAGCTATGAAGCTGGTTTAGTAGGTAAATATTATATTATTTATTGCGCTACTTTTATGTGCCTAGTAACTAAAAAAAAACAATAGACAATAGACAATATTTTATTTGTAGATAAAACACATTTAACTCTATACCTATTTCTCATTCAGTAGATACCAATGCCAGTATATAGTAACTATGTTCATTATTAAATTGATTGACGAATTATAATTATTTTAAAAAGCGCGAATTTCCAGGGATGTTAGAAAATTACGATTGAGCGTTTTAATTAGCGGAAATAATAGTCGTTAGGGAAATAACCTTTTGCAGTATGAAATTACGTTTTACCATTTAAATAAATGAACATGTTATCAAGAAAAAGAGAAAGTAAATAATTTCCAGTACAAAGTTCAAAATAAGGCAAACAAAAAAGTGATACAAATGATAGTAAATTATAGGCTTGTTCTTCAGATATCTATTATATTTTCAAAGGCAAAGTAAGTTTGTCAAGCTTGGCTTAATTATAGAAAGCTAGGGTAGAAACATCGACTTGGAGGCCAGCTGCGATATGTGGGTAACACGCTGGGTTACGATACGAGTATGAGATGGATTCACAACCGCCATTGAATTTCTTCTCCTAGTTGACAGGTTTGTTTCACCACAGTTAACTTGATGTTAGGTGACGGTTTGGTCGAAGACAAATACATACATCTAGCCCGCGGAACGGGAGCTGGCGACAAGGGTCCTCACGATGTTTTTTAAAATCTTAAAGTCAATTGTATGAGTTATGAAATCCTTTTGCAAATTCCAAATAACCAAATAGTGAGGTCAGTTATGAAGGCTTTAGTTGACAGTTCTAAGCTATTAAAATATTACTGTCACTTTTTTACTAGGCATGTTAGCTAAGGACAGCAATACTTCAGTTAGTTTAGTTCTGTCAACTAAAAACTTCAATATCGTCCATATTAGGTCCCAAGGCTGTCTAACACGCCCCCTTCCGTGTTTTAGACGGGGCCATAAATGTTCCAAGGTCAAGATGACAATGGGTAACACAGTCTCAAATAAATGAAAGGCCCTTTTTATGCAAATTATGTCTAAGTACCTCTCTCCATACATCCCGACATAGCTCGCAAGGTTTGCAAGTTGAAGTGGCAATGGGCAGGCCACATAGCTCGAAGAACTGATAACCGATGGGGAAGAAAGGTTATTGAGTGGTGACCGCGAACCGGAAGACGCAGCGTAGGAAGGCCTCCCACTAGGTGGACCGACGACATTGTAAAAGTCGCGGGCAACCGGTGGATGCAAATGGCAGGTTGTCGTACAGCGTGGCGGTCTAAGGGGGAGGCCTTCCTTCAGCAGTGGACGTCTCCGGGCTGATGATGATGATGACCTCTCTCCTAATCAGGTTGCTAAGAAATAAAATGTAGCTCGTTTAAAAATGGATGTATGAGTTTTATTGTATCTCAGGGTCTCTCAGGCAGGGTGACTGAAGTAATATCGACCGCATGAGAATAGCCGTGTTGCGGTAAGCACATTTCTCGGTTCCAACTATTCTTCACTCACTGAAAAGAATAAATTTTAACTCGCTGTTCGGAGTTTTCAATTATTCACTCTCCGGGAGAATATAAATGCACGAAATTTAGGGGTGGCTCCACGATTTGCGTAAAGGAAAAAGAAAATGTTTCGTAAAGGAAATTATCTCTATTCTTCTTCGAGTTCGTATCTATTTTCAACCGATTTCATAAAAGGAGGTTCTCAATTGGACTGTACGTTTTTTTTTGTGTTTGTTACGCGATTACTTCGCCAATTATGAACAGATTTTGATGATTCTTTTTTGTTTGGTAGGTAATACTTCAGAGGTGGTCCCATATACATTTTATCGAAATCAGTTCAGTAGTTTCGTTTATAAATCAAAATTACTAGAAGATGCCATAAAGGTATTCGAAGTTGAAGTAGGTTGTTGTTTTTTTTTAAACCGTATTATATTCTCATCATGTTGTGATCTTGCAGATGGAGATCTTCCTTGGAGGATTTAGCTCCTTGGGTACTTAATCAAAGAGATCTTCTCTACCTAGACACGAAGAAAATATACATGAAGAATGATTAAAAACAAATATGTCTCAAAACCTATTTTCATATTAAAATTAAACATGATTCTTTTAATTGATGGGGATGGTAGAAATAAGTTTTTTTTTCTAACACAACATGACTATTATACTAAGGAGTTTCCTTTGCCTAGTCTAATGTAGCTCTACCGTATCCTAGCTAGACTGCCCAAATACAGGGTGTTTCGATGAAGGACTGATATATCGACCTCTCGACGTCGTAGTTTCTCCTACAAAATGTTTACTCGTCAAACAACGTAGTTTTTACAAGGAAATGATTCCAATTTTTATACATTTTACAATTATTATAACAATTAAATTACGATTTAGATGTTGGCCCTTTAATAAAAGTTGTTTGTTTTGATGTACAGAATATGCCCTTAAAAGAATGCTAACTGATTAGAACTAACCCTGTATAGGAACCACATAACAAAAAAAACAATGAAAATCAACTCATAATTGGTGGAGTAATCCCGAAACATACATATACAAAAAAAACTTACAATTGAATTGAGAACCTCCTTTTATGAAGTCGGTGGAAAATACCTTCTGTAGCGCAACCGGAATGGCAAACTATTTCGTACAAACCAATTTTAGACGGTTACAATTGAGTTAGCCCAAGCCATCGTAGAATCTAGGACAAACTAATTACTCGACTGCGACAGTGTACCAATTACTTCGGGTTCCCAAAACGGTAGAAATAAGTGGCCTGACTTCGGGGGATTTGGGATAACTTTTATAATTAATCCTTATCTCAAATGACTTGAGAAAGTCGGTATAAATGAAGGTATAGGATACCCTTGATCAAACTTAGGATAATGTAATCTCGATTGGTAACCTGCTTCGCAGAGTTCATGTTATATGAGAATGTTTAGGTCAAGCTATTTGCCCGCGGGTGGGTTCACTGGGATATAGGAGCGCCTAAGTAACTCGAGGATAACTAACAGCCCGCTAAAATTGGTGAAACGGCTTATAAGTATAAGTAAGTACCTATGTATGAAAACTTTAAAAAACTTGATATCACGGCCAAACTTTGTAGATACTTATGCGCAGCAAAATAAAATAATAGATAGGTAGGTACCTATTTCAGCGTTTTTTATATCCACCCCTATAAGGGGTAAATCGCATTGAAGTATGAATAGATACCGCACCTACAGGTAGAATAGAAGTTATACGCTATACAGGGTATGCGGAACGGTAGTACCTAAGTACTAAGCGAATGGAGATTTGTTTCAAGTTTTTTTTTAATTCGACTATAATTTTTATTTGGATTTCTATAAAATATGAATTATTTAATTTAAATTCATATTAATAAATATATATATGACGGACGGAGGAGGAGGGTCCTTTCGCCATCATCATCAGCACTCATCGTTGATCCTCTTAGCAGTGGGCGTCGTCGGTGGGTAGTGTCGGATGAGAATAAAACAAGCTCGTACAATCAATTTTCTAATTATAATCTTCACAGGCACAGTACAGTAATCAGGTAGGCACAGATCAGTTGTAGGTAGGTACGTATCACAGAACGCGCGATGGTTCAGTGTCCACCGCACGCGCCGCTCGCCAATGGGAAAGTGAAGTCACCGATCGACGGCGCGCACGTCACCGACTCCATCGAGTGCCACCAGGTGGCGCTGGCGTCCCGGATACGACTCGATTGTGACACGGCTATCCTGTTTGCACACGTCCTCGTGTGATGGTTACCCTGCGAACAAATAGTCTACGACAGAAATTTGTACCACTCGGTCTGTACGGGCTCACCGTACATTTCCTTAGTACCAATAAAGCAGTTAACGTGAACGCACGGTTTTATCATTGTTCCCGGACACGGTACTCACTAACAATAATCATATCAATTTATGTAGGGTATCAGCCCTTACATAATGGTCCTTCGAGCCTCCGAAGGTGGGATCATCAGCGCGAGTGACTTTTAAGTGATTTGTGCGAGTGGTTTCATTTCGGATTAACCAGCAGCATATCATTCTTAGTCCTTGGCTGGTTTTAGCCGCCAGGACAGTACGAAGCAGTAGAACACCTCTAGGCTGGTATTGGCCGCCAGGGGATTAAGCAACATCAGTCCTCAGCCCAGGAGTAATCAGCTCAGGTGCCAGGGCACCATTTATCATCATAATTATCAAGTAAGATCGTTTCCATTATTTCTTACAATTAAACATGGAAGCGATTCACGAAACATACAGCAAGCTAGATGATCAGATCAGAAAGCAGATGAGCAACTTCAGAGCATTTTCCAGAACAGTTCAGAATATCAATGTAGAAGTTATTAACGAAAAATGGGAACTCGAAGATAATCTTAAAACGTTGGAATCAAGGTGGTCAGTTATTGATAAAATTCACTGGGAACTGGACAGTGAATTGGAAGGGAACGACAAGCATTATGAAGATACCTTTTCAAAACATGAGATGACGTACATAGCATTGAAAAGGTCTCTCAACAGAAAAGTATTTTCCATGAGCCACAGGGAACTGACTACACCAAAAATTGAAGTCCCGACTTTTCACGGGTCTCATCAGCAGTGGGTCCCCTTTAAAGACCTCTTTGCGGAGACCATACATAACAACACTTTCCTGTCAAACGCACAAAAAATGCAATTTTTAAAATCAAAAGTAAAAGGCGAAGCAGAACGCCTTATCCAGCATCTCACTATCAGTTCTGACAATTACACAGCTTGCTGGGATATTCTCAACCAACGCTATAATAACAAGAAATTAATATTTTCATCCCACATTAATGTTTTTTTGAACCTTCCGACAATGCAGCAGCCATCCATTAATCATATCAAGCGGTTACATGATACGACGTTGGAGATCCTGAACGGTATCAAAAACCTAGGAGTAGACGTCTCAACTTGGGATCCGTTACTAGTGCATATTCTGTGTCACAAACTGGACAGTGAGACGCACGCTGAATATGTAACATCAATTAAAAAACCACGAGATTTACCCATCTTGGCAGATTTTTTGTCATTTTTGGAACTTAAGTTTACCAGCATAGAGTCTAGCCGAAGGAAGCAAGATAATAATCAGAAATCAAATCAACTGGTAGCAAAACCTTCCACAATTTATAGCAATCAAAAGCCACTTCATTACAAACAGACATATTCAAGTAACAAGATATCCAATGACACGGATATTGCGAAACCAACATCGAACAATAAATTCCATGCCAGCAAAAGTTGCCCAGTTTGCAAAAGAGAACATGGCGTATTTCACTGCAAACAATTCTTGGAAATGTCGCCGACTTGCAAGAAAGAGTGCATTTCTAAGTTTAATTTATGTCAAAACTGCCTTTACGATCATAAAGGCAATGAATGTTTTTCAACTAAACGATGCCGAGAAAAAGGTTGCTATGGGTGTCATAATACAATTTTACATGATTTGTTCAAACAAAATGATCAGCAAAATACCAACACCCATGTGACACAGCAAAACGAAATGCCGGAAATTTTGTTATCAACAGCGATGATCAAGGTTGAAAAAGCTGACGGCAGTTATCAAATTCTGAGGGCACTGGTAGATTCCGCCAGTCAGACTTCTCTGATCACGGAGAACGCTGCCCAACAGTTAGCATTATCACGACAGAAGTGTAAGGGATTCATCAGCGGTATAGGAGCAAGAGATAACAATTGTAAAGGTGTTATCAATATCGCCTGCACATCTATGAGCTGCAATTATCAATTTAACACAGATGCGTACATCATGAAAAGCCTTACCAAGCACCTACCAACCTACACGTTCTCTAAACCGTCGTGGGATTATTTGGGAAATATTCAACTGGCGGATTCGGATTTCAACATCAGCCGCCCGGTTGACATTTTGCTAGGTGCCGACGTATACCCAAACATCATTCTGGAAGGTATATGCAGATCAGATCAATCATCAATGATAGCACAGCAGACCCGCTTAGGTTGGATCTTGTGCGGAAACATCAAACAAACATCAGTACAATGTAACGTCGTTCAAGTCAACACCGACGAAATACAGAAACTCTGGGAAGTGGAAGATATCAACGAGGAAACACCTTATTCATCAGAAGACTTGGAATGTGTACAATTTTATCAATCAACAACGGAACGACTGGAAGATGGAAGATACCAAGTTAGGCTTCCTCTCAATCCTAACTATGAAGAAAAGTTAGGTCAGTCAAAAGCAAAAGCAATCGCTCAGTTTCATCACTTGGAGAAAAAATTATCAAAAAACTTACGTATTTCGAACGAATATAAATCATTCATAAATGAGTATCAAACGCTAGGACATATGCAACTTTCGCAATCGTCGAGTAATGAGACACCAGAATGTTACCTGCCGCATCATTGTGTATTGCGTGACCAGTCGTCAAGTACAGCTTTACGTGTCGTATTCAATGCATCGGCAAAGAATAGCCACGGAATAACCTTGAATGAATTAATGAAAAAAGGACCTAATTTACAACAGGACCTTCAAACACTTATACTGAAATGGAGGCAGTACAAGATCGCTCTTACTGCAGATATTGAGAAAATGTTTCGGCAGATATGGGTACACCCCGATGACCAGCAGTTACAGAAAATAATATGGAGGGATAGTCATGATCAGATGCTGCGGGAGTATCAGCTTACCACGGTTACCTATGGGACCAAAGCTGCCCCGTGGCTGGCTATGATGACACTAAAGCAACTAGCAAATGATGAACGTAAAACGTATCCTGAGGCATCCAAGGTCTTAGAAGAAGCATTCTATATGGACGATTTAGTCCATGGCTGCCATTCTATTACTGAAGCAAAGAAACTACAACAAGATTTGATCAAGTTACTAAAACGAGGAGGCTTCAATTTGCGGAAGTGGTCATCGAACGACACCCGATTATTACAACAGCAAGAAAATCATGGTCTAGAAATTAAAAGTTTTAAGCAAGCAGAAATAACAAAAACTCTAGGCCTTCACTGGAATCCTATGGAAGACAAATTCACATTTTCATCAACGATCGACACTTTAGACGACAAAGGTGACAAGGTCACCAAGAGAATGCTACTCTCCGAAATATCAAAGATTTTTGACCCTTTAGTGTGGATACTGCCCCTGACAACCAAGCTAAAAATCATATTTAAAGAAGTCTGGATGTCAAATATACAGTGGGATGACGAAGTTCCTGAAAACATTAACAAAAATTGGTCAAAAATCAAAGCCGACCTAGAAAAAGTTAATCAATTACACATACCACGTTGGCTGGGCACAACACCATCAAGCAGTTTCGAATTACACGGATTCTGTGACGCATCAATTAACGCCTATGCGTCCGTGATCTACTGCAAAATCAATAATGGCAAAAATCAAACCAAGATCACTCTTGTTGCAGCAAAATCAAGATTGGTCCCATCAAGCAAGAGCATCTCTTTACCCCGTCTTGAGCTCTGCGGCGCACTCTTATTATCAAAACTCATGGCCAAGGTCATTGAGTGCTTACCAGGATATAGTATCAAGATATATGGATGGTGCGATTCCACGGCGGTGTTGGGCTGGCTACAAGGTGACCCCGGCCGATGGAAGTCTTTCGTAGCAAATAGAACATGCCAAATAAAAGAGATAATGCCTGCAAGCTGCTGGGCGTATGTCAAATCCCAGGAAAATCCTGTGGATAGCGCAAGCAGAGGCTTGTCAGTGCCACAGTTAATCACTGACTCGTTGTGGTGGCAAGGACCTACATGGTTGCCTACCTACAACCCTGAAAAAGACGAAAAACAAAGACATTTTGTCACGGAAGAAGAAGTGAAAAACCAAAAGCAAGTTCACGACCAGAAACAAAACGATCAAAAGCAATCTACTTCAGCAACAAATCGATCATCATCAAAGCCAGCATTACAGAAGTCTCGTATCAAATTATTATCTCTGTTCGCATCTATTATTTTATTTTTGGGCATCGTAACAAACTCTCAATGTGAGTTGAACGTAACGAGCTTCAGAAACAACCAGCATCTTTATTTTGATAAGATATCAAACATGAACATCATCCGCGACGAATGGAAACTAATCATTTACTACAAAATGGAACCTTACTGGGAAGGCATAAGAGCACTCAACAAATCAGCAATCACACTCCAACGAGCATGTAATTCATTGTCAAACAAAACATACTGCAATATAATATTGTTTCAATTACAGCACGAGCTAAGTGAGATAGATTACAACAATCAACTGCTCCTTAGTCAGCAAGACGGCACGACAGTAGTGAGGAGAGAGCGTAGCCGACGTGGGCTTGTCGACGGTGTCGGTTACCTGGCGAGCGCACTGTTCGGCGTACTTGACAGTAGATTCGCAGAAAAGTACGAGAAGGACATTGCGTTACTACGCACTAATCAACAGCATACTTTGTCTTTGTGGAAAAATCAAACATCCATAATAGAGGCCGAGTTCAATGTAGGCCGAGTGTAATGTCGCACCAACATAAAATCATTCAGCAGCAACTATTTGAGATAAAGAAAGCTGTGGAATTAGCGAAAACAGAACTACAGATAGCAAGTGAGTTCACAATGGGAGCGTTAATTACGAGCAATTTACTGCAGAATCTGAAACATTTACAAGGAATATTAATAGACACAATAACGGACGTCTATCATGGCCGATTTAATCCTTATTTAATACCACCAAAACAACTACAAGATCAGCTGAGCACCATACCGAGTCAACTTTCAAGTGACGTCACGCTGCCGATTAATAACATTCACGTCGGAATATCACGAATATACAAACTCATTACAACAAAAGCAAGAATGATATCAGATTATCTTCTCTTCGAACTGAGAATTCCATTAATCAGTCGAGATTCATTTGAGATGTTCAAGATCATACCAATCCCTGTCGCAAAACAAGATATAATGATAAACATCAAACCAATATCAGACTACGTAGCAATCAACCTGAAAAAGGATACCTACCTGACTTTGTCGGAAAATAGCATTAGCTCATGTTTATTATCTGAATCATATTTGTGTCACATCACTAAACCTATCTATCGAATGGGTGGAGATAACGAGCTATGTGTGAAACGAGAAGGAGTATGTGAAACTGTTATAAGTCCTTGCAACAATATTTGGTTGGAAACCAATGCACTAAACAGCTATATTTACTTTTGCTGCAATCAGTGCAACCTGCGAACAATGTGCGGAGATAAAATTACCGCGCATCAGCTTTATCGTGCCGGCATAATAACCGTACAAAGTGCATGTTTAGTTAAAACAGAGTCGTTCGAAGTAGCAACACAAGAAAACTTATCAACAAAAATCAATATCAGATCAGACATCTACGCCCCTTTAATAGCACCTATAAACAACATTATAAATATATCAATTATTATTCCAGAAGACATCTTGAACAATTCTGATTCTGAAATAAATAATAACGAGTTCCGAGATATAAAACAAAAGATTGAGGTCTTAAAACAAAACGAACCAAGCATCCTGACTGATCATGACATTCATCACTACGCAGCAATCTACGTCATGATGGGGGTGTTGCTAATGGGAGGCGCCATATTATGGTGGAAACGAGCCCGCGGCACGTGGAGACTCTGGGCGCCACCAGCATCGACCGCGCTGGGCTCGGTGCCCTCCCCTGCGATAGACGCGCCGGGCCCGGCGCGGACTCCGGCTACTACCACGCGTGATCAGTGCACCGACTATAGTGTAGTGTATAATCGTGTCAATGAAAGCGCGCGAGTACATAGAGCCTCATCACCAATAAACATCCGAAGTGACAAGTTCACGGTTTAGATTACATCTACATTTTATTTTTATCTACAAGTGATCAGTGCACAGTTTATTATTTTGATTATCAATCACATATACAATGTAATATTTAGTTTTTTTTCTCGTGGGGAGTATGTACGGGCTCACCGTACATTTCCTTAGTACCAATAAAGCAGTTAACGTGAACGCACGGTTTTATCATTGTTCCCGCACGCGGTACTCACTAACAATAATCATATCAATTTATGTAGGGTATCAGCCCTTACACGGTCACTCCTGACCAAACTCTACATTCTAGGATCAAACTAGAAAGACATCGATACTCTTAAACTGTGCTTTTAATTTAAATCAAACTTTACATTACTCACAAAACTTATAGGGGGATACAACATTCACTATACTAACACACGTACACAGACAGAGCCACGCATCACAGTCGTTCGAACCAAATTGCTCAGTACAACTGTACTTACATAGTTTTCACAAAACTTAAACTCTATAAACTCTCGCATAAACTCTACAAACTCTCTAAACTCTCGAGTAAGACATCTAGAGCCCCGGCTATCCAGCCGACTAGCAATCGCATTGCTCTCACACATCCAGCGAATGGATCAGATCCCTCAAAGATCTCCCGTGTGTCACCCCCTCGTGACCACACGTAATGGTCTTTACAGACCCCGACCTCGACCAGAGCCAAACGCACACCGCGCTCCCACGGACTACTTGAGTTGCCTCAAGAGATACCGATTTCTACCGGGTTACGACTACGAATTAGCTACTGGCACGGTCGAACACAACTCACTATAGCACCTAGAGTCCCCTTACTCAAGTTTCAATCAGAAATCAAATTTGAACTTCATCGTTAACATCATCTACATCGATTTCGACTGATACGTGACCTGCTGGCATTTCCTGAAGTCAAGACTCGAACCCGAAAATCTCTCATGGTAGTCTACCTTCACTACCATTCGTCTATCAACGCTACGTTCATCTGCAGACATCCTATACGGTCGCCGCTGCACCGTGCGATTCGGATCGATCAGCTTAATCTTAAGCTCGTCGTAGGTAAACCGTTAATAAAAAAATCAAAGCCTAGACTTATCATTGCCTGTTACCTACTGCAGTCACGATTAAATCTGATTGCGATAAGCGTGGTATCACTATTATGACTCATCAAATTTACACAAAGAACTTTAGTTATCGAAAGCTCCGTTGCTCATGTTTACAGAAAACCCCGGTTTAAAATCTCGCAACCTTGTCACTTTGCAAATAGTTGTCGAGCAAAACATGCAACAAAATTTCGAGAGAGTGATCGTTAATCACTACACAATAAAATCTGTTCTGTACTGAACACTCGTGTTTGACCAATTACCAGTCATAGCAACAACATTACTAGCACGTTTACCACTAAATTTCGAAGCGAAACTTTCTTTTACCAACGAGCATTCAGCGCCAGAATCATAAGCAAAGCATATCAGTTCACCTTTGTGATGTAACACGCCCGATGGTGGTTGTACGACGCAGACATCAACGCGCCACTCGCTGCGCGTGCCGCCGACGTCAGCCGCCCGCTGCTGCCGCCGCCACTGCCGCCGTCACCGCCGCCGCTGCCGCCTCTGCCGCCGCCGCTGCTGTTTCTGCCGCCGCTGCTGTTTCTGCCGCCGCTGCCACTTCTGCCGCCGCTGCCACTTCTGCCGCCGCTGCCACTTCTGCCGCCGCTGCCACTTCTGCCGCCGCCGGCGCTTCTGCCGCCACCGCCGCTGCCGCTTCTGCCACTGCCGCCGCCGCCGTCGCTCGTGCACCGGATGGCTATGTGACCCGGCTTGCCACATTGAAAGCACGCCAAGAGCTTCGCTGTCGGCTGCTGCGCTGCTTGGCTTGATGATGTAGGTGGTGCAGGTCTGCCACTCAAGTCTATGGGATTACTTCTGCACTCAATTCGCTTTGTCCGATGGCGATCTAGCGCTTCAAGTGTGAAAATGCGTTGCTGCAATTTGTCTCCCTCGATGCATCGTTTGTAGTGCACGCCATTCTTTGAAGTCACGGGTCAAACTGTGAAATGTGTCAAATGTGTGCGAGTACTGTTGCTTCGGCAATTTCTTCCTTGTTCACATCTTTCCAATGATTAGTCAGTGAACTAATAAAACGACTCACGAACGCGGGTAGTGTTTCGTTTTCACCCGGTTTTTCACAATGCATTTTAATGAGGGTACCCGCCAATGTCTCCGTCGAAATAAACCGTGTCGTGAAAATTATCATAGACATGCCATGTCATTCCTTCGTAGGTAATTTGTGATAGCCATGTCGATGCTTTACCTTTTAGCGCCTTGCTGACCGCCAGAACAAGACGACCGCCGCTCGGGGGATTTTTAGCGAAACACAAATTTGCCGTCACGCACCATGATCTTGCGTCGGTATCTCTTTTTTTCAGGATCGAATGCAGGTAGTTCTTCACGGTAAGCTGGTTTCGGTGATTGCAGCGCCTCAATCAATGCTCGCGTGTTCTTATCTTGTTGTTCAAACATGGCTCGCCAGATGTCTGTCTCCTTGTTCTGATCCAACACTGATCCCACTTCTGATGAGGGACGGAGGAGGAGGGTCCTTTCGCCATCATCATCAGCACTCATCGTTGATCCTCTTAGCAGTGGGCGTCGTCGGTGGGTAGTGTCGGATGAGAATAAAACAAGCTCGTACAATCAATTTTCTAATTATAATCTTCACAGGCACAGTACAGTAATCAGGTAGGCACAGTGTCTCTACCATGAGTTTTTAACAATTTACTCGCTAGCGAAGGCGTAAAATATTTCTATGGCAAATTGTACAGCGCCACTAGCGGTCACCTTAAGAACTAAAAATCGGTAGTATGAGTCACTACGTAAAAAACCTATCGAATCTAGTCTCGCTAGCGTCTAACGTTTTGTATCCGTTGCTTTAATTCGGTACCATGGGTCACAAATTTGACAGATGCTATCGATAAATACCGTTTCGATAATAGTTAAGTCATTCACTAGCAAAATAAACCGTGAAAGCATTTCGATAGCTTATTTTATTGTGAAAGTTTATTTAATTTTGAGTGTTATTTTTGCGAAAGAAGTAATTTACCACGGAATACGTTAGAGGCGGCTGTGTATGAAGTCGAACGACGCGAACAAGGGAATTTTCAAGCTGGCATGAGAATGATTTTTGGAAATCCACTTCAACACTTATGCACTTGAAACGAAGTATTTCTATAAAACACTGGCTTACAATCGTTCGAAGTTATATCACTTTTTTTTTTCTTTTTTTTTTTGTTGTTTTTTTATAAAGTAAAAACAAAACTTTCCATATACTCCACCATTAACTGAAATTGTAAAGAACTGGTTCGCATTTTAGGTAAATAGCTAAAATAAGTTAGTTTGCAGAAATAAAATAAACTTGAAGCCAATTAAACAACCAAAGTAAACAACGAACGTGTTGACCCTGACAGTTTGACTGAATATAACCAATACAAATTAAAAAATCACTAACAATAACATACTCACGCACTCCTCTAGGCGCTTTCGATTAGCAGGGTTATTTCAATATACATCTTACTCTGTCTATGGAGCATAGATAAAAAGAGGCAGCTACATTCACTGTGAAGTTAGAAACATACTACGAGAGTACCAACATGCCGACGTGATAACTACTCGAAGCAGCGAGCTAACGCTAGCGAGTAAGTAAACGCTCACGTAACTCATGGTACGAGTTTAATCGAAAACTATTCGATGCGCGTTTATACGCTATCGACTGAAGTAAGTTTTCGACAGCAAGTCATGGTAGAGCTACAGATCAGTTGTAGGTAGGTACGTATCACAGAACGCGCGATGGTTTAGTGTCCACCGCACGCGCCGCTCGCCAATGGGAAAGTGAAGTCACCGATCGACGGCGCGCACGTCACCGACTCCATCGAGTGCCACCAGTGTCTCTACCATGAGTATTTAACAATTTACTCGCTAGCGAAGGCGTAAAATATTTCTATGGCAAATTGTACAGCGCCACTAGCGGTCACCTCAAGAACTAAAAATCGGTAGTATGAGTCACTGCGTAAAAAACCTATCGAATCTAGTCTCGCTAGCGTCTAACGTTTTGTATCCGTTGCTTTAATTCGGTACCATGAGTCACAAGTTTGACAGATGCCATCGATAAATACCGTTTCGATAATAGTTAAGTCATTCACTAGCAAAATAAACCGTGAAAGCATTTCGATAGCTTATTTTATTGTGAAAGTTTGTTTAATTTTGAGTGTTATTTTGGCGAAAGATGTAATTTAGCACGGAATATTTTAGAGGCGGCTGTGTATGAAGTCGAACGACGCGAACAAGGGAATTTTCAAGCTGGCATGAGAATGATTTTTGGATTCCACTTCAACACTTATGCACTTGAAACAAAGTATTTCTATAAAACACTGGCTTACAATCGTTCGAAGTTATAGCACTTTATTTAAAATTATAATTATAATAATTATTTTATTATTTTTCATAATTTTTATAAAGTAAAAACAAAACTTTCCATATACCATTCCACCATTAACTGAAATTGTAAAGAACTGGTTCGCATTTTAGGTACTTAGCTAAAATAAGTTAGTTTGCAGAAATAAAATAAACTTGAAGCCAATTAAACAACCAAAGTAAACAACGAACGTGTTGACCCTGACAGTTTGACTGAATATAACCAATACAAATTAAAAAATCACTAACAATAACATACTCACGCACTCCTCTAGACGCTTTCGATTGGCAGGATTATTTCAATATACATCTTACTCTGTCTTTGGAGCATAGTTAGAAAGAGGCAGCTACATTCAGTGTGAAGTTAGAAACGTACTACGAGTGTACTAAAATGCCGACGTGATAACTACTCGAAGCAGCGAGCTAACGCTAGCGAGTAAGTAAACGCTCACGTAACTCATGGTACGAGTTTAACCGAATACTATTCGATGCGCGTTTATTCGCTATCGACTGAAGTAAGTTTTCGACAGCAAGTCATGGTAGAGGTACAGGTGGCGCTGGCGTCCCGGATACGACTCGATTGCGACATATATATTACACACAAATGCAATGCTCGTCAATCAAACAGCTCGCCCCTAAAGGTACCCTGTGCTAAGGTCACTTTAGCCGAACCTTTGCACCAGGTACGAGCTAGGGCTATTGTAAACTACTATTAATAATGGGGCAAACCCTGAAATAAAAAAATATACCTCGACTAAATATATTTTCGATTTCGATTTCGATTGCGATTTCAGAGTTGACCCCGTAGTAAGAGTAATTCATTGAACTTCGACAAAATCTATGGAACAGCTGATTGTATCGCTATTTCAGTGTTGATTGAAAATTAAAATAAAAAAAACTTAGTGATTATTACTGAATATAAAAATTGTTCTAGTTACTAAAATAAAGTGGTGTATAAAGTCTCATTAAGAGTAGACAAGTTGGTCACTTCTCCATAGAAACGCGGTAGTATTACTACTCCACTATGTAATTTTGTAGGTCCAAGACTAAGTATTATATCGATTAATCTCTTCATTATCTAGGATTGTAAATTATTACGAAAGTAAAAAGTTAATAAACATGAAAGTTATGAGCCAGGAAACATCTTGTATTTTAGCTCAATTTTAACGCCACATTGGACGTAAATAAATAACATAAGGAATACGAAAACTCTAAAATAATTTATCTAGCGGCATAGTTTAGTCCATAAACATTTCAAATAACTTAAGTTGGAATAAATTAACTCAGAGTTTATTCAACCACATTACTGCAGCCAAAGGTCGACAAAAAAAATTTGCGCCCTTATTTATCTTTCTTTCTCCCTTTCCCACAGTTTGTTTGATGAAGAGAGCATGCTTTTTAACCGCGCCCACCGATGAGTTCGAACCGTCAACTTGTCGATCCTTAATTCAAACCCAACACCCAAGTTTAAATGTAAACTCGAGGCTATAATAGAAAAAGTCTGCCATATCCTATATACCTATGTATCTTTGCCACTATAAATACTCACTCGCTCTACTCCGTGGCATTTACGTAACTAGAATAAACCCGACCTTAGACACGGTAAGTGTACGATAGAAAATTATTTCATAACTTTTGATCGAAAACTTTTCTCATTTACCTGTTACCGGGCTGCAACCGTTCTGGGAATAGGATAGATAATTTAGGAAGAAAATGTTGGGAGAAGGTTTATTACAGGTACATACTATTGAAGTTTCGTTGGTATGTTGGTACTATCTTGGTAAGAAACGATATGGCATAAGGTTAATCAGCCTTGTAAGTCCACTAGGGCACATACGTCTACCCTCGAAAGACGATTGGCTTAGTTGCGGTTCGGTAGATTTATATTTTTTTGTGTTTAGGACTCTACTGCAGAGTCCGCCTGGGGAAGTACCTAACTTTTGCCAGTTATTCAATAGCCCAGCAGTAGTGTGCAAGCATTACTAAAAAGAAAGATAAAGATATAATTTTTAATATTTTTTGTTTTAATATGTGTTACAATTTTTATTTTGTCGTGTCGATTCAATCTGTTTAATTTCAATTCAATGTGTATACTATCCTAATTTTAATTTATAACGACATTCTTCAATTAATTATTTTTGTGCTACTTATATGGATTTATGTAATCTGAAATAAATTATATTTGATTTGATTTGATTTGATTACTGTGTTCAGGTTTGAAGGCAATGCTACCAGACAAATTACTGGGTATGAAGAGATTTAATATCTAATATCTTAGGGTGACGCAGTGGAGTGCGCAGGATTGTAATCGCAAGTTCACAAGTAAGCCTCTGGTGGTAAGCCACCAGGTGAAAGTCTTGCCCGTCTCGTCACTAGAACGTATACAAAAAAAAAATACGTTATTGGATTTCTTCCCCGGACGTATGAAGGTTTGTATCCTCACGATGTTTTCCTTAATCAAAAAGTCAGTGATATAAAAATACGTATACGTAAACTCCAAAGAACTCATCGTTACAGGCCAGAGATTTTCATCCACGACATCACGATTGCAAGTAGAGGCTCTGCAAGTAGAGGCTCTGCAAGTAGAGGCTCTGCAAGTAGATGCTCTGCAAGTAGAGGCTCTGCAAGTAGAGGCTCTGCAAGTAGATGCTCTGCAAGTAGAGGCTCTGCAAGTAGAGGCTCTGCAAGTAGAGGCTCTGCAAGTATAGAGACAACTTTTTACTGTTTAGGCCTCACTTAAAAACGTTGCTCAAGTTAACAAGCTTTGATTATCTAACCAGCCTGACTCTTCCATGCCAGCAAACGTCAATTAGCTTCTGCGCAATACAAAAATTATGGGCATTACTTGAAAACATGTTAATGTAAGACCGTTTGTGTAAACTCTGCAGTAAGTACAACGTATAGCCTAACACTACCAATTTTCATAATATATATAGAATGACATTGAATTAATTAGCATTATCAAAGGGGGTATCAGGGGGAGGCCTTCGTTCAGCAGTGGACGTCTCCGGGCTGATGATGATGATGAAATGTACGGAGCAGCCTTTTTCACGATTTCCGCGTTGATTTCGTATTAAAAGTTGTTCATTACGACGAGTTCAAGAAAATGCCAATGAATTCAATGTCACCCTGTATATCTGCTAGACGACATTCAGGTTGAGAAAGCCCAGATATCTACGAGTCTAAATTTGGCTTTCAAAACAGTTCGATCGATAGCACATTATAAATTCAAACAGGTATTATCAACGATTGGGCCATTGTTCCGCAGTGGCCAAGCAGTTTGGTACCACCATTGTCTGTTTTAATTGAAATGGAAATCGCGAGCTGTTGTAGTTTGCCAATTAACCGCTTTAACGGCCATCCTTTGTGGCTTATCTATACTATTGTTGTAGTAATATTATGATTGGTGGAGCTGGGAGAGTGATAAAACTAATATTGTGACCCAATTACACTGAACGTTTAAAGTTTGTGGAATCGAAAATGCACAAAACGGATCGTATTTTTATACGGGCTTAATAAATAAATAGATATAAATTATAAAAAAATATTGGTGAACATTTCACTAAGCAAAACTTGTACTATGAGAACAAGATAACATATCTGATTGAAATTTAAAAAAAAAATACTTTTTTTTTGTTAATTATTATATTTCATCATCATCATCATCATCAGGTGTATAAAACACTATTGTGTCATCAACGTGACGCTGTCAAACTTGGTTAGTTTTGGGTACCTCGGGAATGGTTAGCGTTATCTTTTATTATCGGGAATGCATCTTATTTATTGTCTTAGGTACTATTTTATGCACCAATTGATACAGGAAAAAACCTTAAAATTGTGTTTTGAAATAAAATAAGTAAGTACCTACTTATAAATTAAAGTTAGCCTTTACTTCCTTTATATTTTAGTTTAAATTGTAAAAAACTGTTCAACTTTTATTATTTCAGCACCTGTTAGAAAAAAAGTATAAACAAACTTTTCATTTTACGCGTAAAATTCCATCTTAACTTAAAATTTCCCTCGTTGCAATTTGTGTTGAATTTTTAGATTTTCTCGCGGGATGAAATTATTTTAACGAATGTTTGCCTACGTTAGGCCTGTTAGCAAAGTATTTTGGTTTTGCATAATTTATTCTGGCTATACCAGCGCAGGGATCGCAGTCAGCAGACCAGGTGTTTTCTTATTCGGGTGTTTATTTATAGGATTCTAGTGCAGAAAAGTACCGCTCACCAAGTACCAAGAAAAGTATGTTTAAACAATAAATGGTGTCTCGTATATTTAACCACTAAAGAGAGAAAGAAAGGTTATATTCGCTTTTCTATGCTTTAACTCTGCGGTAAACATGTACTTAGGTCATACCAAAGTTCCACTCTAAATTCCTTTCATTATTTAATGTAATGAAAATAAAATAAATAAAAATAAATATCGGTGGACATTTCACACAGCTCCAAACTAAGCAAAGCTTGGAAACCTGATAGAACACATGTATATTTTTGTAAATTCACACTTATTACATACTACACCCTGGCATAGAACAAACAAGTGTGTACCTAAATAAATAAATAAAAGTGTAAATGTGTGTATAAATGTTTTTTTAAAGTGGTCTATAAACCAACACAATAGGTGTAAAATATCTCGTTTTTTTATCATATTAAAAACATAGAAAGCCAAGCGAACAAACTTGTCGCGTCAACTGTACTGAAATTTTCATAAAGGTACCAATAGAAAAAAACTTGGGCCGTATGTGGAGTTGAAAAGTGGGACGAAAAGAGAATTTTTAAATTAAAATATACGTTGGGCTGAATACGGCATACAAAGTGGGACGAAAGCAGATTTTTTAATGTGGGACCAACTTTCTCGGGACGAAAATGGTATGAATCATTATTTCATTAGTGTTATCTTTATAATATATTGTAAACAAATTAAACAAATGAGCTAGTTTTTCTTTACAATGTACTTACCCGCATTTTTCAACGTCTCAACAAATGGCCTGCGCGGCGTCCTAGAGGATAATGAAAAAAATAATTGGCCGCCATATTTCCGTGCCATCTAATATTTTATCGCACCCTCCTTGTTTAGCTGCCGTCGTTATACGTGACCCTAGACAGTAAGATAACGCCTTGACAAACTTATTGTTTGGACACAACAGAAGGACAGTTAAAAATTAAGGTTATAAAAAAATTGCCTCATTTTTATCAGTTTATAGTGTAGCGCTCGTGGCGTAGCTTGACTAGGTGATTCTAAACGATCACCGATGTTAAGCAACGGACGGTCCGGTCAGTCTTCGGATGGGTGACCGTGAGTGGCATCATTTCTGAGCGCTACCGTGGGTCGGATGACACGTTAATTTGTTGGTCCCGGTTGTTTGTTCTATTTAGTTTCTATAACAACAACCGTCAGCCATGTCAGAGGCCTTCGGGCGGCACATTAACTCTGACACTAGGGCTGACCACTCAGCCTATACGAACTTACTTATCAGTTTATAATTAGATTACATTAGTATATATTAGACTGGCAGTTTCACCCGCGATTTCTAGAATAAAAAGTAGTCAGTTACCTATGTGTTTTTTCACGGTTTCAATGTGGAGGGTAGGGTTGAATGAGACAGGATAAGGGTGTCCAGTACTGTTTTTTATGGAAGACAAGTTGAAAAAGTGTCCATTTTTATGCAGTAAATAACAGTTCCGAGCTTTACATAATTATATACTACTATACGTTTACGTTTCACATACATTAACATACGTTTTGTCTAAAGGTCAATGAACTTTTTGTATGGAACAGCTGATTTTATAAATCGCAATTTCAATGTTGGTCCCATTTTAAAAGTTGTTCATAATGATGAGTACATTACATATATAACCTTCAGTATTGTTGTTGTTACACATTGTAAATTACGCTATTTATGGCTTGTACCACACCTTTTTATAACACGTTGTATATTACATATAACGTCTTTCGAATCACTAAAAACCTTGATCAAAGTCTTATTCAATAAAAATGTTAATGAAAATCTACAATTTCAATTTCCTAAATAGTTTATATTTTACTCTACGCTAAACCATAATTATTGCCAAACGTACCTATCAGAATTTTTATTCTGATTTTCTGACTGCCTCATTGTACAAGATTTATACGTCATTGTACAATATAGTGCTATTTCAGGAGCAGTTCCAGTGATTAGATATCTGTTTGTCAACTGTAAATAGCCGGTATGTATATACTGTGGTACTAAAGTAAGTAAAAATCTGGTCAGCGATTCTCTATACTAATGTATTCCCCTGTATACTTCCTGGATTATGCCTCTAGAGCAATTTTTTTTTAAGTTAGGTCTACTGTAGACATCTCTCTGTCATTTTTTTTTCAGCAACTAATAGGGTAGATGACTGATGTTTATATCGCTGAAACCTATGGCTGAAACCAATAGATTTGATGAAGAATTTAAGTAAATATAGTATGTTTATTGAAAAAATAATTTAAATCGGTTAATAATGTTCTGATATATGAGCGTTTAAAGTTGTTGGCAGAGACAACTCTGTCCCTTTCCCACAAAACAAAAAATGACGTCACGCCTTACTTGTCAGAATAGAATTTATATGGCAGTTGGTAGCATAATCTGCCTTCAGAGCTGTAGGGCGTGGGTTCGATCCCCACCCAGGACAAAAATGTATGTGACGAACATAGATGTTTGTTCTATTCCTGGGTGTCTAGTATGTAATAAGTATGAATTTACAAAAAAAAACTAATTTTAAAATTAAGAATACTTATGTATTCTATCAGCTATCTGGTTTCCATAATACAAGCTTTGCTTAGTATGGTGTAAGATAGCGCTGTGTGTAAAATGTCCCCCAATATTTATTTATTTTCTTTTTATTTATAGCATAGATCATGTAAAGTGAATAATAATATGTCAAAAATGCCTACGAAAGCTTCTTGAATTGGCAGTAATGTTGTGCGTAAAGTTTATTGGGTCACGATAAAAAAATATTATTATGTCGGTCGGCTTTTGCGTTACTAGATAAAACTTATTGTCTTACAGAAATTCGTACCTATTATATTTGCTGGACCTGGGTATGTCCTTAAACTGCAACCAGACCCACCGGAGGATGGGCAGCAGCGGTGACCATTCTGCGATCCCCAAGCCGCCTGCCAAGCGTGGGGATTATGGAAACACCCCTCTATAAAGGGGGAGGCCTTCGTCCAGAAGTGGAAGTTTTATGGCTGACGATATTTGCTGTAAATATAATATAGCAATAATAATTCACGTCTACCTTCCTCACAATTTAATTAGTTTTCAAGGCGAGTAGGTATTAGGTATCTATATAATATATCAGACTGCACTCCCGAGCTAACACCTTTCAACGGGAGTATAATTACAAGTTCGGTTAACGTGGATGCAGAAGCCATTAAGAAGTTTAAGTTTAAACGCCTGTCTAAGACCCACTCAACTGTTTCTATTAAAATAATGATAGTTGTTCTACTGACATTGAGTGATGGTTCTAGGTACGATTTATTAGCAAAGTTGTTTTATTTAAAGTTGAATGAGATTGCTCTAAGATTGTTAGGGCAGAATTCTGGTTATTTTACCTATGAAAATGCTTAGAAATTAAACTTAGTACGAATTCTTTTTCATGAATGTGTTTTTTTACTTTTTAATTAAAAAAACTCAGAAACCTCTAAGTATACAATGTGTAACAAAAAGGTTCAACAATACTGAAAGGTATGTATGTACTCATTATTATGAACAACTTTTACTATGGGGCGGCCATACCTGAAATCCCGAAAAAAAATCTGCTGTTCCATACATTTTGTCCAAGGTCAATTAACTTTTTGTATGGAACAGCTGATTTTATTTCATGATTTCGAGGTTGACCCCATATTAAAAGTTGTTCATAATGATGAGTTCATACATATCCTTCAGTATTGTTGACCCTTTTTGTTGCAGATTGTATAATAATAAAGTCGTATAGTAGCAGTAGCTGTCCTAAATGTTTTCTTACGAACGAAACGCTACATATTCGCTTTTTATTCGTACACAACTTATCTGCTGTGAGATATTCGGAGATGGTATTCCATGTATCTAGTCAAAATGGGAACAGTCACTATAGTACCTTTATAACATTCTACCAAAGACCCTACTTGATCTCTCTGAGTATACTCTGAAAGCAACATTGCAAAGTCTCTTTTGCAAAGTTGCTATTTCACAAGATAGCTCAAGTCAACATTAAAGGCATGTCATAAGCAAAATTTAATACAAGCGATCATTATGAAAGGCATTTTGAGAGGTCTACTTAAGTGGTAATTTTCACTAATTGGAGCCCTATTCAGATTTCGTAATTTATTTTTTCGCTAATTAGAGAATTTTTAGGATCGCGGCCAAAAGAACGATTAAGTTTTAAGGGTCGTTAATTGCAAACTTTTTTACATAACTTGGCGCAGAAGAAGACATTTTAAAATGTACATACTTATAAAAATATTGCTATACTTATAAAAAGTTTCTCTGAGGGATCGTATACGGAACGAAGTAATTCGCCAGAGAACAAAGGTTGCCGACATAGCTCAGCGTATTAGTAAGCTGAAGGGGCAGTGGGCTGGTCACATCTGTCGCAGAACTGATAACCGCTGAGGTAGACGTGTTCTAGAGTGACCAGAGAGTCTAGAGGAGACCACGAATCAGCAAACTTAGTGTTCCTACACTACGCCCTGAGACTCTATAGAGTGACGATATACGTAGGACAGCTGGCAGTGGTTGGAAGCGGACAGGTGAAGATTGGCCTGAGTGGCGTGCCTTGGGAGAGGCCTATGTCCAGCAGTGGATGATAGGCTGATTATGATGATGATAAAAATGTTTCGGAAAAAAAACTTTTAGTTCTTATTCCGAAACATTTTTTGTATTTGACTTGTGTGGTTCTGTCCGTCTGATCTTTATTGACGATCTTTTTTTGTTTGGTAGGTAATACTTTAAACGTAGTCCCATATGATCCCATATAAATTTTATCGAAATCGGTTCGGTAGTTTGGTATTAAATTAAAATTACTAGAAAATATGAAGATGTCAGCCAGGTATTCGAAGTTGAAATCGGATGTAAATAAAAAAGCGTATTATTAATAAGTACTTAATATCCGTTAGCTAATAACAAATTCTCTCTACTTTTGGTATCATTATTGTCGATCTATTTTTGCTGTTTTGTTGATCTGCTACTTCTGGCAGGTCTTTTATTTGGGTTGAAATAATTCTTGATACTAATTCTATTGATGTTAGTCGATTGCTAAAAAAGAAAGAGTACAGTACGAAAGTTTTCTCTCTAGTCGTTCGATTTAGTATTTACCTAGCAACGCACAATTTTAGAACAGGCACAAAGCTGACCACCAATCTACAGAGTGCTCTTGACACATCGTTGTCAATAGCAGATGCACTCGCCAATTCGCAATGGGTTGCGTTCAATTAAACTGTTGTTCCCATGTTGTCACGTTTTCTAGTGCATGTGATATGTTTATATCTCAGACAGATTCATAATTTTTTTGCTGAAGCGAGCCTTATCATAAACCTGTGATACTATATTTTATATTTGTGTCACATAACAGGTTCTTGTCAGGTTATCCACACAAACACCGCAGCTTGTCGTCTTTTATGTCTAATCGGGAGACTGCTGAAGAAATCAGAGATCGCGGATTCGAACCCAGGCCCGTATCAATGAGCTCTTTAGAATTTAAGTATAGATTTAAAAGAAAATGTAAGTATTCCCCCTTTTCTTCGTGGATAATGTTACTGGAGCAATTTTTTTTTTATTGGCATAGTGATTTATTATTATCTTTAGCAATTAGTTGCTGAAAAAAAAGAAAATGACAGAGATATCTACAGTAGACCTAACTTAAAAAAAAAATTGCTCTTGAGGCATAATCCAGGAAGTAAATAAGGAAATACATTAGTATGGACAATCGCTGACCAGATTTTTACTTACTTTAGTACCACAGTACATACATACCGGCTATTTACAGTTGACAAACAGATATTATCTAATCACTGGAACTGCTCCTGAAATAGCACTATATTGTACAATGACGTATAAATCTTGTACAATCTGTATCGTAAGTATCTAATCGATAAACCACATCTGAGAACATTGTGGTGCCGGGATTCAGAAACTGTTTTCTAATCTGTGTCAAATTGCAAGCTTCGAAAACGGGGACATTCTCATTATTTCCACCGCATATTCATTTGTTCCATGGAACTATTGTGACCTTTTTGCTCGATAGTCCCAGACTACTGAGAAAAAAGGCTCAATGGGTTGAGCGAAGCAATGGAACTAACGAGAATGATTACTCCTAGTAGTTCCACTACAAACAACTTAGTTTTAAATAAGTAAATTAAAAAAACGGCAAGAATGTCTATAAAATTAAACGAATGTGTGAAAAATCTTTTCTTACGTCACATTGTTTAGGGCACTTAGTAACTTACTAGCTGCATCCCGCGGATTTACCTGCGAGTCTGGGGATAAAAAGTAGCCTTTCTTTTATTCCAATAAACTACCTCTATACGTCTACACCACATTTTATCCAAATCCGTTCAGCCGTTTCAGCGTGATGGAGTAACAAAAATACAAAGACACACACACCGACAAACTTAGATACGATGACAATTATTATTCGATTAATATAGGTTCTCAAGGATGAAGATAAATTGAAAGTCAAAGGTGTTGACAGATTCAATCATACTCTCTCATTGGAGGTCCTCGATGACTCGATCGAGCAAGAAGAAAGGAATATCAATAGGTACATTCTAGGGACGTGTAAGGGTATGACGGCATAAACCATTTATCATACCGAAAGGATACCAATTTATCCATAATTATGAACAACTTTAACTATGGGGCCAACCAAGCTGAGAGTTTGCCCCATAGTAAAATTTGTTCATCATCATTATGAACAATTTTGACTACGGGGCCAACCCTCAGCTCATTGACATCCTAGAATATGTTCATCTACTAGAGATACAGACTGTATACTGTATGAAAGTCGAATAAGCTGATTCAGGTCTTGGCCCCTGACGTACCTATTTTACTTACTATTTTACTACGTACCTGAACACATCACTGCCAGCACAGTTTCAGGTCGCCTGCAGCGCTAGCTTATTGAGCAAACATTCTATCGCTATGACGACTTTATAAAATAATAAATAATTTAAAATAATTTGAAATTAAATATAATATACAGGGTTAGGTCTAATCAGTAAGCATCCTTTTAAAGGCATATTCTGTACATCAAAACAAACTACTTTTTTTACTTTTACTTTATTTTTATTGAAATCGCGAAAAAATAATCAGCTTGTCCACAAATTGTTCATCAACCTTGTGCAAAATGTATGGAACAGCTATGTTTTTTTTTGCGGTTTCAATGTTGGCCCCATAGTACAAGTTGTTTGTGTTAAAGTACAGATAAACAAATTAAAAAAAAACCCCTTCCATCCTTAAAATGATGCTAACTGATTAGAACTAACCCTGTATATTTTTTACCAAATGTAAAATTATGATAATTATTCAATAAATAAAACAAATATGCAGTTAATTGTGTAATAATGCAGTTTGTCATTTTTACAAATAAAATTACCGTGAAAATTACGTTAGGACATTTTTAACCTGCAGCTCCAACGGTATTTATTTAACAGCCCATATTCACCTCATTAAGAAATTGGTAACTTCTGTTTACCGTAGAATTTTTATGGATCATAATTTTTATGATCCATAATTCTCCTCGGAGTTTCATTAAGAACGGCATCTATAAAAATATTGTTTATTGTGACAGTTGTGATCGATATAAGTTTTATAGTCTGGATTATAAACGACTGCACACTTGCAGCTTCTTTTGACGAAGTAAATGTCGAAGTCTTATAGATCAGTTGGTAGGATGTATGCCTTGTGAGTTGTAGGGCGTGGGTTAGATTCCCACTCAGGACAAATAATATAATTATGTGACAAACTTTGATGTTTGTTCTGTGTCTGGGTGTTATATGTATTATGTATAATGTATTTACAAAAGAAAGTCGTCGTCAGCCATAAGACGTCCACTGCTGGACGAAGGCCTCCCAATAGAGGGGTGTTGCCATAATCCCCAGGCTTAGCAGGCGGCTTGGGGATCGCAGAATGCTCACCACCGTTAACCAAGAGGACGCTGCTGCCCGTCCTCCGGTGGGTCTGGCTGGTTACAGTTTAAGGACGTACCCAGGTCCAATAGAAAGTACCTACTTATAATGAGTATTCTATCATAGCGCAAGTACAAGCTTTGCTTAGTTAGGGGCTAGATGGCGTTGTATTGAATGTCCACCAATATAAAAAAAAGCAATGGAGTCATAGAGTTGCATAATTTAAGCCATTCTTCACGTGGATTGCTAGATTGTTAACGTGAGACAGTAACATTTTGCACGCATCGCTTTATTACTTTTATCAGTTTTGTAGGTGCTATCCGCCTGGCTTAAAGCGATAAAAACAAATAATTAAGGCGGGCTTGTAGCAATTTCGAACTTTTTTTATATGTGCGAAAAATCCAAAATGCCCGATATTGAACCAAAAAAACACATTTTATTAAAATTGATAATATATTTTAGCTTTTTGTTTTTTAGAAAACGTGATTTTGAATGTTTGACTGGATAGAAAAAACAAAGTAGACACTAAATCGGTATTTTGATTAGCTAGAACTAAGAAAGTACATTATGAAACTACGTGAAATTCATAATAATAGACTATTATATATGATTTTGATTTTTAATATTATAGTATTTCTTTGTTATATTTTTCAATACAAATAAAAACTACATAATTTAGCAATTCAACGGTTCGCGCCTTGGAGGATTTAGCTCCTCTCTCTCGCTCGCGCCAAACCATTTAGTGCCTATCACTTACCCGCCTGGACGTGCCTCGCTACAACCGGGCCTTAAGAGAAACAAATAACAATGCAGGCAATGCAGCTAAACCCATCACGCTGCATTTACTCACGTTATCATAATTGATTTCACAAAATATATAGTTACCTAAATGGCTAAATGATAATGTAATTATTTGTGACACTCATTTGCTGAAAAAAAAAACATTTTCCTCTTTAGATAACGAAGAAAGATTCTAATTTTTACTGTCCAAAGTCTACTGTCTGTTCGTTGCAGAGTCCGCCCGTGGAAATATGAAATACCAATCCAATTGGCTTGGGAAGGGAATTTTTTGTCATTTTCCCCAAAAATCGCTTTAGCATCTGATTTGAGTGGCGGAAGGGGATTAATATAAAAAAAAACCCTCAACTCTATTTTAAATGCGAAAGTTTTTCGGTGTGTGTGTGTTTGTGTGTATGTTTTACGCTGAAATGGCTGAACTGAACAGATTTGTATAAAATTTGCTATTCCTCTATAGTAAATTTTATATTTTACCTTAGAATAATATCTTAGAATATCTAGGGGCATTCGTCCAGCAGGCGACAAAGTCCCCTATGGGACTTTGGGTACACTATTGGGTTGTGTTAAAAAATGAAAAGCGGAATCTAATAACATCATTTAACTTTAAGCGGGTTTCGATTTTGTGGTAAGGCTCCTTAAGACTTGTTTGAGTAAAAATAACGTGTTCAGCTTTAAAAAACATGATTTAATAATCTACATTAACTTACTTGGTTGAGTTAAGACTTGATTGCGCAGAAAGAGGAACTTTAGCTACACAACATAATTTATTCCTCCACATTTTTCTAGTTTTCGCATTACCAAATACCCAAAATATTACACAGAACGCACAATGATACATTGTACTTATATTAATAACAAATAATAAATAAGACTGCATATTAAGAGCAACATAAATTAATTTATAAACGTCCACGAAAACTTGCTGTAAACAAAATGACCATATCAACAAGTTCATCACCACCACTAAGCGAGTGTTTTTACTTCTGTTCCCACCGTTATTCTTTGGTTTAGTCAATGACTTCAATATCATGATGAGTAGGGTAGCATTGATTATAAGAACAGGCCATTTGATAGTAGCGAGGTACAAGAAGAACACCATGACGTCCTTGTCGGTTTGCCACTTGAAAAGGGCATGCATGATTGTAGCCACGAGTATGGGCGCGATCCATGTAGCAACCGACACCTTCCAAATATTAGTCATCTTTGGATTCCAAACCACCACCAGGCTGTGATACATCTGCTTGCTAAAGATAAACATCCACCCGATGAGCAAAACTTCAGAATAGATCATCATTACTTCATCCATGTAAATAATACATTCCTTTTCAGCACACGTACTAAATAATAATGTTCTGATGTCATAGAAATATCTTACAAACGTGTATAAACATCTAGCGAACATGAATTGGATTAGAAGTTGGTTTTTGTAGCTATCTCTCCATTCTTTAAACATACAGGCTGTTGTTATGAGCAATACTAATGCCATTATCGACAAACTCATGCCAAATGTGCTGATGGCGAAAGTAACAGTTGTTATGGTAGAGGTTAAATTATTTCCTGCAAAAATAGTATTGCCCTGTTCCAGTTCGAGATACATCTTGAATGGCGATTTTCTTCAGTGTCTTCAATTATTTTCTTTGAACTTTACGTCGGTTCGAATTTAAGTCTACTTTTTGTTCTTATCCGTAGCAAATATTTATGTCGATTATTCCACATTTCCTTTTATTCCTGCTATTACATTAAAAAAGTCTATAGAGATGCACTGTTTTATCACTTTTATCTATTTTTGTTTTCAATCAGATTTATTACTATTAACAGCTACAAAATCAACGCACAGTGGGACACTACTTTCCCATAGTGATTTACAGATGCTACTACTATAACTTGTACAATTAGCTGCGTATTTTATCGTTAATTGATAAGATTGTTATAATCACTATGTATTGTTTTATATCACATACTGATAATAGGGATTATTTGGAAGTGTAAGAATAATGCAATGAAACAAGATATTAGAAACACAGAGAATATATTTTATCAGATATAATGCCGACAGGTCAAAAATAAAACTCACGTCTGTGAGGAATACGAAACGATAATAAATATTATAAAATTCTATACAAATAGTTAACAAGGTGATAGTGTCTAACGATCAAGTTAAATATTATTGCAAATTAATAACACAATAACAATATATGATGAAACGTTCTGAACTTGACATCCAGAATTATTTCGGGTTCACATTAATATTATAACTAGTTTTGAGTATAGTTATAAAATTAACGTACATCGTATATAATTAAGCTTTCAATTTTCGTCAAATATACTTTAAAGAAAGCAAGAACTTGCAGTGAGCTGTGTGGAATTGTTTCAAAAGAAGGAGCATCCAAAGTTTTCTTACTAACATCTACGAGCGAGTGCATCTACTTATGAAATATTATTGCGTCTCCTATATATAAACATCTAGTACCACAACATTTACTTCTTTATTACGAAAAAAATCTACATTAAAAATTAGGTAAGTAATTCGAATAATGTTCTAATGAATCCTTTTGTAGCTCTTCGTTTGAGACTTTTTAATGAAAACTATTTCTACATAGAACGTCAACATAAAGCTACAAAGAACGTGAATATTTTAAAAAATTAACGGTGCTTAAATTACAACATTATTTTCTAAATATTCATAAGGGTATCATGTACTTTGATTAATATGTGTACTTACATAGAAGTCTTTATAAGGGATCACAGTTTGGAAACGCTAAATCGAAACGTCGTTCGATCGGGGAGATACTTTACAAGTAGACCTACATTTAGCTATTTTATTTAAATCACTAATAAACTGCTATTTAAACTTTAAATAATGGCAAATATAAATTATAGCTCTTAACGTAGCGTCAGCTGTTACAACGTTTAATCAAAAAGTTTAATTTTAATGTTCAATGTTGAATGTATAGTTTACAAGAGATTTGCATTATTAAAATAAACATAATATTTAGTAAAAGTATTGAACTTTAATCACTTTGGTTATAAGTTACACAAAAACTAAGGCAGCAAACTAATTCAATCCATGCAAAGTTTTTCAATAACCAGCAACAAAGCTTAAGCTTATTTATACCTAAGTACATAACATTTGCAAGTTGCAAGGTTTGCAAGTGGAAGTGGCAATGGGCAGGCGACATCGCCCGAAGAACTGAGTGGCGACTGCGAACCGGAAGACGCAGCGTAGGAAGGCCTCCCACTAGGTGGACCGACGACATTGTAAAAGTTGCGGGCAACCGGTGGATGCAAATGGCAGGTTGTCGTACAGTGTGGCTGTCTAAGAGGGAGGCCTTGGTTCAGCAGTGGACGTCTCCGGCTGATGATGATGAGATAACATTTCAACTGAAGATTGTGTGGCTGCTAAGTGATTACTTGAAATATTTATTTTCATATTTTCTAACAAAATCTCTCACTACTTTCTAGCACTAGATGCCCAACATTTAGTTACGGAAGTATTCGTATAACTACTAGCTATTGCTTCTTTTATCCGAGTCGTACGAGTACCGGCATATGGTATTAGGTATATGGTATCCTATACAAACCACTATAGATGTTCAAAAACAGCATTATCTTTCATCATTTGAATACAATTAATATTAATAAATATTCTAAGCAGTTCAAAACTATGTAAGTAGGTATAATATTAAAATGAATGGAAATATTAGAAAAGTATAAGATAAAACAAGCAACTGACTTCAAGTTAATATAATATGGGACCACCTCGGAAGTATACCCTTTCAAATGAAAAAATAATTTTCAAAATCGGTCCACAAGTGACCGAGTATCGGTGAACATAAAAAAAGCATACATACCGTAGAACCTCCTCCATTTTTGAAGTCGGTAAAAACCAGAGCTTGATTGCGCAATGATTCAAAAGTAATTCTGAGATGGCATACTTATTAAATCAAAATTACTAACTACATCGATAGAAGCTATAACTAGAAGATCACATTGCATAGAGGCTAGAGTCCTAAAAGTACTTATTACAACTATCTTATACTTATTTCGATTCAACAAATATTAATAAGTAACTTAATTGAAAACTTAAATACAAACATAAGAAATCTAAAATTTAATTTAGATTAAAATCGACATCTCGAACAAACAAATAATAACAGTTAAATGAATGAAATAAATAATTTAATTAATTTGCGGTAAAACGAAACGAGGTCCCACGCAAAGTTTAAATACGGTAATTAAATAAACGAGATTAATTAAAATGCCGCACGCGCCAATCCCTCATTCGACCATGTGCTCTGCAAAAAACGATTACGTGATAAATACTACTAATTAATTTAAATTAAAGTGGGTTATTTAGGCGTTTAAATTATTTTAATCGTATTTTCGTCGTAGTATCGTAGGGAACCTGGGTATTGTCCTAAAACTGCAAACAAAGAAACCTTCTTTGCCAGGTATTAAAATTGGAGGGGGCGTAGCACCCCCCGTTTGATTTTAGGGGGGCATTTGGCCCCCTCTGCCCCCCCCCCCACTTCGGCAGCCGCTGATCCAGAACCACCGGAGGACGAGCAGCAGCATCCTCTCGGTTAACGTTGGTGAGCATTCTCCGATCCCCAAGCCGCCTGCCAAGCGTGGGGATTATAGCAATCCCCTCTACAAAGAGGAGGTCTTCGTCCAGCAGTGGACGTCTTCTGGCTGATAAGTAATCGTATTTTAAACACAGGATAAACTAGTTTTATAATTGCTTGTATTCCGTCTTCATAATCCATAATTCATTTATGTATCTATCGAGTCTTCTAAGGCCCAGTCAGAAATCCAAACACAGCTTGCAAAGGAAAACCACCAATTTATGCTAAGTTCCCGAAAACGTCTACAAACATGAATTTTAAAGATGAAATTAACAGGAAAACAAACATTTTACTTCAAAATATTCGGAATAAAAAGGCTTTCCATCGAAATAGAAACGTAATTGCTTAATTTTCCTAAAAGTTAAGGACAAAAGAAAAATTTCGCATTGAATACGAAACTTTTTTGTTTTTAACCGAAATTTAGGAAACTTCAAAGCTACATAGGAAAATGTTTGATTCCTTTAGTAAAACTTTTGACAGGATTAAGTAGGAAGTTAAATTTGGCAGAGTTGAGAGCGTTATTTTAAATGTTAAAATTGACATCAGGAGTTGGGGACTACGACTTAAGGCTTGTATTTTCCAAATTTGCCCCTCGCAAAATGAAATTTATTTAGTCAAATTACTATATTTAAAGCCCAAAAATACAAAATGTTACAGAAGAGCATGAGTCTTAGTAAGTTTTGAAAACACGATTGATTATACTTTACTCGATAGAAAAAAATACCGAAACAGTGTCTAATTTTAAACCATTTTCAGTTTTATGTCCTAATTACAGCACATAGTCACATTAAAAAAATATGTATTATAAGTTAATAGTATTTTGGAGAGCATTCTGTGGTTCAAAAGTTATTAATTTCAATACTTTTCAAGTAATCTTCAAAAATCTTCAAAAATCGAAGTTTGACACGCACGAATCCCATATTTTTGCTCCGCTAAATGTGACCCTACCTGATACAGCTTTAGACTAATGATTGATCTCATTAAAAAATGTGCTTGAAACGTGGAATACCCGGCATTAATTAGATATTGTGCAAACTAAGGTTTGCTTTTATACTGAGTGATCGAACCTCCTTGGAAGCGCTTTTGCTCAATACGTTTGTCTAAAATGTGACGAAAAAAATGCTCACCACAAATTTCTTTTATTTTTTCTAATTTTCCCCAGGCGCACGTAGCGCCATTTGTTAATTCGCGCCATTTCATCTTTCCTCCTAGGATTATGGCGTCGCACTTTGTGCATTTGCCAGTGTCAAGTATTTATTTGTATCAAGTTTTTGATAATTTTCAAGTCGATTGAGTCTAAGTCACAGTCAAAAAGATGTCACAGTCAAGTCCAGTCACGCTCTAGTAAAGTCGTGGCAACATTACTACAAGCTTCTTCGGAGTTTTGGAAACAACACGAAAAGACACTCATATTAGAAACGTTGTAACGAAGACGTACTTTAGAACGAATTTTTTTTTTCTTCTTTCCTCCTAGGAGGATTATGGCATCGCACTTAAAGCGTTTACCAGTGTAAAGTAGGTATTTGGTTGCGACTTAAACACCGACTTATCGACTTCGTCCGATATAATAAAAACAAAATAATAAAGTTTGCCTCATTATCTGTTGTAAGTACTAGAAGTTATCTGTTTTCTCGCAAATATGTTGTAGAACGTTGTATGGCAGTCGTGCGGTATTGGTTTGTACAAAAAAAAAAACAACTAACCGCACTATAGTATCATAAATAACTAATACACACCACTGGAGCAAGTAAACAAACCTCAGATCTCATGTTTAACACCCTCGGCTTCGCCTCGGAGATCGGAGACATTCTTTACTTCTACTCCCTAGGTGAGTAATCTACTATTCATGTAATGTAGTTTGAAAGTATACCTTGTTCCTCGACCGGCGTATGTTCTTCATCAGACGAGTCGAACCGACTTTCGATTAACGAGCTCTGCTTTGCTAAGGTCTGAAAAAAATAAACTATATTGGTGTACACTGGATTTTTCTTTCAGCTTGCCCCTGTTTAATGAAATGTAATGTAATTCAGTTTTTCTATCGCCCTTGATAGTTTAATGAAAGTGTATATGGAAAGAAGTAGCTTTTAACTACAATACCTTATTAGAGCGCCTTCGCGGTGGTGATATCTTGTTCCAGAGTGCTTCCAGCTGGTCGAAATGCTGTGACTGTGCGATGGCAGCTTGTTCGGGGCCCAAGCTCACCTGAGCAAGAGCAACGATTTTTATCAAACATTATTCTACTACCTTTCTGAAGAGGTCTATGATTATTTACGAGATGTTGACCCTGATTATGTTGTGATACGATCTCCTGATGTTTCGGGGCAGTTGCTTGCACCATGTTCATGGGCAAACTGGTGAATGCGGTGGTTGGTAAAGCTTAAATACCAGCGACAATGAGAAAATGAATGGATGGGAAATAAGCGCACGGATTTTGAAGACTATATGTTGAGCGCCGGCTCTCCTCTCGCGTCAGTCATACTCTGACTTTGCGACATGCGAGCCGTACGATAGAACAATACAATAGGATTTTATTCTTTCCCCATTATGATGTCGATTGATGTTGTCAATGTATATTTTAATATGAGAAGAATGACTAATATAAGATGACTAGTTTAATATAAGAATGACTGTGTAATAAATGTTACGTAATTTGTTTTGTTTATTATTCTTACTTATTGTTCTTTTCTTTCTTCTTATTCTTATTTGTTCTTATTCTTCTTACTTCTGTATCTTTCTCTATTGTATTTTTTTGGTGTGCACAATAAAGAGTTTCTATCTATCTATCTATCTATCTTACCTGAGAGCCCAGGTCCTTGTTTTTCGCTTCTTGAATTTTAGAGATTTCTTCCATTGAAGCAGATACCGAGAATCTAAAAAAGGAAACTGCAATTATCAACTGACTTCAAAAATCATTGTTAATTACAAGCAATATTTTATTACACACTACGAAGTTCCGTTTTTGTAGTTCGTTTATTGCTGAAAAATAATTTTGCACGAGAGTAGTTGGAGAACCAAAGAGAGACAAAAGAGTCGGAACTAGTTCTGTTGTTATATGTGTGCCCCAAACACAAAATAGAAGTAAATTATCTGTAGTTGGTCATGGTTATACGAGTAAGTTCTAATTGTATATTACGCGCAGAGATAGAGATCCACACTGCGTTTTTTCCCGCTAGGTAGCGCATCGTCGATGCGGCCATAGTCAACTGTCTATCTCATAGATTTAGTTGTTTTTTTTCTCTAAAATTTAATGGTTTTACTCTTATTAGACTCTGATTACTTGTAGAATATGGTTTGTACGGCAACAATTTGCCTTGCTAATTAAAGCTCTCTCCAACATAAACTGTAAACAACTACCTATCTAACCAACCAAACCTATTTTGAGACCATCAAAAGCTGCGTAAATTCCAAGTACCTAAGTACCCAGTACTTTTCCTTGGACTAGAATATCGACAACGCCCTGATCAAGAGCAGATAGATATAAGCAACGATTAACAAGATAACTTTTCATTTTGCTACATCCGGACCGCCGCTGGCGTCATCTGCTAAAAGTATTGCCTGTGGAACCTCATTGTGGAAGTATGTTCTAGATAGTGTGTTCTATACCTCCGTTTGAGCCGCTCGTCGACCTGAGCCATCATGGCTGCGGATGTGAGATGACCGTACTTCTTCTGCCAGGTGTACGTGTCCAGGGATACTTCTTTCTTCAACAGCCGCCGCATAGGACGCTTCTGAGGCAGCGGCCGGTGCTCTGTCACGGGATTATTTAGATAGGAAAGCTTTTTTTATATCATAGGCATACAGTCAACGAGGTTGTTCATTTTTAAGGGTGTTTTAGATAGGTGTAGCAATACTTAGGGTCTACCGATCAATCTGAACGACTTCTAAAACAAAACGACTTATGCAGAATGCGAGTTTTTTAGCGCCTATAGAAAATGACCAGTCTATGGTCCGCTAAATATTTTTGCTCGCATATAGCAAACATGTGCTCGAAAAGTTATTATTTAGGATCTATTTTTTACGGGGATTTATTAATTTATGAATAAAGCTTTCTCTTGTTGATTATCTATACGTGTTTAATAGATAGGACTAACCTAGGTGATTAGATTGCAGCTCCTAATCTGCAATCTAATCGCCTAGGAAACTGTAGGTATACTTAGATAGTTGAAATCAATCAATAACTTTGATGTGATTGATTTTGGTTGATTTTGGACGGGCAGCAGCGTCCTCTTAATTAACGGTGGTAACACACTGCGATCCCAAGCCGCCTGCCAAGCGTGGGGATTATGGCAACCCCTCCCTATTAGGGGGAGGCCTTCGTCCAGCAGTGGACGTCTTGCGGCTGTTGAAGAAGAGAGAGATTGATTTTGGTGGCGTTATCAATAAAGGGCATGTCAAACACACGAAGCAAAGGCGTGGCGAGGCGTATTTATTCAGTATTCAGTACTTAATTGTATTGAACCAAGTATAAGTATCTTAGTCTAGTACAGTAATGCATAACGATACATGTGTTAACCCTGTAAGGGCGTGGCAAAATAAATCTTAACTAGGTATATGTTAGTTATCTAGACAACATTTAGTTAATACAACTATTAATATACAGTTGTTTCAGAAGTTTGAAACATTTTTTCGTCGACGCTATATTTTGTAATATATGGTGTCGCTTGATTGTAGTCGAAAAGTGAAAGCGAATACGTTTTTTTATGAAAAATAAACGCCTCGCCACGGCACGCGTTCGCTTCGCTGTGTGTTTGACAAGGCCTTTAATCAAAACTAAGACTTTCTTAGCATTTATTTGCAAATACCAGCAGGGTGACTTTTCAACCTAACAATATATTCGGTATCTTATAAACCCATTGTATTTAATAGATACAATATTATTTAATAAGACAAAAAATTAAGTATTGCTTAGTGAAATTTGTTGAAAAGAAAGCTTTTTTCCCAGCTTGGCATTACTGTGAACAATCACGTCAGTTGGAGAATTTATCCACCATCTACCTCAGACGTACTACAGGGTTGCTAGTAATTAATTTCGTATATATGCTGAGTAACCAGTCTTAGTGTCAGAGATTAAGTGCCGCCTGAAGGTTTCTGATATGGCTAGACAGTTGCTGTTACCTATCTACAGAAATATAGAACAAACAACGGAGACCAAAAACAACAGATAGACCAACAGTTTAAGGTGTCACCCTCGGTTTGCTAGTAAATATAATATTTTGCGATAAAGACACCCCTATTAATTTCTACGAATTATTGCCAAGCTAACACCGAGCTAATATCCAAAGAGTCACAATCTCTAAGTGAAAACAGTCAAAAAATCCGAGTGCCGTTGTACATACCTATACGTGCATTATATTTTATAGTTCACAATTGTTCGAATTTAGACGTTATGTCGCTTCTATGTGTTCAATGTATGCTTGAGCGCTTGTGTCTTATCGTAGTTCAAGTCGTTCAAAAAGTCGACGCACTGCATAGCATGCGCCGAGTTTTAGCGCGGACATTTTTTTTGCACGTTTGTGACTCTATAGTATCTATTAGTTCAATGCAAGCTAAGTATAAAAGTGCAATGAAAGGGTGTAACTTACGGTCGACGTCTTTGGTTGGCGCCGCGTATGTCGGTATCTTCACATACGTCGCTGGCGTATTGTGTAAGCAAATTATTGGAAGACAACCTGTAGAATTCAATCTAGTTCAAGTTAAGTGAACTTGATATAAACATTTCTTGTAAATATTTCTGAAACTTTCACTTTGTTTTTTTTTTGAACATGATGTTTAATAATCAAGTTTCGTTAAAGCTCGAACAATAGTTTCGTAATTGGTGTTGGAAAGATTTCTAATACCAATTATTGTATTATGTACTTACATAAAACGTTCATAAAACAAATACTTAACTCAAACAAACAGATTACTTAAAATATTCATTTGAAAATTTAAATGTATTTTTAAGGATTAAAAACGTATTAGAAATGAGAACTTGTGATTTTGGATTTGATTTTAACGTCAAAAAAAACCTCAGAGGCTATATTTTTTTCCTTTTCACAAATTAATTCGTCGCTGGACAAATTCAACTTCTTCTGAGGAACATCACTTAGATATTAAGCTTGTCTCATCGGTTGCATCAGCCTTTCAAATCGATTGGATAACAGTCAACCACTGGCCCGGTGCGGGTCGGCGGATTTACTTTACATGCACGCTCGACCTTCGTCTTCGGACACAACCTGCAGGTATAGCATGCACCTCGCGATATAGCTTTGTCATCACTTTATTTTATGCGAAAACGAGACAGAGTCGTAGCTTTGTCCTGTTTTTTCATGACAGCAAGAATAAAGACAGACTTATACAAAGTCGTAGCATTATCCTGTTTTTTCATGACAGAAAGAATAGAGACAGATTTGTACATAGTCGTAGCCTTGTCCTGTTTTTTCATGACAGAAACAATAGAGACAGACTTGTATATACATAATCATAGCCTTGTCCTGTTTTTTCATGACAGCACGTTTATAGTTTTGTCATGGTCCAAATGCCAGGCCAGCTGGGTTTATCTCACCTCTATCTAGGAGATGTACGACGACCCTCGCCCCCTCGCTGGTGATCTGAACGCCGAGTAGAGGCACATGCAGCGCCAGTGACGTTAGCGCCAGGCCCCGCTTCGTCTCCCAGATGATGAGGGTCTTGTCTTCCGCACCTGTCACCGAATAAACATTTTATTATGAGACAACCAAGTATCATGTCTTCGTTCATTGCTCAGCTATCTTAGTATTTTTCTGTACCTATTAGAAAAGTTTTTAAGTATGGGTATGTCCTAAAATATGCATCCGGGTCTTGATGCAATTTAAGGACATACCGATAGTCGGAGGCGGTGGTGAGCATTCTGTGATCCCCAAGCCGCCTGGCAAGTGTGGGAATTACGGAATACCCCAGGGGAGGCGGAGGAGGCCTTCGTTCTATAGTGGACGTCTTCGGTCTGATGATGACTATTGATTCACAATGGACCACACAAATATAATTATACTAGGTTTTTGGAACCGCATCCGAAAACGAAAACATTTTATACTTATATAAGTACTAAATTACTAATACGATAACTATAGTTCTATTATTATTTACGGGATATTTACCGTGATTGTATTGTATTGTTGTTTTATTTTTATATTGTTATAGAACTATAGTGAACAACCGTGATAGCTTAAAACATTGTTTACACGATAAAAATTTAAGTCCGATTTTTTGTATTTATTTTAAATTTTATTTTTTCATTATAAACAAATGAAACTTTATGAAACATCCGCTTATCATTACAAAAAAAATATTATATCCGCATTATTTTCAGAGTAATTGAATTTACGCAGTTTTTTAATTCGTCATTTTATAATAAAAAAATTTAAAGAAACGAGACTGATTTTTCAAATTATGTTCCGTTACTCCAGTGCAACCGGTTGTTCCCTTCCTACAATATTTTTTATAGTTCATAAATATGTCTGATTACCCCACACGTAAGCGTTTAGAAATACCTATTTTGGTTGATTTTGGAGTTGGAGCCCGCCTTAAAGTTTGCTGTGTATTTAGCACACATATAAGAAAGAAGATGAAGAAGATGGAAGAAGGGATAGATAAGAAAATCATAATCCAAAGATAATCCAAACAGCAGTCGGCTGATAACCAGCTTAAAACTGATTACCTCGCGCTAAAGAAAGTACACTAAGCTCAACTGACATAGGTACTGTAAATAAATCACTAGACTCACCAGACACTGCAATAGTTCCATCGCCGGTGACCTTAACGCACGTGACCTTCCCCAAGTGTCCCGACAAGAGATGCAGGTCGGATCCCGTGTTGATGTCCCATACGATCAGGTTACAGTCCCAGGAACCGGATACTATTTGAGTTTTGTTGGTGATGGACACAGCGACACACGTCACGATGTCTGAATGACCGACTAATACCTGCGAAGAAAATATTATACAATATTAATATTAAATATTATTCAGTATACTGAAAAGATTTATACGAAGTGTGTACACTACATGATATTCAGAGGGAGTTTGGCGACTTGCTGATTCCCATTAAGACGCTACCCAAAGACAAAATCCGTAAAACGACCTTTTTTATGTTTATTAGGCTTGCGTTTGACTGCCATCTCGCCTGATGATAAACAAAGATGCAGTCTACGATGGAGCACGCTTGCCTAGAAGAAACCGATTCACTCGCGACTTGAAGACACCCAGATTATAATTATCGCGAAACACCCACTCGGGCAGCGCATTCCACTGGTTAGCAGTTCGAATAAAGAAAGTGGAATCAAACCGTTTCATACGAGTTTTTGGTATATCAACCATAAAACGGTGTCGCTTTTTCGAGGTCCTGGCCGTCCGATAGAAGAATGGGCAGGGGGGAATAAGATCATGCAAATCCGAAGCACACTCTCCGAAATGTATCCGATAAAATACCGATAGGCTAGCTACTTTTCGACGATGATCGAGGCTTTGTATCTTGGTCGGAACTAGACAGTCGTTGCCAATGATTCTCCTGTTTTTCGTCGCGCAGTTAGGCAATAACCATTACTGATACATACTTGGAAAAAATACCAATCATAGTTAAGAGTTTACAAAAACACCTAAGTAATAATATTGTACAAAACCTCTCAGGCATCTTAAAAAAAAAACGCAATTAAAACATCAGAAAATAAGTTCCGTGTCGCATTTCTCAAGCGACAAATACTTAAATAAAAAAAACTTTTTGGAATTAGAAAAAAGGAAATTTACTAACATACAACATAACAACATAACATAACACATATCTATAATTTTTTCTCTAATCTGGGTTCCTTATTTTTAAACAAAATAGTACTGCGAAAAATGTAGACATTAAATTCAACTAACATCAAACGAATCGCGATATTGAACTCTATTTTGTTGCAATAAAATATTGCTAAAAGTTTGATGTTGCAGCGCCTTAATTATTCTAAAAAACGTGACAAGCTGGAAAAGCGTGGGTTACTCACGAAATTCGTCAAGTTTTATAAAATACCCACAGCTACTGATATTGTACTTATATGATTTTTTGATTTTTTTGGTAGTGGTAGGACTCTACTGCAGAGTCCGACTGGGGAAGTACCACACCTTTGTCAGTTATTCAACCGCCAAGCAGTAGTGTGCAAGCATTACTGTGTTCCGGTTTGAAGGGCAATGTTACCAGAGAAATTACTGGGTATGATGAGATTTAACATCTAATATCTCAGAGTGACGAGCGTAGTGCAGTGCGGCGCAGGATTGTGTTCGCAAGTTCATAATTCTGGCACTGCTACTGTTAGTGTCAGGCGTGACGCTTACCACCAGGTGAACGTCTTGCTCGTCTCGTCACTTGAATGTATAAATTAAAAAAAAATATATATAAAAAATAAACTTTATCTAAACAGCAAAGCGAGTACCGTTCTATGTGTCGCTAAATTTGACGTGTCGGTATATAGCTGATTTATTTCACGAATCGGTGTAGCTTTTGCTAGTGCGGAACTGGGATCGATAAAGTTGATCTAAAGCTATCGATTGGCAAATTGAAAGTCAATAAAAAAAGCAGAAAAAAAAAATCGATGTTTCTCGTATTTTACCGATTTTAATGTCAAATTTATCGATTGTAACGAACAGTACCTACTCGCGCTGCAGATTTACACAACTTCGATATTACTAATCCGAAATAAGGTGTTTCATTAAAAACTTACATTCACTCTTGATAAAATATATGGAGCAGCTGTTTCTTTAATTAAAGTTGTTCGCAATGATGAGTAAGTAATGGTCTTTTCAGTTTAGTAATAATTAAATAAATAATTGGTAATACCTAGTATGATAAAATAATATAATATCTGTAGTTATACTGATACGCATATACCCTGTTATATAAACCCATGCTTCGTTTTTTTCTATTTTATGAAATTTATTATGGTTGTGGAAATTATAAAAGATTTGCTTTGATTACCTTCCCAAAGATTTTTTTTAATTTAATTTTTTTATTTTGTCTTAGAGAATTAATTTCATAGCTCAATTTATAACTCTGCCAAATTGCATAGCAGTTTGTAGGCAGACATCGACTCTCATATTCATTACTATTTACTACGAGTATGTAGGAGTAGGTATTGACATTTTAGCGATAAGTAAACTTATAACTCAATATATGTTAACTTATAGGTACACGGGTTATTTACATAGATATTCTTTTTAACAGTAGTTTTTTCAAGGCTATTTTAAATGTAGATTTGTTTATAAATTGTTTCTCAAAATTATCTGGCAAATCATTGCATATCCTAGGCACCAGCCACTTTCTCGTCCGTGTTCCGTAATAATTTTTATGTTTATAATGCAATTGTAGCCGAATAATTTGTTAATGTAGCCTAATAATTTATTAATTTCAGACTCACTATATGAAAATAACCTCGCAAAGGAAGAGAAATACAAAACTAAGAACATAGAATTGAACCGAGCTTAACCGCTGCAGCCGCGAGAAGACGTCTAAGGGATTTCATTCAAGTTTATTCAACAAATACGGTAAACGTTGTACGGGAATAACATTTTATTCCATTCAGTCAGTTTGCAGTAGATTTAGCTTTTGAAATTGTGGATATAAGTGTTCATAGAATTTATTTAAGTAGTTGATTTCGATACCTTTGTAAAATATGTCACATAGCTTCAAAGTAAAACTTGAAGATATCTTTTTTTTTTTAAATAGTTTGAAGATAAAATGGGAAAGTCACAAAAGTCAGTTTTATAAATCTACATCAAAATTCATAGATGAACATTTTTGGTCAATCTCTTCTCATGATATTAATACTATGCCCTTTTATTTTTTGTTACATCTTGTACATTACTTACACATTTTTTTTTAAATATAGTAATATTTATTTAGTGAACATACATAACAGAATGTAATAACATTAGACTAAAAAACCTACTATACTAGAATAATGAAACTAAAACGAAAAACTTGAAAAAATTACACATTACTTGTATATTATTATATACAGGTATTTAATTAAAGATATAAACATACCTTTGACTAAAATTTGACGTGCTTACTATAATTTTATTAGTGTATGTAAACAGTAACACATCTCAGGTTAAGCAAGGATTTCTCTGTCCTGCACTATTTGGATCTATTGTGGACCCGCAAAAAGGGGTGGAATGTTGTATGGATAGTTCTTTGTTTTTAAAGTTATAGTGATGAAAATGTATATTTGGGTAGTTCAAACAAAGGAAGGGAAGTTGGGGGGAGGAGTCGATAGAGTCGGGGGACTTGGGGGGGCTAAAAAAATGCTCGCGATGATTTATAGTGGTGTATTTTGGGAGCGGGCCGAATTTCTTCCGTACGCGAACGAAGTCACGGGTGACCTCTAGTAATATTATACGTACGGTGTTAGAATAACACATTATTGATTGTTGTGTTGTTTGTTGTGTTGAATACATATGAACGTACCGTACGTCATCAGTTCGCTGTAAAGAGATTCAGTTACTCCTGGCATCACAACTTACCTGCGACAGTTTCCCCCCGTCCAACTTCCACACTTTGAGCGACATGTCCATGGAGCCGGTGACGACGTGCTGCGAGTCCGAGGTCAGCGCGAAGCAGGTGATACGTTCAGCGTGCGACACAGACCGCTTTTCTTCCCCGCTGTCGCCGCCCGCCAGCGTCCAGATACGGATCGCGTTGTCGCCGTCTGATAGGACCTGGTATCGAGGAATATGGATATTGGAGCTTTGTTTAAGGACAATGAGCAATCGGTCGTGTGCATTTGGTCATCATCAGCCGGAAGACGTCCGCTGCTGGATGAAAGGCTCCTCCTCCGCAGCGCATCGCATTGCAAAATTAAGAATGGTAACGGGTGATTTTCTCAAACACATTTTTTAAGCGGCGTGGCTGAAAATCCTACTTTTTTGGCTAGATGAGACCGAGCTTTTTTCCCCAAGAAAATAGACACTTATGGTTGTATGGAGACATGCATATAAAAAAAAACTACTTTAACTTAAAAAAAAGTTTTTTTTTCATTTCCTTAAGTTTGGTGGCGCCTCCACAATCCAATTGTTTAGACATTTGTATCGTTATCCAAGGGCTTTTTGTTTTTTTACTTATTTTTGTAAGATATTGCATTAGTTTCCCTATCGAATAGTACTTTTATGTCATAATCATCACTTATTTAGTTCAATAATTAAGCTTACAGCATGTGTCGAAGTGCCCTCCGCGATGATCTTACAATTTTGGTGGGATTTATAAACCGTTGAACAAGATTGCATAAAACGATCCGAAAAAGACAACACTATGCTCATTTGCATCGTTCAGTCGGAGTCTTTCTGGCAGTGGTAAAAGAACCGAGCGATTTCTTCGCGGTTTCCCGTCAAAAACGGGTGTTGATTTTTGGAACTCGGACAAGAAATATGCAATTTATATTTATATAATGTAGAAGTTTGGTGTACTTAAATAATGATGAAATATTATTTATTGTACTGTCAATAGTTTTCAATTAATTTAGATTTTTGGACGCAGTTCTAAATTTGGTGGGTAAAGTTTGGTGGTTTTGGTGGTGTTTTATGATCACAAAAATTGACTAATTACTCCATAAGTTTAACTTTCATGTGATATGGTTTATTGCGGTTGTTAGTAATAACCAATTTAAATTATCAGTGCTAAATAGATTTTTGCTATATTGAGATCAATAGATACTATAAAGTTACTCAACGAAGCAAGTTTAAAGCCCAATCTTATACACCGTGCAATTTAACCAGATTTGAAACTGGTCTGTTTTGATAATGACGATCACATCACAACAACAACCTACAACTAACAACAACAACTTTTTTCTAATAAGTTTTATTACAATTTTTTTTAAAAAAACATGAAGTCTTAGTCGTAGTCATACGTCATATTCACAACGGTTTTTAATAAAATTGATAAACTAACTGATAAAATTGCAAAATGGTTTGGTTTAGCATAGTCTTACTAAGTTTATTTACTAAATATTTTGATGTAGATACCTATCTTTTATTCCAACTACTGGGTTTCTACCCCTTGTTTTTTATTTTAGTCCCTACAGTAGTTATTTTTCTAATATTGGTGTAAAATTCAGGTTTGGTGTCTTAACAATTCAGGTGTGAATATATCAAAAACATGTACCAAATCAAATCCCAGTCACATTTTATGTAATGTTTTTTCTTCATTCTTCTTCATTCATTTCATCTTTCTTCATACATTTCTCCATCACATCATTACAAAAAAGTACTGAAAAAATTACAACCAAAAATGTACACCAAAATTAGCCAAAAATGACAGTTGTTGAAATTCACCCTAACCTTATATTGTTACAAACAAATTTTTTTGCTTGGTCTAGATTCTAGCTCTTACCAAGAAGTGTTTTTTTTTCTTTATGGTGGCGGATGCCTTTATTACCTACAACAAACTACAAATACTACTGAGCCTACTACACAAAAAGTGTGCCTATACACACAGGAAGTGCTTCGACTTGCTAGCTGATCTTGAGTTCCAGTAAGAATTTATTATTAGGTATCTACATTTTAATTTCATTCTAAATTATTGTAACTATAAGTTATTTTTATTCACAGCTTGAAGTAACATAATCTATCTACTTATCAGGAAACACCCACCCACACTGGCTGCGCATACTATTGGTGTTTTAAATAATTATGTAATACTATATTTATTATCACTTATCGCAATTTTCATATCACAACTGAAGCAATGTACTCACCGCATATTTCATATTGAGTGTGACGTCTATACTGGCAGTGGGGCCCGAGTTCGAGTGGAGCACTATTCCAGAATCGACGAGCCACACATGAACGTTCCGAGATCTGTCGCCGGACATCGCGCGACGGCCGTCTGACATCATCAGGAGAGTTTGGAGGGCTGCGGTATGACCCTGTATGGAAGAGTAATCTATTGATAACAGGGAATATGCACGTGTTTCAATTATTAAAAATAATAGAATAAATGGAGATTTTAACTGAATCTGATGCTTACGTCGAAAATATAATTGAAATCGGCTGGTAAAGTTCTGAAAAATACGCGTTCAAAGTATTTGGGAGGGAGTCATCTGTCCCCGTCTAGCAAATATAGAATTTGTTTGGAATCGTGAACTTTACGTCATAAACCTAATATAGTGCCCTCTCTGTCTAACATAAAATTAAAATGTTTATAACTTCGTTATTTGTGCACATATAAAAAAATTACTTTCGATGATTTGTTTTGTTGCCAGTCAGCTTTTTTGTGAGTCAATAAAAAAAAACACATGCATATGGTTCCCTATTGAAATTATTGGTATGGTATCTTGTTTCATTTCTATTCCAGAAGAAAGATAAAATGATATTTACTAAAATGTTGGTAAAGGCAAAATAACAGTAGTTGTGCTTCTGATGTAAGTATAGTTTCTTTGCTGAAGTTTGTAAGCTAAATTCCATTTGTGTATACCTACTGTGTCTGCGATTACGATGTTGTACTCGAAGTCAAGTAGTAAGGCATTATAGATCATATTCTGAGAGGAGCTGGGGACATTCTTCCTTGGAGTTAGATTCTTCGGGCGACCTCTTTGTCGAAGTTACCCAACTGAACTTTCCAAGGTAGTTGTAGTGGTCTACAACTTCGAGAGTATCCTTCGCAACTACTACCGGTACGGGAACAGGGAATCATCAGGTGTTTATACCATAGGTTTGACACAATGTGAAGCATAATATAATAACGTATTCATAACACCTACAAGTTCAATAACATCTTGACATTTTGGTGTGGTAGGTTAATGCAAGTGTGTGCACAGAAAAATACTAGTTTTTATTTTTCTGTGAGTGTGTTGAAAGTCTCACCATAATGCCATGTGCTTATGTGTAAAAATCTCCTTAGCTTCAATGAAATTAATGTTTGCTTTAGTTGACATCGATAAACAATCTGTAACAAAAAGATTCAACAATACTTAAACGTATGTATGTACTCATCATTATGAACAACTTTTGCTATGGGATCAAACTTGAAATCGCGAAAAAAAAACAGCTATTCCATACAAAAAGTACATTGACTTTAGACAAAATTTACGGAGCAGCAGTTTTTTTTTACGATTTCGGGGTTGGCCCCATAGTGAAAGTTGTTTATAATGATGAGTACATACAAACGTTTCAGTATTGTTTAATCATTTTGTTACACATTGTATATCAGGAACGGATCATCTACTAACCTTATACGTCAAAGACGGAGAGTTATCAGCCAGCTGCCAAACAACAACCGTCCTGTCTTCCGATCCACTCAGCACGATTAGATTGTTAGGCGAGAAAGTGACACATGTGACATGTCCCATGTGGCCGTTCAATGTTGCTTGTAGTCTGTGCGTGGATAGCTGCCAGACTCTGACCAGGCCGCGGGCGCAGCCGCTGGCTGCGAGTTGTCCGTCCCGAGATACTTCTAGACAGCTGATTGGTATCAACTCGCTCTGTTCCGCCTGGTGGAATTAAATTAAGCCATGAAAATGCAAAACGCCTGCTTAGCCATCATTACATTAACAGGAGAAGACGCTGCTGCACGTCGTGCAATGGTTCTGGATGCAATTTTAGGACATATCTACCTACCTGCTTACTAGGATTCTTTGAAGGAAAGATTCGTATAATCAACGCTTTTCTAATGAACAACTATTTTCGTTGGGCATTAAATCAAATCTTCAAGTTCACGCCTACACAAAAGTCTAGACATCGGGTTATATTTGATACTAATACAATGCTTAATACACAAAGTAAAGTACATAAAGTTTACAATGCTTAATTATCAATGATTTAAAAAAATCGATATCGACGGCTCTGTTAAATAGCTGATTTTACAGATATTGTCATATAATCTTTAAATTATATTATTACCTTATTTTATTAGCTCCCATTTTGCAAATTGGCGCACAGGATGGCTTGTGCTTTGCTCCATAAAATATATCAGAAACCAACATAAAATGTTGGTGTGAAATTAATTATCAAAATTGTATTTAAATAACAAATTAGGATTTTTTAAGCATTTATTTTGGAATTGTAAACTAGTAATAAAATTAGTTTCAAATTTAGAATCTATCGGATAGCTTTATACAAAATATTTGGTTATCTGTTGGAAGCCGTATTACGACATGACGTCATATACGCTGACTCGCTCGCACTCGAAGAATTCTTCCATAAGCGAGAAAGAGAAGCTAGATCGAGGAGACCATTTTGAAAAATAGACATTCACGTCGGAGCCGCCGTTGCGCGTGTTACGGGGTGAATCACCTTTTGGATTTTTTTACATCTTTTTGAGAAGAGAATGACCTGAGGGAGCCAACGCCGATCCCGCAGGGGACACCAGGTCCATATTTCCGTCTGAGATGACGTAAAACTCCAACTTTCAAGAATTATTTTGTGACGCGCCATGCGGTCACCAAACTAAGGAACTCGAGCGAAATTCTCATTTGAAGCTTTGAAGACAAGGCAATGTCATTTCACTGGAGGAGCTCCATGAAGCGTTCGAGAATCGGATGATCCTGCAGAAGACACCATCAGCAAAGGATCCATCAGATAACCTCCTTTCATTTATTTTATTTTCCCAATTTTTCTCGTTGCCGTCATCCATTGGACTATCGCCATCCGCGTTTTAATATTAATATTGTATTAGGACTTATCAAAATAGTAAACGCATTGTAACCTCAAATAATCTTTTGTTCTTTTTTCTCCCATATATCTTTAGCACAAGATAGATAGGTAAATTATAAATCATCAATTTCATTTTCAACAAGAGGCCCCCTGTACTCCAGAGGTCTGATGTTTCGTGACTGATACGTATCCAGGAACCCTAACTTTTTGTTTTATTTTTTTTGTTATTTGTTTTGTCTTTCTTTGTCAAACCACAATTTTCTTATGACAATATTTAAGTCAAATATTATTACAATTTAACTTTATTTAGGCACATTTCAAGTAAGAGATTATCTTACACGATTTCTTTAATCTCCGTTATTAAAAAGCAATTTAGTATTGAACCTTATTTATTTTCGAAGCATTTCATTATTTTAAGAAAGAAAAGCTTGTCCAATCTAAAAAGATAATATTTCTGAAAGCCAATATTAAATTCAGATGACGACTAATCTCAAATTCTAATCCTTCAAACAGGCTTAATATTTAGGTATCAGATTTACTCCGGTGGCAGCTGTATACAGGATGTTAGTTTGAACACCGTTATCCTTCTAGGATATCATTTTACTTATCATAATGAACAACTTTTAATATGGGGCCAACCCTGAAATGACAAAAAAACAGCTGTTCCATACAAAAAGGTTCATCGATCTTGGACAAAATGTATGGAACAGTTGTTTTTTTTTCGTGATTTCAGGGTTGGCCCGATAGTAAAAGTTGTTCATAATGGTGAGTACAATGATATCCTAGAAGGATAACGGTGTTCAAACTAACACCCTATAGGTGGTATAATTATGAAGAAATAGCTTTTCGAGTTCTATGAATATTTACGGGATATTTAACGTTGGTTATGTTGTGAAACGTTCCCGATTTATTTATCGCAAGCTCTTTTCAATTGGCTGTCTAGAAGTACTCGCGTAAACAATCATAGAACTTTAATAAAAAACCGCGATAGTATAAAACAGTGAAATAACTTTACATCATAGCTTCAAATTTGTTCAATTACGTATACAAGAATAATCTATAACTATAAAAGGCTTTGTCCTGACTGACTGACTGACTGACATATAGACAACGTACAGCCCAAACCGCTAAACGTAGAGACTTGAAATTTGGAGGGTATGTTTTTGGAGAGGTGTAAACGCCCACTAAGAAAGGATTTTTCGAAAATCAACCCCGAAAGGGGTCAAATGGGGTGTTAAAGTTTGTATGAAACTTTTTATTCTCTGGTTCGATTGATACATTACTTGGTATACGTATTCTACTATAAAAATAAGAAGATACGGGTGTCACAGTTTTTTCAAAATGAGCTCCCGTTTTTATACTTAAAAAAAAAACTAAGTTTTAGTGATAGTACGTTTGTTTCTCTTTAACTTTGTAACGGCTGTACATATTAAAATGAAATTTGGTATAGGGATGGGGATAGATGTGGGGATGGGGGTGGGGGTGGGGGTGGCGATGATACTGGGAACGGAGACGGGACGGAGATCGGCATGTTAATATTAGGATTACAATTGGTATCGGGATGGGGATGGGGATGGGATGGGGATGGGGATGGTGTGGGGATGGGTGGGGATTTGGTGGGGACAGGTGGGGATGGGATGCGGATGTGGATGAGGCTGGGAACGGGGATGGCCGTGTCCATATTAAGATGAAAGTTGAAATCGGGATGGGGGTGGGGATGGGATGGTGTTCAGGATGGGGATGAGAGAGGGAACGGGTTTGTGGACGGGGATGGGCGTGTTCATATTAAAATGACATTTGGTATCGGGATGGGGATGGGGAAGGGGGCGCTTATAGGGATGAGGCTGGGAATGGGGACGGGGATGGGCGTATTTATTGGTCGGCTGAACAGATGGAGTTGCATTTTTGGATAGGTAGTTATAGCATAAGGTTCGGAAACGGACATAGGCTATTTTTTTGTAGGTCCACGCAGACGACTGTTTGACGGACATAATTATTATAGATACTGTACAGCCTAAGCTGCTAAATTAATTTTTAATATTAAAACAACTTACTTTTAAATGCCTAAACTAAATTTTGAATGGTGTAAACTTACACTCAGCTCAAGCTGTGGTAGCTTCAGTGAGATCAAACTCGACTCACATGCTTGGGGTCGCGGGTTCGAACCCGGGCGAGCCCGTTCCAATTAGTTCTTTGAAACTTACGCATGGATAATACCACTGGCTTTTCGGTGAAGGAAAACATCATGAGGAAACCTTCATATTTCAGGAGAAGAAATACGATAGTGTATGTGAATCCGCCAACCTGCACTGGGCCAGCGTAGTGAATATGGCCCAATCAGGGTAGGCCGATATACCATTAGTGTTAAGGGCTGATGCAGAGAAACGCACACTCAGCAACGATTTTGAAAAATTCGCAAGGGGTTCAATGTATCATTAAAATACCATTTTGCCGAAACCATTCATTTAAGGCTGTTAAGTTTTTTGACTTAAGAGATAAGATAAAATAAACATAAACATGTTTCAGAATTTTCAAACAATTTCAAAACTGGAAGGCCACGGGTCAGTTTTTCATTTGAAAAAAAATGTTATATTTATAGATTAGCTAATCGAGTGTTTATGCGTAAGAAGATAAATATTTTAAACACATGTACTTGATCCGGTGCACGCACCAAGCACAGCGCTTTCGAAACGTCCATCCCGCGTCGGCTCAGATACGTTAAAACCCGAGTATGACGCGCTGTACCTCGAGCGCGCCCCACTCCAACCCACACCGAGTCTACCTAAGCGATCAGTGCAGCAATGTATTTTATCGAAGTTTCGTAATTCTTGCGATATTTTGGTAATCTTTTTACGTTCTTTGTTATCATACTTTTTCTGCTTAAGCTTATTTCATTTCATTGACTCTGTTGATACGGTATGCAATAATGATGATGCTGTAAACTATCCAGTTGAGTTTTTAAATTCATTAAGACCAGCGGGGCTACCATATCAGAGGCTTATCCTGAAGAAAGGTACACCCGTCATGCTCCTTCGGAATTTAAGACCACCCAAATTGTGTAATGGAACCAGGTTACAAGTAAAAATGCTGCATCGTAATCTGGTTGAGGCCATCATTTTGACTGGGTGTGCCCATGGCGAAACAGTGTTTGTGCCGCGTATTCCCATGATTCCCAGTGACTTACCTTATGACTCCAAAAGGCTTCAATTTCCTCTAAAAGTTTGTTTTGCCATGACCATCAATAAGGCTCAGGGTCAAACTTTAAAATACGCTGGTATTGATTTAAGGCAGGACTGTTTTTCGCATGGTCAGTTCTATGTGGCTTGCTCGCGAGTTAGCTCCCCTGAAAGCCTGGCTATTTTAGCACCTTCCAACAAAAAAATCAAAAACGTTGTCTACAAAGAAATATTGTAATCTTTCGGGTCAAAGGCCCCGGCAACTATAGCGTCATTAGCAGATATTTTTAGGGTTCCGTAGTACTACGAGGAATTCTTATAAGTTTGTCATGTCCATCTGTCTGTCTGTTTAAAATTCAACAAGACGGCTTTGTTTTGAAGTAAGTATTGCAAACGCGACATGCCAAATTTGGTCATCCTCAAGAAAACTTAAAGACTTGCAAGCGGCTTGGAAAAAATGCAATAATATACGTATTTTAGTGATTCAATTGAGTTGGGCCCCGATTTAACCGAATTCCAGTATTCAACATTACTACGCGGGCAAAGCCGCGGGCAAAAGCTAGTATCAATATATAAAGTAGAAAAATTACATTTACCCTCGACTAAATGTGGAACAGCTGTTTTTGAACAACGGTTGATTTTCTGACGGGCACGTATTAAACAATATCATTATCATTTCCCACTGCTGGACAATGAACAAAGACCGATCCCGCCACTCAGCCCAATCTTCGGATTTTCGATTCCAGTCACTGCCCACTGCCTTAAATATATCATCACTCGGTGGGTCTCAACGCCTCTTAAGCTACGTTCAACAACGTACGCATTCAACAATATACTATAGTCTAGTCTAATTACCTGTAGTAAACTGATGTTGGTTTTCGATTTAGTCTGCCGTCGTTTCATCTGTTTCGTCGGACGGAAATTGGTCAAGTGATCTTCAGTGTGGAATGAGAAGATGGTTACTCGGTGGCCACCTGCGAAATTAATGACCCGTGAAGTGTTTCCATTATTCGGCCCACACTCTGGCAAAGGGTAATACAGGGTTAGTTCTAATCAGTTAGCATCCTTTTAAGGGCATATTCTGTACATCAAAACAAACAAATTTTACTATGGGCCAACATTAAAATCACAAAAAAAACAGCTATTCCATACATTTTGCCCAAGGTCGAAGAAATAATTGTATGGAACAGCTGATAATTTTTTCTCGATTTCAACGTTGGCCCCATAGTAAAAGTTGTTTATTTTGATGTACAGAATCCATCCATACAACTATCAGCCAGAAAATGTCCACTGCCGGACGAAGGCCTCCCCCTTTATAGGGAGGTGTTGACCCACGCTTGGCAGGCGGCTTGGGGATCGCAGAATGCTCACCACCGTTAACGGAGAAAACTGCTCCCCGTCCTCCGGTGGTACTGGTTGCAGTTTAGGACATACCCAGGTCCAGGTCCAGGATGTACAGAATATGCCTTTAAAAAGATGCTAACTGATTAGAACTAACCCTGTATAGCCGTATCTAGGTCTCGTATGTATCTAAAACCTTTACAGTAATGGTGTTTGCTCGACTGGAGTTAATTGATTGTTGTGAAGGACAACGTTGAAATTGGTATAGGCGTAAAATTAATGATGTTATATTTATTCTCTTTCGACCAAGCAAATATAATTTACACTGTCAACTAAAATTTAGATTCGTGTAACAAACATCTGAAACATTATTAATTAAGTACTTTTTTTTAAATTGCTATCCAGCAGCGCGAGTGCCGTTCTTTGTCGCTTTCACGTGTCGGTATAGCAGATTTACTTAGACGAATTTGAAAATATATCGAATTTTACCGATTTAGATATCCGATCCTGGGTATGCCCTTAAACTGCAACCAGACCCACCGGAGGACGGGCAGCAGCGTCCTCTTGGTTAATGGTGGTGACTATTCTGCGATTCCCAAGCCGCCTGCCAAGCGTGGGGATTATGGCAACACCCCTCTATAAAGGAGGAGGCCTTAGTACAGCAGTGGACGTTTTATGGCTGGCGACGAGATATCCGATACACGAATTAAATGTCAAATATAACGATCATCAACAACGGTTCTCGCGCTGCAGTTCCCATAGTACAAGCTTTGCATAGTTAAGCGGTAGAAGGTGCAGAGTGAAATGTCCACCAATATAATATCTATTTATTAATTATAATGAACTTTCATTATTTCATTTCCTTTGTTCGGTCCAGGATAATAAAATTGCAAAATCAAACTCTGTTAGGGCGTATAGTAGTATATAGCAGTAACCTTGAAACGTCACCACAATTACCTACGTAAAAAGTGTAGTCAAACTTTCTGACCTGAAATATTTCTACACTTATGCAACAAAACCATAGGTAAGTGTAAAAATATGCTGGCCACTCAGCCTATACGAACTTACTTACTTTAACAAAAAAAAAAACTAGGCAAGTAAAAAATAATTTAAGTACACACGTATAATTTTTTAACGTCTGCAAATATTTCAGTCAAAAAATTAAAACCGCACCTTTTGTGAAGTTTTGCTGGATTCATTCTTCTGAGTTCATTCTGAAAACATTTCGGGAGCGGGCCGAATTTCTTCAGTACGCGGATGAAGTCGCGGGCGACCTCTAATCTATTACTAAAAAAGGCTCTGTCCTGACTGACTGACTGACAGACAACGCAAAGCCCAAACCGCGGGTCGTACTGACTAGAAATTTGGAGGGTGTATTCGTCTCGATGCGGAGGGGTGTACTAAGAAAGGATTTTTCGAAATACGACCGCTTTTTGTTTTAGCTGAAAACGTACACTTATACGTGTACATGAAGAAGAAATTAACGACATGACTGCACTTACTGAAAGAAGAAAAAGTAAATATGGGTAGCTAAAGCATAAAAAGATAAAGGAACCTGTACTAACCCGAAGCCAATAAAAAGTGGTCTTTATCAGCAACTGCTAAAGCTGCTAAATCGTGAGCAACTGGCAGCGTCCTTATGAGTTGGGCGCTGTGCAGGCTGTACAGGTAAATCCGCTGGTCTGAGCAACCCACTGCTATCCTTGAAGAGTCGTGGGCCACGCAGAAACACTTCACCTAAAAAAAACATAGATTTGTAACGTTTTGTTGGGATAATATGCATATTTTGAACTCTCGTAAGAATCCAGACACCATCCCGAGTAAACACTGGCTATAATAATTTGGCAAGGGAGTCGTGTTTAAAAAAAATATGTCTTGTTTTGGAATTAGGTAAAAAAAAGAACTAGGTACTTGTACATGTACATGCAGTGAAGTATATTCATATTTTTAGGTGTAATTCTAAGTTTACATGTAATTCATCTTTTTCTTATATACTTATTTCTTCTGCATAATGTGTTTGTGACTGAGCCCCTCTTATAAGCCTTAGTGAACATTTTTGAGTTCGAGAATATTCGAATAGGTCCCTGGATGGTTTAGATTCATTTTTAGACCTAGTAGGTGGCGCTACAATCGAGTTCCGGTTTTTTTTAATTTTCAAGGCAGACAGGACGGCGTCTGCCAGGTCCTATAGTATTTTATAGAATATAGTTTTTTTTTCTAATAAGTAAGTACTTTATTAAAAGGTTAATGATTTACCTCTAATCTATAAATCGGTAAGCTAATTAATCGCTGTAGCCCGCATACCAATGTACCATAAAAATAACATTAGAAAATTGCTTTCCAACATAACAGGACTACGATAAAAGTATTCTGCAAATTATGCAGTTTAACTTGTAAAATACTACAGCTGATATTTATTACTGGCGTATAATAGATATTGCTGAAGTTGGTCGGAAAGTTGTCTTTGAACTTTGACACTTGGTGACGTATAGGGATCATAAATCTTCGGTCGAAAGTGCATAGTTACAAAGTTACTAATGGCTTGGACAGTGTGTGTCTTGGGTATTGCTGACGATTTATCTACAATATTGTTTTTGTTGAGTGGACAAAAAGCTATGGCAGAATCAAGACCAGGGGCCTTATTTTTGAACTGTACGCAAAGTTGCGCATGCGAGCGGAGCCGAGTTTTGAACGATATTGAACCTTATTTTAAACAATATTCAATTCAACACATATTTGTAAAAGCTTTAATTCAATGATTGTTACATGGAACCGAATGTGTTTAGTGCGACAAATAAATTACATTATTGTTAGTTGTTTTTTGTATGAAATTATGTTAGTTAGTACCTACCTATAATATGTTTATTCCCCAGCTTCATGATGTCTGAACAGATTTAGATGACTTTTGGTATGAAAGAACCTAGGATCTACATATACAATGTGTAATAACAAGATTCAACAATACTGAAGGGTATGTATGTACTCATCATTATGTTTTTTTTTTTACTATAGTACCCAATGTTCAAATCAAACATGAAATCGCGAAAAAAAATAGTTGCCTAAAATAAGCCCCTAGTAGTAGTTGTTCGTATTGATGAGTACATACATACCCTTCAGTATGGTTGAACCTTTTGTTACAAGTTGTACAGCCTACTTTTCATTCGATTCCTATGGGGTAGCCGGATAAACCGCAGTGCGCTGTGCAGGTCGTAAACAAAATCTAACGTTATTTAATGAGTCTAAAATAATATTTATATAAATAAGTACATAAGTCTTACAAATTACAGAATTTTTGCAAATAAAGTTGATAAAATTTAGTCATCAATTCTCTTTTGGATGATAGACTACAAATTTCAATTAATCTAACAATACTAGAAAACTAATTGATAAATTTGAAATGTTCTTCGATGGGTAAACACGCCAGACCGCTTTCCCTGAGATAAATACCTTCTAATATCAATGTCGCACCCCTCGCTGCTTGCTGAAGCTGACATTTGTTGACTGTTGAACCATGATCAAACTTCTAACCTGTCTACTATTGTACCTACACAGTAACTTACGGTAACTAATACATTAAATGTGCATAAGAAAGTCATTTGGCGTACATAATTCTTGTTTCAACTTTTACTGCCAATAACTTGAAGTATAGTTTTACGGGTCGTTATTACGCGTCATGTCAATCCATAAAATGTTAATGCCATCGAGGCACAGGTAACTACAGTCGTAAACCGTAATAACAAACGACGTAAAACCGGAGATGCGGCTGTTATTTAAACCTGTCAATGATTCACGCAAGTAAGCAATTTTTTTTATCGATCCTAGGTATGTCCTAAAACTACATCAGAACCATCAAGGACGAGCAGCAGCGTCCTCTTGGTTAACGGTGGTGAGCATTCTGCGATCCCTAAGCCGACCCCTACACCTCTCTATTAAGGGCGGTAACGAATACCTATACCTCTAAAAATATTTATGTAGGTACAAGTAGGTAGGTACGCCTAAGTTTTTATTTGGCAAATTACAATAAATTTCTTAACGTCAAAAATAATTATAATTATATGCATCGGTTCATAACCATACATTAAAATCTTTTGCATCTAAATGCTGCCCAGTGCTCATGATTACAACATTTTGCTATTCAATCATCATGTACTCTACATTCCATCGTTCTAAGTACACAATAATGTAATAAGAAAGGGATAGCTCCAAAGCACTTAGTGGGAATCGCCAGTAATCCATTTCCCCTTGTAACGAATAAGTGAGGAGAGCTTAACCAATTTAGTGGCCCTCAATTACTAGTTGAGTGGCCGGAGAAGCCAGTAACGTATACGTATTTACGGTCTACGGCTTTTCAGAGCGCTGCCTCTTTGCAATAACATCGTTTACTTTTTACAACGGTGATTGATGTATCGTAGGAATAAAAGAGCTGTTGAAATTTCGAGTAAACGAAAAAATTTCGTCAAATATGCCAACGTGATATTTACGTTTTTTAAATGGACGTTCAAAAACTTTTATTTTAAAGTGCTTACTAACATTGTCTGTCTGTAGGGGTATTGGAACTTCATATTGTACTCATATTGATAATGCGAACTTTGAGAACAAATATTCGCTATTGCGAAGGAACGAACAGCCATTGTTCTGGTGCAAAGTTGCGAGACAAAGTAAGTGGGGCATGCTTGGATTTCTTAATGAAAACTTTTATCGGTCTATCTAGTGGGCTAATTGCACAGTAAATTTAAACTTTTAGAAAACATTGTTGCTACGCTGTGGCTACTTTAAATTTACGCAAGACAGTAGACATTATGCTAATGTTACATAACTACTTATTTGATTTAGAGGAATTCTATATATTCGAAGAATCGTCACCACAAGCTACGTCAAAATGTTATCATTTCAGATTATTCGACTACGTTTTCGCAGACTTTCCCAGGATAATGATAAAATCCGATGCCAAATATTACTTTACCCAAAAGGATTCTACTGAATTAATTGCGAAAAACAATAGGTTTGTTGTTGGCAAGTTCATTAAATATGCTAATTTGTTTTTACTCTTGGTTTGTGTAGTACGGCTTTTGTGGCGTATTTGCGGAGTTTAACTATGTGTTAGGAATATTTAAACTGTAGTGAATAATAAATACATTTTAATATTGTAACAAGCATGTGTTAAAAATAAAAGAAGAAAAGTGTTCACTCTGCGCAACTACGAGTACAACTAGCTTCTTCAATTTTCTGATAAAAAAAATCCAGTCCATTTATCAAAAAGTAACGATCTGCATAGTATTTAAGGTGCTCGTCCACTGTGCCGGCATCGGAGTGGATGGAGCGCAGGAGCGTCGGCATTTATAAAATGCCTATAGGGTGCGTCCACTGCATTCGGATTGGCGCGTTCGCTGTGGATGACGTCATCGGTAGAACTACCGGTATCTTCCGAATGGCGCGTTCGCTGCGGGTGACATCATCGGCGGAAATACCGGTTTCTGCCACGGATTTGCTGATCCAGTGCACGCAGTCCCATAGAAATCAATACAAAGCAACAAATCTGTCCGTTCCGATGCCGGTGCTGTGGACGCCCAGCTTTATACTGTGCTGTAAAACTTTTGGGCAGAGACCGATATCGATAAATGAAAAATATTGATACTTTAAAGAAAATATCGATAAGTAACTGTACCGATATTTCTAAAACATATCGATATGTATACCACTTTTTCAAATATCGGTATAAAGGTATCGATAATTTTATCGGCTCTGCGGTGCGGAGTCGCAACAGCACCCGCAGCGCGCGGATCCCCTTTATTCGAGCGCGACTTGCGCCTAAAGCTTCTCAACGTTTTGTTCGTCCGTCTTAATAATAAAATATTTAAAAAAATATGAAAAATAGAGCGCAAAATTCAAAACCATGCTTACAGTCATTTTGATTTGAAATTCATAAAAACGATTTTAAATAAATGTATTGGAGTAAAGTATCGGTATCATTAATGTATTGTAATAAAGTATCAGTATCAATACCGATTAGCAGATACCCAATTATCAGTAATTATATCGATATTGCGATGACGATAAGTACCATAGAAATATTGATATTGCAGTCCCTGTTTTTGGGTCCGTTTCTATTATTTGTTTATTTATTAATTTTATTTTATTTGGAAAACATACAGTGCTAATAACTTAATTAGATTTACAAAATTTGGATAACTATACACTATTTACATGTTTCCGCATATAAAAATGTATATCATTTGTTACATGGTTAGTTAAGGATTTTGATCAACTGCATGTTAGAAGTATTGTCATTATTCTTTAGAAATGCACATATCATGCACATATCTACTACAACTATTCATTCAAATTATGAGAGAAAGAGTAGCAACATTTTCTAAGTTAAATTTAGTAGGTAACAAAAAGAAGTTCTCTTTAATGCACGAAAGTAGCGCAAGTAGATTTATTCCTAGTTTGTATAGTTAATAATGAAGTCTACGCAAGCTTTATTAGCATGCGAGTTTGTATTACGATACGTCGTTTGTCTCAGCCATGTGAGACTGCATTTCAACCAAGGTTTAAGCAAAGCATGATAGGAGCTGCTTCTAACAAGGTGTCAGAATTCTACAACCATTTGTAGAGAAGATTAACTATGGGAATAATACAGATCGCTTTGAGCTAAAATTTAGAATATCACACTTATTTATTTAATAGTAGATAGAAACCACTGGTTTTGCAACAATTTCCCTCCATTCATAATCATGTCAAGAAATTCATAACCAGTTACGATAAAATAATTTTATTTGCTATTAAAACAGGACTCTTTTTCCCATTTCCATAATTACGAACATTCCATTTTATAACTCTAAAAGCTGTAACCAGCTATGAATAAGCACTTTTATTCATTTCAGGATCATCGTTTCACTTATACAGCAATTTAAAATTCATATAGTTTTAAACCGACTTCAAAAAAGGAGTAGGTTCTATGTTCGACTCTATGTATGTTTTTTTTAATATTTGTTCACCGATTTCTCCGTCAACTGTGGACCGACTTAAAAAAATAAAATTTAAATAGTGTACTCTCGAGGTGGTCCCATATAAATTTGAAGTCGGTTGTAATTTTTTTAAATAAGTTACTTGTTTTGTCAAATTTAGCAATTTCCATCAGTATATTGTTTAATTAATAGTTTAAGTGGTGAAGCGGATAGACAATTGTCTGTTTCATAGCTTACCTTGCCTTTATGTCTTCTCAGTACATGTAAGTGTGTCCCTGTGATGAAAGTTCTCACGTGGAGTTCATTTTCCGTTTGTAGAGTGATGAGAAACACGTTGTCGTCCGTTATTTCCATGTTGTTCACCTGTCGTGCAGAAACAAATAGTTCAATCCTTACTCGTCGTATACCTAAATATCATGTCATGTACTTATATACTTACATTAATAGTTGATTATGCACTAAGGGAATAAAGCAGTGTCTTACGTCGCGGGCGGCATATTGAACCCTGAGAGTAGCGAGGGAGTCTAGAGTTAATATATAGAGTCCTGAGTGAAGCGAGGAGCCAGAGGAGCATACTCTACTTTTCACATCTTTTGTGAGACAATAAAAAGCCAGAGCTCCATAAATTAAAATTCACTGACAATCACAGGACCAAACATAGAGTAAGTAAATACTTGGGACCAAACACCGTCTTTTGTTTCACATTCTTTGTAAATGCACCTTTCTTTTTGAGTTCTGCTTATGGTGGCCAGTTTGATGCTCGCACAAACCTCTTTACAATGCCATATGGGCATTTTTTTACTTAGAGTTTCCACGAGTTTCCACAAGAATTTGACGTTCCAAATTCAAATCACTTTATTCCTTAGGAAGTTTCATACAACTTTATGTTCCTTAAGATATAATGCTTTACTTTACGTCGAGGTTGCATGATATGTAATTGAACATTATCGAGCAGGTGGTGTGAAAAATAATTTATCAACCTGGCCTGGCGCACTCCGCACTTTAGGTATGAAGCAAAAGTACGTGGTGTGCCCGTCTAGATGGGTCAATTCAGTGGGAAGATGAGATAAGGGTTACACGTGCGCTAGGCAGAGAGGTAACTTAATAGTTATAGTTACCGGTACTCCGATGGCCACGGTGCTGAGCAGCGTGAAGTTCTCCACGTTCCAGGTGCAGACGGTGCCGTCCTGCGAGCACGTCACTACGATCTCGCCGTCCTGAATCACCTTCACTCCGGTCACGGGTCCGCGGTGGTGGTCGATCTTTGTTATCTACGAGTAGTTATGCCAGATTTTAATTTAAACTTTGCTTAAGTAGGTACGTACTTAAACGGTCGGGGATCTACTTATGAGTACTTATAAAAAGAGATGCGTATAATTATAACTCTTCAGTGTTTCGCCGCGATATTGGCGCGCATCGCATTTAGTGTGTTCAGTATTTTAACCCCTGCGGATCAAGGATATTTATAGACCAAGATAAGCCAAGTACTGCCCTGTCTATTTTGCATCCATATATAACTTGTTTTGTTGCACCGTTGTTTTGAACCACAGACATACCCTACTTCTTTTAAGGAACTCTTACCTCACTATAATTTGGCGAAATCGGTGAGTGATCGACCCTACATAAATTTATAACTAACTAAGTTGGAGTAGTGATCAGAAATACTGTACTTTAAGCAAAGGAATATCCAATTAGTTTCTGTAATAGTTATAGCAGAAGAGGTGGTAAAACAAAAACTGCTCAGATATTATTGAACAACTCAAAGGATTTTTCACGTCCTCCTATGTATCTATATACTTAGGATGGCGAGCCCAGTTCATCGCTGAGTGGGCTGTTAAAGTTCATCATTCAGGAGTCCTCATCACGTCACTATCGTTGCAAATGTAGATCGACGCGTTTGTAACAACCGTCAAACTATTTGAATTTCTACGGATTCTCGCGTAACTTAAGTAATCATTTTGTTGGTCAACTATAATAAAACGTTTTTTTTAAATAAAAAAACCCAAGGAAAAACTAAGCTTCATAAACTCTAAAATGTCTTTAACTCGCGAGTGAATCGGTTTCTCCTGGGCAGACGTAATCCTTCGTAGACCGCATCTACGCTCAACATCAGGTATGATTGTGGTCGTACGCAAGCCCATTAAACATTAAAAAACCCCATGGATAGCAGATATTGAACGGACAATTGATTTCTGACTGCGATACTTAGCGCATAAACAATCTCAATTCACGCTTTCCGTAAAGCGTTCTTTAGGCTCTACCTATTTCTGTAATGGGCGATTGATAGCTGCGTATAAGGTAGGTAAGGGGTTGCCTATAACTGATTAGTAGAGATTAGAGAACTCACCAGCGCGCCGTCGACAAGCGAGGAAACGATGACTGCGGAGTCTTCACCACCGCTGATCACCAGCGATCGGTTCACGATCGCACCCACGCACAACACCGGCGCTATGTGCTCCCTAGAGTATGTAATACACTTTATATGGACTGTTTCACATTACATCGGATTTGGCTAGGCCCTTACGAGCTTTGAATATGAGTTGGATAGTGTTTTGTGATTTGAACGATATTTAAATGTGGGTTTAAAATATTTGTAAAAAGAGTCAGCTAGACCGCATTTTCGCTAAATCGGACAAAAGCAAACAAAAAAAAAAACAGTAGGTACTTAATATTAAGCCGATAGTACTCATCAATGTGAACAACTTTAACCAAGAAGCCGCAGAAATCGCTAATACAATATCGGCTGGTCGATAGAAAAATTGCAATAAGCCCGGACAAAAGTATGGAACAGTTGTTTGTTTACCGATTTCTGGTTTGGTACCCTAATACATGAAGCAAGTAGAAGTAACAAGAAGCATTGCCAGTGTGTTGTCTGTGTATCATAATGTACAACTGAATTACAACCCTCAAAACTACGAAAGCATGTTGGACTTCTATAAACAGGTATGTATTTTAAAAAAGTGGGTTCTAGCGTAAGTATTATATCAGTGCTTGAAATGTCCACCGATATTTATTATTATTTACTAATACTTACAGTATCTTAGTCTTGATCGCAAGCGTATGCAAATCCCATACGACGACCGTGGTGTCTTCCGAACCCGTCAGCAGGTATTGCGACTCGCGCGTCACGCACATGCACAGGATTTTACCGGAGTGGCCTGCGTAACAAATTGTTATCGTTATAGTAGGTAAGTGTTGGAATTCGTTATGTTTGACAGGTTAAAAGTTTGTCTTCAAAGTGAACGTTGCACGTTGTTTAGGTGGTGTGACGTCTGATTGGATATGCGTTTGATATGGTGGTCAAAAGCTAACGTGGTCAGAAGTGGTAAACCTTCTAGCTCGAAACGGAACCCGGCTCTCAAAGACGTCTGTTTTAATAGAGTTAGGTCAATAGAGACAGATTTTTCACTTAATTAAAACTCCCTCAATAGTTTAGGGTGCGTTTTCACCAAAGCGGAGAGAGAGAGCCGTGTAAGAATCGACAAATTTAATTAAAATTTTATGTACATTTTTTGTGATTGGTCGATTCTTGCACGGCTCCGCTCCGCTCCGCTTAGGTCCATCTTAGTGGAAACGCAGCCTTATCACACCTTTACGCGGCCACGTTTTTGTCATGATGTTACGTGTATCGTCAATTTTATTAAAGCTCGTTTATTGGGATCTGAATCCATATCCTTTGGGTTTGAGTTCAAAGGCGGTATCATTGTACAGAGCTATCATTGTCCATGCTAGATATCACACTAGGTTATCAACTAGTACACTATAATTGTCACATCATTTTGGAGGCCATGTCAGGTCAAGGCAATCGATGAACTAAATTTACCTATGCTTATAGAGAATAGCCCTATTCTCTATCAATATATTATATTATATTCCCTATTCTCTGTCAATCCAAAAACTTTTACAAATGAATTGTTTAGTAGTTGCTGTACCTAAGTACTAGCGTACTAGGATAGTATTAATTATTTATAATCTGACTTCGTTAAAACACAATGTAAAATCCTTTAAAGTAGGTATAGCTCCAGATTTCAAATTATAGGTGATATTTATTCGTATACTCGTTATCGTCCCTGGCATCGTTCAAAGTACCTAAATCTAAATTGCAAACATTTCTAGTCTAGACAAAACATTTTTACATAAAAAAGCTTCACAAATATTAGCCTTTATTTAATCAATTCACGCTATTTACATTGTTGACATAACCTTTGTCTTCTAAGAAAGAAAAAGGTCTGAAAAAGACGCCGACGCGTAATAAACTTAATTATATTTACGTGACGCCCAAATGAAAATAAACACAACTCAGTATTACCTACCAGAGTAGACTACGATAGGCGTTCCCTAGACGCAGAGGTAATCTTGGTTAGTAGATAAATGCACGCCTTTGTGTGGTGTTATTAGAGAAAGTGATGTTTTTTTTGCGTTTAGAAAAAAATGAAATATTTAAACTAAAATGAGTATAAGAATTGAAATATAGTATTTTAAATATTTTTTTGACAGGTATGACTTAAGAGGGTGAAAATTCAAATTCAAATTCAAAAATTATTTATTTCAGACAACAAGGGTCCAGGTTGTTAGTAAAAGAAACTTAGTATCTAATATATTAGTAAAAATTTAGTTATGGTGTTATCTAGTTTTTACAATCTACTAATACACCATATATTTGCGAGGCATTCCTTGCGGGATCATTGTCCGCACGAAATGCCGGCGCAATGGTGCATAAAAGTCCTCCGCTATGGCTAAAAGGGCAATAAAAAGCAATTAAAAAAACAATGCCAGTGAAGCTTAAAAACATTGAACTAAACGTTATTCAAGTAAAACCACTATTTGTTAACTTAAGTGAATGTCCAATAACATAGAATGATTGCTCCGCATTCATAACAATCCATAATTGAAAGCAGTTCATTTTACCGGCTTACTTTCATGTCAAATAACACCTATTAGGGAAGCTTACGTAGTTTCACTGTAGATAAAACCGTTTAAACTAAGAGCTGTGTATGTAACTTGACATGTTACAATTTTATGTTATCATACTATAATAGTACTTACTTAGTTTAAATGTATGGTTATTTGAAGCAAGCTATGAAGTAAACAAGTGACCGGGTTGTAAAGCCCTAGTTTACACCGTAGAGTTGTAATGTCCCTACCCTTCTTAACAACCTAGCCTGTCGGTATTTTATCGGATAAATTTCGGAGAGTGAGCTTCGGATTTGCATTATCTTATTCCATGTGCCCATTTTTCGATAGTACGGCCAGGTCCTCGGAAAAGCGACACGGTTTCATGGTTGATATGTATACCAACCTGGGTATATCCTAAAACTGCACCCAGAACCACCGGTGGACGGGCAGCAGCGTCCTCTTAGTTAACGGTGGTAACACTCTGCGATCCCCCAAGCCGCCTGCCAAGCGTGGGGATTATGGCAACCCCTCCCTATTAAGGGGGAGGCCCTCGTCCAGCAGTGGACGTCTTCTGGCTGATGAGTGAGTGAGGGTATACCAAAATCACGTACGAAGCGGTTTGATTCAACGAACGAACTACTAATAATCCTGTTGACTGCTCGCCCGACTTCCCCTCAAACGAAAATTAGTAGTTTGTTAACAAATGCTAGCCACTGTGAGTACGTCAGAATCTCATTGTATTTATAACTCAGATTGCGTCATCCCAGTTATTGGCCAATTGCAAGCATATAACGTTACCTTGCCCCCTGCCCGCAACGCGGTGAGTCGTGTTTGTAGGAGAAATTATGTTCACGTGCCATCAACAGGCTATATGATTTGTGGGTACTGCTAAACAGTGGAATGCGCTGCCTTAGTTTACTAAGTAGGGTTTATTTAGTTGTTAGTTAGTTATAATTTAATTTTAGTGTATAATTGTATTTTATTTGCATAACAAAGAGCAAAGACAATAAAAAAAAAAAAAAAATGTCTGACAGTATAAAGTTAACACTCGTAGTTGTTGCCCTAAATAATGAATGTGATATGAGATACATATTTAGAGTGTAAACCCTTGTTCCGTTAATATTCTGTTGACCCACTCAAGCCGCCGGCGGCGGGTAGGTTGACCTTTTTGCGGACTCGTTCAAATGTACAGAACTTAGCAAGTTATGGAAACTCGGATTTAATGTTAGCTTTGGTTGAGAACTTATAATTAATAGTAGAATGTTTCAAACGATGTTAAAGCTTTTGAATGTTTGATCATGTTTTATCGCTAAGTGGAAGCTATTAAATAGGTTGAACTCTATTAATTGAGGTCTATGAACTATAAGACTTCTTTGGAACATTATGACTTATTGTTATATTATACCGTGAGATTAAGAGCTAATTCGTCCAAGAATATACCTTTATAATATATATATAACAATATATACAGGATGTCAGTTTGAACACCGTTATCCTTCTAGGATATCATTGTACTCATCATTATGAACAACTTTTACTATGGGGCCAACCCTGAAATCACGAAAAAAAAACAGCTGTTCCATACAAAAAGGATCGATCTTGGACAAAATGTATGGAACAGCTGTTTTTTTTTCGTGATTTCATGGTTGGCCTCATAGTAAAAGTTGTTCATAATGATGAGTACAATGATATCCTAGAAGGATAACGGTGTTCAAACTAACACCCGGAATACCTATAGGAAGCAACTCCGAATTCCTCTTTAAAATTATGCATCCCAAATAAAAAATGATAGCTCTGTGCAATAAAAAAAACACTATAAAACCCAACAATAACTGGATTTATATAACTTTGATACTCGTTTTAAGCTAAGGCTCTAAGTTATCATGCTTAATAATAATCACTCATGTTCATGGTAGTGGAGGCGGGTATTTTTGATTCAGTAATCTGTGTACGCTGATTAAATCGACATTTGTTTGCGGATACCTAGGTGTTTTTTTTACTATGTAGCTCTCTCTCTAGTAATCTCTCGAAATGATACTTCTGCATCCAGAACCGCCGGAGGACGGGCAGCAGCGTCTATGAGCATTCTGCGATCCCCGAGCCGCCTGCCAAGCGTGGGGATTATGGCAACCCTTCCTAATTAAAGGGGAGGCTTCGTTCAGCAGTGGACGTCTTACGGCTGTTGATGTGATGTGTGTACACACGCCTTGTAAACAATATCTTTTAAAAACGGTTAATAAGTTCGCGTTTCAATCAAGGCAGTGACGAGCGGAGTGAAACGGTGCCAAGCGGAGATGTACATGAAATAAGAATCGACCACTCATAAAATTATTAGGTAGTTGTTTTTTTTTGTAACTGGTCAATTTCAACGCCTTCGCTCCACTTGTCTCCGCTTTCGCAGAAACGCTTTATGACTACTACACAATACTTACCTTTAAACGTATGCACTTTAGAGTTGGACATGACGTGCCACAGCTGCGGGTCTCCTGCTTTCGGCGCCAGCACCAAGTGCTGTCCCGAAGGCGCCAGTTGCAGGAGATTGACTCCGGAGCTCTGCGTTGAACCCGCCACGGACACCACGCGGACCGTCGACGCTATTGGCGGCTGAAGCCTGGATGAATGACCAAACAATGTAATAGGGAGGGGCCATTTTTCATATAATTAAACTGTATTTATATCAGGTTTCACCCATATTACATTAAGTATAATTTATAATACGTAATTAGTGTAAAAATCATCTCTGTGGTGTAAATATTACAGTATTCCGATTTGAATAGTAGGTACTGTAGATATCTCAAAGTAGTGAGTACTAACGAAGTGCTATTTGTTAGTGTGGACTTCACTTTGTTACTCAAATATTTCGGTACCTTCCTCTAAAATGTATGGCCATTAAAACCATTCTATTTCTTAAGATAATAAAATTGTTTGTGCTGTAAAGATTCTGTTTCTGAAGTATCTTCCATCAATCACACAGAGATTTAGTCAGCAAAAACACCATTTTTGCAACAATAGGTAGCTACAATGTTGCTACTAGTAGAAAGAGTACGTAGAATAGTGTCGTAACATTTTATTCCCTTGTTTCGTCCGCAGGTGCTAGGCGAGCCAATTCACAAAAGTACCCTATTGAGGGCGTTTCTCTAATTGAATAATATAGTACGGCAGAATTAGCTGTATTGATCTTTGCCCGTTCCGACACGTGCTTAGAATTAATTAACGCCTTTTGTGAACCTTTGTGTTAAAGACCTGAATATGTGTGTTTAGATATTTTTTATTTGTTGCATAGTAAGTGCCTCGTAAACCGGGGTCCGTGCCTCTTGTCAAACTTAACAATTGTTTAAAAAACAAATGATTTTACAAAAGGATACATTAATTAAATTTGTTTAAGTTTTTTTTCTTAATTACAATTTGTAATAAATGACTAATGAATAAAACGACCTAAACAAACTTAAAAATCTATTATTAATTTAAAAAAAACGGTTTCCATGTGGTAGGGGTCCCAAGAACGTACGGTAGCTACATTCCCGCGTAGAATTGCTTTGTTAAACTAAGTAGCTTATTTTAGTAAAATTAAATGTTCTAGGCTTTTTTGTACTCAAATAACAATAAGCTCTCAAGTCTCGAGCTGAGAAGAGAAAAAGTGAAATAATATAGTTGTCGGGTCTCGAGCAAATCTGTTGAAAAGATTTGTTTTTTTCTTGGATTTTGAACATCTTTGAGAATAAAACAGTTGATTGCACCTTTGTTGTTTTGAAAGGGTTCATGGCATAGGGAGATTTTTCGACAGACAGTTATTTTGATCATAGGAGAAATGTGGGATATACTTAGATGATTACTCAAACCGGTAGCCGAAAGTAAGCACCTACCTATACGTGGATAGACGAGTAGCATCGGAATAGTTTTATTATATAATAATCTTTTATTATTATCCACCGAATATAAGCCTCGTTATAATAATGAATCCATCTTTAGTCTTTTCACTTAGATATAGAGATACACATGTTTTTATTTATAGAAAAACAAATTTCAAAACAAAAAAATAACTAAAAAGTATTAAGGAAGGATAAAATAATATAACTACAAAACATCTCGATGTGAAAAGACGGGTTGTTCCTTGCTAATCCTTGGTCAAACCATCCTTTTTTTTATTATCTCTACTCTTACCAGAAAGAGTAGAAAGAAAGGGGCGCTACTTTCAATGAAAACTCTTCAAAATTACGTACAACTTGGCAACACTGAATAATATTGTGTATTGATAACTTTTAGTTCCATTTTATTTAATTTCTACTGTTTCTGGTACAGCTGTACCAGAAAGAGAAGTACCTATTAGATAATTATTCTTCCACGTTCATTACTACTACTGATAGACACCATATACAATTTCGCATCACTATTTAATTAAGAACTCTACAAACATCGCTATCCATTAGTTAGCAACTGCATACAAAAATAGGTGTAGCACTCACTACATTAAAATTCTAGACGCATTTGTGACTCGTTATTTTTCCACACAAAATACGTGGCTTGCGACAGACTTTTAGACAAACATTACATATGCTGAATTCTGAAAGAAATACTAACACTATTTTTTCAACATCACATTTTTATTCGACGCTTTGCATATTTTACTACATTTGAGCGAATAAACATTAACGTTAAAGCCGTGCATTTTAACGGATTCAACATACATTCATGCTTATACAGCGAGTTATGAAAACGAAATACTTTTTTATACCACTCCATACGTACTTCTGTAAGGTGTTTTTTTTCTTTTATTTTTTCACAAGTTGACCTTAAGAAGTCGTTATTACAATCACAAAATAAACAATCGTCGTTATAATGACGATTATTGCAAGTAATAATAAAAAATAAAAAATATGATACTAAATGTTTGTACAATACTACAATACATAAGAAAGAAAGGAAAATAACTTAAACATTCTTTCACAAAGAAACAGCTACTCTGTTCTGTGGACTATTTTTTATTTACTTTTGTAGAAAAATCCTTATAGAAATTCATAAAACCATTTCGGTCCTTCAAATACAAGACAAGATTTTACATAACTTAATTGAGATTCATCTCTCAGTGGTACAAAAGTGGAGCTTCTCAAAGATCCCGTTAACACTTCGCTGGGTTTCACTTCCGTAGGATTCTCTCGTCTACTGCACCTTCGCATTAGACTGAACAATAAGAGTCACTGAACATTAGCCGCGTCTAGATACTTTTCGAGAAAGTTGGACGAAATTTAGCATTTAGGGTCAACCCACACGTACCACAACCACACCACATCGCAGCGGCAAATGTGGTGACGCTGTGGCTACGTGTGTATAGTGTCGTTGCAGGTTTTTGCAGTTGCGTTGTGGTACCGACAAAATGTCGATGTGGTTGCGTTGTAACTAGCAGTTGCGATGTGGTTGCGTCGTGTGCAGACACAGTCGAAAGTATGAAAGTCGCCGGAGTCGCCGGCGACTTTCATAGAGCGCGCACTGTTGTTGCGTTGACGCAATGTTTTATCTGCGATGTGGCCGGCGGCTATTTCACGGTGTCGCTGGTGGTTGCGTTGTGGTTGCGATGTGGTTGCGTTGTGGTTCCTATGTGGTCGGTATCAACCACGCGGTCGATAACAAAACGACGTCGACGGCAAAATGTGGTACATGTAAATTATACTATTCATTTTCAATACAAAATGCGACCGACCACGTGTTGTGGTTGTAGTACGTGTGGGTTGGCCCTTAGAATGATTCTTCTCTACCCATATTTCTAGATCCATTTGTGTCACTAAATACCTATAATCTATATACTTTAGCCTCCTGCCAATCGTGGGAGCTTTGGCAACCCCACCCCCTATTAAGGGGGAGGCCTTTGTCTAGCATCGGACATCTTCAGGCTGACAATGATGATGATATATACCTATATATTTATTTCCATGCAGCACGGTGAGATTAAATGTGTTTTTTTTTTACCAAAGTAACTTGGTGTTACGAGATATGCTAGGTTGACCTGCTTGCCTTGATTGTTTATGGAGTACGAAATTATTTATATTACTTAGCTATGATATGATTATGATGATAGAAATCTCAATGTGTATGTGTACAAACTCAATTGTCACTCGTAGTGATGGATCCAATGAATATTACAATACACATTAGTAACTCCGGTAACTCCGGTGCTAGGCCCCCTTTTTTTTATCCAGGGATATTCCTTAATGGATACCACATACCACATAACCACTGGCTCCCCCCGGAGCCAGTGGTTATGTGGGACTCTCCGCCAGAATGGCGGCCTACCCACCAAAAACCCTGGGGTGTTCCATCTCGGTTCTTAGCGTCAAGGCCGCGGGCACGCTTGCGCATTCATCAGCGACCTCGACAGCGCTAGTCCCATCCGGACTCCGTCACGGGGAGCGTGTGCTCCACCCGGCTTGTTCACGATGTGTGGGAACACGACACCCATCGTTCATTCTCGGGAAGGTCACTCGTTGGACGACGGGTTCCCCCGAACCGCCCGCCCGGAGTTCCACGTTATGGGGGTTGGAGGAGGGCAAATGTTCTCCTCCGTCGCCCGGGTCTACGGCGTCGCATTGGGAGGTCAGTAGTGACCTCGCGCTCTCGCTCCGCTGTCTCCTTTTGCGTTATTACATATTCGCAAAAGGAGACGACCGCCTCCCACGACTCCTCGGAACCCAGCATTGAGTTCATCAATGCTGGAAGCGAGAGGTCGGCTCCAACCATATCGATAAGGACACGGCGCTCACTTGTCCATGCAGAGCACTCCTCAAGTGTATGCTGCGCCGTGTCGTCGTCGTGGCCACACTCATGACAAGCGGGTGTTGGTTCCCTACCAGCTATCCTAAATAGGTAGGTGCTAGGCCCCCCCTAATCCTTCGTATCAGTCTACAATCAGCTGGAGTCGTACTGAGATGAGGAAAAGATTCATTCACCATTCCAAAGGTAGCTGGAACCTGAGACCATTGTAACCTACCACTAGTTATTAGTGTAGGTAATGAAACCTGATACTAACGTAATAAAATATAATTTCATTGTGTTGTTCTGTTGACTTATCAATTTTCTTATTAACACTAAAGATTCGTAGCACTGCTACGAGTACGCTACGAAATTTGAAGTAATATGAGTAGCATTTAGAATTTTACATTAGCACCCTTGAAAATACGAAAATAGCTGCTCAAAATTCACTTTGAAATCAGGTAGTCTAGCTTTAAATTTAAAACAAAGAAAAGTTTAGATAAAGGTGTCCTTACCATCCATTAAGTGGTACGAGCAAGGGTTTATCGTATCCGTCACACCAAGCCATCGCAGCAGTCACTAGAGTAGCCAACACGCCACGCCGTGCCACCGCCGGTCTCAGCCAAGCGATTATCTGTTTTAAAAAAATACGACGTTCTATTTACCGAAGTAAAAAGTGTATGGCATTTGATCTGAACTTTCCTGAATACATTCCAAGATAAAATGTTTCGGTTCAGAACTATGACAGAAAAGCTTTCAAGCTTATTTCAGGGCTCTTATTCACGGCTCATAGCGCTGGTGACATAACTTGACTAGAATTTTTTAATACTCGTAGATCACCGAAGACGATCCGGCAGTTTTGGGATGGGTGGCAATTACACGTGGCAATTACTTACAACAGAGCGCATTTATAACCGTGATTTAGATAATGGGTAAGTTAAATAATAATTGTCGGCCTAGTTTGTGTGTTCTTTAAAAGCAACCGTCACATCATGGTGTTGGCTTTCAAGCGGCGTAATTACGCTGACCAACCTGACATTAGAATTTGCTGCTCAGCTTAAACAAAATTATTTACTGAAATTCATGAAGACGTGTGTATTTATTTTTATTTGAAAGTTATAATCATGTGAAGGTCGGACAAAACACTGGACAGAGATAGAAAGCTATGTTATAATAACTATAATGGGACAAACATAACAATTGATATAGGTATAAATATATTATATAGTTCAAACTAAAATCCTGCCAAAATATTAAAATAAGTATTTTATCTACTACTTCTTAATTTTAATTATTCATATTTTATCACATACTTAATTATCTAAACGATCCAATTAACATAGTTAGTAATTGGTAAGAATTTTAATGATATTTAACTTGTTTATCAAATTCTACAACAAAGACAAACAAAAACATTAAACAGAATAGCTGAAAAATATAATGCCTTGCCTATAATTCAATAGGTAAGACAGAACACTTTTAAATTAATCAACACTAACAATTAGAAGTTAGAGCTTCAGCTACCATTCTACCAGTAAGTAAGCAGCATACAGCATGCTGCTTCGCAGTTTAGCAGAATTGGAAAATAAGCTATCATCATCGTCAATCATTTTCCACCTACTACAGAGTCTAGCTAGTATCCTCTTCAGTGCGCTATATTTTCAACCAACATCCAAAAAGGAGTTTCTCAATTTGACAGTTTTTTTTTGTTTGTTACGCGATTACTCCGCCAGTTATGAATTGATTTTGATGTTTTTTTTTTCGTTTGGTAGGTCATACTTCATAAGACTGGTCCCATATAAATCGGTTCAGTAGTTTCGTTTTAAAATCAAAATAACTGGAAAAAGATGTCATGCAGAATCAAAATTGAATTCGGATGTTTTTTTTAAGTATTATTCTTTCTTGCGCCAGTCTCGCCCACTGCTTTCCTGACTTGCTTTCTAAAGTGAGCTAAGTGTAAAGCATAATTGTAATCAGGTTTATCAAAGTCCACTGCTGGAAATACACATGCCCTCGAAGGGCATGTAGGCCATTTTTACTATGCCCAGGGACATATACATATGACACAGACATAGACATGTCTCAGTCATTTCCTTTTATTCAGAAAGTAATTGCAAAAATAAATATTAGCCTTTAAATATTTTTCATAGTAATCTTTGGAGCGTTATATTTTCTTTAACAATTATTGTTGCCGAAAAAAAGAAAATGACAGAGACATGTAGTATGGGTGTAGTATGTATTATAAGTATGTATTTACGAAAAAAATATGTATATAAGTATTCTATCAGCTATCTGGTTTCCATAATACAAGCTTTGCTTAGTATGGGGCTAGATGGCGCTGTGTGTAATAAATGTCCCTCCCAATATATATATATATATATATATTTTATATATACTTCTATATTTGATTTATTTATTTATATTATAAATCTATAAATATAATTATCATGACTTTCACAATTAACTAATAATTAATATCATACAAAAATAAACAACATCAATACATATATTTATATATTTATGTCTACTGTTGACCTAGAATAAAATAAAATAGCAATATAAAAAATAAGTGCTTTTGAGGCAATAACCAGTAAGAAAATAGCGGAATACGTTTGTATGGAGAATCGTTCACCAGATTCCCTCTTAAGTACTGTAATAATTCCACTTGTATCTAAAATATATAAAGAAAACATTGTTTCTTAAGTGTTAATAATACGAGTAGCTCCTACCTCCCGTTGTTAGCCCTGAAGTATGGTTTCACTTCTAGATTACATTGCGAAAGTTAACCTTACGGTAGCTCCAGGGTTCAGCTAATATATAAACTAGTAATTAATTAATTAAATTACATTATAAACGTCGGCAGCTCATCAATGACGCAAAACTTTTGAAACTTTATTAATCGACACCTCTGTACCATGCGCCGCACGAACCAATATAGTAATTATATCAAAGTTGGGCCGACAGAGGTTTATTGAAACTCGATAAAGGGGTTATGTCCTGCTGACATCAGTGGATCAAATAATAAACTTTAAACGAACGGCCTGGAGTGAAAACAAAACGTCTGTAATGAAATTGCTCTAGGTATATATTAAGGGCTTATACATACGGTAGAGCAAGGCTGACAGGAGGTCATTCTATGGAACAGCAGTTTTTTTTCGCAATTACACCTTTGACCCCGACGTAAAAATTGCTCACAATAATGAGTACCTACAATGACTGCCTTTCCGTTTAGAACTCTCGTAACGTTCCGCAAAACTTTGTAAAATTCTAATATTGAGCAAATAGTTATTGTACTATTAGGTAAGCATTTTCCAATATACTTGTGTTGTGTCATTTGTCTGTTTTATATTGTAATTTAATAAATAAATTTATGTTAGCTATCTCATGGCTTTCTTCTATCTATTAAATGGTGCAAACTAACTTTTGTTAATGGTTTTTGTCTACGTGAGGCCGTATCCTAGCGCCTGCACTGCTAGTGTGCAAAGCCGGCAGCATCAACGGCATTATCTGTTTTCACTCCACGAAAAAAGACCGGATGTGATCGAAACTAGTCGGAATATCCGACTTAATTAAACATGAGTAATCCCGTATTAAGTTTAACAAAAAATGGGCCTAATTACGTCAGTTTTCATAGAAAAGGTGCAAACTTACGTTAGTGTAATTCTGTTGTACGTACCTGAGCCCCAAGTTGCATAGGATCTCTTGTGAGGATATCGCTGGCTTTCCTCACCGCTCCATAAACTAGCTCCACGTCCCGGTCGAGGATATAGCATCGCACGTGCTCGAGGATGCATCGGAGATACGATATGGTTACTGTTTGTACCTGTTGGCCAAAAATGATGAATATTACTAAAACAGACGACTCGAACGTGAAATATCAACGGATAGTACCTATGTATGTGGAATCCTTAGAGCATCGAAAGCGAAAATAAAATAAAAGTTACTATCTTGCCGATGCTTGGCCAGGTGTCCAGAAATGAAGCAATTCCACCTAAAAAACGTTTAAACCTTCTAGCTTTTACTCAACTTTATAATTAAAATATACTAAAATAATTAATTTTTAGTAATCAACTTTCATCATCATCATCATCATAATCAGCCTGTCATAGTCCACTGCTGGACATAGGCCTCTCCCAAGGCACGCCACTCAGCCCGATCTTCAGCTATCCGCTTCCAACCACTGCCAGCTGTCCTACGTATATCGTCACTCCATCGAGTCTCAGGACGTCCTACCCTACGTTTGCCGATACGTGGCCTCCACTCTAGAACACGTCTACCCCAGCGGTTATCGGTTCTGCGACAGATATGACCAGCCCACTGCCATTTCAGTTTACTAATACGCTGAGCTATGTCGGTAACCTTAGTTCTCTGGCGAATTACTTCGTTCCGGATACGATCCCTCAGAGAAACACCGAGCATAGCTCTTTCCATAGCTCGCTGAGCGACTTTAAACTTGTGGACCGATCCAACTGTGAGTGTCCATGTTTCAGCGCCGTAGGTCATAACGGGTAGGACGCACTGATTGAAAACTTTCGTCTTGAGACTTTGTGGGATGGGTGACGAGAAGACTTGACGTAGTTTCCCGAATGCTGCCCAGCCCAGCTGAATTCTTCTTTTGGCTTCACTCTCAAAATTGTTTTTACCTAGTTCGAGCGTCTGCCCTAGGTAAATATATTTTTCAACTATCTCTAGAGTGAAGCCATTTACGGCAACCGGTCCCGGAACAACGTACTCGTTGAACATGACCTTGGTTTTATCCAAGTTCATCCGGAGACCGATGCGTTGAGAAGAACTAGCTAGACCGTCCAGCATCCATTGAAGGTCCTCCAGCGATTCAGCCATTATGACGATGTCATCTGCAAACCGTAGGTGTGATATGTGCTCGCCATTAATATTAATGCCACGTCCTGTCCAGTCCAGCATCTTGAAAATATCCTCCAATGCGTTCGTGAACAATTTCGGGGAAATAACGTCCCCTTGCCTCACGCCTCGACGCAGGTGGATATGTTTCGTCTGCTGGTTCTGAACTTGGACGGCCATTGTTGCGGCGTCATACAGACATCTCAACACCTCGATATATCGCCAATCGACTTGGCATCGCTGCAAGGACTCCAGAACAGCCCAGATTTCGACCGAGTCAAAAGCCTTCTCATAGTCCACAAACGCCAGGCAAAGAGGCTGATTGTACTCTTTGGTCTTCTGTACAATCTGCCGTACTGTGTGAATGTGGTCCATGGTGCTGTACCCACTTCGAAACCCGGCCTGCTCCGGGGGCTGAAACTCGTCGAGTCTTCGCGCAAGACGATTCGTGATAACCCTAGAGAACAGCTTATAAACATGACTCAGAAGCGAAATCGGTCGATAGTTTTTCAGTAGGGTCTTATCACCCTTCTTGAAAAACAATATGACCACGCTTCTGTGCCATGCCTGTGGAGTTCTCCCGGTAAAGAGGACGGTATTAAATAATTCTTGGAGCTCTTTAATTATCGGCGCTCCACCGGCCTTTAAGAGCTCTGTCGTAATCCCGTCCTCACCCGAGGCTTTTCCATTTTTAAGCTGCCTCAGGGCTAGCACGATCTCTTCCGGGCTGATGTCAGGCAGATCTTCTGTGAAGTGGCGCGTCAATGCAGCTCTGCCGTCCTCGGTGCCAGGTTGGAGATGAGGAGCATGCGATGCGTACAACCGGCCGTAAAAGTCTTCCACTTCCGAGAGGATCTCTGGTCTGGAAGCGACGACTTCCCCAGTCGCGGTGGTTAACTTCGTCAGGTGGCTTCGACCAAGGGGCTGGACGAACACTTTCGACCCCCGATTTTGCTCAATTGATTTTTCAATCAAGAGCGTGTTTAATGATCGGAGGTCACGCCGTACCAGCTTGGTGATTTTCTTGTTAAGTGCCACTTGTTCTGACGAAGTTAACGAGGGGCTATCTCGTCGTTCTTCCATTAATCGCAGAGTTCCTCTCGAAAGTTTTGACTTTCTGCCTTTGCGTCGCAGTTCGCAGAATTTTGTGCCCTCATCTCGGAGGACATCCACTACTGTGTTGAGTTTCTGGTTCACATCATCTGTTGTTTCCAAGGCAGCGAATCGGTTTTCCAGCTTTAACTGGAACGTTTCAGATCCAACTACGGTTTGGAGAAGGTTCGGACGGAGCGTTGACTTCATCAATCGGACCCGCTCAAGCTTGATGTCGATATTCAGAGAGCCTCGTACCAGTCTATGATCACTTCCGGTTTGGAACCTAGTGATCACCGAGACATCTCTGAATATGCGCTTTTTGTCCGTAATGATGAAGTCTATCTCATTTTTTGTTCGTCCGCCGGGGCTTTGCCACGTCCACTTTCTTTGGGGCTGCTTTTTGAAAAACGAGTTCATCATGAAAAGCCCCTCTTTCTCGAGAAAGTCGACGAGCATTTGCCCCCTGTCGTTCCTCCTGCCAAAACCGTGTGGTCCTACTACCGATTCGCCGCTAGTCTGTACTCCCACTTTAGCGTTAAAATCCCCCATAACAACGTTGAAATGGGCTCTGGAGGTCCTGTGTAAGGCCTTAGATATATCCTCATACAGAGTTTCCACCTCCGAATCTGGGTATGAATCCGTGGGTGCGTAAACCATCACTACCTTGAGGCTGTACCTCTCGGTTAGCTTTACAACTAGGTACGCAACCCTCGGAGACACACTTGCGATTTCTAAAACGTTGTTACAGAGGGTTTTATGAACCAGAAACCCGACAGAATCAGAATCAACTTTAGTAGGTATATATTTTTCTTTAGTTTATTAAGAAAAACTCCGTAAGTAATCCCATCTTTCGACGGCTTTCGTATCACCTTGCAAAACTTTACAATTAAACTACCAGACACACTAATGAGATACCTACCAAAAACTCACAAAATTCCCGCGTACTACTCGTATATGTATTTGTGTAATTTAAACGCACAAAGCTGTGGGAGTTTTCAACTCTACCCGCATGATTCGATGCTTTAATTCTTCATCAAATAAACACATCTTATTATAACCATATTACGACTAGAGAACGCGTATATTTATTATAAAGTTCTATCGACATTATTTGTTCGCTTTCATTCGTTCTTCAGTTCCAACGTTTACGCGATTTTCAGCAGATAGGTAACTTAAGCTCCAATTAAGCTCCAAGCTAGCGGAGAAGAATGCCAGCAAAGCTCATGAAACTCGATCGTATTTCGGTTAGGTTGCACAACGTTTAGAGGTGATGTTGTCCAATTAAAATGAATTGCGATAGAAATGATTCGCACATTTCTGAGTAAGTAGTTATTTCAGAATGCGTTCGGCGATTTTAGGTACATGTACTTTTTTGTTTTACCTTTACAACAATCACAACTATGTACCTACAGTCTTCTTTCTAAACTAACCGACTTCAAAATAGGAGGAGGTACTCAATTCGCTTGTATGTCTGCTACCTCGGAACTCCGTCATTTATATACCAATTTGAAAAAAAAGGTTTGTTCGTCAATATCGTATGTTAAGTAGTTTGATTTTTAAACCAAAATAACCGGAAAATAGATGTCATCGAGGTAATCAAAATTGAACTCGATTGATTTGTCAAATAAAATGTAATTTTTTAAATCTACGTTTGAGGCATATTCTTTGCACAATGCTATTTATTCACTTTCGATTACCTGGATGACATCTTTTTTCCAGTTATTTTGATTAAAAACCCACTACTACAACTACTAAACCGATTTCGATTTAATTTATATGGGACCACTTCAGGAGACAAAAAACGAATCATCAAAATCAATTCATAATTGGCGGAGTGATCGCATAATAAACAAACAAAAAACAGTCGAATTGAGACATCCTTTTTCAAAGTCTGTAGAAATAAAATATGACACGTACCTATCAAAAAATGATATTATGTAAGGTGCCTGGGAATGTCCTAAAACTGCTTCCAGAACCACCGGACAGCATTTTGCGATGCCCAAGCCGCCTGCCAAGCGTGGGAATTATGGCAATCCCTCCTTAATAAGGGAGAGGCCTTCGTTCAGCAGTGAACGCCTTCCGGCTGATGATGATATAATGTTTGTGTGTTTCTATTTTAACATTATATTTTTGAGAGGTGTCTTAATTAACATTTGTTTGTGTCTCCAGAGCCTAGTAGTAGGTTATTTATTTTATAGCCTGATTTTTTATTTTGTGTCCAAAAATTACTTACCTTCACAAACAGCAGGCTAATCATGTAACTCTTCGGGATCTCGATTCAGATCGCGATTTGTCATAATTGTCACTTTTCATTGTCCCGCCAAAACTCATACAATACAATTCAATATAACTTTATTGCACACCAGAAATATAGAACAACTTACAAATAATCAGGGTACAATAACATTATTCATTACTCATTTGACCCTGCAGGGCAGGACGAAACGCCAAAAGACCGACGGTTTTGCTTAACTTAATCAATTCATTCGTTCGGTAACGATAGCGAGAAAAATCCCACCGTGATACCGTGAAGCTGTGACAGTGACAAGTGTAAATTTTTGACAACTCGTATCCGAATCGCGATCCCGAACAGTTACATGATTAGGCTGCCGAAATCACAAACTACTAAAGAAAAACAAAAATTGCGCTCGAAATATATTACGTGAGAAAACATTATATTCATAAGATAAACCTACGCGCGTTAGAGATTCATTAAAGTTCCTGATTAATACAATCGAGATTAGACCTGGTTGTTTTGCCGTTAATGGCCTAACTCTGCAAAACTGGAGAGTTGGGTACGTTCAAACAGGTAAGCGGCAGGTTTAGGCAGAGGTGTTCGAAGTTAGGGTAATGTAGTAATGCGAGTTGGCCAACTGCGCGATAAGGCAGGCGGGCGGTAATGACGGGTAACTGAGCTATTACGCTATTACTTACGTTTGTGTGCTGATATTATAGCAAGTTTCCGGGCAGGGTGCTCCGATAGTTGTAACAAGTAGAGATAACTACAGTCCTTACGTTATAAGCCGACGCTATTTCAGTGTAACTTAAAAGTCGTTTAAGTACATTAGACGCCCTAATTTATTGCCACAAATAAATTTAATAAATAAACGCATCAGATATATAAGAAAACAACACCGCTAGTAGGTAGGTATAACATTGTGTGTGGTTTCTAATATCACTTTTGCAATTGAGAACTCTTACAAAGACCTCAAAAAATTAACACAACCAGGCTTACGGGAACCGTTCGATAGTGGTAAGCATCACGCCTGCTTATAATAGCAGTAGCTGTACAAGAATTGGGAGCTTGCGAACAAAATCTTACGCCACACTGCACTGTGCTCGTCATACTGAAATATTAGATAACGGCTGCCCAGTTTTTTTAAAAAATAAATTGTAATATTGATTTGAAATCGAAACAGTAAAGCTCGCTACATTATCTGCTTCTATACTATTGTACCTACCAAAACCTACAAACTTCGCGAAAAAGACTTAGACCCTACAACTAACGGAGTTGTCCTCGTTCGCGGTCGCTTAATTAAAATAGTAAAAAGATATGTACCTACTTACTCATCAGCCAGAAGACGTCCACTGCTGGACGAAGACCTCCCCTTAATAGGGAGGGGTTGCCATAATCCCCACGCTTGGCAGGCGGCTTGGGGATCGCAGAGTGTTACCACCGTTAACTAAGAGGACGCTGCTGCCCGTCCTCTGGTGGTTCTGGATGCAGTTTTAGGACATGCCCAGGTCCATGTACCTACTTAACTCTTTTTTAAATAGACTTAACTCTTTTTTAATTAGACTTCGAAAACTGTGTACTATTCTGCATTTGAATCTACCACCAAGACGTTAGAATAGAGGCTTTGGATGCGTTATCAAAATGGACTAATAAAATACTCACAGCAGCGAGCAAGAAGTCGAAGTTGCAGACAGTAAGGTCCTTCAGCTTGGAGAAGTCTCCAGCAAGCAGAAGGTGGAGCCAGGACTCTTCCACGTGTCTCTGAGTGAAGGCAGCGGCTGTCCTGCTTGCAGAGTGGAACGGGGTCGAGTCTAGGAGAGCGTCGTCGTCATCCGGCGCACAACCTAGAGCAAAAGATGAATTAATGTATAGGTAATATACGATTCAACTAAGACAAAATGGAAAAAATACTTGAAAATTCGAGTGGCAGAGGGCTTATCATATCTGTCGCAGAATTGGTAGGCATTGGGGTGGACGAGTTCCAGAGTGGAGACGACGAATTGGACTACGTAGCGGAGACTCCTGAAATCCTGGATTCCACGACACAGGACACATCTCATTTTTGTAGTGGTAGGATTCTACTGTAGTCCGCCTAGGGAAGTACCACCTTTGCCAGTTATTCAACCGCTAAATAGTAGTGTGCAAGCATTACTGTGTACTGGCTTGAAGGGCAATGTTACCAGAGATATTACTGGGTATGAATATATTTAACATCTAATATCTCAGGGTGACGAGCGCAGTGCAGTGCGGCGCAGGATTGTGTTCTCAAGTTCAAAATTCTGGCACTGCTACTGTTAGTGGCAGGCATGACGCTTACCACCAGGCGAACGTCTTGCTGGTCTCGTCACATGATTGTATAAAAATATAGTTAGTGTGTGGATCCAGGGTTCAAATTGACATTGTTTCAAATCTTTTTTTATACTCAACTAAAGCCTTTTTTTAATGCCTTGACTAGATGGAGTGACGATATACGCAAGACAGCTGGCTGGAAGCGATTAGCCGAAGCATGGGCATACTTTAGGAGAGGTCATGTCCAGCTGATGGCGATGATTTTTTTTTGACTTCATTATTATATTTACCTAGTTCTTGAGCATCAGAGTTATCGGTGTCGTCGCCATCGTTGAGAAAGTTGGCAAAGTGTAAGGCGGCTAGGTCTGAGTGAGCGTCTCTCAGCGCGCTCTGCACTCGCACATATCGCCGTCTCGCTCGTGCGCCCGCGCCTGCCGCGCGCCATCCCCATGTACTCCGACCGGAGACTACATTCTCTGATATCAGAGGCTCTGGAAAATGTGTGGAAAATGTTAATATGACGTACAAACTCGTATTGACGCTGTAACATTTTCTCTCGTTTATTCAATGTTTTACGGAGTTTTTGCCACCTTGTAAGAATGACAGCGGCTATTTTATACAGGCTGACTGGTAAATATTTTACAGAATGAATGAGATCATTTGTCAATTCTTGTTTCAAATACGTTAAATAATTACATTATTACATAACTTAGTTACCAAATATTAAAAAAAATATGTCCCTTTTGGGCAAAACGGATTCTCAACCAATGAGTCTACGCCACAAGGCACCTGTCTACCGGTACAAAGCCTGTGGTGTAGTTACCCCTGCAGTGTTTACACGGTCCGAATATTATTACATAATTATTATAGCATATTATTTTCTAAAATTTCTTGTTCGTTTATCCACATTAAAAAAAACTGGTTTTCATTTTAGGTGACGATGGGTTATCATGTTCTTGAGCCTATGCTGAATATTTCCATAATCAGCCTGTATAACATGGGTATGGGTAGCGAGAATTAGTGTTATTAAAAACTTACTGACTGTACACAGACAGACTGTAGGATTCAGTAGACTCAAAAATATAATTTCATAGCACAAACACCTCATCATCATCATCAACAGCCAGAACACGTCCACTGCTGGACGAAGGCCTCCCCCTTAATAGAGAGGGGGTGTCATAATCCCCACGGTTGGCAGGCGGCTTGGGGATCGCAGAATGCTCACCACCGTTAACTGAGAGGACGCTGCTGTCCGTCCTTCGGTGGTTCTGGATGCAGTTTTAGGACATACCCAGGTCCAAACACCTACCTCTAGATATTTATTTATCTATCAAACGTCGAAACAATAGCAATTTGGAAATAGCTATGTCTTTTCTTTCACAACAATAATTCTACCCCAAACACTCGCCTGCTCAACTAACATTATCTAACAAACTTCACACAAGTTACAAAGCAATTCCATGTAACACGTACTCATCATATATTTGGCGACACACAGCGTAGAAAAGTTAAAGTTCGCGTCCTTCAGCGTAATAACCGCGTCGCTGTTGCTCGTAGGCATCAGAAGTTCCAGCAGTTCTAGTTCGGTCAGCCCGAACTCCGAGCAAGTAATGTAGCCTGCAAACAATAGAAAACAACTGAGCGACGATCTTCAAGTTTCCACTAGTAATTGAGGTTAACAAGCTAGCTGTGTTTCAATACTAGTTGGTCGGGATTAACGATATGAAGTAAGTAGCTCACGTTTGTTACAGAACTTTTGTGGTTAATGATTGTGTATGAGGCTGTGGAGGCTTTGTTTCTCGAGGCTTTTGTTACTAATTGGGCAATGTAGAGACTAGGCCAAAGTTTTACTAAAAGTACTAATCGGTATAGCGTTATCTACACTTGGCGCGACGTATTTGTTACTAAAAGTTTCAAATTGAGCTACCTGCCTTAGTAATACAGAATGTCCTAGAAGTCGACGTCAAGCCGGTAGCGGATACAGTCTATCGTAATCTATATATAGTCGTAATAGTTATCAGAAAAATATTTAAAAAAAACGAAGTTATATGTATATTTAAAATGATAGGCATTTTAAACATTGAGAAAAGTTAGAAACAAAAATTTACAGAAACGTTAAATGTTATTTAAAAAAAATGAATTGTAATAATGGGAGTTAAAACACTACGACAGGATGTAGATTTTCTCGAATTTTTTATATGCCTATAATATTTTTTTTCTGTTAACTATTATGACTTGGCCTCGCACCCGCTTCCGGCTTGACGTCGACTGCTGGGACACCCTGTATGTACTACGTTATCTATGTAGTGTCTTACCTACATCAGAACCATACTACAAAACATAGGTTTAATTATAACAAAAAGAGTTTATGTAAATGCACATGTCAAAACTACTTAAATACAACTTATAACCTAGGTAAAAAAAGCATTAATTGCATAAATGCATTCTCTGAGCTAGCTGCTCCTAGAGCTGACATGCCTCAAAGAATAATCTTTGCTATCTTTTGTGTATTCATAAGCTTTGGTGCTTTAATATGAATAGACTGTGGAGAGTACGTCGAACAGGGCCAACTAAGATGGCACACGGAATTCTAGTCCTATACAAGTTTCAAAGACGTCGCACCAATTGTAAACAGCTTCCACGGATACATTTAAAAATAATAAAAATCACGTACTTGCCAGTTTGCTAAACGCTTTCGCGCCAAATACGACTTCCAGATTATCGAAGGCACTATCAATGTAATCTCCATAACTCTTATTTTCTGCTGATTCTTCAATAGCATCTAAAAAGTGGTAGCAGTTCTGAATTTTAAATTTCTCCTTCTGTGCAGGAGTTAACTGTAGCTGTTCTAAAGGTACCGCTGTTGTACAAACTAAGAATACGTTTCTCGGTAAAGACATTGGAAGCCAAGATAGCCCCGTCACAATATCACATTCCAAGGGATTCACTCTGTGGACATTGTCTATAAATATCAACAAAGTCTCGTTTTCCATATCCTCACACCTTTTTAGTAAGCTTTGGAACCAGTTGTTTATGTATAAAGGGTCGAAGCTTGCGTCTTTAGGTAGGTAACCTTCTGGAATGTTCAGGATTATCGATATCTGCTGGCACATAACTCGCAGCAGCTCTAGGTTGTAGGCCGATCTCGGCGTGGCAGCCGAAAATCTTATTACTCTCAGTACCGGCTTTGGGAATATTTCCTCACATTTGAAGTACAGATGCGTTAATAGAGTGCTTTTTCCTGAAGCGTCGGGTCCGTAAATTAAAACAGGCGGGTGTCGTGTGCGGTTTTCGTAATTATCCTTAGCGTTACTTAAAATAGTCTTCGCCATCTCTTCGATTTGCTTAACAGTAACCTTATACAAATGATTATGTTCTACACATATCCTAAGGTGAGTGATGTGTTCCTGAAACACTTCCTGAAAATGTAACAGTTATTTAGTGTAAGTATTACACAAACAAACAAAAAATACTAAAAAGGATAGCCATGTTAATAAAAAAACGATAAAAGCATGGATGTATTTCAAGAAGGTTTGAATAAATGCCTATGAGTAGAGTAAATGCAGAAACGAAGGCCTAAAGAGTAAATTGAAAAAAAGAATAATGTCGAATCTACACATCGGAATAAGAGCAGGTAAATAATGATCATAAATAATAATTTAATATAATTCGCATTATTTTCAAAGTTTTGTAATTTTTTTGCAACCATACAATAGTAAATAAATATTCTATTTAACCGAGGGAAATAATTTGTTGAATTTATTAAACGCGTATGCTACTTAGGTATATAATAAAGTCAAAGTACAAGTAACAATTTGATTACGAAACCCTAGAAACTCTATTAACAAAGGTGGATTAGCTTTCTCTCTCCTCGCTCACAATCACATATACACACATACATGCACCCCACACCTACACACACACACACACATAACACTCAAGCACCACACACACACACACACACATACGAAACTCATCACCACACACACACTAACACACACTTACACTCACAACAACACACCACCCACACACACTCACTTAACTATACCATTTTTATCTATCTTAAGCTGTATTAGTTACATTTTTATTGTTATCTCATATTCTGGGAAGACACTGTCTGCTGCAACACAGCTCACGCTAAAGCTGCAGGCAGGGTTGTTCAAATTCTTTGTTCATATTATGTTTATGAAACAATAAACTATTTTGTATTTGTATTTTGTATTTGTAAAGTTTTGTATGTTTGGATATTTGTTGCTCAATCACACAAAAGTGGCTGAAGGTATTTGGATAAATGTTGTGTAGAGATAGGTTTGAAATATCATATAGGCTATTTATATCCCAGAAATCACGGGTGAAGCCCGGGGCACTGCTAATATTCTATATAACCGAGTGAAATGATTTGATAAAGAGACGCTAATATCCTTTGATCAAACACAGAAGAGCTTATCTTCGTAAAGCCCGCATCGACAAAATGTTAGACAAACTACAAAGTTTATATTTATCTAGATAATAAATCATTTCGAATAGACATTAATCACTTTGAAATTATTTTCAAAATCATACATTTGTGATAAATTATTAGCTCGAAGATGGATTTATAAAATAACAATATCGCCTGAATAAATTTCAATTCAATGTCAGTTATTCCATCTGCTTCTGAAATTGCTATCTAAACCCATATTAAAATTCAGTCAGTATTTTCTGTTACATTTTTCATTTATTATCCTAAAAGTTAGTTTAATTAAGTCTAAAATTTCATCTCTTTAGAAATAAAATGGGTAACGTGGGACAGACAAATCAAAGCAAGTACCGACAAATTAGTTTCTAAAATATGTAATACTAAAAAGTTAGTATTTGAATATTAATTAATATAAGCATTGAAAAATTGTCCTTGGTTTCGTGTAAGTTGTTTGAACATTCCTAGCAAAATATTCGAAAAATACTGCTACCTGGAACTAAAATATGAAGTTTCTAAAAATATAGAGGTATAATAATATCATATATTATTGCTATCGCAATTATTGCTCTGCATATTATTGGGATGTCTCCCTATAAAGTAGTTGGCAATACGTTGGCGGTCTACTTCGGTATGCGTCTTTAATATCATCCTCTTAGGGTTGATTTTAATGTTATGCAGTTTATAGGCGAAACCTATGACCGCCTCTGATAATTCAATACATTTCAATGCCGAAACCCGAAAGATGGCACGAACACTGTCAATCGGAAGCGATCTTGAACATTTCTATACTATTTTATTTTGAAAACTGACGTGTTGTTGACACATTTTTGTTTTATTTATACGGGAATACTCACGGGAATAATATTTTTACATAATACATTTCTATACTATTTAGAATGTTGTCAGTGTATAGGTAGTTAAATTGCTATTTGTATAGTTAGTCAAGTTACAATAAGTAGTTCGATTGTATGTACGTATCTTGTATTCGTCGTAAAACAAAAATAGCTAGTTAATTTTACCTGTACAGTCTTTTTTCTTCCCTTTCCCTGATCAGGCTCAGTGCTGAGGCTGTCATCTATTAACGAGCCAACTGCAGCATGAACCTTTTCCCTGAATGGAGCCAGCTTTTCTTCACTGTCTGACGCGCCATCTGTTCTTGACGAGTCTGCTGATGACGCCCTGATAAACACAAGTTAGTTATATCATACGCTAATGGCACGTTTTGGCTTCGTTTTTTATAACTGATGTCACCGCTAAAGCTTAAAACATTTTCCAAATGCTTAGTGATGCAGTTTATTTTACCTATACAGAAGTTATTACCTACTAGGCTAAATTTTCCTAACTCACAACTCTAATCTCACAGAATTGACCCCTACCGTACCCCCTACCCTTCACTATTGTTGAACCTTTTCGTTACAGATTGTATAGTACGTATGGACAAGAAATTAAACGGCATAATAATATTTTTTTATTAATTTGATTCTTTATTTTCTCTAAATACATAAATGTACAAAAGACGAGCAGAAGGGTTGGGAATTGTATCATTTTCCAATCCTTATCGAGTTTGCTTGGTGGAATATGAACCAATCATCCCTCAGGGGTAGGGTTTAGCCCAGTAGCTGATGCAGTACCTAAGCTACTCGTCGCTTTATTTAAATCGTTTTCCAATAAAAGTGTACCAATTCGCGTTAAGGCAGGTACATACCTATATTTTATCATATACCTATGAGATGATTCTCGATCCTCTATTTATTGACCTTAAATAAATCTCGCATCTTGACGTGAAAGTTGCATGTGAGGTCTTTCAGTATCATTAGAAGAACCAACACGGTATTAGGTCCTGCCCAAAATCTCACTCGTTCCGCGTCAAACCCCTACATGCGTCGTAAATCATTCATGAAGGCAGAACACCCGACTAGATTATAGGTAAACACCAATAAGCCAGGAATGGTTAAATCCTTTTCACGTGCGCAATTTTGTTGGCAAAATAAATAGCTTTCATGAACTTTACTGTGATTTTTAGATCGTCCAATTTATTTCGGTTTTGCGTCGATTTTGTTTGGTTAATTTGTCTTTACGGTAGGTACAGAATTGGACATGATTGTGGGCTCGATAAAAGAGCTGTCCACATTTTTGATTTGTCCTTATTAAATTGGTACGCTGTATGCTGTGTAGGCATTTATCAACAGACTTTAAAAAAGGGAGGTTCTCAATTTAACCGTCCAAATTGTGAATTGATTTTGATGATGCTTTTTTGATTGGAAGGTCGTATTTCAGAAGTGGTCCCATATACATTTTATCGAAATCGGTTCATCAGTTTGGTTTTTAAATTAAAATAACTGGAAAATAAATGCCATCCAGCACTATTCTGGAAGTACCCCGTCTTATAGGCGCCAGTTTTACACAGATTTAGGCTGACTGCATATTCACGCTTTTTATCAACGCGGATGGAAAGTGCACGGTGCACGGGCGGGGTTTATCGCATTACGAAATTGACCCGCGCCGACGCTGATGGCAGAACGCGCGTGGTTCGCCGGCGCTACTCTAACGCACGGCAATCTGCGCGATTCTATAAAAACGTTATACAGTTTTGCGCAAGTCATCAGCGCGATAACAAGCCGCGCTGACGAAAACCGTGACTGTGCACTAAATTTAATTATTTCTCTGTGAATGTTTCTGTTACATTTTAATTGATTGCGATTCTAAAACGAAGATAATGCATGAAATATTTGGCTCTATATTTTGTACTTTACCAGATTTACCACCCAAAATCTATTGAAATTCGATTGCGGTCGTTACAAAAGATGTGAAAGGTCAACCCTAGATGCTATAATCAAATTATGGGCCTAACTTACATTGTTTATCAAATTTGGGTCAGTGCCAGTCCGGTCGCCGTAACTACGATCTATACCTAGCGGGAATTAATTGAAATTCTCGCACAAATCAGACCCGATGGCCGGAAAACCGCTGCCGTCTCCGGCCTACGTTCTACGCCTAATTAACTATGACTCATGCTGCTCCCCGCTGTTCTCTAATAATGGAAGGAAATAGCTATATTAGGATGTAACACGCAATTCAATAAATACTACTGAAATAGGTTTATGGCAACGCGTTTAGTTCGGCTATTTAATACGAGTAAGTTAAGGGTGTGTGTTGAGTAGCCTTCAAGTAGTGAAAGATCCCATGTTTACAACAGACCGAATGAGGTTATGTAATATGTAGTCCTAATAAATTAGGTACACTATAATGCTAAATGCCATCTCTATTAGCCAAAACAATTTCTAAATCCAAAAGGAATATAGATTAAATAAATAAATAAATATCGGTGGACATTTCACACAGCGCCATCTACCCCAAACTAAGCAAAGTTTATACTATGGAAACCAGATAGCTGATAGAATACTTACAGATACTTAGCTGATAGATTGTGTTAAATATCCACCAAAGATATTTAAAACCAAAATGTATTTATATTTTTTTGTATAAATAATTTATTTATTACCGTCACGCCTGATTTTAAGCTAAGATGCGATCTACAAGCAACGGTGTCATTCTTGCTCAGAAAAAAATCCGGGAAAATAAGTTACAACTTACTCTAGTTTTATAATATGCCCGTCTGGTAAGGCATCTTCGAGCTTCCTCTTGAGTTCCTTCAGCCTGGATTGCGCTAGCGCAGTGAGCTTGGACTCGTCAGGTTCAGGGTCAGTCACATCGCGGAATACTGCTACCATGCCCTTTGGATGGACGCCGCTCGAGAGGAGTTCTGAAAGAAATTCAATTAATTAGTCTAAAATAAAAGCCTTAGTTTCTTCAACTATCTATATATATATATTTTTTAGGTATTATAATTAGTTAATAAGCTATTATATTATTATAGATATATAGATAGAAAATCTTTATTGTGCACACCAAAAAAACAATTGAAAAAAAGAAACAAGAACCTTTTGAGGTAGTGCCATAATTGGCGGCCTTATCTCTAAAAGCGACCTCTTCCAGGCTAACATAAGGAAGAATTTACACATGAATATAGACGGGAGATGCTACAAACACTTTTAAATTATTGAAATATAAATATAACCTACATATTTATATATACATATATATATATTTATATATACGAGTATATACTACTTGAATATATAAGTAATACATAATACACAATACAAATAGATACATGAAAAATGTACATAATAACAGTACAAATTTATTGCAAACACACGACAAATGATACAATAACGAACGTAGATATAGATATTTATAAAATAACAGTAACAAATTAAAGCTCACTTCAATTTTTTCCAGCAGAGTACAACTAGACAGTGTTCCTTCACTTGATGTTTGAAAATATTCATTGACTGCGATTGCCTGACAACGACCGGGAGGGAATTCCATAAGCGAATGGCTTTCACAGAAAACGAATCCTCATAGAAGATGCAGGCATGCTTTGTGGTAACAAGCAATATATGGGTCGATTGCCTCAAAGAACGGGAATGAGTAGAGTCGCGGAAGAATTTAAAACGTTCCTTGAGGTAGCCTGGAGTGGAAGGATTAAGAAGAATGTTGTAGAGAAGGGAAAGAATATGAGCATTTCTACGAAGGCAAATGGGGAGCCACTTGTGCTCAGCGCGAAACTGAGAGATGCGGTCATACTTGCGTAAACCAAATATAAGCCTTATGCAGAAGTTTTGAAGGCGCTCAAGTTTGTTAAATTAGTCTTGAGGGAGATCTAGATAACAGACATCGGCGTAGTCTAGAATAGGAAGCATGTATGGCAGCAGAAGCAATATGGTATGGCGAAACCATTAAATTCGACCTGAGGAAGTGTTGACTAATCTAGTCTAGAAATCAGACGAGAGCTTCCTTTTGGAAGGGTTTACTTTCAAACCATACGCTTTGCTCCATTCCAGAATATGAACGAGGTCATTGTTAAAATAGCAACGATTGCATCATACCTATTTTCGGGTGGAGCATGGGAATAAATCTGAAGATCATCGGCATACATGTGGTATGAGGAAGAGAGGTTGTGGGATATAGTGTTAATAAAGAAGGAAAAGAGAGGAGGAGATAGCATACCACCCTGCGGAACACCGGCAGATGTGTCACACCATGAAGAGAAGTTCTCATCAAGGCGAACCCGCTGCCTGCGACCACAGAGATAGCTGCTAAACCACTCTACTGTAGAAGGAGATACGTTAAAAGAGCGTATAAAGCTAGGAGATTATTATATTGTTCATTGTTGTATAAGATTATTTGTACGTATATATAACTATAGCTGGGTAAAATATACCAAGGAAAAGTAATTAAAATGTTTGTGCGACCAACTAGATAGATTCCTCTTAGAAAGTATTGATATAGAAAATTAAATTATGATGTTGTAGTTTCGCTATCCGCACTAGCCCAACAGTGGGAAGGCTGATGCTATACAGAAGTTAAAAAAAAACACAAAAATCGTTTCACAAATGTTAAAAGTAAATGGTGTTCATATAAAAATGTACCTAATACGCTTAGCCCTTTTTGCCAGCAGTTTATTATTTTATGCTCATAGAAATAGGGAATATTACCAGTAAAGCTTAGTTTCATAAATATCCACGTGGCAATGGGGTAGAGCAGTCACTACAAATAGAACTAGAAATAGGTTTTCAATAGTACCAACTTAACAAACCCATCGGGCCTGAGATACTTTCTCCCCGCAGCGGCAGTTTGCCCGTAATTGGCTGCGACGGGCAGAATCAGTTCCACTTATAGTTTGCGATAATAATTTTCGATGGGAAATAATAGAAATATAAGTAAGTGTGTTTTTTTATACTAAGTTTTCTCAAACATGCTTATGTAGCTCAAGAGACATACTCTATACTTACCTAAATTTAGGGCACCTACCCAAATAGTTCAACGCCTAAAACTGCCCTTTGTCTTTACTTTATGGAAGAAACCACATTGTGATAGTCTGATAGATATCGGCGAAGTACAACTTATTCTTTAGATTTGAACTATTAAGCGCCTATAGGTGCTCATTGCATAATATAAACTGCTGTCCGATCGACTATACTGGTACATTCAGTTTCAAATAAATACATGACAAAGTCCAGGATAATTGCTAAGACCTATACGACGCTGACCTGGAAATACGATTAATAAAAAGTTACCTCTTAATCGAATAATAATAACTTCGTAATCTGCAAAATACTCTCAATAAGATCTTGATACTTTTCGTAATAATTGGATAGATTATATGGGAGGGATTATGCGCTTAAATTGTAAAATAGTTTTATTTAATAATATTAACTGTAAAGAAGAAATACCTAAACTATCGAGTGTTGAAACCAGTTTAAATGAAACCTTTCCTGCCGCCCAGCTCAGGCAAGGAGGGAGGAGGGCGGGGAGGACTTAATCAATTATTATCAAGAAACAGTTACATTTTAGACATAATTTAAGTGAGTTTAGATCTATTAACAAAATCTCCTAGAATATACTGCTATTAAGTAAAGTAAACATTTATTCAGAAAACACTAGAAGCTTCTGTGTTATAATATTTGCTTACTTGTAGTTATTTCAACAAATTAACACTGGCACGTAGCTTCAACTATCTAAATTGCAGCAAATCCGATTACGCCGTTGTTTTGTAAGGTAATTGGATTACGTGATGGAAACGGGTAAAGCTGACAAAGTTTTGCCATGAAAAGCTTTTCAATAGAACGAAACGAAATAGAGTTTCAGCTGCGACATCATTCTGAAAATATGGCTTACAAGTTTTGTAATAGACAACAATGCTGAGCAAATTGGGTTTTGTTTTGTAACAGAAAAAGCACCTATTTTCTGCTACGCATCCGTAGCTGTTTGCTACGAACGCGTAGCAAATTGCTAATAATTTTGAAAATAAAATCCTGACAATCTGTTTTCTATTATTACACTATGATGATAGAATAGAATAGTTTATTGACCTTAATGTTTTCTTAAATTAAACACGAACTAAAATTAATAAGTAACAGTACATTTAAAATAATAATTATAATTAAAATAAACAAATTGAATTTGAAATTAATTTTTAAACAAAATAAATGAATTCGAGATTAGCAATTGGTAAAGTTGAAATTAAAATTAGTAATAATGTCGTAAATAATTATGTATTTTATATTATATGTAAGGCAAGGATATCCAGTATATTTAAGAAAGCATCTGGATAAGATTGTTGCAAAACATAAATTGTCAGAGAAAAAAATAAAATATCTTTGTCGATGCAGCTGCCGATGATAATAATAATATTAATTAGCAGAGATAAATTATAATAATTATAATACATTATTAATAATACTCGTAATTGCGCCACAATAAGACACTGACAATAAGATGAGTATTTTTTTAAACTAAAAAATGTTTAGTTGATAGTATTAATGACATTAAACCTATAAGATTATTTAATTAGCAACCACAGTTATGGAACTTTTTGTAGACTATTTTGTAGCTGTTTGATATATACCAATTTTTACTATATATTGTAGCGATGTGTTAATATTCAAATTAAAAAAAAAAATATATCTACTCGTTATTTATTCACATGAACAAGTTTTATTGTTCTTATTTCACACAAGCTTTTAACCGTTGTCGACGTAATAAATGGAGCTCATCGCGGAACGGGAAGCGATGGAGTTATTAAGTTTTCCTATAAACTTTTCTCGATCTAGATTAAGTTCGTTAAGATAAGCTTCGTTCCAGATTGAACACAACAATGGACGATTTTACGTCATGAAATTGAAGAAATCTTATCGTAAAAGGTTAAAGCTCTCCGGTAAATGAGCTGCGTTACAGCGGCATTAAAAATTAAGAATTTCGCTCTCCCTCGAATCTTTGAATGATAGTAGAGCAATGGCTCTACAGGATGTTTCACGAGTTCCATAGGTTATGAGGGAATCTGGTGAGCGTTTCTCCTACAAACGTCACCCCCTATTTTATTCCCCTATTTTCTCTAGAGCAATCATTTGTTTTTAATAAATTCTAGGTCTACTGTAGACATGTCTCAGTCATTTAATTTTTTTCAGCAACTAATTGCTAAAGAAAATATAACCCTCCAAAGATTACTATGAAAATATTTAGAATATAACAGAGGCATATCTACGGTGTATGGCAGGTTGCCGTACAGTGTGGCGGTCTAAGGGGGAGGCCTTCGTGCAGCAGTGGATGTCTCCTGGCTGATGATGATGATGATGTCTACGGTAGGCCTAGACTTTTAAAAATAATATTGCTCTAGAGGAAATTACCAGGAAGAAAATAGGGGAATACGTTTCTATGGAAAATCGCTCAGCAGATTCCCTCTTAACACTTCGACACAAGGTACTGATAATGGCGCCTGGAGATGATTAGTGGAACTCCTCAATGGCGACTAGTAAACCTACAGTGTTAATAGATATTGTAAGTAAAACACTTCGATTATTTGCTTTGACGAGTTTTGTACATTGCACCAATTGAAGACAATACAAAAAGTACAGAACCAAACAGCATACGACCGGTATGAGTGGTGTACATCGTATAAGATGCGATTGCAGGTTGAAATGATGATGACGATTGCAAAAAAGTTTACTAATTCTAACTCATGACTTCTTGACCCAGAATCAATCAACTGGGAAAGAAGAGTTTTCATAACTGAATAGAGTTGACAATCGGACAGAAATGTCTACTAAAACTCCGTAAAAGCCTATACATAATAAAGTCGCCACAACTTTGCTGGGGCATGACTTAGACTCGACTGTGACTAATTTCGTGTGACTTAACTGTGATTTCATGACTTATTTGGCTTAATGATACTATATAAACTTGACAATTCATATACTTTTCACTGGCTGAATGCACAAAGTGCGAAGCCAAAACCTATGAAATAAAATAATTACCAAACATTCTTGAGCAAGTTCATGCCAGACTAGCACAAGTTCCAAGAAATGTATTGTACATTCATCTTTCCATTATACTTATATATTGGGACGACATATAGTCTTCTAGTAGAACCAAGTACGAGTAAGTAGGTTATTTTTAAGTCGCGTTTCTTTCCATCTTTTCTATGTATCGGAACCAGTATACAATAACAACATTGGGGTGGGTTGGCTCTTCAGAACCGATCTGGTGGCTAACGTTTGGTTTAACTATAGGGTGACGCTGGCGCATGTATTATTATTATTATTACTCTTAGTTATTGGCATCGCACGTTGTGCATTCTGCCAGTGTCAAGTTTATACATTTTCAAGTTTTTTTAATTAAAATCAAGTCAAATACGTCATGAAATCACAGTTAGTCACACGAAATTAGTCATAGTCGAGAGTCATGCCCCAGTAAAGTTGTGGCGACTTTACTATGAGCTTCTACGGAGTTTTGAAAACAACACGAAAAGACATGTTTCACCACAATATGCCCACACTCGTGCATGTAATTCAACACTCAATGAATAAAACACCACTATTTTTAATCATTAATTCGCGGTTAAACACAAGTTTAAGAAAATAATAGAATGCAACGACATGATTTTTCCGTGTTCCCGCCAAAACTCAAGGCCATGCATGATGCTGGCGCATGTTTTTTCAAAACCATGTCATCAACATGGCAATACTAGACAGTGTTCTGGTAATTTTTAATTCGCCTAGGCTTTTGGCTTGTTTGTACTACGTGTTTTAATTTGTATAGGTTTAGACTATAATGGCATATTCGTCAAAAGTAAGAAATCATCTATAGAATACATATACATACAAAATACTTTAAAAAAAGCAATTCAAAAATCAAATAATAATAACATCTAAAAATAACGTCACATTTAATCGAATAACCCGCCCCTCACTGTTTCTGGCGCAAAGGTGCCCAAAATACTGGCAGCATTACGAGTACCACGCTGAATGGCAATGGCTATCCTTTGCACCAGAAACGAGGTGGAGCGGGAGTCACCACCTCTGTCCCGAATTCTGCGCCCGATTTAGGTTTAGATAGTTGTATCCTTGTTAATATTACAAACGCCAGAGTGTATCTGTTGCTGTGTTTCAAGCAAACACACCAAAAAATACACTCTGGCGTTTATAATTGTAGCTTCGATCCCAAATTATTGGGACATAGATTGAGGATAGCTTTTGGGTTATATTGAAAAAACAAACGGTGTTTACACAATCACATTTCAAGTAGTATACCATTATTTTTTACACCATTCTTTACCGCTCCGTATCAGAAGGTATCAGGGTAAATGACTATGTTTGTAGAACGAATTCCCTGCATATATAAACATATACTTGTCTCATTATTATAATATATATGGAGAAAGAGTTAATAAACAAGTATTTTAGAAAAACGCAAAAAAATGCTTCATAATCCATATTTTCAGTTCCTGTTCAATTGCTGTTCTAATTCAATAATGATTTCATTAAACACGCGGTGGAAAACTGACGGCCGTTTGTTTACATATTTCAAGGTAACCAGAGAGCGGTTCATATCGCTGACATTAATTATAATGTCGGTGTTCTTATCGCAAATGTTTCGAACGCCGAAAATTATCAGATGCCGACAGCTATATTGCGGTTCTCTTTATAATTTTCAGCGGTGATTTTGTTGTGTATTGAATATTAAAACATTTAAAGTAGCAGTTTGTTCGGTTATTTTGGCCTATTATTAAAATGGTTTTGCATAAAATATAAAGCAAAAACATTACGGGATTTTTACCGTGGTTAGGTTGTATAACGATATCCCGATATTTAAATCATAGAAATGTAATGTACAACCGTGGCAGTTAAAGGCCGGCCGCAAATTATGAGACACGTCTTTCTCGTGCGCGTTGGACCGACCGTAAGACACTGCGCACAATTAACAGGTGCGAGCGAGACGGCCATCACGAGAAATTTCGGCACCTAGTACAAAATGTATGCACGCAGCGCCTTCGGGCGCGACCATCCGGTTTTTCTATCAGGTTTTTCTTATAGTGTGCGGCCGCTCTAAAACAGTGGGTCAAAAACATTACCTTATCAGTTTGTTTTTATATTTACCTTGTTACAAACTTTCTTAACGGTTAACTTTGGTCTAAGTATCTGGGAAATCATAACGAATGTACTTTGCAAAAAATATCGAATGAAAAAATTTAAACTCGTTGTTCTTTAAGTTGGCTTACCTAAGGCGACTTTACACTGGATTTCCACGGGGCTCCGCAGTAGATTAGAGATCTTCATCCCTCTCGCCAGCGCGTCTAGTGCGATAGAGTTAAACGCCTTTTGAACTTCAGAGAGTCGGTTCCGCTGCTCTTCTCGTTCTAGTAAGTCGCTGAACCTGAGCACAAATAAACATTTTAAGTTATTAATACACAATTGCTTACTCTAACACTATAAACTAATGTGCATATATAATGTGAATATAAACTATCTGGTTTCCAAAGTACAAGCTTTCTTTTTTTAGGGCTAGATGGCGCTGTGTGAAATGTTCACCAATATTTATTTATTATTTAAAGAGAAGCAAGGACTCCATTCTTTCTCAATCTCTTGTAGGTCAGGAAGATTTTTGCAATGGTTTGTGTGAGCCAAATTTTAGTGTTTCTGTCGAGTAAGACTGTTATTCACTTAATCCAAAAAGGGTACACTTAATCTATTCATACTTAAGTTCCAGTGTGCCATAAAAAATTCCAGAAACAACGGTTACTTTGTAAACCGAAATATATAAGACGCAGAGTAGGAAGGCCTACGAGTACCACTAGGTGGACCGACGACATTGTAAAAGTAGCGGGCAACCGGTGAATGCAAATGGCTGGTTGTCGTACAGTGTGGCGGTCTAAGGGCGGCCTTCGTTCAGCAGTGGACGTCTCCGGGCTGATGATGAAACTTTTAACCTTATAACGTTACTGAACATACTGGTACCAAGCGCATAACATAAACCCGAGGAAACATACATTTACGATTTTAGTGTAAAGACCGCAGCCTACATATTTTACCACCCCAGCTGTGCGAGGGGGAGATTATAAAAGGGACCGGCAAAACAATTAAAAGAGCAAGTCATGAAGGATATAATTACATAAAACTAAACCACATGGTAACGTCAAAAGGTTCAAATTCGTAAATCTGGTTGACTTAGTATGGCAGAGTTATGTTCACAAAGCTTAAACTTACCAAACAAATGGCACGCCCCAAACCGCAGTTTACAATTTCACAACGGAATACGCTAACTGCGAAAACAGTCAGTTTCAGATAGGTATTTAATTTGTGTGCCAACTTTACCATTTATAAATTTGTATTTATGGTTTAAGCTTATTTCTCCCCGAAGTTGTATTATCATAAAAGATATAAAGCTATACTTTCAATAAAAACTACGGGATTCAGTACCTAAAATACGTCATGTGGGCATCACTGGCCACTGAGAGAATGCATTTGACACCTACAATAACATTGTCAAAAATGGAATGAAAACATTTGATTATTTTGCTATAGATAGTATAATCGGCTACCAACTGTATGTATACAATGTGTAACAAAAAAACAACAATACTGAAGGGTATGTATGTACTCATCATTATGAACAAGTTTTACTATGGGGCTAACGCTGAATACGCGGAATAAAATCAGCTGTTCCATACAAAAAGTTCATTGATCTTGGACAAAATGTATGGCACAGCTAGGTTGGCCCCATAGTAAAAGTTGTTCATAATGATGAGTACATACATACCCTTCAGTATTGTTGAACCTTTTTGTTACACATTGTATAGGTACATACTTACTTATTATAATTGCAAAACTAGTAACTAGCAAAAATGTTTTCATTCAGCTTTAGACAATGTTATTGTAGCTGTCACACGCATTCTCTTAGGGACTATAATAAGTTTACACAGTTCGCAATCCGCATGTCAGTTTGTTTATCAGACCTGCTTCATCTTCGACCACATCGTCACTTACCAATACGCGAGTTGGTGGTCAAAGGTGAACATGTTTCTTTTTTCAAAGGTGAACATGTTTCACTTTTGTCTTAGGTCTTACATAAAAACCCCTTTAAATCAATGAGGAAATATTTTTTTATTAACAAGCGCAATTGATTTTATGGGGCGTTTAGAAAAAAATTACTATAGTTTCACTTTTATTTCAACAATATTAAAATACCTAACCAAAATTAAAAATAAGATCTAATCCTACATAAAGTAAAATATTTTGAAACAGCAACTTTTATAGAAACATATTTTTCCCAATTATTAACAAGTGCCAAATAATCTTATAGGTAGGTACATCACTTTTTGTCTAAACCATTCATCTATTTTCAGGGTCAAGAAGGTGTGTTGACATGATAAGACAAAACTTTTATAAGCAAGGCAGCTGAAAATTTACGAGTGAAATTCTTTTGGTTTTTTCACGAGTTTCCTGTTGATCGAATTACTTAGCTAACAACGTGTCTCGGCTGCTCTGAACAGAGATCCGGTATCAAATTGCTGAGCAAATTAGGTGTAAAAGTTTAACGAAACGTAGTCCGAATGAGGAAAGAATTTTGTCGTTTTTACTAATTTCGTTATTACTACTTAGTTAGCTGTATCCAAAGTATAAGTACTGATTGCAATTTACGTCTGAAATAATAATTAAAAAATAACCACAACTGTCTTGCCAAACAACAATCTAAATTGTAAAAGAATTGTGCCGTACAGCCGCCATATTGTTTTTTTTAATAACCTATGTCTTTCGGGATGATGCAAGGATTCTAACTATACCCCATACATCTAAATCTCTTTAAACTGACATACGATTGCCGTTGATCTGTCTTCATGAATATTCGAATAAAAGCTAAATCAATTCAAGAGTTGCTAGTAGGTAAGTAATTTATGTTCTAGATACAGGATAACGATAAGGGTCCTGGGCATGTCCTAAAACTGGATCCAGAACCACCGGAGGACGGGCAGCAGCGTCCTCTTGGATAACGGTGTTGTGCTCTGCGATTCCCAAACCGCCTGCCAAGTGTGGGGATTATGCCAACCTATTCCATTAAAGGGAGACCTTCGTTCAGCAATGGACTCCTTCTAGCTGATGTTGTATTCACAAAGATACTTGAAGCCGGTCGACATAATTACCTTGAAACGTTTTTCTAGGGATCGAATCAAACCTACCACATTTGTGCAAATAACAGATCATTTGTAAGCTCACATGGGACCAGCAACATTTACATGTGTAAGTATAACACAAAGAGAAGTAAACGTCCTTTATTCCACGCGGTCCGCAACGATACGTACTCGCAATCCTTACCTGTCCCGCGTCCAGCAATAAAAGATAACCTGTAGGGCCTCCCAGAGGTGCAGAAATATTTATGTGAAAGATACGGGAACCTCTATTTATGTAATGACGGTACTCTAACTCCCGCAATTTTTCAAAATGTAAGATCGTACCATGCTTTCGAATGATTGTTATAGACTAGCAACGCCCCGCTGTTTTACTAACAATTAGGAACGGTATATTTTTAAGATTTGGAGCTGGGTATGTCATTAAACTGCAACCAGACCCACCAGAGGACGGGCAGCAGCGTCCTCTTGGGTAACGGAGGTGAGCATTCTGCCATTACCAAGCCGCCTGCCAAGCGTGGGGATTATGGCAACACCCCTCTATTAAGGGCCAAGAGGCCTTCGTCCAGCAGTGGACGTATTATGGCTGACGACGATATTTTTGAGATTAAGCAATTTATCCTCTTATGTGCTATGTCCATACCTCATATTCATTCAAATTATTAGTAGCAAGTACTGCGATTAATGAAGTGATGTAAATACCTACTTTGTTTTCATTTATGAGTACTTAAAGGTATAGGACATTTTGGTCTAGTACACAGTAGTATGTATGAGAAAGTTTCACCACAAGACCACGTGCTTCTGAGAAATGTCTATAGCCTTTTGTACAGGATAGAAGAAGAAAGGAGGAGGCAACCTTCCGTTGCGGTTCCCGAGTGGGGTTTTCCGCATAGTTACTATATGGGTGTCTTCAAGAAGCGAGTGAATAGGTTTCTTCTAGGCCAGCGCTCTCCACCGTAGACTGGATCGAGATAGCTGTCAAACGCAAGCCTATAGTTAAATATAAAAATACCTGTGTCCATTTTAACCGTCTTTGATATTACAATAATACAATACATCTTTATTGTACACCAACAGTAAAATATCTGAAAAACGAATAATGGTTCATACATGGGCAGTACAAGGGCGGCCTTATCACCTTAAGCGATTTCTTCCAGGCAACCTTTATATTTTATCTTGATATTGGCCAAGTTTCAGTAGCGCTTAGTTGTAAATTGACACACGATTGAAACTTGAACCTTAATCATCATTTGCAGCTCGATCCACTTAGGTACTGAGACTTTTAATAAGAGAAGAAAAGACTTCGAGAATATTTTTTTAGAAATAGGCTTACGTTTGACCGCCATGCGCCATATCACCTGATATAAGCAACAAATGTGGTTCACGAGAGAACAGGCTTGAGCAGCAGAAACCGATTCACTATAGCAACTAAGACATGCCCGAATTCCATCTAATCACTGGAAAATGTATTCCACTGCAGCTGTGGGTAAACTTTTTTTATGTCTAACAGCTCGCGCAATGTACCTACGTACGCGGAATTCAAGTTTTCTTCGTGCATAGCATACACGAAGAAATGCATATACATTAGGTACCAAAAACTGACAGAATACCTGTTTTTGGAGAAACTCAAGCCTTGTAACGCACTGATTCTCTAAGATACACAATAAATAATTTATTTTACGAATCCACTGAGTAATCGGATCTCGTTCGAAGGAAACGGGCCATAAAGTGCCACGACCTAAATAGATGAGACGCGAATAAGGATGATCAAAGTCCTCTTTCGAATACTATTTGACCCATCGAGATAAGATGAGATGACAATAAAAGTGCTTGTAAAAAGAAAGAAAAGCTGTTATCACTTAACGGGCGAAAGAATAATAAAATAAACAGACGAATGGGGGAAATTGGAGGAATATGGACTGAGTTTTGCTTATTATCTTTAAAGAGTCTTTCGAAATCGTTGTAGAATTTGTAGTGAATAAGATTAAAAGATTTAGATGGACCTGGGTATGTCCTTAAACTGCAACCAGACCCACCGGAAGACGGGCAGCAGCGTCTTTTTGGTTAACGGTGGTGAGCATTCTGCGATCCCCAAGCCGCCTGCCAAGCGTGGGGATTATGGCAACACCCCTCTGTTAAGGTAGAGGCCTTCGTCCAGCAGTGGACGTTATATGGCTGATGACGAAGATTAAAAGACCAATGATAACGTAAAATAACTGGTAATAATAAAGACACCCAATAAAAACTAAAGGTGTCTTACACACTTTTTTAATGAAGACGAGAAGACGAGAAGATAGAGTTTTCTCGACGTGCAGTACCAGAAATATGAACTTATGATCTCAATCCTGTGCCGTGCACTATGCTCGTCATCATGACATATTAGATGTCAAATCTCTTCATGCCCAGTAATTTCTCTGGTAACATTGCCCTTCCAACCGAAACACAGTAATGTTTGTACACTACTGTTTGGCAGTTAAATATTTGGCAAAGGTATGGTACCTACGAGTACTTCCCCAGGCGCATTACATCTCTTACTAAATTACCACTTTGCTAAGCTATACAAATACAGTTGTCTTTTAATCTATTTTATTCTAGCAGCATTAGAATACTTAATTATTTATGAACTGAGGTAATACTCGATTACCAACAGTTTTCTGGTATTAAATCCTGAACTCGTGCGTGACTGGAGTCCTCGTAGGCTTACGCTCTGATTTGATTAGTTTTCCATCCACGTACAATAAAAAACAATCCGAGGAATCTTCATGAAATATTTATGAAATTCACGAGGAAACTCCACGGGGTTCTTTGACCTTTTTCCAATATCAATGAAACATAAGGTAAGGAAAGTTATTGACTCGAAAGGTGGAGTGAACCTTCAACAATTACCTGCCTGAGGTGACGACAGACAATGTAATTTATTTCTAAATCATTAAGTTAATCACTTTTGGGCAGCTCTTAAAAAGTAGTTAACGACATAACTTTGTTAAGTGTCTAGCATATCATATTCAATATAAATAAATGCCAGCCCCTTAATACGTGGGAGGGGAAAGGCGGGTGGCCATAATCCCCTTGCTTGACGCGCGGGTTGAGGATCGCAGAATGCTCACCACCGTTAACCGAGAGGACGCTGCCCGTCCTCCGGTGGCTCTGGATGCAGTTTTAGGACAAACCCAGGTCCAATAACAAATAAACTTACCACTTATCATCTCCTTCCAGGTGGTAGTTGCCATCTTCATTCAGCCTGTAGCACGCGTGGACGAGATCTCCTTGTGGCGACTCTGTTTTGACCAGTTCTTCGAAGGTCTCTGCTGGGATCTTGAACGGTAGCACCGGTTGGTAGGACGATGCATCGCCGCCAATGAGGCACTGTATGAAGTAAGTTTAATTTAGGGATGCTGTTAAAGGCAAATAAGCATGATATCACAAGCTATAAACTATATCTCAGGGTGACAAACGCATTGCAGTGGAGCGCAGGATTTTATTCGCAAGTTCACAATTCTGAGACCGCTATTGTTATAGGCAGACGTGATGCGTAGAACGCATCACCCAGGCAAACTTCTAGCTTCTTCTCTTCTTCCTTCTTCTCTCTTATCTTGTCACTCTATTGCGAAAAAAAACGATTGTAAACCTCAAACATTTACAAATGGGATACTAATTGCGAGAATTTGCTCACATACATTTCTGTCCCTTTTTGGGGGAGTCGAGGCAAAAATGCATGGCAAACTTTCATGGGATATGCTCAAAGATTGTAGAATATTATGCTACTCTAAAAACAAATGCCTGAATTTTTTTCAAGGTAATTAATATTAGATGTGAACAAAATGATAAGCCTTTATTTCAGACAGAAAGTCATCAACATCAGACCGGAGATGTCCACTGCTGAACAAAGGCCTCCCTCCCACTTAGGCCGCCACACTGTAAGACATCCTGCCATTTGCATCCACCGGTTACCCGTGATTATCATGCCCTTTTCACACCTTTCACCTAGTGGGAGACCAACCCACCTACCAAATTCATAAAAGTAAGTAAGTTCGTGATATTAACTTGACAGTGAATTAATAACAAATTCGTTTTAGAAGATATAGGTATTTAAATTATAATACAACATAAAGGCTACATCGGATACATTTCGGAGAGTGTGCTTTGGATTTGCATGATCTTATTCCCCCTGCCCATTTTTCTATCGGACGGCCAGGACCTCGAAAAAGCGACACCGTTTTATGGTTGATATACCAAAAACTCGTACGAAACGGTTTGATTCCACTTTCTTTATTCGAACTGCTAAACAGTGGAATGCGCTGCCCGAGTGGGTGTTTCCCGATAATTGTAATCTGGGTGTCTGCAAGTCGCGAGTGAATCGGTTTATTCTAGGCAAGCCTGCTCCATCGTAGACTGCATCTACGTTTATCATCAGATGGCAGTCAAACGCAAGCCTATAAACACATAAAAAAAGCATGTGACATTTTGGCCTACGTCATAAAAGAGGTATCGAAATATTTGTACCATTAGGCCATCTGCGATTGGAAATGTCCATGCCTTTAGTAAGAAACAAAATAATGTTGATCTTTTATACCACAAAATCAACTTTATTACCATGAACAAAGATAAACACTTTTCAATTCAATATACGAGAACAAAGCAAGGATTTAGAAAGGATTACACATAGGAATATCGGCAACGGCAGCATCGGCCTTATTTTCCCGGACTTTAATAATAGGCTCTGTTTGTTCCCAGTTTGGTTACCTTAAGCCGTTTGTTTGGGGAAAATCTTAAGGAAAATCTATGAGAATCTAAGGACGGTATTATTTATTTATCTGGCAGGTAAGGAGCTTGTTTCAAGAAAGTAGTAATAGGGGTGAGACACGAACATTTTAGAAAAGTGAAAAATAATGTAACTCTTGCATTTTTAATTAAACCACGAAAAGCCACGTTAAGTGCCTATTTAAGAATAATTTTAAAAAAAGGTACTTAACTAAACACTGATTGCTGCAAACAACTATAAAAATATTGCATAGCAAAACTTAGATAAAGTAAACAAGTAACTACCAATTTTTTTTACTCTGCTTGCTCATTTAAGGCTTTAAAACAAAACAAAATCGCTTTTACGAGTTCTAGAAATAAATTATCAAGCTTTTTTCAACTAAAAGTTGAATGGCCAGTATTAATTTAGTTTCACAAACCGTTATTACCGACAAACTGAGCAGATAAATAAAGTTAAATTTAATCCTAACTTTAATAAGGCTGTATGATAAATAGGTCTCTGATTATTCGTCTATGGTGGGCAGAATACACATACACAGTGCTACGCCGAAAATAAGAATAAAAAAAAAACGCCGCGTTTTAGACCGGATATTTTTATTTGCTCGTTGTGAATATTCCGTGTCCAGAACCTCAATAACCGTACTTACAAAGTGTCTAAGTACAAGTTTATTTTACTTCTCGTGCTCTATAAAGTTCTTGTAAACGCCCGATGTACTCGTAACTTGTCTTATCGTACTAAAAAGACATTTATAATATAGTGCATAAAAGTCTGCTTCAAAGTAGTAAGTAGAGCACATAATAGTAAACTAATACCAAGGGAGCAAACAATATTTTTAAGGCCAGAGTGTTTCTTTGAATCCAGAACGTAGCGAAGGATTCTAGAGTAGAATCCTGAGCGCAGCGATGGATTCACAGTACGCCAGTCGACCTTAAAATAGTGTTGATCTCGAGGTGGGCGCTCTACTTTTTATCACACCATATGAGAAAATAATTAAGTTATGTATAAGAAATAGGTGTACGTACCTACTTTTATTTCATTCTCACTTCTTGAAGAAGATACACTCAGATAAAAAAACTAAGTAAAATCCGAATTTGAGTAAACAAATAGGAACGAAGGCGGAACGCATTTCCCGCGTTTTTGTTTTTTTTCTGTAACTTACTTTAACTTGTTTAACTTACCAAAAAATATCCAGCTTTTGATGTTCGGTTGCAGCATCGGATCTCGTCAAGGTGAAAACGTAGCAGTGCCGGATTGGTTTCGTCACCGCCGTCGGTCCCGTAGTGCATGTCCACAAACTCGATCTAGGCGTAAAATGTAACATGAGTGTCTGTAACAACTTATTTTTATATTTGGTTCCAGCGACGGTGATAATCGAATGGACGGGCCCAGCGCTTGCAAATCGATAAAAAATAACAAGACAACACGATCAAGCATACCTAGCTAAAAGTATGCATATTACGTTTGCCGAAAAATAGAGATAGCGAATCTAATTACTGCAGGACAAAAAGAGAACACATGTACATGTATTAGAAGTTTGTATTGGCGTATCGTACGGCTTGCATGTCGCAAAGACAGAGTATGACTGAAGCGAGTGGAGAGCCGGCGCTCAACATATAGTCGTCAAAATCCGTGCGCTTATTTCCCGTCCATTCATTTTATCATTGTCGCTGTTTAATAAGCCTCCGTCGTCAGTATGCACCCATGGTATGCACTTCCGTCCAATCTACTACGATCTACAAGCTGTTGTTTTGCATTCCAAATTTTTCCAAGTTTTGTATATCCAGCAAATTTGGCGGGAATACAAAACAACAGCTTGTATATCTGCTGAACCGTAATATACAGTCGGTTGTATTTATTTACAGAATTATTTATGCGTTACGTACCTATATACTTGTCCCTAACTATGGCGGATGAACTAACAAATAATAAAAAACTAAAAATTAAGGATCACCATCATTAAACGATTGAACTATTTTCTTTTTCTTTTTTTACTTATAATATATTATTATGGAAACATACCTGATAATCTATTACTTGCCTATTTATTATTGGGTATGTTTCAGCACTTTTTCGTATACCTACCTGTCCAATTTTTTTATCGTACACCTACAACTCATGACAAAGATGAAATAATTAGGTACTTACTTATAATACAATCTGTGATTTTAGCTGATGAATTAATTAGAAACTCTTTCTCTGTTGAGCTATCAGCTTCTTTTCAACCACTAGTTATACGGATTCCAATTAAAAGTAGCTTCGAGAGATTTAACTGCATCAATTATGAACAATTGCATTGCGCTGCCAAAGTTGTAGAATCCGCTCGGAACTTCTACAATTGTGTTTGGGCTGAATACGGTTACGTTTGCATTTATAAAAAACTCTCTGGCAACTGTCACGTCAACGGCGTCACGTCGGCGTCGCAAAGTTCCGGAATTTGTAATACCTGCAGTAATTTCATTACGCGCGTTCCGAAATTCCGGAACACGACTTTATTTGATGGAACATTTCGTAAACCTACCTAATAATTTCGGTAGCTAAGTAGAGTTAGTTAAAAAAGAGCGTCTTTTGTTTGGCACTGCTTTGTTACCCCAGTTATATTACACCTGTTTACTCTTTTCCAACTAAAATGGTGCTGTTGGTGCTTGGCACCCACTGAATTGATTTTGTATTGGATAGGGTACAGTACAGGGGCAAATCACATCAATCGTCAACTGTTGTACCTGTGGAAGGTTTCGACTTGTATAAAACAGAAAGAACGAACTGAGCCTACGACTATAGCCTACTATAAATTTGCGGATTTGCGGGAATTACGTATATAGTGAATAAACTATAGAAAATTGTTTACAAACTGGGTCTGCGAAATTGGGCGTTTACGTACCTACTATGTCATTCTTGCAATATATGCTAGAGCTTTTATACCTATTATTTCTTGATGTTATGTTAAAATACGCTGCTTGTTGTTTTTAATAGTTCCTGGCCATGGATACTAGTCCTTCAGCCGAATACATTTTTCTTCATCGATCCTTCTTTCTCCAGTTAAATGAGTCGTAGTCACAGTCCAAGTCACACACAGTAAGTCACAGTCAAGTCCAATCATACCCTAGTAAAGTCGTGGCAACTTTACTACAAGCTTCTTCGGAGTTTTGGAAACAACACGAAAAGACACGTTTCACTACATTATATCACTTGCCCACACTTTTGCTCGTAAATCAGCACTTAATGAATAAAACGCCACTATTTTTATGCATTAACACTCGAAAAAACACAAGTTTTGGAAAATAATACAATGAAGCGACATGATTTTCTCGCGTTCCCGCCAAAAACTCCTAAAATACGCTGCAAAGTCTAATTGTTGCCATTAGGTATAAAAAGTAATTTTTGAGATTATTTATTTTATTTTTTGTGACATTCCCTCTTTTGTTATCCTTCATATTTGTATCCACTTACCTTGTAGCTTATCTTTTTATTGTATGCATTTTTAATTTCTTACCTCAATGTGCCGATCATCGTAAGTGGAATGCAATTCGGGCCCAACCATTTCGAGTATCTGACGCCTTTCTTCTCGGAAGTCTGCAAATGTGAAAGCATGAGGAAGTTTATCACTTAGTTTGATAGGACAAAACGCCTCGCCATGCCTTGTTAAAAGAAAAAAACTTTTCTTTTTCCTGCCAGTTGCCAACTTGCAACTTTGAAAAGTAAAAGTTTTGAGGCTTTTCCCATTTATATTTGAAAAGTTTGGCTTCCTATTTAAGACATTAATTTCTAAGAATTAGTATTGCAGGTAGAACCTGCTAATTATTTTTTCCGCACCGGGCCTGCGTGGTTAAATATGACCTTAGGACACCCTGCAAGTATATTAATCAAAAATGATACCACTTAAATACCTGGGGCTGTTTTTTTCAAATTTTACAATTCTTAAATATTTTAAGCTAATTATTAATTTACAACATTGCAAAATTGGACAAAAAATAATTAGTTTGAATAGGGGGTCAATGTTTTCCCCCGAATTTAGTAATCTTGTCTTCTCAAAGTAGTTCAATCAACATCTTATAGATTATACGAACCATTGTATACAGAAGCGACGTATATCTTGACAGCACGCGGGCCGGGCCACTTGTCGCTTTGCCGCGTGTGGCCCTGCAGCGCTTGCAGCACTGCTGGGTCGGGAGCGCTCATCGCGCCCGCCTCGCTCGCCTCACCCCGCGCTCCTCAGGCTTTGCCACGGCATTCTGCAACAAAAGAAACGATTGTTAACACTATACCCACGTGGACCTGGGTATTACAGTGGGACCGTTTACGATGTCAGTGGGGATCGATCCCTCGATCCCTTTGACATCAACCCCCACGCCCCTGTACCGCGCAGGCGACGTCACATTAAAACGGTCCAACTTTATGTAAAACTTTGAGCAGAGGTATATTTTTTTATTTCCGCTTTTCATGCGAAGTACAGTACTACACTATTAGAAATGCGAAAGTATCAAGTACAAGTTCCGTTTTACGACTATATTTATAAACAGCAGAATCGGTTTTTTTTTTCAACTTAAAAATAATTGGCAAATTAGTACTTTTATATATCAGTGCGACGCAGGACGCGGCCGCACGCGCATGGGCTTCTGGTTTCACTCATTGAAAAAGGTCACCGGATTATTCGAAACTATGGCCGGAGTTTCCGATTTAATTAAACGCGAGTCGTCGTCAGCCATAAAACGTCCACTGCTGGACGAAGGCCTCCCCCTTTATAGAGGGGTGTTGCCATAATCCCCACGCTTGGCAGGCGGCTTGGGGATCGCAGAATGGTCACCACCGTTAACCAAATAACGCGAGTATTCCCGTACATATAAAACAAAAATACTAACCATCATCTTCCTGCCCTTATCCCACTAGGTGGGGTCGGCACAGCATTCCTTTCCTTTCTCCACTTCCCTCTATCATTTGTCATCTCTGCATTCACTCCCTTTACATGCATATCATTTTTTACACAGCTCATCCATTCCTTTTTAAGGCGCCCCCTTCCGGTTTTACCGCTTACCGTCATTTCCAAAGCGTTATTAGTTATATGGCTCAAACAAAAATACTAAAACGCAGGAAAATTATGAAATCATGGACGAACCCGCGAAACTCATGTTAATGAGTAATATTATCAAGTAAACGAAATCAAGAAACAAATTAACTGTGTAAGGCTTCTTTCTTTATACTTGTCTTAATTATTATTATCGATCAAAGAGACCTTACACAGTTATTTTGTTTCTAAATTCCTGTTTAATTAAAAACTGTTAAACTTTGTTTGAAATATCTTATTTTATTTTCAAACAAGGAAACTAGAACAATAAGTTCTTTTCTACGACGACTATTTCAACATCTTGAACTTTGCTACGCTTTTTACCACAATTTGTTCTAGAGCTTCTTGAAATAATGATTGTGTAATTGTATACCGTATTTAATTTGATTCTATCCATCTTCACCTCTTTCGTACAATGGGGCTTTTCCGAGTAGATTTATAGCACGTACTTAAGGGTGGTAACGGCTACGGTGGTAGACTTAGTACGCAATGAACACCATTTATGTTAAACCAAGAATAAAAATGTTCCAAGTGCTAACGTATATCGTATGTATATAATTATGTAAAAAGATTGAAGGTAAATAAAATAAAGTTTTTAGATCTTGGGGTAAAAGTACTAAGGAATTTGATAAATCACGGGGCAAATTTTTTTGAATCGTTCGATATCGTTTTAACATGAGTTACTTATTGACCATGCAAAAGTTAATAAAACACACATTAGCTCATAAAAAAATCAATCATCAAATCATCAATCTCATACGAATGATAAAAAATTGTGCCCCAGGGCAAGTAAACAGTAGTTTTGTATCAAGTCCATTACCAGCTTACTATGTTGATTACTGTTTATCAAACACAATGAAATCCTATATAGGTACTTATTTAGGATCTCGTTTTAAAAACACAACTCAAACAAATATAATTTTAACTAGAGTAGTTTTGTAAGTAAGGCAATAAGAGTTTCATAAAAAGAAGAAGTGGAATAATTGACCCGCTTGTTATCTGTATCCATCAAATGACATATTTTATCAGAAAAATAAGAAATAACAAAAGATGAAGCCAGAAATGAAGACATGAAGACACCACTGAAGTCTCACGGCAAAATTTGGAACTAAAACTTTCACATTAATCACGTAACATCCTATAGAATATACCTACGTACCATTACCTATAGGTACTACACGTGTTTTAATTAATATACCGTACGCAGAGTTCCTGTGGCACTCGCATCTACCGCCCCTGACCCCGCAAACGCATGAAATGCTGCCGGGTAGTAATTATTTTATTATCTGTCTTTCTGGCAACACTTGGCAATAACTTGTTAATGCGATAGCAGTGCCTCATCTAAAAGACTTCAGTGGTGGCGCGGACTCTATAAAATATATAGGTATTATAACTTCATAACTAATGTATAATATACACCTATATTATAGGTATTCATTGCCTCCTCATCATCTTCATCAGCCCGGAGACGTCCACTGCTGAACGAAGGCCTCTCCCTTAGACCGCCACACTGTACGACAACCTGCCATTTGCATCCAACGGTTGCCCGCGATTTTTACAATGTCGTCGGTCCACCTAGTGGGAGGCCTTAATTCCTACGCTGCGTCTTCCGGTTCGCGGTCACCACTCAAGAACCTTTCTTCCCCATCGGTTGTCAGTTCTTCGAGATTCATTGCCTCCTATAATACCTTATTACCTACTATGTCGGTACTTAGTCGGCTTTGCAATTGTATTTTTGTGTCGTAGCCTAACCAACGACTTCTTAGCAGTTTACGATTTGATATTTGATTTGAATACCGCTGGCTTTCAATAGCGTATGTGAATCCACCAATCTGCAATAAATAAATATCTGAATCTGAATCTGCAATTGGGCAGGAGTGGTGGATAAGGCCTTTATTTATGCCTTTGAGGGAAGGCCTAATTCTAACAGTGGACTATTAAAAAAAAGACTGATACATTACATTACTGCTCCTTCATTCTAAAATGTAATAATCTTGTGAAATGAGTTCCTAAAATGTAATTGCAGAATTCGCTTGGAATTCTGAGTTGTCGTCCCAATTTGAAAGTAATTCTGGATGAGCAAAATTTTTAACTTTCAGAATTTCAAAAGTTTCTCATCACACACGCTCTTAATTTAAATATTCAAATGAAACGACTAACTCATACCCGTGTTCATATTTCAGTAAAATTCGGTATATGGTGATACCGTGGGGGAAAGTAATGGAACAGGAAACTTACTTTATGAAAGTTAAACGTGAGTTCTCAACTCAAAAGATGCTCCAAATTTGACTAAATAACAGATAACTATTTATACCCAGCGACGGTGATAATGGAATGGACGGGCCCAGAGCTTGCAAATCGTTCAAAATTAACAAGTCAACACAATCAAGCATACCTAGCTAAAAGTATGCATATTACATTTGCCAGAAAATAGAGATATTGAATCTAATTACTGCATGACAAAAAGAGAACACATGTACATATATTAAAAGTTTGTATCGTCCAATCGTACGGTCCGCATGCCGCAAAGACAGAGTATGACTGACGCGAGAGGAGAGCTGGCGCTCAACATATAGTCTTCAAAATCCGTGCGCTTATTTCCCGTCCATTCATTTTATCACTGTCGGTGTTTATACCTACACATTTGGGAACATTTGGCAGAACCATTTCATTCATCATCCACTGTTTGGGATTCTGTTAAAATATTTTGACCTGAAATTACTGAAGATTTTCAACCGACTTCAAAAAAGGAGGTTCTCAATTCGTGTCTCAATTTTTTGTGTACGTATGTTACACGTATACTCCGCCAATTATGTACTGATTATGATGTTTTTTTTTTGTTTGGTAGGTAATACTTCAGAGGTAGTCCCATATGAATTTTATTGAAATCGGTTCAGTAGTTTGGTTTTTAAATCAAAATGACTAGAAAATATGAAGATGTCATCCAGGTATTCGAAGTTGAAGTCGGTTTTTTTAAAGCGTATTATTTTCAATTATTGTTCTAGACTTTAGAATCTAGAGCAAAGCAAAGCTAGGTTTCTGTCTATAGAAGTCTAATTGACTTTCATCAGTCTGGATACAATCCTTTTGTTTTTGTGTAGTAGGGTATAAGTAGTATTTGTAGTTCGTTGCAGTTAATAAAGGCTTATGGAAGTAAAAATAACTATATAGATATGTGTATGTATATTGTATACTTTTTTGACGATAATTTACGAACCGTTTATCAGATCTTTATGTTTTTTTTTGTTCGCAAGTCGTTTGTGCAATACAATAAAATTATCAAGTCCGAATATGAGCCAAATTGTTCAATAGGCTTCGAAGATCACGACCCCCATGGTCGTGAGGTCTCAGTCCGTTGCGAAATACTAGTTTAATATGTTGACTAACTTATTAGTTGTACATCGCGGTACTCATACAGTAGTTTTTACTTTCTATTTATACAGAAAATCTATCTATATTATATTGATTATTCTATTTGTATTGAACTCTATGGCAATGTCTTAAGAGGTATTTTAACTCATTATAATGGTCAACTTGTACCACAAAACGAACCCTGAAAAAGCGGAAAAAACAGCTGTCCCATTCAAAAATGGAATTACGCACAACAAAACGTATTAAGCATCTAATTTTTTTCGCGATTTCCGCGTTCATTTCGTAGTAAAGATTATTCGTTTCGATGAATGACCTCCTAAGATATTGCTAATGAATTACATTTTACCCAGTATAATATGAATATCAACAGGCTACTATAATTTCTACTTATTATCAGCTATCAAAGCCCAATTGGACGGTAATACGACGATTATTGCTCTACAATAATAAAATAAGCAACAATATGCCGCACGGCTATTGCGAGTCGACACTATCATATTATCAGTTCCAGATTATATAACAGACTAAATAAAGACTTATGTATATATCCACTCCCCTTATATAAATGTAAGATGAAGTGTGTTAAATGGCTCCAATCCTTGTCCTATCAAGATACTGAAGACGTAATTACAGTTTATAAATAACTAACTAACAAATTACCTACAAATACTCACACTCACTCACGCATTCACACCATATTTATACACAACCCTCTTTTTCACTCACACATATCCACACACACACACACACACAAACACACTCACACACACACACACACTTCTGTACTTACTTTTATGAACTCTCACATTATATTGTTCGGAGGCGGGCGTTGTTACCCGCGACACAGTTTTTAACTTATGCGGGTAACATCGTTCTACCAGTGTTTATAAATGTACATTTGTTTTATGTTCCTAATAAAGATCATTTTCAATTTCAATTTCAATATACCTACTAGGATCACCGATAATCCTCTTATAACGATCCAAAGAATATTGTAAGTCGATGACTCGTACACATATATGATTGTGTTTTTATAGCTGTAGATATGTTTATTGCCTGCGATACAGCTTAGATACGGATATAGCTGGAAAAGACGCAGACTCAAATACACCTGTGGAGCCCATACGCACGCTTTATCGATTTAGAATTTTACATTAAGTATGTATACACCATACAGGTATTATGTAACTGTATTATAAATCTAATTATGGACCTGGGTATGTCCTTAAACTGCAACCAGACCCACCGGAGGACGGGAAGCAGCGTCCTTTTGGTTAACGGTGGTGAGCATTCTGCGATCCCCAAGCCGCCTGCCGAGCGTGGGGATTATGGCAACACCCCTCTATTGGGAGGCCTTCGTCCAGCAGTGGACGTCTTATGGCTGGGGGGGAGGTGGGGGCAGTTTGTATGAAAGTCCTTTGTTTTTGGACTTTTAGCCATAAATAATTGGATTTGGATAGGTCATTTAAAATAAAAATTACAGTTTTAAATATATTTTTTGATAGGGACGTTTTAAGGGGGGGGCAAAGGGGGGTGGAATATTGTATGGAAAGTTCTTTGTTTTTGAAGTTAGAGTGATGAAAATTGATATTTGGGTAGTTCATACAAAGGAAGGGAAGTTGGGGGGGGGGGGGAGTCGGTAGAGTCGGCAGAGTCGGCAGAGTCGATAGAGTCGGTAGAGTTGGGAGACTTGGGGGGCTAAAAAAATTGCTCGGGATGATTTATAGTGGTGTATTTTGGGGGCGCCGAAATTCTTCCGTACGCGGACGAAGTCGCGGGCGACCTCTAGTGCTTATTATACTGTGCAGGCGAGCGCGACCAGGGAGGACAGAGTGTAATTACCAATAGCACACGCGCTCCATACGACGATTTTATCACACCTGCGAGGAAAAATAACTATCTCTTTTTGATAACAATCAACCACACAGCGAAAACGTCAACAAATATTTGCGGATAATGGCGCGCAAACCAGCGATGCGCGCGCATGCGACATTTCCAACTCTTTGTTGGTATTATAAAAAAAATTGTACTCGGCTATATTAAGATTGCTTCTTAAACATACATTATAACTTGCGGTCGTTACAAACTTAACTTAACCGGGTTATGGCTGAAATGTAAAGTAAAAAAAAGCACGGGTGTGTAATATCTTGGATTATGAACCTAAAACCGATGTAATACGTAAGACCCACTTGACATTTCTCTCTCTGTACGTGGCCTACATAACGAAAATCCGCGGTTTTGTTAATACTTTAAAGAGGGAATAAAAACACGAGCTGATCAGTCTATTCCTATTACCTGGCAGGAAAATTTACCATAGATATTAAATGTTTGAGTCCCCAAAGCACCTGTGACGTGCACGCATGCTATCGATCGCAGTTTACACACCATAGCCTACTAACGAGACATTGCCGGTTATTGCCTTATTACAATGAGTGGGAGGAACGTACGATCTATAGCCTATATTGTGAGTCTGTGAGTTTGGGTCTGATGTGTTTGGAATACAACGTAGTAGGCTTTTGTATTGACTATCGGTGTTTACGGATATCATTCAACGCGTTTTACATACACGTTGTCGTTGTGCGCTTTGGCAGTAACGGTTATAAATACTGAAATGTTTGTGTGTACGGACAGTTTTTTTAATGCAATATAGTGATGAGTGGAACGGGACGAAAATATAACCGACTTCAATTTCGAGTACCTGGATGTCATCTTCATATTTTCTAGATATTTTGATTTATTCCAGTAATTATGATTTAAAAACGAAAATACTGAACCGATTTCGATAAAATGTATATGGAACTACCTCTGAAGTATCACCTACCAAACAAAAAAAACATCAAAATCTATTCATAATTGGCTGAGTAATCGAGTAACACAGCCAAAAAAAAACATACCTTAGAATTGAGAACCTCCTTATTGAAGTCAGTAGAAAATAAAAAAATACCCAAAAACGAAACTATTAATCAAAAAAAAATTGGTCTCCCTAGAACGCTATGTATCGTTACCGCATTGTGTGGCCTCAATTAAATTGAGAATTGTACAATAAATTAGAACACACATGATTACGGAGATTATAGACTAAGAATTTCCGAAAATGACGGACAAAACCGCTGATCGCGGCTACGAAACAAACGAACCACAATTATACCAACCCACAAAGCGGGGATGCCTCAAATGGTCCCCTCTAATCTATATTAAGCGTCCACACCTCCCTAATATTACGAGTATATCTTCATAAGTACCTAATCCTGGAGCGACGGCGCACGCAAAGATAAAAGGGAACTCGTTTCATTGACGATGACGGGTCAAAACCCAACATTTATAATTCTTTTACAGTATTTCCAAGTTGGATTGCAAAAATTGTTTTACCCTCAGCGCAATTATCAGCTGCTTACAGCGAAGCACCATTCGAATTCACCAGCTACAGATAGATAGATAGATAGATAGATAGAATAGCTATGGATAGATAGTTGGTTTGATTTTTGGTTTGATTCTATTTAGCAGAAACCAGATTATCTAGGATAAAAATAGCCTTTGTTTTATTCCAGGGTGTAAACTATATTATCCCTTTCGAATTTTACCCAGCCGATTAAACCTTTACAGCGTAAAAAAGTTACAAAAATACGACACACACACTAATTTACAAATTTTCGCATTTTTACGATTGGTAATAACATGTTTAAATTAATTTAGTTAAAAAACTATAGATAGCCTATGTAGATATCATGTACTCAGATCTTGTGTGATCTAATATCATTTTGGAGTTAGGAATTATGATTTTGAATACACAATCAGACAATAATTTATTACATTCACATACGATAGGATATGTCCAATAGGGTAGATGACTGATGTTTATATCGTTGAAACCAATAGCTTTGATGAAGAATTTAAGTAAATGTAACTAGTATGTTTATTGAAAAAATAATTTAAATCGGTTAATAATGTTCTGATATATGAGCGTTTAAAGTTTTTGTTAGAGACAACTCTGTCCCTTTCCCACAAAACTAAAAATGACGTCACGCCTTACTTGTCAGAATATAATTTATATGGCGTACAGAGAAGTGACGATTTGCTGTTTCTTCTCTCTGTCTAGCATGATATTAAAATGCTTATAAGTTGCTTATTTTTGATAAGATTTTCATTTTCTTTTCATTAATCAGCTCAAGGGCGGATCCAGCTTTTATGTCAGGGGGGGGGGGTCATATAGTCTAGTCGAGGTCTAGTTAACAGTCAGGCTCCAATTCCTGTACAACTAGAAAAGCTATCAGTAGTCGACCTAACCCATCCCAGGGGGGGGTCATGACCCCCATGACCCCCCCCTGGATCCGCCCTTGAATCAGCTATATTCATGGACCACATTCTAAGTCATCTAGCCTATTGCTTGTAAGTCCAGGTTAAACAGCTCTAACAAAAAAATAGGTCACACGACATACACTTCCTCAAGTCAGAACAGTTTTCTCCTATTACCGTAATAAAATCTTCTAAAGGCAATTTGAAACTATTGTAAAAGTTTTGCCACTTCCAGCACACTTTCACACCTACTTATATAGCTGTACCACTACAGGTAGGTACTAAGTCCGGTGACGCTGTAGAAGCCTTCGAGGCCAACAGCATCTGTCACTAAAAAAAAAACAAGAAGGTATTTTCCTACAAAATCTTCGTCAAACAAGCGGATTCTTCGGGCAAAATTTTCTTTCAAAATAGAATAAAATTATAGGGATTTTTCTCCTTTGATCATTGTAATATTTGTAATTCTGTACCCCGTGGGTACCGACCTACGTATTTAAAGTAGGTACATGTTGGGATGAAGAATGTAAACGTTGCTTCCGAAAATTAGGTCACCATTGCTGTGGGCTTGTTTTAAAATTCACTGAAACACCCTTTTCAATTCCGGATATGCGTAGGCTTTCATTGTAATTTTTATTTTTTTGCTCTCTTTTGTTTACTAATGAATTTCGCGATGAGGATCTTTTGTTATAAGAAAGGATACACATTTCGCGGTAGCCTTAGATTTTTTAGAGATTACTCTTTCAGTGTGGTGGCGAAAGTACATGAACATTAAGGTACATATTTTCTTAGATAGGTGTGTGCAAGACACTTGTGTGAGTGTATGTGCACACACACACATATCGCTAATAGGTAATAGGCAGACTTCGCTAATAGGTATTTTGTGAAAAAACTACGAATAAGTCTGTGGATGAAGTATTTTGTATTTTTTTATGAGTGACATATAAGCAGGCTCGAAACCTAGTGGTAAGAGGTCACCACTGCCTTAGAACAACTGCATACCAGAAGCATCATCATTAACAAAAAATTATGCGTCTCTACAAATGCATACTTCAATAAAATCTGCACAAAAAAAAACAAGTTTTAAAAATGTATCACTGGCAAAGTGGTGAAGGCAAAAAAAAGTAAAAAAGGCGTTTCATTTTTCCAGGTTTGTACAAAAATACGACAGTAGGTTAAACTCAGTCACAATTAATATTTGCAGAAATATTTTATATCGTTTTTTTGTGGACTAGTGTCCAATTCTTTTGTATGTGCAATAGAATAATGTCAATGTATAAAATGCACGTTCTCAGTGGCAACATGTTATTCCTTCAATAACCAGCGTCTGTTCAATTCCTGGACGAACGTCCCAATTCTTGTGGTTAACGACATTACATTATCTCGCCATAAACTCAATTCCACCCCAAACCATTTTGGACCCTCCCGGGACCATTACAGCGCGCTTGTGCTTTTAATATCATTAAGGCCTGGCTAATCAGGATGTTTACCACAATGCGGCCTACCCATACGATTAAAATACCTAAGTAGTTGTCTGCCGATTAAAATCCCTATATTTGCCCTTATAACTCTTTATTTTCGTTCATATTGAATTATTTATATTGGTGATTGCATGAGCAACTTGCCTATATTAAACATCAGATGAAGTAACGGTTCTGACTAAAATGAATTCATACAAACACACAGTAGCCGATTTGTTTCCATATACTCTAAAACCATCGCAGCGCAAATAATGAATTTATATACATTTAAAAAGCTGTACAAAACTGAATCAAAACATATACGAAAGAAGAAATAGAGTAAACTGGTAAGTTTTAAAATGAAGTAGAAGGAGACTGATTTAGTGAATTTTACTTTCTGCAAAACAACGGAGAAAATCAGTTTTTTTGCAACGTTGTACTTCATAATTACAAAATGTGGACCCCAGGGCCAAAAAAGGAAAACCTAGCTTTAAACTAGAAGTCAGCCAACTAAGTTTAAATGGTCGCAAAATAGTAATGCTACAGGTGGGTCATAGCAAAAACGAATTAAAGTACACAGAGACGCCCGAGGGAGAGAAAGTCCTGGAAGGTAAAACTAAAACAGACTGGGATTACTCCTAGAAGAGGGATCCGAGATTAATTTTTGGTGAGATATAAACCAGAGATTACCCGTTTTATTAGTATAGTGCTGTGACGTGATCTAGGAGAGACACCGGAGGCGAAGCGGAGAAAAACTGGTTTACTGGATCATGTTTTAGGTATTTACTATTAAATAACGGTCTTACAAGAATTATACAACAACTTATAAATTATAGATATTGTCTAAAGAATGTGCTAATTTATTACACGATAAGATGTACTTTACATTGAGATCAAATAAAATCCTGAAAAAATATTTAATAAAATAATTCTAACCTTGCATATAATTTTTATATGGATATATTTCACTTTAAGTACTAGAAAGAACCTGATACATTTTAGTTTTCAACTGTTCTCAAAATTTCAACGTTGTCTAGCAGTTTACAACATGCCGCGCACGCTTCAAAATGCCTCGCCTTAAGAACACATTTAACATTTTAATGATACGCGTAACAATTTAGAGAACGCTTTTATAATAAAATGTTAGTCAAAACTTAACAATATTATCGACAATAACTCGCTTAGCGTTACAAAACCGCAACCTTTTCCTGCGTCAGTAGACGGTAAATAGGAGTAAAGACTGGAATTACACTCTCATTTTCTCTTCCTTGTTTAGCATAATCCTACCGAGTTAGTCTGTACGTTGGTTTAATTACATTCTACATACATGACGTGGAAGTGACGTCACGACGAAACATTTTTTTCCTTGCTTGGATAATCCTGCGGTAATCCACGAGCAGTCGGAGACTGTCGGAGATGATAAAATTTGCGTTGCTACAATCGCTGGTTGCTAACAGGCGTAGGATTTGCTTAATATAGTGATAATAAGGTTTGTGGGAAGAAAATTATTTTTTGTAACGAATATCATGTTGGTATTGAAGCAGGTAAGTATATTTTGTTACATTTAACTTAGTTTTTAAAGTTGTACAATATACATGCATTAAGAAAAAAACGTTGTTTTTGCTTTGTTACCTTTTAATTCAACAGAGATCAGAAATGGAGAAAGAGGTAAATTCTCCAAGACAGAGATCGTTAAAAAAAACCGGACAATTTAGTGTACTTACTCAAATAATAAAAAGTTTCCAAATTAAAAACTTTTCTAACATTCAATACGTTATTAACAAACTTAAAAATCTATTAATCAAACGATAACGTTATGATACTGGTACAATACCAATACCATTTTATAACACAATATCAAAACACCCAATCCCCTTAAATAAATGAACATCAACTTTCACAGCAACGTAATATCAAGCCACTTTGTAAGAACTCTGAAAAAGTATAATAACTAGTTCTCAAGCTTTTTCGAACATATACATTCTTATTCTAACATGGACGAACGTTTGTACAGAAAGTTTCGCAGTTTCACATTTTTCTTTTTTGCAAATGGAACACGAAAATACTTTCCAATGAATCCAGCGTACCAGGGTTATTGTCAGATCGCGTGTGCCACGCTACTGAGCCGGGCCTAATAACCGTACCTACAGCCTGAAAAAATGCTGCTACGATCCTCGTACGAGCTTTAATTACTCGTACGAGTACTATATAAGAATACTAGGTAGGGGAACACTAGATGTAAGTATAGTTATGGTTGTGGTTCACAAGTTGCGGAGTTTTGGCGAGAACGAGAAATAAAACATGTCGGCGCATTGTATTATTTTGGAAAACTTGTGTTGCTTTTTCGAGTTAATGTATTAACACAGTGACGTTTATTCAATATATTTTATTGATACTTTGTAGTGACATCAGTATCAATAAACGTAGGACGTAGGTAAGTATAATTTTGTCAATATAAGCAATATTTTATGGACCTGGGTATGTCCTTAAACTGCAACCAGACCCACCGGAGGACGGGCAGCAGCGTCCTCTTGGTTAACGGTGGTGTGCATTCTGCGATCCCCAAGCCGCCTGCCAAGCGTGGGGATTATGGCAACACCCCTCTATTAAGGGGGAGGCCTTCGTCCAGCAGTGGACGTTTTATGGCTGACGACGAAGCAATATTTTTGGTTCTGTTCTAAATAACGAAAGTTTTTTGATACTTTGTAGTGATGTACGTAGGACTTGGGTAAGTATAATTATGTCAATATAAACAATAATTTTGGTTTTGTTCTAAATAACGAAAGAGTTTTGAAACGTTTTAGAGTAAAGTTGATGGCTGGCGGATCAGAACTTTTTGAAACTGAAATTAAATATTAGCAAACTTTTTATTATTTTATTTGCTGCAAGATCCGAGTCTTGCTATTCATATATTTTTCCTATTAGTTCTCTGTTTTATACACCGATCTGTTTTGCCGCAAAACTTTTCTCCACCAAAGACCTAAAAACTGCGTGGTAGCTTTTACGAGTAAAGTTAACGGCTAGAAATCCATGGCGTTCTCTATCCTACTTACGCATTTAACGTGAAAATTTATAGCTACGGAGGCAAAGAAAACTTTTATGCCCTTGTGTTTATTTTATGTCCCCAAAAAGAAAGTAGGCGTGTAAAATTCATGAGGTGTCTATAATCCACCGTCTTTACGAGGTTGTTAGGAACAGTCTATGGGTTTCTGTAGAGAGGTAGAAGGGGTAGACTATAGTGGGCGAGTCGACATAGAAACTTTGATAAATATATAGGTCCACCAAGAGACCTGCCTAACCGAGTTTGGGGCTCACTGCCAACATAACTGTAATTTGATAATTGGCGACACATGTATAGCATAGCATACCTACATAGGTACACACATGTACACAATTACATATTTTGAGAATAATTCGATATTTAGGTAGGTATATAGGTACGTACCGGGTACCGGAAGACGCAGCGTAGGAAGGCCTCCCACTAGGTGGGCCGACGACATTGTAAAAGTCGCGGGCAACCGGTGGATATAAATGACGTGTTGTCGTACAGTGTGGCGGTCTAAGGGGGGAGGTCTTTGTTCATCAGTGGACGTCTCCGGGCTGGTGATGATAGGTACATAAGGTAAGAATACTTTCTTAATTTTTTTATTTATATTGCGTAGGTCTCTATTGAAAAAGATGGCTTGAATAGAGAAACTTGGGACAAACCTACATTCAGCAGTTTAACTTGATGAGAACTGATGATGATGCCTTTGTTTTTAAGCAAAAAGAACCTTACAATAAGTAAAAAACTAGGTACTCATAATTCACAAACATTAAAGTATGATTCACATTACACCGTAGGTATGTCTCATCCGGACACAGGATGAGACATGGCCATTGGAATAAACTTTTCAAAGCGCCCGTAGTATTGAAAAATGTGAGCTCCATTCCTACACGCTCGTAGTTTAATATTTTACACGCTCTTGAATCTTTAGTTTTAGCTACATAGCTACCTATATCATTGGCTTTAGCATAGTTTGCGAAAATTACGTATTAAGTGCCGAAAAATGTGAGACTGCGAGCGAATATCATAAATTTGGACCATTTGTCGGCCATGGACACTTTGTTTTTTCCATACATTTTCTATCGTTTACACAGTTAGACATTGTCACAATTGTCTATGCTAAGCCGTCTGTTGAGATATTATAACATATTAATGTAGGGCGAACATTTCACGACTGCATCCCAATGGGCTCTGATAGAAGGCCAAATTACAGCGTCTAAGGTTATGAAAAACGCTGTTTAAAGAACAAGAAGCCCAAAAAATTTACTTTTCATCGCGAGTTACGACACTGCCAAACAATATTTATTTTTAAAAACTCTACGCAGGAAAGAAGGTCTCGAGCATTTTCGTCACCAAAAAAGCTATTCAATTTTGCAATATCTTTCGGTTGAGTAATTCAATTATCCTTAAACTTTTATAGGTGTATCGGAGCGACGGCCTGGCGTTTAATATTCGAAAATGGCATGTTTCCTTGCAAACAGGGGTCGTAGGGAATGGCAGACTGGTTTTGATATGTAGGGCTGGGTCACGCGCTCTCTACGAACGTAATTTTATACTTATGCTTAATATCAAACATACTGACACGGTATGCAATGTCACGGATGTTAAAATGGCGATGTTTATATGATAAAGTACTGGGAAAACCTCTTACACTTTATTATTTCCCACATTTTATGGGAAAGAATGTCCTAGCTATTTTTATTTAATAAACTTAATGCGTGCGACTTAATGACCTATAGTCGATATGACATCGCTGGAGGGACTGCAACACCGCCCAGGTCTCGATTGAATCGAAGGCTTTTTCATAGTCCACAAACGCTAGACATAACGGCCGATTATACTCCTCAGTCTTCTGTATAATCTGGCGGAGCGTGTGAATGTGGTCTATGGTGCCAAAGCCTTTACGGAAACTGGCTTGTTCGGGAGGCTGGAAGTCATCAAACCTCCGTTTGAGACGGTCGTAATGACTCTCGAGAACAGCGTGTACACATGGCTCAGGAGTGATATAGTTCTTAGGTGTAATCTCCTTTCTTGAAGAACAGCACCACCACACTCCTGTGCCATGCTTCAAGAGTAGTACCTTCGTGACTATAAGTATATCGAAGCGCTGAAGCGTTTGTATAGAAACGCCACAATGTCAATCCGGTTGCAGGACGAGAGCACGAAACCAATGCAATTGCAAAAAGGCGTGAGACAGGGAGACGTTATTCCTCCGAAACTGTTCACGAAGGCATTGGAGGACGTTATCAAGAACGGATTCGACATCAACATTAATGGCGAATTCATTACGGTAGTTATTTCGTTACTCACCTTCGTTTTGCCGATGATATAGTCATCATTGCAGTCGCTGAAGGACCTCAATACTATGCTCAGCGACCTCAGTAATGTTTCCCAACAGGTATGGGTCTTAAAATGAACATGGACAAGACAAAGATCCGTACCGGTTGTCGTTGGGAACGATACTCTCGAAATTTTTGACCACTACAACTACCTTGGACAGATTAGCAATAGCAGCAACACACCTGAATCCAAAACTGCCCGTAAGGAAACAAACACGCTCAGCTCGTCCAGCGATGGTAGCACTGCCTAATGTCAAGACAGTTTTTGCTTCTCGGTTGCCACCCTACATTCATATCTTTGTATACACAGCTGTCTGTAAATTATGCGACTTAAAAGATTACTCTCACAGGAAAGCCCGAGTCAAAAGTAAGAACTGGTTGATGGCAAAAACATACGAAGAAACGGAAGCCTTGGTCAAAGTCTACGATCAGAACTTTTAGGGTCTATCCCAAGACATGTCGTGCAGAATCATGTCAAGCCATAAATACCCCCCTCTTCGCAGATTCCATCTCAAGAACCTTTTAAACTCCTACAGTATCCGGGTCTTAGGAAAGTGTACAATTATACGGTGATATCATCGCGTGGCTTCATCCACAATCATTACGGAACGGTATGTTGTGCACTCATATTATGATTTTGCCCAAGTCCGTTTAGCCATCACGCAGCATGGGAAGTGCATGAAAAACTTTAATAAAATCCAACTGTACCTTATGCTTCACACACACACCCATCACCACACACCACACCACTTATACACTTTGCACACATCTACATCTCCCCATCCTACCCAAGTTGCCAATTTGTGTATAACCTCCTCGTGTTAGTCCTAATTGTACGCACCAGAAAATTTTGTTAGTCGCGCTCAACACTAGTGTTTATAACCGGAGAACTGGGCCACCAAGATACAGGCCTAGCCTAGTTTGGGGCCCAATGGTACAGCTCAGACAAACTATGTTAAGACTGAGTATAGTGAATACTACAACAGACTAAATATTATTATAATTTGCATAAACCTATGTATTAAGCGGTGAACATTGATAACCTAGCATAGTTCTCAACCCTGTGATTCTGCAAAATAAACTTATTATTATTATTATTATTATTATTATTATTCAGTTAGGTAGGTAGGTTCAACTTCTACAAAGAGGTCGCCCGAAGAATCCATCTCGGATGGGCAGCGTTCGGGAAATTGCGTAATATATTCTCGTCCAAAATCCCGCAGTGTCTGAAGACAAGGGTCTACGACCAGTGTGTGTTGCCAGTGATGACATATGGAACTGAAACGGGGTCTTTAACTGCTGGCCTTTTGAATAAATTCAGAGTCACGCAACGGGCAATGGAGAGAGCTATGCTCGGAGTTACTTTGCGCGATAGAATCCGGAACGAGGATATTCGCCAAAGAACCGAAGTTACCGACATAGCTCGCAAGGTTTGCAAATTGAAATGGTAATGGGCAGGCCACATCGCTCGAAAAACTGACAACCGATGGGGAAGAAAGGATCTTGGGTGGTGACTGCGAACCGGAAAGCGCAGCGTAGGAAGGCCTCCCACTAGGTGGACCGAAGACATTGTAAAAGTCGCGGGCAACCGGTGGATGCAAATGGCAGGTTGTCATACAGTGTGGCGATCTAAGGGGGAGGCCTTCGTTCAGCAGTGGACGTCTCCGGGCTGATGATGATGATGATGTGTAATGGCATCTCGATTGATGCGTATACAGGATAAGTCCTAATCAGTTAGCATCCTTTTAAGGGCATACTCTGTACATCAAAACAAACAATTTTTAATTTAGGGCCAACATTGAAATCACTAAAAAAACAACTGTTTCATACCCAAGGTCGATAAACTTTACAGCTGATAATTTTTTCCCTGTTGGCAATGTTGTTCAATGTTGGCCCCATAGTAAAAGTTGTTTGTTTTGATGTACAGAATATGCCCATAAAAGGATTCTAACTGATCAGGACTAACCCTGTATATACAATGTGTTACAAAAATATTCAAAAATACTTATGTTAAGGGTATGTATGTACTCAACTTTATGAATAACTTTTACTATGGGGCCAATCCTAAAATTGCGAAAAAAAACAGCTATTCCATACATTTTGTCCAAAGTAAATGATTTTTTTGTATGGAACTGCAGATATTTCACATAAAGGAGTAAGAAAGGAAGTAGTCGGAATAGATAGGTACAAGAATTGTTTATTCCTGAAATCTCAGTATTTCTAGACAACTGAAAGACAGATGTAAAACACCTAGAAAACAGAAATAATCTAGGGTTGTCACATTTTCATTTTAACACGTAAGAAAATGGCTACTATTTAGCATTCTAAGTACATGTTGACAAAGTTATCGACAAGAATCTAAATTTTGGTGTCGCGTATACCTTTAAACCTGTTCGCGTATACTGTGACATTTTTTTAAAAAACTATAAACTATAATGTTATTATGTAACGTTTAGCTACCTAGCATTTCTATCATTGAAAACGCATGTACGAATGTGTAGAATTGTTTAATTTTACGTGTTTTTTGGATTTTTTGGATCGAACATTTTCACAGACCTTCCACAATTACTTAGTATTGTAATAATTGCATCTAATCAAAGGAAAAATCAATATGTTTTTTTATTATATGACTTATGATTTTTAAGCAATATATTGCCAGGATAGACATTAAAATTGCATATTTACATTTTATAAAAACTGAGCTATATGTATGATCAACATCTAAGTATCTATTTTTATCAGAACTAACCAGCCACACGTTCGTATCGATTCGCAACTTTTTAGCACGTTTTAAAATATTGTTGTGTTTGACAGGTAAGTTGGTCTTCAGGTTGTTCTGTTGAACTCTCCCAGAGGGCAGCCCTGCAAAGTGGGTCGATATTAATGCGTCCGCAACAGGTGCGCCGGTCCGCGATACCTAAACGAGCCCCTGTGTAAGCACTTCGCTAATGAATTTCGTGTTTTACTCTACTTTTCTGTTGCCATTTATTCACGCGCAAACGTATTGGGAAGGTTGTCTGGAGTAGGTACTTTAGTTAGTTACATGTACAAATGATTAGTATTCAGGACATTTTGTAATCCATGTTTTTAAAGCTTAAACAGGAAGAAAAATTATGACCTCCTGCCGGAGGTCATAATTTTTCTGGACTCGATCCTGCATACGAGCAGTCTCTATGGGTTTCCGTCCCAACTGCTTTGCCAATTAAGCTACAGAAGTCTCTGCCTTAGATGCCAAATTTCCCAACCTTCTTCTCCTTTTTTTTTTGATTTTAAAATCCATTCAGATTATTTGTAATCCAAGCCAATTTGCAACCCATGCAGACATTTTGTGATCCAGGACAACATTTTTGCAATCCTTGTACGGATATTTTGAGATTCAAGACATTTTGTAATCCATGGCGATATTTTGTGATCTAGGATGGTTTGAAATTCATGCAGAGTTTTTCCCTTTGCGTTTTTCCTAAAGGTTTGCCCCAAAAAACAATGACATAATCTGTATGGTACATGAGATGTGCTAGTTGCCTGATAGTCAGCGCTATATACTCTCGCTTCTAACACTGTGACAATGCTATGCAAAATTTAGGACTGCAAAATTCACAGCCGAAGGAACGAAGGCAAATTTGATTTTGTCTTTAAAATTGTATTGTGAGAAGAAAGGTTGTGAGCTATCGGAGAGCTCAGAATATCTAACATGAATGAATGATCTTCAATACGTTTCAGGATCTTCATACGTTTACTATTTCAGGGTCGTTCATTCACTTGAAACGTTGCCTCAAGTATATTGTATTCCTTTTAACTTCCTTTGCGACACATTTAAAACATTTATAAAAGGTTTTTAGGGACGCAACCTTTTGCGGGCAAAGTACTAGGTATATATTGTCCTACTTTTTCATGTAGATAGTCTAAATAACGCGAAACACGTACCTAAGTATATACGTTCATATCGCCTTTGAAAAATTTATTTGATTTTGTGCAAACAACGTAAAGGTCAAAAATCAAGAACGCCTTGCATTAGATTTGGCGACAATTGGTAGACTGATAATTAATAATTGACACATAATATTATTATGCGATATTTATTGTTATTGTAAAGTTTATTAGTGCCTGCACTGTTTCCTAAGTCATTCAGTATGAGCATTTGCGCCAGGGCGGCTATATAGTCGCAGTTTTCACCAACCGCAGTTTTAGCCGCTACTCCACATGAGGTCTGTCAGAAGATACCTATCCACTCTTGGTTTAAAGATCCCTATATTGCAATCCACTCTTGGTTTAAAGATCCCTACTTCATCTTGCACTTCATCATCAGCCATAAAACGCCCACTGCTGGACGAAAGCCTCCCCTTAATAGAGGGGTGTTGCCATAATCCCCACGCTTGGCAGGTGACTTGGGGATTGCAGAATGTTCACCACCGTTGACTAAGAGGACGCTGTTGCCCGTCCTCCGGCGGTTCTGGATGCAGTTTTAGGACATATCCAGGTCCTATATTGCACTTAAGAGCTTCTAAATAATGCTGCACGTAGAGAATTCCAAACCTCTCCTACTCTGTTCTGTGTAGGTAGTGCTGGCTTAAGCTTTAGCGTTAATCAAGCCTTGCCGAAAGGCAAAGTAAAAAAGAGGTTATTTTATGTATGTTTGTACATTCCTTCTTTTTATGACATAACGTAACAATGCGGCATTTGACATGTTCGGTATTTTACCACGGGTCTCAGCCTTTAGCATGCCACAACTAGGCCAAGGTAGGCCTACCCCCGTAGGGTGATTAGGTGATACACCACCACGCTGGCTCAGTGATGGTTGGCGTATTCACATACGCTATTCTTCTCCGGAAATATGCAGGTTTCTTCACAATGTTTTCCATCACCGAAATGCCAGGTGGTACCTATGATTTAAATCCACAAATTATAAAGATCTCATTGGTATGGGCCCGGGATCAAACCTACGACCTCTATCGACTACATGGTGTCGAAAGGCATTCTTCTACACATTGCAGCTCACATTATGCGACGTAAGGAGAACAATAACTCTAGATTCTTCGAACAAATACCTGCACTGAAACCAGGTACAAAGGATGTGTCGTGCAATTCAATTCAAACATTTTAAACCTTGTTATTCAATTACCAATCAATGCTACAAATGCTATTTTCGTATACACGTAGACGTAAAATATTCAAAACCAACTCAATTGGATTAAAAACATACCTACCTAAACCGTTGATGTCAACATTTGAACGCTATAATGCTACGGAATAACGTTGTTGTCCGCCATTTCTAGCTTATTGCGTTATGCAATCATAAATGCATGTACATATTTTATATGAATTTTATAATATCTTCTGTTCTACCTATAACACAAATTAATTTGAAGAAATGCAAGTAAGAGCAACGTTCACAACTTTCGTTTATGTACAACTATTTTACATAACATTCTAATGCTCCAGGAAACTATAGAAAAATCTGAGTAGTTTTTTATTTAAATATTTGTCTAATTATACAGTATAATACACTTTCTAAAAAAAAAAACCGACTTCAACTTCGAATACCTGGATGACATCTTCATATTTTCTAGTAATTTTTGATTAAAAAACCAAACGAATGAACCGATTTCGATAAAATGTATATGGTACCAAACCAATAAATAATTATCAAAATCAGTTCATAACTGGCGGAGTAATAAAAAAAAACTACAGTCGAATTGAGAACCTCCTTTTTTGAAGTCGGTTGAAAAATACACACACATATAGCACAACCACGTTATCTAGCTAAAACGACAGTAAAATCAACGTTTAAATGTGTGCAAATATAGACATATTTCCAACTTTAATTTAGCTTAAAAATTATATTCCAATTCCTATCCCACGGTTAAATCCCCTACAGTACAGACCCCTGAACAACAAATCAGCGCCTAAACACATCTATAAAAAGCACATTAACGGCTCACAAACATTAGCCCAGTTCATTACCGGCTATATTTCACGGGTAAAGTACCATCTCCGTATTAAACAACCATTTTGAGTCTTACCACCTTGGCTTAGAGACGTATAAATCAAGAAAAATACGAGCAAGGTGGACCCATCTGTCCTCTTTTTTTGTGCTAATTGTGAAAGATGGCAGGTATCCTAAGGCAGGCAGTATCGGCAGTAAGTAGTAGAATTCCTGCGAGGAAAGCTTTTCAGTCTATGGCTTAGTTTCCTGCTCGTTAAATTGGTTATAGGATTACCAAGAGTTGGAATATAATCCAGTATGCGTAGATAAGCGGATCTATTTACGTTCGGATAAAAGCTGCATATTAGGATAGAAATGTACACCATAATAAGTATAAATAATTCCTGAAGTTATTTTTATAGCAGAAGGTTCTTTATGATCATCGTCTACCTGTATTTTTAACCGACTTCAAAAACGGATATTCTCAATTCGACTGTATGTTGTAATTTGATAACCGGCTTCAAAAATAAAGTTTTCGTCGTCGTTTTTTTGGTATGTTTTACATCGATTTTGATGATTCTTTCTTTGTGTCGTAGGTCAAGCTTTAGAGGTCGTGAATTTTATTGAAATTGGTTTGGTTTTTAAATTAAAATAACTGGAAAAAGAAGTCATCCAGTTAATCGAAATTGAAGACGGTAGTTTGTTTTTTAGTCTTGATGAAAATCACACTTTTAATATAAATTCTAGAGAAGTCAGTGCTTCCACACATCATTTCAAGTTGTTCACATTTTGCAAACGGTGAGTATACTTACGTACTAGCATAGTGATCAAGTGGATCACACAGTAATCATTATATTATCGGCCGGAAGACATCCACTGCTGGACGAAGGCCTCCCCTTATTAGGGAGGGGCTGCCATAATCCCCACGCTTGGTAGGCGGCTTAGGGATCGCAGATTGCTTACCACCGTTAACTGAGAGGACGCTGCTGTCCGTCCTCTGGTGATTCTGTATGCAGTTTTAGGACATACCCAGATCCACAGTAATCAAGTAAGTAAGATGTAAAATGCCTAAGAATTCTGCACTGAACTAAATAAAGTTATAAATTAAGCATAGGTCCTAAAATTAAATAATCGATTTAGGAGACCATTCAAAGTATATATAGATAATAATTATTATACCTATAGGTAATTCAAACAATCTCTAATTTCAAGCGAAGTGCCCAAAATGCTGGACGCATAGTCTCGCAATCCGATTTCTACCTGTTTTGACAACTCTACCTTACACGTATAGTAGTAGTATTGGGGGTCTTTCGTCATTCTAATTCTTCATTTATAGTACCTAGCAGCTCACGCGACCTGCTCGTCACGACATGTTGCCGTCCTCATATAATTCTTAATTTCCTTTTATCCGAGGCTCGTAGCGGCATTTTAATCGCCGAGGCTACAAAATAATTTCTACCTGTTTTGACAACTCTACCTTACACGTATAGAAGTAGTATTGGGGGTCTTTCGTCATTCTAATTCTTCATTTATAGTACCTAGCAGCTTACGCGACCTGCTCGTTGCGACATGTTGCCGTCCTCATATAATTCTTAATTTCCTTTTATCCGAGGCTCGTAACGGCATTTTAATCGCACTTGTTTATTTAATTGTTATTAAATTTTCCTGACTAAAATCATTCTTACCTAAAACATTATTATTCTACAATCCATCATATCTATATATATAAAAGGCTCTGTCCTGACTGATTGACTGACTGACTGACTGATTGACTGACTGACTGACTGATTGACTGACTGACAGACTGACAGACAACGCACAGCCCAAACCGCTGGTCGTACAGACTTGAAATTTGGAGGGTGATGGAGAAGGAGCGTGTATTCTATTTGATGCGTAGGGGTGTGCTAAGAAAGGATTTTTCGAAATTCGACCCCTAGTGGGGGAAAGGGGGTGTAATGTTATATGGAAAGTTCTTTGTTTTTGAAGTTATAGTGATGAAAAAATTTATTTGGGTAGTTCATTTAAAGGGGGGAAGTTGGAAGTTGGGGGTGGGAGGGATTGGGGGGAGTTGGTAGAGTTGGTAGAGTCGGTAGAGTTTGCTCGGAATGATTTAAATGAAAAGAATGACATAAAAATAACTTTTTTATTGTTTTTTTTAGCTACACAGCGAATAAAAGTTAAATCATTTATGTTTATTAGTTGGTTAGTAAGAATAATTATAAATTTAAAATTAACACTAATCAAGTATGAAATAGGAATTTTGCTTTTCGTTATTAAATGATGATGATAAATAATGATAACTGAAAGTTTTATTTCATTTGACTAAGCTACGTTTTGTTTACTTGAATAACAAGTACATTTATGTGCTCGTATATTAATGTCTTTTTTATAAAAAGAAAAAGTTCAACTATGTCACAGAATGTGCCAAGAATTTCCTCGGGTTTCAGTAAAATATTTCTAAGGACACTTTCGTATACGTCTTGATTTAGCGGTTGAAGATTGAAAGGTACAACAGCCAGGTGAACTAGTAGGTGGGCCACGGGAAGTGAGCGATTCCAAAGTAACTTAGTCATTCTATCTACATTTGTTTCTTTTTTATCTATAGAATAGCTGTAACTCTGGGAAATGCTCTATTCATATGCTACACTACGCTACGCTACGCTGGTATGCTACGAACCTCTCGCGCCCTCCAACTTAAGATCCCCACCCACTCCAATCTTTCCAATAACATGTCCTTCACTGTTCAAGCTGTCCTGCTGTGGAATGCACTCCCTTCTTCTGTCAGACACGCTAAATCTCTTCCTATTTTTAATAACCTTGTCTATAAACACTATTTTTCCATAAATTAATTGGTACGTCTGTATTTATACATGTATATATATTATATTGGTATATATATGTTATGTATAGTAAGTATTATTTATGTAGGTATAACTATTTTATTGAAAGTTTTTTTAACTTATATGTCTGCAATATTAATTTATTATGTTTTATATATTATGTACACCACCGACCAAATTGCACCCTTTGACACCGACCTTTGACACAGAACACCTGTTTTTTTTGCGATTTAGAAAAGTTGTTTGTGTTGATGTACAGAATATGCACTTAAAACGATTATAACTGGTTAGGTCTAAACCTGTATAAAATAAGTTTTTAGGCTCTGAAGCATTTGCTTCGCTTTGTCATAAATATTTTAACTACCTATTAAGCTGTCTAAATTCAAAAATATTTTAAGTATAATGTATTGTAGGCAGTATAAACAAATGTTCATTGAATCTTCTATCACTTAAGATGAAAACTTAAGTTTGCTATCGAACAGTAGTCGAGGCGTACATGTGCGTGATTCGAATAAACACCAATAGACGATTCCTAACAACGATATGTAACAAAATAATCTACCGACGATATATCGTGTACCTAATGTTTGAGAGCAAATAACATCCAATGACCGTAACAACGCAAACAAATAAGACAATTCAATATCGATACAGTTACAGCGGCGATGTTTCTCTAACACTTAATATGACATACGACACACTTTATCGATACGCTCATCTGAATAACATAGCATAAGATTATTATGAATAATGTATTTACTATCTGCCAACGAACTGCTGAATCATCCCTAAAATTTATTACTCTGGGGCCGAAGACAGCTGACGTTCATAAATATTGAGAAGTTTTCGCGAGGACATCGTTAATTATTACATTATTTCGCCTTAAAACGGCATTTACGCCAAACTTTCAGACGTAGGCAAGAAAATAAATAGGCTTTAGAAACAATAAAGTGGAACTTTTATACTGGTTCTGGGGTTTGTTTGGAATTATGGAAGTTTGTTTAGTAAAACTTCCTGGCGCGGGGAGCGGTATGATAGCACTCGTTACAGCAGTCATGAAAATTATTTTATGAATTCTGCATTTTAAAACCGTCAGTACGATGTTACCGTACGTTTCACATATTTAACACGCTAGATCATTTAACCTACTACTACTAATCTCAATAATTTATATCTCCATCGAAGCTAAATGTAGTGTATAGTGCAGGCCACACCGAATTGTCTTCGACCGCGTACATGGCAAGGGCGTCTTTCCATTACATTCAAATTTCGTACGAAACGAAACTACAATTTGAAAGCAAGCGGGCGCGTCATACATGCGCCCACGGTGTGTTAAAATTGCGACTTTATTTCCTAGCGATTGTATGACATCGACATTAGACATCTGAATGGTATGGAAATATGCCCGTGCCATGTCCGCGCCTGGCGCCATTTCTGTGTGGCCTGCGCTTTTAATTACGCGAAGCAGCAAACGCGACTCAAACTCAAATATTACTTTTGTTTGGCCTCACCCTAAAGTTTGTAATTTCAACTAAAGCCAGAATTTTTTAACCTTTAAAAAAATACTATAAAATTTGCGAGCATTGTTTAGTTCTTTGCTGTTCATAAAACAGCTAAGTAGTCACGAACACCTTAAATTAAATTTCACTCGCCCTTAGAAAAATTCGATTGCAAAATAAAAAGGTTTACAAAATAAAGAGGCATTCCAAAATGTAATATACAGATAGAAATGATTCAATTTAATAGTAAATCAGAATGAATCATTCATAAATTTAATAAAAGCGTAAAAAGGGTCGATAATGTTGACGGATCGCTGCACTCGACTCGTGATTATCTCAAATTACTTGATAAAGAAAACGTTTCATTTTCGTGCCTAATGTCCCGGCAAACGTAATGATTTATTGAGTAAAACAAATGACTTAATAAATTCCTTTTATTTGGTCGTAAATCTTTGCTAACATTCGTAACCTTTGTAACATTCATTTTATTACTTACTTAATTTTCTCAATTTCTTAAGTATTTGATATACTTACCTTCTATTCTGTACTAGCGCTCGTGACGAAGCTTGTCTAGGTGATTCTAAACGATCACCGATGTTAAGCAACCGACTGTCCGGTCGGTCTTCGGATGGGTGACCGTGAGTGGCATTTATTTCTGAGCGCTACCGTGGGTCGGATGACACGTTATTGTTGTTCCCGGTTGTTTGTTCTAGTTTCTATAACAACAACAGTCAGCCATGTCAGAGGCCTTCGGGCGGCACATTAACTCTGACACTAGGGCTGGCCACTCAGCCTATACGAACTTACTTACTTACTTTTATTACGTACTATTAATAAGAAGTTTTCAGACTGTACATTAATTCTAATAATAGAGTTGGCCATTCAGCCAGCACAATTTTATACTTTACTTTTTAATTAAGTAACTTTTTTTTACTAAGTATACTTTTTGCTTTAGTAATTACTTATTCCGGTACTACGGTATTCTACAACCTGGACCTGGGTATGTCCTAAAACTGCAGAACCACCCGAGATGAGGATTCTGCGATCCTCAAGGCGCCTGCCAAGCGTGGGGATTATGGCAACCCCCCCCTATTAAGGGGGAGGCCTTCGTCCAGCAGTGAACACATTCTGGGTGATGTGAGTGTTTTCTACATCAGAGTAGCAAAAGTTTCCAGTGTACCTACAACCAATATAATATACATGCAACCTCAATATTTTTCGCAAAACATGTTATGTATATTATATTTGAACTGTAAGTGTGTTAGTTTACTAACTCTATTGATGGTAAATTTACATTTCTAAACACTTCCTTGCTCATTTTCTTTTAAGCTCTAATTGTCTTGTTAATAAACATGGATGAGGCTATGAGAACTATTATATTTACTATTAGTTAATCCGTGTTTTTTTTCCTTTCCTTTAAATTTGTAGCTCTGTGGATAAAAATAAAAGATAGATTATGTAACTATTCCGAAGCTAATCCACGTTTATCAATAAGTCCCTTGATGTTAGTATTTACAAGTAGGTAATAGCTAATAGTACGTAGGAATTCTAATAATAACTATGATAGCACATATAGATATCTAGCTTATTATTGTCTTTAATTCATGTTATATTGAACAGTATAATTAACATTGGATGATATTAGCCAAATATCGTACAAGCGATTAAATTAATTCTCGACTAATAAATCATTCTGTAATCTGTATCTATATTATTGTGTACTAGAGGTCGCCCGCGACTTCGTCCGCGTACGGAATAAATTCAGGCCGCTTCCAAAATTCACCACTTTAAATCATCCCGAGCAATTTTTTACGCCCTACCCCAACTCCCCCAGCTCTCCCGACTCTACCTACTCTACCAACTCCCCCCACTCCCCCCGCCCCCCCCACTACCCCCACTATTAATACTACTAATATACTAATAATATGAGCCCACATTAAAATCACGAACAGCTACTAAGTCAAAATGTCCGACGCTTTCATCATCATCATCAAAGATCTCCTTCAAAGGTCTCCTTCTCAGCACGCTATTTTTCCGGTCTTGTGCAGGTTTCGTCCGCTGGTTTCTTGCCACCGCAGCAAAGTAGTCTAGTCTTAGTATACAGAAAAACACAAAGAGCATGCAAAACTGTGAATGTGTTTTCATAGGCTTGCGTTTGGCCGCTGCTTTAGCGAAGATGCGGTTTACGATGAAACACGCTTGCCTTGAAACCGATTCACTCGCGACTTGAAGACACTCCAGATTGTATCGGGAAGGCTCTCTAGTCGGTAAAGAACCACTCGGGAAACGCAATCCACAGTTTAGCAGTTCGCACAATAAAATAGGAATCAAACCGTTGCAACGTTTTGAAGCAGACTGTAACATAAAACATGCTCTTATAAGGCTGTTCTAATAAATTGTTTACTATCAAACCTAATTGCTCCTGAATTATAGGTAGGATCTTACATGCAATATCGGCTGGTATTAGACGTGAAACCGCGACCTAATTCTATAATAATTAAACAGCGCGGCAGCGAGGCACGTGTGTACACGATTTAGCAATTTAGAGATTGATGGGAACCTGGCAGAAGTTAGGACGTGTGAAAAGTCTTCTATAAGTCTTTATTTCGTTTATAAAAACGTCAAGCAGAAAAAGAGGCATAGGCATACCTAATTATTTACTTATTGTTTAGGATTGCGGCCCTACTTTCCTTAGGAGTGTTGTATCTCTTTTAAATAATTTACACTAGAGGTCGCCCACGACTTCGTCCGCGTACGGAAGAAATTCGCATAGGAACTTTCCATACAAAATTCCCACCCACCATTCCCCATTCCCGATCCCATTTCTCCCACTTAAATCATACCTGCCAAAAAAAAATTAAAACATGTTTTATTATATTTTAAACTAGAGGTCGCCCGCGACTTCGGCCGCGTACGGAAGAAATTCGGGCCGCTCCCAAAATTCATCACTTTAAACCATCCCGAGCAATTTTTTTAGCCCCCCCCAATTCCCCCAACTCTACCTATATCTACCAAAGAAAACTTTCCCCCTTTGAATGAACTACCCAAATATCAATTTTCATCACTATAACTTCAAAAACAAAGAACTTTCCATACAACATTCCACCCCCTTTCCCCCCCTTTTATCGTCCCTGTCAAAAAAAAATAGAAAACAGCATTTTTTATTTTAATTGAACTATCCAAATACAAATTTACGTGACTAAAAGTCCAAAACAAAGGACTTTCATACAAACGTTTCCCCCTTTTTTTCACCCCCTTAGGGTCAATTTTGAAAAATCCTTTCTTAGTACATCCCTTCGCATCGAGACACGTTGACCTCAATTTCGGTACTACCGTCCACACTTAACCCTGTATACACAAACTCGCGCATTGAAAGCTTTTTTTATCTTTGCTACTTTTCGTTCCAATATTATATAGTTGTTACTATGTAACTCTAGTACTGATACTGGATAACCCATCACGTTGGGAACATCTGGCGGCTACATCTGTGCACTGAAACAAATGGCGGAATAACTGCGTGATTAAATAAAGCTATCCACCATATTGTGCCGTAGTGTTGTGGATTAGAATAGAATAGAAAAAACTTTATTTGTGACAAAAACTTAACCTAAAAACAATGCAATACGAAATAATTTTATTCGAAACAAAAAGATACACAATCATAGAAATAAAAGAGAAGTTTCATAGATACCTACATAAAGAGTAAACGTTTATTTTTATTTTTTATTATGAAGTGTGCCACACTTACACGAGTATATTCGCCAAAGAACCAAGGTCACAGACATAGCTCGCAGGGTTTGCAAGTTACGGCAGGGGCTGGGCTCGTGGGTCTGGACCTGGTCCGGACATGAGGGCTCTCCACGTGTTCCTCTGATTAGCAGAGGGCACAGTGGAGAGCTAGGAGGGACGGCCGGGTGGTGGCCTCATCAAGGGCTTTCCTTGTAGGGGCACCCACCGGGTGTGTCGTGGTGGGGCTGCGGGATGGGGACAGGCCAGAGGGGCCAAAGCTCCCCATTTCCAGCGGCCGAAGTGAAGGGTTTGCAAGTTGAAATGGCAATGGGCAGGCCACATTGCTCGAAGAACTGACAACCAATGGGGAAGAAAGGTTCTTGAGTGGCGACCGCAAACCGGAAGACGCAGCGTAGGAAGGCCTCCCACTAGGTGGACTGACGACATTGTTAATGCCACGGGCAACCGGTGGATGCAAATGGCAGATTGTCGTACAGTGTGGCGGTCTAAGGGGGAGGCCTTCGTTCAGCAGTGGCCGTCTCCGGGCTGATGATGCTGATATTTCCACACTTAGGGTTCGAGTCGAGAGAGGTCATAATTTTTCTTACTGTTTAAGCTTTAAAAACATAAAAGTAAAAGAGATTATGAGTATCTATCGTCATGAACCCGGTCCCGGTCTCATCGTGATGCTGGTTATAAACAACCTGCGCTGGTTTTCAGTTGGGACCGGCAGATGACGTCACGTACGCTATGGAATGAACCAGCAAGAAGCATACAGAAAACAGGGAACATCTTTTACAAATTTTAGGTGCTACGACTAGTTGATTAGTAGCTTGCCATCGCTGCTCCTCGGACATTAGTCCTATTTGCACATAGGACATCACTACGAGTAACTCGATCAAGATGCTGGATTAAACTGAAATAGGCATACACACGCCTATTAATTTTAACACATTAAATTGCTCCAGAGAGAGCAAAGCATGGTCAACGAAAGCAATAATCGCATTATATTGTAAAAGTACATGAACCCGAGCCAAGTTAGTTTCAGGGTCCTTATTTTTGAATCGTACGCAAAGTTGCGCAGGCAAGCGGAGCCGACTTTCAAACGATATTGAACCCTATTTCAAACAATATCGTTCGAAGGTCGGCTTCGCTCGCATGCGCAACTTTTGCGTACCTACTATTCAAAAATAAGGCCCCTGCACGAAAAATACCAGCCACCGCGACTCTATTTCGGTTATATTCCGCATAAACCCGTATAGGTAGAAAAATACATAATAGCAATCGATTTTTGAAACTCAAAACAAACTTAATTATTATCAGATTGCACAGAGTCACATATTTTTAATACAACGAGACCGCATATTTTTAATACGAGAGTGTAAATAACCGTAGCAGTGAATCATACCGCGGTGCTACCGGTCTATAAAACTGAAATAGAATAGAAAGTTTACGTAAGGTTCGCCTAGTTTATGTTGACTATTGTTACTTTTTGTTTCTGTCGACCCAGTTTGGATGAATACTAGTAAAGCTGTTGGAATTTGTAGCCAGGAATAACTTCAGTCTAATCTAGAATCTAATACTACCGATATAATTTATATAGGACCACCATTAAAGTATGGCTTACCAAAAAAAAATGAATCATCAAAATCAATGCATAGAGTAACCGCGTAAAAACAAACAAACAAAACATACGGTCGAATTGAAAACATCCTTTTTTGAAGTCTGTTGAAAATACATAACAATAATGACAACTTCGTCGTATTCAGCAAAATAAACGAAGAAATAAATGAATTAGAGCAAACTGCTAATAAAAATATTCTATTCTATTCTATTCTGCACAATAATTATCGACTTCTATAGAATTTCTAACAGTAGGAATATTTGCTTATCTAATAATGCACATTATTTGCACGTTGCGTGTTTACTCTATATCTATAGTAAATATAGTAATGATTGTAACGTAAGCCACCGGAGGGCCAACGCCATCCAATGTCATTCCGGTGCATTGCCAGATAATGCTCGGATGGTTTACGTACATACACTAGTGTTGCATGACTAAACATTGCTATTCGAGGCATCTGTTCGAATCATCATCAGCCATAAAACACCCACTGCTGGACGAAGGCCCTTAATAGACGGGTGTTGCCATAATCCCCACGCTTGGGAGGTGGCTTGGGGATCTTGGGGTTCTGTTCGAATGGTTAGCTGTAAAAACGCGAGAAATTACCCATTTAGCGTCATTCTCATTTATAGCAATGTACTAACTAAATCTTTGAAATGTTTGTTAGCCAGTATCTGTCAGCCTTCAAATTTTCAGCCTTCTAGCTGGATTCGGGTATTTTTGTGTACATACTTTAGAAACGGGCAGGCAAGCTGAAAAGTGTGATATCGATTGAACAGCAGCAGTTGTAAAGCGCCTGAGTAGAGGTATTCTATCAGACCAAGTTTTGCGTATAGCGGCCAACCTCGGCTAATCAAGGGATTTCTACACAGATTACTTGTAATTGTGTCTAGCAAGCCTAACAGATATGTCACGGTGAAAATTGACGGAGTTTCAATATTATAATAATAATTAAATTGATTTATTTGCCAAAATGTTCCAAACATCTTTCTTGTAACCCCTGCACTAGGAGAATGTGTCACTCCTGTGTCGCAGTGGCCACGACTGATACGATTCGCATCCATGCCTAGACATAAGAAAGCATAGGTTTCCTGGCAAAAACTACCCTAACCCACACCAACTGCATTTTGTAGCTATTATGTCAGGAGCAATAAGTCTTGGGCAAAAATAAAAGTCCCAAGGTGAGATTCGAACCCCTGCACTCTGGATCCGCAGACTTCAGTCTACAGTTTGATACACGTATATGAAAAGACAACAAACATGTAAGCATTATAAGATTAAGTAGCTACTTTAAAGTAAACCAAATGAAACACTTTTTATCTACTCCTGATATCGCTGACTTTATTATAAGCGATACAGATTTAATTATAATTAAATAAATATCGACGAGAAAAGAAGAAGAAGACCGCTGACGCCGACTAATATGACTGCTGTTGAAGACATTCATAGGGTTATCATAGCTCAGATGAAGGCAAGACGCGATTTCGAGTCGATATACATCGGCTGTCGAGTGCAGTAAGTAACAGTATCGCTTAGACGTTTGCAAACAACATTCGAATCCACATTTTCTCATTTTCCATTACGTCACGGCATATTTACATAAATATAGGTAACTTGGCAACCCCTCGTGCGGGCTGTCACAGCCTAATGCCCGAGTGATTCGATCGACAAAGGATCGACTCGGCTACACAGCCGACAGTAATTCGATTAGACATGACGAAAAGGCGTGAAACTGACAACGTTTGCAACAATTGTTTGTATTGTACACACGTCTTGTCTTGTAATATAATATTATTATACTCAGCGACAATGATAAGATGAATGGACGGGAAACAAGCACGGCAGGCACGGTTTTTAAGACTATAATATGTTCAGCGCCGGCTCTCCACTCGCTTCAGTCATACTCTGCCTTTGCGACATGCGAGCCGTACGATACCACAATACAAACTTCTAATACATGTACTTACATGTGTTCTATTTTTGTCATGCAGTAATTAGATTCGCTATCTCTATTTACCGGCAAATGTAATATGCATACTTTTAGCTAGGACTGCTAAAATGCTTGATTGTGTTGTCTTGTTAATTTTGATCGATTTGCAAGCGCTGGGCCCGTCCATTCCATTCCACCGTCGCTGATTATACTTAGAAATATAACTAGTTTATTACCAAATAGAGTACCTAGTACAATACTTACTTATCTATTTATGTAGCTTAAAAGGAATCTTTTTAAATTTCAGTCAATGATTGCGGGTTTCTAACGCTATTTCATCGACGTTCAATTTAACTCTAAATGCTCTAAATGTCTTAAGTCATCAGTAAGCGTCATTTTGATCCTGATAGTGTATTAGAAAGGTTGGCAGTGGTCTGGCTATATCTGCCGGAGAACCGATAACCGCTGGGGTAGGCGTGTTCTAGAGTACAGACTACGAATCGCCAAACGTAGCGTAGGACGCCCTGAGACTAGACGGAGTGACGATATACGTAAGACAGCTGGCAGTGGTTGCAAGTGGAAAACCGATGATTGGGATGATGCCCCGGATGATGCCACGGGAGAGGCTCATGCCCCGTAATTGCCTATGATGATGATGATGAGGTAGTAAAATTGAGTTAACAAGTAGTTATATTTTGTCTCATTTCATTTGGTCATAATGATGCTTATATTGACAAAAGTTACATTTTATCTGAATATGTTCTTGCTCTACGACATAAAACAAACGAGCTAAAGGAAGCATTAAAAGCAATGCGTCCCCGGGGACAGAAACTTTGCTCCGTCCCGAAATTTCACTACGTTGCGTTTTGCACTAAAAGCGGACATAATTGTCCATTGTCCACATAAAAATACACAGAGGAACTTCGAAAATAAGCATGTTTGCATTGTCTGCCTCTGCCACGAGATATTAGGCGTTTGTTTGCCACTGAAACTTAATTTTGCAATTTCTTACAGCGAGAAGATCAAAGAATAAAAACAAGAACTAGAGAGCACTCGATAGTACAGTAAGCAAATTGAAATTGTAAATAGAGCAAAGTAAACGTAAACAGCAATGCTCTAATTCAATTTCAAAGATATGGAATTCTTCAATAGTGGCGGTGTTCGTGAAAATACTTTTACGAAGCATCATTTTCTTTGCATGTTGTGAAATATGAACGGACACGTTTCATACATAGAAATATCACTTTTGAATTCGGATATGAGCTAAAGTCAATCTAACGAAACATAGAGAACACATCGAGGATAGGGTTCATAAAAACAGAGTTCTAGTCAAACAACTTGCTTAAAAGGGGAAAATGCTCCAAATAAGTATTTGAAGACTGTCGTTTGAACATTATTGAGAATACGAAGTCAATAATGCCCTTATTATAGTCACTTTTGTTTGGCAAAGCGAAAAGTTCCGTATACCCACTTTAACATCTCAAGATGAATATCGACAGATACTCAAAATACACAGAGCAAACACAAAGGAAGAATAGATGTTTTAGAACCGGAGATAACACTTGGCGCGCGGGTGTCTCCGGATATTACGTCTGCGATTCTAGGAAAGAGCTATTGAGAACACAACGTTCTCTATTCTAGGTTGACCACACCGTCACTTAAAATCAGGTGAGATGTGACCGAGATCTAGCCTGTTAAGGTTCGTTGTAAACAGATTTTGTCCATATATCTAGGCCGATACTTATCGATTGTAATTTTTTTTTAAATTCTCCACGTACGTACCAACTCGTTAGTCTGAGTGCTGAGAGTTGGTGTTATAGGTTAGGGGCCGTACCGTGAACTGCTTATAGCGGGACCGAATAGGTTCAGCTGCCGACACTGCGCGACCGCGAACCTTATTGCAAGGTGATAAAATTCATAGTCGCGCAGCGTCGGTAGCTGAGCGTATTCGGTCCCGGAATAAGCGTTGTTGGTACCATGAACCATACCTACCATGAACGCTTATTCCGGGAACGGAACGTGTAAATAATCGCAATGTTGGTGGCAATTGGTTTATTTGTGTGTTAGTACAACCCGGTCACAATATCTGTGCACCTGACCTCGTGACGTCATATCGGCGGTCTGGGTACGGTGTGAAAAAAAGTGTTTTCGAGAAATGTGGAGGTAAAAAAAAATTACTAACCTTTTCAAATCAATTTATTATTGATGAAGGGTTTGTTATTAAAAAAACAATAATAACAAAAATAACAATAAAGCGAGGTGCACAGATATTCTGACCGGGTTTGTAATGCTATTTATACACCCATTTTTTTTTCTTCCTTGATGACCCGTTTAAATAGCAACAATGAGCTAATTGACTTGCGTAATAATAATAATGTAAACAACGATAATCATCAATTGACTCAAGCATTATATTGTGATCATTTACAATAGTCACCACAAGGACAAAAAAACTGTTTGTAATTTGAAATTACCGCCATGGGAACGATGAACCTTGTGTTATATTTCGTTTCTTTATCATCAGCTAACAGACGAAGGCCTCCCGGGGTCGCAATAATCCCTACAGTTTATTTCATTTGCATTTACCTAATCTAATCTTTACTTCGAAATGTTCTTTGTAACGTAAATCTTAGCAGATTTATCTGCATATTTAAAGAGATTTTACACGAAAGCATACGACTCGTAAAAGCGGCTTCAATTAGAAGGCATTAAATAGAATTAGGGACGTTGAAAGGTTCGAATCTTCTGGAACTGAGAGTGAACCTTACTTTACCGTACTTGGGCTATTTCGGTCGAGTTAATCCTGATTCTTTGAGATTTGGTGGTTTTTTAATTTATATAGGGTTATATGAAAAAAGGGTGTACAAAGCCAAAACGTTTTTTTATTTGTGTTTGGAATATATTTGTCTATAAGACCAACCCGCAAAATTTAAAATGGAATCTTGGCAAAAAAAAACTTTTTTTTTGCCTAGTGTCAATGCCATAATTACTTTCATGAATCAACTTTAGTGCAAAAATGGTTCAAAGATAACTTTGGCCACAAATATAACGAGCCACATGTTAGCTATACCTGAAACATAGACTGCGCAAATCATTCTGCTTCTCAAGAAAAAGGCCATACAGATTTCACATAGACCAATAAGACTCAGAAACTTAACAGATTTTGACGGTGTGTGTTCTTATGCACTGGATTAACATTTAAGACTACTTGTTAATCTCAATATTTAAAAACAGTTGATGTAAAACAGTAGCCAACACTGCGGGTTAGTAATAATTATAATGTCTTAAACCTTTATTTCTGTTGTAGATTCATTCAGCTGAAGGCCAATCAAACTTTATTTTTCGCCGCTTTGCTTAATATTTTGCTACTGGCATAATGTTGAAAAAATTACATGGAAGACTTGTCAATACATAGAGGTGTAATGAGAAGGATTTTTTGAAATTCAAGCCCTAAGGGGGTAAAAATGGATAATCTCCTTTGTTTTTGAACTTATAAATGTGAAAATTAGAGTTCAAATAAAAATTATGTTTTCAAAAACTCTCTACAAATTTATTTTTACGATTTTTTTGTCCGGCTGGCTGTATCTCCGCAACCAATGGTCTTAGAAAGCAAATAATTAAAAAACTTCAGTGACAAGTCACTGAACCATAGATTGAACTATATTATGCTCTATATTTCACATCTATATTTAGTCAGTGTTCGATGACGATGGATCGCAAAAGGGATTGTCGAGAAGTTTGGTAGGTCGAGACCACTTAAGAATTTATCCCAAACCGAACTAATTAAACGACTCCGATGGCTGACTGCTTGAAAGGCCGTGTTTTTGATACTAATGAAATAGTTGACGAAGGTCGACAAGAGTTTTAACGTTGATTGGTTCAGTAGGGAGGGATCCGTTGAGTGTTTTATGATCCTAAGAGATATTATTTTTCGAAATTGTTGTAACAGCCGATTATTTTACGAAGGGGTAGAAACGTGTCTACATTTAAAAAAAAACTGAATCCTCAACTTATTTAATGCTTGTCAGGCTAGGTGTTGACCACAACTCATCTGAAGTTGAACGACGGTACGGTCGAAGATGGTCAACCCATCTAGAATGGAACTTATTCCAGAAAGTGAAGCTGCCAGCTGCTGAAACACACCGAATACGGTTTTATTGTGTTTGTGTGTAAGTATATTGCATGTCTGTTACTTCTTCCCGCTGTAACGGCTCAATGTGTTTGAGTGGAATTCTGAATGGAGATTGTTAATACATACCCCGAGTTAACACATAGCCTTCCTTCTTTTTCCAAAAAAATATACTGTTTCAATAGAAAAGCGGCTGAAATGACGTGGCACTGCTAGTATAACAATATTTTATTTTTACTTACCTAGTCATTACCAACTGTGACCCCTTTCTCCTCATAAATTTTAAATCACATTCCTCATAACGAGTTCATTCATCAAAAAAGCATTAGAAAGCCGCACCTCCGCTAACAATAGGCTGAAAATGGGGAATAAGTAAAAATAGTGACGCATTTCAGTGTTGCCATTAATAATTGATTCCACGCCTGGCCTGGTCACATTACCTATTTATACCTGCCTGTGTCCTCGTAAAAGTTCCACGTTAACACAATCGTAGTATGTAGGAACAAAAAAGATTGGTTACGTTGTATAAAAGGCGAAAATAATTAGGTACGTTTTTCTATAGTACAGACACATCAAAATTACAATACTACAATGGAATGTTACGCAGAAAATAAGTGAAGCCTCCTTTGTGTCACAATTTCGCCTGTCATAATATGGGAACCACACTTGCAGGATCTAGCTCTCGGGTATATAATCAAAGGAACCACACGAACACAAAATCCACAAACAAAAATATGAAAATTGGAAAATGCGTTTTGAACATATAAGTGAAACCAAAGTGAAACCGTCTAGGGGTAAAAAACAAAAAGTATATAAGTATTCTATCAGCTATCTGGTTTCCATAATGCAAGCTTTGCTTAGTATGGGGCTAGATGGCGCTGTGTGTAAAATGTCACACATTTTTTTTTTTAACAATTTCGCTTTTTGTAATTATTTGAACCAAACAATGCGATGCCGATAATTTAAAAAAATCAATAGGCCAACTAAGGCCTTACGTCAAAAAATACATTAAGGCTTGGAGGATTTAACTATTTCTTAACATTTCTCTGCAGTAGGGTATTTCTTGATGGTAAGTGTCACGCCTGCCCATAACACTAGCAGTGCCAGAATTGAACTTGCTAATACAATCCTGCGCTATTTGATTGCCTAGCACTTTTTCACGATGTAGAATTACGTAGGTGATTACGTAGACGCTATCATTTAGCTCGTTTATATCAATGACCTATGTACCTAGACGCACTGTAAAAATACAGCTATTAACATAAACTTGTAAATTAGACATTGACGTCATGAGCTTATCGCATAAATATAAATAATATTATCACGACTCTAGCGCCTAGGGCAGCAGCATGATTAAGTAAGTTAGCTGTCTCTCATAATCGCAAACGTCACGTCGTCGTATGCTATGACTGCGATTGCTCAAAGCTAGAACTAGAACTCGTTCTCGCGAAAATATTTTGATAGAGCAAGTAAGACGGTGGTTTTGTGATGGGAAATTTTTATATTTTTTACAACTATTTATTTATTTAGTATTTAAAGCGACTTCAAGTTTTATTAATTAGCACAGTCATACAAATAATAAAAAAATATATTTTACCAATAAAATAAATTTAATAAAATAAAAAAAAGATAATAGTATAAAATATCCAAATTTCATAACAACTAACAAATCAAAAATAATATACAAAAAAGAATACCGTCTTTCTTCTCGCAATAAGTCAAACACGTAGATACTAAACTTTCAATCAGGACCATCCACTTTCAATCGCATTCAGGATTGTCTCCATTATGAGATGTTACGATTGCGAACGAAAGACAGCTAAATACTCACACTCGCGCATTTGGCAACAACAAGGTAAAACAAACAAGATGGTTTCATTGTGATTGCAATCAAAGGCTAACGTCATCAGGTTGCTGGTCTGGTCTGGAGCCGCAATTCAGATGCAAATTTTCCAATCTTTAACTAATGAAAGTTTGAACTTTACCCTGAGATTATAGATTAGTTTCATAGGCCCCTTGGGCCCGTACTCACCTTCCGGGATAAAGGATAAACTGTGAATGAACTAATTTAATAGTTTCATTATAAAATATCCTTGTCCTGGTAAGTGCGCTTCTGGACGAACAATCGGTGAAGAATTTATCGGATAGTAGATAGTAAGACATTTCGTACAAAAACTCTTTTAGGAAGATCAAAATAATATTTTGCTAGGCCTTAGCCTTAGTAATATTATTCTCGATCACTTTACCGATTGCAATTTGTCCTAAACTATAAATTAAGTTTTTTTAAATCGTGATAGCCGCGCGCCATTTGTATTCCATTTGTGGAATTAGCATTCTATCTATATTTTATTCCTGCCTCATAACGAAAACTGTATCACATCATCACATCACATCAACAGCCGGAAGACGTCCACTGCTGGACAAAGGCCTCTCCCTTAAAGGGAGGTGTTGCCATAATTCCCACGCTTGGCAGGCGGCTTGGGGATCGCAGAATGGTTACCACCGTTAACTAAGAGGACGCTGTTGCCCGTCCTCCGGTGGTTCTGGATGCAGTTTTAGGACATACTCAGGTCCTTTAGGACATACCCAGGTCCATTTGCATCCACCGGTTGCCCGCGACTTTTACAATGTCGTCGGTCCACCTAGTGGGAGGCCTTCCTACGCTGCGTCTTCCGGTACGTGGTCGCCCCTTAAGAATCTTTCTTCCCCATCGGCATCGGTTGCGTCGCGTGCTGTTAAGTCGCGGGCAACCGGTGGTGGATGCAAATGGCAGGTTGTCGTACAGTGTGGCGGTCTAAGGGAGAGGCCTTCGTTCAGCAGTGGACGTCTCCGGGCTGATGATGATAAAATAAATTGACTCATATTATTATTTATTTATTTAGGGTTCCAAACTTAATCCAAACGTTTCAAAATTCAATTATAACTAAATAATGCATGAATTCGTGTTCTATTAAATTGGATTATTTCAAACGTAAAATATTCCGGTAACTGTCGATGACGTGGTCCTAGATGTTTTATTAAAAATTAAATATATTAGTGAGTCATTCTCTTGCTTTTCATCTACTCGTGCACAGAAAGCGCCTTCATAGATGAATGGCATTGTATATTTATTTTTGGTTCATGAATGAATAATTTATTCCCAGCGCCATCCGTCTAGATTCCCAAGGACTTTAATATGGATGTACAGGCATACAAGTTTAGACAAAAAGCGTATTTCATAATTATAATATATCATGGGGTCAAAACCGAGGGCGACTAAGGGATGAGAGCTGTACAGCAAAAGATATCCATTCTGAGCAATGGGCGAATAATGATGAAGATGAAGTTTGAAAAGAAATAATAGAACATCGTCTTGCAGTAGAATCTTTTTTGTAGTGTAGGACTGTCCGCCTGGGGAAGTACCACGCCTTTGCCAGTTATTCAAGCGCCAAGCAGTAGTGTGCACTGTGCAAGCATTACTATGTTTCGGTTTGAAAGGCAATGTTACCAGAGAAATTACTGGGCATATGAAAATTTACGAGCGCAGTGCAGTGCGGCGCATGATGCTGACTGTCAGCGATGTGGTCATTTTTAGAATTGGACATTGAGATGTGGAATAGATGAGATTAAGTCAAATTGCCACTCGGATATTTTTAGATATGGCCTAAGTGAGATGAAGTAATTTTGCGACCTAGCCATTTATACTAACCCTCCCCATACACCATTGAATTTATTTGCTCTTGTTTGGGAAACAAACCGAAAGCAAGTTGTATGAAAATCCGTACGAAAAACGTCTACCAAAGCTTATTGGTTATTGGCAGGTACATGTCTGGGATTTGAAACCACTCAACATTCAGAAGTCGTCCACTGCTGGACGAAGGCCTTCTCCTTAATAGGGAGGGTTTCCATAATCCCCACGCTTGGCAGGCGGCTTGCGAGTCGCAAAATGCTCACCACCGTTAACCAAGAGGACGCTGCTACTCGTCCGCCGGTGGTTCCGATTGCAGTTTTAGGACCATTACCTCATAAATCCGAGTCTAACGATACACCGCATGACATATTAAGCTTCCACGGCTTCGTTGCTACAAATTGTATAAATTGAGAAAACAAACTGAACTAAAGGTCACAAAAATAAGCGACGAGCCCTATTTTCAAGGGAATTAAAACAAATAAATAACATCCTCGATAGATTTATTGCACGGATGCTACCACGTTCGCACCCCACCCGTGCGAAAATAGCTACAACTGAAATTTTACAGAAAAAAAGCTCTGAGAAGGAATATTATCCGTGTAGTAGAATCACGCTAATATTGTAAAAGTGTTTTTTTTTTAGTTTTCTATTGAATTAATTTGCTTTAGACAAAATATTGTAAAAAATTTGGAGCATTGACAGTGTAGAATAAGCGTTACGCAAAGTTAATTTGGGTTCCCTACACTCTACTTCGAATGGCGGTTCTAAGAAAACAATCCAAAAGAAAAGTCGTGTAGAAATCTAATTTTACCTCAAGAGAAGTATTTTTGTGCTCAGATGACGAAAGATACTCACGTCATCTCATGGCACACAGCTGTATTTAATTTCGTCTTGTTGCATTTGGAACGAAAACGAAATAAGCGTTCCGGAGCGATTAAACATTTTTAATGTGCCATTATAAAAGTTTACAAAATGATTTGCCTCATTTCATTAAAAAATAACTACGGACAAGGCGCATTTTCAAGCTTAGATGCATTGGGAATGCAATGCACTACTTTCGACTTTATTGTATTTAGTCTACGCCCCATTATCGATCATCATCATCAGCCCGAAGACGTCCACAGTTTACGACAACCTGCCATTTCCATCCACCGGTTGCCCGCGACTTTTACAGTGTCGTCGGTCCACCTAGTGGGAGACCCGGAACGCGAACCGGAAGACGCAGCGTAGGTAGGCCTACGCTGCGTCTTCCGGTTCGCGTTTGCCACTCAATAACCTTTCTTCCCCATCGGGTATCATGGTGGTGACTTTGGTTCTTTGGCGAATATCCTCGTTCCGGATTTTATGTCGCAAAGTAACTCCGAGCATAGCTCTATTAGTATTATTACCGTTATCGGTACCTGAAGTCAATAGAAATTTTGAAAATTGCCTTAGTGTCGTATATTGATTTAAAAAATCCACAATAAAGGTTGGCCTAGATAAGGGAAACGTTTCTTTACAACAAGTGCATTCCACACAAAATAAGTGGAACTCTTGGGTTCCATTCAAATTGAGATACAGACGTTATCTATTTCGATGTGTCCCTATAATTACATAATAAAAGTATCTAGTACAGAAGGACTATCGTATAAGCAAAGTATGTCTAGGCAACTGAGCAACAAACCAACGGGATTTTTTGTTTCAATATAGTTCAAGAGTCAGGGCCAGAAACTGGTTTTTGTCCCGGGTCATTTACAGTCCCTGGCGGAATCGTCATGCGGGTAAATACGAGACACTGTTGGTAAATGCTATTTACGAAACTTCAATTATTCAGACAATGGTAGAGACAGAACTAGCAGAGGTTTTCTAGAGACTTCTAGGTCGTAGTGGGCACTGCAGAGCCCATTTCTATAGTAATTTTATTTAACATTCTTTAATTCTAGGGGTTTGACCAGAGCATATGTGATAGCGATTATGGTCTCTAGTTGTGTAATGAAAACAGACCTTCAAGTGAGGCCTTAATTACTTTTATGGGAACTTAACGGTAGTAGCCGTAGACACTTGAATACTAGACAAGACAGTACGCTTTAAAATCTGTGCTTTAGGAGAGGCGGGATTCCCCACGTCAGTTTGAGGCGGGATTCGTTAGCGTAAGAGCCGTAAAGAGACATGGTTTTCTTTTAATATGATGCTCAATTTCTGTGTTAGGATTGGAACCAACGCTGCATTGTGATTTGTGGCATCCGAAGCGAAGCGAACCACTGAATTATCAACTTCAAAAAAGAATAGGTAGGTATCTAATCAACCTCACATCGTATCACATCGTATCCTTATAATTCGCGATGTTCTTTTGATTTTTTAATTCGATAGAACTAATTTCCAAACCTAAATACCTAATCCAAATCTTATGAAGGTGCTAGATTAGGGACGATGGCCAATATTGATTATATCGATTTATGGATAACAGCATTATCTAAACTGTTACTCGTGACAATCGAATAAATCTCACTAGCAATCGAGTACCTAAGTATAACGACTGTTCTCTTAGTGTTCCCGTTCACAATGTATCCGCGTAGTGCACGTAATCGCGAACGAGTTAGTAACTAATAATTGACTAATATTGAGTAACATAATAACGTGGTCGTTGCGAATAACATGTTATAACATTTATGCCATAAGATTATGTTACGTGTTACTGATATAAATATAATGATTAGTCACTCTTATCTATAGTTAGTTCCAAAATGACAGAAATTCCAAATAATTTTCTTAAATTATCGCACGTATGCGACAGCTGTTGGTGATATATTATTTTTATGACGTTTTACCTTATTGATCGATTTTTATGATATGTACTTGATGTTATTGATTACCTACTAGCAGCGGCTGCGGAAGTGGATGCCGCGCCCCCTCCATTTTATGTACCTGGTAAAGAAGGTTTCTCTGTTTGCCCCCCCCCCCCTCAAGGAGTACTTGCGCGGTCCCTGCCTACCACCTTAGATTTTGTGTGTAACTACTGTTTTGTTTATGGATTTCTGCCTATATTGATAATTTCTTTGATTGATAAGCAATGACACTGGTTTATTCTGTCAGTGTCGGAAAAATAAAATTGTACCTTACCAAATTCATTTAAGTCTCTTTTTCTCTTCACTCAATTTATTATTTTATTGTCATCATCGACACTTTATGAAATTACGCATAATGTTTTTCGTACCATTTTTCTTGGTTGAATCCAATTATACCAAGATTTTATTCTCTCCGAAGACGAATTCAATTTAGATGCAAAAAACAGTGCTATTAATTTAGATGGTTGGCTGTTATATTTTAATAGACTCGTTAAAATTAGATAATAAAATATTGAAGCCTTTTAGATATTTTACAAGACTATCATCACATTAAAAAGTGATATATCATAGAGACGAGTATAGAGTTCTAGAGAGGAGGTCTCGGTACTGAATATTTTCTGTAACAAAATATTTTCAACGTAAGTTTTTTATTCAAGGCTTGCGTTTGAGCACATCATGGACATTAGCAAAGACGCGATTTACGATGAAAAACGCTTTACCTGAATGAAAGTTAGATTGTAAGCGTAATAACGGCTAGCTGAATGATAGCTGAAAAATACTGTTGTAGTGTATACGTTTTAGCAAACACAGTCGTGGTTAGAAACTTTCCTTCCTCCGTAAAAAATGCTAGAAAAATAAGTGAATTTGAAGTGATTTATGCGCAATCAAATTATGGTAATCTAACTACGTTTGCCTTGTACACGGATAGGTCAGGGTGTGTTTGTGTATAGCACCCTTTCCGCGATGATTTTTCCGCAACTGAATAAGTTTATAAGAATGTGATGCACACACAAAAGAATAAATGATAAATTTACAAATAATCACACTTGTAGTTTAAAAAAGGCTTGGTTTGTGTTCTATCTGCTTATATCTTGAGAGCACGTGCAATATGGAATTATGCGATGCGCTTTCAATCGATGCACACACTTAGCGTCCTATCACAGGACCCCAGCCACCAAACGCCGCCACTTGAAGGTAGAAGTGGCTTCTGAGAAGTGGAAGCGCGCGACACCCACTTCTACAAGGTACGGCAAGTTTCTATAACATGTTTGAAAACTGGAGTCGGCAGTTCGGTGGCGGCGTTTTGAAGCTCTGACGCTAATCCCGTGTGCGGCTAGGTTAACCCCAAAAAATAATCTTATAATTATAACATTCTCTGATACCAATCCATTTTTATCTTCCCACCCGTCTAGTATTCCCACTTACAAAATTGAAACTGGAACCGATGTTCTAGTTACGGTGTTATTTCCAAAAAAACTTCAAAGAGACGCGTACAATAAAAATAAATTACGCGCCCGCCCGTTCGCCAGTTGATAAATAAATAAACTCTGCTTTCACACCTCGGTACGTAGAAAATTTCATATTATTTGGTAGTTAGCTTTTTATTACACTGCATGAAATTGAATTTATGATCGCTGAAAAAAAAAATAGTAGGTTTTTATTTTTAATTTTTTCTCATCTGTACTTCACGTTGGTACTGAAAACATTTTATGAAATGTTAAAAAGTCTTTTAGTAAGACAATGTAATTGCTATAGATAAACATAAGTAGTTGTGATTTTTTCAAGATTGTAATAAAACTTTGTTATGGAATGGTATGTTTCTGAACTAATAATAGTAGTACATACATTTTATTGTAATCTACTTACATCTTGGAGGATTTACCTCTTTCTCATTTTCATAATTTTTATTACTTACTATACTTTCTGTTTCATAAATTTTGCATTTTTAAGCTGATTGTCACATAAATTCATACCTAATGATACTTACATTTATGTACGATAAATACACTAATATTTGTAATGGTTATGGAAGAGTGAGGTCTTCTGTCACAAGTATTGCTATACTCAAAAGAAGGCCTCCACAATTGTTGTTTAAAACGTGTATTCTAATGTAATAAACATTTATTTATTTATTTATACAACTGTTTACTGTGGCAATATTATGTCAAAAATAAACTTAAAATCGTGTTTAAAACCCAACGCGTAACTAATCACGGATTATTTAAAGTTATCATTATCATCTTACTATTTAATACAACTATCAGTAACATGTTATTAATATTACAAATAACGTGAAAATAACTCTGCCTTCATGTCTGTTACCTTTTTACTTCTAGTTACCTAATTATTGATCATCAAAATTATCATGGCGTAGTGAAGTACCTACTTCGGGGACGGACAAAAGACCGAATACAAAATAAGAGGTTCTGTTTTATTAAGCTCGATTTATCAACTGAAAAACTCAGAGTAGAACAACGAGACGCAACTAGTTTAGTATGAAACAGTAACTTAATTGCTTATCTGTCTACGCAATAGACACTCCTGACTGACTCTTCCAAAAACAACGCAAAATATTTCAAACTCACAGATTTACCGCTATCGGTCATCTGTGAAGGCAATCTTGCTTCCGCACACCTATTTACACACACTTCACGTATAAACCCCATTTATCAGTGAAGCAGTGAGTAGTGACGTCGTTAATCACACTGTTTACCTACAAGTCTTTGTTTAGAGATAGTCCAGCCATAGCAGCATTTGCGATCCGACGTCGTCGTAGATTTGTCTCCTGGGTATAAAATAAACATTGTTTCAAGTATTACTTTTTTATAAATTCGTGTTTGGCTGGTATTTCCTTTAAAACTTATTTATTACTATAGTCTATATTGCGATAAAGTTCTTGAATTTTTTTTTAACAATTATCTTTTAAAGTATTATGTAGGTATTTTCTAAGAATTTTGTTTATTAAATTATGCTATTTAAACATATTTTTCCGATCAATTATTCGGAAGTTTCGGTTATTCCGGTAGATATTCGGTATTTTGGTTTAAATTTGAAAAATAAAACGAAGAGAGCTAACTCCTCCAAAAAATAATGTAGCATTACTATATAGAATAGAAGTATGTAATATCAATTGATGAACACGCTAACAAGTATAAAAATGTTATATTTGGCACGTATTAAGAAGAATAAACAATAAATGTAATTCCAAAGCTTGATTTAATTAATTAAAACGCACAATGCCAGTAACATTAATCAATATCTAAAGAAAACTTACAAAGAAGTCAACATTTTAAATTAACAACAAATCTTAATCTTTGATAAAGATACTTACTGACTTTTACTTATCCTAAAGGAACCTTACTATTATGTAAACAAAAACCATTTCGCTGAAGTAGAGTAAGATATTTCAGTAATCTCTGGGAACTCGAAGTTATACAAAAGAGCCTTCTAAAACTTAACGTCCTAATTTCCGTTCCTTTATTAATAATCTAGGTACCCAATTTCGGATGGGTATTCTATTTCAATTTGCGCTTCGACCCTATCCTGGACCCGAAGCCGGAAATATAATTATCACTCAAAAAGTTATGAGGTCGGAGGCATGCCGGAGGAATATCTATAGCGATTTTGTAGCACACTTGAGAGGCTTTTGGCAGCCTGATCGTAATGCTTTCAGGATACATTTCGTTATTTGTGATATGCTATTAGGTTTCAGTTATTGTTTTTGGGTTACATCTCATGATTTTAAATGGGATGAGTAGTAATAAGACTTCAATGGGGCTACACATTGCGATTTTTTTCCGCTAAGTGGCGCGTCGTCGTTGCCAACTGTCAATCTCATACATTTTGTTGTTTTTCTACAATTTAATGGTTTTACTCTAATTAGACTCGGATTACCAGAGGGAGGAATCTGTATAAACAACAACCCGTTGCTGTGGTTTGTACAGCAACCCTTTGCCTTGCTATTTAAAGCTCTGTCCTACATAAAATGTAAACAACTATCTATATAACCTACAAATCTATTTTCAGGCCATCAACAGCTGCATAGATTCTTAAAAGTATTTTTTCTTGTCTAGATTACCGACAACGCCCTCATCAAGAGCAGATAGATATAAGCAACGATTAACAAGAAAAGTTGATTTTGCGACATACGGACCGCCGCTGGCGCCATCTACGAAAAGTTTTGCCTGTGGAACCTCATTCTCTCAGCTATTCGACAACTAACGACACAGACATAGCTCTGCCAGCATCTTAGTCAGCTGAAGTGGTGGTGGGCTGGTCATATCTAAACTGATAACTGACTGATTGGGGTAGACGTGTTCTAGAGTGATCTCCTCAGATACTTCCCGTTATGACTGTCACCAATAACCATCCAAAAATTATAAAACAGGTTTTCATAGAAAAAGGTCTTTAAAATATGGAATCTTTGATTTTTTCTTGACATCAGTAACTTAGGTAGTCATTTAATTGTAAAAGGTTAGTAACATAATACTGATATTTTTTTGGTTCTATGCAGCAATACATTTTAAGGATGATTCAATGTATAAAATAAAATGCTGCCAGAATGTTAAATGATCTCCTCACAAAAAAGTTTTATTGTAACGGAAATAAAACTAGTACCAGTTACGTCCAAAGTCGTATGGCATTGACTTCTATCGAATTCGGTTATCGCTATCAATCACCAACTCGCGCGAACCGTTACCCAGTAAAGGCCTCAATCAGACTACGCTATTATATACATAATATATATTATAATATATACAACGCTACAATATTTATAGTTACATATTATACTTACATGCTATGCTATAGTTTACCTACTACTCTATAACATACTTAGTACATAGTTTGTAGTTTAGTAGTCTGTAGTGGTTATATAGGACTCTATTGCAGAGCCCGCCTCGGGAAATACTTAACCTTTGCTAGTTATTTAACCACCAAGCCGTACTGTGCAAGCGTTACGACTTTCCGGTTTTAAGAGCAACGTTACCAGAGAAATTACTGATTTGCATATTGCTATTGCATGAAAAGATTTGAAATCTATTAGCTCAAGGTAACTAGCACAGTGTAGTGCGGCGAAGGATTTTGTTTGCAAGTTAATAATTATGGCACCGCTTCTGTTATGGGCAGCCGTGATGCTAACCAATAGTCCATTGCATAAATAACATGATATGATTTGATTGATTTGATATAATATACATACATACTACGCTATAATATAAAACGTACGCATACTATAGCTGCATTCTTTCCCCAAACAATCGACTCTCGAGGCCCACGAGTTAGCACTGCGTAGCGCTATGCGTGATAGATATGTCCATTGTAAGCAATAACATATTGTTAAACCGTCAAGGATTTATCAATTGAAACGAGCTCTTTGTATAGAAAACAGTACCTATTATTTGACATGAGTTATTCTAGCATTCTTAGTTCAATTTGTATTTTTAAAGTTATTATTTAATTTGTGTATTGTAATAATAATTGAAACTGTTTAGTTTTTGTGACTAATTTAAATTTTATTGTCTCTGTACTTAAGTAAGGTTTGCAAGTTGAAGTGGCAATGGGCAGGCCACATCGCTCGAAGAACTGACAACCGATGGGGAAGAAAGGTTCTTGAATGGCGACCGCGAACCGGAAGACGCAGCGTAGGAAGGCCTCCCACTAGGTGGACCGACGACATTGTAAAACTCGCGGGCAACACAGTCGTACAGTGTCGTACAGTGTGGCGGTCTAAGGGGGAGGCCTTCGTTCAGCAGTGGACGTCTCCGGGCTGATGATGATACTTAAGTATCATGACATGTACATAAATTAATATATTTTAATTAATTTCTCTTGACATGTAATTATTCTTATTATTATTATAATAGTATAGCAACGTGCAGAGATTATAATGTTATTGTAATTGATACAATACTGTACAATATCAATTAATGGATTTGTGTAAAAAAAAAAAAATTACTTAATCATTTGACTTGTAACAGATGTTGCCAATAAATTGATTATGATTATTAAAGAGGGAATGGTGCGGGAAATCAATAAAGCGTTGTGTATAACATTGTAGTTATATCGGTAGCATAATCTGAAGAGGTCTAATAGTAAACCGATTACGGTACTTATCGCTCGGATTATGCAACTCTTCATCGTGTTTATTGTTCACGTCACTATGTAGGTACGGGTGGGTATCTCGCGCCGACCCACGCGTTAGCTGTAGCTCTAGAGGCTACGGTACGGTCATTCTTCTTGAAAGCAAAAGGGACGGGAGTGTCTATGCGTGTATCATATGTCTGTCATTGGCATCTTTCAAATAAAGAGATCATTTTTTAATGAATAATTAGTTAATGATTCTTAACAATATATTCAGCTGGTTGAAGGGCTTATATTACATTACCTACCAATGCTTTTCTTTTTCATAGAACTGAAAGATTAAATAATGTACAACTACTCTAGTACGGGTCAAGTCTTAAATACGCTTATCAATGAGTTTAATTATTACTTATTATTATTACCTTCAGTGTTGTGATTGGCAAAATATAAGATACTTCTGGTTGTACCAGACAATATATTTCTACCAGATAGATGGACTGTCAATCTGTGTGTCGCGTAACTAAAACAAAAGATGAGTATAAAATGTTTATTATCAAGTAACTTATAACCTACGACAAGCATAAAATATACTAGCTTAATTACAACTTGCATTGCAGCGTGAGCAATCAAAAAACAATGAATTTAATTATAGGTACCTACTTAATTTCGAACATTATAGATAGATAGATAGAAACACTTTATTGTGCACACCAAAAATTACAATTACAATAAAAGAAAGAACCTTAAGAACTACTCATTATGTTTTATTTAAAGCATTTATTCAATCGAAATACATTTCTAAGGACACATTAACTTCATTGGTATAAACGACCCACTCATATTATTTTACTTGAGAAGTGTCAATCATTTTGAGTTAGGTCTTTGACAGAGATACATAATAGATACTATTCTGTACAATGATATACAATATACAAAAGCCCGCTCTTTGGACGTATGTACAGCGAGTTTTTCATTTCTTTTCGTGGTCGCAGTTGAATATTTAGGAAATACCTGCATATTTAGTAAGGGTAAAAACATTCCTTTGGAGGTGCCTGGCTATTATAAATATAGCAATTTCTTAAAACTCCCATTTTTTATTCTTTTAGACGCGCCATTTTCTCTTTCTGAGAATACAAGGTTAAAATAATTAAACAAACGAATGATTTAACTCCTATTTTGTTTTGTGCCTTAATATTAGTGCACGTCCACAATAATTAAAGTCTAGACATGATCGTGAAAAATATCTTATCATAAACAGCCATCATCTCTCGCTCTATAATTTTACCTACATAGAAATGGCCTAAATACTTTATTACTAAACTATAAACGCAGAATAAGAACATGTGTTTTACAAAGAATACGTCTCGCTAATACGAAGTAAGAGCTTGTGTTGAGAGTTTCAGAGTTTTGCTTCTCACTTTGATGCTAGTTATTTATTTACAATCCTATGTCCTATTGACGGGTTAAGGGCATCCCTTTTTTCAATTATTGCGGTTATTATGCTTTTGTAAGCCTATCCCTCACGTGCGTCCTAGCTTGACCTGCCACCTCCATCTGGGTTAAAATGACATTTAATTTGGTCCCAGTGGTAGAGGTATTATAAAATATTTACTGCGACCTCAGGTTTACGTGTCTATTATCATATTCATCATCATCATCAGCTGGTATCAACCCATACTGGATAATACAGATTCATAAGCAATTAGCTATCACCTGCTTCTTTACAGCTTAACAAACAACTTTTGCTCTAAGACCTGAAATTCGTGTTTTAAAGTATAACGAATAAAAAGTCGACTTTTAAATGTATATGTAGTAGGTATAGGTACTTATATTTTTTGGAAGTAAGTACATGTATTCTGTAAAGCTATAATAGATCTTACTCGATGGCAGGTAAGTTAGTTTATGTATGATTGACGATGAAACACTTCGACCATTTTAATTCTCAATATAAGTACCCACCTAGGCATCAATAATGCGGAACAGAAATCGCTGAATTGTGCGAGAAATTCTAGGATTTCCGCGAGTAAAAGAATGTGCCATTCTTCTGTTTTCTCTTCATTACTGTTCGTCACGGGATGATCTCATCTACACGTAACCTTATTCAGTCATCAATATCTGTTACTTAATTACATAATTATAATCTATAATATCTTATAGTTAAATCGAAACGCTTAGAAATGTTTGAGTAGGTCATAGGTATGTCGGTTGCCACATAGACTCGCTATGGCTATGGTTGCTAAGAAGCTGTTTCACGATAATAAAAAAATATACACGTATCATTTACCCCGAAATTCGTACTTAACCAAATAAAATGCTATAAACGGTCTCTTATATCGATAATTTAATTTTTAATTTTAGTTTAGTTTTAATTAGGTATTATAACTGTTTATAATTATACTTACTTCGTTGTTACTAACATAAAGATAACATATCAAATAGAATTGTACCTAAGTACCTATATCTATATCCCATAAGGTTATATACCTATATACCTTCATTTTTATCCCACAAGAATAGAATAGCGGTTCCTATGGTACGTAGTTTTCCAGTAATTTCGATAGAATTATGAAAGCAATGTTAAAGCATTTAAATAATTTATAATTATAAATACAAGTAGGTACGTGTGGAAAATACTGTAACCTTACTGATTTATAATCCATTGTCGTAATAGGAATTTAAAAAGAATTTTCAGTCATGAGTAAAGTTGCAGAAAATAATAATTATTGCGATATGGTGCTTGGTTTTAACAATTTCGCATTCTACGCCTGTATCTTATCTTAACTATCTTCTTTGTATATCTAATAGGTAGTTCGGTGTGTAATTACACTCAAGATTATAGTTTATTACAGGCTTTAGTAGTATACTACAAGCTATGGTTATAGATAGGTACGTGTTTCTATGGTGAAATAGGTACCTATATTATATTATATTATATGAATGACAGATAGAGGTAGGTACCTACTTAGGTACATAATAATATATTAAAACTATTATTTTAGTTTCGAGAAACAATTTAGAAATATCGATGCCTAAAAATAATATGCATATAGGTATCGTTATTGCTGGTCCTTGGCTGGTCCTAAACATCAAATTATTATTTTTATCAATAATTATGAAATAATATTGATTAGATATACGCTAATAATAAAAAAATACTTTAATTTTGACTACCTGGATGACATCTTCATATTTTCCAGTAAAATTGATTTAAAAGCCAAACTACTGACGGATTTCGATAAAATGTGTATGGGACCACCTCTGAAGTACCTATCACCTACCCAAAAAGAATCATCAAAATATAATATAAATGGCGGAGTAATCGCGTTACAAATGTACCTAACATTAAAAAAAACAAGTCGAATTGAGAACCTCCTTTTTTGAAGTCGATGAAAATAGATAATTCCAATTCAAAAAAATACTACTAAAATCCTTAACATCTTCTTGCAATGCACAGTTGTAGGTACTATGTTATGCTCTATGTTTTTTTAATTAAATTAATTAATTTACCTACAAAGAAAAAGGTACTATAATATAATATTAAAAATATGAAGCAAATTTAACTCTAGCATTTATGTGTCAATTTATTAATCATGCATATATTGTTCACATATAATTGTTATCCTAAACTCACCCTAAATTGAACCAAGAATGGGAAACCTTCTCGCCTGTCCAAAACAATGTATCACTAGAGTCAGAGAGTCCTAAAGATAGAACACTGACACATACCACTCGCTACCGAAGAAATCGAACCCAATCGGTGCTTGTGCATAAAGTTTTAATTCATAAAAGGTTTTTAGGGTTCGTGAGACGCGTGGAACGAAACGGCGCGAACGCGAGGTACGGTGGTCGGAGGCTGACTGGCGTTGTGCGGGGCGGCGCGGGCGGGGGGCAGGTGGCTAGCTCGATCGCGTCTCCTGGGCCCGCTGATGCGACGTGCCTAGATATCCGCACTCCGCAGCGGGCGATTTCCCGCCGCCATCCGTGAGCCGCGACCTACTCGCGAATCGAGCCCTTTCAGGCTGAGCTTTGAAATTCTATTTGTTCTTTTTATAGAACCGAGTTTGGAACACATTTTTAATGTCGAGTAAATAGGAAAGTTGCCTGATGGTAAGCCGTCACCGTTGCACATGGATATCTGCAACATCAGGGGCACATATTGCCGATCTTTCACGCCTTTAAGTGGGGGTTGATACAATATTTCCCGATATGTAAGTAAACTCATAAGATTGAAAACAATTACTGCGTTGATTTATATTATGCTATTGTTTGACCTATGATTTATTGAGTTTCACAACGTCTGGTATAAGAAATCAACAAAATAAAAGGCATAAGGCCTAAGGCCTAATAAGGTGTGAAAGGTCACATTTTTGGATTATTCTATTTTCTTATAAAAATACTTAAGTACTTAACTTAATACTTATTTTCTTACTTACTAAATACTTAATAATAATACTTACTTACTTATACTTACTTATTTCCTACTGTTTATGCTTTAAAAACATAGAACAATCCAAAGTGTGGAACCACTTCATACAAAATATTCAAAAATACTTAAGCTTTATTTTTTTAGGGTTTTTGCGATAAATACGGAACCCTTGATAAAAAGTAAGTTTGATCGCGTCTTATTGGTTTTCATCGATCGGAAATCGCATATTTTTCTTTGTTATCTTAACTTTAGTTGAACAGAACAAATACCTATTCCCCCATCCAAATATTTATATTTCAAAAAATTGGGGGTGGGTACTGTGGTCAAATTAAGAAACTCTATCTATTGAAGTAGGTAGGTACTTATACTAAACGTTAAATAAGTTATTTATCTTTTACCTACCTTTACCTTAACAGCACTGAATTTTCCTAAACTTTGTTAGCAGAAATATCATTAAGGCGTAACACGTTTTCTCTGAAAGTTAATCTTCTGGCCCTATTTAGCATTTAAATCAGAAGCATAACAAAGTTAAGTGTTACACAAGGAATTAAAATGAAGTTGAGATAAAGTCTGAAAATACGACAACTTGTTACTTTCTCGCTTTTGACTAAAGTTTTACGGAAAATGTGAACCTTTGTTCCCGTTACGTGTTAATTTAATGTTCTAATTAAGGTGGGTAATTGGCGGCCTATTTTCGTTTAATTATATCCTTCTTGCGCTAGGAGTAACGTTTCGTATCTCTGAGGATCGTATGATGAATAAAAGGACACCTTTTATCTTTCCATCTGTACAGAATTTCGTATTATTTTGTAGCTCTACCCAAAAGTGAGTAAAACTTTTCGGCCTTCCTTAGCCAGTCACTACAATAAACTATTGTTGACTGGAGAAAAAAGTTTACAATAAAAATTAGGCTATGATTTTACAAAGGAGTTACTCTTTTCCAAACATTGGTCGTTTATATCGTAATATCACTTGTAAGGGAGGAAGAGCCCGCCAAAGAAGTTTTCTTTTCATTTAACTTTGACATGTCCCCATTTCTCTGATAGTACTAGTATGCTATTATAAGTTATCTTTGCTGATAGGTACCATTTCTCTATCTCTCAGTCTATATGTATCTATTTTAAGCAAACGGAATATAAAATAAACTTAATTATTATGGCAATCAAGTTCCAAATTCGTAATTTAAATTCTTACTCTTTACTTCTCTTTGTTTTTACAAATGTTTGACCAAACCGAAGCGAAGCTCTTGACTTGTCTTATATTTGTTCGACGATAACTTGCAAATCGTTTATCCGATCTTTATGAAATTTTGTAAGCAAGTAATTTGTGCAAATACAACAATCAAGTTCGAATATGAGCTAAATCGGTCAAGGGGTTTGGAAGATGTGGGGGGTCACGAAGTCTCTATTCCCAGCGAACTAATTAATACTAATTTAATTTAATTTACAACTTCACATAAATGACGATTTGATAGATCAATCACAGATAATTAAGTTAAGTGTTATTAGGTAATCGTTTTATTGAAATATGACAGCAGCTCAATTTTTCATTATTTCGTAAATAGAACCGAAGGCGCACTCTAAAAACAATTTTACCGAACCACAGTCAATATTTGTGATTGATTGACTCTCCCCACACTTGGCATCGGCAACCAGCTCAAATAATATTCCGGAATTTTTATAAGAAAAAACTGATTGAGGAAACTTTCGGCGAAGCGGAGAAACGTTTTCCGCGATTGCTAATAACGAGTTTTGATACATTCTAGTTTCAATATTGAGTTCCTTTTTTTTGCCTTTATTAACTACAATAAAATACATACAATCTAACTACCTAATTTGCTTAACCTCTACATAACACCAAAAGAATTGTATCCAGACAAAAGTCCAATTGGTTTACTCTCATGAACCCAGCATACTTGCGGTATTGCCACGTTAGATGGCAAAGCTTATGCGTTGGACCAAATAAACTCCAGATTATATAAATAAAATAAGTGTTACTTTAAGTTTAGGCAAATTTCAGTTTCTTGTATTTATTTTTGTGTAATATTATGAACGAGAAAACATAATTATAATAAAAATAGGCTAATCTATATCTATACTTTATAATAAAAATGTAACAGGTTTAATTATGTACATCAACAATTTTATCTTTTTTGTTTATGTGTCTGTCTGTCTTTCGAGATACAGACATTATCTTGACTTAGCATCACGCCGAAACTACTGAATGGATTCAAACGAAACTACTGAATGGATTCAAACGAAACTAATGAATGGATTCAAACGAAACTACTGAATGGATTCAAATGAAAATTGGAATGATTGTAGTTGATACTATTGTTCTAAATGCAGTTTTAGGACATACCCAAGTCCAGATGAGATCCAGGTAAGAGATAAAAAGTGTCTGCATTATCCACCATAATTTACAAATTAATTCAGGTTAAAAGTGTTTGGGATATATCCCAAAAATAGTCGGAAAAATAGACGAAAAACTGTAAAATTTCACGCGTAACTATACCGGGTGTTAGTTTAAACACCGTTATCCTTCTAGGATATCATTGTACTCATCATTATGAACAACTTTTACTATGGGGCCAACCCTGAAATCACGAAAATCCAAAGAAAGTTGTTCATAATGATGAGTACAATGATATCCTAGAAGGATAACGGTGTTCAAACTAACACCCGGTATACTCGTAGTAAGTATATTAACGATAAAGTTTTCTACATTAAAATACGAATACTCCAATTTCTGTACGCCGAGTACGAAAATATCAGTGATTGATCGCTTTCTCCGACACTTGGCACCGACGAAGCAACGCCAACTGATTGATTCCAGCCACTTGCACGCACTCGACTGTGGAGTTACTTACGACCAAGGGATTTGGGGAATGGCAGCTGAACTTTTTTGTGAACTGTGGGCTTATTCTGCACCTGCGACTTCTCTATCGGGCAGTCGGTCATTGTGAAGGAACTATAGGTACTAGATAGATTCCCAGCTGAGAAGCTGAAGAATCGAACTGATATAAGCTATCAGACAGAGCTTTGGCTTATTTTTGTGTTCAACAGATTGCTATGTTGCGATAAAGAAAATAAAAAAGTGAAGCAACATTGTCTCATGATAAAAGACTGTGCAGTACTCCTTATTATGAAAACTTTTTTACTAAGTAGCACACAATCGTGAAAAATCGGCCTGGTACACTTATCCCTACCGGTAGGGATGAAAGATCTTATCCATAGAAAAATGCAATTTAAACTCATCGGAATATATGGACCTTTAGCTGTGTATATATACGGGGCTACGCAGAGGGACAGTAGTGATCCGAAAGGCGGTCGTTGTATTCATCACAGTAAATAGTTTTTACATTTATTTGAATAGATTTAATAACTCTAAAATCACGAAAAAAACAGCTGTTTCTGGCACGTCTGATCTGCGCAAAGTCAGAGCCATCTACAATGAGCTTCTTTCTTTTTTATTATTGCCTGTCAGTAAATCGCCCAATTTTTTTAATAAAACATTTTACTCTTCGTTTGGAGGGTTGAGGTGTTACACACCACGTAGTTGTGTAAAGATAATCGTAATGGTTTGCTCCAAAAAAAATGGAAAATAAATAACATTATAAAATAAAACTTCTATGAAAATAAACAATTTTCTTAGTAAAAACAGAATCCTAATAAAAGGCGTCGCAGACGACGAATATGCTATTTATAAGTAATATTTCATGTTAAGATAAAATATCGCTCGCCATACAATTTTGAAATATATAACATCTTCGTCATTTATTGTGCTGTCAATGAAATGTATGAGTAGCGATATTGAAATATTATGTTCTAAGATAACATTAAATTTATAGCATCTTCATCGTACGGGTTACATTTCATAAGAACTAAGTTTATTTGGTCTATTTCACTAGAACTAAGGACGAAACACCTAATTTCAAAATCTCTAATGGTTGTTTTGTCTAACGGATATAATACATAAGTTCGATTCATCATAATCATCAGCCCGAAGACGTCGACAGCTGAACGAAAGCCTCCCCCTTAGACCGCCACACTGTACGACAACCTGCCATTTGCATCCACCGGTTGCCCGCGACTTTTACAGTCTCCCACTAGGTGGACCGACGACACTGTAAGAGTCTTAATTATCTTAAAATAAAAGTCTTCCTACGCTGCGTCTTCCGGTTCGCGGTCGCCACTCAAGAACCATTCTTCCCCATCGGTTGTCAGTTCTTCAAGCGATGTGGCCTGCCCATTGCCACTTCAACTTGCAAACCTTGCGAGCTATGTCGGTAACTTTGGTTCTTTTGCGAATATCCTCTTTCCGGATTCTACCGCGCAAAGTAAATCCGAGCATAGATCTCTCCATTGCCCGTTGCATGACTCCGAGTTTCTCCAAAAGGCCAGCAGTTAAAGACAACGTTTCAGTTCCATATGTCATCACTGGCAACACACACTGGTCGTAGACCCTGGTCTTCAGATACTGCGGGATTTTGGACGAGAAGATATTACGCAATTTCCCGAACGCTGCCCATTCGAGTTCCAGATTCTTCGGGCTACCTCTTTGTCGAAGTTGGACCTACCTAACTGAACAATCTGTCCAAGGTAGTTGTAGTGGTCAACAAGTTCGAGAGTATCGTTCCCAACGACAACCGGTACGGGCACAACATGGACATTGGACATGATCTTTGTCTTGTCCATGTTCATTTTAAGAACCACCTGTTGGGAAACATTACAGAGGTCGCTGAGCATAGTATTGAGGTCCTTCAGCGACTCTGCCATGATAACTATATCATCGGCAAAGTGGTGAGAAAAGGTGAGTGATGTATCCGCCATTAATGTTGATGCCAAATCCGTTCCAGTCCAAGAGCTTGAAAACTTCCTCCAATGCGTTCGTGAACAGTTTCGGAGAAATAAAGTCCCTGTCTCACGCCTTTCTGCAATTGGATTGGTTTCGTGCTCTCGTCCTGCAACCGGATTGACACTGTGGCGTTTCTATACAAATACTTCAGCGCTTGGATATAAGTACCTATAGTCGATATGACATCGCTGGAGGGACTGCAACACCGCCCAGGTCTCAATTGAATCAAAGGCTTTTTCATAGTCCACAAACGCTAGACATAACGGCCGATTACACTCCTCAGTTTTCTGTATAATCTGGAAAGCGTGTGAATGTGATCTATAATGCCTTTGCGGTGAAGGTGAAGACGGAATAATGACAGAACTACTGAGAGCGGGTGGTAAACCGGTACTTTTAGTCATCCAGAAATTGTTCGATTCCGCCATTCACGAAGGTACTACGCCTAAAACATGGCACAGGAGTGTGGTGGTGCTGTTCTTCAAGAAAGGAGATAACACCTTATTGAAGAACTATTTGCCCATCTCACTCCTGAGCCATGTGTACAAGCTGTTCTCGAGTGTCATTACGAACCGTCTCGAACGCAAGTTTGTTGACTTCCAGCCTCCCGAACAAGCCGGTTTTCGTATGTAAGTTCGATTGGTCTAAACTAAAAAGACCAAAAGAACTAATAACCTAATGGTTTATCGGCCTAAAGGATAACCGGTCTATCGTTTAAAATATCTAAACTTGGAACACCTACTGCACAATTGATCATAAGGTTGAAATATCTAAAGTTTCTTAAGCCAACCAATCTATAATTATGTTCTAATTTATTTACAACAAGCTGGTTTCTAGGGTAGGGACCACAAGCCTAAGTGGAGTCGGGGTGCTCTGATTCGGATCTGTTACCCATTTTGAACCTAAGCAACTCAAGTCAGGTAGGTATATGAAATAGGATTAGATAAAACAAAAATCACACCAAACGAACATTATTTCAAATGAGCGTTATACCATATGAATTGAGCATTAGAATAGCACAACCATTGTTATATCAAATAAATGTTATTAGAAAGAAAAAATATATATGAAAAGCTACTCGCACTTGACCGATACATAGTTTTTAGTTTAGGCCAGGTCCTTTAGAGCAAATAATATATATTAGACATTTTGAGCTTAGATTACAGGACCACAAGCAATTTAAAAAAAAAATGGATTTCTTTCTTAGTTGCAATAACATTAGACTAATTGTATTTAGATCAATCGTCGATTAGATCAAGAGTTTATTAGCGATTTAGAACTTAGATCATTGAATCATTAGAGATTTTGAAATTAGGTGTTTCGTCCTTAGTTCTAGTAAAATTAAACCAATTAAACTTAGATCTTATGATTTGTAACCATCGTACGTGACGGCCTCTAATAATTTTGAATGAGGAAATAATACCAAATTATAGAACAATAACCGTAATGATACCCATACAAGCATGGCAGTCTCTACGACGGAAATGCAACGATTTGGCGTAACGCCATGGTAATAAGGAATATTACGGTGTTTACGACAAACAAGAGCGACGGCGTCGTGTTCATTTGAATAATAATGACTTAAGCGCCTTTATATAGCTTTCGTCTAAACATAATTATTTATGCTTGTGTATACTTGATCATACTCTAGTATTATATTATCTGTGATCATACCTCTTACATAAACATCCTTCAGTTTCTTGTGTCTCGTCGAAACAAATCAAACGAAACTAAATTTGAGGGGTCTACTACAAAGAAGTTCTAATATCCACTTCACGGCTCTATCATGAGTCCCTCGCCTCCAAGTGTAATGTATGAGACGCGTTAAAACAAAAATAATGAGCCTAAACTGTAAGGGTTTACACATTAGTACAGTTTGTTTATTTAATAGTGAGGGATAGCATAGTTAGTTCGTTATATAGGTGACGCAGAACGGTAGCGCTAAGCCGAGACCGCCTCTCGGCGTAGTGCTACTTTTCATTGTCAACAATGTTTACTATATACTTATAAACAATTTTTCACCTTCTGTTGGCTATACGTGCCTTTGTTCTCTCTTTCTATCCTGTGCCAATTGTCCACTGATTTCCAGTCATCATAACAAAGTTATAAATGCCTCTGAAACTGATATCCACTCTAAAAGCCCGCATGAATTAATTCGCGCTGAAATGCACAACTGGCAAGCCTACTGAATTAATGAACAACTCCTAACCTGGAACCAGGGCCCCCCTCTCCTGCCTCCACCGCTCACCTTCCAAGAATAGTATCGCTCCGGATTTTTTTAACAGATTATTTTAAATATTCAAGTATTTATATTCTTCCCGAACAAATAAACTTGAGAGTTACAAAATAAATAATTCAAGAGGCGTTTGAGTGTAAATCAAACTTTTTCGTTCCCAATAGCACTTTTATTATGCTAAGGGGATCGGGATTAACGACCACTGGACAAAGACCCTTAGATACTTTTGAATAGAAGGGATACTGATTAAATAGTTGCTTTCGCTGAGCCTTCTTAGAGTGGCAGGCTTTGTGATTTTCTCGAGCACAAAGCGTTTGTGTACTTTGAGAGTTATTCATACCTCAGCGAGTTGGTAAACGGATTATTGAATGAAACATTCTTGGAAGAGAAACCTCTTGTTCCTGTTGTTTATGAGAAGTGGCGGCTTTCAGTAAAAAAAAAATCAGAAATAATAATTTATGTATTAAGCTATATTTTTGTTTAGTTTGTAAAATTTTTGGAGCTTTGGTATTTCGAATAGATGCGCCTCGTAACCGTACCATGATGAATTATTTAGCCTAAGGATAAAAAATCGCTGGTTTTTTGGTGATTCATGAAACCTGCACAAATATGTTTGGAGAAGAAATTCATGGGTGTATGTGATTGCAAACGTAACGGACCCTCCGGTCAGTCTCCGGTGACTGTGACATCCACCAACCGGCAAACATAGGTGGTGGCGGTGGTGGCTATTATGGCCTAATCAGCCTTCGATGGTAGGCATGGAATATTAAAAAAATCTGCTCGAGCTCGTCATCGCGTGCTACCGTGTTACGTTTCATTGTTGATCCATCTACTTACACAACGACCATCAAGCAGAGGCCTTTAGGCGGATTGCAAACTTACTCTATACTCTATTACATTATGTGACCTCATTACTTCTGCCATAGAACTCGCGTGTCTATAGATATCTCCCCGTCGAGTATCGGAACGCTCTGAGAGCGACGTTCGTTAAGATTAACAAGCCGTGTTGTGTCAGTAACGAAGCTACTTCAATCACAGCCGTCGAGGACCGATCCTTGCTGAGTGATTTCCAATTGGGACGAGATGCGCGCATAATAAAAGGTGTTGATTTGTAACTGATTATATTTGATTCCGGAACTCAACTGCTGGTTCAAGCTAAAAAATCACACAAAATATTTACTCACGAAAGGCCGCTGTAAGTTAGATGACGTTAGTAGGACTTCATTTCTGTATAGCGCAAAAGTTATAATGACATTTTATTTATTTAAGTAGTATTTTTAAGTAACAATTGCTAGTTAAAAAATTTATTATATTTTGCTAGGTTCTGTGGCCATCATTGAAATATTGTAGCACGACATAAAAACTTCACTAACAAGTGATAAAATAAGATAAGGCAATGTCTTGAAAAGGGTGGTTTTATTTCTTTCCTCGTTCTTTGGTATAGTCAGTCAAACCAATTACGGAAAAACTCTGAACATAACAAAGGAGCTAAAACATTTAATACTTTTTTTGTTACAAAAGCAATGTCTTTTAGCAATAAAAGCCACTGAAAACTCGATTCGTCAGCACATTTCTGAGCTCAAAATTTGCGAGCGTGGTTGAATTCGTGAAATTTACCTCGAAGCGACTAAGAATGTCGACAAACGAAGTAATTTGCATGTCATTATAGAACGCGGAGGCGTTTCAATTCGGCAGTTCATAAGTCGCGGCAATCATCTTGACTCACAGTCTCACACTGTCATTAAAGTTCGCCTCATTGCTCTGTAACAGGGAAGGACTGAAGACGAATCAAAAGTTTAACAGGCGTTGGGCGAAGATAAATTAACTTCAGACAGATTGAGTCGCTTATAGACATGCCCATGTTATAGACATTATATTGCACAATCAAACGATGGAGATTCAGTACTCTGTTTAATTTGACAAAAAAATATACAATATTAATTATATTATAAAAACTGACGTGGTTTGTAAAGCTGCGTCCTGCTTAGCACTAGTGCAGTGCTAAGCAGGACGCAGCTGCACGCGCGTCTGGCTCTGTTTAAATTCTTTGAAAAAGGTCACCGGATGTGATCGAAACTATAGTCAGAGTATCCGATTTAATTAAACGTGAGTATTCCCGTATAAATAAAACAATATTAATTACTAGCATTGCCCCGCGTTTCCAGCACGTGTCCATGATTCATGGGATAAAAGTAGCGTATGTATTTCCATGCAAGATATAATCTACCTTATATCAATTTTCTTCCAAATCTATTCAACGACGTTCCGTGATTGAGTAACAAACATCCAAACATGCACGAACTGGTTTTTTATTCGCTTTTTAAATTCACTTTTGGATGATGCTGACGTGAATAGTATTAGCAGGATAGAAAAAAGTTTTCGATTAAAAACTTTTTTGCTAAGTTATACCGTATTTTTTTCTCATAGGACAATTTTTAGGTTCATTGTAGGTAAACCCACAGAAAAGCGAAGGTCCTACTCATGGTAAACCTCCCATCAATACCATGTAGTGAGGTATGTAGTGTACATTTACATTACTTATGTACCTATTACTGTTGAGCTAGTTCTAGTTTCCTCTGCTCTTTATTATACTAACGGATGGCCAGAAGCAGTTAGCGACATCGTTTCATAGTTGATGTTCCAAAAACTCCAAAGAAACGGTCTGACTCCACTTTCATTGTGCAAATCGCTTAACAGTGGAATGCCCTCTCCGAATGAGTGTTTCCCGATAGATAGAATCTGGGTGTGATAATAGTAGGTACACGTATAGAATAAAAGTCGCGATTGTATTGGTTTCTTTACTCAATTTAAAACAACATAATAAAGTATTAACGTTTTAGTTATTGACTACTCAATCACACACGTACACACGCCACAGACCATCCTCGATTCGTTCCTCTCAAGCAGTCTCGTTAATTCGGCGGTCGCATCAGAACTTCTCACTTTTGCCGATATTATCATTCCTGTCGCGCGACCCTTTTCAAATTGAGTTTCAGGGCCCTTATTCTTGTAAGCTCGAGATTTTCTCGGTCACTCTTACTCTGGTGACATTTGTAATGAAACAGATTGAGAGAGAGATGATCTTGAGCGCGGATGAATAAGGTCGTAGAATCAAGCTAGAAATCAGTGAGGTGTCCGCAGGACGGTAAGCGGTTCGTATCTTTCTTTGGCAGACCTTTTTAGAAGGTAGAAGGCTGACCTAAAATGTCTATTACGTTCATTTATAAAGTTGTTAAGTATGCGAGTTTTACCCGCACCTATGTAGGTATGTATACAAAGTAGGTATATTTTTTACTTGTAACTAAAAATCTTGTAAATAAAAATCAATTTGACCTCATCCAAAATGTATTAAATAATTAAAATCAATGTGTCCATGAACAGCAGCGTGAGTACCGTTCTGTATGTCGCTAATTTGACGTATCGGTGTAGCTGATTTATTTGATGAATTTGAGAATATACCGGTTTTTATCGAATGTAAAATTTATCAATCGTTAAGTACGGTACTCACGCTGCTGGTTTTCTTTTATTATTCGGTTATCTTCTTACGACATTAAACCTAAGCCGGTCTATGGACAGAGAATTCTTACTTTACTCTCACAATACTCTAAAAATCAATAAAATCGCAGGTAAAACCATAGCTAGTCTGAAATAATCAGAAAAATATTGCTAAATCACATAGGTACCTACTAGGGCGGGTGGTTGCGTGCGAAAACAGTCGGTAGGACCTAGGCGGTTCTTTTATGCATGGAATAAAGAATAAAACTACTTTATTTTGCACACGCACACTGGTTGATTCCTTAGAAAAACCTTTTGGTTTTTGTTACATGAAATCTAAGGCCATTATCCTTTGATGTAGGGCAACTATGTATACAATTTTATGTGGTAATATGTAGTAGCCACATAATAAATAATAATACTATGAAAAAGATTACAAATTTGCTATTAGAATTATGTTTGTGGTGTCATATACAACAACTCTCTGTTGTATATACTGCAATAACTCTTTGTTGTTTATTCTGTTCACAAAGTGGTTATCTAATCGATCGGTTCAGTCCTGCTCTATCCCGCTAGATGGCGTCTATTTCTGGTTCGTTATCTCTGCATACACTCCCCTCTAAGTAAATTTCATTTATATAACCCTTGCACTAATAGCAAGTTATACTATCTTTCATTATCAGCCCGGAGCCGTAGCCACTGCTGAACGAAGGCCTCCCCCTTAGACCGCCACACTGTACGACACTCTGCCATATGCATCCACCAGTTGCCCGCGACTTTCACAATGTCGTCGGTCCACCTTATGGGAGGCCTTCCTATACGCTGCGTCTTCCGGTACGTGATCGCCACTCAAGAACCTTTCCTCCCTATCGGTTATGAGCTCTTCGAGCGATGTGGCTTGACACTTGCAAACCCTGCGAGCTAGTCGGTGACTTTGGTTCTTTGGCAAATATCCTCGTCCCGGATTTTATCGCGCAACGTAACTCCGAGTGTTAGCTCTCTCCATTGCCCGTTGTGTGACTCTGAGTTTCTTTTTTGTTTTTCTCTAAACCTATACTAGGCTATATTTTACTGTAATACCACATATAAAATAGGTAGTACTATACTAGGTAGTAATACCAAATATACGTACTCGTAATAATATTATGACCCACAACGCGTGGCCGGGACAGCTAGTATTTTATAAACATCCATGTCCATATTTTGCCAAAGTTACATAATAATAATGTATTTATGAAAAGCAATCATTTTACCAAATATTTGTTGGCACAGTAGCTTCGAAGGGTGGTTCGGGCGCGCCTAGTCTGACACCCGTAAACGATGGATGGGTAAACAAATGATGATGGAATGGAACGGAGCGCCTACAGTATCGGCCCAGGGGCAGACTTGGAAGAAACATTAAGGAAATAGTAAAAGTCAGTTTCGGTAGACTGGGCTGTTTTTTGTGTCAGAGTTAGGGTTAATATTAACTTTATTCCTGCACTGTCTTATTTTGACTGCCTTATAGCTCAGTTGGTAGCATGTCTGCCTACAAAGCTGTAGGGCGTGGGTTCGATCCCCACCCAGCACAAAAAAATATGTGACGAACTTTGATGTTTGTCTTGAGTCTGGGAGTGTAGTATGTACATGTACATATACTGTTAGTACTATAATGTAAGTACGCATTAACTATTCTATTCGCCAGCTATCTGGTTTCCACAATACAAGCTTTGCTTAGTATGGGGCTAGATAGCGCTGTGTGAAAAATGTCCACAAATAATAATTATTATTATTTATTTACATAAGCGTAAGTTTGAAGCTTTCTTGTACTTGCGTGAAACAGTGCAGTAACAGTGGCAGAATTGCAAAAATAATCCTGCGCCGCACTGCACTAAAATCGTCACCCTCAGGGTGACCCTCAGAGAAAAACTAAAATATCATATTTTAGTTTTTCTCTGGTTACATTGCCCTTCAAACAAAAACTAAGCTAATGATAGCACACTACTGCTTGGCGATAAAATAACTGGCAAAGGCGTGGTACTTCCCCAGGCGGACTCTGCTAAACACTACAAACTATATTACTAAGTAGGTATATTGTTTTTCACACACGAGGTCACATTAAGTATAACAGGTCTAAAGAAAGTAACATCACGTTACGTAAATATACCTATATAATGTGAAATAATAATTATAAAAAATTCAACATATTTATTTTACAATGAATAACTAGGTACCGTCACAACTAGTATTGGGAAAGATTTTAAAGGCAACATACATTTTGGATATGTCTTAGGTTTAGGCGCTGTGCCTGCCTAAGTACCTGCGTCTGTTTGATATTATTATTATTCACGTATTTATTTCATTTCTTAGTTATATAAGTTTTTTACAATAAATATTAGAATACTAAAATACAAATTATAAAAAACTTAAAAACTAGGTTGCCGCCAGCAGCGGGGCAGGGCTCAAGCTGCTCTTATTATTATTATTATTAATATTATTATTTTGCATTTTTATTTTATTTTGACATTTATGTATATCATTTGCTATGTTTGAAAGATTTTATTTTTATTGTATTTCTGGACATTTAAAATTTTAATTGTTTTTCTAGACATGTTAATTATAATTTTGATATGGGTCTTGTTACATGCAATAAACGTTTTATTTAAAAAAAAAACACATATTTTTTTTAAGTGACGTGTCACCTGATTATTCAAGTTTTTCTAGCGCGTAACGTGCCACTCGTCGCGCATCGTAGACATGCCAGATTACGTGCCACATCACTTAGATGAGCACAATCAAAGAAAAAATGCTAATATAAGGCAAGAGAAGACAAAGAACTGGATTGGAATAATATGAAAATATTGGAGGTGGAGGAGGTCGCGCGTGACAGACGTTACACCTAAAACATTAGAGAAGCGGCTCCGTTTTATTTTACTTGGTGTCCTGGGTCACTCGTGCATATGACAGCTATTATTGGTTAAAGAGATGCCAGTGAATCTTCCAAAGGGGAGTTTGATAAAAAAGCATCTCCGGTCTCTGTTATTTTCCAAAACTTGAGTTATTTTCAACCGACTTCAAAAAAGGAGGTTCTCAATTCGACGGTATGTTTTGTTTTTTGTATGAAAGTACCTATATTACATGATTACTCCACCTATTATGAATTGTTCCGATGAGTATGTTTTTTGTTTGGTTAAGTAATAGGTACTTCAGAGGTGAAATGAAATGAAAATGAAAATATCTTTTCATCACACTTGCTCGTAAACTGGATCTTATTGCATCGGTTTTAGGCTCATAATCCAAGCTATTATTACACACGCGTGCTTTTTACTTTACATTACGGCACTTGTACTATAATAGGTGTAACCCGGTAAAGTCAAGTTTGTACGTGACTGCAATTAGACGTATGTATACGAAGGACTCTTAATATAGCCGAGTAATACTTACAGTTTTTTTGTAATACCAACAAAGAGTTCTTATGCCGCTGAAGTACTCGTACATGTCAACCTGCGCGCGCATTGCTGGTTTGGGCGCCATTTTCCGCAAATGTTTGTTGATGTTTTCGCTGTGTGGTTGATTATTATCAAAAAAAATCGTTTTTTCCTCGCAAGTGTGACGAAAACAGTCGTATGGAACTCTTGTGCTATTAGTCATTACGCTTTCGGCTTCCTTATCGCGCTCGCCTGCGGCTCGCGCGCATAATACCGCCTCTAGTGTAATGACCAACATAGCACACTTGTATCATAATGTACTATTATTACAGCATAAACTTTTTAAAATAAAAACAACAACAGTATTGCAGTGTGTAATTTCTAGCTTATAGGTACAAGTTTATGCAGAGTTTCTTTATATTAATCATAATGGTATTTCTAATGATCCTCACACTAGGCTAAGCCTGTATCGTGAGGATCTGGATACGATTTAAACAGAATGTAAGAAATAAGCCTCAGCTGACAAGGTATAAGATAATAGTAAATTAGCTAACTTAAATGATAAATAAATACTTACACGTAACGTACGTATTTATTTATATATATATGTATTTATTATTAAAGGTAAGTTATTTTTGTTTAACCTGTGTTGCAAAGGGAATAAAGTAAAGTAAACAAGTAAAGTTTAGTAAAATAATAATAATAATAATAATATTGTACTTATAAAATTAAGTTTATAAGTACTTAATATGATATAATAGGTCTATGTATAAGTATACATTATATGTTATGTGTGTTGGATATGTTGGTAAGTGTAGTGATTATAGCAAGCAATTATTCGTGTAGCAATTATATAGGTATTCTGTTCCACAATTCCATATTGTAGATTACTTAAGAGTAGACAAGTTGGTCACTTCTCCATAGAAACGCGGTAGTATTACTACTCCACTATTTAATTTTGTAGGTCCAAGACTAAGTATTATATCGATTAATCTCTTCATTATCTAGGATTGTAAATTATTACGAAAGTAAAAAGTTAATAAACATGAAAGTTAGGAGCCTGGAAACATCTTGTATTTTAGCTCAATTTTAACGCCATATTGGACGTAAATAAATAACATAAGGAATACGAAAAATCTAAAATAATTTATCTAGCGGCATAGTTTAGTCCATAAACATTTCAAATAACTTACGTTGGAATAAATTAACTCAGAGTTTATTCAACCACATTTGTGCAGCCAAAGGCGGACAAAAAAAAATTTGCGCGCTCATTTATCTTTCTTTCTCCCTTTCCCACAGTTAGTTTGATAAAGAGAGCATGCTTTTTAGCCGCGCCCGCCGATGAGTTCGAGCCGTCAACTTGTCGATCCTTAAGAAGAATGTCCCATATTATAAATTTATCGAAATCAATTCAGTAGTTTGGAATTGATATCAAAATTACTGGAATAAATCAAAATAACTTGAAAGTATTAAGATGTTATCCAGGTGGTCGAACTTGAAGTCGGTTGTTATTTTAAAAATATATTATTATCAGATATCTTTATCACACTGATATTATAAATGCGAAATTTTGTCAGTATTTGTGTTCGTTACCTCTTCACGCCAAAACAGATGAACAGATTTGGATGAAACTCGGGATTGAGATTGCTTATTTTTCGGAATAACATATAGGCTACTTTTTAACATTATTATCATCACTGTTTTTCATTATCACGCGGGTGTAACTGCGGGGCGCAGCTAGTTCGGCCTTAAGCCTTTATATTAAGGGTTCTATATTCCAAAGTTGCCCCTCGCAAATTCAGTGTTATTTAGTCAAATTACTATATTTAAAGCCAAATAATATATTATGTTACAGTCGAACATCCGTCTTAGTAACTTTTACGGTTAAAACACAATTAATTATACTTTCCTCGATATAAAAAAATACCGAAACAGTGCCTATTTTTAACCGTTTTTTAGTTATATGTCCTAATTACAGCACATAGTCTCATTAAAAAAAATGTTTTAAAAGATAAAAATATTTTCGATAGCATTTTTACGGTTGAAAGTTATTAATTTTTATACTTTTCCAGTAATGTGAGAAAAACTTCAAAAATCGAAGCTTGACACGCACGAATCTGCGTAACCGCCATATTTGGCTCCGCTAAATGTGACCCTACCTGATACAGCTTTAGACTAATGATCGATCTCATTCAAAAATGTGCTTGAAACGTGGAATATCCTGGCCTTAACTGCAACAAAGGCTTTCAATTTTATAAGGACTGGATCGTCAGATAGTTAGAAAATTATAGTAGGTGTATCATAGAATGTTCGGCCCGAGATAAACCTACAATTACGAGTACATGTGCCATATAGGACCTGGGTATGTCCTAAAACTGCATCCAGAACCACCGGGGGACGGGCAGCAGCGTCCTCTTAGTTAACGGTGGTAACACTCTGCGATCCCCAAGCCGCCTGCCAAGCGTGGGGATTATGGCAACCCCTCGCTAGGGGCCATCCATAAAGTACGTCACACGAATTTCATGATTTTTAGACCCCTCCCCCCTCCTTGTCACAGGTGGTCACATTTGTGAGACCCCCCCCCCCCCCCCTGGTGTGACGTCACAAATTTGCAATTTTACATCTACATTTTTTTTATTAAAACAGCAGTTCCACAATCAGTTTCATTTCCATTCAAATTACTTTTTTTTTGTGAAATCAACATCATATATTTGAAAAAATAACAAATTAATAAACTATTAATTGAAGAAAAAGAAAGAAACTTAGTTGTCTTCAGTCCATGGACTCTGAATCCATTCCTTTAAATTATTTATAATTGGCATAGAAGTCGGTTCGTTCTCATTGGAGTTGTTAACGTCAGCAACATTTGTGGTGTCTACATCTTCTTCATCCAACCATATGGCATCATCATTTATATCATCCAAACAAAGAATTTCTCTGGCACGTCTAGCTTTTTAATTTAATATTTCAAATTTCGCGATTCAATTTATTAAATTTGAAATGTGATGTCACAAAACTAGGACCCCCCCCCCCCCCCCCCCACCCCTTGTCACACCATGTCACATTTCGTCGACCCCCTCCCCCCCCCCTTTACATGTGACGTACTTTATGGATGGCCCCCTATTAAGGGGGAGGCCTTCGTCCAGCAGTGGACGTCTTCTGGCTAATGAGTGTGCCATATAGGAGGCCTGTTAGCCAGCAATGGGTCGACACAGTATTTTTAGTATTTGTATTTTCGTATCCTTTCGTATGCTTTCGTTGTCTAAGGTTTCAGTGTGATAACAGATTTGGTGGACTCGTAACAGTTGGATGATATTTTTGGAGGGGGCAAGCCAGGTTGTATAGTCTCTGGGGCAAGGGCCATAAGGTTTGCTTGTTTTAGTGTGCATTCATGATCAGGAATTTGTTTTGTCACTGTAAAAGTTAGCTTGACAGCAAGGGCGGATCCAGGGGGTGGTCATGGGGGTCATGACCCCTGGAATGGGTGTAGGTCGACTACTGATAGGTTTTGTAGTTGTAATGGAATTGGAGCCTGACCGCTAACTAGACCTCGTCTCCCTCTCCTGATATGACCCCCTCCCCCTGACTTAAAAGCTGGATCCGCCCTTGCTTGAAAGTGTGTCAAGAAGTGGGCGTGGGTGTGTGTCAATAAAAATTGGCAGAAAATCATGCAGGTAGATTATCGCCATAGGCTTCACCGATATAGTATATACAGGGTTAGTTCTACTCAATTAGCGCATCCTTTTAAGAGCATATTCTTAAACAACTTTTACTATGGGCCAACATTGAAATCGCGAAATATATATCAGTTGTTCCATACACAAAGTTCCATACATTTTACCCAAGGTCCACTTGGGCAAAATGTATGGAATAGCTGTTTTTTTTGTATTGATGTACAGAATATGCTCTTAAAAGGATGCTAACTGATTAGAACTAGCCGTGTATATAGTATATAATGATCGAAGTATGGTATTCATATGTGTTCGTTCACTACGCGCCACGGATAAACACTAGTATAGCAATATGAATGTAAGTACTTGGTAGCTTTTCCCGGTTTCTGCTCAGTTATGGCTCAGAGACAAATTGTTTCCTACTTTGGTTCAGTTGAGCGGTTCACCGAGCTGCATTCTAGAAACTTCGACTTAGTTTCAAAGTAAAGGACTGTTTGTGGTGCTAACCGCAAGATTGCCGACATCATCACGTGTCGTTTGTCACAAAGCGCTTGGCACTTGTCATAAGAAAATTGTGATTTGACAAAGAAAGACAAAACAAATAACAAAAAAAATAAAACAAAAAGTTAGGGTTCCTGGATACGTATCAGTCACGAAACATCAGACCTCTGGAGTACAGGGGGCCTCTTGTTGAAAATGAAATTGATGATTTATAATTTACCTATCTATCTTGTGCTAAAGTTATATGGGAGAAAAAAGAACAAAAGATTATTTGAGGTTACAATGCGTTTACTATTTTGATAAGTCCTAATACAATATTAATATTAAAACGCTGATGGCGATAGTCCAATGGATGACGGCAACGAGAAAAATTGGGAAAATAAAATAAATGAAAGGAGGTTATCTGATGGATCCTTTGCTGATGGTGTCTTCTGCAGGATCATCCGATTCTCGAACGCTTCATGGAGCTCCTCCAGTGAAATGACATTGCCTTGTCTTCAAAGCTTCAAATGAGAATTTCGCTCGAGTTCCTTAGTTTGGTGACCGCATGGCGCGTCACAAAATAATTCTTGAAAGTTGGAGTTTTACGTCATCTCAGACGGAAATATGGACCTGGTGTCCCCTGCGGGATCGGCGTTGGCTCCCTCAGGTCATTCTCTTCTCAAAAAGATGTAAAAAAATCCAAAAGGTGATTCACCCCGTAACACGCGCAACGGCGGCTCCGACGTGAATGTCTATTTTTCAAAATGGTCTCCTCGATCTAGCTTCTCTTTCTCGCTTATGGAAGAATTCTTCGAGTGCGAGCGAGTCAGCGTATATGACGTCATGTCGTAATACGGCTTCCAACAGATAACCAAATATTTTGTATAAAGCTATCCGATAGATTCTAAATTTGAAACTAATTTTATTACTAGTTTACAATTCCAAAATAAATGCTTAAAAAATCCTAATTTGTTATTTAAATACAATTTTGATAATTAATTTCACACCAACATTTTATGTTGGTTTCTGATATATTTTATGGAGCAAAGCACAAGCCATCCTGTGCGCCAATTTGCAAAATGGGAGCTAATAAAATAAAGTAATAATATAATTTAAAGATTATATGACACACTATAGAGCCAACGGTTCCTATACAAAAACTTTTAGTTACTCACTACATATTAATAAAATGAAAGTTTTTTGGTATGTTGTGTACGCGCGTGTATGTGTGTATGTTTGTTACCTCTTTATATATACTAAACGGCTGAACGGAGTTCGATGAAAATCGGAACAGAAACAACTTATTTTCCGGAATAACATAGACTCCTTTTTTTCTCCCAGTAATAGCGGGTAAAACCGCAGGTCGCTGCTAGTAACATTATGAATGCTTTATCCAAATATAATATAATACTGTACTTCGTTTTATACAATACAATAACACTTTATTGACGTTATAGAAAGGACATTACAAACATAATACACTACAGATAGGCACAAAAGGCGGTCTTATGGCTAAAAGCGACAGACAACCCTCCCAGTGTTTAGCAGGGTCATTAACATTACAAGCTGTCAGTTTACTAGGTGGCATTGGGCGGCAGTCCAAGTGAAGACAGCACGAAAGCAATGAATAAATAACAGAACAAACCAAGGGTCGATTTATTTTAGCCGCGCCTATAGAAATAATTTCGGAATAAACAGCCGGAACAAATGGCTTGGGGTTTATGATCATTGTTTTGCTTTTATGCGATGTGATTCAGTATTGGACTGTTTATAAAAGGGAGAAGACAAAGTAGACAGAGCTTTAATGGAAGGCAATAATCCTGCTTTGGCATTAAGTCTACATAACTTATTCATCCATATCAAAGTCTATGTTGATATCAGCAATCTTCATATAACATTTAAGTATTGATTAAACAAATGAGTGCAAATAGCTAGTATCAACATACCTGTTTATCCAACACCTAAGAGTAGGGCCTTCGCTTTTCTGGGATACCAACCCAGTAGTTACGCCAGGAAAAAAACAGACAAGTCAACGTTTGCATATTCTCTAGGCTTCATTCTTTCGATTGCTATTAAATTTATTCGTTAAAGTCATGTAATATAAATAAAAAGTTTATTTTTATTTTTTCTTAATCATAGCTTTGCCAGGAACTTTTTAGCCAACCCACTTCCGATGTATTTTCTAACTTACTTACTTAATTTGATAACAAAAATTGTCATCGACTAAACAGTTGGGTTGGGTTCATCGGATCTAAGACTAAAATGTCAAAATTTTTCTTACTGTTTATACTTTAAAAACATAGAAATACCCAAAGTGTAAAATAAAGGTACTAATTACATACATTATTATTGACTAAAAAAGGTTTAAATAAAAGAAAAACCCAAAGTGTGGAAACACTTCATATAAAATATTCAATAACTCTATTGTCTTATACTTATTATGGCGTAGTACTAGTGAAAAATACAGCCCCTAATTTTAACCAATTTTCTTAACCTATGTTCTACCACATTGAACTGAGGAGCAAGTCTGTTTACAAAGGTTCAAAATATACATGACTGGCCTCAAGAAAAACCTTAGTAAAAAGTAATAAAAAGGCAATTTCTAAAATGCTGCCCAATAAACTTTTTCTAAAAAATACAATCCTGATAAAAGTAAAACCTGAAAATCCCCAATAAAATATTGAAGTAGGCGACTGAATATCAAAAGCTTGGCGAGGGCACAATAATGTTGCCTGAAATAGTACTCTGTTTGTATGAAATAAATTATACTTCTATACCTTTTTCCTAACACCGAAAAGCTATAAATTTTCTATTTGTAGTATGACAAAACAACTATTGTGTTATGATTTATGGGCACAAATATATGCAGACCCAATTCTTTTGTATCGACGAAAACCCCGTCCCTTAACGCCGGGTTTACACCACCCCAGTTAGAAGCCAGTACTGAAATCAGAGAAGATACTGAGGAGAGGAAATTAGGAAACATCCAGTATAATAGGATGAAACCGCGACACTACTAGTCTAAAATATTTATTATCGCCATAATTAGGTAGGTAATTAGTCTACCATAGGTACCTAGTCCAATTACTGGTCATTCTCGCGAAACGCTACTCAGCCTAACCTTCAGGTTTTCGATTACAACCTTGTTTAAAAGTATCAGAGAAATTACTGGGATGAAGAATGAAGAGATTTGATATCTAATATCTCAGGGTGGCGAGTGCATTGTGACGCAGGATTTTGTACGAAAGTTCACAATTCTGGCACAGCTACAGCTAATACTACTATGGACAGGCGTGATAATTTACCACCAGGTAAACGTCTTGCCCGTCTCGGCACTACATTGCATTAACAGACAGGGCGTCGTACGTTACTTACTCAAATAGAAAACTTTATTTTAAAACACCCACCCTTGTAGAAGTAATAAAGTTTAAAAGCAACGTAGATATTACTACCTATAACTACGTTACAATGCAAAAATAGCAAAAGCGCAAAATTCCAATTTATATCCGACAGGCAAATTCAAAAGCTCATACCATCATAACGTTTCATAAATGGGTAAAAATTACTCTCTACAGCATATCGCCTGTCACATCAAAATGTTATTTCCTTTTTTACGGCAGACAATTTAATTTCCGGTTTAATAGCATGGAGCGCAGGGCTACCGAGGACCGTGGGTGCTTAGCAATAATGACGTCACGAGCTGAGCGGAACTGATGAAAAATTGGCAGGATTGATAGCCTTAGGTGTACTTTTTTCCTCCTAAGAGCAATTTGGCGTCGCACTTTGTGGATTTACTAGCGTCAAGTACTTTAATATTTCAAGTTTTTTATCAATACTTGCCAAATTATAAGTCCTAGTCATAGTAAAATTCACACATAGTAAGTCACGGTCAAGTCCAGTCATGTCCTAGTAAAAAGCGCAGCAAAAAGCAACTTTTACTACAAGCTTCTTTAGTATTTACTTACGCTATGGTTCATGCGCGAAATAAAACACCACAATTTTGTTACAATAACATTCGAAAATTAAGTTTTCAACAAGTTTTGTTACAATGCGGCGACGTATTTCTTCGCGTTCCCGCCAAAACTCCACCTGACGCAATGTAACGCGCCAAAGCCAAGGAGTACTTGGCATCTCCTGAAATGATTATGACGACGTCGCACAAATTAAATTCTGCCAGTATTTCTATCTAAAGGTCTGTCAGTTTTTAAGACAAGTCAAAGTCAAATCCAAATACCCAAACCCAAATAATATTAGGGGAGACATTTGGACAGCAACCCCCTAGCACGCGCCGAGGACTAATTGGTCTTTCCCCGCGCGGGAACGTGATAAAGCTAGAATATGGATACGTCTGTCTCGTTTTCGTGGGGAAAATAGAGTGGATAGACTTTTATCACGGCTCGCGTGCTAGGCGGGCTGGCCTGAGAAGACTTGATGGATGATGGCTAGTGATATTTACCTACATTGACCTACACACACGCACACACAACACCCACACACCCACGTTACCCCACCTGTTTCTGTTTCCTGTTTCTGTTTTAAAACACTCCATTCTGGAAATAAAAAATATAGTAATTCAAGATTTTGAAATAAAGGAGTTTTGTACTTATAAATTAAATCAGTAAAAAATTTATTGCGTTTACGGTCATGGAATAACAGTCTTGAATGAAAATGGGACAAAGTTTAAATTACAGATCGCAGAGTACGTACCTTTTTGGGCTTTTCGAATAAGAAGCCAAAAAATAAAAGATTACACCAGACATTCACTGTAATTTATAACCTTCTCGTCATTTGTATTCTTGGAGGCGGATTGCTTTTCCTAATCTTGAAATGATGAGACGTTCAAAAGATAAATTGAACAAATGCTCGAATAATATCAAAAAAGAATCAAACAATTCGAGTGAATCTCCATACAAAAGTACTTCCCTATAAATACCTCCTGGATAATGCCTCTAAACTCTAGAGGCATTATCAGGAAGAAAGAATATACAATGTGTACCAAAAAAAACCAACAATACGGAAGCAATAGCGATTTCAGGGTTGGCCCCAAAGTAAAAGTTGTTCATAGTGATGAGTACGTATATACATACCCTTCCGTATTGTTGAACCTTTTTGTTACACATTGTATAACCAAAGATGAGGGTTAAGGGTTTTTTTATTTTAATTTATTTAGCAATTAGTTGGTGAAATAAAGGAAATGATAGAGACATGTCTACTGTAGACATATCTCTATCATTTCCATTATAGGCTCTAGAGCAATCATTTTCGTCCTTGATAAGAGTCTAGAGCTTAGAGACATTAGCCATAAGGAAGAAAATAGGGGAATATGTTTTTATGGAGAATCGCTCACCGGATTCCATCTTAACTAACGCTTCAATATTTTTGAGAAATTATCACTAGTTATAAAAGTAAGCGTGATATTTTTAAATTTTTATCCATCATCATCATAATCATCTGCTGTCTTCTTTATCTCACTCCTGAGTATTGCATTTTATTCTTGCTATAGCCATCTGCCTCAGCCATACCAAACCAATCGTATCCAAGTTCAACCCTTGCCCTTCCAATGCGATAAAAAATATTTTTATAGAGCAAAATTCGAATGGTTTATTTTGTTTGACCACAATATAAGTAGGTCTTTGATTATGAGAGAGAGAGCTAAATTTTCCAAGAAGTAGGTAACTAAGAATATGGTCAGGAAAGCTTGCAAGTCTAGTTATTATTCTGTAAAGTATGGTTCTGGGTTTAATACTTTATCTGTAGACTCGTAGATGACATCGAGTGTACGGAACCTTCAATTCCTAGCCGTAGAAAATGACCCAGTGGTGGTCAATTTATTTTTATTTTTTTATACAAGTGCTGGTGTTGTGAAGTATGTTCTTAATTATTGGAATGGCACTTTGTGCATTCTGACAGTGTCAAGTATATTATGAATTTTCAAGTTTATACAGTATCAAGTCAAATAAGTCATGAAATCACACACACATGAAATTTGTCATAGTCGAGTCCAAGTCATGCCCTAGGAAAGTTGTGGCGACTTTTCTATGAGCTTTTACGGAGTTTTGAAAACAACACGAAAAGACATGTTTCACCACATTATATCACTTGTCCACACTCGTGCATATAATTCAACAGTCAATGGATTAAACACCACAATTTTTTATCATTAATTCGCGTAAAATACCCACTAGTTTAAGAAAATAATAGAATGCAGCGACATGATTTTACCGTGTTCCCGCCATAACTCCACAGTCCACACGATGGGTTTATAGTCTCACCTTCGGTCAGTACAACCACATAATAAATAATAGTTGGTACAACACAATTCCATTACATCTCATACCGGGCCGGGGTCGTGAAACGGTGCAATTTATAGGATTTCCAATCTCGCCTGCAGCTTAGACCTTAGCCAATAGATTTCTAATCATCAGACCTTTTTCAATAAACGCACGATCCTGGAAAATTCAGTGAAACGCGAAGATTCATATCCATTCATATGATATTTTTGATACATCTATCTACCTATCAAGAGTATTATTATCACACAAAAATATTAAAAATTCGAATGTTTATGTATGTATTTGGTTAACTCAGTAATGGCTGAATAGATTTGAATAGAATGATAAATATTCGCAAGTATAGACAATAGACAATCATTTATTTGTGGCTTATAATAAATAAACACTGATAACAATAATAAACGCTTAAAAACATACAAAAATATTAAGTGGATCATTTACTTCTACCACAAAACGGAACCAACTCAGCATGGTACCGGTTGCAAGCAACTGACGCTGGTTTTTCGTTAGGCTAGGCAAGCGGCGTACGCGGTGGGGAAGGACGGTTTCTTACGTACGAAAATCATTAGGATAACCACTAAATAAATAAAGTGCTTTTCTCTTGGAGGATCTAACTCTCTCTCTCTCTACTCTAAGTAGGTACGCATACAGACACGAAATTCCAACAACATACAAAGCTAAGAGCGAACTTCCTTCTAAAGTTAGATTTATATCCGACATAAGCACTATCCAGACAGCCAGAACAAACGCACACAGGGATGTGGGGCAAGTGAGTTTACCTAACAAATTGTGGACAGAGTACCGTTGAGATTGTTGGAAAGCCGAGGCGTAGGGTGCTCACAAAGAGATATAATCACGCCACGAGTACCTTTCGTACTCAGTTGAAGAATACAGCTTTTATTTTTATTATTTACCAAGTGATTATAGTAAAGAATGCTATGAAGGAATTTTCAGGAGTTTAGATACTTAGTCTAGTCTAGATACTTAGATAAAAGATTGATAAATAGATGCTGATGATAGAGCTAAATTTAGGCTTTGTCCTGGGTGCATGGCTGTCTGATAGACAATATACAGCCTTGTACTTTACATATTCTGTCGGCGTAAAAAAAAGTCTTGCGTAGTCCGGTAACTCGAAACATATATTTTTTCTGTAGTCTGGTTGACCGGACAACTGAACCGGACCACGGGCAAAGAGCTGAAAACCCGAAGTCTTTATGGCTTATCTAGGCTTTTAAAAATATAATTTTTAATTTTAATTTAATTTCTTAGCCCATGGTCAATTATATTTAACAAAAATCGGTGTCTAGCAAATTCACAATATTTGGCAGATTAAAAACTCGATATCGTGAACGGTAAAATTTACGTAGAATAGTACTAGCATAGTAACTACTTATCTTTTAAACACATGTTATATAAAATATAGTTTCTAATAGACAATAATAGGAGCTAGGTAAGGTACAGTACGTAATTTGTTATTACGTAATACTTAAAAAGATTTAAATAAATAAATAAAAATGTCTAAACATTTTTTTATTTATACTGGCATTTCATTATCAGCCTGTATTTGGAATTTGAAAGGCCCTAAGGTTCCCACTTTGTATAAGATGAATAGGTTGTTCCAGTGCAATTCATTCAAGCTCCAATAAAAGGGGATCCATTCTGATCGTCCAATAGAGTCCGCCACGTGCCTCGCTTCTTAATACACTTCTTGAAATTCAAATATGCCTCGTTAGATCCATCCCCTTAAGGAGATAATAGATGCTACATTCCGAATAATTCCGGTCACGAGTTTAATTTACCTTGAATTATTTATTTCTGTTTTAAACTCGGCTTCGCGCCCTTGACGAATCATACCTTATTCGGCAACTAATTAATATACGGATAAGGTAGTGCTTAATTCGAAAGGGTTATTGTACTCTTCTGAAATGTTTTGAACACAGACGAGAATGTCGCTATGGCTTTCATTTATCTTTATGCAGAGCCTTTATCCATATCTTTTAAAAAAGATCTTCCTTCGGAAATCTATAACCAACAAGTAAATAGGTAAATAATTTAAAATTGAGATTAGTTAGTCATGCTTTGCTTTAATGAGAGTTTTTTTTTTTAAAGTGTATAATAAATCGCCTTCTTCTACTAGTTTGAAGTGCAGTATGTTCTCTAAATTTGTCATAAATCTATCAAATATAATAAAAGGCTCTGTCCTGAGTGAGGAGTTGGAGAGTTGGTAGAGTCAGTCGAGTCGGTAGAGTCGGTAGAGTCGGTAGAGTTGAGTAGGCTAAAAAAATTGGTCGGGATGATTTGAAGTGGTGAATTTTGGGAGCGGCCGAATTTCTTCCGTACGCGGACGAAGTCGCGGGCGACCTCTAGTAAATAATAATATCGACACGGGCTAGATCGCGTTCGAGAGCCGCTGTTCCCGGACGCGTCCGATAATAAAGTTTGTAACCAAGGGGTCTAGACAAGAACCACTTTCTGTTTGCGTTAACGCCTGCGGAAAGGTAAAATTGTATGAAAATAGGGTAGATGACTGATGTTTATATCGTTGAAACCAATAGCTTTGATGAAGAATTTAAGTAAATATAGTATGTTTAACGAAAAAATAATTAAAATCGGTTAATAATGTTCTGATATATGAGCATTTAAAGTTTTCGTTAGAGACAACTCTGTCCCTTTCCCACAAAACAAAAAATGACGTCACGCCTTACTTGTCAGAATAGAATTTATATGGCGTACTGAGAAATGACGTCACGATTTGCTGTTTCGCCTCTTTGTCTAGCATGATATTAAAATGCTTATAAGTTGCTTATTTTTGATCAGATTTTAATGTTCTTTTCATTAATCAGCTATATTTATGGGCCACATTTTAATAGGATAATAAAAAAAACCAGTCATCTAGCCTATTACATTAACAGTCACGTGACATTTCTCAAGCTAATGTCATTTTCATACGATTTTACCTTTCCGCAGGCGTTAACGCAAACAGAAAGTGGTTCTTGTCTAGACCCCCATATTCTTTGGTCACCGACTTCCCATTCGCTTTTCATGACACTTGCTCGTAACTCCTGTTATGTCTTTTTTAGTGTTTATACAATACTCACCGCTATTATATGAAAATTATTGCAATATTAATGTGATTGACGCAGGTCTAATATTTTAAATTACATTTAAAAGTTTGTTGGAGGTTACAGCTTGTTGGCATTGTGTGTTTTTGTTCATATGCGTCCTTTGATTATATGAGAGAGAGGGCTAGATCCTCCAAGTATGCGTCGAGCCCACTGTGATGTCAAAAAGTAAGCTATTCAAAAGTACTATACTCATATTTCGTTTGTGGAATAACTTATCTACCTAATTCTTTTAAGAAAAAAATATTTGTCTGCATATATCTTCATATTTTGATAAATAAAAGACATCACCGTATTCTTTGTAGCGCTCGTGGCGTAGCTTGTTTAGGTGATTCTAAACGATCACCGATGTTAAGCAACGGACGGTCCGGTCAGTCTTCGGATGGGTGACCCGTGAATGGCATTAATTTCTGAGCGCTACCGTGGATCGGATGACACGTTAAATTGCTGGTCCCGGTTGTTCGTTCTAGTTTCTATAACAACAACCGTCAGCCATGTCAGAGGCCTTCGGGCGGCACATAAACTCTGACACTAGGGCTGGCCACTCAGCCTATACGAACTTACTTTACCGTATTCTTGCGTGGCTGGGGCCTTGTAATTTTGGAAATTAAATGGCAATGCCCAGAGATGTTACAACCTGCTCTACACAAAAAAACGGACAATGATTAAAAATAATTAAACTGTTTCAATCATAAAAATATTGCAATTCTTCTTAAAGGCTTGTGGCATTTTGTCCTAGTTCATACAAGGAATTATAGGAAATTTGTACCGCCAGGCCTGTTGCTAGTCAGTTCCTCATCATCTAGGAATTTTGAAAGCAATCTTACTGCCATCGCCACAAAGTCTATAATTCATGTGTCTTGTAGAGACAAGTGCTTTGCCGGTAAAATCCCGGAAAAGGAAACAAATCATATATCGAACACTAAAAAAAATAAAAAAAAAGTCTACTTTTTGTACAGAGGATGACATTTCGTGGAGCGCTAAAAACATTATTTAACCACATAAAGGTACCTTCTTTATTGAGATCGAAGCCTCACACACGACTGAAGGCAGAAATATGACGCGTGCTCGCTCTAAATGACATGAGTTTTCCATTAAACTTTCGAGAACTTACTGCCATCAACGCTTTGAACGGGTTTTAAACTTTATAGCAGCTTTGCATAGTTCAGTTAGAATTTAAATATCGGTTCAGTTAGAATTTTAATGAAGGTTTTTAGTAACTGCTAATTAAATTTAGTTATCGGGAGTTTGGAGAAAATTTATGAACTAAGTACCTACCTATTTATTTTAATTATGTAGGTAAATATTTATTTATATTTTTTTTACATTCATCATCAGCCCGGAGACGTCCACAGCTGAACGAAGGCCTCCCCTTAGACCGCCACCACAGAATAAATAATAGTGCTTGTCGCCACACTGTACGACAACCTGCCATTTGCATCCACCGGTTGCCCGCGACTTATATATTTTACATTATTTATTTGTAATAGTTTAAATATTCTAGTCTAAGAAGGCATTAAGATAAAACTCCAGTTTAAAAACAATATCGAAAATTTTAAAATGTTTTGCTCAATACGTTTGTCTTGTGACAAAATGTGACGAAAGCTAGTATATTTCTCTGGACGAAAGAAATTCTCACCACAAATTATTTTTTTCTAATTTTCACCACGCGCACGTAACGCCGTTTGTTAATTCGCGCCATTTCGTCTTTCCTCCTAGGAGGATAATGGCATCGCACTTTGATCATTTGCCAGTGTCAAGTAGGTATTTAGTTACGACTTTCCGTCCGATAATAAAGTTTGCCTTATTATCTGTTGTAAGTACTTCTGTTTCTGTTATCTGTTTTCTCGCATATGTGTTGTAAAACGTTGTATGGCACTCGTGCAGTATGGGTTAATACAAACTCCTGACTATAGTAAGCCATTCGTCTACCCCTTTGTAAAAAACAACTTACCGCACTAGTATCATAAATAACTATTTGGCTACTAGGTATACTTTACTAATATTTGGCCGACCGAGCTAAGACACGGACAAAGTTTGCGTTTATCTGTCTGGATGTTGATACACGCCTAACATATTTTGTCAAATAATCTTAACGATACTTGGTAGTACTTAGCTACAATTTCATAGAATTTGTCATCGGAAATTTTTGGGTAGAGAGTTCGTATTGCCCTCAGAAAGGGTTCCTTTTTCTGCGGGGCATTCACCGCCTTCTTTGAGCTAGATCCTCCAAGAACGCCTTATAGACCATTCGGTACTCTACTAAATAAGAATTTTCAAAACCAATCAATCGAGTTTAATAATTTCGGTCGAGCTGAGTAGCATGTTTTCAGTGTGGCCTTTATGTCCAACAGTGGACTACGATGGGCTGATTATGATGATGATACTTGCCGTATTTGTATCATATAGAGAGCTAGATTCTCCAAGTATCATAGGGATTAGTTATTTATACAAAATCTCATTGGACTCTGACTTTTTGTAAGCACAAACCTCTTTGCAATTTTATTTCGCAACCTCATCTTCATAGAATTTTCTTGTCATGTGAAACATTATTACGTTACTTACTCCTATGACTTACTCTATGTGAAACATTTTCTTTGGCCAAAACTGGGCAAAAAGCTATTCGCTTTGGTTATAAGGATAAAACAACGTAAATTTGGTAAAAAAAATACTTCAAGATGAGATGCTTCCTGTCTTGCCTGTTACTGTTGCTGCTAGGATTTGTTGCCCTCGTTTTCTCGGCAATTTACGTACTACAGGGCAAGGGGCACCAAATCGACGTCGGATGGTTCCTGTTGTACACGTCCCCCTACATGTGGGGTACGTTGGGCATCGCCTTTGCCGTGTCCTTGTCTGTAGTGGGTGCCGCCTTGGGCATCCACACGACCGGAGTGAGCATAATCGGCGGTGGTGTTAAATCACCCAGAATCAAGACCAAGAATTTGATCTCCATCATCTTCTGCGAGGCCGTCGCTATCTACGGACTAATCACCGCCATCGTACTCTCGGGCAGCTTGGAGGAGTATGACGAGCCATTGACGAACGAGTTGAAACGACAGAACTATGCCGCTGGATACACAATGTTCGGCTCCGGTCTCTCAGTGGGAATGGTCAACATGTTCTGTGGTATTGCCGTCGGTATCGTGGGCTCGGGCGCTGCGCTCGCCGACGCGGCCAACGCGTCTCTGTTCGTAAAGATCCTCATTATAGAGATTTTCGGATCTGCCATCGGTTTGTTTGGGCTAATCGTTGGCGTTTACATGATGTCAAAAGCCAAAATGACAAGTTCATAATTTAAGGTACATAAAAAACTTGTTTATAAGTTTAATTTTGTTGCCTCAATTTTCTTCTTTAAAGTGGTTTCCGTGTTTGTAATTGAGCTCTCGGCTGTTCTGTAGTGTTTTATTAACATTTAATGCGTGTTAAACATATTAAACTAATGTACCTTTTTTTAAACTACTATCATATCTTGTATTATCAGATAATAGACGCCTGCATAAGTATGCTGGCTAGCATAATAGATAAAATGTACATAAGTAAAAAAAAACAATTTTAGTATAATTGTGTTGGCAAAGGCTTGTTAATTTTAAATTATATTTCATAAGTTCCTTTCAGCCATTCTCAGCCATTGAAGGAAATGGTTTGATTTTATTTTCAGTGTATACTGCAATTATAAACTATACCCTGTTTACTGTATTACAGTGCAGCAGTTTTAAGGCTACTGTAGCCAGCAACATTACAGACTTACCATACATGTGTCAAAATTATTAGGGCCTAGGCTCCTGCCTAGCCGTAACTTGAGATTGAGCTACGAATATGCGACGAAGAGTAGTTCGAAAGATCGGTACTTCGAAGAGTCCCAAACATTGCGGTTCTGCCAGAGGGCATGCTCTCCAGCAGGACCATTTTGAATTGATGTTTTCTAGGAAACTGTCGATATACATTTTTTTAAATAAGACTACAAAAATATACATTTTTATTATGTAATTATTACCTAGTAAAATGAAAGTGGTCCTGCCAGGGAGTATCACATGAATTACTTTGAAAGGATGTCTATGCGATGAACGTTAGTTAGACTAATGGGGCTAGTTATCGATCGACTGAAATGTATTGCGACGAACTATATAGAAAAAGCGTGGTAATGATATGAATTCTCAATCTAGCAGCTAAGTAATTATGGCTTTGCATTATGCTAGAGAAACCCACCATAAAGCAAGTCTAGCATATTTTTTTGTCATTATTATGGGATAGTGAAAACATTATTTAGCAAAGTAATTTTTGAAGCATCGAACTTTCGAACTTCTCTGCGTCGCACATTCGTAGTTCGATCTTATGTTACGGACTGCCAAGGTTGCTATGTCATTGCTCAAAGTTCTGGGTCGTGTGTTTGAGGATGAGGGATGCTTAATATTATATTACACAACACAAGACAAGGTTTGTATGTTGAAATAAAACGTGCGTGTAGTACGAAGTGTGCTTTATTACAAATGCGAGTTTTTTTCTATTTTTTCACTTTTTCTCAAACGGCGCGTAGGCATGTGACATTTTGGCCTAATTCAAACAAGAAAGTATGGGAAAGTACCATTAGGCCACATGCGTATATGGGAAATGTCCAAAGCTTTTATACAAAGGTCATAATATTGTCAGTCTTATTCTTATTATACCATAGCGGTCCTTTTCTTTCGGTCGTGTAGCTGCCAACATCTGTACACGAGATTTTTACAACTTTTTACTACGGAACCAATATCCCTTACGACGAAATAGATTTTCCACATTTTCATCAAGCGAGCTGCCGTACCACGTGACCGAGGCTATGCTACGTGCTCGCCACTACTGTGAGTGAATTACTATGGGTGTGGATTGTTTGCAAGCTGACTCTTTGCTAAGACGTGATATACTCTAAGCAGGCGCTTTGTGGCAGTGAGAATAAAATTATAAAATATAGTCGAAAGGGAATTCATGTCTAGATTTCTTATTCAATGGACTGACGATACGAGCGAGACGTTCGCCTGGTGGTAAGCGTCACACCTGCCCATAATAGTAGCAGTGCCAGAACTGAGAACTTGCGAACAAAATCCTACGACACTGCGCTCGTCACCCTCAGATATTAGATGTCAAAATCCAGTAATGTATCCGGTAACATTGCCCTTCACACCAAAACACAGTAACGCTTTCACACTACTTCTTGGCGGTCGAATAACTGGCATAAGTGTGGTACTTCCTTAGATGGATTCTGTTTTCAATAATGAGTATAATGACCTCCTTTCCGCTTTATAATACCGTTACGCTAACCCCGTAGATAAATACTAGAGACTGTAAACTTATACGTATAACCATGTATAACTAACGTAACTTATACGTATTGTAAGGGTTCCTGTTTAGAAAATAAACACTTGCACTGTTTAGAGCTTTTATATTGTTTATAAACACACAACAGGAATTACAACAAAATTATTTTATTTACTACATGGGCCGCGATAAGAACTTATGCGTAAACACTAATAAAAATCCGAAACTAAACATCTGAGTAGAATACAGAGATAACCAAACGTAGCGAAATGAATATGAGCTCCAACTGCCCGTTTCAAAAAGGGCTAGGTCATGGCTAGGTGCGCTTGAGTCCCGCCGCCCCCGCCTCCCTGCACCACGCTAGGAACCGTTGGCCAATCAGCGGGCTTGCACAAACATTCCTTTTTATGGTAGCGTTTGGGCGCGCGCGATATATATCTACATAGCTACCTACATATGGTAAGATTCTAGATGCGCCGGAACGTTACGGCGCCGCGCGGGGCGCGTCGAAGTTGGCTTTACTACATACGTACTTAATATTCAGTTTCTTATATGGTGACAAATTGAAGCAATAAGTTCCAATTATAAATCAAGCTATGAAAAACTCGTTCAGTGAAAGAGTGACCTTCCCATACAGATGTCTACAGATCTCGCACACTCACCTTCCCAGAGTTCAAGTCCCATGTCTCGACCGAGAATGCCAGGGAGGGCATCAGTAATGAGGGGCATTCAGTCGCCCTTCGCCTGATGCCGGCCTACTTTCCATGCAATATGGCTTTATTCTGACCGCTGATAGGTAATTTGCTCGGCCCGAGGGAAAATGCTGAGAACGGCTGAAAGGAAAGGCTATTTTTTGAATTGAAAGAACTTGATTGAAAAAGGATGGAATGGATGTTGGGCTCGATAGCTCGTATTGGCCGGTCCCTTGAGAGGTAAAGGTGTGCTAGGTATTAGAATTGAAAATAGAAATGATTGGTCAAATTGATGTTTAATATTTTTAGAGTGCTTTTCAACGATGTATTGAAATATTGTATTTCAAATAAATTTGTTTTTTTTTTACTTTTTAAGTGTTAGCAATCTAAAATAATGTGAATGCTTGATGTTCTGTTTTTTATCAATTCTAGTTCTACTTTAGACATGTCTACTAATTGCTAAAGAAAATATAACCCTCCAAAGATTACTATGGATGTATTTAAAGGGCTATATAATTTATTATGTCTACAATATAGTCCTAGAATTTATAAATAAAAGGTCGCCCGCGAACGGAAGAAATTCGGCCCACTCCTAAAATTCATCACCCTCCCCCCCTCGCTTTAACTTCAGAAACAAAGAACTCCCCCCCCCTTAAATCGTCCCTGTCAAAACAGCATTTTTTTATTTTAAATGAACTATCCAAATCCAAATTTTCGTGACGAAAAGTACAAAAAACAAAGGTTTTTTTTTTCTTTCATACAAACGTTTACCCCCTTAGGGGTCGAATTTTGAAAAATCCTTTCTTAGTACACCCTTACGCAATACACATCGAGACGAATACACCCTCCAAATTTGGGCGCGGTTTGGGCTGTGCGTTGTCTGCCAGTCAGTCAATCAGTCAGAACAAAGCGTTTTATTTATATAGATAATGCTCTAGAGTCATTATCCAAGAAGAAAATAGGGGAATACGTTTGTATGCAAAATCGGTCACTAGATTCCCTCTTAAGGCGCACGCGCAGCCGGCGGGAGCCGTTGTGACGTGACGTCAAAGAGCCAAGCGCTACAGTGGTAAATCGATAGTAAAATTATACAAATACAGCATCTATAATTCTATAAATTCGTTTGCACTACAAAATACATAATAGTACAAATATAGAAGATTCACTCCGCAAAATAATTTAAATAAGTAGTGACTCTTGCTACAACACAATAAAGTACAATTCAGGATGTGCGAGCGCTAACTACCTGCAGATATATCAGTATAGAAGTTGCCTCTCTGTCTAGCGCGTAAAGGCTGTCACAGACGATGAAGATGCTATAATATGAGTAATATTAATTATCTTCGTCACCTGTTTGTCATTTGTTTTGTATGAGTAGCGATATTGAAATATGCTTTAAAATAACATGAAATATTATAGCATCTTTTAAGGCATCTTTATAAGTGACGGTTTTTAGTCTTATCTCTTCTGGCAATGTGGCAATTGGCAATTTATTTTATTTATTCACATTTTACTCTAGCTTAATTATTAGTATTCATACTTAACAATATTTTATAATAAATAATACTATAGCTAACAAAAGCTACTAATTTAGAAATCGTACAATTAAGGCTGTCTAGGGCACTATACATGGTGCGGTGCACTTTTTTATTTTTTATTTGTACCCTAGATTTCGCACTAGGACAACCTGTGTCATGAGCTCTAGTGTCTTTCGTTCAAGAATTATACATTAAAATAGTAAGTTAAGGAAATCAACTAACGTAGAAAAAAAAAAACTTCTGACTGATATCATCCTACTGAATTGGCCCGTCTAGACGGGCCCGCCACGTACTTGTAGCTTCATACCTAAAGTGCGGAGTGCGCCAGGAAGCAGGCCTGGCACTCGTTTTGACATTGTAAAAGTGTATATCTACGCTTAGACGCGTTTTCTATGGGAGTGAGTCTGCCCTGGTACCTACAAGTATGTAAGTAAAAGTTTCACAACTACAACACGTATGGGAAATGTCCTAAAGAAAAAATAAAAAACTTCGTAAAAGTAATTTCGCGATTCCGTGCCTACACAACAGCACTTTAAAATTTCATTCAGATAAACCCAGTGACATTTTACATCCGACCATAAAGCAAGGCCTACAAAACGAGTCCCTTGGGAAGGGTGAGCATTACAGTCATTTTATGAAAACGAAAAAAGGTTTTGCGTTTCGGCTCAGAACGTAACGACATCATGACGAGTTGGGACAAATGAGAAATAGAGGGACAAAATAGGAGTCGATCTTATCAATCATTTGAAGAAACAATTTTTCACTTCCTTTTGTTTATAGCATTCAGTTTTCTTTGGTTTGTTAGATCGAAAATACTTCTGCGTTACCCAGTCGCGCTATATATTGGTCTTTACCTATGAAATTGCCGTTTTGTATGGAATAAGTGAAAGTACTTATTTTTTTTAACTTTTTTATTTCTGTTATTCAAAGTAATCACCCATGCAATGGACGCATCTTTGCCAACCATTTGGCAGTTTATTGATCCCCTTCTTGTAAAAATTAGCTGGACGGGGAGGCAACAAACTCTTCAAAGGCATTTTGTACTGCATCTCGGGAATTGAATTTTTTACCCACTAAAAAGTTGTCTAAATTTTGGAAAAAGTTATAGTCGGTAGGTGCAAGGTCTGATGAGTATGGCGGATGAGGGAGAGCTTCCAATCCCAGCTCTTGCAGCTTGGAGACTGTCTGTAGCTGCAGCGCGAGGCAGGTCTTGACGCGTACGTTGCGCTGGCGATCGTTAAGTTCGTGGGGCACCCATCTATCAAGTTTTTTTACCTTGCCTATTTGTCGCAAATGGATCAAAATTGTTTTGATGCTAACATCAAAAGCTGCTGCTAGCTCAGCTGTAGATTGAGTTTCGTCAGCTTCCACAATCGCTTTTAATTCATCATTGTTGACCAAAGTCTCCGGACGACCACGAGCTTCATTTTTCAAGTCAAAATTTCCAGAACGTAACCGGGAACACCAATAACGGGTTGTGCGTTCGTTTGTACAGTTCTCTCCGTAAACGTTTTTGATGTTACGTGCCGTTTATGTCGCGTTGGTGCCACGACGGAACTCATATTCCAAAATTACACGAATTTTTAAAGTATCCATTATGACGAAAAATGTTCAAATGTAATGAAAATACAACGTTAATCAATAAACAAAAGACTGAGTTTGTAAAAATAATGACATGTTTTTAAGACAAAATTAATTTGATATCAGAATACAAAGCCATTCCAAACTTTTTTTCAATTTGAAATCACCAGTACTGAAGAACGGCAATTTCATAGGTAAGATCTTATATACAAAGTTATGTCTTTAGTGCGAAAAAATTACTGATGAAGCCGAACCCTTATCAATATACAATAACTCGTCGTCATCAGCCATAAAACGTCCACTGCTGGACGAAGGCCTCCTCCTTTATAGAGGGGTGTTGCCATAATCCCCACGCTTGGCAGGCAGCTTGGGGATCGCAGAATGGTCACCACCGTTAACCAAGAGGACGCTGCTGCCCGTCCTCCGGTGGGTCTGGTTGCAGTTTAAGGACATACCCAGGTCCATACAATAACTAAAGTAACGAAACTGCGCGTGAATTTGTAAAAACAACACTTGCCAAAAGCTTTGGTTTTCTTTATTAGCGATGGCATATACCTAGATGTAACAGAAAGAATAGAAAAAAATGGGGGCGCTACTTTCTATGCAACCTCTACAAAATGACGTATAAGTTGGCAACACTGAAAAATATTTTGTATTGAAAGAGTTTTGGCGGGAACGCGAGAAAATCATGTTGCTGCATTGTATTATTTTCCAAAACCTGTTTTTCGAGTGTTAATGCATAAAAATGGTGGCGTTTTATTAATTAAATGCTGATTTACGAGCAAGAGTGTGGGCAAGTGATATAATGTAGTGAAACGTGTCTTTTCGTGTTGTTTCCAAAACTCCGAAGAAGCTTGTAGTAAAGTTGCCATGACTTTACTAGGGCATGATTGGACTTGACTGTGACTTACTGTGTGTGACTTGGACTGTGACTACGACTCATTTAACTGGAGAAAGAAGGATCGATGAAGAAAAATGTATTCGGCTGAAGGACTAGTATCCATGGCCAGGAACTATTAAAAACAAATTTTGTATTGAAAACTTTTAGTTCCATTTTATTTAATTTCTACTCTTACTGGTACAGCTGTAATTTAGCGGTCGCTATATAACATTGAATGCCTTCACAGAAACTTTGGCTATGAAGACAAGATGGCGCGGTTTCCTAGAGAGCGTTGCCCGACGTCAGTAGTGGAGCCGCTATTTGAATTACCTGCTTTACGGTGTTAAAAAGTATTAGAACTTTTTTTCAATAGCTATGTAGAGCGATGTGTGTGTTTCATAGCTGACGTTTTTATACGTTCTTTATGTTGCGTCCGTTAGATAACGCAACCGCTATTGGAGGAAACCAAAGTACTATCACAGAATAAATAATAGTACTACGTACAGAAAGTTTAGTCCGCAAAGGAATTGAAATAAATAAGGACTCTATCTACTAGGCAATAAAGTAACAATTCAACTCGCACAGCGCTGGATACCGCTCGCTATATTCACCTAAATATACCGCTCTCTTTCTATCACGTATGCTTAGTTACGTGCGATGAGGCTAGAGTGCGGGCGGCCACTGACTTCTGCCTTGCATTGTCCTCCCGGACGGAGCGCCGGCCGAACATACCTAAACTGCGGAGTGACACCCCCCCTGGTACTATAGGAAATAAAATAAATAACTAGCCGGGAATCTTCCCAACTACAGCGCGGCCATATTGGCCTAAATGTTCTTATACAATAAACGCATAAGAGCGAGTGATTTGATTTTTGGCCACAATCAGTTTCGGTATTACCACTGATATAATAATACTATAATAGTAGCACTATCTATGTATTGTCTATACTTATTTATGCTGAGACATTTACTCTAGATAACTGAGCATCAGGAGTTTTGGCGGGAACACGGAAAAATCATGTCGTTGCATTCTATTATTTTCTTAAACTTGTGTATTTTCGCGAATTAATGATTAAAAATGGTGGTGTTTTATTCATTGAGTGTTGAATTACATGCACGAGTGTGGGCAAGTGATATAATGTGGTGAAACATGTCTTTTTGTGTTGTTTTCAAAACTCGGTAAAAGCTCATAGTAAAGTGGCCACAACTTTACTAGGGCATGACTTGGACTCGACTACGACTAATCTCGTGTGACTGACTGTGATATCATTACATATTTGACTTGATTTTCGTATAAATACTTGAAAAAATCATAAACTTGACACTGGCAGAATGCACAACGTGCGATGCCAAGAACTAAGAAAAAAAAAAAAAAAACTGAGCATCAGTTAAGTGTCAGTTTACATCTTAACTACTTGCCAATCTTATCAGCGTTTGTCTTCTCAGCTATATACACGACATTGGCAAAATTGCGGCCATAGAGGCCATAACCAAAGATAGATAGATACATACATAGAACCCAGCACTAGATCAAATACTATTGCCTTTTTATAATCGACTTCAAAAATGGAGGAAATTCTTAATTCGGTTTTTTTATGTTTGTTACCTCGAACCTCTTAACATTTTTTCATTTCAAAGGAAATGATTTCAAATTGATACCATAGAAATTTCATCAAAATCGTTTCAGTAGGTTGGTTTTTAATCAAAATAACTGGACATAAAATTACATCCGGAGTAACGAAATTGCGTATTTTGCTTTGAGGTCGGTTGTTTTTTTTATAGCTTTTATAAATACCTACTCAATAAACAAACAGCCATCATAGACTAATAACTTTTCCAATAATTGCTCTCTACCGTGCATTAAGGCGCTTACAACACGGAACCTGTCCCCGAGGTATTGTGCCATTAACAATTTGGGCAACACCATTAGGCCAACCCTGGGTTCACGATAAATCATCGTTTTTCGACGAAACCCGGACAATAGGGTCACCATCTTTGTTTACAATTATGAAATTTGTGTAAAGCAATCTTTTCCCTTGCTTTGGCGTTTCAAGTTAATGCATAATCAGTCTCTTTAATAATCTACTGCTGGAATTAGGCCTACCCTCGCGATTGGGTCATATTTACACGCTGGCCTAGTTGTGGGTTTGGTGGTTTCACTTATGCGATTGAATTTGTTCTCCGAACGTACGCAGTATGCAGGTGTACAGGTGCAGGTGTGTCACGATGTTTTGCTTTACCGAAAATCCAGATACAAACTCCAAAGAGCTTATTGGTACGGGGCCGGGGTTTGAACCAGGACCACGACTACGACGATTAGGCTACCAGAACCTGATTAACCGACCGCGAGTTAATGGTTGAATATTAATCATCTTCGAAACCGCAACCATAACCATTTGTTAATTATTTACTAAATATTGTTTTGACTGACTTTATTTGTAAAAATATTTGAAATTATAATTTTTAATTTTGCATTTTTTATTATAAGTAAATCATTTGCTATGTTTGAAAGTTTTTATTTCTATTGTATTTTTGAACATTTCAATTTTTGATTGTAGTTCTAGACATGTTCATTGTAATTTTGATATGGGTCTTGTTACCTGCAATAAATAAATTTTAATTTTAATTAAATTTTTAATAACAAACGGGGCACTGCCGTATCAACAGAACTGAAAGCCGTGGAGCTGATCACTCCTGATGCACCTCTCGCGGGTGGACCCGAGTACGATAGGGGCAGACGTGCACACGTACGTGCAGCAAAGGCTGGGGGAAACGTCATCGGTAGTGCCGTTGCAATGCCTGGAGTCGACGCTTCGGATAACGAAATCCGGGGAAGCACAAGGGCGCATTTCTCTCGCCAGATTTCTGGCCTAAGGGGATGGTTTTCCGACACTACTAGGGAGCGACACTATAGGAAACTCTCAGCCCAAAATGTGATTGTTACGATTATTTTTATATGTATGTTAATCTGTAAGGTAGGTATCTATTATATGGGCCCGTGTTTTTTATGTAATGCCTGAAATAAACGATCTTTTTTTTAATTAATTTATAATAAGATGTCTTGATACTCGATGGAGTGACTAGATACGTGACTAGAATATGACTGAGAGTAGAGAGTAGCTGAAGTAGAAGAGTCGAAGATGAGCTTAGTGCCGTGTCTTAATTCGGAGTGGCCTATGTCTAGCAATGAAATATGATAGGCTGATTATAATGATGATTTGATCTTTAGAAAATATCGTAATAATAATTATCTGATAAATAAATTACTTAACGATTTTATGATAAATTATTAGTTAAATCAAATAAATAAACAAGTTCTTTTTGTCTTAAAAATAGTTAGTAAGTATTCTGTTTAAACAATGCTTAAATAGATTAAATAATTTAAAAGATTAGGAATCAAACATTTGTAAAAGATCTTGAAAACTTAAAGATAATGTGCCAGTTCTCATAATATAATAAGTCAACAAAAATATTATAACACCAAAAGATTTTTTTTTTTTTTTTTATATCTTACTCGTGTATCCGTACAAAGTTTGGAATGTGTGGTAACCCGACATTATAAAGCGACTATGCTACTGAAACGTGAAGGCATTTACTGAGAAAAATGTTTCCAAACAGACAGCAACAGTTTTTCATGTCGTACGTTTGAACCCAAAATGCTTGGCAAATATTTCTATTTACGTAGGAAAACTTTACTGATCTCTAAAAATTTAAAGTGAGGGTATTCGCCAATCGAGTGTGATTGGTGAATACAGATAATGATGATTACTGTTAAAGGTAATGTATAGCTAAGAAATAAGAGTAGAAATTGTTAGGGACACCATTATCACAAATAGTTATAAATACTAGCATCAGAGTGTAAATAATTAAGTTCCATGCGACCCTGTTGTACGTCTTGATTGGATGAATTCGCATCCTGACATGAGTCAGGAAATAAATGGGGTGTACATGTGTGATACCTTACACGACACTAACTGTGTTGTGCAAGGGTGCTTTTATCATTTTTTGCGAATTGGACATCTTGAGATGTGGCCTAAGTGAGATGAAGTCATTTTGCGATCTAGCCATTCTTATACAAACCCATTTTGTAGATTTTCATATTTTTATTTAACTTTCTGAAGTTCATATATAAACATTTCTGTAAGAAATATTTACTAGCAATAAAATGAAAAAAGTATATCTAATCTAACTATGTTATTAAAGCTTCTATTTCATGTACTACCTATTAACACCCTATTATTTCCTGAAGGATAAAACACGGTATTATGGACTTTTTCAGAATTTCAGAAACTGAGAACAAACGGACATAACTACGTAGTTACTTTTCGAATTTATAACTGACTGTCAGAATTTGGATGACGCAAAAAATACACATTCAATAAAACATAATTAGATATAATAACAACATAACCCAAATAACATGGTCTATAAGCAATTTTCGATGTTTTGAAAAGGCGATTCTAATTGCTATCCTTGTACTTTAATTTATGAACCAAGATAACAAGATATGAGAAGATAATATTATGTACCTATAAAGAAGTAATGCTTCGTGTAGTGGTGAAATTCGTCAACGCTACCTCAGCTAGTAATTACAGCGATCCATCACATCAGTAGGTTGCTATTAATTAGGCACCCAGCTATGTATTGTTTGCGTAGATACGGTGAAATAGGCTGAGTTTTAGTTAAACTCGACTAAAGAAGCGACATCGTACAAGTCTTGCATACTTGCCCAAACATCAAACCTTTGGAATGTACCCTACCTCAGCTAGTATTGAATATTGAGTGACGAAACGAGCGAGACAATCGCTTGGTGGTAAGCGTCACACCTGCCCATTAATTAATTATTTATAGAATTGTTATTCTTATTGACTTGTAATTTAAATGATTATTTAGGTATACAAAAATAATATTTATCTGTGTCTGCAACTTTTTTTATTTTTTTATTTCTTCAGACTTAGTATAGTTTCTACGACATACGAAAAAGATGTAATACCGCCTTAAACCAGACCAAATAACAAAACATACCTAGTATTCTAGATCTGTTTGTTACCTTTGTCTACTTAATCAGCACTGGATGATAATAGTTTCGCTGCGACGAAGGGATTTATATTCTAGAGACGTTTTGTTTGAAGCTAAATCATTTACTTAAGCTCGTTTGAAACAAGGTTTGTTCGTGTTTGCTACCCAGAGTAGTTAGGTAAAGGGCAAAACTATAAATGAATTCTTAGCAGAATGAATTGTAAAAGGTTGCTCTCGAGTAACTTCTAACGAATCTGCAAGTTGACTTTATGCAATTCATCTTTCATCGACCATTTTACGACTTTCTATAGAAAACTGTCAAATTAATGAATTCCGTAATAGAATCATTTGCAAAATCATAGGATGAATTGGCGCTTATGTGACCGTTATACGATTTGCGAAATGAATCATCATAGGGTCATATGCAGAATTGCTAAACTCGACCGTTTTAGCCACCCTGTTCCGCGTAACCCAGTATAGAATTTAAGAAAAAGAATACGGTTGTCCTGTTATGTAGGTTTTGTGTTGTATTTGTGTGTCATCATAAATTTTCCTATGTAGTATTTGTGTTGTCGTCAGCCATAAAACGTCCACTGCTGGACGAAGGCCTCCCCCTTTATAGAGGGGTGTTACCATAATCCCGACGCTTGGCGGCTTGGGGATCGCAGAATAGTCACCACCGTTAACCAAGAGGACGCTGCTGCCCGTCCTCCGGTGGGTCTGGTTGCAGTTTATGGACATGGGTCGTCATGCAGTTTGTCGTCAAGGTCGTCATACATTTTCCTATTATTTGTGTGGTCGTCATAAATTTACCTATGTACTTTTTGTGCGGTCATCATAAATTTACCTACATAGTATTTGTGAGGTCATCATAAATTTACCTATGCAGTATTTGTGTGGTCGTCATAAATCTTTAGAACAAAATAACTTTAATTTTTGTTTTTAATAGTAAGTATGAAGTTTTTATAAGTAGGTTTATGTTTTTATATCGCATTTTTTCTGGAATGCTCGGCGAACTAAATGGAAGAGGTTCAACAAATTCAGGTCATAAGAAATCCGCATTTTGTTATTATTATATTAAAAAATATGTATAATTGTATAGAGAATTACTTTAGCAAGTTTTTATTAATTAACGTTAATAAATATATATTTTTTAGATTACAAAAAGATACTATACGTATAATTATTATAATATAAAAAAATACTCAAAAAACTTTTTTTAAATGCCAAGGTAATAAAATGGTTCTTTATATTAAAATAAAACAATCCTATCCACACAAACCCTACAATAATTTCACTCATTCACAAGTTTAATTTGTTAAATGCAACAGGATGACCCTAGCCTTTTTTACTTTCAAATCTTATTCATATACTTACTTACAAAACGAATTCGACAGAGCGGTTAGTATTCTTTGGGAAATTAAATTCCAGCGCGATTAGTTTGATGAGTCTTTTGATTTATCGCCGGAATCAGACCTCGCAGTAATGTCCTCGTTGAGAGTTTAATTGAATATAAGGATCTGGGGTTTGATTTATTGCCATTTCACTTTACGATACGCTGGTTCGTAAGTAAGTATATGATATGGAAGGCGTGAAGTAGACGTATCTTTAATTTCCTAAGTATTTTTTTTATACATTCAAGTGACGAGATGAACAAGACGTTCGCGTGGTTGTAAGCGTCACGCCTGCCACTAACAGTAGCAGTGCTAGAATTATGAACTTGCGAACACAATCCTGCGCCGCACTGCACTGCGCTCGGCACCTGAGATATTAGATGTTAAATCTCATCTTACCCAGTAATTTCCCTGGTAACATTGCCCTTCAAACCGGAACACAGTAATGCTGGCATACTACTGCTTGGCAGTTGAATAACTGACAAAGGTGTTGTACTTCCCCAGTCTGACTCTGCAGTGGAGTCCTATACCACTACAATACTACGTACGGACCGCGCGTTCCTGTGTTACGCGTAGTCGGAATACGCTGTCCACGCGTACATTAGATACGCATACAGTTCCTGTACGAAAAGTCGCGAACCTGAACGCGAGCTCAATTAATCCATAGCGCTACGCAAACCTCGCCAGTCATAAAGTTGAATCAATTTGACAATATATTCAATATTGAAATTTGATGAACACGTGTGTCTATCCATTTTGTTATCCAAATATAGCGTACCCGGGCGTGCAGGTCCCCTTTGACGCGCGACCAAAAACCGACTGACGGCGGCGGCACGCGTTCCCCAAGAGTGTAGGCTCATTTTTGTTTTATTTATAGGGGAATACTCGTTTAATTGAATCGGATATTCCGACTATAATTTCGATCACATCCGGTGACCTTTTCAAAGAGTAAAAACAGATCCCGACGAGCGTGCAGCTGTGTCCTGCTTAGCACAAAAAAATCAAAAATGTGTGTCAAAACCACGTCAGTTTTCATAATAAAATAATGTAGGCTTAGCTGCAAGTATGGACATGGCGTTCCAGTACACGCGTAACCGACTACGTGTAACAATGTACGCGCTGTCCATACGCGGCTTTACACAGCCTTCACAAGGACCATCCATAAATTAAATCTGGATTGTCATTTATGAATTAACTGCTTTTGAGGCTTTATGCCTAGCTGCCATAGATGTTATTTAGTCTTAAGCCATACAGAAATGGCATCGGGCGCGGACATAGCACGGGCTCCATTCAGATTTCATACTAAACACATTGCAATAAGGCACAATTTAGAACACACCGAACGACGCGACGTCTGGTTTTAGGCCTTCTTTCGGTTTAGTAATACCGTTACGTGTAACCCTATAAAACCTATACATATAAGTATATACAAGGTGTAACAAAATGGTTCAACAATACTGAAGAGTATGTATGTACTCATCATTATGAGCAACTTTTACTATGGGGCCAAACCTGAAATCACGAAAAAAACAGTTGTTCCATGCAAAAAGTTCATTAACCTTGGACAAAATTTATGGAACAGCTGTTTTTTTTCGCGATTTCAGGTTTGGCCCCATAGTAAAAGTTGCTCATAATAATGAGTAAATACATACTCTTCAGTATTGTTGAACCTTTCTGTTACAGATTGTTTAAACAGGTATAGATTAAAGGAACACTTAAAAACCTTAAACAAAAGGCATGGACAACAATCAAGAATAATGGCTATCCGGAACGGAGGCTAAGCGCCATTTGTCATTGTTTCGTAACAGCTCCAAGCAATATTGTGCCCATTTTATATTTTTTCCGAACTTAATGGCCTCGAGGTCTGAAATATCATTTATCAGACTTTATAAGGCTTCTAAGGGGAAAACGAAGCCAGTTTACTTTTTATTTCTAGTTTTGAAGGTATTTCGTAGAATATTAGGAAAAAGTATTGTGAAAATACATTTCAACACAAAAAACAAATAGCGAGATTGCTAACATTGAGAGTTGAACATAAGTTAAGGATTGGTATAACCCGAGCGGATAAAGAATAGATCTAAAAATGGCGTCCGCCCGCATGCTATCTCGCTCACAATCTATCGCTGTCTATACTCGCACAATGAAGTACGCGCTGCAAAAAAAATAATGACAATAATCAGTGTTAGCAAACAATGATATTGTCGACATTTTTCCGGAAATCATACATAATAATATAAAATAAATAATTTTAAACTAAAACCATGTTGTTTTTTCTTAAATTTACCCTTGCTCCTTATTTATTTTAATAACCTTTATGTCATTATTGTTACTATCATTAATTAATTACAACTAACCCGTCCCGTCCCGTTTGAAATCATAATAATAAAAAATAATAATTAACAACGAAAAACTAAAAGTCAACGTGTTCAAAAGAGAACGTGTTTTGCCAACCGTACCATGAGTACCCGCCGCCATTTTCAGATCTATTCTTTATCCCTCCGGCTTATAAAAGAGAGAGTTAAGCTTACTTATGTCATGCAATGGCCTGAAAACAGGCTGTCACGAGTCCTTAAAAAAAACAAAGAAGGATGGCAGACTCCTATACAGTTTCAGCTTAGTAGAAAGAAGCCGCGTGCATGAATGAAACTTGTACGAACTGATAGGGCAAATTAAATATATTTAAATTGTAAATTGGACCATTTTTGCAGTGTCAATTTCAAATAATTTTCATGTTTACCTCACAGCCAGAGAAAGTTAATTTTATCAAACAAATCAGTCAAGTCAAAGTCACAGTCATGCCTCAGTAAAACAGTGGCGCCTTTACTGGAAACTTATTATGGGTTTTGGAGGCAATTCGATGTGACATGTTACGCCGCGATAAATTGCTTTCCAACACTTAGAGGCATAAAGCCCTACTACTTTATCAGATAAATATTTCGAAAAAAACACAAGTTTAGAAATATAAGAGTCACGGAAAGATTTTTTCACGTTCCCGCCAAAAAACTAATTATAACCTGCTAGGAGCTAAGCCAATCCAGATGTTATTCTAGTCTCTAAAATATCTGAGTCTATCGGTACCCGATGCCGTTCATGTGCTAAGCAACCTCGCATTAAAATTTATTAAGCCTGCAAGCTAGCAATAACCTGAAATAAATGAGACACTAACAATATCGGAAATATACGGCGTTTAGTCATAATAATTTCATTTGGCCTTACACGGTTCTAAAAATACGTGAAATAATGTATTTATTATTGTTTCTTCTCCTCAGAATTTGTTTGGAATGAGTTTCTGAAAAATATTCAATACCTTATGATTTTATTTGAAAAAACCTATTTTAAACTGATTTACGATAATTCAGATATTTCATATTAATATTGCACCCTCATAAGAGGGTAAAATAATAGAGGGTTTTATTAAATACTACGAATACTAAATCGTATTTATTTTACACTTATGTAAAAGTGTTTAACCTAAAAACTGATTTGTCTTCTTTTTTCAAACTCAATCCGAAAGAAATTGACAAAACGCTTTTATAAGAGGTTTTAGTGTTTTATGCTTACTTTGATTAAGTGACAGAGAGAGAGCTAGAAACTCCAAGTACGCTTACGACGGTTAATCTCTATTGATCCAGCGACAATGATAAAATGAATGAACGGAAAATAGGCGCACGGATTTTGAAGACTATATGTTGAGCGCCAGCTCTCCACTCGCGCCAGTCATACTCTGTCTTTCTGACATGCGAGCCGTACGATTCGACAATACAAACTTCTAATACATGTACATGTGTTCTCTTTTTGTCATGCAGTAATTAGACTCGCTATCTCTATTTTCTGGCAAATTTAATATGCATACTTTTAGCTAGGTATGCTTGATTGTGTTGACTTGTTAATTTTAAACGATTTGCAAGCGCTGGGCCCGTCCATTCCAATAACTACGTCGCTGAAATGATCCAAATCTTAATATGGAATCAAGTGACAGGTATTATTTTTATTCATAAAATTAATATTTTATTTTACACAAAATGTCAAGTCTCAGTGGATTGAATATGGTATTGTCAGGTCGGCAAGCTTCAATAGTGTGCTTGGAAACTTACAGTGCATGGTAGGTACTAACTGAGCTAGATAAAAGACAGGAAACTATAAAATCGAATAATGGAACGATCTAGAACCATAAAGTTGAGCTATAACACAGACGTCTGAACAAAGCCAACATCGCTTTACTAACAGCTCCGCTCTAGCTAAGCTATGTATATGAGCGCCATCGCCCATTACTTACCTTACTACTAAAAAAATTAGAAAACAAGCGAAAAAACGAAAGCAATGGTTACTAAAAAAAAATACTCAATTTAAGGTTTTTCGTAAAGGTTACTAGCGAAACCTTCTCGCTCAATTACTTATAGTTTTACAAGCTGAGCTAAAATCTGATTAGTTTGCAATGTGAACAGATAACTACTGACTACTGAGCTATATAATAGGTAGGTGCACTTATAATGAGCTATATACTCTTATCAGTTCGCCGACCCAACTTTTCTTGTTTTTATTCCCTGCTATTCATAAGCCCATTTGTGTTAACTTATAATTAGCTTTCAAGTTTAAATTGTGTTATTTAAGTGATAGCTGTAAGTCATACTAAAAAATAAACAAAAAATTGCCTTTTCGCTGTAATCTAGTAAAATAAATGATTGTTTTACCCTTCGTCAGCTAATAAATAACTATACTTACTAGCTTAAATAGTTAGTAGCGCCCTTAGCTTCCTTGTGCTCTCCCTTCGGTGACACTGTCTCCGAAACACAAGCATTCTGCTTAGTTCGAAGATGACGTGTCGCCGCGAGGCTGCGGCGATGGATGAGCTCGGCAGCCATGATTGTAAATTGCTTATCATCGTGAAATTCTATAGATACTGTTACGCCCTGCTTTTTGAATATGCCGCGTTTTTCTACAACACCGGAGACACGGCCGATTCGGCCAAAAGCCGTGAGGGACCGGCCGTCATATATTTTTTCAACCAACTTCACACTTACCGTCTGTCAGTGTCAGATTGACACCGACAGGCTGTCGGGTTGACGCTTGACAGACTTAAGTGTTACAAGTGGGAACATTGAATGGGAGAAAATTAGTTTTTTTTAATTGGCCGGTATTCACCGCGTACGGGCTTCGTCTCGGGGCTGCCGCGTCGCTTCGTGCCGCTTCGCGCCGCTTCGCGACTCGCGCCCCGGCACTTCACCGGGCGCGTGCTCCGCGGCCGCAGCACGCCGGCTCCGAGCCCCCCGTACACCGCGTGCCGCCCGTGACCGCGTGTCGTCACGGCGACACCCCACTCCAGCTACGAGCGCCCGCTCCCGCGCGCTCGTGGATAACCCCAAGTAACTTCTCCTGTCTCTACGGATCGACAGGTGGCGCCCATTCTTTTCTTTTTTTTTATTACGAACATTCGCGAAGGTTCGAGCACGTTAGGAGTTAGCCTACGCACCTCGACTTCCCGTCCGCTAGCCGGGTTAGTCTCTTTGTCCATCTCACCACGTTGGCATCAAGTAGGAATATTTTGTAACCTTAGTCTCTAAGAACCTAGGTTACCTTAACCTTATTTTTATCATAGACCTAAGAAAACTGTAAACGGCAACCGACTGTTACTGTAACTGTTAAACCTGAATTGTTCCTCTTCGTGTGTGTTAAAATGGATAATAAGAATCATTAAAAAGGCAATCGCTACTCAGACTCCTATTGACTTTTCTTTTTAAAGCTGCCCTGAGGTAGGAATCGTAGGGTCTCAAATTAGATTTGCAACAATACCTACAAATGTAAATGTATTACCTGCACAAAAATGTACCTTTATATCTAATAAACTTTTAGAATTTAGAATTTAGAATTTAGCCCTGTCCGTTGATTATGCATGTCTTGACTGCTTGTTTACGGCAATAATGATGGGCGTTTACAAGAAAAAAATCTAAACTTTTGGCTAGATTATTTATTTATTTATATAAGTTCACCAACACTGTGTACATCAATACATTTTTAAAACGTTTTAAAACTAATAGTATAAAGCCAAATGTCACAATAATTATAGGTGAAGACAGCATGCAATAACAATATTTTCGAGTAAAATTAAATATGAAAAGTCAAAATAAAAATGTCAAGTAAAAATTTAATTAAAAAAATTACAATACTAAAAGATCAATCATACAATTTGAGAATTTTATATCAATTAATTACTTAATAATAAAAAAAATATACATATATAATATATTATTATCGATGATGTTCACATAGTCAGACACCTTAAAAACTTCCTGAAACGAATAATGTTGTCACCAAAAATGTCAATGTCGACTGTATTAGACATGGTATTATATTGACGGGTCGCTGAATTAATTTGATAACGGTAAAGTTTAGAGCTACATTTTGTTGTCGTTTATTGTTCCAATTAAAATGACCAGTACATGCTACCATTTTACTTAAAAACTAGAAACCGTCATTAAAGATCACTTCATTATGCTACTATAGATAACTGTAGGTAAGATCTAAACTCTCGGAAAGAATCTCTACCTTTATACGTTAGGTAGCTGAAGAACATGCTATCTAATTTTGTCATGAATCGAAATAATTCGACACGTTTTAATGTTTTTAGTCTGTGAAATACTAACGAAATTATTTACTTTTGCGCATCGGCACTTAATTTAATTCAAGAGTCTTAAGAGGCAAAATAAGACGTTACTTTCCAGCGACCAGATTTTCAATTAAGCGATTAGGTACGCATTTAGGTAAAAGCCGAAGCGTGAGATTGTTACTAATTTACAATTCTAACTATGGCTTAATTCACAAGGGCTTCCATTGTTTAAATTGCATAAATTGGAAAGTGTTTGTGAAGTCTGCACGGAATAAACTTCGGGATAGAAGGATTGTGGTTTGAAAGTTGGGATTCTTTTCGTACTTTTGGGCTGATGGAATTTGGAATCCTGCATCTTTGGAAGTTTTAATTCTCCCCATCAACTTTTAATTGAAGCCATAAATTCGAGTTGTTTTTAAGTCATTAATCAAGTTCTGCTTTAAAGTATTTTTCCGTCGTTTTCACTACGTTCGTTCTTTCTTTTACTTGTTTAGGTACATGATTATTGTATTCAATCATCTAGAAAACTAAACACATTGAACGCACACATATTTCACACTCGTTTGCCTTCGTACACAAAACACTCGTCTGTCACCCTTTGTGCGTAAAAATCAACATTCCATCTTTCGTATGAATACGCACAAGATAGAATACACTTGAAAGCAGCTGCCGGTTCAATACACTTGGTTGCACGTACAAAAGCTCAGTTGAAGTCATGCAAGTATAGTGCAGGCCAATTGAGTTCAACCAACTACGGTCATGCTGTTGTATAGACGTTTTGCTTGCAGTTGTGTCTATTCACGTTTGAAGCATTTAGGTTACTTCAACTGTGTGAAATTTGATTTGTTGCTCGAATAGTCAAAGACGTAGAAAATCAAGCTTCTGCTTTGAAATTGCAGCATCATTTTGTCGATGCTACATTGAATTAATGGTAGCCCAGGCAGCAGTTGTGTGAAAATCCAACGCAGTTAATAATCGTGAGGTTGTGGCACTTCGCACAATCGTGAACCCACAAGATTCGATCCTGGACCCGTTCTGGTCCCGGCCAATCCTGGGTTCTTTAGAATCAGCGTACGAAATGTAAAATGTATACCGTTGGCTTTTGGAGGAAGAAAAACATCGGTAGGTAATATTTATATTATATATGAGTAGAAATGCAATTAACGAATTAATTTTTGCGACATTACTCAAGGATTGTTGAATAGTTACCTTACTGATATTACAATTTGAGATTATTTACCAAGCGAGAAAACAGCTGTTTTAAAGGCGAGTGTGTTTCTTTGATTTGAATCCAGAGTGGTGCGAGGGATTCTAGAACCCTGAGCGCAGCAAGGGATTCAAAGTACGCAACTCGAGTTTAAAAAGTGTTGATCCCGAGGTGGGCACTCTACTTTTTATCACCCTCTATGAGAAAATAAGTAAGTGCAGCTTATGAATAAGAATAGTACATACGTTTATTTCATTCTCACTACTTGAGGAAGATATACTCCTTGGTAAACAATCTACTATTGTACAATAACTTTCTGTCTTTATTGCAATGGCATAGGTAAATAAGTAAAACAACCAAACCAGCTGCGGTTCCAGGCTGTTCGACGGCAGGCTTGTGATCGACGGTGAGATGTTATAAGGCTTCAGGGTTTATTATTTTTATTGACAAAAAGGTACTATTGCTGAAATGTCCCAAACTGAGTGAGCTTGGAGGACTGATGCAATACATAAAAGAAACGTATAACTATAATACAAACTTATAGTCACACGACACGAAAGAACATTAAATTAACTATGTGTAACTGTATGACAGTATGGGATTAGATCTAAAAGTAACACACTCTCTCTCATTGATCTCGTAACTAAAATTAAACAAAACATTGATTACTAAAATATAGTATCTTTATTGATTTAAAAAAGCTTTTGACACCGTCAGTCACAATTTGCTATTAAAAAAGCTAGAAACCATCGGCATTGCTGGAAAAGCTCTGCAGATGTTTAAATCCTACTTAACAACAAGATCGCAGGTTGTTAAAGGCTCAATTTTAGGTCCTTTGCTCTTTTTAGTCTATATTAACAACATGCATGAGTTAGACCTTAATGGACACATAACTCTGTACGCTGACGACACGTGCCTGTTCTACTTTGGCCCATCAATTCATGACAATATCCCGAGCTCAACATGATCTGAATATCCTCTTTAAATGGTTTCAATACAATCTGTTAACAATTAACATATCTAAAACCTGCTACATTATTTTTAAAGCTAAAAATAAACAGATATCCATGCATACACCACTGACAATAGATAATATTTCCTTGCATAAAAAACTACTGAAAAATACCTCGGTTTACACATGGACAGCCAACTAACATTTAAAGCTCATATTGACTATATAAAAACGAAACTAGTAGCACTCCGCTGTTCCCTTCGCTTTATTGTACGATCCATCCCAAGTAAACTACGGCTCACTATTTATAATGCGCTCGTGAAACCACACCTTCTATACCTTGTTGAAGTTTGTGACAAGACAAGAATAGCTGAACTTCAAACTTAACAATATAAAATAATTAAAACTATATTCAACTACCACTACTTAACGCAAACTAAAAAAAAATACAAAGAAACAAAATTAATGAACATAAAACAATTATACGCATACAATAGTTGCCTCTTTATACGAAAAATTATTGTTCATAAAAATTTAAAATTATTGTTAAATTAGTTGTAAACCGAAAGAAAATGTTTCACTCGCCGCCGTAGCTTCATTGTTCTGCCGAAGATCCGAACGAGTTATGGCAAAACTATGATTACGTTTGAGGGTGCGCGCCTTTACAACAAAATACCCAAGGAAATAAAAAAAATTAACTCGTTCAATACTGAATGTATGAAAAGAAACTTGCCGAAGTTATTATCAAAGACAAACTAGTATAAAAAAAATGCAAGTTAAGCTCAGATCAGATGGATTTCTGTTATTTGTCTATTTGTTTCAATTGTACCTACATTCATTTATTAATTTGAGTTGCCTTCTATATCTATTATGTGTTGTAAATGTATATTAGCTAATCTTGCGACAATGAGCTACATAAAAATATTATAGCAGTGTTCTCATGGAAGTGATTTAATGTATTATATGAGAATAAATATCTTTAAACCTTTATCTCAGGGTGACGAGCGCAGTGCAGTGCGGCGCAGGATTGTGTTCGCAAGTTCACAATTCTAGCACTGCTACGATTACCACCAGGCGAAAGTCTTGCTCGTCTCGTCACTTGACAGTATAAAAAAAAACTATAATTTAGACAATAATAATATAAACTAGGCAAAATCATGAAATTTAATATAATCTGTGCTATACCTAACTAATGCATAGTTTTTAAAAAGACGTAACAATTTGAACCCACCTAATTGATCTAAGGGGACACAATGTTAGTTTATGTTTGAAGCAGGGTTCAAAGGTCTTTAATCTCCAAAAAAGGTACTTTATTATGAGTGAACCCTATATAAATATTATAAAATGGAGAAGAGGTCGGGCCTGGCTCGGTTTGCCGTAACCGAGGGCCACTTGACCCACCTCGTGTCTATTTGGGTCACAGTTTTAATTAACGACCATACACGACCTCTCTGGCGGGGATACAATCTATACCTACCATTAATTATGTAGGCCAAGAAATCCCGGAGCTCTACCAACGTTATACAATGTTCAGAGACTATTATTATTTCACTTTTATTAATAACGCATGCGTGCTAGAAGCGTAGCTTGACTAGGCTTCTGATAATCACTATTGATATGCATCCGGTACGTTCTTCGTATGGGTGACCGCAAGCGGCATTTATACAACTAAGTAAACCGTATTGGAAGAAAAAATATAGAGCTTCATGAAAATAGGCTCCTCCTAGTTTGCCGTTTTCTTCTTGTTCGCCTTGGCGTTGTTGTTATAAAGGTTATATTCACTGCTACACTGATTACCTAATTATTACGGATTTAGACCGAAATACGCGAAATACCAAACCATACCGCCATTCTCATGTTTCAAAAGTTAAAGGAGACAACGTCATAGCTTTTAGCGCCTTATTTGTGATACTACCAACTATATTTTACACTTAATAACTTAAAATCTAACCTGGGTAGTATGTAGTTGAAGGGCATCAACTACATCCAGAAACACCGGAGGACGGACAGCAGCGTTGTCTCGGTTAACGGCGGTGAGCATTCTGCGATCCCGAAGCCTACCAACCTACCAAGCATGGGGATTATGGTCTAGGTGAGATAAAACAAAATCAGACAGACAGTTTTTTTTAACAACATAATTATGAACAAAAACATAGTTATGTACTTACTATGAGTTATAACTCATAGTAAGTACATATAAATATAGTTATATAGTTACATATAGTTATATAAATATAACTTTTTCATTCTGATTCTGCCAGTAAAATGGTTATACTTGCACCAAGTTTTACTATCTAGGACATAAGATACCCTCACTTCCACGCCACCTCGTTTTACGACGAAACTTCACCGCAAATAATGGAGAGCAGCCACTGAGATTATATTTAATGAAGTTGCCCATAGACTCATTATAGTCAATTGTATGCACATTTTTCAGTAGCCGTAAAAACACCACAATCGCAATTTGTCTTCAAGTTAACTGTGTAAAATGGACGAAACTAATTAAAATACTGTTTTAAACTATCACGGTTGTTTACTAAAGTTCTATTATTATTAACGGGATATTTACCGTGATTATGTTGTGAAATGAGCTCCCGATATTTCGGCGCAGTTGCATGCACCATGTTCACGAGTAGTCGGGAGCTCATTTCACAACATAATCACGGTAAATATCCCGTTAATAATAATAGAACTTTACAAATTAATATGTTTTTTTTAGTATTTTTAAAAATAAATATCTCGACTAAACTTCTTTACGAGTCTATTTCGGTTTTTGTGGGTACCTATATCAAATGCTTCGACCAAAACACCCCAAGGCACTCTCCGTGGCGTGGCTTCATGAAATTCGTTAAGAGAGCAGGTTGCAAGGTACGCCGAACAGTCCAGTCATAGTAATAACATTGCATAGTCTGCGGGCACACAGCACAGAGGCATTGTATTACACAATCACGTCGAATGTCTCAAAGTAAAGAGCGCAAATGCAATGATTCTCTGGACTTTGTTTTATTGTTGTGAGCTGACGTTATTTAACCATTATGAGAGCGCCTCGTTCGGTCTATTCCAGGATACTATAAAAACCATGTAAAGCTTAATTTAGTGATTTAGTTTATGCATATAGGTAGTAGGTTTGCTAGTAAAAACCAAGTAAAGCTAAATTTTGTGATTTAGTTTATGCATATAGGTAGTAGGTTTGCTAGTAAAAATGAAGTAAAGTTAAATTTAGTTATTTAGTATGTGCATATAGGTAGTAGCTTTACTAGTAAAAACCACGTAAACCTAAAATTAGATATTTAGTTTGTGCATATAGGTAGTAGCATTACTAGTAAAAACCACGTAAAGCTAATTGGTTATTTAGTTTGTGCATATAGGTAGTAGCTTCACTGGTAAAAACCACGTAAAGCTAAAATTAGATATTTAGTTTGTGCATATAGGTAGTAGCATTACTAGTAAAAACCACGTAAAGCTAATTGGTTATTTAGTTTGTGCATATAGGTAGTAGCTTCACTGGTAAAAACCACGTTAAGCTAAATTTAGTTATTTAGTTTGTGCATGAAGGTAGTAGCTTCACTAGTAAAAACCAGGTAAAGTTCAATTTAGTTAATTAGTTTGTGCATATAGGTAGTAGCTTTACTATTATCTTTGCTAGACCTGAATCTGTCACGGGCATTTGGACTTCTCTATAGAATATAATCTCTGTAAGAGCAGCAGATGTCCGTATATCCCGCGATAACACAAAACACATTACATAAACAGCAAGAACAAAACGGAGGCTAACGGCCAGATTGGATTTAAATAATTCAGGAACGAATGGAGTAATTGTAAATGTTGGAACAGAAACAATGGCGATAAGAAGTTCGATTATTATTTATTGAATTACTTAATGTTAGCCGCGGCTTTAACCGCATTAAATTTATTTAAAAAAAAACAGTATTTTAGTAATCAGTGTACGTTTTTACAATTAATAATAACAAGCAACGCTGCTTACAAATAAACAACTCATTCATTCAATTCAATTAGAATGCTACAATACATAGGTACTATAAACACACACACACACATTCATATTTCACCTACAGGTATTATACAGTGTACGATATAAAAAAATCGTAGAATGTGACGTTACCGTAGCACCCGTCGTAGCAATTTGCTACGCACTCAGAGAACTTGTAGATAGACAGTTTTCAAATTATAACCTTTCACGTTACCCCATGACTCATATTACGACACCTACGCTATAAAGCGGTAAAAAATACGGCGATCGACTTAAAATGTAAATCCATCACATTGCTGTTCACTTTTATAATTGCTTGTCAAAATACTTTTTCCTACGATACTACGAAACGCGCGTATATTGCATTATTGTAGGAAACATAATAACGTCGTAGGTGCGAGGTGAGCATTACCGCGAGTGCTTTTTTACATAATAAAATATGACGTCACAGCTGGATAAAAGCTTTCTGAGTTATTATATTACGTGCAGCTCTTACCTGTGATGTATTTTAGGTACAAAAAGTGGGTTAGAAAATAAAACTATTACGCAACATTAAAGTTTTGGTTACATAATTAAATTTGAAATTAGAAATGGAATCATACACCTCATATTTGCGTAATTGGGTAAAAAATATCATGACATCGTAATCATACATTGAATGGTTAAAGAACAAAAAAGTGCTTGTGCTTTAACATTTAAAGATAATCGTCGTCGTCAGCCATAAAACGTCCACTGCTGGACGAAGACCTCCCCCTTTATAGAGGGGTGTTGCCATAATCCCCACGCTTGGCTGGCGGCTAGGGGATCGCAGAATGGTCACCACCGTTAACCAAGAGGACGCTGCTGCCCGTTTTCCGGTGGGTCTGGTTGCAGTTTAAGGACATACCCAGGTCCCAAGGTTAAAGATAATACTTTAAACAAATAACAACCGACTTTAGATAACTGACTTAATTTCGATTCGCTGGATGATTCATCTTTTTCCAGTTATTTTGATTAAAAAACCAAACTACTGAACTTATTTAGATAAAATTTATATGGAACCACCTCTTAAGTATGAGCTACCAAACAAAAGAAAACAATCATCAAAATCAATTAATAATTGGCGTAGTAAAAGTGTAAGAAATATAGGTACAATAAACCTATCTGTTTGCCTATTGACAAATAGACGTATTATAAGATTATAAGATTGAATTATATTGATTTTTGCCGAGTAAGGCAAAATGTTTTCTTTGAATTGTCACGGATAGGCCTAGGTATAATGGTATCTGAGAGCAGATCTTTCAATGTATTGCAAGTAATGTAAGTGGTTAACGTACACTGTTCAGTAGAGTCCCATGGTTCTCCAGTTTTCCTACTTATTTCCGAAAAATCATGTATCGTGGATTTAGCCATCGTTACGCATAATCCTGCAATGTCAAATATATTCACGATTAGTCCATATCTGCTTATTAGTCATGAAAAGGTACCAAAAAGAGAGGCGGTCGTTTTCGCATAAAGGTAAATTTTTTTTAAGTATGATAATAAATTCAACTCGTCAATTATTTTACATTATAATTTATTTTTTTATAAAAGAATGAACACTGCAACTTTGTCTGTGAAACATAACTGAACGTAATGAAAAACTGTGATAGTTCAAAATTGACTAATTAGGTACTAATAAAATAACGATAAATTAAATGGAGATCACTTAAAATATTATCAAGAAATAACTTAAATGATTTTTAGTTTCAAGACAATGCAATTCTTTTAGTTCGACTGCATAAAAATTTAGTAATTAAATCATACATTAATATAGTTCTTGTATAGTGGTAAGACTCTACTGCAGAGTCCGCCTGGGGAAGTACCTTTGCCGGTTATTTAACCTCTAAGTAGTTGTGTGCAAGCATTACTGACCAGAGAAATTATGAAGAGATTTAACATCTAATAACTCAGGATGACGAGCGCAGTGCATTGCGGCGCAGGATTGTGTTCACAAGTTCACAATTCTTGCACTGCTACTGTTAGTGGCAGGCGTGACGCTTACCACTAGGCGAACTTCTTGCACGTCTCGTCACATGAATGTATAAAGAAAAACGGGTTAAAAAAAAGCGTTTGAATGAAAAATTCCACGTATACAGCTCCCTATGGTTTCATGTCACATCCTAACAACATCCAGTTAGTGTGATGTGAAACTTGCGGCGAGCAAACTGAATCAGTGAGCTTGATTGAGTATTCGTGCTAGAGCCGTGACATTCATTCAGTTAGTAATGTTTCTACAAATATATATTTTAAAGCATCTGATTGAAATATATAAAGCCCTCCTAAGAAGATAGAGACAGAAAACATTGGAAGAAGTTAGAGAAGGCCCTTGCCAGCCGGCACGCTACTCTAAGATATAATATGGATATACTACAAAAACAATGTCAAAAAGAGAGTTCAGGATGGAAGGTTTATTATTTTAACCTTCTTGAATTAGAAACCTAAGTTGGATATTGTAGTACCCAAACTAGGATTACGATAGAACATGGCCAAGGCTCTCCGTCTATTTGAAAGCGTTGTTTTTACAATAAAGCAAATGCGCTATATAGCAATCGTAGCGCAGCCCAACTAAGTGTTCCTAAAAGATAATCAAGGGCTGTTCTGGTCAGTCTTCGGATGGGTGACCGCAAGAGGCTTTCACAACACAAGCACTGCCGTGGCTCAGAAGAGAGAAAAAAAGACAGATAGCTGCTCTGATAAGTTTTATGGTAATTTGCCTTGGGTTTTTGTGAATAGTAAGTTACAAGTACACTGTTGTACTTACTCATTTTTGTGACCTTTTAGACCAAAATTGTCTTCAGCCATAACTGATTTCGTCGTATTTCATAAGTTACAAGTAACTTAAAAAAAATACCGACTTGCAATTAATATGGGACCACCTCGAGAGTATGGGTAACAAATAAAAAAAGAATTTTCAAAATCGGTCTATATTGACGGAGAAATCGGTGAACATATCACGTCCTCCTTTTTTGCAGTCGGTTAAAAAGAGACAAATAACACGGCTCATTTGCATAACATGTATAATAAAATGCGGTGTTGAATAGTAGGCATTTTTGTGAACAAAATAAGACCTTATCTTATGCCCATTTATTTTTACAAACGCGCGGGCGTTTTGGCAAAAGTAAATGCATTATGTTTAGTAAAAAACTGCAACAACTTGAGCTACTGGTACTAGTAACAGCATAGCTACAGGTGACATGTAGTACGATGGATATTATGAATAATTCAACTCGAACACATCATATTCCGTAGACTGTGGAATAATTATGGAACTGAACCGTGATCAGTGAAGTTGTTTGTGAGTTACCAAGCTTAGTTTTGAATAGTGTGAACTGACGGGTAATCAAATCACTAACAACATAATTTATTAATGATAACATAAATTGATCGTGCTATGTGGCACGATCAATTTATTAACAAACTTAAAATCAATGAGTTTTCCTACGAAGCCGTAGTAGCTTTATGGGAAGACCGCTAGACATGGAATCATAAGGTCGTGGGTACCAATCCCGGATCCGAACCTATGATAGCTTTAATAACACTGGCTTATCGATAAAGGAAAACATCGTGAGGAACCTGCGAATGTCCGGAGAGGACCATTCTCTTCCCAACTGGGCCAGCGTGGTGATATGGCCCGCCTTTCGAGGTTAGGCGTCAAGTCCACTGACTTAACGAGCTGATTACGTTTAACTGCGTAGTGAGCTTTCTGCAATTCCGTGGTAAATAAAAATAACAAATACTAAAGAGACTTTAATACCATCTGTGATTTCGCTCTGTTATTTTCCATTTTTTCCATTTTCCAGGAGAAAAATCAAAGTCAAAGTCTATGAACATATAACAACATAATACATCACTGCATATAACCGTCTAGCAAGCGCCTTTCTGCCATTTGCTCATGCTAGGCTTGTTATCTTTTACTGCAGTGAATCGAAATCAAACACCTAGCACGACAAACTAAAAAAGGGAGTTTTGGCGGGAACACGGAAATATTTCTATTCGGCATTCTATTATTTTCTTAAGCTAATGTGTTTACGCGAATTAATGATTTTAAAAGGAGGTGTTTTATTAATTGAGTGTTGAAATACAAGCACGAGTTTGGGCAACTGATATAATTTGGTGAAACATGTTTCGTGTTGTTTTCAAAACTCCGTAAAAGCCCATGATAAAGTCACCACAACTTTACTAGGGCATGACTTAGACTCGACTGACTAATTTCGTGTGACTAACTGTGATTTTACGACTTATATATTTGACTTGATATTTCATAAGCTTGATAATGCATAATACTTGACACTGCCTGAATGCCTAAAGGGCGAAGCCAAAAACTAAGAAATAGAAAAATTACAAAAAAAAGACTTGTAAATTCTTATTTCAAAATAAATTTCCCTTATGCCAGTAACTACTATCTAAACGTATTACAAAACAAGCACACTTGTGGATAATTTAAGGAATAAATTTACTAAACAGTGAGTTAATGTATGCGAGACTCTTCTCCGAGGTTATGCTGTGGCATGATCCGAAAACGTGTCGAAACGTGGCTAACACAGGCGACAGGCGCCTGAAAATTATAATCCTAAAGCAAGCTTGTTTAGTACATACTAGTAAACGGGTCGACAGAATAGAATGATCTACTTCACTCTGACAGAATACACAAAGTGCGATACCAAAAATGTAGTATTAAAAAAAAGTTGAGTAAAGTAGTAGAGCATTACTTACTTTGTATTACAATTTCTTGTTTTTCCTAATATCCTTTGTTTGACGTTTTGTCGCAAATAAACTACTGTCTATTGTCTATTGTATATTGTTACTGCTGAGCTTTTTTCCAAACTTTCAATAGTAACAGCTCATTTAAGTAAAAAATCACAGTCAGACACAGACAAGTCCAAGTTATGCCTAAAGTTGTAGAGACTTTACCACAAACTGTTACGGAGTTTTGAAAACAAAAAACCGGGTGGTTACGAGTGTGGGTACACTCGTGCACGTCGTTTCGGTACTTAATGAATAAAACATATTTTTATTTATTTAACCATTATTATTTTATAAATATAATTATTTTTCCATTAGCACTAAAAAAATTACAAGTTATGGAAAATTATGCAACGCGTTGGCTAGCTGCGATGGAATTCTTTAATCAAGAAATGATCCAGTTCATAATAATCTTCTCCAGCAGATTTGGCAAAAAATAAACATACGAACAGAAAGTTTCGTCTCCAAGAATAAAAAATAGCATTATTATTTTGTGACAGTAAAATTAAACGTTCCAATAGGTGTAAAGGAAGATCAGATTGTACGTGATGAAAACCCTGACGCTTATTTGGCCTAACACATAATATATTGCCATTCAACATAGCAATGTCGCCAGCATGCTGGGTATGCTACCGACTGCTAGTAGAGTTGAGCATTTGGATTGTCTCTACACTAGACTTGAAACTTATCGGTTTAAAAGCTATTCAGTAGATAAGGTGAGTATTAGATTATTACGTGTATGATGTTTTACGTGCCTGCGGGGCTGAACTGGCTTCTTTAGCTCCACTACGCGCAGCAAAAGGAACCACACCACGGGAGCAAATAAAGAAGCCTGATCTCATGTTTGTCACCCTCGGCTTCGCCTGGGGAGACAATATACATGGGATCTGACACATTCGTTACTTTTGCTCCCTAGGTGAGTAATCTACTATTAACCCTTCATCCACATTCGTAACTAAAAATTCATAACCAGCTACGAAAAAATAGAAATTTCACATCTAATAATAGGTCTTTACCTATGAAATTGCCGTTCTTCAGTACTAGTAATTTCAAATAGAAAAAAGTTTGGAATGTATTCTGATATCAAATTAATTTTGTCTTAAAAACATGACATTATTTTTACAAACTCAGTCTTTTGTTTATTGATTAGCGTTGTATTTTAATTACATTTGAACATTTTTCGTCATAATGGATACTTTAAAAATTCGTGTAATTATGGAATATGAGTTCCGTCGTGGCACCAACGCGACATAAACGGCACGAAACATCAAAAACGTTTACGGAGAGAACTGTACAAACAAAAGCACAACCCGTTATTGGTTTTCCCGGTTCCGTTCTGGAAATTTTGACTTGAAAAATGTAGCTCGTGGTCGTCCGGAGACTTTGGTCAACAATGATGAATTAAAGGCGATTGTGGAAGCTGACGAAACTCAATCTACAGCTGAGCTAGCAGCAGCTTTTGATGTTAGCATCAAAACAATTGTGATCCATTTGCGACAAATAGGCAAGGAAAGAAAACTTGATAGATGGGTGCCCCACGAACTTAGCGATCGCCAGCGCAACGTACGCGTCGAGACCTGCCTCGCGCTGCAGCTACAGACAGTCTCCAAGCTGCAAGAGCTGGGGTTGGAAGCTCTCCCTCATCCGCCATACTCACCAGACCTTGCACCTACTATTACTTTTTCCAAAATTTAGACAACTTTTTAGTGGGTAAAAAATTAAATTCCCGAGAGGCAGTACAAAATGCCTTTGAAGAGTTTGTTGCCTCCCTGTCCAGCTAATTTTTACAAGAAGGGCATCAATAAACTGCCAATTCGTTGGCAAAGATGCGTCGATTGCATGGGTGATTACTTTGAATAACAGAAATAAAAAAGTTTAAAAAAATAAGTACTTTCACTTATTCCATACAAAACGGCAATTTCGTAGGTAAAGACCTAATATATATATCTATATATATAAAGCGAAAGCCTTATCAACAAGCTGTGGACGTCTGTTGGCTGATGATGATTTATAATTGTAACTCCAACCGAAAACATTATTATCAATTTTATCATCTCTTTTTACAGTCTATCTATCAATAGGTAGTTTAATCATACGTGAATATATTGCGATATAAAGACCAATATCTCAGGGTGACGAGTGCAGTGCAGTGCGGCGCTGGCGTAGGATTTTGTATTCGCAAGTTTACAATTCTGGCACTGCTACAGACTGTTATTGCACATAACAGGTGACGCTTACCACCAGGCGACCGTCTCACTCGTATCGTCATTCAAAACCATTAAAAAAAAGAAAAGATTGGTTGCTCGAGTTAAAAACAACACCGTTATAAGTAAGTTAGGTATATTGGATTTATTTTAAACGGAAGACTGTCATGCTCACCGGCTCGACAATTTTACAGTAGCAGCCGTATTGTGTAGAAATAAGATTTTCTCGTTACATGCTCTGCTTCAACGAAATTCAATTTATATTTCCTGAAGTATATTTGAGAGCTCCCTCGGGAGTCTATTGTAAAGTTATATCACGAAAATTTAAAATGTTCTCTATTGTGTTGAATTATTTTGGGAAAATACTTTTCTTTTAAGGCATATAGGAACCACAGCGCTCACACGACAGTTTCAGATATTATGTTGATTAATGCTTTACAAGGTTTTATCTATTATTAAGTAGGTAGCGTAAAAAATTACGTACACAGCTAGGTGAAATATTTGGTAATATTTATAAAAGTATAGTTATTAGTTGTTATTGGTTTATTTATTTATTTTAGAGATGCATTCAGCACGTCGTATTTGATATGAACTGACATACGAGGGGCGTTCAATAAAAAGTGAGAATGAGTATGTTGCCGGTAACTTTTATTAAATGTTATTTTATTTTTCGCCTTTTAGCGTAATACTCTTGGAATATATTTTTTTTCTAAGCTTAAAATCCCTACATAAAAAACTCTTCTTCCTGAGCATCTAAAAACTCCTGTACTGCAGCGACTACTGCTTCATCATTTTCGAACCTCTGTTCTCTCAAAGACTCCTTCAACCTCGGAAATAGATAAAAATCTACTTAATAGAAGATAGATAGAAGATACTTAATAACCGCACGCAATTTTTTTTCCGTTTTCGACAAGACGCTACGACAGACTGCAAACAAAAGGTTTTTTTTTTTAAACAATATATATTCAAATTATTTCCTTTTTTTAAATCTTATCATTATTCTAGCTTTACCCAGCCAGTATTTACTTTTTTCGGTTCCAAAGAGTTTCTACCTCATTCTCACTTTATAATGAACGCCCTACGTACATTATAGTGATCTGCTATATTGCCAGACAGTAGCTAAACTGCCTACTTAGTAAATTTTGTCTTGGCAAGCATCTCCTTTGCCAGTTATTCACTTGCCAAGCAGTAGTGTGCAAGCATTACTGTGTTTCCGTTTGAAGAGCATTGTTACCAGAGAAATTACTGGTCATAAAGAGATTTCACATCTAATATAAATCAGGGTGACGAGAAAAGTGCAGTGCAGCGCAGAATTTTGTTCGTATGTTCACAATTCTGGCACTGCTACTGTTAATGGGCAGGCGTGACGCTTACCGTCAGGCAAACGTCTAGATCGTCTTGAACTATAAAAAAAGTAAATTTTTAAATTTTGTACGTACAAAGGAGAAGAATAGTAAACCGTAGCCAAAGGATTGGTTAAGCTTGGGATACGGGCCCTTGTTACCATAATAATTATGCAATCCATTTCTCTATCACGGATCGTTTGATTTGCATTACGCGCCGGCAATTCGTCTGCAGGGTTTAGCATGCGCCGGGGACAAATATCGTCTTAGCCCTGCGCACGAAACGTGACAAAGCTAGAAAATGGACACGTGTCTCATTTTCGCGGGGTATGATAAGAGATCGTGTTAGTAGGGATAAAAGTAAGATTTTAACACGGCTCGCGGTCGTTTGATGGCCCGTTATACGTTATACCTAAATTTATCTTATAAAAATACCCTGTCTAATTGATTTGTGTTAAAAATTATCTTATCTACGAGTATGCTTTAGGTACGTTTAACTAGTTTGTCGTAAGAACAAATGTTAATACTTTCACTCGGAAACATGATCATGTTTTATTATAAAATGCTTGATCTCAGGTACTACCAAAAACCAAAATACAATCTGGAGTTTTACTATTGGGAATTCGGCTTGTGTTGAATACGCGGCGGAAGCGGTTTTTATCCGAAAATGCAATAGCTTTTATCGCTGAATGTATTATATAAAACAGAATATCGGATGACGCTATGGAAAACCCTCAAAGTATTTGTGTGTGAGGACACAAAGTCAAGTATTATAGCTTGGACATGGAACTGTGTAAGGTACACTGTTCATGCTAAGCTTTACTAAATTGGGTATTTTATTTCATATTCTTGGTAGGGCTTCGAATCCGGCTCGAATATAGAGAAATCTACGTAGCCTATATGAAGGTATGTAGGTGCGTGGAGAATCAAACGCGTAAAATAGCAGGAAACACGTATACTTTCCAACGAATTTACAGTGGTACATAAATGTATGAAAAACACTTAGTTAAAGGGCGGTCGGAGTAGGGAATAATAATAGTCCTGAATGCCGGCTGCGCGCCTGCCCTCCTTTATAGGCGCTGCTGGAGCGCGTGTGCGTGCACGCATACACGTGTCGTGCGCGTTCAGGGCTTTTCATATTCTTATTTTCAATCGACTCGATATTTCCTGTGCTAAGTAGGGATATAGCATTTGTTAAGTTAGGTTCAAGGTGCGACGATAACTACATTTACAATAGGTATATTAGAAAAATAAGCATCTTTGTTGTATTTATTATTTTATTTATTTACTTAATAAATTTTCCAAATCTATTAAAACAATATTCTATTGTCTAAAAACCTATTCCAGGATTTTCTAGACAACAAGTTCCCGACAATCGTATAAAAAGTATTTAACATGTATAACAACTTATCAAATAATAATCAATCAGTGTTCTTATGAAGCAATTCTAAAGAAAGTTTTCCGGTCACGGTACCTACCTAACCTACCTAAAATTCAGTTACTTATTACTTCCCCTATCTCGTCCCTCCCAAAAATCTCACAAAAATGTTACCTCTCTGAGTAGTCTCAATCAAGATCTCCCATTACGAGCTCCCTACAAGGAAATTGAAAAAGAGTCCCAAAAATAATATACCAAGTGAGTGTAGATAAGAAAAACATGCCCAAAACATGGGACGGGACAAAGCTCGACAAGAAACGGGATTGAGCGGCGTGCCCCAAGGGCCTCTATCATACACGTTACAGATAAAAATGACTCAGAAAACGGGAGAATTGGACCTTTCAAATATTATTTACGGTTAAATAGGCAGGTCGCGTACATCCATCTCGTATATTTTTTTGCTATTGTTGGTAAAAATTGAGAAGGAAAGACTTGTCAGATAAAAGGTTTTTTATTTAATTTGATGTTATGGAACAAAGGCTTCTGTTCTTCAATGCCTACCTTTGGCAACATAGATAACATACCTAATAGGTAGTAAATATTATGGTAGAGGTAGAGTATTCTCTAACCTAAAGATGTTTTGGCATATTTTTTTTGTAAATATGCTTGAGTTAGTGAGTACCCATAGTAAATTAGTTATTATTATGAACAGTGAGTGCAAAAACACGGCTATTCTTAAAAATAAACGCGTTATTTAGTAAGTACTGCGCATTTATTTTTATATTACGCAGTAGTTAAACGTTGTTAACTCAAGTAACGTTATTAAGTAAAGCTCATAACTGCATAGGTTATCGGCATTATCGATAAATTCTATGGTATACGTACTAAGTACTTGTATCATAGTGGGTATGTGTAACGATACTATGGAATGTGATCAATACTTTCGATTGTATCTCTAGTACTGGTGCTCAAAAGCTTATTGATAAGTAGTCTTGATCTTCGAGCATATGCAACATATTGTATCTGTGTATGAATCTAGTAAACGTTTTAAGAGGAAATCCGGTGAGCGATGCTCCATACAATCGTATGGAAATATATCCAAAAATTACTATGAAGGAAGATACTAAAAGAGTTTTGAGCAATTACTTGCCCAAAAAAAGGAAATCCACATGGAAAGGGAATCATATTGTCTACAGTAGACCTAGGATTGAATAAAAAAGATTGCTTTAGAGGAATTATCCAGGACGACAATAGGAGAATACGTTTGAATAGAGACTCACTCAACGTCTTTACGCCGCTTTGCTATCACAAAATCTTCACAAAATGCAAACTTGAACAAATCTTATCGATTGAGTTAAAGTTAATATCGAACTATCGTCAGAAGGAACATCTATAATATTTACATATGTACAAAACTTAAAATAAATATTTAAACTATATACTAAAAACTACTTATTTACAATAAAATATATAAATAAAAATTAAAAAATTAAAAACCCAAAAAAAGAAAAACGCCGTCTAGATCGCCACCATGCGGTAAGGTTCCCAGGATGCTGGCTGCATTACCCCGTTGAATGGCAATACTTAGCCTCTGGGCAAAGTATGCGCCAGCTCTGAGGTCCCCTGAGGCGCGGACCAATCTCTTGGCCAAATCTTTACAAATTTTTTTAGTGTCGGACGACCACGGGCCCAAAGTTTCCACAGCCAGCGCCACAAAGTCATAATGTGCGCTTAGCTGTGAATACTTTCGATGTTTGAGTAGTTGGGCCTGTTCGGCCGCGGCCCCGACATTGCGAGCGGAGCTGCCGACATGGGACGGTGCCAGGGTATCTACGCAAGTGGCGTCCCAAACCAAAGCTCGGCCGAGACACCACGGTACCAGCGTAGCACCGTCCGGTGGCTTACCATCATCCCTCGACATTCCGCTCGGTTCCAGTGTCGAGGGCACGGCCGCCGTGGAGAGTGCCCGCCGGACTAAATCATTGAGCGCCCAATGACGAAAAAGTCGGCCGGCACTCTTCACGCAGGACAGTCCGTGTCGTCCGGATTGGTCCACGTCTCGTCCGCAATGGCAACGATGAGACTCACACAACTTAGCCCCCAGACGCAGACCCACCGCTATTAGAAGTATTACCGCTCGTCAGAAGTATTTATATTTAATTATTAAATATTGAATATGCCAATTTCGATTTATTTTGCACCCTTAACTTATCAGCCCAAAACATAACACCCGCATATTATCTGACCTTTTGAATCACTGGTTTTCGCTATATGCGACGTCGGCCCTGAAACAGAATTCTTTTATCGTCAGACAAATTAGTGCGGAATTGCGGATGTCGTCCATTTCTTCCCTCTACTAATTTCCGGCCGATATTGATCAAAGACGAGTATTCTGCTCGTTATAAGTCTTTAATTACTTAATTTAACGGCTTTAATAAGAATTAGGTACCTGTAGCCTAGACGGTAGGTAGTTACTATAGTTAGTTATTAGAGCTGTAATTGGACTTTCACTTAAAATGAAAGTAGGTGTGTACTTTATAAGTTCGGACCCATTATAAAAATTCACTACTTACCAGTAAATTTTGCGCTTATGAAATACAGCAAGTACCTACTATTAAAAAAAACAACCGTTTTTATTTTCGATTAACTAGATTACATCCTTATACAGTAAATTTAATATACGATAAAATTGCAATAATTTCACCTCTAAAGTATGACCTATCCCACAAAAAAAACCGTCAAAATCAATTTATAATTGGCGGAGTAAGTAATCGCGTAACAAACATACTAAAATAACATGTCGAATTGAGAACCTCTTTTTTTGAAGTCGGTTGAAAACCACGTTATGCACCAAGTCTAAGATATACCCATATGGTTGATACCCATAATACCATAGCATGTACAGGTTGCAGCCGAATCGTAGAATTGACCATATTACATAGTAGCTAGCCATTTTTTTTAAAGGAGAACGGTTTCGCTAAAAATATTGTATTACAGCTGAACGATTGTGCGCCACATTGTACTTATTCTAGTTTCGGGTTTTTCGAAGCGGTTAGCAATAATGTAATTGAGCGTGTCACAAATTGACGCTTTGGCAGTTTTTAGTTTTAAACCCCATTCCATCCCAATGACAATCTGGTTAAGGCAATCTGATCCGTCGTCGTAAAACGAAAAGGCTCCGTTTTAAAAAAAAATTAGCCTTTATGTAGTAGATAGATAGATAGATTTGCTCTTTATTGCTCACACCAAATAAAGATACATACAAACGATTAATAAATTAAATACTAGTGCACAAATGAACCAACCACTAAATAATACCACTGAACTCAACAATGTCACTGTAGCACAATTATATAGGTACCTACTTAGTAGATACCTTCACCTTTTTCTGTTCAGGCAAGCAAAAGCTAGGTACCTATATTATCTCCATCAACTACGTCCCTGACACGCAATATTCTTCGCTTCTTCTCCTCTCACGAGCATCTACAATATTCTATTTTTGCGTGGTATATTGCAAAACTTTGCGCGAAGCGTTTTGACAGCTGCAGTGAATTGAAAAAGCGCGTCACACACGATGAAGATGCTATATTTTATATTACGATAAGTATAGCTCGCCATATAATATTAAACTGTATCCAATGGACAATCATTCTTGGTTAACGGTGGTGATCATTCTGCGATCCCCAAGCCGCCTGCCAAGCGTGGGGATTACGGCAACACCCCTCTATAAAGGGGGAGGCCTTCGTCCAGCAGTGGACGTTTTTAAGGCTGACGACGACGAATGGACAATCACACAGCGAAGAGAATAATTATATAATTTACATCATGCAATATCTCAAAATATAGGTAAGTATATAAATATAAATAAAATAAAAATAATATAAATAAGGTACACACAATCACGGTCACACAAGTCACCATTTGTGATCCCACCTAATTTTAAAAAGGTTTGCTTCATTTTTGACTTAACAATTAAGTTCACTTTACATAGCTAACCTGTCTTTAATCAGGCACAAGTAGGTATATATAGGTATGCTAAGCTTACCTGAATCCCCTCAATCCACGATCTACTGACTAGCGTGATCTGAAGAAACTTATCCAATAATTCTGAACTTACGAGCACACGCAAATAACTTGGCCTTTCGAGGAGAGCCAATCTGAAACTGAAGCTTCCAACTTGGCAAGCTAGAGCTCTTTGTAGACAGACAGAAATACAAATAACACGAACGCAATGTTCACGAGTGTGATAAATCCGCCAGTTTATTTGTGGTTCAGGACTCTAAAAAATGTATAAAATTCGAACCTTTTTATTTAATAATTTTTTAAAAACCGCCAATCCAATGAAAATGCATAATATTATACTTATTTCATGTAGTGTGCCAACATCATTTCTAGAATAATTGTTCTGGCCAGCACAAAGACCTCTTGAAAAAAACTCTAGCATTTTCCTCGCTGTAGTGAGGGTATGGTGAGGGTGAAAAGTTGTGTTTTGCTCGGCAGCAAAAGCTCGCTAACGTATTCTATTTGAATAAGCTCAGGTTTTAATACAAGTATACTCGCGCCTAAAAACAACTTTGCAGCCTAGCATAACAAATAACTATTCCCCGAGGTACCTACGCTGTAAGCTGTATTCGCACCTAAAATTCGAATGAGAAGCAAAGGTTCCTATTGTATGCTTTGCAAAGGGGCCCATTTCAAACACATAGCTACGTTGCAAAATACTAAAAGCAAAGCTGTCGACAACGCCAGCATTAATGGACGTGTGTTATTTTGCCTTTCAGCATCCGCACAAAGGTTTTATTACGGCTCGTAGAGCAGTTATGGATTCACGTAAGTAGGTATACCTATACCCGGATCATGAAATAACGCCTTTGGCAAAAAGTGTTTAGTTTTTAACATGTGAATAAAATTTAATTTTGTGTTGATAATGAAAACTTAACCTGACCTGGGACCTAGGCATGTCCTTAAAATGCATTCGGAACATCACACTATATAGCATAATTTATAAAAGCCTATCCTCAATGCCTATAGTACAAGCATTACTGTGTTCCGGTTTGAAGGGCAATGTTACCAGAGAAATTACTGGGTGTGAAGTGATTTAACATCTAATATCTCAGGGTGACGAGCGCAATGCAGTGCGGCGCAGGATTGTGTTTATCATCATCATCATCATGATCAGCCCGGAGACAATCGCAAGTTCACAATTCGGCACTGCTACTACTGTTAGTGGCAGGCGTGACGCTTACTACCAGGCGAACTTCTTGCTCGTCTCGTCACTTGAACGAATAAAAAAAATAATGCCCGGCTAGCGCGACGCGTCACTTTTTCGTTCTATTCACTTCTCTCTTAGGTGGGTGAAACCCACACCACCTCACGATTCCGAGGCACGACTTATCCCACCACGACATCTAGTATAGCTTCACTAGTAGACATTCTAGTAGCTTCTGGTACTTAATCAGCCCCGTATCTTCGACATTTTTATGGAAAAATCTGTGATACGGGTTTTTTTATTATCATCATCATCATCACCGTTTTCCGTCATCACGCGGGTGAAACCGCGGAGCGCATCTAGTCTATATTTATAAAAAATAAGCGCTTACCTTTCAGACTAGAAATCTCAAAAACTACCAATTCTACGATCCTGAAATTGTGCACGTGGTCTGTTGTTAGAACGTAAATGATCACTAAGAAGTAAGAACGGATTTTGCGAAATTCCACTCATAAGGGGGTGAAATGGAGGGTGCAAGTTTGTATGGGAAAAAATATTTTATTGATGTTACTGCGATGAAATTTCGTACACATTAAGGAATGGGAAAAAATAGACGTTTAATTCATACTTTTTTAATATCAACTCGTAGAAGCGATTTATGGGGGTGCAAAGTTATAGTATCCGAAATCTCAAAAACTACCAAAGCTACGATTCTGCGATTTTGCATGTAGTTTGTTGTTAGGACGTAGATGCTCAATAAGAACGGATTTTGCGAAATTCCACTCCTAAGGTTGGTGTAATGGAGGGTGCAAGTTTGTATGGGTAAAAACCTTTTTTCGATGTTACCGCGATGAAATTACGTACACATATTAATTAATGGGAAAAAATAGATGTTTCTTCATATTTTTTCAATATCAACCCGTAGAAGCGATTTATGGGGATACAAAAATATCTATGCGAAGTCTCAGAAACTGCCAAAGATACGACTCGGATATTTTGCACGTGGTTTGGTTTTATGTCTTTGGTCCTACATAAGACGATATTGAAAAAATCCACCCCTTAATAGAGGGTGCAAATTGGTATGAAGACAAGAAGAAAAGTTAAAAACTTGAAAAGCAACCGACTGCAATGCCGTGCAGCAGTTTTTACGTTATATTTAACTAACATCTTGGAAAGTTTACATAGTTGTTAAGTTTTTAGTTTGTCTATTTAGCCAACTCTGCAATATACCCGTTCATGTAATCTATATATATCTATATATATAAAGCGAAAGCCTTATCAACAAGCTATGGACGTCTCTTGGCTGATGATGATTTATAATTGTAACTCCAACCGAAAACATTATTATCAATTTTATCATCTCTTTTTACAGTCTATCTATCAATAGGTAGTTTAATCATATTCTATTTTATCATATTGCAATTCCAGTAATATGTCATAATGGCAACCCCTCCCTATTAAGGGGGAGGCCTTCGTCCAGCAGTGGACGTCTTATGGCTGGCGATGATGACATAATAGTGTCGAATTGGTAACCTCCTTTTTATTGAAGTCGGCAAACATTTGGGTTTTGCCTCCGTGCGAAGCTGGGGCGGGTCAGCTAGTGTTTTTATAAAACATTATTTTACGATGTTTTAAAACTAAAACAAGAAGAAAAATTATGACCATTTAGTATAGGTCGCGTCATGTAAAAAGAACGCTGGGGGTTAAGCTGCGCAGTAGGCGATTTATCGATATTTAGTGGTAGGTATGAGGCGCGGTATGAGTAATAACCAATATACAAAGCTGCGAGCAAATAGCTAATTAATAATTATTTAAAACAATAGGCCTAGTACTTTTGTGCGCAAGTGTACTCATACGCAAACACACCCCCTCTACTTTCTTCCAACGTTCTTTTTACATGACGCGGCCTGTATCTAATTCTTTTACGAATGACGAACTTTAAGATTGCTTTTACATTTTTGTTAATAATGATTTTTGGAGGAACCATCCATTCTATCAATGGATACAATCTGTAGAGGTACCTACCTAACGATTGCTGTTGATTTTATCGGCGTGACTCCACTAAAGCTTACATCGTGTAGGTACGTGCGTGCTTTTCAATTCGTACCTACGTGCTTCTTTGAGAATAACTTTTATTCCTGCGCACGTTTTATTATATACTTACCGACGCGACGCTTCGAAATTCAGTAAAGAATCGTATTTTGCGTCTAATGGAAATAAAGGTGGATTGCCTATAATTTGATTCTGTAAAAAACGTGGACCATTTTCTTTTTCATGCCTGATCTCTAGTATTTCTTTAGTTAGTTAGTTTAATACTTAGGTACTCGCAGTAGACTTTTTATAGATATTCAAATCCAAATACCTAATAGAAAGAATAGACGATAAATCAATGGCACCATGCGCCGTAGAATACCTAGCAGTTGGTAGGTATACAATTATAAAATCTGTAGGTAGGTAACAATGATATTATATATATAAGGAGGGAGATATGTCATATCGCGCCCTCAAATGGCCCAGGGACCGTCTCGCCTGTCTGCGCTCTCTAAGCGAGTCGCGCGCTATCTCTTTTGCTCTCATAAAAATGCTATCTTCTTTCACACTCCGGCGCAACTCGTAATCATGACGGCACGGGAGTCATTTTCAAACGTTGTTTTATTACGCGATGGCGCATCTTTCGTAATTTTTGGTAGGTAACAAAAACGTTCAACAATACTGAAGGGTGTACCTACCCTTCAGACTATTCTTAAAGATGAGTACATACAAACCTATTTATGTACTCATCGTTAAGAACAACTTTTACTATGGGGTCAATCTTGAAATCGCGAAAAAAACAGCTGTTTCATACAAAAAATTCATTGACTTTGGACAAAATGGAACAGTTGTTTTTTTTGCGATTCATTTGCAATACACAGTAATGCTTGCACAACTGCTCGGCGATTGAATATACTCGTAACTGGCAAAGAAGTGGTACTTCCCCAGGCGGACTCTACTACAGATTACAGAGTTCATTACAAAAATTACCACGTATCAGGTGGCTCGCCTGATTGTTTCGTCTGGTCAAAAAAGGAGTGTAGGCCTACGGAGTGTAGCGTAACCTACCTAATGTTTTCAGAGTTCATGTTGGATTTTTATGTATGTAGCTTCTTTGATTACTTAATTACCCAGCCAACTTCTCCATATATGCTCCACCATAACTTCTAAATGCCTGAACAGATTTAAATGTAGGCAACGATCTTGTGTAACATATAAGATCGTTGAATGTAGGTATACCGTATCGTTAGAATCCTTTTTTTATCAAAATGGCGGCTGTAGCGCCGTTTCCATTGGTGAAAAAAAAAACTTTTATTTTCTAATTTTTTTTCCTTTACTTCGTTTTTTGGCAGGGCGGTGGTGTTTTTTTTCTTATTTATTGGCATCGCACGTTGTGCATTCTGCCAGTGTCACGTTAATGAATATTGGTGTTTATTGTATTTGTTTGACCTTTGATTATATAGAGCTAGATCCTCCAAGTGTTTGACACTTTATTAAACACGGTTACGCGTTTCAGCAGAAAGACGTTGTGCCAACTAATTTTTGTGAACAATTTTTACTATAATGTCAACCCTGAAGTCTGAATTACCTACATCTTTTTAAGCATTATCATACATATCATCAACTGTACCTAAGTGATATTTTTCTATGGAACAGAAGTATTTTGTCTCGAATTAGGTGTTAGCCCAATAGCAAAAGTATTCCACAATGATGAATGAGCATAATGATAATAAAGTAACAGTACCAGTAACAGTACAGTTAACCTGGACACAGTAACAGTACAGTAACAGTGGACCTGGGTATGTCCTTAAACTGCAACCAGACCCACCGGAGAACGGGCAGCAGCGTCCTCTTGGTTAACGGTGGTGAGCATTCTGCGATCCCAAAGCCGCCTGCCAAGCGTGGGGATTATGGCAACACCCCTCTATTAAGAGGGAGGCCTTCGTCCAGCAGTGGACGTTTTATGGCTGATGACGACCAGTAACAGTTTCGTAATATACTTAGTTGTTTCAGCTTGGTAATATCGTGCCGCATAGCCGTTTTTTTAAAAAGTAATTGGTACTTTAAAAAAACCGATTTCAATTTCAAATTACCTGGAAGACATCTTTTTTCCAGTTATTTTGATTAAGAAACCAAACTACTGAACTGATTTCGATAATATTTATATGGGACCACATATGAAGATCGCATAACAAACATACAATAGAAAGAGACGAATTAAGGTTTTTTTTAATTCGTTTTTTTGTAGTGGTAGAACTCTACCTACTACAGAGTCCGCCTAGGGAAGTACCACACCTTTGCCAACTATTCAATCTCCAAGCAGTAGTGTGCAAGCATTACTGCTCCGGTTTGAAGGGTAACGTTGCCAGAGAAATTACTGGGTATGAATCGCGACAATGATAAAATGAGTGGACGGGAAATAAGCGCACAGATTTTGAAGAATATATGTTGAGCGCCGGCTCTCCTCTCGCGTCAGTGATACTCTGTCTTTACGACATGCGAGCCGTACGATACGATAATACAAACTTCTAATACATGTAAGATGTGTTCTCTTTTTGTCATGCAGTAATTCGATTCGCTATCTTTATTTTCTGGCAAATGTAATATGCATACTTTTAGCTGGGTATGATTGTGTTGACTTGTTAATTTTGAATGATTTGCAAGCGCTGGGCCCGTCCATTCCATTATCACTGTCGCTGGATATGAAGAGGTTTAACATCTAATATCTCACAGTGCAGTGCGGCGCAGGATCGTGTTCGCAAGTTTACAATTCTAGCTCTGCTACTGCGTAGGCGGGACGCTTACCACCAGGCAAACGTCTTGCTTCTCTCGTCACTTGATTGTATAAAAAAAAGGGTTATTTCTCAAATCACAGGAAGGGGATAAAGAATACAAAGAATTAACGTCGTATTATTTATTTCCGTGTTCCAGCCGCCCGGTAGAGATACGAGCGGCGTTTTCGTTACTTTAAGTACACGTATGTAACGCTACCTTTACCAAATTGTCGAAATACTGATATTATCTGTGGGGCCGAGACCCCCCGCAACACAAACTTGCTGCGGCACTGGTTATGTGAGAACACTGCAAGCTAAATTACAAGCGACAAATTAGACTAGCTAGGTATATAGGTACTCTTAGGACAAACGCTCGCATTCATAACCCACACCTATAAATCCGATTGTTTTTTCTTATAATTTCAGCAAAATTCCTTAGGCCTCATCTCCTAATAAACAAAACGGTAAATGTAAACATTCAATAGTTTCTAACAAGTGCGTTTTTATAATGAAGAATACAGTTAACGAGTATGCGATCAACAGTAGATATACATATATCGAGTATATTTGTTATGTATAAGAATGAGGGTATCTCTCAGAACCATTGCCGCTTGAAGCCACCGAAGCGTGCCGTAGTCACTACGCCGTACGCGCTACTGACCGCTACTCGCGGGCTACCGGGCTGTCGAGCGACACTTCAAGCCGATCACAACATTTCTCGTGTTTCAGGACCACTTTTCGTAGACTGATTGACGACCCACACTGTACACACAGGTATGTGAACCATAAATAAGCTTAGAAATAGTAGCTTTAATAGCTTCAATAAAATTACCTTTTTAACTGACTTCAAAAAAGGAGTGTTTTTTTTTCCACCGATTCCTCCGTCAATTAGGAATCGATTTTGAAAATTATTTTTTTATTTGAAAGGGTATACTTCCGAGGTAGTCCCATATTAACTTGAAGTCGTTTGTTTTTTTTTTAAAGTTACTTGTCAGTAGTAGTATTCGTAGTTTTAAGCGGGTTATCCGCAACATTAGTCAATTAAATTGTATATTTTTAATAAGTACAGTTAAATGTATTTATGTTATATAATATAACTTAAGATAAAATTTATAGATACCGCTCGTGTTATTATTGTATGTTGTCGGTGCCTATAATTGTATCAGCATCTAGTTTATTTTTACTTAAATAATGATAATGTGTTGATGTATGGTATGTTAGTACCCAATAAATAAATACATAAATAAATTACAAGTAGTCTGACTTAGACGTGCTTTTGAATTAAATGGCTTTGTCGGTCAGGGAGCTGTTGTTGTGGCTGACTGTTGCTACTTTCGGGTTTTCATTGTTCGTAGTCTCTCTGTTTTGAAGCAGTAGCTTCTCTTTTACCCGTCTGCGCCAAAAGGATGTTTTTCAAGTATTTGCTTTAGCTTGTACAATGTGTAACAAAAAGGTTCAACAATACTGAAGAGTATGTATGTACTCGTCAATATGAACAACTTTTACTATGGGGCCAACCTTGAAATCGTGAAAAAAACAGCTGTTCAATACAAAAAGTTCATTAACCTTGGACAAAATGTATGGAACAGCAGATTTTTAACTATAGTACTAGTTGTATGGCTTATTGTTTACTCTGCCCACAGGATAATTAAGCACGTATCTTTTTTCTAGTCCTCATTAAAAATAACAGTTCGATACAAAAAAGAAACATACAAATATTGTGTCACTGTTTGTCATTCTAATAGTCTCTTGTATTAGAATCGAGTACACATATCTCGGGTGTTTCGTCAATCAATCGTAGAAAATAGGCTGCTACTACAACACTAATAGCTTCCGACTACGCTACACTCACAGCACGTGCAATATTTCCTATCCAATAATTGTTCTACATTAATAATTACAAATAACACTGTCTTTGATTAATATAAACCACAATTGTAGCGTAGTAGGTGAGCTAAATATATTATTTGAATCGGTTATTATCGATGGATTATAATATTAATCACAACAAACCTTAACGATTCACTTTTAACTATAAGATTATAATCATTCATTCGAATTGCTAATCAATCAACTCAACCATTGCTTCCTTAACATTAAACACGCACTTTATTTCCATCGATAAAAACAGCTTCTGATAATCTCGATGAAGGCTCGATATTTACAATTACGATAGATTATAAAAAAATATCGCTACATTATTATCGATTTTCAGCCTTCACAAAGAATTGATGATCAAATCGTTCACGAATTCCTCGATACCTATAAATCGATACCTACCTAATAATTAGACAGGCCCCTGCGATAGATGAACCACGAATTATTTATAATCTTGATGACAATGTACGGAATTCGCGGACGAATTTAGAGTTGACCGATTTACAGAGATACAGTGAATGTGATTTTTACTAAACAAAACTTTCCTAAATTTTTATTATTAAAAAATAGGAATCAGTACAAAAAGTAAAACGTATCAAAAACATTTTGTGTCCCATATCAGTCGTGTCATTTGTGCAATGCTATAAAACAGTTATATTATAACAAAATTAAGTCTTGAAGTGTCGCTCAAAAGTGATAAGTACCGTATAGCCTCCGACAGACATATAAACAAGTGTATAATTAATATATTTCTATCATAAAAATGGACCAATCATGGCAGTGAATGGAGGATCAGTGCTGTCATTGGTCGATTTCTCACCACTCTTATATGTCTAGCAGACGCTAGTTATAAGAACTGAGATACTATGTTCAAATCGCGAAAGTGCATATCGATTATTTATGAAGAATTATCAAATTGGTTCGCAACTGAACATAGCGCCTCTGATCTTGAGAATGCGACCGATCCAAACGGATACCATTCCTTCATAGAATTAGCGACTCGTAAAAATGCTCTAAACACTATTTTAATTTATTATTATAATATCGTTACAATATTTTATTACGTTATTTAATGAATGAAGATTATTTTAAATAGTTTAATTTAATCGTAACATTGAAGTAAATGCATTTGCTAGATTTTTGTATAAATACGCCCTAGTGCGCACGAGTTGACGTCAACGTGTTGAATATTGCCTTACTTACTTTCAGCCATTACATACTGCAATCATCATTCGACTTCAAAACACAAATGTCAGATGTCAATGACATTGACATAAACTCGCGCGTCCCCGGAGCTGTCAATGACGTAATCGCTGGTTCTACGACGGATGTCCTTCGAGCTAGGGCTACGCTACTCTGATATGGTCTCAGTCTCAAGACAGTCCGTTACGTCTGATCTATAATACACTCTCCTACCCGAGCTACTAGACTTGTGTCCACTGCCTACACGCATAAACAAAGTTTACCTTGTCTATGATATTTCACCTTACGTTCTACGTAATTCTTATGCCTTCAGCTATCATATTATAATAGGTAAGATGACTGAATATTTTTGCCATAAAATTGAATACTCAATGCGTACGACAGATAGAGAATAGAATAAGACTTCGACAATGATTAACATCCATCTGAAACATTAAAATCTGTTCTAACTAAGGAAGTTATATAAGCATTTTAATTTCACCCTAGACAGAGAGCGCGTAACATATATAGATGTGACATATTTCTATATGTATGTACCATATGTCTATAAATACATACCTACCTAAATTCGATGCCCAACAAAAAATTCAAAGAAACATAATATCACGAAAGTTTTTTTAACCTCTCTAAAGCATTTCTTTTGTACATACTTATCTTGTTTAAATCATATTATTTTCTGTCTATCATTTTTAGTAAATTAAAACTCAGTCATCTATCCTATTCTTATGCTTTCAGCTATACAATTATTCGTTTTAGAACTATATTCGATAATGTCCTCTTTGCTTTGCTATATTACATCCGTGCTCTATAAATGGTTTATATTGCTTATATACCCTTGCTTTTTTGCTCTACATGTTTATTTTTTCTTGTTTAAGGTGTACAAGGCCCCGATTCAGCTAACCAAAGCCGAACAACTTCAGTTGCGTTTCCGCTACTCTTCCTCTCTGACAGCGGCAGACTAACGGTCGTGTTCTGGCCAAGCATATCTAAAGTTTTATAAACGTGCGATGTCTATGTCGATGATCAGTTTGTCTATGGTCTCGATGAACTTTAGGTACGCTTGGCCGGACCACGATCGTCAGACGGGAAAAGTAGCGGAAACGCATGGGACGCGGATCGGCTTTGGTTAGCTGAATTGGCCTGCTGTATGCATTATTATATGTATACGTATCAGAAGTAAGTTATTTTACTTATAAACCTAAAAAAGTTAAAAATAACTAAGTATCTTTAAAATGATTTATTGTATATTAATGACTTCTATGTTTCGTTTTTCCCTCGTGTTTGTTTTTTGTCTTCCATCTATTGCAATCATTGCAATTATTTAATGACAGCTGACAATGATACTCCGTGTTTCGTTTGTTAAATTTGTAATGATAATCACAGAAATGCTTATTTTATCATCTCTATTACCATGATATTACAGTTCATTTTTTAACATCGCACAAGCAAAAACGGACACATCAAACCGATTAGTTTTCCAAATAAAAGACTACCTATAATATGTTCTATAGTAAATTGGTTAGTAAAGGTAAGTAATGTAGGTTTGTGTCAAAATGTCAGTAAAAAAACAGGACATTTCACACATATTTTTGTTTTATTTATATGGGAATACTCACGTTTAATTAAATCGGATACTCCGACTATAGTTTCGATCACATCCGGTGACCTTTTTCAAAGAACTAAATAAAACAAAAATGTGTCAAAAACCACGTCAGCTTTCATAATAAAAAAAAATCACACATACTTAGTTAAGAAACTGTCACACACATAATGTCCTACGCTCTTATTATACGTATGTCCAGCGACGGTGATAATGGAATGGACGGGCCCAGCGCTTGCAAATCGATCAAAATTAACAAGACAACACAATCAAGCATATTATGCATATTACATTTGGCGGAAAATAGAGATAGCGAATCTAATTACTGCATGACAAAAAGAGAACACATGTACATGTATTAGAAGTTTGTATTGTCGTATCATACGGCTCGCATGTCGCAAAGGCAGAGTATGACTGAAGCGAGTGGAGAGCCGGCGGTCAACATAATAGTCTTCAAAATCCGTGCGCTTATTTCCCGTCCATTCATCTTATCATTGTCGCTGCGTATGCCAGGACATGGTAGACTCTCCATGAAAGTCCTTATTTAGAGTGGTCGCACATTGATTCGGCACGGCGCCCGACAGGCGCCGGAGGACCGTAACACACTGCGCACAATTAACTGGTGTGAGCGAGACGAGCGTCTCGAGAAATTTCTTACCGTGTGCTTACCTAGTACAAAATGTATGCACGGAAAGCCTTCGGGCGAAACCGGACGGTTTTTCTTACGGGTTTTCTCATCGTATGCGCCCGGCCTAAATCGAGAGTGGCAGGAAGGCATATTACAAAAGATACTGTATATTTTAATGCCGGGAATTAAGTATTCGTATGAGGTCTTCTGAAATTAGAACTATTTGCATAGTTTTTGCAAATTCAATAGGTAAGATGACTGATTATTTTTAAATAAGAAAAAAAAATGTGCTGTGGAGTTTAAAATCTGTACAAACTATGACAGAATACGTAGATATACTATAGAAAGATATGATGTCTATTTTACGCGCATCATACATACATAAAAAAATCGTGTATGTACTAATTACTATCCCTTTGTAGAAAAGGAACAGACCTTCTTATCTCGGTTCCTATTATCATTTTAAACGCTTATAACCCAAAGATTTACTCGCAGATTCCAATTATTTCATCAGCACTAGACATGCGCACCGCGCCGCGTTGAGTCCACGCCGCCGCCGCCGAGCCTAGCCACTCGGCGCGTCGATTGGTGTTAACAATTTAGATCTTTGAGAAATTCGATCTTATTTTAACTATTTCTTCTGCTGTTTTTACCTCTTTCTAAACATTGCGACTCCGGGCGGGGAAAGGGTTGGCGGGCGCCACCGTAAAAAACCGCATGAGTGAAATCCGTAACCAAAGGTGGGACGACTTACTCTCGGGGATCGAGCCACTTACGGGACAAGGCATTCTGGCGGCTGACTAGATCACTGAAATCAGACACAGTGACGGCTATGCCCTCTCATAGATCTTGAGAAACTCTAAGTCATGCAAAATATATTCATCCGCAGAGCAGTCGACGCTCTAGCTAGTTCATGCGAAACCTGCACTGCGATCTCGAACTCCTCTTCATCTGTCAGTACATAAAGCCCCCGCCGCTATTTCGATGTGGCCCCTCACCATCCCAATCATATTGTAGTCCTAGATTCGAATTACACGACAGACACGAAAGACCCACGTCCCTGACGTCCCTCTCGCCCAACCTGGACGACCCCATCACCTCGGTGGCACTGGTTTCGCCCGATCCGACCACTCCTAGCAACAGGAAGTATTCCGTTTTTTGTATAGGCGCCTGTTACCGAAGGAACACAAACACGCTCCCACCTCGCCGGCGAAGTAGAGGACTCCCCAGATCTGGTAGATTCTCTCCAAATAGTCAATCAATCTGATGCCACTCCCGGCGACGGCTAAGCCGAGGTCCGTATCGTCTGAGGTGCCCTTGTGCTAGTCGCCTAAAAACAAAACTAGGTTTAGCGCCATCTGCGCTTGCCTAAAGTCCGGTGACGTTGTAAAGACCAACAGCAATTTTTGTAATTAATTCAAATAATAATTAGGACCGGCACCATTTTGGCGCTTTCATTCAGTTCGATTGCTTGTGTTTAGTATTTTTTTAAATATGTTTATAGGCTTGCGTTTGACTGCCATCTCGTCTGATGTTAAACGAAGATACAATCTACGATAGAGCACGCTTGCCTAGAAGAAACCGATATACTCGCGACTTGAAGACACCCATATTATAATTATCGAGAAACACCCACTCGGGCAGCGCATTCCACTGTTTAGTGTTGTGCTTCTGGATTGAGATTATACTTATGAAATGGCAAAATTGAATTAAGAAAGCTTAAAATACGGGAATTCGATACATAACTCTTAAAAAAAAGGCCCACGCCGCGGCCACCGACCGTTTCAAGCCAGCGCGCCGCTGCGCCGCCGGAAAATTTAGGCTCGGCGCGCATGTCTAGTCAGCACTCATACCTATCAAATTTAAGAAGAGAGGTATTATTACTAAGTATGTTTTTCTTATCTGATACCAGCCATCTATCCTAATACATAATCCTTTTGCCTGGCCAAAAACTCGATGGAAAGAATCAACAAAAAAATCTACCTGATAACATCAATTTCTCATTCAATTAGTCAACACGTATTGATAGTTTCACTGATTGTAAAATGGCTCAAGTTCTGCCACCGTATTTTAAACCTAATCGGATTGAATTCTATTCGAAAACTATTCTCACCATCTCCGTCTTCTACACTAAGAATGACGGAGACAGATGGTGTAATTTCAGAGTAAGAACCTGTCCTATTGAGTTTAGAATACTGTAGCTGTTTCTTTAAGTTAGTTGCTTTCATATATATATATATATATGTGTGTGTTAGTAGACAGTGTTACACAAGCCCCTGATATGTGGGATGGCGTGTAGCGCACGGCCCCGCACCGCCGCTTTAATATACAATGTACAAAGAACGCGCGGCGGCCACGGCACCTAGCTTACATTCTCACAGTAATATACACCGTAACTCGCTCTATATATAACAAGTGCCTCGAGAGACGATCCACTGGAGGAAAATTCGTTGAATTACAGCAAGGAAAAGGTCAGATATCGATTAGGTTTCCTAAACACTCGATGATCGCCTCTCGAGTTACAAACGAACGCGCACCACGCTCGCAGATTAAACAACATAATATTATACATCCGAATCGAAGCATCGATTCGATAAAAAAATTGACTAGAAAGTATCAATTCGCTAGAGGGCAGCCGGAGCGAGTAGTGTCTCACGAAGGAATAGTATGAGCGACTCATGCGCTTGAGGATGACATTTCAAAACCATAGTCAAGTTTAGACTAGCAACAAAAGTTGCAAAAGTTGTCCTTAGCAACTATTATCACAACATATGAGTATTTATCCAAATATTGTTTACTTAGGGTGACACTCCACCAAAGCAAAGCAGAGTAATGTCAACTTATAGAATTACACGTAATTGACATGGCTTGGCAAAACATTTTGAAACGAAAACTTTTTTCCCTCCTGGCAATACTATTGGATGAAACGTCAAATTAATACAATTATCTTCCTCTGATGGCCCTATAAATTTTTACTCTTTTTGCCAAGCTTTACCTAATCCAGCCGTCAATTTCGTAAAATTCTATTGGCTAAAATCCGGCCACTCTATTTTGGTGCTTCAGGGCTTGTGATAAGGTTTATGTATCTACATGAAATAAATTGCGAGTTCTTGCTAGTCTAAGCTCCACTCAAAAGTTTACTAAACTGCGTGTAGTTCCTCGAGACAGAGTCTACCCGTGCGTGGAGAATATGTCCGCGGCGCGCCACGCCTCCGCCTCGGCCTCCTCGTCGTAGTGCTGGAGGAAAGGGTTCGTGGCGGAGTTGTACCGCGGGCTGAGCGCGCCCGAGTTGAGGGTGACGGCGAGCCCGGCCGACGTGCCCGGGATGGCGGCGCCGCGGGGCGACTCCCGCGCAGCGGCCGGCGTCGGGCCGCGCGGCGAGTCGCGCGGGGACGCACGCGGCGAGTTCCGCGGGGAGTTGCGGGGCGAGCTGCGCGGCGACACGCGGTCGCGGTCGCGGTCCGGCTGCCGCAGGATGGAGGACACGGAGCCCGTGTGCTTGATGGTGTCGGCGGGGCTATGGCTGCCCGAGCTGGTGCTGGGCGAGGCGGGCGAGGGCAGGCTCGGCGCCGCCCGCCGCCCCGCGCCCGCGCCCCGCCCCGCCGGCGACGCTGGACGATATTGGACGCCCCTGACTGATGAGAGAACCTGCGAAAGATATTAGGTAACTAACATCTATCTAATATTATGTTCTGTTTCAAAACTCCGTAGAAGCTGTTATTAAAGTCGCCACTACATTGGGCATGATTTGGACTTGATCGTGACTTAGAACGGCGTACGGTGGTATGTGACTTGTGTTACTTAGTCTGTAACGTTAAAATTTTATGTAAATTTTGCTTGATATATTGGAAAACTTCAATTAAGTTACACTGGTAGACGGCACGAAGCGTAAAGCCGTAAATAAAATCACTTATGTGGGCTCAGTCGAGAACCCAGTTCATTCTTAACGTGCTACACGAGATTTCTTCACCTATTAAAGGTGAAAATAAGTTCTAAAATTAGCAAGTCGAGACGAGTTGAAAGTAACATCGGCATCGTAGACCAATTCAGTCCAGACTTCATTCACGGTGGTAATGGTAGTCAGTACTATGGGCTTCTTACGATTGCAAGGCATATCTTTTCTTAATAGACTAAGTATCACTGCTTGCACATTTAATATTATATTTTTGTTTTATATATACGGTAATACTCACGTTTAATTAAATCGGATTATCCGACTATAGTTTCGATCACATCCGGTGACCTTTTTCAAAGAGTGAAAACAGAGCCCGACTCGCGTGCAGCTGCGTCCTGCTTAGTACTGTGTCGGATAGTCGTATAGTTGGAGTATCCGATTTAATTAAACGTGACTATTCCCGTATATATAAAACAAAAAAGTGTCAATACCAGTCAGTCAGTTTCAGTTCACTTGTCAGTTTTTAATATTATACCTAAAAATACCTATATAATAAAGTAATAATGTTTAAAATCGTACATGTGCGGGCGGCGAGCGGTCGGGCGCGGGCCGAGCCGAGAGAGCTGGCGGCGGAGATGCTGCTGATGCTGCCACTGGAGGCCGATATGGACTGACTGAGGGCGGAGCTCGGCCTACCACACAACCAGACAATGGACATTGAACCTTAATTAGTACGAGGTAAGAGTAATAAGAAACTTATTCTAGTTGGTTTAATTGGGGTTTAGATATGATATATAAATCTGTGGGCAGTAAGTACCTAAAACCCAAACGCCACACATTAATATAGGTAGCCAGTTAATTCTGAACTCAAGATCAATAGATTGCGACCTAACACTAGCCAACGTATTCTGTCTTATGATTTTAACGGGATACGAGATTACTTTGCGAATAAGCTTCCGATATTTTGGCGTAGACTATACATAGATAGATTAACTCTTTACTAATCACACCAGAAATTATATACACAAAGAATTGAATAGCGTAAATAAATAATTAATGGCGGCCTTATCGCTAATAGAAATACATGTCTAGCTCATGACAATCATGTTGGCTCATAATTTCATGCCATGAGCCAGACAAGGTAAAGTAAGGTTTTATTGACATTGGGCGTAATACATATTCTATCAGCCACAAAACGTCCACTGCTGGGCGAAGGCCTCCACCTTAATACGGAGGTGTTGCCATAATCCCCACGCTTGGCAGGCAGCTTGAGGATCGCAGAATGTTCACCACTGTTAACGGAGAGGACGCTGCTGCCCGTTCTCCGGTGGTACTGGTTGCAGTTTTAGGACATACCCAGGTCAGGTAATACATATCGTGCGATGCCTAAAACGATGAAAAAGAACTGTTTATTGTGACGATGGAGTTACCTTGGGGGAGGATGGCTGATGCCGCTTGCGACGCACTGGCTCTGTTTCCACGCGGCCCGGTTGCTGGCTCGCCGCGCCGAACTGTCTACAAACATACATGCGTTAAGGCACCGCGCCGCCTTCACATGTCAACTGCACACACATACACATACACAAATACACAGGGACTCGGGCATACTCAAACAAAATAAATAATATAAAAACATTAATAGAAAATTACTGTTTACTGTTTAATTACTGTTTGTTGTGTATTTTACGGGCTGATGATGATGATGATGATGATGAACAGAAAATTAACCTTTTGAGCGCCAACCTATTTCTCGAATGTTCGGGTTCTCTCGGGTCTTAAATCTTATGTGTAAGTTACATTGCTTTTTAATTTATTATGTTACAATGTTTCAAAACATGAAATAAATTCAATTTTAAATTTAGAGGTTATAAGATAATGTAGTTTGTGAATATTTTTTGCAATGAATTAAATAAATTATTATTATTTAATATTTGACAAGCGCTAGCGGGCGCTGTACGCCAACGACATGTATAGTATAGTTGCCAAAAAAGATGGCCTATAAAACATGCTTAGTTATCGATATATCCGATTTTGTTTTTTTTTATGAGGTCGTTTTTTTTGGTGACTTGGTGTACAGGGAGCTTCGCCGGCGAATTAATTACAATTATAAAAGAATGACAGAGAGATGAGAGTTTTTAGAGTAATAAGTTGGGACGAACAACTCTTCTGATGTTAAAATGTAACGCCTGCATATGACTAGCATCGGTGCCCAGATATTTGATAAAGTCCTGCCCTCACGATTGGCGCTGATTATTTTAAGACAATAGGGTAGATGACTGATGTTTATATCGCTGAAACCAATAGCTTTAATGAAGAATTTAAGTAAATATAGTATGTTTATTGAAAAAAACAATTTAAATCGGTTAATAATGTTCTGATATATGAGCGTTTAAAGTTTTTGTTAGAGACAACTCTGTCCCTTTCCCACAAAACAAAAAATGACGTCACGCCTTACTTGTCAGAATAGAATTTATATGGGGTACTGAGAAGTGACGTCACGATTTGCTGTTTCTTCTCTCTGTCTAGCATGATATTAAAATGCTTATAAGTTGCTTATTTTTGATCAGATTTTCATGTTTTTTTCATTAATCAGCTATATTTATGGGCCACATTTTAATAGGACAATGAAAAAAAACCAGTCATCTAGCCTATTCTATGAACGTCTTACAAAGCAAATCAAGATTGACACAAAAAAATATAAGATATTAATTTAGCTTATAACATCCGTAAATTACTCCGACTCCGTGGTGATGTGCATCAATGGACCTCATTTATCAAAACATGAAAGTAGCTAAGGAGATATCAGGGAAGACAAAAACAACAAAATAAATATAAACAACAATACAAACAACCATGCACAACTGAAATCATAACCCGTCCTATTTAAGTAGTCGGGGAATAAACGTGAATCAAAAAAAAGAAAACTCAAACCAAAATAAAAGAAAAATCATGCCCGATATCACAGAATCACGACATTTCTACTTCTTTTCTCTAATCTGACTCGAATTTGTTCAAAAGTCATCTAGACTAAGTATAAGTAATACAAGAAAAAATACTATGTGATCAAGCCAACATAAGAGGTGACATTACCTGAACGCTTAGGCGGCGGCCAGATTTGCAGCAAACATTGCAGCACATGTATCGGCCTCTGATAGTCCAGATCCGTTGGAGGCTGCGACTGGAGCATCAGAGGCGGCGCTAGCGCCACTGCTAGATGTTGCGGGGACATTTTGTTCCTATCCTGCGCTGCTACGACTAATGCTAAGTGGTCTAGGAGGAAGATCAGCGTGGCCCGAGCGGCGCGCGGCAGGCATTCCACTATGGACGCCATTAGGCGGGCGTTGCCCTCGCGGTCGTCGGGCAAACACACACCTGAGAACAGAAACATACATTCATTAATTAACTAATATTGTTAGAAATTTCATATAACACCATCTAGCCCAAACAGATAGCTGATACAATACTAATAATACGTTTTTATAAATACATACTAACCGTCTTAAGCCTAAAACGCTAAAACGTATTTCAAAGCTATTTTAAGTGTTTTGTCTTGTTTTTGCAGTCAAATCGCAAACTCAAATCGCATTTTGACAAAACACTTTTTAATTATAAAAGGTTTGTAATAGGTTCTAGTTTGTCGGTATGTATGTGTGTGTTTGTTCACGCACAAAACGGCTGAACGGATTTAGATGAAACTCGGAATGGAGATAGCTTAGCTACTTTTTATCATCACCGTTTTTCATCTCCATGCGAGTGAAAACCGCGGGGCACAGCTAGTAGGATCAAAGCAAGGGCAAACAAGAACCTCTACAATACATACCCAGCGCATCCAATGTCATCTGATACAGACACCGGCTGAACAGCGGCTGCGGCAGCTCCCGCAAGTAATCCTTCAACAGGCCCGTGATGACGTTGATGTCGGGCACCGAGTCCGGAGCCAGCTCGACGCCACGTGCGTTCCGTTCGAACGCTTCACGGAGAATGCGCTTTTTGCTCGCCGACCCACACAGACGATAGAGACCTTGAAAATAAATAAAAGTAATCATTATTGTGAAAATATTCGTTCGGAAGGTTTGAGAAAGTTGGTGATAAGTGAATTCGCCTACTAAACATTCGTTATTTTTTTCAACATAAAAGATCTTTTTTAATTTTTTTTATTTGTAGGGTTTCGTTTGACTGCCACCTCGTCTGATGATAACCGAGGATGCGGTCTACGATGGAGCACGCTTGCCTAGACTAAGTCGATTCACTCGCGACTTGAAGACACCCAGATTATAATTGGAAACACCCACTCGAAAAACTTCCACAAAACCACCCCTCCTTCCCTCCCTTCACCTAAAAACTTCTAACATCACGCTGCTAGGCATAGGCTATTGTTTTCGAAGGGCAATACTCCACCTCCCTGGCCACCTGGATACCTGGATATTATGCTGGAATATACGTCGAGTTTTCTCGTCACCCATGCCACAAAGTCTCAAGACAAAAGTAAACTTTTTGAACAGTGCGTTATACCCGTTATGACCTACGGTGCTGAAACATTGACACTCACAGTTGGATCGGTCCACAAGTTTAAAGTCGCTCAACGAGCTATGAAAAGAGCGGTGTTTCTCTGAGGGATAGAATCCGGAACAAAGTAATTCGCCAGAAAACAAAGGTTACTGACATAGCTCAGCGTATTAGTAAGCTGAAGTGGCAGTGGGCTGGTCACATCTGTCGCAGAACCGATAACCGCTGGGGTAGACGTGTTCTAGAGTGGAGACTACGAATCGGCGAACGTTGTGTAGGACGCCCTGAGACTCGATGTAGTGACGATATACGTAGGACAGCTGGCACTGGTTGGAAGCGGACAGCTGTAGATCGGGCTGAGTAGCGTGCCTTGGGAGAGGCCTATGTCCATCAGTGGACTATGATAGGGTGATTATGATGATGATGATGATCGAGACAACCTAATGACTTTAATGACCCACATCTTGAAACACATCTAAAAAATGAGTTATATCTGGTCCCTCACCTATGATATCCAGTCCGCGACGTTCGATCTCCTCCACGCACCGGCGCACTATCAGGGGCACGGGCGGCGCGTGCGGCACCCGCACCTCCCGCGCCACCACCGTCTCCAGCTCGGCCCCGAACAGCGGCGGGGGGGACACCCTCCCCGCCGCGGGCCGCCGCCGGAACAGTTCGTGCGGCTCCGTGTGTCGCAGCCGGACGTACAGAGTGCCGCGTGGCTCCATCTACATAGTTAAACAGTTTCAGAATAAATTATACAAGAAAAAAAAAAACAGGAAGAAAGCTGTTCGTTTCCGGACCTTCGAAACATCAAGTAACATAAAAAAACCGACTTCAAATTAATATGGGACCACCTCAATCAGGAGCATATTTTCAAAATCGGTCCACAATTGACGGAGAAATTGGTGAACAAACATTACAAAAAAAAAAAATTACGTGCATACCGTCGAACATAGAACCTCCTCGTTTTTTAAAGTCGGTTAAAAATACTCCATCATTCTTTTTCATCAAGCCAGCTAAGTTCGGGTATTGACTCTAGAATAGGCGTTAATTGGACTTTGCAACAAAATGCCAGTGTTTTGTTGTGTTTTCTTGTACTGTGTGCAGATTTTTAATGATTTTTGCTTTGACTAAAACAGATCTTCTATCTAGCTCTTATTGTACCTTGAGTGCAAGTTGGTGCGAGGGCGAGCGGGACAGCAAGTCCGGCAGCGTGACTGCGCCGCGGTAGCACAGCTTGTGTCTGTGCTGTGGGTCCCACGAGTACACCAGCACGTCCAGCTGTCTGTTGTCTACTAACTCCAGCTCGAAGGACTCGTCCCAGTCGAACTGGAGCTCGCCCGTCCGGACCTGGACACAAAATGTGCAGAACGACATTTTAAACTTTAAGTAGGAGAACGATGGATGGTAAAAGAAACTTTTTTTTAATTTACATTCAAGTGACGAGACGTGCAAGACGTTTACCTGGTGTTAAGCGTCACGCCTGCCACTAACAGTAGCAGTGCCAGAATTGTGAAGTTGCAATACAATCCTGCGAAGGCCTCCCCCTAGATAGGGAGAGGTTGCCATAATTCTCACCCTAGGCGACCTGTGAATCGCACAATTTTCACCACCGTTAACCGAGAGGAGGCTGCTGCCCGAAGCCGCCTGCCAAGCGTGGTGATTATAGCAACCTTTATTAGTTGGGATGGCCTTTGTCTAGCCATGGACCAGGAAATGAAATATTAACTTTCACTCACCACAGTCCTAGCTTTGTGCACGCGATCACACTCTAGCACGCAGTAGAGATCTCTCGGCGCGACGGGGTGCTGCGGGTGCGTGGGGATCATCCCCCCTGGCGGGGACCCGGGGGACCCCGCGCCCCCGGGCCTGAGCCCGCGACCCGCCAGCAAGTGTACCCACAGCATGCCAGACAGTCCGCCCCCAGATATACGGGATAACCCAGTCATGGAAGCGGAAAGACCAGCCGACGGTTTTTCCACTTTGTATTTTAGGAACTCTGAAATAAAGAATTGTTAGTGAGTAAGATCAGGACCCTTATCATGGACGTTCGTGATTCTGATTGCGAGCGTGCGCGAGCAGGCCCTCCTGCTCGCGTGGCGCGAGTAAGTTCGTACGAGCGGGATGGCATGCTATTGCAATCAGAATCGCAAACGTCCATGATAAGGGTGCAGATTAACACAGCACCGCCAGGATGAGTAACGTATAATAATATAAAAGCCTACGCTCAGCAGGAGGTGATTATTACGTAGTACTATTATTTATTCTGTGCTTATGTGTTAAAAATGATGACAATAAGATAATTGATATGTGGAACTCAATAAAATCTATGAAAAACTTCTATGAAAGCAGTCGCGTAAAAATCCCTTTTATGTGACTATAATAGTACCATCAACGGTACTACTGACACTAATTTAAGAGTAGACAAGTTGGTCACTTCTCCATAGAAACGCGGTAGCATTACTACTCCACTATTTAATTTTGTAGGTCCAAGACTAAGTATTATATCGATTAATCTCTTCATTATCTAGGATTGTAAATTATTACGAAAGTAAAAAGTTAATAAACATGAAAGTTATGAGCCTGGAAACATATTGTATTTTAGCTCAATTTTAACGCCACATTGGACGTAAATAAATAACATAAGGAATACGAAAAATCTAAAATAATTTACCAGCTGCATAGTTTAGTCCATAAACATTTCAAATAACTTACGTTAGAATAAATTAACTCAGAGTTTATTCAACCACATTACTGCAGCCAAAGGCCGACAAAAAATATTTGCGCGCTCATTTATCTTTCTTTCTCACTTTCCCACAGTTTGTTTGATAAATCTCTTTATCAATCTCTTTTTTTGCATGCTTTTTAGCCGCGCCCACCAATGAGTTCGAGCCGTCAACTTGTAGTAGTACCATAGTGCAACATCAAAAATGAAAGAAGAAAGGAGACCTCAAAACAGTTATTACACATCAGGCAGAGCAGACTGTACTTAGTCTAACGTACCGTGAACCTATTTTGAATTATAAAGAGGAGAGACGAAAAAACCGACACGGTATCACTTGTAACCTAAAATCAAACATTATCTCCTTACCATTAGGATTGATATCCAAATGCCGTTGGTGCCTCGACCCTGGGGTGGGCACAGGGCTCGGATTGGGGCAGTTGAATCTTGAACCCAGCTCCAGCAGCTGCCTCACGCGGCGCGCGGAGGGCGACCCCCCAGCACCCCCCGAGCTCATGTTCCCCCCGGCCACCCCTAGCTGCTGGGAAGAGACGGAGCGAGCGGGCAGGTGGCGCGGACGCTCCACCCGACGGGCCAAGCCTAGAGATGATCCGAAACGACTGCCGCTTTCCATCTGTGTTGAACAGGTGAGTTTTAATTAATTGGTATTTTTTTTATTGAATTTATAAACCATTAACAATTTTACGTTAATAAATGATCATGATGAATATTGTACCTACATGCAGATAGAGAAGGGTAAGTAATAAAAATAAGCTTATTTAAAAAACAACCGACTTCAACTTCGAATACCTGGATGACATCTTCATATTTTCTAGTAATTTTGATTTCAAAACCAAACTACTGAACCGATTTCGTTAAAATGTATATGGGACTCTGACTCTGACCTCTGAAGTAATACCTAACAAAAAAAAAATCAAAATCAGTTCATAATTGGCGAAGTAATCGCGTAACATACATACAAAAAAAACATTACATAAAAATAAAAAAACATTCAGTCGAGAGAATTGAGGACGTCCTTTTTTGAAGTCGGTTGAAAACGGAATCAGCAGGCTAATCATGTAACTGTTCGGGATCGCGATTTGTCATAAATGTCACTTGTCACTGTCACAGCTTCACAGTATCACGGAGGGAATGCATTGATTTCCTTATTAAGTTAAGCAAATCCGTCGGTCTTTTGGCGTTTCATCCTGCCCTGCAGGGTCAAATGAGTTTTGGCAGTGACAGTGACAAGTGTCTATTTTTGACAACTCGTATCCGAATCGCGATCCCGAAAAGTTACATGATAGCCCCGCTTGGCGTCACATGTCACTTTGTTTATGTCACGTGTATCGTTAAATGATGGTGATACGTGAGGTTGTGTATGTACGTACGTTCTTGAGCGCATCGTGTATGTTTTCAGCGGAGTAGTGCGTGGGCAGGCGCGGCCGGAGCGTCTCGTACAGCGCCGACGTGGACGGCGCGCGGGACAGCCACGCGCGGTACTCGTCTGACGTGAAGATTGATGGAGACGATGGCAGACGACCTAAAAACGGTTAAATTAGGTTCGCTAACCCAACCGCTCAGGCAAACAACCGTGCAGTTGTGATCGTTGATTCACAAATAGAAAATGTTCACCTAATCGCTCTGACGACCTTGCTGAAGTGGTTGAAGACCCAATAGTCCAACTATTTGGACAGAGTAGTTGGACCACGACCCCGTACCGGTACGTCTTATGTATGGAAAAATCGCAATGTTTTGAAGACAAATTTTGTATAAGTTTTGTTTTGGAAATAAATAAGTTAGTCGGGTTAAGAGAATGCGCCAATCCCCACATACACACATTCTTAAAAAAACCGTAAAACTTTATTGATGGTTGTAAAAAACATTATCACAAAGGATAACCAGGACCAGGACCAGGACCTTCCTAGATTTCTAAATAATAAAACTCAGATCTGAGAGCATCAAGGGGAATTTGGGATGCTATACAAAATATCACAATGGCTAAAGTAACGACCTCCACATTTATAGCAATGGAAACTAAGCAAGATTTATTAATTTTGTTCAAATAAACTAAATAAAATAAAAAACATATAAATCTTATTTTGACCGGAGGAAGCTGTTTCCAAAGCCCTCCCAAAAGTATTCATCGTCCTCCAAAAGTGAGTCATAAGAACTACAACTCCCGCAGACCACATCCCCAAAATCGACTGGCGCTAACCGGTGATAAGTCTCAATCTCACCTCTGGAAGAACGTAAATCTAAACGAGAGTGAGAAGACAAAGGTTCCGGTTCGTCCTGCAGAATACTGCCAGCGCGTCGACTTAGCCCCAATCTGTAAAAAGATATTCATGTTCATCCCAGATTTTTGGTATTCCATGTCAAGGGCCCTTGACAACACCAAATGACCCCCTAATGGTAATTTTTGGTGTAAATAGGTGCAATAGATATTTTTTTATATGAATATGGAATGGAATGTTTTTGTCCAAAATTAACATATTTATTCAATGTGAAATAAATCAATCAAACACTAATTTACAAACTCTGACCTCTATTATACAAGTATGCTGGACTAAACATTCTTTATGAAATGACATCTTTTTTGTGCCAATTTGAATCGCCTTTCGAGCATCTCGGGTACTGAAGAGAGAAGTGAAGTAGGGCTTTTCTGTGATCTCCGGTACTAAAATTGACATTTATGTCAACGAAATTGTAGTTCCATGGATGCTCACACTGCTATCCGTTGGCTATCCGCGCCAAAATAGCAAAAATCAAATGGCTTCAATTTGCTATCGACAATATGAGTCCAGCGTACTTGTATCATAGAGATCAGTTCTACAAAGAATCGAATTCCGCTTAGTATACACAACATCATTCTGTTCGTGGCGATCATGGCGTATCTTGACGCGACGTGATCCGAAAATATCACCAAGGACCACTGATATTCTCTAAGGACCAACGGACGATCCCATCAATTTTCGGATTCGTGTGAACGTGAGTGACATTGAAATTAAATGTTTTTTTTTATTATCGTAAACAAACATCTACCTTATATACAATGCATGAACGTCATCAAGGTTAGCATTCCTGGTGAGACAGGTGAGAGTTCATTGGTACCCTAACTAGGAGAACCTGTGAGATGGCGTACCAATACCTTTCGCCGAACAGGGTTAATCACAGACATCATTTAGACATAATACAAAACAAAGACATGCAAAAAATTTAAATAAAACATGAATACATTCACAACTGAGTGCTGTCAGTGCCGGTTGTTTGTTTGTTCTAATTCTAAATGAGAGTTGAAAGTCTTGTACTAACGTCCTGTTCGTCGGTTCTATAATAAAAACCGTCAAGCCAGAACCCTAGAGCTACGAACTTTTTAACGTTTTTTTTTGTCTATTTAAAGTGTCTTACCTCTGCCCCGTCCCTCTGACATCCCTCGGTAAGGAATTGAACTTGGAGCCGATGTCCCTGCCCAGCGTGCTACTCCTGTATCCACTGAGCCCCGAGTAGTAAGGAGCCCTGGAAGGTGCAGTCGCCTCGGTGTCCGAGGAATAGTCGAGGCTTCTGTTGCGCCGCGAGGCGCCGAATTTGCTGTACGATGAGAGGCCTAGCCCGGTGGTGCCGTAGCCTATAAAATAATATCAATAGAAATTTGTGGTAGTTTATTTGGAGAAGACGCACCGCCTAAACGTGAAGATGTGGGTATAATCTCGGGCCCACACAATGGACGATTTTCTGAAAGGCAATTAAAATAAGTAGTTCTCTTCAACTCGATAGACAGCGCTGAATATACGTGACAGTCAAAAACATCATAATATTTTTGATCTGTGGCACCGAAATAAAATAAAAACTTGACTTTGACAGCCACGTCTGGTCAGCGCCATCTACAGCTGAGCGGAGCTTCTTTTGTTTAACTGCCTGTTAGAAAATCGCCCATTGTTTTTTCTAGCGGATATACCCATATAAAGCAAAAAAGACAACGTGAGTTAGGAAATATAATTTGGCTTTTCGGTAAGAGAAAAAATAAGCCTGCTTATTATTATATACAGAGAAAAATTAACAAAGTTATATGCAAATCGAAACAAAGTAAGCAAACATTAGTAAGTGATGTTTTATGCATCACACGTGGATCGGATGACACGTTAAATTGTGTAATTGTTAAACGTTAAATTGTTGGTCCCGGTTGTTTGTTCTAGTTTCTATAACAACAATCGTCAGCCATGTCAGAGGCCTTCGGGCGGCTCATTTTCTCTCTCTCTCTGGCTGGCCACTCAGCCTATACGAACTAACTAATATGCATCAGAAAAAAATCTGTATAAGGTTCAGTTTTTCATTGATGTTCAAATTCATCGTAAATAAATACGTAGCTCATAATTTTACATCCTTACCTGCTCCTAAAGCAGAACTCAAGCCCGTCCCGAGACCGGAGCTAGTTAACCCGGATCCAACCAGACTCGTCCCAGTCAGGCCGCTCAGGCCCGTTGAGGACAAACCGGAGGGTAACCCGGGGCCGCCCAGACCGGAGCCTCCTAGGCCGGAGCCTCCGAGACCAGGGCCTCCCAGGCCAGTGCCTCCGAGGTTCCCGCCCAAGCCACTGGTAATGCCAGGCGTCATGCCCACTGCGCCGAATCTTTGTTGGTATCTTGAGAGACTTGATGCTGAAAAGACATGAATGTATACGTACAGAGCCTTCAAGACTTATGTGTTACCAGACAAATTACTTAGCATGAAGAGTTTAGAGATCTCAGAGTGACGAGCGCAGTACAGTGCACAGAATTTTGTTCGCAAGTTCACAATTCTCGCACTGTTTTTGTTTCTGTTTGTGTCTATTCATCTTTCATCGACCATTTTACGACTTTCTATAGAAAACTATCAAACTAATGAATTCCGTAATATTTATTTATTTATTAATCACAACTTACAACTATCTTTACAGGCGTGCCTAATGCGATAGTGAAGTCCAGTATTAGTCACACATTAGTTAACATTTCTGTAGCACAGTGTATATAGTGCTGCTTTTGTGAACTCACTCAGAGTACAATAAAATATGTCCGTGCCGAGTAGTGCGCGCGTCATAGGCATAGGCAATAGAATAATTGAATATTTTTGTATGAAGTGATTCCACACTTATGGTATTTGGTACACTTTTGGTGACCCATAGCGACTGCTAGTATGCAGGTTCGAGTCCTGCCGGAGGTCATAATTTCTCTTCCTGTTTAAGCTTTAAAAACAATAGAATAATTTGCAGAATCATAGTATGAATTGGCGCTTAAGTGGCCGTTTTACGATTTGCGAAATGAATCATGATGATCATAATGCAGAATTGCTAAAAGCGACCATTTTAGCCCCCCCAGGTGTGAAGCTTACCACCAGGCGAACGTCTCGCCCGTTTCGTCAATCCATTGCATTAAGTAACTGGTCTTGGTGGATCGGCCCACCAATCAGACTGTGTAGCAAAGGCTTAATGTACTATTTCAGTACCTCCCGAAGCAGCGGAAGCCTTCAGACTGGACCGCAGTAGGGAATGCCGACCGAAATCCGAGTGCGTTTCGGCTCGCGGCAGTTGTTGCTCAGACCCTGAGCGCGGCACACGTCCTCCGAAACGCGTGCTGGAAATAAAATAATGTTAGTTTCAACTTTATTTCGCGTATTAAGTGCTTTATTGACCCTTTTTTTGAATAAAGTTTATATAGGGTTTTAAACTTGGGGTGTTTGCTCTTTTAAAGATAAATATAATTAGTTCCTGTAAATAACTGTAACTGTAAGTAAATATGTAGTTATAATCCGGCTGGGATTCATTAAGCGCGTATGTGGCACTTTTAAAAGCATCGACTGCATCAAAATCTTATAATTCACATACGTGAGAAGCATTTTAGAATACGCGTGTAGCATCTGGTCACCCTGTTATAATGTCCATATCCAAATTTGTAATTCATACAAAACAATTTTTTAAAATTTCTAAGCTTCAAAGACTTCAGAAGTTTCGACTCACATTTGTTACATGTTATTATTATCCATAAACGTAAAATTGTGTAAAACAACTCATTATTATCTATATAAATGTAATCATCATTGGTCTTAACTTTATACTACTGTATTATCTAGCATGTATTGTTATAACGCTGTCGATTACAATAAATAAATAAAAAATAAAAATATAAATAAAGCATGGAACTGTGTTTCTGCGATGACCTAAGTCAGAGTTAGTCACGATGGTGCCTCCTTTCGGCTTGTTACACCCCAAGCCTTGCGACCTTGTATATTAACAATTCTAAACCCTTGCTATAGGCTGATTCAAACTTAATGGCGGTTGTGAAGTTAGGCGCAAGACGCAAGATGCAGTAGCAGAAATAAGGTGTGCGGTGTGCGTACGATCCTCAAAGTCTCGCTTGCAGCGCACTTCACAGCCGCTATTAAGTTTGAATCAGCCTATATGAAAGGATATTTTTAAAGCAAAAATAATGAGTCTGTTCAAAATGCCCAGTCAGGTGGTTAATTTTGTATGAGGACTCGATTTGTTTTTGATTTTGCAAACTTGCGTTCTAAAATTTGTTCACTTTGATAATTAGACCAACACCCTTACATATTGCTACAACTGTTTAAAAAAACACAGATTAAGGGATAATAAAGCATTTATAGCAGTTTAGAACTTTTTTATATGTGAGAAAAATCCAAAATGGTCGACATCGAACCAATTTTTTATTTTTATTAAAATGTATAACCTTTACACGTTTCACGTTTTTAGAAAGCGTGATTTTGAATGTTTGACTGCATAGTTTTTTTTTTACAAAGTAGACACTAAATCGGCATTTCGATTAGCTAGAACTAAGAAAACACATTATGAAACTAGGTGAAATTTATACTAATAGATATAATATAGTATTCTAAAGTTTTTTGGTTTTTAAGATTACTGTATTTCTTTGTTATATTTCTTTAACTAACTTATAGCAATATAAAATACTAAAGCAATACAAGCTCTCGCGCCTACCGTTTACCCGCCTGAACGAACCTCGCTACAAGCACGCTAATATATCCGAGCCTATGGAGCGGAATAGAATGACTGAGACTTGTAACTGTTCAATAACTCAACATTGTACTTAATTAATAAACTTGTCTACTTACTTGAAGTCAGTAGCAGTATATAGCATATATATATATATATATATCCTTATATATCCTTACCTTCCGCTGTCAGGCTGGTAGTAGGAATGCACTTTCTCCGCGAGACTGTCCAGAGTGTTGGGGTACGATCTCTCGTACGGGACGTAGTGCGCCGTCGAAGACTTGGGCTGCTCCGTGATCACAGGCGGCGGGGGGCGATAACTGGAAATATATACTTATTTCATTCCATACAAGGGCAGATCCAGGGGTTGGGCACGTTTGGGGTGTGGGACACAACCCCAAACGGTTTAAATATAATAAAGAACTGTGAGATTTATATGATGCCGCTTTAATAACATTTGTTTATTTTTGCGTAATAAACATTAATTTCTCATTATTTAATCTTTATTAAAGTATTCTTAACTAAATATTAATTATTTGTATTAAAGTATTTAATCTTTATTAAAGTATTTTGGACCATAAACTGCAACCAGACCCACTGGAGGACGGGCAGCAGCGCCCTCTTCGTTAACGGTGGTGACCATTCTGCGATCCCCAAGCCGCCTGCCAAGCGTGGGGATTATGGCAACACCCCTCTATAAGGGGGCCTTCGTCTAGCAGTGGACGTTTTATGGCTGACGACGAAAGTATTTTTATGGTTATTCTAGGTCATTGAAAAAGAATCGATCCCAAAGACAGCATAGGATAATACTATGGGGAAACTTGGCCCATGTGCCCCTCCCAGAAATGTTTCCTGGATCCGCCCTTGATTCCATATAAGCATTTTTTTTTATCACACACTGCGCTGTCTAATGTTGAACACGCAATGACGCAGGCTACGAAGGAAAGCGCGTACCCATATGGAACCTGTTTACTACATTTGTATGATTACGGGATATTTACCGTGAATATATTGATGTGGTAGCTTAATGAGAAGACCGCTAGACTCGAAAGTCTTGATCGAAGACTCGATCGTGAGTTCAAATCCTCAACCCGTACCAATGAACTCTTTTGAGTTTATGTACGGGTTTCATTTCGTTAGCTTTTCGGCGAAAGAAAACGTCTTCAGGAAATCTTCATACGTTCAGAAGAAATTTAATAGCATAATGTGAATTCCCGAAGCCGAAACTGGACTCTTGGATTATGCTTAATATATATGGAGTTGCCTGCGTACTACTGCCCGCAAACAATAAAACTCACCTCCAGGTTGAGTGGTCGGAAGGCGGACGCGGATTGTAGTAGAGGTCTATCGCGTTGGATTCCGGTGACATCGGCCCCAGCTGCAGCCGGCTGCGCTCCTCTCTGCCGTCGCCGACCGGCCGCACACTACTACCCGGCCCGCCGGTCGACCGGAGAGTGCCGTGTCTGGAAAGTTAATAATACCTTAATCGACACTGGCATCGCCCCACGGGACCGTGGTCACACAATCACATGCGTATGTTTTTACGGAATATATAGTAGCGTATGTGTTAATCCAGAGTATAAGAGCATCCACCTAATCTGTTGAGCATTGTGTAGATGGAAGAAACACATACTCACAGAGAGATAGCTGTGTGTGTGTGTGTGTGTGTTTTTGATTACTCCTACATGTAAAACTTCTGTACGTAGTTGGATGAAGTTTGTTATAGATACTTACCCTGGAATAACACATAGACTACTTTTCAACAGACTTCAAAAAACGAGGTTCTCAATTAGACTGTATTTTTTGTATGAATTCGCGAATTCTCCGCCCATTATAAATTGATTTTGAAGATTATTTTTTTGTTTGGTAGGTCAGAGGTGGTCCCATGTAAATTTTATCGAAATCTGTTCAGTAGTTTTAGTAGGTTTAATTCAGAATAACTGGAAAAAAGATGTCATCCAGGTAATCGAAATTGATGTCGGTTTTTTTGTGTCTTTAGTATCCCAGAAATCGCGGGTGAAGCCGTGGGGCGACTAGTGTTCAATAAATTGATGGTAACATTTAAACTCCACTAGAGATGATACTAACTGTGAGTACAGTCCATCGACTCGATCCCTTTCTCTTTCGTCGTCGTCCCTGCAGTCCCGCTTCAACACGACGACGGGCGGCGGCTTGTGTTCCGTCCGCAGCATGGACGGCGAGCCGGGTCCTGATTTACCTGGAACGTTACAGCAAATGTTCATTTTTAACAAAAAGTTGGTGTCCTACGCCAAACTAGTACATTATGATACAAGTATGCTATGTTGGTCATTACACTCTCGGCTTCCTTATCGTAATACCGCCTCTAGTGTAAATCTTATTTCAATCTTATCCACAATTATTCGTAGTCATACAGGAACAATTATATTTTCACGGAAAAACAGAATCATCAAACCCTGGATCACGCCGGGTGCTCTCAGGTGTATAAGGCACATGGACAAATTGCACATAAAAGTTTAAAAAAAAGACCAGAAGACATGAGTCTGAGGCATGTTTACAATCGTTATCGTAACTTCTGCACTAAATTACTACGTAAACTCAAGAACACCTATGAAAGACAGGAACTCGCAAAAGCTAGCCGAAACCCGAAGGCAACCTGGAACATTGTAAAAAACATTGCCGGTTTTAAGGCCAGACAGTCCACTTCGGCAGACCTACTTGGCATATCTGACGATCCTCAAAAGTCGGTAGATACAGTAAATTAATTTTTCGTTGGCATTGGTAAGAAGTTGGTAAACCAAATCACAAATTCTCGGAACTACACTGTACTAGGTAATATAACTTCCGTAAACACATCTTTAAGTAACTCTATGGTTCTGCTTCCTACTGATTTTGAGGAAGTAGATTCACTCATAAAGAGTCTTCGTGTAGATTGTGCCGTAGGATGGCACAATATTCCTTCAAGTGTCCTGAAATACGCACGGGCTTCTCTGGTCCCTCTACTGACGTATATTTTCAATCTCAGCATCTCCGCAGGAGCCTTTCCCAATGTGTTAAGGCCATTGTCCATCCCATTTTCAAGGGAGGGGATAGAAACAGTGTCAATAACTATAGGCCTATATCTGTACTCACAGTTATATCCAAACTCCTAGAAAAAATACTAAACAAGCGACTGGTAGACTTCTTGGAGAGGCATAATCTATTAGCAGACAACCAATATGGATTTCGTAAGGGCAGGTCTACGGAGGATGCAGTACTCGATCTGACTAATAACATTGTACAATTACTTGATGGCAATATAAAAGTAGTGTGTATTTTCCTGGACTTATCTAAGGCATTTGACAGGGTTCTATCCCGCTGTTACTTCGCAAGATGGAGTGTGTTGGGATACGGGGTCCCGCACTAGAAATCTTCAGAGATTACCTTTCAGGAAGGACTCAGTCAGTAAAGATTGAGGGTACTTATAGTTCTGACCTGGACGTAAGTGACGGCGTCCCACAGGGTAGTGTAGTAGGGCCTACATTCTTTATAAAGTATATCAATGGCTTATGCAGACTGACCGTACCAAACTGTAAGGTTTTTACCTACGCTGACGATACGGCTCTTCTGATATATGTTAAAGATTGGCAAGAAACACAGAGAAATGCTGAGAGTGTCTTAAAAACTGTTATGAAGAACATCAGGTTATCAGACAACATATTGACGCTAAATGTTGACAAAAAAAATAGCTTTCTCATCCTGCTCTCGATCACAACCACCTTCCAATTTTACCATAAAGGCTTACACATGCGCAGGAAATTTTGAAGCGGGGAGCTGTACTTATTTAAATATAACTAGGTCCACTCAACTTAAATATCTAGGCGTAGTCATGGATAGCACCTTAAGCTGGAACGGCCAGTTGAAGGCCTTAATCCCCAGAATAAGAAAACTGATGAGTGTATTTAAGAAACTCAGGTATGCGGCGTCAGCTGACCTACTGAAAACAGTTTATTGTGCTTTGGTGCAATCGATCTTGTCTTACTGTATCACAGTTTGGGGCGGTACATATACCACAAACATGAAACAGCTTGAGATAGCCCAGAGAGCCGTCCTAAAAGTAATGACCTCCAAACCCTTTAGACATCCAACAAAGGAGCTGTACGAAGAATGTTCCGTTTTAACAGTTTGTCAACTCTATATATTTCAGGCTATCCTGCGCAAGCACTCTCAACTAAGTTACGACCCCAGTTTCTCAACAAAGCGCAGACGCCACACTGTGTGTGAGAACCCAACCCATATAGGCTCGCTCTTGCCGGTCGACAATTTGAGCAAGTGCTCTCTTGTACAACAGAGCCAACAAATGCTTGAACATATACCCCTTATCATCATCTGACTGCAAAGCATTTTTAGTAGGTTGGCTAAAAAGTATTTCCTATGAAGAGACTGGAGCATTGATGAAAACCATGGAGCAGCAAAATTTCGCGCTGCACTTAGATTGGCTCTAGTGAAGCTTTTTTATTTCCGCATTTCTCATTTTTACAAACCATTCAAAACACACATTTCATACACACCTCATACAAACAACGAAACCGAGTCAGTAAGAATGAATTTGATTCTCATAGTTTCTATGGAGAAACACTTCTGTACCTAGCACCTACTTGTCCTATGAAATTATTGTTACTCTACTTGTACTTATAATGAATTACTAATAATCATATCAATGTTAATTAATAGTACATTATGATACGAGTGTGCTATGTTGGTCATTACACTAGAGGCGGTATTATGCGCGCGAGCCGCAGGCGAGCGCAATAAGGAAGCTGAGAGCGTAATGACTAATAGCACAAGAATTCCATACGACTGTTTTCGTCACACTTGCGAGGAAAATACAATTTTTTTTTGATAATAATCAACCACACAGCGAAAACGTCAACAAACATTTGCGGAAAATGGCGCCCAAATCAGTAATGCGCGCGCAGGTTGACATTTACTTCAGCGGCATAAGAACTCTTTGTTGGTATTACAAAAAAACTGTAAGTATTACCCGGCTATATTAAGAGTGCTTCGTATACGTACGTCTAATTGCAGTCACGTACAAACTTGACTTTACCGGGTTATACCTATTATAGTACAAGTGCCGTAATGTAAAGTAAAAAGCACGATTGCGTAATAGCTTGGATTATGAGCCTAAAACCGATGCAATAAGATACACTTTACGAGCAAGTGTGATGAAAATAATTTAACTTTTGTATTGTGTCAACAATTACTATTATTCTAAAACTGCTACACTCAAACTAAACTCATATCTAATATGTAAAATGTCATTACATAATCATACATTTAAAACAAACTGGGAGTTAAAACTCCTCACCAAACTAACTTATAAAAAAATAAAAAATAAAAATAACAGTAAATGCTTCTTGAATTGTTGACATAATAGCTCTGTTTATTTCCTTTTTCTGACTAAAATCATTTCCAACCTCCTACAATCCATCATATCTGATAGATGTAAGTACGCTCATTGTATAGTCGTGCAACGATGGGAAGGCTACCCACCAAAATACAGGTGTTGCCACACCTAGTTTGGTGGCTATGGCTGCAAAATTATGTGAAACTGTTTCTGAAATAAAATGATTTTAACTTTTTACTTTACTTTAATCTTTGATCATGGCATAAAAATAAGAATTAAAAACTCTCCTATTTTCTATAGAAGTTAGTAAATAGCTTTAACTACATTTAGAAGAAGAATGGAGAGACATCCTCACCTTTTCTCTGCCTGGTACAGAGCAGCAGCCTCCTCGGTATCGACATGATGATCACCACGTCGTCCAGCGACATCCGCCTGACGTCCACCAGGTTCACCGCCAGGATCTCATCACCCACCTGGAATTATTGATAATCTTTTTAATAAGATATAAGGGCAAACAGGCGGGCCTAGTGGTATGATACGTCTACCTATAGACTACTTCAATACCATTGTAATTTAATTTGTTTCTTTTGGCTTCGCACTTTGTGCATTCAGCCAGTGTCAAGTGTTATGCATTTTTATGTTTATAAAGTATCATCAAGTTAAATATATGTATGTCATAAAGTCACAGTTTGTCATAAGAAATTAGTCACAGTCGAGTCTAAGTCATGCCCTAGTAAAGTTGTGACTTTACTATGGGCTTTTACAGGTATTTGATAACAACACGGTAATACCATTCACTTTCACCATTCACCATATTATATCACTTGCCCACACTCGTGTATGTAATTCCTACACACAATTAATAAAACACCACCATTTTAGATCATTAATTCGCGAAAAACACAAGTTTATGAAAATTATAGAATGCAGCTACATGATTTTTCCGTGTTCCCGCCAAAACTCGTCCGTGCATTGACTACACTTTTTTCTTTTTTTTTAAATGCACATGTTCAAAGCAGTAGAATCTACATAATGTAAAAACAAAAGTAGGACTATACTAAGTACATACCCTGTAAGGGCGTCGCATTAATATTACACTTTTTTATAATGTACTTATAATATACAACATTTATGTTAGTGTCTTAATTACACATGGTTTAGCACAGCACTCATCTATACTGTAGTAACATTTATTTATAAGTATTTTTTGAAGTTTGCTATGGTTTTTTTTTTTCATTAGGCAACTTTTTTATGTTATTTGGGAGTGCATTATATATTTTGATTAGCATATACTCACTTTCAAGGTAAGGATCATGTTAAAAAAATTACACAGATAAATCAGCGTTTGACCACAAAGTAGCCTATTGGTAAGTGACGATGTGGTCGAAGATGAAGCACGCAGATTTAGAAGATATCTATTCACTCTTAGCTTGAAACGACCTAGATATATCTCAGGAAATAAGGAAGTGGACAGCTTGTTCCATTATTTGACTGGACGAATAAAAAATGTAGAGTCGAAACATTTGGTGCGTATCCAAGTAATCCACAATCTAAGGATGGTAATGACTTTCTACTTGTCTTATTACTTCTAGAAGTGACCACCAAAAAGCTTGTCTCTGCAAGAAGGCTTGTCAAGTTTTAGAATTCATCATAATCTACAGAAATCTTCTAATCATCTAATTATACACACCAGCTTCCTAGACGCGCCAAGGATAAATTGTCTTTCCCCCGCGCGGAACCGACACAATGAAAAAATACGAATACGTCTGTCCCGTTTTCACCGGATAAAAAGAGTACATAGGCTTTCATCACGGCTCGCGTGGAGAGATGCTGATCAATTAAAAATCAAATGTAGGAAAAAAAAAACAAAAAATTACAATCTTCCTAAATCATGGCAATGCTTTTCACGTACTTACCTTCAAGCATCCGCTGTTATAAACGGCAGACTCCAGCGCTATCCTAGAGATAAACACGCCATCTGTGCGACCGCCGCCGTCGCCTTCTCGTATGTATAGGCCCAGGGTCTGCCCCGGCCGCTTCACGATCTCTACCAGTTGGACTATGTGGCGGTTGTCCTGGGGAAATCACATATCACATATTATTATTGATAGCTTTTTACAAAAAAAACTGATTTTATTGTGCAATTAAGTGATGAGACGCGTGGGACGTTCGCCTGGGGTAAGCGTCACACCTGCCCGTAACAGTAGCAGTGCGGGAATTGTAAACTTGCGAACATAATCCTGCGCGCGCTGCACTGCGCTCGTCATCCTAAGATATTAGATGACAAATCTCTTCAATTCATGCAAGTAATTTATTTGGTAACATTGCCATTCAACCAAAACCCACTTTGACTTTGAAAGATTCTTGTTTTATTTATAGTACTATAGGAAAGCATAGGGTGTTTTTGGTCTATATAGAAGGTACAGATAAGTGCGCTGTATAGAGTTTCACCTCTAGGCGACATGCTTAAAGTAATTGTCCCAACATTTTACATTGGAATGAAAATAAAGCACGGGGCGCCCCACCCAACTATGTGGTAGTTTCAGGATTGTGAATGACATCTATATAAAATGTTTTAATGAATTTAATTCCACTATGTACATATATATCCCAAAAATATGACAATAAGGCAACGTAAATAACTGCGAGAATACCTATAAGCCCTGTATATGACTTCAATCGTTTCGTACCACACTGAATTCGCGTATCAACGAATTAAGGTCACGCCTAAGAAACTTAAGTCGCGGGCAACCGATGGACGTAAATGGCAGGTTGTCGTACAGTATGGCTGTCTATCCTCCTCCTGGAGGCCTTCGTTCAGCAGTGGACGTCTCCGGGCTGATGATGAAGAAACTTATAAATCAACCTTATTGAAAACTTCCCATAAAAGTTATAAAGATACCATAAAACTAATAAAGGCTTGAGTTTGAACGCAAACTCGATGATCTGATGACGTGTATGATGGCTCGCTTGCCTAGAAGAAACAGATCCACTCAGGTTATAAATATAATTATCGGGAAAGACCTACTAATTATTTGGTGGAGTCAGCTCTCTGTACCTTTTATAACTTCACCTAGATATAAGGAACCTAACGTCCTAGGTTTACAAAACCGATTGTATCGAAAACGTGTCTAAAACGTTTGCATAACTAATTCAGTCAAGGCTTCTAACCCATTAAACTCGTCGGCGAGCCATTGAAATTTTATAGTACGATAACGATACGATAAATACGAGGCCTTGTGACGTTATCGATAGATTTTAATACAGTGTTAAAAGCTTTTAGATGGGCACTGTTTACCTTCACCGAAACACTTCAAGCTCAAGCAGTGCTTGTCGAAGAGAAATGATTTCGGTCTTATTGGCAATACAACGATAGTGCTGCGGTATTGTACTCCGTGATATATAGCAATATAGCATGAATGGAATCTCTCGCACTGAAACGCGCGGTATTACATATAGGGTTACCACTGCGCTGAACATCCCAACAATGCCGGTCTAAATTGCGTTCGCATTCCCGAGATCTGGGCCAGCCCTGCTCGACAATGGGGTTCACTGGAGTAGCGTTCTTTCACAGGGTCCCGTACTAGGTTACGAGCCACGAGCTGAGCATCCAGGTCATTGGAGCGGAGAAATTACCTGTTACAATTTTATTCTTACAAAAATAGAGCGATGTCTTCTAATCACCGCGATGCCTCTTTGAGTAGAGTCAAATGAGCCGATTTGGTATTCAGAGGATGCGCATTTTAAGCAGGGGCAATATCGACGGAAATAATGGAGCACTTCCATAATTTAACGTTATAATTTATCTTCATTTTGATGCCTTGGCGCACAAAGGCTTGCGTTTGCAGGACTATATACGAAAATAAAAACATATCCTGTTTGTGAAAAGAAAATTTGGTTTGAATTCAAATTCAAAATTCAAATTCAAATTTATTTATTGTCTGCTTAAAGTACTTTTACAAATATTGAACGCTAATCTCCCAAACTGGGTGCAGTTAAGTACCCGTATCTTGGGGATTAGACCTTCCCGTGAATGCGACAATTATATAATGTTATTAGTATGTACATTTGATAATATTACCAGTATTATGAATTATGAATTATTATGAATTTCATTTAGTTAAAATTACTTTAAATTATTAATATTATCATTTAAATAAGAATCAAGATTAAAAATTTAAATATTGTTATTACCTATTTTTATTTAATTTTACAATTACAATAATATAAAAAAATTGTAGTCCTAACCCTAACATTTACATAGCATTATATTGAAATTTTGCCCGATGTGTGAGGGTGTGTGTGCGTGCGTGAACGTTTGTGTGTGTGTGTGTGTGTGTGCGTGTGTGTATATGTGTATTCGTACAAAAGATTGGGTAGTATAATTCACTCAATTATTTTAAGAAGATTTTCTGTATCATCGTAAGTCAGTTCCTTTAGCCACCGCTCGACCACTCTTTTACACTTCATCAGAGACAGATTGTAGATATTAAGTGTTTTATTAACTTTATTATATAAACGAGAGCTGATTTCGTCAAAGTGACGTTTCGCGAGATTTGTTCTGAAACGCACAATAGCACACACTTCGTGCTTTCTTCTCTTATTACAATTATAATTTGAATTGGTTTGAATTATATGTCTATCTACGGATTTAATGCATAAAATATTGTCTTACGTTGTAAATGTTTGAATGCTGGTTGCCTTTATACCCATGGTTGGCCTTTAAAACTATATGTGGCGTTTCTTAAAAACTATAACAGGTGTTACGTATCAATAATAATAAAAAAACACAGTGTTTATAAATATTCCAATGCTTTTTAAACTATAGATTCAAGAAAGAAAAATACAGAACCTCCTTTTAACTGCAGTCGCCTAAAAGTAGTGCTTCCGTTGAGCATTGACGGTTAATACCTAGGTACATGTGCGTTTGAGAAAAGAGATTGCTTTTTTGTAAATGCAGATATGTATTTTAAAGTAAGATCACAGTTTAGCCACTTAAAATCTAAAGCTTTGTAGATGTTTGCTTTTTTCACTACGTCTGGCGCAAAAAGTACTCTATGAAATACAAAATGCTACTTACGCTCACCTGCAGTGAAAAGAATTTTCTTGCGGCTTCTACATTGTTTCTTCCAACTTGTCTTAGCTCGAGTATTCGTACGATCATCTCACCTCGCCGCTCCACCGCCTGCCATATGTTATAAAAAAATATAAATACTAAATATATAATACAAAAATAGTACATTATGATACAAGTGTGCTATGTTGGTCATTACACTAGAGGCGGTATTATGCGCGCGTGCCGCAGGCGAGCGCGTTAAGGAAGCCGAGAGTGTAATGACTAACATAGCACAAGAATTTTATACGACTGTTTTCATCACACTTGCAAGGAATAAACAAACTTTTTTTGATAAATAATCAACCACACAGTGAATTCGTCAACGAACATTTGTGGAAAATGGCGCCCAAACCAGCAATGTGCGCGCAGTTGACATTTACTTCAGCGGCATAAGAACCCTTTGTTGGTATTACAAAAAAACTGTAAGTATTGCCCGGCTAAATTAAGAGTGCTTCGTATACATACGTCAAATTGCAGTTACGTACAAACTTGACTTTACCGGGTTTTACCTATTATAGCACTAGTGCCGTAATGTAAAGTAAAAAGCACCCGTGCGTAATAGCTTGGATTATGAGCCTAAAACCGATCCACATAATAAGATCCACATTACGAGCAAGTGTGATGAAAAATATATTACTAAATAATAAATACTAACCGTCTTATGCATAAAACGCTAAAACGTTAAAAAGTATTTTGTCTTCTTATTTCAAACTCAATTCAATTGACAAAACATATTTTAATTATAATAGGTTTGAAATACGTTTTAGTGTTTAATGTATAAGACGGTTAATAAACAATGTGTAACAAAAAGGTACAACAATACTGAAGGGCATTTATTTACTTGTCATTATGAACAACTTATACTTTAGGGCCAACCTTGAAATCGTGAAATAAAAATCAGCTGTTCCATACAAACGGTTCATTGACCTTTAACAAAATGTAAGGAACAGCTGATTTATTTTTTGCAATTTCAAGGTTGACCCCATAGTAAAAATTGTTTCTTTATGGTGAGTACATACATACCCTTGGTATTGTTGAACCTTGTTGTTACACATTGTATAACTCATACTCTCGGATTAAATAAAAAATATTATGTTATAGAAATATGTATTTAGAACGTTTACGAGCTCTTGAATATCTTAATGATTTGGACAATATTTTAGTAAAAGAATATTTGAATTTGCCACCTTCTATGGGAGAAGGTGGCAAGTTCTAATTATGATTACTAATTTTGATATATTTACTTATATACCTACAAATCCGTACCAAATATTTGATAATACTAAATTATATTTAAATCAGCGTCATCTAGCCCCAAACTAAGCAAAGCTTTTACTATGGGAATCAAATAGCTGTTTTTTTGTTGTTGTTGTTAATACGTATTTTAAAACATACAACACCCACAAAAACAAACATCTATGTTCGTCGTATAAATGTTTCTCCCGTGTGGGAATCGAACTCACGCCCTACAGCTCTCAATCTAGAAATAGATAATATAACAACTGAACTTGCCTTAGCTCAGTTGTGCTAGATAAGGCAGTCAAATTTAAATATAATATTAAATAAGCCCTTTTATGAGTATTATGTATTTATTATGATGTATATATACATATATATATTTATAGGCTTGCGTTTGACTGCCATCTCGTCTGGTGATAAACGAAGATGCAGTCTACGATGGAGTGCGCTTGCCTAGCGGAAACCGATTCACTCGCGACTTGAAGAAACTCAGATTATAATGTTCCATGTTTCAATAGCAGTTTGCGCTTCGTTTGTACTCGTATGTCGCTTTGCATAGATAGATAACAACACACTTTTAAGGACAATTATGTACAAGTACATAAAATATTTATAATACTTGTGGGGCATAGTTGCAATTTGAACACAAGAAAAAAACTCTGAGCTTTTTTCAGATACAAACTATAATGAAAACGTATACTTGTGTGTGCTTGTATATGAAATATACTAATGTATATGAAATATAAATGACTTGCTTGTACATCATTTATGTTAATAGTTAAAGACATTTATATTTAATACATTACTAAATTATTTATTAGAAAAGAAATATTATATCAACGAAAAATTGATTAAGAAATATTTTTAGGTACCTTGTATTTTCTGAGAAGCTCTTCCTCAGAAAATACAAGGTACCTACAAATATTTCTTATTAAGTAAATAGATAGGAAATATTTTCTAAGAAACTCGAGAGCATTCCTCAAGATTATTTTTTTGTCTAACAAAGGCAATTGAATTCCTAGAATAGGTTTACATAAAACGCAATTGGCTTATTATTTAAAGCATCGCATTTTCGATATGTTCGCTATGTCGCGTATTCTTTTAAGTTATTTGGGACCGCAAATAGTAAAAAATAGAAGGTATTTACAAAAACTGTGTTAGTCTGTACAATAGTCAGTACGACCGAAAATAGAGTTTCTATCAATTCCTATTGGTGTTTAGTTTCAAGTTAGTTGTACTTTTTTTGTATAGTTTATTTAACGAAAAAGAATATTATGCCAGTGATAACACGCGCATGCATTAATAGGAGAGATTAGAAACTAAAACACATACACAAATCAATCTACCCACATTCACCAACAAACACACGTCAATAACAATCTGTTATAGCGTTGCTATGGGATTAGAGATTGAGAGACAATCGTGTCGATTCTATTGCACCGCTCACTAAACTAAACTTATTTGACAGGACGAAACCTGTTGACATCCTTTTCTAACAAATGGAAATGAAATGAGACGCGTATCATTTTAGTCCTGTCAGATTAGTTTAGTTTAGTGAGCGGTGCAACAGAATCGACACCAATTGCCATTTACTTTCTTCGTAAAGCAAAACTATTTATTTGCATACTGTCTTAATTTTTAAGTTATAGTATTTACTAGTTTTATTCAAAATAGTGTTTTTTTTTTTAATTACTCGGTCTTGATAAGCCTTTTAATTGATTAACAAGGCATTTTTGATGTATATAATGATAGGTTAAATTCCATTCAATACATGTAAAGAAACATATAACTTTGCATAAAATGGGTATAACGTCTGGATCTTCACTAAGACATTTTGTTTGGTACTAAACCGCATATAAAAATACCTTAATTTTCAGGTAATTCGGTATCTAAGGTACGGTCTTTGTACGTCAGTAACTAACCTCAAGCGCTGCTGCCGTGGTCTGGTCGTGATCGTTCTCCACCATCTCAATCTGCCTGAATATTTCATTGCTCACTCCTGATACCTGCAACAGAATTTTAATTACGTCGTTTATATTTTATAGAACGGGGTCATCCAGAAGGCTGAGTGGATTACCATTTTGGAAGGCATCATTGAAGGCTTTAGATATTATTTAAGTAGATAAAAGTAAGTTCGTATAGGCTGAGTGGCCAGTCGTAGTGTCAGAGTTAATGTGCCGCCCAATGGCCTCAGACGTAGCTTGACGGTTATGTAGATTAAACAAACAAGAAATCGCGATAAAAATCGCCTGTTTCATAGAAAAATTAAACTCGCTCTCGAAATGTACGGAACAGGTAATAAATACTTTTCGCGATTTCAGGATGGCCTCATTATAAAAGTTGTTCGCAATGATGAGAACAATGACCTCCTTTCGGCTTAGGAATACTGTTCGCGACCAGTCGCGCTGGCAAAATGGCTGTATGTTACAAGCTAATTGCTAGGAAAAAACTTGCATGACGTTTGGTTTATTTTTAGTGGCAATAATTAAAAAAAAGAACTTGCTTGTCACTTGTTGATTGTAAAAAGTTTGAATTACGTAGCAATTTTGGTTGGGCAATATATATTTGTTTTAGGATTGTAATTCTTTAGAATAAACGATTTGTTTGCTGTAAAATACACGGATAAGCAGACAGAGCAGCAGGTAAACCGTTTGTGTTCGCAGTCCTTTTAGCAAGGCTTGTTTGTGAAACGCGAATCTAGAATAATGTTCGCCGGTTGTGAATGATTTAACTAGGTATGTGTAATTTGTGGCGCGGTTCCTGAAACGTTCATACGACCGCTTGATGGTCATAGCAGCCCAAGAAACCTCCTCAGTGCACTGTAGGTAAGGTTAGACATCTCTGGAAGTTCCCGTAATGTGAACACGGATCCACCCGCGGCTTGTTCACGACCTGGAACAGGTCGGCCTCGAACCGCAAACCTCGTATCAAAGAAAGGGTATCGACCCAGGACAAAACCGAGAGTTATTTGAAATTATTTATTGTTAATTTTGGCGTGTATCGCGGCCTGTAGGATCATACGAGCCTTTTGGAGTGGGCTTAGGCCTAATGTTCGTCCCACACAAATACCCTTCCGCGTAACTCTGTATATATCTGTATACTTATTTTATTATGAAAACTGACGTGGTTTTGACACATTTTTGTTTTGTTTTTGTTTTTTTGTTTTTATTTTTGTTTTTGTTGTTTTGTTCACTATAGTCGGAGTATCCGATTTAATTAAACGTGAGTATTCCCGTATAAATAAAACAAAAATATTTGTATATTGTTTGGAATAAATATTTTGTGTGTATGTTACGCGATTACTCCGCCAATTATGAACTGATTTTAATAATTATTTTTTGTTCGAAATCAAAATGACTAGAAAATATGAATCCAGGTACTCGAAGTTGAAGTCGGTTGTATTTTTTTTTGAAAAGGTATCAGTAACTCAGGCAACTATATGGAATATGGGTACCTAATACGCTTTTGGTCTCTTAGCTACTCATATGAAATACAATTTCAAAGTTGAAATGGGACGAGAAAATGTTAAGGTTACAATTAATAAAAATAACTATTGGCGGTTTATTATAAATTTTAATACCGGCTAACGTTACAAAACAATCATACTCTGCAGGATATTCGAAGCAGACAGCATAATAATTAAAGGTTTTATTGTTTTATTACCTTACTTAGTATAATAATAATTATAGTTATCATTTATAGCGCTACGAAACTCGTAGACTCGTAGCATACTAACGTAGCAACTGCACTCAAATTTATACTCGATGGACTGTTTACAACGTTCCGAAAAATAATCAACGAGTGTTCGATTTTGCTTTGTATACATTTTTATAAATGAGTAATAGATGCAATGTAGGAGAAAAGCTGTCAAAAGTTAACTTCAGGAAATACTACAACATAAACAATTTTTTTTTCACATTATTATCGAAGAGTCATTGAAGAACCCCAAGCAATGGGTCTAGCCCATTTAAGAAAAAAAAAATCATAAGGAGCTTCAAATATTTGATCTTTAGAGAAGATTATTGAATAAATTCACCTACTGACAAGAGGTGCTTTCAAAACCTTTTTTTGCCAAGCTAATATCTCGTACCATTTCCGATTAGAGGTCTTAAAAAGCGCACGATAAATGCGTGATTATTAAAAATAAACTCTCCGAGAGTCAAACTCCAATCTGCAGGCACGCTATATTTCAGTCATAACTTAATTCTAAAGCAATAAAAGCTCAGTGTGGCGACTAACCACCAACACAGTAATAAAGTGCTGCTTGATGTCCAGCCAAAAATATAACGCGGAGAAGCATAAATACAACGCTGTCAAGCGCAGGCGGCGCAGTCGCGGTCAAACCACACTTTACTGAAATATTAAAATAGCAACCACAAACAAAAAAGATAAACAAAGATGCAGTATTTTTTAATAATAGTTGCAGTATTTTTTTAATATTGATTGCAGTATTTTTTATATATTAAATATTTTAAATATTAACAACTTCGGCGTTTTTTTTAGACAGTGACTTGATGGCCCGACCAACTTCGTAACACCTAAACAAATCCTACAGTATTGAGGCAAACAAAACAAAAAAAATCGGAGTAATTTTCGAGTTTTTACTTGATTGAATTGATTTATTCTAAATATATGTATCTGCAATGTGTAAAAAAAGATTTAACAATACTGAAGGGTATGTATGTACTCATCATTATTAACAACTTTTACTAAGGGACAAATCATGACATCGCGAAAGAAATATCAGCTGATTTTCTGGTAAAAAGTGTTGAATTTTGGGAGCGGGCCGAATTTCTTCCGTACGCGGACGAAGTCGCGGGCGACCTCTAGTGGGTGCATATTTTTATATGCACCAAACGAAACCAAGAAAAGCGGAACCAAGCCAGGTCGAAGAAAGCCTTGCCGTCATGCGTGGCTACCTAGGCGTTTACTTCTGATATATTAGGTCCCTCCGTTGAGCAATGAAACAAGTTAGCAGCAGGGTCGTTTTCTTAGGCGTATTTGTACATAATGTTACTGACGAGTATTTTGTAATGACAATGTTACTATCCGCCTGAATATACAATTAATACCATTTTTTTGGAAGTGATGAAAGCTTACTGACTGCGGTAGAAGGTCGAGCCGTAAAGAGAGCGTATAGGTACTGAGACGGTCGATAGGACGTTGTCGTGAGTACGCTGGTCTGATGCCCTTTAGAAGTATCTGCGCATGCAAGCTCCGGTGACCTGAATAGCATGAGATTGCAGCGCCGCGAAGATTGGCCTCTTTCATTATCGGAACTAATAAGAGTATGTAAGATACCTATATGTACCAGATACTACGAAATCCACGTAGGGATTGCAAAAAATATCATTGGCCATGCGGTGAAGGTAAACATCGTGATTTTTCTGGAGACGAAATTCAATGACGTACTCGTATGTGATGGTAGATTCACATACGCCATTGAACTTCGCCTCACACTCACACTGGGCCATCGTAGTGGTGTATCGCCCAATCGCCTTTTGAGGGTAGGTTTACGCCCAGCCTAGCAATGCCAGCAATTTAAAAACTTTCCAACAATCTGATGTTAAAACTGGACCTGGATATGTCCTAAAACTGCATCCAGAACCACCGCAGGACGGGCAGCAGCGTTCTCTCGGTTAACAGTGGTGAGCGTTCTGCGATGCCCAAGCCGCCTGCCAAGCGTGGGCCCTCGTCCAGCAGTCTTCGTCTTCTGACTGATGATGTGATTTAAGAGCTTTAGGTTTGGCGCCGCTCACTCGCTCGCCGGGTTTTTTTTTCTTTTTTGTTGGCATCGCACGTTGTGCATTCTGCCAGTGTCAAGCTTATGAATTTATGCATAATAGAATGCAATGACATGATTTTTCCGTATGCCTGCCAAAAACTCGCTCTCCGGTTTGTACCTTGCGGAAGTCGGGCTGCAGCACGCAGGGCGGCGCGTGGTTGGCGCGCGGCGGCTGCGGCGGGCCGGGCGGCGGCGGCGCGCGGCCCGGCGACGCCGTGAGGTCCGGCGCCGCGCGCCCATTCTCCTGCAACGAACAACACCTGCTTTTAATAAAGAACCAACGAGACCATAGGAGGACAGGTTCTCTCCCATAGAAAACGCGCCTAATCGTACTGGTGTGGCGAACATGTTTGTATGCCACATTTGGCGAGGACATGTGTACTTACTGCTCAAATGAATACCACCCTGTATGATTATCTGTATGTACCTAACATGTTCTAACAAAATAAATATTATGAATATGATTATGATATATAGATATACCTAAGATACTCGTAGATACCTATATCTACAACTACAACAATGTCATATTCAGTGCAAGCTATTTTAAACTTTTTGCAACTGCTAGAGTATTCAATTCCGATACGAGTACCGAAGGCAGCTCGCCGTTGTCTCGCTCGCGCATTTCACCATTTCTGAAGATTTAGTCTTACTTAAAAAAAGTTTTCAACCGTTAGTCACTGCTTAAGATGCTCTGCTATCTTCTCTCTGACGTGAAGTGTAACATGCAAGAACAAGACAGAAGTTTAAGCAGTGACTAAGAGAATCGAGATTATTTTAGTTAAGGCTGATAAATCACTGAATATAGTTATGAAAAACCGCATCAGGTGAAATTACTGAGAATAACATTACAAAGGTTTAGAAATAAATAAAAGTTCGATCCAAGCAAGTTTTCATTCATAAAACTGGACAAAACCTAAAATCAATAATCCCTTTTTTTGTTCTAAATTTGTGGCCATGTCAAAATGTTCACCCAGTTATGTGGTCTAATAAAAAAAACATTAGGTACTCTTAAACTTATTTAGATCAAATCAAACTGATATTTTTGCTGGACGTTGGTAGTGTTATTCTCAGCAATTTCACCGGCTTCGATTTTTCATAACTGTATTAAGTGATTTTATATCACATATATCATTACATTTATATTATCGTCATATTTATATATTATCTATATTACCTATATAAAAGCGAAAATCACTCACTCACTGACTAAACACGAAATCTCGAAAACTACTTGATCCCTGCTTGAAGCTGAAATATGGCAAGTAGGTAGTTTATAGGTAGGAGACGTCAGCTAAGGACGGATTTTGCGACATGGCTGAATTAAGGGGGTAAAATAGGGGATGAAACTTGCTATGGAAATTCTTTGTTTATGTTGAATAAAATTGGTACCTATTTGGGTAGTTCAAACAAAATAAAATGCGATATTTTTAATATAAAAAAAATATACAGGCATGATTTAAGGAGGGGGGGAGGGGGGAGGGCGGGGTGATTAACTTTATAAAGCAAGGTCTTTATTTTTGAAGTTATAATGATGAACGTTGATACATAGTTCATTCAAAATAAAACAAGTTTTCTTCAATATTTTTTCACAGGGCTGATTTAAGGGGGTGAAACGCGGGATAAACTTTGTATGGGAAGTATTTGGTTTTTAAAAGTATACTGATAACAACATTATAGGCATTTTTTTTTTTGTATAATTTGCGCGTTTTTCTTCTCCACGAGGGTGGAACCGTGGGGCACAGCTAATATTACATACGTACGTGTCGAATTGATAACTTCCTTTATTTGAAGTATTTTTTTAAAATGGGTATTTACCCCCGTGCGATGCCGGAACGGGTCAGCTAGTTTTATATATTTTTTATATAGGGCGCGCTTTTTTATACAGGGCGCGCAACATTCTGAGCCTTAACGCCTGATGTGTGACTCACCAGTCACGTTTCAAGCGATAGGTAAGTACATCCAGTCAGATAACGACCGCCCATAAAATAAAATAATTTCCCACCCAACGCTAGTTCCAAAGGTAATTACGTTTTCAATTGACCTACTCTCACTCCGATAGGATGTGGCGCCGATATTGCCGCGCCGGAAACGGAAATACCGGGGTCGATGCACATTACACACTTCCTCATAAACATTACAGGTCGTGGAATAACGTTTTCGATGAAACTGTTGGTATTACGCGGTGCAATACAGTTAATTGATAATACGGATGGTTTATAGAATTTTTTGTTAGTTATGCAAGATTTTGTTATGGCACGATTAGTTCACTGCATAAAATTACTTAATTAGGTAAAGTAATCGCTTTGAATGCGCGGTGACGCACGTTCTGACGCTGAACTCTATGTTTTTGAGTTAATACATTCATTTGAAATATAATGTATCAAAAATATAATTTTCATCACACTTGCTCGTAAAGTAGATCTTATTACATCGCTTTTAGGCTCATAATCCAAGCTATTATACACGCGTGCTTTTTACTTTACATTACGGCACTTGTACTATAATAGGTATAACCCGGTAAAGTCAAGTTTGTACGTGACTGCAATTAGACGTACGTGTACGAAGCACTCTTAATATAGCCGGGTAATACTTACAGTTTTTTTGTAATACCAACAAAGAGTTCTTATGCCGCTGAAGTAAATGTCAACCTGCGCGCGCATTACTGATTTGGGCGCCATTTTCCGCAAATGTTTGTTGACGTTTTCGCTGTGTGGTTGATTATTATCAAAAAAAAATGTTTTTTCCTCGCAAGTGTGACGAAAACAGTCGTATGGAACTCTTGTGCTATTAGTCATTACGCTCTCGGCTTTCTTATCGCATAATACCGCCTCTAGTGTAATGACCAACATAGCACACTCGTATCATAATGTACTATTATATAATTCTCTTTTTTTTCATTTTGATGTTTTATGGATGATTTTACCTAATCGATACGTCACTGATACATTACAATTTTTTTTTTTAAAAAGGTTAATGTAAGTAGGTCTATATAATCTGAAATAATATCTAAAAGAAAATTAAAAAAGATTTGAGTATTTTTTTTATCAGTCAAGTAATTCGAATCGTGAATAAATGATTTTACTATACAAATCATTTGAGTTTAGCGCATTTTTTTTCTTCTTTTTTTTAATTCTAGAGCCTGTTATAGGTATTCCGTGAACCTGTCAGGCTTTAACACTTGTTACGTATTGGACCAAACAAAGAGGCACGTGTTATTTATCCCAGCAAGCGAATGCCGACTGCAAGTGATAATATCTTCTTCTTATCAGAGTCAATAACGTGACCCCTGAAGGCCTCAAGGTTTGATGATAGGATCGACAATTAAGCGTGTTATCATTCAGATTCAGATTCAGAATTATTTATTGAATAACTGATTACAAATTGTTATGCTAGGTATATGTGCAAAATAGTGACATCAGTTTACCCATATCGGGCATTCAATATATTTAGAACAAATTAATGTACACAATTATTTTTATTATAAACAATTTCTACTTTAAATATTATGTCAATTAATTTTATTTAATGTCAATGGTTTATTTTATTATCTAATTAATTATTTGTATTTAATTTTATTTATTGGTAATTAAAATTTATAAGTATAGATATTTTTAGTTATTAGTTAATTGAAATGTAATTACTGTATTTGCTCTTAACTATAATTTATTTTGTGCGCCTACATCCCCATATCTTTAACCGCGGGGATGACTGGTAGAAAATGCTTTAGCATTAAGTCCTCCTTTTGTACATTAATGTATTTATGTGTGCAATAAAGAATTAAATATGTAGGTCCTTATTATTTTAGTTTTAAATTTATGATAATATAAAATAATTAGAAACAATCAAATTAAAAATTGTTTAATTAACAATGTCATTTCGATGGACTTGTCTCTATGAATTCTTTTAAATCATAGAACACATTATTCATGAGCCACCTTTTCAGTTTAGTCTTGAATTGCATATTACTAGAAATGTCAGTGACAGCTTTAGGTAACAAATTGTAGATGTGGATAGCATTAATAAAGGTGCTCTTCTCATAAATGGAAGATTTAATGCGAGGTGTAAAGAGGTAATCGTTGCCTCTCATAGTGTTATTTCTGACTCGCATATCAGACCTGCAGCGCGAGTACCGTTCTTGACGATCGTTCTATTTGACATTTAAATCGTATATTTGACATTTAAATCGGTATAATTCGGTATATTCTCAAATTTGTCAAAGTAAATCTGCTATACCGACACGTCAAATTTAGCGACATAGAACGGTACTCGCGCTGCTGTTTTTGAACAAATCTTTATTATTCCTCACAAACAACGAAATTTCATTAATATAAATACCAGTTAGGATTAAAAATTGATTTTCTTTAAATAATTCCCTTAACGTATCATCGCTTTTTTTACTGTAGATGATTATTAAACTTCGCTTTTGGAGTACAAAAGTCTGTTTAACATTGACAGAGTTCCCCAAAAGATAACCCGATAAAAGATATGTTAATAGAGGGTAAATGTTACCATAGTAGGCATTTTTCGCTTATTCATTGGAAGCAACATCGACCAATACCGATAGGGCGTAACAATGGCTGGAGATTATAATACTCGGCAGATGCGATTTCCAGTTTAGATATGGCCCACGATAGCAAAAATTTTCTAGTAATTCTGATTTAAAAACAAAACTATTGAACCGATTTTGATAAAATGTATATAGGACCACCTCTGAAGTTTTACCTACCAAACAAAAAAAAGAATCATCAAAATCAGTTCATAATTGGCGGAGTAATCGCGTAAAATACATACAAAAAAAACAACACAGTCGAATTGAGAACCTCCTTTTTTGAAGTCGGTTTAAAACAGTCACATCATACGGCAAACAGTTTTCACCACATCGCTTGTCGCCAAGTACAGACATTTTCATTCAGGGAGTAGGTGCTTTATCTGAATTATGAAGTCTGCTAAGCAATGACGTATCTTCTAAGTCTTTTACGTCATCAACTTCCCCTTCAATGGGGACAGAGTGAGAGTGACAGTTCAATCAAAATCTGTTTGCAATTTCCCTGTTCATATTTGCTCCAAGATTTTATTATTAAACGATTTTATTCAGATTCGCTTGACGTATTCATTCGCAATGTTCAAACATTATCAATTTGTGTTATTGAATGACGAGTTAGTAGATTTTCGTACGGGCTTTTCACCATAAAGCCCTAAGGGTGTCCGGATAATTGCGACAGTTCTTGAAAGGCTCGATAGAGAAAGATGTGTGTAATATGTCAAACTTTTAGATTTTTGCTTATTACTTCTTTACACTAATATAACTCAACGGATTAGAAAGGATTTTCAACCGACTTCAAAGAAGGAGGTTCTCAATAAGGTAGATGACTGATGTTTATATCGTTGAAACCAATAGCTTTGATGAAGAATTTAAGTAAATATAATGTTTATAAAAAAAAAAAAAACGGTTAATAATGTTCTGATATATGACCGTTTAAAGTTTTTGTTAGAGACAACTCTGTCCTTTTCCCACAAAACAAAAAATGACGTCACGTCTTACTTGTCAGAATAGAATTTATATGGCGTACTGAGAAGCGACGTCACGATTTGCTGTTTCTTCTCTCTGTCTAGCATGATATTAAAATGCTTATAAGTTGCTTATTTTTAATCAGATTTTCATTTTCTTTTCATTAATCAGCTATATTTATGGGCCACATTTTAATAGGCCAATTTAAAAAAAACAGTCTATTCGACAGTATGTTTTTTTTGTATGTATGTTACGCGATTACTCCGCTAATTATAAACTGATTTTGATAATTTTATCGACATCGGTTCAGTAGTTTGATGTTTAAATCAAAATTACTAGAAAATATGAAGATGTCATCTAGGTATTCGAAGTTGGAGTCGGTAGTATTTTTTTGAAAGCGTATTATTGAATTAAGCATTCTCTAGATTGACATGTAAGTGGCTTTTCATTCCGAAAAAATATTAAAGTTTCCGTAGGATAGCAAGTGAAACCACGAGGCGCTTCTTGTTATTTTTTTATTAAAATTGAAGTGTACCACAGATTAGATATTTATGATACTAGTGCGGTAATTTGTTTTTTACAAAGGAGTAGACGAATGGCTTACCATAGTCACGAGTTTGTATAAACCCATACTGCACGAGTGCCATACAACGTTTTACAACAGATTTGCGAGAAAACAGATAACAGAAGTACAACAGATAATGAAACAAACTTTATAAATTTGTTTATAAATATCGGTCGGAAAGTCGCAACTAAATACTTGACACTGGCAAACGCACAAAGTGCGATGGTATAATATTTTTAGGAAGAATGAAGAAAAAAATACTTCGTTCTGAAGTTCGTCTTCGTTTAAACGTTTCTAATATGAGTGTCTTTTCGTGTTGTTTGACTAGGACATGACTGGACTTGTCTGTGAAATACCAATTGTGACTATGACTGTGACTTAAGCTCATTCGACCTGAAAATTATCAAAAACTTGATATATATAAATACTTGCTCTGGCAAATGCACAAAGTGCGACGCCATAATCCTCCTAGGAGGAAAGATGTAATCGCGCGAATTAACAAATGGCACTACGTGCGCGTGGTGAAAATTAGAACTACATCTTTCGACTCATTTTCTTATTGGTATTAAAGTGAGACAAACGTATTGAGCAGAAGCGCATCCAAGGAGGTTCGATAATTCAGCTTATTTGACAGCCTGATAGCTCAGTTGGTAGCATGTCTGCCTTCAGAGCTGTAGGGCGTGGGTTCGATCCCCACCCAGGACAAAAAAATGTTTGTGACGTACATCGATGTTTGTTCTGTGTCTGGGTGTAGTATATATTATAAGTATGTATTTACGAAAAAAAAAATTGTATATAAGTATTCTATCAGCTATCTGGTTTCCATAATACAAGCTTTGCTTAGTATGGGGCTAGATGGCGCTGTGTGTAATAAATGTCCCCCCAATATTTTTATTTATTCTCGTAATGTGTTAATCCTTGGTGGAATTCTTACATATTATTATAGAAATAAAAAAATACCGTAAGGATACGCACGCCGCTATACAACTAGACGTGCGGTAAAATAGGTTTGCCGCACGCCAAACTATTTTACCGCACGCCTAGTTGTATGGTGCGTAATGTTCAACTTTAGAACAGGCTTCGTAAGTGCATTTTTCGAGCAAAAGTGTTGTAAAACATTATACTGACTGTACCCATGCCTGCTTAAATTCGTTAGCCATACAATAGTAACTAAGGAACTACCACCCACGCCTTTAAATTCACGCTCCTAATAACAAATCTGGCTTTCAGCATTTTTATTCCAAACCATATCACAACCTAATTCTTAACCAAAGATTTTCATGCGTTAGAATTTTGGCGGTCGATGGTGCGGAGACGGCGGGCGTGGACGCCGCGGGGGGGCCGTGACCCAGTTCCAGGCCCCCCGCCCCCTCGCGTACGCGCGGGGTCACTGTACTGCAGTTGCAACCTCCCGAATACCGCAGGGTGACTGGACTTATCCCGCACAATGAGATATATCCCATCGTAGAATTGTAGAGCATAAAACAAAATAATGTAGTCAATATTTTTTGTTTTTTTTTTAGCTACATGTGTGCCTTAAAATAGTTTTCAAGGGAAGCTGATATCCAGCTGTAGAAAAAAATATATTTTTGAAAAAAAAAATAGACCTACCTCTAGACTATACCTACAGAAAATAATATTTTAAATACTTCAAAACAAAGAGTACTAAAAGACAATCGACGAAATTATTGATAGGATTAATATACCTTTACCAATTTATAATCAGGTATTTTTGTAATCGGTGCCAGCCAAACCGCTGCGCGGTGCGAAAGTTTGTTGCAAAGGCAAGATTAAACTGTCCTTCTTGGCCGACACCGACAAATACCTGATTATAAATTGCCATCCCCTTCAACCGTCATCTTTGTATATTTATGTTTTGTTTTTGTAGATAAAAAAAAGTGCTAAATCAATTACGATAAAATGTATATGGGACCACTTCTGAAGTATGACCTACAAAACAATACCATACAAAAAAAACATACAGTCGAATTGATTCGATCGCCCATTTTTGAAGTCGGTTAAAAATCATAATATTTTAATAGGCATGATCAGGTCATATTTACACATATTCACTTGTATTAATCCAAAATCAAAAGCAATTTATCAACAATCCATCGCTAAAAGATCAACATTATACCCAGTGTTAAGTAACAACGTGGCGCGATACGTGGTGTAAGGTAAAACGTATGTAAATACGCTTAATCCGCTAGAAACTCATCTCATCCGGTTTCAAGTGAAGCTGTTGACGCTTACGCAGGGATTGGGGCTACTTCATGTTAAAACCCTTTTCTCGCATACGGAGACATGTTAACGCTTTAAAAAAAACAACCGATTACAACTTCGAATACCTGGTTGACATCTTCATATTTTCTAGTAATTTTGATTTAAAAATCAATCTGCTAAACCGATTTCGATAAAATTATGTATAAATTATATATGGGACCACCTCTGAAGTATTACCTTCCAAACAAAAAAAAACATCATATCAGTTCATAATTGGCGGAGTAATCGCGTAACATACATACAAAAAATGTTTTAATAAAAATACATAGAGTCGAATTGAGTACCTCCTTTTTGAAATCGGCTGAAAAGTTACCTCAATTCTTATAGCCTTATAATCATATCAGTTCATAATTGGCGGAGTAATCGCGTAACATACAATCAAAAAATGTTTAAAAAAAAAACATAGAGTCGAATTGAGTACCTCCTTTTTGAAATCAGCTGAAAAGTTACCCCAATTCTTCATTATTACTCAATCATTAAACTCGACAGTTTAATATTGTTTTGATGGGTAACAAAAAAAAAAGATTTTTAGCGAATTTTTCGACTCTAGCCACTTAGAATTTACCTAGAATTTTAAATTGAATTGATCAAAATGTTACCGTGCATTAAAATGTAAAATCTCATTCAATTTAACCGATGTTACTTTACCATACACGTAAAGGTTGCTACCGTGCTTGTAGAAATACTATGTAACTCGTAGACGTTGCTACGAAACTCGTAGATGACGATACGAAACTCGTAGCCCCATCTACAAGTTTCGTAGACAACCGTTTTGTGATGTCTCGCTGTAGGAAATATGGAAACATTGTGTTACAGATAAAGTTTTGAATAGAACTTAATTTTGTTTAGAGTAAAAGCACTGAATTTGCGTATGAAACAACTTTCTGTACAGACGCGAAATATTCCTTCTGGAAGATTTACACTACTTCATATTTATTTAATTTACACAAATTCGAAACAAGATGTATGTACATCTGCTAAATAAAAAGTACCATGACGTAATATATATTTTTTGTATACTTTCAATTGACAAGACGAGCAAGACGTTCGCGTGGTGGTAAGCGTCACGCCTGCCGCTAAGAGTAGCAGTGCCAGAATTGTTAACTTGCTAACACAATCCTGCGCCGCGCTGCACTGCGCTCGTCTCCCTGAAATATTATATGCTAAATCTCTTCATACCCAGTAGTTTATCTGGTAACATTGCCTTTCAAACCGGAACACAGTAATGCTTGCACTCTACTGCTTGGCGGTTGAATAACTGGCAAAGGTGTGGTACTTCCCCAGGCGGACCCTGCAGTAGAGTCCTACCACTACCGAAATTAAACTAATACAGTCATACAAAAATGTAACTAGAACGTGCCTAGCACGACTACATACTTACGTTCAACTTAACCCAAATACACACACACAACAATCACACTTACACTAAAAGCTTAGCTGTCAACAACTTTTCAATCTATCATGCCTTCGTTAAAAAGTAATAAATGAAAAAAAAACGACAAACAGCGCGTAATCTATCTTACGTGACTTTTTCAACCTCCCACGTTTGCAAAGCAATTACATGACTAACGCAACCCTATCCTGTAACGAACAACCCTAATGCATAGCAAAACATTACAAATACATCATTTAACAAAGTAAATAGAACCTAGTATCAAAGTCATAAGAAACATTTTTCAATTGACTTGGGCAAAGTTAACAGTGTTTGCACACGACTTCAACAAACAGCGCAAGTCCGCTCCGTTGTCATTGCGATCTGTGATTTATTTTTGAATGATAAGAGTCATTTTTCAGCGTTACGTGCAGATTGTTGTGACGTTTATTCAAAGACCGTTGTCGTCGTGGCGAGCGATAATAGAGTTTCTGTCTGAGGTACGTCATGCAATATCTTCAGCTTCAGAGGACATATTGGTAGTAGTAATGAATATGAATTAGCTTCGGAGGTTAATAGAAACCGTAGAAGCTGTTGATATGTTATTTAAATTCTACAAAGACGGCATAAAATATTTTCATGTTATTTACCTATTGTTACTCTTATTCTAGACTAGCTGAAAACCCGAGTTGACCCGTCAGACGTTAACCTGTTAGAAATAAAAATAGAATTACGCAATCTATCATTCGAATCGTGAGTTAGGTCTGAAGTTCATATAAAAATCAAAATTTCCGGGAATCTTTTCCAATGTTTATTTTCATGTACAGGGTTAGTTCTAATCAGTTAGCATCCTTTTAAGAGCATATTCTGTACATCAATACAAACAACTTTTACTATGGGGTCAACATTGAAACCGCAAAAAGAAAACAGCTGGTCCATAGATTTTGCCCAAGGTGGATTAACTTTTTGTATGGAATAGCTGATACCTAATTTTATTGCGGTTTCAATGTCGGCCCCATAGTAAAAGTTGTTTGTTTTTGATGTACAGAATATGCCCTTAAAAGGATGCTAACTGTTTAGAACTAACCCTGTATACCTAACCAATTCAGGCTTTTACGAACATTTTAAAACAACAAATAACCAAATCAGTCCAGCCGTCTCAAGCGAGTCGCTTACCAGCACGTACTTTATTTATCAATTTTTTAAAGAAAACAGATGATTAGCAGCGGTCAGCGGAGTCCCAACCGTACACGACACATTTTTTCGGGATAGAAATAGACTATTCAAAATTAAACCTAGGCCAATAACATTCGTATCAAAATTCATTCAAAACCTTTGAGCTGTTACATTGTTATTTCGGAACAAATATAAGCACACACACAAAAAAAACATGTTTGTTCATACAAAATGGATCACGAGATCTTACATGTATGACGAATTTTATTTTGGATAAAGTTAAACAAAAAAAAAATATGTTCATCCAATTTTTTTACTTTTTTCCAAAGTATTGTTCCCCTCTGATGTGCAAATCAACTACTTTAAGTAATATTGCATCTTTATGAAACAAGTTGTGTCGTGTTAAATTTTAATTTAATGACAGTGCCAGCCATACTAAATTGCCATCTTTACTGGTCTAAACAGCACTTACTTTTAACTTTAAAATACCCCGTGTAGCTCTAGATTCAAGGCCCTCATTATTCTAGTCTCGTCTCCTCGGAATACCCTCCAATAGCCCAGTTAAGTTCAGAAACTTTGAATAAATCATTTCGTTGGCCGATAAGGCACATTCCGATTGGTCTAGACTCGATGGAGCAATCGTTCAAGACAAATCTAATATTTATACCGTTCAGAACGCCATGCGCAATAAAATAATAAAACTCAAATTGCATTTTAATGAAATGCAAAATGAAATGTGTGTAATGTTCACCAATATTTATTTATGAAATTAAATAATTGTATGTTGTTTATATATTTTTACGCCTTATTTTACAAACGTAGAACCGAGCTTTAGGGTCAAAGTTTTACGTCTAAAAAGTGATGAATATAATAAACTCAGTTCATATCAATCCTCTGCTGGACATAGACCTCTCCAGGACCAGACCGGAATCGCTTTGGATCTAGGCACGTCATTTTTTTTATAGTTGATTGTGATTGGAATACGTTACCTGTTGTTTTAATTGATAAACCAATTTACGTCTAGAAGTTTTAAAAAAAAATGTCTTAAGAAATTTTACGGGCGAAGCATGCAAGAAGGTAGAGCACGCATCACATCAAGTAGAAAATATGCACTAAGTACCAAACGGATATTCCGGCAGCTTCACTTGGGAGCTAGATCTTATTCAATGCTAAGTTTGTTTACCATCTTAGATAACCTCATCACTCAACGACAGACGGGATATGGTAAAACACTAGCCTGTCAAGCTTAAAAAAGCTTTTAAGATTTGGTATGCAGACCAAAATCTGTGTAAAACTATTGGTTTTAACACAGGGTTCGACCCACAGAAAAGCGAAGGCCCTAATTGTACTTCTCTCTACAGTGGTTTGATCAGTATAAGCATTACTGAGCTACATACGAGTACACTAGTGCTGTTGAGATAGATATCCCACCAACTTAAGCTTGTAAAGGCGTGAATCACACCAGGCTTTCCCCTGTTACCCACGCTATAACAAAGCTATTCTAGAGTAAACATCTGAAGCTTTCCTTTCACGACCACTCCCATCAATTTCAATTCGTTCATGCATATTCGAATCAAAGCAGCGGTGACGCCCCGGAAAAAGCTCTACTCCACGTGAGGACCCATATATCCATCCTACATACAGATAACACGACACAGAGCATGAAAATTTCCGCTCACATTTACGAACACTCGCAAGAAACGAAATCATAAAAAGATTTTCTAAGATCTGAGGAGAGTAAACTTCGCTCTGATCTCCAATTAACGAACCTTACAGAATAAAAAAAAGACAATTCAAGACGTACATTAAAAGACGTTCGGGTCGGCATACAACGGCTCCCAGATCGATGGTGAAACGTACTCCTAATCGATATGGCCGTACAACCGCCTCAATGGACTGCGCGCGCCGGCAGACTTACGTAACGCGCAGAAATGACACCTGTTGCTTAATACTACCACCCATTTATAATCCAGCTCAAGTTAAAAGTCCTTTGCATGTTCACGCCGCGCCAGTTCAGTGGCAGCATTAAATTTGGGCGGATAATAGGAGTCATTGCACCGCAGCAACCTTCGGCACTGCACTCAAGGGTGCATAGTAGTCGGTTGTCGTATATACACTATGATAATGATCTTCGTTAGCGTTATTGGTAGACGACGACGTAATAAAGGGTCAGCTTTGTAGTGAACCACGCGGTCACAACTTTCTTACAAATAGTTAAGAACTCGAGCTAAATTATTGTTCTATGTACTACGACGGGTTACGTTGACCTAAGAAAACAAAATGGGGACTAAGAAAGTGCTTCATATTTTTACAGGCATTTAAATCACTTGAGTGGTTCCTTGAGGGATTTGCTAAATAAATACGGCCGTCTTCATTCTCTTGAATAATGTTTACTGACTTGGTAATCAAACAAGCAATAATGATATTCATGACACCTACGTTCGGTTCTATTTACAGAAATATCGTAACCTTTTTGCGTAAATACCTACCCATTGACATTTACATTGGATTCACAAAACGAAGCGGTGATCCCTTGAGATAAGTGACATTTTCTGTAAATTATGCCAAAAAAATGGTTGCCTTTTTACAGAGTTTTCAACAGACTTCAAAAAAGGAGGTAAGTTTTTTTTATTTTGTATCGGGATTACTCCGCCAATTATAAACTGATTTTGATGATACTTTTTATGTTTGGTACTTAATAATACATCAGAGGTAGTCCCATATACATTTTAACGAAATTGGGTTCAATAGTTTGGTTTTTAAATAAAAATTACTACAAAATATGAAGATATCATCCAGTTATTCAAAGTAGAAGTCGTTTTTTTTTTTAAAGCAAATTATTGTTTCAGCCATGTTATTATCTCATCATAATCAGTCTATCATAGTCCACAGCTGAACTTAGGCCTCTTCCAAGGTACTATACCCAGCCTCAGCTTTCCACTGCCAGCTATGTACGTATACGTTCTACGTATAACGTCACTCCATCAAGTCGAGGGAGTCCTATTCTACGTTTGCTGACTCGTGATATCTATTCTAAAATACGTTTACCTCGACGGTTATCGTTTCTGCGACAGATATGACCAAAGCCAGCTTACTAATACGCTGAGCTGTGTCGGTTACTCTAGTTCTCTGGCGCATTACTCCGTTTCGGATACTATCCCTTAGAGAACCGCCAAGCATAAGTCTACCCATGCTGAGCGACTTTGTCGTGATCCGATCCAACTGTGTATTACAACTGTGTAGTGTGGTACCTGCCAACCCCGTTTCAAACATTAATATTAATATTTTATCTCCTTTTGCATAGATAGATAGATAGATTAACTCTTTATTGCTCACAGCAAAGAAATATACATACAAAAGATTAAATAAATTAAATACTAGTGCACAAATGGCGGCCTTATCGCTAAAATCGATCTCTTCCAGGCAACCTTAGGATGGAGAAAAATTATGAACACGAAAAGACGGGGTGTGCTGTAAAGATGAAATTCCTACGAACCGTAAACATACTTACAATCTAATACTAATACATAATATTATAATAACATTTGCATAAGTAATTTAAGCATATTTTACACTACAGGTACACTATACAATAGAGGTTGGGAGATTACAACGAGCAAAAATGCAGACAGCGAATTAAAATTATGCACTTAGAGTTGGCGCGAGACCAAACACCGGAATATTGCATATTAAAATAAACTCAGAGCACGGGTAATTTGTTTTCTGATTTCATAGGAAATCTTTTATTTTTGTAACACGTTATAAGTTCGCATTTCAACCAACTCGCATGTTGGTAAGCGACTATCAAAGAAGTCAAAGCGACAAGTGTCAAACTACCAGTAGTGACACGGGTAAAAAAAAACTTCCCTTGGTACTACTGGATCGCTTGGTAGTACTACGGGGTATTTTTTTACCCGTGGTACTACTGGCAGTAAGACTGGTAGTACCACGGGCAATAAACGCAATAATATATATCAATATCAATACATAGTATAAAGGAAGTCGCCCTCCGCGTCTGACTGTTTGTTTATCTTTTAACTCCTTCTAAACCACGCAACGGAGTTTGAAACGGTTTTTACCATCATGTAGATATTTTTTCCGGAAGGTTTATAATATGTAAAGTACATCCTATTGAGTAAATCAATCAATCAATCCTATTGCGGGTGCAACTCACCAGCGACCCAGGGTCGCTGGTGAGTTATAAAGTACTCGTTTCTTTCTTTAAGGAATCGCAATTTAGATCGCGGTTTCTGTTCAGATAGAGCAAATATGTACCCGTATAATTTATTTTTGTTTTACCACAACTGACAAAAAACTGGGTGACAGACATAACAGCTACTTATGAGCTGCTATGTTCATTAACTGTAGGATAAAATATTGTTAGGATTTAAAATTGTATGGCTTTTAAATATTATATCCAATGAATATTAGGAGCAGTGATGGTATGTGTAGTAATGTTATGTAGATTTACCATTAGGATGACTGATTATTAGGAATAAAAACAGTATGGAATATATAATTAAAATGAAAAATTATGATGATGAAAATTTGTAAGGGAATTATTAGGGACCCTACCAACTGGGATATAACTAATAAGGCAGTCAAGATGTGGTATAAATATTTGATGTATCTTTTTTGACGCTTACAGAGATGTGTTATAATATTGAATGTGTGTACAAGTATCAGCCTGTGGCGTCATAGCTCTCAAACAGATGAACCGATTTCGATTTAGTCTTTTTATGTTAGAAAAGTGACTTGATCGAGAGAAATTGTAATTTATATCATGCTGTACGTGGTGCTCTTTGATTCTATGTATTCTATGTATGGAGAGTTAAGACTATATTTTTAGATAGTTTTTTGTTTGAATAAGTACGTTGTACTTTAACCGTCTTATGCATAAAACACTAAAACCTATTTTAGTTAAAAAGTATTTTGTCAATCTCTTTCGAGTTACGAATTAAGTTTGAAAAAAGAAGACAATACACTTTTTAAATTAAATCAGCTTTAAATATACGTTTTGGTGTTTTAAGCATAGCACGGTAAGAGTATGTATACTTTAACGTTACTTATATTGCAATCATCATCATCAGCCCGGAGACGTCCACTGCTGAACGAAGGCCTCCCCCTTAGACCGCCACACTGTACGACAACCTGCCATTTGCATCTACCGGTTGCCCGCGACTTTTACAATGTCGTCGGTCCACCTAGTGGGAGGCCTTCCAACGCTGCGTCTTCCGATTTGCGGTCGCCACTCAAGAACCTTTCTTCCCCATCGGTTACCAGTATATTGCCAAAAGATTTTGAAAGTAGGTTAAAATTTCCTTGCCACGTTGGAATAACTTTGCCAGTGTAAACCATTGACGGCCTTACTTAAAAAAACTTTTCAACCGTTAGTCACTGCTTAAGATGTTCTGCCATCTTCTGTCTGACGTGAAGTTGCACGTGCTAGAAAAGGACAGAGAAGTTTAAGCAGTGACTAAGAGAATCGAGATTATTTTAGGTAAGGCTGTGAGTATCTAGTCCAAACACTATCTAAGTAAAAGTAGAATTGAAATCACTGAATATCAAGGCTGTCGCCGGTCTAGACGAGCGGCGACGGTCGACTGGGTTAGACCAAAGACCATTATTAATATGTATATATTACATGCAATAACATTTGATGTTTATGCAGATGCCAGATTGCCTTCGCGCACGTTTTACTGAACATCCAAAATGTTTTTTTTGTACATACTTACTGAATTATTTTGAACAAGGTTGTTCATAACTTATAATACGCTCTTAAAAAAAATAGAACCGACTTCAACTTCGAATACCTGGCCCCCTAGCACGCGCCGAGGAGTAATTGGTCTTTCCCCATGCGGGAAAGTGATAAAAGCTAGAATATGGGTACGTCTGTCTCGTTTACGCGGGGAAAAAAGAATGGATAGACGTATCATGGCTCGCGTGCTAGGCGGGCTGGATGACATATTCATATTTTCTAGTAATTTTGTTTTAAAAACCAAACTGAAAAGAATCATTAAAATCAGTTCATAATTGGCGGAGTGATCGCGTAACATACATACCAAAAAAAAAACATACAGTCGAATTGAGAACTTCCTTTTTTGAAGTCGGTTAATAATGTATTTTGTTCAGGTATGGATAAGTACTACTAAGTACCTCCCTAAAATCTTAGTTCAGATGACCTATACATTTGTCCAAGATCGTGTTTTACATATATTTTTTTAAATTGAAATATAGTGTTTTATAACTTTGAACTTCAAACGATATTCGGTGCTTTTTGTACTGAGTGCTAATGGAAAATTTCAGGTAGCTTTTATAAAACAAAAGCCTGTAAAGTTCACGTCAATACAAAGCAGAAACACTCAAACCGCAAAATAATGGTTTCATTTGAACTTCATCACGCCAAATACGACGCGTTTACTTTGATGCGGTTAATTTATTCCCAACGTATACCTATTTACATGACAAAAGGCTTGTGTTGTAAACAATGCCTACAACTTTGCTGGAATTCCTTTGCCGAAAGGGTTACATTATCAGACTCCTCTAACTTCTGGTAGAATCGCGAGTATTAAATGTTTATATAGATCTTAAGCGCCGCTTTGGGTGCTTTAATGGCAAGGTTATTCAAATAAAGATATTTTGACAGGTGTGGGGTTAATAAAAGCGTATACAGCATGGCATCAAATGAAACTGCCTGCCTGAAAGACAGCCTGATAGCTCAGTTGGTAGCATGTCTGCCTTCAGAGCTGTAGGTCGTGGGTTCGATCCCCACCCAGAACAAAAATGTTTGTGACGTACATCGATGTTCTGTGTCTGGGTGTAGTATGTATTATAAGTATGTATTTACGAAAAAAAAAATTGTATATAAGTATTCTATCAGCTATCTGGTTTCCATAATACAAGCTTTGCTTAGTATGGGGCTAGATGGCGCTGTGTGTAATGAATGTCCCCCCCAATATTTATTATAAACTAAGTTAGTGCCTTTGAAACACAACAGAATAATGAAGTTTCAGTATCTGAGAACAAAAATCCAAATAACCAAAGCACATAATTTGATACTCAAGATAATACGTTGGAAAGCTAAAACTCGACAATTCCTTACTCCACGCCATTAATTTCGTAGCAACAAATGTTACAGGCGGTTTGTTATACAGGGTTACTGGTAACTCGACGTATTCCCAGCGGGATCAGATAGGGGCTAACATTTCAATTCCAAATATCTCGAAAACTATTAAGTTTCGGCCATACATTGGGAGGCTTAAATTTGGTGCATGTTAGCCCCCCCTTCCCCCCTATCTGGCCCCGCAGGGAATACGTCGTATTACCAGTTACCGTGTATGTATTTCAATTATAAATAAATCTAATATATGGATTCCACTCATTAATAATTCCCTTTCTTTCGTCACCAAACACGATATATTACGGCGAGGTTTTTTCGGAGTTGCTTATTCAAACAAAAACAAAGTATAATCCTTACATGTACTAACATAAACACATGCATACGGCTGTCGGTATGTTCGTAGTCGTTCATACTACTTGTATGTATTCTCATTTTGCTAAGTATATTACTATTTGTATTTGTATTATATCCAAACTTATTTTAGATTTTGCTTCTATAATCATAATGCATTGAGCAGATATAGTAAGATTTCATTGTGATTTATTCTGATGCATATGTCTGGCTTTAGGTAATATTTTGGATGAATTTCGTTTCATTATAGTGTTTGGAAAAGATAAAGAGGGGTGGATTACAGTACACCACAGATAAAATAATACTATACTAGTAATTACTATGAAAACTGACATGTTTTTGACACATTTTTGTTCTGCCCGTCGAGTATGTTCACTCCTTGACAAAGGTCACCAGATGTTACTGAAACGACAGTCGAAGCATCCGTGAGTCCGACGTGAGTATACAATGTGTAACAAAAAGGTGCAACTATACTGAAGAGTATGTACGTACTCATCATTATGAAGAACTTTTACTATAGGGTCAACCATGAAATCGCATTTTTTTTTCGCGATTTCATTGTTTTCATTGTTGAACCTTTTTGTTACACATTGTATAAATAAAACTAAAATTTTATCATGGATATTCATGAAGAGCTGATATTTATATCACTGCTTAAGGATTGGTCCATTTTTATAAAAATAATGATTAGTAAAATGCTCCTTTGTGCTTAGTGCTACCGTTCTGCATACCTGTTTACTTTGGTCACTATTGAAATATTTCTACCCGGCTAAGTAAATAAATAAATAAATAAATATCGATGTACGTTTTCACACAGCGCTATCAAAAGTGTGGGATTACCCATGACGGTTAGGTGTGAAATCCATAGGATTATGTGAGTCACCGCCTCATGTTTCTTGAGTAATTCACGTACCAAGTGAGTCAGAAATCTGTTAAGAATGCACGACTTACGTTGTTGAGTAATTGAAAGCGTTTCATTGATCGTTTCCGAGGAAAAGTGAAGGATTTCTAAGCCGCTTATCGACTTGTTTTACTTTGAAACCTTTCCGAGAAGAATCTTAACAAACGGTTGTGAATTTAAATCGTAAGAGTTTTTGAGTAGAACAAAAAAGAAATAAGTAAGTTAATGGAGAATAATATTTGTTCTTTGATTTGTTATTAAAAGTGATTCACATTACCCGGGCCAGAGAAGCTCTGATAACAAAGATTACGAAAGATGCGCTATAGCGTAATAAAACAATGTTAAAAATGTCCCCCGTGCCGTCATGTTTACGAGTTGCGCCAATGACCCCGTGCCGTCATGTTTACGAGTTGCGCCGGAGTGCGAAAGAAGATAGCACTTTTATGAGAGTAAAAGGGACGTCTCGCTTAGTGCATGATCGCTGACAGGCGAGACAGTCCCTGGGGCCGTTTTCACGGGACAATCTCCCTCCTTATATATATATATATATATATCATTGGCTGATACTGATATTTAAGGTTGATGCACATTACCAGACAAGGAGAAGCTAGCAGTGAACTCCAGGATATACGAGGCTAGTTTTTCAAGCCAAGATAGCAAGATAGTGTTATAAAGCTAGCACGCTAGCAGCTTAGAAGTGAAGCTAGTTCTGTTTACACCTAGCCAAAGCTGCTAGGTTGCTAGCTTTATAATACTATCTTGCTATCTTGGCTTGAAAAACTAGCCTCGTGTATCCCGGAATTAAGGCTAAGTTGAATTCTATAACGTGTCATAAATAGTAGAATATTAACAGGATAACGGAGAAGAATGTAGTATAAAAGTTCAGCCCTACTACTTATTGATATCATTTTTGTTTTATTTATACGGGTATACTCACGTTTAATTAAATCGGATACTCCGACTATAGTTTCGATCACATCCGGTGACCTTTTTCAAAGAGTGAAAACAGAGCCCGACGCGCGTGCAGCTGCGTCCTGCTTAGCTGCTTAGTTTATTGATATCGGTCAGAAGCATTTTAGTTATTTATAATTTTTTACATACATACATACAATCATGTCTTTCTCAATGTTGCGGCAAGTAGGTCTACTACGTCTTTTCACTTGCTAGCTTGCTACGATCCTGAGACACGCAATATTTCGCTTCTACAGCTTTTATGAGCGTTTCCATACACGCTCGTCGCTCATGGGTAGTTTTTACCAGGGGCCGTACCGTGAACTTTTAGCGGGACCGAATAGGTTCAGCTGCCGACACTGGGCGACCGCGAACCTTATTGCGAGGCGATAAATTCACAGTCTCGCAGCGTCAGCAGCTGAGCGTATTCGGTCCCGGAATAAGCGTTCATAGTAGGTTCCTAGTCTTTCAATAAAACGTCGTTTAAATGCTAGTGATTGTTCGCCTACGTCGACCCTTAAAGACTAGCATACACACCTACACACCTAGCCTTATGTTTATGTTTTGGTAGCATGACATATTTAGCCTTTTTAATTGTCCACTGCTGGACTCTAGGCCACTTGTAGTGGTAGGACACTAATACAGAGTCCGCCTGGGGAAGTACCACACCTTTGCCAGTTATGCAATCGCCAAGCAGTAGTGTGCAAGCATTACTGTGTTCCGGTTTGAAGGGCAATGTTACCAGAGAAATTACTGGGTATGAAGAGGCTTAACATATAATATATCAGGGTGACGAGCGCAGTGCAGTGCGGCGCAGGATTGTTTGCAAGTTCACAATTCTGGCACAGCAACTGTTAGTGGCAGGCGTGACGCTTACCATCAGGTGAAAGAATTGCTCATCAAAAAAAAAACCTTCGAGCCCTCGAAGGGCGAATGGACCATATTCACCACGCTGGCCCAGTCGCGGGTTCGTAAATTCACACACGCGATTGAATTTCTTCTCCGGACTTTCAGGTTCCCTCACGATGTCTGCTTTCACTGAAAAGCCAGTGGTATGAGTATCCATACATAAACTCCAAAGAGCTCATTGGTACGGGCCTGGGTTTGAACCCGCGACCTCACGATTACAAGTCAAGCGGTCTGCCGATTAGGCTACTACGGCTTCTGTTTTGTTTATCTTTTACAAGGGTTTTGTTGTTTTATGTTTTGTTTTGTTTAGTGTTTTTGTTTGTTATTGTTTTTTGTGTGTTGTGTTTTGTGTTTAATAGAACTATAGTGAACAACCGTGATAGTTTAAAACAGTGGTTTAAATGTTTTAAAGTTCAAAAAGCCTGTGTCTTGCCAACCAAATTTTCAATTTCTCCTAAAAATTCCACCCATGTCACAAAAGTACTCCTAAGTCTTCTTACATCTAAGTGTGCCATTAATAGCACTTTGCTTACTCCCCACGTCTGTCCCATTATGAAGTTTTCAACACGTTACGTTCATCTTTTGGTGGGGTGCTAACTAAATTGACGTTACGTACAACGGCCAGTATAATAGTCGACTTGTAAAGGTTTAAATTGTGCTGTACTGCACACGATATAGGGCTTAAGTTTGACTGCATTGATTTTTGGTCGATCTGATATCAAGCTGACACAGTAAGCATGCTCTTACTCTAACTAAATAATGAATGTATCGAATGGCCCAATAATTTCACTATAATTTACTTTATTTAAATTGATTGAAGCTGGAGTTTTTTTTTTTACACTCAAGTGACGAGACGAGCAAGACTTTCGCCTGGTGGTAAGCGTCACGCCTACCACTAACAGTATAGCAGTGCCAGAATTGTGAACTTGCTAACACAATCCTGAGCCGCACTGCACAGCGCTCGTCACCCTGAGATATTAGATATTAAATCTCTTCATACCCAGTAATTTCTCTAGTAACATTGCCCTTCAAACCGGAACACAGTAATGCTTGCACACTACTGCTTGGCGATTGAATAACTGGCAAAGGTGTGGTACTTCCCCAGGCGGACTCTGCAGTAGAGTCCTACCACTACAGAACCTGTCAAGTCCTGCGTAATGTCAAAAAATTAATATTACTACGGTAATGTGGTGTAAAAGGCATCATATATTTAGTCACACACCTTATAAGGGGTGGGTACAAGTGGCATGTGCAGAAAACTAGTTCTTCATGATTAACATACTAGAGTTACAAGGTAATGGTGTTTGACCACAGCTGACTTGATGTAAAGTGACTCTTAGGCGAAGCTGCCGGAATACACGGTTTGGTGCTTCGCGGCAAGTTTTCTACTTGAGGGGAGGGGGTGTTAAATTCAAGTAGAAAGTAACAAACCATGCTGATTTCTTCATTTCTTTCACCGAACTTGAATCCACGTTCATAGAGTTTTTGTTTAACTCTGTATAAAACCTATTGTCCTAATCTATGCTCTTCATACATCTAATAGGAATTGTACAGGAAAAGAGCCTTTGATGTGTTATAAATAAGGGTCATATTACGAGTTAAGGTGCGGGCGCTCATTAAGCCGACTTCACGTGTCGCAAGCAGATGTTTGAGCCACGCCCGTTCGCGCTTAAACTCTACAATTTATGTTATACGAACTTTCCGTGGACGAAAACTTTTACTTGTAGTTTCGTTGGAAATCTATACAGTTTAGATTAGAAATAAAGTTATTTAATATTAACTCGTTAAAACCAGTGTTAGGGTTAGATCACCGCGCGCTCCTATCTCGCTCGCACTTTTTAATACTTTTGAAGATATAAAATCACTGAACATAGTTATGAAAAATCGACTCAATGAAATTGCTGAGGATGCTAACTTTAATAAAGATTTTCAATGATTTGACATATTAAAAAATATTGAAATAAGCGAGTAAAATAGCGACAGTATTCTGGAACTTAAGCGACATCAATATCAGTAATTCAGTATAAACATTTTCTGACTTTGTGTTACCAGCAAGACGAATTTTTATACTCGTAGTAAAAAACATCTAGCATTTTTTTTATAATACTTAATAATAACATTAAAACTACTTGTATCTATACAAATAGGATAGATAGTTAGATGTTTAATTTATCTACGATTTTTAAGGTGCAGATAACGTTAAAAAGGTAGAAAAAAAAGGAATTGCAAATTAAAATTTCAGCGAACAATAAAGGCAATTAATCACATCAGCAGGGCAGTATGCATCATCATAAAATTGCCTCTCTAATTGACAGATAAGTGAAGCGGCAACCAAGGCTTTTAGCCATTACCGTCACACCGACCCGCCGGTCGGTACACTCAGCTTCACAAGTTTAATACAGAAAAAAATTAAAAGTTACTTGTTCCTACATAACCGGCTATTTCCCGCGATTTTATAGTTTTCCAAAAACAACAAAATTGCGGGAAACTCAATATTCTCTATTGACAATAAATAGCGATTTATATTTATGTGATCACTGTAAAAGTAATTAATAAAATGCATTTTTTCCGATATAATAATGTTTTACCCAACAATGGAATAGGGCGCGGCTTTTAACGGTCAAGTTATCTCAAAGGCGATCGATATTCAAATCATGCAGGTCAACAATATTTTCTACTGTACTGTTGTGTTAAAAATAATTCTACAACGGCCCAAAATAGTATCACGGCATGATGGAAGATATACCTTGTAAGAAGACGCTGATACTACCTATACACAGATACTAAAAGGACCGTCGGGAAAACTAATTATTTTCGTCGGAAAAATGCCGTGCCAGAAAGCTTGTCGGAATTTTTAAACAGACTTTTTTATGTTTTCTGCCATAAATAACAACGGTTTTAATTTGATACATTAAACACAACAATCATAAATGGTTTTATTGCTGTTCTTGGGCGGGGCGGACGTTATTTTAACTGTGGTTTAATATTAATTAGGCTGTATAACGACGTTGGATTAGTGGTATACGGTTCGGTGGTTCGTTTCCTTGATTCGCATTTCAGTGATCAACTGATAAAGTAGTTGTAACTCTGCTAAGACTTCAACATTAAAATGAGTTTCAAACGCCTCATAGAATCATCATTTCCTGCCTTAATCTTCCCAGTGGCACAGAATAAATAATAGTACTCCGTACAGAAAGTTCACTCCGCAAAGGAATTGAAATAAATAAGGACTCTATCTACTAGGCAATAAAGTAGCAATTCAACTCGCACAGCGCTGGATACAGCTCGCTATATTCACCTAGATATACCGCTCTCTTTCTATCACGTATGCTCCGTTACGTGTGACGAGGCTAGCGTGCAGGCGGCCACTGACTTCAGCCTTACATTGTCCTCCCGGACGGAGTGCCGGCCGAACATACCTAAACTGCGGAGTGACACCCCCTGCCAGTGGTTGCCGCGCTTCCAGGATCGTAGCAAGGATTCCGCTTGTAAATGGCTTCTCGTCTCAGTATTAATAATAGAAAGAGCGGTCTACAAGCAAAAGAATCATCTGATGGTAATCAAACCACACTTGCGAAATTGATGTTTTCGATGCGTTGCCACCCCCGGGTAAAGTCTATGGACGCCTATTTCTAAACGCCCCATATTAAAATGCTGTAGCTGTGTACCTTCGCAAGAAGGCCATTCCGTATCCTAAATGTATGCAGGAGTGATCGTTAATACCGCACGGTGTAGGATTATCAAATTTAAAAATGCACAGGTTAGCCTTTTGACAGTGACGGGTAGTACAGTAATGGAACTACGACGGAAGAATAAGGACAAAAAGCCACAGTTCCATTTAAAACAGCAAAACATCATTTATTTTCGTAAAGAAGTGTTTCTTTCCGTCTCGTTACTGTCCCGTAATTAGGAAACGAAATAGACGATTCAACCTTCAACAAGCTAATACTCCTAAGTGAGATGGAGCATCCGTATATCCACTTCGCAGACCCTCTGTGTACAGATCACACATAAAGAGACTCGGAACAAAACGCTTCGTCTTAAATCACAATAGTCTCTCGGTCTGTCGCCTCACCAGTTTCCACCTCCTCGGCCCACCTCCCCCTTTCTGTGAGCGTCGCCTAATGAGAAGCGTTGGAACCTAAAATTTGGTGCCAACTCGAACTCTAAAGAGCTCTAGACGTTGAAGCACTACAGCTTAAAAACCTTAAACTTGGCAAACGAATATAAACCCTGTTGCTCGACGACTAGAACCGATGTGACAGCGTGAAGTATCTGTGACAGACTTGAGTGGCAAACAGCTATATTGCTATATTGATAGAATTTTTACGGTCTCATTTTAAAGACGCTTTTATGAGCGCTGTAACCCGATTTTTCAATCGGGAAGGGACGCTTGTTTTACGTTACTTTGCATTCTGGGACATGTTTGTGAGACTTGCCGTAAAACAAAATAAATAAGACTTCATGATCGATCACTAGTTTTCTATGACGTAATTTCACCTAGTTCTGAGATGTAGGACAACAAGACTACTACGTATAGTAAAGTAGACATTTTATGGCCATCGTCGAGTACTCTTACATATAATTATAATGATTATAATAATCAACCCCTTTTTCATTAATTTTACAGTACCTAAACCACAACAATTTTTTAAACTTAATCTGTCTTTACAGTTTTTCAATCATAAGTTTAAATTTATGTGTTTATATGTGTGGGTTTAAGTGTATATTCAAAGTGTATTTATGTTTATGGGGTATTTCAATTTTGATTGTTACTTGCCCTAAAATAAAATCACTGCCCATAATCAGTAACCACTAATCATTAGTCATATATGATTACTTTACAATAAGTGTTGTACGATTAAATTCCCATGAAAACCACTATATAGGCAAACGCTAATGGTTTAATAATTGCTACAAACTGCCATATCGACAGCCACCAACATTTCAAGATAAGATACATTGGTTATTTTGTCTGATAACCGATAAAACCGAAATCGAATGAACAAAATATATACTTAGGATCACGATGTAGCAATACGTTGTAAGACTAATGCCCGTTTTCACCAACGAACCCTTAAACACCCCCTTACTAAAGGTCCCTTAACCTGGGGGACTCCTTAAATCAGCCCCTTACCTAAATTCTTTTTCACCAAGATGAGGGATACTTAACTATGGGCCACTTGTCTAGGTGACAGATTGTGTATGATTATGACGTAGTTCGAGTTACCGAAAACCGTACATTTACCGATAATATTAATGATTTGCATTTTATTGAAAAATACATGATGATAAATCATAAATACAAAAAAACCACTTAAAATGGAAAATAATATCATGCTATTTTCATATTTGCTGGCTGAATATCATAGGATGCCAATGCCATTTTATTAAAAAAGTGAAAAGCATGATGGGCATTTTGGTAATCATGTCGAATCAAGATAACACATACATAGATGACTAGCTCTTTTCAAGGGAGAAAAAAAATTCTATGACGACAATTCCGTAATAATTGTCCGTCTTGAAATATACTTCTTAGGACGACATAGTTTTTTTTTTAAACATATCTCCGGTTCGGCTTGACCGATTTTGATGATGTTTGCGCAGATTTTACCCTAACCTAAATAAATAAATAAATCGGTTGACGTTTTACACGGAACGTCTAGCCCCAACCTAAGCAAAGCTTGTACCTACTATGGAAACCAGATAGCTGATAGAATACTAATATACTTGTTTTAACGAAAATGAAAATCAGAATTTATTTTTAGTTAATTTAAAAAGAAATTCTGACCGTATTTTTTTTTTAAATAATCGTGTCTTTTGCGATCTAGTAAATTTCTGTTTGCGATAAACATGAGCCCGTCTGAATAAACTTTGATTAGAAACTAGATCCACATTTTCGATAGCTTCTAAGCTCTGAATAAAATCGTCCACTTCGCGTAAAATTAACACGTAATACACGTTCAACAAAAATATGAAACTGTCACTTAGCTCTAAGTTGCCGAATATTGGCCCCTTATATTTAAGAGCCACCTTAGCAACATAGGTGTCCCCTAAGTGATGGTGAAAACGAAACTAACACTTAATATTTCTTAGGTGCCTCCCTAAGTTTAGGGATCGTTGGTGAAAACGGGCATTAATGTGTAGAAATTATTTGTACAGGGGCCTCATTTTCGCATCGTACGCATCTCTTGTTATTGTTTGAAATAAGGTTCAACATCGTTCGGTAGTCAGCTCCGCTCGCATGCGCAGCTTTGCGAACGATTCAAAAATAAGGCTGAGCCGTGTAAAAAAACTAAACACGAGTAGGTAAAATATATGCGCGCGTTTTAAATATATCAAAAACGGTATCGGATCAAAGCTGATAAATTTCTGAATTACAAGTACCTTTTAAAAATAAATCTGACTTCAAATTAATATGGGACCACCTCGAGAGTATCCCTTTGAAATAGAAAGTTCACACGGTCCACAATTGATGGAGAAATCGGTGAACATACATTAAAAAAACATACACACAGTCGAACATAGAACCTCCCCTGAGTTTTTTGAAGTCGGTTAAAAAGTAGAACAACCATAGTGACAATTATGATGGCCTGGTTTAGACCAGTTTAAGTTAAACTATTATATTACTTAAATCTGGCATTCTGGGAACCAGTTTGTCGAACTAAAATTAAAAAACTTATATCCTTAGGTAAACTCAAGATACTTTTTTGGTTGATTTTTATAACAATCAAAACGCGTTGCTTTAAATATATTTAGTTTTGTAACTGATTAATAATAAATTACCGGTTGCAAGACTAATTCCGCTCGTGCTACGAAAACGGCTACGGAGCTCGTAGCTTTTGCTACGACACTAGCAACCACTGACGAGAGAAGTGAACAGAACGAAAATGTGACGGGCCACGCTAGCCGGTATTAAGTGTAAATGCGCTTAATGACAATTCTACCAATATACATGTTTTTAAACTGAGAATACTCAAATAGACATTTTAAATAGACGCGTAGGAAACCAAACCACATTACATCGTAAATAATTAGATCAATTTTAATCTGTTGCAAAATGGCATTTCTTGCGTTTTACTTCAAATGGGCGACCAATGATTGGCTTTTTTCGTCGTAGTTTCTATACAATTTTGTGTGAAACTGCGTTGTCGCCAGTTTTCCATACAATTGCTTTATAACATTGTTTTGACAGCCGTTCTACCTAAGAAAAAAAAGGGCTTTCGCTTTTCCTACAACAAACATTAAAACACATACATACAACACGTAATCATTTTTATTTAGAGACGTCTACTGGTGGACGATTAAGGAGGAGGTTAATAGGGAGGGGTAGCCATAATCCCCACGCTTGGCAGGCGGCTTAGGGATCGCAGAATGTTCACCACCGTAAACCAAGAGAACGTTGCTGCCTGTCTGCTGGTAGTTCTGGATGCAGTTTTAGGACATACCCAGGTCCCAGGTATATTTATACTTATGTTACCAAAAAATGCAATTGTTATGACACGTAACATATTCAATCGAAGTCCCAAATTGGCTTAATTTCTTATAATTTACAAGCCTATGATCTTAGTACAAACACAGTTGCTATGCGAATCTTATACGTACTAGCCGAGCTCGTCTATATACAAACAGTAGAGCTCGTATAAGGTAGGTAGTTGAATTTAATAAGTATCGATTCCCAGTACGAGCACATTAGAAATGCAGTGTTCATGAACCTTGACCTATCGATAACATTACTAGAATTTCTCGTCCATTGTTTCCATTCATGAGCAGTGACAACTGTGGTCCGACGTCCTCCCACGGACCTAGTCAAATGACGTCATCTTTCACACCCACAGAACTGATAAGTGTTCACCAGACAGAGGATGTACTTACGTTATGGATGAATTAGTAATGCGTGTTTTAAAGCTGTGGACGGCTGTGGTTGTCTAGTGTGGTAGGTACCTATATACTTAATTTAACAAATGATGGATAATGAGTTTTTTTCCATCAGTTATACTCAAATATAAATTAATATTCATAAATTTAATCGTGCTTTCAGCAATTCATTGAAAAAAGGTGTCAGCCATACAATTAACGGTGTAATTTACGGTATTTGACTGCCTTCTGTCTGACTGGCTGTCTGAAGATAAGGGTTTTCAACCAGTGTGTGTTGCCACACTGTGATGACATATAGAACTAAAACGTGGTCTTTAACTGCCGGCCTTTTGGAGAAACTCAGTCACACAACGGGCAATGGAGAGAGCTATGCTCGGAGTTACCTTTGCGCGATAAAATCCGGAACGAGGATATTCGCCAAAGAACCAAAGTCACCGACATAGCTCGCAGGGTTTGCAAGTTGAAGTGGCAATGAGCAGGCCACATCGCTCGAAGAACTGACAACCGATGGGGAAGAAAGGTTTTTGAGTGGCGACCGCGAACCGGAAGACGCAGCGTAGGAAGGCCTCCCACTAGGCGGACCGACGACATTGTAAAAGTCGCGGGCAACCGGTTTATGCAAATGACAGGTTGTCGTACAGTGTGGCGGTCTAAGGGGGAGGCCTTCGTTCAGCAGTGGAAGTCTCCGGGCTGATGATGACTGCCTCATACCATAGTTAATAGACTATTATATACTAGGCGTTATGTCTATGAGTATATAACGCCGTAAAGAAGCCATGGTAGCCTAATTCTGAGACTACTCCACTTGAAATCGTGAGGTCGCGGGTTCAATTCCAGGCCCGTACCAAAAAGCTCTTTGGGGTTTATGTACGAACTGAAATTTCAGTGAAGGACAGTACCGTGAAGAAACATGCATATTGAAGACCAACGGAGAAGACATTCAATGACAATGTGAATACACCAACCTCGACAAGCGACTCCTGGGACAAATGTGATCACTATAAACAGCCCACTGTCACTTCAGCTTACTATTACGCTGAGCTACACAAGATTAAACCTGGGACCTGGGTATGTCCTTAAACTGCAACCAGACCCACCGGAGGACGGGCAGCAGCGTCCTCGTTAACGGTGGTGAGCATTCTGCGACCCCAAGCCGCCTGCCAAGCGTGGGGATTATGGCAACACCCCTCTACACGGAGGCCTTCGTCCAACAGTGGACGTCTTATGGCTGACGACGACACAAGATTAAAAGGCAGGCACATATTCATTCGAAACATAATGCAGTAAATAAATATAATAGCCTGTACGTTGTCAACTCATCGGTAACAGTAAAGTTAGTGTCAATAGAAAATCACTGGCCCTTCGCGACGGTCGTATAGTATATTATTCAGAGCTAGAGCTTTGATTACAGTAATGTCGCTCTAACCACACGCTTCTACTTACTGACGTGTAATTTTCTTGTTTCTAACGGAACAAATGGCATGATTAAGTACGGTAGTTAGTTTGTGTTGAGAAAGAGCTATAAGCGTAAGATTCCTGTATAAAAGTGTCGTAGTGAAAGTATTGAAAGAAAAAGAAAGAAAGAAAATAATTTATTCGTTTGATAAAAAAAACCTTATTTTTTTTGTATTTTAGTTAATACGCTTTAAAAAGAAAACAACCGACTTTAACTTCAAATACCTGGATGACATCTTCATATTTTCTAGTAACCCAACCAAACTAAATACAAACAAAAAAAACATACATTAGAATTAAAATCTTCCTTTTTAAAGTTGGTTAAAAATAAAATTTGTTGTCCCGGGATTTTAAATTTTTTTCAGGATGTTCTTGTGGATATACCAGGGTTGGCCCCATAGTAAAAGTTGTTCATAATGATGAGTATGTACATACCCTTTCGTATTGTTGAACCTTTTTGTTACACATTGTATAGTTTTATGCAACCTGATAGTATAAGCATCACAGTTACCCATAACAGGTAACAGCGTTGCTTTACGTTTGGCATTCTGATTGGCTTCCTAATTGAACAGTCAGTTTCACCATCATCGTTTTCTTTAAATGTTTATTTTAGTCGAATCATGACGTCAATAAAGTTAAAACTCAGAGTTTTTTACTCTGAGTTTCTACTTTGAGCCTCTTCTTTCGTTATTTCGAGTTTTAATACAATTTATAAACTGATATCGTAGATAATTATTTATTATCCATATTAGAATAATACTATTTCAAACCGTTTAAAATATTAAGAAAAATAACTTTAAACAACTCTACACTACTCGCACCGTACCGTACGTATTACCTACAGTAATGTCTACTACACTGAAACTCCATTAGTTTGTTTATAAATAAGCAACGTGGCCTTCGATCGCCCCTTTGGCCCAAGTGACCTACATAATGGTAGGCGACATAAGCCGATAATACACTTTAATTGTTAACTGTTCAGTCGCTACGATGCATGTTTGTAGTCCAAAGTGTTTAATACATTTGAGTCACGAGTTGTTCAAATCGCTCGCTTTGTTAAATTGACCGCGAGATTAGAACCTAGCTTTGATTTGGAACTGCTTCTCGAGCGAAACTGTAGGCTGGTCTTGAAATACTATGAACTTTACAAAGGATAGGCTACGAAGCTACCAAGCTAAAATGACAGAAGTTTCAACGCGCTCGTGGCGTAGCTTGTCTAGGTGATTCTAAACGATCACCGATGTTAAGCAACGGACGGTCCGGTCAGTCTTCGGATGGGTGACCGTGAGTGGCATTTATTTCTGAGCGCTACCGTGGGTCGGATGACACGTTAAATTGTTGGTCCCGGTTGTTTGTTCTAATTTCTATAACAACAACCATCAGCCACGTCAGAGGCCTTCGGGCGGCACATTAACTCTGACACTAGGGCTAGCCACTCAGCCTATACGAGCTTACTTACTAGTAGTTTCAACAACATGCTTCTTCAACGAAAAGTAATAATAAAGATAAACCAAAGTTCATACATTGCTGGGACATAGGTACTCTTATACAGTGCCGTAAATAGCCTTTTATGCGGCCGGAGCGAGCTTCTATAATTGCGCCCTTGAAAAGAAAAATATTCAAAACTTGGTCCTGGTCTGGTCATTTTTTCGCCGCTCCAGGACCAGCGCATAGCGCCTGGGCACCGCCTTATTTACGGCACTGCTCTTATCAATCAGTACCTAAGGAACACAACATGGTGATCCCAAGATGCTTTGCCTACAGACTTCCAAACTTCAATAATACGGAACGGCGTCTTCATATTGAATAAATAAATAAATGTAGACATGTGTATTTTTTGTAATGCTATTGAATGGCAATACAAGCGGGACTTTTACCTGGTGGCAAGCATCACGACTGCCCATAACAGTAGCAGTGCCAGTGAACTTGCGAACAAAATCCTGCGCCGCACAGCGCTCGTCACCCTGAGATATAATAGATGATAGATGGTGATGATGATGATAGTGAATTATCATTTCACACATCTAAGAGCCTAGTTCGTGATTCTGTCGCCACTAGCTTTGAAACGACAAAATGAATTTAGTTGGACATGATAGCGACATAGATGAAATAACTTGTATTATCATAGCAGTGTTTCCACTTTCAATTTTGGTTTGTCCCTAGTTTCTTTTCAAATTATCCCTAAAATTGCCTGAACAAATATTTAAATTTCTTGGTTTAGGGAGAATGACCATAATCAAGATAAAAACCCTAATTTGAGTCGAAGCTCTACTTTTACAGTTTTTCGCTGCACTTAACATTGGATCACCACTCACTCACTCACTCTCACTCAGACGAATAATAGAATATTTTTTCGCTAATTGTTCTGCAGTGCAGAATGAAAAATAATCAACTGTTGGTATACTACGACTTAGGTCGCCTGTAACTACGGTCATAGCACAACTTATAGGTCAGTTAGAGATCAAAAAAACATAAACAAAAGGATTACCACATTAAGTTAGATTTTTCCCCTTACTCCCTAAAACCCTATCGAAATGAAAATGTCCCTAAACCCAACATAATATTGGTAATTTTTCCCTATAAAAGGGAGAAATCCCTAAAAGTGGAAACACTGAATCGTAGTACCTACGTTAAAAGAGAATCGTGCTTGTTTCTTCTGGGCAAGCATGCTTAATTGGATCGTATCATAGTTTATTATCAGGGGAGATGGCAGTCAAACGCAAGCCTAACATATTAGAAAAAGGTCAGCTTGATGAACATAAAGAGCTTTCTCAAACCAGCAGCTAATCATGTAACTGTTCGGGATCGCGATTCGGATACGAATTGTCAAAAATTGACACTTGTCACTGTCTCGATTTTCTTGGATTTATCTCGCTATCGTTATCGAACGAATGCATTGATTTCCTTAATTAAGTTAAGCAAATCCATCGGTCTTTTGGCGTTTCGTCCTGCCCTGCAGGGTCAAATGAGTTTTGGCATTGACAGTGACAAATGTCAATTTTTGCCAACTTGTATCCGAATCGCGATCCCGAAAAGTTACATGATAGCCCCGCTGAATGGGGTGGCGCAAGCCTACGATCAACAAAAAAACATCTATTGGGATAAAGCCAGACAGATGATGGTAACGACTTATCCCGAAATAATTCAGAAAACTAGGTAAATAACATGTCGCAAGCTAGAATAGAAATGTCAAAATAAAACGTCCCAGTTCCAGAAGAAATAAAAGTGCTTGTATTTGTAAAAAGTCTAGGAAGACCATTAGCTACAATAAAAGCAACTAAACGTTCAAATACCAATCAAAAACATCAATTTATCTATTCAAACAAACTGCAAACAAATTACCAAGTCATTCAAATAAATAACTGAAGTCAAATAAACTCAACCGTTAGAGAGTTTAAGCTGCCGTTATATTCAATAACGAAAAAAGTCACGGGTAACGAACACCTAAAGCTAACGACCTGCTATACAAGATTCATTCCCAATGTCAGACGTAAGACATTACGGGCGCCGGGTCCATGTGCTCTAAGGTCATTGAGTAACATCTGGCTCGCTCTGATGACCAAATCATAAAGGCCTGAGGTCTAGATCTTACGTGGTCTACGAAATATTGCGTGGACTAATGTCTTTTCTTAGTAACATTCACGTCAACTTTGGAAGTAGGTTCTGTGCTTATGAACAGTTTCACAAACTGAGGTTTTTTTTAATAAACCTATTATTCCACTGGTAAGCAAAGTTCTCCCCCAAGCACATAAAAAATATATAGTATTATATCTGACAGACCGTTCGCTATCGAATGATCGATCACACACATCAAACATACCGAAGACGTCAACTGCTGGAGGAAGCCCGAAGGCTATATAAGCTTAGGGCCCTGACATGGTTTGACGGTTGTTGTTATAGAGATATAGGACATACAACCGGGACCAACAATTTAAGGTGTCACCCGACCACCGGTAGCGCTCAGATGTAAATGCCACTCACGGTCACTCATCCAAAGACTGACCAAATCGACCGACGCTTGACTTCGGTGATCGTTTAGAATCACCTAGAGCGCTAGAGCAGTGAGTTCACATGATTCTTTGATTAGATTAATTTATTGTAATCTTAATTAGTTTGCGGACTTTTTAATTAAATCAAATTAATAAGTATAATTATTCTATTAGGTAAAGCCGCCGCTTTAGCACCTGATTAAGTTAGAGATGTTTTAAATAGAAATAGGGCTTTACCTACAGTAGTATATAATATTTAAATTAGATTGTTTTAACAGTATATAATAGAATGCTTTATTGGCCTTATAACAAAATTGTTACACTGGGCAAGTCATTACAATAGTCAAACATGTTAACATGTCAATGTTAACATAAACACGAATTAAAATGAGTACATTAGAAATAACAAATAAATATAATAGTAATGCTGGCTACATTTTAACTCCTTTTTAAATTTTCGTCATCTACAACAACACTCATGAAATAACCGGTTTTTTTTGTCTAGAAAGCTCATAACGACTATACTCTACGACAACGGCGATGTAATGCCGTTCGCCTTCCAAGATGGCGTAAACATGCTAATCTAAAACTACCCTCAAAAATTCAAAAGTGCAGTACACATTACAGAAATCAAGACTTAAGAGACGTAAATTACTGTATTTAGCAAAGATTTATTTATAAAGACGTTGTAAACGGGTTAAAATAGGCTTTGCCCCTTCTCTCCACCCGTCTATTCTATTTTCCATTGACATCAGCGGACAAATAGTCGATAGATTTAAATGGAGCGCCCCGCGTTTTTGCCGCCACTTTACTAATCACCGCCTCTTTAATTGCCACCATTTAACAGTAATTAACTAATGGATTTGATAGTAACTTGATCAGTGAATTAGTTAGGTCATTGACAGGTCATCTCGTCACTGTGTGATTTAATAGGAACTTTAGCTGTTGAATGGCATTCCATGTTTCATCTTTTACACGCGATCACAAGAGAGAGGATGGTTCAGTCTGTGAATGAAAGATACAGAATTCCTCGGAATCGTTGAGTTTCAGGTGAAGGGTGATCACGAGAGCAAGGAGATTAAAGAGGCACGGTGTTAGCGGTGAGACGTTAGCAGCCGCGGGGTCGTCGAACGGCGTCGGCGTCGGGCCGGGAGGGGCGACGGTTTCGGCGCGCGATATCGATCGGATCGCATACCTTCCTGCGGCCGCAGCAGAGCATCCTCCGAGCGCGCGACTGTCCGCCCGGCGAAGACTTCAACCTGGTAAGTTTTCGCCACTGCATGGGTACAGGTTAGCGCGGCGCTTGCGGCCGCGGGGCCGGAAGCTCGCGCATCGCGTCGCCGGCGAGACGCGGCCGGAGAGCGCGAGCCTTCCTCGCGGAGTGCCCGCTGGATGCCCGCGCCTGCGCCCTACGCTACGCCACCACCCGCGCCCCCTTACTCCTCGCGATTAATAATTCCGGCTACGCTGCCAGTGCGTATGTGGGTTAGTTTTTTGGCGATCGATGTGATTATTTGGTGCGAGCTTCCGACAGCGGTGCACCCGAGACGAGACGACCTATTATCGCATTCTGACATCGCACGACCGAGTGCCGTGCCTAATGTTGGTGGCGGCCGATCGCACACAATACAATATGGGGCAGACATTATCAGGGGTTTGATGTAGGTCACTGTCTCTATCCAAACGAATTATGAGGTGAGCTCGAACATGCGTCACCCAACTCACAAACCCGCTACGTTAATGCATAGGTATTCAAAAGAGCTCTTTTAGTGCTACAAATGTTCACAGGTGGGGCGACGATGACTACTTACATTAGGTGGCCCGCCTGCTTGTTTGATGCTCTATTATGTATTAAAAATGACCAATTACACCTAAGTTATTCGATACATTTTGGAATATTTAGGTTAGCTACGTGACTACGTACCTATTCGCTATGATTCAGTAGATCAAACAAATAATTCAAAGTCAGACAAGTGACCTACATAGCCAAGATTGAAAGCTTAGGTAGTAACTCATAATCCACCTTAAGCATTATATCACTCATCCTTTGATGAAATGCTTACGACACCCAATTTTTATTTTCAAAAAGTTTAGTCGACCAAGTTTCCGCATAAAATCTGTTCTCCGGCACTCAGGCTGCTAATACATATTTGACAAACCCTCAATTACGGCTGTCATAATAATTACAAGGGCTAAAAGTCAAGTGTTTTAAAGGGTCGCGACACACACACGGGAAAGCTGGCGATTAATTTGCTCGAGTTATTTATCACAAAAAAATTGGTGTTAATTCTGATCACTGATCCTCTCTGAATAGAGGTAGCAGATTAAAAATACCTTTGTAGCATTAGAGCCACCAGCTATTTATAAAAGCTGAGCTGAGAATAGTTTGCTGTAGTGGTAGGACTCTATCGCAAAGTCCAACTGAGGAAGTACCACACCTTTCTCAGTTCTTCAGCAGCCAAGCAGTAGTGTGCAAGCATTACTGCGTTTCTGTTTGAAGTGCAATGTTACCGAAGAAATAATAAAAATGGACCGACGACATTGTAAAAGTCGCGGGCAACCGGAGGATGCAAATGGCAGGTTGTCGTACAGTGTGGCGGTCTAATGGGCAGCCCTCCGTTCAGCAGTGGACGTGTCCGGGCTGATGATGTTGATGAACGGGTGAGGAGTGCAGTGTAGTGCAGGGTTTTGTTCGCAAGTTTACTGTTCTGGCACTGCTATACTGTTATGGGCAAGTTGTTATGCTTACCACCAGACGAACGTCTCGCTCGTGTTGTCACTTATTCGATTTAAAAAACCTAGCTCGAAATCGATCTAGATGTGCTCATTTACATAACCCTCTATCTCTCTATCATCTCAAGCTTCTTTCCTACTATTACCAAAACCAGTGGCGGATTATCCGTAAGGCAAACTAGGCACGTGCATGCCTATATAGGGGCGCGAGGTTACAAAGGGGCGCGCGCGGAAGATTTTAAGGCCGGGTATTCCACGTTTCAAGCACATTTTTTTATGAGATCAATCATTAGTCTTAAGCTGTATCAGGTAGGGTCACATTTAGCGGAGCAAAAATATGGCGGTTACGCAGATTCGTGCGTGTCAAACTTCGATTTTTGAAGATTTTCTCCGATCACTTGAATAGTATAGAAATTAATAACTTTTGAACCACAGAATGCTCTCCAAAATACTATTAACTTATAATATTTTTTTTTTTTATGTGACTATGTGCTGTAATTAGGACATAAAACTGAAAATGGTTTAAAGATAGACACTGTTTCGGTATTTTTTTCTATCGAGGAAAGTATAATCAATCGAGTTTTCATCCCCAAAAGTTACTTAGACGGATGTTCTTCTGTAACATTTTGTATTTTTGGGCTTTAAATATAGTAATTTGACTAAATAAATTTGATTTTGCGTGGGGCAAATTTGGAAAGTACAAGCCTTAAACGAAAATCGATCATCAGCAAATTGTTTATGATGTTACCGATAACTAACCAATACATAAAACGACGTCTCTTTTACTTGTAACAATTTGCAAGACAATGTATGGGCACCAGGTTTTAGAGGGGCACCGATGAAGTACTAGCCTAGAGCACTGTCGACATTTAATCCGCCTCTGACCAAAACACCCAGCTGGAGAATAGACCGTCAACCAACGTTATTATGTTACCGCAGAGCTAACAAGTTCGCAAGTTTGCTCGTCTGTAGAGCTCCGGCTATGAGCGATAATAAGCCTCCAGCCGGCGCCGGGTCGTGTTCGACCGCACAAAGGCCTTCCAAACCACATGCGGGCAGGCTCTAGGGCTCTTGCCAAAGGGCTGTGACGCGTGTAGCCCGCGGTATGCTGACAGAGAGGCACGAGACATGTGTGACGTGATTCCCTAATTGAAGGGAGATTAGCTGCGAAATTTGTTGTTTCCAGACTTTTATGCAAAGTTGCTTAAAAATGTGTGTAAGAATGTGTGTACACATATGACCGTGGACTGTGTTTTAGTTTGAAGGGCAGTGTTACCTGATACATTATTGGGTATGAAGAGATTTCACATCTAATAATATCTCAGGGTGACGAGCGCAGTACAGTGCGGCGCAAGATTGTATTCGCCAGTCACTGCTAATGTTATGGGCAGGCGTGACGCTTGCCACCAGGCGAACGTCCCGCTCGTCTCGTCACTAGATAGCATTAAAAAAAGGTATTAATGCCTTTGCTAAAAGTTCAGATTACCCACCTCTTTTTTGAATATTTTTGTATGAAGTGATTCTACACTTATGGTATTTCTATGTTTTTAAAGCTTAAACAGGAAGAAAAATTATGACCTCCGGCAGGACTCGAACCTGCATACGAGCAGTCGCTATGGGTTTCCGTCCCAACTGCTTTGCCAATTAATGCCAAATGTGCATGTGTATATTTGTGTTACAAAAATGTACAGATGGCGCCACCAACGCTTTAGTTGGTATCTTATAACAGGTTCGGAAATATGGCATCTAAGGCAGAGACTTCTGTAGCTTAATTGGCAAAGCAGTTGGGACGGAAACCCATAGCGACTGCTCGTATGCAGGTTCGAGTCCTGCCGGAGGTCATAATTTTTCATCCTGTTTAAGCTTTAAAAACATACCCACCTCTTGTTGAGGTGACCTTGGTAATTATCTCTTACCGTGTAGACAGTCTTGATATTATTACTACGTTTACGTACCTACATAGAGGTCTATGGTTAAATTAGCAAATTTCGCCACGGTAGGAAATCACGACCTCCATTATTTTGTTTTATTTACCTATTCGACTCACGTTTACCTAACTCAGATGCTCCGATTCAAATTTTAGATCACATCCGGTGATCTTTTTCAAGGAGTGGAAACAGAGTCCGACGTCCTTGAAGCCACGTTCATTACGCACACTTCTGCTTGCGAATCTACGCGTGACCAACTTCTTAAACGAGAGTAATTCCGTAAAAATGTTAATTTAAACTATAATGTGTCTAAACCTCATAAATTTTACACCAAACTCACCTTGGTAAGAACGCTAGTAATCTCACGTTGTAGTGTGCTTAATACAGATTATTAACTGGAGGGTAGTTTCCAGATGTGTCCTTTACCGGGAGCTAAAGCTCACTGTTGGGATTTGAACCCACGTTTCCCGGCGTACGAACCACACGAGCTAATCCTAGAGCATAACCCTCTGGGTATATAAACCTAAAAGTAGTTGATTCTTATACTTATTACTTCTTGGTCGCGACATAAATCGAATTATAAACTTATATATTATATCGAGTAACACCTGGGCAAGTTATTGTAGAGTGAATTCGTAGGCAAAAGGACAATAACTACTCACTCACATCTTCTAAAGGTCATTCATAACGCGACACCATCATCCACAGGTATCCTTGTTCCACTGGCGGGTATAGCACTTTGTATCTCTGTCTTTGTAACACAACCTCATTAGATACCTACTGAATAATATGAAGGTAATAGAAGTATCCATTATAGTAGCGAAAAACAAGAACAACAATATAATATATTATAGTATTTGTGACATATGAATCTCGACAACATCTTTGCCTACGGGTTCTTTTCCTATCCTCTAATTAGTGATACTGCCGTTATCCTAATAACCATTACCATTACGTGGTTGTTGTAGTCCCTCCCACACAGCTGACATGAACATATAGCTAATTAAATAGCTCGTCATTACATATAGAACTAAGTAATTTCTGCCTTGGGGTACGTGGGTAGACTAGACTACGCACATATTTCCATCCAGCGACGATGATAATGGTATGGACGGGCTCAGCGCTCGCAAATCGTTCAAAATTAACAAGACAACACGATCAAGCATACCTAGCTAAAAGTATGCATATTACATTTGCCGGAAAATAGACATGTTACTCCTTCACGCTGAAACGGCTGAAGGGATCGGATATAGCGTATAGAGGTAGCTTATACCTCGGAATAACACTTATAGGCTACTCTTTATACCAGAAATCGCGGGTGAAATTGCGGGGCGCAGCTAGTTGTAAAAAAAACCACAACCTTCAAATTAATATGGGACCACCTCGGGAGTCATTATCAGCCAGAAGACGTCCACTACTGGACGAAGGCCTCTCCCTTAATAGGGAAGGGTTGCCATAATCCCCACGCTTGGCAGGTGGCTTGGGGATCGCACCACTGTTAACTAAGAGGACGCTGCTGCCCATCCTCCGGTGGTTTTGGATGCAGTTTCAGGACATACCCAGGTCCATCTCGGGAGTATACCATTTCAAATAAAATAAAAAATTCTAAATCGGTCTACAATTGACGGAGAAAACGGTAAATAAATAAATAAAAAAAGACATGCATACCGTCGAACATAGAACCTCCTCCTTTTTTGAAGTCGGTTAAAAACAGAATATCAATTCAAGATCGCATAAAAGGAAAACCCCCCAAATTGAGCCATACATTTTTACTTCACACCTCTCAACTCAATTTATCGTTAATTCCACGAGAGGGCGCTTTCGGCGGCTTGTCGGCCGTCGGCGACAGAAACTAAATAAATACAACTCCCACTAAATTGCCGCAATCAATTCTGGCAAGGGACACCACGCTATTTCGAAATTAAGGGCTACGGTATGTAGATTTACACTATTTCTCATATTTTTTTATATCAACCTTAGAGCGTAGGGATACTTACGGCGCGACGGAATAACGTAACACCGATCTTTTTGCATTAAGCCATGAGGCTAGTTTCGAGTATATAATATATCATTGGAGATGCCAATGCCGATAATTTCCCTACATCATTTTCTGCCACTTAGACCACTGGGACGAGGTAATAAACACACGTGGCACACTTTCAAGTACCTACTTACTTTCACACTAACAAGGAATATTCTTTTCTCTGTGGTTACAACGGAGGAGGTTGGGTCGGCCTCTTTGCCGAGACTGGGCGCCAGGAGTGTGCAAAGAATATAATTTATGGTCAGTGACCATAGGTATAGTCCTTTACCTTTTGCTAGTCCCTCTGCCGTCGTACGTCTTGAATTGCCACGTCCTACGGTATATGCTTTAAGTAGACGAGTTTAGAAGACAGAAGCACTTAGCTAAAGGATCCCAGATCTAAGCCATTACACTGAAGACTGCAGGCATTTAGCTAAATGCTTAGGACATTTCCCATAGGTGACGTACTGGTACTTCCCCATATTGAACTAGACTAGACTTCTATGAACTAGGTCAAAATGTCACATGCTTGTACTAAACACCATCACATGCCCTTACTAAATGTCGTCACATGCCTTTACTAAACATCATACAAATTTCGGAGCCTTTAAAATGATGAATTTTGAATTTATATTTTTTTTCCTGTCCTCGTTTCAGGCTAGATGTGTTTACCATCTTCAACTGCACCGCCACTTTACGTCAGTTGTGACGTGGACTGACACCTAGCCTGTCAAGCATAAAAAATGTATATCATGAATTAATTTGGGGAAAAATTGTGTAAATACACGATACAGCTTGGCAAAACGTAAATAGTTTTAAGTACTAGCTACTCTGTAGTATGACTGAATTCTGCGACAAACTTGATTAACCACAATATTGCCAGAGCGAAAAATAATTTTAAATTTATTTCGCCTTGCCTAGCATTTTTTTTCTCGGTATTATTTCTCAGTTGGTAAGCATACATAAGAACGTCGTGTTATAGCCCATGACATTAGTAATGAAAAATGTGCCGTATCCGGATTCGTTTAGTTTCAATCTAAGTTTGTCGAGACAAGCTGACGGTCCCATGTCGGGTGAATAACGTTCTAGCTCGGCCGAAGTTAAGTCAATTGGTTTCCCCAAGCGTTAGATAAATAGGTAAGTGGGCTTAACTTAAGTGCTTGCTAGATTTATCGCATTTCAGATAAGGATGCTGTTTCCCGACTGAATATTTTATCAGAACTAGTTGTAAAAGTGGTCTTAGCTTGAGTCTAATACAGTTTAATTTAGACAGACTGGTCGCTCGAGCTACTCGAGTTTTCGGTGACCGAAATCATCGTTTGGAAACCTGCAAACGTCTGAAAGTTCAATGGCGTATGTGAATGCACTTACACGTAACTGGGCCAGCGCTCGTGTATACAGCCCAATCGCCCTTCGAGGGCGGTCTATGTCCAATCACTGAAGAGAGAAGTAAATATAACGGAAATGTGACGGGCCGGGCTAGCCGGCATTAAGTATATTTAGACTTAATGACAATTTTTCCAGTTTTAAACTGAGAATACTCAAAAAAAGACAATTTAAATAGACGCGTAGAAAACCAAACCACATTGCATTGTAATTAGATTAATTTTAATCTGTTGCAAAATGGCATTTCGAACGTTTTACTTCAAATGCGCGACCAATGGTTGGCATTTTTTCGTCGTAGTTTCTATGCAATTTTGTGCGAAACTGGCGACAGCGGTTTTCCATGCAATTGCTTAACAACATTGTTTGACAGCCGTTCTACCTAAGAAGTGAGGCTTTCTCTTTTCTGTGTGTCCAATTGTCAAGCAGAGAAGTATTAAAAAGGACGATTATGCTATACTATACTCAAGTTACTACTGTCTACGGTTGTACAAGTTTAGTATCTAAGTAAGTTTTTCTTTGTGGTGGACATTCACAGCGCCATCTAGCCTCAACTTATGACTTAGTGGTACAACGAACAGAAGATTTCATGAGCTTATATCTTGACAGACTCTTGATTGATTTTGCTCTATCAGTCAATAAGTTTTATTGTCATTGGGTTTTTTAGATCTCACATCTCACCCCTATTTTAAACTACATCTACTCTACTTTAACTACTAGTTAACAAATACAAACTAACATGGCATTAAGTTATCTACACTTGTCTCGCTCACACATCAGAACCTTTAAGAGGGAATCCAGTGAGCGATTCTATATAGATACAAACTTATTCCAAAATAAATATTGCTCGAGGCATTATCCAGGAAGAAAACAGAGGCATAAATACGTATGTATGGAGAATCGCTCACCGGATTCCCTCTTAAGTTAACCTTTTGAAATGCCTTTTGTACAGATTTAACTTAATTAAACCAAAAATAGGCTTTTATACAATTGAAAAGTTTTTTACGAGCGCCGCAATAAAATAGAGGAAGTATTAACAATTAAATAAATAATGTATGATTACAATATTTTTGTGCTGACTTGTAATTTAATAATTATAAATAAACATGTTTATCTGTTTAACATTTCTCATTTTTGAATTCTTGTTCGCATATATGCAGAAGTTGGTATAGAGATATAGGTAACATGATAATCACTGAGTATTAATTTCCAAAATGTGTATAAGTAGTATCATTAAATTACAAATGTATTAGACAGATTTTTGTATAAGTACTTAATTAAATGCTTTTTATAGCTTGGCAAAATAGTAGAAATAAATAGAGGCGCCACTAATCGCAATTAGCTTAGTGGCAACCCTAAAATACCTCTGAAGAAGTTGATTAGTTACGGCCTTACCTAAAATAATCTCGATTCTCTTAGTCACTGCTTAAACTTCTCTGTCCTTTTCTAGCACGTGCAACTTCACGTCAGAGAGAAGACGGCAGAGCATCTTAAGCAGTGACTAACGGTTGAAAAGTTTTTTTAAGTAAGGCCGTTAAAGTCCCACTCACGTGATTATCTATAGTATTGCCAGGAACGAAAAAAGTCCCCGTTACAAGACTGTTTTGACCAAGCTATAATTTGACGAAGAATTGATGGATGGAAGGATTTAATGGTAAGAGGGACGCGTAATGTGAGCGTCTCGTTCGTCTTAAATAGCTAGATTTTCTCACTCTATTACCCCGTACTTCTAACTAGGTATACCCTTTCTCTATTTACTTTTTTGTTTGTATTATCTCCCGTCTATACCTACAAGTTTGTGATTTGTTTCCATTTTATGGATGCCTCGATAAATTTCTATTTCTGTTTAAATTTCTGGTGCACACAAAATCTTTTTATTTAAATATACAATAACGTGTAGATGTGCAAACGAGACATCCAATGTGCGTCCCAGACAGCTGAGAAAAAACTACAATGCCCTAACTACAAATATTTATAAATTCTCAAAACTAAAAACTAACCTAAACTAACTCATCAAGGGCACTTCTCCACGCATTCATTTGTCTCCGAGTTCCGGAACAGACCAGGGTTGCACCAACAGTCGCAGTAGTGGTGCCGAGCGGAATGCGAGCTCCTCAACCCGCAGATCACCTCGAACGAGCAGTTCGCTTCTGGTTTGTACTGGTCTGGAGGACATTCGGCTGTAAAAAGGAAACGAAATACAAAATTATTGCCTGAACATGATTTTAGTAGTTTAATAGACAAATTTAAATTTGTTAAATCCATAGAGAACAGTAATACACTGGGAAGTTAAATCTCTTCATACCCAGTAATTTCTCTGGTAACATTGCTCTTCAAACTTGAACACAGTAATGCTTGCACACTACTGCTTGGCGGTTGAATAACTGGCAAAGGTGTGGTACTTCCCCAGGCGGACTCTGCAGAGAGTCCTACCACTTCTGAAAGAAGCATGGAAGTTGTTCGCAGTTACATATGTATGTAATGTATAATGTAACTGCGATTTACCCATGCATGATTACGGGCAGAGATCTTGTCATTACATTTGGATCTGCCCGTGAACTTGGTGCATTTCTGTGCAATTCTTAGCGTGAACACTAGAGGTTAATTAATCATTCAACGACGATGTTTATATCGTCGTACCCCGCCACACAAACCGACAAACTTTCGCATTTACCTATAATATTAGTTGGATAACTGCGCCTCGCGGTTACACAATTCTTGGGGAAAAAATGCCTATTTTATTCCAAGGTAAAAGGTACCACTAGGTAGATATACCAAATTTGATCCAAGCCTCAGCCGTTTCAGCATGAACTTAGTAACAAACATATACACACACACACACACACAGACCGACAAACTTTCCCTATTATATTATTAGTAGGAGTACAGGTCACGACATGTAAAAAGAACGCTGGAAGAAAGTAGAGGGGGTGTGTTTGCGCATGTATACACTTGCGCATAGAAGTACTAGGCCTATTGTTTTAAATAATTATTAATTAGCCTTTTGCTCGCAGCTTCGTATATTGGTTATTGCTAGGTACATGGCGAAATATATTAGATATCGCCTAAATCGCCTACTGCGCAGCTTAACCGCCAGCGTTCTTTTTACATGACGCGACCTATAGGATAGTAGGTTAACTACTTTCTTGTAACTTATTAAGAGCGACGAGATAAGTAATTAGGTCTCTGATAGTACGAGTCTTGTAAGAGAGACGAATGTCGATTGTGAATGACTGGGGCGGAAATCGCCCGTCACAGTTACATATTATGGCTTAATATGGCATGCTATATAATCCCCTCCGCTGTAGATCGTTTCCTATACCGTCACGCACATAGGTACTAAGTGTTACAAAATAACAAAATATATCTCATCGTGTCTTGCCAGTAGAGAGTAAAAATAAGAGCCATTATCATCATCCAGCCATAAGACTGTCCACTGCTGGACGAAGACCTCCCCTTAATAGGGAGGGGTTGTTATAATCCCCACGCTTGGCAGGCAGCTTAGGGATCGCAGTGTTACAATCGTTAACCAAGGACGCTGCTGCCCGCCCTCCGGTGGTTCTGGAAGCAGGTTTAGGACAAACCCAGGAACTATACCCACAGCCAATAAACTAATATCAAATTTTTTTTTTTTTTGCTTTAGTGACTTTAGATTTATTATAACAGCGACTGTGTACCATTGTCAACGTTTTTCTCTGCGCTTGAACATTACAGTTCAGTGCGTTCACATTTGAGCGAAGCGTTTGCCTAGTGGAAAGCATCACGCTTGCCCATCACAGTAGCTGTGCCGGAACTGTGAACTTAAGAAAAAAAAACCCTGCGCCGCACTGCACTGCGTTCTTATTAATGCGTCCAGAGATATTAGATGTCAAATCTCTTCATGCCAAGTAATTTAACTGGTGTAGACAGTTTTGTAATTGAGTGAAATACAGTTATGTGCCTCTGTTTACAGAGGGCTGCACTGCTTCTTGGTGGTTCAATAGCCGGCAAAGGTATGGTACATCCCAGGCGGATTCAGTAATAGAGTCCTAACACTACGATAGTCCTACAACTACGATAGTCCTACCACTACGATAGAGTCCTACCTACCACTACGATAGAGCCCTAACTTTACGATAGAGCTCTACCACGAAGATTGAGTCTTGCCAGTGCGATAGATCTTCTTTACGATAGAGCACTAACACGAAGAGAGTCCTGCCACTATGATAGAGTCCTACCACTACGATAGCTGTTTGATGATAATGTTTATCGCGATTTCAATGTCCAGACTAAGAGAGCCCATAGTAAAAGTTGTTAATAGTGATAAGTACAATAAACTACTTAGGTACAGCTTATATTTTACTACCGCGACGCGTAAACTTGTATATTCTCAAGTTTTCAAACCTATTGATATGAGAGATGCTATGTTCTACGCTGCCTTAGGGAAATTTAGCACAAAATATCATTCTTAAAAATAACTACGAGTAAGCAAATATAAGATTTTATTCGACATATAATTTTGAGAATAGGTAGAGGTAACGGAATGAAGGGGTTGTAAGTTGTTACCGCTATGCATATAGATAAAAACGTAGCAGCTCGCTATAAAATAAATTGAACTGTTGTATGCAATTTGGTTTTTCAAAAATTGAGTCGAAGAGATTTACTTATTTCATCTATTTAGCAGTACCTACTTACATATTTACCTAACACGCAGTAGGTAAATATAATATGTACTGCGTGTTTCAGTTACAATGTATCAAACATCATTTTTTTTATACAGTTACTTTGAAAGGGTGTGTTCGGGGACCACCATATATCATACCATTCGGTAAAAGTCCATAATTTGGCCAATAAAACCCCAGATGCACTAATATTTATTTTTTTGTTGTACTCGTATTTTACCTAAAGTTTACCTTCACCCCTCTACCAAAACAGCCGGTATGTATAAAGAGCGTAAACTAGCAGACGGGTTGCCTGGTACGTTGCCTATGGACACCTACAACATTAGCATTGTTGTCAATACGTTAACCAGAGAGGAGATATGTTTGTAGACGTCCTTTTTATACGCTTCATGTTGTAACTCTACGGAAAGATAAGACATTCCACATTAAAAAAGGAATGTGAAAACTTGGGTGATGGCCTTAAGGCATTCGACACTACCTACGTAAGCCAAATCAAGTCTTCACTTTAGAAGACGTCTGTTTAACTGTTAACAGTTCTGTGACAAATATTATTAAGTAGATACAGATTCAGCTTGCTAATACGGTGAGCTATATCGGTGATTCGGTTCTCCAAAGCTTGTTGGTAACTTAGGGCGTTTGTTTTAATAAAATTGTTCCCACTCAACAGCGTAACGGCTCAACGGGTTTAGATGAAACCAGTGGCAACGTAGGTACATTGCATTAAAAAAAAAAGAAAATAATGACTAACATGACTATTAGACTATTAGCAAAGTGACCTTATCATCAGGTGTCCAGTACCTGATGATAAGGTCACCAAGAACATTAACGGCCCATAGGAAGTCACATTGCATAATTTATCTGTCTGATCGACAATACTGATAGCTACATTCAATTACAAATAAATACATGACAAAGTTAAGGATAAGTTAGCATTAGCACCACAGTCTATTAGTGATAACCTTTGTTGGCCTACATGTACTCATTATAATGTTTATTCTTTCCCCGTAAGAAGACTGTTGATTGTCCAAATAAAATAAAATAATTGCCAGGACTTGTGGAAAAACTATAGCAAAAAAAAACTCGCCTGAAAAAAAAACTAAGTTTCCTGTATATCGCACAATAAAAACTTTATAATCTACAAAATACTCTCAATGAGATCTTGAAACTTTGCATAACAATTGAACTGATTATAAGGGAAAGATTGATCGTTTTAAATAGTAATAATACGCTTTTTTTTAAATACAACCGACTTCAACTTCGAATACCTGGATGACATCTTCATATTTTCTAGTAATTTTGATTTAAAAACCAAACTACTACTGAACCGATTTCGATAAAATTTATATGGGACCACCTCTGAAGTATTACCTACCAAATAAAAAAATAATAATCAAGGGTAAACTCGTAAGAACATTTGCAACAACACAGGAAACGTTTTTAACTGAAGACCATAAGTCCATAAGCACGCGCACCGGATTTTTTTAAATTTTATTTTGGACAATTTTGTCTCAGTGTCAGGCTCTCTGAAATCGAATACTATAAGAATCTCTATTCTGATTGACTGATCGATTAACTGACTGACAGACAGCGCACAGCCTAAACCGCTGGTCACACAGACTTGACATTTGGAGGGTGTATTTGTCTTGATGCGTAGGGGCTGTACTAAGAAAGGATTTTACGAAATTCAACCCATAAGGGGGTAAAAATTGGTAAAAACTTTTGTAGGAAACTCCTTTGTTTTTGAGTTTTGTTTGTGAAAATTTGTTTTTGGATAGTTCATTTGAATTTTAAAATGGTGTTATCAATATTTCTTGAAAGGCATGATTTAAGGGGGTGAAATGAGGAATAAAATGTTGTATGGAAAGTTCTCTGTGAAGTTAGTGATGAAAATTGATAGTACATAAAATTTATTTTTTTGACAGGGATGACTTAAGGGTGGTAAAAGGGCGGGTGAAACTTCGCATCGAAAGTTCTTTGTTTTAATATTATGGTGATACTGATAGTATTAAGAATTTAAAAAAAATATTACTCGCCATCATCTAAAGTGGTGAATATGGGGAGGAATAAAATTAATAAATAATCCATCGGTATGGAAGATATTTGGGACAGGGCGAATTTCTTCTGTACGCGGACGGAGTCAGGGGCGACCTCTAGTACCCTGTACCCAAAAAGCGTATATAGCTGAAAATTTTATACGTACCTACCTACCTAGTTGTAGGTATCCTACCTACCTAGAGGCATAGCTACGTACTTGTAAGTAAGCCTTCCTAATTAGAATGACGGATGTCGTACATAAAAAACCTTGTTATGCAAGCAGTAATACAAAAAATACTCATTGGGTTTTTACCAAAGAAATATAATAAGCATACTCGCTAGTTATTACTCACCGGTAGAATAATTAAAATACACAAAAACAAGACACATAAGGATCCAACACTTCATGTTTACGCGAAACCGACTGCCTTCCACGAATATTGTAAAATAATGAATAATCTTAGACTAACGATGTTTAAAATGACCTTGCTTCAACTCTTTATCTCAGGTCTTGTTCTGCAGCGCTATTCAACTAATTTGTATACGAGTTAAGGAAATAATGAAAATCCTATTTAGATGCATTTCAATACTGTTTTATCTGTTTGGTATAAATTAATCTTCTTTACGGCTAAGTCGTAGGTAGAGATAATATTGTGTCCTACTAACATTGAGCTAATATCTAGATATTAGCTGAATACCTACTAATCATATAAATGTAATAAGTTTGTATGTTTGGAAGTATGGATATTAGCTACTCATAAACGCAAAAAGGGCTAAACAGATTTGGATCAAATTAGGCACACAAATAGATTTTATATCCCGGTAAATGATACTATTTAATAGGTCAGTATCATCATCATCATCAGCCTGGAGACGTCCACTGCTGAACAAAGGCCTCACACTGACTCTGAACGCCACACTACGCCCGATAAACTGCTATTTGCATCCAACTACTACCCGCGACTTTCACAATGTCGTCGGTCCACCTAGTGGGAGGCCTACCTACGCTGCGCCTTCCGGTTCGTGATTTATTACTTCTTATTTAATTTCCCACATGACCCATTCTTAAATCCATGCAGACAAAGGCGTGGGCAGAAGCTAGTATCCAGTTGTAGATGTGGTAATTACGACGAATATATATCTACTTATACTTACCTATATAACTGTAAAAACTTGCCAAGGGCGAGTCGAGCTTAAGCTCCAAGTTTTCTTTACCACCAGTGTTTGTGTATAAGTAATAAATTCCCACAAAAACCACGGAGAACACGGAACGGAAAACGTAACGTAGGACGGCCTGAGACTCGATGGAGTGTCGATATAGGTAGAACGCAAGAGGGCTGCCAGTGGCTGGAAGCGAATAGCCTTAGATCGGGCTGAGTGGCGTCTTGGGAGGCCTATGACTATGAAAGACTGCTTATAATGATGATACATTCCCAAAAGCATCCTTAGTGTGAACCAGACTTAGGTACATTTGGCCGGTATTTACTTCGAGCGCTTTACCAGTGGAGGTGGCAAGATAAGGCTTAGGTCTTACCATGCCAAAATATATTATTTTTGTAGTGTTGCTAGTTTATTTTGGAGTGGGTTCAAAAGGTGTACAAAAAGGTACGCAGACTATCGTCATTGTAGCATCTTCAATGTTATAATATGAATGTTATGATGATCGAAGGGTATTTATTATTTGTTTTTGTATTTCAGTGCATGCCCTATGATCCCAGCAACCAAGTATGACGCTTGTTTGTAGACATATCCATTATCGATAGAAAACAAATAAAACATAGTAACCGTCAAGTCATATTAGAGGCCTTATAACAGTTAACAGGTTTTTTTGTATGTATCCCCACCAAAATTTTAATAACAATTTTTGTAAAGTATATTTGGTATTATAACCGATTTATTACCCTCAGATACACTTTTAGAAAAGTTGCGCTTGTGTGTTCCTTAGAGATCCATTTTCAGCTAGTAGGTACACTAAAATAGAAAAGTTTTTCAACCCATATTTAGTCCATTATTATTATTCCCCTAAGATACACTTTCCCATGCGAACCAAACTGAGAAAAATATTCACTTGGTTGCCTTTTTTTTAAACCGTAAGTAAAATATCTATATATTTTTAAAGATGAAAAGGTAAATTTAATTTAATCTTAATTAAATGAGAGGAGCCTAAGGCACTGCTCGATATCGATTTTGTCATTAATGACATCTACAATTTTATTGATGCGTAAATCAATCGATTGATCAATTTTACGTTGTGTTTTCTTGCTTCGTTCAGGATATGTCTGTGATTGTTTCATCCGAAACTCTTGAGACATAAATTCCTTTTTAATTTAATTTTTGCACAACAGTACCGAAAAGTGAGCCTAAGAGGAAAATTTGGTAGGGTTTTTAAAAAGTGTATGTTACAGGAATAAAAGCGTAGTTTTATTAAAAGTGTCTCTCCAGGGAAAGTGTATCTGAGGGGAATAAATCTTATAATCGTCCTATGCATAAAACACTAAAACCTATTTTAGATAAAAAGTGATTTGTCTATTTTTTTCGAAGACATAACAAACTAAAATAGTTAATAGTGTTTTATGCATAAGACGGTAAGATTAAGTCCTGACTTACTTGACTGACTGACAGATAATGCACGCCCTAAACCGCCGATGTGAGGTGAAATGAAACTTAGTATGGTAAGTTCTTCGTTTGTGAACTTTGTTCTTTGGTTTGAGTTAAGCTGATGAAAATTGGATAGAATTTTTAAAACATATATGACGGAGAAGGAGTCCTTTCGCCATCATCATCAGCACTCATCTTTGATCCTCTTAGCAGTGGGCGTCGTCGGTGGGTAGTGTCGGATGAAGAAAACAAGCTCGTACAATCAATCAAATTATAATCTTCACAGGCACAGTACAGTAATCAGGTAGGCACAAATAAGTTGTAGGTAGGTACGTATCACAGAACGCGCGATGGTTCAGTCCACCGCACGCGCCGCTCGTCAATGGGAAAGTGAAGTCACCGATCGACGGCGCGCACGTCACCGACTCCATCAAGTGCCACCAGGTGGCGCTGGCGTCCCGGTTACGACTCGATTGCGACATATACAATAATATTTTTTGCCAGGGTTGATCTGTTGAAAATAGGGAGGAAAAATAAGCGAATAACCCAGCGTTATGCAAGATATTTGGGAGTGGACGAATATCTTCCGTGCAGAAACGGAGTCGCGGGCGATCTCGAGTTTATAATACTTAATTCAAAAATGGGACGTTAGAAGAGTAGTGGAACGTAAATGACAAAACGTTTAGTGTTACAAAGACTTTATTATCGCTATAAGTACATCATATCATACATTATTATAAAACAGAATAAAATAGTTATTAGTTAGCCTAAATGAACATGAAGACTCATAGAATCTCAGAGTATGTAAGCCATTGCAGTTCATGTACTATTCATTCACCAATTAACTTGTTATATTACTATTATATAAAATATTGAATATTACGTAAATTTTTGAATATTTTTGGATGAAGTGATTCCACACTATTATGGTATTTCTGTGTTTTTAAACGATGAAAAAAAAGTAAGTTGGGACGGAAACCCATAGCGACTGCTCGTAGGTATGCCGGTTCGAATCCTGCCGGAGGTCATAATTTTTCTTCCTGTTTAAGCTTTAAAAACATATTACGTAAATTGTTTGCTTTAGTAAAAAAACTGAACTATTATTTCTTCTTTTGATATTTTAATTAAAAGAAGAGATCCCTGGATTTATCCTATAAACAAAATAGATCAAATTCTTTACATTTGCAAAAAAAAACACACTAAATTGCAATCAATATACCATGGGTATATTTAAATTTTAAAAAAGTACATACTTTATAAGTTATCTGATGGTTCCAATATTACAAGATTTGCGTAATTTGTAAATAAATGGCGATGTTTTAAATGTAAAAAATTTAACAAAATATTCATTACCCAATTGTCTGAACATGTTTGGTGTCAAAAGTAACACCAAAGATAATTATAGTCTATTCAGAAAGACAGTGATCATCGGATTTGAAGGTACTGCCAATTGCTGTGTAAAACTACTAAGTGTTTCTCTCGCAACGTGATAGTGTGTTCTATCTTGATTGTTTTCAAGAGGTTTCAGAATTTTAGACAAACCATTTCGAGCCGGAGATGAGTAATCATTTATACACGTTAGTTCCCTTTTCAGCCACAACCACTCTCTTTATGAACAGACTCTCTGTCACTTATAATCATCGATGCCAATAGTTCCCTTGGGGCATGTCAATACGCACTTCCTTGTAAGAAGATTTCTGAAGGTGCCAGGCTGACACCAGCAAACACAGCTGTGCTCACGGATTTGAATCACGAGGCTGTACAGGCTTCGAGGTGAGCAGTATGGCTCCATGGAGCAGTCAGGTCCAGGGTAATATTCGTTCAGTGGGCAAGCAACTGAGTCCGCTAAAAAATGTTTACAGTGATTAGTTAGCCTACAGATCAAGTCAACAAAAAAACCCTATCTTACAAAAGTGTACTTGTTGGTCTGTTTGTTTCCGCGATTACAAACTTACATTAGCAGTTAGAGAATCCATTGTGAGGTATATCATTGTAAAAAAAAAAAAGATTCAAAAGTAAGTATGTACGTCGACTTGACTTATATTTTCGTTAGAGCAATTTGCAGTGCTTTCTTCGTTTATGAAGTTCGGTTTTATTTTTTTGCGATAGATTTTACATTACATAAATTATTAAACTGTTAACTGTTTCTTTTAAGCGCAGCCGAAAATCCGTTCGACGCTAACGTTATTTTTCGCACGGATATTTAGATTGAGGTTCAGAGTAACTTAAGCTACTTAACTTTTTTTTAATGTTTTTGTAGCGGGTGAAACCGTGACGCGCTGCTAGTATATTTTTAGAGCTACAAGGACTTTCCATTTCACGGTATTTAGGGAAACTTATCCTGCCCACCTAGCACGCGAGCCGTGATAAACGTCTATCCACTCTTTTCCCTTTCGAAAACGAGACAGAGGTATCCATATCCATATCCAATTAGCCCTCGGTGCGGCTGAATCAGAGGAATCAGAGAGGAGTACTAAAATAAAGTGAAAGCAAAAGCCTACATCCATCCACCCTCTATACCAGGCCTGCATAGGAGATAACCAAGTAACCAATATAAATCAAATATAGTCCTGTTGTGTTATACAATTACAGTACTTTGCCTTCCTATAATAGTGATCAACAGGTATATCAACATTTTGATTCTTTAACTGACAAAGCACAAGATAGATAACATAATAAGAGAGAGGCCTAATCTACAAAAGAATAATGGTATGTATGTAAAGAAGGTAGCATTTAAAATACATCCAGTCATAAATTAAACAAAGCAAAAAAACTCACCAGAACAAAATGAACAAAAAAACACCAGATATAACACCACTATGTAAGTCTTCATCTTGCCTTGATCTCTGCATTTGAATGCAGTTATTTTTTAAATAAAATTAACATACAGTGTGTGGCGTGACGAGTGGATAACTTTATACCTACAGATAGTTGAGTTTGTTGGTTCAGGAAAAAAATGCATTCTATAAAATTCACATCATTTTCGAGTTGAAACAAGTTGAATATTTTTTTAAGCAAACATAATAATCGCGCCTCAAAATGGCTGTGCTCATTACATAGAAAATCTGACAAGATTACTAATCAAAAAAACGGATCGAGAAAATTCCTTGATTTGCAAGCTTACTCGTGCTGCGTTCCGTAATGCGCTAAAAGTGATAATATTGCGAATCCGACCAAAGTCAGAAGTATTACTCAATCAAATCAAAGCCCTTGTATTTTGTGACTATTACATTTGGTCGGATTCGCGATATTATCGCTTTTAGCGCATTACGGAACGCAGCATCGGTTAACTCAAAATGTCAAATAACTAGAAAACTATGTGACTTTTACAGAACCCAATTTTCATTTCCTTAACCACCATGTTGTTTCTCATCTGTTGGTATAAGGTTATTCACTGATAATGCCACACACCCTGTATATGTGTATTTACATAACATTCCAGTCTGCCTCAATTGTATAACTTATTTAAGTACAAGACTTTGTTTACCTAATGCTTGTCCATGTAGGTACACCTACATTCCTATAAGTATTTAATTTATAAAAACTCATAACAGAGGGTCATGGAGTGGAGCTCAGAAAGAATTTCACAACTGCTGATAAGCGGAATATTTATTTTTAATATCTCACTACTTTACAGCAATAATCTTAGATTAAAGTCAAGAGTGTGTGCATAAAAAGTAATTATTAACATACAAAAAGAAATATGAGCAATAAGTAATAAAATATATCTTAGAAGTACTTGGTTAAAAAGATGGCATATATTGCAACTTGACGAGCGAACATAACCAATCCTTGTAGGATGATTCCCGTTGGGGTGTCATCTAATAAGCTCAAGCCAAAAAATCTGATTATGACTGGTACTAGTCGAAGGAAAAAAGATAAAAGAAGCAAAAAAATTAATATATAAGTACTTGGTTGCCGACACGTGCCGGGTAATTTCCCGGTTGAGCGATTGAGGAGTCAACACAACCTGAAGATGCCTCGTGAAGCGGTGAAACACATGTTGGGAACCGAGTACTTATTCTTCTAAGGTTTAAGAGTGATATATTTTCATTGCATAAATAGTGTTCTATTTTTTATGAAAAACAAGTTGTCAGCCTTGTCCCGCTAGCACTTTTTTTTATACCGTTATATAACTACATATTTATGAACAATCTATTTATTGTACAGCACATAATATTATGATATTCATCATTCATCATTGACAGCCATAAGACGTCCACTACTGGACGAAGGCCTCTCCCTTAATAGGGAGGGGTTGCATAATCCCCACCCTTGGCAGGCGGCTTGGGGATCCCAGAGTTTTACCACCATTAACCAAAAGGACGCTGCTGCCCGTCCTCCGGTGGTTCTGGATGCAGTTTTAGGACATACCCAGGTCCAACCTGGGTGGTTATGATATTGACAATCGACAAGTATTTTGTTGGATATTTTCTTCAACTTGACCAGCAAATTGCCTGGAGACAAATAATTACAAGAAATGAAAAAAAAAAACTTGTTCTAAATTTGTGTTATTATATAATAAGATGCGCTGAATAGAATTTAAAAATTATATTCAGTAATATAGTACTAACTTCCAAACTGATGAATTTTGTTAAGGAAGATATTTCAAGAACATGAGCAAAATCGGGAATAAGGACAACTATTAATAATGGAATCGGAAAAGTTTGTACTATAAATAGTGGGGCTTTTTTTATATTTACCAAACAATCAGCCAAGAGGTCAGGTAATGATATAGTGTTCAGTCTATGGCCAGTTTTAATTGTTCTGCTGTTGCTGCTGCCTCAGTCTTGCCCAGGGGTCTTCCATCATAGCAGGGTGCAAGTAAGCATCTATACTGTTCCTATCTTGAATTCGACTAAAACTGTTATTGCTGTCACTCTGGAAAATTTCAGTACTTGGTTGATAATTAGGCCTTAGTCAAGGATCGATCTATAAACGGCAGTAGGATATCAAAGGCTGAAGTAGGGACACACCAGTTGGGATAGTATTTTTATAGTAAATATAGATCAGTGTTTGGTTCATACAACTCACCTAATGATAATTGGACAAAAGCTGTGGTAAGTACAGTTATTCTAAGTTAAGGCTAACTTCTCACCTACACATAATCTTAACACTATTAGTCTTTAAGAATTAGTTTGGTGCAAATTGAACTATCATAATTATCTATTCTAGTTTTAAGCCGTAATGGTGGCCACGGGGTGCTTAGGCAACTCGAGTTCACTCGAGCTCTAACAAAGTCAACTCGAGTTGAGTAGAAATAACCGCAACTCGAGTTAACTCGAGTTCCTAAACCGAGTTGACCCATCGCTAGTAAAAAAAAGACGAAGACGAAGTTGTTCAATAAAAAAAAGTGAATCAGTAAACTTTTGATCAATCATGCTACTTTATTATCTTATTGGTCAACACTCAACACCAGGCGAGTTGCAGCAATAGAAATTAAAGCATAACTGGAATTGCAAACATAAATTTGGGAAATGGGATTTTGCTTGTATTGTTTAGGGCTTGAGAAAGGGAAAATGAGTTATGGAAGTACCTATTTTCCCATTTACTTCCAGTCTACAGCGCATTATGTACATAAATTAAGTAAGACAACTTACGCCAAAGCTGCTGTTCCTAGTATTGTTTCCCCAACGATTATTTTGCCCGCCCCGGCGGTTATTGCCATGGAATCTTTTATTTTGATGGCCACTATTACTTTGATTTACACCATGATGATGGTGCGACTTTCCATGCGGTGTACTTTGATTTAGTGGAATAAAGTCGTCTGACATGTTATTTTATTTATGTAGGTGTGTAGCACTCGGACGTAAACAATAATAGCTTGATTGATTTCACTTGACGTTATGATTTTAGTTTTGTTGGAGAAAAAAGTAATTTATTTTCTTCGAAATAATTATCACACTCACAACCAACGATCTTATGTGTAACATATAAGATCGTTGCTCACAACACAACACAAGAAAAATCAAACAAACAAAACAACCATAAAACAACTGAAAACAAGTTAGTTAGGGATTGACAGACAACTGACAATGACAACTGGGAGTTTTGGCGGGAATACGGAAAAATCTTGTCGCTGCATTCTATTATTTTCTCAAGTGTTTTTTCGCGACTCACAGCCTTACTTTAACGCCCAGCCTTAGAAGATGGCAGAGCATCTTAAGCAGTGACAAACAGTTGAGAAGTTTTTTAAGTAAGGCCGTCAATGATTAAAAATTGGGTGTTTTATTCATTGAGAAGTGATATAAGGTGGTGAAACGTATCTTTTGTGTTGTTTTCAAAACTCCGTAGAAGCTCATAGTAAAGACGCCACAACTTTACTAGGGCATGACTTGGACTCGACTTTGGCTAATTTCGTGTGACTAACTGTGATTTCATGACATATTTGATTTGCTAATACTACATAAACTTGAACATTCATACATACCTGACTCTGGCAGAATGCACAACGTGTGATGCCAATATCAAAGAAAAAAAATTGTGACAATGTGACAAGTGACATAATTATCAAGACATGACAGTGACATGCAGTACCGTTTTTTTTTCTTATATATTGCGTTTGTCTTCTCAGCTATACACGCGACATTGGCGAAATTGCGGCCATACCGCAGAGGCCATTACCAAAGATAGATAGATAGATAGATAGATAGACAGAGAAATTTACTAGTATATAAGTCAAAGAAATGTATAGTAAGTAAATTTAGTAAATTTCTCTGATACCCCCGAAGGACCGACAATTTATCTCGCATTTATCCCCACAAAAAAATTGTCGGGCTCAGAAATAGTAAACAACCGCGTCAATAATAAAACTTACTTTTGTCTTTTTTTTTCACACAGTGAAATTCAACCCGAAGTTACCAAACTAAACAAAGCTTGTAATATGGAAACCAGCTGAATACTTTAATATATATTTTTTGTAAATACATACATATAATACATACTACACAGCCAGACACAGAACAAAAATAAATGTTTGCCCTGGGTGGGGATCGAACTCACGCCCTACAGCTCTGAAGACAGACATGCTACCAACTGAGCTTTAAGGCCACCTAAACAACAACAGATGGTTTACCACTACAACTGGTAGTGAACAGCGACGGTAATAATGGAATGGACGGGCCCAGCGCTTGCAAATCGATCAAAATTAACAAGACAACACAATCAAGCATACCTAGCTAAAAGTATGCATATTACATTTGCCGGAAAATAGAGATAGCGAATCTAATTACTGCATGACAAAAAAAGAACACATGTACATGTATTACAAGTTTGTATTGTCATATCGTACGGCTCGCATGTCGCAAAGGCAGAGTATGACTGAAGCGAGTGGAGAGCCGGCGCTCAACATATAGTGTTCAAAATCCGTGCACATATTTCCCGTCTATTCATCTTATCATTGTCGCTGGTAGTGAACACATAATACGAGTCAAATAATAATTATATATGTTCTTCGTTCGGTGAACATTTACGGCCTTACTTAAAAAAACTCTTCAACCGTTAGTCACTGCTTAAGATGCTCTGCCATTTTCTCTCTGACGTGAAGTTGCACGTGCTAGAAAAGGACAGAGAAGTTTAAGCAGTGTCTAAGAGAATCGAGATTATTTTAGGTAAGGCCGCTAGTTCGGCGGTGAGTTCACAAGTTTGAACCCACCAGTAAATGCTGGAAAAATTCAACTCGGAAAATGTGTATGATAATATGACCTCGATAGTGCGAAGATGAATTTTATTATCCAAAGTTTCAAGGATTCAGTTTAATAAAATTTGTTAAATTGGTTATATTTCCTATTTGAAAACAAAATGCGGAAAAAAGGTGCAAAACAAAACATATTTTGAGGAAAAGAATACTAACTATGGGGGACATTTTAAAAACTCGATCTAGCTACCCTATGTTGGCATTTTGGCAACACTGGGCAGTGTTTGTCAAAATTTCGTCGCGAGTTGGGATTTTATTGAGAAATTGCTACATTTATTTAAAATTAAAATGTCTCGCATAAGATTATTTTCGTCTATCTAAAATGTTCTGAATAGTACCACTTGCATTGACCATTTGTGTGTTGTTTCAAGATGTGGGTTCCGTGTAAATCGACCAAATTAGCAGTCGGTAAGTTGAAGTTTTTTTTTATTCTATCAGCATAATTTACGCTGCACATCCTGCCAGCGGATATACAATATCGTCCCATGAATTTAAACCATTACCAATCAGGAAATAATTTTAAGTATGGTCCTTACAGTTCCAAGTATAGGTACTGAAACTTATGGTGTGAAACTGTCTTTGTTATTGATTTGTGTTCACTTGTTCACAAAGGTTTTGTTTTATTTTCTTATAGGTAGAGAAAAGACTTTTAGTTTTATTAATGAATATGTAAATATTTGCTAAAAAATACTGCCTTATTAGTACAAAGGCAGTTAGATCTGCGGCTTAATCTCCTGTGTTCTATGTTACCATTTTTATCACCTGAATGTTTATTTTAAACATACAATATTTTCCAGAAACAAAAAAACTTAATACATCTCACTGTGTCTAGATTGTTTAATGGCAACAGTTAAATATCTAGATACAGTCAGCTTTACTTATCATACTCATAAAAATCATAATATTGTAAATACTAACTTTAAAAACACTAAAACAAATACCAAACCTATTTTCGTTAAAAAGGTGTTTTGTCAATTTATTTCAGATTACAAATTGAGTTTAACAAAAAAATATGTTTATTAAATTATTATACGAGGTAGTGTTTTATGCATAATAATACTAAATATGTTATTTATTGGTCACATTAGTAGACAATACAGTCATGATAGGATACTAGTAGTGTGTAGCTAGAAATTCATAAGCAGTGAAGTATATTTGGACTAAATTATTAATAGCCTTCCCATAGAACTTTGTTTTTGTTCAGATTATGATTGATTGTGTATATTATTTCAGCTGTCTACAACTGGAAAGGTGATGTGCGATCTGGATTGCCTCTTGAAATTGGGGAAACTGTTCAAATCCTTGAAGAACATGGAGGTAATTTACTATTTATTTACTGGTGTTGTACATTTTAGTATTTAATTAAAAATCCTATCTATCGCCTTTTTAAAGTTAAATTTAGATATTGTGAAAGTCTACACTCACTGACCTCTATTATACAAGTACGTATGTTACATTACAGCTTTTTTTGTGCTCATTTGAAGCTCCCTTTCGAGCATCTCCGATACTAAAGTTGTCATTTGTAGTATTATGAAATATTAGTTCCATGGATGATCACACTGCTATCCGTTGGCTAGCCGCGCCAAAATGGCGAAAATCAAATGTCTTCAATTTGCTATTGACAATATGAAGTCCAGCATACTTATATAATAGAGGTCAGTGTCTACACTATAATGTGTTGTTTTGGATTCACTTTCATAGTATCAAGCCTGCATAGACACCAAATAAACATGTTGGTGTTTCATATTTTACATTGTCTAAACTAAACAAATCTGCCTATGGTAAAATTAACTGTAAGGTATCTCTTTATTGAGAAAGGGATTTGTTAGGTATATGTACAATAGGGTAGATGACTGATGTTTAAATCGTTGAAACCATTAGCTTTGATGAAGAGTTTAAGTAAATAAAGTATGTTTATTGAAAAAAAAATGAAATCGGTTAGTAATGTTCTGATATATAAGCGTTTAAAGTTTTTGTTAGAGACGACTCTGTCCCTTTCCCACACAACAAAAAATTACGTCACGCCTTACTTGTCAGAATAGATTTTATATGGCGTACAGAGAAGTGACGTCACGATTTGCTGTTTCGCCTCTCTGTCTAGCATGATATTAAAATGCTTATAAGTTGCTTATTTTTGATCAGATTTTCATATTATTAATCAGCTATATTTATGGGCCTCATTATAATAGGACAATAAAAAAAACCAGTCATCTAGCCTATCATTTAATGCTTTCTTCTAGAGGTTTCAGACCTGGGTATGTCCTTAAACTGCAACCAGACCCATAGGAGGATGGGCAGCAGTGTCCTCTTGGTTAATGGTGGTGAGCTTTCTGCGATCCCCGAGCCGCCTGCCAAGCATGGGGATTATGGCAACACCCTTCTATTGAGAGGCCTACGGCCAGCAGTGGACGTCGTTTGGCTGACGGCGACTAGAGATTTCTGTGTTAGAGATGGTATAAAATACACACAAAGTATGTTTTTTATACCATTGTAAATACAGTAAACTCAAAAGAAACTTATAAATTCCTGGCTAGTAGGTATTATATACTGTAAACAGGAAAGGATACTCTGAATTCCACGCATGTGGGTTGTAAACAGTAAACAACATTAAAATTCCAGGCTGGTACAGAGGCTTCAGCACCAAAAACCGTTCCACTTGGGGTATATTTCCGGCCTGTGTGGTCTCCATAAGACCTTGTACTGTGAAAGGTTCTGGTGCCAATGCTATAGCCGAGTTGAAAGATGACCCACTCGTTCGAGAGATTGCCTGTGTACTAAGAGAATGGGCTCGACTATGGAAAAAGCTCTATGTGGTATGTATTTTATTTTCCTCAATTCAATTTAACTCTAGGTTTCCCAAGCTATTTCTCTTCAAGGCGGCTTTATCAAAGTATTGTGTATTATAAATATGATTTACAAGTAAACACACTATATTAGAAATGTGAAAGTTTGTTGGTGTGTGTGTACGTTTGTTACTCGTTCACACTCAAACGGGTTTACGATTTGGATGAAATTCGGTATAGATGTAGCTTATACCTTGGAATATGTATCTACTCCAGGTGAACAGCTATTTTATAAATATAATTTATATAAAAATAATGATTATACCACAGGTTAAACTTTACTTCAAAACGCCTCACAAGGTTCACTTTTCTTTAATGGACTTGAGTGACGTGACTAGCAAGACGGTCGCCTGGTAGTAAGCGTCACGCCTGCCTATAACCAGGGGGTATCACTCAGCAGTTTAGGTATGTTCGGCCGGCGCTCCGCTCTGGGAGGACAATGCAAGGCTGAGATCAGTGGCCGCCCGCACGCTAGCCTCGTCGCACGTAACTAAGCATACGTGATAGAAAGGGAGCGGTATATCTAGGTGAAAATAGCGAGCGGTATCCAGCGCTGTGCGAGTTGAATTGCTACTTTACTGCCTAGTAGATAGAGTCCTTATTAATTTCCATTCCTTTGCAGAGTGAACTTTCTGTACGTAGTACTATTATTTATTCTGTGCTTTAACAGTAGCAGTGCCAGAATTGTGAACAATCCTGCGTCGTATTGCACTGCGCTCGTCACTCTGAGATATTCCATGTGAAATCTTTTTATGCCCAGTAATTTCTATGGTTCACTTTAGGGATCCCTGGCCTATTGATTGGAATCCCTGGCCTATCTACATAATAAATAAACGTACTATCTACAATAAATATGACCAAAATTGGTTCAGGGATCACAAAGATATAAGAATCACGAGGGCACAGCTCAGGCTGAACATTTAACAAGTAGTAACTACTGAAAGAGAAAATGATAACAAATTATCTGTATTAGTCATACAAACTACTATAAATGAGTACTATGCAATCAAATGTCCTTTAATTACTATGTATATTCATATTATAGTTATAAGTTTATTTGGTAGGTCAAAAATATATTTTTAATACAAGATAATAATAATAAGCCTTCGTCCAGCAGTGGACGTCTTCTGGCTGTTGATGTGTGTGTGAATAATAATAATAATCTAAAAATCTCGTCCGACTACTCAACAAATACATATAGTTTGACAACTCAACTATTCGGTTATAGAACCCGAAGAACTCTACTATTATGACTAACACTACTATCATCAATATAATATAAAATGCTCTGTCCTGGCTGACTGAATGACTGAAAGACAACGCACAGCCCAAACCGCTGGTCGTACGGACTTGAAATTTGGAGGGTGTATTCGTCTCGATGCGTAGGGGTGTACTAAGAAAGGATTTTTCGAAATTCCAACCCCCCAAGGGGGGGGGGAAGGGGGGGAAGTTTGTATGAAAGTCCTTTGTTTTTGTACTTTTAGCCACGAAAATTTGGATTTGGATAGTTCATTTAAAATAAAAATGCAATTTTCAAAAAAACTAAAAATACAGGGACTATTTAAGGGGGGGAAAAGGGGCTGGAATGTTGTATGGAAAGTTCTTTATTTTTGAAGTTATAGTGATGAAAATTGATAATTGGGTAATTCATTCAAGGGGTGGGGAGGGGTTTGGAGAATCGGGGAGGCTAAAAAAATGCTCGGGATGTTTTAAAGTAGTGAATTTTGGGAGCGGGCCGAATTACTTCCGTACGCGGACGAAGTCGCGGGCGACCTCTAGTGTAGTATATTTGCTTATGACCTCTATCTAATGGAAAGTTACTACTTTCACTCATATAACGTTTTCTGATAGATAAAAGCTAGACTCTAACAAGCAGTGATTTGACTAACTATAATAAATATTATGTTGCTGCATTGCATCAGATAATGTCACACTGCAAAATACCTACCTCGAAGGTTACGTTAATTATTTTTGATAAACTACTGCTGGCTATCGGCCTATCCTCGAAGGGCAGTTTTTTTTTAATATAATCATGTGACGAGACTAGCAAGACGTTCGCCTGGTGGTAAGCATCACGCCTGCCACTAACAGTAGCCAGAATTGTGAACTGCGCTCGTCACCCTGAGATATTACAAGTTAAATCTCTTCTTACCCAGTAATATCTCTGGTAACATAGCCCTTCAAACCGGAACACAGTAATGCTTGCACACCACTGCTTGGCAGTTGAATAACTGGCAAAGGTGTGGTATTCCCCAGGCGGACTCTGCAATAGAGTCCTACCACTACAAAAGTTGGGCAATATCTACCACGCTGGCCCAGATGCGGGTTGTCGAATTCTCACACGCCATTCAATTTCTTCTCCGCACGTATGCAAGTTTCTTCACTATGTTTTCCTTAACCCAAAAGCCAGTGGTAGGTTGACACACACACACACACACACACACACACACAACACTCATCCGCCCGAAGACGTCCACTGCTGACAGACGAAGGCCTCCTTAATAGCAGTGTACTGCTGCCATAATCCCCACGCTTGGCAGGCGGCTTAGGGATCGCAGAATGATTACTATCGTTAACCGAGATGACGCTGCTGCCCGTCCCCCGGTGGACCCCGGAAATTCGTACCTACAGCTAAATGTTAAATCGGTATGGTCAATACTATACCAAAAAAAAAAAACTACTGATAGAAATAATTCAACTTTGTTTAAGAGTCCTTTCCTTGTTATGCATTACCGACTGTTCATTAAAATATTTAGTCTCACTTTCACAATTTGTTTTCCTGACTTTATTTCTACAAAGAACAGAAACACTGTTGTTGCTGTTATTTTAATAAGTCTATGCTGTAATAAAGATATTTTCATTTTCATTTTTTTTTCATTTTCACACGTAGTTAGTGCTCAAGTAGGTAACTAATCCATTGTCATAATGGTTAAATTTTTACAATGTTTAGTTATGCTTCGTCTACTCTTATGAGTCATAGTTTTTTTGGTAGTGAGAAATGACTTCCTTTGTTTATCTGAAGATGTGCTCGTATCTAAAACACTTTTCATCACACTTGCTCGTAAAGTGGATCTTATTGCATCGGTTTTAGGCTCATAATCCAAGCTATTACGCACGCGTGCTTTTTACTTTACATTACGGCACATGGTGCTATAATAGGTATAACCCGGTAAAGTCAAGTTTGTACGTGCCTGCAATTAGACGTACGTATACGAAGCACTCTTAATATAGCCGGGTAATACTTACAGTTTTTTTGTAATACCAACAAAGAGTTCTTATGCCGCTGAAGTAAATGTCAACCTGCGCGCGCATTACTGATTTCGGCGCCATTTTCCGCAAATGTTTGTTGACGTTTTCGCTGTGTGGTTGATTATTATCAAAAAAAATATTGTTTTTTCCTCGCAAGTGTGACGAAAACAGTCGTATGGAACTCTTGTGCTATTAGTCATTACGCTCTCGGCTTCCTTATCGCGCTCGCCTGCGGCTCGCGCGCATAATACCGCCTCTAGTGTAATGACCAACATAGCACACTCGTATCATAATGTACTATTCTGGGTTAGAAACATTTTTATGAGAAAAATTTATATGACTCAACATGATCATTATATCCAGGTACCGATCAATTATTGTGCACTTCTGCATAATCATAATGTTTTTCCTAAGAAACACCGTTCAGGCCGATTCGCGGATTTTCGCTTACAAGCTCTGTCATAGTTGGCAGTAGGTCCTGAAATCTTACTTATAACACAGAAACAATAATAGCACTTCGTACAGTACAGAAGGCTCACTCCCATAGGAAACGCGTTTAAACAGAGTTGAACCACAATGTCTATTTAAAAAAAGTCATATTCAGTGCAAACTAATTTATACCCTCGTCGTCAGCCATAAGAAGTCCACTGCTGGACGAAGGCCTCCCAATAGATGTTGCCATAGTCGCCACGCTTGGCAGGCGGCTTGGGGATCGCAGAACGCTCACCACCGTTAACGAAGAGGACGCTGCTGCCCGTCGTCCGGTGGGTCTGGTTGCAGTTTAAGGACATACCAAAGTCCCCAGGTCCTAGGTCAGGATTTATACCTTATTTGTGTAAAACAGCGTCGATATTCCACTGAAGAGCAGAGGCGCGCGCGCAGCCGACGGAAGCCGAAGCTTTACAGTGGAAATTAGACACGCTGCTTACATACATAAAGTAAAAATTAGCTTGCACTGAATCTAACATTATTGTAAGTAGTTATGGGTATATCTACGTTTAGATGTGTTTTATATGGGAGTGAATCTGCCCTGCTTATATTGTCAGTCCATCATTATTTCGTTCCCGATACATTACCTTAAAGAAAATATTTTTTCTGTGTACGAGTCCTCTTCAAATCTCTTGCTTCTTCAATTTTTAGTGCATACTTTGATGTGTTCCAGGAGCGAGAAACATACAGATTCAGCGCAGTAGCGAAGGTGATGCGCGAATTGCTTAGTGGTCGGCGAGCCTTACTGGCCGGGACTCTGACGCAGGACCAGACCAGAGCGCTCAGGTTGAAGCTCGTCGCGAAACTCGACTGGGGGAATAGGTGAGTGTTTCATGTGCATGGAATAATGGTATCTATGGCATGGATTAACTTGTAAGCTCGTTGTCTCCTGCCTGACAAATATATAGAGTTCTAGATCTTTCCAAGAATCGGAGTGATTAGGTGTCGTTAGGTCTGCATCATCGACGCTTATCAGCAGACGAGGTAGTGGTCAAAAGATTTTTAATTTTATTAAAAATCCTTTGGAGTAGTATGAGAATGAACGTATGGGATACTTATCTGTTTAGAACAAAAGAATGGATTACTTTGGAAATAACTCATCACAAGTATTAAGGAAAAGATTGTGCTAATGAGTTGTTCCCAGTAGTTCCCTTTCAATAAGGATTGAAAGTGTAGCGATGGTAGCGCAATAGATGGCTGGGCACGCCTCCGCCATCCCACAGGTGGTGGGTTCAAATCCTTGAATCCCTGAACAGTAAGTTTAAGTGAACATACAATGTATACAGGAAAATTAAAAAAAAAATGTGGTAGGGCGATTTCTAATGCTTGCTTATATGGGTATGGCCTAAAACTGCATCCAGACCCACCGGAGGACGGACAGCAGCGTCCTCTTAGTTAACGGTGGTGAGCGTTCTGCGATCCCCAAGCCGCCTGCCAAGCGTGGGGATTATGGCAACCCCTCCCTATTAAGGGAGAGGCCTTCGTCCAGCAGTGGACGCCTTCCGGCTGTTGATGTGCTTATATCTGTAATCCGTAACATTATGTCAAAAATTAAAAAAAAAAAAAAAAACATATCTTTACAATCTGTTTAATCTTGGCTGCTAATAAACAGGCTGAACTATGGCTTGATATATTAGGCGAGATCAATGTTAAGGGTTTAATATAATTACTTATTTTATAATCCATCAATTTGTCTTCTAAGACTTTACTATACTTGTGAGTTAATGTGAGTCTATTATAAATAAAACAATATTTTAATAACTTTATTGGTATAATTGAAAGCACTATCTAAATACAGCGGGTGTGTCATTTTATCACCAGTCTTCCAGGTTGAATACAATTTTAGGAATGATATTTCGTAACTAGGTACATCTAAATTCTAGGTCGTTCACTTGTGGAGCTTAAAGATATGTTTATATGGAAAACTTGGTTGGAAGACTTAAACTAGAACAATAAGATTACAAAAATGCTTAAAATTAAGTGCCCAAATCGGCAGTTAGTGAGAATTCCCAGAATGGCACTTGACAATCCTCAGTCACAATGTTGTATTTAATAAGTCCCTATTTTTGTAATCAATTCTGAAATGCCAATATAGGCTGCTCGGCGTCCGAAATCTACTCGAACGCATGCACCCTGATATCTACCACAATAACCGGATGATAAGGTAGCATTCCGATTCATTTGAATTTTGGAATGCTTGACGAATATTGACCAGAGAGTCGTGAATCCATCCATTTATGCCATAATTTACTTACTCTCCTGGGAATTAGGGTAGATAATTGCATGCGAGCCTATGGGCCTGTGGTTGCACGACTCTAGATCGAAATGTCGCCTTCCAAAATCTTAGTAAAATTATTTTACATCCTTACTTGTAAATATTACTTATATTTAGAAATAATTTTGACTGGGTTGCCAGTATTACTACTTACAATTAGTTCCTACTAGGTACATAATTATTATATTCAAAGTTATAACAAAACGTGGATGTTTTGTAAATCGCTCCTATAATGTTCTACCTAAACATACATGCATAGCTGCTACAGTAATAATAACAAGTATACTTAGTTATACAAATTATTTAACTTATTCCGTAGTAATATGAATCCAATTTAGGGAATTCGTGTGTTATGCAATTGCAATAAACGTGAGACATTTCACAGAAAATAATTATGAAGTAAATAACCAATTCCATTATCGTGGCTTGTATGTAAATGCGTCGAAAAAAATAAAACGTTTGTGTCCTTATACTAAACCTTATAAATCTTAGCGTAATATATTTTTGACTAACTAAGTTTAATTTATATAATAATGAAATAACGAGACCTTCAAATTCAAAATACACCAATACATTCAATATACATGTATCTAGCTAACTTATTCTCAGGTATTAGTTAAAAATCGTATAAGTATTATAAAATATAATTAATATTCAGTTGATATTCTATTTACTAACTCACTGTTTTAGTATAATTTCAAAATCCTTCAAAACTCTTATCCCTTAGTTTATATATTTATATAACTATGGCATTTTTCTTCTATAATTATAGAAGTGCACAACTAATCTGAAATCGGATATGTTTTTCGTATTCATCTATTAAAACCATTTAAAAAAGCTTTTGATATAGGTAGGCAAGACTAAACATTCATTTAAATTATGTGAAACTGTATTATAAGTTAGTAAAAGTCTATGTCTAGATTATGGAACGTCATGAAAGTGATATGTTTGCCAAAATTACACAAAACTTACTTTTCCTTATTACAATTTGTTCCGCCTTCCGTTGATAGGATTTATAATATTTCAATAATAACCATCATACTTTAATATATCAAAAAAGGTTTTTATTTTGTACCTCAATAAAACTACTAAAAGCGGTTTCATGGCAAGTAAAATAACCAAAGTGCTACTTAGTTCACTAATGAGCTTACAAAAAGGAATGTTGTTTAAAGGTTGTATAAGGTATAATATCTAATTCAAGATATATATACTTACAAGCTGTCTACACTAGTTCGTTTGCGTTTGTATAGGAAATAATAAAATGCATTTATATTAAACTTACACAGCGTAATCATGAAGTCACTCAGTCATCAATAAAATGACGGTCTAACAAACAGGTGGCAGTCGTACAAAAAGAGAGCAAGAAAATCGAAAAGAACATAAAAGCTCATACGAGTCGAGAGATCCTATATCGCTTAATAATCGATCACTATCTAGGCATTAAAGGGCAAGTACCTGTTTACTCCATAGTCTGAGATAAGAAAGTCATAAGACCCTCATATTGACACTGCTTCCTAATAAAGATAGCATGAACAATATAATACGTATATCGTCTCAGACTATGGGTAATTATAGATATCCAACTGCCGTCCAAATTAATCTTATCTAGTATTTCGGTCTAACGTGAACGTTATCATAAACTTATTTATGAACATTCCAATAGGCTTGTTTATTGTCAGCGGAAAGGTGACAGAGCACTATAGTGCTTAAAACGCTTATAAGAGGCTTACTACAATTGATTTGAAGGGCAGCGCAGGATTCATGCCCTCGTACGCACGTTCACCGTTTCCAGTCTCTTATGTCTCAGTTTCTTTAGAGAACTTTTGGATGCTTGGGTACATGGGAGCCATCTCTAGAGTCGAAGGCGCCGATGGTGCGTTGGAACCGAGATGTAGTCTTCGACACAGCTCATCTAGAACCTCGCCAAATACACGGAGCGACATGTTCTGCCCGAGCAGATGGAGAAGAAGGAAATCACCAACCTGCAAAGAATGTCAACAGTATTATGATATGAAAAGAATAAAATGATAAGGTCTTACAATATCGGCGGCTGCAGCAGCTGGGAGTGGTAGCCCCATATAAATTTCGCTAATGTTTATTGGATCACCTCCTTGCTCTCCGAAGAGGAAATGAGGCATTAGTGCGTTTTCTCACGAGACGACACACGACACCGTAAATTACGTGCAGTGCTATCGTTTTGTCTCGTTAGAAAACGTAGCACGATACGACGTTTTTAGCGTGTCGTCGGTCGTGTGTCGGTAGGGTAGGGTAAAGTGGTAGGTGAGAAACGCGCTTACCATTATAATATCAACTCAACAACATATTTTATAGTTCAACTCTAATTGCTTTCAGGTAAATTACCTGAGATTATAGTAATGATATAAATGTTACTACGAATAAATTTGGTCTTTAAATCAATGTTAAAATAAGCCGCAATTTTAATCACCGCGCTTGGCTGAAGAATAAATAATCATCCTTGACCTTTTAGAATGTGTGAGTGGAGGGTGAGGGGAATTAATGCTCGGAAGTGCATGACGTTTGAATGGATTGCTTGATTGAAAATGCACCTGTTTATGTAACATTCAAAGGGGTCATGGTTGTAATGAAAGAGATGATGAATAGTGTTTAGGAATATTGCTACGACTCGGAACATTCATTATTTACAGTCTGATCCAAAGTAGATAAGTAGGTAAGTAACGTACATTAAGTTCTAGCGGGCGTCCGGGAGGCAATAATGTACGACACGGATAATAATGTACGGCATGATATTGTACGGCATAATAATGCACAGCATTATAATTGGTGTAAATGTACATCGAATATCATGCTGTGCAATATCGTGCCGTGCAATATCATGCCGTACATTATCGGCTCGGCTCAATAATGCACACCCCGATTTTGTACAGACTGATATTTGATGTACAAGTACACGAATTCCTTATTTGTATAGAAGTTAGGTTCAGGTTATTTTTTTAATGTCAATTTGAGAAATGTACTCGGATTATTGGCTGTACAATATAGGGACCCATCTGTGCTTTCCTTGCTTCGTACTTTATAGACACGAGCCGATAATGGACGGCCAGTATTGAACAGCGTGTTATTCGATGTACATGTACACCAATTATCAGGCTGTGCATCATTATGCCGTACATTATCATGTCGGCAAATATCATGTTGTACATTATAGGGCGTCCTACATCGGTATCGTAAGCGAAGTTATCGTTTTGAGAATCAACATGTATATGCTAGTATATACCTGTGTCTTCCGAACCAGAGCTTCGACGCCGTTAGGGCTGCCGAATCTGAATCTCCGCTTGAGTATCGTCTCGCGGGTGCTTGGCAGAATGATCACGGCTGCGGAGTATACTATCGCCAAGCCTGACACTACGGATAGGATGATAAACCTGTGAAAGAAAATGAAATTTTAGATTCCTTACTTTATGAATGTGCGCTTTAGCGTATGCTGTAAGCACAGAGAGCATTTGATAATAAATAAATAAATAAATGAAAGCTTATAATTAATAAGCATAATAAACATAATCAACCCTTCTTTTATTGTTCACTGCTGGACTTCGGCCTACACTCGAAGGGCGAGTGCGCTTTATTCACCACGCTGGCCCAGGTGCGTTTCCTCCACCGAAAAGCTAGTGGTATGAGAAACAGTACATAAACTCCGAAGAGCTCAATGGTACGGGCCTGGGTTTGAACCCGCGACCCCACGACTACAAGAAATACAGTCGATTAGGCTACCACGGCTTCAGGTAGTTCTTGACGGCTGCTAAATCACATGGCTATATTATTTACGGTGACCAATTTTTTTAAAATAAATACCACTGTCATTAAAAATATTATAATAGTCATTGAATTTTCAGTCATTTTTAGACTGTATGTAAGTATATAGATGTCCGAGCTCCATACGTCATGCGAGATCCTTCTCAGCATCAGACGAGATCGCAGTCAAACGCAAGTTTATTTAATCACATAAAAATAAAAGAATTTGACCCATTAAAAATAATAATAATAATTTATTTCCTAAATTTTTAATTTTTGTTCCAACACGGAACAAAAATTAAAAATTTCAACAATATCTTCTGACTCATTTAAAATAGACAAATTAAGTGTTACGTGCACCTACACTAAGACTTATGGGTCTTGTGTCGCAGGTGACTACGTGTTCCCAGGTACATACACAAGTTTTATTTGCAGCCGAGTGCTAACTAATTACTACATATCACATCGTAGCATAAGTTTCCAATGTACGTAATTATAGTACTACCAAAAGAAAGAATAGAGTCATCTTTTCGTGTCTAAATTGGCCATTGAATCAGCGATCACGGTAGGTCAGGTAACAATTGATCGTAATTGTGACCCAAATTAAATGGGTTACGTAAGTGGCCAGTCTTGTGACACGAATCAGCCCTATACCGGAAACGGTTCAAGTAGTAACGATGTGTATCTGTTGTAAACTACTGAGTAGCGATCATTGTCAAAATGTATGATAGCGTATCGTAGTGATGAAAAACATGATCACACGAGTGCAGTTTTCGAGATTTTGTTCTAAATATACGGTGGATTTTTATATACAACCTGAAAGAGTAGGGTGATTGTATCTCACTCGGTACTATTTCGTGTGAATTATTATTCTATTAACAACCTTACTTTGATGTGTTGAAGTGGGTATTCGAATGGACCATCCTCAACCAATGAAATTGAACTTTGACATTGCAATTTCACTGCATATCGTAAATCACAAAGCATGAGTAAGCTTACCAGAACCATAGGAAGATGAAGATTTTTTCATTCAGAATGTTCAAGGCTAAAACGCAGAGAGCATCGTGTTTCTGGATTGACCCAGATGCACCATACTTATGGAATGTGCACTTTGTCAATCTTGGGAAGACTTCGATCTGGAAAAACAAAACGCTAATATATTAGGTGCGATTTACATAACTAGTACTTACTAAATGTACACATTTATGCTAATGCCATAGAATCTATAGCATTATGCATTAGCATCCTATACATAAAACACTTTGTTAAACTATCACGGTTGTAATCACGGTAAATATCCCGTTAATAATAATAGAATCCTATAGATAGTTCAATATTTTAGAAAGACGCTCTCGGCGTCTATCAATCCTTCCCCAGAATAAAATGTGTAATGTTCTGCCAATGTTGTGGTTATATGGCTACCCTGATTACTTTAATTATAGCTGACCGCACAGTCGCACAATTAGGACAAATTGCAATCACGAGCAGAAAATTTCTCGCTTGCGCTTACACTGCAGCGATCTATATAGTCTCATTCAAACCCTTTTAATCGCAGGTTGAACTATTTGCGTGCATGAACCGTACATGTTTGTTCTCTATAAAACTAACATTGAGCTTCATATAATGTTCTCTATAAAACTAACATTGAGCTTCATATAAGCTTGACTAGACTAGATGCGTGTATTAGGTTTTCTATTGCCATCGCCATCAGTGCTGACATGAGTCCTCCCTATGAGTAATATTATTCATTGCATTAGTCGTACTTATGTCAAGAGTGATGCCATAGTTGAATCTCTTGAAGGCTAAGGCCGGTACTGTGTACTAGAATGTTTTGCTAATAGTAAAAAGTTTACCATAGGATCAGTTCGTTGCTCTTGATTCATGTTCGAGAACTTAATTACGTCACTGCCGTAAGTCAAGAAAACTCCCCCAAGGAATGTGTCCAGGAAAAATATGTTTCCGACCTGAAAAAGTAATTGTTAAATTTATTTTAAGTTTTTGAGTATACGTCTGTCGTATTGATAGACCAGCATACGACGACAATGAGCTCAATGATCAACCATTTAGACTAAATTGATACGATAAAATGCGAAATTGTTCGTTCGACACTTTATTTTCCAAATCATTTCGTATATATTATTGGGGACATGATTAACCTATCCGACACTATCGTATCGCAAGGGTAACGTACATCGGGAAGTACAAAAGACACCCAAGAAAACCCTCCTGTGTCGTTTCAAGAGTAGTCGGGGCTGTATATTCCGTCCGAAGATGCCATTAGTAACATTATAAGTTATTGTACTGTATTATTATAAGCATAGTGTTTATAATGATTAGAAAATGACTACTTACGACATTGATGAAGTTAAGCACTTCGCAAAAGAAATACCCGAACGAGTATGAATTGTGCATGTGCAGAGTATCCAGTAGATATTGGACTAGACGCATCTGTAATCGAATAAGAATATCTGTCAGAAAATTTGCATAAAAATAGACCTCAGGAAATGACGATTCTACACCAGTACCAGTATACATAATAAATGAAAATAAAACACAGTATAATAAATGGGTAAGTAACTTTACAATGTACTACTTAACCTACTACAAATAACACTTAGATTACAGCTATATAATGTACTGTGTGATCTAAAATGATCGGCACATAAAATAATGTTTCTTACACATCACATCTTAATACATTGAGTCAAGTAAAAGCTAGTATTTTGACATAGTCAGACAAACAAAAATATGCCAGTTTATAATATTTGCAGAATACGCAACGATTCTTGTTGCCTTACACGCGCCTTATTAAGGATGTTCATCAAGTTTCATTAAAACTGGACTTATGTCAATTGAGTCAAGAAACTAGATATGCTCGCTGAACCCGCTAATTGACTCCTGATTAGCTCATTTCCAACCAACAACCTATACAAGTTGTGATAGTGATTGTAAAAACTATGAATCTAAGAGTATCCGATTTAATTAAACGTTAGTATTCCCGTATAAATAAAACAAAAATCTTGAAAAGGTTGCAGTCTTGCTGTATACAAATCAAGTTACCATGAGTAGATAGTTATAATGCTGCAACGAATCTTTGAACGAATTTTTCACGGTCTTAACTTCTTTGAAATTTGTCATTATTATACAAGTCGTGATAGTGATTGTAAAAACTACGAATCTTAAAAAGGTTGCAGTATAAAAATCAAGTTAGCATGAGTAGATAGTAAAAGTAAGTAAGTAAGCAAGCTCGTATAGGCTGAGTGGCTAGCCCTAGTGTCAGAGTTAATGTGCCGCCCGAAGGCCTCTGACATGGCTGACGGACCGGGACCAACAATTTAACGTGTCATCCGATCCACGGTAGCGCTCAGAAATAAATGCCACTCACGGGTCACCCATCCGAAGACTGACCGGACCGTCAGTTGCTTAACATCGGTGATAGTTTAGAATCACCTAGACAAGCTACGCCACGAGCGCTACAGATAGTTATAATGCTGCAACGAATCTTTGAACGACTATTTCACGGTCTTAACTTCTTTCAAATTTGTCATTTATTCATCCATGCAATTTTGTTCTAAGATGTTAAATTCTTACCTGACGATTGGGTCTCTCATCGTTAATAGATGCAGTGGTGCCTCGCATGCCATCGGAGATCATGCGGACCTTGCCTTCTTCCCAGTTCTTCCAAATCCAGTGAGGAATATAAAACAGAATACCCTGGAAATAAAAGAGATGTTTAATGACGACATGAACAATGTGGTAGAACATTGAAAGTAAAAAGAACATTCGCCAGTCAAGACAAAAATTTTGATATGACATCACTACTGATACTGACCTTCAATAATACGCTTTAAAAAAAAAACAACCGATTTCAACTTCGAATATCTTCATATTTTCTAGTACTTTTGATTTAAAAACCAAACTACTAAACCGATTTCGATATTTATATGGGACCACCTCTAAAGTATTACCTAACAAACAAAAAAGAAACGTCAAAATCAGTTCATAATTGGCGGAGTAATCGCGTAACATACATACAAAAAAAACATACCGTCGAATTATTTTATTTAACATTTTTAGGAAAACTAACAGCCTAAATAAATGAATATTAACACTTAGTTCTATGACTGGGCTAATTATAAGTTTCCGCCAATAGAATAGTAAATTAAAGATTAAATACATCCTAAACTGCGTAGCAACAGTATGTTGTAAGTATACATAAACAACGGAACTGGAAGAGTACAATATTATAAGTCAAAAAATAATTTTAATTTGGGAATGAAAAAATTCAGAAGCTAAATGTGAAAACCTCCTTTTTTGAAGTCTGTTGAAACTAACCTTACTTCTGAATGAGGTATTTTAAGGTGAGAGAGCCTCAACATTTACTATCTCTTAAATTACCGCGGTTTTGCATCTGAGATGGTCAAACATTTCTCTTTGAACAAAATTAAGCAAGTCAAGCAGACAACGGTAAGCATCATAAGTTGCGTCATTAATTTACGTAAGCTTGCAGCGGCGCTCCTTTTGCAAGAACCGAGGCGCTTAAATAACTTGCAGCGACATAAAGCTGACGATAAAGTTTGCCAATCAAAGTGTCACATTATATAGGCTTTTGTTTAATATGACATAGCTTGCAGTTTACCTATTGAGAATTCTGTAGAAGTCTTTAATTTCAGTAGGCTCAATACCTTTGTGCCTAAACGCCGCATTGATTTACAATTACTTATATAGTTTATCTATGGAGGAAAAAAGGTTCACTGGACTGTATGTTCTAGAAACAAACACCCTGGGCTATCACCCTAGATTTGTTATGTGACTAGTAACGAATAAATGGGCATGTTGCAGACCTTTAGTCTATAAATTAGTTGGTCTATTTCTCTTCTAGTTGAATAAGTGATTTTGGGCTCGAATTTTGAACCATTTACATTAATATAAAAAATTCGAAGCTGTCGGCTGTCGGCTGTCGGCTGTGTGTGTTACCTCTTCACGTCAAAACGGCTTAAAGATTTGGATGAAACTCGAAATGGAGATTAGAGAGAGAGCTTATTTCCCGGAATAACTTATAAGTAGGCTACTTTTTATCATCATCATCACGCGGGTGAAACCGCGGGGCGCAGCTAGTATCCCACAAAGTCGGATATATTCATAAGCAAAACCACGTGCATATGATAAAAAAAAAAAATAACCCGTGGTCCTACCTTTTCTTAAAGCCTTTCCATATAATATGTATCTATAAATTTTAAATAGAAAAGGACTTAGTCTTTTGTAGCATTGAGCTAAGATCTAAAGAGTCACAATCTCTAAGTGAAAACTGTCAAAAACATTTTTTTTGCACGTTTGTGACGCTATAGATATTAGCTCAATGGCTAAGTGTTAAAAATCTTACCTGGAAGAACAGCATAAATGGCACCCACTGGTAGTAAGAGTGGATTCTTTTCTCTTCATCGTATTCGTTTCCTAAGCCAGGATGTACAAGGCCTTTGTGCTCAGCCTTCGGAAGAGTGAAGGTGTATGTGATCCAGCAGTACGTATTCAGTACATGTCCAGGAATTGCTCCGTCGCTTATACAGGATATTGGCTCGCCTGGAAAATAAATTAGCGAAGGTTTATGTAAGCAGAGCGTCGACTGTAGCATTTAAGTATCCCAATACGAGACATATGCCTATACAAATAGTTAATTGATAACACCAAAGCTACACGTCAAATTTCATTAAGTATGTCACAAAAAAAAACAATTAAAATGAAATAATATTAATTATAAAAAAACGTTAATAATCTCTTATTTTAAAATAAGCCTCAATGTCATAAAACAAATTCTCTTGTAACCACGCTCTGAGCTTGGAAGCTTGAGCTTAACATTGAAAGGGAGTTGGGCGGTATTCCACCAGGCTGGCGGATTCATAACTTAACCCGTTTTAACTATGCAGGTTTCCTCACGATGTTTTGTTTCACCAAAAAGCCGGTGACAAGAGTTTTTAAATCTGTGCGTAAATTCTTAAGAACTTATTGATTGTGATCTGTTACCGAATTCAAAGTGAAGGGGACATTTTCGTTGTGAGAAGCGTGACCATACCTACCTAATAAATACTAATACAAAATACTAGTATACTTAGACGGAACTGTAGTGTTTTACTTACTAACTAAAGGAAAAAATCCTTTAGTTAGTAAACCGTCATCATCAGTCTTCTTGACTCAGCACGTAGAACCTGTTTCTTGCGGTTTAGTTTGTGAATTTTGATGACTCACCGCCGCGAGTCATAAAAGTTAACCTTTCACCATATTATTATATCTTAACGACTCACAAAAAAAACCAAATGAATTATGTACATAATTCATTTGTTTTTTTTGTGAGTCGCCTCTGTTCGTAAGTTTTATAATGGCGTAACGGTATGTTATTCTACATGCCCTCGACATTGGCGTAACGCGGCTGCGGAAGATGCCAATATAGTCCTTAATGACGATGCATCTGCCCCCGACTATCTGCGACAATTGCGATGGCCGTGACTCTAATCACCTTGCCCGTTGTGAGGGCTCTGTGTCTTTTAGAATTGATTTTCCTATTTATGTTGATTAATAAATTGATATTGTTAAAATCGCAAAAATAAAAGTCGAACCTGGACACGATTGACGCGTGACCGATGCAGATGGCATTACAAGAGAGAGCTGTGGGTGACCCAGAGTGGGATAAAGAAGACTGCTGATGATAACGATGATAAATAAATTGACGCTCCTATCAATATATAGTTTTTTCTTCTTCAGATATAAAAAAAGATAGAGAATAATACGCTTTTAAAAAAAATACAACCGACTTCAACTTCGAATACATGGACGACATCTTCATATTTTCTAGTATTTTGATTTAAAAACCAAACTACTGAACCAATTTCGATATAATTTATATGGGACCACCTCTGAAGTATTTATTACTTACCAAACAAAAAAAGAATCATTAAAATCAGTTCATAATTGGCGGAGTAATCGCGTAACATACATACAAAAACATACAGTCGAATTGAGAACCTCCTTTATTGAAATCGGTTGAAAATATAATAGGCTTTTAAAAAAATACAACCGACTTCAACTTCGAATACCTGGATGACATCTTCATATTTTCTAGTAATTTTGATTTAAAAATCAAACTACTCAACCGATTTCGATATAATCTAAATGGGACCACCTTTGAAGTATTACCTACCAAACAAAAAAATAATCATCAAAATCAGTTCATAATTAGCGGAGTAATCGCGTAACATACATACAAAAACATACAGTCGAATTGAGAACCTCCATTTTTGAAGTCGGTTGAAAAATAAATGAGACGTTAGTAGTAGGTAGCACGGAATATTATAATAGCACAAGTAGTATGAAGTAAGTAAAAACAGTTAAAACACAGATATACAAATGGTATAATTTCTGACATAATTATGCACATTGTAAGTAATGAGTGATGACTTAGCAAATTGCAAAAATTTACCAAGTAAAACACCATTGTATTAAATACTTTAAGGTTTCATGTTAACTGACATTTTCCAGTTAACTCCGAAATATAATAGGAGCTATTTAGCAGGGAATTCACCACATTATGTGATACCACAGAACTGTCCTGCATGCATGACAATGTCGGGGAGTGACCGACTTCAAACTAACTGATGCAATAGGTATTTGTATATACGGAATCCTATTGACATGGTTTTCGTCGAATCAGCTGATGCATTATATGTGATCTTAAAACTATAAATAAGTAGTTAAGTACACCATAATATATTATCTTCTACGAATTTGAGGTGTGATATTTTAAAATCTGCACTGTTATTTTCCTTAATGACGTTTATTTAAGTCTTGCATTTGGATGCCGTAAAGTTGTGCTATACCGTTATTCCATTCTCACACATGAGTCATGAAAGTCAAGGTATGAAATTCTCAGTCACATGCTTGCTAATTGCTCCATCACGAGCATTTAGAACGCTTATGACCACTGCTTGATATCAACTTCTAAATTGTATGAGACAAGAGTAATCAAAGAAATAATAATATGCATTTGTTGCAGATGAGATTGTTAACAGTTACCAACGTGTTAACCCTTTGGTTTGCCCCTTATAAGGGGTCGATATAATATACGTAACATTATGCGTTTCTTTATTAATTCATCCTCGTCATTGTTCATATCTGAACGGGTATTTAAAGCTTCGGAAACATGTTAATTTTTCGTACTAAGGTTTGGAACGCTCTACCCTAACTTAATTTTCAAGATCGTACAATCTGGGGATATACAAACGAAGAGTGAATGTGTATCTTCTGAGCAAGCAAGTTTATCTTAGACCTTCTCTACGCCTCGGCGAGGCAAGGTCAGACGCGAAGCCATTTATCATAATAATAAAAAATGGTTACTTCTTTAGAGCAATAACGCAAGGCCTACAATTTCATATACACCATGGTTTGTTGACATAAACGCCTCAGAACAACTGAAACCATCAAGCTGTTCTAGTTATGGTAATTGTACTATGATTACTGCGGTTACGAATGGCCAGTAAAAGCGATAAGAAATTTTACACCGCGAGTTAGCTCGAGCCTGATATACCAGTTACAGCCGCCAGACCCAAGAGTGGGTCACGGTGAACCTCAACATGTATGTAAAATGTCATATGCGTGCAGTTCTTGCTACTGCACAATAATTTTGCTCGCCTAGATCTAATAAATCTGTCGATGAGTAATCCAGGTCATAGCAAACAAAGCATCCTATCGTGTTGAGTTGAAAATCATCATTCTAATATTCAACTTTGTGAATATCTAAAGGCTACACCACCCGCATTTTCGCAAATAGCTATAAGTAAGTTCAGTCACGTACTCTTTTCGGGACATTTCTACTATAAACTAGACGTAGTAACAAGCCCCTATTGTTATCGAATGCAACGATGTTTTGATTACAAGCACCTGAAGCGTTGCTCATGTTTAGGCCGAACATGTAGGTCTCACAAACTCTGATATCACGAACTGCAACGTTGCAGGCTAAACACCTGAATAATCAATTGTACGAATATGCTTTCTTCGTAAACAATGCCAAGTTGAGACTGACGTGACTTCATGCAGGCAAACTTAAATGAATTTACTAACTAGTTAGATGTATAGTGAGAGCTAACTGCTTTAGTATAGCGAACGACGCGTATTGGAAAGTTACAGACAATGAGGTGTGCCCTAATGACCTGACTAGTATCTTCGTACATGTTAATGTTTACACGCAAGTAATTGTTGAACGCTCAGGAACCAATCGCTAAAAATTGTAATCTTCTAAACGAGAAGATAAAGATCATGTTCGAATATTGTATTGTAGTAATAACAAGTACAACAGGCTATTAAGTAGTTTTGTTTGCGTTAGTAGCTCATTAGACGAGGGGCACGCGATAACGTGAACATTAACAGCTTTTATAGAACGTGTTCCAGATGATTTTGTGGCCGCTTGAGCTTGCTTCGCACTTGGGTCGCATATGGTCACGGCGTGGATATTGTCGTGGGAGAATCGCCTGTTAATCGGCGAATTAACACCAACAATCATTTCATTAATGGCACGCATTTCATCATTGTCATTTAAATCGAGCACGGTACCTACCTACTCATTTTACGAATAGGTTCATCGAGCATCCTGCTAACAATGTCCACTGTTATCGCATTCTCTTGCAACATATTTACTACAAATTACTAATTGGAAATCTTTGGAAACTCGTGGCATAATGTATAAATAAAACAGACAATTTTCCTATGGTTTTTATCGCCTGCCATTCATAGATGCTACTGATGTGACATTAATTATTGTAGCAATAAGTTTCCTATTTGCCTCACTGAATCGAATCTTATCACGTACGTTTACGAGCGCTCGTATTTGTTTGCGATACCAATTTGTGATGACGTCTCAATTTTAGGTGACTGTTACAAATACGGGGTTCCCGTACAATGACTCAATGACCTATAAGTGATTCAATCATTTTTACGATTGTGAGATATATGTATGACGGGAGAACTGTTATTCCACGCCTCCATCTCTTTAGGTTAGTCGATTTCGGTCAATAGAACCTAGGTCATGATACCGATTGTGAAAACAGTTACCTACTGTCATTTTAATTAGCCAGTTTTATGATTAAAGATGAACTTTCACTGGCTTTCTTCATGCGCTAAAGTAATCCACATTGTGAAAGTAGATATTACTGCAGCATGACAATGATAGTAAGAATTGTTTTACGTTACATTACCCATTTCGTGCTTACGTTTACACGGAACGTTTTAATAATATTATGCTTAATTGTTTATTCAAATTTTGAGGCAAATTGAGTGTGGCATCGTTATGAGCCAAGGTCCTTTTAATATTCATTTGTATGTCAAGTTAATAGCTCAGTGCTGTAGTACCTAAATAACGATTTAAAGGAACTTACTAGAGTTTGAGCAGCCCTAACGTCACTACATCATTCTGGATAGTCCTACCCTAGAAAGCTAATTGGATCATATTCTACCACGCGGGCCCAGTGTAGGTTATTGGATTTACATAAGCCTTCGAATTGTTTTCTCCGGAAATATGCGGGGGTTTTCGTGACGTTTATACGGTTTATCGGTTTTTTCACAATTCTGGCATTATGGGCAGGCGTGATGCTTACCACCAGGCGAACGTCTCGTTACTTCATTCCATAAAAAACTAATCATAAATAATCCTATACACCATAAATAACTTATTTTGCATTAACTTGCATTGCTAACTTACCGATAAGATTATTAGCTGTGACGAGTATGCAGCAGAGGAACAGTATGGCAGAGGTGATTCTGTAGTGCATCCGGAATACCATGTTGTCGATGGTAGCTTTGTCGATCAGGTAGCGGACCTTGACGAAGCCCGCCACCGCTGACGCCAATCCAAACACCGCCATCTTGACTCGCTTTGTTTACCAACAATATCTGAAACGATGAAACAAACCGTGAACGTTTTCTTACAAAGAAAAACCATAAATAACCGTCGACACAACTAACAGTGACAAGTGCCATACGCTTGCACGCAGCCCATACCGAATTAGAACTTCAACGGTAAACTTTATTGGTGTTTTGATTGTACCGATGTGTGCTACAGCTGTCTGCTGCACTTGTACGTGTCGTGATACGTTGACTTTATTCTCATGTGTATCGGTGATACTACCGGTTGAAGAAGGGGACACGGTTTCCCAACTTTTTGAATTCGTTAATTCAGTGAACCGTTAAGTGAGAATCAAGTAAATGCACAGACCTGTCTACTCAGTCCTCTCAATCAATGACCTCAAACATAATTTAACGAAGCGGCTACCTCACGCCCACGCTCGACGACTCTTGGCTTCGTCATTTTTTCTTCATGATTTTACCACTAAAACATACATACGTATGTGAATGAATGGGGTCTTCATTATTGACTTAAATATTTTTAGTCGTCTTTGTTTGTACTAAGACGTACTTCTCTTCTCTAGCATGCTTGCGTAGTCAAAATGAATAGGTGTAGGTACATAACATGATATGGAACAATTCATGATAAATGGATCCGACCTTGACGACTCTTGATCCTGGTCCTACGCGGTATCTTGTGTCCAGCGAATGCTATTTAGGTCGCTCGCGGGGGACATTTATGTCGCAGGAAGATTGTATATGAACGGATCGATGTTGTTCTTAATTGGCTTGACGATTCTAACTGGCTGTTCTGATTGTTTTTATTTTATATTCGGCAAGTTACGCAAGTGTTGTGTTTTAACTTTCAAAGAATTTGCTAACATAATCGTAATAGCTGCTAGGATCGGCTGCGGTTGGAGCGAATGGTGCGCCTGCGCAGGGCATGTGTCGGGTCGTCGACCGGCGCTGCTCGTGCGCCTCCTGCGTTTTGAACCCCCCTCCCCCCGGGCAGCTTTACCTCGATCGACCCTGGGCAGATGCATTGCTTGGCAACGCGAATTTTACGAGGAAACCAGTTTGCCTGACGACAAATCTTTGCCGATTCTGCACGTCTCGCGATATTTGAAAAACGCCGATTCCCTGGAACTCGACTTGGTCTGCATGTTATATTTAATTGTTTACTATGCAAACAGTATTATTATTATTATTAGCCTTTTTGTTTTAGTAGGTATTAATATACACATTTTTTATATTTCATATTTTTACGTTATAAGTAGTCAGCCGAATGAAAATGATTTTTCTTTAGATAAAATTAGTGCGGAAAATGCGTGGATGGTTCCCAAATGAAAATGTCTGCTACTTCTGGTGCTTAATCGTTGTTAGCTGGTCTAGTAAAGTAACTGATAATAAAGTAGGCAGGATGCCAAAGCGACGGGGCTATGGAACATTCCATAGATTACGACGAACAACTTTAGCTTACATGGCAGATAGTTTCCCTGATTATTTGATTTAATATCTTGTCTTTACTTTTTAGCTACTTCATTTACATTATGTAATTAGCTTTAAGAAATTAGTTGTTTGTATGTAGTTACATATTGTCCGAGCGTAGCGAAAGTCTGTGTCTCTACTTGGATATTATTATGTATGTTTGTAATGATGTATAGGTATTTGTTTGGCGATAATTTGCTAACCGTTAATCCAAACTATTTTATTTAGTAGGCAAGTAGCTGGACCAAGTAGACTAAACATTAAAAAACATGACAGCCCTGTCAAGAAAAACGAACAAAAAAGTTTAAAAAAATACGACTGCCCCCGAAAAATATTATTTTTTTTCCTTAAATTTTTGGTGTAACGAGTGTCACTCAGGATCATGTAAGGATTCTAACGATACCCCATACAACCAAATTTGTTTAGGAATTTAGAAGTGATGGTCGAATAAAGAACCTCACGTATATACATAGATTCACATTACATTGCAATCTAATCAAATCAAATCAAATCAAATCATTTATTACGCAAACATGGGTATATTACAGGGTTGAAAATTACATAATAGGTGCGCCGCCATGTTTTAACCTATTGGTATGCGAAATTAGTAGTAGTTAGTAGATATACACAGACAGGGCGACTGAATATGATAATACAATTAGTGCAACATCCAACAGATCAACATTTAAAAGATCTATTTCTTACATGCAATCAAATAAAATACATAACAATGTCATAAGAAAAAAATCACATTAAAATATGTCAATTGATGTTCATTATAAATTATACAAAGAGTCCGAAAAAATAATAATTAATTAAGCAAATTGTCCAATTTCATGTCAAAAATAATAATAACAATAATTTTCACATGTCTATTTTATCCTTAAGGAATTCGTCAATAGAATAATATGCTTTATCAATCAATAATTTCCTTAGTTTACGTTTGAAAATAAAATTACTTTGGATGTCTTTCAACGGTCGTGGTAACTTATTATAAATAATAATTCTAATGTAATGATTACATGAAACCTGAAAACATTACACTCTTTTTTACTCCTTTTTTTGGGCAGTCGTGTAAAAATATGAGCCAAACGGGCCAAGGGGTTTTGAAGACATCTGAGTAACGTAGGGAGGGGATCGATTTCTGGAGTCACAATTCTGGGTAAACATTAGCTATAAGGCTGGGCGCATACGACGAGAAAAACCGTCCGGTTTCGCCCGAAGGCGCTCCGTGCATACATTTTGTACTGGGTCCCGCACACCGTAAGATGATTCTCGAGACGCCCGTCTCGCTCGCACCAGTTAGTTCTGCGCAGTGTGTTTCGGTCAGTCCGGCGCTTGTCGGGTGCGGTGCCGAAACAATGTGCGACCACTCTATATCTTTAGATTAGAATTGAATGATCGTATCGTAATATATACGCTTTAAAAAAAAGATACAACCGACTTCAACTTCGAATACCTGGATGACATCTTAATATTTTCTAGTAATTTTGATTTAAAAACTAAACTACTGAACCGAATCATCAAAATCAGTTCATAATTGGCGGAGTAATCGCGTAACATACATACAAAAACAAATTTTAAAAAACAGTCGAATTGAGAACCTCCTTTTTTGAAGTCGGTTGTAAAATGATGAACGCCAGTGCAGATCCCACCCAGAGCCAGACACGTATTAACTTAAATAACTGCTGCACGCGCTGGAGATGAATGCACACTAATTGAGACTGATAAATAGTCTCCGTATAATCACTGCATTTTCTCTAAGCCTGCATTATAAGTACCTATGTAATGTAATCGAGGAAAATCATCATTAACTATAATTTTGTAGCAACGATATCTCAGTGGTTGGCACGTTAGGTTCGCATGCCGCAAGGTGTAGTTTCCAATCCTAATATGAAGCTTGAGATGGCTACCTTGTAAAGGAAAACACCGAGGGAAAACCATAGCATGAGCATAAGGTACTTTCTAGTATTCAGCTTGGTCCATCTAGTTCGAAACATATCGCCAAGCAATCCGCCAGCCTCACTTGAGATCCAGTTCCCCTTCTAGGCTAGGCGTGTTTACCATTTTCGACCGCACCTGTCACTTAATATCAAATGTGTAGAAGTAGTAAAACGTCTAGCTTTTTATCCATAAAAACATTGCAGAAACAGATTTTTCAACTTTATTTGATTCTACTCATTTATCGTCACAATCTGATCCTTGACCTTTGTCTGGAAAACATCAGCAGGCGGGGGACTGTCTGCTTCAAACGATCTAAATATTAGGTAACCTGGAGATTTGCTCAGTGGAAGTGAGTGGTAGATTCGTCGCCTTCGCTGTAATTTACCCGTGCGTCCGCGTCGGTGCGGTCGCTCGCGGCTACCCGCTGCCGGTGCTCCAGTCGGCCAATGACGTCTCACATCTAATATAATTAACTCCCATTGACTGCGCGAACGTCGGTGGCATTCCAACATCATTGTTTACTTCGTAGAGAAACGTGAAAATGGATGCACGTGGTTATTTTGGCTTCGTGAACGGAAATAAACTGTTAGAGCTGCAGGAGTGTCTAGCTATGTCTAGTTTGGATACTTCCCTCTAGTTTATCAGCTCGGCTACTCATCCATGCGGAAATGATCTTCTATGATCTGTTGCTACCCTTGCGGTTGCGGTGCAGCTATACCTACTCGTACATAAAATATTCCATACGCTCACAAAGTCATTTACTTAAGAAGAATAATTATATTATCGAAGAATTCCAGTACCTATATCGCTGACATTAAACATTGACCATTTGCGATAGCGACGGACAATATTTTATCATCATTGAGGTCAAATATCTACGTGTACATATCTACAAAAGTAATGTTCAATCCGTAAACAAAAACGCACGTTGTAAAACTGATGCGGGCTAATCGACAACGCGTGTATGTAATGAACAACTGTACTGTAATCGGTATTCGAACTTTCGCATTATCAATATTACACAACGCAGAATGGCTTTCGCAATCGATAAGCAAAAAAAGCTCACAAATTATGCCAACGAACGATGAAACTTAGAACAACTTACTAAAGTAGAAAAACTTAACACGAACGAGATTTTATTGTTGATTCATGTCGATTTGGTATAAAAGCCTGGGAAACGAGAGACATTATGCGGACGCTTACGGAATACAGAAACGTGTTTGCAAGTTCATGGTATTATAGAGGTTATCGCCAGGCGCTGGGGCGCATCATCGATGCAGGTGGTATGGGAAAACCGTGACTTGAATACCGAAAAGGAGTCAGAGATGACTCCTTTTGTGACACCACACTGAACATTTACATGCCACCTATGGAGAAATCGATCGATTTATGTATGCGTTCGACGAGAAATTCAAATGGGTCGATCAGCAATCGTCGCTTTGGAAAGCAAATTTCAAGTTGACCTTCTATTACCTTCGTAACAATCGCTTTAGTCGCAATCACAGGTTGCAATCTTTTAATTTGAAATTGATTTAAGTTTAAGGAAGTACAAAAATCAAGTAGCTATTAGTGTGCTTTTAGTCATCATAATTATTATTTATTTATTCGTGCTTCTAGCAAGTAATATCGTATTTTTTTACATGCTAATGTTTTGCGAGGCAAGTTAATCACTGACCCATTTAATTATGAGCAGTGTAATCACGTACATAATAGTATTGTCTGCTATTACGTATCGTAAAAATGTGCGTATCGAGTGTTTAAATGGTTTTTTATTCTATTATTTGGCGTGTCCTTGGTAGAGTATCTTCTGCATTAAGCCCGTGGACCGTAAAATATCACGTGTGTACAACAAATCCGCAACCATAAAGGCGGATGTTTTTTTTTGTTTAAAACTAAAATGTCAAAATACCAGCTTCACAATCCTACAAATGGTTTGCTTATTGTTAGGAAATGTTCATTCCATCTGGCCAGTCTTGTGTGTCCATTCTACGCGAGTAAACGGTTCCCGGCAATAAAGACCCTTCCCTTCCCCTATGTCCCCTCAGGTAAAGGGGACAATACGACTACCTGTTATTGTGAGAAACTTCAAAACAGTCATTTCATAACCTACTTCGTTCATTACCGTGAGTAAAAAATAAGTGCCTAGAAATCACAGCAGAGGAATTATTCACACCCGCCATTTCTACCTCAAGAAAGCGGGTGAAATAAAAAGAAATGGGATGACTATGCATAAGGCTTTTGTTCCCGCACATGTATGCTGTCAAACGGCATTCCTCGCTTCGTCGATATGAGTTAAGCGCTTCTCGATCCACAAAGCTTTTGTGACACAACTTACCTTTTCAAACTTAACAGTAACTTTTAACAGGCCACTAGCTAGGTTATTCTTGCACAACACTCACACCGATATGTCTAAGGTTATGTTATCACAATAATTTTAAGTCATGATATTGTTCTGGATGTGTCAATAAAGCAATTGGGGTAAAACGGGTGGCAATTGGGTTCCGGTTGCGAGCGACACACCAGTCGCTCGCGGGTCAAAAACACAAACTAACTGGTAAATGCCTCCTGCAAGCGCGGTGCCGCGCGCCGTGACTATACTGAAGAGATCATTGCGTGCGCGCACGATTCGTCTCCTTCGCACTCGTTAGCTTCGGCCGCTCTAGCGCAGCTCTCGCTCGCTCGTCAAAATGCACAGTAGCCAGTAGCTGCGAGAATCTCCGTTGAACGAGTTCTGTCTGAGGGTCTTGACTCGGTATCGCCTTTTCTTCGTGGCCGATACTTTTTACATGCTATTTTTTCTGACAATATTACCGCGGGTTTTTACGATCGAGGATTGCTTGCGGCTGATAATTAACACATTGTCGGCCGCAGTGGTTAGACTGAATAACTGTCCAATAACTAGGCATTTATGAGGTTTGATAGATGGCTTTGTTCATATAAAACGGTTTCGCGATCATGATCACTTCAGATGAATAAATGTTAGATTCAATGTTAGATTAAATTCAGATAAATGGCAGAGTATATTTTACTTACCGTTCTTTACAGGCCTTTGCTGTGTTTGATGCTTTTCAATAGATCTAATTTTGCGAATTTCAACAATGCAACTAGGTATCACAGAATAATTATCCTGGTTTGCAATTCTGGTTAAATAATAATTGCATATATAGAAGAATTAAATAATCCTAACTATAAGAAAAACTGCAAAACCTGAAGTATCTTACCATAGTTATCAAAGTATGAGCATGACAAAACTTTAGCGATCGATCATAAACATTGCATGGTAGGTACATTTATTGAAGCTTTCGTTGAAGTCTTTTGTATCGCGGTTTTTAGTTTGAGTCGGCCTCTATCTAGACTTTAGTCGATACTGTACAAATATATCTTGTGTCCTGGGATTAAAGACCAAGTTAGAAGTAAAATAAAAGTTCACGATGATGCCATCTCCAATGCAAATGCGCCAAACTTTTTTACAAAACTCGCTCTGCCAGTTTGTTCTGTCATGTTGTTAAATCTAATGGAATCTAGGCGAGAGGTCTCAAGGTGCCTAGCTTACGACTCATGAATAATTTCGTTAGGTGAACGACCCACACGTGTGTAGGTAGTATTATTTAACTTTAAAGCGTCCATGATCGATTGACTAAAGCTGTGCTCGGAATGCATGAATTCTCATTATGTAAAACGGTCATTAAATTTCGCCACTGAATAAGACACAGAATGAATAAGAAAACGAAAAAGATGATCGGAAAGGGTAGGTACATAATTTCTGAATGGGTAGGTACCTACCTAGTGGTAGTTACAGATAATATAGATAAAGGCTCTGACGTGACGCCCCATTCCAAACCACCGAACTTCCGTTTCATAAACCATACAATCGAAACAGTTTTGTCGTTTTATTTTATCTACTAAGGTAAGATATTAATCTTGTGCGTATCCTTACTTATTTTACTGTGATTAATCCGGTCTCTGGACCAGCTAAATCCAAATTGTAGGCAAATATTTTGGCTTTTTTTCCTCGTACCAATTAAAAAAAGTTAAGCACAGTCAAGTTGGCAGCCGGATTTTTTACTTGCCCCTGCTAATGTTATATCGCTAGCCGTCAGCCGTTGTCGTCTCACAACTGGTTTGGTGACCTTTCCGAAGTGCACGTCGATCGGACCCATGGCTTTTTATTTATCGACCAAGCTTGGTACAAAAACTGAGGTGATAGGATGTTGAGAATGGTTTAATATATCGTGAACGTCTATGACAATAATTATTATATTGACAGAGCGACAAGACTCACTATGAAGCAGCTGAATATATGGTATAGTCTTGGAGGATTTATTGATATAATTTCTCTGTCGTATAGTACTTTGATATTTTGGCACCCGTTAGCCATACTTAAAAAAAAAACACAGTCCAATTGAGAACCTCCTTTTTTGAAGTCGGTTGTAAACGTCATCCAGGTAGTATTATTATATTCAAATGAAAGATCAGAAAAAAAACAGTAGTTTTAACAATGACCGATAAGACTTCGGTATTTTAAACCGACTTCAAAAAAGGAGGCGGTTCTCAATTCGACTATATTAATTTTTTACCATATTCTTGCCGACAAAAATGTCCAGTCCGTGTCGCGAGATGATTAAAGCAAAAATCTAGAGTACAATTTTTAATAAGACTAACATAGAAAGAGACAGATTTACTTTAAACACAGAATAAATAGTAGTACTACGTACAGAAAGTTCACTCCGCAAAGGAATTGAAATAAATAGGGACTCTATCTACTAGGCAATAAAGTCGCAATTCAACTCGCACAGCGCTGGATACCGCTCGCTATATTCACCTAGATATACCGCTCTCTTTCTATCACGTATGCTTAGTTACGTGCGACGAGGCTAGCGTGCGGGCGATGTCTGCCTTGCATTGTCCTCCTGGACGGAGCGCCGGCCGAACATACCTAAACTGCGGAGTGATACCCCTCTGCTTTAACATTGTATTGGTAGGACTCTACTGCAGTCCGCCTGGGGAAGTACCACACCTTTGCAAGTTATTCTACCGCCAAGCAGTAGTGTGCAAGCATTACTGTTTTCCGGTTTGAAGGGCAATGTTACCAGAGAAATGGCTGGGTATGAAGAGATTTAACATCTAATATCTCTGGGTGACGAGTGCAGTGCGGCGCAGGATGGTGTTCGTAAGTTCACAATTCTGGCACTGCTACTGTTAGTGGCAGGTGTGACGCTTACCACCAGGCGAACGTCTTGCTCGTCTCGTCACTAGATTGCATAAAAAATATATATTACAATATAAATGGTAAGGGTAAGGGTGGACATGGCGGGCTGCTTACCAGTATTCGATGCATATAAAGTCCACCAGTGAGTTGCAAGTGCCACGCAATAACAAATCGCGGTAGGAACCTGGATAAGAGGACCAGGAGGAGGCGGTGTATAAGTAGAAAGGTCTATTCACAGCTAGTAGACGATATGGGTTAATGATTAGGAAATATAACATAATGTGAACCTAAAGTAACTATAACAATGTTGAATTATGTGTTAGTTATATCACATGGTCTTTAGGTACATCCGTACCTATAGGTTTTTTACTTTCCCGTTTCAGTTATAAACTCTGACTTCTCTGCGTCAGGCATATTTCAACTTTATCATTTCTACCTATAAGTATGAATAAGTTATTATATTCTCATAAACTAAGTTATATTTATTTTCCTTGTGGAGACGAAGTCAATGTGATGCCCCTTACCCTAAAATGCATCAATGAGCTCTTATTCACTAGAATTGCAACAGGTTTAAGGTAAAATTATGTAGGTTAGCATGACTATGCTAAGGTTAGTTGTGGTATGCGGGTTTTATTGTGTTTTTGTCCAAATATATTACGAAAATATCACATAATTGGCTTACGACGTGATTTAGTTTCTTATTTATATTTGTAGAGGCTATATTACGTTCAAGCTTGATGCGTAGTGGTGTACTAAGAAAGGATTTTTAGAAATTCGACCCCCAAGGGGGGGGAAAATTGGGGAAACTTTTGTATGAAAGTCCTTTGTTTTTGAAGTTATAGTGATGAAAATTGGTATTTTGGTAGTTCATTCAAAATAAAACATGAATTTTCAGTATTTTTGACAGGGATGAAATGGAAAGTTATCTGTTTTTGAGGTTACAGTGAAAAAATTTATAGTACATTTAAAAGTGTTGGGGGTGTTGTGGGGGTGACGGGGGTGTTGGGATGATTTAAAGTAGTGAATATGGGGAGGAAAATAATTAACCAAGTGGTATGGAAGATACGAGTATTTAGGAGCGGGCCGAATTTCTTCCGTACGCGGATGAAGTCGCGGGGGACCTCTAGTGTAATAGATAAAAACATATTATTATGTTATGTTATAATAAATTATCTTCAAATACTCTACGACTTTCCAATTGTCATTATTATTAGGATTCATTGAAGAAAACAACTCAATAACTTGACTCACATTGAAAGGTCATAATTCCAGGTAAATTAGATGTCTGTAGAAACATTTTTTGCATACACATGAGCTTTGTCTACGTGAATTCTTGCATGAAGCATTTTGTATTATTATTTATTACTAAATGTTTCTTTAAAAGTACGGCATAAGGTTTATTATTGCAAATTTGCCTTAAGTCTTGACTGGCGCGTGAGTCGAAAGCTTAGAATACAACGGTCGTTACGTGACCGATTATCTTCTCTCTAATTTACCATTTAATATAACTAGTTTTCTGAAACGTATCATTACTATATTTGCTAACTTAGCCAGCTCAATTAAATGCAAGATGATAGACAGTCAAATTGCAATCGTTTAGGGATTTATTTGGAACTTGTGTTTTGGATGCATTGGATGTCTCTGATTAAGCTGGTGTGGTGCCATTTTGAAGACGTGGTAGGGAAACCTAAAGGCCGCGACGACGCACATTACGTGTTGGTGGTTAGCGGTTGCCTAATCATCGCCCGTGACGTCATAAAATCAGCAAAATAGACTTGGTTTTTACTGATCGTTACGCTGTCGGATAAGTTTGCGATCATAGCATTGCGATCAGTTTCAACAGGTTTCAACTTGTGCAACGATCCCTTTTCTTTGCACGAGCTAAATTGTGCCCTAACCACAAATTAAATATTAAGAAAATTTAACGATAATTTTATTATAGCATATTTTATTTCTTATTAAAAAAGAAGTATATAATATAGTAAGGTTTTCTATCTTATCTTCCCATAGTACAAACTTTATTTAGTTTGTGGTTAGATGGCGCTGTCACGTAGCGGCCACAAATATTTATTACTATTAACAGCTCTGTGAGTGAAAGCGGCACACAAAGCATAATCTTCACGCGCCCCTTGTGGAGCTTTTGCTTAAGTTTACTATTGCCCTGTGGTCTCTGCCCGGTTGTGCCAATAAAATACCAAGAATCCTATTAAGTGATTCATAATATTCACACGGTGTTGAAGTATGTTTAACCACTTAATTGTTCTCTTTTTTTATAAGGAAATTCACTATCGGGACTCTAGGCTTCACATTAAATTTTGTATGTAATCATTGCCGAGTATATTTGCATTCAGCTAGAGTCTGGATGGTATTATATCTGACTATTCGTATTCTATAGAGCGTGTTCCATAGCTTACCAGGATGTTGGCATGAGTTTTACTTTTTAAAGATATATGATAAAAAATCAAGGACATACGGCTACAAAACCTGAGTCTAGGCTTATGTGAGGCTTTTAAAATGATAAGTAGCATTATGTGTTAAATTATTCCGTGGAACTGTGGAAGGTGTCTTGAATGTGTTCGGAAAAGATTTCTTGCTCGCGGGATAGTTTTCGGGTTCGCCTACGACATTTATTTTCCATGCCATGGAATTTGGGAAATTTGAAACGTTGTGGAGAAACGTTTTACTACCTTAGACTAGGAAGGAAAAAGATAGATAGCAAAGAGTTTCATACATACCAGAGTTCAACAGAAAAAGTATGCTATCTGTTCAATTATGCGCAGCGTATGTGATCTTGTAAGTGTTCTCTTTTTGCAGAAAATTGGGGCTAGAATTGGTACCACGTCGAGGAGCTGAGGCAGTGGATCCGGAAGACATAAGCCTCGTCGAGCTTTACAGAGTCCACGTCGAAAGCGCTGAAAGAGCTGCTGCAGTAAGATTACATTCCTTATAACTAAACTACATCATCGTATATGGGACTAACTATTCACACAATTAGCTACTCTAAGCGAACAGGTTAGGATTAAGGTAAAAGCATGGGGTAGAAGCACAAAGTAAGTGAAGTCCGCCACGATCCGAAAGACAATCGAATGTTCAAACTGCTGCACCGGTTCGTTTTGGCGCAGTTTTTGGGAGGCCATATGCGCACCACGGGCCATGAGCGTATGGTGCAAAACTCTTTGATTTTTTTAGCGAAGTTACAACGGATTGAATCGAAATAGAATTCTTGTTGGAACGTAGAAAACCGTCGCACATTCCTCGCGGTTCTGTGGAATTTACGTACGCATTTTAAAAATATCGACTTCATAGTGAAGGAAAAATTGAGGACACTAGATATTTTTCTAAAACAATTTCAGAGGCATTATGTGGTTGATTAATTTGCGCCCCGGGCCTGTGCCACTGTGGTGTGGTTCGTTAAACATTAGGTAGAACTTTGTTCACTAGTGAGGCTGGTGCAGTGACGTGTAGAATAGAGCTGATAATAGGGTAAATGACTGATGTTTATATCGTTGAAACCAATAGCTTTGATGAAAAATTTAAGTAAATATAGTATGTTTATTGAAAAAATAATTTTAATCGGTTTATAATGTTCTGATATATGAGCGTTTAAAGTTTTTGTTAGAGACAACTGTGTCCCTTTCCCACAAAACAAAAAATGACGTCACGCCTTACTTGTTAGAATAGATTTTATATGGCGTACAGAGAAGTGACGTCACGATTTGCTGTGTCGCCTCTCTGTCTAGCATGATATTAAAATGCTTATAAGTTGCTTATTTTTGATTAGATTTTAATTTTCTTTTCATTAATCACCTATATTTATAGGCCGCATTTTAATAGGACAATAAAAAAACCAGTCATCCTATTGTAAATCTATCAATGTATTATGATTATAAAAAAATACGATCCAAAAACAAACATGCCTCCCAGATCATATTCGGCATGATTTTCAGTACTCAGTCAGTATTGCCAGGATCAATCTCTGTGCGAAGACACTGGATCTTAGCTCCAAATAGAATTCTGCAGAAGACTTGACTGTGAAATATTGCCTAATTTCGTTGTTTAACAGGCTAATATTTGCCCACTTTGGTTCCAAGTTAAACACCCATAATATCTGTCCTAGGTACTGCAAGTCGCTCTGCTACAAACATGCGGACCTTATCACCACCAAATAAAGCTTAAAATATCGTGCGTCTTTTTAGTTTATTTTGCATTCTTGACCAGATTTTTATTCGCGCATAGTAAGAGGAAAATAATGTCCGACCGATCGGCTTCATGAAAGAATGTATCACAGAATGGAGCCTGCGATTCGGTGAAACTGGTTTTGTATTTGTACTGTTTTTTGTTGATGGTGACTTTCTCAGTAAGTGGCCGAGAATGCAATAAGTACCCTTGATAATACTATTTTGTCCTTCTTAAATTGCATAATTTATTATTTTATTTCATGTCTTTCTGCATAATGTAACACACGTGGTGTTAAACACATAATTATGTCTATAATATTGGACATAATATTATAGTACATTATGATACGAGTGTGCTATGTTGGTCATTACACTAGAGGCGGTATTATGCGCGCGAGCCGCAGGCGAGCGCGATAAGAAAGCCGAGAGCGTAATGACTAATAGCACAAGAGTTCCATACGACTGTTTTCGTCACACTTGCGAGGAAAAAACCATTTTTTTTTGATAATAATCAACCACACAGCGAAAACGTCAACAAACATTTGCGGAAAATGGCGCCCAAATCAGTAATGCGCGCGCAGGTTGACATTTACTTCAGCGGCATAAGAACTCTTTGTTGGTATTACAAAAAAACTGTAAGTATTACCCGGCTATATTAAGAGTGCTTCGTACACGTACGTCTAATTGCAGTCACGTATAAACATGACTTTACCGGGTTATACCTATTATAGTACAAGTGCCGTAATGTAAAGTAAAAAGCACGCGTGTATAATAGCTTGGATTATGAGCCTAAAAGCGATGTAATAAGATCTACTTTACGAGCAAGTGTGATGAAAAATGATTTTTCAAGTTCGGCGCATTCAGATTTCAGGAGGATATTGGTAAATATCAAATTTTAGGCACGTAAAGTTCGGAAGTTCTTACTAGAAAAAGTATGAAATTTCACACCCCTAGTAAAATACAGAAAATTTATGTAGAATCTCAGCAACCTTACAAAGGAGCAATATAAAAGCTGTGCAACTGGTATTATTACTTCACAAGAATTGGACAGGTTTCTATCGAATAAATGGCTCGGCATTACAATTAAACAATCCGATATGAAACAGTAGGTACACAACAGACCTGTAGCCTTAGCTCCAGCATATTATGTATTAACAAGGCTGCGCAAATGCTAAATTCACATTATTTACGATATATTTACCGTGATTGTGACGTGAAACGAGCTCCCTATATTTGAGCGCAGTGGCTTGCATCATGTTCAAGGACAGACTCGACGGCAACTGGTGGAGTCGGGCCTGCCCGTGATGCAACTGCAACATGGTGCATGCAACTGCGCCAAAATATCGGGAGCTCGTTTGACAACATAATCACGCTGATTATTCCGTAAATAGTCATAGAACGTAATGAACGTCCGTGATAGCTTAAAACTGTTCTAAAATTTAGATTCATTGTATGTATAATATCTAATCTACCAAGTCTATCGGCCCCAAAAAGCTTTAGTTACATAGGTTGTTGTAAGTAAAGTATGTGTAAACCTGCTGAGTAGTCTACCGCCTATAATTTTCTTACTTTGGCTTCGTCGTCAGCCATAAAACGTCCACTGCTGGACGAAGGCCTCCCCCTTTATAGAGGGGTGTTGCCATAATTTCCACGCTTGGCAGGCGGCTTGGGGATCGCAGAATGCTCACCACCGTTAACCAAGAGGACGCTGCTGCCTGTCCTCCGGTGGGTCTGGTTGCAGTTTACGGACTTACCCAGGTCCAGGCCCCGGCTTACTGCACATTTAATAACTAAAATGTATTAAAAAGAAATAACAAATTTGCTAAACTCAGCAATGGTTGATTTATTAGTAATAAATAATGCATCCGTTTCTTTATCTGTCTCATTCGCTGAATCATCATCGTTTTTTGCTAACACAATGCGAGCTATTTATCAGTCACATGAACAGCCGGAAGACGTCCACTGCTGGACGAAGGCGTGTTGCCATAATCACCGCGCTTGGCAGGCGGCTTGGGGATCGCAGAATGGTTACCACCGTTTACTGAGAGGACGCTGCTGCCCGTCCTCTGGTGGTTCTGGATGCAGTTTTAGGGCATACCCAGGTCCTATTTATTAGTAGTGGTGGCCAAATGAATAAATTAAAAATCTTGATTGTTGTGCGGTTAAGTCTTATTTAGAAAATACAGTAGTGGCTCCTCCGTTGTTTTAAACATAAATTTGTTAATTCAGTTAGCACGCAAGCTTTGCTTGACACGAATATCTATAGGAGAATCGAACGCCTATCAATATAATATTATTTTCTCTGCCACGTTTAGAGACACTATTCTGACGAATGTTGATATAAACTCTCTCTCAGTCTCTCTTATTGGTTTTATTATGAGAGTAATACTCAACAAGACAGTTGGACTTTCGACCACACCATAATAGGAACTCTGTTACCTAACGTTCATACATGGCTCATATATACCTAGATTTTATCCTTATCCGTTGCGAGACACATACCTGTCTTGGTTACTCTTAGATGCCAGGTGTTTTATGAGGTCAGGTTTCACAAGCCGCTTACTCGCTTTTTTACATTTGCAGATTGAGAATGTGATGTTATTTTATCAAGCGACTTCAAAAAATGAGGTTCTCAATTCGACTATGTTTTTTTTTTATATTTGTTACGCGATTACTCCGCCATGTATGAACTGATTTTGGTTGCGAGGTACAACTGAGGTTGTATTTAAAAAAACGTATTATTTAAATTTTATTTGTAACCAAATTATTATTTTCAACTGCAAGATCCATTCTGGTTTGGAAGGTCATCAGTTTTTATCAGTTGACCGACATAGATCTGCTTCTTGGTTATCATCTTACTTCCACGATGACGCAAAGCATCACTGTGATCAATTTCATTGTAACATTTACATAGTCATCATTAAAACAGAAACAAGCATTTTTTTGTTATGATCGCTGCAGGCAAGTCGACGAAAATACTCGTATCGTCTGTTTTCAAAAATTTTGCTCGCGTTAATATTATACTCCATTACTATACTACTGTTTTTGACTACTTGTATTTTATTATTCTTCTCATATAAAAAAAGAAAGAAAGAAAGAAATGTAATTTATTTTGTAACATCATTGTAAGTAGTATAACTTTAACATAATTACAGTCAAAGGGAAGGGATGTCACAAAAATGGCTAATAATAATGGCATATAAATAATAGGCTTATAGTCCACTGATAGACATAGGTCCTTTCCAAGGCACGCGTCTCAAACTAATCTTGCCAGATTTCAAGTACATTTAAATACTAGTAGCACCCCGCGGTTTCACCCGCTAACCTACGGGAACTGCATATTTTCTCAGGAAAAGGTACCTATTATTTGTGTTAATCGAGGTTATAAGATCTTAATTTGAAATTTCTTTCAAATCCGTTGTAAGTGTTGTTACAGCATGCAGATCTTAGAAACACACATACATACATACAGAAACTTTCGCATTTTATGATATTAGTGTTACGTTTTATTTTCAGTGGCGAGGTACATTACGCCGCGCGGGCGGCTCCGGCAGCAGTTTCAACTCCGGCACTCTTACAAACAACCCTGCAAATGTCGGCAGTACCACAACCGTCCAATCCCACCACCTCATGTGCAGTATGCGGGACTTCGGTCACACGGCCGGCGGCGACGAGGCGGAACTACTATTATGGCTACACGACGCGAGAAGAGCTCAGCCGCTTTCAGAGAGGTTCCGGGTCAGGATAGCTAGAGATGGGTTCTCGAACTATGTGGACAGATTACACGCGAATAGCACCCTTTTTGCTGTAAGTATAAGGTTATGTTTTTATCAAAGTAATGATAGCTGTTATGGTTAATTAAACGATGCTAGAAAACTCAGCCACTTTCAGAGAGGTTCCGGGTCAGAATTGCTAAAGATGGGTTTTCGTACTACGTGGACAGATTGCACGCGAATAGCACCCTTTATGCTGTAAGTATTAGGTGTATGTTCCTAGTTTTGGTTAAACTATCGATGCTAGGAGAGCTCAGTTTTCAGAGTAGTTCCTAGCCAGGATATTTATAGTGATAGGTTTTTGAATTATGCGAATAGCACTCTTTTTTGTTAAGTATTCGGTGTATGTTCCTTTGAATATAATGAATACTTTTCTTATGAGTAATAAGACGCGAGAAAAGCTCAGCCGCTTGCAGAGGCCGACTTTCGAGTCAGAATCGCAAGGAATAGATTCTGCAACAACGTGGATTTTTTACCTGAATTACACCTATATGGCTATAGGTATTCGGTTTGATTTGGTTTAAACTATAAGAAAGCTTCACAGGCTTAATATGAATAAGTATAATCAAGCTTATAACATAAATTATAACGGTAACATGATCTCGATAGGTTTACCAAATCGTTTAAAGTGACCAAATGTCAACTAAAAGTTTGGGACATTTCTCATAAATAACCCTTCTTAGCCTAAAAATATTCTATGTAATTAAAAGGAGTTATACAAACATCTTATAATAACTCGGTATAAGTGATAAGTGTAAATTAAATCTATAGTAAGTTCCGATTTAGCAAAAATTATTGAACGCATTCAAGTTCAATATCATAACTTTTAACACTGTTGGGTTCACAATTTGCGACAGGTACCGACAAAGGCGCCATTACTCGCCAATTAACCAATTAGACACCACTAGCCGAGCGGAACGCACTAACTGCTAATATGTCTGTGTACGGCCACAGACATATTAGCAGTTAGTAGGCCCCGCTTTCACGATACACGAAGGTTCGTCGCACTCGATATCTTCCGTCTTGAGAAACAAGGGAAGACTGCTATGGAGCTGGGCTTAGACTGGACTTACCTGTTTGCTGTTTTAATTGACAGTTTGATCGGCATTAGCTGCTAGTGCTACTACCTGGTTCGGAAAACATATGTCGTAAGAAAACTGCAGGAAAAAAAATCTTAGTTTTTCTTATACTAAAATAAGCTTAGCTGTCTTTGAGATAGGATCGACGAATCCTTTACGTCCCGTGAAGTCTGGCAAAGGATTGTATTGTGCATTTTCTCCTTCCAACATCTACTCAATCTAAGCCCCTGTTTTTTGTAATACTGAGACTCTGGGTGTACTCGGTTCAGTTGTATAGGAATTATAATATTTGAGCTAAGGAGACTTCTCTAAGCCACAGAAGACGTCATAGGTAATACTATAATGCTAAAATAAACTCTAGCAAACTTTAAATTGGTGTAGGTACTCTTTAGGAGATATCAAAACGTTAGCAAATTTCAGTTTTGGAAAAAAGGTAGATGTAATTTATAACCACATTTGCAAGCGCTTTGTCTTGATTGTCATATACATCATCATCAGCCCGTCCACTGCTGAACGAAGGCCTCCCCTCTAGACCGCCACACTGTACGACAACCTGCCATTTGCATCCACCGGTTGCCCGCGACTTTTACAATGTCGTCGGTCCACCTAGTGGGAGGCCTTCCTACGCTGCGTCTTCCGGTTCGCGGTTGCCACTCAAGAACCTTTCTTCCCCATCGGTTGTCAGTTCTTCGAGCGATGTGGGTTGCCCTGCGCCACTTCAACTTGCGAACCTTGCGTGCTATATATGTCGGTAACTTTGGTTCTTTGGCGAATATCCTCGTTCCGGATTCTATCGCGCAAAGTAACTCCGAGCATAACTCTCTCCATTCTTCATTGTCATATACATATATCGGACTAATTAAGAATATGTCCTACAATACCACCTATACGGAATCATTGTCATACCATGATTGATGATTGTTTGAGACAAAAGAAACATTTCGCGAAGAATTGACGTGTGTTCATCGCGAAACCCCGACAGGAATGCATGTCTAGACGTCGGCCGTCTATCTTGAAACCAGTTTGGAGCCCTCGCCTTTCCTGCATCCATATCTATCACGCAAAACCTCTCGTACTTATGTAATATTCTATGCCGGCTACAATTTTGCATAATTAGAGGTATTTCCAAGGGTAATGTTTTGTACTCGAACCGGCTCTTGTTCTAGGAAACTTGTCGAATGATGTTTAGTAAGTTGGTTAGCCCTAGGCTCTTACAGTTAGTTTGCGTCATAAATGCGCTATTAACTCTTTGTCATAGTTTCAGATAATGTTAGTTGGGTTTGCAATAATTTGTGTAAATAAGTAATTTTGTCTATGACTTAGGACTTCTGCAAAGAGTATTATTTTGATAGTGTTTTAGTCTATGGTTTAAAAAAAATGTACTAGTTATTTTCATGCGATCTCAGTCAGCCGTGTCACAAATTAACTCTGATTCCAAGTAGGTTTGCCGTCATCGTCATCGTGACACACATCTATTCAAACAATACTCTGCAAATAATCTTTACCTAGGTACTCATCTGAAAGTTGCCTAGAGAGGTTCGTTCTTAGCAATGACTTGCATTTTCGCTTATCTGCACAGGGTTACTGGTAACTCGACGTATTCCTGGCGAGACTAGATAGGATAGCTAAACTGCATTAAATTTAAGCACCCCAATGTATGGCCGAAAGTTAATATAGTTTTCAAGATGTTTAGAACTAAGCATTTTGTGGAAAAATACCCAATTTCGGGGGTTTGTTTCAAAATAAAGAGACTTAAATTTGATGCATGTTAGCCCTATCTGATCCCGCCGGGAATACCTACGTCGATATACCAGTAGCCCTGTATAAATAAAAATGTAAATGTTCGGTTATTCGAAATGTTAAATATTCTTATTTTTTTACTGATTGCTTTGAAATGTTAACACCGTTAATTTGGCGTTGAATTGTAACATTTGCCTGTTAAAATATTATTATTTATATACATTTTTATAACCTTTTTTGAGCTACTACACCGTGTGGCTTGTTTCTAATTGTACATTGTGGTAGGTAGTGGGAAAATAATAGGTATCAACTAATAGTAATTTCATTGTGTCCAGTATAATTATATGCTGGAAAAGAATTTGGAATTAAAAGTCTGCCTTGCCTGCCACAATGTCTGAGTTGTAAAATATAAAATATAATTTCCTTATCCAACTGCTTCATTAGTAAATTCGTTATGTACGAAACGGCTAGCCGCAATATCTTTAGGCGTGTCGAGGCGCCTGACAACATTTTCAGTATCAACGACTGCTCCTTGATGCTGTCCGATTCTAAGTTTACGAATTCCAGGACCTATCGACGACGGACTTGACACGCGAGCTATGGCTGGTGGCGTGGGTGGTGCGAGTGGGACGGTGGGCGGGCGCAGGCACCAGTGGCAGCGGGACGGGTGAACGGAAGGGACCCATCGCAAGACGACCGCTGGGGGCAGGAGTCTTATCCTTGGCGGAGTTCCTACGACAGCCGGGGCAGCATCCTGCGGAGAAAGAGTATACTTTTAAGGTGAATATACAATGTGTAACGAAAAGGTTCAACAATTTTGAAGGGTATGTATGTACTCATCATTATGAACAACTTTTACTACGGGGCCAACATTGAAATCACGAAAAAAATATCTGCCGTTCCATACAAAAAGTTAACCTAGGACAAACCTAGGACAAAATGTATGGAACAGCTGATAATTTTTTCGCGATTTCGGGGTTGGCCCCATAGTATTAAGTTGTTCATAATGATGAGTACATACATACCCTTTAGTATTGTTGAACCTTTTTGTTACACATTGTATATAATTAACGTTACAAAGCAATAGTTTGTGTATGCATGTAGTTTCAGGAAAGGTATTGTAAAATTAATTATATCTGTACAAATACGGACCTTGGTGCACCTTGGACTTTGGATTGGACAATCCCTTCAATCACATGAATCGCAGATAGACAACACCACTCAGCAACTTAAAAAAATATCTAGGAGTTACTTATTTTTAGTATTAAAATAGACAAGCTACGTTTCATACAGCAATTCCTGCAACATTTCTAATGTTGCAGGTGTCCATAGGCGGCGGTGAGCTTACCATCAGGCAAGCCGCATGCTTGTTTGCCTCTCTATTATATATAAAAAAAAAAACAATATTGTATGTGGCTCAAATAACGTTTCGGTATATAACTAAGTTCTTGAATAGTTGAAGAAAGTAAATAAATTATTAAAGAATTTCAAGAGAAGAACGGCTAAACCGCATCAAAACTTTAAAAACTTTCTTGCCTATATTGGTTAGGTTATGCAGGCTTTACAGGGTTAGTAGCAACGATAGTCCTAAGCCGAAAAGAGGTCACTATGCTCGTTATTTTGACCAACATTAACCATGGGACCAACTCTGATCACAATGATCTCTGATCATGATGATTTCCGCTTAGTACTAACATTCCGAGTAAGCATTTACAGATAATTAGCGACTTTGCTGGAAATTTGTTATATGAAACCTTGCCATTTATTTGTAACCATCTCACATTTTTAGTTAATAATATCCTTAGTTCCACTACGTACCCGGAAGTGTTAAAGATATCACGTTTAACCCCATTGTATAAAGGTAAAGGTGACACGGATGACGTCCAAAATTACAGGCCTATTACGATTGTACCAACTATTTCGAAATTGATAGAGTGCATACTATCAGAAGCAGTAATGAAGCATTTAAATAAAAATAGAGCACTGTCAGACTGCCAATTTGCTTACAGAGCTGGTAAGTCCACAACTTCAGCAACGCTAAGTATCGTAGAAAAAGTGACAGCTTGCCTTGAAAATAAATTACATGTAGCAGCCATACTATTGGATTTATCAAAGGCCTTTGACTCTGTTGACCATAAACTTCTAATTGACAAGCTGGAAGTCTATGGCATTAGACATGACACTAAAAAACTTATTAAATCGTTTTTAACAAATAGGCAACAGACAGTTGAAGTAAAAATAGACGGTAAAGCGATAAGATCTGCAGCACAGAACATCAAAATTGGTGTTCCGCAAGGCTCGTCGTTCGGTAACATAATGTTTATAATATTTTTGAATGATCTGGCACATTTGAATATAAAGGGGGACATAATACAATATGCCGATGACACTACTGTTGTGGTTTCCGGTGAGTCGGTGGAGGCTCTTAAGCAAAATATCAGCGAAACACTTCATATTTTGAATGAGTGGTTTCAGATGAACGGCTTGAAGCTAAACACCAATAAAACATCCGTTATATGTTTCAATGCGGTTTCTCCGCTGCTTAAGACTGTGCCAATTTACACCAGAAGTCAAGACCATTTGGAAAGTGTCAATGCTGCTAAACTTTTAGGTTTCGAGTTAGATTTAGCGCTGACGTGGAAAGAACATATAAATGCTACGTGTAAAAAGATGTCAAAAGGAATACACGCTCTTAAGCAACTGAGATATATAACGTCTGAACCGCAACTCACAGAGGTCTATTTTTCATACGTCCATTCAATTATGTCTTACGGTATACTTCTCTGGGGCTGTTCCACGGATTATGAGAGGGTGCTAAAAATGCAGAAAAGGGCCATCAGAGTACTTACGAGAAGCAAACCTAGGGAAACGTGCAGAGACCATTTCAAGAATCTGTCGATAATGACAGCAGTATCAGTTTATATTTTTGAAGTACTGAAATATGTCCGGTTAATACTGCATGAGTATGAAAAGCAGCTAAAACCAAAAACTAGAAGCTGTAAAAATAATAATAACTTCCTGTTACCAATACAGCATAGACTTAATATGGTCGGAAAATTGCCAAAACAGATGGGACAGAAGCTGTATAATAAACTCCCTGAATGCATCCAGCTAATGGAGACTGAAGGAAAGTTCCAAGCTAATGTCAAAAAATTACTACTGTCCAAATCCATTTACAAGATATCCGAATTTTTAAACAATGACTACAGAAACTATCAACTAATAGAGACTGATCTGTGAGACTGACAAACATTTAACATGTAATTTATTATAATACGATTTTTTAGAATTTTTATTTTATACTTTAGGACAATTTTGCATAATTTTTAAAATAATTTTATAGCTATTGCTTTTTTAGACGAAGCCCCTATACAGCTGACTTACTATGTACAAGATCTTATTTGTAATTATTAACTACCCAAATACTTCCTCTACTAGAATTTTATTGTGTTGTATTCTCGAGGACAATTATATTTTGTAATATATACCTATATATATATACTATTTTAATTATGTTATTACAGCAATTGTGTTTAGACGAACTATATTACTATGTAGGTACTAGATTTAATTCGTATTAATGACTACCTTCATACTGTTGTCATTTTCTGAAGTTAAAATATTATAATACCCACAAAATAGCTTGTTAATAAATGGTTATTCCTTTTTATGTTTTGGTGACGAGTCCATTATAGAAACATTCATGATATTATATTATTAGTAAAATATTTATGAATGTAACTTCATGATAATAAATATTATTCTATTCTATTCTATTCTTCTTTGTACCTTTGGGCGAAACTCCCGGCCTAGTATTAGCAAAGAAAATCATTAGAGCTTTCAATCTTGTGTTTCCAGGTCTACCAAAGCGAAGAAAAAGACTTTCATCAACTCCACGACATGTTAATACGAAAGCAAACAAATAAATGCAATATTTTACCTGGTCAGCCAAATTATGGTAAGAATTGTTTACGTGTTTCGTAATAGCATAGATAATAATACTATACTACTATTAATAGATATCATACACGTCCATCTCCGTTGGTCTTTTTTTACAAGAATGCTCACCGCTTCTATGTCCTGGGGGGCTAAAATGGTCGCGTTTAGCAATTCTGCATGTGGTCCTATGATGATTCATATCGCAAATCGTTAAACGGTCACTTAAGCGCCAATTCATATAATTCAATACTATGATTTTGTAAATGATTATATTACGGAATTCATTAGTTTGACAGTTTTCAATAGAAAGTCGTAAAATGGTTGATGAAAGATGAATTGCATAAAGTCAACTTTCAGATTCGTTAGAAGTTACTCGAGAGCAACTTTTTACAATTAATTCTGCTAAGAATTCATAAGATAACAGCTTTTAGCGGAATTGCTTAATGCGGCCATTTTAGACCCCCTGAGCGGGTCGGGACCTGGATATGTCCTAAAACTACATCCAGTAGGCCTCCCCTTTAATAGGGGTGTTGCCAAAATCCCTACGCTTGGCAGGCGGCTTGGGGATCGAAGAATGCTCGCTACCGTCACAGAATAAATAATAGTACTACGTACAGAAAGTTAACTCCGCAAAGGAATTGAAAAAAATAAGGACTCTATCAACTAGGCAATAAAGTAGCAATTCAACGCACAGCGCTCGATACCGCTCGCTTTATTCACCTAGATATACCGTTCTCTTTCTATCACGTATGCTTAGTTACGTGCGACGAGGCTAGCGTGCGGGCGGCGACTGACTTCAGCCTTGCATTGTCCACCCGGACGTAGCGCCGGCCGAACATACCTAAACTGCGGAGTGACACCCCCCTGCTACCGTTAACCGCCAGCACGCTGCTGCCCATCCTCCGGTGGTTCTGGATGTAGCACTATATTTATATTTTCTTAACTTCTCAGGCATAGTTGTCGCTCTCCGGCTGCTAACCAACTCGGGCAGTATAACAGAAGCTGTAGCGTCAGGTGCGACGGTGACAGCGAAACGCGGCTTCCCTGACGTCATCATGCCGGGGGACGTACGCAACGACCTCTATCTGACGTTGGAGAAGGCGGAGTTCGAACGCGGGGGGAAGAGTACCGCGAAGAATGTGCTCGCCACCGTCAATGTTCATGATAATACGGGGCAGGTTATCAGTGTGAGTGTGATGGTTTTTTATAATAACAAATATAATAGTAGATTATGCACTACACTTACAGCTCTAAAGGCAGACATGCTACCAACTGAGCTGTAAGGCAATATAAGACAAACTGTACGCTCTTGTGGTTATACGAGATGAAGCCGTGACCATGACCATTATAATGGTACACAGGTCTTTTAATAACAATAGAAATCCCGTGGTATCACAGCATTGGCTCTAATTATTTTGGGACATTATGTAGTGTGTTTTTCTTGAGAAACAAGCGAATAACGTCAATTACTAAATCAGGGTTCCTGGTAGGCTGGTTAGGAAAAAACCTGTCTCACATCCGTGGGGTTATGGGTTCGGTCCTAGGGTCTATCAATGGGTTCTTCATAATGTACATACTGGTTTTTTAAATCTTACCACTGGCTTTTTGGTTAAGGAAAAGGACGGCTTGTATTTTCTCGATTCCGTACAAATCCAAAGAAATTGAGTGTTCAAACGAACTTACTTGTGAAATTCGATTTCATGTATTATACGTACGAGCAAGCTTTTTTTTTGTTTTATTATTTTATATTTTAGTTAACAGAATATATTTTGTATGGGGGTAAGGAATCTACTCCGGCGCGCGAGTCCGAATCGCACCTGGCGATTATTTTCTCCGAACTTGAAGCTGAATTTGAATACCCTTTTTAAATGATTATTTTGTTTATCTGTCCGTTACCATCTTGTTTTTATTAACCGACTAGACTTCAGAAAAGGAGAAGGTTATATGTTCGACTATAAGTGTAATTTTATGTATGTACTCTGATTTGTCCGTTAATTGTGGATTGAAGTCGGTCAAACGTTTTTTTTTTAGTTTGGGTATTTGTTCTATGTCCAGGAATGCGTGTGGGGCGCGTCCGGCAACGGCTGCACGTCATACGAGTCGCTAGTGTTGTACCACAACAACAGTCCCGCGTGGGGCGAACAGCTCCGACTCACCGTGCCGCTGGAGACGTTCACGCATGCGCACGTCAGGATCGAGTTCCGCCATTGCTCGAGTAAGTATTTAATTTAGTTTTAGAATATAGCTCAGAAAACCAAACTAGATGTTTCATACCTTAGAGCTGATTGTGTGTCTAAAGAAGTCAGGTCCACGCGCCACCGCCAACCACTTTATATATTATAGATTACTAGAGGTCGCCCGCGACTTCGTCCGCGTACGGAAGAAATTCGGCCCGCTCCCAAGATTCACTACTTTGAATCATCCTGAGCAACCCCTCCCCCAACTCCCTTGAATGAACTAACCAAATATCAATTTTCATCACTATAACTTCAAAAACAAAGAACTTTCCATATAACATTCCACCTCCATTTAAAGCCCTTTAATCGTCCCTGTAAAAAAATATTGAAAACAGCATTTTTTATTTCAAATGAACTATCCAAATCCAAATTTTCGTGACTAAAAGTACAAAAACAAAGGACTTTCATACTAACTTTGTTCCCCCATTTAACCCCCGTAGGGGTGGAATTTCCCAAAATCCTTTCTTAGTGGATACCTACACTTTCCAAATAATACACCCTCCAAGTTTCATGTCTCTAGGACCAGCGGTTTAGGCTGTGCGTTGATATATCAGTCAGTGAGTCAGTCAGGACTTTGAATTTTTTATAATATGATAGAAGCATGGAAGTCTCGCGCCGTTCGATTTAATCGATCTTCTCTGCCATGCACCTGCTAGCTATGGAATACCACCTTCGGTTTTTCCACCGAACTAAAAATTAACGTGTCATCCACCTGGAGTAAGGTTCATATCGCTAAAAGTAGTCTATAATAAGCGATTGTGGTAACATTATATACTGTCTTACTTTTTTTTTTTGCAGAATCTAACAAAAATGTTCAACAATACTGAAGGGTATGTATGTAGTATGTACTCATCATTACGATCAACTTTTACTATGGGGCCAAACCTAAAATCGGGTAATAAAAATCTGCTGTTCCATACAAAAACTTCATTGACCTTGGACAAAATGTATGGAACAGCTGTTTTTTTTTTCGCGTTCAAGGGTGACCCCATAGTAAAAGTTATTCGTAATAATTAGTACATACACACTCTTCAGTATTGTTGAATCTTTTTGTTACACATTGTATAGATATTAGGATGTTTTCCGTATTATTTACAGCTAGAGACAAAAACGAGAGGAAACTGTTTGGTTTCGCGTTCGCAAGACTGATGGAAGCGAGTGGCGCCACACTGCGGGACGGCGCGCACGAACTTCACGTGTACAAATGTGACGATCCGTCTAAGTACGTACTATCTTGTTTTTTTAATTTTAACACGCTTAACTAAATAAATAAATATTATATTAGCTATAAGTCATTCGTCATTACTTTATATTAGCGTCATCGAAGCTATGTAAACTAATCTTTGTAGTTCGTTTTTGACCTATTTTGAATTAGGTTATTGTGAAACTTTACAAAAATAAAATAAGTAATTACCCAGAAACTGAGTAGTAGAAATCTTCAATGACTACTTTTGTATCTTTCGATTTAGGACTCGTTTAGCCCTTTTTATAGATTCAGAGATTTTAGCATAAACATTTTCGAGAATCGTGTAGTATGCAAACAACACAAATCGTTTAAAAATAATACTTTTCTTTTGACCTGATAGCCCGGGGCGCTGTCCCAGTTTACATACGTTTTATATACTTAATACTCGCAAAAGTCTATGGCTCCAAAGTGTAAGTTGTCTTTTTGACCGGAGTATCATACACTACATTGTACAGTACGATATTTTGTTTTTCTTTTCATACTCTTGCTGCTTATCATTTAACGTTTAAATAATTCCGCAACAGTGCTGACTTATTAATTTCAAGCGCTCTAATATATTAATTTCTATAATATGTGATTGATTAGAGCAGAAATACAGAGATATTGTATATAATAACAGTCAGGTCATTCAGGTAATTTCTACTTCTAGGTTGGTAACAGCCAGCTACTTATCGTTGCCGTCATGTGCGGGCGACACAACGCGTCTGCCGGCCACTAATGGCGTCGTGCCTACATTCCAAAGAAGCTCCAAAGAAAACTGTACCATTAGCACGCTACTGTGTTCTACTAAACTCACCCAAAACGGTAAGTGTATTTTACAAGACAGTGCAAGAAAAAATATTTGACATGGTATTGTATCGATGCAGAATTATTGTTACCGCTGTTTCACCTCTTTATTTATACATGATAGATAGTTACAAACATAAAAATCCAGTTGCATAATAAAACATGCATCACGTCACGTCAGCCATAATACGTCCACTGCTGGACGAAGGCTAATTAATAGAGGGGTGTTGCCATAATCCCTACGCTTGGCAGGCGGCTTGGGGATCGCAGCATAGGCTAGATGACTGGTTTTTTTATTGTCCTATTAAAATGTGGCCCATAAATATAGCTGATTAATGAAAAGAAAATGAAAATCTGATCAAAAATAAGCAACTTATAAGCATTTTAATATCATGCTAGACAGAGAGACGAAACAGCAAATCGTGACGTTATTTCTCTGTACGCCATATAAATTCTATTCTGGCAAGAAAGGCGTGACGTCATTTTTTGTTTTGTGGGAAAGGGACAGAGTTGTCTCTAGCATAAACTTTAAACGCTCATATATCAGAATATTATTAACCGATTAAAATTATTTTTTCAATAAACATACTTTTACATATTTACTTAAATTCTTCATCAAAGCTATTGGTTTCAACGATATAAACATCAGTCATTTACCCTATGCTCACCACCGTTAACCAAAAGGACGCTGCTTCCCGTCCTCCGGTGGGTCTGGTTGCAGTTTAAGGACATACCCAGGTCCAACATGCAAAAACACGCATCACTCGCACTCTATTGTTATCTATACTCCATCTTTCCATCACTATCTGATATTGACGCAGTATAGACACTGTATGGTCGTGTAACGAGGGCAAGGCTACCCACCAAAATACAGATGTAGCCACACCTAGTTTGTTGGCTATGGCTACAAAATTATTATGATTTTTTTACTTTATCTATATTCACACTCACGGTCGTATAGCGTTCATTGCAAGTTCAAGCTGTCATTTTCGATTCCTGTATTCCGTCGCCTTATAAAATGTAAATTTTCCCAGAGGATCTCCTGGCCCTGCTACAATGGCGCGCGCGCCCCGAGAAAGTGCAAGAGACGTTACTGCGAGTGTTGCGGTTGGGGGACGGGCTCAGCTGCGAGGAGCTCATCAAGTTCCTCCGAGACGTGCTCGACGCACTCTTCGCGCTGTTCTCCACCGAGGACGGGAACAGGTCAGTGAAGCGCTTAAAACTATCACGGTTGTTTATTACAGTAGTTACTTTGTTCGGTGTTCGGGAGTTCGTTTTACAATATAATCTTGGTAAACAATCCGTAACTATCCGAGCTATGCTCGGAGTTACTTTGCGCGATAGAATCCGGAACGAGGATATTCGCCAAAGAACCAAAGTTACCGACATAGCTCGCAAGGTTTGCAAGTTGTAGTGGCGCAGGGCAGGACACATCGCTCGAAGAACTGACAACCGATGGGGAAGAAAGGTTCTTGAGTGGCGACCGCGAACCGGAAGACGCAGCGTAGGAAGGCCTCCCACTATATATAGGTGGACCGACGACATTGTAAAAGTCGCGGGCAACCGGTGGATGCAAATGGCAGGTTGTCGTACAGTGTGGCGGTCTAAGGGGGAGGCCTTCGTTCAGCAGTGGACGTCTCCGGGCTGATGATGAAACATTCCGTGAATAATCATAAATCTGTAGGGTGCTCACCTTACAGTGAGCTTTAATTTGTTAGGTACTTTATAAATATCTATCTCTACGTTCGTTATTGTATCATTTGTCGTGTGTTTGCAATACATTTGTACTTTTATTATGTATATTTTTCATGTATCTATTTGTATTGTGTATTATGTATTACATATTTATTTAAGTAGTAGTGTTTGTAGCATCTCCCGTCTTTATCCATGTGTATATCCTTCCTTATGGTTGCCTGGAAGAGATCGCTTTTAGCGATAAGGCCGCCAATTGTGGCACCAGCTTATAAGGTTCTTGTATCTTTTTCTATTGTATTTTTTTGGTGTGCACAATAAAGAGTTTCTACACTATAGTTTATACTACTAGTACAGTATTATATTATCTTTGCTTTATCAAACTTATCTTACAAGCGGTATCTTAAAGACATTACCCTATTGTTGTTGTTGTTTTTAATAGTTCCTGGCCATGGATACTAGTCCTTCAGCCGAATACATTTTTCTTTCATCGATCCTTCTTTCTCCAGTTAAATGAGTCGTAGTCGCAGTCCAAGTCACACACAGTAAGTCACAGTCAAGTCTAATCATACCCTAGTAAAGTCGTGGCAACTTTACTACAAGCTTGTTCGGAGTTTTGGAAACAACACGAAAAGACACATTTCACTACATTATATCACTTGCCCACACTCTTGCTCGTAAATCAGCACTTAATGAATAAAACGCCACCATTTTTAAGCATTAACACTCGACAAAACACAAGTTTTGGAAAATAATACAATGCAACGACATGATTTTCTCGCGTTCCCGCCAAAAACTCGACATTACCCTACTGTCTCCGGTCTTGCTAGTCACAAGCAAGACCGGAGATAGTAGGGTAATGCGAAGTAAGACAGCGCCCGCGTTCTACTTATAATCACTTATTGATAAAGGTCGCCGGATGTTACCGAAATTACGGGGTTACGCGGAACGGTAGTATTAAGCCGAAAGGTTCATACCATCATCATTGTGGGCGACTTTTGCAAAGGGTGCAACTTTGAAACGGCCCAATCAACACATTTTATTGATACGAAGTGGTACCGCATTTGGCCCTCCCTATTAAGGGGGAGGCCTTCGTCCAGCAGTGGACGTCTTCTGGCTGATGAGTGAGTGAGTGTGAGTGCGGTACAGCATTTAATTAGAAGCCATTGGTACCTGAACTAGTGGTACACTGTATTTTAGTGACCAGGGTCTTCTCACAATGGCCTTCTTTCGATTTAGTATTACGGTTCCGCGCAACCCTGTATTTTCATCATTTATTTGCAGCACACCGCACTCTGGCACAGTATTCCTGGTGTTGATATCAATATGCAGCCTCCTCGACGAGACTCGGTTCCAGCACTTCAGGCCCGTTCTGGACGTCTACATTGAGGAGCATTTCTCAGCTGCCTTGGTTTATAAGTAAGTGTACGAGGGGAAATCTTTTAGGGAGTGATTTTGTAGCTTAAGAAAGCACAGTTGCCCAACCCGACAACCCTAGATCGTGTGTCTTTGCGCAGAAAAGTGAAGAGACCCGAGCCCAAATAACGGGACTCAGGGGAAGAAGAAGAAAGCATGATGTTGCCAAAAGCAAAACAGTGGCAACGTAAGAGATGAGGCGTTTTCTGTCTTGTGTCTTGTCTGTCTTTTTTTAATAATAATAATCAGCCTATCACAGGCGACTGCTGGACATATTAGTTCAGCCCGTTCTTCGGCTTTTATATCGTCCACGTAGTATATCGTCGTCGTGGAGACTAAGGGCGTCCTACGCTACGTTTACCGATTCGTGGTCTTCACTCTCGAATTCGACTACCCGTTCTCGATAACCGTTCAATTTTAGCTAGAGATCGTGGAGAATGGCATAGTCGAAGAACTTAAAGGATACTAGTAATACTTTATTTGAGGCTGTTTTTATAATGCTCGACAGGACGCCGTTGGTATCGTCGAAGATGGTAAAGACAGCCTGGAGTAGGAACTGGTATTATTAACTGGATAAGGATAACCCAGGTCCAAGGTCCTGGTTATGTCCAGTATGTCCTTAAACTGCATCCAGAACCAGGGCAGCAGCGTCCTCTAGGTGGTGATCATTCTACGATCCCATGCCGTCTGCCACGCGTGGGGATTTTGGCAAACCCCCTCTTAATTTCTATGAAAAGAGAGGCATTCGTCCAGCAGCGGGATGACGATGACGAATGATAACTTGAACGCAATACTGTTCTAGAGGCCTCCTATCGTCCGTACAACATTGCGCCGAATGGGCAGCCGGCGCCGAAGGACAGGAGCCAATCAGGAAGTGTCTGCGATCTCTCGGCGCAGTATTCCGACTTGCCGTCCGATCGCGGAGGCTGTTCTCTCGCGCCACGGGCGGCCAGTATGAAGATAGCTTCAGGAGAGACGTGAGAGCGGCATTGCATGCGTTGAAAGCGTTCGCGCAGCACCCGCATAGGGAGCATTTGGCGCCCGCTCAGGTACCTATGTCTGTTGTAAAATGTTTTTTCATCACACTTGCTCGTAAAGTGGATCTTATTACATGGTTTTTAGGCTCATAATCCAAGATATTACGCACGCGTGCTTTTTGCTTTACATTACGGCACCAGTGTTATAATAATAGGTATAACCCGGTAAAGCCAAGTTTGTACGTGACTGCAATTAGATGTATGCATACGAAGCATTCTTAATATAGCCGGGTAATTTTTTGTAATACCATCAAAGAGTTTTTATGCGGGTGAAGTAAATGTCAACCTGCGCGCGCATTGCTGGTTTGGGCGCCATTTTCTGCATATCTTTGTTGACGTTTTCGCTGTGTGGTTGATATTATCATAAAAAGTTTGTTTTTATCTCGTAAGTGTGATGAAAACAGTCGTATGAAACGCTTGTGCTATGTTGGTCATTACACTCTCGGCTTCCTTGCCGCGCTCGCCTGCGGCTCGCGCGCATTATACCGCCTCTAGTGTAAATGACCAACATAGCACACTTGTATCATAATGTACTATTGCCACACATGACACAATACAACAATCAGCATACAATGTCATAGTTTTCATTTTTAGTTAGTTGATTGATATGTATATATATGATGTTATATATTGATAATAATCAAAAATATCAAAATGTACCCATTCTTTTGTTCATTTACTCCATTTTAGTATTTTATTTTTTATAGGCTTGCGTTAGACTGCCATCTGGCCTGATGTTAAGTGAAGATGCAGTCTACTATGCAACATCCTTACCTAGAACAAACAGATTCACTCGCGACTTGATTACACCCAGATAAGAACTATCCATTCGAGCAGCGCATTCCACCATTCAGCTGTTCGCACAGTAAAAGTGGAATCAAACCGTACGAGTTTAAAACGGTGTCGCTTTGTAGTATGAAGTAAATCAAGCTATTTGCTGAAATCTCGTAGCCATGTCTTCTACGATCGGTATTCTTCGTTGTCTCTAGTTCACGAGACTACCGGTCGTAACTCGTGCGTGTGCGGACGGGGTTACTTACGATGTCAGAAAGATGGGGGCCGTCTGTTGTATATTTTTAGTAATTTCTAGAGTTCTCTTTAATAAAATAGGTCATTTGAAAGCTATTTAGGTGTTTTATAATTGATGCTTTGAAACCTACTTATTACGTATTTGCAGTGATCTTGAATATATAAAAAAAACATATATATTTACCCTTATAATTTTACGTATCTACCAATATCAAATCAAATACGACATTGTAGATAGCACTAATGACGTCATGGGCAAGCGTCGCCAAAGAAGTGTCATCAGCCCTGGGTCCCGTAGAGGCCGCGCGGGTTACGGCGGCCATGCTGGACGCTCCCGCTGCCAACGCGCCGCCGGCGCTAGCTAAGGCCAGACTGGCCGCTGCACAAGACACGCTCAAGGGACCTTTGGGACAGGACCCTGGTAAGACCCCCTTTTACAGGTTTAGACAGAAGTGTAGTAGACGAAAGAAGCTCATTTTACAGATAATAGGCGTGTGGCCTAATGTTTAATTTATGACAAATAACAGGCTTAGTGATGAATATAACTAAATACATTACACATACTGAAAAAATAAATTGTATTGGCTTATAAATCTCTGAGATATGAGTGTTTAAAGTTTTAGGTGGGGATAGAGAGGGGATGCTCTATCCCTTTCTCGCAAAGCACGTGTTAGTATAGCATTTGTATGCCGCGCCTGAGGCTTGACGTCATAGCTCAGTATAGCGCGCTCTCTGTCTAGCTTGAAATTAAAATACTTAGAACTTATTAATTTTTGAATTATTTTAAGTTTTGTTTTCGTTTATAGGCTCTATTGATGATCAGCTTTTATATGAGGTAATAAAAAATTAGTAGTCATCATGCCTATTGTGTATAACTTATAAACTTTAGGAGTTTTGGCGGGAACACGGATAATCATGTCGTTGCATTCTATTATTTTCTTAAACTTGTGTTTTTCCGCGAATTAATAATTAAAAATGGTGGTGTTTTATTCATTGAGTGTTGAATTACATGCACGAGTGTGGGCAAGTGATATAATGTGGTGAAATGATAAGTGATGAGTATAAGTGATGTAATGTGGTAATGTGGTCTTTTCGTGTTGTTTTCAAAATTACGTAGAAGCTCATAGTAACGTCACCTCAACTTTACTAGGGCATGACTTGGACTCGACTATGACTGGTTTCGTGTGGCTGACTGTGATTTAATAATAATAATAATAAAGACAGGCAAGGAATATTTCAGGCACATAACCCATAGTAATATAAAATAATAATAAAAACAAACTTAAACCATTAAAATTAATATTAAATAAATATGAAATATTTGTTTGTCATTATTTAATGACATATTTGACTTGATTTAATAAAAGAAACTTGAAAATTCATAAACTTGACACTGGCAGAATGGACAACCTGCGATGCCAATAACAAAGAAAAAAAAAACTTATAAACTTATCTGGAATCGCGAAAAAAACTAATCCATACGTTTCGTTGAGTTTGATTAACATTTTCTTATAATGCAGTTCTTGTTCTTAATCACGATTTCAGGATAGGTTTCATAATAATGAGTAGTTCATACTACTAAGGAGCTCGTAAGGTGCTCCTTAGCTTAGTATTACCGTCCCGCATAACCCCCTATAAATACCATCAAGCATGGTATCACTTTGTCAACTCCCAACTAACAACTACCAATATCCACTTTGTTTTTGATAGATAAACTTTTACAGCATAGTTTTCTATTGAAACATTATCCGTTATTGCATAATTATACATAGCTGCGGACTAACAGTGTTGTTGCCCCTGGGCCGTGCAGTACCAGCCGCTTTTCTTGTCGTTTTTTGTCAGCCACTCATACACACATCAGCCAGAAGACGTCCACTGCTGGACGAAGGCCTCCCCCTTAATAGGGAGAGGTTGTCATAATCCCCACGCTTGGCAGGCGGCTTGTCAGTGGTCTTTGATAATCCGTGTTTAACATAATCAACCTTTTAGTAGTCCACTGTTGGACACAGACCTACCCTCCATTAGTCATTTACGGGTTGATTGATTCACATAATTATGTCATTGAATTTCTTCTACGGACGTATGCAGGTTTCCTCCCAATGTTTTCCTTTACCAATGGTATGAAACTCCAATGAGCTCCTTAGTACCTCACTGCGCCCTCACGAGTTTAAGTCGATCGGTCTCCCTGTACGTTTGGTCACCCCTAATATCTGGTCGCCCTAGGCCGGACGTAGTCGTTCTTAAAGAATCCACTGACTGCATCTGTCCCTGACTTTACCTTCTTTTCACAGAAGCTAGAAACATAGTGCTAACAACCGCCTGCCACCACCTTCGAGTACATTTAGCGCGACGCGACGAGCTTGCGCAGTGTGCAGAAATGCTCGGAGAGCTAGTCGCGCTCTTATGGAAGAAAGAAGACCCGGACCAACCCGTAGAACCGGACGAACTGGACCCGGATGTAGACGTGCTGTGTCTCAACACACTGGACGTGCTAGTGGAGACTGTGCTACATTTGATTGGCGGCAACTCGCCGGTTTTGGTAAGTGCACAAAATTGTTATAATAGAAAAACAGGGATAATATACAATGTGTAACAAAAAGGTTCAACAATACGAAAGGGCACGTATGTACTTATCATTATAAACAACTTTTACTATGGGGCCAACGCTGAAATCGCGAAAATAAAAACAGGTGTTCCATACAAAAAGTTCATTGACCTTGGACAAAATGTATGGAACAGCTGATATTTCTATCGCGATTTCAGGGTTGGCCCCATAGTAAAAGTTGGTCAAAATGATGAGTACATACATGCCGTTCCGTATTGATGAACCTTTTTGTTACACATTGTATACGTAATAATAAGAGGAAAATACAGAAATTACATATTTTTTAGCAGGTAATTTTATTTTTGTATACAATCAAGTGACGAGACGAGCAAGACGTTCGCCTGGTGGTAAGCGTCAAGCTTGCCACTAACAGTACAGTGCCAGAATTGTGTACTTGTGAACACAATCCTGCGCCGCACTGCACTGCGCTCGTCACCCTGAGATATTAGATGTTAAATCTCTTCATACCCAGTAATTTCTCTGGTAACATTGCCCTTCAAACCGAAACACAGTAATTCTTGCACATTACTGCTTATCGGTTAAATAACTGGTAAAGGTGTGGTACTTCCCCAGGCGGCCTCTGCAGTAGAGTCCTACCACTACAAAAAAATGCACTACATGCCTTTGTGTCAAAAAATAGGTGTTACGCCATTCTGGTCTAACTTCTCATTCATCATCATTATCATCATCATCATCATCATCCACAGCCTTCCTTAATTATCCCACTGCTAAGTATAGGCCTCTTTTGCTATTCTTCTCATTGTTATTCAAATTAAATGATATTGGTAGCCTGGTTTAATTTTAATTGCCACAAATTTAAACCTGGTCTCAATGTTACCTTGAATTAAAATTAACAACTAATTTATTGTTTGGTATCCCTGTGACTGTTGCTAGATTCCTTACTCAGTCACCCTGTTGCATTTTTTACTGAGAATCGTGTATAAACAATAAACATCATTTAGTATATCAGCAAACTTGTTTTTCCAGGGGTCCATGGTAGCTGGTCTACTGGGTGCCATGGAGTTACTGAAACCGATTCACTACCAAAGACTGTGGAGCCATCTAGCGCCCCACCCTCACGACAGGAAACCTCTCAAAGACTTCCTCATGCGAGCTTTCCTCGTCTTTAGACATTTGATCGAGCAAGATGTGAGTGATACTTCATAGCTTTATGTATCTATATATGCATGATGTTTAACACACTGTAAAGCCCGGAGACCTTGTCCTGAACGAGCCACAAGTACGATAATTTAACTGGGAATTTTCCCTGGCAGACATTCTGATACGGAGCGGAAATATCAAACAGTAGGTAAGTATCTCATTAATTGCAACTCTGGATACCACAAAATGTACTAAGACAAAATAAACTTACCTGGGATTGCTGCAAAGAATTTTTTTTTAAACTATAAGATACCATATGCTTGGCAAAGGTGCCATTTCCTTCCACGTAGCACGGTCTAATGCCTACTTTTTCATTTATGTTAATATCGAGACAATACTTACTCAACTCAACAATAACTGGAGTATTTCGCTAGAAAGTTTTATTATTAGTTTTTAAATAAGTTTAAGTAAAAATTATGAATAGCGATGGCGTTATCATGATTTATATAACTTTTGCTAAAGTTTATTACTAAATACTTTGTAATGATAGCTAGAAATATATGAAATAGCCAAGTAATATGTAATTGTATATTAAGTTTTTCTAACTACCCTCAACTTGTATGTTTGGGGAGAATTTACAATTCTAACAAATTGTTTAGCCCAAAGTTTTAAAAGGCGCTCCTAGCCTACAAAACGACTGTTTAATAAGTTAACTTGTAACTTAGGCTAATTAACGCTGAGTTGTACATTTTTGTATATTTATTAAGACAATAAAGAACTTTAAAAATCAAACCAAATCAATGCCAGCTGTGACCATTTCCAGCGAAATAAATTAAGGTCGTCGTGCCATCGCTTTCGGGGCCTTGGGGTATATGCCCGTCTTCAGGCACCAAATGCGTCATGACCTATCCGGGTGCAATCGTCAGACTTGACCCGCCCAGTCCCAATCCTCCAAAGGTCATTTGAATTTGAACAGATAAATTCGTCATTTTGAATAGGTTTAATGTTTGATGGCTAGAAGGTGCAACACGGTTAAATGCGCGAATGAAAGCTGCACTAAGAAAAGCTTAAACGCTTTTAATGATTATTTGCTTTTTCAGGTGTTCCCCACAGATTGGATGGTGCTGAGAGTTCAAAGCTGCAAAGTGTTGCTATCCGCCCTCCAGGACTTGTCGGCTCCGCTTCTGGAAAGGTTCTTGGGAGAGGAACCCCCTCAGTTTGATTCTCAGGTAAAGATTTTTTGTGAAACGTGTCCAAAAAAATAACTGTAGTACAAATACTGTCGCGTAAGGATGTTATTGATCTTATATTAACTTTTTGGGTTATTAGGCATTAAGGCCGGGTATTCCACGTTTCAAGCAGATTTTTTAATGAGATCAATCATAAGTCTAAAGCTGTATCAGGTAGGGTCACATTTAGCGGAGCTTTAGCGGAGCAAAAATATGGCGGTTACGCAGATTCGTGCGATTTCTAACTTCGATTTATGAAGATTCGTGCGATTTCGAACTTCGATTTATGAAGATTCGTGCGATTTCGAACTTCGATTTATGAAGATTTTCCCACATTACTTGAAAAGTAATGTGTGTATAATTATTCTATCAGCTATCTAGTTTCCATATTACAAGCTTTGCTTAGTTTGGGGCTAGATGGCGCTGTGTGAAAAAATGTCCTGCGATATTTATTTATTTATTTTAAAGGCTCCCCCTTAAACCCCTTAAACCGCCACACTGTACGACAACCTGCCTTTTGCTTCCACCGGTTGCCTGAGACTTTTACAATGTCGTCGGTCCTCCTAATGGGAGGCCCCTCCTTCCGGTTCGTGTGCCAATACGTAGCACAACCATTATTTTTAACCTGTCTTTTGTAATAATAAAATTACTCGATTATCACCTTATTGTCTTGTGAATAAGGTTGGGCATTTCCATCAGCGGAATTGCGTTTGGATTATCGTAGAAGAAGAATATTGAACAATTGGTATATAATAACAAATGGGTAAAAAACAATTGTCAGCCTTGAATCGAAATGATGATGATGATGATAACAAACGGGTTAACGTATATGTTATTGGTGCACCAATTGCACCATTATCTATACTATAAGATTATCGCCTGAACACCGGCTTTTTTGCCTCCTTAATTTTTTTGTCATCATATAACACACATCATTTTATCATTTATGTCGTTTGTGTCCATTCTGCCAGTGTCAAAAATTTATGCATTTTTTTAATTTATTAATAGCTTAAGTCAGATAAACGCACGCAAATTGACACAAAGTGGAACTAGCCTAGATCATGCATTACGGTTAAGGATGTTGTTTCAGCTTTGGTCTGGGTATATGGAGCTGGGCGTAGCGCTGGTGACGTCGGGCGCGCTGCAGCCCGAGCGCTGGGCGGGGCGCGGGCCCGACCGCGCGCGCATGCGGGCCGCCGCCGGCATGCAGGTGCTGGCCACCTGGAACATGCTCGGTCAGTACCCACCAAACTTTATACACACGGGGCCGTATCGACTGCTCTAGTTCATTTCGGAAAAGAAATCGACATCTTGTTTGTCTCTTTATTTGTTACTAGCTGATACCCGCTACTACGTGTAGAGATAATAATAATTTTTAATAATTTTTATTTATTCATAATTATAATAATTAACAATATATTCAATTATGCGTCGGACTCCGGACAAGGAAACCCGTTTCCCGGAGCCGACCACTTCCTGCGGAAGTAAGTGCAACACATGGGAAAATGCCTAAATAATATTAAGAATAATTACATTGTCATGCTTTGCCTAAATCTATTAGGTATTATATAATTTGTGCTATTATATTAATATAATTCGTAAACATAGGCAAAGGACGAAATGCGATAATAAATCTCAGCAATAACAAAAGAAAGGTCTTACAATATTGCAAGTAGGTAGGCGAACAGAGACGATCGGTTGTCGCCCGAGTCACCCCACTTAGGTAAAAACAAAGCGCACACATGCAAACGAGACTGCGGAGGCAACCGGTTCTAGTTTACCGACTCGAGTGTAAGTAAACAACTTCTCTCTCAGTGCGCCGACCAGAAAAATAGCAGTAAAATTTAGATTTTGTCTTAAATGGAACTAACATTAATAAAAATCTTGAATTTGTTAATAGCACACAAAAACAATATATCACATACAATATTTCAATAATTATCAAGATTTTCCCAATTATAAATATTTTAGTACAGTATTAATTCATTGAACAAGATTGATTGATTAACTATTTATTGTTCAAACCAAGAATTAAACAGAAATAATTTAATAAACTTAATGGAACAAGTGGCGGCCTTATTGCTAAAAGCAATCTCTTTCAGGCAACCTTAGTATGTATAAACCTAGATAAATTAGGTATACTTTCATATTCAGTTAACATAGACTTAACTACTTTCCTATAAACACCAAGGATACACTTTAATTAGAACCGGAGTACAAAAGTTTAATTTGTATTAGTTAGAATTTATTAGGAAAGCAGGAGTTTTAATGGAAACATAGAAATACAATGTGTTATTTTTTTTTTTTTTTTTTTTTTTTTAATCAGATAGATCAATAGAACAGATCAATTTTAACCACAGACTCAACAGATTATAAAATGGAACGAATTAACTCAGTATGACTAGTAGGTTTTCTGTATTTTCATAATCTAAGGTTTGCAGCCAGTTATTAAGAGCAATTTTAGTGTCATACTTATTAAGACTTAGAATGTGTAATTGTTTATTAGCTTTTTTATATAGAAAAGGGGCTGCAAAACATAGTTGTGTTTTAATAAACTGTGTTCGGTAAATGTAGTTGCTAAGAGAAATTGTTTTAAGTTTTCGGTGTTTTCTGTGTGCCTGAATAATATCAAATGGAATTTTTGTGTGTTGATATAGAATAATGAGGAGAATGTATAACTGGCGAACTGTCAAGACCTTAGCAGTTTCATATAACAAAGTAGTAGGAAACCTGTATCTTTTGAAAAGCATTACTTTTAGAACGGATCTCTGCGCTCTTTCAAGAGGCAGAATATGAGTTTTAAAGGCACCTCCCCAGACAGTTACACAGTATGTTAATATTGATTGGCATAATGCCATATATGTGGATTTAAGTAATTCTGGGGTAGCCACACACCTCAGTTTTTTGAAGATCCATATTAATTTCCTGACTCTTGATGAGGTCATTTCTATATGAGGTAACCAAGACATACGGCTGTCAAGAATCACACCCAAGTATTTTATTTGTGATACTCTTTGAATGGAGGGGCAAAAACACGTAGGCGAAGCGTTATTACAGTTATGAACACGGATAGTCAGATTTGAAGGAGGATTGCTATTTGAGCGCAGAGCAAAAGGAATATACTTAGTCTTTGTAATGTTGAGAGTAAGAAGGTTATCTTGAAGCCACTGAGTAACTTTTTGCATGCCAACGTCAGCTGCCGCATAAACTTCAGGCCAAGTATCTCCTTGGAAAACGATGGCTGTATCATCAGCGTATGTGTAAATATGTGCATTATCAACCTGTAGATCACACAGGTCATTAATGTAGACCAAGAAGAGGCTTGGCCCAGCTATGCTGCCTTGGGGAACTCCATAGGAGATTTCGGCCTCCTCGCTCAGGTGAACACCTATTTTAACCCTCTGTGTCCTATTTGAGAGATAATCTTTGAAAAACTCCAAGCAGGTTCCTCTTATTCCAAATCTGTCTAATTTGTGCACAAGGATGGGAGCCGATACAGTATCAAAGGCCTTAGCCATATCCAAGAATACAGCGATACATTTCTTGCCTTTATCAAGCGCTTCTGCGACCTCAAGACATAAACCACGCACAGCGTCTTCCGTAGATCTGCCAGCTCTAAATCCAAATTGCTGATCCGAAAGCAATTTATGTTTTGATAGATAATCCAAAAGTCTTCGGTTCAGCAGTTTTTCAAAGATCTTAGAGAGAGCTGGCAGAACGGAAATTGGCCTGTAATTATTGACTGAGCTTAGGTCCCCACCCTTGTGCACAGGATGAACAATGGCCTTCTTGAAAACTAATGGGAATTTACCTTGTTCTAAACACAAATTAAACAATCGAGTAATTGTGGGTGTGATAACATGACTCGCAATTTTTAGAAATTTAGATGGCACTTTGTCCCAACCAACCGCAGAATCAGACTTAAGGTTAAGAATAGTTTTGTAAACTTCATAATCATCAGTAGGTAGCATAACACAGAACTGACTAGGTGATTCAATGTGATCTAGGTTTGTAAATAAGGGATTTCTCGATCGCATTATGGTAACCGGTAAAGAGATGACCCGCTCCAGGAACACAAAATTTCGTCCAAATCGATCCAGCCGTTTACGCACCGTTTAAAGCTTCCCTGGACTACGACAAACATTTCAAAACCTAAAACCGCTAAATCGGCCCCAGGCGTTCTCCAGTTTTAGCGAGAGAAACGAACAGCAATTGATTTTAATATTTAGAGAAGATAGCCTAGAAGATAATAAAATAGCTCTTAGCAGTGTGACCTTGCAGTACGGCCGGCAGTACGCCTGGGGAAGAACCACACCTTTGCCAGTTATTCAACCGTCAAGCAGTAGTGTGCAAGCATGACTGTGTTTCAGTTTGAAGGGCAATGTTACCAGAGAAATTACTGAGCATGAAGAAATTTGACATCTAATACCTCAGGCTGACGAGCGCAGTGCAGCGCGGTGCAGGATTTGTTCGCAAGTTCACAATTATTCTGGCACTATTACTGCCATGGGCAGGCGTGCTTACCACCAGGCGAAGTTCTTGCTCGTCTCGTCATCCAAAGCATATAAAAAAACATATCTACTTTTCCAGGCGCAGCCCAACTTCACATGCTACCCGGCGCAGTGGGCGCCCTCCTAGAGATTACTCTCGTCAGCTCTCTCCGCCGGCCGGCTCTCGCTGCGCTCGTCGCTCTAATGGCGGCGGAACGAGCCGCCACGGGCTCTGCGAGACGTACTGAAGCAGCCTTGGTTGACAAACTAGACTCTCTGGTCGCCGAGAACAAGGCCGACGAACATTATAGGAGGCTGTTTGATACGGTGTAAGTAGACATTCTTTTTTCTGTAATGTGGGTTTGGCGGACGTTGATTTGAAGCAGCGGTGGTTTATAAACTCGACTCTTTGGTCGTTCATAACAAGTGTTTAACAGTTATACTCTTACTACGCCATGTGCCTCGGTCCTGTTCTAATCTGGTCCTGTTCGACCTTCGATTATATCCCTACGAAATAGTATGTCTAGATATTTATTACATTTTCTTCTGTACATGCAACAAATCAGGGAGCACTTGAGTTCTGTGTAAGTATTGGAAACGGCGTTGATTTGCATTTAGTTTTTTTAAATAAAAAGCCCTTTGTTCTGATTAAGATTCTAAAGTGATTTTAATAGGCTATGTTTAATATAAAAGCATATGATTCACGAAACTTGTTTAGTATTATTTGACCAATACATTTATAACTACGCGTAAAGAGCCTATTGCACCAGATTCATTTTAAAAATATACTTTTATATACGGCAGACTAATGGAGCGCGTATCCACGGAGGGTTGGCGAGAAGCGGGCGCCGCGTTCGTAGGATGCGTGACGCGACTGTTGGAGCGGCTGCTCGACTATCGAGCCGTCATGCAGGGCGCCGAGCACAGGGACAAAAGGATGGCCGCTACTGTCAACCTACTTGTGAGTAATCAAAGACTACAAAACCCTGTTGACTGCTCGTCCGACTTCCCCTCGTGCGAAAATTTATAGTTTAAAAACCACTAGCCACTGCGAGTACGTCAGAATTTCATTGAATTTCCTAACTTAGATTGCGTCATCCCAGTGATTGGGCAATCGCAAGCATAGAACGTTACAGGCTGATTCAAGCTTAACGGCGGCTGTGAACTTAGGCGCGAGACGCTGCGGAGTAGCAAAAATTAGGTCTCGCTTGCAGCGCACTTCACAGCCACCATTAAGTTTGAATCAGTCTGTACCCCGCCCCCTGCCAGCAACGGTGAGTCGTGTTTGTAGGAGAAATTATGTTCACGAGCCATCAACAGGCTAAATGATCTGTGTGAGTAATGCATAGTCTCACTTGACCGATAAATGTATTATGTGAAAATATCTCAGACAAAAGAAACAACCTGTTGTTTTATTTAGTGTTTGCTCACTAAATAAAACAGCAGTAACCATGTAGCGACTTAGACATTAAATAATTTTAATTAATTAATTTACATAGCTAGAAATTGGAATACCTACTGGTAGTACAAAATAAAAACATGACCACATTAGAGATTATCTATCAAAAAGTTGCGTAGTTCATCAATTATAATTTTTCGTTAAATATCGTTTCTTTTGCAGAACTTCTACAAAAATGAAATAGACCGCAAAGAGATGTACCTGCGGTACGTGTACAAACTGCACGATCTACACATCGCATCGGATAATTTCGTAGAAGCTGGATGCACACTTTTGGTAATAAAAAATTACGCATTATACTCTTGGTAACAAAACACAAATGCTGAAGTAATATTATTAAATCTGTTCCTTTGTCGTTTGTAAAGCTATCTACACACCGGGGTCGCCGGCCCGCCGGCACGAACCTGGCGGTTAGTGCCGCGGGTGGACGGCGTACGGCGGGTTAGTACCGGCGGGCCGGCGGACCCGGTGTGTAGATAGCTTTACTTATAAAAAAGCTTTCACTTCCAGACTTTTTTCTTATGAAAACTTATTCAGGACCCATTCGATGAAACTTGTCAATAGGCTAGATGACTGGTTTTTTTTTATTGTCCTATTAAAATGTGGCCCATAAATATAGCTGATTAATGAAAAGAAAATGGAAATCTGATGAAAAATAAGCAATTTATAAGCATTTTAATATCATGCTAGACAGAGAGAAGAAACAGCAAATCGTGACGTCACTTCTCAGTACGCCATATAAATTCTATTCTGACAAATAAGGCGTGACGTCGTTTTTTGTTTAGTGGGAAAGGGACAGAGTTGTCTCTAATAAAAACTTTAAACGCTCATATATCAGAACATTATTAACCGATTTAAATTATTTTTTCAATAAACACACTATATTTACTGAAATTCTTCATCAAAGCTATTGGTTTCAACGATATAAACATCAGTCATCTACCCTATTGTGTATATATCTGGTAACCTTTTTATAGCTACTTGGCTAAACCTGTATTATGAGGGTGAATTTACTATACTTTTTATCTTTGTAAATTGCGCACAAGCACACACAGGACCAACAAGCAACAAGTACACGACAAAAATATAAGAGATTTAACATCTGATATCTCAGGGTGACGAGCGCAGTACAGTGCGGCGCAGGATTGTATTCGCAAGTTCACAATTCTGACACTGCCACTGCTAGCGGCAGGCGTGACGTTACCACCAGGTGAAAGTCTTGCTCGTCTCGTCACCTGACCGTATATAAAAAAAAAAAATTGCAACGAGCAATGAGAATCTCTGTTTATAATAAACTACCACAAACCTTGAAAGAAATACATAATTTTGACATTTTCAAATTTAGGCTTAAGAAATTACTAATTGACAAGACATATTATTCAATAAATGAGTTTTTAAATGACAAATTGTAAATTTAGGTAATTAATAATATTTAATTAATTATTTTGACATATATTAAATTTAATTAACAAATGTAAAGCAATATAATGATAAATTATGAATTATTAATGATTATGTACATACTTAATATTTTGCATGCCATGGTGCTAGAGCATGACGATCTCAATGTTGTACTAGTTTATAGAATATCTCCTTAAAACCCATGTCTCCGCAAATGAATATTTTGAATTTGAATTTGAATTTGAACGATTCGTAATAGAAAAAGAAAATAAGTGATTGTTATATTTCAGTTGTACGCGGAAACGCTTAGCTGGGACAGCGACCAAACTGGCGTAGATTCGGAGTACCCAGACATGCCTGAGTGGAAACGGAAAGAGGCTATTTACAATCAAGTTCTGCAGTATTTTGATCGGGGCAAGGTAAAACTACACATTGAATTCATATCAAGACTTTATACAGAGAGTCTGAGAAAGCCCCCCGCTATCAAAGGAAATTCCTTAATATTCGAGTGTATTTTAATGTTTATTTTACTACTAGAAATGGGATGTTTTCTTGCCAGCCAATTATAAAGAAAGTAGTTCTCTTCAACTCGATAGACGGCGCAGAATATACGTGACAGTCAAAAACAGCATATCTGTGGCACTAAAATAAAATAAAAATCTTGACAATGACAGCCACGTCTGGTCAGCGCAAGGTCAGCGCCATCTACAATGAGCTTCTTTTTTTTAATTGCTTGTCCGAATATGTCCCATTAGACTGGTTTTTTTTAAAGGCATTTGGAAGAGGAGATCCATACTTAGCAGAAGGTAATACAGCATCATAATGATCCTGTTTAATTTTGATATTATATAAGTATAGTAGTGGTAGGACTCTACTGCAGAGTCCGCCTGGGTAAGTACCACACCTTTGCCTGTTATTCAACCGCCAAGCAGTAGTGTGCAAGCATTACTGTGTTCCGGTTTGAAGGGCAATGTTACCAGAGAAATTACTGGGTATGAAGAGATTTAACATCTAATACCTCAGGGTGACGAGCGCAGTGCAGTGCGGCGCAGGATTGTGTTCGCAAGTTCACAATTCTGGCACTGCTACTGTTAGTGGCAGGCGTGACGGTTACTACCAGGCGAACGTCTTGCTCGTCTCATCACTTGAAAGTATTTAAAAAAGTTACTAATTCTTTAGAAGTTTCTCTTTCTTTCCATAGGGACAGTGTTCAGCTCACAGTTAGGTAGAGTAATTTGCCATTTGTTCTAAGTACAGTCTAGTTTGAACTATGCGTCTAATAGGCTAGATGACTGGTTTTTTTTATTGTCCTATTAAAATGTGGCCCATAAGTATAACTGATTAATGAAAACAAAGTGAAAATCTGATCAAAAATAAGCAACTTATAAGCATTTTAATATCATGCTAGACAGAGAGGAGATTATGACTTCACTTCTCTGTACTCCATATAAATTCTACTCTGACAAGTATGGCGCACAGAGGCGCGTGACGTAATCTTTTGTTTTGTGGGAAAGGTACAGAGTTTTCTCTACCAAAAACTTTTAAAAAATGCTTTTGCCAAATGCTTTTATATATCAGAACATTAATAACCGATAAAAAATATTTTTCATTATTCATATTATATTTACTTAAATTCTTCATCAAAGATATTGGTTTCCACGATTTATACATCAGTCATCTACCATCTGTTAGCATTTAGACGCCAATTTAAATAAAAGACAGTCAGATTCTTTCGTAAAATTGCTTGTGCTTGTTTGATAAAATTGCCTTAATAGCATTATTTATTACAGTGCTGGGAAAGAGGTCTTCCTCTACTGCGCGAACTGGCCACACTATACGAAGTGAAGTTATGCGACTACGCTCGCCTCGCGCACTGTCTGCGCACGCATGCTACCTTCCTCGACGCTGTCATGGAGCAACTGAGGCCGGAACCAGAATATTTCAGGGTCGGCTTTTACGGGAAAGGGTGTCCGTTGTTTGTAAGGGTGAGTCATGTGAATTATGTTTCAAACCCAAGTCTACACTAGACCATTTAGTCTGCAGCTAATAGACCGATGTTATGGCATGTGTGTCATCTTCGCCTTATAAGTTTTTTAACGTCATCTTGTTATGTAAGTAGTGGACCGGACTAAAGAAAGCAGCAAGAAGTTTTGCTTACTGATCTCCAATAATATGAATAGGTCACTTGATTATGACCAAAAAAAAAATTATGAATGAATTGAACATATTAAATGATTATAATGAATGGTAATGGTTATTATGGTTCACTTGTTTATATCCGGAACAAGGATATTCGTCAAAGAACTAAAGTTACCGACATAGCTCGCAGGGTTTGCAAGTTGTAGTGGCGCAGGGCAACATCGCTCGAAGAACTGACTACCGATGGGGAAGAAAGGTTCTTGAGTGGCGACCGCGAACCGGAAGACGCAGCGTAGGAAGACTTTTATTTTTAAGATAATTAAGACTTTTACAGTGTCGTCGGTCGACCTAGTGGGAGAGTATGTGGACCGACGACACTGTAAAAGTCGCGGGCAACCGGTGGATGCAAATGGCAGGTTGGCATACAGTGTGGCGGTCTAAGGGAGAGGCCTTCGTTCAGCAGTGGACGTCTCCGGGCTGATGATGTCTTGATTATGATGATTATGTTTTTTTGTCTTCGTAAAAAGCGTCTGCTGTTTCGATAGTTTTCTTTTGTTATTGCTTCGAGTCTATCATTGTAATAATTTATTCTATACAGAACAAACAGTTCGTGTACCGAGGACACGACTACGAGCGTATCGGTGCGTTCACGCAGCGACTGCAGGCCGAGTACGTCGCCGCGCACATACTGATGCGGAACACGCCGCCCGATGAGAGTATCATCGCTAACGATGGACAATGTGAGTTCACATCTATTTATGTGTAGCGGTTGTAGCTTAGTGATTGGCGGGTTCTGTGCGCAAGCCGCCGGGCGTGGTTTCAAATCCCGACTATGAACATTTGCTCTGAAAAAGCAAAAAAATAAAAAAATATCAGGCGCGTTAGCCAATCAATCGCAAGCCAATAAAAATAGTAAAAAGGAGAAAAATATAGTATAGTGATAGTGTTCGGCTGGCTAGCAACTAAGTCAAGATGAAAATTTTACTGTCGCCATATATCTAAGCAGCGCAATAATTAACAATCAAACAGAAAAACATCACATGCACATACACACTGACACACACATTCCCTCTCTCTCTCTCTCTCTCTCTCTCTCTATCTCTCTCTCTCACACACACACACACACACACACACACACATCAGCCAGAAGACGTCCACTACTGGACGAAGGCGTCTCCCTTAATAGGAAGGGGTTGGTATAATCCCAATGCAACAAAAATAACATAGTACAAAATTATTATATTAGCTATTTATCCGGAATGGTATCTGTTCACTATTAAACAAATATAAATATTTTCTAATAATGTGCTCCATGCGAGCAGACACAACCGAAAGATGATACTTTTATGTACCGTAGACCACTAACTTTTAGTAACATTAATGCAAATCTAATGAAATAAAACAAACATGTTAACACTACAAAACTAGTGGCGGCGGTTTGCTCAACGTCTGTTGTACGCCGCTCAAAGAACGGCTGCACATTATAAGAAAAATTCGATAGAAAACCGGACGGTCGCACCTGAAGGCGCTCCGTGTATACATTTTGTACTTTTTGCACACCGTAAGAAATATCTCTAGACGGCCGTCTCGTTCGAACCTAACAGGTACACAAACACAACAACACAATTAACATTGTGCGCAGTGCGTTACGGTCGGTACAGTGTGCGGCCGCTCTTAAAATGCGTGAAAATACGCAGCGCAGCTTTTCATAAAAACTTCCTACTTGCTTGCAGATATTCAGATCTGCAACGTGAAGCCAGTAGCGTCCCGGCGCTCGTGGCCGGCGGGCGCGCCCGAGCAAGTGAAGCGTTTCTACGCGTGCAACGAAGTCGACACCTTCCTCTGCGATAGGCCGCTGCAGAAACCGCCCATCGACAAGGACAATGAGTTCAAGGTACACAATTTATAAGTACCATAAAAATTAAAGCCAATGCCATGTACAAAGAAACTTATAAGTATAAAGAGAATTCTGACTGCTGGTAGCTTCTTTTCTTACAATATCTTCTTATCTATTCTTTCTGGAATCTTATTTACTTACAATATCCTCTTATATTATCAAACATGGGGGTAAAAAAAAAAATGTGCTGCCACAGGAATTAAATATTCAAAGCTTTCTTCTAGTCTCCATACTTTACAACAGACAACCTTTTCCATTTACTTCTTGATTCAAACAAGGAAACACGGAGCTCGCTCCCAGTCAGTCGAAGTTTTAAAATGTAATGATGTGGGTAAGGTAAGCCATGACAGATTTTGTTGGTTTCTCGGGAATGCTGTGCTCATAATTCTGGCACGAAAACTTTGTTTATATGTTATGTGGCTAGTAGGCATTCAGTTTTTATGTACAAACACGTTGCACATCCAATTTTTTTTTAAATGTGTAAACATGTAAATTAAGTAGTTAACAGCTTAAAAAATGAGCCCGGTGCAATAGGCTCGTTGCGCGTAGGTATAACTGATGGTCAAACAATAGGTACTAATTAAGTTTCATGGATTGAAGATTTTATATCACAAACTTTGTTTTTTAAAAGACTTATATAGGCGTTTTGTTAGCCTGTAAAAGTCAATATTTTGTTATTATTGTATGCAAATTTCTAGGCTGTGTCTAGTATGTAAGCAAGTTGTATTCATTATTGACTAATAAAAAATTTCGTAAAATCAAAAATCAACTAATTTCGTAATATAATTTCTGTCTGGATTTGTCTCATTCCGCCGGTAGCGCGTCGAAATCACCGCGCCAGCGTTTCTTCGGCTCGCCTGGGCTCTTTCGTTTATTTTCAGGCACCCACTACGCGTTATAGTACAGGGTCAACATGGTCACGACTTTAGAAGTCTAATCTGTTTATTCGTTTTTGCAGAGTCTCTGGATAGAACGGACAACATTAGTGACAGAAAATGTACTACCTGGAATTCTACGATGGTCAGAAGTCGTCTCGAGATCCGTCGAAGAAATACCTCCGGTTGAGGTAATTGGAAATTAGCGCAGTAATTATACACAAACGTACATTTTTACACATTCAAAAACTATAGGTAAAGCGATTATTTGGAAACAGACTCATCAGACGATAAAGCCGCTATTGGTCCAATACATGCCTATGTATTGACTAATAACAGTTGCACTCTAACCAGACGACGTGATCTATTTTGTTGTACTAAGTAAGTAAGTAAGTTCGTAAAGGCTGAGTGGCCAGCCCTAGTGTCAGAGTTAATGTGCCGCCCGAAGGCCTCATGACATGTACTTATGACATGTTATTTTGTTCCCCAAATCGCCTGCCAAGCGTGGGGATTTTGGCAAACGCCTTATTAAGAGGGAGGCCTTCGTCCAACAGTGGACGTTATCTGGCTGTTGAATTGATGACAAAAGATCAAAATTAGTAGCCTATAACATATACTTACTTTTCTGGATACTTATTTGATGTTTATTGAAGCCGCCATTGTTCTGTGAAACATCACTGCTAGTTCGTTTTAATTTGTAATGTACTTTCAGTATACAACAAACATGATCGTTTCGTATTATTGTACTTACAAATTCCCAAAAAAAATTGACGTAGCTCCCAAATGGATGACCTGCGACCTTATTATAGCTTTTCCTGATTCTGATAGCGATAGCATGCCATCCCGCTCGCACCAGCTTACTCGCGCCATGCGCCCTCCCGCTCGCGCACAATCAGAATCAGAATCATGAACATCCATGATAAGGCCACCGATTTAAATGATCTTCTTTATAAAGGGGACTCGATCGAAACTCCTCGTAGCCTTAGCTCAAGAAAACAGGGGATTTTTTAAATTTACGATTTGTTTGTCAGTTTGCGTGCGAGACCATGTGCGCGACGGAGCGCGAGCTGCGCAGCCTGGTGTCGCAGTACACGGCGGACCCGGCGCGGAACATCAACCCGTTCTCCATGCGGCTGCAGGGAACCATCGACGCCAACGTGCAGGGAGGCATCACCAAGTACGAACAGGTACGAAACCTACCTCACTATTGCATTTACCACAGATCATATAGCCTGTTGATGGCTCGTCAACATATTTTCTCCTACAAACACGACTCACCGTTGCGGGCAGGGGACGAGGTAACGTTGTGTGACTCTGAGTTTCTCCAAAAGGCGAGTAGTTAAAGTTGTATGTGTAATATTAGTGTGGGTTAATGTGATTCCAGGCGTTCTTGACGTCAGAGTTCGCCAGAAGCGCTACGCCCAGAGAAGCGGCGGCGGCGGCCCGGCTGCGGCGGCTGGTCGCGTCGCAGCTGGCCGTCGTGGACGCGGGGCTCGCCTTGCACGGGAGGCTGGCGCCGGAAGATGTCAAACCGTTACATAGGTGAGGGAAAATCCTTTCAATAGGCTATTGGCCTCTATTGAAAATATGCTACAAATTGATATAATCCTAATAAATTGCAGCATAAAAAAGCATATCTATTTATTTTTAGACTAAAATAAGTATTATTTCTGCAATAAAAACTAAAATAAAATGCATTTATTTTGAAGTTTGGTCACGTGATGCGAAACACTGTGATTGGTAGCAACTTTTGTGACGTCACACCGAAGTAAACAACGAGTTCTAACGTGCATTTACATCACGATTACAGTGAAATAAAGCTATTTTCAAGTGAGTTACCACAGATATTTCTTACATAAACCCCTTCTTTTACTAGATCTATGCCTTGATCGCTTTCTTTAGCTTGTTGTTTATTTTGGTGTGACGTCAGATATGTCTCGTGATCCAAATCGCGTTATGGCGCGTTTTTTTCTCATTCAAACTTTCTCATCGATTTTTACCGAAAATACGACAGATCTCTAGGAAATATGGATGTGGTGTGCATTAAATAAAGTAAGAAATTGTTTACGACAATTTCCCAATAGTAGTCAAATACCCTATTCTTAGACAGTACGCCAAGGACGTCTTTCATCAGCTTGAAGACATGTACTGCCGAAGGCCTTCCCTTAATGGGGGGTTGGTATAATCCCCACGCTTGGTAGGCAGCTTGGTGATCAGACAATGCTCACCGCCGTTAATCAATACGCAGATGCTAGTCTTTCGGTCGTTCTGGATTTAGAACATCACATCACATCAACAGCCAGAAGACGTCCACTGCTGGACGAAGGCCTCTCCCTTAAAGGGAGGTGTTGCCATAATCCCACGCTTGGCAGGCGGCTTGGGGATCGCAGAAAGCACACCACCGTTAACTAAGAGGACGCTGCTGCCCGTCCTCCGGCGGTTCTGGATGCAGTTTTAGGACATACCCAGGTCCTAAATATCCATATTAATAATCAGGATTTAGAACATACCCAAGTCCAAAAGCTTTCTCCATTCATCAACAGCCCGAAGACGTCTACTGCTGAACGAAGGCCTCCCCTTTAGACCGCCGCACTGTACGACGTCCTGCCATTTGAATCAACCGGTTGCCAGCGGCTTTTACAATGTCGTCGGTCCACCTAGTGGGCCTGCGTCTTCCGGTTCGCGGTCGCCACTCAAGAACCTTTCTTCCCCATCGGTTGTCAGTTCTTCGAGCGATGTGGCCTAACTACTAGTTTAACTTGCAAACCCTGCGAGCTATGTCGCTTTCTTCATTATGATGATGAAAAAATGTATTCTTAGAAAATTGACAATGGTGGCATGCTACATAAACTTAAGGTAGATTTATCGATTAACATTAATCAACAATAGTATACAGTTATTAAACGTTTCTTTCACAGACGTCTAGTAGAAAGATTCAACCAACTGCGACAGAACTTGGGTCCAGGGTTGGCGCGGGCGAGGCGACAGCTTTCCGAGAGCATTGTCAAGTGAGTGCTTTTAAACTAAGCCGTGTTGGTCATTTAACTATTACCAGACACTTTAATCATTGTGTGCCTTGTACATTTTGGCAAAGTCTTGAAACGTACACTTTTGTTACTGTAATCTTATTTTACTATCTAAATTCTTGTTTAATTTGTTATATCAATACATACACCTAACTAGTACCTGTATGTCTAGTTTCTACACCGAATCGTCTTCCTCTACAGGGTTGCTATGTAGTATTTAGAACTTTTTGCGATAGTGGCGCCCCTATTCATTTCTACAGTTTTTTTTGCCAATTTATACGTAATTCGTGCTTGTAAATGATTTCAGCACACCCCTGCCGCCTGTCCCGGCATTGGACAAGAGATCTCAGAGCATTCAGCAAGGCGACAACTATTACGAAGAAGGACATTTGTACGATAAACCGGTAAGATCTTTAAAAAAACTTTGATCTTATGGAATTCTGAGTATTTTGCTTAATGTTGCATTAAAAAGAATAATAATTTTGCATGCTAATGTGACTGAATTGAATTATTATTGTGTGTTATATATGAGTCTTTGTTGCTCGAAATAAATTATATTATTATTATTATTAATCACTAACTAAAATATTACTATATTAGACTAATGTAGTCTACCACTAGTATTAAACTATCGCGGTTGTTTATGTAAGTTCTATGATAATTAACGGGTTTTTTCGGTACATTTTGCATTCTGCCGTAAAATCACCACAATCGCAATTTCTATCTGCAATAACATTGTCATAGTTCTTATTTTCGTTTCTTCTATCATTTCTTCTGCTTCGCAAGCGTCTATTACACGACTGCCCAAAAAAAGAGTGGAATGTTTTCAGGGTTCATGTATGTATCTTTTTATCACATCTATTCAAAAAGACCTTTGTTCCTCGCAAACAAGGCAGAAATGAGCTGTTTTGAATTTGGAATGTGGATATTGTTAGTAAAAGTTCCAATCACCAAAGAGATGAACCACGGATATTGTATGAACAAGTAACAGGCTGTTTGAAAAAGGAAGGCGTGCGAAAAAATTATAAAATAAAGTATAGGAAAAAAACAGAAACTTCGTTCGTAATTGTTTATTCAAATTTGGATTTTACTTCAATTCAATCATGTTTTATTTTAACTCAGTGTATCTTCCTCAATAAAAGTGAGAAGTGAGAGTGAGTAGTGAGAATGAAATAAACGTAGATACTATTCTTATTCATAAGTTGCACTTACTTATTTTCTCATAGAGGGTGATAAAAAGCAAAGTGTCCATCTCGGGTTCAACACTATTTTTAAGCTCGGGTACTTTGAATCCCTCGCTACGCTCGAGATCCAAAGCAACACTCTCCCCTTGAAAATAGTTGTTTCCTCCCTTGGTAAACAATCTACTATTGTATGCGTTTCACCATAACTTTCTAAATGCCTGAACAGATTTTGATGTATGGGGTATCGTTCGAATCCTTACATCATCCTGCCCGTGATATAGGCTATATTTTTTTAAGGTGTATGGGAAGGAGAAAATGCATAAACAAGGTGTTTTTGGGAATGGTTTATGACAAAAATAGAACATGTGAAGCTTTGAAATTAATATACAGTGTAACACATATCATGAAGTTTTATGTGGACCCCGACTACGAGATCCAAATGTTTAAAATTAGTTATAGTTAGCACTCTAAGCACTTGGAATTACTTCAAAGTACCAATATTTTAGATGCTGTTGTTTTCTGTTTTCCATATCGGTTTAGTACCAAACTCAGCACAGTTATTCTCATAGTTTGTACTTTTCATAATAAGGATCACTTGTTACGATCAGTCATTTAAAAAAAGGATTATGAACGTAAAACCGATTTGCGCCTACTAAAACGTAACATTTCACGAACGTGTTTTGCTCGTAAAATAAGAACAGGCCCTACCATTGGCACTTTTGCAAGCGGTCTCGCAACGCCCCGTAAAAAGGACACCGATAACTCGCTCTGTCTCTCTTGCGACGTTGTCAGCTTGACGTTGTCTTTTTCGTTCAGCGAGGCGTTATATTAATTGCGGAATCGGGAATCGCTAGTACAGTAGTAGCTAGTAGCTAGCTGCATTATTAACTAGTGGCCCGTCCCGGCTTCGCGCGGGTGCATTTTTTTATCGAACAAACCTTGTCATTCAATGTTATTAGGTAAAAAAAACATTTTGATTTGGGTAAAAAATTTCAAAACTACTAACACTTAGATAATAAGTGTCATAGAAACAATCGTAGTACCTACATTATAATAAGCTTTCATAAAATGTACACGTCACCAGTTAGTCAACCCCACACGTACCAACACCACACCACATGACGATGGTCAATAGTAGTGAAGTACCCTTCGGCCGTTAAGGAAACTGAAGTTTGGAAACTGGTTTCCTGAAAGGATTTTTTTAACCTCCTACGTAACTGGTTTCCTGAAAGGTTTTTTTAACCTCCTATATACGTAACCGGTTTCTTAAAAATACTTTGTTTGTGTTATTTCAGCCACCTACGAAACTAATTGGACTACAATAGTAATTTTACGAGTGTTGTATTAGTAGACTCGTAATAAAACCGTTCTTGTAGTTTATTTCAGATATTTGGATTTAATAAAAACAATTCATTAAATAAAATAACGAAAACAATTTAATCATTTAAAACATAAAATATAACTTTTTTCATACAACATAAAACAATTCAATTACCTAAAATAACATTATATTTTTATTACTGAATATGAGAATACGTTTACCATCTTCCACACTGATGTAATCCGCTAGAAGGAATTTTTCCACAAACTTTTTTGGCACTACTACATCATACGGTTCACACGGTTTTGGCAGGAGGAACGACAGGGGGCAAATGCTCGTCGACTTTCTCGAGAAAGAAGGGCTTTTCATGATGAACTCGTTTTTCAAAAAGCAGCCCCAAAGAAAGTGGACGTGGCAAAGCCCCGGCGGACGAACAAAAAATGAGATAGACTTCATCATTACGGACAAAAAGCGCATATTCAGAGATGTCTCGGTGATCACTAGGTTCCAAACCGGAAGTGATCATAGACTGTTACGAGGCTCTCTGAATATCGACATCAAGCTTGAGCGGGTCCGATTGATGAAGTCAACGCTCCGTCCGAACCTTCTCCAAACCGTAGTTGGATCTGAAACGTTCCAGTTAAAGCTGGAAAACCGATTCGCTGCCTTGGAAACAACAGATGATGTGAACCAGAAACTCAACACAGTAGTGGACGTCCTCCGAGATGAGGGCACAAAATTCTGCGAACTGCGACGCAAAGGCAGAAAGTCAAAACTTTCGAGAGAAACTCTGCGATTAATGGAAGAACGACGAGATAGCCCCTCGTTAACTTCGTCAGAACAAGTGGCACTTAACAAGAAAATCACCAAGCTGGTACGGCGTGACCTCCGATCATTAAACACGCTCTTGATTGAAAAATCAATTGAGCAAAATCGGGGGTCGAAAGTGTTCGTCCAGCCCCTTGGTCGAAGCCACCTGACGAAGTTAACCACCGCGACTGGGGAAGTCGTCGCTTCCAGACCAGAGATCCTCTCGGAAGTGGAAGACTTTTACGGCCGGTTGTACGCATCGCATGCTCCTCATCTCCAACCTGGCACCGAGAACGGCAGAGCTGCGTTGACACGCCACTTCACAGAAGATCTGCCTGACGTCAGCCCGGAAGAGATCGTGCTAGCTCTGAGGCAGCTTAAAAATGGAAAAGCCTCGGGTGAGGACGGGATTACGACAGAGCTCTTAAAGGCCGGTGGAGCGCCGATAATTAAAGAGCTCCAAGAATTATTTAATACCGTTCTCTTTACCGGGAGAACTCCACAGGCATGGCACAGAAGCGTGGTCATATTGTTTTTCAAGAAGGGTGATAAGACCCTGCTGAAAAACTATCGACCGATTTCGCTTCTGAGTCATGTTTATAAGCTGTTCTCTAGGGTTATCACGAATCGTCTTGCGCGAAGGCTCGACGAGTTTCAGCCCCCGGAGCAGGCCGGGTTTCGAAGTGGGTACAGCACCATGGACCACATTCACACAGTACGGCAGATTGTACAGAAGACCAAAGAGTACAATCAGCCTCTTTGCCTGGCGTTTGTGGACTATGAGAAGGCTTTTGACTCGGTCGAAATCTGGGCTGTTCTGGAGTCCTTGCAGCGATGCCAAGTCAATTGGCGATATATCGAGGTGTTGAGATGTCTGTATGACGCCGCAACAATGGCCGTCCAAGTTCAGAACCAGCAGACGAAACATATCCACCTGCGTCGAGGCGTGAGGCAAGGGGACGTTATTTCCCCGAAATTGTTCACGAACGCATTGGAGGATATTTTCAAGATGCTGGACTGGACAGGACGTGGCATTAATATTAATGGCGAGCACATATCACACCTACGGTTTGCAGATGACATCGTCATAATGGCTGAATCGCTGGAGGACCTTCAATGGATACTGGATGGTCTAGCTAGTTCTTCTCAACGCATCGGTCTCCGGATGAACTTGGATAAAACCAAGGTCATGTTCAACGAGTACGTTGTTCCGGGACCGGTTGCTGTAAATGGCTTCACTCTAGAGATAGTTGAAAAATATATTTACCTAGGGCAGACGCTCGAACTAGGTAAAAACAATTTTGAGAGTGAAGCCAAAAGAAGAATTCAGCTGGGCAGCATTCGGGAAACTACGTCAAGTCTTCTCGTCACCCATCCCACAAAGTCTCAAGACGAAAGTTTTCAATCAGTGCGTCCTACCCGTTATGACCTACGGCGCTGAAACATGGACACTCACAGTTGGATCGGTCCACAAGTTTAAAGTCGCTCAGCGAGCTATGGAAAGAGTTATGCTCGGTGTTTCTCTGAGGGATCGTATCCGGAACGAAGTAATTCGCCAGAGAACTAAGGTTACCGACATAGCTCAGCGTATTAGTAAACTGAAATGGCAGTGGGCTGGTCATATCTGTCGCAGAACCGATAACCGCTGGGGTAGACGTGTTCTAGAGTGGAGGCCACGTATCGGCAAACGTAGGGTAGGACGTCCTGAGACTCGATGGAGTGACGATATACGTAGGACAGCTGGCAGTGGTTGGAAGCGGATAGCTGAAGATCGGGCTGAGTGGCGTGCCTTGGGAGAGGCCTATGTCCAGCAGTGGACTATGACAGGCTGATTATGATGATGATGACATCATACGAAGCTGGGAATCGCATTTTAGGTACACCTAGGATTTTATTCCGATTATTAAAAAGTCCTGTTTTTTTGTTTTCATACGGAGGAATTTCGGCCATTAAATGTATACCATCACATTCCAACTTATACACCATTTCATCATATTGTTTTTGAATGGACTCAAAATTTGATCCTGTTGCCTCCTTTAGTTTATCAAGTTCTTTCAAAACTGTATTTTGTGCGTTGTTTGGCGAACACTCAAAATGAAAATTAGACTTTACTATTTCATTTTTTCCATTCATTGTTATACTACCATGGCATCCTCGACTATAATTGCTACAAAGCCAAAACGTGTTACCGTTTGTATATTTCTTTTTTCTGTGATATTTGCGACCCCCATGTAGGGCGGCAACGCTTCCTTTTTTCGTTGATATGAATTCTAGATCCCTCAAATCCATTTTATAAGAATATTTATTTTAAATTAATTAATAACAATAAACATCAAGTCAAACAAAGACATTATCTGTTGACATTTGATGAATGTCAAGTGCATCATAATTATCTGATAATGAAATGGATAACTTGACACCGATACAAAAGAGATTATAGTTGTTATTCAGTTACATAGAAGTATAAAAAAGCCTTATAAGAAACCAGTTACGTAGGAGGTTAAAAAAAACCTTTCAGGAAACCAGTTACGTAGGAGGTTAAAAAAATCCTTTCAGGAAACCAGTTTCCAAACTTCAGTTTCCTTAACGGCCGAAGGGGTGAAGTAGTACCTATATTACTGAATTACGATATTGAACCTTATTCCGATTATTGAATACGATATTGTGAAAATTATTCCAAACAATATCGTGGTCGCTGGTCAAAAAAGTGGACCGTAACGAAATGGTCTATGTCTATGTTATGTCGTCTTTCCTAAATAAGTAGGTACAAAACTGTCAGATTTGGAAACAAGAACTAGTACTCGTATCATTATTTTAATCAGCTCGCTGTTATGACCTTGAGGTAAGTCTTGCGACTCGCTGATATTTTCACAATAAAACCAACGGCCGTGTGCTATTCGAGAAAAAAGCAAATTCAAAATCGCGGCCAAATTCGAGCCCTGCTTTTGCCGCCATTTTTATTTTATGTGGGTTCTGCAATATCTCGACCATCTTCAACTTTTCGAGAAAGATCATCGGACTAAAGTTGTTCATTATTAAATTCTCTACGTTTTATCTTTTGTATTTTTTTCGTACGATGAATTTTTCCCGAGTTATAAGCTATGTGTCGCAAAAGCCACCGGTGACCCAAGATAGAGCGGAGATTGAAACAAATTTGTGAGCCGCAGGCCACCTTTACCTAACATTTAACTTTTCGAGAAAGATCATGGGGACTAAAGTTGTTCATTATTCAATTCTCTTCATTGTATGGTTTCTAGCTACTGATAAATTAGTTGAAAATAATGGTGTTTATTTATATTAACTCTTAAAAAAACATCAATTTGCTACTACTAAGATCTCATACAAACCTCTACAAATAACGATGACATCTCTGGCAGTAATATAGGTACTACTTCACCGAGACAGTTCGACTGGGGTGCGAGGATGACCGGAGGTGTGACCATCGATATTCATATTGGTCATCCCTATCGTACACTGACGGTATCGTTTGTGGCGTTATGAAATCAAACGCAGCACACACACACTGCAGTGCAGTGCACCGCAGTGTGCCGTGTGTACTGTCGAACTGTTAAACTGCTTTGCGGCTAGATGGCGCGCGGGTGATGGCTTATGGAATCAAACTAATGCACTCATTACTGGATAGATGGCGTGCCGGCTGCTAAATGCGCAATTTCATTTTGCCTTACCTTTCACCTTAAATCAATATTGCGGCGGAAATTGCCATTTTTAAATGTAAAATAATTACTTAAATTCTTTTACAATTTTATTAGTTTTTTGGTAGGGTCGTGTTTTTGGTTTGGTCTGTTCATAGACAGCTCCAAAAGAAAAATTTTTTTTTTCGTCATTAATTATGAAACAAGAATTTTGTTGCCGTTTTGGTAGGTGTTTTTCTTAGTCAGCTACGATAGAGGAATTTCAGTTCCCTTTTCGCACTCAATTATTAAATAAGAATTTTATCGCCGTTTATGTTTTTTGTTTATTACTTTTGTTAATTTCCACTCTCAAAGTTTTTTTATTGTGATTACAGCTGTCGATAGAAGACTGCTTGGAGCAGCAGAGTATAATGTCCGCGAGCGTGCCGGCGGGCGACAACAGAGACTGCCCCGACGACAGCTCCATGATAAAGTCCGCGCCGCCGCTGCCCTCGCGGCCCAAGTCGGGCGACCCCAGGAGCCCGACCAGGCCGCCGCTTGATAAATACAGGTCATTATTGCTACAGAAAGGCTTGTTTGTTTTAATTTTATTTACGACAAGGTTTAATAAGGCGCTGCGTCTCGATAGAGTGATTGTGAGTTGAATTATCTTTTAATAAAAACAACAAGTCAGCAGTACACAATTTATATCCAATATGCAATTTATGGATTTTGTTGGATCTGGTTGAAAAACAACAGATCATAGTTTAAAAAAAAAAAAATAGTTTAAAGTTAAGTTGTGTACGGTTTTAATTGGACTTTAGGTTCACAGTGTTCTATTTACCATATTATTTTCTTGATATAAGATAGCCTTTAGTCTGTAACTGTACCTTATTAAATATAATAAAATAAATAAATTAAATTAATGTGGGACTACCTAGGAAAAGGCACGGAAGTCGTTTCTCAAATGCCGGAGTAATTTAGAGTACATTAAAAAAAACGAAACTTTTAAATTTTCGCGATTTGAACACATACACTCATTGTTTTGTGCGTGATTAAGTCCCGCGGTGATAGACATAATTAAAATATGGATCGTATTAACAACAGTTGTATGTTTATTAACTCGACGTTTACCGTGATTATGTCGCGACAGCCTACCTGTGAACATGGTGCAAGCAACTGCGCCGAAATATCGGGAGCTTTCACAACATTATCACGGTAAATATTCCTTAAATAATTATAGGTTTTGTTGGTGTGCACAATAAAGTGTTTCTATCTATCTATAGGACTGCAATCATTCTTACTATCTCTTTACTTTTTTTTTCTTAGTTATTGGCATCGCACGTTTTGCATTCTGCCAGTGTCAAGTTTATGAATATGGAGGTTTCTTTTATTAAAATAAAGTCAAATATGTCATTAAAACACAGTCAGTCACACGAAACCAGTCATAGTCGAGTCCAAGTCATGCCCTAGTAAAGTTGTGGCGACTTTACTATGAGCTTCTACGGAGTTTTGAAAACAACACGAAAAGACATGTTTCACCACATTTTATCACTTGCTCACACTCGTGCATGTAATTCAACACTCAATGAATAAAACACCACCATTTTTAATCATTAATTCGCGAAAAAACACCAGTTTAAGAAAATAATAGAATGCAACGACATGATTTTTCCGTGTTCCCGCCAAAACTCCTTCTCTTTACTTATCAACGCTCTATATAAGATTGACAGTGACACTGACACTGTTGACGCATAGTGTATTTTTTTTCATAATTTTCAGGGACTCGATTGACGGAGATATTGTAGAGACCCGGCGCCACAGCCGCGCGTCGTGGAGCGAGCCGGGCGACGCGCCGCCGCTGCCGCCGAGAGTTTCAGGTATTACTTAAAACTGCGTACGTTACCTATGATAGATAGATACCTTTGCTAGTTATTCAATCGCGAAGCATTAAAAAATAATAAATAAATTAATAAATATTATATTATTAATTTATTATTTTTGTTTATTGCGTTGACATCATACAATTGAATTGTATTTTTTTTTATAATTTGATTATTTTAAGTTCATAATTTTAATTTCAAATTCAATTTTCATTTCAAACTCAATTTTAAATCCGAATTCAATTTTTAATTTCAAATTTAATTTCAATTTCAAAATTAATTGCAAATTTAATTTCAATTTCAATTGTGTGTATGGTACTTATTAATGTGACTGCTAATATTGATGATTTATAATATGAGTCTATGATACTTGAAAAAAATGATTATTTATTAATTTTTTATTACTGTGTTCCGGTTTGAAGGGCAATGTTACCAGTGAAGTTACTGGGTATGATGAGATTTAACATCTAATATCTGCGGCGCAAGATTGTATTCGCAAGTTCAAAATTCTAGCACTGCTACTGTTATGGGCAGGCGTGACGCTTACCACCAGGCGAACGTCTTGCTTGTCTCGTCACTTGATCGTATAAAAAAAAGAAGATAGATTAACTCTTTATTGTACACACCAAAATAAATGATAACAGTCATGATGATGATGATGTGTCCTATGGGGAGACACACTACTTATTTATCCCACTAGGTGGCGAATTATCGCTGGTGTTGGTTTGCTGTTTAAATACATAAATATAATAATAAAACAAAATAAACAATAAATCGTCTCTGTAATAAATTATAATATTTTTTTTAAGTTATGATTCTAGTTCTGTGTAAATACGTAACTGTAGGCTCTTTCGGTAGGACTCTACTGCAGAGTCCGCCTAAGGAAGTACCACACCTTTGCCTGTTAATCAACCGCCATGCAGCAGTGTACACGCATTATTGTGTTCCGGTTTGAAGGGCAAAGTTACCAGAGAAATTACTGGGTATGAAGAGATTTAATATCTCATATCTCAGGGTGACGAGCGCAGTGCAGTGCGGCGCAGGATTGTGTTCGCGAGTTCACAATTCTAGCACTGCTACTGTTAGTGGCACGCGTGACGCTTACTATCAGGCGAACGTCTCGCTCGTCTCGTCACTCGCATTGAATAAAAAATAAACTTGCGTTTTCTATGCATTATAAATAGCTTGCGTTGCTAATTTACCTATAACATTATTAGCTGTGACGAGTATGCAGCAGAGGAACCAGGCGAACGTCGCGCTCGTCTCGTCTCTTGACTAATTAAAAAAGAAAAGTATTAAAAAAAACCCACACACCGGCTAAATAGTATTAGTAGGATCCCATAGATGGCAAACGAGCGAAAGTGTTGCCTTAAGGCAGCAATCATCGTCGCCTGTTGATATCTGTAATACCAGAGGCAGAAATACGTTGCCGACTTTTAAAAGGCGAATAGTAGAGACTTGTAAATGGTAATAAACAAACTTGTAAATATACAACCTGTTGTTTTGCATTCCCGCCAAATTTACAGAGGTTGATATACTCATCGTTATGAACAACTTTTGCTATGGGGAACCGATGCTAAAATCGCGAAAAAAAAATAGCTGCTCCATACAAAAAGTTCAATGACCTTGGTCAAAATGTAAGGAACAGCAGATTTTTTTTCGCGATTTCAGGGTTGACTCCACTGACGAGAGAAGTGAATAGAATGGAAATGTGACGGGCCGCGCTAGTTTGGTGCAAATGCGCTTAATGACAATTCTGCCAATATACATGTTTTTAGACTGAGAATACTCAAAAAGACAATTTCAATAGACGCGTAGGAAACCAAACCACATTGCATCGTAATTCAATCAATTCAAATCAATTGCAAAATAGCATTTCGAGCGTTTTACAAACTTCAAATGCGCGACCAATGATTGTCATTTTTTCGTCGTAGTTTCTATACAGTTTTCTGTGAAACTGGCGACAGCGGTTTTCCATACAATTGCTTAAAAACATTGTTTTGACAGCCGTTCTACCTGAGAAGTTGGGCTTTCGCTTCTCTGTGGTTGGCCCCATAGCAAAAGTTGTTCATGACAATGAGCATATCTACCTCTGTAAATTGGGCGGTAATGCAAAACAACACGTTGTGTGTACAAATGTAGTGATACTCGTAATTTTCCCTAGGGGACAAGCGCTCGTGGATGGAGGCCCCGCCCGCGGTCCCGCGGCGCGCGCGCGCCTGGGACGCGGCGGACGACGCGCGCGACTCGGGCGTCAGTGTCGACACGCACGCGTATACTAACGCGGACGAACACAGGCATCATAAAGGTAAACTCACCTCTGACTTAGCTTAGCTGCACAAAGCACAAGCCAAAGCCACTAACACCACCACCGAGCTGCGGACTCTACTTTTCATTATATAATAGGGTAGATGACTGATGTTAATATCGTTGAAACCAATAGCTTTGATGAAGAATTTAAGTAAATATAGTATGTTTGTTGAAAAAATAATTTAAATAGGTTAATAATGTTCTGATATATGAGAGTATAAAGTTTTTGTTAGAGACAACTCATAGTATGTTTGTTGAAAAAATAATTAAAATAGGTTAATAATGTTCTGATATATGAGAGTATAAAGTTTTTGTTAGAGACAACTCTGTCCCTTTCTTACAAAACAAAAAATGACGTCACGCCTTACTTGTCAGAATAGAATTTATATGGCGTACTGAGAAGTGACGTCGCGATATGCTGTTTCGCCTCTCTGTCTAGCATGATATTAAAATGCTTATAAGTTGTTTATTATTGATCAGATTTTCATTTTCTTTTCATTAATCAGCTATATTTAAGGGCCACATTTTAATAGGACAATTTAAAAAAACAGTCATCTAGCCTATTATGTATTTTTAATTATATGTTTATTGGCTTGCGTTTGACTGCCATATCGTCTGATGTTAACCGAAGATGCATAGTCTACGATGGAGCACCCTTGCCTAGAAGAAATTGATTTACTCGCGACTTGAAGATACCCTGATTATAATTATCAGGAAATACCCACTCGGGCAGCGCATTCCACTGTTCAGCAGTTCGAATAAAGAAAGTGGAATCGACCGGTTTGTACGAGTTTTTGGTACATCAACCATGCAACGGTGTCGTTTTTTCGAGGTCCTGGCCGTCCGATAGAAGAATGGGCTCGCTGCATGCGGTAGGAGTGACTGTTTCGCGTTTCCACATCGCAGAAGCTCTGCGTAAACTCTGATCGAGACTTACATAAGATCATAGAATACCAACGAGTGTATTATTGTTTCTTGTAGATCTCGACCTGGCGGTAGAGTCGCTGCGCTACGAGGACATCATCTCAATGATGTCGGAGCCTCTTCGAGTGGACGAGGGGGAGACCCCTCCCCCCATCCCGCCTAAAGGGCTCGGCCATCTGAGCAGCTTCGACTCCGGACACCACGAGAACAGCGAGTCTCACTGTTAAGACCTTCGGCTAGCTTTAATGTGGGTAGTTCGAAATACAACGCACAGGTAAGCGCCTATTAAACATCGTGAAATATATAGATAGATACTTAAAACGCTTACTACTTTTCGGAATAGCTTCCTGATAGTATCATTCCGATAAGCCTACTGTTAAATTATCTAATGTAAAACGGCCAAATATTTTAAAGGGTAGTTTGAATTGAACGCACACATAAATGTTAATTAAAAGTCCTATAGAAAAATGCTAGGTGAATTTAAACAATCGACTTTGTTTTACAGTCTTCAGCAGCTTCCTCTCTCTCGCCGTCGTTATGTGGAATTATTGTACAATTTCAAGGGCTTTTTCCTAAGCATGAATTGACTTGAAAACTTTAATAATAATATCCTACAGTTAATTATTGTATGTCTGCGTTAAACTCTATAATGCATTAAATATCTGGTATGACTCAAAAGTTTCTACTTAAGCTTAGATATTAATAGCTTTATTCGAATTGCGCTGCTGGAGCTGGAGCAACATGTGTTGGTTAGAAATGGTTAAATGCAGGCCTACTTTCCCGTTTGTAAGAATAGACTAACGTCAATTATTTAAGTTTGCATTAGGATGTTATCATACCAATTGATCGGTTGTCGATTGATAGCATCCAGCGATGGTAGAGACGAACATAATTTAACTTCGATGGACGATTGATGTATTGGTGTGCTAAAACCTAATAGCAAAAAATATTTCTATGATGTAATTGTTCACGATCGTGGCAATTTTATGGCGAACCCTATAAAAGAAAAATAAGAAAGTTAATCAGAAAATCTTAAAAATCAGAGTAGGCTACTATAATAATTTTCTATACGGTTCGTCCATCGTTAAGATTATTGAGACAATTTACCTGCAAACTAGTAAAGTCAAGGTAAGGATAATGCAACTCTAATGCATCATTTATCTTTGAGCTACAGTTTCATAGGAAAGACTTTATGAATGCTATTTTCAATGTTTAAGTTTCAATGCAAGGAAAAGGTCAATGCAAGACGAAACTTCCCGTGGCGCCTACAGTTCTTATAGCAATGCGTTAATGTGCATTGCAAGGATATTAATGCAATGATGTTTTGGAAGTATTAGCAGATATCATTCCTCGAGTATTAATGTTAATTATCATCATTATCATTGGCTTCTTATACTCCAGTCTTGGACGTTCGCCTCTTTTAATGTACGCGGCAATGTTTGTCTGCGTTTTACAGAGGATTTAGCATATTCGCCGTTTTTAGCACAGATTTTTATAGATCTTTTAGGTAGGTACCTAATCTATTGCATGGACATTTACTCATTTTAAGTTAAAGTACATACATTTAGTATAAGTGTGTATTTGGGGTACCTAGTTATTTTTATACAAGTATATTGGGGCCATATGACTGGTGATACCTCTATCAATAATATAATAGCATAGTTACATATTAGTTTTACAGCTAACCACTTACTAAAGCCAGTTTTGTAGGCTTTAATTGACAGGAACTCACTAAAAACAGTGCTGTCCTTATCTAATAGACTGGAATGAAAAAGGCAGCTCTGTTTTTAGTAAATAGATCTGGCAACTAAAGCCTTGAGAGTGGGAGGTTTTCTGACAGCTCACGGAACGTAGTTCCCCAGCCAAAGATAGATGGCGCTGACGAGACATGGTTCTCTTTTTTTCGCATTTGTTTAATGAAAAATCAGTTCACTCACCGTGAAGGTGCTTCAATTTGTGTTGTGGAAGAACAAAAGTATAGGAAATAAATACCATGGGCACGTACTTTGTTAGACAATCAATAACCACAAAAAAACATGATATAGAACCTGCAGAACTAGAATACCTAGACCTAGGTGGTGATGCTATTCAGAACCATGTCTCGTCAACGCTATGTAACGGATTTTTATGAACTATAACTTTTTATAATCCATCAGGTCTCTCCTAGTGCAGGGTCTACTAGTATCTTTTATAACCTGAAATAATTATTAACAATGTTTTTAAAAAAAGGCTGTCCGAAAACTGAAATTGGCTTTATTAAATACTTAAATAATTATAAAGCAGCTCTCCGAAATAAAAAGGCCATATTTTAATTAACCTCTTTTCTTGTTTAAAACTTTGGCATAGTGATGTGTTATTTGTGATAAAATAATTATTGTTATTCCAAAAAGTATTATTTGGCATGTCCTAATTTTCGATGCAACTATGTTTTTTTAATATTAATATTTGTATGTTAGAATTAAGATCACTATTTTATATTCATCAATGTTGTAATTCTTCTTTCTTTTAAATAATTATGAATCTATTTTAATATTTTTTTATCACGACGTACCTATATCGTATTTGTATTAATGAGCTCAATCAAATCAAGGGCAATAAGCATCTAGTTATTAAATGAATATTTATGAAAAAAAATGTCGTAGGTGATTTAATAATTGTATTAATTACCTTAAAAAGGCTTTTGAACATTTGAATCAAAAAATGCCATTATACGTTTTGAAAATACAGTCGAAATACTTCTGGCAGTACTTGCCAGCCATAGTTTTCTTGAAACTTCCTCTTACAGGCGCCCTATTCCGACGTATCTCTCGTGGGGAAACTAGGTTAGAAACATTGTCTGGTATTTTATAAACCCATTACGGCCTTATTCACAAACTTTCGATAAACTTTTCGTATCGTTTTTAGGCGTTGCTAATCAGCAGCGCGAGTACCGTTCTATGTCGTTTTCCGTGTCGGTATAGCAGATTTATTTAAATGAACCGATACCGATCCCGATGCCGATACTGATTTTTATCGAATTTTACCGATTTAAATGTCAAATATACGATTCCAATGTCAAATATAACGGTCGTCAAGAACGGTACTCGCGCTGCAGACCAGAGATAAGTAATAAAATGATAAAATAAATGTCTAGCAGTGGACGTCTTCTGGCTGATGATGTTCTAGAGATGAATGTTAATGGTTATATATATCTGGGTATATTTACTTTTTGTTTCACAATTAGTCATCAGCTTTAGTACAACATTATTGGTTCACATCAACAGCCGAAAGACGTCCACTGCTGGACGAAGGCCTCTCTCTTACTAGGGAGGGGCTGCCATAATCCCCGCGCTTGGCAGGCGGCTTGGGGATCGCAGAATGCTCACCACCGTTAACCACTAAGAGGACGCTGGCTGCTGCCCGTCCTCCGGCGGTTCTGGGTGTAGTTTTAGGACATACCCAGGTCCAAGTTTTATGAAAATAGGTATTTATCGCACTTAAAGCTAACTGTAGTAAAATATTCCGTCATTAATTACAATAACAATGTTGAAATAAAATCATTTAGTCGTTCGCGCGAAATGCAAACCTCTTGCTCATATAGTTATGGTGCAATTTTATACGCTGTTTCGAAATACTTATACATTTTTCGAAACTACGCTCTTTATTATTTTAGAAGTTATATTTAATGAATTTATTACTTCCTACAATTTATAAATTTTCGTACTAAATGTATTGATTAGGTATTAATGTTAGTTTTATTACGACGTTGACTATAAACTTTTTTAAAACTACTGCTTTAGATTTTTGATCTCTTTTGACTTCAAAATTTGGCACAACTTTTTTACTACTATTATGTAAGAAGCTGTGACTATCTTTACAATTTTTTGATAAACAGTGATATTAAAAATTATATTTTCGTCCATGTATAGTATAGATCTAATTAAAAGAGGGAAGATTAAGCACTAGATTCCGGCGTGGCACTAATCTGACTATACTCATAATCAGGCTGTCGACGGAGTAGCACGTCTACAACTTACGGAAATATTTGATTATCTTGTTTGTCTTCCTTTGTTGTTGATGCACATAAATCACTATATTGTAATTACAGCTGTGTATGTGTCTGCTAGCTTGTTGATACAATTATCGTCATTATGCAATTATCTAGTCCAGTATCTGAGCCAGTATTTATTTACATATCATTGGAGCGTGCCGCGTCTTCCCTCTCTAGTAGATCTATGAAGAATTAATATTCTAAAATTTTATCCAAATGATATTTTATCCAAATTAGTGTTGTAAACTATTTTTTCAGCTATAAAGTGATAATTTTAACTAGCTTTTTAAACCAGTTGGAATCGAATAAAGGTGTCGATTATTAGGTATTTTTTTCTAAATGGTCCAAAAAACGGTGACGCCGTTTCTCCTCACAGTTCAAAATGTGAAACTAATATTAAAATGCTAATGAGGCAGACCAGTAAAATTTATTTAAATTTAAAAATTATACTTAGGAATTGATTCCAGTTACATTGCTTATATACGTAAATGGCCTTACTTACAAACTTCAAACAATCTCAAGTCTGAAATGACAGTAAGAGTGCGACTAATGCCAGAAAAATAACGAATTTCACCCGCGCGTCTTGCATTAGTTTAGAGTCGAAAATCGCATGATACAATTGATGATGATGAAGGCTTAGAGCATGTGTGGTGAGGTGGGATTTTATTTAATTATTCAAAATGTAGGCATGAAATAAAAAAAATATTTAGAGCTGATAATTTAGAGCATTTGAATTAAAACAGGTTTTTTTTGTTGGCGATTTGTATTTTTTTTTAACTAATTCAGATTATTTTCCAAAATTCTATTCGGTTACTCGGCTTCTTTAGGTTTTTCCCCTACCTGTAGTATTTTTTAATTTGAATATTTAATTGCTTTTGGCATTAGTGCTCGCCCCCTTAATTAGTGCCGCGCACTTCATTTTCGTATTGTGTAGAACTTAAATGAAGTTTGTTAACTTAAAAAAGCAGCGTTTTTAAGTAAGGCCCAAAATGTTGTAAGCAGAAATAGTTACATGTTATTATGAACAGTTACAATAAAAGGCTTAGACACTCACAAAAGCTTTATACACTCGTAAGAATTAATAATATTCCGTGCTAAATGAGTAGATCAACCATTTGTAAAAATAAAAACTGTCAATTAAACACCATTGAAAGAAATAACGAATTGAAACATTGTCTATATCTTAGCATGGCTTTGCAATAAAACGAATTAGTTTTTTCTATACAATATTACTATTTTTTTAATGTATATTTATAAAGTACATAAGTACGTACAATAAATGTTGAGTTACCTAAGCTTGATTGAATATTTGACTGATATTGGATTAGATTATAATGTATTTTGATCAAAGGCAGTGCGTATCGATTGTAAGAAAATAGTATTGCGTGAATTTAAATTATTTACTTCAATATTATTGTACTGGGTTGCGCGGAAAGGTAGCGCAGCGCTACCGAAACGAAAGGAGCTCACTGTACTCATAATTGTAAACAACCCTGAAATCATAAAAAAGCAGCTGTTTCATACAAAAAGTTCTATGAAAAAGCTTGAAGTATTGAGCCAGATCTTGACAAACTTTATGGAATAGCAGTTTTTTTTCCAAGATTTCTGGGTTGGTCCCATAGTAAAAGTTGTTCACAACGAACAAGACTTTCTTTGGGCTTAGTACACCCTAAGCTTTAACCTAGTACGGTAGTGACGTACCATTCAACCGCCCAGGCGTCCACCTAAAATATATTTTAAAGCACACTTCACAAAAATAAAAAATAACCTATATTAATTTTAATGCTTAGATATTTCTATGGGCCGAATAAAGAGAAAGAAGCGTGTATATGCGTTGAACAAGCATTGTAACACAAAGTAAACACTGAAAATCCTGGTACATAGACACTATTACATCACGTTTACGTCTCAATATTTTTAATGCTTCGTTTTCAGTTGTAATGTGTTGAGTTACAATAGTGTGTTGGAGCCTTTATATACCTGAAATTATTGGCCACTCAACATACGAGAATATTCCCGTACAAAAATATTCCTACTGGACTACGTACGCCCTACGTATCAAAAAATGCTTAGGCTGCTCTCGAGTTTTTGAAATATCAAGTGTCAATGTAATGTGTGTGTGTGTACAAGTTTTGCTTAGTTTGGGGCTAGATGGCGCTGTGTGAAATGTCCACCAATATTTATTTTATTTTTAATATGTGTTCTCAAGGGGGTTATTAACATGCCGTTTTCAAATCAATATTGCTGCGCGAATAACAGTTTTGGAGATTCTTGGGCCTTCTTTTATATCTGAATTCCAAATAATTTATTTTTAGGAATAAATTAGTTTGATTTAACAGTATACCAATAGAACCAAAAAAATACTAATAATATTGTATTGACTTACAAATAAATGTTAGCACTACGATTATACACGATACAGCAGCGATGCGCCTGTGTTTCAATGCTTAACGTTATGATGCGCAGCGATAATGATAAAATGAATGGACGGTAAATAAGCGCACGGATTTTGAAGACTATATGTTGAGCGCGGGCTCTCCACTCGCTTCAGTCATGCGAGCCGTACGATACGACAATACAAAGTTCTAATACATGTACACGTGTTCTCTTTTTGTCATGCAGTAATTAGATTCGCTATCTCTATTTTCCGGCAAATTTAATATGCATACTTTTAGCTAGGTATGCTTGATTGTGTTGTCTTGTTAATTTTGTTCGTTTGCAAGCGCTGGGCCCGTCCATTCCATTATCACCGTCGCTGATGATGCGTGCTCATTAAACTCTATGCTAAGAGTCGCGACGGAAGCCATAGATAAACATAGAAATGTGAATCCTATCTTGTGGTGTATACATCTGATTTTTATGACGCAAAGCCTGAACGAGAAATTCGTCGAGCGGCGCTGTCATTACAAGATTGTCATTTGATTTGAAATTCTGTATTATACAACATCCTTGTGGAATACAGTTCATAAATGTCAATGCTTTTCCGCCGTGACCCATAAAAAATAAATATCATCTAAGTAATGGTTCCATTGATCGATGAAGTAATGTAATATAATAATTATGTCTGTAGTTTCAACCAGTTACATAACTTAGACTTAGGTCCTAGCGTAATTTTTATCGTACCAAAAAATTCGTCAGCTATTTTTATAATTAAAAGATATTTTCTCAGATGCATTGGTATTTATTGTAAAGGTTTTATTTTTAATGCGAATTTATGTAATTTGTACTGTACTGCGATGGTTTTAGAGTTGTGGATAAAGAATAGATCTGTAGAAGGTTAGATGGTCGCCAAAATGAAATTATTCAGTACAAAGTGTAGTGTGTTAATGTAAGAGAACCGACGCTTAGTCATGTAGCCATCTATCGGATCTTGTATCTACGTAAATAAACTAAATACATTTTAGTTGGAAGCATGGACTTGTGTTTAATTTTATTAACCTACGTTCATTACAAGATAGGAAGAAGTTCAAGATAGGAACCATTATAGGCGCTATGGGGTATGGTAACGTGATTTTGTGAACTGCACTTATTTATTTCCCAAAAAAAACTGGCCTACGGCTCTACTGTTGGTCAGACGGCGCGCGGCACGTCGTCGGTCAAAGATGAAATACATTCCTTCTCATTTGCTCTATATAGGCCGTGGTGAACATACAAGGCAGAGCTTGCTTTGCTTCTACACTATATACATTTTATAAGCACCTAAGAAATATTAGCTGAATCATACTATTTCAAGACAGATTTATTGCCTTCGTTTAGCTGAAAATAAAAGTTAAAAAAAACTAATTTAGTGATGAGACGTGCGAGACGGTTGTCTACGGTCTGGTTCGCCTGGTCAGGAAGTTTGAAACGAAACTGCAAGTGCTCTTCACAAAGCGCCTAACAACGTGTTGCCATGCTAATTATTTACCGTATTTACCGATAGAATTTCTAAATAATAAGCGCTCTTAGCCGTAATTGTAGGTAGTCAGCCAAGACACATCGGCACGCCTTTATTTGTGAAGTTGGTTCACAAGGTATTTCGAAGTCAAAGATGCATCTAAAGATGTCATTTTTTAAATATAGCGTATGATTAGATTAGCCGCGTGTAAATGACATGTTATTTTATAAACTATTTTTCAAAAGTTAAGTCACATTTTAAATTACACGGCTAATGAGAGCTTCCAGCTTCGAGTGTTTCAGGGTAATGAACGCCAAGGCAGATTAGCAGTAATTACTTTGTTTTAATACACTTAGAGAAACACTTGATAGCAACTAACGTCCCTGTGTTGCCTTCTCTTGCTAAAATGATCATAATGGGCTAGGAACTAGCAGTGTTCAGCTAGAGATTCAATATCAATGTACCTACGGGAAATATAAGAAAAATAACAATACTTCTTCCCTTTTTGACTGGAGATACTGATGTACCTAATAGTAGGTACTACGTACTACGTGTAGCACTCCCCCAGTAAGTGATCGTTAGATATATCCCACAGCTGCATCATCATGCGCACCCGAGCCGATAACTTCTCAATAGCGCCGCCCACTGCCCTTAATGGATCCAGTGAATATATTTGACAAAATTTGACACCATAATGAGAGGGAAGCGACGGTGACCCACACATTACCTACGTCCAACAAGCTGGATGCGTTCTTGGAATAAATGCTGCATGCATCTAATTACCTACTGAGTTCTCGATATTAGGTACTACAGTTTCAGAATGTCTCGTTTGTGCTTCTTTATTGGGCTCTCTCGCCTCTTAGTATGGTTTTGTTCGACATTGGCAGTTATCAGGTTGACATCGATACATTGGTGCCAATTGGAATCGCGTGCTGGTTCCATATCCAAGACTGTTATTGCTTCTGACCCAACTGATGCTGCCATTAGTGTCAGCACTTCGTGAAAAAGTCGATTTCAAGTAACTCCAAAGCAAAGAAAACTATTCTTTACATTCATTAAAATTTGCCGATTTGAAAGATTCAATGGGTTAGGGGTGGTGTTATAGGTACCTACTTACCACGTAGTATAAGTATAGTTAGATTTAGCCCTTTATTTATTACAACCCCCACCACACTCCAGATCCCACAGATCAGATGGTTGGATCCCACTCCAGGGCGAAGACCTCCCCCACTCTACTTTTTCAGTTATGGGGATTTTATACTGTTAGTAGGTACCTATCGGTTTATACGTAGAAGGTAGGTACATTATATCACACAAATCACAAGTACCTAAGTACCTACAACTTTCGCGCTTTTCTATAACAGTAATATTATAAATGCAAAAGAACCTACCTTTTTATTTTTATTTGTAATGAATCATTAATACCTAGACGTACTTAGCTCAGTTTATAATTCCGCCAAATTGCAGTAAGTATTAGAATTTTGTTGGCAGCTAACCTACTGTTTGTTTGTAACCTATTCAAGACGTAACGGCTAAGCCGATCACGATAAAATTCCGCACGGTGGAAATGGTAGTATATATACGTGAAATTGAGATATCAGATAGATAGACACCAAACAGTGGAAAGTGAAAAATTGCAGGCAAAACCACTTGATGCAATAAGTTATGTTATATGTATATATGTACCTAAATACGACGTTGTGTAGGTTTTTGGTTAGTAATTTTACTCCCCAAAGATTGTACTTACCTACTATATGAACAAGTCAGTACTTACCGTTTTGGATTTCAGTGTAATGGTCACATATGACATCGATATTCCTTCGAATGTGTCGGTTCACAGACCGTTCCTGGGAACCATTCAATATTTTTGAGAATGTCTGAATGTGTATCGTGTTATTTTTTGTAGGTACAGTATGCGTAAAAACTTGCTAACTTTATATACTTACGTAGCTAAAGGTACTTATGGACTTATTTTGTTGGGCTTATAATGGCTATTAGATCTACAGAACAGAGAACCAATGCACTCAGAGTCGCAGTCCATGGTGTATGGTTCGTTTGAATCAATATTATACCAGCTAGAGGAAGTAGGTGAGTACAGCGACGGTGATAATGGAATATCATTGTCGCTGGGTAGGTAGTGTTTTAGCATTTCTGTGATTGATTAGTGAATATACCTGCCTCAGAAAGGTCTAATAATATCAAACATAGAGACCTCTCTTGAATACCTAAGTACTATGAAGACCAGATAAATGTATCAAGGTAAATCCTCCAAGATGACGACCAGAGTTTGAAATCTTCTCAATTCAAATCTGACTTGACTGTGTCACGCTCGAAAGAAGGATTTCCCTCTGATTCACACGTGTTTTGAGTTTTCCTATTACCTCTGAATCAGGAATATAGCGCAAGCGTAGCTTCTAACCTCCTTGCTATTTACTATGTAATAGAAAATATTGTCAATGTCAGTTATCCTAGCATTTATTGGCAGTGGTGTTAAATTGCGAGGAATAAATTATATTGTAGAAAAATTTAAACCTTTATGTACAATGGCTGTCGCTTTACCTATGGAGTCCAACCCGGAAACCATGACTAAGTATCTGCAGAAACTTGGCGTCCCCAATAAATGGCGCATGGTTGACGTGATGGGACTGGAAGGAGAGGCTTTACAATGGGTGCCTCGACCGGTCCTCGCCGTAGTTCTCCTGTTCCCTCTTTCAGAAGTCTACGAAAAACATCGTTGCGAGCAAGAAACCGAGATCAAGACCAAAGGCATGGAACCTCCCAAAGACGTGTTCCATTTGAAGCAAATTCTCAGCAATATATGCGGAACCGTGGCTCTAGTCCACAGCGTGGCCAATAACATCCCCCACATTGAATTGCAGGAAGGACTCTTGAAAAACTATTTGTTCGAAGCTGAAGGCCTCGATGCCGCAGCCAGAGGTGCATTGCTCGAGAACTCTACTGCAATTTGGGATGCTTACAACGATGTAGTGAAAACTGGCGGCACTGAAAGCGAGGGAGGCAACGAGGCTGTCAACAATCACTTCGTCACATTTGTGCACAAGGACGGAATATTGTTTGAGTTAGATGGTCGCAAAGCTTTCCCAATCAACCATGGGGCCACTACACCGGAGCGTCTGCTGGACGACGCCGCGAAAATCTGCCGCGTATTCATCGCCCGTGAGCCTGACAACATCGGCTTCAACGTCGTGGCGCTCGTTCCAGCTCAGTAACAACATATTTGCATCGAAAAGCGTTTTATTATTCGTTAAATATCTGTTGATTACCGACATTGTCGGCCAGTTCTTAATAAACTCATAAAACTAACTTGCACGTGGGTTTTTATGAAAGTCGTTCTTTTGTAAATTATCATGGGTAATGAAATAATCGCGTAGCAACGACGTGAGGAGCTGAGCGGTGGCGTCACGCGATCCTTCAATATGGCACTACGAAAAATGGCGTTCATTAATTCCGTTCATTAGCGAATACCGGCAGACTGGCCGAGTTTGATACAGCCGCCCCACGAGTCTCGGGCTTTACTCTTTAATTCATAATTAATCTCCTGGTCTGTAACAAATCGCCAGTCTGCATTTTGCGTTCGAAACGGTTCAGCCACGTCTCAATTAAGATATCTCTGCACACTCGCAACACGGCTCCCGCATTCCTCCTTAAAATTCTCTATCTTCGGAAACTAATTAAAAATTCGCCTCGGCTCCGTCGCCCGGTGTTCAATCGGGACGATATAACTTCATTTAAAAACGAGCAATCTTGTCGAAGATAAGGAGTGGCGAGAAAACAACGAAGAGCAGCGCTCGCCACACGCGGCAGCGTCGCGACCGGACAAAAAGAAAAACCAAAGAAAGAACTCCAAACTTTTAAATGGAACGCGAGAGAATTCACCGCGTTAACTATGTCGATACTGGGAAGGACGCGACATCGGTAAGTCACGTCACCAAATAAATGACGCAGTCTCTGAAATAAATATATAAATATTGTGTAAATAAAGAAAATAATGCGCCGGGGACCCGAAATGCTTTAAATATTCAAATGAAGCGAGCCGAGGTGAAATACGAAGGTGCGCTCGCTCGAGTTGAGGCCAATTAAATCGGTGCCACTGAGGTAGAAATTAAAAACAAAAGGAGAATGACGGGGGTCCGGCGCATTTTTCTCATGAGTATTATTAGCGCGATGTCAACCCACAAAAAATGGAGTTAGAGGGTTGTCGTGCCGTGATCACTATCGATAACATCCCGCGTTTTGTATTGTTTTGATAAGTGTGATGCTGCTGAGCTCGGACGTTTTGTTGACATTTTATATTGCCCATACAAGGGTGATTGATATGGGCGCACTTTGGCTAATAACGCAACCCTTTCAGACATTCCTTTATTCTTGTTCCTTTTTACAGACTTTTATTTAAAGACCTGTCCGTTCATCTTCAAATCAATGTTGATGTAGGTTAGATCCAGGCAACTGGCCTTACCCCAATTGATTTCGAATGCACACACCTGTCACTTTAACAAAACAAAACGATATTTCGGTACCTAAGTAATTATTGCATCAGCTTTAGATGGCCTTTTTGCTGGTACAAGGGTTCCTTGGTTTCTGCAATTTTCTTTAATAATTTGCCTTTTACATCATCCGCGAAGGAAAATGGTTAATCTAGGTATAGACTTAAATGACGTTTTCTCAATGGTCGCAATTTTCTCTCCAGCGAGAACTCGGTCGTATCCAAACTGCATTGGTGAACGGAACGGTCGTACTACCTAGATTAGTAGAGACTGAAAGATGGTGCACATACTGGGACACAATCATTTATTCGGGGATGAACATCGCCTTGAAGTCTTCAAGTAGGTAGGTACTTATTTTTTAAATTTTAACGTTAAGTTTTTTATTTTGATATTGTGTTATTAATTGAACGTGGCATCGGAATAGCTATCCCGTCTTCTGTATTTTGTCTTTTACATCATTCGTCAGAAGAAGTCCACTTTTGTATGAAGGCGTGTACCTTAAGGGTTATTATGGGGATTTCCATAATCCCCACGCTTGGCAGGCGGCTTGGGGACCGCAGAATGCTCACCAGCGTTAACCGAGAGGAAGCTGCTGCCCGTCCTCCGGTGATTCTGTATGCAGTTTTAGGACATACCCCGGTCCTTTCCACAGATTTTACCAGGTCTTTGTCTTATGCTTCCTTTCAAATGTTTAACTCAGTGGATAAAGATAAAAGTCGGATTAACACTATTCTGTTGCTACTCCATGTTTACTAATAAGGCTGACAGAGTATAATTTTATTTTAAAAATAAATCTAAGGTAGGTAATTATATACTACTACACACCTATTCCCAAAAAGACGAAACACCTTGCTCTGTGAACTTAAGAAAGTATGCGTCAATCAAACAAGTGTAGATGATTAAACGGGTGAAAAACAAAACGTTAACCGGCATTGGACTCGGTCATTAGTCATCAGAGCCCTGGTGAGAACAGATTTAATATTTACCTATAAATCAATTACGGACATGTGGGGGTCTTACCACTTAACGCTTTAATATTGTACTTGCTCCTTTCATGAGCGCAGTGATAAATTAGCTTAGAGGTTTTTACAATATCTATTCAAGTAGGTAGGTAGGTAGAGCAGGTACGTATTATATTATGTATTTTGTACTAAGTCTTGGGGCCTTATTTTTGAATCGTATGCAAGCGAGTCTGCAATGGGAGAAAAAGGGAATAAAGATCGATGGAGAGTTCCTTAGTCACCTATGTCGTCCGCGAACCTATCGCGGACGACATCGTTATATTCGCCGAAAATCCACTGGAATTGGAAGCCATGATAAGCGACTTGTCCAGAGAAATCAAAAAGGTGAGCCTTGCTATGAATGCTACCAAAACAAGTATACTCACCAACCGCGATAGAGTCGATATCATTGTAGACAATAATAAAATCGAATATGTGGATGAGTACCTTTATTTGGGACAGCTGGTGTCGTTTGAGGACCTTACTGAAAAATAAATACAAAGAAGAATAACACTATCCTGGAAAAAATATTGGAGTCTGAAAGAAATTGTAAAAAACAAAGACCTAAAAGTAAGTATCAAAAGAAAAGTATACGAGACTACCATACTACCGTGCTTGACTTATGCATGCCAGACATGGTCACTGAAGAAAAAAGATGAGGAAAAAGTTGCCATCTGCCAGAGGAAAATGGAAAGAAGTTTACTAGGAATAAGACTCAGACAAAGTAAGTAATCAGATCATAAGGGCTAAAACGAATATACCGGATGTTACAGAGAGAATAAGGAGACTAAAATGGAACTGGGCAGGGCATATCTGTAAACTGGAAAACACTAGGTGGACAAAAAAAAAGTCACGGAATGGACCCCACGTGATGGAAAGAGAAAACAGGGAAGGTGATTTGTGTCAAAATAAATAATTTTGTATTTGTAAGAAAGAGATGGAGGGATATATTCGCAGAGAGAGTTGGACCTGACTGGATGAAGAGAGCAAGAGACAGAGATGAGTGGAGAACACTAGGGGAGGCCTATGCCGACTTGCAACTCCTACAACTTCTACAGGAAATATTTTGCAAAATGTATAAACTACAAATTACCTGTACCTGTAGTAGAAATAAAGGCTTTTTTATTTATTTTATTTATGCAAGCGTAGCGCATGCGAAAGGAGCCGACTTTTAAACGATATTCAACCATATTCCAAACAATATCTTTCGAAGGTCGGCTCCTTTCGCATGCGCTACGCTTGCGCACGATTAAAAAATGAGGCCCTTGGTGACTTTGCATTTCGATCGGTCTGCTAAAAGTACCTACTACACTGTAAGGTTCTAAAGGGAATTCCCTGTTTAAAGTTTTATTAGTCTCTAGAAATCAAATTGCGTAACAGAAACAATTTGGTAACTTTCTTGTTGTGTAACTGCTTTTAGGAAACGTAGATGTCTTATTTTTAAGTAGATATCTTATTTACCTACATTACGAAACGCATGTCCAACGTCTTTCAAAGGGCTCAGTTTTATTCAAATCTGTTTATTTTTGTTGTTTGTTCTACAGGTTGGTTTATTATTCTATTAAAACTCTACAATGTACGATTACATCATCAGATTTGATTTCAAAAAACCAGAACGCGGTATTTGTCTAAAACAACGAGCTAAATCGATACTCTTCATTTCAGCTTCGATACACATTTCTAATCAACCCCTCCATTTAGGAGAGAAAAATCGGGCAGATAAGATGAATTTAGTACCTACGTACCTATTAAAAACAAATCGATCTATCACCATAGACTAGTTAAAGAAACTAGGTAGTAGTTAAAGCAGCATTGTGCACAGGCTTCGTTGCATGACACTGTAAGTAATAGCCTTATCCACAGCAGGGGGCCTCTGGAGCCACTGACGCTCATCACTATTCAATAAGCTCCATTTATTGAAATTACATAATTTGTGTGTGAATAATGACGATTGTGATGAATCTTCGTGGGCGATGCGAGCGACTTAAACGCGATTAACTTTTGACCGCAATACGATATTAATAAGCTGTCTGTACTAAGCTTAACGACTTCACACTTTTGAACTTTATCGCTTGAAGATAGATTCATGTACTCCTATAGGTAGGTTATACACACTCTCGTGTTCTATAATGACATGGAAATAGACTCGGGTTAAGCGTTGGGCTCCGTTGATTTCTGAGATCGTTTATTTGAATGGACATTATTGTTATTTGGACGTCTTTTGTAGATTGGTGTTACAAAGGTTACACTGGGAAAGGTGCTTAACTTTTAAAAATACAATGCGTGTACACTTAACAAAATGATTTTATTTTTGTTTGTGTGCTTAACCGAGTCTTTGGTCAACTGGACCCGCGGTTCCACTTGACCACACCATTTGTCTGTATTTTTATTGGTTATCTGGACCCACATTTAAACGGTAAAAAAATCTATTGTTTAAAGCTACCATTGGGTACAGTCGAGCGCAAAATTGGTTAGTCAAAATATAATAAAAAGCAATTCAATTAGGTTTAAACGTTTATGAGAATAAACGTTTAAACAAAAAATTGGTACATTAACCAATGTTTAATGTCAATGTTAATTTTAAGTATATGAATGAAAATTATTAGAAATCTGCTAATGTTAGAAATGTAGCGTCTAAAGATTCTGTTGCTTATGAAGTTACTTTATTATTTGAAAATAGCTTGCATGTGTCTGCCATCTCTCCTATTTTAATTTTAAAGCAATTAGCATACATTTTGTGTGATTTTGTCCGCATAAACTGTCTATAGAGCTTGTTTGCTTGTCTTCTCGTGTTGGAGCACTTAACATTTACGAGTTCCAAGAAATAACTAAATGTTCTATGAAACAAACGACACACGACGTATAAATTAATCTTAATACGACGTTGCCAGTGATTTAAGGACGGTCTTAAGATACGAGTTCCTGTGATATTAGTATAGTCGGTGCCTCATAAAACGATTTTATTGATCAATTCTATGGTTTTATTGTATTGGCTATTTCTGTTCTCATTCATAACTGAATATTGGTGTGATTTGTGTACATATATTTTTTTAATTGGATTTGGCTAACTAGTAACTACTACCAACTGTGAAAAGGGTTATAAAAAACGTGGTGTAGTCCCGGAATAGTCAATCCGTCTTTTATCTTTATTCACCGAGTTACCTACAACTTTGAAAAGAACATGCAAAAGATCGATTAACTATTTCGAGGATACTTAATCCTTGTTTATTGTATTGTTAAATAAACGTAGATTATCCTTGAAATAGTTTATTCGTCTTATCTTTTCTTTTCTTTTCTTTACAGTTATGTTTATTTACGGGATATTGTTTGATTTATTTTATTTGTTTCTATAACAACAACCGTCAGCCATGTCAGAGGCCTTCGGGCGGCACATTAACTCTAACACTAGGGCTGGCCACTCAGCCTATACGAACTTACTTTACTTTACGGGATATTTACCGTGGTTATGAAACGAGCTCCCGAACGAGATTATGTACTAGAAAGCCACCTTAGATACTTTCGAAGTATTTTTAACATGAAAGTGGCAGCCAGACGAGTACCTACTTCAAGGATTGACTAAGGGCCGGTTTTTTGACCCGTGGTCAAAATCGACATAACCATTTATTAAACTGACTATAGTCAACTAGCTAACCATTAGTTACATTTTTGACCGCTCGTCATGCTAACTATGACTCAAAAAACGGAGTTATTGGGATTTTAACAATTTGTTACCGTTTTTAACTATTAGTTGGCTTAACTACGGATCAAAAAACCTAACCAGCCAACACAGTTTTTTTTTCAAAATCTACTATTTATTAAAAATGACCCATAACCACACAATAAATAATAGTAATACGTACAGAAAGTTCACTCCGCAAAGGAATTGAAATAAATAAGGACTCTATCTACTAGGCAATAAAGTAGCAATTGAACTCGCACAGTGCTGGATACCGCTCGCTATATTCACCTAGATATACCGCTCTCTTTCTATCACGTACGATTAGTTACGTGCGACGAGGCTAGCGTGCGGGCGGCCACTGACCTCAGACTTGCATTGTCCTCTCGGAAAATGAAATTTATTTAGTCAAATTACTATATTTAAAGCCCAAAAATATAAAATGTTACAGGAGAACATCCGGCTTAGTAACTTTAGCGGATGAAAATACGATTAATTATTCTTTCCTCGATAGAAAAAAATACCGAAATAGTGTCTATTTTTAAACCTTTTTCAGTTTTATGTCCTAAGTACAGTACATATGTTCGCGCCAAACGACTTATGGCCAAAGATTTCTAATTTATATTAAGTTATTGTAAACCAAACCTCCGCCGCTACCATGGAGGCTGGCATAGATAAAGGAAAAATTGAAAAGAAGAAAAAAGTCTGTCATTGACGTTGGTCAGGAGCAGAAGGGAAAAAAGTCGTAATTGCTATGTCTTTATACTGAGCGCACGTATTTTAAGGAGAAAAAGGGAGGTTTTTCGTCTTTAACAAGATATCCAGTCATCCAAGAAGTGGAAATATTGCGGCAGTCCAGCTACCAATACAGTACGTGAGGAGGCGGCGGAAACCTGGTGATCACAATCACTTAGTATATCTTAGGGATCGATGGCCATCAGGTTAAGCTGCAGCCCTCTCTTGGCCTGCTTCAAGTCCTACTTCTAGCGGCGTAGCCCATTTGGCGGCCGATATCACAGTAGGGATCTTGTTATCATAGCCCGTAGGCTTCCTTCATGAAAACCCCCTAATTTTCCATAACCCACACGGCGTAGCCCGTCGGCGGCCGTGTTTAAAAATAAAATACGCGGCGTAGCCCTTCGGCGGCCGCTTCAGCTGGTCCTTACGACCGGATGATTTCAGTGCCTTTTGAATATAATACAGTCCAACCATTTTCTATTTAGAAAAATATTTTCATTTTCGTAAATGTTGTCTTTTGTCATTTATTTCGAATTTCATATTTCAAAGTTTATATTTTGAAGTGAGTTCGTTCATATTGATAGAACTCGAATTTGACATCTTTGACGTCAATCTACCGTACTCTGTCAGTTGGGTTATACTCATAAAGCAAGGGTCACACCAAAGTTTTTACATAAAGCAAGGGTTACACCAAAGGTAGATTAATTTGTTGATTCATTGAACGAGTTTGTCATTTGAAACTACAATGGCAGAGGCTAGGTTATTAGAACGAAAAATTCGATATGCCGAATCGGTCTTAAAATCGTATTTTGCCCAACTCCAGTCAATCTATGACTTTTCATTAAACTTAAAGACAGAGTCAGACGAGGCAACCTTTATAGTATCCACTTCTAATTTGTCGACGCTTCGTGCAGAATTTATGTCAAAGCTAGAAGACTGGAATATGCTCCAAATGGAAGTAGACCCAAAATATGAACCAAGTTTTAAAAAGTGGGAAGCATTCGAAGTTGTTTACTCTCGTCTGCAAGGTAAAGTAGGTTCGCTCAAAACTAAAGACGCTCAAACTAAAATGGTGACTAAGAGTGAATCTCCAAAAATTAAGCTACCTCCAATAATTTTGAAAAAATTTAACGGGGATTTAAAAACCTGGACCAATTTTATTGAGTGCTTTAATATTACCATCCACAAGAATGCGCAGCTATCAAATTCTGAAAAAGTTTACTATTTGTGCGGGCAGTTGGAGGGCAAGGCGCTTGATTGTATTGCAGGTCTGTCACCAACTAGTGAGAATTATGAGCTTATATATAAAACTTTGTTTGACAAATATCAGGATGTAAGGTCTTTAGGTACTTCATATTTAGACGAAATCCTTAACTTGAAAAAGATGCAAGCGCCATCTATTGACGGGTTAAATTCTTTCATCGACAAGTTCACCGTTGCATTGGCAGGATTTGAGCGACTTAAAGTGGAAAATAAACTGGATTTTATTTATTTATTTCTGGCGTTGAAAAAAGTTGACAGCGAGACTGTGCGGTTATTCGAAAATTCGGTGCGCGGGGAGAAAATACCGTCTTATGGAAGCTTTGCAAAATTTGTCAAGGAGCAAGCAAAGATTTTAGAGCGAACAGGTTCAGGGTCTAATGTAAGTGGAATGAGCCAGAAGTATAATACTAACGCTCGGACGCCGGGAGTTTCAAAGCAGGTACCTGTACCGGGAAGAAATACAAAATCATTTGTAATTGCAAACGATGATGAGATGTGCGCTTTATGTAACGAAACTCACGACTCGTTTGGGAAATGTAAAGAGTTTCTAAAACGTTCGGCAAGGGAAAGATTTAACGTCATTCGAGTGCATAGCGGTTGCGTTCTTTGCTTGAGTGGTCGTCATCGCGCAAGTGCGTGCAAATCTAAAAACAGTTATCGTTGTGGAACTTGTCAGTCAAATACTCACCATACTCTGCTGCATTTCTCAAAGAAAAAAGCGAGCTCATCGTTGGCAGTGTTAGGCGATGATTGTCCCGATCCGAAGTTAGAAGCTGGCGTTTCTACACACAGAAAATCCCCGGTTGGAGTATCATTGTGTGCAATGGATAACGATGAGATCCATATTCCTAATAGTGACTCCGCTTTAGCACATTCATCTACAGTTCTACTCGCGACAGCAAGGGTTCGAGTTATGACTCCGCAGGGTGAGGAACTAATTCGTTGTCTTGTAGACAGCGGCTCACAAAATCACTTTATTACGTCACAGTGCTGTGAGCGACTTTCTTTGAAGTTGCATCAGCCTGGGTCGCCCATTTCGGTTCATGGCTTTGGTGATGGTGTAAACCAAGTTAAAGGTGTAACCGATTTGGACTTCATGTCACGTTTTGACAGCAATGAAGCTTTCCACATTCGCCCTTTGGTGGTGGAAAATATTATTAGCGAATTGCCGACATCCCGTATCGATATGGCGGCGCTGTCATATCTATCTAGCGTCCCGCTAGCGGATGATACTTTGCATATCCCTGGTAAGGTAGAAATGTTGATTGGTGCTCAATTATTTGCTCAACTGCTACTTCCTGCGAGAGTTAATGGGCCGCCTGGTATGCCAGATGCAATCCAGACTAGACTCGGGTTCATTATTATGGGAGAGGTTCCAGTTTCCACTGTGAACAAACCATCTACCATGCTGATGTGCTGTGCACCGGTTGAACCGCAGTTGCACGAATTAGTCAGCAAGTTCTGGCAATTCGAGGAGGTTCCTTCATCTACTTCTGCCCGACTTAGCCGTGAGGAACAAGAGTGCGAGACTTTTTACAAGTCTACTACGACTCGTGATGGGTCAGGAAGGTACACCGTAGGTTTGCCATTTAAGACTGAGAAGTCTAACTTGGGCAGCTCATTGGGTGTAGCTAAAAAAAGATTTTTCGCCTTGGAAAAGAAGCTACAATCTTCTCCACAACTTCGAAAGGCGTATGATGACGTTATTAAAGAATACCTAGAAGTTGCATATGTGGCTCCAGTTGCAGATCTGTCCGCGGATTTCCGAGAGGTTTCTGGTTATATCATACCTCATCATTGCGTTATTCGAGACAGTGTTTCAACGCGTCTTCGGATTGTGCTTGATGCAAGCGCAAAGACAGATTCTCAACTTTTGCTAAATGACGTACTGCATGCTGGTCCCAATTTACAGGGTGACATTTTCACTTTGTTATTAAACTTCCGTCTATTTGCTGTAGCGTTCTGCGCTGATGTAAAACAGATGTACCTACAGATAAAGGTGCGTCCACAAGACTGCAAATATCTCAGATTGCTGTACCGGTTCGATCCGAAGGATAACTTGCAAGTGCTTCAATTTGACAGGGTGTGTTTTGGTTTAACCACTAGCCCTTTTTTGGCGCTGAGGACAGTTAGCCAGCTTTGTGAAGATGAACAGAGTGCATTTCCGTTAGCTGCGGGAGTTATTCGGAATGGCATTTATATGGACGATGTCGTCTATAGTGAAGAATCGGACACTGTAGCAACTGAGACGGCGCTGCAATTAATTAAAATGTTCAAAGCTGGTGGTTTTGACCTGATGAAATGGTCAAGCAACTCAACAACGCTGCTTGAACAAATCCCAGACACACACTTGCATCCTCAGGTTCGAAACTTTGATGACGGTGGTCAAAAGGTTTTGGGTGTAAAGTGGGATCCGAAAACCGATGCATTCTCCTTTCAAGTGGCATCATGCTCCGAAGAGTGTACTAAGAGAAATGTCCTGTCTGTAGTCGCTAGACTATGGGATATTTTGGGATTCGCAGCACCGGTGATTATGTACGCGAAGCTTCTTATTCGTGACTTATGGGATTTAAAGATTGGGTGGGACGAGATAGTACCCGCTCAGGTAGCTGATAAATGGTCACGTTTTAAATCAGAACTACCTTTGTTGGCACGTTTGTCAATACCGCGTCATGTAGGGGTGACAATGGATGGTACTGTCACACTTTTGGCTTTTTCGGACGCAAGCGAGAAGGCGTACGGGACAGTTTTATACGTACATTCGACTGAGAGGAACAAAGTAAACATTTTGTGTGCCAAATCGCGAGTTGCTCCTCTCAAAACCGTTTCTTTAGCCCGCCTCGAATTATGTGCGGCCTTATTAATAGCAAAGCTGGTAAGAGTGGTTCTAGATAAATACAGCAACCGCCGTCAGTTTGATCGAGTTTTAGCTTTCACTGATTCTACAGTGACTTTACACTGGATTCATTCCAGTCCACACAAATGGAAAACTTTTGTGGCCAACCGGGTTGCAAAACTTCAGGAAAATTTGTCGCCAAAACATTTTTACCATATTGATGGTAAGTCTAACCCAAGCGATTGTTTGTCACGATTTCTCAGTCCAGCCCAAATTATGGGGCACCCGTTGTGGTTTAACGGCCCAGAATGGCTAAAAGATGATCCAGCGTTATGGCCGATACAACCTTTCCGAGTGGACATGGAAGCTACGGTTCCTGAAGCTAAGACGATGTCTTTAGTAACGGTAGAGCCTGAACTAACAATCCTGTACAGCTTATCTAAAAGAGTATCATCTTGGACTAAAATGCTTAGGATAGTGGTATATGTTTTAAGATTTCTAAAGAAATTGAAGTCAACTGGTATTCCTAGTGCAGACGATTTGAATGAAGCAGAGCTATCTATTGTTCGTTCTTTGCAAACAGTCTATTTTGCTGATGTGAAGAAAGCGGTTTTAGAAGGGAAGCCATGTTCAAAGACTATTCAAAAACTACGTCCATTTATGTTGAACGGCGTTCTTCGCGTTGGAGGTAGACTGGAACGTGCAGTGCCTTTGATCACAAGCATCCTATACTACTACCGAGGAAAGATGATATTGTGGAAATGATCATAGATTACACTCACCGTGCTGACTGTCATGCTGGTCCGCATCTACTTCTAGCGATACTTCGACAACGTTTCTGGATATTGTCGGGACGTAATATCGTTCGTGCTAGAGTTCATTTGTGTAACTCCTGTTTTCGGGCCAAACCTAAACCTTGCACTCCTCCAATTATGGCTGATTTGCCAGATTGCAGATTCCAGGTTACGAAGCCATTTGCGCATACAGGACTAGATTTCTGCGGTCCATTTAATATAACATTGGCACGTAGGCGGGGTGCTAAAACACAAAAGGCATGGGTTTGCGTCTTAGTTTGCCTTACTACACGAGCAGTACATGTAGAAGTGGTACCAGACTTAAGCAGTGAATCTTTTTTGAATGCTTTGAAGAGATTTTTGGCAAGACGGGGACCTGTAGAGAAACTCTACTCGGATAACGGGACTAATTTTGTCGGTGCTCGAGCATACTTGGAAGAGCTGCGTGCTTTTCTTTATTCAGAAGAGCACATGGATCGATGGAATAATATGTTGTCTAACCATCGTATTAAATGGGAAATGATACCACCAAATAGTCCTCATTTTGGTGGAGGATGGGAAGCTACAGTTAAGTCGTTTAAAACACATTTACATCGCGTAATAGGAGCTCAGATACTCACTTACGAAGAACTTCTTACTGTGTTGGTGCAGATTGAAGCCGTATTAAACTCAAGGCCATTAGGACAAGCTATGAGTTCTGATCCGGCAGAACCAGTGGCTTTGACCCCAGCTCATTTTTTGCATATGGTTCCTTTGGGTTCACTACCATCGGCCCCAGTTTTGGATAATATAGAGCGAATACGGTCGAGGTTTCTACTTATAGACAAACTCGTTCAGTCCTATTGGAAGAGATGGAGTGCAGAGTATTTAAGTACTTTGCAGTCGCGATCAAAATGGCTGACAGATAGCAAGCCAATTGAAAGGGGTACGGTAGTCCTTATTATGCAAAACAATACACCTCCCCTGCATTGGCCGCTTGGTATTGTTCAAGAAACATATCCAGGACCAGACCATCGAATTCGGGTCGTATCCATTAAAACAAAAGTAGGAATACTCAAGAGATCAGTGGTGCGTTTATGTCCACTTCCTTCCCAATAGGTATTTATTTCTCACATAGTTTATTTCTTATTTCTATTAAAAAATATATTTTATTTTGTTCTGAAAGAGGCCCTTTCATGCCGGGGGAGATGTTCGCGCCAAAAGACTTATGGCCAAAGATTTCTAATTTATATTAAGTTATTATAAACCAAACCTCCGCCGCTACCATGGAGGCTGGCATAGATAAAGAAAAAATTAAAAACATAATGAAAAAGGCTGTCTGTCATTGACGTTGGTCAGAAGCAGAAGTAAAAAAGTCGTAATTGCTATGTATTTATACTGAGCGCATTTTAAGTAGAAAAAGGGAGGTTTTTCGTCTTTAACAAGATATCCAGTCATCCAAGAAGTGGAAATATTGTGGCAGTCCAGCTACCAATACAGTACGTGAGGAGGCGGCGGAAACCTGGTGAGCACAATCACTTAGTATATCTTAGGGATCGATGGCCATCAGGTTAAGCTGCAGCCCTCTCTTGGCCTGCTTCAAGTCCTACTTCTAGCGGCGTAGCCCATTTGGCGGCCGATATCACAGTAGGGATCTTGTTATCATAGCCCGTAGGCTTCCTTCATGAAAACCCCCTAATTTTCCATAACCCACACGGCGTAGCCCGTCGGCGGCCGTGTTTAAAAATAAAATACGCGGCGTAGCCCTTCGGCGGCCGCTTCAACATAGTCACATTAAAAGAAATATGTATTCAAAGATAATAGTATGTTGGAGAGCATTCTACGGTTGAAAAGTTATTAATATCTATACTTTTCGAGTAATCTGAGAAAATCTTCAAAAATTGAAGGTTGACACCCACGAATCTGCGTAACCGCCATATTTTTCTCCGCTAAATGTGACCCTACCTGATACATCTTTAGAGTAATGACCGATCTCATTAAAACATGTGCTTGAAACGTGGAATACCTGGCCTTAACTGCCAAAACCCAGAGATTGCTCGTATGCAGGTTCGAGTCCTGCCAGAGGTCATAATTTTTCTTACTGTTTAAGCTTTAAAAACATGATATAGAGTTCTTTTGAATTCGTTTCTTTTTAATAAAGGTCCGTAAATTGTAATTATACTGTCGGTCATCATACTCATTATAAAATACATACCTATTGTAACGAACAAGGCTTGCTTTAATTGCCTATATCGTAAAAAACAAAGTACATAATTAAGTACCAACAGGTTACCGATTTTAGCATTGGGTAGGCTGGTATTTTTTTTCTAAGTGTGGATATTTAAACAGTTTATGAGGATCATTCCAGAATCCTTATTGTTATTTTGGTGCATTGATATCCTTTATAACCATTTTCTCAAAAGCTTTTTTGTGTTGGTACGTAGTAAAGTAACCATTTATTTTAAAATTTAATAAGCAAACTAATATCACCTAAAATATTGGTACTTAACGAGACAGTAAGGATTTTGCAAAAGACATATTTTTTCGTCATAATCATTGGTTGGCCTGTTTTAATTTTGCAGTTGCGATATCACCTCGTTTGCATGCCAATCATAAGGCATCGTTAACATATTCCTTTTTTTACCATTTCTGCTTACAATAAAAATGTATTTATTAGGTGTCTTAGCACAATTATTTTTTCGTGACAAAAATGTATACAGGTAGTTCTGAAATTCATAGGCCTTTCTCCCACGCAGATATTTACAAGCTACGTGACTCAAATGCAAACGTTGGCTCTATTGGCTTTGGCCCTTTTCTCACTCAGATATTACTACGCGAATGAGATGCGATCCATGGGTCACCTACTAATAAATGTCTGGTCGTAGAGACTTGAAATTTTAAGGGCGTATTTATCTCGATATGTAGAGGTGTACTAAGAAAGGATTTAACGAAATTCAACCCCTAAAGGGGTTAAAAAGGGTGAAAACTTTTGTATGAAAGTCCTTAGTTATTAAATTTTATCATCTCTTGTAGATGGAAAAGGGCCAATGATGATGATGAGTTGTGGTTTGTATTTGGATGAACTATCCAATCTGAAAAAAAAAATGGTGTTTTCATTTTAAAAAAAATGGGATGTTCTATGGGGTGAAATAGGAAATGAGACTTGAAACGGAAAGTCTTTGGGAATTTGGATAGTTCACTATAAATAAAATATGGTATTTTTAATATTTTTTGAAAGGGATAACTTGAGAAGGTGGTGTAAGGGCGGATGAAACATAGAATGGAAACATTTGTGTTTTTGAAGTTATTGTGATGAAACTTGGCATTTGGCTAGACCTTTTAAAACATAAACAATAATATTTCTGCCAGGGTTGATCTTAAGGGGTGAAAACGAGAAAGAAAAATGTTTGTGAAAAACCTAGCAATATTGTAGATAAATGTTAATATTGAATTTTACCCGGACGGAGTCGCGGGGCGACATCTAGTATTTTGGTCACCAAACAGTGAGATTGCGGTTTGAGGGAGATGGCGCTACGAGAGCCTTTTGTACCTACTTGTCAGTAGGGCGATAACAAAAAAAATCCTTTATATAAAATTAAACAAGCCGTATTTAAAAAAAAACACGATTGCCTTTTCAAAATACGATGTTTTTCTTAAAATTTATTGCCACTGTCACTCGGGATGATTTATTTATTTATTAATATGTACGCATTAGCAATTACACATTCTATCAAATTAAAATTATTACTAATTACTAATTCAAGGAAATATCTGTATAATGTCAGAACTTAATTTAAAAAATACGAAATGTCAAGTTAAAAATTACATTCTGATTTACCTATATGATTCACAAAATGTCAATAGTAAATTTATTATGCTAGTCCACTTATCACAAAAAATGTCAGTCTGGATACATATTTAGAAACGCGTTGAGGTTATACATGAGATTGATGATTATGATGTAGGGTTCTAACGATACTTACCCCATTAATTTAAATCTGTTCAGGCATTTTGAAATTATGACATAGACAGGCAGAATGGCTTGTGCTAATAACCAACGTTTTTAGAACGACCTATTGTATGGCCTGCCCGGTCCCATCAGCCAGAAAACGTCCACTGCTAGACGAAGGCCTCCCCTATAATAGGGAGGTGCTGCCATAATCCCCACGCTTGGCAGGCAGCTTGGGCATCGCAGAATGTTCACCACCGTTAACGGAGAAGACGCTGCTGCCCATCCTCCGGTGGTTCTAGTTGCAGTTTTAGGACATGCCCAGGTCCACCAGGCCTGCCCGGTATCCGGTTGTTATAGGACAAATTAGCTATTAAAAAAGCTATTATTTACCAACATAATCATAAAAATCTTTCAATGGATTTTAGTACTTACCTACGTATAGCTTTCACACCAGTTCCTAGAAGCCGCATCTATGGCAGTTAATTGGTTAGTGGGCAGTGGTGGGGCGGCAGATTAATGAGCAGCTACCGTGCTTATCGCAGCATCTGGCGCATGACTGATCATCTGTCCTGCGCTTGCGCCGGTCACTCCAGTAGTGATGGCCTCAGTGATTTCTTATCGATACAATTTTAAACATATATCGGAAACTTGATTTTGTTGAATTTGTAATTCTCGATGTGAACAATAGTAAGGTGTTAATAATTGATTGATTAAATCAACTATTAATTGCTCGCACCATAAATTACAAACATGTGAGAAAGTAGATATAAAAATGCTTTTAATAATGCTTTAAAGCTATGAAATCTATGTTTAAAAAACACAACCCTAGGCAGGCGACGTTTATAACGAAATTAGAGGTCGCTCGCGAGTCCGCGTACGGAAGAAATTCGCCCGCTCCCAAATACTCGTATCTTGCATACGGCTGAGTTAATTACTCATTTTTTTCTTCCCCATATGCACCACTTGAGATCAACCCTAGCAAAAACGATTATTGTTATTGTTTTAAAAAGTCTATCCAAATACCAATTTTCATCACTACAACTTAACAAAAACAAACAATTTTCATTTAAATATTCATTTCCCATTTTACCCTCTTAAGTCATCCCTTTCAGTTATAATTGCATACAAGCTTTTTTGTAATGATCTATATAAATACTAATTTTCATGACTATAACTTCAAAAACAAAGAACTTCATTTCATCCCCGATTTTACCCCTTAAATCATCCCTGTCATAAAGATATTTTTACAACATTTTTTATTTCAGATGAACTATCCAAATACAAATTTTCACGACTAAAAGTTCAAAAACAAAGGAGTCTGACACAAAAGCTTTTACCCATATTTACCACCTTACGAGTTGAGCTTCAAAAAAATTTTGTAAAATTTAGTACGCCACTACGCATCAAGACAAATAGCCCCTCCAAATTTCAAGTCTGTATAACCAGCGGTTTAGGCTGTGCTTTGTATATCAGTAGTCAATTAGTCACTCAGTCAGTCAGGACAGTGATTAGTATTAGATGAAGATGAAATGCCTGTACATTTTGATGACATGCAATGCTTTATGTGCACTATCTGTATAGCGTCTAACATGATATTTTATCGATACAAATACAATAATATCGATAAAATTTCCTGGCATACTTCGGCCATCCCTATCGGCCAGTCGTGATATGACAGTGGTCCACATAGCTTCCCAGAAGTCATACTCACTGAATACCTTACGAGCAGTGCTCGAACCGAAACTTTTTCTCCCCACCATAGTTTTATTGGGCATAGAAATATTTTCGTTTAGATTAAACGACAGCAACTGAGATCGCTACATAAGGATTAATGTCCAACATAAGTAAAGGTCTCTACTGGGAATTGTGGGAATCGGATATTACGGACGTCAACGTGGGGAATTGTTTTTTGATGGCCGATATACCTACGGATAAAATGCCGACCTACCGTGTTACGGCACTGTTCACGGGATATCATCTATTGACTATTAAAATAATATAAAATTGTAATAGGAACTGATTAGTTGGAAGATCATTAACGTCGATTTTAATATTTAAATGTCTTCTGTTTTTCTTTTATGAGCCTGTTAAACATAAATAGATACCATTTAGTTTGTTAGGGGTGGGGGTTTCATTTTTCGTGGGAACTGTCGGTAGAACATATGATCGAAGTCCAAACGTCGATCGATGATCATCTCTGGTCTATGTATGTGTATCCTTGTATTATTGACCAAAATTTTCGGTTACCTAGGTTTTCGATGTTTTTTGTTTCTTAAAACGCGCAAATGTGGCCTGCATATTTGGTAAGTACATGAAATAAATACCTCAAATAATTTTACAACACATTTGCTCGAAAAATGCATTTACAAAGCCTGTATACATCGTTCGAAAGTTGAACATTACGCACCATACAACTATAGGCGTGCGGTAAAATAGGTTACTGTTAGCTAGGAGTGCGGTAACCCTATTTTACCGCACGCCTAGGTGTATAGTGCCGTGCGTATCCTTTACGTTTTTTTTTGTTTCTATAAAAATATATAAGAATACGGTAGATGATTGATGTTTATATCGATGAACCCAATAGCTTTGATGAAGAATTTAAGTAAATATAGTATGTTTATTAAAAAAATAATTTAAATCGGTGATCAATGTTCTGATATATAAGCGTTTAAAGTTGTAAGCATGATATTAAAATGCTTATAAGTTGCTTATTTTTGATCAGTTTTTTTACATTAATCAGCTACATTTATGGGGCCACATTAAAAAAGGACAATAAAAAAAACCAGTCATCTAGCCTATTCCACCAAGGAGTCACATTACGAGAATAAATAAGCTGAATGATCGAACCTCCTTGGAAGCGCTTTTGCTCAATACGTTTTTGTCACTTTAAAACTAAATAGAAAATGAAATCTTTGGTCTATATCACCACGTTACTTACTCTATGTATATCACCACGAGCCTGCCACGAGCACGTACCGCCATTTGTTAATTCGCGCTATTAATTTTTTTCTCCTAGGAGGATTATGTCGTCGCACTTTGTGCATTTGTCAAGTATTTATTTGTATCAAGTTTTTGATAATTTTCAAGTAGAATGAGTCAAAATCACACTTAATAAGTCACAGTCAACTCCAGTCATGCCCTAGTGAAGTCATGGCTATTACGTAGTATTTACTTACTCTATGGTCATGACAACTTTACTACAAGCTTCTTCGGAGTTTGGAAAACAACAAAGATTACGAAAAGACACTTAAGTATATTATATTAGAAAAAAACGTTTTAGCGAGGACGAACTTTAGAACGGATTTTATTTTATTTATTTATAATTATTTTATTTTATTTTTTCTTCTAGGAGGATTATGGCATCGCACTTTGTGCATTTGCCAGTGTCAAGTATTTATTTCCAACTTTACGACCGATATTTATAAACAAAATAATTACGTTTCTTTCATTATTATTATCTTTTCTACTTTTGTTATCTGTTTTCTCGCAAGTGTGTTGTAAAACGTTGTATGGCACACGTGCGGAATTGGTTTATACAAATTCGTGACTATGATTTGTCTACTCGTTTGTAACCAACCAACTTACCGCACTAGTATCATAAATAACTATTACTTAATCATTAATATTAGATGTTTATTAGCAACAACTTCAGGTAAGGAAATGAGTTGCATGTTCGGTTTTAGACCTACAAAACCATAGAGAGTGATCACTCTCATCAAGAGTGATCATTTGATTGAGATTTGAGAGTGAAACATATAATATCATTGTACAAAACACTCCAAAAACATTAGAATTCAAAAAAATATTTTTAAGCTTGACGATTATTAGCCATTGATCAGGTCTCGCAAAAGTATTTTTTTTTTCTTGAATGTGCTGCAAAAAAACGGTCTACAATAAGAAAGGCGTTTAAAAAATTTAGTACTTACATAACCCTATAAAATAAATAAAACATGTTCAATAAATTGGTTTATTCACATTTTATGAATGATTATCAACAAAAATTTCAAAGTCAATAACCATAAAGTCTTTGATTCCGCAAAACAGGAGCGTGCATAAAGGTATAAATTAATTGTTCATTTAAATACAAAGACTAATTTAATAAGTGACCCGGCTCCCAAATGTCAAAGCGATTCAAATAAAAAACGACAATGAAATATCGAAGAAGGATGGCGCTCCGTCGCATGCGTAGGGTCACCATCCAGCCGTGAGCCGTGAGCCTCTAGCACGGATTGAGAGTTCAGATTTTTGGCTTGGAGTAGTCAGCTGACATTTTAGAGTCCAAGAGTTTGATTATCAAAAAATAACATAAATTCGCAAACATCCGGCCGAGACCTGTTAGACTCTCACGGATCGAGAAGTCAGGTTTTTGGCTTAGAGTAGTCTGCTGAGACTTTGGAGTCCAAGAGTTTGATTATCAAAATACATAACATAAATTCGCAAAGAGCTCATTGGAACGGCCCAAGTTATGAACCGACGACCTCATGTCACGATACGACCTGGGTATGACCCGAAACTGCATCCAGTACCACCGGAGGACGGGCAGCTGCGTCCTCTCGGTTAACGGTGGTGAAAATTCTGCAATCCCCAAGCCGCCTGCCAAGCGTGGGGATTATGGCAACCCCTCCCTATTAAGGGGGAGGCCTTAGTCCAACAGTTGACGATTTCTGGCTGTTGATGATGATGACCTCACGATTCCAAGTCCAACGGTCTCCCATTAAGCTTCCTCGACTGTGACCTAAGGGTACGTAAGTCAAACTAATATCACCTAGTAATAGGACGAAGCTCCATGGTACATGGTAACCCTACCTTTAGAGGACAGAACGCCCAGGCTGGTGTCATGGGAAATGTGACTTTTTATACTCCAAATAAATTGGGAGTCATTTTTTAAGAGGCTCTTTTTTTTGTGTATCGAGCCTTTACAATGGGTGGACAAGAACGCCTGTTAGGTAACATTTTTAACATCATTATAAGTGAAAAGCAGTGACTGATGATGGGAGTTACTGCCTTGTTACCGTAGATGCTCACTGTGAGCTTCCAGGAAATCAGTTTGTGGGCGATATTGTTTACTTTTAAACCTTGTGATGGTAAATAATCGTTTTTCCTTTCGTGTTAAATCGGTTTTCCGTTATGCATCTGTTATTTGAATGGGTTGATCGCGATAACTACACACTATCTATATTTTACTTACCGTTAAAATAATCTTTTAGATATGGTAGCTTCCTATATTTACACATTTTGTACTTATATTGAAAAAGAGACTCTATCTCAAAGTTTCGCAGTCTGTAATTTTTTTTTATAAGCAGTTTTTTTTGATAATTTTCAAAGAAATAAAAATGATTGCGATCTCATTCAGGTAGATACAAAAAATCAATATTCTACTTCCGTTCAAAATAAAACATTTGTTTAAAACTGAACATTCCTCATGGCCGAGGCCGTGGGAGCTTCGAAGGCTCCTGGGGTGAAGGTTTCATAGCAACTATGAAGTATACTACATACGTTAAGGTGTAATAGTGACTGTTGTTTTGTCTGTGACCCAGGGTCGGCGTCAGTAGCGCCAGGGCGGGACCCCCGTAGATATGTCGTTCAGAACGTCAAATTCAATTTTATATGTTGTTTTAACGTATCCAATTATGGTAATTTACTGTTTAGAACTTCATAAAAAGATGGTGATTTAAAAATTAAGTAGAGTTACCAAACTTTGGTTTTTTGTAATTTCAATTGATTTAATAAACAACAGAACTATGTATCTACATAATACAATATCCACACTGCAAATTCAAACAAATTATCTTCACAAGCAACCTCTCCGGATTTCTGGGACCGTGTCCATATCTCAAACAAAATATGCAAAGCATTCTCTTAACGATCTCTTATTTTTTATTTGGAGTTTTCGAATTCTAACCTCTAGTTACAAACTCTGATCGTGGAGATTAGCCGTTCAATGTTTGACTTTTTTGGCCGCACCCATGAAACTACCATAGCCGTCTACGATATTTAACCATCGACAGATATATCTGAGACTGGCTCGGACACAGCCGGTGTATCGATAAGACATGATAAAGTAATGGCCGAGATACACGACGCTGCTACCGAATCCGACACCGAACGGTAGCTGACACAACGGTCACTCATACGACCATACGCTATTCAGTTTATTGAATTCCATTCTAATAAGCATTAGATTGTCATCTCGCTCCATTAGTTAACCTGAGGCCCGGATCAAGAGCTGTCACTCCACAACAGGGTAATTTTATGACGCGCAACGCCTCGACACGTTCAGCTGAAAGCTAATCTAAAAGCCATCAATACGCCGTTATCTAGAACGGCGTCGGTTAACCAAGTATACGATCCATAAATGAGTCTACAAAACGCCGCCACTGAAACCCTAATAGCCGCGTCGATATCCACGAGGAAGAAACTGCCAATATTTATAACGCTAAACATAAAATACAACAATAAAACGAAATGCGTCGACGCGCAAAGGTTTATGCTAATCGCCGATAAAAATATAATAAAACCGTGGCCTTGCCGGCCGCCGTAGTCCTGATGTGCTGGTATTAAAGCAATGCAACGTTTTTGCATTTTACGGACCTCTACGCCTACGCGATGAATCAAAAATGTCGTCAAACGCATCGTGTCCTCGCCGCATATAACATTGAAATACCCAATTAAATATCATGACAAGTATTTTAAGTGAAATATATTATTAATTGTGCCTAGGTATCAAATAAACTGAGGCTGACCTGGAATACAGGTAGCATATCAATGTCATTTAAGTACGATACTCGCATCCATATCGAATATTAATGGACGCAGACCATTTTTCAAATTTCGCCGCCGTCTGGACAGCTTATTGACAACTGTTTATTTATCAATGTCTGTTAAACATTTTTATACAGAAAGATGCTTCGAATTAAATTTGCACTGCATCGCAACTCGTGCTCATAGAACGTTACGAAAGAAAAACAAAAGAAAGCCCGCTAGTTCTTTGGAACGTATCAGTCCCATTATGTTTTTGCCATTCGGCATCATCGATCACATTATCATTTCATAACAAGCCCGACGGCAACTTCGAGAATTCGCGTTTAGTATTACAAAGACAGCATAGTTAATCGTCGTTTAAAAAGTAACCTTAGTAGGAAAAACCACCGTGCCGTATCGAGTGCCCGCCGTATTACGATTAATTGATGCTAATTAATAAATTAATTATCCATGTTAATATTGCGCTTGAGCGACTTCAGTTTTTCTTCTGCCACGTTCGGTCTCGTTCGAACTTCATATTTTTACTGCGGAGCGAAGCATTCCCCTTTTTGTTAGGGTCTCGCGAAGGCATCGGCAAGATCTCGGCCCTCAGATCTTATTTTTCTAAATTAATTTATTGTTATTAATTACGAACATAACATGAACCGCGATCCTAATTGGGACTATGTTATGACAACCATTCATGTGTTAAGATTGAATCGCTGCGGCGTATAATTACAATTTATGTCATACTTCTTGTATTATCTCCTGCAATAATAACAATTACTGAGATGCGCTTTGTGGATGAGGTTTGTAGCGGAATGTTCTGCGCGTCACTTGTTATGATAAGTCGATACTGAAATGGCATAACTAGAGAAGTACTCTTTATTTAATATTCAAGGGATCTGTTAGAGGTTTACTTGAAGGCACGTGGATATTATAATATGTTTGAGCATTATTTCAACTTGTTCTCAGTGTAAAAACTGGAAAAACATAGTTGGCACGCGCCGGCATCCATTGAAGTGTCGACGCGTACACTACGCCTTCGTCACGTATGAGACTCTGAGCTTTACTTAGAAATGCACTAAGTTTCAAGAACACGAAACAACCCGTTTTCTACCAAATCTAGATTTCGAAATCGCGGTACGTGCTCCAACATTGTGTAGGCGTAGTAAACTATTTCTGCTCCGTTCAACTTTCCGAGAATTTGCTTCCTATGTCTGATTTTCTAAGGCCACTTATCTACCCCATGAGTACCGTACGAAGAGATAATCACATTTCTAGCTTATCATAGAATCCAGACTTAGCGACTGGTAAAAATTGAAGTTTTACTGCTGAAGATATCATAGCATATCTAAACTGTGAATTTTTTCGAGGGATTTAGGTCCGAAATCGCTTGCAGTTTTTGGTGAAGCAGACTTAAGGAAGTACTTGTAATACAAATATAACAAATGCAAACATGAAAGATACAAAACAGATTAGAACAAATCATAACAGAATTGCGACGAAAACAAATCTTGGCTCGTAAGAATTTACAAGTAAGGCGAAGTCGGGCCGAGCGGCTGCGCACGCGTCCTGGCAGACATAAATACAAGCCCGGGGCACCGGCACATAATATAACGAGTATAGGAGGCCAATTTAACAGACTTATTGTCTCCGAGCGACTACAATGCGAGACACGGAGAGACGAAAAAGGAACACGAAGCGCGGGGACCCCGAGTCTGCCGATACAAAACAATGGTATTTAATCAACGATGATAAATGCAGTATTCAAGCACGTTTTTTAACGATACTGCCGTATTGTTTTGGCGGGAGCTTACCGCTGAATACGGAGATAACTCGCCGCAGAGAGTGGCTTAGCTGACAAATTGGAATAAAAGGAATATTTATTCGTGTTGGGAACCGAGGCAACCGGTGATGCGGTGGAAATTCAGGCGTATCGCACGTATTCGAGGGACACGAAAGCACGTGTCTGCAGTTCTGGGAATGATGCTATCGTGACTAGTTCTATCCCTGCTGCTAAGGGAAATCTTAACTTTAAACCTGTGCTTACAATGTTCTAGATACTTGCTTGTATAGGTATAGCCTTTAGGTACATCCAGCAGTACCTATATTATACGGGATTACGCGTAACTTTAGTGCTAAGCTGCAAGGAATTCAATGCACTCATCTTTACGATCGATATTTACAACAGGGCTTACGACAACATTTTGAAAAAAAAAAACGTTCGATAGAAAAATGTCATTAGAATTCGACGAAACGTATGGAACTGTTGATTGTTTTCGAGACATTTTAGGGATGAGAATTTAGATTTTACCCGAAGTTCTTTTTGATAGTAAGAAATAAATAAATATTGAATCTTGCCGTATTGCGAATAATTCCGTACTGCACAGGAACGAGTAGAGCTACAATTCAGTAAAAAGGTTATTATGGTTGTTAGATGTCGTATACTTACTTAGCTGAAAATTATCCTCCCATATTTTATGACTTGAGAAGACGAGCTTTTACATTCAACTGAATAAGTATCCACCTCGTAGAGTCTTTATGGCATCGCCTCCGTCACTTGAGATATATTAGCGATGCGAACACACTGCCATGCAGAGTTTGTATAAATCACGTTATTTTGTTGAGAATAACTCGGAGAAAACAATCGGCATCTCGTGTTGCATTGTCGAAGGTAGTGTTCGGGGGCCATCGTAAATTTGTGTGGTAGCACAGCAGGACGCCCGTATTGAATCTGAAGGACTCGACGACGGATAGAGCAGAGTTTTGATTTATATTGTGCGCGATTGGAAGACATGACTCACCTGGTTCGTGTCGTGTATCGGGTAAAGGACATAGCAGGCAGTGTTGAGACTTGTGAAGGAAGGTTCTTTATCCGATGCTTAAATGCCTAGCTTGTCAAAATCATAATACTGTATTTTTTACCTAGATTTTCTTATTTGCAATAATAGTGCATTTTATAATTACTTAATTATAAAATGCACTAATGAACACAAACTTGAAGGGTCTACAATTTTACTATCAGGTAGTTCCTGTCTCAAGTTGTCCACATTTCCGCCTGAACAATGTCCCTATACCCCAGACACTATAAAAAAACGTAGTAACATACGTAAATGATAGAAAATTCTAAAACGATAGAAAGTTAATAGGAACTGGGACAGCAAATCTGTCGGGCGTAAATGAACACATTTGTTTTCTACCTTTCTTACAATATATTGCTGCAGATTTATATTCTAGAGTCTCAGTCCAATACAATACACCAGTTTATTGCTAACATTAAAGTTACCAATAGTACTTAAAATATTAATCGATTGTCACCGGAACTACACATGCCGTATGTATAATGTACCTATTTATATGTGCCTATAAATAGGTACAAGGACATAGGACAAGTGGAAGGCATCCTAAAAAGTGTTTGCAATTTAAATCATAGGTACAAACGAGAAGGTAGTGAAGTATTAATAAACCTTCTAATAGGGCAATGCATTTATTGTTGCGGGCCGAATCTGGCCTAGATAAATAGTAAACATGTAGGACCGATGCAGCTGTATTCGTTTTCGAACCTATGCGTTTTCTGCAAAACCAGAGAAAAGGCTATAAGCTTGATATTTTGGAAAGCTAGGAATAATGATAACATAAACAGACACCATATTCCGACAGCAACGTAAAGGCATTTGCTATTTAAAACGGTACCCACTTAAATCCTAATCTAAATCATTTATGAGACCATGAAATGGAAAAACCTCCCAATTAACTTTTCGCAACGATGACAGCCCCTTATCACATTAACTTCAAACAAGAGGGGAACAAAAAGTCCAAATTATGTGGTGGACAAGTTTAGTAAAATACTGTCTTAAGTAATAAAAAGATGAGTGAAATGAAGAAAGATTTAAGAGATGTTCGTCCCCCGCGGCTATTCGTACTGATATGAATCTATATGTCTTAAAAATGGCACTAACGGTGTGCTTCAGCTTGATAACATTCCGGGACGAAACTGCAAAAACAATTATGTCCTCGGAGAATGTTGTATTGTATTTTAGATGTCTTTTTGGACTATGGCGGTGGTGCCGGCATTATGCGTGCCGATAAATATTTATGCAATTTATTTCATATTTCTTTGGTGCTTCGAATGCTGGGAGGTTGCCGACAGTTTTGTCAGGAGGTTCGATTTTTATCGGTTTAGATTATAGCTAAGTTCAGTTCATTGATTTACAGCCTACTTCAGGTTTTGGTCTCAAAATTTACGTAAAGGCTTAGAGTAATAACACTATTAGAGTGATAGTTTCATTCAAAATTCCGTTCACTGGTAAAGCCGAAAAATAATCAATGTGTGCGTCACTACACATGATCAGCCGGAAGACATCCACTGCTGGACGAAGGCCTCCCCCTTTACATGGAGGGGTTGCCATAATCCCCACGCTTGGAAGGAGGCTTGGGGATCGCAGAATGCTTACCATCTTTAACTGAGAGGATGCTGTTATTTTATGTGTGTACACAAGGGTTCGAAAAATGTTGCAAATAAATAGACTTTTAGCCGTAAGTTGGGAAATTGACAGATGGGAGTAAAGAAAGTATTATCGTGAGATAAACAGGACGTGTACAGTACTCGGCTTTTTAAGGCCTACTTGAAATTGCTTCACTTAGCTTGAACCGACTCGGGTTCTAAGCCTATTATTTCTAAGCCTGCAGGCTGTTTCAACAACTTTTAGAGCCCAAATTTGAGATTTTTGTATGGACGAAATGGATCACGTGCCTGGTCATTTTGTAAACTCAGTAAGTCCTGACCTAAACGGTAGCTAGAAAAATGATCTGGAGGATTTTGGCATCAACACATAATATGATGGAGCTTGTTATTATAGGAGGGTGAGACTCACTTTGGGTCGTTGCGCCAGCAAAGTTAAACTCGATTCAATACCAATGATCTCTGAATCTTTCCAAATTCAAGGATTGATACTTATTTAGACGGTTTTCGATTTATTTCGCTACAAACAATGCCGATCCCGGTGAAGTTTTTTAAAAATCAATTGTAGGTAATATTTAGAAGTGAAGCTCCTACATATTTTATGAAATCGCGCCAAGAAATATCGACGACAAACAACAAAAACGTTTGGACACAATAGGATGCATTATCGACGCCGGATCCTTGTCGAGTGGTATCTGTTGGTCGCGGATCAGCTTACTATGGGGCTACCATTTACCAAATTTGCTGTAATTTTCAATCATTTAAGTACCTTATTTTTTTTATTATTTCACGTGCTAGTTATATCCTGAAATGCTATATACATTTTTGGTGTACACTACCATACATCTGCATAAACTGCATACAACAGCTACTAGCGGTACACATCTTTCGTTGTCATAATTTCGGACCGACTGAACAACCTCTATAATTAATGAAATCATACGCTTTAAAAAAAAATACAAACGACTTCAACCTGGATGACATCTTCATATTTTCCAGTAATTTTGATTTAAAAACCAAACTGCTAAACCGATTGCGATAAAATTATATGGGACCACCTCTGAAGTGAGAGGCCTTCGGCCAGCAGTGGACGTTTTGTGGCTGATGACGTGACTTCTGAAGTATTACCTATCAAAAAAAAAACATCAAAATCAGTTCATAATTGGCGAAGTTATCGCGTAACATACATACAAAAAAAAAGTAAACATACAGTCGAATTGAGAACCTCCTTTTTTGAAGTCGGTTAATAAAATTGTTATACATAGATACTGGGCTAGGGGTTAGGTTCTAGTGAAAAGTGATATAAACCATACTATCTCAACAACTCAATATATTTTTTCAGTTTTCTTAATAACAATTTTTAATTTCATTTGTACTTGAGATTTTCTAGTAGATGTAAATACAAGTAAGGAAATCTAAGAAGGCAAAAACGAGTTTGTAGGTTTTTTTTTCAGATTTTACTAATAGAACTTTATTTTTTAGTAACGCCAACACCATAACAAGCACTACCGTACAGTACTACCAGTATTAGAACCAGTGCTGGTGTCATGTTGCTTTTATAACTTTTGGCTGCCTCCACGGACGGCCTCAATCACTCACACTCACACTCACTCTCAATCACAGCCACACAGCCACGGGCATCTTATTGAGTAGGCACTCATCGCAAGACATGGTAAAAAAATTGGCCTAGAGCAATATAGATCAAAATTAGATCAAAAAAAGTCATCATTGGATCAACTATAAATTAAGCTGTAGGTCTGTCTATTTATGTTTTCAAATTTTAATGTATGTTTTTCTCTTTTCTGTATCTCTCTATTAATGTGTGTTTTGTGTAATGGCTATACCTATGGATCTCTAGTCTGAAATAAATAATTATTATTATAGAATACGGCTTTTGTATTCCTGCTTATCGTAAGACCTCTGAGCTTGCGGGTGATCAGATTTGGGGATCTGACATCCCATTCGAGTGAACGTCCTAGGGAAGACAGCGGCGCTGTGTGGTTCGCTTGTAGAGGTGTCAAGACTCTCAATATTCCCCGAGACCGATGCTGAAGGCGAGGTGCAAAGGACACTTTCCTCGGCAATCCCTTCATACCCAAAGTGCGTTCCTAAGAAGATAAACAAGTACGGATTGAAAAAATGTCATACCTTCTGGCTATCTTTGGGAGACTGATGGTAGGAGTCCTTCAGTCCACATCATCGCATCAGTGTTGCAATAAATACGTCTGGTGACAGGCAAAAAGGTGGGAATGTGGCTACGCGCCCGGCGGTCTCTGCAACCGATTCATATTTTGAACGTTTCTTCTTTTTGGCATATGACTATGTCTATTGAATTTTCTTTTAAGATTTTTTAACAGGTTGGGCCGCTTTTGAGTTTCGAGGCTGTTTTGTGCTCTTCATGATTGACACTAATGTTCTTCAGTTCTGTTCTATAAATATGTGTGGGAGTGGAGTTCTTGGTTTTATATATAACTAGGCAAAAAAAAACTTGAAGCTGAAACCTTTTTCTCGCATCGCAATGCTGTGGATATTAATTACGTCAGTGAGAGAATTTCGTCCAATCATTTTATATACCTACTTACAGGGTTGCTAGTTGTTAGAACTATGTTCAGTCGCATGGTATCGCTTTAATTCTTACTCTATTTTGCGGAGCGAAGTTTGTTATTACGAAAATGCGTTTATCTGTTGTTAAAACATAGTAACGACTGCACCATTACTTATTGTTAAGTCTATCCCACTTCTACAGTAAGAGAAGGCATAATATCAAAGCGCTGTAACCCTTTGTTATACATGTTGTATGAATACAGGTTGTGGTCAAACCAATCTCTGTCAGGCAAACTTCTAAAGACGTCGAGTTGCTAAACCCCTTCTTTGGCCCAGAGCTCGTTTGCGTGTCGCGCGACATTCCGTCGCAACTATCAGATGCGCACGCGCACGTGACGGAATCCTACTGGCGGATAAGTACTTATATGGACTTAATCATGCTATATATGTTAGTTGGCTAAGTAGTCTTTGTCTTTGGTACGAACGACACTTTTTTTTAAAACTTTATTTATATCTTTACTTTTGACTGCCATCTCGTCTGATGTTAAACGAAGACGTAGTCTACGATGGAGCACGCTTGCCTAGAACAAATCGATTCACTCGCGACCTATTGTGATTTAAACTTATAAAAAATCTAAAACAAAACAACTTATAATAAAAATAGGCAAAGCTTAAGAAAGTTTCAGTAATAAAAATCAATTTTTCTGTTAAAAATATAGCAACTGAACCATTAAGTTTGTATATTTTTTAATACAATCAAGTGACGAGGCGAGCAAGACATTCGCCTGGTGGTTAGCGTCACGCCTACCACCAACAATAGCAGTGCCAGAATTCTGAACTTGCGAACACAATCCTGCGCCGCACTGCTCTGTGCTCGTCACCCTGAGATATTAGATGTTAAATCTCTTCATACCCAGTAATTTCTCTGGTAACATTGCTCTTCAAACCAGAATACAGTAATGCTTGCACACTACTGCTTGGCGGGTGAATAACTGGCGAAGGCGTGGTACTTCCCCAGGCGGACTCTGCAGTAGAGTCCTACCACTACAAAAATTTTGAGTAAAGAAGGCGCTTGCGTTACTTGCTTTTGCACTTGTACTTCTTTTATGTCGGTGAAGTATGGGTCTTTCTATTCTCATTTAGTTTATTGCCAGGAAAATAGTACCTATAAATAAGTATTCAGACATATTAAGTAAAATAAAAGATATTTACTCTACGCTGAAATTTTTTGGTATCATAATTATTTTGACTAAAGAATATTAGACATTGTGATAGGTTAACTTAGATGGTAGTTACTTAAAAAAAAAACTAAACTGTTGGTAAACTTAGAAGTTGCAAAATAAATGTAACTTTTCCTTACTAGACGCACAACATCTTTGGTCGTAGGTGTTAAATTTTCACATCTAATGCATCGGCTGGGTAGTTAATCTGTATGTCCCAGTTCGTAGAATCGTCTCATCTCGACGTGCGTCCACGTCCTGGCCCTAGGCCCGAACGTTTCATGCGTGGGCCATTTCGGAGATTGCGCCTTTACAGCCCGATAGCAGACTACGTGTGCTAGGAAGGTTAGGTTGCCTTTCCATTTTTCTGTTACGCTCTCCTGTTGTTTCTTAAACTTTATACTTGATGACTCATGCTTCTATTTTATAAACTTGAGACAGGTTTGGTTTTTAACTTTAAATTCGTGGTAACATATTTTTTACCAAGTAATTAATGACAGAGCCTTATAATATGTAATATTGTTTGCCTTTTGTAAAATACCAAAACCTATATTGCGTCACACCGTTTTCACACTGTTTCCTCATAAGGTACAATCTTTACCTATCTTCAAGACGCGAGTGAATCGGTTTCTTCTATGCAAGCGTGCTTCATCGTAGAATGCATCTTTGCATAACACCAGACATGATGGCAGTCAGGTGAAAGCGTATACATAATAATAATAAAAATTGGAATAAAAAATATTAGTATGTACTTACCATTTATTTAGATTTTAAGTAAGTATCGAAAGGGAGAATTCTTTGGAATGTCTCTGGCAAGGACTCTGGAATGGCCATCGGGCGACGCGCTCATCGGGCTTGGAATAATTCGCGATGTCGCGCGGCGCCGCACCATGTCGCTGCACAGCGGTGTTAGCAATTGTCGCGCGGCTTTGCGATACCATCACCGCTCACCGGCGCCGCAAGATCTAGATCGCGGCGTCCGCGCACACAAGACATGCACTCGATGGATAAAGTCTTCACCGGATCGCACCCGAACGAGGTATGCCTTTGAAAAACGCAGCGCAAAGCGATCGCCGTCGCCGGACGACGCGACGCCATGGCATCCTAGCGCGATCGATGCGATGCAACGTCTCACTTTGTTTTTCTAGTTTGCCGTAAATAAGGATTGGAGTTAAATTGTTGGCTTGAGATGCGATTGAGCAAGAATGTCGGCCCTATCCAAATAGATGTGTGTGCGTATGTGTCTTATTAGTTGAAGTTAAGTGTATTTTTTATTCCATGGTTTAACAAAATCATTGGATCCTTCAAGGCGTAGTGAGAGCTCTATTATATTTCCAAGTTTTTTTAAACTCCTAGTTGATGCGACGCGGGACCTAAATGCCGGCGTTTATCTGGCCCAACGTAAATATACCTAACCATTGCCACTAGAATGTCGCCAGTGTTATAATCGTAGGTATATCTTATATGTATTTTAGGGTTATTTTTAGGTAAGTGCTTTAACAGTATGCAAGTTTTTTTCGCTCTTGAATTCTTACTATAATTTAAGAATGTCTGCTCGACAGAGCAGAGATAAAAGTATTTAAGTGCCTACTTAAACGCAGAACCGATGTACAAAACTTCAGAATCAAGTCTTATTGTTTCAAGTCTTTCTTACCTACGAATCAGAAGCGTCCATATGAGTCAGGTCTCTTTCAAAGCACGCCACTTAACCTACTACCACTGAGTTACCATCCACAGTCTCATAATAAGTCCTAACGTGATACTGGCGGTGTGAAGATGTGATGTTATGTACGTGCTAACATCTAAAATGTCTCACGAATTCTCTACTGGATCTTCTCGTAATTGTTACAAAGGATTTGAGATGGTTTTAAACAAGAAGTTACCAGTTGTTTTGACTGGATTGGAATGCTTTTCAATTTCTTTGAGCCAAGAAATTCGTCACCCGGCCGTGTCAAATATGGCACATAACTCATAACTCACTGCTGCCAAAGCGGACAATACTTTTTTATAATTTAATTTTATTACAGCATGCAATGTGAACGATTGGACATCATGCTCGTTTTGGATCCACAACAAGAAATTGCATATTTTGAATATTTTTTAAGTTACATGCTGGTATATCATTGCAGTTTAGTGTTTTTCAGGTATGATCTATTATAAAAATTTCAATTGATTTGTAGGTCTTATGGGAAACCTGGACCTGGGTATGTCCTAAAACGTCCCATCCAGAACTGCCGGAGGACGGGCAGCAGCGTCCTCTTAGTTAACGGTGGTGAGCATTCTGCGATCCCCAAACCGCCTGCCAAGCGTGGGGATTATGGCAACCCCTCCCATTAAGGGGTGGCCTTCGTCCAGCAGTGGACGTCTTCCGGCTGTTATTTGATGTTGATGTGATGGGATACAAACGTAATGCTAAAGAACGAAGCTCAATAAAGTTTACTTAGAAGGTAAGAAGGTATTTCAAAAAAGTTTTAAAAGGTGCTTCATAATTTATTTGAAGCAGTTTTGGTTTAACCTTCGATTCCTTTTTGTTCCTATCCACGCCATAGCCACGAGAGTCGAGCATTCGATTCCACCAAAAAAAGTTCCTATAACCCTTCGATCGTCTCCAAATTATAGTGTTTAAATATTTTAATACAACGCTAAGAAATGTGCGTAAAAGTTACAAAATGAAGAGGTTTTATAATATATGTAACACTGCCTTCTGGCGGCCATTACTTAAGTCCAGGCTTGTTATTAAACTCGGCCTTATTTATTTATTTATGAGATTATTGTATACATCGGCTCATAAGCAATATTTGGATGATCGTCGATAAGTAGACATTATAATCAGTCCATAAAAAAGAGAAGGGACTTAGATGCCAAAATTTGAAAGTCTTTGATATCAAACTTAACTCGTTACCTATTTATATGTTTAATTTAGTCTGTGTATAGACTTCCCGATTTGGATATTAAACTATATTGTGACCAAAATAATCGGAATAAAACAAAACAAACACAGATAAATAGTTCACACATGTGGCGTCGATTATCTCGCGATCATAACGCCTAGGTGTGATCAAAGAATCGAAATCTCCGAACTTAATTACAGGAGAGGCGATCACATGAATTATCGATTTGGGAATATCCATACATCGGTACAGGTGCCCGACTCCGCCCCGCCCGCGGGCCTCCACACTTATGTCCACCACTCCTTCATTAATTTATGGATAACGTGTACTTTCCGACAAGCCGGTACTTCATTTTGCATTCCCTTCGTTAGGTTAACGACCCTTTTAGATTTAAAATTCGAATATGCAACGGACGAAGAAAGGTTCTATCTGGTAGATTTATCTTTAAAACCTACTCGGCTTTCTCGGGTCGTTTGCAACATTAAGAGGGTTGTGCGGCGCGGCTGTGGGCAGATGCATCGTGCACGAGTTGAGTTTTCCAATAATTTCATACGGACGAGCTCGATAGCCGGCCTGGTATCGCGATCCATCTGTAGCCGAGGGCTGGACGCTATGTACCGGCCCTTATTAAATGCAAAATATTACGTCTTTACAAAACCGAGATCTCGTTAACATTGCATTAGCGATATTTACAAGCGATCGATGCCCGCGCTTTGTTTAGGTCGCTTTAAATGATAGGTGCTATCTTATGTTATTGGTATTTGAAAATAGGGTACGTACGTACATTGTGGTTTTCTTTTGGGCTTAATATTTCAACGTAGATACTTAATGTGAAATAATTTTACGAGTAGGTAAATTTTAATTTCAGTATTCCACATTTGATATCGATTGGGTTTATATTTTATGCTTAACTCGCGAGGCAATCATTATTACACTTTGTTTATCGGCATTTCCTACCGATTTAATCATCATAAGTACGCTTCTGGAATTTGGTCCTAGAGTTTGCAGTTAACCACTAAGACATTTTGGGTTGTATAATTCAGTCTATTACATAAATCACTCTAATTAAGCTTAGCATAAGTATTATGGGGGATGAGAGTATAATAGTACATTATGATACGAGTGTGCTATGTTGGTCATTACACTAGAGGCGGTATTATGCGCGCGAGCCGCAGGCGAGCGCGATAAGGAAGCCGAGAGCGTAATGACTAATAGCACAAGAGTTCCATACGACTGTTTTCGTCACACTTGCGAGGAAAAAACATTTTTTTTTGATAATAATCAACCACACAGCGAAAACATCAACAAACATTTGGGGAAAATGGCGCCCAAACCAGCAATGCGCGCGCAGGTTGACATTTACTTCAGCGGCATAAGAACTCTTTGTTGGTATTACAAAAAAACTGTAAGTATTACCCGGCTATATTAAGAGTCCTTCGTATACGTACGTCTAATTGCAGTCACGTACAAACTTGACTTTACCGGGTTATACCTATTATAGTACAAGTGCCGTAATGTAAAGTAAAAAGCACGCGTGTGTAATAGCTTGGATTATGAGCCTAAAACCGATGCAATAAGATCCACTTTACGAGCAAGTGTGATGAAAAACAATATCGATTACTCGAATCTACCCGTAGCAATAAGCCGTAGCAATCTAGCGGAAGACCGCTTGGCTCGAAAGTGTGAGTTTGTGGGTTCAAATCCCGGTTCCGTACCAATGAGGTAGTTAGAGCTTACCTACGGATTTTCATAACACTGACTTTTCGTTGAATGAAAACCTTGAGGCCAGCATAAGTTTGGAGAAGAAATTCAATCGCGTCGTATGTGTCTATATCTTCATCAGCCTGTTAGACGACCACTACTGGACCAAAGCCTCTTCCATAATAGTGAGGGGTTGCCATAATCCCCACGCTTGGCAGGCGGCTTGGGGATCGCAGTGTTACCACCGTAAACTAAGAAGACGCTGCTGCCCGTCCTCCGCTGGATGCAGTTTTAGGACATACCCAGGTCCATATAGCAATTCGCAACTGAGCCAGCGTGGTGGATACTGGATATGATCCAATCGTCCTAAGAAGGTTTCCTTACGACGGAAAGTAGGCCTATTTACAGCACTAAACTAATTATACTAAAAAGCGTATTTTGCTATGCATTTATATGCTATCCGTGTATTATTTCTCATTATCATTATTCAACATCCAAACAACATAAATACCTGCTTAAGATCAGGTTCTTCACCTCAGTATAGCGGTAGTAATCATTTTGCTTTTCACATATCTCAACAAGGGGGTTCGAGTCGCGATTCGCGCCGCCCTGCGCCGGCGCACGCTGGGCGGGGCGCAGCTCAAGCGAGATCTTGCGCGTGATCCTTCTTATGTTTGACGATGGACCGATCGTAATGGAATCTGTACGGCTTACTGGCTGATGAAAGTTTTCAATCACCAGTAAAGAGGGCGATAAAAGTCTTGCTCGTCTCGTCACTTGACCGTCTATAAAATATATATTATTTTACTACGAAATCTGATATTATGACACTGTTTTTTTGGAGTATCCGACTTGATTTAAAGGTTAGGTTTAAAAATGCTGTAATAGTAATTTTATAACCATACAACACAAACTACACAATAGTACCTACATAACGATCTTATAAAATGTAAACCTTGTAGTAAAAAAATATATTTATCGAAATCAATAAAACTGTCTTGCTACTGAGGTTTATTGTGTTTACTGTAATCAGGAATACAGGTTGTCTTGATACTAGTTTTGCCCTTACTGATTGTTAGTAGTAAGCTGTCAATATATTATTTTAATTTTAATTAAACGTGAGTAGGTATAATCCCGATTTAATAAACCAAAAGCTATAATATAACAAAAAAATTATAAACATATATATATATATCTATATACAATATGTAACGAAAAGGTTCAACAATACAGAAGGGCATGTATATACTCATCATTCTGAACAACTTTTAATATGATAATATAATACGATGCCAATAAATAAGAAAAAAATAACTACCTACCTGCCAAATTTCAGCTTCAGGGATCAAGTAGTTTTCGAGATTTCGTATTTAGTCAGTGAGTGAGTGAGTGACTGATTTTCGCTTTTATATATTACTAGAGGTCCCCCGCGACTTCGTCGGAAGAAATTTTTAAAGACTTTAAATCATTCCGAGCAAACTCTATCGACTCTACCCCACCCCCCTTTGAATGAACTACCCAAATATCAATTTTCATCACTATAACTTCAAAAACAAAGAACTTCCATACAACATTCTACCCCCCCTTTAAACCCCTTAAAACGTCCCTGCCAAAAAATATTTAAAACAGTATTTTTAATTTTTAAATTAACTATCCAAATCCAAATTTTCGTGATACAAACTCCCCCCTTGGGAGTAGAATTTCGAAATATCCTTTATTAGTACACCCCTCCGCATCGAGACGATAACACCCTCCAAATTTCAAGTCTTACGACCGGCGGTTTGGGCTGTGCGTTGTCTGTCAGTCAGTCACTCAGGACAGAGCCTTTTATTATATTAGATATATATAGATTAAGTACTGCTAACGCATGCATAATTGATAGAGGCTTTTACATGGGGACATCCTTGTTTCCTGGTGGGTCTGGTTATTTTTTGAGTTCTAAAAACTGTTTTTTTTTAAGGCTAGGCCACTTTTAATGCCCTTTTCATGTTTTTTTTTTAATACGTTTATTGATTTCTTATATCGACGACTTAAAACGATGTTCATACTTTTATTATCAAGAGAGTTAGTGACCAAACATAAAGCTATAATAAGTAATTTAAATAAAACCTAGTAATAGTAAGTAGTAACGACTATATTAATACAAAACCCGCAATTTTAAATGTGTAACTTATAATTTGCCACTAGTAAATTTGACATACAACGAGAGCTTTAAATAGATTAAAAATTGAAATCATCAGTTTGCCTAGAGGCTCGCCAAGCCCAGAAAATGATCGGTTACCATTACACATGTCACAATTACTCGAACACACCTGCACTCTAAGCCCGAATTTACATAAAATGGACTAGCCCCATGGACCTGAGGACGATACGCAACGGAATTCTAAATATCCATAAACGTAGCTGCCAGCATACCGAGGGCCATACTTAAAAACAAAATTAAAGGATAGCCGTACGATAATATGAATTAAAAATAATAAAACAAAAAAAATAGGAGTCACGGATCGCCCCGAGTGAGTTTTTTTTCGAGTTTTTTACCAAGCGATGCCTGCGAACAGTCCGCGCCTTATCTTCTGACAATATCTTTGACGAGTTTTTTATACGGCATTATTTTTAAATGAACAGATTATAAATGGTTGTTTGGCGATTTAACGCCCAATCTAATTAGGCAAATGATATGTGTTTTCGGGTAAAGATGGACGGTCGATAGTCTGCGCTATTATTGATTGATTTATAATTGGGTGGTGTGAGCTATTGTCCCGGGCATTGACCTCTAGGAGATAATGAGGTTAGATAAACACTGCCTCGAGAACAAATTATTGTGGAACAAGGTAGACATGAGACTGGCGCAGATGTAGGCGGTACTATCAGCTGCCTGCAGGGTAAAGGTGCTTGGTAGATGATTGGCAAAATCAATATCAATTTCTACACATTGGGCATGTTGCTGAACTAATTTCAACCATGAGTTTGATTTTATTCAATATTAATTTGCCGAACCAAGACACGTGCAAATAAATGTCTATGTCTTACAGCATATTTCTTATGTCATCGACGATACCAATGGCGGTATTCTGTCTACATACTTTTCTGTCACTATTTGCACACATTCACACTAATAAAACAAATTCCTGTTCGTATGAACGCCCACTACTCACAACACAGACACACTCAAGGGTTAAACGGTCAATGATCATAATATACTTTTTGGCCGAACGGTACACATTGTCTTGCCACCTCCAATGGTATAAGCTCGAAAGTCTAAGTATAGAACGTTGCTACGTATTATCGGGGAAGAAAATAAATCTATATGTCTACTCGTGAACATGGTGCATGCAACGACGCCGAAATATCAGGAGCTCATTTCAAAACATAATCACGGTAAATATCCCGTCAATAATAATAGAACTTTAGAAAATAAATATCTAAAAACATGGTAAAAAAACAAAAATAGGGCAAGTTAATACTGCAACTTTGTAATTCAATTATAATTTATTTTACTAATTCCAAAATAACATTTTCAGCTCTATGCACCTAATAACTTAACCCTATAACCTATATGGCTCGTCATTAAAACAGAAGGTAATATTACTGTAATATCCCACTACAGACCTGGGTCCTGGGATCTGGACCAGGGTATGTCCTGCTGCATCCAGAACCACTGGAAGATGGGCAGCAGCGCGGTGAGAATTTTTAAAGGGTTATATTTCTTCAAGCAAATAGTTGCTGAAAAAAAAAAAAAACTCGGTAGGTGCAGACATGTAGACCTAGACTTTATAGAAAAAATGATTACTCTAGAGGCATTTTCCAGGAAGAAAATAGGGGCAAAAATTCACTTAAACCATAGATTTGTTAGTATACTTAATCTATGCTTAAACTCAAGTAGGTACCTAGGTAGGATACAATTACTTAATTGTATTATTGATCCGTGCGATAGGTTCATTTCTTGTCATCATTCACACAGCCTTACTATAATAGGTTCAAAGATCTTTATTTAAATATCTCAATAAACATTACGTCTTACTTAGGCGATATCTTAAAATATAATTAGTATAATCAATTTATATTAATACCAAGTCGTATACGGTCGAAAAGAAAAGAAATAAATTTACAGTGTTAGTTCTAATCAGTTAGCATCCTTTTAACATATTCTGTACATCAAAATAATCAATTTTTACTACGGGGCCAACATTGAAATCGCGAAAAAAAATCAGCTGTTCCTTATACCATTTTGCCCAAGGTTAATGAACTTTTTGTATGGAACAGCTGATTATTTTGATGTAAGAATATGTTAAAAGGATGCTAACTGATTAGAACTAACCCTGTATACATAGGTCCTTATATATTTCTTTCTAGGGGTCAGCTTATATTTATGTGCTTTGCGTATAGTCTTAAGAAATCAATTAACATAGCAGCTGCTCCTATTGACGTAAATTTGGGTCAAGTAAATGAAAAACTGTAATTTTTTGTTACATTCCAGCGTCTTCAGGCAAAAATATAATTTAACTACGCAAAAAGTGGTGTCTTAATAAATAAATCAACGGACTTTTTCACCATCTATAGTTTAAGGAGTCGAGGCGGGAAATCGGATGGAAGTTGAGGGCGAAACTTTTAAAAAAGGAAACTGCTCTTGCGGCTGCGTCGGCGGCCGCCATTGGCCGAGACGCGGGGGCGGGCTGCGTCTCGCGCGCCATTGGCCCGCCGCTGACGCACCGTAGGCGCGCTCGCTTCATCTCGACACACGAACGAATAGATTTTTTTAAACAAAAGCAATTTTCCTATTCTTCTTGTTGTGGCCGTTTCTATAGTTTGTTTTTACTCGTTTTGTATTGTTTGTGGCCGAGTGCGCGACAATCCGCTGCCGGTTAATTCTGCGATATTAGCGGGCGACTCCTCCAAGCATTGTTCTCGATGCAAATTTTGTAAAAACAAGTGATTGTTATGAAAAACGAGCACGCACTAGGTGTTGCAAGTTGCAGGCTTGACGGGGAATGCTAATTAACGCTAGATATCATTGAATGTGCAGCGACAATAGGAATGAGCTTTTATGTAAAACCATTGAAATTTTCCGAAGGAGATGATATCAGTTTCATACAATGCTCGTTATTTATCTTGTCTATTCTAGCATGTGAGATAGTTAGTAGGTACTTACATACTTCGATTAGCAAGTATTTACCTTCTTAAGTAAGTTTTCATTGCATTAGATACTTAGAGAGTCTCCAACTACATCTAGTAAACATTTTCAAACAAAAAAAAAATTTTGTAAAAAATTACGCCTTTCCTTTTGTTCCTACTTATGAAAACTGATGTAGTTTTGATATATTTCTGTAATATATAGGCAATAGGACCTACTTACTTACTTGTTTTGGCATCATACTTATAACTATTAGTTAGACATACATACCTAACCGTAGAGCAAAGATAGAGTAAGTATATGCTAGTCTTCGAATATTTTACGTATATCCATAAAAGCCATACATATTTACTCACTTATTTTTACTTAATATTTTTAATTGTTTAACGCCAGTAGATACTCATTAGAAAATAGGCGGAGTTCAAAAGGAGTAAGTATACACATTGCAGTATACTTATTGAAAATTAAAAGCGTAGAAATGTTTGAAGAAGTTGTGTGAATAAGTACTTTAAATATTAACTAATAATTAGTTAGGTAGGTCAGTACCTACACGTAGATATTGAGGTAAAATAAATCTCACCTTAATTTATTTATTCGAATATTCTTGATTTTTGTCAACGTATCATATAGGTATATCAAAACTACGATAATGGTAATTCGTGTTCATACCAAATTAGTACCCATGTACCAATGTGTGATAATGTTTTACTCAAGTCCATTAAAAAACTGCAATTTAAATCCATACAGAGCAGACTAGTCGTGAGCATGAATACCTATCTACAATTTTCTAACAAAACTTGTGCGTTTATTTATTTATCTGTATGAGGCACGTAAAATATTCCACAGGTGAAATAAAAGTCGTGCTGCGTCGTTTTAGAATAGTAATATCTAGATTAATATCATATTTTAATCTGTATCAGTATAAACATGAGCAGAATTCGAAATTTTCTGGGCCCATAGTGTAGTAGTCAAGCTGTAAAGGTTTTTTAAAGTTACTCAGATATTGCCTATAATACTAACCAATGCATTGTGATAAATGTTTAATTTTATGAATAATTTCAAACGGTTCGTTAGCACCTACTTACGCAATTTATGTTTAGATGGCAAATTTTACCTCCAAGATTTCTATAAAAAAACACGGTTCAAGTTCTTTTGAAATTAGCATTCTTTTTGATTTCAAATCTAGCTACCACAGTTCAAACTTTACATTATCGAAGCCAGCTGAGTACAAAATCCAAACTATGTCAGATCTAACCAATCCTGTAATTCTGTAGTCATAATTCTAATCTATCATTCTATTCTCTCTAATAGTTATGAATCCATCACCATGCACCGTACCAAACCCCACCGTAAGCACAAACGCCCAAAATCGACTCCTTGTATCCCGAGAAAACGTCCAAATCCTCCGAGAATAAAGACTAGCTGTCTCGAGAATGAGCACGAGATGTTTCGAGAATCTGGATGGTCGAGATGTCCCGAGATTGAGTCCATTTTTCGTCCAAATTGCAGCCTTTGTTATGCAAAGCGCGGAGGCGCCGTGTGCGGGCCACAATCGCTCGTTTGTGCCCTGCGCCCGTGTGACACCGCCTTATCGCCCATCGCTCGCCACCACAGTTTTTACAATGCGCCTAGTGAATGATTAGAATATTTCATCAGTGTGCTCTAGGCTTACCCCATTCTCGTTTAATTACGTACTAGTTGATGGTTCTCTAACTGGGAGGTCGTTGTATCATTTTGTGTCGCACCTACTGGTGTTACATGAGCTTGACACCTATCAGGCACCATAGTTCTAGATTTAGAATATGGTCATAATTCAGAATCTATCGATATGGTAATGAAGCTTGTATCAACTTCTCTACTCTACTGTATTAAATACAATTCTAAGTTATCATCAGGTATAATTTAGAATAAGGATGTTTAAAATCATTGCACCTCAGGGCGACGAGCGCAGTACAGTGCGAAGCAAGATTTTGTTCTCAATTCTGGCACTGCTACTGTTATGGGCAGGCGTGATGCTTACCACCAGACCAACGTCTCGCTTGTCTCAATAGTCCATTACGCAAAAAAAATAACTTGTTTGTTGTTATTTGTTGCTTAGCACCACGGATTCCAGGTTTGCCTTTTGTCAAAACTTAACTATTTTTGTAACATACAGGTCAAATGTTCAGAAACACTTACCAACATACCTGTCTATTTGCACAGATAGGTATAGCTATCAGATGATGCATCGATCTGAAATGCTATACCATTCATTTTACACAGAGTGGGCGTTTAATATACAAAATGGGACCTCATTGATTTTCCTACATTATCACTAATTGCTATAGAGAAACAAAACCATGATATCAATTCACTTTAAAGATAAAAAATATAACTTTCGTCGCCTTTATATTTTATACAACAAGGTTTATTCTCGCCTGAGGATGAGGTAAACTAAAAGTAAAACGTTTAACTTTAAACAATTCACCTCGGTTATCGACAATCTTTTCGATGCATCATATTTGTCTAGGGTTTCGTCATCACAACGCCAGTGGATCTAGTGATATAGATATAAGGGTGTATAATAATTAATAAATATTTGCAAATTTACCTGACTAACAAAAACGTGGTCATGCATTGTGGTCAGGGCCTGATAGTGGTCAATCAATAAAGATTAAAGTAAGATTAAGTAGAGGGTTCATAAAAGCATAGGGTTTCTTTTACTAGACTCGTAGATACTAGTCCCACTATAATATTATAAACGCGAAAGTTTGTATGTATGGATGGATGTATGTTACTCTGTCACGCTGAAACGGCTGAACGGATTTAGATGAAATTTGGTAAAGAGGTAGCTTATGCCTTGGAATAAAACATAGGCTGCTTATTATCCTAAGACTCGAGGGTGAAAACGCGGGGCGCAGCTAGTTACAAATATAGGTACTTATTTTGGGTCCATACTTAACTAAAATGTTCACAGACAAAGCGTATTTTAGCGGTCAGTAAAACAAAAAAAAGCCTGCTTAACTATTAGGTAAACAAAATATTAGAGAAGAAAGTTTTTCAGTTAGTTTTAGAAACTGGTATCTTGTTTCAGTTAAAGTAAGTATAGAAGAAAATATGTTAAGAGATTATAGATTACTAACTAAAGGCGCTGACAGGAGCAAGTCAGGTCCGGGCTGAGTTATATCAAACGATCATGGCTAGGAATGATGAAAGTTGATAATATCATCCAAAGCTAATAGTACCTTATTTATATGGAATCTATGTCCAAACCTACCGTTATTATCCATTACCATTACCATCGTGAGAAGTCAAATCGACCGTCATAAAATTGATATATCTAAATATTGTCTGTCTCTTAAATTTACACGAAGACTTGATTCGAACTTTAAGATTACTAGAATAGCCCTACTACTTGAATTTGGAAATAGCTCTGTCTGACTCTCTATGAGTCTGTTAATTACTTTTCTCGATCAAACGGCTGGGACAATCTTGATGAAATTTGGAAGAATAGATAAAACTGTAAACAAGCGACGAACGATACATTTGATCGTCATCATCATAAAAAAATTATATCATACGTGGAATTAGCTTACCTTTAGGTTAGCTGCATTCAGCTAGTTTTTAATAACAACAGCTGTTTATTACTTAAATCATTTTAATAATTTTCAGACTGACTTGTTATTTTCTTAAATTTTCTATATTAATAACACTTATGAAGTTAGAATAGCAATAACATAAAAAGATAAACTTTAGATTCGCGCCAAAGTAGAGGAAATGATCGATCAGCGCAGACAAGTTGATTGGAGCCAGTTGTCTCCGCAGTCGCGTGACTACACTAAACTCAATTCCACCACTATATTAGCGAGTGTTGAAAACTGGCCTTTATTTTTGAACAAGTGTCAGATTGACAGGATCTGTTTAGTATTATTAACAGCTGCATTGACGGAGTTTTGGAGGAAACACGGAAAAATCATGTCGTTGCATTCTATTATTTTGGTGTTTTATTCATTGAGTGTTGAATTACATGCATGAGTGTGGGCAAGTTATATAATGTGGTGAAACATCTATTTTCGTGTTGTTTTCAAAACTCCGTAGAAGCTCATAGTAAAGTCGCCACAACTTTACTAGGGCATGACTTGGACTCGACTATGACTAAATTCGTGTGACTGATTGTGACTCATTTTTTTATTTTTATTTTTTAATTTATTTATTAGCTCCACGGACTGTGGGTCCGTGCCTTTTGTCAACTTTTAATTTTTTTTATAAACTAAATTTTACACTTAATAACTTAAAAGCTGAAGGCTTTACAAAAAGAATATACCAAAGGAACCTAACTAAGTATTACTAATTATTGCTAGAATTGCGTGTATACTCCGAGCAGTCCAGCTCCCGCAAGCAGCACCCGTTCACGAGTTGACGCATGTGTCAGCCATCGCTCTCCTCAACCATATTGGAGGGAAGAGGGCGACCCGACACACGACGCCGCCGCAAGAAGAAGCTTTTTAGTGAGCGTGAGTGCTCCGGGTATACACGCAATGCCTACAACAGTACGATTACTTACTTTATTAATTATACTATACTGTTTTACTCTACTTTTCTTTTTTTCTTTTTCCTCAGATTCAGATTCAGATTATTTATTCACCTTATAACAATGTTGCGTTATATTAGGTAGGTCAAATGGATACAATAATAAAGATTTGAATGGAATAATACAGTTAAGGTAAAATATTAAACTTAAGTAAAAATTTAAAAGTCAATTAAAATATCATTAAAATTATAAAATGTTAAACAGTCCAATAGAGAGAAAAAAAGAGTATTATTCATTATCACAGTCAGAGTATGTAAAGGAATGTTCGCTTAAGATAATTTTCATAAAGTCATTAAGCTTATAAAATGCGTTTTGAATAAAGAAGGGTTTAATTTTTCGTTTGAAATCAAGAATAGGTAAGTTTCTTAATGCAACTGGCAACTTGTTGTACATTATTAATTTATTAAAAACTCCTTGCTTTTGTACTTTACATAATCTTGTTTCCTTAACGGCCGAAGGGATCTTACCCTAGGTAGCACTAATTTTTCTTTATTTCTTAAGCTAAAGTTATGGCTATGCGTGTCTTTTATTGTAGGGTATTTTTTTTCTTTGTCCGTGTGAATCTCTAAGAGGCACTTATAGATATACAATGAAATTACCGTCATTATCCTATTTTGTAAAAAATATTTTTTTGCAGACATCCTTCTTCTTATCCCGTTTATTATTCTTACCGATCGTTTCTGGCACTTGAGTACCTTTATAATATCCGCACTATTGCCCCAAATAGTTATGGCATAACTTAGTAAAGAATGCACATAAGCGTAGTATACAGATATTAACGTCTTTTTATCTATTAATGGCTTCAGTTTAAAAAGCGCATAGTTGGCGCTAGATACTTTTTTGCATATTTTATCTATATGTGCACTATGACTTAGAGTGTAATCTATAGTGTAACCGAGAAATACATTATCAGATTTTGTGGTATTTGTAAGATTTCCTTTTTTCGCTTGGTATTTCATTATTACACTTTTGTCTGCGTTTAATATTATGCCATTGGCTTCAAACCAATCCCGTAGCGTAGTCATTGCAGTAGTTATACGTTCGTTAAGGCCGATGTCATTTTTGTCTGCCATACCGACATGCGTGTCGTCGGCAAATAAGTTCACAGATGCCCAATCTGGTAAATTATTGGCGAGATCGTTCACATATATGAGGAACAGTAGAGGGCCTAACACTGATCCTTGGGGCACCCCTATGTCAACTATACCTACCGAAGAATTGCTTTTATTTACGTTTACCGTTTGTGTTCTATTTCTAAGATTAGATTTCATCATTTCTAATTCTATTCCGTCAAAACCGTAGTATTGTAGTTTCAAAATTAAAATATCATGACGTAAGCAATCAAACGCCTTAGATAAGTCACAAAAAATACTGGCGCACTTCTGCGACTTATCCATACCTTTCAAAATGAAGTAGACTACTTCCCTAATCGCCATTTCTGTGGATCTATTTCTTCGAAAACCAAACTGAGCAGGAGTAAACAATTTATTATTTTCAAAATAATCTACTATTTTCTTCTTGAGTATAACTTCTAGTATTTTTGATAGTACAGGAAGTATACATATTGGTCTAAAATTGCTCAGATCAGAATGTTCGCCTTTTTTATATAAAGGAATTACACGGCCAGCTTTTAGAATATCCGGAAAAATACCTTCCACTAAACAAGAATTTATAACTTCGTGGAGTAAGTCCAATAAGTAATCATTGTGCATAATGAGCTCCCTGATTGTTTTTGCACTTATTCCGTATATGTCTAAAGACTTTTTACCTTTCATTTCTGTCACTATGCGTCTTAAATCTGCCTTACTAATTGAATCAAATTTTATATTTGTTGTCGGTGCCTCTATTTTATGTAAATATTCTGTGCACTTTTGTTCATTAATATTAGTATGCTTTGTAAGATTATGTGCTACGTTTAGGAAAAAGTCATTGAATAAATTAGCTATAATAGCCTCGTCTCTTATAGTATTACCGTTATTTTTATTATAGTCAATATGGCATTTCTTCTTAGGTTTTTTCGTTACCTGTTCATTAATAATTTTCCATGTTTCCTTTATTTTATTTTTTCTCCAATTATTCTCCTCTTGTCAATTAAAGCAATCACCAGTAGATCCAGTCTTTGCTTGACTCTATCAGTGGTCACTTTAATATCGTCTGATTTGTCGCCTCCTCCCGGCCCAGAGCCTCCATCACCGCCACGTTCCGATCTTTTATGGCTCATAACATATTTGACTTGATATTAATAAAAAAACTTGATAATTAATAAACTTGACACTGGCAGAATGCACAAAGTGCGATGCCAATAACTAAGGAAAAAACAGCATTGACGTAACATAGACAAGCCCTTCTCCCTCTACGACAGGCCATCTACTGCATAATATATAAATAAATAATATACAATATACTCGACCTGAAGCAGTTTTTTTGACAAGCCGCCATGTTTCAGTTACGATATTTTCTTGTAATGTGATTGAACTTTCTCCTACGGAGATATGCTCAAAAATAAGTTACTTAATACCACATAAAATAAAATAAACAATCCAACTTTGAGCTGGCGGCAACTAGGAGTAGGTATAAAACTTCTCAATCACCAACACTGGTGGCAACTGAGTTTTTTCTTCTCGATTGTTACCAGTGTTGGCGGAGATGTTGATGGCGACCGGGAATACTTATACGATACATTTAATATCAGTGCACGGTACAACTTTTTGTGTACATACACCGAGTAATCAAGGCGTTAAAATAATTGAAAGCACGGAGGTTGTAATGAAAAAAAGAACAATACGAAACGAAATTTAAATGAACAAAACTCTACTTACAACAAAATTTATTACTCCCAACTATTTGCACAAGCTAGCATACCGGAAAAATCGCGAAGACTCACGAACCCATGTTCAAAATGTAAATATTATCAAGTTATGCAATTAGAGTTGGTTACATGCGTATATTCCGGCGAACATTTCAAACGCTCGCATATTTCATCCGAGTACATTTCTCGTCGCTCATAAATTTTGCAACTATTTCGATAACAGCAAATTTAAATTTATGCCTGCGGTATGCATTTTGTACGTGTAAAGCAGGCTTCGAGTAAAAAACATGGCAGCAGTGCTTCTAATCTCACGTGATCACAAGTTTCTCGCAGCGACTTTCTACAAACATCTGGTAACGTGTAGAGTTTTTTTATAAATTGTTTTAGAGTAAAGGGTTAAAAAGATAGATAGTTTTGTTTAGATAGGTTAAAAAGATCTTTGGACCTGGATATGTCTTAAAAGTGCATCCAGAGTCACAGGTCCTCTCAGTTTACGGTGGTGAGCATTCTGTGATCCCGAAGCCGCCTGCCTAGCGTGGGGATTAAGGCAACCCTCCCTGAACTCCCTGTTTGTCCCCCCTGTGTGTGTCCCCTGTGTTTTAGTGGTAAGTACGTTGAGATAGTGTGATCAAGGAACAAAACATACCCTCATCAACATCATCGTCATAAGCCCGGAGAAGTTCACTGCTGAACGAAGGCCCCCTTAGAAGTGCCCCTTAGACCGCAACACTGTACGACAACCTGCCATTTGCATCCACCGGTTGCCCGCGACATTTACAGTGTCGTCGGTCCACCTAGTGGGAGGCCTTCCTACGCTGCGTCTTCCGGTTCGCGGTTGCCACTCAAGAACCTTTCTTCCCCATCGGAAACATAGCCTAGATTTTTCAAATTACCACAAATCAATTTTTATCACTTTTATTTAAATTGTTTTATTTTATTTGTTTATTTTAAGGCTGGCGTCCATTATCGGCGGATCGGGCCGCATCGTATAGAAACAATTACGCCTGCGTATGGAAATGCGTTGCGGACCGCCCCGCCTCGAGTTTTAGTGGACGATATTTAGAACAAAACATAGGCAGGCGTATTTTTGCGTTGCGATACGACCCGAACCGGCCCGCCTGGTGGAAGCAAAACTTTAGATGTTATCCAGCTAAAACATTGTTAGAACTTCGATTAACAAAAATTGGTACTGACCGTTTTTTTAACAGCGGGTATTTTTTTTTAATTTTTGTTTAATTCTTTAAAGTGACGAGTCGAGACGTTCACCTGGTGGTAAGCGTCACGCCTGCCACTAACAGTAGCAGGGCCAGAATTGTGAACATGCGAACACAATCCTGCGTCGCATTGCACTGCGCTCGTCACCCTGAGATATTAGATGTTAAATCTCTTCCCCAGTAAATTCTCTGGTAACAATGCCCTTCAAACTGGAACACAATAATGCATGCACACTACTGCTTGGCGATTGAATAACTGGCAAAGGTGTGGAACTTCCCCAGGCGGACTCTGCGGTAGAGTCCTACCACTACAAAAACGAATGTAATTATTCGAATCGTACCTAGTCTATTAATCAATTAAGTAAGAGGTTTCTAAAAAAAACATAGGTACGTCAGTCGTCAACAGCGGGATACAATTTTCTATTAAATAAACTAAAGTTAATTGAATTGTTTACGGCTCTTTTAACAAATTTAATCAATTATCTTTATAAATGACGTGCTATTCGCAATTATAAGCGAATATCTTGATAACATTCATACAGGAAACAACACCTGCTGGTCTAGACTTCGACAACACTGCTAATTACAATCTATTTACAAAGACTTTATTTGCATTGTCCCTTCATTTTAAACCTACAAAAGTCTTTAATTCTATCGAGCGTTCAGTGTTGCTAGATTTCAAAGTTAATTTAATTTTGGATCTAAATAAATAACATTACATAAATCTTGTACCTGGTGCAAAGGTTGTCCATTGCCATCCAGCGTGGTAATGCAGCCAGCATAATGGGCACATTTGCACCAGGTACAGTGAGGGGCGGGTTATTTTCTGACTGACTGATTGTTTTTTTTTATTATATATTTTTGACTATGTTTTAAATGAACTATATGTTGTGTATATTTAAAGATGGAATAACATTAACATATCAAAAATGGAAACATATCGTGTTATAATAAGTTGAAAGGTAATTAAAATGGCATTGTATTTAATTAATCATAGTTATCTAGATGATAGCATCGGAACTTTAAGGCTTTTGTATCGGTAGCGTTGACATATTAGAAATAAGAAAACACACTGTTTTAAACTATCATGGTTGTTAATTAGGTACAGTGCCATGATTATTCACAAGATATTTTACCGTGATTATGTTGTGAAACGAGGTCTCGATTTTTTGGCACAGCTGCATGCACCATGTTCATGGGAAGTATGAAGAATGCGTACCTAATGCGCATGCAACATCCATAATATCGAAAGCTCGTTCCACAACTTACGATCCCGTAAATATCCTGTAAAAAATCATAAAACTGTAATTTACAACCGTTATTATAAAATATTGATACACGAATACCTACCCTTTGCTTTGCTGCAAAGATCACATTTACGTAATACATACATCTAGGCCTACCCTTTAAGGGCGATTGGGCCATCCACTGCGCTTGCGCAGTTGCGATTTAGTGGATTCATATACGCCATTTTCTTCTCCGGAAATATGCAGGTTTTCTCACGATATTTACCTTCACTAAAAAGCCAGTGGTATGGGAGACCGCTTGACTTGAAATTTTTAATAAATTCTCAACAATCTACTTATTTTCCAAACCATACATAATGCGATTGCATCGTCTGCTTTGCGCCCTGTGCGACGCTACACAACAGAACGCGACGTTTCGCCGCTCCGACGCGCTTGCATTAGCAACTTCACATGCAAAACTGTACACATCATGGGAAAGGTGTTACTTAAACTGGCAAAAATTCCATAATTTAATGTCTTAAAATCAATTTTATAACTCTAACGTTGGAAAACATCGCTTCTAGCGATAAGGTCACCACGTTATTCAATTGTTGTTAAACTATTTAATCCTTTCAGTGCACAGAGTTAATCTTTCTATTGACGTCAGTGCGCATAAGTAGACTATGAGATCTGTATTAAAATTTATTAATAATCCTACGTAAGTTTAGGAGGGAAAGTAAAAATATTATTTAAAAATTACATTCAAGAGCTATTAAACTACGAGCTGGCGAGTATTACATTTAACGTGATCAATTACTGAAGCCTCTTATCGCGTGACTACCAACACTTTGTAACTCAAACCCGCGGTTTTCGTCGCACAATTAGTTACCGCCACAACATCAATCGTAAGAGGGAAGCCACACGAGGCGTTGCGACGACGCAGCGTTTGCTTCTGCGGTAATGCTTCAAGATGATCCAATTAGTTAGATGATCCAAAAAAACGTGGTATGCCTAAAGCTTTTCGAACAAATATCACTGCGATGTCCGACAACGGAACGCACCGGGAACGCCCTATTGGCCTCACTCTTTCAAACTCGTATCGGCCCGAAATCACCCGTTCCTTCGCAGGGATGCAACGCTAGCTTTTTACACTTTAAAGATACATCAGATACATGAAAATTGACTGATACCATCGAATTGGTAAGCAAAGAAGCTTATTTCGCACAAATTTTGTATGATTTGCATCGAAATTGTTTTTTTTATTTTTGCACAAACGCCGCGCGTACACGCATGTTCAATGCGCATGTCCAATTATTAAACGCAATGGCAAGTTTGTACCAAATAATTAACATATTCGCTTTTAATTTTGCTTTAATTGCTGTTGTTGCATAAAATGTACCTATGTACTTTTACCGACCTAGAATGGTGCAGAGATTGGAGAGATAAATAGAAAAAAAAGAGAGAGCGAGAAATTAAATTCAAATAATTGCAAAAAATTGATTTCTGAGACCACATACAAATGCAAATACACAGCAAATACGGCAAATACGGGACAAGCAAAAATAAATGTTTTGTACGACCTTATAAAAGGCAGCAAAATCGCAATGAGAAGTGGTGCTTTTGGTTTTTTCTGTGGCCATCGTTCAAACTTTGATCCATACTGGAAAAAGCTGAAAAAATAGAAGAAAGAATTGGCAAATACTTATACTTCAAACACTGTGAAAGATGACATATTTGAACTTGAATTTAAGTATAACCAGTCTTATAAATAGATTAATATAAATAAGTTCAGACTATTTATAAATAATAATTATTTAGATATTTAATAACTATTGTCTGTCATATTATTCTACAAAGCTAAAAGAAAGAAGAAAAAAAAGTAAAGTTAATCTGTCAATCTATCTATCTAAAGCTGGAGTAATGGTGTACGTAGTATGTAAGAAGTGAAAAATTTCCACCAATATTTATTTATTTATTTTAATGGCCACATAAATAAAAAAGTCGCCAATTTCGACCATCAGCTTTTAATAAAGCCAGCGCTGGAAAATCTATATAAAACCTAAATGAGCCACACTTTTTATTTATAATGAAAATTAAAATTACCTACCTATGTAATGGTTACATCAAGAGACAGCACACATAATACTACTTAATAGACCAAAAACACTTTTATTCTATCCATCGTTTGTATTGATTGAACCATTTTTCAAACAACCAACAAGGCAATTAAACAACAGCAATGGGATTTTATTCAGATTCATCAAACCAATTCGAAATCATAATTGATCTGGCATATAAAAAATATAGGGCTGTTAGAGGGAATAGGCGCCAAAAATATAAAACTAGAACGATGACTGGCCGAAACACTTGGAGCCGAAAGTCAATTAACGAACGCCGCGGCACGTGGAACCAACGCACCAATGAAGCAGTATATAGGTATGAGAGCAAATCAATTTATTGTTAGGGAAAATAATAATCATAAAAATAAAATAAAAATATAATAATAATAATAAGTTTAACAGAAAACACTATGGTAGATGGGCCAAAACCATAAGCATAGACCGAAGATAGAGTACCGAAACTATGCGTGAGGTAGGTGTTTTAACCCAGAATGTATAACTTAATGGAAATAAACATTTACTTTACTTTACTTTACCTTGTACACATCACTCACCTTATAATATTCGAAAATTTTCGTGTTTTGATTATGTCGCTTTAAAATAAATATCGGTGGATGTTTACACAGCCCCAAACTAAGCAATGCTTGTAATATACAATACAATACAAATACAATACAAAAAAGTTTATTCATAACAAAAACACAGATACACACAAAAACAAACAGAAATTACACAGATACACAAAAACAATTTAAAAAATAAAATATAAAAGTGACCTAGTCACATCTATAAGATACGTAATACTTTCATAACTATATAAGCACACACAAAATGATGTAATATCTACATAAGGAGTATCTATAGTTTTTGTCATGAACCCGGTCCCAACTCAGCGTGATGCTGGTTTTCTGTTGGCACCGGCAAGTGACTATGGTGAATATGGAAACTAGATGGCTGATAGAATACTTAAATACATTATTTTTTGGTAAATACATACTAGGTACACCCAGACAGCACAGAACCAACGTCTTATGTTTGTCACATAAATATCTGCCCTGTATGGGAATTGAACCCACGCCCTACAGCTCTGAAGGCACCAACTGAGCTAAGTTCAAGGCCGTCAAAAATGTTTTTTTTTCAATGATTTTTAATAAAACCAATTAAAACGTGGGATAATGCATATTGACCATGACAGCTACTTAGGCTTATTCTATGGTTCTCCAAATACGGGTAAGTATATATATTAAAAATGACTAGATAATGTATTCTGTTTTTTTCACGTATACTGTATAAATTTGGTTGTGATGCTAGGTCCCAGCTGCGCTCGTGTCCGCTTGTCGATATCGTTCCAATTCTGCAATACCGCTCAAAATTCTCTCTCGTTCGGAATAAAGCCCAAAATTTTATTTGCTGCAAAAAAAAACATCACTTATACCCTGGCATTAAGAACTTTGGAGGACTTATTAAGCCTCGCAACAGTCAATCCCTCTTATATCTTCATCCACTGAGTTGTACATTAAAAGGAAGGAACAAAAGACGGAACTTCTAGGCGTTTATAAGTTAGATCTTGGAAGTTTTATTATCTATCAAAGTGTAGCATACACGTTATAATTAGCATTCTTTAGTGTTTTTTTTATTTAAAAAAACGATTGGCGGTTTTCGGTTAAACAAGTCCGCAGAAGAAATTCAAAAGCCTGGTAGAAAATGTATTTTTCGAGGGTAGGCCTATTCCTAGCTGTGGGATGTTAAAAGCTGATGTAGTGACTATAATTACAGTAACTCTACTTTATAAGTCTACATTTAAAACGTTAAAGCATCTACGGCCTTACCTAAAAAAACTTTTCAACCGTTACTCACTGCTTAAGATGCTCTGCCATCTTCTCTCTGACGTGAAGTTGCACGTGCTAGAAAAGGACAGAGAAGTTTAAGCAGTGACTAAGAGAATCGAGATTATTTTAGGTAAGGCCGATAATTGTTAAAAAAAACAGCATGTGTGTGGCAGAGAAATAGTAAAATTTCTCTGGTGTGTGGGAAATATTGAACATAAACAATCAGGACCGATAGAACTTGGACTGTATTTAGAGTTTTTTTGGGTTGTATTTTGTTTTAGTTATAGGCATTCCCAAAAAAGTAGTAATACTTATCAAACGTAATTTTATTCTAAATGCTTACCTATGTGCCATAATGTAATTTGTTCATTGTAGGTACCACTTTTCCACTTTTACCCGTAGACAGGACGAGAGGAGAGGCATCGAATATCGTTATCGCTACAACAATGAGTTTCTGACTGGCTGGCCATCTTCAAAAGTAATTCGTATTTTTCAGCTGCGCTCTCGGAAAAGCCAGCTTCGCTTACAATGGAAATTTTACATGGATATTTTAGAGGTCCAATTTTGTTAAACCGAAGAGTTCGATTGAATATCAACTTGTACATATTTTTTAACAGGGATTTTGGCGGGAACTCTGAACAATCATGTCACTGCGTTTTATTATTTTGTTAAACTTGTATTAAAAAAGTGGCGTTTTATTCATTAAGTACCGATTTACGTGCATGCGTGTGGGCAAGTGATATAATGTAGTGAAACATGTCTTTTAGTGTTGTCTTCTAAGTTCTGAAGTTTGTGACCACTGCTTTACCAGGGCTTAGGCTTAGGGTATGTTCACGATGAACGTATGACGTATGATCATGCAATATTGCCTTACGGCTTAAGCCTGCTGCAAAAAAAACATTACACGACTGCTCAAAAAAGGAGTGTTGACAGTGTTCATGTATGTATTTCTTTATTTCACCGTAACTTCTAAGTGTATGGGGTATCGTTAGAAAAAATGGCGGCTATTATGGCGCCATTTACAAACATGAAAACTGTATTTTTACTTCTTTTACATAGTTCAATTTTTTGGCAGGGCAGAGGTATTTATAATTATTTATTTAGATGTATTTATAACTGCTCATTGGTTGTCTTCTTATGCTACAAGTAAGTGTAAAATTGTTTTTAGTGGATGGTGAATCATGATATGAGTCAGGTTATTAAATTTTGTTTAGGTTAGCGTGTTCAGTTCTTAACTATAAGATCAATCTGAATACAGCTGTTAAGGCGCGATAAGTTTACAGAAAATAACAAGCACATAACTTAAAAAAAACTTACTTTACACATTTATGGGATCACCTCGAGAGTACCTATAAAACTTACAAGAAGAAAAAAAACGGCCTTTAATTGACGGAATAGTCTGTGAATACACATTAAAAAATACGTCATGGAGTCAAACATAAAACTTTTTCCTTTTTTGAAGTCGGTTAAAATGTATAAGGAGGTGGAAGGAACCGCTTTGTATGCGCGGAGGAGCGAGCGCAGGGTCTGACGCTGCGCACTGTAATTTTTGATATATTTTTATTCATTAACTAGCTAACATCTAACCAACCAGTGGTGACCCTAAAATAGCTTAGTAAAAAATAATTAATTAAGTGGGTATTTCCTGTATTTTTTTTTGGGCATTTTTGCTTTAACATCTAAACAGTGTCTGGTGTCTGGTGTTCTTAACTTAACTAAGCGGAGAGCTCTAAAATAAAATGATCTACATCTCTATTCATTTTGATGTGTGAGACAAGGTTGGCAATAGTAATTTTAGGCATGTCAAATTTAGGGAAATCACAACAGTATAATAATATCAACATCAACTGTCTTCAGTTTAGAGCGTGCAGTATTTTTTTTAAATGATTTATAACAAGGTTCCACGGGTAGGTACTGCTAGGAAATACTTTTTAATGTGCTGCAGGTTTGTTGTTACCAATTTATTCATACCTACCATTTTTATTATCGGCGTATTTCTGATTGTTTTTATTTATCGCCAGTTTACACCACAATGATTCCTGACAATGTCTATCGTCACCAGACCGACAGCGGGGTGAACGGCGAATGTCTCTTTGTTCTGATCAATTATAAAATGTTATGCATACAAGTATGCGAATAGCATTCCCTATTGGGTAAGTCATAATTTAAAAATAATATAAAAACACGGCTGCCCTGCCATAAACCGCTTATCTCCAAATACTTATACTTAGCTTATGTCACTCGGGATGATGTATGGATTCTAACGATACCCAATACATCCAAGGGTGTTCAAGCATTAGTGTTTAGTATAGTGTTTTTTGCAGTGGTCGGACTCTACTGCAGAGTCCGCCTGGGAAGTACCAGTAAGCAGTAGTGTGCAAGCATTACTGTGTTCCGGTTTGAAGGGCAATGTTACCAGATAAATTACTGGGTATGAAGAGATTTAACATCTAATATCTCAGGGTGACGAGCGCAGTGCAGTGCGGCGCAGGATTGTGTTCGCAAGTTCACAATTCTGGCACTGCTACTGTAAGTGGCAGGCGTGACGCTTACCATCAGGTGAACGTCTTGCTAGTCTCGTCACTTGACTGTATAAAAAAAAACAAAGAAACTCACATCCATAATAGATAAATGAACCCTGAAAACATTACACTCTTTTCTGCAGTCGTGTAAAAACGCAAAGGTCAAGGAAAACAGTAGCATACGATTTGATCGTTTCTGTAGGTACTACCCCTATTAGTAGGTACAGAAACTATCCAAAAACGCGTAGTACTTAATCATTAAAAGTTAAAAAAAAACCAGTGGTTTCTGTTTATGCCTGACTTTCATTTCATTTCATTGTTTATGCAGTTTTCATTAATTTTTACTAGGTATTTTTCGAAAGTTTTTGTGCTAAGGGTACCATCGAGTACAGATATCACAGAAACCTATCAAAAACTGCCAAAACAAATATTAAAATCTGCTAAAAATGTCTGCAACGTTGATCAAAGACCTAACCTTTTTTTACTGGGCTATGAATTAATTAATATTACAGACCTGGGCATGTCCTAAAACTGCATCCGGAACCATCGAAGGACGGTCAGTAGCGTCCTCTCGGTTAACGGTGGTGAGCGTTCTGCGATCCCCAAGCCGCCTGCCAAGTTTGGGGATTATGGCCACCACCCCTTATTAGGGGGGAGGTCTATGTCCGGCAGTGTACGTCTTCTGGCTGATGATGATGAATTAGTTTTAGATTCATCTATTTTAGTGTTTCAGAGTTATCTCACCGCATGGCAAAGACCTCCAATTTCATCGACCTTTATTTTCAGTATAAAGTAGAGCAAATGAATGAGAAGGGAATACTAAATCTTTATATCAATACTTGTAAAAACCGTTCAAGATTTTCTGCTCTATATTCATTTTTAGAAGGTACTTCTATTTCAAGCGCCAAGCTGGCGACCTGAAACTCTTTTTAGGCCCAATATATTTTCACCTCCCTGACATTGGAGTGGCTTTCGCGCCAGACTAGTCTAAACATGGAACCATACATTGTATTTTAATTAATTGTTATAGCTCCAGGGCGAACTAGAACGGGCCTTAAGCATGAAACCTTAAGTGCGTCCCGTCGTAAACTTGACCACTAGCGCTCTGAATAAAACTTAGATAAATTTCATTTAATTGCTTTTTTCACTAAATTTGAAGGAAAACTGCGTAAGTCCCGAGTTTCGTTAGTTCTTCGGGCTCTTTGGTTTATTATTCTTTGCGTTAGTAATTATTTTATGAGTCACCTGATTTATGGATGGGCGATTGAAAACATAGTTAAAATTATGTTATATAAATCACGCCTCAACGCATTTTCCTTCCACATTTTTCAAACCACAACCTAAAAAGCATAAAAACTAGTTCATCTGATCTATCTCCTATGACTATATTTTAACTATCCTAAACAACTCTAGTCTAAGCGTGTTAACCATCTTCGACCGAAGCGTCGCTTAACATGAGCTGTGGTCAAACATCCAGCCTACCCCGTCGACCATAAAAAAACAACGCTTATATGCTTTATTCAAAACAAATAACAGTCATTTCAGTACTTTATGGTACCTTCGTAAAAAAATGCTCGAATTGTCTCTTATCATCATTTCTTATTACAATATATGATAGTCATAAGAGTTTTGGCGGGAACACGGAAAAATCATGTCGCTGCATTCTATTATTTTCTTAAACTAGGGTTTTTTCCCAAATTAATGATAAAAAATGGGGTGTTTTATTCATTGAGTATTGAATTGCATGCAAAAATGTGGGCAAGTGATATAATGTGATGAAACATATTTTTTTGTGTTGTTTTCAAAACTCCGTTCAAGCTCATAGTAAAGTCGCCACAACTTTACTAGGGCATGACTTGGACTCGACTTTGACTAATTTCGTGTTTTCATTCGTTTCGCTAATACTACATAAACTAACATTCATGTATACTTGACTCTGGCAGAATGCACAACGTGCGATGCCAATAAAAAGAAAAAAAAATGACATGAGTATTGGCACCAATTAAAACTACTAACATTATAAAGAGAAAGATACTTTGTCTGTCTGTTTTGTTACCTTTACACGATCGAACGGTTCGGCTATGAAGGTTTGCACATAGATAGCTGGAACTCTGGAAAAGGCCATCAACTTTTTTTAGTCGTCTTCATCGTCACTTCTTCATTTTAATCGTCTTCATTTTCAACTCAACGCGGGTGAGACCTAGTGACACGGCTAGTCACATCACACACACGAATTGAATCACAGTTCTATGATTTTTCACAGGATATTTACCGTGCTTAAGTTGTTAAACGAGCTTCCGATGTCCCGTAATTTATCATAGAACTCTAATGAATAACCGTGATATTTTTAAAACAGTGTTTTACATCACATTACACAAAAACTTTCGTTCGTTTTTCTTTATGCTGTAATGGTTTCAATTCAGAATGGATATAGCTCATACCCAAAATGTATTCATGGGTAGTTTTTATATCGGAAAAAAAACGATTCCCGTTGTATTCCGAGTAAATTATGGGACACAAAATAAAAATAACTCAAAATTCAATCACCTCAAATTAGTGATCAACTGTTCTAGAATAGACGCTTCATATAGAGTTAAGTTTCAGATCTTGAACCAATAGCTTATAGCAACAGAATGGCTTATCTAGTTCTTGGAGCAATCGCACAGGTAGACCGGGGTAAGTAATACTGTCATTTAGAGCTGAAAGTTAAGGGTAGCGGTCGTGTCCGGGCCGCGTTTACCCACTATTTGCATGGTAATGGCGACGGACGCCGCTTTTAATTACACCCGTGGTTGCTGGTTTACTGAGGGCCCACCCTCAGCTGTACGGCTGGTTACAACGAAAATTATTTATGCGAAAGTTTGTTTGTGTTTGTTACTTCTTCAAGTGTGTGTGTTCTTGAAGTGTGTGTGTGCGTGTGTGCGTGTGTGTGTGTGTGTGTGCGCGGGACAGTGGTCACTCTTTAATGAGAACTCTGAAATTTGTAATGGAGATCGCTTTATGATCCAATAAATATTCGAAGTGATGTTTGGGCCTAGTTCATACAAGGAGAAACTATGGGAAATTTGTACTACTAGGCTACGTGCGTATCGGTCCACATTGTTGCCGGGAGAGAAAAAAAAAAATATTTCAATCCTTTTTGCCAAGCTTTATAAAGCAGTTACATGTTTGTTGTTACTTTTACTTGTAACGCATAACCCCCTTCGAGCGATATTTGCAATAGGTGCCATTAGATCAATCCGCCGCAAGCTACACGCCGAAATAGCCGGACAACATGCAGCGATCGATGTTTTCCTTTCACCGATGACGCGCCTCCGACCCAACCTTTGACTCCGCGTTGATGAACCAACAGTCACGGGCTGGTGAAATTATATTAATTATACCGGGTGTTAGTTTGAACACCGTTATCCTTCTAGGATATCATTGTACTCATCATCATGAACAACTTTTACTATGGGACCAACCTTGAAATCACGAAAAAAACAGCTGTTCCATACATTTTGTCCAAGATCGATGAACCTTTTTGAATGGAACAGCTGGTTTTTTTTCGTGATTTCAGGGTTGGACCCATAGTAAAAGTGGTTCATAATGATGAGTACAATGATATCCTAAAAGGATAACGGTGTTCAAACTAACACCCGGTATAATTATACACAGTAGGTATAGGTATATCTTTACCCTCCGCTGGCAAGCAACCAGATTCTTGTCGTTCAGTCATGTAAGTTCCTACAGGATGTTTTGGCGAGAAAGTAAAAAAACCTTTCGTCGTTCTGTATTATTTTCCAAAACTTGTCCTTTCCTTGGTCTTTCTAATATGTATGTGTAAAAGTGGTCTAACCTAACCTAACTGGTACCAAGAGATATATTAAAATAAGCTTTCAGTAAAGTCACCAATGATTTCTAAATCGCCATAACTTTACTAAGGCATGACTTTAACTTGACTTTTAATTGGTATAATTATAAGGACTCCGTATTGTATTAATTATTATTAATATTTTTAATTGATTAAAGTAATTGGCGTATTACTTGTGCCGTTTTGGTTAAAAGTAAATTAATTCACTATGTGACTCAGGTTTGACATTGACTGTGACTTGTGTGCTTTGATGAATTACTTTTTAGGTTAATTCGTGTCGTGTGTGTTCTACCTAAGTTTTGGTGAAACGATTTTGTAAATAAAACAATTATAATTCTTTAAAAAATATAAAACTTTATGTATACGACGGAGAAAGTTTTATAAATAAGTAAGGGAAATTTTTAAATATCAAATGTTTTAATATGTAAATATAATGTTTTGGTACATGATTGTAAGTTTTTGAGAAATTGTAATATATAAAAATAAAATGTAACAAAAATAAGTTCTTCGAAACATTTATGTAAGTAGGTACTAACTGTCCAATTTTTTCCAGAACCGGACGCCAAGATTCTGCTTCAAAATAGGCACATTAGTATGCAATCTGAATGTCTGCTCGAATTCTTCGGAATTATTCGCACTTTATTCATTCTGGGAAAGAAACGTAATCCTGTTTACAAACGACAACATTAAAAATCACATTAAAATTAACAAAGCATTCTATCGAAGCTGTCTAAGAAATGGTAAAATTAAAAAAAGTTTTAATTAGTTCACATTAATTAACATTTTTATACAAGTAACAGGAAATACGTTGATAATCAATGTACTTACTTACACCTACATTGTTCTGCGTCGATTTTTTATAGAGCTTTAAGTGTTTATTTTGGTTCTTAGTTAAATCTTTACAAAGTACACCTACAGGCTGCAGCTTGGGGTGTATTTAGTCGAAAAGAGCTCATGTGAACAACTTTAAAATCGGAAAAATAAATTAGCTGTCCCAAACATTCGTCAAAAATGACAGCTTTTTTGCGCGTTTAGAGTCGGTCTCGTAATGAAATTAGTTCGTAATGGTGTTATTGTGTGTGAGCTCCTTTCCTTTTAAAATGACGCCGTTACTACATAGTAAAAGTTTTTTTTAAGATTTTTAATAATTATTATTAGTCAGGTTCTACGAGTATTTCTTAGGTACTTAGATGTACCTACTTAAATTGTTTTTTTAAATAATTAAATAGTTAAAACAAAAATAATTAATTAAGTAATGTGAAGTGCCGACTGGTTAAAAATAAAGTCAAATTAAATTAGATGATTACAAATAAATTTTAAAATCAGTGTCATATTAAAATATGAATTAATGAAAAACAATAATATAAAAAATATAGTTATTGTATAAAAGCCGTAAAGTTACAGCAAGGTCTAAGTCCAGCAGTGGACTATTAAAACGCTGATTATGCTTTATTGTGACCTAAAGGTTACAAAACATTAGCTTTGATTTAGGATTAGACGTTTGTCACATTAATGCTTAGGCTGCACTTACATTATACAATAAAAAATATAAGCTAATATAATACTAACAATATTTATTATAGGCCTCAATGAGGTCGAAGGCTGCCACCGATAGATTGATCCGAAAATTACACGTTGCGTCCAAATATTTGAGTGAGCGTCTCGTAATCATTGTCTAATGAAAAGTAATTAACTGGAAGAGGCGCGGGGGGGGGGGGGGGGGGGGATACTGACAGACAATGAGAACAATCATAGGTAGGTAACAGTTAAAGAGGAGACGCTGAGTCAGCAAGAATGTTGAGAGACGAGATTGTAACTAGCTCATAGCGCGTGCGGCTCAGATCTTCGAAAAAATATTTGTGGAGTACCAAAGTATAGCAGCGCGTGATAGTTATGTACCTTCTAGTTGCACCCCACGGTTACACCTGTGATTCTTGAGATTAAAAGTTGCCTGTGTTTTATTCCAAGGTATAAGCTACCTAGCTACGTACCAAATTTCCAAATCCGTTCTGCCATTTCAGCGTGAAGGAGTAACAAACATACAAACACACACACAGACCGACAAACTTTCGCATTTATAATATTATATATGTATATATATATATACACGGTGCTATTTAATTAGCTAGGGAGAGGTCATGAGGATGTTGTATACAAGATAACAAACAACTCAAGTCCTACTCTCTCTCCTCTCCTATTCTCTCCTCTGCTCTTCTCTCCTCTTCTCTTCTCTCCTCTCTGGCTTATATTATCGTTCCACGAAACCCCGTTTATGTTACCATGACATTCATAATTGTAAACCCATTTCCAATTTTACATGCTTCTTTTTTGTTACATAAAAGAAAGCTCTTGAACTGGTCTTTTAAAAAAAACATAATTCTGCGTTCAGTAATTTCTTACCGATAATCAAATCGAAGCTAAATAGTTATATATTAGTATTTTGTTTTTGACGTATTGATATAAAGTCGATTTAAAAAAAATTACATCAATTTATCGACTTTTAAATGATAAACAATAGATTATTTTCTGACAGGCAAATCTGGCCTTTTGGAGAAACTCAGAGTCACGCAACGGGCAATGGAGAGAGCTATGCTCGGAGTTACTTTGCGCGATAGAGTCTGGAACGAGGATGTTCGCCAAAGAACCAATGTTACCGACATAGCTCGCAAGGTTTGCAAGTTGAAGTGGCAATGGGCAGGCCACATCGCCAGAAGAACTGACAACCGATGCGGAAGAAAGGTTCTTGAGTGGCGACCGCGAAAAGGAAGACGCAGTGTAGGAAGGCCTCCCACTAGGAGTACCGATGATATTGTAAAAGTCGCGGGCAACCGGTGGATGCAAATGGCAGGTTGTCGTACAGTGTGGCGGAAGGGGGAGGCCTTCGTTCAGCAGTGGACGTCTCCGGTCTGATGATGAATAGAAAAATAGATCATATAAATCCGTTAGATGGCGTTGGCCAGACATGATTCTGAATAGTATCACTACCTAGATAGTCTGTGGTTCTGAAGGTTTTGAATGAATGACAAAAGCAACGTCAAAAGGTCAAAAGATTAAATAAAAAAAGCTTATTTCATTTACATCAGTTTTAATACCACAAAGGAGTTTTGGCGGGAACACGGAAAAATCATGTCGTTGCATTCTATTATTTTCTTTAAATTGTGTATTTTCGCGAATTAATGATTAAAAATGGTGGTGTTTTATTCATTGAGTGTTGAATTACATGCACGAGTGTGGGCAAGTGATATAATGTGGTGAAACATGTCTTTTTGTGTTGTTTTCAAAACTCCGTAGAAGCTCATAGTAAAGTCGCCACAACTTTACTAGGGCATGACTTGGACTCGACTATGACTAATTTCGTGTGACTGACTGTGATATCATGACTTATTTGACTTGATTTTCATATAAATACTTGAAAAAATCATAAACTTGACACTGGCAGAATGCACAACGTGCGATGCCAAGAACTAAGAAAAAAAAAAAAATACCACAAAAAAAGCATGACAGACATGACATTGACATTGATATGACATTTGTCTAACAAAGCACTTGCCCATGGTATTTCTTACTTTTATTCTTCCACAACAAAAAATAGTAAGTGCGGATTAGTAATTAGTAGGTGTTTGTTTTTTTATTAAGCAAAAGCGAAAAAAAACATGGTTCGTCAGCGCCATCTATCATTTGGTTGTAGAACTACGTTCCAACAGCTGTCAGAAAACCTCCCATTAAAAATGTTTTTTTTAATGTCATTCTATACGTACATGTAATTTTAGCTAGATTTTATGTTACAAATTGAATTTCGGCTTTTAAGCTGGTAGGTCATCTTGTCAATCTTGTAATCTCTCAGTAACATCAGTGTCATTAGTTTAGAAATGTGCAAGCCTCCAAGTTTTAAATACCTCCTCCATCGAAGCTTGGTCTGTCAGTTGTTCGGTTAGTTAGCCCGCAAAGACGCCGACATAACTTCATTGATTAAAGTTCATGTTCATCGAACGAGCATTACACGCATTTGTCTTAGAAACGTGTTTCTAGTTAAGAAGAGTAGAGTTATTTACTTGACAGAAACTGTACACTTCCTTCGAGGAGGAATGGAAAAGCTATTATCATTATCAGCTTTTAAGCATACTTTTCGAAATGTACTTATAAATTAGGTGGGTTTTTTATATTTGTTTCATAGCTCCACGAACTGCGTATCCGTGGCTTTTGTCAACTTCTACAATCTTTGTTAGCTAAATTTTACATTTAATAACTTAAAAGCTAAAGGCTTTTTTTCAAGACCTAATATGAAGTTCCTGCTACTGGCGTCGCACATTTTTATACGTAGCTAGACTAGATATACAATGACTATTTATACACGAAGGTATCGTCAACCAGAAGACGTCCACTACTGGACGAAGATCTCCCCCTTATGACCATTATATTCCAAAGTTGCCCCTCGCAAAATCAATGTCATTTATTCAAATTGCTACATTTAAAGCAAAAAAATATGTTACAGACGAACATCATCCATAACTTTAACGGCTGAAAACAAGATAAATCGAGGAGGTTCGCGTTTTTGATGGGCAAGGCCCATCGCCTAACTGTGAAGACTGTGGAGTCGTAGAGGATACTTACCACATCTTGATGGAGTGTGTACGGAATGAGCCCTGTCGCAGAGCTATACGGATTAATCCTTGGAGGGTGGGTGAATGCAACAGTATTCTGGCCTGTCCCCTATCGGACAAGGCAAGGCTACTTTATAAAATGTTATTAAAATAGATAATTAAAAATTCGTGTAATGTAGATTAAACTTAGTTATAATGGGACTGACATGCTAGTGTTGGCCAAAGTCCCAATAAAATATAAAATAACAAGATTAAAAAAAAAAAAACTCTCGATCGAAAAAATCCGACCAGCGTCTATTTTTAAAGCTTTTCTGATTTATATATCCTAATTACAGCACATAGTAGCGCTCGTGGCGTAGCTTGTCTAGGTGATTCTAAACGATCACCAATGTTAAGCAACGGACAGTCCAGTCAGTCTTCCGATGGGTGACCGTGAGTGGCATTTATTTCTGAGCGCTACCGTGGATCGGATGACACGTTAAATTGTTGGTCCCGGCTGTTTGTTCTAGTTTCTATAACATCAACCGTCAGCCATGTCAGAGGCCTTCGGGCGGCACATAAACTCTGACACTAGGGCCGGCCTCTCAGCCTATACGAACTTACTTACTTTTTTGTAGCACACAGTCACATTTTTTTTAATGTAAGTACTAAATGATAATTGTATCTTGGAGAACTTTCTACGGTTAAAAAATATGAAGATACTTTTCGAGTTATCTAAAAAATCCTCAAAATTCGAAGAAACAATAAAAAACACACGCACGAACCAGCGTAACTGCCATATTTTTTGCCGCTATATCTAGCCAGGTATATAATTATACAGGTAGAAATAGTATTACTGAAATCTAAGAATTAAAACCAACGGGCTCACCGCCAAGTGGTCACCGCCGCTTATGCACATCGGCAACCCCAGAAAGTTGTCATTGCATTGCCTTCTTCAGTAGTTTAAGGGGGGATTCACACTCGGCCCCAAGATATAGCTCTGCGGAACGGCGGCATCCCTGGAAAATCATTTCACGTCTCACTTACGTGCATGGAACAAACAGCAGAAACGCACTGATGATGATGATACAATTACAATCCTTTAGCCATAACACCGAGTTTCATGTCAAAATAATCATTTTATCAAAACAATTAATTCAAAGTTTAGTCATTAATCAAAGATAATGTTCAGTGTTAAAAAGTGTGGTAGGTAATGTAAAACGGCCTGATAACTGAAGCTGAAGCTTTTAATTATGCTGTGTTTAACAGCTAGTGTAGGTAAGTTCAGCATTCAGGCCTGATTCGTAAATGCGAGTATTATTCAAAGCACTCAGCTGAAAACTATTCCATATTTAAATGCTAACATGCAAACACCTTCACTAAACTCAATTTACTTAATTGGCGTTATTTAGCGCAATAACCAATCAGTTGATTGCGGCAGCGGCGGCCGAGGGCTGCGTTCGGTGCGCACGCGGCGGTGCGTGAAGATCGCCGATAGCCAACCGCCAGCGCCGCCGCCGCGGCCGCTCGCCACATGGCGCCCGTCTGCGCCACGCACCGGACACGCTGCGTGTACGCAACGGACTGTTGCGTGCGGTTTTTATGTTCACAACTAATTGAAATGTCTTGTTTTAGAGTGGTGTGGAATTAAATTAATGTTTGCATATTTGAGTATTATGAAATAATTGTAACTGGATTGCATTTTATTTCAACTGACTATTGGCAGAACTGAAGGTTTAACAAATAATAAGCTTGTATTGTAGCAACAACAAAAAATGTATGTCTCATCTTCAACCTCACGTTTGTATAACGAAACGCAAGGAAACTATATTATGACGGTAGGGCACTACACAGAGTAATAGGGCACTATGACGTTAAGACAGTGCAATGAAACTCAGGTATAGTATAAGTACACTTACAGACTTTGAGACGCGGAATGTCCAATTTTCAATGTGGCATCATGGGTCTTAAAGGGTCTTTTTTATTATTTATATGCTTGCGTTTGACTGCCATCTCTTCTGTAAATAATAATAATTAATACTTATTCTGGAAAAAACGTGTGATTAATAAGTAATGAATTTTTTAATTTGGCCTTATTCTATAAAGGAAAATTCTTTAAATGCCCAATTCTCATATAATGATGCCTTAATAGGTAGGTAAAGTATATGACGTACGGTACTTTCTAGAACTCGGCCGGCAAGTGTAAAATCTGTCACCAAGCACCGATTGGTGTAGGTAATCCGGCAGCATTATTTGAGAATCTTGAGTCCAAGCTAAGGTGGCTTACCGTTTTCAAACAATTTGTCACTCAACATATGTTAGCCAAACACATAGTCTATCACCTATTATAGCGATCTTGAAAAACCCCGAGAAAAGCCAAAAAAAATAAATTTTACTAGTTACTTACAAAAAAACACTTCGATTAAAGTCTTCGGCACTCACAACAGATCACAGAAATAATTTAGATCGATCGATACTATGATACAAATATATGACATGCTAAAAATAGTGCATTTGGATTGCAACTGTTGTTGTATGTTATACTAAGTTTAAGTCTAAGTTTGTGTTAAACATTAAATATAAGCGAAGTACCTATTAGACAAATAAAATAAAACATGTAAGTTGTTGTAACTACCAAGCCAAGGGTGTACCAATGACCTTCTATTTATTGATCATCCACAAGCAAGTCTAATGTTTTCTAGTTGGCCATTATAACCAAACATGGAACATTATTCTTGTTACCCAAACAATTTCAATCCAGCTCTGTGCTTAAGATAATACAGTTCCCCAAAGAAGGCTTTACAGCAAGTTCCGGCTCGCATCTAAGGTTGGCCTCACTAATTGCGCTTGCCGATTTCACACATCAGCGGTAGGTACCTGCCCATTGTTCATTAGTGACGTAACTCAGAACAAGAGGGCAATCAAACCAAGGTGGGTCGAAGGCTCTAATCAAATTAATAGGACACATTCATACATGTAACCATTCATACACTGCAGAGACGCAGCTGCAGAACTACTGAGAACGTTAGGTATAGGCCCCAAAACATATTTTTTGATGGTTTGACCACAGCTCATCATCATATTTTTTGTCACTATCCGCAGCCTACTTTATACCACTGTCAGCGGTAGAGGCCTCTCTCTTGCTATGCTATCTGCATCGGTCACATGCTAACAGTCTCCAGGGGCCTTATTTTTAAATCGTACGCAAAGTTGCGCATGCGAGCTGAGCTGACTTCCGAACGACATTGAACCTACATTGTTCAGAAGTCAGATCCGCTCGCATGCGCAACTTTGCGTACGATTTAAAAATAAGGCCCCAGGTTTGACAAGTGACTTTATAATATCGTCGGCCCATCTAGCTGCCCACAGAATAATATACCTCGCCGCACTGATGTTAGGAGACCGTGTGGTTGAAGATTGTACCAAACTTGGATAGAATGGGACTGCCCTGTAGCTCAGTTGGCACTAGTTGGCAGCATGTCTGCCTTCAGAGCTGTAGGGCGTGGGTTCAATCCCCACCCAGGCCAAACATTTATGCGACGAACATAGATGTTTGTTCTTGGTCTGGGTGTAGTATGTATTTACAAAAAACAAAAAGTATATAAGTATTCTATCAGCTATCTAGTTTCCATATTACAAGCTCTGCTTAGTTTGGGGCTAGATGGCGCAGTGTGAAATGGCCAACGATGTCCACCGATATTTGTCCACCGATGTTTACCGATATCCACCCATGTCCACCGATAGAATGGGAAGATTGTGATAATCAGTCGTCAGCGTCCCGCTCGTCTTGTCGCTCTGTAGAAATTAAAAGGTTGAGGCTTTTTGTCGCCAGCTGGAGCGATTATCTATGTCTGGAGTAGAATTACATATGTTTTACATTGGAGTGGCGAGACGAGCGAGACGTTCGCCTGGTGGTAAGCATCACGCCTGCCCATAACAGTAGTAGTTCCAGAATTATTAACTTGCGAACAAATCCTGCGCCGCACTGCACTGCGCTCGTCACCTTGAGAATATTAACTGTCAAATCTCTAAATACCCAGTAATTAATTTCTTTGCTATCATTGTCCTAAATTGATTTATATTGATAGCTTTAACTGATAGTTCAAAATAGGTCTAGGTTTGATATGATTTATAACAGACTTCTTGGCATTGAAGAGTATAGACAACGTAACGGCGACGCTTCTGGAGTTGCAGCGTCCTCTTATCTTTCCGGAGTACCAAATCTCGAGCTGACGAAGAAGCCCATGGCGTGCATTAAGAAAGGCTGTATTTTTTTTTAGGGCAGCCCTCTAAAGCTATGATAATTCTTACAATAAGGATTCATAAGTAAGAGTATAGAACATTTTGACCTAGCAGGTGCGAATAGGTAACTTGGAACCTTTTATTCTAATTCTTTTTTTCGAATGGAAACTTTTTTCTTTAACATTTTTGTTTTATTGCTACGGGATTACTCACTGGATACTCAGATTATAGTTATTATAATATCTGGCAATAAGAAGCCACGCGTGCCACACTGTTTTCACTCCTTGAAAACGGTCATATGATCGAATCAATAATTAGAGTATTCTATAACTGAAGTTTAATTACACGCGACTAATATCGATTAAATAAAACAAAAATGTTACAAGGAAGAAAGAAAAAGTTTCATCATATAGATTTTAGACCACGTGCCGTAAGTCTGTAGCATCTGTGAATTGTTCTAAACCTTATTCAATAATTGATTTTGTAATTAAGTAAGGTATAACGCAATCGCGGAAAAAAGCACATCTTTTTTAATAAGCATACCATTCTTTACAATTTTATCGCCATTATAAATAGATTACAATTATTAGGGGCCCAAGATATTTTTTTAGGGGCACTAGGAATAGCAGTCTATATACATGTAGGCGGACTCCGAAGCTCAAACAGTCAAACACAGATCGTCGATACGTTACGAAACCTCTTACCGTTAGTAGACAAACTAAAAATTAAAATAGCTAAACGGGCGGTGGTGAGGCGGCTAAGCAGGGCAATTGTGGCGCGCAGCGGGCGGTTCGGCTTTCATTATTTTATAATAACTAGCATCTACCTATGGAGGGATCGAAACCTCCGTGTCATGGTGAGGCGATGGCCACTCTTACCACATTAATTGCTACGTTCTGGGCGGTAACGTCGCTCGAATCAATCGAACGTCTGCGAACTTTTTCAACTAACAATGGACACTTTTGTGCTGCTCTTTTACTTGGAATTTGTACTAAGTTTGTACCAAGTCTAAATAGAAGCAACTAAATAAGTGGACCGCTTTTTTTTTTAAATCAGTTCTTTTTTGCTTACCACCAGGCGAACGTCTAGCTCGTCTAGTCACTCGGCAGCAATTTAAAAAACTTAGTAGGTTTTTTATAAATTAAACGAATTTCTTCAAAATTAGTTTAATGCTAGTTCTAAGCTAAACCGATTCGGCAATTGGCTAAGCAAATTTGGCTTAGTTTGGAAAGCTACAAAATAACATTAAGTATAAAGAAGTCCCTTTTAATTTAAGTGAGCAAGAAAAAGAAAATAATAATTTTAGCGTAAATGCAAAAGGGCAAAGGGCAAATTTTAGTTAACAAAAATTGTTAGTAAAAAAAACGATAAAAGCAATACCACAATTCTTAGTTTTCACTTTTGACAGACAAAGCATAATATAGCCTAAAAACCACTGGGGGGAAAAAATGGTGGTAAAAATGTTGGCCAAAAATCTAAATTTCTTTACTAGTAAGTATTGTCTAGTAAATAAGTAAGTAAGCGTAGTTACTCCAGTTGTCAGTACACGAACTACTTACTTTTATTATAATAAATAAAAATCAGCGATAAGGCTGTAATATTGTTTCCCGTTCACCCAAAGTTTTTGTTCCGAGGATGACGCTGATTTTCGCCGATGAGTTTCGGCAATATAGCTAACCACAATTGCCTGTGAGGTTTTTCTTGTAACTGATGTGGTTTAATCCAAACCGCGTGCTAAGAATTTTATGAAATCGAATGTTTAATATTGATACAGACTGTAAGTAGGACCTGTGTTAAAGGGATTTTACGCTTATTTTTTATTTATTTATCGTCATCATCAGGTGTACAATAATAAGTAAATTTATTTTCATAGTATTTCGAAGAATGTGGCGATACTTTTATAGGTACTCAAACAATTTTTTGCATAATCTCATGGTAGTCCCGTACAAAAAATGGGTTGTAATGATATCTTTCGTTAAATCCTTTCGGCCGTTAAATCCAGCAGTACCATCGATCCTTGTAAACACTAACATTACGAGGCTTCTAACAGTTTATATGAAAGTTGTATTTTATGCTTGAAAGAACCATAGGTTTTAGGAACCATTAAGATATTCGTAACAGCGGAAAAGTTGGCTGTCAATATAACCACCCTAAGTTTTGTTTTGGATTCATAATAATATTATTATTATTATGAATCCAGTTAGCATAACCTTTTTTTTAATATTTGTAATATCTATAACTATAAAAGGCTTTGTCCTGACTGACTGACTGACTGACATATAGACAACGTACAGCCCAAACCGCTAAACGTAGAGACTTGAAATTTGGAGGGTATGTTTTTGGAGAGGTGTAAACGCCCACTAAGAAAGGATTTTTCGAAAATCAACCCCGAAGGGGGTTAAATGGGGTGTTAAAGTTTGTATGAAACTTTTTATTCTCTGGTTCGATTGATACAAAACTTGGTATACATATTCTACTATAAAAATAAGAAGATACGGGTGTCACAGTTTTTTCAAAATCAGCTCCCGTTAGTAAAAAAAAAAACTAAGTTTTAGTGATAGTACGTTTGTTTCTCCTTAACTTTGTAACGGCTGTACATATTAAAATGAAATTTGGTATAGGGATGGGGATAGATGTGGGGATGGGGGTGGGGGTGGGGGTGGCGATGATACTGGGAACGGAGACGGGACGGAGATAGGCATGTTAATATTAAGATTACAATTGGTATCGGGATGGGGATGGGGATGGGGTGGGGATGGGGTGGGGATGGGTGGGATTTGGTGGGGACAGGTGGGGATGGGATGTGGATGTGGATGAGGCTGGGAACGGGGATGGGCGTGTCCATATTAAGATGAAAGTTGAAATCGGGATGGGGGTGGGGATGGGATGGGGTGAGGATGGGGTTCGGGATGGGGATGAGGGAGGGAATTGGGATGAGGACGGGGATGGGCGTGTTCATATTAAAATTACATTTGGTATCGGGATGGGGATGGGGAAGGGGACGGGGATGGGCGTATTTATTGGTCGGCTGAACAGATGGAGCTGCATTTTTGGATAGGTAGTTATAGCATAAGGTTCGGAAACGGACATAGGCTATTTGTTTGTAGGTCCACGCAGACGACTGTTTGACGGACATAATTATTATAGATACTGTACAGCCTAACTGCTAAATTAATTTTTAATCTATAACTATAAAAGGCTTTGTCCTGACTGACTGACTGACTGACATATAGACAACGTACAGCCCAAACCGCTAAACGTAGAGACTTTAAATTTGGAGGGTATATTTTTGGAGAGGTGTAAACGCCCACTAAGAAAGGATTTTTCGAAAATCAACCCCGAAGGGGGTTAAATGGGGTGTTAAAGTTTGTATGAAACTTTTTATTCTCTGGGTCGATTGATACAAAACTTGGTATACATATTCTACTATAAAAATAAGAAGATACGGGTGTCACAGTTTTTTCAAAATCAGCTCCCGTTAGTATTAAAAAAAACAACTAAGTTTTAGTGATAGTACGTTTGTTTCTCCTTAACTTTGTAACGGCTGTACATATTATAATGAAATTTGGTATAGGGATGGGGATAGATGTGGGGATGGGGGTGGCGATGATACTGGGAACGGAGACGGGACGGAGATAGGCATGTTAATATTAAGATTACAATTGGTATCGGGATGGGGATGGGGATGGGGTGGGGATGGGTGGGATTTGGTGGGGACAGGTGGGGATGGGATGTGGATGTGGATGAGGCTGGGAACGGGGATGGGCGTGTCCATATTAAGATGAAAGTTGAAATCGGGATGGGGGTGGGGATGGGATGGGGTGAGGATGGGGTTCGGGATGGGGATGAGGGAGGGAATTGGGATGAGGACGGGGATGGGCGTGTTCATATTAAAATGACATTTGGTATCGGGATGGGGATGGGGAAGGGGCCGCTTATAGGGATGAGGCTGGGAATGGGGACGGGGATGGGCGTATTTATTGGTCGGCTGAACAGATGGAGCTGCATTTTTGGATAGGTAGTTATAGCATAAGGTTCGGAAACGGACATAGGCTATTTTTTGTAGGTCCACGCAGACGACTGTTTGACGGACATAATTATTATAGATACTGTACGTACAGCCTAAGCTGCTAAATCAATTTTTAATATTAAATTTGGTCATCCTCAAGCAAACTTAAAGACTTGCAAGCGGCTTGGAAAAAATGCAATAATATACGTATTTTAGTGATTCAATTGAGTTGGACCCCGATTTAACCGAATTCCAGTATTCAACATTACTACGCCGGCAAAGCCGCGGGCAAAAGCTAGTATTATATAAGTTTGGTCCCCAATTCACATGACCGCAAGTACCTAACTGTGTGGCCGAGAAGGGAACGCTTCGAACTAGAATAAATCTGAATACTTGGAGGACTGTTTACTGTGTAAAAGTCTAAATATAAAATACAAGCAGTTTTCCCTACTTGATGACGAAAACAAAAAAAAACAGTAAAAAATTTACGAATAGATCGTCGTCGTCTTAAAGTTGTTACTTATTGTCTCTGGTCCAGAGCTCGACCCCCCGAAATGAATTCCTGGCTACGGCCTTGCCTATACCTACCGCCAAACTCGCATTTATAATATTAGAGCGATGTCTAGTTACTAAAAAAAACTTGCCGAACTTATTATCAACACAAACTATGTAGTTTAAAAATATTTAGTACATATTTGTACTAGTAGTACGGATTTGTATTATTTGTCAATTTGTTTCAACGGTGCCTACATCATTTTATTGATTCGATTTGCATTGTATATATGTGTTATAAATTTATATTAGCTGCATCTTGCGAGAATGAACTACTTAAAAATATTATACCAGTGTTCTCATGGAAGTGATGTAATGTCTTATATGAGAATAAATATATTTTATTTAAAGCTAAACCTAAATACCGATCAAGAAACAAAGGACCAGTACTATCTGGGCGGAAATTTCTGATTACTGTATGAAAGGCAAGAGTTTTTTTTCAGTTACTCGATTATTTCGCACTGGCGCATTATTACAAGCAGCCTTCTCCAAGGATCAAGATCGACCACGACCAGGCGCCTATTCCGTAACATCTGTACCGATACCCGATCCGATCCAGAGATTATGCTAAATCGTTGTCGAGACGTGTCGAACGCACCTATCTCGAATCGATATAAATCATCTTATTAACTATTGTTTCGGTAGGTGTGGTGTGAACGAGTCGAGATGCTATCGACTTTCTGATGTGTTTTAAATTAACATAATAGGTTTTGTGAATGGATATGGCTTTTATGTTTGTTGTGAGAAAAGCGTAGCATCACAGGTGTCATCAATTTCAATGTGGAATGTGTTTGAGTGAAACAAATGAAAAGAGTTTCACTATTTCCCACACTTTATTAGTTCTTTGAAAAGTTATCTCCGTTATAGAAAAAATATTATAGTTTTTACGACTGCTCAAAATAGGAGTGTAAAGTTTTTAGGGTTCATCTATATTTTAGGGTATCTATGTACTCGTATGTACCTATGTGAGTTTCATTGTTCCCCCATAACTATTAAATGCCTGGATAGATTTCGATGTTTGGTTATAGTTAGAATCCATATAATTGTTTTTTTTTTTCTGAGAAAAATTAAAAGTTGTTTGGCAGGGCAGTCGTGATAGATTTTTTTTGAAGTTATGGCTTGTTTGGGCAATACCTCCATTTTAGTTTTTTGTCATTGGCGCATTACTTCCGCAAATTACACTCTATGATGGCAAATGTCAGATAGGTACAGTGAGCTAACTAGTGTAGTAACTTGGTGATCTAGTGTGATAACTTGGTGCCTTTTTGACAAGCCAGGAGTTGCTCACGATAGTGTTGTTAAAAATGGTTAATTACCAGCTTTTGCTACAAACATATTTCCCAAACCAGAGGATATTGACTTATTTTGTTTTGTAGAGAACACTCACGATTAATTAAATTGGAAGTTCACAATTCTGGCACTGCTACTATTAGTGGCAGGCGTAACGCTTACTACCAGGCGAACGTCTTGCTCGTCTCGTCACGTGTACAAAAAAAAACTTGTACTCTGACTATGGTTTTGATCACATCCGGTGATCTTTTTCAATGAGTGAAAACAGATTGACTTAGTCAGACTGTATTGACAAGTCTCAGTGGCCTCCTTTCTCTCTTTCTCACCTTTCTCCTTTGCCTACGCCTCAATTTTTCATATTAGCCAGATTTTTTGCATGTCGCTTAAGAAAAAGCTTAAACATTTCCCAAACACGTGGCACAATACAGTTTAAACTTTCACATAGCACACTCTTTTACTTAGTTACTAAACAAAACGTATGCTAGTATAAAATAAACATTCTTTGTCCAACATGTTTGAAGTATAAGAAAAAATTATGTCTATCGACAAACACCTGTTAACCTTTTTCAACGGCAGTATGCTGCATACTACGAGAGGGACAAGATAAAACTAAGTGCATTGATGTCGTACATTTATACGATCAGCCATTTGTTTACGAAACCCGTGTTTTTAGATAACAAGAAAACCAGTTACCCCAATATAGACATGTTGATTTCATTAGTTTGGAATAGTGCAGTACTTTCTAATGATAAAAGATGTATTTATTGCATTCCTCAATCGTGTTTCCACGCTTGAGCCATTAGAGTTGGGCTTCTTTTAATATTTAAAGTGAATTTTAACAAGTTAACAGAATATTTAGATAAAACTAAGTAGTTTATTTAATTAAGATAATTTGTCAAAGAAAAATACTTTCATTTGAGCTAAACTATCGTGAAAAGTTTACGACGTGCTTCTATTGATATTGATGATATGTTCTCGGATGGATAGCTTGACATATTATTTTGTTGACAACTGAAATGTTCACTCTTTATGTCTCCATATTTGAGGATCAACTAAGTTGTACTAAGGTACAACTACTCGGGGATTGAACTGTTAGAAAGTACCACTGATGTTGAATACTACTAGGCACTAGGTCGTCATAGCAAATGCCTTTAGCTTCTCAGAATAGCCAGAAGTCGCATAGACTCTCCATTTTAATATATAACCCTATAATATCACAGTTTTTAGTTCGTCTTTTGTTCAACATTAGGTAGAGACTGGTCAAATGCAGACATAATTTAGAATAAAAAATACTTTGTTGATCTACAGAAGGCGTCCACTGTTGGGTGAAGACCTACCCCTTGGTTTGTTTTTAATATTTCCTGGCTATGGATACTAGTCCTTTAGCCGAATACATATTTCTTCATCGATCCTTCTTTCTCCAGTTAAATGAGTCGTAGTCAGTCCAAGTCACATACAGTAAGTCACGGTCAAGTCCAATCATGCCCTAGTAAAGTCATGGCAACTTTACTACAAGCTTCCTCGGAGTTTTGGAAACAACACGCGCATACACGTTTCACCACATTATATCACATGCCCACACTCATGCACGTCAGTCGGCACTTAATGAATAAAACGCCACTATTTTTATGCATTAACACCCGAAAAAACACAAGTTTTGAAAAATAATACAATACGGCGACATGATTTTTTCGCGTTCCCGCCAAAACTCAACCTACCCCTTTATAGGGAGGGGTTGCCATAATGCCGACGCTTAGAAGGAGGCTTGGGGATCGCAGAATACTCACCACCTACGCTGCTGCCGTCCTAGTGGTTCTAGATGCAGTTGTAGGACATGGCCAGGTTCATTACTACTTATAATACTCTCTTAGTTGCCCCAAACCATCATGTTCAACATTTATAGTGACTGAAGGTAAAATATTGCCTGTTTATCTGTTTATCCTTATTCTCGATATATCACAGCTTGTTCACAGTAAGTGCCCACTCATTATAGTATGTCATCGGTAAAAACAAAGAGTTGAACGGCCGAGTAGTACACCGAATTAGTATGTAAGGTGCGCCGCGGCGGCAGACATGAGAACCGAGCTGACTCATGCAGATACTTGCTATCATCTCACGAATGGAGGGCTTGGGCGTAAAACTTACAAGCCTTGTTAGATGAAAGTGTTTCAAGGATAATTATGTATTTGTATCAAATGAAAGTAAGTACACTGAAATAGTTGAGCCAGTGTCGGCGTTGCGTGGTTTTCAGTGAGCTCTGACTTTCAAACTAATCTTCCTAATTAATTATCTTCTGTTAATTAGTAACATAATTAATAACAGTAGTAATACTGAACTAGTAATAATTTTAGGTTTGTGCAATTTTTTTTACTTTGGGATACAATTTTAGTAATCGTTAAGTGATAGCAATATTTTACCAGAATACTTTGTTTTTATGAGCTGTTTTGTATTGCTGATGTGTCTCTCATAATTTTTTCAGACAAACACAACAATCACAATATATGTACTTACCTAAATATGAATAACTGTATATCACCAAGTATTAAAAAAAACTCCGAAGCAAAGACAATGCCGAATCTTAAACTAATCTACAAAAAGCTTAACAAGTGCAAAGGAATAAAATGTAGCAAGGACTTGTAAACTCAGTGGAGCTATGCGTAGAAAAGGAGGACTAACGACGACTGACTAGAGGTTTGACTGCATTTACGCAGAGGGGGGAGAAGCGGCCGGATGTTTAAATCTAAGCTAGGAACATCTAATGTAAGTTATTCTATTCAGTATGTAGCAAACATAATGCCAGTTTACTAAATTATAATTAATGTTCATCCAAATATTTATGTGATTGAAGATTTATACAACCAACTATACTATTACTGTACCTATATCGCTTTCTGGATAGTGCTTATCTTATCATCTATTATATTATCTTTGTTTATCGCTTATCAATCTATTATAATATCATCTTTGCTTTTCATTAAACTGTAAAGAACGGGTAATATGCAAAATTTCTACTTAGTTAATTTGTAAGCAGTAAAAGCTCTGTATGTGTTAGAACGTACTTTTAGATTGCCCTAGATTTTACCACCAATCTAATATATTTTTATTTAAGGCATAAGATATTCCACGGTTCAAGCACATTTTTTATTGCGATCGATCATTAGTCTAAAGTTGTATTATGTAGGGTCACATTTAGCGGAGCAACAATTTGGCGGTTAACCAGATTCGTGCATGTCAAGCTTCGATTTTTGTAGTTTTGCTCAGATTATTGAAAAAGTATCGAAATTAATATTTTTTCAATCAAAGAAAGTGTACAAATAAATATGTGTCTATGTGCTGTAATTAGGACATATAACCAAAAAAGTATAAAAATAGGCAATGTTTCGGTATTTTTTTCTATCGAGAAAAGTATAATTAATCCTGTTTTCAACCAAAGAAATAACTAAGACGGTTGTTCGTTTGTAACTATTTTTGGCATTAATTATCGCAATTTGACTAAATGACATTGATTTTTCGAGGGGCAACTTTGGTATATAAAACTCTTAACTTTACTCCTACTCAGAATCTTAAGATTCTGAGATTTATTAATAATTAGCTCGTTTTTGTTCCAGATAAATCACTCAAAGATATATGCGTTTTTATCTACGAAGCTTAGCTTGAATAAATATCCATGTATCAACCATTAGTTTTGCAAACGGAAGCGTTTAAAACATCCTGTATATAACACAATACAGCCTGCTGTGCGTTTTTTGTTCGTTATTAATTGACTCAATTTAATTTCTATGTTATCCTTGTTACTTTTTGTGGGTCGTAGTGAATCGCCGGTTTTGTAGAGCCAATGAGATATAGATACTTGAAGAGGCAATGAGATATAGAATCATAAATTATGATTTTTCAACATAAGAAAAAATATCGTGTCGCCTTCACGTAAATTCAGGTATCTACCTATTAACGTTGAAATGGCAATTACGTGAACAATTAGATACACATAGATACATATTTTATAGGTACCTACTGACAATATTTCTATCTCTGGCCGATGTGGTCTCCTATGGTAGGTATACCCGATGTGTACTTTAGTTTAATTTAGTTAGTGAGTGTAACTTAAATAGGCTATATATTGTTATATTATTAGCTTCTATTCTAGCAATTGTGCATGGGGTCCATGCAGTTGGAAAGAATAGCTTATATCCTGGATTTAGACAGATTTAAGTAGCTCGAAAAAAATTACACTTTTCTTGTAAGCAAGTCTAACCGCATGGCCCTGCTAGTAAATCGACAAAAATAATCACAAATAACCCTGGAACTCTAGCCAGAAAATAAAATATGAAATGACTATTGAAGTACATTATTTCGATCAACAGAGTACGCTCACCTTTCTTTGTGTTACCATTTCTAGCAACATGTAGTATCCGTGACCAGCCTTATTTAGAGTAGGTGGTGGCTACGACGGGAAGTGATTGTCGTAAATATGATTAAGCTTAGGAAACTTACTTTGCGCTATTTTCCTTATAAAATAATCATGATTATGAATTTTATGAAAGATTTTTTTTGTAATTCATTTATAATCTAGCTAGATTAATCGATCTAGAGATTCACCGATGGCAGTAGAAGTGCCTGCATTTGTGAAAATTGAGCGCACAGTGAAATCAGAATGCCTTTTTGATACATTTTTACAACTACACTACTATACACAGCCATAACCTGTAGGTACCATGGATCTGCATCCAGACTCACCAGGTAGTGAGCATATACTGTGATCCCAAGCCGCCTGTCAAACGTGGGGATTATGGCAACTAGAGGAGGGGCCCCTCTATTGAGGCCTCCTTCCAGCAGTGAACGCGTCTTCTGGCTGATAATAAACCTGTACCATGTTGACCATTGTAGATACATGGTGTAGCATTTTCTAATACTCTGCTAGATAATTAAAAACCTAAACTAAAAAAAAAACATGTAGCAATCGCGCACCGACGACGTCGTAATACCATACAATATAACCAAAAAGATGTTGTATTCGATTTATTACGGAATATTTATTGTAAAGCTGCATGGCCAGTTTTTATCATTGTAGCTACTAAAAGTAGCCCGACATACGGCGTTGGATTGAATGTTACCTAGACACTCCAATGAGACTCTTTAGATTAGAGTACGGGACCCTAAGAAAAGCTCCCCGACCCAAGTGTGTAATCCATCTTCGTCTGTAACGCAGTTCAGTTCAAACAGTTTCAGATCGTTTTCATATGAGTTGATGATTTAAAATATCCAACAAGTCCTTCGTTGGTCTTCTTCAAGCAGTGCCCACTGTCTTCTGATGATATCCATCATAAAGAATTTTACTATGTAATACAAATATACAGATAGGAAATATACATCTATCATGAAATATATCATATGGTCCTGCCAGTCCTGTAATCTTTAGTCATATCTTTACAGAAGATAAATATAGCCTTTAGAATACATAAAAGGCTGTAACAATTCGTCATCAGAACTGCCATCTTAATTGAAAAATACCCGTTTAATTTTTCACATGAGCCATACGACATTAATCCAATGCGCAGCTGTCAAGCTAGCACCTATAACAGCGGCTAATAAGTCATAATGTTCCAAAGTTAATGCCCTGAAGATCTCCGATAGCGTCTCTCGTTTGCACTATCTGCTGGGGGCGTGTTAACGCTTGAACTTGCGACTTGCTCTCTATACATGCTGCCACTTTAATATCTACTCTAGTCCGCTTGAAATAGGCTTTAGTTTCAAGTAGATCAGCTTTAAAAGTAACTGTAGTAATTTCCTAGTTCTAAATGCTGAAAATAACTGATTGTTAAAGTGAGACGCCTTCGATTAACTCCCAATTAGAAGGCCGTCTTGGCTTTTATTGAATTTAAATTAAGGATCATTAGGAGATTTGGATAGTAAGATTTTGCATATAGTTAGGTAAAATGAGCTTCCAGATAACTAGATGGGTGATGCAAGTATACCTATACTTGCATCACCCATCTAGTTACATATTGTCACTCTAGTGGTAAAACGGCCGAGTTTTGTAAATGCTACAAACTGAGACTAGTACCAGGCTCTCAAACTCTTAGAACACAGACTCTGTAATACAACCTTTGTACTCTCTGTTTCCTCTGTCTCTGTGCCTCTCTATGTACTCTGTAAGACAAAGTATAATGTAGGTACCTACTGACAATGGTACATTGTGCGTCTTGTTCCTATGAAAAAAGCAAAGTACTTTCTGGTTTTAGTAGTACAAGTATGTGAATGTTTCACCGCTAGGCCATGTGCATTGTGCATACGCTAGGCCATATGCATCGTATAAGAGCAGGATAGGAAGCTCAAATTATTATCAAAAATGTTCCAGAGTCTGGTCGACGCGGCATGTGTTGAAAATGTGGGCGTTTATTTGGCCCAACGCATAAGAATTGTCTTTCAACGAGATAATGATGCCAGCATGATGAGTACGCAACCGACTGGTAGGTCTGGTAATGGATTGAGCATTTTGATTGTCTATTACTTTCATCGATAGGTAACCAATTTTTTTTTGCTTTTTTGTGGGAAGGTAATTTGTTTAATTAGTTGACTGTATGTAATATGTATTAGTTCCCGAAAAATAAAAGGTAAACAAGCGAAATGTCTAAATTAAGTTCGATGTCTGGTTCAAGTAACTAATTTATTACGTAATATTACGTAATATCTTCAATTGGTTTCTTTGTTTTTTATAATCTATAGAGATTATGAACACACAACACAACTGCTGTGGAAATGTTATTTCTTGTGAAGCTGGTATATTGAGCTACCAATAAACTTTGCAAACTTAACTAACTTCCTAGCACTAAAGCCCAGACAACCTTCGCAACCGTTTTTCAGAGCAGGCCTGGCTTATCAGCCGTCCACAGTGATTAGTTATGGGACTGTTTAATAAATAACATCTCATTACAATGGCACCTCGCGGCCGACAATGAGATCGCGTTGTATTTCACGCGCCCTATGTGTCGGAGCAGAGGCGTAGTGAGGAGTGTGCGAGGCTCGATATCGGCTCTTCCAAAGGACCCTATTTCAGTATTTGACTTGACGTTATTTTGCGAGTGACCTCAGTGCATTTGATACGGCTAGGCCCACTAGTGTTACTCGCACGCGCGCAGAGGTGCGCGTGCAGATGCACGCACACGTCTGATATCGCGGATTCTGTACACTGAGCCCCTCATCAACTAACTCCCGGAATTTGTGTTTCACAAAAAGCAATTTTTTGCAGGATGAATTTAATCTGAATTTTGAAAAACTATGGCCATCTACCGCAGACTCTAAATGCTAAATTTTATTATCAAAGCAGAGTCTGTGTTGTGCATTACTTTCAGATGAAATAAAACCATAAATGTAAGATTATCATTAGAAAGATGGTATGTGTCTAATGATGATTCTAATTCTAATAAGGTCACGGAGTGCCTGAATGCAGCCCTGGCTGGGGCGTGGTGGTCGTGAGACCGCAGGCAGGGGCGTGTGCGGTCGAGCGCGTGCGCCGATAAATGTGCCTAACTGCGCCCCAAGCGTTTGCTCTGTTTTGCGCACTTCTAAACTCCCAGTCTAATCGCATTTCATAATAATGCGTAGGATACTTTTTATGGCGTAATATAAGACTGGACCCAGCCCTGAAAAAAAAATCCTGGAACCCGATTTTTATTCCTGCTGACACAAGGTATTTTGCATTATGGGAGAAGACCCTGGTCTCCGAAATACAGTGTAACACTAGTTCGAGAACTAGTGGATGCATAATGTATTCATGTACCTACCACTTTGTGTCAATAAATAAATTGCTTGATTCATTTGATTGATTGATTGATTGATTGTAGTGCCACCTACCGGGTCCAAAAGTGAATCAAAACCACCCAGAGACACCCACTAAAACACATACAAAAATTAAATTAAAATCGGTCCAGCCATTTAGGAGGAGTTCAGTCACAAACACACCTAAGTATAGAAAAAATAAAGATATAAATAAACACCAATGAATTAGTAATTAGTATTAGTATCAAAATATACTAGAAACATACTCGTATAACGTAAATTTTCTGTAAAATATTCGTATTATTATGATTTTTTGTGAAAACCTGCGTATACAAGCTTTGACTCCCGTTACATACGCCATAGCTTCACCTCAGTCTACTTGTCTAAAGTTCCACAGTCAAACGCTTCTCTAGCCTGCCGCTAAGCCATGACAGTGTCGGAACTCTAATAAAATCGAAGCAGTAAGAAACTGTAATAATGTCCACACCCACTTTTCCCATTAAAACATTTAGTAAGGAGGTGTGAAGACAATTCTTCCAACATACTGGTTTATCACCCGAGATCGGCCGGTTCGTTAGTAGGTGCGTCTGGTTTAATAAACACAGATATAATTAAATGTTGTACTTGAGTTGTTTATCGGAGCCCGAGAGGCGCTAGCGCTCCGCCCTCCAGCGTCCTGCTTGTTATAACCGTAAGGTATTAACGAGTTACATGCTCCGAGTGTAAGTAAATGTAATCTGTATGAGTGCGCTTCAAAGGATGCTGTAGATGTGATATCAAAAACTTTTTTGAAAGTGTGACCAGTAAGTATAAGCTTATTTATATGTTTCTGTAATACCTCCTTACCTGCCTTGTAATCTGTTCAAAGGCAAAGGACATGTTGACAAAGTTGCTACCAGGAGATATCTACTGGTGGAGACAACTAAGCCACATGCGTAAGGGATATGTCCTTGGCCTAGGAAAGCCTAAGCTTAAAGTCTAAGGATAAGGGATTTTTGACAGGGTGTTTGTTTGTTTTGACTTTTCACGAGTCGTTCGACGGGACCAATCTTGATGACATTTGGTAAAACGGTAATTTATCGTGAAACTAATATATCAAAGTTCCTTGGTTTATTTCACGAGGACTTAAAGTATTTAATTTTCCCCAGAAATATGTAGAAAAAACAGAAACATTCAGGGGAAAATTGCGGGTCGCAGTATGAAATTTGATTGCGTATGCGTATACGCACCAGCCCTTGGTCCCTAGGTGTTTTATATATTAGTTGTCTGTAAAAAAGCAGGAAAATCGCAGGTCTCACGTACGTGCGTCCTGCGTCTCGCAGCTATCTACTTCGTGGGATGTAGTAAGTATACGAGAAGCCCAGTTGTGGGATAAAGAATGCAGTTAATGATGACATAGATAATATACGCATTTTAAGTGACGAGTATTATCTCTTTGACGCATTTCTGGTTTTAATTGCGAGCAGGTATAGTTTATGCTGAAAGAACACACACAGTGCCCTTAAATGTCAAGACAGTCTTGACATTTAAGGGCACTGTGGTTCTAAATTTGTTTTTTGGTGTATATTGCAACATCATAGCACGGAGAAAGCTTGGAGGAGTTAGCTCGGCTTGTTGGATTATCAAAGTAGCAAAGTAATGTTGACATAGCAGGAATGGTACGATGTTTCTATTAAAATTATTCCTTATTCCCAACTAGTTCAGTTCAGTTCGTAAAACTCGACCACGACGGTTCTCTTTTTGCACAAATTGTATTATTAACACGTTCTAATTTTGTCCCATGTATTACTGATCGGCAAAGAATTCGAGGGAATAAAAATAATGAAAAAGCTCGACTCCGTCCTCGATAGGGCTGAGCCATTGAAAATAACTCCATAACGCCATTAGGCTGTAACTGCAAACAAAAATGCGAATTCTTTGAAACCGCGAACGAGTTTAAAGGCATTTCTGTTCCAAATCTGAAGCATATTGCTAACAAATCACAGGCGAATGGGTCGTTTAGCCGCCATTTGTAGCCCCCGGGGTGGGGGTGGTAATTGTGTTTACAATACACCCCCCTTGCCCCCACCTTCCGCTCATTTCTCATCCTCAAACATCAGGGCGCTTAGCGATTTCACCTCGGGAAATCTTGAGAATAGAAAATGCCAGGTCGTATTATGAAATGATAACTGTATTTGTGATCAGCGCCATTCTGTTGGCAAGGATTATTTTGTTTTCCGACTCTTAGGCTCTTATTTGCTTTGACACGGCAAGGACACTGCACGGCTTTGCTGGTTCACAATACGTAATTGTTATGCTATTTGTTTCTTTAAGCGTTCAGTAAATCTAAACGACCTCCAGATCGACCCAGACGAAGGTGGCGTGACGAATTGGACTCGCGCGACAAGCACTGGGTCATAAAGCCTAAGATCGAGCAGGTTGTAAAATGAGGAGGGAGGTTTTTGCCCAGTAGTTGAAAATAAAAACAAAATAAATGTTACGTTCACTCTTTTAATTTATTTCAGTATTTTTTTCTTGGGAGAATCTAAGACGCAAAAATCTAAAAATTAGTTATTGTCATTTTCCTTGTACAGTATCAGCTTTTCATTCCATTACTCGCCATAGGCTCAACCTGGTGACGGATCCATATTCCATCACGCGGGCCTGATGCGGGCTTCCTACGTATATTCCTAGGAAGCAGATCCCCACGATCTCATCCTCACGAATTTGAGGCGTGTCTCCCGATTGGGCTAACACGACTTACTTGTTGTACTCTTCTTAAATTCAGTTACGAAGCGTAGTACTATGTCCTACATATCTGAACGCAAGCCGCATCTGACCGCACACATCACACGATCCTTAGATCTGCTCAATACCAGGTATAGCACTCAGATAGGATAATAGCTTTTAGCTTTATTTAGCTAATAAAGAAATAAGCTAACAGTTTCTGTAAAAATACCCAAGTATTGGCTCCATTTTGGTTCCTTGATAAAATGTTGTTGTTTCTATTCACTTCAATGATTTATGCAAATACGGGCCCACAAAACCACGAATTAGCTTCGAATTTTCCTTGTCAAAAATAAATTACTACTTTCCAAGAGTAGGTATTTTGTAGGTGGAGGTTATCGTGGTGTACTTAACGAGACCTGCGATCGTTCTCATGAAAATCTCATAAAAAATAATAAACAATTTACGTTCTGCGACACGCTCTCTCGCTCATTACACCTTTAGCTTTAGCGTCGCTGTTTGTACTAAGGTTTTGGGATATACACTCTTGAATAGGATAAAATGTAAAATGTCTAGCAGATCTTATGTGATAGATCATTCTAGTCATAATCTTAAGTTTTTGATTGTGGCGGACGTGGTGATCATCAGTGATTTAATTGACAAAAATAAATTCTAGGGTAAAGAGTAAGTAATTACGTATAAGCTTATTTACTTAAAAGACGTGGTAGCTTAAGCTTAAGGTTTAAATTCAAAGCCAGGCCCGTACCAATGAGCCATACAGATGCGCTCTTTTAAATGTTCCTATAGTTGCGCTACTGGCGTAGCTTGACTAGGTGTTTACAATAGATTTAGCAAAGTTAAGCAACGAACGATCTGATCAGTCTTCGAATGGGTGACCATGAGTGGCATTTAATACAACTTAGCGCTGACGTGTGCCAGATGAAATGTTACATTGTTGATTACAGTTGTTTTTTCAATGTTTCTTTAATAACAACCGCCATACCAAGTCTGAGGCCTTCGGGCGGCAAATTAACTCTGACAGTAGGGCAAGGTACTCAGTCGATACGGAATTAGCATAATGAGTCTGTTTATTGTCTACTGCAAGACGTAGGCCTATTCTTGAAGGTTGATATCCTCCACACTGGCCCAAGTGCGAGTATAGGTGGATACACGTACGGTATTGAATTTCTTCTCCGGATCTCAGCTGGTTTCTCGAATGTTTTTTTTCACCGAAATGGTATGGGCATGGGCCCGGGATTTGCATTTGCAACCTCACAATTTCAAGTCAAACGGTCTCCCATTAGATTACCACAGCTTTACATACCCAAAATACAATAGTTTATTGACAATATTAAAGTTAAACGTCAAATTTCATTAATTATTATTTGCCGTGGTTGTCACCAGACCCCGAGTTGGGACCTCTCATGTTTTGGCAGAGACCAAGACACTGTGCACCGTTGGTGAGAATGGGGAGAATGCGTATGTCTGTGAGCTTTTTCTAAGTGATAAAGGCAGGTTAACTTTCATAAGCTCTCATAGCAACTTCTAAATCTTGTCGCGCGCGTTCTGTGCTGTTAGTTATGAGCTTGGTCTTCGACATGTTCATGCTTAATGTAACCTCGAGGCATGCCTGATTTAGGTCTGGTATTAATGAGAGCAATGCAATGGGCAATGCTTGGGCAATGGGAGCAAAAAGGACTATATTATCGGCAAACCGAAGGTCAGTGAGCCTCCTTCCGCCAATGACGATGCCCATGTTTTCCCACTTTTTAATAAGTAGGTATACCTATCACAATACAAGATAATTGTGTGGTTACAAGATAATTTGTTTTATGACATTGAAGTTTATTGTAAAATAAGCCTAGAAATAATCTCTTATAACATTTCGTATTCATAGCATTAATGTGACACAATGTATACACACCTACCTATGTATGACATTAAAGTTAACCCTGTGGTAAGCAGTGATCCCGGTTTCCGTGTAGGATTACACTTCTATCCTGACAGCTGATTAGCAGGTGAGGCTCGCGTTATAAATTCCGTATTAATCTGTTATTTATCTAGAGCTATTATTAAACGGTGTCGATGTCTTATTTCTAGATGAACTTTTGTATACGGAGTCTGGTTATCTAGAGACTCTTAGATGTGTATGAAATTTTGTGTTCAGAGTTTAGTAAGACAATCTTAGATATACCTAATTAAACTTTTGCTTTTAGAGTTTTGTAAGACATTCCTAGATATAAATGAACTTTTGTGTTGAGAGTTTGATAAGACACTCTCAAATATAAATGATCAGGACTGCAAATTATGACCAAACGAAAATACAAACACAGATAACAGTTCTAAAGGACTGAAGCCTCTACAACAACAACAGTCTTTACAACAAACAATAAAATTACTTGCATAGCATAATCAGCCGGTTAATAGTCATACTATCGTGCTAGACCTCCCTACCCGCGAAAGGTGATTGCGATTGGGCTATATGGCCTAAAACGTTGGGGATAAAAGTAAGTAAGTTCGTATAGGCTGAGTGGCCAGCCCTAGTGCCAGAGTTAATGAGCCGCCCGAAGGCCTCTGATATGGCTGACGGTTGTTGTTATAGAAACTAGAACAAACAACCAGGACCAACAATTTAACGTGTCATCCAATCCAAGGTAGCGCTCAGAAATAAATGCCACTCACGGTCACCCATCCGAAGACTGACCGGACCGTCCGTTGCTTTACATCGGTGATCGTTTAGAATCACCTAGAAAAGCTACGCCACGAGCGGTGAATAACCACCACGCTGCTAACCCAGTTGTGGATTGGTGGACGCCATTGAATTCCTTCTCTGGACGTATGCAGGTGTCCTCACAACGTTTTCCTTCTCCGAGAAGCCAGTTGTATGAGCATCACTTACATAATTATTATTACATCATTTCATTATAATACATTTTTATTACAAAGTATAATAACAGAAATAAGAGCATGAAAAGTGGGGAACACTTTCGTTTGTCATTATAGCTTTTTTTGGATTTGTTATTTTAGATCCAGATAGTCCTATTTCGGTATTCTTTAACAAGCACACTCGTACCAATTCATTACCGACCCAGAACTAAACTGGTTCCAAACGTTGAAAGCAACAAGTGTATAATTCTCGGAATACCTAACAAATGTTAAGTTTTTTCCCTTGTCCGAGCAACATGGCCCAATTAAGGAGGGGACACACGACCGATGATACACGAATCCACTCTCTCTTATAATTTATTCGCTAAAGATTTAGTTTTGTGCGGCGTTTTTCCGATCGGAATCAGGATCGTAAACACCTTGTTTAGTCGTCTCCGAAGTTTTGATAAGCGATCCTACTCGGGGATTATGCGCGATATATCGATAATAATCGATTCAACTCTACGGTTTATGGTTATGAATAAAATTATGTAATTATTAATGTGCGTGGTGGGAATATAAAGATAAGGGTTTGGGAGATTTGTTTGTAAACTGTGGTAGCGTTCAAATGTTATTGGGGTTTTTATTTCATGTTTTAAGATAAGTACTTTATGCGGCTGCTTTTAATGATCATAACTTACATAAAGTAAATATTTTGTCACTGGATTTACATTTACAATGTAGCGATGATACTTTTATAAATTTAACCATGCCATAAATTGTTTGTCTTACTTTTGGTTTCTTACTGTGATTTAACGAAAAATAGGTACCTAAATACTTTGTGTCTTTACTTACGATGTAACAATTACTAAAAATAATCGAACAAACAAAAATAGGGATGTTATCGCCACTATTCGTGTGGAATAGTAGATTTTTCGGACGGTTAAGAAAGTTCTCTTATTATTTAAATTCCGAATAAACTCCCCATTCCTGAAATGTATTCTACAATATCTCATGTGTGGTTATTTTTACTCCTCACACCCCAACGGGGCAGTATATTCGCGCAGGCTCCGTGCACTGCGATTCTCGGAACCCTTTAATTGCATACACTCCAGCGCAGATCGAACGTTTAAAATCGATTTTTTTATTCGATTTATTTCATGTGAGCCTCGAGTTCGAATCTTGTTCTTATTTCCAGATAGTGAATGTTGTGTTTATGCAAATTTTACACGCATCTACTGAAACTTCTCAATTAATTAAATATATACCTGCAGGCAATGGTTACCGCAATGGTAAAATGTAACAATGTATTTGTGTAATGGCAATGGTTTTAATGGTGACCGGAAGGCGCAGCGTAGGAAGGCCTACCACTAGGCGGACCGACGACGACATTGTAAAAGTCGCGGGCAACCGGTGGATGCAAATGGTAGGTTGTACAGTGTGGCGGTCTGGGGGGGAGGCCTTCGTTCAGGAGTGGTCGTCTCCAGGCTGATGATGATAAGGCAATGGTTAACTGTTGGGAGTTTGTAGTGGCTGAAGTGATCTATTATTTCTGAACTACTTCCTTAAGAGTGAGATAAAGTATATAGGCTCTAATCTTTCTGCTTAGATTCAACTAGGTCTAGCGCTATCTGCGCTTGTCTAATGTCCGGTAATGATGTAGAGGCCGTCTGAGTCCGACAGCAGATCTCATTAAAAAAAACAGATTTTTTTCAACGGGCAATTGCCTTTATTGTTTACAAAGCAAAATACATCAAATCTAACTATCTCAACTACTTAACCCTACACAAGAACAACTAAAAGTGGTTAACTGAGCCCACTAAATAGATCGGCAGCGATCTGAATTGACCCCCAGACACGTCTTGGGCGACCCAGACGACCCCATCGCCGTCATCACCTCGGCGGCGCTGGGCTCGCCCGATCCGACCACTCCTGGCAACAGGAAGTATTACGTTTTTGGTATAGGCGCCGGTTACCAGAGGCACACAAACACGCACCGACCTCGCCGGCGAGGTCGAGGACTCCCCAGATCTGTCAGAAGATCGGTTAGATTCTCTCCAAATAGTCAACCAGATCAACCTACTAGGGCCCCAGGGCATACCCCTTCTGGGGTGCCAGGGCAAGTCTGACCCCACTCCCGGCGACGGCCAAGCCGAGGTTCGTACCGTCTGAGGTGCCCTTGAGCTAGTCGCCTTTAACCTAAACCTAGGCCGAGCGCCGTTTGCGCTTGCCTAAAGTCCGGTGACGCTGTAGAGGCCATCTGAGGCCAACAGCATCAGTCATTCATAAAAAAAAAAAAAAAAAATCTTAATTGACCATGGGCCAAATTGACCATTAAAAAAACATTAAGTGATCTAATGAGCCCACGGGCTGAACGGACTGCGGGCTGAGCTGACCACAAAGCCCGAAAGAATTTTCAAAATCAGAATTGATGTCTGATGTTTGTACAAACAAACCTAGTGACTCGAAAAAACAGTTAAGTTTTCCATATTCGAGAATTAAAAAACTGAATATCCATACGGCACAAACACAATGCAGCAAAAGAATAATTTTAATTGGATACATAAAGAATAGCAGACCATTAGTCCCAGTTTTGTATTCCAACGAGCAAAATTGTCACATTCCCGATGCAGACTTCGACATACTCTGAGAAAATGTTTTCACACCTCTGGATAAACAAAGACGGAAAGGAGTTTAAGCTTTAACACTGCTAAATTTAGAGTCTCAAATTACTCTGCACCGAAAATTTAATCGAAGTAGATATAAAATCAGTCAATTTAGAAATTTCTAGTGGAACATATTGAGTTGAAATTTGTCTACTTATGGAGTTCGATCAAAACAAGTCCGCTATTGTCATTTGTTGGTCAAAATTAAACTTTATTGTAACTACACAAGATTTGTTTTTGAATTGCAATAATAAGTTTGAAATCGCTAAGGAGCTGGTGATATTCGTGAGCGTAATGAGGTGAAACAATCTGAAATACGTAGATACATGCACGAGTAAGTATAGAGACTTTTGTTAGAAATTGTCCCCATTTTGATTGCTAAAGTGCACGGAAGCTTGCAAAAAGCTTCCTTTTGCGATCTTTGTGTAAAAACTAGACATTTTTGTAATATTAGATAACACCAAAGAGATCCCCACGAACATTGTATAAACAAGTATATAACAGGCGTAGGATGGCGCGTGGGAAGAAAAAATAGTGAAAAAAATAAAAACGCGCGAAATGCATTCTGCCTTCGTTCGTAGGTAATTGTTTTCTCAAATTCGGATGTTACTTATACTTGGATTCATAATTAAACGGACTAAACTGACAGATTGAAATGTCACTTTTAAAAATAATGCTGCATGCTAGAAACCGTTGTGATGGATATAGTTCAGTTCTCATTGTTCAAAAGAATTATCGAATAAACTCTAAGCGTTAAACAGTGCTGCCGGTGGAAGTGCAGGTATACAAAAGGGATAACGTTATTGTGTTAAAAAAAATACTCTGCAAAATGCTATAGGGAAACGTAACATTATTTTCAAATATATATATTTTAATTTTTTTATCCTTGAAAAAATATTGATTCAGAAATTACAACATTTTACAAAGACTAATATGAAAACATCAAAGTAGTTCACTGATGTGAAACTATTACTTAAGTTTGTTAACATAAGTAAATAAGTTTAATAAAAAGATTAAGCTTCTTAACATAAGTTAACAAACTAAGGGTCAACCCACACGTACCACAACCACACCACATCGCAGCGGCAAAATGTGGTGACGCTGTGGCTACGTGTGAATAGTGTCGCTGCAGCAGTTGCTTTGTGGTACCGACAAAATGTAGATGTGGTTGCGATGTTGCTAGCAGTTGCGATGTGGTTGCATCTTGTGCAGACACAGTTCGACTCTGGCTTGAGCAGCTTCGACTTTCTGAGCGCGCACTGTCGTTGCGTCGACGCAACGTTATATCTGCGATGTGTCCGGCGGCTATTTCACTGTGTAGCTGGTGGTTGCATTGTGGTTGCGTTGTGGTTGCGTTGTGGTTGCGATGAGGTTGCGATGTGGTTGCGATGTGGTTGCGCTGTGGTTGGTATCAACCACGCGGTCGATAACGACGGCAAAATGTGGTACGTCCAAATTCTACTATTAATTTTCAATACAAAATATGCACCCGACCACGTGTTGTGGTTGCGGTGTGTTTGTGGTTGTGGTTGTAGTGTGGTTGTGGTGTGGTTGTGGTACGTGTGGGTTGACCCTAAATCATTTTATCCCAGTTTATTAAAATTTTGCTAGAAACTAGCAAAACTTGATATGTCACTTTAGTCCGTCTGATTATGAACTCGACTATAGTTTTATTTTAACTGAATGTATCTTCTTCAAGTAGTGAGAATGAAATCAACGTAGGTACTATTCTTATTCATAAGTTGCACTTACTTATTTTCGACCTCGGGATCGACACTGCGTACTTTGAATCCCTCGCTGCGCTCAGGGTTATTATTTTAGGTTCTGGATTCAATAAAACACTCTCGCCTTAAAAATAGTTGTTTGCTCAGTTGGTAAACAATGTACTATTTTACAGTATTTTCACATTTATAGCCATTAATTTCGTTTTAAAAGCCGGGTTTTCGCAAAATTAACTCTGACTCTTAAAGAGATGTCCATACTTAGCAAAAAAATATGGAAATCACTAGTTTAGACTCTAACATAAACTTATACCTACTAACTTGCTAGTTTATGTTTGCAATATTTATATTCAAGCACAAAATTCACAAAAAAATATGTTGTGTATTTTTCTATTCAAAACGGCACTTTAATTACGTGAAGTTTAATACAACTAGTAATATAATAGCTCTACATAAATCGCTAGCGGCTTTATAATATTTTTACATCGGCTATTCTTTTATCATTAATACACCCTGGAGGGACAGAGAGAAGAACACTTTTATGCTTATAGTAAAAAGGGACAGGTGTACCCAACCGTTCGCTTCTGGAGCAAGGTGCAGATCGATCAGGTGTATTTGTTTAAACAAGGTGTTCCAAGTTTCAAGGTCTGAAGGCAAATTAAAAGTACGAGGCTGCGAAACTGTTTAAACTATAACAGTTCGTTGTAAAACGATTTTATTGTTGGAACTTAGTGAGTTTGGTTTGTTGTACTTATAATTTTAAATGGTCTTATGCTGATGCAAATTATTCGTAAGGGCTTCAAATGATTTAATTATATTGTCCACAAATTCAATCAAAAATTCAATAATAATAAAATCAAAAATTAAGATTGGGCTTAACATTTTTATACATATATATTTTTGTACCTGTTAATAGACAGAGTGTGCCATAATGAGTGGACAACCTCATACCAAGAATACCAACAGATGGGAGAATATCGTACTAACTGTTGCATAATGAAGACGATTTAGCTAGGTTCTGAAATATGTATTAGCCAACCTATAAAAGTATTACATCAGTTAATGATATCTGTTTCTCGACCATAGCACAAGCTTTGCTTAGTTGGTTTGTTAATTAAACACACAGGTACAGTACTTACATCATTTTCTTATACAGTATGAAATTTTTTGCAAGATTTTCCAAAATTATCAGCCTGTACAGTAATTGGTGTCATCAGGTGCGCGGACGCAGCGCGCGTGCGGTTAGCGGTGACAAGACCAGTAATCTCAGACTCCCAATCTGCTAGGGTTATAATGCATTACATAATCAACAGGTATCCTATAAACAACTTTTTATAATTTAAAATTATTAATCAAATTTACAATTTATTATTTAAAATTACTATCAAGTGGCCATAAAAATTAGTTTTATCAAAAATATATTGGTACTAACTGTATTTTTCTGGACAGGCTAAGTTTTTTGTGCTTTTAGCTACGCTATAATAATAATTATTTGTGATATTACAATAATAGTTGTTATTCCAATATAATATCGTCTAACAAGATGCTCTATTTGGCGCTAAACAGAACTTACAATAAAGTTTAGAACAACTAAAAAAATTAAGAAATCCTTTAAAATTTTACAATGTGGTCGATTCTGACGGGTTTAGTTGACAGTTCTAAAGTAATTAAAATATTGCTGTCACTTTTTTACTAGGCATGTTAGCTAAAGACAGCAATACTTTAGTTAGTTTAGTTCTGTCAACTTAAACCTTCAGAATTGACCACATTATATTCTTATTACAATTGCAAAATATACAATACATATACGTGTTCACAAATGGATTTTCTATTTCTGTACTATAATATATGTATTTTAATTAAATTTAAAGCAAACATAGAAACTAAGAGTGAAATATATAAAAAAAAAAAGTGCCAAAAGCAGCCATAGGACTTAGAGCTTCCAAATAAATATGTTGGAGGCACCGTGTGATGGTGTACCTATACTGCTGTTATCTTATGTTTTGTTAACAACATCATGAATTTCAGCAGCTCTGGTATTTATAACAAAGTGCCTAGTCATAACTCGATAACATTATCTCACAATCTGTATCTTACGACGTGTTACTACAAGTGTTTAATCGTCAGACTTGATAGCAGATAAACTAAAAGCTATTAGTAAATAGAGATAGAAAGTTAAAGTTTGAGTCGATGGTTAAAACACAAAACTTCGTTCAATAACCAAGCAATAATCGGTTACTCGATTCACTGCGCTACATACTTGGTTTTGTTAAAACCTTATTCTACAATTTTTTTTTATCGAAACAAAACTCATTTAATGCCAAAGCAAGCTTACTAAAAGTACTAATTTGAAGTATCCTAAAAGATTTTAACCACAGGCATTACGGCACCTGTGGCAAAGCTGCGAGTTTACGGCGCTCCTTGAGGGCGATTGTGAACCGCTTCCGACGCCTAGTGCTGGGAAATAAAGGTGTCAAGAAAGGAAAAAATATATATTCCTTTCTACTCTGAAAACTGACGTAGTTTTAACACATTTTTATTTATTTCAAATTTCAAATTTTCAAATTTTATTTATTCAGATAACTGGGATCCCGGGGTTAGTAACAAAAGGTTATATTATATTATAAAATTCATACGGTACTTCGATCAATGAAACAGAGGATTTTGCACCAGCCGCTCGCCCGCGGCACACCTAAAACTCTCCGGTGCACCAGTTTGCATACAATACCTCACCGACGATCACCTGTCGTTAGAGTCATGACAACCAGTCATATAGATTGCACTTTTAGCGTTACATCTTAAGGTAACGCTAAAAGTGCAATCTATGTGACTGGTTGTCATGACTCTAACGAGTAGACGAGTAACGTAAGTAAGTAACGAGTAGTAACTCTAGAGAGAGAGAGAGAGAGAGAGAGAGAGAGTTGCTATTTGTTCTAGTAGTAAAAATGTGTTACTATTTTCGATGATATCCTATGTTTCTTATATCGATAACAACTTTCATGACTAAAAGTTCAAAAACAAAGGAGTTTCATACAAATGTTTCTCCCCCGTTTTACCCCCTTAGGAGTCGAATTTTGAAAAAAAAAATCTTAGTACACCCCTACGTATCAAGACAAACACACCCTCCAAATTTCAAGTCTATACGACCAGTGGTTAAGGCTGTGCGTTGTCTGTTCTCGTTTCTGACTCACACACACAGTACAGTGACAGTATGTTGTTTAAACAAAAATAAATCCCAGTATTTCCAGTTATGTCTTCGAGTCCCGATTGTGGAAGTTTCACAACACTACTTCCGTCCGAGCCCACTAACGGAAGTTTGGCCACGCACCTTTTAGTGCCTACAATAGGCTCTTGACCCGATTTTGGGCCATTGTTTTGCGTGTTGAAACCCAATGGAAAATCGATATCGTGCTATGTTTTACTTTGCCACCTTATTAAACAAAGTATACTGATTTAGTTGACAAGGGTCAAGAACACTACATTTTAGATACGCATTGATTTTTCTTTTTTTATTAAATAATTGATTTACTTATTTCTTATGAAGCATAATGGCGTCACATGTAGGTAGGTAATCTGCCCATTGTACATAATTGTACTAAAATCAAAGTCTCGGTCAAAGTCCAAGCCATGCTTCGATAAAGTGGTGGAAACATCACGTGAGGTTTCTGTTGCGTTTTGGAAACAATTACAAAAATACATGTCAAAACCTAGTTTTTGGTAATTTCATGTGTGTGTGTGTGGATGTACATACTCAGTCTTCAAACGATTCACTTTTTAGGCACATTATAATGATACTAAAATATACTCTTGGTTTCTCCCGCGTAATTTTAAGTTTTTTTAAACCTAAGTATACTTACTTGCTTGAGAAATACAAATACTTTGAAGTCAGGTTAGAGTCAAGTTAGAGCCGGGCTAGAGTCAGGTGGCAGTCAGATTAGAGTCAAGTTAAAGTCAGGTTATAGTCATTTAGTCAAGTCAGAGTACAGTCAGGGTCAGCCGGGTCAGTCAGGTAAGGGTATCTTGTTAGGAACTCTAACTTAACTCTTACTCACCTTATGCTTCATGTGCTTTGTTAGCCATATAGTGAAGTAGTATAATTATTACAAGATTCGCATGCACATCTTAAATACATGACGATCTACGAGTTAAAGTACAAAAATCGTATATTTCCATACAAAACACTTGTCTACAATTTCTTGTTTCCTCTCAACATATTTAGTAAACGCGGAATCGAAACTGTTTTCCATTAAACTCATTACCCCTTTTGTTCTAGATCTAACTAGAGCACGTTTAGTGAAATGCCCGCATAAATCCAATGTTATTCTGACAACATTGGAAAGAACGCCTGCCGCTTACGGAATAGGTAATTAGAGGGAACGAAACGCGTGGCAGAAACAACGCACGCGACTGGATACAAGGTGCCGTGTGTCCTTAGACATAGGCCAAGCGACGAGGGTCGGTAATAGTAAGGGACATAACGAGGACAAACTATCACGATTTATGAAAAATCCTGGAGAAAAGGGGCTATACTGCTTCCTCCAGCTGACAAATGTGACGGATGCTAGAGTAAAGGACCACGGAGAGATAGCATGTAAAGATTAGAATAAACTGATTAGAGATGAAATACTTTTACCGTATCTACCTTCGAGAAAGTCGATAACAACTGGCACAAAACTCGTGACACAAAGCATGGACTTTATAGGACCAAAGATGATGATTATAATACTATACTAGTATAGGACTGAGCTGGAGGTCCGTCCGGACCAATGAGTGACGTTAGGAGGCCCTGTAACATTATGGCTTTCATGGCTTCATTATGGCTTTCTGTGTCCCTGTGAGCAAACCAACGACACTCAGCAGAAAATATTTATAATTAAAAAAAACAGCAAGAGGCATAGGAAATTTTTGCCTGTTTGCTACAAGGATGTAAAGGAGATTTGTACCACCAGGCCACCTGCTTATGGACTTGTATGGACTGGTCTTGACACTTTATTAGAACGGGATTAGTCACTTCACCCACCATCAAGGATTAAGGATTAAAAACAATGCATGCACAAAGAGTGAACCTTATTATTTATGTCCTTACCAGAACTTTTTTGAAATGTATATTTTGATAGAGATTGTTTGTGTTTATTTATTATATTTTTATCTCGTCACTCCATTACATATATATTTTATTGTGAAAACATTTTCAATACTAGTTTTGGTTTCTTGCAAATTAGAATGGCCGGTGACTCTTGGTCTCTCATCACACATGGGTTCATTTATTAGGCGACAGCTGAACCAACGTTAGAATCTAAATGTTTTCTGCTTTAACACACTTGACAAAGGGTCCAATTAAATTTTAAGACTCTTCAAGATTTTTAATTTCTTCAATATAGATATTAGTAAACCGCAAGTGTAAATATAGCAATAAAATTATTTTTTAACAAATCATCATCAAAAGATAAAACTGATCATGAAAAATATGCTTATAATAGGTCTTTACCTATGAAATTGCCGTTCTTCAGTACTGATCATTTCAAATAGAAAAAAAGTTTGGAATGGCTTTGTATTCTGATATCAAATTAATTTTGTCTTAAAAACATGACATTATTTTTACAAACTCAGTCTTTTGTTTATTGATTAGCGATGTATTTTCATTACATTTGAACATTTTTCGTCATAATGGATACTTTAAAAATTCGTGTAATTATGGAATATGAGTTCCGTCGGGCACCAACGCGACATAAACGGCACGTAACATCAAAAACGTTTACGGAGAGAACTGTACAAACGAACGCACAACCCGTTATTGGTTTTCCGGGTTCCGTTCTGGAAATTTTTACTTGAAAAATGAAGCTCGTGGTCGTCCGGAGACTTTGGTCAACAATGATGAATTAAAGGCGATTGTGGAAGCTGACGAAACTCAATCTACAGCTGAGCTAGCAGCAGCTTTTGAAGTTAGCATCAAAACAATTTTGATCCATTTGCGACAAATAGGCAAGGTAAAAAAACTTGATAGATGGGTGCCCCACGAACTTAACGATCGCCAGCGCAACGTACGCGTCGAGACCTGCCTCGCGCTGCAGCTACAGACAGTCTCTAAGCAGCAAGAGCTGGGGTTGGAAGCTCTCCCTCATCCGCCATACTCACCAAACCTTGCACCTACCTACTATTACTTTTTCCAAAATTTAGACAACTTTTTAGTGGGTAAAAAATTCAATTCCCAAGAGGCAGTACAAAATGCCTTTGAAGAGTTTGTTGCCTCCCCGTCCAGCTAATTTTTACAAGAAGGGCATCAATAAACTGCCAATTCGTTGGCAAAGATGCGTCGATTGCATTGGTGATTACTTTGAATAACAGAAATAAAAAAGTTTAAAAAAATAAGTACTTTCACTTTTCCATACAAAACGGCAATTTCATAGGTAAAGATCTAATATATTGAACGTTTATTTTCTTCTTTCTTATGACATCGAGTAATGAGATGTACAAGAAGCTCTTTTATTGCGGTAAAATTATCCTTCTCTACCTTCGATCATAACTATAACCAACCAGCGGTACCTATAAAAATGAGAGTAACAAAACAAAATCTAGAGCGTTGTTGCATTAAATCTAATTAAGTAATTTGATACTTGGAGGATCTAGCTCTCTCTCTCTCTCGTATATAATCAAAGACTTTGATACCTTCCGCAATTGCTAAAAATAAAAATATAAAAGTTATTAAATAAAATAGGAATTTTATTTGAGCAAAAACATGCAAAGAAATGGCTGATAAAATAACTCTACACTACACTATCTAAATTCCGTCAGCTGATATCACTTCACCTGTCCCAACCCTTGTTACACAAAGTCCGTTACAGTATTCGTAATTAGCATACTTTGGCCTCACAAAAAGATTATTACTGCCCCCAATACTGGACTTAATATTCAATACGTTTACACCAAATAATAATTACTTACAGTTCGTCTGCCGAATGCATTAAGGGCCTTTTTCTTGGAATATATTATAATATTAATGTGAGAGGGGGCGCGGCGCAGGTGTATCCAACATTATTAAGTTACACACGGACAGAGTAACACACTTTGTTTATTATGATTAGCTGCGTTCGTAAATAACGTATTATACTCAAATTCTCGGATTACTTGGATATTGTCGGTAACAGATATGGTTGCCGAATGTGTTAAGTATATGGAAATGGAAGCTTAGGTTCATTTAGAATCTCTGAAATGTTTCACCACAACTACAAAGATACTTCAATTTGAACTACCTTTTTGAATTTTTGTGGAATATCTAAAGCTATGATTTTGTTTTATGGAATTAGGAGTTATTTAGTTTCAAAATTAGCATGATACCTTTATAGTTTGATTTAACATACATATTTTGTTTAGGAGAAGCCATTGACTCCTGAAATCTTTGGACGTGCCTTTTGCCAAAGGAGTACATCAGTACCTACCGTATCAAAAGGCTATTTATATGGTTAGTGACCATAAACCCATTGTGTGTATGATTAGTGACCATAAATACCTATTATGTGTGACCTTTAGTGTGTTGTGAGTTTGTTTTAGTGTGCGTTCATACGATCAAGAACTTATTTTATTAATGTAAAAATTTACTTGAAAGTATGCCATGCGTGTTTACCACATCCCCTGCAAAAAGTGAAAGAAAATTAAACAGGCAGATTTTCGCCGTAGGCTTTTCAAAAAAAATTGTCTTTCAATGTCCAAACTTAGATCACCAGTTCGGTGGACAATATGGAGTAACGACGTTGTTGACTAATATATTTTAAGTGGAAATAAATATATTTAATATTATATGCGCTTAAAAATCGGTATAATAAATTATGCTTATTGCTAGCAACACTTTTATTCGAGCTCCTTCAGATTCTCGACGCGAGGTCCAGTTACTAGCCTGGAAGTTAATCGTTCCTGTTTAATTTAAATGATCTCCGATTCTTATCTAATAGGAGTAGTTCTCAGAACAGAATTCTCTGATTCTAACATCAGATGAAACTGGTTCCGTCATCGTTTATTACTCTGTTTAATGATCGGGTACAATATTTAAATTTTAACGTTTATTTGTAACGTGAATGTAAACATTCTTTGGTTTGTTTTGTACTTAATTAATTCAAGGAAACATTTTTTTCATAAAATTGTTGGCTTTAGCTTCTGTAAAAGTTTCACTCTAGATTTAAAATTACTTAATGTTAGTAGGAGTTAGGAATGCGAATCAAGACAAACTTGTTTAACTTTTAAAAATATCGTTACTTAGAATCTGTTCAACTTAACTAGTTTCTAGCTTTTAGCTAGAAAGATTTTCGAGAAGTAACGAACTTTTACTTTTTACATCAAGAATTTTATTATGAAAACTGACGTGGTTTTAACACATATTTGTTTTATTTATACGGGAATACTCGAATATAGGAATACGGGAATACGGGAATACTCACGTTTAATTAAATCGGATACTCCGACTATAGTTTAGATCACATCCGGTGACCTTATTATTTTACCTTTTTTTTTAAAACGTGAGTATTCCCGTATAATTAAAACAAAAATTTAGAATTTTCCTCGCTGTAGTGAGTTGAAAACTTGTGTGTTTCGCTCGACAGCAAAGTTATTCTGCAATTCTTACCTTTGAAATCCTCGCTACGCCCAGGATTCAATACAAGTAGTCGCACCAAAAAAACAACTAATAAATGTTGCAGTCTTGTAAATACAAATAACTATAATTGTTATGAAGATACTATTACAAAAAATAAGGCATCTTATAAACAACCTATCGCCCAAAAACAAACGCAAATGACATGAATCGTGACATTAGTCTGTTGGGCGCGGGGTCAGCGAGATAAGCGTCGTAAGTCCGAGATTGATTCCCGGATCAGCGGCTCGGCGCGCGCTCGAGTGTGTACGATCCTTTACTCACGAACCAGTGCTCGCTATGACTGCCCCTTAAAGGATTTGGGATTTTGGACTCTTTTCAAGCTTTATTGAGATTTTGTCTAGTTGAAAATTTGATTTGGATATTTTGTGTGCTTTAACCTTTTGACCGCTATGCCCTGTATGCCATAGCACCTGTTTGTAGTGTCATCCTTGCGGGCTGTCGAGTGTGGGTTTGATTTCCAGCCAGGCAAACTGTGTTTGTTTTGTGTCTGGGTGTTCTGTGTTGTATGTATTATAAGTACGGGTATTTATAAATTTACATTAGTTTGGGCTAGGGCTATATGGCGCTCTATGAAATGTCCAGCAATAATATTTTTTATTATACTCATACGGCTATCATGATTTTAAGCCGTACATTAAACACATTACAAGTGAAACTTGAAAGAAATGCCTATAGGCACATTGAGAATGTGGCACTCATTCCAGAGTCTGTGTTTCCCGTTAATAATATGAAGCCTTCAAATCCAGAGTACGCAGGTACCTTCTAGGCTCCTAAACATGTTGCATCCCAAACCACGTTATTGCTCAGAATAAGACAGGATATGGTCAAGCGCAAACTTACCTACTTAGAATTTTAAAAAGCTGGCTCGCTTTATCAATCCTGTAATATTTTAAGTATTTAGTAGCTTTAAAACAGGAATATAGCTAACCTACCAGCTCTACTATGCTATATAGGTACCTAGGTACATAAGTTTTTGATTAAAACTTATACCAAACTACAAAAAAAAAAAGACAGCCTAATTGGCCTTCGAAAGTAGGTAACACTTTTTCAGTCTAGCTTTACAAACACAAACAGGCTTCCTAGAGTTGTGGAAACCAGAAACCGGTAGAACAATAGGCAATTTCAATTTTATCTTTCCCAAGCTTTTGCAATTTGTCTCAAATGAATGGGATCTGCACTCCTATTTGATTCAGCTTACTCCTTCTTGAATGACTGCGGAGTTCTCATTAATTATTTACTTTTCTTTTATGGTTGCCTAATGATGGGGTTTGCGGATTAACAGTACTACGTAATGAAGCTTTCGACATTATTATAACCAGCCTATCATCCGTTACTGGACAATTGGACATTGGCTATTACATTATCGACCGGAAGACGTCTACTGCTGGATGAAGGCCTCCCCCTTATTAGTTGACATAATCCCCACGCATGGCAGGCGGCGGCTTGAGAATCGCAAATTGCTTGCCACCGTTAACCGAGAGGACTTTGCTGCTCGTTTTAGGACATACATTACTGTGTTCCGGTTTGAAGGGCAATGTTATCAGAGAAATTACTGGGTATGAAGAGATTTAACATCTGATATCTCAAGGTGACGAGCGCAGTGCGGTGCGGCGCAGGATTGTGTTCGCAAGTTCACAAATCTGGCACTGCTACTGTTACTGGCAGGCGTGACGCTTACCATCAGGTGAAAGTCTTGCTCGTCTCGTCGCGTGACTGTATACAAAAAAAATACCATATCCAGGTCCTAAAACTGCATGACATATTACATTGTGACATGGGCTATTAGGAGTCATTAAAAAGTAAATAAGAAAAAGTTAATAGAGTTTTTTTTTTAAATATAATAAATCCTTATTATGGTGTTCTTTATGTCATCTGGTTTATGAAATCATTCTTCGTTGGTCTCTATTTAGCTATGAAGTCTCATAATTGTCGTCTGCTCTCGAAGTGCGGTTGGACCATATCCACCACGCTGGGCTAGTTGCCGGTTATGGATTCACATATTGAATTTCCATTGAATTTCTTCTCTGGTTACCTCACGATTTTTTCCTTCGCCTTACGAGTAAAAGCCAGCGGTATAAAAATCCAATAAACTCATTGGTTACCCGCAGCGATTTGAACCCTCAAAATTTCAAGTTGAGAATAGTCTCTCCAATTAGCCTAGCCTATCACAGCTTATATTTACTTACTAAAAATAATTTTATTGAAAATTGAAAGGACGATGAAACACTTTAGTGTAAGTCCAACAGCTGGAGGTATATACCATTTCGAATTTGCTTTCGAAACACCTTTCGTAATTATTTATTAGTCCCTCCATACACATTTCAGCTTACAACCGTACAACAGCGTTTACGGTCGTAATTTAGCGAAGTGCGAAGTTCCATCACATCGGGGGGTAGAGGTAACATTCCGCCGTAGGTGTAAGAATATTCGCCCTGTAGTGTTGCCTCTCGAATATTCCGCAGTGTTGCCGTGAGCAATAAATCCAGCAGAGTGATGGCGCGGTTTTTGTTGGGCGACATTTTTTCCCGCGCTAGCGGCGCATATATCACCGGCCGGGCCGCGCGGCCTGTTTGCGCGGTGACTTATGCCAGCCAGTTTTAAACTCTATACGGTGTTCCGTTTATAAATATTTGGCATTATTACACAATATATTAGCATTATTTTAGGTAGCTTACCTTCTAGGATCAATTATTATTCTCTAAGTGGTACTGGTGTCTAGCTCCTAGTACTCGTATAGGATTACACATACATATACACACATACATAATATACTTGGAAGAATCTCTGCGAGCTCAACCCTGAGCCTGGTTGCTATGCGTAGAATGTCCTTCTCAACACACACGCACACCTACACACACAGTCACACTCACACACACACACACACACACATATATACACATATACACACACATATATATATATAATGTATGTGTATGTATGTATATGTGTATATACGCGCACCAATATACGCTCTGACACAATATGTACAATAAAATTCACACACGTACTACACACTTAACACGCATGTATTGTACATACATTCTCACTAGCACACCAGAAGAGACCTAGCTCCCACAAACTCAGGGTATCCTACTGTCTGAGCTAGGGTCACAAATCAGTTATTTTAATTTATCTTGTGCTATAATTATTATGCTTTTGTATTTTACTCATTTATTAGTTGTCAAACTTAAATTAATAAATATGAAATTGTTGATGGTTTGATTGAATTAAATCATAAATAATATTATTCTAATTAGATAATAAAATAACAATAAGTTCAATTTTTGGTACTAAAATAAATAGATTATTAAAAATTATTATTATACAATATGTGCTTCTAGTAATCTATTTGGGAAGTTTTCCCTTTGCTCTACCTATTCGACCAAAATGTAACGAACAGATAAGCTCCTGAAGGTTTACTTTTATTCAATGTTAAATGATATTTGTAAAGCCATATAAAATTCCTATGGTAAACTTCTTTTGATACTTGCCAAAATGTTATTTCCCATCTGTCAAGATCAAGAACCTCAGTCCCGGAACCAGCGATGCGCAAACGCTTACAAACTCACAGATACGAGCTAAAAAGATCAAACTCAAACATGATTGTGTACCAACAATGGGCCTCCCTTGAAATCCAGTCGCAGCAACCGCAAATAAAACCGACTTATTAAGTGAGGCCTATCGTCGCAGACCGGGACCGTTTTATAGGTACTTTTATCCGATGTCCATTCTTCTGAAATGCGATTAAAATTGAATAGGTCCATATGTCGGTGGCGCGGCGGCCGCTGCGACTTGCGTCACAATCACACGGGCCGATGCATTTTCAATTTGCCGCGAGATAAGCGCGACTTTTGGACGACTTTTTCTGCGGAATGGCGGAATTGATCCAGTGACTTATGGCGGGCGTGGCGTAAGACGAAGTAATTGGATGGTCAATTGATTTACTTTCCAATTTGGGTGACTTTACCAGGACAGTGAGCGCGAGAATGGGTGTCCGGTGGACGCACTTGGATTCGTATTTTATGCCGACGTGCATGAATTTTTATGAGGATGTTTCTGTTTGAATTCAAAATGGTTTTATTGCATGTGAGTGAGGTATCTCGCAACTAATGTTAAATGATAAAATAACAAATATTTACCACAAGCAAAAATAATTACCTAAATTAAGAACGTTTTTTAACTGAAGATATTACATACCTGTTCACAGACTGAACTAACAGACCAATTTAAAATGCACATCCTTTTAAATCGATATTATTATTTTTCTGTGATATTTATGTGGCTTTGGATGGATAGATAATAAAATATACAAAATAATATCAATATTGATAATTTATTCACAATTTCATTTAAAATACACAACTTCACAATGTTTTGTTTTTAAAACTAAAATTTTAGGTACGGGATATCGTTTACAGGCCGTTTTGCAGTGACATCTATAACATAACTGATCTTACAAATGAATTAGTTAATTTTCTATCATGTTTCATATACTTACATTTTATTTACATTTTGGGATCAGTGATGATGTTTGTGAATACAGTAAGTCTACTAGTGCTCTCATATGCAAAGTATGAAATATTTTCTAAAGGAGAATGGGCAAAAATACATGGACGTTGGTCCAAATGCCCCCAAGGTTACCATTGTTGCCAATCGATATATTGTAGGGCTTATAGATGTCTGCTTGTATAATATCATTAAATTCGAACAACTGTCACCGAGGTATTCTGTGTTACACTTATTTCGCAAAACCTGGTAAAACTTATTATTTTCTTACATACTCGTAGCATTTATTTTGTGTTATGTTTTTGGTACCGTGACTTAAAAACAATGTTTTATCAGAAAAGGGTTAGTAAATTACAGGATTTTATGAAAACATTATTGATCATATTTTACTAACCATGAAAATAAAATATATCGCAATCTGTAGGTTGTATATTAATGGTCTCGTACATAATTTTTTTGTATTTAAAAAAGTCTATTAAATACTCCACGTGTCAACCCTAAGGGCAGTTTTTTTGTTTTTCGACCCGATTTGCCCATTGTCCTTTGAAAGTAATAGTAAAAGCTGGTAAAATAATGTATAAATATGATTGCACATTATATTTTATAAATTTTTAAGAGTCTTGAAACTGTAGAAATATCTAATGTCTAGTGAGTTGATAAATAGGCTTTTAAGACAGACATATCCACAAGCATCTTCCCTTTTAATTTTATGGCCACTCATTATCCTTATTTTTTTAATTGTATAGCATAGATAAATGTAACTGATACACAATTTATATATATTACTAAAGTTTCAAATTTCATGTTATTTTATTAGACAATGTTGCGACCTGCTATTTCTTCAAACAAAATACTCCATCTACTGATATCCACAAGTCAGTTCTGAAATAACTTAACTATTCAATCTGTTATTTACAATTGTTCTTCATATATCCTAGTACATAAATTACTATTGCAGTTCATTAACAACTAGAAATAAAATGTACAAAACTCTGTATTTGCCTCGACGCATCACAATTCCTATAGCGTATAAATCAAAATTTTAAATAATTATAAAAAAACTTTATACAGAAACGAAAAAATAATTATATACAAAATACACAAAATTGTTTTTGAACTAAGTATTGATAACTAAGCCGTCAACCGGTCATCAGCTAACATTATAATACTGTACAATTTCGCTAGTTTATGTAAAACACTCTTAAATTTAATACTTGTAGGAAAACGATCACGGAATATCAAAGTCTTTTATTGGGAACTTTCACTGGGACACGTCAATAGATATGTTCAATGTAAACTGTTTGTTTGTATATTCGTACAAACATCAATTCTGTTGCACAGTCTTTTTGAAATTTCCGATTAGTTTTATAGGTTTGAACGAACTATATCACTGATAACTATTAGGTCTCGTACTCATTTTTTAAAGTCGGTGCTGATAGATCAGAGCGTAGAACCGTCTTATCGCTCAGAAGGGTAGTTTCCAGCCATGTTTTGTCCTTCAGGACGGGCCGTGGGATTCCACGTCGAAGTAAAAATGCTTATCCATTTAGGGAACTCTTGGGTGCGTTTGACTTATCACGTATACTCACTCCTCCAGCCAGTCTGTAAAGAGGAAACAAAGTATTGTAAGGTGCAAGTATTAGGGTAAAGGCAAGTATTGTAAGATTTGTAAGGCTTTAATATTTTGCTCTATCTGGAACAAATCGCTATCAAGCTCTGTCAAAAATTATTTAGTAGTAATCAGAGCTTAGTGGAGATATACTACAACACTAGCACACACATTTTCGTATCTATTATAACATTAGTGGGAGTGGAACCGATTTACTTGTCAACGATACCCCGATCGATACAGTTTACCAACGATGTTTTTTCATTCCGGCTTTCCATTTTTATAGAAGATGCATTTTATAGATAGTAATTACATTTACATAAACAGATGCACACTCATTATACTTTACATTTACACATTACATTTTTACATGTACGTAAAAATCTAAACTTAGTAGTTATGTACATTGTGTACATGTAGTGGCCGCTATGGGCTGTATGAGGTCCGAGTCTTAGGCCGTCTCTGTATAGAATATAATCTTTGTGGGTGGATACACCACACCGTGAGTACTTACCATAGAATTAAGCTGCGCTAGATGGTGGTGGTGGTAAGGATTGTGCGAGGTCGGGGGAGGGGCGAAGCCTTGGTGCGGTGCGCCGTACCAGTGAGACATGTGCGCCGCCGCCGGGTGCACCAGCCCCACTTGGTGCTGACCTGGTGAACAACACACATTTTCTTATAAGCGGGTAGGACTTACTGAAGAGATACACTTTTCAAATACCAGGTTTTAGTTCTACCTGAACAAACTTTGCATTCTGTATTAATTTGTTCTGTAGATAGTACGAGTAAGTAGAGAACGTTATATGTAGAAATTTTAGTAAAGATTGCAAAGTTTGGTATTTTTTCAATGATTCACGAAATTTTACTTAGTAAGTAAGTAAATACATAGATGTTTAAATCCAAAAAAAACCTGTGGCAATAAGATATTCGAATGACTAGTAAGCCAGTTCTCCTCCCAGGATAGGTGTGCTCACTATTTTTGACCACATCTTCAAACCTAGCCAGTTGAGAATTAAAAAAGTTAAACAATGCGCAGACGTTTGATCAGTCGTAATACAATCCGGCTAGGCGCTAAGTCACCGTAATACAATCCAGCTGACAAGAAAAAACAAAAAAAAAGCAACGCTGCGCTGTTGTTAAAGGCATTTTATGTAATACGGCGAATTCTACAATCCGGCTGTGACATTTTTATATGAAGCCTCTACAGCTCTACATTTTGATAGTTTCTCTAAAAGGATGTTTGACGCTTTTGATATATTGTAAGCTGAGTTATAAATATGGAGATGGGTTTTGGGCATTATAATCCAACCTCTGGTTGTTCAGCTTACATAACCATCGTCATCAGTCCACTTGTGAATATAGTATATAGAATATAATTTATGATACAGACGGCTGGTACAGGCATGAGCGGCTGCTACGTCTAAAGCTAACTTACCGAAGTCCATAGCCGAAGGGAAGGCGGACCCGCCGAAGCCTTTAGACGCGTCTCCCAAAGGTTTGATCATGTCGCCCATAACGCCGCCCAGCGCCAGCGCGCACGCGCCGCCGCCGCCCATGCCCATACCGCCCTTCTTCTTCTTACTTTTGCTGCTGAGCTTTCGGTTCCGCGTCTGGATGCCTTCCTTCTTCATTGTTAGCGGCCGGTTTACCTGATGACAAGGAGAGCGCCTGTTAGTATTGGAAATATATAAATGTGTACCTGGATTAACCTGGATCTGGACAGGGTGTTTCACACATATGTGGCAAACAAACTTTTAGAACATAGTTGGCCTAATTGGTGAAAAAGTTTTGCAGTAATTCGTCAAAAAAGCCAGTCACGTGATCCATTTTCAATGCTAATAAAAAAATCGTATTTTTAAAAGTTGTCACTTTGATGACTAAATCAACATGAGGTATTGCTAGGCCCGCGTGAGAAGATAAAGTAAATATAAGAAGGTAGAGTACATCTGGCACGATATGGCTCTTAACTAAGGATTACATTCTAGGTTTGATCAAATCAAGATGTAGGCAAGCCTACTCCATAGTTAACGAACCGGCAAGGCGAGATGATGCTAGAACGCAAGCCTTTTATAATTTAATCATCATCTAATTAAAAATGTAAATAAAATAGGCCATTCAAAACGTTCTAAAAGATTATTTTGATCGTACAAGCAGTGGCGATGTGTAGGTCACCACGACCGACTGTATTATCATAAAAATGTATGTAATTAATGTTTTCATTTCATTTCGCAATATAACCTAATAACAGAGTAGTAAGTGGTAATTGAGCAAAGTCTAGGCATCCTATATTTCAAGTACACTCACGTACCAACAAAATTGGCCGTCTCGAACGCGCATGCGGCACGTATACTTAATTGAAACATCACAATATGCCGTACGTTAATAAATCGTAATCGTACTATGTTGAATCACACAATTTTTGCTTATTCAGTTTTATTGCTCTGACACGACATTTTAGCGGTATGAAAAAACGTATGTGGCACCAATTTTGAATGCTAACTAGGGACATAAAGGCTCGCCGAAACCATAAACTGGTATCACAATAGTGTTGTGCGAATGTTCAACTGTTCTGTTACCGGCAGGCAGAGCGCACGGTGCATCCTAATCAGTGCACCGATGCACTTCCAACTGATATTTCGCTTGGTGGGAATCGAAGGTTGCGACACCTTCGGCCGAAGAACCCGACGCTTTCCTCCTACGAAGAATCAAGAAGATATTACCATAATTGATGAGAATTTACATGATCCGCAGGCGTTAGTCCACGTCCATCATTCACTATCCTCTTTGCATTACTTGTGCTTTGTAATTTCGCAGTGTTTACGCTGGTCTTACTTACTAAGCGAGAATTAATTACGTGCGCGTACACTAACGTTCAATATTCATGTGTCTAGTGTTTTAAAGTCTTCTGACATACCAGATTGAGGTTTACAAATTGGCCTACTGTAAAGATCCGTATCTCGTACGTATTTAGCGTAAAACATTAATATAAAAGTTAATTTGGGAAGGGTAAACTAATTTAATGCCGGCAATTTCTCTGCCAAATTCTCGGGTCAAGTATCTCGGTCAGTCTTGCATCGTGGTGCTTCTAAGAAGCGTGCGTCACGAAGACGGACGGACGGACAGACAATGAGTTATTCATCGCGTTCCATGGAACTTGGCGGCAGCGGCATGTGGGCCCTAAACGCACGATTGCGCTGCGCTCGCGCCGCCGCGGTGCAGCGCATGACCTGGTCTCGTTTGTTTCGTTTTTGGACAACGCAATTGGTGTTGTTTGAATTAAAACAGAAGTGACACAGCAAACATGATGCAAGATTTTTTTTAAAGTAAAGGAAGTTCTTGGAAATTCATCTTTTTGTGGTTCAGTATCAGAATTTTAAAGACATGCTTATGCTCATTCCGTTTCTGCGTAAGTAATACCTAAAATTACTAAGAAAACTATCTAGGTACTGTAGATTGTGACAAAAATAGCTTCTCCATTTAGGTTAATGAATGATCAGACTGGTGCACAGACTGTAAAATTAGCGCAAATTCCTAGTGTGTACTGTTCAGAACAGCAGCCATTATTGTTAAGTCTTCATTAATCTGTTGCAAGTGCGCTGCATCGGCGGTGCGTGCCAATTCCCATCCTAATGCGTTCCTGCGAAGCGCCCACACACGAGACGGCGCATACCGCGCCGACGACGCGCCGACACCCCAATTGAACCAATATAAAATGCATTAACATCACTATTGCACATGTCGGTACTCCGCAGATTCAACGGAATTAGGTCAATGCGAAAGCCTTAAGATTTTTTGAATTATTCGAGCGTGGTGCGTAAAACGGTCTGCTAGTTTTTATTACTTTGATGACCTATTGTGAATAAGAAGGGAGTTATTCAAATTAAGTTGGTGGTTAGCTAGAGCGGTAATTATACGCGAAGGCTGAAAGGACACTAATGTTTTTCAGTCATAAAATATCGTTATTGGACGACCTCTCTCGGTTTACTTACTTTAAATAGTGATGGAAGACATTTTTTGTAAGCAAAAAGTACCTACAATAAAAAAGATACTAAATGAGTTATCATCATCATTATCAGCCAGAAGACGTCTACTACTGGACGAAGGCCGGGAGCGGTTAATAGGAAGGAGTTGCCATAATCCCCACGCTTGGCAGGCTGCTTGGGGATCGCAGAGTGTTAACACCGTTAACTAAAAGGACGCTGCTGCCCATCCTCCGGTGGTACTGGATGCAGTTTTAGGACATAACCAGGAACGAGTTGTACTGTAGGTATATTTAGAGCTACGAATAGAATAGAAAATATAATTTGAAGATTCATCTCAGTACTTAATTACTTATCCACATTTTATATTAGGAAATAATTCTGATGATGTATGGAGACATACGCAAACGTATTTCGAATAAAAGGGTAAAAATATCATTTGAATATTTAACTATTTAAAATAATGAGTATACTTATAGAAATAGAAAGATTAAGAGTTATCTTCTTCTTTGAAAATATTCTGCTGTGCCTTAAATGTGAAGTGTTTAATAAAACCTCTTTTAAAGAAACCTTAACAATAGCGACTTCAGCTCGGTATGCAAAGCACGCTACTTAGAATATAGCCCGACCATATCAGGCCATACGGAAGACTACATAACCACAGCTACCAACCTAACAAGCTACAGTACACCGTGTGTACCAACATGACAAGACGCCCGCCGTGTTGGCAGAATTGCTTAATAACTGGCTATTATGTCAGGTTAATTACGTCTAGCTACAAGTTTCATGTGTGTATATTACACATCACATGAAGACAATTTACCTTATAATAACGTGTATTTGGCTATAACAATTTGATTCGAGTGTATTTAATTTACATAAATTATCCGACCAAAGTTACATTATCTAATTAAGTTTTATTTAACATTTTACTAATAAGTTCCTATACAGACAAGTATCTTACAAAAGACCTAATTACAGAATAATTCATTTACAACACGGATCAGTATATCAAAGAGCCTCTCAGGTATCCAAAGATACAGGCATACATCGCACATGATTTTCAATACTGTATTAAACAAAAAAAATGCGTTTTTGAGTTATGAATGGAGTCGACTTCTCGATTTTTTTCTCTACAGACTAGTAAAACAATCATATTTACAACTCGTCTACTCACCGAGAAATGGACTCATAAGTCTTTCTAGACTGTTTATCTCTCCCCGCATCCCAAAAAGCCATTCTGTATCATCGTAGCAAACTCAGTTGCCACTCGACTATCATTGGTGCCCGCGTCATGATCCGTCACAACTCAAGATGGCACATCGACCCAAGCAAAACACATACAAAAGCGAATAAGCAAAAGCGTATTAAGTTTGACTTAATACATTCTTGCCTCAAATTCATAATTAGACGGACTAAACTGTCAGATTGAAATGCCACATTTCAATACAATGCTGCCAGTTAAAAACCGTAGTGGTGGATATAGTTAAGTTTTTATCGTTCAAAAGAATTAGCAAATAATGATTGACTGCCATTTAACATTTAAAGTGCTGCCAGAGGAAGTGCAGATATAAAACGGGAAACCATATCGTATTAAAAAGTTATTCTGTAAAATGCTACAGGAAAATGTAACATTATTGTCATGATTTATAACCTTGAAAAGATCAAATCGTGCATAAGTCAGGAACTTCACCTTTTACAAAGACTAATTTGAAAATATCGAAGTAGTTCACTGCTGTGATATTATAAATTTTATGTTAACATAAGTACATAAGTTAATTATTTTTATTAAAATAATAAGTTTCATTACATAAGTTAACAAACTTAATATTTTTATCCCAGCTCTATTAAATTTTTACCAAAAAGTAGCAACACTCGAAATGTCAGTGTCCGTCTAAATTTGAATTCGATTATATAGGAACTATCGGAAATGTGCCGGAAACTATCGGAACACTAGGCCACTAGTGTATGGGAAATGTCCTTGGCCTTTAGACAAATCTAACGACACCCATATAAAAACTTATCAACCAACTAAGCAAAAAAAAAGCCCCGCGAATAGACAGGCGGATAAAAACCTTACTCTTGATTATTTGTATTCTCAGCAGAATTTACTTCAATGCCAGTTTAATTTACCTTATCTACGTTTGAAAGGTGCATGTGTTATATAAGAATTAAAATGTTGAGTTGACCTAAAATCTAAAGACGCTTTTATATATTATAGCAAATATGAATAATTTCAAGGTACCAGAGTTCTCGTAGATTTCCTACTGCATTACCATTCGCCTCACGTCATATAGTTTTTCCGCTGCTCCACATGTAGTAGGTACAGTCACATCCATAAAGCAGAACGGGCATACGGCAATGAGCCGCTTTCCGGACTACTTCTGAACAAAACTCGCCTTTTGCATGCAACATGCTGCAGGTAGATAGGTACAATCATTGCAAAAAGATCTTCAGTGATATGTATGTCTATTACAACAATTACATATTTTTTTTAAATACAATTAATCCGCAATAAATTTCATCATTATAAACTCAACGCATTTCAAAGTCTTTATACAAGATAATTTAAAGATTATTATGAGAATAATCTCTGATTATAGCTCTTACATATTAACATACCTTTAAAAACATACCTAGCTATAGCTAAAAGTTACGCAATTATTCAAAAATATTCCATATCTTAACTAGTAGCTTCAACAAAGCAAGAAAACGGTAATTTTAATTTATTCAGGAAGACGCTGTTATAAAACAAGGTGTCATGCCATATGTACCTACCCTTTACATGGCAATAAGTTCCTTGGCGTGCGAGCGCCGCATTTGCATTGTGCACCCGCCCTTATGAATCGCACAGGGTATACGAATAGGAAATCTCCAATTTATACTCTGCAATTTAGCCAGTGGTTTTACAAGCGGTTTTACTACTCTGTGGCGGCTATGTGTTTTGATTAGATCTAGAACTATTTTCCGTTTGTCTGGTCTACGAGTCACTAAGTCCGTGAATTTTTAACCTACCTTTAAATTTACAGGAAGGCAAAATAATAAAAAAATTGTATTTCAATATTTTAGATAGTCTATTCACTTACTAGGCTTTCGCTATTTGTAAACAAAGCTAAGTAAATTCCAACGACCTTCAAACTAAGTATGCCATAAACTAGCTACTCTGGTCTATTCGACTGCAGCAGCTTTAATGCATGCTGACATGCATTTGCCTGCTGCTCCGCTAACCGCTATTGTTTCTATTTATAAATAGGCATTAAAATTCGTTTAGTTACGCAAATTGCATTGCTGAATTTCCATTATGTAACTTAATGTTAATTGGAATAACAATTAGATTCTCTTGAGAATGTGAACTATAAAGTTTTAAGCCCGTCGATGTAACAGACCTTGTCTTAGACTATAAAAATTAAAATTAAACACGCAAATGTCCATAAATTCACATTGCACCTACATACCACTTAGCGGAATAAGTCTAGGGAGCTTATTTGCATGCAATTGTTCATTAGTGTTTATTACATCGACGTTGCATAAAAAATGCTCGTGGGATTATAAAAAACGGAAAAAGGTATCAAAATAACTATTTCCGTTTTTTATTCTACTATGAGTAAACACTACTAAAATTTGCGATCGAAGAAAATTTAAGTATAAAATTATTTTAAAGCATGGTCTCTTCCAATTTTTTGCCTCTACCCTTAACCTGGGGTTAAGGTTGTTGACGAAATCAGTCAGTTATTGTTCAGGTCTTTGAATTTTATCTAGCTCAATGGTTTCGTTTACTATGCATCCTGTTTAAGTGCATCTTTTTCCTAATAGATCTGTTCAGCAATTATAAAAGCCAAACCAAAATGGTTTAGTTTAGCCATTACTGTTTCCAGCAAAAATGATCATGGTATACGGAGTATCAATTACTAGGTACAACCTAGGTCACGACTTTTCATATTTTCACAACTCGTTTGCAAAATCATCTACCTTAATCATATGTCTACCTTAGTCCACTGTGTATAGAATTTTTCTAATGCACGCCACTCAGGCCGAAGTTAGGCTTTTCTCTTTTGTTTCGCTTCGCCTCTCGTTTGGGAAACATAATATACTTTCCGAATATCGTATCTATAACATTATTTGAATAATATATGCATATACATACATATAGCAAAGTAATTAAATTATATTCTTTTTTTTTCAGTACTTTATTGTACTGAAAATATGTTAAAGAAGCAATATAGTTATAATACTTGAAACAGGATGGGAACGTTCATATTGCGTTCATGTGCGTGCAAATAATTACGTTACGTTTCTAGGACGGAGAGTGCACAAATTATAACACTATCTGCACATCTTTCATACAAATACTGCCATAAAACCACTCAAATGGGAAAATAACAGGCTCAGTGTACAATGCCATGGAAAATGCGGCGAGGCCTGCAACTGCTATTTTTCCGACCGCCAGAGAAAGCTTTGTGGCGTTAATTGGTAGAAAACAGCAAAAAGTCATAGTCATTAGTAATTGATGTGTCTTAATGACAAACATAATATAACTGAGCTGACCCAGAGGGAAATCTTTCCTGCGAAGAACTGACCCTATATAATTGAAAATAAATTGTTTATCAGCTATCAAATGGGGCCCATGAGGTCCAAGCTAGCTATCAATCGCTTTATTTTTATTTCTGGTAAGTATTTCTGGGTAATATTATAGTAATAAGAAGATCTGTGTCCCCAAGCCGCCTGCCAAGCGTGGGGATTATGGCAACCCCTCCCTATAAAGTGGGAGGCCTTCGTCCAGCAGTGTACGTCTCCTGGCTTGAATGAAGGAGATCTGTGGGTTTGGCGGTTCGCTGTCGTAACAAAGAAAGAAAGAGAGAGAGAGCATAATTTGGGTTATTTTACTTTGGGTAATCCGCGATAATCGTATTCGTGCGTTTTTTAATCTCAATTCGACAATAAAACAGAATTATATTTACAGCTATTAAATGTTCAGTAAGCAAAACTGCAATTAAAATCACACTAATGGTGTGTAAGTATGTTTGTTACCTCTTCACGCCAAAACGGGGGAACGGATTTGGATGAAACTCGAAATGTAGATAGCTTATTTCCCATAACATATATCTTTAGGCTACTTTTCATCATCATTATCATCACGCGGGTGAAACCGTCAAGCGCAGTATAGTCTTCAAATAAAAATCAATTTAATTCGTTTCAACTTTAACTATAGACGCGGAAATATACACTTATTGTAGAAACGAAAACTGCCAAAGGATTTTATTATGCTACACATAATGTTACTAGTATCTAGTGTTTAATTCAATTCAAGAAGTAACGGAAACTCGTCATGTTTCTATTAATTAATCAATAAAATTGATACCGATCTACTGAATCAGACAAGGTTCTGACTACTAAATCAATCAAGGAAATTAGCAACCAATTACACGTTAAATATGCAGCCATTATGGAGTAAAAACTGTAATTGCTCTATTGAAATTGATCGCTACCACGTACACACACATTATATGCGTTTAGGTTTTTTGTCTTCCGATAGTCAATAATTGAACACTTATTTTTTCATTAAATAATCACTTGATTGACATCTAAAGCTGTATGTAGTTAACACGTTTTTCTGCTTCCTAATGACATTTTCACACTTTGTTATCACGTTTGACCATTTTTACCCGACTGCAAAAAGGCATGTAATGTTTTCAATGTAATGTTTGTGCTGTTGTTTGTATGTGTGTGTGTTTCTTTATTCCACCATTATATAAATAAAATAAATAAATATTGGTAGTAATTTTTCTCTAGCGCCATCTAGCCCCAAACTAAGCAAAGCTTGTACAATGGAAATTAGACTATTACATTACTTCTAGACGCCTGCACAGATTTTGATATATGGGGTATCGTTTTCCTTACATCATTCCAAGTGACCTTGGCTATACATTTTTGGCAGGGCTGTGTTTTTTTAGTTTTAGTTCGTTGTCTTGTTATCGAGCGAAATAAGCCACGTTCAAGTCCAAGTCGTATCGACCCTAATAGTAGTAGAGGCTCAGATGACCACTAAAGACTTGCCCAGTCTAGAGATGGTATAGACCTTTACATCTAGGTTCGTAACTAACTATCTGAACCATCAAATTGTCAGATCGCTTCATAGATTATATTATATATTTGGGATATTACGGCTTAAGAGCATAATAATGTACATAAAACATAATCTATATGTTAATAATTTATAAGCTAGTGGTTTCTGGATAGTTGATGCATCTTATCATGGTCTCAAAGTCTTTTATCCTTGTCAAACATCATGGGCCTTACTTTAAAACACAAGTAAACTTTAAAGTTAAGCAATGTTAGTTAGTATTACGTACCCAGCTAATTATTTTGCTATGGTCAACGACAAATGTGAAAATGACAATTGTAAAACTTGAAATTGTTAAGAAACCTTGCGTTGGAAAATTAATTTACGTAAAATGTTGACAGAATTACTTTGACTGTTGTGTATTAAAATATGTAATATGCAGCCTTAATAATTAATATCATAATAAAAAAAAACAATCTCGTAATGAGATTATGCTGCAGATTAAAACGTGCTGTAATGATTTCATATTTTTCATAAGCCTTGACATTTAGTCAATAATTAAGATATAAACTTAATGATTTACGCCTGTGCGTATAATAAGTATTTTTATTTAATAATACTATTAATAAAAATTAATTCAAAAAATATAAAAAAAAAGTCTGAGAAAAACATAAAACTTATGTAAACATCTTGAGGTCTATACCCAGGTGAGGTACCAGGACGTATCTATATTCTGAGGTTTAATGTTTGCCTTTAAAAATTTGGAGCCTCATAAAGTTTTTGCCTAGCTACTGGCAAGCTTACTTAAATAGGCACAAAACCAGTGGTATACATAAACATTTATGTTTTATCAACACGGCAACAAGATAATATACTGCTGCTGCTGTAGTAGTGTCGGAGATATTTTAGTTTTCCCGCATTTTCCGAAGGAAAAGTATCCTATGTCAAGTAAGTAGTTACTATTTAGTCAAAATCAGTTTTTATGACTTCATAGTTTTTAGTCGATAAAATAACATATAATATACATAAATATATCATTTAGGGACTGAAGGACTTCCGAATTTATAGTGTATGGCTAGGCTATACTCCGCGAGTGGCATTTACCACTGAGTGCTATCGTGGGTTGGATGGCTCAAAATTTTTCGGTCTTGATAGTTTTTCCAGCCACTGTCAAACCGAGTTGGAGACATTCGAGCATATAGAGTCATTATAACTATTCAGGGCTATCGCCTTATACTTTAAAATTAGAGTTTGCCATTCAGCCTATCATGGTATAATGATAACGATATATTGTATGCTTAGGACTATAAATGTCACCATAGTAACTAAGTTTTAGACGTTGCGGTGTTTTGGCGGGAGCACGGAAAAATCATGTCGTTGCATTTTTTTTAACTTCTGTTTTTTCGCGAATTAATGAATCAAAATGGTGGTGTTTTATTCATTAAATTAAATTCATGTATTGCAGGTAACAAGACCCATATCAAAATTACAATTAACATGTCTAGAAATACAATAAAAATATATGATGATATACTTAAATGTCAAAATAAAATAAAAATGCGAAATTAGAATAATAATAATATCAAATTATTATTTTTATAAATAAAGTCAGTCAAAACAATATTTAGTAAATTATTAACAATAGTCACAGACGTCATTTTCATTGAGTGTTGAATTACATGCACGAGTGTGGGCATAGCAAGTGATATAATGTGGTGAATCATGTCTTTTCGTGTTGTTTTCAAAACTCCGTAGAAGCTCATAGTAAAGTCGCCACAACTTTACTAGGGCATGTCTTTGACTCGACTATGACTAATTTCGCGGGACTAACTGTGATTTCATGACATATTTGACTTATTATGCTATTAAAACTTGACAATTCATAAGCCTTGACACTGGCAATGCACAACGTGCGATGCCAATAAATAAGAGAGAAAAAAACGACGTTGCTAATCTGTGGTCAACGTTGCTGGTGCACCAGCTACCTAGTTTTTTATTAATACTACTTCAACATTATATTTTGCTGTGTACTGTTTGTTGACTCTTAAATATATAAATAATTTAAAAAAAAACAATATCTAAAATATCTATAAGACTGTCTATCTACATAATACGAGAGTACATTACGTTACACCAGGTGGGATCTTTTATAAACATTTATGCGAATGACGAGCTCACATGTCATTTATTTTCTCTAGTTATACTAATACTTCACCACCCACTGTCTTTTGACACAAATTATTAACTATTAATCTATTGAATAGTGAAAGTATTTCCGATAACAGTATTTTGATGACGAGTAAGTATTTCAACAATCTATTTGTGACACTCTGTTTTGTTTTGGGGCAAAGTTTAGCAAAGCTACTATTCTCGTCATTTTCTAACTAATTAAACACAAAAACTAGAGAGAGGTAGGTTCAAGTACTTACTGCATGTAAATAAAGATTGGTCTCCTAAAAATGTAATCAGTACGTAGTTAGTTTTAATCAGTTAGCATCCTTTTAAGGGCATATTCTATACATCAAAACAACTAAGGGGCCAACAAAGAAATCGCAAAAAAAACAGCTGTTCCATACATTGTGCCCAAGGTCGATGAACTTTCGCGATTACAATGTTGGCCCCATAGCACAAAATAGATAGGCACAGAAGTCAATCACATGTATGTACTTCACTTTTCATACCTACTCTCGGCGGTCGGGCTAGGGTTGTCAACTTTGGCGGCGGCGGCGTGGCGGCTGCCAGCTCACCGACCAGTCCTATCATAACTGTTTATAATGAGGATGATGGGCGTATTTTTTTATCATCCTTAAGTAAATACAAACAAACATGCATACATATAGACTGCTAAAACCATAACCTTACATTATGGCTTAGTCGGGTAAAAAAATATCATCAGACATCAGGATTTTTCAGTCCTGGTGTCTCTCCAGGCCGGGGAGAATAAGAACTTACTTTTTAAATAATATTTTGAGTACTTCTGTACCCCCCTGTCAAGCATTAAATTGAATGAAACTATAAAAATAAGTCAAATGTCAAGAAAAACGTACCTACTTACTACCTAAATATTCACTTTTGTCTCGTCATCATCAGCATTTCAGCCATAAGACATCCACTGGTGGACTGGTGATGCTTCCAACCGGTTCTTTCAGAGATTGATGGAGGAGGCCTATGTGTGATTCACAAAAGATTTGGTTTTTTTGAATTTTTTTGTGTATTCATAAAAGTGAATATTTAGGTACTAAGTAGGTACGTTTTTCTTGACATTTAAATTATTTTTATGGTTTCATTCAATGTAATGCTTGATAGGAGTACACAAAATATTATTTTAAAAGTAAGTTCTTATATCTCCCCGGCCTGGGGGAGACACTAGGACTGAAAAGTTAGTTAGATATTTGATTTGCAAATTATTCATATTGATGGTCATTAACTAGCCTTAGTAACAAAGAATTGCTTATCTAGAGCATAAATATAACATTAATACTCTATGGTACTTGCGTAAGTATATAATCGATGGTTATCTCTATTATTTTACATACAAGAAAATCAGGTTATTCGATATCACCAAGACGTTACTGCGTTGTAAGATTAACATAATTTTAATACAAAAGTTTAGTCATTGTTTTTAAATAAGACCATGTCATGGCATCTTTATACAAAAATGCAATAATTTATCGTAACCTAAAAAAACATAAAAATAAGCTTTAGTCTGTTTTTCTCACATACATTACCTATAGATGGCTACACTCAATGGCTCTAAGTTTCAGACATTTTACTAATAAAAAATTATAAAGATGTTTCAGCCAGTGTTTTGCAAGTTACAAATTAATATCAACAGCAATCTTACCACAGAAAAAAAACATGAACACCTTGTCATGTAAATGTAAATACATACAACCTAAAAATATCATTTGTTTAAATCGCAATATGGAAAGTTAAAATTGCAAATAAAACAATTTAGATCTCAAAATAAACAAGTCAGCACTCAATTGTGCGCAGCGACATGAGTCGGTGGCGACGGGGTGGCCACACACCGGCCCTCTACCCAGAATTAGTAAAATATTTTACGTATGATGACTAAATTAGTTGCCCCGCTTGAATCATTTAAACTGTTGTGACAAAGATCAGATATTATCGTTTGAGTGCCTTTATATTTCTGTAGCTAAAAGGGACCTAATAAAACAATAAGGAAATAACTCCGAGTGTGTCTATTTGCAAAAGTAAGCCTGCTTAAGAGTCCTTAAAAAAGATTAAAACTCAAAAACTTTTAACTATAATTGCAATTATTTATTTTCAGAAATAAACAAATATTATTCAACTGCAACAGCATCTGTCATTGCTCATAATAAATTATTATATCAACGAAGTTACGCTGCACTGAAAATGATTTACATCAGTGAAAGTCAACTGACTATTACGAAAAGGGTTTTAAACTATACCCCTGATAATATAGCTATTTTAATATAAGTGGTTCAGTACACAACGCGCTTCATCAAGGTAAAACAATACTATTGATCTATCACTTTCAGAACACTCACACTCACTCACTCACTCACTCACTCACGTTCACTTCACTTTGCTAAATCCTAGATAGTGACAGCGTGAAAAAATGTTTCTCGACATTTTTCAGAATGTTACTTTGACGGACAGATTAACAACCAGTAGCTACGCCTTGATAAAACGTCTGGTAAATTGCATAATAATTTGCCAAAATTAATCAAACTAATTCTCTCTATTGATGCTTCTAGACATAAATTATCCGTCCATTGTAGGCGACAACGCTACAAAAGATTATTGTGGTATTATATTACCATAAACTTTACAGATAACAAAATTGTACAAACATAAATGTAGACATATGCAAGTTTGGATAAACGAGTTTTCCCACAAGATCTGACATAATCAATGTGATCGAAATCATGTGCACAGCAGGAGGTTTGCCTGGTGGACAAATTTATATAAGAAATATTCAATAATCTAATACAAACCTTACATCGTTGAATACTTATATGTTAAGAGCCAAAATAACTTGTTCTAGTTGGCAATAAATTAACTATAATATTTTTATGACGTCCGAAATAGCCATCTTGTTTTCAAAAACCTACAAATCCGTTTAATTGGGTATAATTTGTCAATAAACGTCAGCAATTTAATAGTTTTACAAATGTAGTCTCATGCAATACGCAGGTTAATTAGTGAACGAAATGTATGTGTCGTATTCAACAATCGTTTGTAGGTCAACAACAATTTATCACCATTATGTTTTAGATCTTTCCCTAGTCCACTGCTGGGTGTAATATTGTTTCTTAGCAACGCAGCGCCGGTACGCAGTATAAAGGGTTACGCGTGTCGGAATTACTAAGCCAGAGGAGCTCGTACTTATTTTTGAAAATAACTTTTACTACGAGGCCACCCCTGTACTAGCAAAAAACAGTTCTTCCATAGAAAAATATCATTTAGCATCGAAAAAATGTATGGAACAGTTGATTTATTTTACCCGAAGGCTAAAAAAATATCAAGGTTGGTTGTTGAAAAACTTTTGATAGGAGGCCACTATAATAAAAGTGTTTGTGACTTTCTTTCGACTTAGTACCCTTCCACGTAACCCTCCTGTATTTTGCCTTGGTCGCCACCGTGTCGTCTGTGTCTCTTCATCTCTTGCATTTGTCATTTTCCTAGAATTACCTACGCATACAATCATAATTTGTGATAATTACACGCAATAGATAATTTTACATAAAAAGGTATTTATAAGGAACCCTAAAATTACTAAATTCGTCGCGACTAGTTGTCGCGACTGTAAAAAAGTGCCTTTCGCTAACGGGTGAGTTGAAAGGCGGTATCTTCTTTATGTTATTGAATTAGTTCCGCACAGTTACAGCGTTTTTGTAAATTGTGCGTGCGGGCGCCTGAGTAGGGTAGGTTGTTTTACTTCGCGTGAATCAATGCATGGAAAATGAAATTTTCTAATTTAATTATCACTTCTGTGAATGCAGAAGTATTTCTTGTAATACGTACTTAAGCCTTGATTATATTATCAATCGATTAACTGACAGGATCATGGTATACCTTTTGCGGATAAAACCGTGAAGAACATCTTTTTACTGATTTACTGTAATGTATTAATTTTAAAAATTAAGACAACTACCTTCTACTTGCATTGCCAGACTTGGCTCTGTTCAGATTAAACCTCTTCAATTTGCATGCTTTCGCCGCAGTCTGGCGGATTTGTGAGTACGTCATATTCGCCGCTTACTCCTACGTGAGCAACCGAAAGCGACATGTTTAGACATAAATCAGTTTAGGTGACAATGTTAGTTCCGTGTAGGAAAATCGACTGCTGGATATTTGCCGCAACAAACACGACAACGCGACGCAATATGCCGCGAAGACTTACCACGTTTGTCGCTCGCCTAGGACTCACACATTCAGACATCATAATTATTCTTTACGACGTAGCTTTGTGTCGTCGCCGTCAGCCATAAGACGTCCACTTCTAGACGAAGGCCACCCCTTTAATAGAGGGAGTTTTGAGTGTATCGGTTCAATTCAATATTTAATTCCATATTATGTGATTTATATTAATGGAAACTAACTCGTATGACGTACAAAATCATTTGTATCTATTTTTACAATACTTATCTATCAGATAAAACAACTTGATCATTTTGATTTAAAACAAAGATAAGCGACTTGTTTGACTAGTCAAAACATTCTGGTTATGCTAGAGAACTTTGAGACAATTATAATGAAGTTAATACCAGAAAATATTAAGTTATAAAGCGGATTTGCAACAATTAACAGTAAATATAGTTTTTTGTCCACAAAGTTTCTTGAGAATTTTCCAAAAAATCTGGGTTTGTGTTAATTTAACTGTATTCAATCTCATTATTAGCATGTATTAAAATGTTTAAACCGTCTTCATAAGTCAGCATATAGGGGATTATGACAAAAAAACTGTGTTTTCCGCATCAACTCAATATTTCATAATGAGGTACCTACTTATGTGCTTTAACAGCAATGAGTTAAAGATTACGAACGTGAATAGGGATGGGCCTCGCGTGAGTTGTCGATGAACTGATGTCGATGAGCGAGTAGCGGTTACAAGAATGATTAAAATGATTAAAATAAATACGGACCGGTAGTGCAGTCGGCGCTGACAGCTGCTACTTCGGAGATAATTGAAACGACGATTTATACACCCGCCAAATTTATCGACATCGACGATTTATAACGTGGTCACAATGTATTTCACTTATTATTTTAAGGTGCCGTTTTCGTTTTTTATGTGTCGAGAAAATTGTAGAGTTAGTAGTTTAGTTTGGTCAAATGTAAATTAATTATTTAATTTAAATCAGTAATTCCCGAATTAAAAGTCCATTTAAATAATTTTAATTAATTTGTTAGTATGTTTTCAATCAGCAAATCGAAATAAATCGTCACGCCAAAGATGTTCTAACAAAACACTAAACAAATACAGATGTCATTAGGTATTCAAATGTTGATCACAGTCCAACGATACATTACATATCTTAACTCAGTCCGCTAATTGAATTGAATAACATATTATGCAGATGAATGAATCACTTCTAATGAACTAAATCACATATCTTAGATCTTTTTATTACCAATTTTTTTTTCACTGATAATAACATTATAATGAATATGTTATCATTTCCTAACGATTAAAATGTCAAAGAATATTAAAAAGCAATAAAAAGATTGTATCTAAGATGGTGATTTTGTCATTGAATTAATAAGACCGCATTTACAGTATTTACGGCTAGTAAATCCTGTTTCAGAAAAGTTAAACATGAAAAAGAACCATTTTATTAGATTCGTTAAAAAAAACTACTTCGTTATATTAATTAATTTATAAATAAAATTAATATTGAATTTTCGCAATAAATTGTTTCTAAATTAAGAGTCATTAATTCAATAGTGTCGTCGAATATAGGGTACGTGACCATAGTTCCGAAAACACACTTCAAAAACAATTGCGGAATCTGTGGACACATATAAATTTTAATGTTTCGCGCCTGTGGCGTCGAGCCTGGTCCAATTAGAGTGTGGTCCACTTCGCACTAAATCTCTGCTTGCGCCCGATGCTACCACGCTACACTAATTCACGCGAGCCCCCAACGAGTTCGATCGTCGTAACTGTCGAACACAAGTTATACTCCGGTCAAATATGTAATATGTACTATGCCGTATTCTATGACATTTCGACTTCAAATTCTTCAAGTCCAACTTATTGATTTTACTCTTACACTTTTATTTTTGTTAAAACAGGCGTTAACAGTAAAAAAACATTTCCCATATGTAGCGATATAAATTAGCCAAAAGAAAACTATATGACATAATTGTTAAACTGTACCTAAATAGTACGTAATAGATAGTGGGATACATAATAGTTCCAGACAGGTTCCTTCTCATGGTCAAACTGGATTGTCTAACTGATTTGTCGAAAAGGAAAAAAGTTCTTGTGGACAAATTGACTACCTTTTGGAATTTTACAATTGTATCATCAACAGCCGGAAGACGTCCACTGCTGGGCGAAGGCCTCCCCCTTAATAGGGAGGGATTGCCATAATCCCTACGCTTGGCAGGTGGCTTAGGGTACACAGAATGCTCACCACCGTTAACAAAGAAGACGCTGCTGCCCGTCTTCCGGCGGTTTTGGACGCAGTTTTAGGACACATCCAGCTACAATTAATTATTTGTATGTTTACTTAAAATAGTATCTAGGTGATCAACATTTTAACGAAATTGCATTCATCTAATCCTCTTATGATCTACTTGTGCTATAGTCACCGCGTTACTAACTGAGTCGTGCATCAGGGCATAAACGTCAATAGGGATAGTGCGAGTGCGAGCGAGATAGACATAGTGCGAGCGTGCGAGCGAGCCCACAAGTGCGAGCAAGATAGACATAGTGAAATGATTTATGGCCGCACGACTCAGTTGGTAACGCGGTGACTATAATAGAGTAGTGACGCTGTAAATGCATTTGTAATGAAGATCACAATAGTCAAAAATTATCGTTCCAAGAAAGCTCATCCCTAAAATGTGCCGTAAAGTCCGACTTGAAGACGACGGGTTTAATCCGGTTTAATATTACAATAAATTAAACAAACATTATTCTAAGAAAAAAGGTAGCACAAAACTAAGAAACTAGGTAATTCGGTTCTGCTGCTAAGTAGATATAACAAAGGAAAATATTTAAAACTGGATTTAACAAATTAATGTAGGCACTACTTTTTACTACTTTTATTTGATATAATAACAATGACTGTACCCTGAGAATAAATGCAATATGTAGGTACTTATACATATTCGTTAGTTGATGTACCTAATTGAAAGCAGTAGCAGCAGCAGCTGTAGGTACCGAAACGCAAAAACCATTTTAAAAATAGTGTACTATTTTAAATTTGGTAAAAAGGAATTGTTTGTCTTTTCGGCCAGTTCGATATGAACAAGTCAAAAGACAGGCGCGTGCGCACACACCTGCTCCTAAGACCCGATAATTATTCCACCAGTTATTATATAATTATAAGACTTTTTTGGTGCTTTCAATCAAATTACACCTTGGCTGGCCACTTTGTACGAGTGAGATGTCGTATGTTTTTTTTAACCAATTATTATAGTAGACCGGTGTGTGGTAAGGGTGTAAAACGAAATTTTTATCAATTTACTTTTTTTTACTTTTGTTCCCTTTAACTTTAACTTTTTGAGTGTTGGTCGTTGAAAGACCAGAATAAATAGAGGTGTATGCTTACGTTAGTTATACGGACCTTTTGTTGTGTGATAATGTAGGGTTTCTTTTCCTAGCTGGTTATATATGCAGAAAACCAATAATGACTAGAATTCTAATTTCGAATGCAAATAGGTCGGTTTGTCCAGCTACTGGCTAGACATCATAATTTTTAAACAAAAAACACGAGAAATTGCGCTAATTCCAGTGAACTGTCAGTGCGATCACCTAGATGATAAAAACGGTTGAGATTCTAAATTTGAATTCGTGTAAACTGCCTCACATTGCGCTCAAGCGCATCGATGGCAGATAGCCGAGCATAAATAAATAATTAGAAGGAGAAAAGAGGAAGTAGGTGCGCGAGGGGGGCTCGGATAGTTTTGAGATGGTATCGCGGCAACCGCGCTTTGTGTCAAACGTCAGATCTTTATCTGGAAGATGTTTACAGATGTACTGGAGGGGTAACGGCCAAGCCGCTCTCCACTCGATCGAGCAGCATTAACGCTCGGTCTCTCCATTAGTTAATTACCTGTGTGTTTTAAATGTCAGCTACCAATATTCGAAACCGATAAACTAATTGAAATATTATGCCTTCTCATAAATGTTATCAAGGAGTGTATGCCGTCTACGATTTTATGGCATAATAATTAGCGCTTGATTTGTGTAAACAAGGCTGGGAGTCGTAAAACGTAGTTATTCGAGTTATATATGTATATTGATTAAAATTAACTTTAATTTAAATCTTTGTGCCCCGTTGTTTTGTGCGCTATTATACAACGTGTTACAAAATGGTGTGGAAATACTCAAGGGTATGTCTATGTTTGTAATCATCATGATGAACAACTTTTACTTTGTAACACAGAATAGAAAAAAAAACAACTGTTCCATTGATAAAGTTAATTGACCTTGTATGGAACAGTAGGTTTTTTTCTCGTTATCAGGGCTGCTCCCAAAGTAAAATTTGTTCATGATGATGAGTACATGCATACTCTTCAGTATTATTACACCTTTTTTTTACAAGTTCTAGTATATTATAGGTACTATATACGCCGCTGTTTGTTGTCTCAAAGAAATAAATAAATCCACAAAGTGTTATCACTTATTACTTATATATTTTTACGTAGGAAATACAATAAAAATAATTTAAAATATAGAACCCCTATACAGTCATACTAAACCCACAGAAACTTATTGTACTCCTTACATACCTTTACGAATGATACCAACTACCAACTCTTAAATCGCCAAAAATTATCTGTTCCATATATTTTATTGAATGCAAATGTCATTTTTGTATGAAACAGCTGTTTTTTGTAAAAGTAGTGTTCCGTGTTACCCTGTACTGTAGAAGCCATATCTACACTACACATGCATAAATATGGTACCTAGACTGTTCAAAAGGTAAAAGTTAGATACTTGTAGAAGTACCTACCTAAGACCTACAAGTTCCTTCTTACCACCTAAGTATTATTTGCTGTTGTTAGAGTTGAAAAGCAATAAAATTCTAACACAGGAATTTTCATTTATACTATTAAAGTAATTAGTTAAAATTAACTTCATAATAATACTACGGAGGGTTAGAGAGCGAGCTATTTGTGGAGATGCTCGTAGATCACGCTAGATGGCGCTGATAAGGATGGCGGAGCGCCAGATCTGCGATCATCTCGGGCCCGGCGTTTCATCGCCTAATTACAACATTAACGTGAAGCGTCGCCTCGCTAGCCTCACGCGGTCTTATCGCTAACATTCATCTGTTTCAAAACTTTTAATATGAGTTATGTTGTTTTATTTTTAGCTCTAGCTAGATAGTTTAATCCAATTGTGCACCGACGGCAAAATTAAATTATATTAAAGCAATCGTGCAAATATTATTTCTGTTGTATTTTGCAAACGGATATCGCGACTTTCAAGAAATAAACCAAAAAACTTACATCGATGGATATCACAAATAGCGCAGTCTCATGTGACAAAGCTTGCGACAAGCTTGCGACAAAAGCTTGCGACAATAGCAATTGCACAAATCTCCACCCCACTGAAGCTCAATAATTATTGTTTTGTAGAAGGACATAGTCTTATCGGGCGGACGATCGCCCGTTGACGTGCAGCTGCCATTTTCGTTCCTTTTTTAAAAGCCCTCCATAAAATAGAACGTAAATGGAAATTGATTTGGTGTGTCCTTAGTCCTGAGTCCTGACTATGGTGTCTGGCAGCCGCACTCAGAAAGGTTCCTTAAATTAGTCCTAAATGATACTTAACTAAGTAACCTTAAGTGTATTAATTATCGTTTCATCCCAGAGACAGAATTTAAGTGTTCGTTAGTTAATGACAGATTTAAGTATCCGTAAGGCGAGGCAACATCTGAATAACTCTATCGATAGAATATTGATATAGCGTTTGTGTTGCCGCACTACAAAATGTAAATTTCAATTAGTACAAATATACAATAAAACACATCACAATCCTCATTCAATGCATTATTAGGTAACAACTAGTTCTTTTACTATCAGATTTGATTATAAGACAAAGTTAAAGGACTTTTTTGCGTACAAATATAATATATCATTCCACATTTTTCTCTATGGCATTATTTTCAGCCAATGTCAAATTATGTTTTTTTTTTCCTTAGTTATTGGCATCGCACGTTGTGCATTCTGCCAGTGTCAAGTTTATGAATTTCCAAGTTTCTTGTATTAAAATCAAGTCAAACATGTCATTAAATCACAGTCAGTCACACGAAACCAGTCATAGTCGAGTCCAAGTCATGCCCTAGTAAAGTTGTGGCGACTTTACTATGAGCTTCTACGGAGTTTTGAAAACAACACGAAAAGACATGTTTCACCACATTATATCACTTGCCCACACTCGTGCTACATGCACGAGTGTGGGCAATTCAACATGGCATTCAACACTCAATGAATAAAACGCCACCATTATTAATCATTAATTCGCGAAAAAACACAAGTTTTAGAAAATAATAGAATGCAACGACATGATTTTTCCGTGTTCCCGCCAAAACTCCAAATTATGTATTGTCATTGTCATGTCAAACAAGTCTGGCGTAGCCACCCTTTTCTATTCCTGTACACTTCTGAAGTTATTCCTCCGGGGCTTCTTATTTTGATGTGGGTACAATTAATACAACCAATCACTCCAGGAAAATAAGAAATTTCATAAAAAATTAAGGCAATATCACACTTTTTACAGTTTCAGGTGTAAACCTATATCGTGCATGAAATTCTTGGACTGAATATTTTGTAAAGGGATCAGTATAATCTCGTAAATACCGCCTCGGTCCTACGTCCCTTCTTGCATAGTTTACAAACTCAATAAACTCTGACTAAACTGAAATCAGACATTTTTCTAAAAAACAACAACAAAGCAACACAAATTCACCACGAAAACAGAAAGATAACCTCAATCGTAAACATCAAATCTTTCCTTAAATAGTTAAGTAAGGGTTGGGCGCTACTTAAAGTTAAGGGTTGATTAAACTCACTAATGAATCATTAACTGACTCTGAGAGACAACTTTTAGAAATCTTTACTTAGTGATAGTTTAAGTATCCCTTAAACGTCTCTGAGTGCGGCTGTAAGTGAAATAACTCTATCTTTTGTTTTTTCTGTGGATTTTGTAGAAATATCAAATAAACCCTCAACTTTTTTCGATTGCCAGTGTTAATTTAAATAAGATGTGTGAACATAGTGACGAAATACGGAGTAACGTTTTGTTTACAGAAATGCAACCATTTAAATGTACCTACGTTAGAAGTGGGAAGTTATAAAGTTTCTAACTTACTTGTACCTTCATCTGACCATCATATAATATGCTACGAAATACGTTAAGTTAAACATTTAAAGCAACATAATGTACAAAACATTTAGGCAGTTTGTGAATAATTCTCACATTTTCACAAAATTTATTACTAAGTAAATCAGCCAAGGTTCACTCTATAAACAAAAATGGGAGTTTTAATCTCATGAATAAAAACATACTATTTAGCGCTCCACTCGCTACGTCTTCAGGTCTGTATTTACTGGACGAGCAACAATTAACTTTATTTTATCACAAAAAAGAATCAAAATCGCTTATAAACTTCATTGGGTATATTCCCGTTTGTCAATGTAGGGTAGTTCTACGCAAACGCATTTCCGGTCGAACTGTGCCGGGAAAAAGCCATTTAAAACAAAAAAAAGAGAAAAAAATAGTACGCACTTCGCGCCGCTCGGACACTTCCGGTGGGCGCCATTTTTTCTGTATTGCGAACAGATAAAATCTTTCCGGCCTACTGCGCGAACGACCGCTTTATTTCTTTTATTTTGATCGCTTTTGGCAAAATTAGGTTCATTTATTTTGTAGAATAGAAATGCTAACGCTTTTAGATAGAAATATCAGACACATTTAGATTATGATCTTTTAGCTTGTCATAGATTTTTTTAGAAAGTCAACTTGAAATTTTATTTTAGCTATGCCTAACTAGCGGTGAAATGATTTTTATAATCTTTACTAATCCTACTAGTAAGTGTAGTTGCTTGTTTATCCAAGACCGAGCAGTTTAAGGTGGGCTGGCACCTAATAAGCATAAATGTCAATTAAACAATATTTTTTTCTATAATAATTAACTGCGTGTGTAACGTATGAAGTTCCAATACCAGAGATGCCTTATCTATCAAGCACAGAAAATAATCTCAAAATTCAGTTAATGTTAGAAAAGGAACTACGCTCTAGCTTAATTTTCGTAACAATGGATATCACAATTAGTGTAGAGCAACATTTGCATCGCCACAAAATTCAACGGTTGAACTTATGTAAATGGGATAGCTGTTCGATGTTGAATATTCAAATTGATGTCATTATAACATTCGGCCGGCCGTTTGGCCACCAGCCAGTTACCAGCATGGGCGAATATGTAATGTAATGAGTAAATTAAACTTTTCTTCCGTTTTTTATCTCGCACGCGAGTAAAGCTCGGCTCAAGTCAGCCGCCATGTTTTAAAATGTTTAATGGCGGCAGAGAATTTTAACGAAAGAAAACGAAGTTTGGTTTAGCATGTTGCGGAGTGCTAGACACATATTTGAATAAAATTTTACTTTAGTATAAATCGTGCTAAATACTGAGAAGATTTTTGTTTGATATGTTAGATAATTACGTTTTATTGTAGCATGTGAATTTAGATGTTCTATAATAGAGTCGTTTCATTTTGGATGATTTGCATATTTTGCATGGAACCTACTTGAAATGACCGTCTATGTATTTGTGGGTGTGCGTAATATACTAACTTGGAATTAGAAAATTATTAAAATTGCTATGATAAAAGGCTTGGTTAGACTTGGTTTTGGCCTTGTATGTGTGTTAGATAATAAGTTATGAATGGGTGAATAGATTTTTTACAGTTAGATGTCTTATAAAAGCAATCTGTAGCTGCTATACCATAATTTTGATGACATATGCAAAATTACGATTCACTTCCAATTTCACGGATTTCTATTTCTACTTTCATCAGATCCCAATCCTACAGATTTCCAGTTTTACCCTTCTCTACATATTCTTAATTCTACAGATCCTAAAGTGTACGGATTCCCAACTCTACAAATTCCCAACTGTACCTACGGATTCCCAATCGACTATCTATTCAACATAAGCATAATCATTTTAAGCATAAGTAGGTACCTTTATTACTTTTAGTACTTTTTAGTACTTTTAATTCAATTTTTATTTTTAAGTATCACATAATACCAACTTAGAGCAAACTACTAATTTATTAAGAATAATTAAAAAAACTAAAAATATTGTTGAAATATAGTTATATAAAGTAGAACTATAGTTATATTACTTAAAGAGAAAAAAATGCTAGAAGGAAAATATTAAAAAAAACCTTAGCCACCAGATAAAAAAAAAGATGAGATTAATTAATATTAAAATTGTTGTTCGGTTAATGGATTTTGGCTTATTTGCGTTTTTAATAAAATGTTAAAGATAACCTCTGTGTAAACACTGATATCAATGGCATAAATTAACAATATTTTATTTGAAGTAATCATTAACTCGTGTTCTTATGTTTTATACGATCCAACCGGTACTTGGACATGTTTTCCATTTCGAGCAAATTGAGATATTAATTACTAACAGAAATAAACTATAAGAATTGCTTTGAATAGCTTAATTTTGCATAGAAATACAAAATAGTCTTGCAAATAGTTTCATGTCAAAAAATCAAAATTTACAACAGCTGGAATATCAAACCATTATTAGTAATTATGTAGAAGGACATTATTTGAAAAATATTGAAAATTTTACGAGAATCTAATTTTATTCTTGGCTTTACTGGTTTTTTCTCACCTAACTTTACAAATGTAGATAAAAATACTTCCGAAAAAAAAAACATAAACGTCGTCTATAATTCATATTTATCTATTTTGTCTAAAAAGGTTTATATCGATAGTCTAGAATTAAATCGAATGCTAGAGAAGACCGGGAGAAAAAACAGTGACTGTCAAATTCCCTCTGATGTTGGCTGAACAAAACAGCACTTTAGCCGAAAAAAAAAAGAAATAAGAAAGAAAACTAGAAGAGCGTTCTCGATTCAAAAATTGAATTGATCGCCCCATTGTATTCCAAATGTATCATTTGAGCTGTTATTATGTGCGCTCTCTAGCGCTATACAACTGGTAATCCAATACTTTTGTATGGGAGGCACTTAACGCGCGCCTCAGGTACGAAATGTCGCATGCGGCTGGGTTAATATGTTTACAATTTTATATTTCAGTCCTTGTATAACAAGGTTGTTTATAGGCTTCATTTGCATTATTTCTTAACTAACAGTAATTACTGGTGGGTACTAACATTTTCTTATGATTTCAATGTGCTTAACACATTGGAAATAGAAACTATTGACATAAGCACAGGTTCTAATCAAGGTGTTTACTACGTGGTTTTAATTTACATCCTGCCTATGTTACAATTGTCTGGAGAAAATCACTTTAAGCAATAAGACCGCTCTTGTAAGTAGGTACTACCGAATACTTATTCTGTTTAGGTTTATTATGGTGATAAAAATGTATTGTATTGGACAATTCTTTACTTTATGTATCAATTTTATTTTAATAACTTTAATAAAATGAGGTAACAAATCGAAGCCAATCAATACTGGCCATAAAAAGTTACCATTCATTGAGACCATCAAAGGTCGACCGAAAAAAAATTGAATACCGACCACAAAAACCTAATCGGCTATAACATGGAGGAAGTTGCGTATAAACGAGCGTGATAAATTAAATAAACAAATTTATAAAAACGGCTTCGAACAGACGGACGGGTCGTATTGTTGGTATTGCGGTTGGCAGGTACGGAACCCACGCGCGTATAGTTTAATCCTATTAGGCCAAATAAATAATTTACTATCAATAGAATCCTATTCTAAAAATTGCAATTCCCATGGCAGTTGTGGCTAAACGCTATAAAGGCAAGTTAAGTAGACAAATCTTTAAAAAACGTAAGTTAAGACCCCGTTTATATGTTTACCCTCTTTACCCTACATATACATTCACTACATTATAAACTGCCCCAATAGTGCAATATAGTAATAGTGCAATAGTGCAAAACCGCTAACTAATCAAGCTTGCAATTTTTCTAAACTTTTTTAATAAAATCTGTGGGCAGTAATTTAAAGGTAACAAAGGTAAAAGGTAAAGTATTGCATCCATACCACAATTTGTTCCCACATCAATCACGTTATTATCACAAACCACAGAAAGAGAATTGTTTTATTAAAAACAATATCAAAAACTACAAAGAAACAAGGTTGGCCGGATCGAAATACTCTTTGTAAAGCCAATTGGTTCTTATAAGCATTTGTAACAGTCGTATAGGGTCTGAAGAGGATACTTTGAGTAAACATACATAAGTATTGTTCCTTGAGTATGCGAAGAAACGGTTTTGATACTTGCACTATATATCTTAAAATATGGCATGCATGGTATAAAGTAAACTTAGTTTTGTTTGTCTGTGTTGTAAATGTTTTTAATTAATTTATTACTAAATACTTACCAATTATATCGTTGGTGATAAAAGGAATTTATCAATCACAATGTTGTACTTGTGTAATGATTGTATTCGATTAAATTTATTTGTTCTAGACGTAGCGAGTGTTAGTTTTAACCCCGTTAACTAACCATCATGATTTTTTAATACAGTTCTATGAAATTGGGAGTTCGTTTAGCAACATAATCACGGTAAATATCACGATATTTTTGTACGATATAGTGGGACCTGGGTATGTCCTAAAACTGCATCTAGAACCACTGGAGGACGGGCAGCATCGTCCTCTCGGTTAACGGTGTTAAGCATTCTGCGATTCCCAAGCCGCCTGCCAAGCGTGGGGATAATGGCAACCCTTAATAAGGAGGCCGAAGCCGAGGCCGAGGAAGGAGGAGGCCTTCGTCTAGCATTGGAAGTCTTCTGGCTGATTATGATTGTAATTGCTTTCAGTTGGTATACTTATAAAGCGTGCCGCTACTGTGCCGACATTAAATTAACACACGGGTAGGGTTAATGATCATGGAAAAAAAGATATGTTCCATACAAAAAGTTCATCGATGTTGGAAAAAATGTATGGAACATCTGAATTTTTAGTAGCGATTTTTTTTTTCTACACGTGTGTTATTTTAATGTCGGCACAGTAGCGCCACGCTGTATATGGATTGTGTGGAACGGTAACTGTTTTTAGGTAATTTATCTATTCAGACCGGATAAACAATCTTGCAGGAAATAACTTTCACTGTCAACGTGTTACTGATTCCCTATCTTATCGATAATTTTATTCCATATTTAACTTTTATGATAACTTTCAATTTTATTTATGTAAATTTAAAGATAGCGAGATAAAATCTATAGATATTATCTTTCTAGGCTTAATTAAAACTTTTCCCTATAAACAAAACTCATGTTTATTAAAAAATAATGTTAAGCTTCTATTAAATCATTTATGCAAAATATTATAAAATACCTCAAAGTGAAAGAATAAATCAACGTAAATACCTGCTACCTGCCATAGATATAACATAAACAGCTAGTCATACGTCATCATGATACACATAAATATGACTACATATTAGATTATCGATGTCAAATTAAAAATATACCGTATTATTATGCTTAGAACAATGAATAAACTTATTTTAGTTATAGAGTGTTATTTCTTTGTTATTCAAACTCAATTCGTAATTCGAAACAAATTGACAAAACACTCTAAAACTAAAATAGGTTTATTTAGTGTTTTATGCATAATACGGTTTATATAATGATTATACTGATTTATAGTTTAATTTGGGATCAATACCATTTAGTCGTGAGTTAAAGTGACGCCGGCAAAACACAATGCGATCGTGCTTTGTAAGGAGCTTTTTTTTTAAGAAATCGATCACGTTATTTGTATTCTCTTGGGCACCGAAATAGTCTTTTATCAGTTGAATGTTTGTAGTTTGCCACTAAAAACGCTTAATGTTATTTAAGTGAACAATAAAAATGACGAGCGTAATTTTCAAATCATTATACAATAATAGAAAAACCTGCCAAGTGCAAGTCAGATTTGCGATCCGAGTGTTCTGTACCGTCATAGATTACATCGTCGTCAGCTATAAGACGTCCACTGCTGGACGAAGGCCTCCCAATAAAGGCTTGGCAGGCGGCTTGGGGAACACAGAATGCTCACCACCGTTAGCCAAGAAGACGCTGCTGCCCGTCCTCCGGTGGGTCTGGTTGCAGTTGAAGGACATACCCAGGACCAATACACAGATAACATAATTATTTTCATTTATCATTTAAAAAAAAAGATTTCTTTAAAGTTCACTTGGTATCCTTAGCGCGAGTCCGGGAGCCCAATTTCCATTTGGTTTTTTAACTTAATTTTCTGCTACCGATAAAGCTTTTTTTGTAGTAAAGTCACCACACTGACCACCCACCACGCCAGTGATCTATTCCTTTCTAATACCAAAAACGAATACCAGTGAAATCTTTCTTTTTCAAGGAAATTCTATTCATTTCGCATAATTATATAAATATGTATTAGAAGGCGGGTGTTAAACTCAGATGCTATCTTTTAAAGAAAAATAAGCTATCCGGAAGTAGTTTTAACCAAATTGCAATTTTGTAATCTGTCATTCCTTTCAATTTATATCAAGGAATCTGTATTCATCTTCTCGCGTGTATAAATATGTATGAGGAGGCGGGCACCGAGTATGACAAACGCTACTGCTACATTCCCGTATTGTGTCCCCGTCATTATACCTTCAACGTCTGAAGTAGAGGCACTCCCATTCGCTCCTTTGTTGCTCCTTCCGAATAATTAGGGCAACACAACCGCTCCGATACTTAAAGCGACAGTATAGTATACATTTCACTACAAAAAATCTCGAGAGCTCTCATCGAAGGGCTTGCTGACTGTTAATTTTTGTCATTGTTGCGTTCACGGAACACATTTTCTCCTTTTTATACGGTTTTATTTAGCTTGGCCTGATTGTTTCTTTTTCGTATACTAATGTATCGATGGCTGAAATTGCACGAGTGTTATTGTTTATTGTTTTCTCGCCGGGGGGCTGGGAGAGCCGTGAGAATCGTTTCTTCCACTCACTTGACATTTCAACTCTACATCTTGACAAGTCGACTACTTAGGTATTTATTCTGAAAGCACGCGTAAAAGTGTTTCGATTTATGGCTGAATTATACTGCTTAACTTGAGAAAATCGTTAAAAGTGTGTATACAACTCTGGATTAATAGTAACTGTTATCTACAAATTTTAATGGTAAGTTTAATGCTTTCTTAGCAATAGAACACCCATTCATTTAAAACCATAAAAAGTTATCAGATTTCTGCGAAGTTTTGCATTGTTATCAATTATTTAAACCACTGATGTCTCGAATCTTTGGTGTAAAATTAATCAGATTTATCAGCAGCCGCATTCAGATGTACAATTTTATTTAACCATGTATGGATGTTATCGCAATCGTAATTCATTTTGAGACAATCGCTTTGGGTTTTATGACACATTAGCCGGGCATAGGGGGCCGCGGTCCCCCGGTTATCTGTCACCAAGATACTGTCAAATGATCCTGTGGGACCCGATCCCGAGGGTCACCCGAAATTGACTTTTGCAACTTGCTTTATTTTCACAGCGAAATGAACCGAAATAACCGGATGGGCGAAATTTTTATGATTTTTTTATCGTGATCGTTATAAACGTATAAGTTTAAAACTAAGTAGGTAGATCCAATAAGTACACGCAAAACACACTAAGATTTATATTTTGAAATCTGCTTGACTTCGTTAATAAATAACTTGGTCATATATATATGTCGCTAAGCTGTGTGAAGTATGGATATTAACGTTTACGTTAAGTTTTATGCGAGAATCAAACGTGTGAACATGTATTAAAAATTATAATCACTACTTATTGGGAATACATTTTAATTCTAAAACACATTTTGTATCTATTCTACCAACTTATGGAAATAAGTAAATTTAGTGTTATCGCATGAGTCTACTGATCTGATTATCGAATACTAATTTGCGAATATTGGCATTTTATTTGAATACTTTGAATTACATTGAATAATCAAATCATAAAAAAGCGATACCCGTGTAAATTATGAAAAGTCTTTAGTAAAAACAACGTTTTATTACGTCAGAATAAAGATAGAAGTGACTTCCATCATCTGCATTATTTAACTCGATTCCGATACTAAAATATATAATCACGATAATAACGATAATCTATAATCACGATAATAAAATATTTTACGATAACATCTATGTTTCAACACTGCCAGAATCAAATAGAACTAATATCAGATGTCAAATTTCGCAATTCACATTAATCATTAGTGAATACATAATATTTAACAAAGAACAGTTGATTTAATATGCAACAAAGTATCACTGAATAAATATTAGAATGTATTAACTTTAATTATAATAAATTAATAAATAATCAATGAAAACTATTCATCTTTGAGCACATATTTGTTCTACCTTAACATCGTGTTTGACACCTTTTAACATAACAGCAGCGCGAGTACCGTTCTTGACGATCGTTATATTAGACATTTAAATCATGGATTTGACATTGAAATCGGTAAAATTTAATAAAAATCGGTATATTCTCAAATTCGTCTAAATAAATCTGCTATACCGACACGTCAAATTTATAGCGACGTAGAACGGTACTCGCGCTGCAGGGTTACACAAAAACACGTTAGAGTCTCACACCAAGTAATCAAAACATCAACTAAAATACAATTCTTAATTAATTACTTACTACTAACTCGTAACACAAGTTTGATAATTATTATTCCTAGTAAACCTATTTATGAGTAATTGCTACATATAAGTCTACAAATGATCAAACAAAAGTGTTGGACACATTCAATAAAATGGTCCCATTATTGCCTAATGTAAAGCGATGTAAATCTGATGAAGCACGGTCACTTAAACGAAACCACTACGTAAAATTAACGTTCGATTTATTTTAAAAAAGATCTATCATTTCGCCCAATCTAAAGAGATGTAAATTTAAGATGGAGCAAGGCCATAAAAAAGATACTAACCCCACGTTATGTTGGCTACCAATTATGTAGTAACTATTATTTAATCTACTCACATTATGCAGCTTGTAGTAGAGTCCGCACGCGTTGCAGACCGGCTCTCCGTTCTGGTTACGCCGCCAGAGCGTGGTGGTTGTCGTCTTGCAGTTGGCACAGGAGGTCCCTGCGCGTCGCGCCGCACTCTGCAGCGACTGCCGACAACACACAACGTTCCTCTATTATAAACCACCTTTAACTATCCGTGTACACACCTCTCGCTCCACTCACACGCCAAACCAAACTCTTCCACAGAAACATGTTTCGCTACCATATCCCTACGATAAGATCGGAATATTTAATACGCCATCGGAACTCTATGACGCTAATGTCCAAATACGTAGCGGCAAGGCCGAGTTTCTGATTTCTGGCTCTAATTAAGCTGATAATATACAACCTGGTAACACTGGTTTAATGATACACCTTGAATAAATAAAAAAAGATTTAGATGAGGCTCTGTTGCAAACAAAAAATATGGCTCATGAAATTTACAGCCCCACTAATGTAAGACAAAACAATGAAAGTAAAATACGACAATATATCGAAACAAAAGGGACGCGACAAAAAGTGAGCACTCGAATCGAAAAAGCGAGGTAGCAATCGACGGGCCCTCTTGCACCTGCCCATTACTACCCGTCAATCAAATAAAAAATACCCTCGGCATGCGGTGGCCGTTTTATACAGTCCACAAAAGTGCTGCACTCAATTAAAAATGCATTCGTCCTAACCCGACACAAAAATAAAAAGATGCGGCGCAATCCTACTCATAATAAATCCATTAATTTGTCATGTCATTTATGGAACAAAAAGATACTCATAGAGTATTGGATGGAAAGCTTGGTCGGTGTTCGATTCCAGGTAACTAGCCTCGGATACTACCAAAGATTATCGAGACCGCGGCGGTGTATTGTCCGATTTAATATCGTAAGTGACTGTGTTAGTCTCAGACATGTACAGTTAAGGTCAATAATGTTAAGAAATATCATTATTTATGATGGCTAGATGTCGGTTCTACTCGACATACTTCCACTTAAAATTGCCCTACTGCTTCCTGCAGCCTTTACGGCTACTGTAGAGCGAGTCTTCAGTAAGTCGAAAGCACACAAAAAATAAATAATAAAAATATCGGGCATTTCACATAGCGCCATCTAGCCTCAAACTAGGCGAAGATTGTAATATGGGAACCACGTAAATGGTGGATATACTTTTTTTGGTTGTAAATACATACAACACCCAGTCACAGAACAAACATCTAAGTTCGTCACATAAAATATTGTAAAGTGGGAACTGAACCCACATCCCACATCTCTGAAGGCAGGTATACTACTGAGCTACTAAACTATAAGGTAGTCGCAAACCGTCTTTAAGGAAGTCCATCCAGAAACTATCTACAAAACGACATTGGACCATGGTGAAAAACTACATAATTTTTAGTGTTATAATTATAAGTTATTAGGGCATTAACTGTGTAAAAGAAACTCTTACTAGAGACAACATTGATTTCTGTGACCGATAGTACCTACCATCTGAATACCTAAATATTAAATGGTTTGCGTGAATATTTGCTGCGTCATGCTTGCCTTTGTGCCAGAATGGGATTAGTGCGGGCTATATTAGCTGGGTCCACAAACGGGCCCACTGGTGGGAGTGGGAATGACGTGCGTTTAACTTGTAGGGAAAATAAATGATGTAAGTAGCTGTGATGGATCGATGTATGGGAATTAAGAAAGTATAATATCCATACATTATATATACAAATTTACTTAGTTATGTATTTTAAATAGGTTTTGATAACTGATATCACTAGTAAAACTGAGAGCCAATTCCTAATCCAGGTAAGGTTGGTTTGTGACCTGTGATCTAGCCTGTCAAGCTTAAAAAGTATTGGGGTTACTTTTGATATAATGAGCTTGTAGAGCTAAACGTTATTTACACTTGTAACAGTAACAGATACAATATTAACAGTATATAATAGTTTTGTTATAATTTTGAAGGTAAGTACGCATTTTAGCACAGTAATTAAAAGAGCATTGCTTGGAGGATTCAGCTCTCTTAGCATTGGTAAAGTTATTCAGTAAGATTGAAATAGCGAGATAACTTTACAAAAGAACTAACTTAAATTTTGTCAGTAGATAGACGATTTTGTTTAACGACCTAGATCTATCTTTATTATAATTTGCATTCGCACAAATGCTCAATTCATTTTCGGCAGTTAAAATATTAAGTACGAGCTCAATCTCAGTCACGTCAGAATGCTGATCGCGAACATAAAGTTGCAAGAGGAATATTACTGGTGAGTTTACGACTCAATTACCCAAATCCGATTTTATAATCTACTGATAAAGGTTCCCATCAACTTATAAAGGGTGCATGATGCTTGGGGACGGACTCCCAGGGGCTCTCTGAGCTCAGCTAAGCCGATTACAGAAGTCACCATTCGCCCTATAGGGGGTGGTTTTATTTCCGTGGAAAAACGGCTGTTTACTCGTAATTTTATGGGCGAATTACTTTCGCTCTTCAAACGCTGAAATTGCTGGAAAACGCCGTAAATTTTACGAGCGGGATTATTTTTATTTGGGTCATTTTTTATAGGTCCGATGGAGGAAGCTGAATGAAATATGCGTTTATAATGATGGAAAATTCTGAGCTATCAACGAATAGGGCTCATTTACATTCAACGTAAAAAATGGCCGCCGTGCAAGGTTGCTAACATAACAACATTAAAACAACATTATAATGCACTAGTTAAATCTAAATAAAATCGTATACAATGTGTAAGAAAAAGGTTCAACAATACTGAAGGGTATATATGTACTCATCATTATGAACAACTTTTACTATGGGGCCAACCCTGAAATCACGAAAAAAAATATCAGCTCCATACAAAAAGGTTCATCGATCTTGGACAACATGTGGAACAGCTGTTTTTTTTTCACGATTTCAAGTTTGGCCCCATAGTGAAAGTTGTTCATAATGATGAGTACCTACATACATAAACCTTCAGTATTGTTGAACCTTTTTTTTTTGTATAGCTACAAGTTGTAGTAAATAACTATGTGTAGCTATTACTCACATGACAGTTGTTTAAAAAAGATATTAATAACATTAAGATGACATAAACATTGTTAATTAAATTTTGTACGACTCCAAGCAGGGAACTGAGCTAGACCACTAATTCATCAATTTTGTCGGTCGTACATCTTTAATTCCAATCAAACTGTCAGTAGCATATTTGTCCAAAGCTTTTACTTCAATATAAGCAGGAGGAATAAAATTCCAAACATGTCCCGGACCACGAAGAGGTTTATTAATTGTTAAACCCATTTCACTGTCAACGACATTCCATTCGGATCGATATCTTACATACTCCCAACAAAAAAACACAAACAAACGGATAACATGCCGACAAAGATAAAAAACCATCACAAACAGACAAAATCCAGTACCTATATTTATTGTTATGTAGGTACTTCAATTTCCAATGTAGTGTAAACTCAAGCATGCGCTGTGACAACGCAGGAGCTTCGTACTATTGTGTCGGGACAAAACATCCCCTTTGTAGTGCATTGTTTGAAAATATAACGATTGTTCCGTTTACGCTGACCGTACTAAGTGGACAATTTAACCAAATATATTCAATCGTAAGAAACCCAAACTTCGCTCTTTGTGCTCATAAAACGAATCTGCTTTGTAAGTTGAATTGTGCCACCAAAGTTCAGACTCAATCGATGTTAATATTACAAACCAATGAATATTAAATTATCAACATCGACACACGGAGTGGCTTAATCTCGCGTGGCTTCACACAAACTGCTAATTCAATAAGCCGCTGCCCGCATTAAAAACATATTTCCATAACGCCCGCCGCGATCCAATCAGCCTTATCTCCCCCGACCCCGAACACCTCCTAATCAAATCAAATCACAGCCTCCTTCCCTAATCTATACCTATCTACGTTGCAACGCGAAATTATATTACAAAGAGGGATACCTACCGCGGCCCCTCATATATTTGCGAACACAAGCAAAATTTATCCCACCCGGAAGGAGCCCTCGTAGCGTACATAACTACACGAGTTCGTATCCGGAAAACACAACCCACACATGAGCGCGCGGTCACATCCAGCGCACACAGAGCCGCGTATCAGCATATCTACGCCATCTAGATCCCACTATGAGAGCCCCCAAGGGGGAGGCAATCCATTTACCGAAGCTGTCTCCGCACTCAAATTTTCCTCTTATCTCGGTACTACTAGAGATCACAATCGTGCAGCAAAAACGATGTTTTTAAAGGTTTACACGGCCCCTAGCAGTGAAAGCGCGGAATCGATGTAGCCTTTACCCCTCGCCCCGCACCAGTTTTTCCGGCGCTCCGTCCTTATCTGACCGAGCCGATTAGATAAAGAGAGATAGAGCGTGAAAATAAAGATTTTCATCGTGTTCACTCACACCACGCTAGTTTCAGTCGTACAATTATTATGTGGCAGTTTACTGGTGTGAGTATTTCATGTGCGTACTGAGCGGCGGCGGGTAGGTAGAGGTAGATGTGTACGATCGGAAGGGCTCCAGGAATAGAGCGAGGGTCAACAGAACTTTGATGTTGTGGGTAGTCTATTGAAAATGCTGCGTAGTTTACTTATTCATAAAGGGGTATCTATGCAAAGGCTTTGAAGAGTTTCTTTAGCAGTGTCGTCCTGAATATATTCTGTTTAAGTATAAAAAGGTAAGAGTTTGTATACCAAGTGTAATTTATGAGTTTTGGATCGGGTCTCCATCACGTTTATCGCGGTATCGACGGGCGCCGCGTTTTGTTGACGCGCTCATAAAATAAAACCGGTGCTCATATTTTTTTAATTTTCGCACGAAGATGCAACCCCGCCCCGCTTCCTCTGCAGAAGCCATGTTGGGAAATTCGTTGACGATTTACTTGTGTGCGGATTTCGACTCGGACGACCACTTCGATTACCATGTAGCAGCATGTAACAGGCAGGAACAAGTCTCGCATGAAATTCATTTTACATTTAATTCGGCGCGCTACATAGATCGAGGCTTACGGAAAAGTATTAGAAAGGCGGGCGGTATTGTACGCTCGGTGATCATGGGCCGTCGAATTTTATAAGTCCGTTAGGATAACAAAGCGTGGCGGTTGGGCAATAGGAGCCGTAGATCGATAGCGATCGCAGCCAGCTCGGATTGACACATCAAACCTCAGTCGCTGCGAGATTACCATCGAAATACATCGGAATCGTAACCGACACGCCGACGTCACGGTTCCGCCTCAATGCGCTGCCAAATATCTTTTCATGACTTTCGAACTGTTTGAATAATAGTCGATAAGACAGACACTTGCCTTCCTATTTCTAAGTATATTAACTCAGCTGACGTAGTGCATTTCTTGAAGATCTAGATTTCGTTGAAATCTTTTGTATGAGCTTTATTATTAAAACAAATTAAGTCCAAAAAAAACGTAACATAATAATATCAATACTTACAAATAGAATAAACTATAAATACGATAAAGCAAAATGTAATATTGTATAGCTGTTGAAACAGGATCTGGTTGAGTTTATATCGTATGCGAAGTTCCTGGAAAATCCAATAGATGGCAGCACTGGTAATGAAACGCTCTACGAACACGGTACCTCTAGGTTTAAATTCTGCTAAAAGTCGCTGACATAGAAACTTGCTTCGTTGTTTAGCTTATTGTAGGAAAATCTAATCACCTAATCTTTAGTACCTAATTATTTATGGAAAAGAACAGATTGTTGCACAACAAAATTAGATATATACCTACTTATGTAATTTTTTATGTCGTAAGCAGGTAATTTTATGAGTTAGAAAAATTATAGTAATATATGAAATGAAAATTATCTCAAACATCATAATAAAATAGATACTTAAGTACGTCAGTTAATGTGAAGGATATTCGTGCACTGCACGTATATGATCAATGGACGCGCGCGGAGTTCGCATGGTGTAGGTATCATCGCAAAACCTAAGGTGAAGGTTTGTATTATATTTTAATTATTATTATTATTTTTAATCTACGCTAGTACTAACAGTCTCTTATTTACCGATTTAAAATATGTAGTATCTACTTACAGCAAATAATTTATAGAACCCTTTTCCATCTCCACACAGTAATAATTTTATTTTTCAAGAAATGGCATAATACCTACAAGACATACTAAAACCATGAAGATGCGTTTCATCTACGTAAAATCAATCCCAGGCTCATAAACTCAAACTCAAATCCATAAAAAGGCGTGGCTGCAAAATCACAAAGCAAACCCGAATTATGTACCGGGGGCGACTAAACGTTGGTAATTTTGCCTCGTACCGCTTCTTATAACGCTCGGATTTGCATTCAATGGGAAGGCCGCTGTATGCGACTGCGGCGTCCGTGTGTGTGACACGGTGAGACTGTGTATTATTAAGAGTGCGACTAATGCCAGAAAAATATCAGATTTCACTTGCGCGTCTTGCATTAGGTTTAGGAACGAAAATCGCATGATACAATTGATGATGATCTCGGCTTTGAGCAATTTAGGTGGGATTTTATTTTATTATTCAATATGTAGGCATGAAATAAAAAAAATAAACGGCTACTGTGCTAAAACATTAGTGTGTCTATGTAATTCGTAAAAAATAATGTGGTGTTGTCACTGATAATTTAGAGCATTTGAATTAAAACAGTTTTTTTTTTGTTGGTAATTTGTATTTTTTTTTTAAATAAACCAGATTATTTTCCAAAAATCTGTTCGGTTATTCGGCTTCGTTAGGTTTTTACCCTACCTGTAGTATTTTTTTTTTCTGAATATTTACGTTCTTTATCATTGAACTATGTGTTTAAAAATACACCTTTTACTTACTTTTGGCATTAGTCGCCCCCTTAAGGTGCTTCATATCAGATCAGATCCCAGTACGAGGAACGTATCTTTGAGATTCTATCCTATAGTATTGAATGCTAAAGTTTAATGAAGTTATGAGAAAAATAAGTCAGATCCCCGAGCCCTTTAAAAAAATGTTATTGTGTGACGAGACGTGCGAGATGGTCGCCTGATCGTAAGCGACACGCCTGCCCATAACTGTTAGCAGTTAGTTGTGAACTTGCGAATACAATCCTGCGCCGCACTGCACTGTGCTCGTCACCCTGAAATATTAGATGTGAAATCTCTTTATGCCTAAATTCTCAACGTGCCTTATAATTTTCAATGAGGACTTAAAAAGGAAAAATATATAATCATGGTAGATTTGGAACTTTGAAAGCCCAAAAAAAAATAAAAAAAAATTGGGGGGGACATTTATTACACACAGCGCCATCTAGCCTCATACTAAGCAAAGCTTGTATTATGGAAACCAGATACCTGATAGAATACTAATATAAATGCTAAATGGCGTGATAATAAAATCCAGCAGTGACTAATGCATAATGATGAACAATTTTAATGAGTCATATCTATTGATAATTAGTCAATTATGTCTGTTTAAGTAGGTAATTGTGGTCAATTCTGACGGTTTTAGTTGACAGTTCTAAACTAATTAAAATATTGCTGTCACTTTTTTACTAGGCATGTTAGCTAAGGACAGAATACTTTAGTTAGTTTAGAACTGTCAACTAAAACCGTCAGAATTGACCACAATTACCTACTTCAAAACATCAACAGAATCGACCACATTGTGGTCAATTCTGACGGTTTTATATAGTTGACAGTTCTAAACTAATTAAAATATTGCTGTCACTTTTTTACTAGGCATGTTAGCTAAGGACAGCAATACTTTCGTTAGTTTAGTTCTGTCAACTTAAACCTTCAGAATTGACCACATACTAACGAATCATTATCCTAATATTTGCCTACCTTATAGCTCAGATGTCTGCCTTCAGAGCTGTACGGCGTGGGTTCGAACCCCACCCAGGACAAAAATTTAAGTGACGAACATAGAAGTTTCTGTCTGGGTGTAGTATGTACCTATCATAAATATGTATTTACAAAAAAAAAAATATAAGTTCTCTATCAGCTATCTGGTTTCCATGGCACAAGCTTTGCTTAGCTTGGGGCACTGTGTGAAATGACCACCGATAATTATTATTTTTTGTTATAATAAACGTCCTAGTTTGGATCGAACTCACGCACCGAGGTTTCCATAACAACTTATTCTTAATAATATAATTAGGTATTTTGTTAGCTTATAATATTGTACAGTGTTCACATTTATTTTTTTCTTTCTTTCGCCTGAGCAAAAACCGGATCACCAGGTTTTTATTAATAGATAGTTAAATTAATTTACAGTTTGCAAGAAATGTGAGGAGCGCGAGCGCGGATCGTTATTTTTTATCTATATCTTTTCGTATTTATTTTTTATTCTATTCCGTTTGAAGACTTTTTTTTTCCTTTAACTTAGCATTCAGCGTGGAATTATTCACACCAAGCTTTGCATAAAAATTACCAATGCAGTACACGTTCAAAAGAAAGAGCCAATAACTCCTTAATTGTCCGAACTAATTCTGCCATTCCAACGGCCAATTGTAATTTCAATACAAACGTCAAATCATCAGTCGAAGTGCTATCCGCGAGTACATTAGCGTTCTGGATCAGCTGCCGTATTTACGACTTCCACCGCCGCAGCTTTGCCTTGCAATGCACCTGTTTGTTTGATTAATTGCTTCGGGCAATCCGCCTGTCATATAAATATGGGATCGTCCACACTGAGACTGACTTTTTCTTGACGCTAACTTGTGGCGATTAAAGTGGTTTGAAACTGATATCACACTGTCATCGAGTAGTTATCGTTCCTAATATCAAATAGGAACAATGAAAAAAAAAAATTATATACGCAGTAAATGAGGCAACTATTCAAGATTTTTTAAAATTAACATTGTAGAGATTAAAATGTTTTGGTGGTAACTGACTATAATGTGTTCTCCTCAAATTTTGTGTCGAAGTTCCGTTTTTTTAAAAAAAATAGAAACAACAAAAGTACCTACAAATGAATGGTACAATGACTTTATTGGTCTGTGAAACTATAGGTAAACATGTTTAGTACATAGGTGTCAAATAGAGATAAAATCGGCTAAATGTGAGTTGCAGTCGCGCATCTCATTCCATGCCACACTACACGATAGTTTACACAATCTATTTGGAATCTACCTGGACAACCTTTGAGTGCGGAAATAGCATCGAAAACTTCATAGTACATGACTATTCTAATTCATTTGCAATAGTCAACGTAATAATTCATGATTCTCGGCTCGAGAAGTAGGTATCGTTGCCAATGGGTGTGGGTGCAGCGATCCGAGTGTGAACGATGGTCGCACGAGGTCGAGGGTCAGTTCGCGCAGTTTAGCACCGCGTCATATTTATAATTACCGCGGGCGTGCGCGCACGCACTATCCCGGGCTGCTCCGTCGATAAATCAAACTTTTAAATCACCGGTGGGCGGACCCACTCCGCCGGCCAGCGCCGAATAAAATGAATTAAAAATAAAATAAAGAGGGGGCCGAGCGCGCCCTGAGAAAATTTAAACATATTTCGCTTTAGTTTTTTTAATTAATACCTTGTTAAAATTTAATATTGAGGGCGCATGCGTTATTACAATGGGTGTGCGCGAGATTTAAACTCGCTTTTGGTAACGTATTGAGCTAACCGGCCGTTTAATTGGATCATTTTTTTAACGAGAAATGATAAGAGGAGGTACGGGACGAGATCATTACACGGTCCTCTCGCTTGCGCAAATTAATAGCACCATGCTGCGGGAAGTTAAGGTTCTTGTTCGAATCAATTATTTCAGGTAACGCCTTCTGAGATATCCCGGACCTTTAACATTCTGTTCATGTTTCGCGTCTTAAATTTACATAAAAATACAACTAAAAGACATCATGACGTCAGATAAAGCTACTGCTGTGCTCTTCAACATTGATTAGCTAAAGCGTAGAGTCACTGACCCACATCTGTTCTGCTCCTTAACATGCGTGATTATTTTTTATCCATTTATAATTACACAATCTCCACTAGATTAACCTTGAAGGTCAAGAATCTCCATCTGGTAGAGCGAGCGAATACCGGGAACGCTTTAGTACCGTGTCTTAATACGAGAGTTATAATATTCCTTTTAATGTTGAAGAAATGACAGAACATTTACAGTGGCAAGGTTATTAAGTGTAGAGTTTATGGGGTCGGCTGTGGAGGCTTGCTGCATGTCGGTAGTCGGCCACGCACGCGTCACCGCACTGACAGCTCCTCATAAGTTCGGACATAATGTTGACTGGTACGTTTTTAATAATTCCTCTGTAAGACCGCCTGCCGTACTTGAGTAAGAAAAAATAATGAGCAGCGCGACTTCTGTACTTTTGGAGTTACTTTTGGAGTTACCGTTTAAACTTGGTAGTGACCCCGCGCTATGTTTAATCTTGTGAAAGTCATATATATGAACCACTAGGCAGTGAGTTGAAATATAAATCTTAGCCAATAGGCGTAAAATTGTACATAGGCATATTTGATTTAAAAAACTCGTATCACCAATTAAACAAAAAAAAAATGTTTTCTCAATACACCCACTTAGAATTCGAGGCGATCGAATCATGTGACTTCGATTCTGTTGTCAAGCCAGTATACCTGTTTTTTTTATCTTGTTCGTATTGATATGCATCCAGCACAAGTATTGAACAAATCTTAAAAGGATGCATAACCTTATCAAAATCACATGATGACCACATGATAGTTAAATTTCTTATTTTTAGTACAGGAAACAGCTGCATAACATTCGCACAAAGGTTCTAAGCTATAGAGCATTTTGATAATCAATGGTACCTGTGTGTATTAGCTGATTTGTGGTTTAGTTTAGCAGCAGTAGGGCAGGTGCTACGGAGGTCGACCAAGGTAGATAGCATTTTGCTTTATCACTACCACTTACTAGGACTTATAGCCAATAAACTACAATAACACCGACTCTAGACTACTTAATGCATTTCTATATTTGTTATTTAAAACAGGTCTACAGACGATGCGCGTCAGTTGGTTTACTAAAAGTCACTTTACTGTAACTCAAGGGATTTTTATAATATGCTTTGGAAATTACATTAAACTACAATGTAACTTTAATGACTGCATTCTACAAGTTTCTTCAAGACTCTAAAATTAAGTTCCTCGTAAAAAAAACTCTAAAATTAAGTTGTGCTAAAATGTCGAGATTCACCAATAAATGTCACGTAGGTGGTATTAGAATCTTAAATATTCTTATCTGAGACTACTGATCTCTCTAAGCATAGCAATAAAATTATTAATAATCAGTTGGAAATTTTAATTTAGTCTAGTTTAAAATTATTACTAACTTCAGTGTTTTAACACATTCGATACAATAAAACTAAAAATTGTATTAATATTTTGGCAGAAAAAAAACAGATACCTATTCAATTAATATTTCAAGTTACTTGAGCATTCTGTTTACTGGTAACCTCTGTTTCGCCTTAGCGACCGTGAACTGACATTCTTACATATTCAGCAGTTTACCTAATATAAGATTCCATCAGTTTTTTTCACGACATGCAAACGAGAGACTACATATACTTAATTATTTTCGTCTACTACATATTTGTCATCATATTTAGACTATAAATGATGACTACTATACTGGACAGTAATAATCCCCAAGCCGCGTGCCAAGCGTGGGGATTATGGCCACACCTCCCTTTAAGGGAGAGGCCTTCGTCCAGCAGTGGACGTCTTCCGGCTGTTGATGTTGATACTGGACAGACCTCTCTTCTTGTTACTCAGCCTAAGTATCCTGTTCGTGATCAAATCTTCAGGTTTAATCAATAAGTAATAATAATATAATACAGGCTGTTAGTTTGAACACCGTTATCCTTCTAGGATTTCATTGTACTCATCATTATGAACAACTTTTACTATGGGACCAACCTTAAAATCGCGAAAAAAATATCTGCTGTTCCATACATATTGTCCAAGATCGATGAACCTTTTTGTATGGAACAGCTGTTTTTTTTCGTGATTTCAGGGTTGGCCCTATAGTAAAAGCTGTTCATAATGATGAGTACAATGATATCCTAGAAGGATAACGGTGTTCAAACTAACACCCGTATAATATAAATTTCTCCGTGTGAATGAATGGCAATGATATAGGTACATCTGCTTTTTTAATTGCAAAATAATAGCAATGACGTAGTTTACTCTTTATAACTTCCTTTACGACCTACACTACTGTTAATTTGCTTCACACGGATACGAAAAGTCAGTAATTAATTTACAGGCAATACGGGGTTATTTCCGCAAATCACAATGCTCGAATCAAAGCTGTAAAGGAATGAGCTCGCGAGATGTTTCGCTTCGCAAACAAGGGTGGCCCTCCAGTTAACAATGCGGATTAATTATCGTCCGAAATCGACTCAAATATACCTGTCACCGGTGTAGACCGTCGCGGACCAATTTATATGGGCCTCGAACAATGGTAAAAGCGGTAAACACAATGGCACACGGGCGCAAAATGAGCAAAACTGAAGCGCGCCTGGGGCGGGAGCTAAACGAGTAGGTACACACTGACACGAATCTCAAGAATTACATATCTTAAAGCGTCATTTTACTGATTATTTCTTTTCTGTTTTTTTTTACTGGAGCCCTCGGCATGGCACCCTTGTGTGGGATCCAGTGCACACCGACAGATCGTCTATTGTTTTTCTATATATATATCTGTTACTGCTAAGATGTTACTGTTTAGTGTCTAAGTTTTATAAAACAAAATTTTATCTTATCCATAACTTATTTATAACTTTGACAGAAATCCTATTATATTTACTTTTCTTATAGTTTAGCAATAATTTTATAGATTTACAAAAATCTCTTGTTCCTCGGTTCTCTAAAGTTTTTCTCCAAAAATTTCACCATTTTAAGTGGGATTTCAAATGTTTCTTCCAGTGCTACTTTCTTTTGTATTTATATTGCCATGAGCTGCTTGCAAAGAAAGAGCACTTATATGCAAATCTGTAGGGTTGAAATACATGCGAACAGCGCGGAGCACGCGCGCGGTGTGACGAGCGGACCACCAGGCGGCGGTGGCAGCCCTGATTCACGGACATCCGGCCCAGGGCTGGCCTGGCCTATATCCCTCACAGATGAATTCTAACATATTTGTAAGTAAAAGTATACAATAAACGTTTTATTTTATTGTTAGGTATGATTGTATCGCAAAATAAGCATTTCATTTTCTAGTTGGGCTACTTGTGCGTGCACATAACATTTTCGCCACAAAATAAAAATATTACATCGCATGCATCATCAGCCAGAAGAGGTCCACTGCTGGACGAAGGCTCTTAATAGGGAGGAGTTGCCATAAACCCCACAGGCAGGCGGCTTGGTGATGCAGTTTTAGGGCATACCCAGCTTAAAAATGTTACCTACATCTGACCACACAATAAAAAAACGGACTTCGAAATCACAGACAGGCAATTTTGCAGGAAAGAGAAAACAAACAAGTTATATATTATTAAGGTCACTTTGAGATTAAAACTGCCGCTTAATGTTAAATCGCCGCTTAGTATCTCGCATTTTTTTTATTGCGTAGAAATTAATGACGTTTGTTACAAATTAATTAGTAATATCTTTAAGGTCCTATAACACTATGGTGCTAATATCTGAATTCCTGCGAATTTGAGGCAGCCCTGAAACTCTGGCGTGGCGGCAGCGACAAGCGTAGCATTGTTAGGCAGAGGCCGCCCTCGGCCTGAATAAATACATTCATATTGCCACTCTAAATATCCGAGATCGATGCTCTGTACTCCCCAAACGCCGACAAAAGCAAAAACACTAACAGTTCCTTAATGAGCCATGTTTCATTCTTCGTGTGTTATGTTAGAACTAAGTTTCTGTGCTCTGCGGTTGCCCTTGCTTGGATGGGAGCCGTGTTATTTATTTTAATTTAACTCATTTTTTGCGAACAAGAGAGCTGTCATCCAAAATACTAGCAACATAACGATCAAAATCAACCACATCGCCAGCTCTATAATGGTACAGACACTGGCGCTGCCAAGGCAAGAAAAACTCACAGTTCCAATATCAACGTCGAGTTGTAAAAGTAACATTTGTGACGATTTCTGGGCGTCCAACTTTAAAAATTATTCACGAGGATTATTATGTTATTGAGTTATGTTATTGTTGAGTATGTTATTGCTTCAAAAATACCCAAGACGTTGGCATTTATTTTGTTATCATAAATGTTATACTTATATTTCAATTAGGAAAGATAGTTCAAGACTACACATACACTACACTTACACTATGGAAAATCTTGGTTTCATATAGTTTTCCCTATGTTTATTACCCTAAGGACGTTTTCACTCGATGTTCACGTCTCTCTTGGCCTACCAGGCAGCAAAATTGTCGGAAGGTGTTAGCGATCAGTTCAGATCGTTAACACTAACAACTTACTCTATCGACCTCCGGGGTTTAATCGCGCAAAATCTACCGCACCGCGTCGCATTCAGCGCCTCCAAATGCGCGCAAAATCGAAAAAACATGGCGCTAACCCGCGAATCTGTATGTATTTAAACGCCGAATCCGAGATTCCAAGTCTCAAAAAAGCGACCACCGTTCGGTCATTTAAATTTTTCCAAAACGTGAACACAATGGAACAGCTTCAGAAACTTTGTAAGTTTTTGCTCTATTTTTAATTTTAAATTATAAAAAAGGTATTCGGTTCGGCAAGGGCTGTCACATCATTCCAGCGCTGGTAAGTGACGCCGGACGCACGTCACTCCCCGGGATATGTTTTATTCTCATACGAATCGGACTCACTCGGCTTGTTTTTTGTTATCATAGTTGTCGTAACCGAGTCTTGGACCTAAACCACGTATTTTATAATTGTTTGTCGTGCGAGCTTTTCAGATTTGATTCGATTTAAACATTTATTCGAAAGCGAACTTTCGGTCTGAAGTGATTTTAATCGCAATGTTTTTATAATATTGATTTACAGATATTATTACAACGTTATGGCATTACTATTTCATGACTATAAATTGTTAAAAAGTTGCCTTATCAAAATGAGAAGATCGATATAGATAGTATCTATCATCTAATTAGCCGATATTTATAACTCCCGAACCTAATATTATAGTTGCTTAATTGGTTATCTATAAATATCGTTTGCCCTAGATTAATGAAGCGCGTCTTACAGCGTATAAAGTCGAGTGCTCACTGCCTGTCGGGATCGCGCGATTGACGCGCGGCCGCCTGACGCTAAAAGGTCTATTGTATACGAAACGCTCGTTACGGCTCTGCGTCCAACCGGTCTTTAACACGCTTGGACAATGATCACTCTATACATAGCACCCATTTATCTTGCATCCGAGTAAGAACATAGCCTGTATTACCATTACTGGCCAGTTTTCCCATGTTTTAGCTTTTCGAGGCTCATGCACCATCAACATTCATAAACAATTATTATGAGTTATTAAAATATTATTCATAAAAACTAGTACAAAACTGGTTAAAAAACAATTATGTTTTAGAATATATACCTACACACACTTATCTAATTTGTAAATCTACTCTACCGTAAAATAATAAAAACTTATTTATGCTAAATCAAAGCTTATTAAATATCTCAGACGGGTAAGTGCTGTCACAATCAATAAGGCTATCGGAACGCGATGCGTGATCTTACATCTCGGATAATATCGGATTGCGTCAATTACGCGATCCTCTGCGATCGCGAGATACATACAAATGTATTTATGTGCAACGGCCTTTACTTAGTTGTTTAAGCTGTTAAGATAGCAGCTATCGTACCACTTTTTAGAGTGCTAGTTCAGTTGTATCTTGATTTTAATTTTGATTTGTGAGTAACGGTATAACCGAAAAGGGTAGCAGCATCATCATCAGCCAAAAGACGTCTACTGCTGAACGAAGGCCTCCCCCTTGTACCGCCACACTGTACGACAACCAGCCACTTACATCCACTGGTTGCCGGCGACTTTCACAATGTCGTCGGCCCACCTAGTGGGAGCCCTACCTACGCTGCGTCCGATTCGTAGTTGCCACTCCATGGACCTTATTTTTGAATCGTGCGCAAAGTTGCGCATGCGAGCAGAGCCGGCTTTCGATCGATGTTTGAAATAAGATTCAATATCGTTCGAAAGTCGGCGTATCTCGTAGACGTATTTCTGCTTATATATAAAAAAGGTAAATTAATTAGCAACCTTTTGGCACTTTTATAAAGAAACATTGTCTTATCAGTCAGTTTTAATCTCATACAGTGATCACGGCTGGATTCCATAAAGATCCAGTAGCACTTGCTATGAGTCAACTGCGTGAACTGATGACCGACATAATGAAGTAGGTATATTATTATGTAATCGATCGATAAAGCCATTTATAAAACTGGTCTACCCTACCAGACTCGCAATCAGACCGGCCGGTACTTTGGGTATAAATTGTGAGTTTACTGACCTACCTCTTCGTTTTGGTAATCTTTGGTGACGTGTTAATGTAAACATGTAAGGGACATTCCCAGGCTCGGATTAAGTATTATTTTGTCATGATTAACCTTGCAAATTATTTCCGAAGTCAATTGAAAAAATAATCTCTTATTTCTTGACTGTAAGGAAAATGTACTGCATCAGCCTTTGACATTACACTGCTAGGTATATAAATATGTGTCTATCCTCGAAATGTGATTGTACTCCGCGAAAGAAACTTTAGTTAGTATAGGATTTACAAAAAAAAACCTACGGTCCAGTTTTTTTGAGGTGTTATTAGGCATGATTATGGGACCTTAAATCCATGTTTTCACCAGTATAGCTCTGTAGCTTTCGTTTCTAGAGCGGTAAGAAGAAACCATAAATAACCAGGCTTATGAGACCCGGGCACTCTACTCTTTACACTAGCGAAGAGCTCTATGTAATTTGGTTAATTTGACGTCGTTTGCTTGAAAATTGTTTTTTTCTATCTAATCTAGCTTAGATTCTAGAGAAATTTAAAATTAGTTGACTACACTATCAGACTATATTCCACCACGATTCAGATAGTCAGTCACGGTGCGGATTGACGGATTTATATTATGGAACCATAGTATGGAACATTGAATATATTTTCTTAGCACAAATGCAGGTTTCCTCACGAGTTTACCTTCACCGATAAGCTAACGTTATCAGTAATAACACGTATAAAATTCGTACGTACATTCCTAAGACCCCATTGGTACGAGTCCAGGCACAAAACAGAGGCCATAACGTAGGTTAAGTAACAGCATGTAAGAAGTAACTAGCTATAGGTAACCACTAACTGTTGGTACCTTGTGAGTTATGACTGGATTATACACGGCGCTTCGTAGCTCATGCTTCGTAATAATACCAATAATTCGTGCAAACGTATTAATCAGTGCTTAGTATTAGTAAGTGACACTGCAAGTTAATAGAACCCGATCCTATTTACTAAGTGACAAGTGTCATTATTAATATTAATCGATTAGTACTAATTAGAAGTACGAAGCTTGTGTAATTCTAAGCCAGCGCGCTGCAGACCCTAAACACGGAAGCGCCCGGGATAAATCCAGTAGCATGTTTGCACCGTGCGTGGGACGACTGCTATTGACAAAATGGTGAATTTACCGCCATTGCTTGCTCGCTACTCTAGACTACTGAGTAGGTACCTACTGTAAAATTACTCAACGTAATGCCTACTAATATTAAAAATGCAATGTTGGATTGTGTTTCGCTCTATTAGGCAGTAAACAAATAAAGGATCAAGGTGATGTTGGTACCGATATAGTTATAACCAAACCCGAAGTAGCCTGCCAAGCGTGGGGATTATGCCCCTCCCCAATTAAGCGCGGGCCTTCGTCCAGTGGTGGACGCTTTCTCGCTGATAATGATAATAGTGTTTAGCCTAGAGATGCGTATATTAACATTTACAAACATACAAAGATGCACACAAAATAATGCCGATGCGTCTGAGAAGACTTTGGACGCATCGGTATTGTTTCGCTTTGGTGTTTCACATAGTGCTCTTATTATCAACAACATTATCACTACTTTTATTAAGAGCTTTCGCGTAAAACCTCGGGGCGCAGCTAGTCAAAGATATTACAGAAATTCATCTCCATTATCCATTCGAACTAACTTTACAGATAGTTACAAACACGCAAAAAAGAAAATAAGTGGCAAATGCTCACCAGCCCACTGGTAGCTGTTAGCCGTCATTAAGCATCTCGATCGTGTGTCAGAAATTCGTCACTATGTTTTTGTCGATCGAAGGAGAGCAATTAAAGGCATTAAGCAACCGTTTGAATGGCACCACATACAAGCATACTACCGTATTACGTTATAATCCGAATTAAGCCCCGGCGAGACTGACAGACGCGTAAGTGCCTCTACCGAGCCAACAAAACCAAAACTTGATCTAATAAATAATGCGAAGCGCCTATAGACTTCCTCTCGACAATTAACATGGCAGGAAGCGCGGGCTGTCATTAGGCCGTCAGCGCTAGCACCGCCAAATGTTCCAAAAAGCATTCGAATCACAGTTTACGCTCTCGAAACGCAATTAGGATTCGAGTGTATAAATAGATATAAATAAAAGTAGCAGCGTGAGGTGGCAGCATGCAATTTACTGGTGCGTAGTGGTAGCCGGTCAAATTGTCGGGTACCGCTCGCTTCTCGCTGACTAATGACGCCACTCCCGGACAATGCCAACAGCGTGTATAAGCATTATGTTTAAGTAATCATGCTTTTCAGTTATTGATATACGGAACATATGCCTTGGGAAATCGGAATTATCGATCTAATCAGAATGACGTCACGTCATCGTCATTTTTGTCAAACAGAGTTTAAAAACTATAATATATAGGTATTTTCAAAACATTATATAATTCTAAGTAAGTTTTTAAATTTATGTTTTAGTTGCCGTTTTAATCAAATTAAATAAATTAAATTAAAGTCTAATATACAGGGTTACGCGGAATAGTATTATTGAGCTGGAAGGAGAAAAAAGATGAAGCTGTAAAATCGCAAGCTTTTATGAAAAAAAAAATACATTATGTACATGTTATACACATTACGTTTTTGCGATTTCAGGGTTGGGCTCATAGTAAAAGTTTTTCACAGTTATAAGTATATTGTCCACCTTTTGGATAAGTACTACCTTTCAGCGTAATCCCGAATTTATTCGAGAAAATATTTCTCACTTACTTTCCAGTCTATGGGCACGTGAACTAAAGTGTTGATCGCACTAAAGCTAAGCCAAGATGATTGTTAGGCTGCAAGCTTGCAATTTGTGGCTTTAAATCAAGGAAGACGTCTCGAACGGTCAACTGCTACCGATAAATAACAACTACCCCGCGAAACGATTAGTGTAACAAGAGAATCATTCATATTTCAAGCTCACAATCACTGTTTTTATTAAGTTATTACTATGGCACTGATTGCTCTGGTTTACTGTTCAACTACAGCTTAAGTGAGCTACCTGCATTTGAGACCTAACTTTAACATCGCCGACTATGGAATGATGTAGAGCAAATTTCGTCCTCAAGCTTTCTATTGAGTGATTAAATAAATAAAATAAATAAATATTGGGACATTTTACACACAGCGCCATCTAGCACCATACTAAGCAAAGCTTGTATTATGGAAACCAGATAGCTGATAGAATACTTATATACATTTTTTTATTCGTAAATACATACTACACCCAGACACAGAACAAACGTCTATGCTCGTCACATAAATGTTTGCCGTGGGGATCGAACCCACGCCCTACAGCTCTGAAGGCAGACATGCTACCAACTGAGCTATAAGGCTGTCAATATTGCACTGTATACAGTAAACATGATATATGGCGGTACCCGGGTCGTACCCAGATAATTTTGCTCACCATTGGGGCAGTACAGGTTAGAGCTAGGGACAAAAATGTATATTACATAATAAAAATTTGCAACGAAATAGTTCGAGGTGAGTACTTAAGTGGACGATTAGGAAAAAATAACTGCAATAATCAGAAAATAGATAAGATAGACGTGAATGCGATTATCAAAGACTCTTACGAAGCAATAAACAAGTTAAGATAATTAAAGTGTAGAGCACGGAAATCGAATTGTTTATATTACTTTAAGTCTCTACAATACGAAAATTGATTCTATTTAAAGATCCCTAAAAAGTTGTCAATCGGGACACGTTAAGCCAGCAATCGATTTTACACGCTTCGTCGCGTGAAATCGAGTGCGCTCTCGTTCAGAATCGATCGTTGCTTGCTCAAAACGATTAACTAGCCCTGTAAATATTAAATGGTAACCAAAACCAAGTATTGGAACTACATTCGAATTTTTAGAGGCGCCAATTTTGAAATTTCTAACAAAAAAAAACCTATTTTGACATGAATGGGGACTCATTTCGCTCACTGCACTCCATCATAGGAATTTATGGCCTCCCGCGTGTTTCCTTAATATTAACATGGACATTAATTGTGTCCCAATATCCTGGCCATAAATGTCACAACCGCTGGCGCCTAGAACAGGTAGACCAACAAACTATAAAAATACACAAAAACTTACAATTCCCGCACACAATGAGCACAAGACTCAATAGTATAAAAAAACTAAAATTTATAACACCGGTATAAAAATCCTGGGAATAGTAATTTTTCTTATAAAATTTAGTGATATGTCAAACCTGTTCGACGTGGCAAATAAAAATGTACGATATGGGTAGAAAAAAAGGTTAAAGACTTGGGTTATTGCTAAAACAAGGAAAGGTTACCACATCAATCAAGGCGTTGACAAAAGTTAGTTTTTTTTAGTTTGAAACCGTGGGATGAAAAAAGGACCTTTTATGGAAATACGATAAAGTTGAGTCAACTGTTGCGCGGACGCAGCGATTACCCCTCTGTAGCATTACTGGCATAATCCGTAATTTATGATATCATAATCACAAATTAACTAAATAGCATTAAATCACGACTGTCAACACTATATAATGTTTTAAGGTCAACGCCAATAAATCAGCTCGCTTGTCAATCGTTTTATTGTAGTCATTACCAGTTGTTACCATGTTTATGTGACACCTGTATTTGAATAAGAAAATCTATTGCATTATTGGTATAAAATTTGATGAAACAATACAAATTGAGGTTGTTTTAGACTACGCTATGATGTTTAATCTCATCAGATACATTTTGTTTCACATCTTTGAAAATAGATCAAATGAGAAAATAAAATCTCACTATATACATCGTGGATCTGGCTCCTGTATCTACTGAGATTGATCCTATTTACCACACTGACACCATAATAACAAATGAACATGTGAATGAGGTTCGAGTGTTAATACTTCTTGATGCTGAGACGACTGAACCGATTTTAGTGAAGCTTGGTAAGGAGCAGCCTGTCCCTGCATTAACGCATAGGATACTTTTTCTATCGAAAAGTAAAAGAAACGCGTAAAATCGAGGGGTGCTGCTAGCGGAATTGTAATTAGCCTCGAAGAGCGGTGCTATGAGAAAACCCAATATCCTTGGCTTCTTTGGAGAAAAAAACCCTTCTTACCTTAAAAACCCGTTCAGACGGTACGAATAGAGAAATATAACACAATTTAAAAAAATCGCAAACCAGTGTGTTAGTCTAAAGATACCGTCACAGAGGTTCTCAGGGAATGAATCCATCTTACCCGAGTGTTGGACACCTCAGCATGTTAGTCACGAGCAGGTAGAATAAAGTGAGAAGGTACAAGTCCGACCCCCGCTGGGCGAGCCCTGTGAGCCCCTGTGTCACTCCGACGTAGGCCCTACCATTCCGCTGACCACTTTTTGTGCCAACAAGACTAGGGCGTACTATATTGACACATCATTATTGACATTTACAAATGAATTATGAGATCAATATGTCATATTTTGGTCACTATTTTGACAAGATAAAATAGTCATGTGCTATTTTGGATTCCTATTCAAATCAAAAAACAAAAACATTTTTTGAAACATTTGGTAAAAGGAAACAAAACGTTTAAAACAAAAAAAATGCTGAACCATTTGAAAAATGTTTTCAAGCAAGCATTCTTCCAAAATCAGTTTTATGCTATACAAGCTAGACATAAGTTTAGTCATGAGCATTTGAATTGTATTTAGACTTTCATCATCGGTTTCTAAAAAATCAAATTGTTCCTGTTGTATCTCTACGAGATTACTCTACATATGATTTCAACCTTTTTTTTTATAGTAGGTACGAAGTAGTTAAGATTGTTTGTATTTTATTCTAGTCAATAAAGGTACTTTCTTAGTTCGCAAATGTTGCCTTTATTTTATGTTGTCAATATAATAGATCAGATATCGCTGCCTGTTGTACCGGTACACCGATAGTGATCGTTAATTAGCTTAATTCAGTCATACTAATTCAGTAGATCGTTACAATTCCAATCGTAAACAATAATACAAATAAAATTTACCATTATATGATCAACGTATCAACTTACCACAAGTTGATACGTTGATCATTCTGTAGACTTGAGCGGGCCCACTAAGTATACTTTTGGTATGGCAGGTAGGTATATGACTCATTTGATTTGCCAATATTGATTGTGATAGGTATTTGAATACTATTCCACTATAGATTTGAAGAGTAAGCGATAACGTTGTGTGGTAGCCATATTATGTCCTTATTTTGTTCACAGGCACAGCGTTTAACTTCAATCGATGTTAAATAATAGTTAAGTGTTGGTTTAAATAGATTAAGGATGTTCTCAAATATTTTTTGACTAAAACGCTGGGGCACAGAACAGACTATTTATGTTCTGAACCATGTTTGATAGACTTAGTCATATTCATTAGATCTACTTTCAAGTAGGTATCAATTTAAGAGGGTTTTATCACCACGTCTATAAGTTTGAGTGACTACGAGTACCAAACTTGCCTGTTGTTAAGCGTTGCAGTCAAAGATGTGGACACAGACTTAGACCCATTATTAAAATATGATGTAACTAGGCCCTAGAGTAGAGTCCCTAACACGCAAGATAAGCCCGTGTTGTCTAAATATGGGACACAACAGGTTAACTAAAAAAATCAAGATAAGGTCAAGGTCCTTGTAAAGCAACCTCCACTGCAGCCTAAAAGCAAAACTGCTAAAAAATAAAACATGACACAATAAAATTAACTGTCCTAACATTTTAAGAGCATTTAATTTTTAAGTCGCAGGAAAGCCGTCGCTTGGGCCACATGGTCGTCGTTATCCACGATTTATTCGACGGCCACTGTGATCGATGGTCGAGAGTTGTCCCTGCCGAGGCGACCACTACCGTAAAATGCGATCAACAGACTTCTAAAGCTGAGTGGGGGCGCTACAATCGTACTTTTTTTAACAAAACTGACCGCCTACTATACAGAATATTTTGTTCTCTCACTTGGCCACTTTTACAGTCACGTTGGTTGTATGGTCTGCAGTCAGATCCGTAACACGGCCCCAATCTTAAATTTAATTACATCGTCAACACGCTTTGTAACAGTCGAATTTAAACCTAAAGTGCTAAGATTAATAACCCTGAATTTAAAAATTTGGTCCATACCACTTAAATTATTTTAATTCGTAGCTGTTAGGTACTAAAACATATAAAAACGCTTCAAAATGCTTGAGATTCCTTTAATAACAGCTTGGTTATTTTAAAAGGCTCTTCGACAAGGCTGAAAAATTTTTTTTTTACATTTTAGCGCAAACTTTTCGATTATTTTGACAAATGTTAAGAATTTCATTAAATTTATTTCGCCACGCCATAGTAGATCAAGCAGACAGTGTGGGACCGTCTTCCTGCGTGAAGAAGGCCATAAGAATTCTCATTCAAATAGTTTATTTGGCACTAGTTCAGCTTTTGAATGCCAAATAGGAAAAGTTCTATGACCGCCTGGTTTTGCTCGTCCGTTTAAATTTAAATAAGCATTACATGTTCGATGTACTTACATATGCCATTACGTATTCAACTTAACGATATGTCAACTATTAAAGTAAATTGGTGGCTATATGATTATGTAATATGTAGTTGACATAAATATAGTGTTTAGAAATGAACACCATTACAAAAGCAATGTATTCAGTGATATTGTTAATATTTGAACGAGTTAGAATGAATATGAATTAGTTTAAGTTACCGAGCTTAAATGCAATACTTGTTTTAACAGGATGAGAAGGCTTATTCCGCACAGACTATCTAAGTTATAGATGACAAAATTCTATTCTATACAATGCTTTATCTTGAATGCAATACATATGCTTTTTAATCATAGCAAATTTACAAGCTGATGACTTGTTGAGCATCTTCGACCAAATCGTCACATAATCATAACATCAGATGAAGTGTGGTCCAAACCCGTCAAAATACCAGCCTGAACTCATGCACTTGTAACATCTAAATCAGTATTTTCACATAAAAAAACAAAAATGTATTTATATTAAAATAAGTTACAATAAATTGAATAAAAATTCGATTTGGTTTATTCAAAGTAGCAGGATCCGACGACTCGCTGCCCTCTACCCTATTTCCTGATAACCACAATCTGGCCGTACAGTGAATAAGATTTCTTCTAGATCGACGTGTTCCACCCACGGGCCTCACCGTCACATACTTAAAAACTAAAAAAAAAATGACAGCCGATCATCAAAATGATGACCGAAATTCTGGTGATAAAACAGCTTTACATCATTAATTAATTAGTCTCATTTTGATAAGTCTAAGGCAATTATTTATCCTATTCCTGTGTCTTTGCTACTTAAACGCGATTGTTTGATACTTTGATTTGTTTTTACTGTCTGGGCTTTGGTAATCTGTATTTATGTCCTTGGTAAATACTATTTATCTAGTGAAACCCCTGTGTAATGTATCTCTTGACGTCTCTTGTAGGACCCTGCCTCAGTGTTTATATATGTACGACTCCTGCGCAATTTTATAAGCATCTCTGAAACGTGATCACGTTAGCTCTCACGTAATTTAGAGAAAGCGACATGGCTAGGTCTAAGTTTGAAATGAAAAAAAAAACAGCTTTCTTAATGATTTTTGGCGAACATAAAAAAAAGAAATGGCGCGTATGCAAGTATCTAAACTCATTTGAAGTTAGGTTAACATACATTATATAGGTAGTACTTAGGTAACTAATAATATAATTAATTATTATCCCGATAATTATAATCTGGGTGTCTTCAAGTCGCGAGTGAATCGGTTTCTTCTAAGCAAGCGTGCTCCATCGTAGACTGCATCTTCGTTTATCATCAGACGAGATGGCAGACAAACGCAAGCATATAAATAATAATAAAAAACGTAGGTATTTATATGAATCTAAAAAGTTATATTCCATTTAGGCCATGCCATACTTTTAATAAATCGTAGCACATATTTAATAATATCCTACGTAAGTTGTAGCTTACAAACGACAATATTATAAATGTTTTTCTTACTTCAGCCTTACTGACTGGAACTTGCGTACGTAGCCCAGAACAGATGAGCACGCGCACACTTTACATTTCCATAATTTTTATGATTCCAGGCAATTTATTGTTGACTTGACTCTGCACAAAGAGTGCCGACATTTATAGAATGACTACAGAGATTGCAATATCACTTGTTATTTTCGCAAAATCATTTTAGGTACATACCTTTATTTGATTTGATTTTATTATTGTATTTTTAAGACTGTAAATAATAATGTCACTGTGCAATATGGGTGTTTTCCTGAAATAAAATTATTTTATTATAATTCAATTTAATTATTTTACATATCTGGGAGGAGGCTCTTCTATCAGTGAATTATTTCGGAGATATAACATTATCTTTGTCTCACTCCACGCGCAACGGAATTTGCTTATTTTACACAAACTCCTATCTATGCTGATCTTCTCGTCTTTTCGTTATAAAGATTTCTTACCAGTATTATAAAACACGATTCACTGTTTTTTTTTACAGTGTTAACAAGTACAATGTAAAATCCAGAACAATCTAATAGGTAAACGCTTGTCGTAGTTCATGGATTCTAGGTTGCCCACAACGTTATGCATTGCTTTATAATTATTAAAATTTTAACTTTCACTACCGACATAAAAGTTTGTATTTAAGTATTATGTTTGGTGTTGTGTTGATGGACCCTTATAATAGTAGGTAAGCTTACCATCATAGTATTTTTAAGAAATGTTAATGTATGGAATAATTTATAAAAATATACCCTAGTATCAATAAAAATAAAAATAAAAACCCCGATCTAAATTCTCGATTTTTATCTAGATCTTACCGTTTTGGTGGATAATTCAATTCAATTCAAATCCTTTTATTTCGACTAATTTTTCAAGTCATATTAAATTAAATTCATATTACAATTAAAACACATATAAATTACAATATTATGCCAATACTATTATTATTATTATACCTACTCCTTTTAAAACATTATGCCAAATAAAATTATATCTAATTCAATTCAACATACAAAATTCAAAAATTTATTCAATATTAAAATTAATAATTCACAAAATAAAGTCATTAGCCAGTATATGAATCATGTGACAATGGTTTATGTACTGACAGTCAAAACGATTTGAGAATGCTTTCAGGATGCTGTTAGGGCTGGCCCGGACTCTGCGCACCAGGAACGTGCATCGCTTACGCATGGTGGCGTAAAAGCAATCGACGCGCCACCCTGCGAACATCTCTGATGCGCTGCAGCGCCAGAGCAGCCCCAACACCACCAATAAATTGCACACGGAGGGCGTTGTACTGTTTTTTCGTATATGCCACCCACAGACCGCAAGTGTAGAAGGACGTGCAAAATGCCTTGAAAAGAGTTGTTTTGACGTCCCTCGAACACCGAGCAAATCTGCAGGCTATATCATATTAGCTCTCACAGACAACGCCCTCCGCTCCCTCTCAATATCTACAGCGTCGTTCAAAACAGAGGTTACTATGCCCGAGGTATTTAAAATGCTCAACTCTGGAAATAGCAGTACCGTTTAGTAAACTACAATAAACTATAATAAACTTGCAAAATGTTTATGACAAAAAAACCTTGGTTTTGGTTTATGGTTTTATTACCATTCAGCGCAGTTTTGACTTAATAATGTAAACATGTCTGCATTTGTGTTAAAAAAACATTTATATAATTATTTTGTGCTCAAGAGCTACTACTTATTAATGAAGCTTTGTTATTTCAGACTTGAGAGAAAATATATTTAGATTGTTTTTCCAATTTCTTCCATGAAGTACAGTTAACGTCGAGAGACATTTTGTTAGAGTATGTCTTCGTCAACCATTATTTTACAAGTTAAGTAATAAGAAAGTTAGGCAAAGGGTTGCGAAGAAAATGAAGATAAGGGTCGCAAGAACTTCTCTCGGACCGAGCAACTTAGTTATTTGTGTCTGAAATCTGATACGTCAGAACCTTTGAGAACTCTTCTGTTAAATTTTGTTTTATGAAATGAATTGACGAGACGAGCGAGACGTTCGCCTGGTGGTAAGCGCCATGCCTGCCCGTAGCAGCAGCAGCGCCTGAATTGTGAACTTGTGAACAAAATCCTGGCCTGGCAATGTTAACAGATAAAGCTGTGCAGTGCGTGCACTGAGCTTTATCTGTTAACATTGCCCATCAAACTGAAACAAAGTAATGCTTGCACACTACTCCAAGGCCAAAAAAAATGACTTGTAGCTAATTTAGGACATAACCATCTGAAACACATAATTTAGTATTGTCAGAATTTTCCCAGTTAAGTAATTAACCAATCTATGTCAAGTGCACTTGGATAACGGAGCTAGTTCATTAATTAAGAATAGAAACTTAATTTGATGTTTGCTTAGATTGTTTGATAAGAGAAGGTCACGAGATCTAACTAGCCACACACTGGAAAATATTTAAGTGTATTTGCTTTTCTTGACTATTGCTGAATCATATATTATGTTTTTACATTTTTGTGTGGCTTCGCCTCTTCGTCTTTTTTGTTCGGAGTTCGTAGTTTTATATTTAATTCAAATAAAATAGCGATTTAATTCTTATTTCATACATAAGATTTCGTCTTGTTAACTAATTCAAGTACGAAAACAAAAGTGAGCATTTAATCTCGGCTTGCATTAACGGTAACTCGCCACACCACAATGAATCTAAATATTAGACAGTTACAACTTACAACATCCGGGTTTAAAAACCATGACTCGACTAAGCAGCTACAACTCCGAATTGTTTTTCAAAATAGCTCATATTATTTACCGAGCGTATTATTTAGTAGATTGGATCAGTTTTGACAAATTGAAACAGTCATTATGTACGCAAATGAGGATATAAACCGCTCGCATGTTGCGCCGGGTCCATCGCTAACGCGGCTCGGTACGCTGCAATGAAATTATAACGCTTGGAATTTACGTAATTTGACCAACAAAAGGCAAATATTCCAAGCCATTCCGCTAGTTTATGTCTGTGAGACGGATATTAAGTAAATTGTAGGTAGTAGTGCTCGCACGGGCCACTCGTTAGCCTGCGTCCACTGCATGCCGGCTGCGAGCTGACGTGACACCGAATGTCGCATTGTTTCACTTTTATGCGTACCCGAGCTTAGATCAAATGTTAACAAGATTTATGGCGGTCGTAGTGACCGTCGAGCTCTTTCGTCGAAACATTCAACTTTCGTATAAGAGGCCAATTTGTGTGAGCCTTAGTGCTGTGTCGTGCCCGAGCATGCATGCTCCGCCTTTTTATTACTGCCCCTTAACTGTAAACAACACCCATTCTCGACAAGATTGTCTCGGAATGCTATTTGTAAATGATGGTATGCTAGCTTCAAGAGCGACTTTAGAACAGCGTGGCGGAGGAAACCACGCGCCCAATGGTCGTAAAAAACTAGATTTTAATGTGAAATGCACAATCTATGTAGTGATCTCATCATTTTTGTAGCCTTTCGTCCATTCTACTAAACATTATTTCCTGGAACTGAGGACGTGGAACTTGATTATGTATAAAGGTCAGTAAGCTTTTAATCGCATACTTGCCTAACATTTTTTTTAGATCTGCATGATCTCTGAAGATAGTGCTCCTCGAAGCTTTAAGCGGACGGATGATTTAGAGCTCTACCAAAAAGTACAAAGGTCCTATTATTGTCACAGCTTAGCACACAGTACACAACACACAAATTGGTCGGATTCTTACACTCACCAATCTTCGTTTGGGCTTGATCAGCGGTCGGTTCTGTCCGTTCATCTTGTAGTAGAGTCCGCAGGCATTGCAGAGGTAGTGTCCCGTACCGTCCCGTCGCCAGAGCGGAGTGCTTGTGGCTCCGCAGTTCACGCATTCCCGACCCTCTGGAGGATAGAATAAGATTAAAAGTTGAAGGGCTGCGTGGAATGGGTTTAAAGAGTCCAATTGATGTTACAAGTCATTTTGGACCTTATTACTTATCATGTTTATTCACTACAAATAATGAATAGGTAGTTGTTATTCAATATTTTAATTAATTACTAGTTAGCATTGCTCGTGGAAAAGATATTGAACCATAAAATAAACATAAGTGTGGAATGTAAGTAAAATCACACGAGCGTTTCATCTAAAACTTGACTGACCGTTTTATTTGAAGTGAAATCTTGCTCGATTTATCACTTAGGTGCTTATACTTAACAAAATGTTTAACATTGAAAGCGAAATAGTGAACAAGCAAAAGTAACACAAAACCATCACCAAACAGAAGGTAGCAAACAAACATTACGAAAAAAGAAAAGATTAACAAGCTTGGGACCATTGAGGTAGAAATTACCTGTCTCCTGGCAGGCTGGGAAAGACGAGAGAAAAATCACATTCAGAAACATTACATATATAATTTAACTAACTAACAAAGCATGCTTATAAACAGAGTAATGCGGATACATAAACAACTACAAATCATCCTTCCAACATATGTTTATCTCGACATCAGCGTAATTGCAATTACAACGAAAATACTAAAATATTCAATTAACCAGGGAAAGCGCGACGAGTGAAACTCGAAGAAAAAATATCAAGATTTTTTACACGCAAAGGAAAACTAGGAGAAAGTTACAAATGAGCTAGAGCCTAAAGAGCTACGGTTAGTCGACGCATGCAAAACTCCCTCACTAGTAATTTTCTTCACAACGTTAACGTTATAGGTTCATTTATAATTAATCGGTACAAAAACTCGTTAAAATATTCATGTTATAATTAAAAATGGTTTCGTAACTACACTTGATTGTACTAAAACTGCAGCAACAAAAGCGAGTTGCTATGAAAATAAATGGCTGTTGCAAAAATAGTGGAGAGCTAGGCGTGAAACAGAGCATAACCAGAGCTATAAAGTATTACCCACATGCTAATTTTCGCTCTATGTAATGTAACATACTACGTCTGAAACATCTTCAACGCAAGCCACGGCCCCTCATCCATGAACCAGATTGAATTGCAAATCGCAAACATTAAAAATGACAAGATGAGCTACATTTGACACCTAATAAATTAAAACTAATAAAGCGGAGAAGATTAATGAAAATAGAATCGTTGCATGCTTCAACTGTTCCATGCTATCTGACCCCAGGACGAGCCATCCTCCGGGAACACGTTCCGTCTCGAATGAGCAATCTGAGCGAAGTGCTTACTGAGAGGATCTTTTCACATATTCGATACGCGTGCACCGCCCACAATCTCTCTCTAAACTCGATTACACGATCGATGATTTACAGAGATCGAATTTAGAAGCGCATCTCGTTACACCTTCGCATCCTCTCTTTAAATATTATATCCAATACGTTATACGGACCTATCTACCATCGCTGTGGGAAAATCGACGCACGCATGACTCGCGAACGTCCTACCAATAAATTATCCCTTACTTTGTTATTTCTATGAATCACGTTACTGACTTGCCGATAACATCCGTCGATCTGTTAGATACGCAGGTATCTATGAGTATCTATCATAATCAAAATGTATCTAGATCTGATTATATTAGCCGAGTCCCCAGACGCTTCGATGCGTTGAATAAATAATCGCTCCGCCACAATAAGGAAGGTGAAAGTGCTGGACTATAATAGAAAAAAATACGTTAAACGAACCGAGAATGTTTTATGAGCTTTAGGCAGTACAACCATTCATCTTTTTATGTAAAACCAGATCAAACCCGGCAATTAAATCGCCCGGACTTTATCGAAAACTTATTGCGATCGGGCGGACGACTCACTTTTTGGACTAACCCTTTATATTTTTTGTTGAATCGATAAACCTGTAATTTGCTCCGTAGTTTGTAATAAATAAACACCAATAACGATTATTAGTAAAAAAATAACAGGATATTACTTGAGCTGCGAAGTTTTATTACCGCGTCTCTAGAGTTTGATAGTGATTCGGTCGAATAGTAACGTCTCTATTGGTAAAAACGTTTGTGAAAGTGCGGTGTGCCGCGGGCGGTGACGTTTTCAAGATTTACAGCCGCCAACCTCCTATACCACGTCGATATTACACGTATTATTACAGAGCACTCCGATTCTGATTAATTACTATACGATTTAATTGTTCGATTCGATTTAATCGTAACGTTTTAATACGTTCACACTACAAGAATTATTTCTTTATTCCATGACGGCCGTAACGGCGTTTTCTCCTCGACACGTGATTTTGACGAGAAATTAAGATATTGTTTATAGTCGTTCGTAACGGTTCACGTCCAGATAGAGCTCCTGATGTGCCGCGGAAAGTATAAAATTGGAGCGAAAAATTCCAGCATTTGTTCAAATTAGAATGCGGCCGTCTCTTTATTGGGCGGAGTGACGTGCGGTCGTGACGCGCCGGCGCTACGTGACCGCGATAAAAGATTTTCATCTGCTGTATTTACGGAACCATGTGGCGGTTTTATTTTTCGAGAGTCTTCAAGCGAGCACTCTCAGACCAGTCGAGAACCCGCGGTGTTTTCACACGGCTCACTCGCACGGGGAAACTCGCTGAAGTGCCAACACTGCACCTCCGCCTCGAGTGATGTTGACCTCTGAGCTGTAGATGCGTCCCGGACACCGGAGCCAGCCCGCTAACTCGATGAGACCACAGAATAAAAACGCAACCATAATCACGTATAACGTTAATGTGCGCCCCGGTAATGTAATTTAAATGAAGGACTAATTCGCTCCCGTGTACCGTGACGCTCTCTCGGCGCATCGGCCCATCAACACGTAACGGTGAAGCTATTTTGCATACAAACCATTAAATTATTGCTCAAAACTTATTCTTTGTTGCGCCAGAGCCACGGAGGTTGTTATTACGCTTTAATTATATGCCAGTATGCAAATAGAAAAATTTAATGGAAGCCGATGGTCTCAGTGGAGGTTTATTTTTATTGAGCATTGTGTTGCCAGGAAGCATTTTGTAGGAGTCTAAACAGAGATTTCACGAGCTATTGGCCAGAAAAGGTGAACGAAAATTTGTGTTGTCTAGCGAGCGTCCGTGATTGCAGTAGATAATGATATAACAATCGGTGTAGTGTGCAAGAATGAAGCCATTTTTCACGGCGCGCACTCCGGCGGCCGCAGCAGCGCGCGGACATACGGACGCCGCCGCGCTGGACGGTCGGACGCTCTTATTTGCATTCGTTATTAGCATACTGCGAGATAATTACTTATGACGAGCGACGCAACGCTGCTCGGCTTCAAGCAGCGCGGTTCTACCAGCTGTAATTATTATACCGGTCATATGATGCCTGCACTCAGTGGCGCGGCGGTCCAAGCGACCGGTCCGCTAAGATTTTTTCTAATACCAGCTCTATTTAATTACAGTTGGAGGATACTCAATTTGCATGAGCCGATCGGGTGTAACTTTATATTTTCAATTTTTGTACCCATACATTTTTTGTAGATCGCTAGTCGTCTAATTTAATAATTGAATTAATCACTGGCCTGCTGCGGATGTCCAACGTAAATATGCAAATGTCGTGTGTTGCAATTGTATCCCACAATGTCGGCAGACCGTAACAAATTTACTACACCTACCGCACTTACCAACTTTATAAAGTTAAAATATACATTAACAGCTTGTTTCGAAACGTTACGTGTTTTTACTCGATAGAATTAATTCCTAAATCATAGGTACGTGCTACAAGAGTTACAAGTATCATTTATCATTTTTCTGGCAATTTAGTAATGTGTCTTAATATAGCGGTGTACAATGTAGTGAGATTAATTGGTTTAGCGAAATAATAGGGTATTTTTGCTGGATTCCTGTGCTCCGCGGTCCGTGGAGGACTTATCACGTAGCTAATTGGATGTGCAACATAACGCATGTGAGTCGCGACTGCGGCGAGCAATATCATCTTATCATTATCATCCACAGCCTTCCTTAACCCACAGCTGGATAAGGCCAAGCCGATCAATTTTTATGCTATCTGCTTTAGGTTTATTTTTTGAGTCAGGTGACCCGTTGCTAGACACCTAGACTGTTGACAACAAAAAAATATTAATCTGTTTAACTAAACGCCAATACTCACTCACTCACTCATCAGCCAGAAGACGTCCACTGCTGGACGAAGGCCTCCCCCTTAATAGGGAGGGGTTGCCATAATCCCCACGCTTGGCAGGCGGCTTGGGGATCGCAGAGTGTTACCACCGTTAACTAAGAGGACGCTGCTGCCCGTCCTCGGTAGTTCTGCATGCAGTTTTAGGACATACCCAGGTCCCCAATACCAATACTAATTACATTAATTTAAACAGAATATCAGTAACAATAATAAATAATTATTCTAAATAGCATAAATATATCTAAATGTATTGTGTTGTGTTGTGTTGTAAACTTGTCAGTCTTTAAAATGAAAATCTCCGATCACTATGAACCTCAAACATGCTGTCAATATTCCCATCCTTCATCATTTCATCTCACTTCTGCCATGTAGTAATCGAGTTTGATGACGATAATAGGCTAGATGACTGTTTTTTTTGTCCTATTAAAATGTGGCCCGTAAATATAGCTGATTAATGAAAAGAATTTAAAAATCTGATAAAAAATAAGCATCTTATAAGCATTTTAATATCATGCTAGACAGAGAGGCGAAACAGCAAATCGTGACGTCATTTCTCTGTACGCCATATAAATTATATTCTAACTAAGGCGTGACGTCATTTTTTGTTTTGTGGAAAAGGGACAGAGTTGTCTCTAACAAAAACTTTAAACGCTCATATATCAGAACATTATTAACCGATTTAAATTATTTTTTCAATAAACATACTATATTTACTTAAATTGTTCATCAAAGCTATTGATTTTAACGATATAAACATCAGTCATCTACCCTATTAATAGTTAATCCATCCTGGACAACCAACGGTCTAGCGCTCTACTTTAGCCTTGCCTCTACTTTTAAATACGCGCTTTTGTATAAATTGTAGCAATAGAACTTCTCCCCAAGGCCTCCCCCTCAATAGAGAGGAAACTCAACCAGATTGTTAAATTTCAATATACAATCGTGAAAAGAACCCAAATTAAGGTCTCAGTGCAAGTGTTTACCTCAGGGGCCATATAACAGCATTCGTCAGCCAACAAAGGAACGTTCGCATTGTTTCCACACAAAATCACTGAATTTGAATACGATCCGAGTGAGCGTAACATTGTTTTAGAAAGTGTTGAATGGTTCCGCTCAATAAGTAGGCACGATATAATACCAGTGCGATATAATATCGGTTGTGAATCGAACTGACCGTTCGATATTTTGCATTGCCCTTTCCATGACATTCTTCTAATACAACCAATGGTTTTGATCACGATTTTTCGATTGATAGACTACGTTTAGGGCTTGTATTGGCTGTGGATAAACGACGAGATTTTCAATAACGTCACGCCATCGCTAACTTAGGAGTAGGAGTAGGAAGCTGTAGAAATAGTCAAAACAATTAATTGGCTAATGTATGAAAAGCAACACAATGAACAGATGTTCCAATAGTTGCAACAGTTATCTTTTATTAAATAAAACAAGGCATAATTAAAAAAAGAAACACGACTGCCTTGCTAATATACGAAAACTTATTTTTTTTTAAATGCCAGTGTCACTTGGGAAGATGTAAGGGTTCTAACGATACCCTTCAGTATCTATAATTTGTTCAGGGTATTTAGAAATTATGGTAGAATAAAGATACATACATGAAAACATTACACTCTTTTTTTTGGGCAGTCGCTTAAAAAACTTTTATCTTGAGCCTCTGGAATGGAGATGCTGCAGTCGTTCCTACTCAAAGGATACCACAATTAAGCAAATTTTTCTTCGACTTTTTTTGGCTTTAGCATACTGATTAGTCGAAGCCATTGGCTTTCGAAATTATCAATTGTTATTCTTTTTTGATTATTTCTTCTAATTTGCTTCAACACCAGATCATTCTGACAGCAGCATCCTCTCGTCTTAAGGTGGTGAGTATTCTGCGATCCCAAGCCGCCTGCTAAGCGTGGAGATTATAGCAACCGCAACCATCGACAGCTCTTTCAAGCCATAGAGCTTTGCTTACGCTGTATGGGTTATCCTATGTTTTTCGCGAACTGCACCAATCTTGTTCAAATTTATCTTATAATTATACGTTATATGCTAACTAGCAACGTGATTATTCTAGACGAAGCCCAAGAAGTATAGATTCAGCTCCAGGCAATAACAATTAGCTCTAACATCAGTGTGAGTTACAGAACGGCTCGAGGTCAGCCGATCGCGCACAATGGAATGGTCTGCATCCGGCCGCTGCACATTATCATAATGCTGCTTCCACCGAGAACCTTTGCATCTACAGCCTTTCTATAGCACCTACTGAACAGCCTGTAGCTCTATATTAATACCTATACTTAAATTATAATAAACTGTTTTCGATAATGCTTCTTCTCACGTTCTAGTAGACCGGGCTGTGGTTTAAATGATTATAGGTTCTATAAAAGTGATATAGGTGTATTATTAATACGACAATTTTTAAACATCATCTGGCTTTGATGTGCGGAAAGCATTAATTTCAGCAGAACAAACTTCCTTAGTTGTGGTCCCAATTCACTTCCACCAGGTTCTGAATTACAATGTATTTGTATGCCTTAGTTAACATTTGATAACAGTATTTTCGTTGTAGTATTGTAGTTGTATTGCGTATCTTTCTTAGCTCATCTAAAGTCATGCCCTGAACCACGACAACACCTTCCATCACTTACACTACACTTCCAAGCATGTTATAATCGCTAACTTAAAGATCAATCAAATTGTAACATCCACAATAATAAGCTAATAAAGGTATTATAAAAGTTATTTTACCTACTCTTATTCGCCCTGGGGCTTTTCAATACTTTGTGCATTTCAGCTGCATTTTTTGCGGACAGATTGTAAGATAACATTGTATGATGGATCTGGCTATTTAAACTGAGTAACGTGTTTATTCCTTGCACTTGTGTTTTTTGAACCCAATTAAATTAAAGTGCTAATACGTTTTGATAAGATTTAAAATAACAACCACGCGAACGAAGTTGCGTGTAAGTTAATACTGGACTTAGCACTTTAGTAAAAACCATCATGACAATTAATACAAATTATTATTTTAATGGAACACTTAAGAAAGGTTGCAAAAAGAACTGAAAGTACCCTACGTGTTCAAAAGAAATGCTTCATATTATTCAATTGCTCATGGTATCAAGAAAATGTATCTATGTTTTTTTATTCAACTAACTTTGTAACTTAAATTAATTAAATTACTGCGTTAATAGTCGTTTTCCAATCAGGAAATAGGAGTTGAACGCTTGACTTTTTTACGCGACTGGTTAGGATGAGTTTACACTGCTCAAGTAACGATCGGATGGTTAGTTATTACCGCAAGTGTCTTTTGGGGCAATTTAACTGTGAAGTTGGAATTGCAGAGGTAGGTAATTGTTGGCAATTAAAAGTATAGTTACTTAACTAAATAACACTACTTACTTTTATTTTCTGTTCCATTTTTTGTGTGTGTGACCACAATTTATCGACTTGAAGAGACCGACCTAGCGAGTTTTTTTTAGGTATCACTGCTAAAAGGAAATCATCTGAACATATTTTGGTATGAAAACGTGTTACTTGATTTGAGACCATAAATTGCTTATATTATGCTAAAAGTAAGGTACTATTTATGAATCTAACTAAATATTTTCCTCTTTGCTAAGCGACAGTACGACAGTGTGATGCACCCTTACACTCGTAGGTAAAACTGGACAAAAAAGGTAAGTAAACGACCAGTCGCGAGGAACGTAAATTAAGTTGTTGGCAGAATACTTAACGATCTTTACACACTAATGATTGTACAGAAAAGGCAAATTGCTAATGAGGAAGTTTTTCCCTTCGTTTCTTTTCTGTTTACACCTACGCTACATTAGATTTTCAATTCACTTATTACTCTGCCGCTAAGTCATTTACCTATCTAACTTAGATGAGAAGATGAAATCGTTTGTGATTTTATTAGAAAAATGATTGTACCTAATTCTACTAAAGACAATGAGAATTTATGTAACGGTTAAGCAACAATTTAATTACATAACAAAATCTTAATTAATGCCTTTCTCAATTTACTTTTCACGTCTATTTGCGTTTGTATCTCACGGAAATCTCAAACGGTGTGACAAGTCTTCTACTCCTAATGATATGACGAGTCTATTATCTTTGATATGACAAGTCAATTACTGCGGCTCCTGAGTTTTTCAATACGATGGTAATTATCTCGTGAGAATACAGTTTATCTAGATCGCGACGCTACTTCTTACTTGTTAATCCATTAAATTTCTCTAATTATAGAACAAATAAGTAGGTAAGCTTAGTTTTGGTGCTTGGTCAAAATTACGGCCTCACTTAAATAAGTTGAACGACATTATTTAGCACTGCGCGCTTCATTTTTATATTGCGCAGACGAAGTTAAATAAGTTTTGTTAACTTAAGTAGCGTTTTGAGTAAAGCGTTTCGAATATAAGAAACTTCTATATATATTTATAAGACTTATCATTTTTTATGACCAACCAACTTAAATATAATCTTAACAGAGCAAGAATGAACGTATCAAACATTTATTATATATTTCAGTTGTGTGTGTGTGGATATGGCCCAATCGCCTGAATCACAAAAAAGCGGAGGCCCTACTTCTGTCTTCAGTGGCCTGTATAGACCTATGTCTAGCAGTGACTATTAATAGGCTGTTTAAAAAAAAACTAACAGAATACGATAAGACTGTTTTTCAGCAGCGATATTAATTCTATTTAATTTCTACTTATAAAAAAAACATATTGTTTAAAGTACTTTAGATTGACTCTTGGTTGTACAATTTTCTAGAACTGCAAACTGAAAGTCTGCTGGCAGTATATGTTGACCTGGTACTTCATCCTCAGATGGGTGAGATAAGTTGTCCATAAAAAGCTTAGGTATGGAAATAAACACACTCATACATAAAATAAATAACTGTTTATGTCCTTTCGTAATTATTACTCACTAAACCATCAAATAAAATAAACTTAATTTGTGACATCGTCCAAAATTCTTAATTTTTTTTTCTTGATTATTATATATCATAGTCCTTGACTTTAGTCTTGTCTGTACACTTTGGGCTTGGTAGTATCGTTGCTGGTAATGTCGTAGCCAAAAAGCGTATAAGACTGAACTATATTGTAGTAGGTAATGTAGTTGTCATGAGGCGTTTGTGTTTTGTTTGTTTTTAAAGGGCTGAATACATTGGAAAATACAACGTCAAGCAGTGGACTAAGGTACGACGACGACGAAATGATAAACATTTTGTAAAAAAAACAGTTGTTTTGTAAGTAAATTGTCCATTCTTTACTTTTTTGATAGATCAGAATCCTTCTCGACATATCAGAAGGCACTAATCTGCTAGATTTGCTAGAATGTACTATTATAATGGCTGCTAATGAATATGGAGAAAATGTGCATCTAGTTTTAAAGTTGGTTAGTGAGTCTACATAATTTTGAGCACTCATTATTCTAATAGAAAACAATAACCGTCTGACGCGTTGGTTCCCGTCCATTGTCAAAGTTTAACAAGTACGCGAGATAATTACATTTAAAAAATATAAAATAAAGAGCTATTATGCGGTGTTAATACAATTACTGTTGAGTAATTCATTGTTATATTATAGCTGTTGCGGAATAATATTTAGGTATGTTTCTATTGCGAAAACCTGCATTCAATTTACGATTGTAACAGATTGTAAAGGTCAAACTATTAATAAACCCAGTAGGATATGCAGTAGTTTAGCTGCTTAATGCAGCATTGTTGTTAACAGTTAATGGTATTTTATCATGAGTTAATATTTCACCAAGTCTGGCCACTTTAAAATTAGCAGCTACAACAAACGGCAAAGCTTATCGCTAAACGATTTGTCAATTGCAAACTAATCTTTATTTTGACACCTTATATATGTACCTATTAGTAAAAATCTAAATAAGTACAATTGTATGCACACAACAATGAAAGTTTTAATGTTTTCAAGATTAAAATCCCTGAAATTTAACTGTCTCCTGTTTAGACAATTATAATAATCAACTATCATAGCCATTATGTTTCCAGTCTAATTTCTAAAATTAATAGAAATCTACTTAAGCATTTGTTTTAATTGCCCACGAAGCCACACAATAGTGGGTCGCAATTAAGTAATGAGAATCATCGTGTTTGGTCAACATCAGTCGAGGCCGGCGGTTCACATGGGGGAACAATGTACAGCCAACAAGCCACAGTGACTGTCTAATTGTGAAATAAATTAATGCACTTTCCTAGACGCGGGACTTATCTCAAATATTCGATTCCAAATAACCTTTCTGTTAGAACGGCAGCGCCGTTAGCATACTCCGTCATGTCTGCTGCAAAAGCAATTCAGTTAGTAAAACCTCCACCGGTTAGAATAGCAGTTAGTGTAGAGGACAAGCAGTTTAGTATCTGTTATATCGATAGAGCTCCGCGGTGAGCCGACACCGTGTGGATGAAAACGTGCGCCTCAACCCCTGTGCGAGAGCCTCGCTTATCCGACCACATCTCTCCGACTATCCATGCCGTTTGGAAATACCAAATGAAATATTAATCTTGACTTGGCTATCGAATTAATAAATCGCGATTGTCGATGAGACGATTTCTATTGAGATTCTAATTACGCGGAGAGTATCGCGGCTTCTATCCCGGCCTTCGATTAGTCTCGAACGGCACTCCGCTTATTTGATTTGTTATCTGATAAACTTAGAGTTTAAGTGAAAGCTACGTTACGTCTGTGACTTAGCTAATTGCTCTTCGTAACAGTGTTTCTGAACAATGCTACGTAGAGAGGGTTGAGCGGCGGTGGTGACAGGAGTGTGGTCGGACAAGCGTGGAGCGATGTCGTGAGGTGTCAGAGTGCGGTGCCGGTGCAGTGGGCGGCCGCGGACTCACCGGCGCTAGTCCGCGTCTTGTTCGGGCGCGGCTTGCTCTGCTGCTGCGCCCCACTATACCCCTTGCCCTGGTAGTTGTAGTACTCGCCGGCGGCGGCATTGTACTGCGAGTTGTATTCCCCGGAGGGCTGGCTCGACTCCTGGGGGCATGAGTCCGGCGGCGCACCTTCGCGCTGCTTGGAAGATGGCACGCCCATCATGGGCTTGACGTCCCCGCACAGCGGCAGCTCCTGCTGCTGCTGCATGAAGGCGACGCTCATGGCGGTGGCGTGCGCCACAGCCGCCTGGTAGTCCTGCTGGCCGAGGGCCGCCGCCGCCACCGAGTCTGGCGTTGAGTCCTTGGGCGGCGTGGGCGGGAACGAGAACAGCGGGTGTGGGTGGTGGTGCTGCGCGGGTGATAATGGCTTGTCCGCGGGCGCAGCCTCCTGCTGGAAGCCGCCGCCCCACGCGCCACCACCGAGTGCCTTCGACTCCAGCCACGGATGCAGCGGCGTGTGGAAGTGCGGCCTGCACACCTGCCCGCTGCCGCCGCCCAGCGACCGACCTGCGCAATAACACCACTATTACATACCATTCTTGGATCTATTTTGAACTCCTGTACTCCTACCAAGACACCTTAAAATCGTAGGTATATTTGTGCAGTTCGGTGCAGTCCTAGAAATGATCGCTTTTACCAACAGGGTCACCGGCCTCTTACTTGTTAATGCTTTACTCATGTGTGTCATTTTAGATTTGAACAAATAAACTTACCTATCAAGCGTACCTTAACTACCTACCTTACCAAGAGCTCAGGGATAGACGGCAGAACGTTTATATGACCATTATCATCATCAAGACATCTAGAGATACCAAGGGCGATTGCATTAAAAGTTGTCATTACTGTTGCCCTCAAAAATGTTTTGTTCCCTCATCCGACCCAAATTAATATCATTTAGCTTTAACCACCGGTCTTTCACACGACATCTTCATCTATGTCGTAATCGGCCCTATGAATATTCTCGACTGTAATGTGTATTTGATAAACAAATAATGGATGCAACTCGTTTCTCGATGGCTGAGCCCGTGAACAAAAGGCCTTGCTTTTCCGAAAAGTTTCAAAAGCGGAGTATCACAACACTGGGCAATTAAAATTGTAGGCCAGCTGGAAATTTCATTAATTATGTACACAGTAGTGTCAGGTTCTGATTATACTCTTTGTTGATGTGTTTTCATACGTTCATAATGCGTGTTTTGAATTGCTCTTTTAGGCGATGTTTAATGAAATGAGCCTCGCTGAATTTTCCCAGTTATGTTGCTACGAGCAGATGGTTTGTCGCGGAGTATAAACTCTCCCTTTTTAATTCTACAACTACATTTAGCAATTATTATTTATAAATGAAAGCAAACATATGTACGGGTACGTTTTGTCATCGGGGGGTGGGTAATAATATCTGTGTTCAGCGATCGTGGATTGGTGGATTTCATTTGAGGGAACATCCCTTCACGCTTTTCCCTGCGGTACGCAGCAGGGTGCGATTACAGGATCCCGCAGCTCGCTGCGGGTAGCTAATAGTTGGTCGCTTACACTCTACTAGCTGTGAAACCTATGTTTGAAATGAGGGTCTGTAAAAATACTTTTTTGCAACTGTGTTCATGCAAGCTCTCATTTTATAAGGTAGATTCCTATCTGTCAATCTTTTGTTTCCAAATAACCGATCACTCGGAAAATGAATTGCTTGCTATAAAACAATGCAGCTGTCTCACTCTACAGGTTCGTCACAAACAGACAATGTAGATTTAGTGATGTAGATACGTATAAGGCCCGCATCGTAGGCCAGGTGTAGATCACGAGATTATCAACGATCCTAATCACAAGGGCACCCGTACGCCACGAGTAGTCATAGACGAGGGGCGAATGAACTCTGCGGACACTAAATGTCGAAAGTAGCTAATTAATTAGTGAAATCTGATTGTGGAGATACTGTTCGTTTTCGAAAGATTTCTAAGGTCGCTACATTCATTACAGAAAGTTCTCGAATCTGAACAAGTTATAGTCGTGTAGAGCGTTTAGCTGGTTGCTCCCTCGTTATTATGTCCTATTACGTCCTAATCATGTTGTGTCAGCATATCTCTCGTTAGTTACTATAGTTAGTTGTAGATTTTTCGATAGTCGAAATAATCGGGCATCGATCTGTAGGGTCATTACGGTAAACAACACAACATAAAACAATAATGAATCAGTACCGGCATAACATTGGACCAAGTACACACTACAACGTTTTGACAGCGTCCGCGACAACGGGAGCCACCCCTCACGCGTTAGGCCGCGTTCACAATAGCCGAGCGATGGCGGCCCGATAACGTGAGTATGAATAATTCCTGTTATCGCGCCATCTCGCCACATGCCCTACCTGCCCCCTACCAACGTATCCGAAAACAACTCTACCGTACGGAATATTCACCACCCTGCGATACTAAACCATCGCAGAGTTCGTTCGTAAAAATTTGGTACGGGGCGGCCACCGGCGCTTTTTATTCATTATAGGGCTGCAAGTTTCGGCCATTGTACTAGATACGCGTTTGTATGCCACTAAGCCTTGATTGTTATGGGATTTTGTGTTTTACAAGCGACAGGGCTAATAGAAAACAAAAGCTTATAGCAGTAAATAAAGCGGAAATTGAATTTGGTTAAGATGCTGGTGTTTGTGTGCGAACGGGTCAGTAGTTTGTGGTAGAAGTGAAGTCAATCCGATCTACTGCTCATAAGATGAAAGTAACTAATAAGATAACGTCGCACCTATTTATGACAACACTTAGCAAAACAGTATCCTCTTGGAGGATCTAGCTCTCTCTCTCTCGGTATCCTATTTAAATTTAAGACACAGAGTGAATACTTTAAATAAAATTAAAATTTTATTATTATAATTTTTTTTTTTTTTTTTTTTTTTTTTTTTAATTTTACAGTGTCCTAATATAGGAGAGGCCAATGGCTCTGAAATACAGTAAATACTAGTTTAGAGCCACTGGGTTCAAATCTAATTTTGTACCTACTTATTTATGTCAAATAAATCTATTTGTATTTTTGTATTTTGTATTTGAAAACCGACATATTTTATCGAGTAGAGTAAGTTATTCAGAGATGTTGTAAGTATTGCGTGTATACCCAGAGCACTCACGCTCACTCTAGCTCAGCTTCTTCTAGCGGCGGCGTCGTGTGTCGGGTCGTCCTCTTCCCTCAAATAATTATGGTTGAGGAGAGAGATGGCTGGCACGTGCGTCAATTCGTGAACAGGTGCTGCTTGCGGGAGCTGGCCTGCTTGGAGTATATACCTACTACCTAGGCAATTCTAGCAATAAGTAATACTTAGCTAATATAATACGTTTATCGGTATATTAATTTTGTAAATAATTAAGCTTTTAAGATATAAAATGTAAAACATAGCACACAAAAAAAAATTGCAAGAGCCACGAACCCAGAGTCCGCGGTGCTGAGCAACAAACAAAAAAAACTTATTGTTATAACCAAGAGTATATTTTTAGATATACATACCTATCTTTAAATCTTATAATTTATTTGTATTTTTCCACAACTTTCGACTCATTCCTTTCAACCCTCATGAACACAAAATTAACGAAAAATTATATTAAATCAAATCATAAACCAATCATGGTACGTTCCCACAGCCGTCGAGACAAAACACCGGAATCGAACCCCCGATCCCTGGCCCCGAGGCAGATGCAGTTGGAGATCTTATCACCACCGCACCACAGGGTATACTGCTAGTGTTGGTATGACGATGCACCCGTCTTGTTTACTCTCTATAACGGTTTTGCCACCCTTTTTAGAAATTGAAGTTTTGCGATAATAACAATAGTTCAAAGTTTAAATGCACCTACAAACTAAAGCTTGATAAAAAAAAATAAGTTTTACTTACCCAATTAATTTATAAATGAAAAATTATAATATATTTTTTATGTTTTTTTTTTAAGTTTTAAGGAGTAAGAAAATTATGACCTCTAGCAGGACTTGAACTTGCATACGAGCAATCAATGGGAGAACCCCAAACAAAATAGAAATACTCAAGCCAAAGTGTTATTATATTCAATTTACTTGATATTTAATAAAATATGAATAAGTAATTATTTGCAAAATGTGACTATTATGTTAGAAGACATACTTCTCAATAGAATCTTATCTGGAATATCCACGTTTCCAAAAAATCTTTTAAGTTATTACTGTAATATCTAATAAATATTTTCAAACATGTTATTGTTACCTTTATAATTCCTCCCCTAACATATGCCTAACATTCACAAAACATAAGGCGTGGTTAAATCGACAGTGAGCTCCCTCTTTTTACGTTCCTTAGCTAGCGGCGAAAATTGCCCCTTTGGGTTAAAACCGCCTCGTAACTGGTGCATATGTACGCAATAAACTAATGAGGGAGCCGTACACAGCGTGACGTCTTCCGGTAACCGCTGGAAATTCTCCCCTACGGCTTCCGCTACAGTTAACAATGATAAAGTATGAAGTTGCTATATAATGTTGCCATGTTTAGTTCAATTGCTGAAAGTAGCAGGCAAGTCGCAACGTGAGAACTTTCTCAGCCAACCCAAGGTCACACGCATCGCGTCGTCCAGTCTGCCGCGTTTATTTGCGAGCCATGACATCAGTCGCATCCGCATGCGACCAGCATGCCCGCGCGTACACATACCTCTACCGCGACCAATACGCACTCCAAGTTATCCCTTCTCCTTATTGTGTTTAGACGTGTTATCCTTTGTACTCGCGACTGATCATTACGTTCTCGATCATCGGCATATGAGCGACCTCTATGTTCAAAGTGATAGAGGCTACATTCGACTACAGACGACCTCAGTGAAATGTCCGACGTGTTAGCGAATGATAAATGTAGGCGTCGGTATCGCGTATCGGATCTCTCCGTTCGCACGCCGAATTAATTTTAATTTATTGATCGTCGACGGCGAGTATTTTAGTTGCCTACAAACGTCGCAACGCTGCTTTGCTTTTAAAGTGTTTATTTACAACGGCCGCCTGTAATGTTACAGGATAAAATATTATTACGGTTCAGCGCTTGCAGAACGTATTCAGTTTGTTGCAACCTGCGCGTACTCGTTGTGACCACTGCCTTACCTACGCTCTCTTCCGTCTTAATCTATGCGCTTCATTTATACAATAAAAATTTGAAAAAATATACAATTATTGTATCTTAATAAATACCTAATATCGAATATTTTATCATTTAAAAGCTAGTGTTTTCACTAAAATATACCCCAAGTATATTAGAATTCAGCTGGCGCATTAACAATTTTTATCATTTCATGCAGTAATGCATTTCAAAGCAGTTATAACGCATTTTACGATAGCTCTTTTATGACTAGTGGTACAAAAGTCTCACTACGGTAGTTAACTTTATTATTGTCTGTAAAAATATAAAATCATTTATCGTGAATGAGTCTCATTTGGTGGCAGTGTTTGTAAAATGGCGGTCATCAGACGGGAAGCGTTCGGTTGCTAATTAACCGGATTTCCCGTGACGGAGCCTTATTACGAAAGTATGCAAATTATGTTTCAGCTCAATTAAGCCGCTGTTGCATTATTTATTCGGGTGCTCCTTGCCTAAACCTTTGAAATACGGCTTGCGAAGTTTGGCCCCGGTTAAAGCGTATTTAAGGTAGAGAAGGCTCGATCGATGATCAAGGTACTCATAGCTTAGCATCTATCAGCCAGTAAACGTTGCATGCAAGCTATAAACCCGCATTTAGTGCCTGTGACTGAATTAAATATGCAGTTTTGCGATCGATCAAAGAGCGCCGATCCGTGATCGACTTTTAAGCGTCAATGAACTTTGGGTAGCAAATTCAGGAATGTAGAACGAAAGCGAGTGAACGCGACTACGTATGGGAGACGCTGAGTTCCCATACACCGTGTGTGTCTCGCGTCGTACATTTACTTCTAATTCTTATTACTATTAAAAATATTTAAGTATCGACACGGTCGCGTTCCGAATGTAAAATCGAGCTCGCGGGCGGTCACACTTCATGTTACCTTCTGATTGGATTATAATGCTTTTATATTACGATTCTTATTACGGATGGGTGCTACCGAGCGGCGTGTGACAGGCAACGTGGGGAATAACAACTAGTGTCGAACGAACGGAAAAGCTGTCTGGTAGAGTCGAACGCGATGCGACGTCGATCGAGCCGGTGGTAATATCCGGGAAAGATATCGCTAAATATAACCGGCAATCGATGACTATGTTTGAAAACGCTCATGAAAGTTGAAGAAGCAAAACACACCTATGTATCAGGATTGTAGTGTAGCAAGTGAAAAGATGTAGTCTGCCTACCCCAACGGGAAAAAGCCTAATATCCATGAAAAAAAACATGTTTTCAACTTCTTATATTTATAAAATAAATTTGCCTTGAGCAAAGATAATATAATACTACTTCGGTATACACTTTATAAAGTTCTATTATTATTAACGGGCAATTTACCGTGATTATGTAAACCGTGTACTGTGTTTACCGTGGTTGTGTGTGTTGTGTGTTACCGTGTTTGTGTGTTGTTTTGTGTATAATAAAACTTTAGTAAACAACCGTGATAGTTTAAAACAGTGTTTTATACACTATATACCCTTGAGTTGGCTCGAAAAACTCGAAAATGGCTTGACTGACTTGAATCTTTTTATTTTATGTTTTGTTCACCTCAATTAGGGTTATTATATTATATTACGAAAAAACAATTGTTGATTCGAAGTTCACCGGGTCATCTAGTTTAAAATAATAACAAAAACTCTTTCCAAATCTCTACACCGTCTGCCTGTTAAATACATATATATACAAGTACATAAGCTAAAAATAACTCTGTATATATACTCTTTTCTTTAGAATTAGACACGAAAAAAGCGATCAAAAACAAATCAAGAGACTGTATTGTACATTTCTAAAGTCCATCAACTTGGGACCTGGGTATGTTCAAAACTGCATCCAGAATCACCGGAGAACGGGCAGCAGCGTCGTCTCGGCGAACGGTGGAGAGCATTCTGCGATCCCCAAACCGCCTGCCAGCCGTGTGATTTTGGCAACTATTATTACTAATCAACTATTACTACCTATCATTAACTATTATTAATATCAAGGGGGAAGCCAACGTCCAGCAGTGGCCGTCTTCTGACTGATGAGTGAAGGGCTATCAAAATTATCTGGTAGACTAGACTACACTTTTTTTCTATAATTATTATTCTTACATTCTACGCTCGATCTAATTTCTCCGAATGTCAACTACTTTTGAGATCAATTCGCTTTCGATTGGACATCACGGCTAATCCCTCCGGATTAGAGTTCCAGTGGTACGGATGTCAACGTGGGTGTCTGATTTATATTATCGGACTTTCGGTAATGCTAAGTGCTTTAGTAAACAGTTCTATCGGTCGAAATTTGTTGTTTCTTACCAGTTTCTGGGCAGGAAAGCAATTAGGCGGTACCTCAAAAACTACTGCAAAATGAGATTTAATCTGTTTTAAAAATGCTATAGAATTGAATGCATTTTAGTGTACTTGCAAAAAAAACTGGCAAGGCACTGTACTGGCAATTTTCACTTATTGGTCAAATTTTTAGGGGCACTTATATATTTGATTTTGTAGTTTCTTATGTTTATGATTGTAGGTAGTACATTATTGTAGCGATAATTAAGGCAGAATTTTGATCGCAAAGCGCAAAGAAAGTGGTGATTATATAGAAGCTGTTGCACATATTATAACGTTAGGAGCCCATGATTGCCTAATTGCTGCCAAAGCTTCCTTTTCTAATACATAAACGAGGTTAATCATAATAATATCATTCTAGGCTAGGCGTGTTTACCATATTCGACGGAGCCAACATTTTACACCAGCTGAGTTGTCGTCAAACACCTAGCCTGTCATGCATAATAAACAATAATAATATAACTACAAATATGCACAACAAAGATTTTAGTTTTATTTATACGGGAATTCTCACTCGGGAAGGTCACCGGATGTGATCGAAACTATAGTCGGAGTATCCGATTTAATTAAAGGTGAGTATTCCCGTATAAATAAAACTAAAATGTGTCAAAACCACGTCAGTTTTCATCACAACAAAGATGTTCAGAAAATAGTCAATTACTGAATAGTGAATTAGTGTTCCTAGAAAAATAGTATAATAATGCTGTTTGAATTGGGAGGCAATAATGTACGACACAGATAATGTACGGCATGATATTGTACGGCATAATAATGCACAGCATGATAATTGGTGTACATCGAATATCATGCTGTGCAATATCGTGCCGTACATTTTCGGCTCGGCTCAATAACCCTCCCCACCCCGATTTTGTACCGACTGATATTGATGTACAAGTGCACGAATTCCTTATTTGTATAGCAGTAAGGTTCAGGTTTTTTTTAAAATGTCAATTTGAGAAATGTACTCGGTTTATTGGCTGTACAATATAGGGACGTACTTTATAGAGACGAGTTGATAAAGGACGGCCAGTATTGTACGACATGGATTGTACAGCATGATATTCGATGTACATGTACACCAATTATCATGCTGTGCATTATTATGCCGTACATTATCGTGTCGGCAAATATCATGTTGTACATTATAGGCACCCTTTGAATTAAGTTTGTGCTAACAAGGTCCATCTCTTCTCGTGTAGCGCGACATTGTGAAAGGCATTCTTTGCATACAGCGCATGTACTGTGCCGCGCATGCGCCCCGCATACAAGATGCGCCTCCTCGTTGATACCCCTACATTGTTTTTATTTTCTTAAGAACCCATCACTTCTCATTAAGTGGCGTTTGAAGAATATTTTTACATCACTAATGTCCGGACACGAATTTTATTGTTATTGCATTTTAATCAATTTTCATTGTTCCAAGAGTTGTCAATGGACCACTGGGTGCGTTTCCGAGTATTTAGGAAGGAAGTAGCCGTCGCATACGAGTGTGCTTATTGATTGGAATTAAGGGCTCTTATTGAATATGATTTCTAAGAATAGGAAATGTGACATTTCTTAGATTTTGAGATAGCTTTGTGTAATGGAAAATAGTGAATTTAAGAATGTTTGAAAGTCCGTGAAAGAATAAGCCCTTGTTTTATCATCCTCATCAATCTACTACAAACTACTTTATGAGATAAAAGCTTTTCTGTTTTTTGCTGTTCGTTTCTTCTGTTTTTAGCTAGTGACATGTCAGGGGAATATACTGTCAGTTAGCAGGCAATGTTTTTTTTTAATATTTAAAAAAAAAATGTTATACCACACTTTGATTTAGGTTTTTTGGTAGAGTGATTTTAAAATTCGTGGCAGGCGGGAAAATTACCTTAGCCCAGTGGATAGAACGATAGAGTAATGGTAATATCATTCCGTAGTGCTGGTTTGAAATCTGGCGTTCGATAAATCTATGGATTCTCTAAAAAGTTTAGAAATAATAGATAAGTAGTACTTATGGAAGTCATTAAATCGCCTATTATAAAAAAAAACAAAAAAAAAAAAAAAAAAAAAAACAATCTATCTATGAAAATAATAATCTTGCTTTTTGCCCAGCCATAATACGGTTTAGTTGTCTGGTCAACCGGACTACGGGAAAAAATAATCTCTAATATATATTATAAGTTTAAGTTACTTAATAATTATTAACCGAAGTTGTCTGTCAAGTGTAACGTAGTGGAATTAAGTCCAGTTGCGTACCTCAGTGACTACCCAGCACGGTGTCATAGAATAGTTATTTTTCTATCGGTATCTCTAATATTCTACGCTCGTAGTAACTGTAACTTATCTGTGATTATATCGTGGTAGACACTGTTGTTTATCTGTGGTTCCAGCGTGTCGGTCCTCTTGATCAAGAGCGTGGCTTACCGCGCGGTCACACCACTCACTCCTTACGGTCATCTGCACTTATTCTTGCAGGTTCACTACTGGCTCGGTAACTCGGTGTTCTTTGATGTGGTTGCTTTTTGTCGGTGTCAGTTGATATGACTGACGGAAGGTATTGTGGTATTTGCGATATCAATTAGATTTCATCCTTTCTAAAGTATTCTACTGACTAGAGTTTTAGATAAATTAAATTGAATTACTTTCTTGTTTAGGTATTAGAATAGCACAGATAAATTAACTCTATACTAGTAGGAAGTAACGAAGGCCTCCCCCTTTATACCCCCCCCCCCCCCCCATTTTTCCGTTATTTTTCCCCTTTAAGTGGATCTTATTACAACGACTTTATGCCCATAATCCAAGATATTACACACGCGTGCTTTTAACACTACATTGCATCACTAGTGTTATAGTAGTTATAGCCTGGTTAAGTTTGTACCTCACTGCAAGTTATATGTAGATAAACGAAGCATTCTTAATTTAACCGGGTAATATAGTTTTTTTTTTTTGTAATACCAACAAATAGTTCTTATGCAGCTAAATAAAATGTCATCTGCGCGCGCATCGCTGGCTTACGCGCCATTTTTCGCAAATATTTGTTGACGTCAACGCTTTCTGGTTGATTATTATCAAAAAGTTAATAGCAAAGCAAGTTTGTTTTTTCCTTACAAGTGTGATAAAAACGTCGTATGAAACGCGGTGCATTGGTAATTACACACTCAGATCCTTTATCCCATTCGCCTGCGACTCGCGCGCATAGTACCGCCTCTAGTGTAATGACAAACAGCACACTTGTATCATAAATGTACTACTGTAACTTTGGTGTTATCAATAAACTATTGTATTGTACTATGAAGCTATCTACATATATATGCAGGGTTACGCATAACGGTATTACTAGGGTTCCGTTAGACAGTTTGACCACAGAAAACATTATAGTACTACGTACAGAAGATTCACTTCCATAGAAAACGCGTCTTAAATTAGTTTTGTCACAATATACCTACCTATAACTACAACCATGCCATATTCAGTGTAAGCGCATTTATACTCTATATGTATGGTACAGTGTATCGCTATTCCAGTATAGAGCCTGGCGCGGGTGCAGCCGGCGGGCAGCTCCGTGACGTTAAGGACTCAACGACCCAAGCGCTACACTGAAATAGCATAACTATGAGTGTGTATAGAATATAAAATTATAGATTATGAAATATAGAGTACAAATTAGCTTACACGAAATATGACATGATTGTAGTTATAGGTATAGTTAGTCACGTTTTCTGAAGAAAATGAATCTTTTGTACTTGGTAGTATGTTCGACGCCTTCTCACATGGAACCTTTTGTTTGTAAAAGATACTATTAGCAACCATAGTAGTAGTTAAGCAGGAATGGAGCTAGTAAATCACATGTTACGACAGCATAACCACAAGAATCGAATAAAACAACAGTAAAGCAAGCCATGACAATAACGCATTAAGTTAGCACTAAGCACTAAACACGGCGCGAACGGCGTCATTCTTATAATTAATGGCCAATCCTCGGTCACGACGTATGATCTAAGGAATATCTGATTTTCATAAAATTATGAATAATGTGAAGGTTTTTTTAATACCTATACAGGGTTAGTTCTAATCAATTAGCATCCTTTTAACCCATATTGTTAAAACAAACAAATTTTACTATGGGGCCAAAGTTTAAATCGCGAAAGATTATCAGCTGCTCCATACAAAAAGTTTATCGACCTTGGGCAAAATGTATGGAACGGCTGTATTTTTTGCGATATCAATGTTGTCCCCATAGTAAGTTGTCCATAGTAAGTTGATTGTATTGATGTGCAGAATATGCCCTTAAAAGGGATACTAACCCTGTATATCCTAAATATCTCTCAAGGACCATAACATAGAGGAACTAATTCAAAGAAAAGTAATGGTTACTCGTATAGCGTCACAAATAAGAGTAGAAATTAATAGTTCTAAATATTCAGCAACACTGTATATAGTACGTACGAGGAAGATGTTTAGATGAATTTCGTACACTGACGCGATTAAATTAATTAATTAAAATAAACAAAAAAAAATTGGTGGAAATTTGACACAGTGCCATCTAGCCCCAAAATAAGCAAAACTACTACATAAATAACTGATAGAATAGGTACATAATGACATGAGCGAGACGCAAACCGCCGGCATGCCTTTGCTGTGTAGACACCTAAAAAGGTGCCCTTCGGTCTGGACCATAGAGATCTAGATATCTGTGGTCTGGACTCATAAGTGGATTTGTTCGGTAGATTAGAATAGACCAGAAACTTTAGATGCGCAATGCCACATAAAAGAAAGTGTTTATAACTTTTAATAAAATGGTAACACTTAAGTGGGAATAGGGTGAGCGCTTCTACCTACAAACGCATTCCCCTATTTTCTTCCTGGATAATGCCTCTAGAGCAATTTTTTTTTTTAAATAATACTGTAGACGGGTTTCTGTGTTTTCCTTTTTTTCAGAAACTAATAGTTAAAAAATATAACGCTTTAAATATCTTCATAGTAACATTGGACGGCGATATTTTCTTACGCAATTAGTTTTTGAAAAAAAAGGAAAACACAGATACACGTCTACAGTCGACCAAGATTTTATAAAAAAAATATGATTGCTCTAGGGCCATTATCCAGGAAGAAAATAGGGGAATACGTTTGTATGGAGAAGTGCTCACCCTTTTCCCCCTTAATTTTTTAACGGTTTTGTGTGTACCAAATATACTTTTAATAAAATGGTAGTGATACCATTTTATTAAAAGTTATTAACACTCTTTGGATATTTTTTTTCTTCAGTAAAACAGTTTGTCATCAGAGCTAAAGGTGTGTACCAAATAGGTATCAGATCAATCTGTCTTGTTTGGGGTAAAAATTCAATTACTACATTTGAACCAAAAAAACAACAGCAACAACAAACAGGGCAAAATAAATAAAACCATTTAAAACGCCAGTTTTATTACGTCTCAAAAGCAATTCCGAATTAGTACCAAATAAGCATTTATAAAAAATAACAATGAAAAAACTATCTTCACCGTACTTGATCAGTTTACTTCTAACGATCTCACTTATTGGGTTGCCAGGCTTGCGAAATTACGAGCTGGTCCAGCCTGACCCGACAATCTTGACAATGGACGAGTGTTCCTGTAATGCCTATAATGACGGCAGGCTGCTTACATAACCGCTCGTGACTTGCGCATTACGGTATCGGAGAAAAATACGGGTACTGCAACTGAACAGGGATGGACTCGGTTGAATATGGAACGAATTAAAAAAAAACAACACTTGAAGTTTTTTTTGTATTGTGATTGAAATGGAAAACTATTGAATTATTGAATATTATGGCAAACCCCGCCTATTAAGGGGAGGCCTTCGTCCTATAATTTACGTTTTCTGGCTTTTGATTACTATTGAATGATGAATTCCGTGTTGAGCGATGCTACAGGTTTACGCGGAACAGTAGCACTTAACAGCTTGTTATACTCATCATAGTGAATACCTTTTTTAGAGCACAAACCCACTTAATCGTAATATCGTGAAAAATGTCTGCTGTTTCATACACTTTCTTGAGTGTGAGCTATAACAGTTTCCTATGGATCAGCTGTTTTGTTTTCGGGGAAAGCCCATAGTTAAAAACAATATTTCTTGACTATTGGAGTAGGTAATCATTTTAATAAGGTGCGGAAATAGTTTTATTGAGATATAATTTTACACATCGTTAATCAAAGATATTTTTCTGAATAATTTGGTAGGTTAGGTAGGTATATTAAGCAGGATTTGTAAAGTATTCATTAAAAAAAACAGTAGTAAAGTATCTAGTAGGTATTAGTTTTGGACATCAGTGCGAGTACCGCCCATTTAAATAAAAATACTATTACCGAAATGATTAAAAAACGTACTTTTTCTTGAATACAAACGTGACTCGTCTTGATCAGCCATATGTATTTTTTTCTTCTATAAAAACTAACTCCATAGTTCTAAACCAAAACTTATTACCTTTCCGTACATTTCAGCTGACATTACTCCTTATTAATTACAATGCATCATTACCAACGGATATTCAATTAAAATTAAAAATACAAACGCGTTGAAGTTAACCGACCTCAGAGAATTAATCGTGTTTAAATCGAACATCAAAGAAATTAACAGAGTAGAAAAACGATTATAACTACATGAATATTAGAATAAGATATTAAATCAATAGAAAAAAGTGTTGTTTAAATACAGAGGAAAAAGCTGCAGTCACGCAATGTACGGAACTTCTGATTATTATGAATAATCAATTTTATTGTGTAATAGTAGAAAGTAATATTTGAGAACCTATTATAACTTTTTAATATAACAAATTAAGTTAATAAATCATTATTATCCGGCCATGGAAACTAAATCATATGAGTTAAACTTAGAATTGTACACATTTTTCAATCACATAATAACACTAATTTTGAAAATTGTAATTCACATTTATAAACTTACTTAAAATATAGCAGACCTTATATAACAGATTGCAAATGAAAAATACGGCTGTTTAGTAAGTTTAGATACACAGCAATACCTACTTAACAATAGGTATAAAAAATCTGCTATACAAAAATCTGTGTTGGTATTTAATAAGAAAGTTTATGCCTAAATCCGTCCCAGCATAAATAGTGACTAGGTAACTAGTTTGTGCGGATGGCCCGCAACATAACTTAATACCGAAATAAGCTCTATTTCATAACAACCAACTAGTTTGCTCGTACTCTAGCTTAGCTTGTGCTCAATCTTTGCCCTTGGAAAGCAATGACGTTGAACACGGGCTTTTAGCAAGGACAACAAATAGCGCGGGTTAATTTCAAATGTTTGTATTTTCAGATTTTATTTACACACTACATTATCCAGTGAGTTTTCGATGTTGTTTCTTTTTTTGTCCTACTGATACGTAACCAAAATTTAATTAAGTATAACTCTCTGTTTACATTTCTTTGCTACGAGTAGAGAAGCATCTCTACTCTCCTTGATCCTCCAAGGATAGCAATCCTTGGAGGATCAAGCTCTTTCTCGATTTTATCCTATATTTACGTTCCATTCTTTTATTTATTTCCCGGAGAAAAAGTATCGTACCTAAATATACTTAAAAGCATCCCAAACCTTCACCTTTACCTGTACCTTTCATGTGATTTACAATTTCCGTATTAAATATTTTTTTTATTTTTTAAGAACGCTTGCGTTTGTTCTAACTCGCCTGATGATTAGCGAAAATGCGGTCTACTATAGAATAGGCTTGCCTAGAAGAAGCCGATTTAAACTTAATCGAAATTAGTACAACCATTTAGTAGTGAATATGTACAAACAGATCGTCAGAAAATTACCAAAGTAATTAGTACGAGGTGACTCCTCGAAACTGAAAGTTGACATATAAGTACGTAACAACATTTCTCTTCATTCTAATGAATCTATCGCACGTTGTACGGTACCCGTTCAATCTTTGCATTTATTACCATCGCTCAAATCTCTTGACTGACAACTTCGTAACATTGCAATGTAATAATAATAAATCAAACGTTACATTACTGCCTACTTACCAGCCAACTAACTTCACCTTATTCTGTGGGTTTTATAGACATTTTAATCAGTACACGCAGACCGATGACAGATCGCGTCGAGCGGCGCTTGCGACTTGATATAAAGTAGCTTGTATAAATACGTATAGTAAATTAATTCCAGCTATACCTATATAAACTACCTAAGTAAATTGTAGATGAAGTTAGTAGACGGTAATGGTAGTATACCTAGTCACGATGTTATTGATAGCTGTGTTACTTATTTCCCTGTTGGTGCCTTTGAACTTAGACGTGTAAAATGTAATTGAGTTAGAACTTATGACTCAGGAAACAAGGTTAGTTTTTAAATATCGCTTATTAAGTAGCTCATAGCTCTTGAGTTACTTTACTACTTACTACTTGTAGCATGGACAATTGGACAGACCCTTGAAGTCAACTAGAAAATATTCAAAAACACCAACTATGTAACTAATGATACCAGCAAGACTTTGTAACTGGCAGAATGCACAGAGTACGATGACAAAAAAGAAAGGGAAAAAATCAAAGACTTAGCTGCTATGACTTTTGTGGTATGGACACCTATTATAGAATCACGTAATATCAAGTTATTTACTTTTAAAGCATGTAACTTGTAGTTATTAGAGATTTCACCACTCCATACTTAGTAAGCTGTCCCAGTTCATTAAGTGGCTCTATTTCAGCCACCGGATGTTAGATCGATCTTAATAAATATTCGTGTAAAATCACTTTTTTTATAAATAGGGATAAATAATAAAAAGACGGTTATTTTAGATTGTAATCGTACACGATTCTGTTAAATCATTCTTACCTAAAATCATATGAGTATCCATCTCATATGATCGAAACTAAAATATGTAAGGATTTCCTTTTAATGTGAATTCAAGCAATTTATTTATTTATTTCAAAGATGCAACAAAAACACAAAAACGTTCGATGCAAGGCGTACATTTTTGCAACAAAGAAGTCTCATCCAGTCATGTAATAAAAAGCTAACGAGACAAACAATTCAAAAAACTTGGTAAGTCCCACACATGGACGCATTAAGTAAATTCTTGGTAATGTATAAATGAGATTGCAAATTAAGCTACGACTCTTTGGAATATTAAGTTAATTGTGTGATGGTCGATCTACTAGGAAGCCCAACGTACATTTTGCCATTCAGTGTGGCAATACAACAAGCTTAGTGTATACATTATTGACTTGGCCCTCTGGCTTGAGCATTTGGATTATCTCTAGACTTTCGACTTCTTTTTATTCGACTACTACTATATAAATGGTTTTGGCAGATAGTGTGTGTACGTTAATAATAATGCTCACCTGTTTTTTTTGTATGTCCTAGATTACATATCTTATTTCGATTTAAGGCGTCTTTCTACGATGAAGCTTAAATTCCTCCTACGTTGTGACAGTCGCGTACTATCGGTCGCGCGTACGAATATGCATGTGATGCAGATGTCAGCAGCGCGTACATTGGTACACGTGACATATGTCAGCGACAGAGGAATTTGAGCTTTAGAGTAATATTATAAATAGTTATTTTTACTCCTACCTATATATTGTTGTGTAGTAAGGTTAAGTATAACTAGTTTATTATTAATTTTAGCTGATAAAAATTCTTGGGAAGAGGTCCATTTAAAAATAAATTTAAAATCACGGTAAATACAAGCGTGGCGATGCTTTCGTAGTTGCTCCAATATTTGATATACCATAGTACACGCACACACACAAACGGATACTATTACCGTGAAGTAATATCTGAATTCTGAACACAGATGTATGACGCTTATGTGTACAAACGCTTATGTTACTGCCCTATTGTTTAAACAATTTATAGTCTAGACCAGAACTGCATAACGGAGCAGTGAGCGAATATGTAAAATACTCAAATCTACAGTTTCATTGTATTTTAATAAAGTTTATTAGGTACCGAGAGATAACCTTTCCATGCGACCAAGTTACGTAAATCAAATCCTGTTTGTTTCACTGCTTATACTCGTACCTTGCTTATATACCTACCTAGCAATAAATTTAACGAATAGTTAGCTAGACTGAAAAAAAATAATGTAAAGGTTGATATTTGTTTGTAATGTAACATTCCAAACAATATTTTTTCAGTCTAGCTCAAGCTCAGTGCTCAAGCTCGCTACCACTCGGGACCGAACCCAACATGATGGCGGCATTGCCATGTCGAATGGCAATGCTAATACGTAGGCTCAAATAACTAATACACGATCTTGTTACATTACAGCTGCTACAGTATTATAATTATTATATGGGTTGTTTCCAAAGTAATCAAACATTTACCTTAAACTGCTTCGTTTTTTTTTTTTAAATGATGTGTCATTCTACTCCAGATAAAAAAAACTAATCTCAAAGTACTCTATATAGTAAGTATAGCTCAATGGTGAACGCTCGCTTTGGGCGCTTGGCTCAAACGTGTTTCTTCACTTTTCAGTTGCTGCTTTTTTATTGTATGAACAAAAAACTTACGAGACGGAATGTCACATTTACATATATTCAACTATCTTACCTATATACATATTAATTACTTACATATAATATAACTGACATATAGTTACAAAATAACTTATTAGTTAAAGGTACCTATTTGGTTTGATTAAGTGACTACTTTGATAAGTGCAGCTTTAAGTACGAGCTTTCGCCCCAAACAATGATCTCGCTATCATTATATCTTCACAACCTCTTAGCCGTTACGATTATTCTTTGAATAAGTGTGCTCCAGCACAACTTTTCACAATGTTCCCGTTGTCTACCATGGTGGACAGTAAAACGTTTAAACAAGTTGTGCCGTAGTCCCCTAGTAGTGGGCCGTGATAATGCTGGCTCATATAATTGAATGTGTATCTACTAATTTTTTCCCAAGTTTTTTACAGAGATATCAGCCATCAGATCCGGGTAAGGCCTTGGAGAAGTTAGCTCTCTTACTAACCTGGCAATGCCCAAGAACGTACCCAAACTAAATACAAGTCTGATGAAGAGTCCCAGTAGACTGCAGGCTTTCTATAGGACGATAGTTTGTTCGAGTTTGTTTGAACCAGCATGAAAATGTAGCCATTAAGATAAGTCCAAATATTAAATATTCGATTATCACTTATTCATCTAAAAACTTAGCATAGTAATGTGATTGAATCATACAAAAAGTAGATAAAAATGTACAAAGCACTAGTGTATCAAAACAAAGAACAAACTCGTAGCGCAAACTACCGAAGGCTGACTGATTCCTGTTATCAAACCAGCGTAGTCGAACCGCTCATTACGCGTCCCTAGGTATTGATCAAAGGTATACTAGCTTCCATTATATCTAGGCTGCCTAAGCTGTATTGATCATATAAGTTGCAAGAACATTGCAGGTGCACTTAGATGCAGAGTCAATGAATTTTTGTCCAGGTTACATATTAGATTTTGCTTTTTTGACCGGTTTTACATTTTCGTAATAAAAATATAGTTGTTGTGGTTCATTCATGTATTTATGAACGAACCACAACTATATGTATGGTATCGATAATGAACGATTAAAAAAATTAAAAAAATTATTATGCAAATAAGTTTTAATTATTCAAAAGCTCTAAACATTTTCCGAGAACAAATTCCGAACCTCTTGTGCTACACAATTGAACATCTAACTTATTACCAACTAATTAATAACTACCGTAGACAATTTATGCCAGTACTTAAATACGTATTTAAATTGTATTTGTAATTCACTCTATTTGAAAATAAAACCTCGAGGTTAAAAAGAAAACGAAGTCAAGCGACCGTAGCGCGGGATCCACTCGTGTTACCGCGGCAAAGATTAACATTAGGAATGTAGAGAAGTGATAGGTAACTAAATCTGCATATTTTTCATGCTAAATAAAAAATTACAACAGCGAAAGGTTTCTTTTAGTTTTTAGTTTGGTCAGTTTTTTTACCTTATAAGATGTATGTAAGCATATCTAATTGCTCGTTGTTGCATTCAATACTCAATATTTCATTACTTGGAATGATCAGTTTTTTGCTATTATAAGACTTATAAAAGATAAATATTTATGTCTTAATTGAATGACTAATTATTTAAATATATATATTCGATCCGTCGCTACTTCACGTTTGTTTATAATTTATTGTTTTATATTTATTGTCTTATTGCTTTATACTTTAATCAAACCTAGCATACATGTTTGATACACAAATATGGATATCTACTTACATTTAATACACCAACAGCAAAATCAATGGTGTCATAGGATACAGTAGCAGATTACAATCGGTTAATAAAGCTCAAGTATCCAATGCGATGCGTATCTCGATCTGGAGGTAACAAAGAGAGACAAATGCCACACTTTCTCCACACAAAGGACTGTCCATTCTTCACGTGAGTGCGGTAATGAGTCTATGTTACTCGAACCACTGGACTCTTTAGTACAGGATCCCACGGTAACATTTCTTTCTATACATTTTCACTTTAGATGTACAGCATATCGTTATACCTAAAAGTGCAAATATAAGTCAGGGCTATCGCGCTTGGGGTTCCGTACCGTCACACAATATATTAATCGTTTTACATATTATAGCAAAAAAAAACTATGTCTTATTATTCGATATAAGATCTTTATCTTGAGTCGATCACTGGCTAGTTTTTATTTAGTTAAATTTGTTTTGAGTTTGAAGTTTTTATATTACAATAATAAAACTCTGTAAGTTTGCCGCTTAGTTGTTTTAATGTTTTTACGATACAAAAAATAAATTAAACCGTTAGAATCTTGATTTTTGGGCCATCTTTGATTTTTCTTATTTTGGTATATCGTTCCATAAAAACACTTAATACAAATTGAAAAAAACTGATTTTGGAAACCTAATTTATTTGTTCATAAATTATTAAAGGTTTTTTAAAACAGTTTTTTTATTGAACAATGATTACTTAAGGTTCAATGCAGCGGGATTCCGCACTATATCGGTAGCTAAAGAACAGTGAGACATAAATCATTCGCGGCCAGGAAATCATTCATCCTCTATAATGTGCTGCGAAAATAGGCTTCCCCTCGGAACAGACCGATGTTTGCCCTAAATGTACTTTTTCTCTAGTCGTACATTTCTTAATGAAAACATAAATTGCACTTTAAGTACTTAACAAACGTGTTAACTTGACTTACGAATAAGTTTAATAAGACAAGCATTTGGTTCTTTTATTTTCCTTCTGTAGAACGTGCTAGCTTTTAGAACCTTTGTTGAATAAATATTACTACAAGTACTTACCACATAAACTTAACTAAACTACAGATGAGAAAACGAAGACAGCGGTCATAATATTGAAGAGCTGATAACTTGATTTTTAATATTACACATCACACAAAACAGACCGGGCCGGTAGTGATTTTTGTTTTTCTACACAACTAATCAGAATTTATGATTTTGATGAAAATTTACAACATTATATTAGGTGTTTTAACATTTTCTTTATAGGGTTTTTATTATGATATTCATATTATTTTCATGGACCCACCCGCTTTGTCATAGTCGTGAACCAATAATTAACTTTCAGCTCTACCCAGCCGCCTCCTAACGAACTCATTACTAATCTGTACTTCTGCTAACAAGTTATTTTGTTCGGAGCACGATTGCCATTACTGACCACAGTTAAATAAATAGTCACCTCGATATTCGAGTCTAATCAATTAAAAATAGAACAGCAGTTCATTGGACCGTTCCCATGGCATTTTTGTCATAACTTCTGCTTGGACCGCGTTCTACGCAACCGCATATCTGTGTATGACAAATCGTGACAAAACCACCGACTCATCTAAACTGTTTAATCTTTGACCGTTTCACAAAATTGCTTCCAATTGATTATGTACTTTATTATTTTGTAATAAGAAGCAATATAATGTTATTTTTGTGTTTTTGAGTGGTAAAGTTAAGGTTGTATGTGGTGGGCACTGATTCATGTGGTGCAGGCGCATGCCTGGCCGTCCCCGCGTTCATCCATCAAGATCGGCGCGCATCACCTTCAAGCTGGCGATGGACCGGAAACAACAGGCCCTTAACTAAACTCGGTTTAGGGACCTAATTAAATTAGAGGACTTATGTGAAGGCTTAAACAAAAATAAATTTTGGAAAGAATACTTAATGAGTTCGTATAAATAAAGAAGATACTGATGTAGTATCTGCTTTATCTACCTTGATCATAAAAAATTCTTGCAGTTTTAATACATCCAGTATTACACAATTCATTCGCCTGTAAAATGATAACATTTAATTGGGGAATATTAAATCGATTTAATCCAACTTAATTAATAACAAGTTAATCTAATCTATCGATTAATAACACTGTGATTACTAAATCTGAATACGCTAAATAAAATGTATAACCAAAATATTCACGATTTACATTTTTAAAAGCCTTGTACCAATAACGCTACCTAATATTAGCAACATTTTTTGTTCATTCTTCATAGCGTCGCTTCTGGACATGTCACATTCATTGATTATTCATTATCATGCAAACGACATCGCGTATATTTTTCGTCCTTTTCCTGCCCTCTTATAATCGTATCTCCTTTCTTGTCGCATGATCGTCAGGATAATATTAAATATCAATATTTGGATGCAATCAATCAAAGTTAATCACGCGAAAGATATAAAAGTAAAATGAATACATTAGCTGGACCCGGCGTCGAACGCATTGGACCGAACCGTACTAACGATTAACTATTTATGTATGTCTAATAATGAACGATTAGAAAAAAAAGTATGGGAACTTGTTTGCCCATTGTGCTGCACATTGATGACGTAAGCGTTTTTGAATAATAATTAGCTGGACTTAAAAAAGAAAAGGCATTTTTACCAACTTGAGTTGACTCTGTGTTACGAGTAAAACTTAAGTCTTAATATTTGTTTATAGAAGTAGCTTATTTTACTTATATTGACTGAGTATGTACTCTTTTTTTAGGTACGGTGTCTTAAGGTTATATAATATATACGTAATCCTTATAAAGTACTTATTTCTAAGGTGTACAAATATTTAAGTAATCTTAGATCTAAAAATTGTGAGACATTTGTATTAACTTTATATTGTAATAATTAATATTGTTAACTCAGTTTTTTTTAGTAGAATTAGTAATTATGTTTTATAAACGGGACATTTAAAAAGCCTAACAAGATTGCTTACCTTTTTGGACACAATTCATGGAAAAGACTGTAGTTTGCTGTCAGTCTGTCTGTCTGTCTATGTGTCTATACTATATTCGTCATTTATTTTTATTTTATTATTTACTTATCAAATCTTAAAAAATCTATTAAACAATATTTTATCTATTGTCTAAAAACCTACTTCCTATTCTATTCGGATACTAAGAAGTTGAAGCTTGGTATGAAGGCATGTAAAGATAAATTTAAGTAACAACAGAAAACATATTTTCAGTGTATGGTAAAATAAAAAAGTGTGGCGAATTTACTTTGTGGCGAGTTTGTAATAACCCCTCGGAACTCTACCATGAGTATCCAAGCCACGGGGTTTGTTTTTATTTCCAATAAAAAAATATCTACATTAAATATATAAGCTATCTGGTTCCATATCACAAACTTTCTATAGTTTTGGGCTAGATGGCGCTGTGTGATATATAATGTCTGCCGCATTTATTTTATTAAATCATCCATAGGTCTTAGTATCCATAAGTTATTTTATGGTATCAAGAGCATACAATTTAAGAAACATCGGAATATCAAGTTCTATTTCTAAGAACTCTTTCTAAACAAGATTTATTTCTAAGAACTTCTGTCTACGAATTTTTAAGGAACAAAGCTTGGTTCAATTTAAAAAGTTTAACTAATTAGGTCAATGGTTCCGTAGTCAGTATCGATCGTGAACCGCTGGCTAAAGTTTTTACTACGCCGTGCCACCGTCATAGTTACTATGTACTAACTTTGAACATTTAGATGCTTCAGTCAATAAAACTAAATGGTACTGTTGTCCAGGATAGTTGTTTGTTTGTGGACGGTGCATAATTGGTGGTACATCACTATTTTTGGTTAGCTCTCGGGTTTTGACCATTCAACTGAAAGGTATGTTCAGAAATTAAATATGATTGATGCCTTATTTAAGAAACTTTTCTTTTGCAAAACATGATTATATGCATATTTTACATTTACGTTTGTTTTGCCACCTAATAGTACATTATGATACAAGTGTGCTATGTTGGTCATTACACTAGAGGCGGTATTATGCGCGCGAGCCGCAGGCGAGCGCGATAAGGAAGCCGAGAGTGTATTGAAACATAGCACAAGAGTTTCATACGACTATTTTCGGCACACTTGCGAGGAAAAAACATTTTTTTTTTGATAATAATCAACCCAGCGAAAACGTCAACAAACATTTGCGGAAAATGGCGCTCAATCCAGTAATGCGCGCGCAAGTTGACATTTACTTCAGCGGCATACGAACTCGTTCTTGGTTTTACAAAAAAAACTGTAAGTATTACTCGGCTATATTAAGAGTGCTTCGTATACGTACGTCTAATTGCAGTCACGTACAAACTTGACTTTACCTGGTTATACCTATTATAGCACCATGTGCCGTAATGTAAAGTAAAAAGCACGTGTGCGTAATAGCTTGGATTATGAGCCTAAAATCGATGCAATAAGATCCACTTTACGAGCAAGTGTGATGAAAATTAAGTTATCGCTCTACCTAAAATGAATCTATTACGTAAAAGAGATTTTATTGTATGCTGTAATGTGGCACACGACTTGCTAAGATTTCAGTTTTATCAAGACTTAGTCGGCCGTTATCTGTTTTTCTTTAAAAAAAATTTTACTTTACCTATTTTTCATAATTTTGCATGAATTCTTTTTAGAGTTTTGCACAACACTGCTGAAAGTTGCTCATTATGTTAGTCTGGTCTTTTTATATTTTTTTATCAGCTGAAAAAACAACAGAGGTCTAAGAGAAACTTAAAGCATTCATTATTAATTATTTAATTTTATTCGAAAACTTAATCTTACTTAATATTTTTAGCTGAATGAATTAAACCATCAAATATCGACCTAACTCTCTGACAATAGATTTTATTTCCGTCACCTATCACTCCCGCCGGTAAGGGCACAGGAGTGACGGGAACAAAAACATTGTCGATTACTCTAGAATCAGCCCGCTGATATAAATACGCGTACTTTTTGTTACAGAGTATGGCCGCTGTTCAACCGCTGTTAAATGTATTGTGACGGTTAATAAACGCTGCTCTAACGGGACACCGTCACTTAATTAATCGTGAGCTTCCTACTGCTTGTTTGTATTCGATACTAACATGGAATTCCAAAAGATTCATTATGCAAATATCATTAAAAATTTAAATTTCCATTGCGGTAAGTAGGTATAATTAATAAATACAATCTTAAAAGGGAAACTTATTAATCTCCTTCAAATAATATGTGCGCTCGTATTAACTTCTCTCTTTTATATAAAGCTATATACACGTCTTACAAAAAAAGTATCTCTCTTGGCTTTTTTTACTAAGTCACGCTGCACAAAGACCTCTGACCTAGCCAAACCAGACAATGCTTGACAGTTGCTGTTATAGAACAAATTCCCAAACAGATTGACCGGCTCGTCCGGTGCTTAGCTTTGGTATCTTTTGACACCTAGTCAACCTACGACACGAGTAGGTACTTTATCGAGGATGAACTTGGCTATATACTAAAATATTTACGTATCTCTAAAATACTGGATAATTGCGGACACATACAACCCCACATTATGATTGAGAAGAACTAACAAAAGCTTATTATGAAAACTGTCGTGGTTTTGTCACATTTTTGTTTAATTAACCGTGAGTATTCCCATATACATAAAACAAAAATGTAACAAAATTTTCTTACCAATATAGATGGAAGTAAAACTATCGACTCATAGGTATCTGCTGCAAGCAAGATGGGACTCGCTAGAATCGAGTCTGGAAAGTTGAGAGCCAATACTCCGTTTCCGAGCGAGCGCGCAAATCTAACCACTCCCGGAACCGTAGACGTGGTATATTCACTTACAAAAGTGTTAAAACTTTCACAAACGTACACAAATACTACGGAAAATGTTCAATTAAAGTATTTACATGTATACACAAAGAACTTTACGTGAAAAAACCAGAACAGAAACCAGAATAATGAAAGTCTAAATTTACTAAATGAGACTAAATTTAAAAACATTTTTGCCCACTAGATAACAAAATACACAAAATGTGGACATTTATTAACTATAGTAAACAAGCGTTGCAAAAAATTAACACTATGTAGGTATATTATATGTTTTCATTGTGGAAAATATTCGTAAAATATGGATAATATTTTCGTATGGCTCCAATATCGGGAAATATTGCATTGGCAGCTTACAATTTTTTGCAAAATTAAATGAGAAATCTCTATGGAGAGTTAATTTGGTAATGTTTTTTTTTAACAATACGAGGCTACCTGCTATTATTGTGCACATCACATCACATCAACAGCCGGAAGACGTCCACTGCTGGACGAAGGCCTCTCCCTTAAAGGGAGGTGTTGCCATAATCCCCACGCTTGGCAGGCGGCTTGGGGATCGCAGAGTGGTTACCACTGTTAACTGAGAGGACGCTGCTGCCCGTCCTCCGGTGGGTCTGGATGCAGTTTTAGGACATACCCAGGTCCAGGTATTATTGTGCATTTGCTCAGTATTTCTACTACCTAAGTTAACAAGGTTAGGATCTTAGCCTAGACCGCTGACGACTGTAAACGAAATGAATCAATTGCAGAATGTGTGTAGACAAAATGTCAGTTACAAAAAGATGGCTTCTAGGGTCTTATCAATAAACGTGGAGCATCATTGGGTTAGTTCTCGTAGTAGTACTCAGTCCTTTCTCTTTACCAACCGAAATACAAATTTGAATGAAGGGAAAAGACAAAAGACGCATTAACTATTCCAAAGCTATATTAAGTATCTTAATCATAATTTTACTGATTTACCAACTCGAAGGTACCTACTAAGTAGCATTATCTTATAAAGAAACTTCTAATCGCCTAATTCAGGTTTCAGCAAAGATGCTAGGGTAGAGTTTCAAACTTTAGGAATGTCCTTATTAATTTACAAAAGTCACATTTGTTATCATGAGTGTACATACAGAAAATTACGAAAAGTAACTTTCACGAGAAAACTCCATACGTTCTCGTGCTTAATTCGATTAGTTACTTTGTAAACTGTTTCTACACTTTTACTTACATTGAAAATGGGTTTATGAATTAGAATATTTTGAATATATTTATAAATATTTAGCTGAATACAGACAACTGAGTATCTTTACAATTTTTTCTGATGATTATTTCACTCACACTGATGTTTAACTACCCATATCTCCTACGGGGGCTTATATTGCAAACTGCTAGGGGAAAATAATTAACGGTTGATGGCAGCATTATTTCGTGCCATGATTGCCATGCGCCCCTACAGAATAAGTAATACTTTCTACGTGAGTTTGGGTGGAGATGTCGCGCTGCGCCGGCGCAGGCCCCGCCCCCAGGTTAATTGCGCCAATCTGCGACGCCGCACGCACACACACGCACTTACGCATCATTGTAATAATATGGATATGACAAACGTTGCATTCAGCAAGTGAACAATGAAAATGAAAATGCAGCCGTTACGGGACGGTGAAATAATTAGCCACACACATCAAATTATTAACAAAGAGAGCCAAGTAAAATACCTACATAATATTTTGATGTACACTATATTATGATTAAATAATATCCGCGTTTAATTTTCTATGCTTAGGTTTTTTTCCTAATGAATTATAAATTAAAGGTTGCAATAGGTTATTTCAGAAAAACTGCGCCTCACATTCTTGAGTTTATAGGTTCGATTTCAAAGGTCTCTACGGAATTTACGTAAAATTTATAGCATTGGCTTTTCAGTACAGTTATGTGAATTTATTGAAATAAATAAATATTGGAGGCCCCATGAAGGCTTCAAAGACATGCCTATCTTCAATAGTGCAAGTGCTAGATACATGCTTATAATTAATTACATTATACTGATGTTTACCAGAATATTTGTCAGATATTTTTATCGTTTAAAAATCTTTAAAAAGTTCTAGGTACGCAGTAGCTTCGCACCTAGGCAAGAACCTGGGTAAGAACGTAACAAGTCTAGACAAACTTCATAATAGACAGTAGATACCGCAACAGCCTTCCCAGCAGTCCCAAGCCGCCTGCCAAGCGTGGGGATTTTGGCGACACCCCTCTATAAAGAGGGCCTTCGTCCAGCAGTGGACGTTTTATGGCTGACGATGGCTGCAACAGCCTTTAACATCCCAGAGCTAGACATAGACACCTTTGAACTTTGAAGGGCGCTTGGGCAGTAACACCACGCGGCCCGCTGTTGTTCGGCGGATTCACCTACGGCATGGACTTTCTCCGAACATAATTATTACCCATTCAATTTTTTTCAACCCATTTTTCGCATTAAGTGTTTCTACACCGAAAAACTAGTGTAACTTATGTTTTTTTAAATCAGTACATTAAGTACGAACCCGGGGTCGATAACAAGATACGTCTTCTCCCAATACGCTACTCCAGATTATTCAGGGCCTTATTGAATGTGATCGAAACCATAGTCAGTCGGACTATCCAACTTAATTAAACTTGAGTTGGCTGCATAACTAAAACCAAAAATGAACAAGGATAATCCGAATTAACAAAACGAAGTCAATTAATAGAACGAAGTCAATTAATAGAGAAGTCTCCATAGTGTCGTGGCGGCCAGACGAACGAGCCAGACTTTGGTTCATGACTACAATTTTCATTTGTTTCAGCCGAAGATGGTAATTGGAAAAATGTCATTTTCTCTCGTCTAGTGATGTAAACTTGCGTTGGATAAATAAGTAGAAACAAGAAAATATACTCCAATTTAAATCCAACCAATCACGCGTATTTCATTACGACGCAATTTTCCTATCGGGATATAAAAAATATATATGACAGCTTGAAGATAGCAGAACAAACTGGGCTTCTTTTGTAACAAATGGGTTCATAAAGCTTTAAACCGTGAAGAGTGGAAGGAGGATAGAGAGGCCTTTGCTCTGCAGTGGGCGGAAAATGCTAATAATAATGACTGCTTTCTCTTATAGCTTAGCTTAGCTTTTCTTAGCTAGCTTAGCCTAATTGAATTACTAATATAAACAACTGCAAAGGTTTTTAATTCCATTACAACTTTACTATAGACTTACGTATAAGTAATTTAGAAACGTAATATTCCGTAAGACTTGCACCTAATAATTCAAAAAATTGCGATCATAACTGCTTCAAGTTTTTGTAGCAATCTACTTTACATAATAATAGTATTAACATAAGCTCTACATCAGTGGCAATAGAGCCGAGTTTGTGTTTCAATTACGTCTAAGTGATGTGCTCTGATGTTTGTCGTTGTTCAATAGGTGTGAAATTGTCGATGAGTAGCCGATACAGGAATACGTATTGAATAATGCAGGTTTGTTCATTTTACTCAACATGCACTCGTAGAGCCTCTTCGGTTAATTAGATAGAATATTCAAATATAATCGGGAGGCCTACACTCGAAGGGCGATAAGGCCAGACCATATGCACCAAGCTGGCCCAGTAGCGAGTTGGTAGCCATTGAATTTCTTCTCCGGACGAATGCAAGTTTCCTTACGATGTGTCTCACGGAAAAGCCAATAATGTGAAAATCTGTTCGTACCTAAACTTATAACTCATTGGTACGCGCCCGTGATTTGAACCCACGACCTCTCGATTTCAAGCCTAGCGGTCTCCCAATAAAGCCACCATGGCTGAACCACACATGATACACACTAACTTTCAATTTATTCCTTAGAGGCTCGCTCCCGATTATTCCAATGACCATTAACGAATTGGAGGTGTTATATTACAGAAGTTTAAGAAAAAAATAAACATAAAATGGAGTCTTTCCATCTCAAAATAAATAATTTCCAACGTGTCATCAATCGCCTCGCTAAGTCATAAATTAGAAGAGCGCGCGTCAAATCGGAGGCCCTATCGAGTTACAGGGATAAACCTGTTCTCGTGGTAGCCACCTTGTCACTCCATTGTTTATACTTCGATCTCCACGGTACTCTTGGAATTCCTAATGATCCCGAGCATTTTTAATAGAAAATTGTGTTTTATGTCGGGACATAAAATTGCAACCGTAGTAAGTATGGTAGCCGGCGCGTCAGCTAGTAATAAAGTTCCTGGCCAGAGTGAAAACGATCCGAGTTGTCATCGTAGCAGGTTTATGTGCGATCCGGTGCGCTTAAAAATACTTTTAACAGTTCCCAGGACGACGCACGGCCGACCAATGCGCCGAGCCAACAAAGATCCTCGTCGCATGACACGACTATTTATGCGCACGCTTTTTACAAAACTTTACTTTACTGTAATATAAAACTCTCGGGTTAACTGCATTATTTACAAGGAGCGAGAAGATAACATAAATGAGCTGGTATTCTGTTAATAATTTTTAATTTACTTATCTTTTGTCGGAGATCAATGTTTCACATAATTTTATATGTAAGTAACCTAATCGAAGCCGCCGCCCTCTGGACGACGATTTTACCAGATACAGATGTAATCAGAGCGACAAGAAGCTGGGTCGAGGGACGTACACGATAACAGAGTGGGTTTACAAAACGGGCCGAATGGGTCGCGGACGAGCCGACCGACGACCGGCCGCCCAAGCCTCGCCCGCCGAACATAAACTACGCCACATAACTGCTGCGAACGCGACGAAATCAATTCCCAGTTCCGATTCCGAGAAGTGACACAGTTTCTTAAGTGTCACGTCACTACCGACCCACCGCCAAATAAATTCTAATCGTCCCACATCGGGCGCACGCCAATCTAGTCTCTAAACGCCTCGCTGTAGATGAACTTTTGTACGTGCCCGTACGTGTAGTTAAAATATAAAGAAGAGCCACCTGTCTCCACGAAAAACTTTATTGCCGCCATAAAATTTAAACCTCAAAAGAAAAACAAAAAGTTTGGAATCATTTTTTTCTGTAACGACCGAGGCCCATTTTAGATCGTGTTTACCTAAGCTGTCACCTCACAGAATGGCGATTTTGACTGGTCGGGCCATCGAATTAATTGTGGAGGTCGGAAGAGATATGGTCTGATGCGCGATAACGTCGCATTTCGGGCTGCCTACCGTCCGTGGGAGCAATTTGCTCGGTTCTGACAGATCAGTCGCAGAACCACATTTTTAATTAGTATGACGTCCAGTTCTGGTAAGGTTTGCTGGATATAAAAGTTGCATAAATTAGCAGTTAATGAAGAGCATCGTAAATTAACGAGATGAAAGACTCACCGTGCGAGCCGACGGCGGAGTAGGGGGCGTGCATCTGCTGGTGATAGTAGCGGGCGCGGCTGTGGTGCCCGCCCTCCAGCGGGGAGTGGAAGAACCCGTCTCCATTCGGCTCGGACTGGACGTCGCCGGCGGCTGGGCTGCCGTTGACGCGGCTCTCGTACCAGCGCTGCTGCAGGGCGCTCGCGGCCGCGCCCGACCCGCCGCCCTCGCCGCTCATGTCCATGGCCGCCAAACCGACCTCACAAACCATGCATCGCTTTTATACACACGCACTGTAAGTCCACACCCTTATCCGCATCTCCAATAGTCAATTGTCAGAAAGCGCGTCGCTTGATCACTGGGCGAGTGTGATCCAACTCAGTCTCAACATTTTGTAATCTGAACTATAGCTTCGCTATCTCCGGTCCGGCCAGCTCATATTGCTCGTATCTGGAAAGACCAAAGTTTATATTACTGTTGTCCTTGAACACGTAGCTCTTTATCATATCCGCAATATAATATGAAAAATTAATTAAGTCGGAAGACAAAAACATTAATTGAATCTTAAAATTATTGATATTGTAAAGATATCGCAGAATTCGGGGTAACCGTCGTTTATCGGGCTGCTACCAAGTTATCGGGCCCTTGATTCGATCGCATCAAAGAATCAGTGCCGGTGTTTTGTCCAAAAAAAGACAATCAATTAAGATAATAGTGGTGTGGTATCGGAGACTCCGCGATACCGATACGCTCCCAATTCGATTAGCTGATAACGCGCGACAACACTCGATACCGCCGCGATAACGGGCATTAAGCGCTCTTGCCCAACTGAGCTGTGATTTTTATTACTACTAAACTCGCTAAAGATAATCTACTCGATAAATCTATCTGTCACATTCAGGTTAGTTTTTACACTACTGGTCGAAGTAGCCAAGTACATTACATTCAAGGTTTCAGAATATGACGTACAAATAGGAAATTTCTAATCTATTGATGCTCAATGAAGATATGTCTACAGTATGGTTAAAAGTTTTTTATGACTTGTAAGTAAATAAAATAAGTACCTGCAATACATAAAATCATAACAATCCATGAAACAGAAACGTCTATTATACTGAATAAGTTATTGGTAATCTATCTGCTAGTCTAACTTGGATTTTCATTGTATCTTGAATTAACAGGTCATCGTGACAGTTTCAGTTTTATTAGGAACATGAACATGACAACACGACGATGAAAAAAACGAGGAATGTCTAATTTTTTCTATACACTCAAGTTACGAGACGAGCAAGACATTCACCTGGTGGTAAGCGTCACGCCTGCCACTAACAGTAGCAGTGCCAGAATTGTGAACTAGCGAATACAATCCTGCGCCGCACTGTACCGCGCTCGTCACCCTAAGATATACCCAGTAATTTCTCTGGTAAAATGGTTGTGTTAATGCAACTTTAATTTTAATTATTCGCATTCATTTAAGTTCTATGCTCGTGCACTTTGCTTAGGTATAAATTACAACTCTATAAAGTCGTCTATTTTTTAGCAATCAATTATCATTTAGATATGACATGTCAGATATTTAAATTGCGATAATATCGATTAAGACTTTATCTAAATGTCTTTATTATTAGTCAATCTAGGTGAGGTAGAGCAAATAAATAATTTGAACAGAACACTATTTAATATTTCTAATTTTTGTTATCAAACATTTTCGTTTTATTTTAGGCGTATGAGAGCTTCCATTCATTTTATTTGTGTGTACTACTTATATTTTATGTAGTTGTTACTATTTTTCATATGAAATCTTGGAGGACTTCAAGCATCAAGCTAAAGCTATATTTGGGTTAGACAATAAAACATTTTAAGGAATGAATACACTAAGCTAATAAATTTAGAGTTAGGTCATGTTTTCATGCTTTATGGAAAGCTTCAGTGTGGCCACTATGTAGCATCTTATGGAATAACTAGAGGTTCCCCGCGACTTCGTCCGTGTACGGAAGAAATTCGGCCGCTCTCAACCCCCCCCCCCCCCCCCCCCCCAACTTCCCTTCCTTTGAATGAACTAACTACTACATATTAATTTTCATCACTATAACTTCAGAAACAAAGAACTTTCCATACAACATTCCACCCCCTCCTTTCCGCGCCTTAAATCGTACCTGTCAAAAAATTTTTTTGTATTATGAGTATTTTTATTTTATATGAACTATCCAAATCCAAATTTTCGTGACTAAAAGTACAAAACAAAGGACTTACTTACAAACTTCGCCCCCCCCCCCCCCCCCCCTGGGGGTCGAATTTCGAAAAACCCTTTCTTAGTACACCCCTCCGCATCGAGACGAATACACCCTCCAAATGTCAAGTCTGTACGACCAGACTTGTCTGTCAGTCAGCCTTTTATATATATATGTCGCAATCGAGTCGTATCCGGGACGCCAGCGCCACCTGGTGGCACTCGATGGAGTCGGTGACGTGCGCGCCGTCGATCGGTGACTTCACTTTCCCATTGGCGAGCGGCGCGTGCGGTGGACACTGAACCATCGCGCGTTCTGTGATACGTACCTACCTACAACTTATTTGTGCCTACCTGATTACTTTACTGTGCCTGTGAAGATTATAATTTGAAGATTGATTGTACGAGCTTGTTTTATTCTCATCCGACACTACCCACCGACGACGCCCACTACTAAGAGGATCAACGATGAGTGCTGATGATGATGATGGCGAAAGGACCTCCCCCTCCTCCGTCCGTCATATAGATAGATTCGCCGTTTTTCATCATCACGCGGGGCACACCTGATATTACATACATGTGTCGAACAGATAACCTCCTTTTTTTAAGTCGGTTAAAAATGGGTATTAATCTCGGTGCGAAGCCGGGGCGGGACAGCTAGTGCCTTTATAAAACTACTAATCATAGTTTAACAAGTAAGGTGTCCAAGATCCATCAACGCGTCTTTTATCACTCCGAGTGTCGTTGTAACCAACTAATTATGTATCATAAGTATATATTTACGAAAACAATATGTATATAAGTATTCTATCAGCTATCTGGTTTCCATAATACAAGCTTTGCTTAGTATGGGGCTAGTGTGTAATAAATGTCCGCCCAATGTCCGCCCAATATTACTATGAGATCAACCCTTTAAAATTTATGAAATAAACAGCTGTTCCACACACTTTCTCGAGTTTTTTTTTGTAATGAAATTTTCGTGATGAAATTTTTCTATTTAACAGCAGATTTTATAGCATGGCCCATAGCTAAAATTGTTCACAGTGACCTCCATATGGCTTAGTAATATGCAACCCTCTTTACCTCAAGTGGTTCTAGTCAGCAGACCTAAACTTTTCGTAGCTTGTGATAGTCCGGTAACCGATAAAGCTATTAACGTATTACAATGACGCAAATTTCAACACTATCTTCAGGCAGACGTCGGAGAAAATGAAAAACAATATCACGACAGACGAATATGATAGGTAGTTTACTCTTATTTGCGTAGTTAGGTATTATCGGATGTTATCTGAGAAGTGTTTTGCGCACAGCTTGCAACCTGTTACTATGCAATTGAAGATAGATAGAGAACCTACCTTACTATTCAAAACAAGTATGAACACTTTACAGTGAGGTATTCGATCCCGGACCCGCAATAAGTGGAATTTAGGTAAGTACGTAGATAGGCCGTGGTTGACCCATAAAGAGTTTACTACAAATACAAATAGTTTATTGATAACACCAAAGTTACAAGTCAACTTTCATTAAGTATGTCACAAAAAAATAATCACTTACTAAAATGAAATAATAATTATAAAAATACGTTAATAATCACTTATGACTTGCATATATGTTTACATGTTTTTTTATATATTTTGTTAATACATTCAAGTGGCTAGACGAGCAAGACGTTCGTCTGGTGGTAAGCATCACGCATGCAACTAACAGTAGCAGTGCTAGAATTGTGACCTTGCGAACACAATCTTGCGCCGCACTGTACTGCGCTCGTCACCCAGAGATCAGATGTTAAATTTCTTCATACCCAGTAATTTCTCTGGTAACATTGCCCTTCAAACCAGAACATATTAATGCTTGCACATTACTGTTTGCAGGTTGAATAACTGCCAAAGGTGTGGTAATTCCTCAGGCGGACTCTGCAGTAGAGTCCTACCACTACAAAAAAAACCGTAAAAAATATCTCGTTATATATTTACAAATATGTACACGATATTATTATTTTATACATGAAAATATAAGTAAGTAACTTCAATCTATATGTATAAAAAATATATACAGGCTCTGTCCTGACTGACTGACTGACAGACAACGCACAGCCCAAACCGCTGGTAATTTGGAGGGTGTATTCGTCTTGATGCGTAGAGGTGTACTAAGAAAAGATTTTTCGAAATTCGACCCCTAAGGGGAGGAAAGGGGGGAAATGTTTGTGTGAAAGTCCTTTGTTTTTGTACTTTTAGTCACGAACATTTGGATTCGAATAGGTAGTTTATTTAAAATAAAATAAAATGTTTTTAATATTTTTGACAGGGACGATAAAAAGGGGGAAATTCAAGGGGGGGGGGGGGGATTTGCTCGGGATGATTTAAAGTGGTGAATTTTGGGAGCAGGCCGAATTACTTCCGGACACGGACGAAATCTTCGGGCGACCTCTAGCAGTAAGTAGCCTTACTGCCGTCAATAAACTCCGGTGTGCTACCAAAAATTTAATAAGTATAATCCAAATTGTTTATTTTCCTTTTTTTTTTGTATTGCAACTACTCTATACTTGCGGCATTTAATGGGTGTTACTTGTTAAGTATATACAAAAACACTGTTTTAAACTATCACGGTTAATCACTAAAAAATCAAAATATTACTATTAATAAATAAAAATAATATCGGGAGCTCATTTCACGACATACGTAATCATAGTAAATATATCAAAAATAAGTATAATAGGAATGTTATATCGTTTATTGCCCGTGGTCCTACCGCCTATTCCTACCAGTAGTACCACGGGCAATTTCTGTTGCCTTAGTTCTGCCAGCCCGTGGTTCAACCGCGTGGGTAATAGGCGTGTGACCTAATGTTTAATTTATGACAAATAACAGGCTTAATGATGAATATAACTAAATACATTACACATACTGAAAAAAATTATTGTATTAGCTGATAAATCTCTGAGATATGAGCGTATAAAGTTTTAGGTGGGGATAGAGAGGGGATGCTCTATCCCTTTCTCGCAAAGCACGTGTTAGTATAGCATTTGTATGCCGCGCCTGAGGCTTGACGTCATAGCTCAGTATAGCGCGCTCTCTGTCTAGCTTGAAATTAAAATACTTAGAACTTATTTATTTTTGAATTATTTTAAATTTTGTTTTCGTTGATAGGCTCTATTGATGATCAGCTTTTTTGTGAGGTAATAAAAAAATTGTAGTCATCATGCCTATACTAGTAGGACCACGGGTAGTTTCTGTTGCCTACGGTTCTACCACACCGTGGTACATACTATATCTCTAGTGTATTTCCGCTCTAATATCGTACCGAGTGCAAAGTAACACATGGATCAATCATTTGTGGTACTTGTTTTCTAAAATTCACTATAAAGACAATGCATATAGCGTTAGAAAATTTCGTGAAGAAACAATTTTTTAAGGTGGACATGGTGGTAAAGCACATTTGAATACCCGGCTAGAACGGTGCAAAAATTCAAACTGCTTCTGAGAGTTCCTTTTCAATGCTAGGCGAGGCTGTGTTCAACCACTGCTTTGAAAATTATATGTATACCGGATTTTATTATGTGCTACTCTATAACATAACACTATAGCGATTTGTAGATGTGTTGGCTTATTACCACTTTTTTATTTCTGCTAATACTTATTTAAGATATTAACCAAGTGATAGTTAATATTATGCTTATTAATATTATAAGTATTGTTTATATTTATTAATTAATATTATGTTAATAATATTATTATTATTATGCGTGCTTCATCGTAGACTGCATCTTCGTTTATCATCAGACAAGATGGCAGTCAAACGCAAGCCAATAAATCAATAAAAAAAAAGTGGTCACTATTTGCTTTCTATCACAAATAAAAGATACAACCTTCAACAATATTCTGTATTAAGACTCATGTCTAATTCAGTTCTAGTTTTTTTTATCTAGGCCTAAAATAGATCTACCTACTTTTGTATTCTTTTGAAAGAAAATTCTCATTGATATTAGTAGAGATAATAAGCAAATGTATTTTGATTCTAATGTCTGCCTTTGAACCCCTATTCGCAACTTCTTAGTTATACACTACATATATAATCGCACTGCATTCAGATTTAGTACAACAATATATTTTTACTACAGTAATAATCTAACATATTATAGTGATTTTATGCCAAAAAACAGTAACAATTTAAAATGTTATCTAAAATTCACTACTTACTCCTATTACCCTGTCCTATGTAAATAAAACTGGTAAGTATAATTAAGAAGACCTATTTATATAATAAGCACGCTTTATTTGGTCTAAATGCTTTTGTTTTTACTAAATATATTCTTATTTAATATTTTTTTACTTGGTATATTTTAAGGAAAAAGCGACACTTGTGTAGATACTGTTTAAGTACTTTAATTACATTAAACTTGTTTCAATACAATACCCCAAAAATATGACTTTTAGAGTCAAATAGAAAATGGTAAAATTTTGATCGTTCCTTATTCCTGCCTACATGTGATGACAAATCGGAATAAACCTCTAAAACTAAGCATAAGTGAATTACACATACAAGTGTACGTAGACTGTTGTATGAAGATGAATTAAACAGAATTTCTGATTGTTCTAAATACGAGTACAGAATGATTTTATCAATAGGTCAAGTAATACGAATAATCTCACCAATGTTCCACGCGCCGGCACCGATAAGATGGAATCTCCAGGCAATGACAAATCTATGATCTACTAAATAGTGCCACAGATTAATACAACCATCGAGGCCGCTATCTGGCCATCGACTGAAAAAAACGGATTTACTGATAATGAAAAGAAATCAAATATTTTATCGGAAATTACGCTGATTTTGGTCGATTCCAAGTAAAGTCGTTCGATAAACGCAAGATAAGTTGCGGTGGCGCAAACAAAACATGTGGAGTTTTCATTATTACAAGTAATTTGCGTTGCCAAGGCTGTAGGCAATGTCGGACCCTTCAACTGAAATCATTTCAAGGTACCTCACGTATAATTGAATATGTTGGTATATCTGGAGCGTTATCTCTCCGAAAACATGCCTTTAGAAAAGCGAAAATAATTAACGCTATCACTTCTGGATCGTTTCGTGTTGATAATCAATTTATGATACCATCTAAGATTTATAATATTTTATGTCTAAAATAACGACTAGACAAAGAGGCACCTTTTAAATTGGTTTAGATTTTCGTACCTAATCAAATGATACTAATGAAAACGAGTTATTGACTTAAATATTCATAATTTGTCTCCAAACATATTTGTGTAGGCATATTTTTTTTTTATAATTCATGACCTTTTTGTTATTAGGTACATAATATTTACCTAAAAGTAGGCATTTATTTTTTCAGTGTTTTTTTTTTGTTATAATACCTTTCAAGTTTTGTCAAATGAAGGTTGCAGCAAAATTAAAAGTATAAAATAATGAAAACAATGAATATACATGCGAATATATATAAATGAAAATCCTTCTAAAATATGTATCTAGAAAAAAAACATATATGATCTATGACAAAATGTATGCTCTATATCATATTACGCGCAAGAAATATTGCACCAAAAATAGGCCTATCTCTCCGATCGCACTATATCGCCACCAGTAGCGCATCTCGGTCATAAGTCACCGGTTATTGCCTATAACTCGGTGTATTGATAAACATTCTGATTTTACACCCGTCATACGAGTGAGTTATATCTCCATGATCATAAGTTATTAGTGGTATAACAGCTGAACGTCGTTTTGTGTAGGAAATTGGTTCTATTGCAACACGGAACATTGTGATCTCAAGTTATTCTGCAGAATAACTGCTGGTTATGCATAGTACTAAGAAGAATGTATAAAGAGATACAACTATAATAGGAACAATTTTTTGTGTTTTATTTAATGTAAGGCTAGCTTAGCTCGTAATTCCTCGATTTAAATTATAAATGGGAACTTTTTGGCTCAAATATCTCAATAATATAATGTAGTTATGAAATTAGAAGCAGTTTATAAATAGTTTAGTTATTTTGGAATCTCTTTTCAACATGACTCCATGGATTAGGTTATTTCACCCACGCTTTCTAAAGAATTTTCTTTCAAGTTTTCAATATTTTCCTTAGTAACAATTGAGTAAATATAATTAAGTACCTGTATCAAATTTTAACGCTAATAATTCATATAATTAGTATCTGAATAAAAGTGCTGTGATTAAAACTATGTAACTACAAGTATGTACTGTGTAGCTAAGTAACTATATACCTAAGTTGCTAAGAAAACCTTTAACTTACAGAAATAATATTTTTATTAACCAAGTCACAAGTACTAATGGAGATATATATTTTTATAATATGGGCCCGTGTTTTTTTAAGTAATTCCTGTTGCCTGAAATAAATGATTATTATAATTATATTACAACAAATTCTTTAGTAGTTTAGGTATTGAGTGAAAACGTTTATACTTCAGACTATTACGTTATCTGTGCTTCAGATATAAAATTCTATAGAGAGGCCCAAAGACTCAGCTTTTAAGTCAACTGTATGCACATTAGTATATTTTGTATGCAGCCACAAAGCCGCTACAATCGCAAGTTCTCTGCGGTATGCATGTAAACAGACGAATTTTATTCAAACGTCGATACTCTTTGGTAATTTTGCGTTAAAATAAATGGGTCCAATGAAGTATGTTAAATTTTTATGACATACTAGCTGACCCGTCCCGGCTTTGCACGGGGGTAAATAACCATTTTAAACCAACTTCAAAAAAAGGAAGTTATCACGTACGTATGTAATATTAGCTGCGCCACGCGGTTCCACCCGCGTGATGAAAAAAAAAACGGCGAAGATGACAGTAAATAAATTGCCTATAATGTTGTCATCACTATACCTTTAAAAACCAAATACTTCCCATGCCTAATGCCCTGTCAAAAAATATTGTTTTTTTAATGAACTAAGTATCAATGTTCATCATTATAAATTTAAAAATAAAGACCTTGCTTTATAAAGTTTAATCACCCTCTTTACCCCCTTAAATCTTCCCTGTCAAAAAATATTATATTTTATTTTGTATGAACTACCCAAAAAGGTACCAATTTTCATCACTATAACTTCAGAAACAAAGAATTTTCCATGTAAAGTTAGATCCTCCGTTCCACTCCTTTAATCAGCTCTATCGCAAAATCTGTACCTACCCATAAACTACCTATCTGCTAAATTTCAGTTTCAGGGATCTAGTAGTTTTCGAGATTTCGTGATTAGTCAGTGAGTTATTTTCTCTTATATATATTGATAGATAGATTATCGTTTTGAAAAGCTAAACTTTGTTTGTTTATTAATACCTACTATAATAGGACTAAATTAGTACTGAGTCTCTTGGCATATCTAAATAATATCATATCTGTAGTTTATGCACAAAACTCACCCAACAGCAATAGAATAATTTCATGTGTTTCAGTGCAGTGTTTTAAAAAACCCTTTAAAATAAATATGTATTAAAAAAGTTATAAATAACAGTTTTTACAGCGGGTTAAAATCTGCTTTAACAAGACATAATTATAAAGTCCCAAAAATATAGAAATTACTTATCGAAATCAGGTAATACGGTATGATCCAATATTGACTCAGTGTTGAATAAAAAACTTGTTAAACACGAATGCGAGATTTTACGATCATATTATCTATATCGAAAGTTAAACAAATTAATTCAAGCTCATCTCGAGATACGACGCGTGAGAGTACACTTTGGTTATCAAGCTCCGAGCTATTAAGATTAGAACCAATTAAGAAAATTGATTCCCTTCGGACCTCCCGACCTCTCGATCTTAAAAAACGAAAGAAGATTTTATCGAGTTTTGGTCGTATTGAATCGAATCGCCTGATTAGAAGGACGACGTACTATGTTTAGGGATAAATATAATCATGCAGGTCAAGTAGGTATGTGTTTTGGTATAATTAATAATATGATTATTATCTTTTCGGTTCTACTTATTACTTAATACATAACTAATTAAAGAGTTTTTATTGATATTGTTATTCTATTTTGAAATTTTTATTTTCTTTAGACATTTCATTTGCAATTTATTGTATTTTTTTTATTGTACTATTTTTGGACATTTTTATTGTATTTTGCTAATTTTATGGGTCTTGTTACTTGCAATATATATTTTTTTAAGAGTGTGTCTGTGTATGAGTAAAAGCTATTTTTTTCTTAGAGCTTTAAAAAGTAATAAGTATAAGAAACTCTCGTGCAAAATTATATGCGTCTTTGCACAAACATCTCAGCACTTATCTGGCTTCAGCAGTGCGTTAAAATTTTACTAAATTAGATAATAAGATTTTTATATTCATCTTCTATGTGGGTTAGATGGAGATCGATTTTCAAACTTTTCTTGTTCCCTACCCTAACCAGCGATAGGTACTGAATGTCTCGTGAATTAGCTAGTGGAACAGAGATTTGACTATAGCTCTGACCGACGGTTCTCGTTGTTTTTTATCCTTTATCATGCTTATGTGTCTTAATTATTATTTAGTAGGCAAATAATTATCTTCTTTGTCTATATAAGCCAATAATTATGGCATAATTAAAATTAGCGTAACGGAAATAATAATATTATGTTATAAAACAATATATAAAAATAATGAATAAAAATTTTTTTTAGTAATAAATTTCGTATGCAGTGATCCTGATAAGTAAATTGGTTAACATTTATGCAAAAGATATGAACTATTTAACGATCAAATATTATTTCCAAAAAATATGTCAGATTTCTATCCATGACCTTTTATATCTTAATCTTGTAATTTAATTAATTTTATAGTGCTATATTATATTATATATTTTTTTAACATCCGTTTGTTTTACATAAAGTTTTAATAAAAAATAAATTTATAAGTCCTTTTAATAAATGGGAAGTTTTAAGACTATGCCCAAATTTTATTCTTCAATTATTCAGAGAAAACGTTTCTCACATAAAACTATATTTTTAATTTTTTCACTGTTATGAGTTCTTATATTTATTTATGGCAAAAATCTAGGTCTATGTAAATCTTGGCAAAAATCGATGATTGGAACCTACATACAACCATTCAACTTGATGTAATTTTGTAATACTGTATGTCTGTATCATCATCATCATCATCATCAGCCCGGAGACGTCCACTGCTGCCTCCCACTAGGTGGACCGACGACATTGTAAATCGCGCGGGCAACCGGTAGATGCTAATGACAGGTTGTCGTACAGTTATGGTATGTCACAGTAAGTTTATCTACACTTCTATACTAATGTTTTAGAGAGGTCAAGTTTGTGAGTGTATGTTTGTTCGAGGTAACCTTTCAGACTTTCTTATGTAATTTACATAAATGTTGCACCAATAGAAAACTATACTATCCCTTGAGTGAAATAGGCTACATTTCATTTTAATTCCTAATATTATAAAAGTATCTAAGCCACAGCACGTAGTAGCGCGTACGTAGCCGGGTACAGTTAGTTTGCAATAAATAAATAAAAATGATAGAATTTTCTTCTTCTACTTCAACTTCTACAATCTATCTATAATGTATATAAATAAAAGACTGTCTGATTTACAACGTATAGCCTAAACCGCTGGACGCAAACACTTGAGATTTGAAATATGTATTCCTTGTAAAGTGTACCTACTAATCTACTAAGAAATATTTTATTAAATTCAACCGGTAAGGGGGTAAAATGGGCTATTGAAAATTATATCAAACTTTTTTCTGGAGGTGGATGCATTTGTAACTTCGTGTGTTACTATCCAATAAAAATAAAGTACCTAAGTTAGTTTGTTGAAACAGAGTAACCAGCCCTAGTTATAAATAACATTACCACTTACATTTTACCAGGAAAAATACTGCGACGTAGTGAATAAATATTTAAGTGTAGCATAAAAAACGGGAATAAATCATTATTTCAGTATATTTTTTTAAGTACCTATAATCAAACTCAAAATCCATTGTGAATTTCGATACTGTTTTTTTTATTCACATTCTATTTATGAAATATTGGAATCCGACGTAGCCAAGCTCCTTTACTTTTTCTCGGAGAATGGTCCTTGTAGGAAAACGAATGACACTGCGGGGCGCTACTAGTATAAAGGGAAATTTACAATCTGTGACGGGAGTAACAAACTCACGCATTGTTTTTGTTTCTTTTTTTGTTAAGAAGATATGCTCCCGATCGCTGGCCATGATCGATGCCTTTTAAAATGAACACCGGATTGAATAACTTATTGAGACTCTTTGTAAAACCTACTTTTTTTATTTAAAACTTTTTAATTCTTATTGGTGTTTATTTAGAGATTTGAATATTTTATTCATTAGTAATTTGTCAGTGGTCGTGTAAATTCTTGGGGGATCTCATGTAAATTGTAATAGAGAAAATAGGCTGAGGAGATTATGTATGTAACATATACTTAAAATCATTTTTTCAAAATTTCCCTAAATAATAATAATAAATAATACCTAATGCACAACCTATGTATGCAAAATTTTTATTGCATTCCTACCTAATTATCGATGATTTATCTAAACAAAAGCGACAAAATAAAAATCTTAAATACTCTATTTTCATTTTAAAAAAAATATATATAATCTTTGCCTCATTTACATTTTACTACTGGACTTCAACAAATGCAGTCTAGTTTGCAACAACTCCAACCTGGCTTTCATGGGCACCATTTACCCAATACCATTTTGCCCCATTCTGGCTTCAATTTGTCCCGACTTACCTTTCTTTTACCTCAGTTATGCTTTCTATAACCCCAATCTGACTTTCAAGAACCCCTTTCTGGTTTTTAAGAACCCCGTTCTAACTTTTATGAACCCATTTCTGGATTTTATAAGGCCCATACTGGTTTTAATGAACCCCAGCTCCCAATCTAGCCTTTTAATGCACATTAGAATAAGAATAACTATACATTGGCAAATAAGTCACTGGTTCAATCTATCAAATATTTATATGTATCATCACAGACAATATAATACAATACTATAGGTATCATAAAAAATAAAAACGTCGGCTCTACTTGATTATTTTAAGCTAGGTACATATTCTTTTGGACCTGGGTATGTCCTTAAACTGCAACCAGATCCACCGGAGGACGGGCAGCAGCGTCCTTTTGGTTAACGGTGGTGAGCATTCTGCGATCCCCATGCCGCCTGCCAAGCGTGGGGATTATGGCAACACCCCTCTATTAAGGGGGAGGCCTTCGTCCAGCAGTGGACGTATTATGGCTGATGACGTGACGTGACATATTCTTTTGGTCAATTACTAATCAGTAAAATTGCCAACCAAACTTAAATTTAACCATTACAGCTTGTACACAACAAAAAATAAATTAGTACTTTAAAAAATATCAAGTTCTTATTGAATTGTATTTTTATACGTTTAATAACAGTATAGACAGCATTTTTATTTTTATAAAGTTAATTGCCAATTATTATTAAGTCATCTCTCCCAACCTTCAAAGGTACCATTTTTTTAGTAACCAGTATCGTATAACGAAGAATTTTTCTTCTGCCATAACTGCGGTTATGAGCCTTCGGTTTCGTACGCGGCCGAAGTTTCGTACCATACCAAACTATATGGTCAGTGACCAAATAACCTTTGTATATTGATTTTAGTGTGCGTTCATACGATCAAGTATTTCTTTTACTATTTAAGTATTTGTTTTTTAGGATTTGTTTTGAAAGTGTATTTTAAAATGTGTCTTACATATGTTTACCTTGTCCCCCGCAAAAAGTGGTACAAAATTAAGTAGGCAGATTATCGCCCTTAGCATTCATATTACTCGAAACTGCTAACAGTTTTAACAATTTTGTCACAAATTTATTCATATGACATAGTTTTATTAGTATTTATAATGTCTATGTCAATGCTAAACAAAACAAAAAAATATTTCTCAATAATGTCTATGGTCTAGAAGACAGACACTAATTAATAAATATTACCATTTTAGATTGAACGTTTTTCTCACGGTCTATTTGGACTGGGGCCTTCCCACAAAAATATTAAGAAATGCCTTATCATGCTGTGAATAATGACATATTATGATAATTTTATGCTAATCTTTTATTTGATTGCAATATTTTTTTAACCAAATTTGACAAATGGACAGGACGTTGGTTACGACATGCGTAGAGCTCCGGCGGAAACGACTACTTGTTACGTACACACACACATGTATAGCTTATCGAAGGTTAATCGATAGGAGCGCTTGCGCATCTCGGTCCGCATTCAAATTTTGAACGCGAACTGTCATGGCGGCCAAACGAACGCCCAAAAACAACAGAACAGCCGATATGAAAAAGAAGCGAGGTGACATTGACATTGATTGGTCGGTACAAATACTCGTTTGAAATTTAAACATAAAATTGGCGGTACATTGGTCTGTATTTTATAGACTGGGTCTTTACCAAGCAGATCGGCATGCGTAAGGATAGGATTTACATATTACATACCTACACACTTACATTATGTAAATATTATGTTATAGGTATCTGAAAAAGTCTGAGACGGTTCTATTTTTAAACTTTTCACATTAAAAATAATGTGTGTGTGATTGACAAATGCTTCACGGATAACAAAAAGTCAAGAAATTAAAATCGATAAAAATTATATATTGCATGTAGTTTGTAGCCTAGTTTACTTTATTCTAAGACAAAAATAATCAAACTGATTTAGAGCTACAAGTAATTCAGTTGACACTATTAGCTTGTTCTAAAATAATAATAATAATAATCAAAGATCCTAAAAGATCGATCTTAATAACCACGATCTCGATTGTATTGCTATGTGCCATATTATATTTTAAATAACATTTAGCACTAAAATATAATTATTATGATGTCAATAACGTAATAGGTACTTACGTTTAAAAAAAACTAATCACATTTTCATGTGAAACGCGTTTAGGTCTTTTGTATGGAAAACAAAATGAAAGCTATAAATAAACTTTAAAGTTGGTAATTAACTTTCAAAAAATTCATAATATTCATTAATATCACTTTCCAAACAACATTTTAATTATATATACAAAAAATTTAGTGTCTTTTAATAATATATGGCAGAGACGCAAGGTTGAGATAACGTTATCTGTCCAAATGGACTCTAGAGATAAGGAGACGATTAAGATTATGATAATAAAGTCATATTAACATTTGAACGATCATATTACCACGTTGGAATCGAAACTCTATTCGAATATACAAATACATGAATCTCGATGTTGTTTTTTAGTTTAACGTGATATTTACAATAATTCTGCACCTTGCCGACGGACGCGTGGTCATCTCAAATGTTTTAAACATTAAATCAAAAGAAAACATTGGAAGACCATTATTTTGACTTTATTGCATACTTACCTATGACTTTTGATTTTCATTTAAATCACTGCCGAATTTCAAGAACAAAAGAAAATGTATGTTATGTCTTAAAAAATTACTAAAGAAAATGCTACATGGCTTGGCATGGGTAAAGCTACGGTTGTGTAGGGGATAAAAAAATAACCTTATGTTATCTTGTATCTCATCTATCAGAATATGTATCACATAACATCATGATAATTATAATTTTATGTATGATTTATTAAATTAGGAATGTTTGTTGTTACAACGTGTTGCTGTATTAGTTCTAATAAGATTAAATTAAAAATAAACACAACCAAATACCTCAAATGTCCTTAAGTGATGGGTATCACAATATCGATCACTATCACTATGTATCACTTTAAACGCTGGCCAGAGATATAAACACACTGTAATCATCAGCTCCATTCCGTCCGCATGTTCATGTTTATGAAAAAATCGTAAAAATCGCAATATCACAGGTAAACCGATTGTTGTTAGTTTTGCACTGGGTTAGATAACAAAAATAGTGTATGGTTGGAGCGCAAGCGCAAGTGAGTGGAGGCGTGCGGCACGTGATGCGGCGCCGATGGGACGCGACCCGACACTAAACCAGTCGTGAGACTTTTTGTTGTGATCGCGCGGAGTGAGGCGCGCGCGCGCTCTAACCGCATGCGAGCCGCCATTGGCCGCGCGCCGGCGGGCGGCACGAGGGCGGGACTTACTCCGATGGGAGTGTTCCTTTTACAATTTTCTTTTTCTCTTTTTGGGCGGGATGTGCGGTGGTGTGCGTTCAGTCGCCGCGCGCGCGCCGCGGGTGATGGATGGACGGCGAAGCCTGCTGGATGATGCCCGACGGCTGCTTGCAGCATTCACTCACTTATACCGATTGAAATGGGCTTATGACGCGACATTTATGATGTATCTCGTTATTAAACTTTTTTGCAACGATTTTTTCTCAGCTCTGAGAAACTTTATATAGTCTACTCGCTTAAGCTTAACTATTGTTTGACTACTTGCAGAAACAGATATATCTATAGAAATAAAGTAGCACGTTTTATTTAAAGACATTAAGTAGAAATATTAGGTTGTTAGGCAAGTATAAGGTTTTGTTATGTATGTAAGTTATACAAATTAGGATACGTTATATACCCTGTTTCTTATTTTTTTATAAGCAGCTATTTTTGTTCGGCCATATTTTTTTGTGCTGTAGTCAAAATTTAAATCAATATAAATTTGCTGTGTTTTGTTAATGGCAATATTTAGTAAAATAATTATTTGGTCCAATAAAGGAGTTCGTGCGTCGGTGTGACGTCATTAGCCGTTAAAGCGCAACTCTAGTGATAGTGTTGTCCCGACAGATTTATAGCACGTAGGGTGGGGATAATTCACGTCGTGGAGGCGCCTTGAGTTGGGATACAGTGCTTAGTGAATATTGAAGTATTTAGAGAAAGGTTTAGGTAGCAGATTTTCTATTCATTGCCTACTGGCTAGGGTAACCAAAGGTTAAAAAATACATTCGTAAGTATTATTCTACGTTACAGACAAGAAAATTGAACAAGTCTGTATAAAATATGGATAGGACAGAAAATTTATCATTGTAGATAGAAATAGCGGACATTGTGATCGATTCTGACGGTTTTAGTTGACAGTTCTAAACTAATTAAAATATTGCTGTCACTTTTTTACTAGGCATGTTAGCTAAGGACAGCAATACTTTAGTTAGTTTAGTTCTGTCAACTTAAACCTTCAGAATTGACCACATTAAGTATCTACAGTTCTAATTTTATTTACGGGATATTTACCTTGATTATTTTGGGAAACAAGCTCCCGATATTTCGGCGCAGTAGCATACTTGCATACACCGTGTTCACTGGCAGACTGACACATGGTGCATTGCATGGTCCCGTAAATAATTATAGAAATGTACCTAATGAACGTAAAATTGTGTTTTACTAAGTATCTACAACAGTTTAGTTACAACACTTGCAAAATGTGGAATGTCCTCCCCGCGAAGGTCTTTCCGAGGAATTACAATATGGAGCGTTTTAAAAAAGGCATCTACTCATATCTCTCTGGGTTGGCAACGCATCGACAACATTTCTAATGTTGCAGGTACCCATAGGCGGCGGTGAGCTTACCATCAGGCAAGCCGCATGCTTGTTTGCCTTTCTATTATATAAAAAAAAAAAAAAAAAATATACTGTTTTGTTATTTTTTTCCAAATTTTTACAGTTACCAAGATAATGATAAGTACGTAGTTTATGTTTTTTTCGGAGTATATTCTATTTTCTCGCCATCTCATCCCACTCTGTTTAGGTATTTTAGGTATAAGAGAGACAAGAGGGTTAATATATTATTCATATATTATAGGTTCACATAGGTCTCACATTTTCTGTATCGCCAATTTTAGTGTTTCAAGGTCTTACTTAAAAAACGGTGCTTAAGTTAACAAACGGCATTTAACTTCTGCGCAAAACAAAACTGAAATGCGTAGTACTAAACTAACTATCATAATGTAACTTTAAACATCGTTTTTAAGAAAATCCCTTAGTGTACCTACAGCTGTACACTACGTCAGTGATCAAACAAGGCTTTATAATAATACATTTTTTTTTTAAATATACAACCGACTTCAACTTCGAATACCTGGATGACATCTACATATTTCCTAGTAATTTTGATTTAAAAACCAAACTACCGATTTCTATAAAATGTATACGGGACCGCTTCTGAAGTATTACCTACCAAACAAAAAAAGAATCATCAAAATCGGTTCATAATTGGCGTAGTAATAGCGTAAAATACAAAAAAAAAACAAAAAAAAAATTTTAAATAACAGTCGAATTGAGAAACTCTTTTTCGATGAAGTCGGTTGAAAAGAGATCAGATTTCAATTGAGCCTTTTAATTCAATTATAAATTATAATTATAAAATATGGGTCCTGCCTTTTATTAATATTTATATTCATACAGATACAAATACTAATTACTTAACTACCTACATCAGTTCATCAGGTAGGTTTGAAAGGTACAGTCGCAGTAAGTACAATATATTATATAACGTGGAGTACAGAGCTATTTCCCGGTCCCCACGACACCCACACATTTTCTAAGCGGGCAGCCAGCCTGAATAACATTTAACCCCTTTCAAATGTAAAAGCATTACGGAATGAAAAAACAGCACTTATGTACCCCGCGACTCAGATAAACCATCTCTCGTACAAAGAGCACAAAGATACAATGCCTCTGAAAGGGTTCAAGAACGCACTTTTAAATTAACCGTAATAAACTCGAGAATAGCACAAGTCCCTCCAAACTCCATGCCATTTTCATCCCTAATGAATTCCTACTATGTTCCAAAGTTGGCGTTATTTGCTTGATTGAGAAATGCGATTTAATATATTTTCTGTGACGGTGATTCTATTTAAAATAGGTCCGTTTACATTTTTCCTTTTCATGTCATTGTCTCTGGCCGGAGAGCGCTTGCAACCGTCACGTTCCAATTTTGAAAAGTGTCGGAACAAAATGGTAGCCGCTTTGTGTCGTGCCCTCACTCTGCTCCGGACTGGCTTGAGTTTGGTAATTTAGCAGATGTTTCCTACCTTTGATGTCGGCTGTCTAACGTCTACAAAATGCGCCTTTGAATTTCAGTCTCGATGCTTATGACAGTATACTACTTATGTACCTTTAACCTTACTTTTATCTCGAGAGCTTGTCATAGACAACGGTACGCTATCGGCTCTTTTTAAGCTTTTTAGAACATGATTAGTTATTATTCATACTGCATACCGACGTCAAAAGCAGTACGAGCAGTCATAGATACAACCGCACATCAGTCCAGTAACCAAATTGTAACATCACCGCGCCGTGTTTACAACTCGACAAAAAATAAATAATAACAAAGGAGCCGAATTTAAATTCCAATCGAACTTTGACACACGTCTGCCACCATAAACAATGGAAATTCGAATCATCGTTGCATCGAGCGCGGCGTTGTAATGCGATTGTGGCACGATGTCTATGGCCACTCCATCTATAAATAGGAGCCTTTTCTCTCGCTTTTTCTTCACAGAATCTGAGGCAAGATCGGCCGATAAGCTATCTCGTGTGAGACGGTCTCAATATCCACAGATGGCCTTGCTCGAGTAATCTCTCTGAATATTTTTGACATTTTTTTGCTGGTGATTCTTTGAAAATCTCGCTTTGTACTCTAATAGGGACATTATTTTGACGTGGAGCGCGCCGCCGTAATGCTGTAAACACTGATTGAGTATAGATAAATAAGACAATCGGGGGGTTTGGGATGTTTTTGTGACGCGATTTTAAGTTTCGTATATGGTTGTACCGAGAAAGCTTTGGCAGCTGTATTTTGTATGGCTAAAACACACCTGTAGTCCTTTTATCTGATGTTAATTCTTCAAATGCTAGGAGTGTTATATACACTTCGTCTTAGTTTGATATAAGTAGTAAGTTTCAATAGCTTCGGCCAGCTTTATTTTTGACACACCTCTATGTCCTAAACAAGAGATCTTTGATAGGTACAGTCTATGTCGGTAGATATTTATAATGTATCGCCATGTATTTGAAATCAAAAACATATCTAGCTACTTCTCAATTCGTATTGTTTATAAATAGTTATAATGCGATAGAGAGCCTTACTTAAAAACGTTGCTTTAGCAACGTTAACAAATGTAATTTAACTTCTGCGTAATACAAAAATAAAGAGCGCACAGTACTAACTAACGTCATTTAATTTTGGCTAGAAGTTATAAGTAAAGCTTCAAATAAACATAAAAATCTAAGGTACACTATCAAGTAAAACATATATCACGCTAAATCTCACTAATATTATAATTGCGAAAGTTTACGGTATACTTATGTGTGTTTACATATTTGTTACCTACCTCTTCACGCCAAAATGGCTGAACAAGTTTGAATGAAACTCGGAATGGAGATAGCTTATTTCCCGGAATAACATATAGGCTACTTTTTATCGACATCATTATTACCGTTTTCATCATCACGAGGGTGAAATTTCGAGGTGCAGTTATTTATGTATGTATTATATAAATATCCTGTACCTTAGCTGGCTCTAGTCCAGCCGTAGCAGTGACTTCGTATAGCCTAGTTAGCATCATCAACATCATCGTTAGTTAGAAGACGTCCACTGTTGGATATAAGTTCTCCCTTTTATAGGGAGGGGTTGCCATAGCCCCCACGTTTGGCCACGCTTGGTTTTGGTTGGCTTGGTTTGGCTGGTTAGGTTATTGGACTTTAATTAAATTGATAGGTAGAGAGCATAGCACAACGTTTTCCTGTTAATTGGATACTGAAGCAGTTCGACCTAAGCTACACTAGTTAAGATAATTTAATAACAGCACAGCACAGATTTGAAGTGTACGGGAAATAACTGAAAATCATGCATATTTTAGTTTTTTGGGTCCTTATATAGGTAGTACTATTGAAAAAGCGAATAAGCATTCCGTCTATTTCATTAATTGAACAATAAATAATTAATGCAATACTAATTCATCAGTCTTCGTTTTTTTATAAATAATTTGTGTTTGAAAGATTTGTCGTCAATTTAATGTATTTTTTATTTGTAATAGACTGGGTTTGACCACATCCTGCCTGATGTTAAGCAACGATACAGTCTAGGATGAAGCACGCATTAATGTGTTAGTTACAAGGTTTTTTTTTTATGCTATATTTGACACATTTTGTGAATAATCCCGTTATAAATAAAACACAAAATATGCAAATACTAAAAAGTAAGTAGGATTTTCATTAGTCTGTGTTAGAACACAAATTTTCTCAAATACCTTGTTATTTATTTTAACGGCCTTACTTAATAAAACTTCTCAGCCACTGTCACTGTAGTCACTGCTTAAGATGCTCTGCCATCATCTCTCTGACGTGAAGTTGCACGTGCTACAAAAGGACAGAGAAGTTTAAGCAGTGACTAAGAGAATCGAGATTATTTTAGGTAAGGCTGTAAATGTGAACATCTCACCTGGATCTAAGAATTGATATCTGCACTAATGTTGCAAGTGTCCCAGTGCTGCTAACATAGGAATGCAATGTGAATTTTAATATACAGCACCTATAACCCAATCTAGCACTAACTTTGGTTGCAATATACTGTTGTATATAACATTGCTCCAAATTGATGCAAATGTTTAAAAAACCCCGCATATCTTCTAGACACTTTTACAAAACAAATTGAATTAGCAGTAAAAAATGCTGTTTCGTTAATTTTTATCAGTGAATTTAGTGGGTTTTATTTTATTAACTACTATTTTCTAAATATCATAGCAATCTAGGACTTTTTTAGAAGCTACGTAGCACCAATCTGTGGTATCAAGTTAGTAACCCTGACTGGTCCATCTGTCCATAGGCTGCCAATCAAGGCAGCTGTATACTACCACAGATAATATAATACTATACTAGTAATACTAGCTACCCGGCCACTTAACTTTAGGCGAGCTGTCAACCGCTATGACGCTAATGTAAGCACACTGTAAGTACTTATAAAATATTTGACCGTCGTTTCGCTTAAAAAAAACTATAAAAACTTCATTACTATTGTCTATTGTCTATTATTTTAAAAGAGCCCTTTAATATATTTATTTATAAGCTAAGATATCCGCTACAGTAACGAATATTCTGTAAAAATTGCAACTGGCTTTCTAGCATAGTTCAAAAGATTTCGACCATTTTTCTGAAAGACAGGCGGCGTTTGCCTTCTTGATCTCTTTCGATACCTTATTACTGATATAGAACCCTAAAAACCTGCTTGAGTAACATGTAGGTAGTAAAGCTAGTTGAAATGAAGCAGTAAAGAGGCCATACCGGGCCAGCACTAGAAGTAACCGCGGCGCGATCACGCCACGATGTACTAACTCAGCTATTTGTAGATAAGCGACACGATCGCATTTCATTTACAATTACCAACGACACACTTTACTTGCAGCCAGGTGCTATAAGCTCGTGGATTTGTTTACCTTATTAAAATTTTAATATTATAACGAGAATTACACGAAGCCGTGCTAAGAATATGATACATAAGGGTATAATTATGGATTGTGGAAAGAGAAATGATACTTCGATGTGTTACTTCTCAAGTTATGAATAAGTTTAATATCTTCGTTGACTTGATTTTGACAGTGACTAAATTTGATTGACTTTGACTGCGACTGCGACTTCTTTGTAAGCTTTTTGATTATAAAGAGCTAGGTCCTCCAAGTTTCTAAGATTCAGCTACTTGCCACAATCTATAAAAGACATAATTACTTGACATAAGAAGAAAAAAGCCGTTAGGGTACGAGTGATCTTGCGACTCGGACAACGAGGGTTCCGTACCACCAAATATTTTTTGATTTTAATTTACAATAATAACAATAATAATATTAACATAATAATATTATGTTAATATTTTATTAACAATAATATTTATTTATATGCTTGCGTTTGACTGCCATCTCGTCTGATGATAAACGAAGATGCATTCTACGATGGATCACATGTACTAGGTAATCCGCGATAGTAACGAATATTTTGTGAACATTTCAACCGGCTATCTATTACGATTCACGAGATTATAGGTTAGTAAAGATCAAACAGACAAACAGACACGGTAGGCGGCTTAATAATAGGGTACAGTTGGATTCTCTTTGGGTATGAAACCCTAAAATAATTTCTTCCACTGTTCCTTCTTTTTCAGATTTTCACAATTCCACTGTGACTATGCAGTGGGGCATGACTGGTACTTGACCGTGACTGTTTTTAATTATTTATTTTTGATATACTATCAAGAGCTTGAAAAGTTATAATGTTTGTTAGACTGGCAGAATGCATAAATTTCGATGCCAAAAATTAAGAAAGAAAAAGAAGAACACTGACACCTACTTGGGAAAAGGTCTATACAACGTGGGGGAGTTTTGGCGGGAACACGGAAAAATCATGTCGTTGCATTCTATTATTTTCTTAAACTTGTGTATTTTCGCGAATTAATGATTAAAAATGGTGGTGTTTTATTCATTGAGTGTTGAATTACATGCACGAGTGTGGGCAAGTGATATAATGTGGTGAAACATGTCTTTTTGTGTTGTTTTCAAAACTCCGTATAAGCTCATAGTAAAGTCGCCACAACTTTACTAGGGCATGACTTGGACTCGACTATGACTAATTTCGTCTGACTGACTGTGATATCATTACACATATTACATATTTGACTTGATTTACATATAAATACTTGAAAAAATCATAAACTTGACACTGGCAGAATGCACAACGTGCGATGCCAAGAACTAAGAAAAAAAAAAATATACAACGTGAAACTCTTTTCTCTCTTTTTTCCTTTTCCCAGAGGGGGTAAGAAAAGGTTAAAAACTAAAGTGAAACTCCTTTCTTCTAAAGAGTACATTTTGAATTGGAAATGGAATGTGGAATCAATGAATGAATCAATGGAAATTGAAAATGGAAGAACTAAAATAATTCAACAGGACCTGTTAGTTTTGTTCAAAAATTACGATGGTGGCTCGCTCGCTCATCAGTATAGGTAATATAAGTTATTCTGACTCAGTGTTGCCATGTGCACCGTAATTACGGTAAATGCACCAAAATCAGCATTAATTTACCACCTACCGTTGAAGCATGACAACAAAAATCTACCGTAGTTTACAGACATATTATTTTGAAAAAAAATACTTTATGAGTCACCTCCTGAACAATTTTTTATTTACTGATTGTTTATTTTTAATTGTAAAAGTTAATTTCTATGCTTTGAAACCATAAAACATATCCGTTAAATTAACAATGACATTTTGGCAACATTGTGTAATTTCTGTTTTTATTTATTTTTGTGAATGCGGAATACGAGCTTAGATTGAAGATCAACAAAATTGGCAGAGTAATCGCGTAACAAACATACAAAAAAAACCATACAGTTGAATAGAGAACCTCTTTTTTTTAAGTCGGTTAATTAAATGAAAACATTTTCAACAAAATGAGATGTTCTTATGAGATACAGGTTTTTTTTTCAGTTTCCTTGTAAATATTCTGAATAGCAATAATATTCTTATAGTAACATAATCTAAAATGTCGTTCAGTTTTTCTAATAAATAGTGATTTGTGCGATATGGTGTGCGAAAAAAAACTACATCGTATTTTACCGTATTTTCCCTAGCGCAGTTACCGTAATTTCTTAGAATCTACCGGTTTTTTTTACACAGAATCACCGTAAACCTAAATTCTGACATGGCAACACTGTTCCGACTATATGCAGGAGGGAGTTTTAGCAGGAACGCGAGAAAGTCATGTCGCTGCAATGTATTATTTTCCTAAACTTGTGTTTTTTCGAGTGTTAATGCATAAAAATGGTGGCGTTTTATTCATTAAGTGCTGATTTACGAGCAAGAGTGTGGGCAAGTGATATAATGTAGTGAAACGTGTCTTCGTGTTGTTTCCTAAACTCCCTACCCTATGAATGTTGATATAGTTCACTCTAAAAAACTCGCAAAAATAGCCGTAATTTTTTATTGTGTTGACTTACAAGCTTGATTTTTTGCAGCTTCAAGGGACCGTGGACTTGAGTATTTGATATCTCCACGCGTTCCAGAGAAAAAGGGCTTTGACAGACAGACAGACAGACGGACAACGGAGTGATCCTATAAGGGTTCCTTTTTTCTTATTAAGGCCTACTTTTTTCTTAACCCTAAATAGTACCTAAGTATAATAATTAACCGTTATTAATCGTTTATACGATCCTTTTGTTTTTGTATTATATAATTTTGTTATTATACTTTAGTGAGTTTGATCACGTATTACATCCTACTAATATTATAAACACGAAAGTTTGGATGTATGGATGTTTGTTACTATTTCACGCTGAAACAGCTGAACGGATTTAGATGAAATTTGTTATAGAGGTAGCTTGGAATAAAACGGCTACTTTTTACCCCAAGTATCGCGGGTGAAACCGCGGGGCGCAGCCATTAATATTATATAATTTTGTTATTAAATACTATACCGTTTTACGATAAGAACAAAAGCAAAAATCTCAAAAAAAAAAATGCGGTAAAAAACGGATGGTTATTTTAAATGTTTGCAGTTAATGTATATTATTTTTTAAGTTTAATGGATTTATTTGTTATTTAATCCGCCAAAATTACACATAATGTATGAAAAAATCTACCTATTACTGTTTGGAAGTTGTATCATAACAAATCGGACGGACGAGCAGACAGAAATAACGAAGGCTTAGTAATAGGGTCCCGTTGGATACCCTTTAGGTACGGAATCCTAAAAATATTGAAACGAGCCAGCGGGACAACAGTACTCTGGACCTTAAGTACGTACTGTAGGTCCTACATAAACTTGCCAGATAATGTAATCCAGTCGTGTTCATAAATCCCACGTGTATGACCAATCTGATAAAAATCTGTTTTCACATCAAAGTTCGTTAACTCGTTCAAAATATTTTTACCTAATCATCGCCGAGTAATTTATTTGTTCTTTGCATTCATAATTTTCCAGTAAGTGCATTTCGTGTGGAAAGTTTAAGAATGTGAAACGTTTAATATTTGTTTATTGAATTTTAAACTCTCCTCGCCTAAGCGAGTTAACCCCTGATATTTAAGTATTAACTGCATAAGTAATATACATGCTTTACCTACTTATTTCTTATTTTATTTTATTTATTTATTGTAATCGACAGCGTTATAACAATATACATGCTACACAGTAGTTTAAAGTTAAGGCCAATGATGATTACATTTATATAGATAATAATTAGTAGTTTTACACAATTTTACGTTTATGGATAATAATAACATGTAGTAACATTTATATACTTAGTAATAGCCTACTGGCGTACAAAAATCGTTTAGATACGAGATAAATAATTAAATAAGAAATAAGAACCTTGTGCGTGCTTGTGTGTGTGTGTGTGTGTGTGAGAGAGAGAGAGAGAGTGTGTGTGATGCGCCGAATTACTTACCGAGCCTGTAGAGCTTTTTAATTTCTAGTTTTAGGCTATTTTTAGATAAATGTAAAATGTCTAGCTTAGAGTAATGAGTGTTATTATGTTTGAGCGGCACGACAAAGTGCTTTAAAAAAGTTAAGTCTTATAGCTTAGAGCTAATATTTATATCTCTCTTTTATCTCATCAAGGCCGTAGCCAGGAATTCATTTCGGGGGGGGTCGAGCTCTGGACCAGAGACAATAAGTAACAAGTTTAAGACGACGACGATCTTTTATATATATAGACTAGAGGTCGCACGCGACTTCGTCCGCGGACGGAAGAAATACGGCCCGTTTCCAAAATTCACCACTTGAACACCGACTCTACCAACTCTACCTACTCTACCGACTCTACCGACTTCTCCGACTCTACCGACTCTACCAAATCTACCAACTCAGACCCCCCAACCCCCGCCCCCCCAACTTTAATCCCCCCCCCCCCCCATTCCCGCCCCTTGGGAGTCAAATTTCGATCCTTTCTTAGTACACCCCTCCGCATCGAGACGAATACATCCTCCAAACTTCAAGTCTGTACGACCAGCAGTTTGGGCTGTACGTTGTCTGTCAGTCAGGACAGATCCTTTTATATGTTAGATATGACGGAGGAGGAGGGTCCTTCGCCCTCATCATCAGCACTCATCTTTGATCCTCTTAGCAGTGGTCGTCGTAGGTGGGTAGTGTCGGATGAAGAAAACAAGCTCGTACAATCAATCAAATTATAATCTTCACAGGCACAGTACAGTAATCAGGTAGGCACAAAGAAGTTGTAGATAGGTACGTATCACAGAACGCGCGATGGTTCAGTGTCCACCGCACGCGCCGCTCGCCAATGGGAAAGTGAAGGCACCGATCGACGGCGCGCACGTCACCGACTCCATCGAGTGCCACCAGGTGGCGCTGGCGTCCCGGATACGACTCGATTGCGACATATATAGATAGATAGATATTAACGGCCTTACTTAAAAAAACTTCTCAACCGTTAGTCACTGCTTAAGATGCTCTGCCATCTTCTCTCTGACGTGAAGTTTCACGTGCTAGAAGAGGACAGAGAAGTTTAAGCAGTGACTAAGAGAATCGAGATTATTTTAGGTAAGGCTGCTAATCTTTATGCTAATACCCTGTATTACGGTTTTTTTTCTTGTCATCGTTGCCTGGAATAGCTAAGGCTATGATGGCACTAACTTATAAGATTCTTATAGTTTTAACGGCCTTACTTAAAAAAACTTTTCAACCGTTAGTCACTGCTTAAGATGCTCTGCCATCTTCTCTCTGACGTGAAGTTCACGTGCTAGAAAAGGACAGAGAAGTTTAAGCAGTGACTAAGGTAGAAAAGTTTTTTTAAGTAAGACCGTGCATGTGTAAGTATTTTAATTTCACGATGTGGACACGAAAAAGTCTATCTTTGTTTTAGGCGTACACAAAAACGACATAAGTTTCACCGCCCACACGACACGCGGCTTTAAACATAAGATGGCGACTAATAAAGTAATATTAACTTGAATTTTAACCAGAAATATTTTATGGAGTTAGTGCTAAGTATAGGCGTGATTACCGCTGCGTTACGTTACATGTTGTTTTGTTGTAATATTATTGAATTTTCCACTAAATAAATCATACCAGTTTTGTATGATATAATAAAATGTTAAAGCCAAAATTGATTGGTTTTTTTTCGATCTAAAAAAAATTGTTTGACAAAAATAACAATCCAGATAATCGTATTTCATAATTATATAAAATCTAGTATTTTGCCTGGGGGCGCGCTTGTTGGTCATTGTCATGCGGTAAGTTAGAAACATACATCAAACATACAACAAACTAAGAAAATTCAACAAACTCTGCAATCATAAAACTAATAGTAGTAAAAATCAAGAAACTAAATAAAAGTAGTCCGTGTATTATTGGCTGCTACAGAGCGAACGACAGAAGAGCAAAAGAGAAGACTTACCTAAAAAAATTACGTTCATATAATAAAGCATGCAACGACGAAGCAATAAGTATACGAGACAAACTTGGGAGACAACCCACAGAGTTTTAATATACTGAAGAGAAAAACAAATACCTACCTTAAGATCAAAGAAAGGAAAATAAAACAAAACAAAACAGATATATTTCCCGCCTATACACCGTCCAGCTGAGCAGACAATCTCCGTACCTATCCCTTATCTGTGCAAGTTAGCAAACAAAACATCGCAACCGGCAATAAGCATAAAACAAAATCGTTTCGACCCCACACACGCGTCGCCCGAACACTTGGAAAAATCCCTATGGATTTTCCGCGCGGGCGTCGAGGGCGCGGGTGGCGGACCGTGGGCGGGCGGGGAAAGGAACGTAAAAGAGAAAAGCTGCGAGTTTTTATCTCGGCGCCATAAATTTTATTCGTAGCGTGATTTAGTGCGCAGATTGCCCCCCGCGCCTCGCCCCGCACCCCGCGCCTACGCCTCGCCCGGGTAAGCCTGCTAGTCATTGTCAAAATTATTGCACCCCTATCTACTGAAGGTTTAAATATATGTCCCCGACACGTAGTTATGCCTACAACCCGTTCCTACTTTCAATATGAGACGTGCCGTAATTTTAAGGCTCTAACACTATCGATAAATAATAAATCAGTCTACGTGTCTTTTCCGTCTTTCGTGCCTTGATCTATGGAAAACTGGATAAAGTTTGAAACGATTTTTGTTAACTAGTACAATGGATACAATTGGTCCTTAGATGTATTACCCAGTGGAGCATCCATTCGCTTGAAAGTATTCTATAAGTTTGTTAAGAACCTTGTTTATTGTAGTGGATAGTTACGCAAACTAACTTGCTCTGAATCGCAATGGAGTTTCCACTTGATCTATTTTCAATACTGCTACAACACTGCATATGAATCGATCCGTCTTTAGAATAATGCAACGCTAGTGCCAGGCGCCATCTAAAACGAAAGAATGACGAGAAAAAAATTACTCCGCCGTCCTAATCCTCCATTATTTTTGCTTTAGAGTAAATCTTACTTATTTGTCAATACCGAGCCACAAAGGCATCCAAATACCCTTACACTGGTTGAAAAGAATAATACACGCCTCATAATAGTGGAGCAATTCAGAATCTGTTAAAATTATAATGCGCTTTTGTTGGCCCTTTGACAGCTCACTTCGCTTTTTCTAGGCTTTGGTGGTTTCGAGTTGCCGCGAGCGTATCTCGCGAAAGTGACATATTTGTGACGATTCCGGCGAATCCCCGATCGGTATCTTAGGCAGAATTTTATGTAAACATGACAAATTTCTGCGTTGGAAGAGTATAGAAGAGGCAGATGCGGCTGCGTTGTTTTATTGTCTGGTAGCAGCCCGCAGTACGGAGGCATTTGATCCGGGACGCTCACTCCACACTGTGTCTTATCTCGGATCTGGTTTTATGAAACCCTAAATTTACGACTGCGGTCGAGGGTGGGGGATGGTATTAAGCCGACTCTCGACGCTTCGCTGCGACAGACACTTTTGTCACCGACAATTCATGGCGAAGCACGTTCGGCAAAAATTTTGCGTGTCAAATGACTGCCTACTTAGGTACTCGAGGTTCGATTGATGTTGCGATTACGCAAAATCGAGTGTTATTGTGGAACGTTTTATGTTTATTACCGCTGCCTATGTAGTTACACGAATCTTGAATAACATTGGACACGAAAAACACTTTAAATTTTGGGAAACAACACAATCAAGATAGGTAATCTATTTCTGTTACGGTTGATAAAAATCTATACGGAAAACGACATTTGATGAGCTAAAAATGCCATAGTATTGTTTGGAAGTTGATTCAATTCGATTAAGGTGTGGTAAAACTAATTGTGCTTTAAGTAGTGCTAAGTACTTTAAAAAAAAGGCATCCATGTAGTTATAGTTAATTTTCAGAAACGCAGTACTTCGATATCATTCTGTTATAGGTACGTGGTTGGTCGATATAATATTATAATTATGTTTGACTACTTAGTACTACGAACTGGGTATGTCCTGCACTGCAACCCAGAACCACCGGAGGGCGGGCAGCAGCGTACTCTCTGTTAACGGTGGTAAGCATTATGCGATTGCCAAGCCGCCTTTGATTGATTGCCAAACGTGAGGACCCCCCCCCCCCCCCGCTCCAGCCCCAGTCAAAGGGGAGGCCTTCGTTCAGCGGTGAACGTCTTCTGGCTGATGATGTGCACAACTGCATAATATTATTGCGAAAACAGGAGTCAATGAGACTAACTATCGAATGTCTCAATGTAATGAGCGCCATTACTATTGGAGCCTCGATTTTATTTTTTTTGCTCTAAGTTCTAAGTACTGCAATGGTCATATGTAGGCGTTATCTCCTATGTACTTGTTTCTTCGTCTTATTTCTCTCATTTTGATCACCACCAAAACCAAAGATAATATAATACTATAGGTACTAGTAACAAAAACATTATTATGTCAAGGAACCACTAAGGTGTAACAAAACACATCACAAAGCAATGCTTACAATAATTCCACAGATCTCAGCATCTTAATTAGCAAAGGAGGCTGTTCTTAATTGCGCGCTCCCACTCCGGCGGGTTAGCCCAGATACAGGCGGATCCTCTATAAATTACGGGAATAAATCCCGGGAAAGAAAAATTGCCCTCTGGAGCACATAATTCTTGCCTTGTCACAAGCCCTCCTTATCTATAGCCAATACCGGATTACAATGCGATTTTATTTCATGCTATGTTCGCCTGAGCTCCTTTGCCTACCTTTATGTATTTGAGAATGTGAGTGAAATAGGTGAACAAGGGTTACCCACGTGAGCAATATAATTTATGAGCACGGAATATAAATGTTGTACAAAAATTATACAAACACGTTTTAGTTCTCTACCTTAATTGTTCATAGGTCACAATAATAACTGGCTTCAATAAAATTATATTCGCATAAAGAAATTATATTGTCAAAATATGTACAAAACTTAAAATAAATATTTAAACTACATACTAAAAACTACTTATTTACAATAAAATATATATATATAAATATATTTTTTTTAAAAATAAAAAATACCCTAGTACCTATAAAACAAAAACGCCGTCTAGATCGCCACCATGGGCATAGATTAATTATATGTTAGTATACTTAATCTATGCCATGGGGTAGGGTTCCCAGGATGCTGGCATAATAATAATAATAATGATGTCACCATCCCACATGACGAGAATCTCTTGAAGGCCGAGAAGGACAAACTCAGCAAGTACCTTGACTTGGCCTTCGAGATAACTGCCATGTGGGATGTTGACTCGACGATCATTGTCCCGATAGTCGTTTTGGCAAACGGTCTTATAGCGAAGAGCCTCGACCAATACCTCAAGAAGCTCTGGTCAAGGGTCAGATACAAAAGGCAGTGGTACTTGACACGGCGCGCATTGTCAGGAGGTTCCTCACTCTGCAGCCCTAACCACCGGCAGCTTGAGCCCTGCCCCGCTGCTGGCGGCACCCTAGTTTTTAAGTTTTTTATAATTTGTATTTTAGTATTCTAATATTTATTGAAAAAAACTTAAATAACTAAGAAATGAAATAAATACGTGTATAATAATGATAATAATAATGATAATAATAATGACAATGTCAGCCGCTGTCAGACAGATGTCTTTTTGCAGCGTGTAAATATTTTATTTTATTTAAAGTTTCTTTTGCTTTACTTCAAGCCCTTTTATATCCTAATATAACAAGAAAGATATACGAAATATTTGCAACATATTTTCATTTGGATTCTTAAAATTATTACGAAGTTACTATCGAGATTCTATTTGAGTTCTCCGTCTGACACTTAGATGTCATATGAATGCAAGAAATTTTCAACAATGAAGAACAGAAAATATGATAACACGCTCAAAAAGTACACAAGCGGTAAATGACAATAACGCACGACCACCACCACCGCCCGCTCCGTCTTCTCCGAGCGCATCGTCGGGGGATGACGAGTTTCACACCCCCCGTGAGTCGAGCGCCTCGTCGAGTGGTAGCGACGTGAGCGGGCCACGGACACCGGCGCCACGACCACCTGCGCGTCGGGGACGTCCGCCGCTGCCGGCACGCCTGGGGCCTGCGGGGCAACCTGCCTCGCGTCCGGCTCTCGCTGCCGGTGGTGTAGTGCGTCGCATGCGATGGTCGCAGATAAATAACGAGAATTGCATGCGCGCCTACTATGGGGCTACAGAGGGGGGAATTAACCTGTCAGCGTATCGTGTCAGGATGCTGCCTTTGTTCCAGGCCCTTGAACCGACCGTCACCGTGTCCGCCCAGCGACTGTCGGATCAAGTGCGGGCTATCCAGCGGCTCAACCTGTTGGATCAGTCTCTGCTTGACCGGCTCCGCCTGGAGGCGCACTCTGCTCGTCCTACGCCTGCGTCGACGCGGGACTCGCATGTCGCGTCGTCAGCCCCGACACTGGCTTCAGTGCCGACGTCGGCGGCGACACTAGCGACACCTGCTGATCCCGTAGTCGATGAAGGCGATTGCATGAGTATGATTGTGTCTAGCCAGGTGAGTGAGCAATTGAGGAGGACTTTGGAGGACGCGATTGGTCAATATAGATTCGCACTCAACTGTAGGCCGCGACTACCGCGTTTGCCTACTCATAGACGTAATCTAGCGCTAATGGGAGCCCTGAACACTTTGCTAGCCCCGTACTTGAGGGCTAGCGAAGACCTAACTGATACCCACTCGATTTTGTACTGCGGTGCTATCGCGGCGTGTCGTGTTGCACGTGTTAAGTTCCCGGACACTAACCGTGCACCGCGACCCGCCGGAGATGTGCCCGCGTGGCAACTACGAATCGAGCGGCGTATCAGCACGTTCAGGACTCTCATAGCAAAGCTGATCTGCTTCAGCCGGGGGAATAATCGCCCCCGAGTCATGCGTTTCGTGACTCAGGCCTTTGCGGGGACTGGTATTCGGCCCCAGCAATATATGGCTAGTGTGACGGAACGCATTGACTATCTGAAGCAGAAAGTCTATGCGTGGGCAAACCGTATCCGCCGCTATAGAGAGCGTGTGGATAGATATTGGCAAAATCGCCTCTTCCAAAGCGATCAAAGGAAGGTGTACCGAAACTGGGAAGGAAACGAGCAACGTGTGAGCGACGGACAGCTACCAGATGCTAGCGCCATGACTAATTTCTGGCGCGGCATCTGGTCGGTGCCCGTCGAGCACACCGAGGGTGATTGGATGCGTGTTGTCGAACGGGAATGTGAGTCCATCGAACCCATGGGGTCTGTTTTAATAGACCCCGTAGACGTTAGTTGTGCGATTCGTACGGCACAGAACTGGAAAAGTCCTGGGCCGGACGGGTTGCACAACTTTTGGATTAAATGGTTTCGGTGCTCACATGACCGTTTAGCGACACAATTCCAAGAAGCTCTCGAGCTCGGTTCCCTCCCTAGTTTCATGACAACCGGTGTCACCTTCCTGCTCCATAAGTCCGGTAGTACCACGGAACCCAAAAATTACAGACCCATCACCTGCTTGCCTACCATCTACAAGCTCCTTACATCTATTCTGAGCACTAAAATTAACGCGCACATTGTTGCGAACAATGTTTTGGCCCCCGCTCAGAATGGATGTAGGGTTGGGTCCCGTGGTACTAAGGAGCTCCTCCTCATTGACATGGCCATTAGCCAACAAGTTCGGCGGAACAAAGGAGCCCTTTCCGCTGCCTGGATCGACTATAAGAAGGCCTATGATTCAGTGCCTCATTCATGGCTGGAGAGGATTTTAGAGTTATATCAAATTGATACCACTCTTAAATCATTCTTAGGCGCATGCATGAGGCAGTGGACCACAGTTCTTCGTCAGCCAGGTGGTGGAAATGGCTCCTCTGATTCGCAGGACTTGATAAGGATTGAGCGAGGCATCTTCCAGGGTGATAGTCTGAGTCCATCGTGGTTTTGCCTAGCACTGAACCCTCTCAGCACATTGCTGAAGGATTCAGGATTAGGCTATCGGCTTCGAAGGGGGGGTGAAGTCATTTCTCACCTTCTGTACATGGATGATCTTAAGCTGTTTGCACCAAAACACCAAGACTTGTTGGAGTTGCTAAAAACCACACAGGTTTTTAGCAGCGCCATCTGTATGGAATTTGGTGTAGACAAGTGTGCGGTCATGCGTGTGCAGCGGGGGAAAGTTGTAAATTCTCCAGATTTACAACTTTCTGAGATAATGACTCTCAGATCTCTCTCTGAGGCCGAGACCTACAAGTATCTAGGTATGTCAGAGTCGTTGGGTATATCAGTAGTGGACATCAAAAAATCAGTGAAGGAGCGCTTCTTTTGTCGGCTGACAAAAGTACTCAACAGTCTTTTGTCTGGCGGCAACAAGGCGCGCGCCTTTAATGGTTGGGTGATGCCTCTACTGATATACTCCTTTGGCATACTTAGGTGGACTCAGACTGAGCTGGACGCCCTGGATAGAAGAGTCCGTCAACTGCTCACTGCGCATCGCATGCTACACCCACGCTCATCTGTTATGAGACTGTACATTCCACGGAAGTGGGGGGGTCGAGGCTTTTTAAACGCCAAGAACCTCCATAATCGTGAAGTGTGCAGTCTCAGGGATTATTTCCTTAACAATGAGTGTGGGATGCATCGCGATGTAGTGACAGTAGACAAGGGGCTCACGCCGCTCTCCTTGGCAAACGAGAACTGGCGCACACCATCGGTGCTAAGCACCGACGACCGCAAGGAAGTATGGAAAAGCAAGGAGCTGCACGGGCGGTTCTATCGGGTTCTATCGGGCCCCGATGTGGACTTACTCGCGTCGGTGAACTGGTTGCGCTTCGGGGACCTCTTTGGGGAAACTGAGGGGTTTGCCTGTGCAATTGCGGATGAAGTTATCAAGACGAACAATTACCGGAAATATATCATGAAGGACGGTACGGTCGACATATGTCGGGCATGCCACCGTCCCGGGGAATCTCTCCGACATATTATTTCCGGTTGTTCGCATCTTGCTAACGGCGAGTATTTGCACAGGCATAACCAAGTGGCCAGGATCATCCACCAGCAACTTGCTCTTCAATACGGCCTTGTCGAGTCGGAGGTGCCGTACTATAAGTACGCACCAGCTCCAGTTCTCGAGAATGGTCGTGCTTTGCTCTACTGGGACCGCTCCATCATCACGGACAGGACTATTGTCGCCAATAAGCCTGATATCGTGATGGTGGATCGGTCCCAGCGCCGGGCAGTGCTCGTCGACGTCACCATCCCACATGACGAGAATCTCGTAAAGGCCGAGAAGGACAAACTCAGCAAGTACCTTGACTTGGCCTTCGAGATAACCGCCATGTGGGATGTTGACTCGACGATCATTGTCCCGATAGTCGTATCGGCAAACGGTCTCATAGCGAAGAGCCTCGACCAATACCTCAAGAGGCTCTCGCTAGACGGTTGGGTCAAGGGTCAGATACAAAAGGCAGTGGTACTTGACACGGCACGCATTGTCAGGAGGTTCCTCACTCTGCAGCCCTAACCACCGGCAGCTTGAGCCCTGCCCCGCTGCTGGCGGCACCCTAGTTTTTAAGTTTTTTATAATTTGTATTTTTGTATTCTTATATTTATTGTAAAAAACTTAAATAACTAAGAATTGAAATAAATACGTGTATAATAATAATAATAATAAGCCCCCTAAAGACCAACCACACGTCCTGATCGACCATCTGATCACGTGGGGGGCGGACAACGCAATGAGAAATTACTGGTGCGGCTAACGTGGCCCTGGGTAGTAGGTTAAGTTAGCTAGTAAGTAAGTAGAATATTTTAGTAAGTAAGCAAGAAAGATTAATTATTAATTAATAGGCGACAGAGTTGAATTTAATTTCAACATCACTGAATTTCATCATTATAGACTAAAAAAAAAAAAAAAAAAGTAAAAAGTAAATAATAACAGGGCAAATAGATAATAATAAAAAAAAAAAAAAAAAAAAAAAAAATTGATGGAAAGCTACTTAGGGCTCATAGAAGTATGTGTCTTTCCGAGGTCTAAGTAGAACAGCCAACATCAGCGCAGGATGGTGGTTTTGGAGTGGTGGCGGAAGAGTGTCCCGGACACCAACGGCGGCATCCATAGGCTTAATTAGATAGCTTACTGCGCGCTCACTCGCTATGGACCAAACGACGTGAGCTTACAAACGTCCAAACAAAAACTATGAAAATGAATCCAAAAAATTGTCCCCAAGTGCCCGGCGGCTCTAGGGGAGATGCTGATGGCAGTAGGCGGAGACCTCTAAGGGCCAGGGGCGAGAAGAATCTCCGGGTGAGGGTCTTAAACTGTCCGACGACTAATGCTAATCATAAGGATAATGAGATAAGAAACTTCGGCGATACGGCTTTCCATACAGGGGATGAGATAAGTAACCACGACGACCTGGCTACCCATACGGACACCGAGATAATCAACACTATCAGAGCTAATAGTAAAACAACTAATATTGCACCAGCAGCCGAAGATGTTGTGCAGGAGACCTTGGTCAATAATCCTGTACCCGCTACGGTTGTAAAACGTGCACGCAAGAAATGGACACAAGATATGAACATATTTATCTTGCGCACGTACCTCATTCTAACAGCATTAGAAACTGATACAAAATCATATTTGACAGACCTACACACCAAATTTTCTAAACGTTTCCCAGATATGGAGGTTAGCAAGCAACGAGTAGGAGACCAACGTAGGGCAATAATTCGAAGTAATTTACTAACACCTGAACAGATTAATGAAATACGAAATGAAGTAGCAACAGAATTAAATAACCCTATAAGTCAAAACATTACACAATTACAGAATGTATCACAAAACAGCGGTGGAACTCAAAGAATGCGATGGAGGAATGACATTAATGAAACTATCATGCGAAATTACTACCGAATCACTCAACTAGAGACTAACAAATCAGCTTACAGACAGCTACTGCACAAAGCGGTCATTGAACAGCATCCTGAAATTTCACATGTCTCTGAACAACGAATAGCAGACCAACGCAGAGTAATAGTCAACAATAAGTTAATTGGTTATGAAAGATTACAACAAATCCAAGACGAAATTTCTATAGAATTAGGAGCATCATCACAAACCCAAACAGTAACAACCAACACAACACCGCTCAATAGCACACAACAAACTCTTATTATGCCTCAAGCCACCCCTATTAATGAAGATTTTTGCAACGAAGACCAACACTCAACTACTGAAACCGATTTAAATACACCTGAAGCTGAACAAAACGACACTGATACCGATTCAGGCACCATTATAAGAAACACTGATAATTTATATGAAGAAGATGAACCAAATAATTCACAAATTCCAATTGAAATGCAAACACTAATTGAAACTACTTTAGCGGAAACCATAGAAAAATACAAACATGTTGACCCAATTACTAGACCTTCCATTCCTAAACAAAAACAGTCAAAGACGCTCTCAATGATTACTCATTATATTAATAAACATCTGTTAAAAAAATATACAACTACCGATTGTGACTTTCCGGTAGTTCAAACTGCAATTTACTGTGCAGCATACACGGCCGTTATAGCAAATGGTGGAAAAATTAAAGATACACCTAATATTCAAAAAAGTACAAACCAAAAACCCAGATGGCAAAAGCGGCTTGAGAGTAGGATACAAGATTTAAGAATCAAAATTGGAAGATTAACTGAATATATCAGAGGTAATACAAGCCCACGTTTAAAAAAGTATATCGATCAAATAAAACAAAATCATAAAATACATTCACAACACGAAGCTGAAAACACTGAATTATCACACTTTTTAGATACCCTCAAACAAAAACTAAACGCACTCTCTAGTCGCCTGCGCAGGTATGTTGCAACCACTAAAAGAAAAACGCAGAACAAACTCTTCAACATGAACGAAAAAGTGTTCTACAGAACACTCACTGACGGACAGACTGACAACACCACAGCAGCAGAACCCCCACATCCTGAAACACTCCATAAATTTTGGTATGAGATTTGGTCAATTCCTCAAGAACATAATAAAGATAGTGACTGGATTAAACAAGATGCAAAACTAGTACAAAATATTCCCACAATGGCATTTGAAAACATTAGTATAGACACATTTAAACAGATTGTAAAAAAAACACATAACTGGAAAGCAACAGGTTCAGACAAAATACACAATTACTGGTACAAACACTTCACATTCACACACCCATGCCTTCTCAGACACATAAATACTTTCATTCAATCACCTGAAACTATGCCTCCGTACCTCACCTTAGGAACCACATACATGCTGCCCAAAGATAAAACAGATTTGAAAAATCCATCGAAATACAGACCCATAACCTGCCTACAAAATATTTATAAAATAATTACCTCCTGCTTAAGCGAGTTAATATATAAACATACACAAATCAACGGCATACTAGCTGAACAACAAAAAGGATGTCGCAGACATAGTCAAGGTTGTAAGGAACAACTTATTATAGATACAATAGCCTCAAAACAAGCATCCACGAAAAAGAGAGATATATTTACAATGTACGTTGACTATAAAAAAGCGTTCGACTCTGTACCACACACATGGTTAATCTACATTTTGGAACACTACAAAGTCCACCCAATACTAATAAATTTTCTTAAAACTGCAATGACACACTGGAAAACAATCATCAAGCTTAACACAGGTGACAATCCAATTGAAACTGAAGCAATACCGATACGCCGCGGAATTTTCCAGGGAGATGCATTTAGCCCCCTCTGGTTTTGCCTATCCCTAAATCCACTATCAAATCTCTTAAACAGTAGTAATTACGGTTACAATATCACATACAACGATACATCATATACATTATCACATCTGTTATATATGGATGATATTAAACTTTTCGGCAGTAAACTACACGAAATCTACGATCTAGCTGATATTACACACTCCTTTTCAAAAGATATACACATGGAATTTGGGATTGATAAATGTAAAATTTTATCGGTACACGAAGGACAAATAGAACAAAACATATACGAGCTCACAGATGGTCAACAAATTGACCCCGTTGATGAAATATCAGGTTACAAATACCTAGGCTACTTCCAAACGCAACAAATTCATCAAAAACAATCAAAAAATACAATAGAACAAAAGTTCAAGAGCAGGCTGCATAAGATCCTAAATACACAGCTTAATGCCAAGAATATGATAAAAGCTATAAACTCCTTCGCCATCCCCATCCTCACTTATTCTTTTGGAATAATCAATTGGCCACAGACACATTTAATAAAACTACAGCGCGTAATAAATACCCTCATGACAAAATACAGAAAACATCATCCGCGATCTTGTATTGAAAGATTAACGCTGCCCAATATAGAAGGAGGAAGAGCACTTATTGACATCAAAAACCTACATAATACTCAAATAACCAGGCTCCGAGCTTTCTTTCATGAAAGATCAAATGAGACGACTATGCACAATGCAATTGTAAATGCCGACCGTAAATACACACCACTCAACTTATACAACCGCACGCAGCAAAATAATGAAACCATAGTATCCCCAGAACAAAAACAATTTAATTGGTTGCAAAAATCTCTTCATGGTAGACATCGTAGAGATTTACTAAACCCCAATGTTGACAAAATTGCATCAAATATGTGGCTAAAACGAGGCGAACTATTCCCGGAAACCGAAGGATTCATGCTCGCAATACAGGACCAAGTAATAGACACTAGAAATTACAGAAAGTACATCATAAAAGATAGCACATCTGACCTTTGCAGGCATTGTCACAGTGCCTCCGAAACAATACAACACATAACCGGAGCATGCAGGTCAATCACACAAACGGACTACAAACATCGCCATGATCAGGTTGCAGCTATCATCCATCAATATCTGGCCTACAAACACAGACTCATCTCAGAAAAAACCGCGTACTACAAGTATTCACCCGAAGTAGTTCTAGAGTCAGCAGATTACAAAATGTATTGGGATAGGACAATAATCACAGATAAAACCATCCACCATAATAGGCCAGATATCACAGTTCTTGACAAAAAGAGAAAAATTGTGTTCCTTATTGACGTTGCCATACCAAATACTCACAACATTACTTCCACATATACAGAAAAACTTTCAAAATACACGGATCTGACAATCGAGTTAAAAACCCAATGGAGGGTCCAAACTGTTAAAACAATCCCCATCATTCTTTCTTCCACCGGTGTGATTCCACACACACTCAAAACCAGCCTAGATAGTCTCGATATACACCAACTAACCTCCATCTTGCTCCAAAAAGCCGTCATTCTGAACACATGTAGAATAGTAAGGAAATTCCTGTCATTAGAAGAATAAAACTACAAAGTACTCTTCAATATTAACTTACACTAATTTTCGCTTGGCCAACAGCCCGCGAATATTAGTTCTCCCTCGGCAACGAGAGATTTTCGAAAGAAAATATATAAATAATAATAATGATGCTGGCATAATAATGATGTTGATGTTAATTACGAGAGGCGGCCACGGTAGATTTAAAAAAAAACACGATATATGATTACTAGATTTATTAGTAATTGTTACATTAACTTCTTAATGGCTAATTAATAAAAAAGGGATGTCCTAACGATCTGAAGTTGAGTAACGAAAGGCGGCGCGGGGTACTCGCGGGCTTCTTTTATGTGGACGGCGGTGACGTTCTCAGTGGTTGTGCAATACTTCATTGTATGGGGTACATTGGGATATAACACCTCACCCCTTAGATGAGCAACTATTTGCTAACGTTTAGTGCAAATATTGCGTCTCGCTTACGGCGTTCTGATAACTCGATGTCCTCTTCTATACATTGTGCAGTCTGCATCTTCTGAGTCATAAGTCGATGTAGGTATAATGCAACAATTAAGCATGCTACATTGTTCCAGTTATAATTGTGTAAAGAGGTATTGTCGTATGATAAAGTACTTCGTCAGAGGTGTCCGGTTGAACAGGTGTCTCAGATTCGATTTGCTTCTGAATGTTGTGCAATGAGCTGAGATTCAAGGAACTCAGGCGGTAGGTTGCTCCAACCCTGGGAAGATGATTCATTGGTGGTGCGATGATTTCGACAGTAATTCCGTTGACTTTATCATCAAGGTTGATCAATGTAAATTCCGGCGCTTGCAGCTTGCATGATTTAGGTATGACTGCAAGGTAACTGCCTTGAAGTATGTGGTGCTTGTCTGGTCCGCAGGATAACTGGACTCTCGTAGGCTTCGGGAACGAGACGACGTAGTGCTGACTGTCTAGCTCTATTAGAGCTTCCTTAGACAGAGAGATAGGCGTGATTTTACACGTTTCATCTATCTCCTGTGAATTAATGAGTTTTTCTATGCAGTCAGGCTTGGTCCGGAGTTGGTGTCCAAGATGTTGCTTGCAGATGCGTACGCTGTCAACCTTCGGGCATTCAGCCTCCATGTACACGAATTCTTTAGACGTAGTAGCTACATAAGGATAAGGAGGGAGAATGATTTCGTTATTTTTGTTTGGAACGGGACACAATCTGAATAAGGAAAAGGTTAGTATAAGAGTGATAGGAAACTTAAGGACTATCACGATTTTCCTACCCGAATAGTAGGAGCCTAAGCTAATTATATCATAGTAATACCTATAATCTAACTGCAAAATTTCGTCCGTGTTATATAATCCACGTAACTTACCTAGCATTAATTTCAAATCTTCAATAGGTAAAATAGAGTGGTGCAAAGACATCGTGCGACTAAAAGCTAATATGTTTTCTATTCTAATCATTTCATCGGACAACTCCCTTACATTGTCATTTAAGACAATGAATAGTTGCGCGATATAAGATAATCTAAGCGCGAGTTCGTTATCGGATGACGTCATGTTAATGACGTACGATAACGCGTTCTCTAACTTAAGCTGGTTATGAGTAAGATTATTTAATAGCTGCGTTTGTTGAATGGAATACTTCTTATATAAAGTTATATGTTCATTCATCTTATCTGCAATAACTAATTCATTTGACCTTAAGGTATGTAATACAGTTTCGAACCTTAAGGCGTCATTGTTGTCTAAATTACCGGAGATGGACTTGATTAATGTACCGAGAGGATTAATAAGGCCTCTTTTATTTCTAATAGATGGTTCAAATGTGCTTAGTTGCGATTGTATCTTATCTAGTTTATATGAAATATACTTTATCTGAGATTTAAACAGGGGATAGCTTTTATTAGTTAATTGCTGACTTGATTCTGTCAGTCGGTTGCGTGAGTATGATAAATGCTTATTCATAATAGCCAAATCGATATCTTGCAGAAATGTATGATAGTGAGAAACTATTTTAGTGGGTCCCAGTTTGAAAGGTAAGATCCCAGGTCCATTATCAAGGGTTTCAAGTCGGATTTCTTGAGCTTGGGCCAGGTGCGTCAGTATCAGTAGGTATCTGTAACAAATTAGAGTCTCTAGTCTTATCAGTCTTACGTTGTCGTTTTAGTCGGCGCTTAGCAACGGGTCCGCGCTTTCTGGAAGTGTAAATGTGAATAGGTAGATTAGTAACTACTTTATCACGGGTGAAACGCGAAGCTAACTTTTGTCGGTCGGCTGCTGGGTTCCGTATGAATATCTCTTCGTCAGTCGAATAGTCTATAATAGGGTCTCTGTCAATATTTCTTTGTGTCGTTAAAGCTTCACGTTCGGCTAACGATGAGTCATGTATAAGTTCGTAGACTGTTTCCATTCTACTACGGTGGTCTTGTATGTACTTTTGTAATAATCGGTCTGTAATATTTAAGTCGGTCGGGTCTCGTGGGTCAAAGTGTCCTGTGATTAAATCGTATGGTCTACATTTTGTCAAACTATGCACGGAGCTGTTGTAAGCTATGAGGGCGTAAGGTACCAAGTTTATAGCAGGCTCATTCCTATGTTTCAGTTTCAGTATACGCAGGTGTTCTAGAAGAGTACTGTGGAAACGCTCTATCATTCCATTTTCGTTTGGGGTGTTCGCAGCAGTTGTATGGTGTTGAATTTTATGTAATCGAAGGAATTCGGCAACTACTTGATTCGTGAATTCCGTTCCTTGGTCGGTCGTGATGGCAAACGGAAAACAATGGTGTGTGCTAAAGTTAAGAAGGGCTTTTATGATTTTAGGAGCTGTACAGTCAGTCATCAAATAAGCTTGTGCGTATTTGGAGAATGAATCTATGATGGTTAAGTACTTATCTTGTTCTATGGTTAATACGTCAGCGTGGACAATCTCGAACGGTTTATGCGGAGGCGGAACTATTCTAAATTCTTGCCGTATGGGATTACGATCGTACTTAGCACAACCGCACACCACACATATATTTATGAATTTAGTGATATCAGATTTCATTTTCGGCCAAAAGTACCTTTGTGATAGTGAGTTATATGTTTCATTGATACCGCGGTGGTTCGTTTTCCCGTCATGGTACTTGCGTATTATATCTTGTTGAGTGAGATAGTCGGATACATTGTCTATGTTCTTTTTTACTAGCACTAGATTCATAGATGAACTTCGGAATGTTTTTTGAATGATAGGGACGATGCTAAGCATTTTACCTATGGGCTGGACTAAGATCGCGGTTCGTAGTCTTGGGTCTACGTGTTTTTTAATTACGTCTATGATATCTCGCTCGAGATTTTCCTCAGAAGCTTCGGTTGAAACTCGAAGGTAATTGTCAAAGGGTTTAGTGACTATCGGTTTTGATCGAGCTAGGCGGCTGACTATATTTATGATGATTTGTTTCCGGAACTTGTTAAGGGGATCATCGCTGATAGGAATATCTAAGATAGGTTGTTCTGCGCTAGTGTGAGCTGTTTCGGTAGACGATCGGCTGTGTACTGGGTTGTTCGGAGCCGTCAGTGTAGATGACGTACTTATCGCTGACATAGTTGATGACGTATCGTCATGACGCGGTGCTTGTGACGTATTCACTTGTAACGAGTCGGTCTCTTCATTATGTATCTCTATACGACTTAGTGCGTCAGCGTTGGTATTGAATTTACCTTTCTTATGTATAACGGTGTAATCGAACTCGGCTAATTTTAATCTCCATCTAGTCAATCGTGAACCAGGTTCTTTTATGTTCATGAGCCACTGTAAGGGCTTATGGTCCGTAAATATTTTAAATTTACGTCCGAATAAATATGGCCTAAAGTACTTAGTTGCCCATACGATTGCGAGGAGTTCCTTTTCAATCGTTGAATAGTTGGTCTCGCTTTCGTTAAGGGTCCTGGACGCATAGGCAATTGGTCTGTCAGAGCCTATGGTACCTTGGGATAAGATACCACCCAAAGCGAAATTTGATGCATCAGTTGTGAGTATAAAGTCTTTGGAGAAATCGGGGTACTGCAAAATGGGGTCGTTTGTCAACAAGGTTTTGCAGTGCTCAAAACAGTTCACATAGTCAGGGGTCAAGGATATTAGTGCACCTTTTTTTAAGCAGGCGGTCAGAGGTTTAGTTACGCGAGCAAAGTTGGGTATGAAACGTCGATAGTATCCTAGAAGTCCTAAGAATCCTTTTATCTGTTTAGTAGTTTTTGGAATGGGATAGTTCAGAATGGCCTTGATTTTATCGGGATTAGGTTTCACACCGTCAGGAGTGATTACATGACCTAGATATGGAGTTTCGCGCTTGAGAAACTCGGACTTGTCCATCTGTATTTTTAGATTAGATTGCCTAAGGCGCTCGAAAATTGTGCTGAGGTTAATCAGTACTTCCTGGAGAGAGGATCCGAATACCAAAATGTCGTCCAAATAGACCACGCAGATCCTATTTAGAAGGCCTCGGAGCACATCGTCCATTGCTCGTTGGAATGTAGATGGACTGTTTTTTAATCCCATGGGCATTCTTAAAAATTCCCAATGCCCGTGTTCAACGCTGAAGGCTGTTTTGTGAATATCTCTAGGATTCATTTGGATTTGATAAAAACCTGATGCCAAATCTAGCGTACAGAAATACTGGCATTTTCCTAATTTATCTAGTATGTCTGTCACGTTAGGTATAGGGTACTTGTCGTCGCTGGTTTTGTCATTTAATTTACGAAAATCAATGACAATTCGCCATTTGGTTTTACCAGATGCATCAACTTTCTTAGGGACTACCCAAATAGGGGCATTCCACGCAGATATGGAAGGTCGTATAATACCCTGGTCTAGCATTTTTTGAATTTGCGTTTGGACCTCTTCTCTATGTATGTAGGGGTATCGGTAAGTCTTACTATGCACAGGTTCTTCATCAGTAGTATTAATTGAATGTTTAATTTGATTGGTGAAAGTCAAGGGCTCGTCTTCTAGATAAAACACGTCTGCATATTTAGCGCATAAAGCTTTTAAATTCGCTGTCTCTTCTACATTTAAATGATCTGTGCGCAACCGCGATAAGACATCGCGAGTCCGAGGACAGGTGGCGGTGTCAAATGTCGGTATGGGTAATGTCTGTTCGCTAAAGATATGTGCGCGGATTGGCTCGCTTAATGAAAATATAATGTCATAGTCCGTGGGGTTAGATACCTCTAAGAACGCACGGTTTTTCCTAGCGATGGATAGACACTCGTTTACATGACATCCACTAATAGTTTGGTCTTCGATACAGATTTCACCTTCAGGCACGTTTGTTGGAAGTCTTAATAATTTCGACGATCTCGCTTGAATAACGTCTTCGTACAAATTGACGTTATCTGACGTATACATACGTATAGGTATAGATGCTGATCTAGTCTGAAGGGTTTTAGTTTCTAGATCGATTTTAGCTAACCAATGTTGTAAAAGATCGCACCCTATTAAGCCGTCAAAGTATTCGTGAAATCGGTACACATATAATTTAATTGGTTCGGATGTTTTAATTTCTCTGAAACAAGGTATAGTTATGGAGTAGTTGTTCTTAGTAGTGGCATGTACATTTGTCACAATGAATGGGTCGTAATTTAAAGCATAGTCTGGGAAATATAGATCTACGGCTTCGGGACTCAGGAATGATTGATTTGCTCCCGTGTCAATCAGAAACTTTAAAGGCGGGCAATTATGATGAATTTGGAATGTTATGTAGGGCAGGCGTCTCTTATTCTGAACGTGTATTTCTATTCGGGGGCAGTGTCCGACTGACCCTTGGGAAAATTTTGCTCTTGATCGGTCTCTTCGCAGGCAACTGCGGAAGTTTCTTCACTTGGTACGGGGTCATAGTTATAATACTCGTAGTCAGATTGGTTGGGGTCATAGTAGTAGTCATAGTCATATTCATAGTCTTGGTAAGGTTCGTAGAACTCATTTGTATTCACTTCACGAGTTTTGAAGTAATTATTTGGTGGTGGGTTACCATGAATTCTCCAGTCATGTGCTTGTCGAGTCAAAGGTAAAGGTTTTGCTACTGGGTGGCTTACGCCAGACATAGGTTGCGGGACTTGCGGCCGGTTATAAAATTGTTGAAAATTCGGTTGTCGTGGGGTAATTCTAAAACCAGTCGACATGTTGGATCGGGGCAATGCCCGGAACATTTGTTGGGTTCTAGTTGGACCTTGAAATATTGGTCTGGGTCTATTCATTTCTAGTTGAGGCATTCCAAACCGAGGTTTGAACGCTTGAGGTACAAAAGACTTATCAAAGCTGAAAGGTTTTGCATGTATTCCTGCGGAGCTGGAGGGCATGGGCTTTTTCTGTAAATTATTTTGTAGGTATAGGACGTTCATTTCTTCCTGTACATATATCAGTGCTGTTTCTAAGGTAGGTGGTCGCATACACCTAATGCGTGAGCCTAGAGGCTCATCTAGACCTTTGAGGAAAGTTTTTAGAGCTAGATTTTGATACAAAGTTCTTTTCGATTGTACTGTGGTTAGAATAGTATCATGGAGTTCCACGTACGTCATTATATAACTAAGCAAATTTTGAACCTTCTCATAAAATATGTGAGGCGTGTCTGAACCTTGAGTTAGATGTGACAAGTCAGTGTAAAGGGCGGTCTCGTCCCTATGGTCCGAAAAAGAATTAATTAAGGTCGTTCTGATGCTATGCCAGTCTGATGGAACCCCGTTCGTGGTTAAGGTCCTTGCGGCAGGACCGGTGACTTTATTCAGTATGCCATTTATTAGAGCTAAGTTGGTCAGCTCGTTTCCCGGCTCAGGATTAATATATTCTATTACTAGCTTATCGCATAACGATAAGAACCTAATTAAGGTATTAGGAGTGCCGTCGAACTCCGGAACTAACTTAAGGGTTCTTATTATACTATCAATTTTCTTATCAGTAGTATTCATGTTTAAATTAATTTCTTCTTCTATTAGATCTAAATTGCGAAAAGCGTCCCTCTGCGCTATGCGGGAGGACGTTCTTTGGGGAACGATTCCCCTAGTAAATCGTGGTTGGAAAATGTTGGGAAGTGTGAGTCACGGGTAAGGAATGAAGTAGCTACTTAATCCTTAGAATTGTGCAACTCACAGTATCATTGCGGTGGCGATACACGATGACTCATCAATGGTTGGATGACGTGCGACCTTCGCTGCTTCCCAGTGGCTGCTCTCGGGTTCTTCCTTCCGGATAGTAGATTAAACGTTGGGACGTTATCAGCACGCACTAGTAGAAGTCTGTTCACATGAATGTCCAGTGTTGTTCACGTTAAAAGTCTACGCACGCACTGACTCTACTATCCTACCGACTGCGCCAATTACGAGAGGCGGCCACGGTAGATTTAAAAAAAAACACGATATATGATTACTAGATTTATTAGTAATTGTTACATTAACTTCTTAATGGCTAATTAATAAAAAAGGGATGTCCTAACGATCTGAAGTTGAGTAACGAAAGGCGGCGCGGGGTACTCGCGGGCTTCTTTTATGTGGACGGCGGTGACGTTCTCAGTGGTTGTGCAATACTTCATTGTATGGGGTACATTGGGATATAACATGTTTAATCATAATAAACATCAACCTTTTAAAAATATAAAACAGAATGTAAATAACATTAGACTAAAACACCTACTATACTAGAATAATGAAAAAAAATATATATTAATAAAAATATAATCAATATTTTTAATTTATATATGTGTAATGTCCTTAAAGTCATTTCCAAAGATCTCATTCAATCTGAGTGGTACGGACCCGAGATTTGAACCTACGACCTCACAGTTTTAAGTCGAGCGTTTTCCCATTTCTTTAATAGTAAAACGCTCGACATGAAAAACAATTTTAGTTATCAAGTTAATAAATTAATAAAGTTCTATTATTATTAACGGGATATTTACCGTGATTATGTCGTGAAACAACAACCAACAACCGTGATAGTTTAAAACAGTGTTTTAATAAATTTATGTTGAATCTGTTGTACATTTTGTATACCAAAGAATTTAGGCATTTATTCCCATGGACTTATGGCATCTGTTAAATGCCTAAAAAAATGATGCTAAACCAATAAATCGCTGCAAACTATTACAAATACAAATATGAATTTCACATGTTCTTATAATGTACACTATCCACTCACTAACATAACAATATTTTACAATGTTTTCCAACAATATATTCTAATGGACAATGACAAATGATTCTCTTTGTCCAATATTGAGATGTCACAGCCTCTTTGTGGCCAATAATCGAACAATTTCACCAAAATATGACAGAAAAAAGCTAACCAACGTGTTTCAACGAAATATTTTGACAGGGTAATGTATAGGCAGGTAGGTAACTATGGGATGCGTGACGGGTTAATGATCCTATAAGCGTATATGAAAGAGAACAAGAGTGACTCTAGTATTTTTTATACTCTACTACCATACGTAAAATCATTTCAACTGGTAGTTTCACTTTTACTGAAGGAATTAAGTTTAAAAAAAACCAAAAAATCTCAGCTTTTTTGTTTTAGTTGGTTTAGTTTTTATTTTCTACACTACACTGTCGTGTAGTCTAATTCTTTCCTATTATTTTCCTTTTCCCCTAAGAGGACTATGGCGTCGCACTTTGTGCATTTGCCTGTCACAAGTTTTTTTTATTTGTTGATGAATTGCAGTCAAATAAGTTCTTGTCTCAGTTGCTTTTATGTCTTTCTAAATGCGAGTGACTTGTGACAAAAAGTATATTGCATGTTCAGAAATACTTGTGTTGGGTCGAAATACACATTTCAAAAAATTACTCTAGAGAAATTACTAAGCCTGAAGAGATTTGATATCAAATCTGTCTCAGGGTGATGAGCGCTATATACAGGGTTAGTTCTAATCAGTTAGCATCCTTTTAAGGGCATAAGCTGGACATCAAAACAAACAACTTTTACTATGGGGCATACATTGATATCGCAAAAAAAAATCTGCTGTTCCATACAAAATTTCATCGACCTTGGGCAAAATGTATGGAACAGCTGTTTTGCCATCCAGCATGCCCATGCTAACCGAATGAGTTAACCCTGTATAGCAGTGCAGTGTGGTGCAGGATTTAGTTCGCAGGTTCACAAACTACTAACTGTTATTGGCAGACGTATTCCTTACCAGTTATTACCAGGCAAACGTCTCGATTGGCTCGCATACATTCGCACAATATTCGATGATAAAAATATCACAATGGACAAATCATAGTATATATTAACCATAGCATACCTCCTATAAAATAATCAATACCATGAGAAAGTTGCTATAACTACCATTCCTAATTTTCATCAATTTATCAATTTCAATTCGATTGCTAACATCACGCCTATTCTGTCCAAGTATTATACTATTTTCCATAAATTGCATAACAAATGCGGTGACACACCATTGTATTAGGATTTATTATTTTCTTTTGACACAGGGATGGCAACATTGGGCTGTAGTTAGCTGCACAGTGGGCAATAATAGCTGTTTATTTATTTTGTGAGAGTATTTGTATGGCTACCGATACATTGTTGTGTTTTGCGGCCGCTTGAATAGGTTTGCAAACACAGAGAACAAAGAATATATTTGTATGGATAATTCGAAACTACTCATATCTCGAGAATCATGTTGACTGAATAGATTCTTTAGGAAATAAAGTAGCTACCAATAGTTTTTTTTTTTTTTTTACTTTCATCGAAGCAAGCTATAATGTTCCCAATATTTATTTATATCTAGTATAACGTATTTTATTGTGTATTCTGGTACTTAGCTTTATTTCAAGGTATATGTGTGACCATCTTAGACTGCACTACTACTTTACCATCTGCTGATCTGTGGTCAATCCAAAAAAATACTAACAAAACTTTTCCGTATTGATAAACTTAGAAGTCAAAATTAGAAGTTACATTCGGCACTAAATCGTCCGTGAGTGAGAGGCTTGGTAATTTGGTGTTAAAACGAAGTTTCTGGTAACTAGTTTAAAAAAAAGTTTAGAACATTATCTTAGAAAAATGTTGAAATAATACAAATATGCGAATCTGCCAACTCGCACCCGGCAAGCAATGGGATGTTAAAGGCTAATATAATATTAGGTACTCTAAGCACTCTTAGAAATATAAATGGTCCAGTTGAGTTAATCCTACTGTTTGCACATTTCTTTTGTACATAGCGGTGCAGTGATTGTATCCTTTGTCTGCCCACAAAAGACTTAATCCGTTTTCTTGTTACTTTTATAACAAAAGAATTTTAATTATGTTTACGCAAAAATGTTTTTCTACTCCGCAGAAACTCGACACTGATGCTTATGGCACTTGTTTTTTAATATTTCATGTTTTGTTTCTTTTTAATTAAAGAATCGTTAATTGCAGATAGTCTATTTGTAAACACGTATACGTTCGTAGGTATCGTATATTTTGCAATTTTAATAAGAATATCATGTATTATTTTAAAGGTTTTCTTATTTTTTTTGTTGTTCTAAACTTTATTGTGAGTTCCATTTAGCACCAAATAGATGCTTCTTATTAGACGCTATGTAGATATAACAACTATTATTGTAATATCACAAATAATATTTTTTGTAGCGTAGATAACAAGCACAATAAACTCGGCCTGTCCAGAAAATATTATGCACCAATTTTTTTGTTAACGTATTTTTTTTTGCCACTTGATAGTAAGTGTAGTGCCGAAAGGCCAGTGCACCGGTGGCGGGATGACATTCAGAAGTTCTGTGGAAACACTTGAACAAGATTGGCGCTAAACATAGAAGATTGGCGAAAGAGGGAGAAGAAAGAAGAGAAATTATGCAGCGGCCCGAATAAGCTGCCGATAATGATGAAAAGTTTTTATGAGTATAATACATTTAAAAAGTTAATTTTAGCCGTCAATATCCAAACAAGGAAATAGATTGGACCAAAACTGACAGGGCATGCAAAAAATGACGAGTGGCACCACCCAGCGCGCACCGAGACTACCATCTACTACCTCTACGGTCCCTACCCCAGGACCCCATGCTCCATTACTCCCATTAGCATTCGCCACGGCTCTGTCTGTTTCCAAACACACAAGAACAGACATATTTATTGCAATATTAGATGTGATTTAACGATGTGAACACATCCCGAGAATCCCTTTATTCGGTCAGAGTTTAACAAGTTAACAAAGATTTTGGAAATTTCTAATCGTTCAGGCGTGTTGCTATAATTGAAATTGCAATTTTATGACACATTTAAATGTGAGAATATGATGGTGGGTTACTCTTATCGCTCTCGATTTCATTTAATGACGATAAGTTTCAGATAAGAATTAGCTCTCCGATACCGGATAACTTAATTTGTAAGTATAAACATACATAGGTATTTCTTACAAGAATATTTTTCCCAAAATAAATGCGACGCTGGCAGTCTTATCTTGCTGAAAGTAACATGTTGAAAACAAGGATTTATACCAGAAACTATAGTTTAGCTTTTATTTTGTTTCGATTTTCACAATATGTCATAGCGTAGGTGCCTATATTTAGGTACTAAGTATATCTAGGCTCAGACCAAAAAACTTAAAGACCTAAGTATAGGCTAAAAAGAGAATTAAAGGTAACGTCCTTATCGCAAATTGTTCTAAATACTAGGAACTTATAGTACGTCAGAGGAAGATCAGTGTATGAATTATTCACCCACTGACGTAATTATCCACAGTCATGCCAAGGGAGAAAATAGTTTCTATATCAAGATCTTATGCCAAGCTATATAGTACTAATAATTCAAATTATTATTAGCAAAGTTGTCATCAGAAATTTGAGATATATTACAACACATTAAACATTAATGAAACATGATGGGTTCGATCCCCACCCAGGACAAAAATGTATGTGACGTACATCGATGTTTGTTCTGTGTCTGGGTGTAGTATGTATTATAAGTATGTATTTACGAAAAAATAATTGTATATAAGTATTCTATCAGCTATATGGTTTCCATAATACAACCTTTGCTTAGTATGGGGCTAGATGGCGCTGTGTGTAATAAATGTCCCCCCAATATTATTATATTATGCACGTATTTATTTCAATTCTTAGTTATTTAAGTTTTTTACAATAAATATAAGAATACAAAAATACAAATTATAAAAAACTTAAAAACTAGGGTGCCGCCAGCAGCGGGGCAGGGCTCAAGCTGCCGGTGGTTAGGGCTGCAGGGTGAGGAACCTCCTGACAATGCGTGCCGTGTCAAGTACCACTGCCTTTTGTATCTGACCCTTGACCCAGCCGTCTAGCGAGAGCCTCTTGAGGTATTCGTCGAGGCTCTTCGCTATGAGACCCTTTGCCGAAACGACTATCGGGACAATGATCGTCGAGTCAACATCCCACATGGCGGTTATCTCGAAGGCCAAGTCAAGGTACTTGCTGAGTTTGTCCTTCTCGGCCTTTACGAGATTCTCGTCATGTGGGATGGTGACGTCGACGAGCACTGCCCGGCGCTGGGACCGATCCACCATCACGATATCAGGCTTATTGGCGACAATAGTCCTGTCCGTGATGATGGAGCGGTCCCAGTAGAGCAAAGCACGACCATTCTCGAGAACTGGAGCTGGTGCGTACTTATAGTACGGCACCTCCGACTCGACAAGGCCGTATTGAAGAGCAAGTTGCTGGTGGATGATCCTAGCCACTTGGTTATATTATTATTATTATGAATAGCCTGCCGTTGGATATTGATTATGTCGCTATAATGTTATCTCTGGTCTTACTTTGGTTTGTCCTCTGGATTTTTTAATCCAGGAATTTTCAAACACCACTGCCCTATGCAAAACTTACGCTTTCCCAACAAGCCCCCAAATCGTTTAATCATGCATAAAGCAATAAAACCACAACAAGTTTTGTTTGGGGCATTGATTAGGTACGGCTCATTATTGATTCGTCCCGGGTAAACTCGGGGGCTGTACGCAAATTGACTATGCTATACCAAACATTAAGCTATGAAGGGTGGGATGACATTGCAATGTTTCGGGTGTCATGAGATTTAATTCAAATCAAGATATTTTTGATTCACAGTGCCCCTGAAATTATTTTCTAAACATACCTAATTTGCAGATTTTTTTATAGATCTTCACGGAATACACAGTAGCAGAAAAAAAAATGATTTGCATTGAAATTCCCATGGGTATGTCCTATATCATCAAGTCCTGGGATCAAATACAACCTTATAATTTTTGTGTCAGATTTAGATCTAGACTTTGATGAGGTGCATGTTCCCCAACTGTGACACCACTGTCAACTGTTTTTACACGGCACGCTTTGTTATTTACTGTTTTAGTAACTGACGTAACAATTACGCATACGTTTCCAAGAGTTTGATGAGGCAATATTATTAAAAGAATTATCATAATCACCATCATTTCGGTTCAAGACAATTTTGTATTTTTTATATAATATGTAGTATATACCAGAATCTGGTCTCTTCCACCGAATCATCAGTGGTCAGATTTAGGTCCAGGAATTACATATGTTAGATAATGTGCCATTAACTGGTCACACATCTCCTGATTTGAAAACCCCATCTGACCAGGTTCCCTCTACCAACCCTAGCACCTAGCACAGACAGAGTCGGTAAAGAGGCTTCAATACTGGCCATTGTAAGTCATATCCTGGAGAGAGTCTCTCAGATGGGGTATGTAATCAGGGAGAGCTGGGTGCCTAGCTTGCCGCAGTTCACGCCTTCAATAAAATCGCACGGGCAAATGTAAGAAAAAATTGATAATTACAATTTATAGATTTCAAGCTCTATTCATATTAATTTATTTATATTGTTATCGTCTTATACATAATAGTACATTATGATACAAGTGTGCTATGTTGGTCATTACACTAGAGGCGGTATAATGCGCGCGAGCCGCAGGCGAACGCGATCAGGAAGCCGAGAGTGTATTGTAACATAGCACAAGAGTTTCATACGACTGTTTTCGTCACACTTGCGAAGAAATACAAATATTTTTTGATAATAATCAACCACACAACGAAAACGTCAACAAATATTTGCGGAAAATGGCGCCCAAATCAGTAATGCGCGCGCAGGTTGACATTTACTTCAGCGGCATAAGAACTCTTTGTTGGTATTACAAAAAAACTGTAAGTATTACCCGGCTATATTAAGTGTGCTTCGTATACTTACGTCTAATTGCAGTCACGTACAAACTTGACTTTACCGGGTTGTACCTATTATAGCACACGTGCGTAATAGCTTGGATTATGAGCCTAAAACCGATGCAATAAGATCCACTTTACCAGCAAGTGTGATGAAAAACATTTAAACCTATTTTATCAAAAAATTGTTTTGTCAATTTCTTTGGAATTACGAATTTAGCTTGAAAAAGAAGACAAAACACTTTCTAACTAAAATAGGGTTTAAATACGTTTTAGTGTTTTATGCGACGGTTACTCTCCAAAATATCTTAGCAAAAACTGATAGCTGTAAGTCGTCAAACAACTTTAGAGATTTTGAGGAATAAAAGGAATGCATAAGCAATAACATTATAATTTAATTACCCGGCTACCAGCGTTTTTTATTGATAAATATTCTGATAATTAGTTAAAATATGAATAAACAAAAGGAATAAGATCCGTAATCTTCTTTATCTGGAGAGCATTCAGTAGCTATTACATTATAATCCTTGTTGTAAACATGTCTAAGTAATGATTAATAATTTATCCGACTGGGTGTCATTCTTTATGATTACGTTAATATTAATTGAATTTACGGTACATAATTTAATTATATTTTCTTTAAAAGGGTAGTTTATTGCAATTCGAGCTGGATTTTCCGAAAAAACAACGGAGTAAGAATGCAGAGAAAGAACATATTATGTAGATTGTATACCAATGATGATACAGGGTGTATTTGAATTCATGACCAATATTTTAGAGGGTCATTAAAACACACACACACAACACACTAACACTAACACTTTAACAACACACACTTAACACACACACTTTTTTGAACACTTTAATGAACAACTTAAACTTATGCTACGACGTCAAACTGGAAATCGCTTAAAAAATTGGCTGCTCCATACATTTTGTCGTGCTTAATTGCATTATTTATGGGGATGCCGATTTTTTCGCCTTTACATCTTTAGTGTCATAGAACAACTTGCTCATTATAATGAGATTATTGACCCCCTAAGAACACCTGAGAGCTATCGAATTCACCTGTATAGTTTACGTAGAATAAGGCAAGTAAAAAATCAAACATTTTTTCATCACACTTGCTCGTAAAGTGGATCTTATTACATCGGTTTTAGGCTCATAATCCAAGCTATTACGCACGCGTGCTTTTTACTTTACATTACGGCACATGGTGCTATAATAGGTATAACCCGGTAAAGTCAAGTTTGTACGTGACTGCAATTAGACGTATGTATACGAAGCACTCTTAATATAGCCAGGTAATACTTACAGTTTTTTTGTAATACCAACAAAGAGTTCTTATGCTGCTGAAGTAACTGTCAACCTGCGCGCGCATTGCTGGTTTGGGCGCCATTTTCCGCAAATGGTTGTTGGCGTTTTCGCTGTGTGGTTGATTATTATCAAAAAAAGTTTGTTATTTCCTCGCAAGTGTGATGAAAACAGTCGTATGAAACTCTTGTGCTTTGTTAATCATTACACTCTCGGCTTCCTTATCGCGCTCGCCTGCGGCTCGCGCTAATTGTACCGCCTCTAGTCTAATGACCAACATAGCACACTTGTATCATAATGTACTATTATCCATCATCATCACCAAAAATCTTCATACTAATTTAGAATACATTTTTCTTTTATTATGTCGCTGTGCAAGTTTGACCAGCACTCCACTTACCTTGAATATTGGTTGATGTAATTGAAGCTAGCCTTTGGAGTCCGCGATATCTTCTATGTGTTTGGTCTATATTAAAACCGTATAATTATACTCGTAGCTAAAAGATAGCTCATCAAGTTAACGCTCAGTGTCGATAGCCAAAGAATAACTCATTGGCAGAGAGCCACCAAAACTTGACCTCATTATGAACAGCTATGATTGCCAAGCTTACATTTATATATATTTATCCCATTTGCACGTAGATCATAGACTGCCAAAATACGTTATGACTACTAGGATCTTTGCTAGTTGTGGTCTCTGGGACTTCTATAAATATTCATGCCTAGATTTGACGCTGTTAACCAGATTGTTAAATACAAGGAATCTGTCTTTTATTGAAAGTTGGATTCTCTACCGAAGTGCTCTACATAATACATACTACACGTTTCCACTATGCTATAACTCCGAAATAAATTGTTTGGTTTTTGTTTATTCACTTTTAAACAGGTATACTGCCCTTTTGGTTGTGAGCATCATGCGCTTGGACATATTATGATGCGTAAAAGCGTAAAAGCCATAAAATCCCGAGTAAAACAGCATGTAATGGGTAGTTTTCAATCATTCTTCAGTTCTGCTTAGCGATCATGCAAATGAAAATGAGTAAGCAATATATTTGTCTTCCACGATACATATTTAATGGCTCCAAACAAAGTAGCGCGGCCAAAAAGCAAAATAGTGCGCGGTCTAAGGGCCTTTGTTCAGCAGTGGACGTGACCGGGCTGATGATGATCAAATAAACTAGCATCTCTAATTTTTTGCACAGAACTTATAGTTGGTTCGTTTTCGCTCGGCGTATACTTTAGATAAAATTTTAAATATTTACTCCAAGTAAACTTCAACATGTCCCCAATCTCAACCTGCAGCGTGACACAGGTAAATGCATTAAAATTAATTAAGGGGGATAGACCGCCCGCGCGCTACCGTCCCCGCGGGGCGCCACGTGACGACTTCATGCAGCTTCCTGGAACTTCCCTGGACCACAGAATAAATAATAGCACATTCCTGGACCATGGATAGTACCTACGTGTACGTGACGCTATGGTCAAAGGTCAACGGTATCCTTTTTATTTATAAAATTCTGAAATCATCAACTTCGGAACGTATGAGCATGATTTCAAAATTAAATTTAAAATATGTGATTGATTCAGGCGTTACTTTGTTTTGTTATTATTATCAATTTACAGGTTGATCATCATTATTTTGTTTCAGGGAAATATTACATTGAAACAGCTTAAAATCATTATTTGTTTTCAGAATTTATTAATAAATTGCTTTCAGCTTTAATTGACATTTTGTTTCATGTTTAATTATTTTTTGTTTCAGGTTAGGTTCAATTTCAATTAAAGTTGATAGTTACAGTAGATTTTAGTGTATCCCTTCATCCTATAAGTACTCGAAACGATATTACAGCGGAAAAACACTAGAAATTAAAACAAATTTTGGTTAAATTTAAAAGCTAAAAAAAAAACAAAGGTCTGAGCCACTTTAGTTTTCACCACTTCAATCGTAGTTTACTTTTATTATAAACTACATAAATACAACAACCTATTATTATTTAATTGGAAAAATAGATTTATTTTTATTATTTATATATCTTTTATTTTAATAATATAACAAAGAACCAGAAATAAAGAAAAAAGCAAATTAAATAAAAAAATACAATTACCAGAAATTAGATTTTATGTTCCTCTTTGGTAAAAGCATTTTGTTTCAGCAAAAACCCAATTTAAATAACAAATATGCAATACAAATTTCACAAGTACCGATGCGTCGTGAATCTCGTGATTTGTACGAGAATGAGTGACTACCCACTGTGCGTCTACCTGTGCAAAAACTGTCACAATAGGTGCTGGCCCTTAACGTGCCTTAACTCGCCCGCTATGAGTTATTGCGACTGCCCCTTAAATATTTCATCGATTTTATTGTGGCTCCGATGTCAACCCCGTCTCGACGATAGCTATAAAGACTGTCGTTATTTTTTGTGCAATAATGTCTGTGCAAGCTTGTTTCATGCCGCGTTATTTACAATAGGTTAGAATCAAAGCGGAAAAACGCAGCTTTTGTTTCTTCTACTTTTATGCATTTAAATGACCCATACGCCATGATATTTTATCACATCACACTAATATTATAAATGAGAAACGTCGGTATGTGTTTGTATATTCTTACCTCTTCACGCTTACAGAATAGATTTGGATGAAACACAGTAGAGATAGCTTATTTCCCGGAATAACATAAATGATACTTTGATCATCACCTTCACCGTTTTTCATCATCACGTGGGTGAAGACACGGGGCGCTGCTAGTGAACTATATTTACCTTACTTAAAACGCCTCTTAAAGTTAAATGATGTTAGTATTGCGCCCTTAATTTTTGTATCGCACAGAAGTTAAACGACGTTTGTTAACTTTGAGTTAGACTGTAATGTTTGAAAAACGTATTTTTTTTATAAACATAGGTATTTCATTGCATAACGTTGTATAGAGATCTATAAGAGAGGCTTTGACAACGTTAACCCGAGTTCAGCTGGCGTCACCCGCGACATCTTTCCCACTGATAAAAACTCTTATAAAGAGATAAATTATTACGTTATGGCTTTTTGAAAGAGTTCACTGCTGCTGAGAAATGACAATATTATTAAAAAGTACTCGTCTTTGTCACAATATCTTTTTGTATTCAATATATTGTCGCCATAATAAATGCTGCCCCTTTATGGGTCGAGTATTGTGCTCAGAGTCTTTGTGGACATTATTAAATATATTTTAAAGAGTTTTATTAATGGTGGGCGTCGTACGGAGAACGTTTGATTTATTTTTTCGACGCGTGTGCTGCGAGATCGTTTGAAATGCTTCAATCATGAGAAAAATGGTCGACCACCTTAGAATAGTTAGTTTATAAAAATAAAAAACCTGAAGAAAAGCGTTTCGGTTTCTCTATAATTTCTTTGGCTATGGTAACTAAATAATATAATGTAACTAAGCTATTAACTTACTGCACGAGTGCAAAATTAACATCATTATGATAATAACATAACAGCTACAAATGTTATTGGATTATTACCAATTTATTTTAAAAAGAACTGATCTAAGTACCGAATTCAACCCTTTAGTACTTTTTTTTAGTTACTTTAGTAGGGTTGTTTGCTGAAGTTCAAAGTCATTTACAAAAAGGAAAGATGTAATAGGCTAGATGACTGGTTTTTTTAAATTGTCCTGTTAAAATGTGGCTCATAAATATAGCTGATTAATGAAAAGAAAATTAAAATCTGATCTAAAATAAGCAACTTATAAGCATATTAATATCACGCTAGACAGAGAGACGAAACAGCAAATCGTGACGTCACTTCTCTGTACGCCATATAAATTCTATTCTGACAAGGCGTGACGTCATTTTTTGTTTTGTGGGAAAAGGACAGAGTTGTCTCTGACAAAAACTTTAAACGCTCATATATCAGAACATTATTAACCGATTTAAATTATTTTTTCAATAAACATACTATATTTACTTAAATTCTTCATCAAAGCTATTGGTTTCTACGATATAAACATCAGTCATCTACCCTGTAATTGATTATCATTAATGATCCGTGTGTATCCTTCATCTTTATTACAACTACACAACAAAATGATAATGAAAGAACCGCCAAATAAGTCGAAAAAATATATCCTGCGACAATCATAAAACTCGCGAAAAATTGAGATATCAGATTCGTTGTTTTGAAATACGATGCGTTTACCGCGTTCGAGTGTCTTCGCACCTTCAGACCTTTTATAAAATATTTTTTATGATATTGATTGTGTTTATCTTTTTGTGTAAAAGAGATCTTGTTGCTGGGAACAGGTATGTGCCCACAATTACATTTTTTCCTTCGCTATTGAATGTAAAGAGATAAGCCTGTCATTATTATGTTCTTAGCACCTGCGAAGCGTTGCGTAATGAAAATTGTATGGGATGATTATTTTGATATGCAAATGTGTCTAGGACTGTGGTGTGGTGGTGTCGTTTTTCAGGTAACTAGGAAGACTTACAATGGGCGTTGAGACATCTGTGAATGGGTTTTGTAAAAATTTCAAGGCCTGCTTGATGTGTAAGGCAAAGACGATGTGGAAAGACTTGTATCAGCCATTCTAGTTTGAATGTTTTTGTAGACGAGTCCTGTTCCTTCGTGGAAATCAAAAGTGTAATGTAGTGTAATTATTTTTTTAAATATCTGAAATATGAATTGTATGTGGACCTGGGTATGTCCTAAAACTGCATCCAGAACCGCCGGAGGACGGGCAGCAGCGTCCTCTCAGTTAACGGTGGTGATCCCCAAGCCACCTGCCAAGCGTGGGGATTATGGCAACCTCTCCCTATATTAAGGGGGAGGCTTTCGTCCAGCAGTGGACGTCTTCCGGCTGTTGAAGTGAAGTGAAGAAACAATAAGTTACTAAAAAAAATGGATGTCGTGTGATTAATATTAAACTTCAGTAAATAGTAAAGACTAGTCGGTATGGACTAAGCTCTTCTTTGCCATATTATTTTTTTCTAATTTTGAGTTCTTTTTTGTTTTGAGTTTTTTGTGGAATTGGGCCGGTCGCGTCTGTCAATTGCATCCGGAAAGGCGAGCAAAGGTCCTGAGTCCTAACTCATTGGGTTCCTTGAATACCCCGAAAGCGTCGGCAGAACGAAAGAGTTGTTTGCATCGCGACTGATTCCAGCCCATTCTACTAACAGACAGCCAGAAGACAGAAAAATCGAAGACCACAAACAATACGTTTTGATTTCACTTTAATTGTGCGAACTGCTAAATAGTAAAATGCGCTTCCTGAGTGGGTGTTTCCCGATAGATGCAATCTGGTTTTCTTCAAGTCACGATTGATTCGGTTTCTTTTAGACCATCAAGCGTGATACTACTATCATCAAACCCATTACTCAATTTAAAAAAAAACCTGTGTAAAGTGCGTTACAAATAAAATGGATGATTGAGGAAGAAAATAGAGAACACCTTTGCCCTTGCAGTGGGATCTGAAAGACTAAAAAACATAAACTAAATTAACGAGGCTGCAAGACCCTATTCCTAGAAGCTGCAGTTGTCGTGGCCAGCCTTGGAAGTCGTGGAGGCCAATAAATAACTAAATAATATCACGTGGCGCTTAACAAATGGACGATCCGTGCGTTGCCACCGGTAAACTTTGTTTGTCAAAGATGTGAATTTATAAAAGAAGAGACTATTTTAATGATTTTCAAAATAACTAAGTGTTTTAAAATTAGGCAACACAATTCAGTTTGTTAATTGAAAATTTAAAACACATCATACCACACCAACACATCCCATCTACAGCCTTTTTGTCCCAGAGCTGAGTGTAGGCCTTTCTTTAGCTGTGACATAAAAATGTATACATTTTATGAATTATGTAACTATGAATTTGAAGGAAGTCATAAGTGTCGATGCCGGTTGTCAGTTCAGACTAGACCGACGTTCAACGCTTTGAAAGTAAATGAAAGTCGCTTCTATATAATTTACTCTATGTCAGGACCCCCGCGATTAAGCAGCAACTGTTGTGTCTCTACTGCTCAATTCCGTCATTAATATCGCTTTTACTCTACCTGTTTCTTACACTGCACTTATAAATGTTGCTTAAACTAAGAAAAGTCATTTAACTTTTGCTCAATACAAGAATGACGTGCGCAGCAACTACTGTCATTTAAGTTAAGCAGCGTTTTTAAGTACCGTTGTAAATATCTACATAATTATAATATCAGTTACATTATACTTTAAAATGTAAGTAACAGTTAAAAAAAACTTATGTACATATTTTTGATAGTACATCGCTGAACTAACCAGTGAGCACCTGTAATTAATGCGAATGTAATAAATCTGTACCTACATCATCTAAAAGTATTGATTGGTACTGAGTGGGAGAGTGAACACATAAGCTTTTGGGCTTATGTGCAGGCATTTTACTACAAATTCGCTTGAAAACGGAAATGTGAGGACTAGACGCCGTCAATGTTTTTGAAATATTTTTTATATGCAGAAACAAACGCCTGAAGCAGATCCCTCGTCCCTTCTAAAGCATCGCCAATAAGATTTTAAAGTCTATTTAGATAAGTTCATTGTTATGTTCAGATCAGAGCTCAGTTAAGTAAACAAAAGATGCAGCGAGCCAAGATCCCCTCTCAGACGGTGTTATGATTTCAACGGTACAGGGTCCTATCTTTTTGTTATATACTTATCATAGCAAACGTGTAACATTACATAACAGTAATATTATAAATGCGAAAGTACCTCCGTTTCTCTAGCCGCTTTTCTGCTATATCTGCTTTCAGATGAAACGATTTCGAATGGTTCTAGAAATTTTGCATTTGATTTGAGCATCACGAGGATCCATCCTTTTAAGAAAAGTTTCCCGGGAAAGTACAGGAAACCTGGATTATCATCATCAGCCCGGAGACGTCCACTACTGAACGATGCCTCCCTCTCAGACCCCTTGTACGACAATCTGCCACCAGTTGCCCGCGACTTGCACAATGTTGTCAGTCCGGTTTATGGTCGCCACTCAAGAACCGTTTCCAAGAGAAAAGAGGAGAACTTTTACCAAGAGAAAAGAAGAGAAGAGAGGGAGAGAAAGAGAGTTTAGAAGGAATCCTGGATAATGGTGGATAAACACGTAGACAGGACGCAGTTAGCGCGTTACCGATTTAGGCAAAATATAGCGCTATTTTATATATTACATAGGTAATACAGTGTGACATTGAATTCGTGGGCATGTTCATTATGATTAGTTGAATGACCTCCTAAGATAATGCCCATGAATTCAACGTCACCCTGTATGTGAATTTTGAGGCCTAAGCGCGTACTTTCTTGCTATAAAATACCTACCAAAATTTCTGATAAATCGAACTAGATGTACGGCATACTCGACCTGATTCTTTTGCGGACTCGGACTCCATGGTTCCCTGTCCTGATAGTTCTGTGGTGATGGTAGTCCACCCGGTTGTTCGACTCGAACTAAGTAACTGGAACATTCAGTACATCAGAACAATCGAACCTTTAACTGCTTATATATAGTCCGATTATTGGAATTATAGTAGGTTTTTTGGGTCGATTTACTGGCGAAGATTATGCCGCAAAAAATATTTTTTATACGCTTAGGACAGGCTCTAAAATTCAAGTGCTTATGCTTCTCTCATATGCCCATTCCTATAAGATCTTAAGATAGCTCTCAGAGTTTAAAAGTCCCATTAAACTAGAACTGGAAAGGTTCTCTTTTGCAATTTTTTAGTTTCAGTTTAAACATTTAAAAATGTTACTTGGAGATAAGATTGAATTAGGATGAACGGCGTACAAGAAGAGAGGATTATGCTCAGCAGTGGTCGATTACAGGATGTTAGGAGATGGTGATGATTCTTAGATCCACAGAACACCACCCACCTTGGCGAGACACGGTGGTCTGACTCGGACCGTTGCCAGCACGTGCCTCAGTTTACTCTCTCCACAGCACTCCACACTTCCTGAAGCGCCCTTACTTCTAAACTCCATCGATAGTTGCGCACACGCAGCTGCGCACGCGCTCTTAATGAAACTATTTTGTTTCACCTTTAGTGACACTGTTATGAGCCACCCCTGGTGGTCTAGTTGTAAATAAAATTGTATTTCGAGATAAGTTTACAGCAATAAAAAAAAATTTGTTCAGGTTCAATCATGCAAGCATATATTACATTTAGTTTATAGTAAGGCAAAATCTAAGTTACTTTTCAGTTACAGTGGCGGGGAGAGTTTTTTTTTAATGTAATGGAGTGACGAGTCGAGCGAGGCGTTCGCCTGATGGTATGCGTCACACCTGCCCATAATACGCAGTGCCAGGATTTTGAACAAAATCCTAATCCTCGTCATCCTGAGATATTAGATAATGTCATGTCCAGTATTTTTTTGAGTGGACTTCCAGAGTAGTGTTTTTTACCCTGAGTGGTATACCTTATATTTTTACTTGACATCTGAATTTAATATTTGTCAGAAGTAAAGTGTTGCTATTAAAAAATCGTAGCGTTACAGGCACAAAGTTTTATAACACTGCCTTAGATTTTGCTCCATACTTATACGTTTCATAGTAGTCTTTGCTATAATGTGGTGTCGATTCTGACGGATTTAGTTGACAGTTCTAAACTAATTAAAATATTGCTGTCACTTTTTTACTAGGCATGCTAGCTAAGGACTGCAATACTTTAGTTAGTTTAGTTCTGTCAACTTAAACCTTCTAAATTGACCACACTGTACTTCTAAAGAAGGATGGCAGAATACGCCTAAATCTAAAAAAAAATTACACGTCATTCATGTTGCCCATATATGTGGAAATTCATGTTATATTTTTGTGGTTTTCTTAAAATATTAAGATAAAGCTGGGATTTAAAACTAAGTTTGTTGCATTTATTTTAGATATTACTTGTATATTATCCGAACACACACTTTATTGGTTCTTATCATATTGTTTTCGTTCGGATAGTACACGTCGTATCCTAGTTCTAACTGTTACGGCTCTGTCAATTCAATATCGTCGTTATATCTCAGCGTTCCGAAATGCGCCCAGATAAATCAAGAAGTCAAGTCAAGTCCGAAATGCGTCAGAATCGCCGTTGGCGCTGTGAGCGCGATAAAAACCCATTCCGATTTGGTGTTAGCCTAACCTAACAGATGATTTTTCGTAAAAAATGTTTCTCCATACTTCTAGAAAAATGGACCAATTTACAATTTAAATATAATTAAATTTGCTTTATCAATTTGTACAAGTTTCATTCATGCACGCGGCTTCTTTCTACTAGGCTGAAACTGTATAGAAGTCTGCCATCCTTCAATAACATGCATGGGATGACGTTAGCAAATCAAATCAACCTCATAGGTCCAGCTTTTGATAGATAGCGTTTATTTACTAATATCTCAACGTATGGCCAATGTTACAGGCAAAATAGTGTGCTGAAGGCACGCAAGCGCAAGCGCAGCTGCATAGCACGCGTTCTTAATGAGTCTTTGTTTGTATAAAGTTGCACTCACCCTGGGGTGTTTTCCATCGTTCTTTTAAGTGGCAACCCTGTTAACTATAATATTGTGGCCCGGTGGTCTCGGAATTAACATGTTGATTGCCCCTTAATGACTTTCCTGTTGGTGACACAATAGTAAGAGCTCAAGTGCGGTTTGTGGGGTCTTGTTGATATTATAGCACGGACTATAACTCATTGAATTCGTACCTTAAACTTTCACAAAATAATAGGTAAAGATTCTAAACATCATCTTGTTGAGCTCATTTTAATGCTTAAAGAATAAAGAAGAGTAAAAGGTTTATAATCTTATTAACTTAGCCTGGTACGTAGCACAAAAAATGCTATCTTGTATGAACACATCAAACTGATATTTATGAAATCTAGTAAAGAAAGAGACTATATGAAAATGATGGTGTAGGTTACGTGTTTCCTCCAATGTCATCTTTATAATTTGCACTTTTTTTTAATTATGAAAACTGACGTGGTTCTGGCACACATTTGTTTTATTTATACGGGATTGCTTACGTTTAATTGATTCGGATGCTCTACTACAGTTTTGATCATCCGGCGACCTTATAAATAGAGTAAGAAGTGAAATAGAGCACGCAAATCCCATATCCAATAAATCCCGTAAATTTCAATAAAACAAAAATGTATCAAAACACATCGTTAACATTATACATATACGGCCTTACCTAAAATAATCTTGAATCTCTTAGTCACTGCTTAAACTTCTCTGTCCTTTTCTAGCACGTGCAATTTCACGTCAGAGAGAAGATGGCAGACCATCTTAAGCAGTGACTAACGGTTGAAAAGTTTTTTTAAGTAAGGCCGTTAGTCTCGATTTTAATACCATTTTTTTTTAAACCTTTTTTTTTGAGATCTCTATCTATCTACACATAATTTATTTATTCGTAAAAAAAACTTTCGCTGTTGCTGTAATTGCAAAATACAACTAATAATAGGAGTTATTACGTTTAAATCGTACATAAATAATAAACGGCGTCATGTGAAACAACCCTTTTCCAATCACAGTTACGTGTACTCGATAACCGAAGTGTTTTACATTCAAACAAACCTTAACCATCAACAAATGCTTTCAAAATTAGACTGTAAGTGACATAACAATAAAACAGGAGCCGTTGTTTGATAAGTAAAAATAAAATTTCGCTTTTGTAAATAGAGTAAATACAAGCAAGGGCGCTCGTTTGAAGTCTCGGGACAAAGCCACCCTAGAGGTGGGGGTGCTAGGGATGCCACAGATACTATCAGCATGACCAAACTGCCATAGACAGATAAGGCTGTGCGTGTGTGCGCCCTGAATTTTAATAATACAGATGCGGTTAAGCTAAACGCTTAATTGAATGTCTGCTTGTAGTAGTTTTGGGATGATTTAAAGTTTCGGACCCCTTTCAGTGAATAATAATTAATATTTTACAAACTTTGAACTACGCTTACACGGTTTTAAGTTATATTATAACTGAAAATAGCTAGAGAGGAATAATCACTGCGTTTTAAATACAAGTCATAAACAAAACGTATATTTAAGCAGTGCTCGAAAGAGCTTGCGGCATAAGTTAGAATTGACGATGTTAAATTTATTTAATTTCCTTAATTTTGTGTCTAGATAATAGTGTGAATGAATTGCTAAATTTAGTACATCATCATCAGCCTGGAGACGTCCACTGCTGAACGAAGGCCTCCCCCTTAGACCGCCACACTGTACGACAACCTGCCATTTGCATCCACCGGTTACCCGCGACTTTTACAATGTCGTCGGTCCACCTATATATATAATATAAATAGTGGGAGGCTTTCCTACGCTGCGTCTTCCGGTTCGTGGTCGCCACTCAAGAACCTTTCTTCCCCATCGGTTGTCAGTTCTTCGAGCGATGTGGCCTGCCCATTGCCACTTCAACTTGCAAACTTGCAACTTGCTTGCTTGTATCATATGTTATCAAACGCAGATTCCACAAAAACGACATACTCACACTACTTACTTACGTTCAAGATTCCACCTAAACATAGCTAAACCTGCAGAAAGCAAGAAAGTCAACTAAGTAGGCATTATCAGCACCCTGAAAAATGCAGAGACGGCATCGGTCGATACTGAACCCCTCCCCCAGGTGCGACGAGATAATCCAAGATGGCCGCCGAGATAGGACGTGACGTCACAGCGCAGTGCCTCCTCCCGCGCCCCCCGGCGCATCCTCGAAGCCTCTCGCCACCCTCCTTAGATCCTTTCAGAAATCCGCTGAGTACCGTTCACAAATTAGGCAAGGATAGCTGAAAATCGCTGAAAAAGAGATCTACCACCACGTAGGTCATAATCATGTTTCCTTTGGTCGCCTATCTGGTACGAATGTACTATACTGCAGTATCAGATAATTGGTGGTCTCTACAGTCAATCAGTCGTGTGTAACTGTGTTCCAGTTTGAAATCTACTATCTGTTCTAGCTATATGAAGGTATGCTAATGTGATTCATCATCGAATGACTCAAAGTAAAGAGTGCCGTGCAGTAATGGGCTCGTTGTTGGTGTTGGATACCACTGCAATATTCAAAGAAAAACGTTGTCTTAATCCATCACGAGACCGCCTTTTTTTTCTCATAAAAAACGCTATCGATAATGGTAGGTATAGGATAAGGAATCAGCTGTTCTACACAAAAATAAAACTTGCTCTCTAAAAAAGTTTGTAAGTAGCAGATTACCTTTTCACGGTTTTAGAGTTGGCGTCATAATAAACCTGTCCACAATAATAGCTCAATATACTTTTAGGTTCAACCACCAACGTACCAAGGTTACGAACCAATCGGTCAGCTGATTGCAGGAACACGATGACAGGATCAGCAGGTGGATGACGAGGTTATAAGGGCGTTTGTGCCAAACAACAGAACTAGTTGTAGATTCCAAAATTCCAAGTTTTACCAGTCTTACCGGTAAAATGTATCAATTTGGAAAGATTTCCAGGAAGATTTCCGTAACAAAAATATCTCTTTAAAACCTGTATGCTACTTTGATATATTTAGGATAACTCTGACTTTGCTTTTAACTTAACCGGAAAATTGTAACCAAGTATAATGTATGTAATTTTCCAGTTACATGTTATCAAAAGGTAACTTCGGTTTATAATGTTTGTAATTTTCCAGTAACTTGTTATCAAAAGGTAACTTCAGTTTATATGAGGTGTAAAAATGAGAGCTCTTCATGATGCTTTTTTTTTCTTCGTGTTTGGCATCGCACTCTGTGCATTCAGCCAGTGTCAAGTATTATGCTTTCCAAGTTTATAAAGTATCATGTTAAATATATGTGTCATCAAATCACAGTCAGTCACACGAAATTAGTCACAGTCGAGTCTAAGTAACGCCCATAGTAAAGTTGCCCCAACTTTACTATGGGCGTTTACGGAGTTTTGAAAACAACACGAAAAGACATGTTACACCACATTATACCACTTGCCCACACTCGTGCATGTAACTCAACACTCAATGAATAAAACACCACTATTTTTAATCATTCATTCGCGAAAAAACACAAGTTTAAGAAAATAATAGAATGGCGTTACATTATTTTTCCGTATTCCCGCCAAAACTGGATCCGTGTTTTTTCGTTATCCACCAAGCAAATAAACAAAGAAAAAGACAAAAAAATAAAAAAGGAAAAGACAAAAGGGAGATCAATAATATATACTCCACTTTAAAAAATTAAGGGGTTCATATTAAAAGATTGTTGTCTATGGTTTTGCTTACCGTACACCGAGGGTGGTTAGGCGCTATGTGCTCTGAGCTATGTAAGGGGTTATCTCTCCTCTCGACTCTCTATCTAAATCTGTATTATCGCTCCACCGCCGAATAATTATTACATGTACTATTTATACGTACAAATATACTAGACTAGACCGCTTAACTCAGATCTTCGATGGAGTAGCGATACTTGTGGCTAAATACATTTGGGAGATTGAAAGATTACCATCTCTATGTTGACAAAGAATTTGGAAGAGAAACATTGAGAAGACGTCAGTATTAGAAAGATAATTTCATGTTGAGCAAATATCCATATATACTTACTTATATATAGTTATATATACACCTTAAAAACCTTTAAAAAAAACATAACCTAAACCTTAAATCTTATTCTTTTAAAAAAATTCATCCATCAAATCTGAGATGAAATAAAGAATAAAAAAGTGAGATTAGAATTAAATAAGAATTAAGCTTTATTGTAAGTACCTACGAAATACATAATGACAGTTTATACAAATATTTGGTAGATCTATCGATTAACTATTTATTGCTCACACCAAAGAAACATACACAAGGATTAAATAACTTAAATAACTAGTGTTTTACAAATGGCAGCCTTGTCACTAAAAGCGATCTCTTCCAGGCAACAGTAGGACCTTTTAGGAGCATCTAGATATAATACATTGGCATCATCCATCAGCAATCGTTTTCTTAAATACTAACTGTCAGATGCATAAAACGCTAAAACGTATATAGTTAAAAAGTGTTTTGTTAAATTCGAATTACGATTTGAGGTTGAAAAAAGAAGACAAAACATAAGTTTATGCATAAGACGGTAATAATGAGTAAATAAAAAAGTGGGAGTTTTGGCGGGAACACGGAAAAATCATGTCGTTGCATTCTATTTTCTTAAACTTGTGTTTTTTCGAGAATTAATGATTAAAAATGGTGGTGTTTTATTCATTGAGTGTTGAACTACATGCACTAGTGTGGGCAAGTGATACAATATCACTTGAAACGTGAAACATTTCTTTTCGTGCTGTTTTTAAAACTCCGTAGAAGCTCATAGTAAAGTCACCACAACTTTACTAGGGCATGACTTGGACTCAACTATGACTAACTGTGAAAATTCTTAAACTTGACACTGGCAGAATGCACAACGTGCGATGCCAATAAATAAGAAAGAAAAAAGTGTTTAGTCAAATTCGAATTACGATTTGAGTTTGAAAACAAAGAAAAGACATAAGCTTATGCATAAGACGGTAGTAAAGAGTAAATAAAAAAGTGCCTAAGTTGCCATCTCTCAATCGCCCCATAGCCACGAAATGTCATTTATCAAAAACGTAAACGCAACGATAGCGCGTCTCCGATGAGGTCGATAAGGCATACCTTCCTTCACTCAGTGCTGAGGTTTGAGGGTCGGAGGCATTGTCTCCGAGAGGGAAACATGATTGCTCTCCGAGGATTAACGGGGATTAAGCTTTTATGTGATTTGCTGCCGAGAGAGGAGCAGAAGCCTTCGAGAGTCTTCCAAGTGACGGTGCTGAAAGTGTCTGCTAGGGTTTTTTTGAAGAGCTGTTGTGAACGTAGAATCTAGAGTATCGGTATGAGACAGTAGGGGTTATATTGAAATTAGCTCCCGATATTAGCCTACGATTATTTAAAACGCTGTTTAATTGTAATCCGTAATTTGCTCAACGTGATTGAGTGGGCATGCACAAACACTTTTTTTTTAAATATATATATATATTTGTTTATATATATATAATATATATACAGGGATAGTCCTAATCAGTTAGCATCCTCTTAAGGGCTTATTCTGTACATCAAAACAAACAACTTTTACTATGTACTATGTACAGAATATGCCCTTATAAAAGGATGCTAACTGATTAGGACTGATTTGACAGCCTGATAGCTCAGTTGGTAGCAATGTCTGCCTTCAGAGCTGTAGGGCGTGGGTTCGATCCCCATCCAGGACAAAAAAGTTTGTGACGTACATCGATGTTTGTTCTGTGTCTGGGTGTAGTATGTATTATAAGTATGTATTTACGAAAAAAATAATTGTATATAAGTATTCTATCAGCTATCTGGTTTCCATAATACAAGCTTTGCTTAGTATGGGGCTAGATGGCGCTGTGTGTAATAATTGTCCCCCCAATATTTATTATTTATTATTATTATTAGGACTAACCCTGTATAACTATAAATTGTCAAAGTTAAAAAACAATATTTATACTTTATTCAGAAAGAAAACTGTCGTAGGATGTGAGAGCGCTGCTGTTTTAAAATACTACTTCTGCTTAGCCAGCAACTTCATAACTGAGCAATGTTGGCTTTAGGGCCCTCTGTTGAGAAAAATGTGGTTTATGAATATACTAGCTGTGACCCCGGTTTGACCCGCGTGAGGAAAAAGGGTGATGATTATGATGAGAAAAAGTAGCCTACATATTATTCCTTCCGAGTTTCATCCAAATCCGTTCAGCCGTTTTAACATGAAGAGGTAACAAACACACACCCACACACACACCGACTAAACTTTCGCATTTATAATATTAGTAATATTGTGATTTTTCTCATTAACTCTTATGCATTAGGGTTTAATTATTTAGACATATTCTTTAACTTTATTATCTAGTAACTACTCTTCAATAGGTAAATAGGATTTAATAAATAATACAAAAGATTAAATCCCCGGAAACCTCGGTTTTTAAGAATATGTAGTTTTCACTTTTCCTATGTATGCTTCAATCGTATTCAAGTAATTATTATTTTGTCAGCTACCTAAACATAAATTATAGTATCGTTTGGTTACAGAATAGTGATTAGCTCCGTGGTTTAGTTGCAATCAACATCAATATTTTTTTACTAGAGCGCATTAACTCTCTCTTACTTAAATAAAAATCCGTATTCGTCGTCTTCTCTCCCATTTCATCCCAAAAAAAACAGTACTGATAAATATCTCCCCTAACCCGTACAAACTATATCTACTTAACATTTAAATACATTATATCCCAAAACGACAACAAAATAACCATAATATCTATCTGTGAAAATAACGCAAGCTATCCACACACGAGCGTCTCGCGGCGGAAATGGCGTCTAACCGGATATTGTATCGCGCCTTCATCTCCGGCTCGCTTCCGGTTCCGGCGCCTCACCCCGCCCGCCCTGCGTCGCCTAATTACTAGGCTACACGTTACCTACATGGATATAGTTCAGATATTGACTGAAATCGAAGCAAGCCACTTAATCATTTGTAATAATAACTAACATATTAAAAAAGTAAGTAAGTTCGTATAGGCTGAGTGGCCAGCCCTAGTGTCAGAGTTAATATGCCGCCCGAAGGCCTCTAACATGGCTTGACGGTAACATATTATTCTCAGCTTAAGAAAACAAATAAGTACATTTTGTGATACGCCTTGCCAGTTCTCAAGTGAGTTCTACCTAAAAATACAACAGATGTATCTACGTCTTCAATGACAGCAGTAAAACGCATCAAAATCTATTCCAACAGCAATCAACACCATCCCCTATGTTCCAACATACTAAACAAGCCGCAAGAACACGACAAACAAATGTCTTTCAGTAATAACGTAGACCCAAGGACCCCCATAATATAATACCCCACATCTGAACGCTTGGGGGCAATTAAAATCAAATGCACCTTCTGTAATGTATGTCAATAGACCACAATATTGTCGTTTATTGAGAGAAAAGTGTGCCATCTGGACATGTCGCCACTGGTGTTGTAACGCACCAATAAACTGATAATTTACTGTTACTTAGAGTCAATTTAATTTACTATTACTATGCGAGAAACAAATGTTAGACTAACAATTAAGTTAATTTTTATTTTCAACCGAATTCAAAAAAGGAGGTTCTCAATACAAACAAACAAAAAAACATACACTTGATGTATGTTTTTTGTTTGTTTGTATGTTATGCGATTACTCCGCCAATTATGGACTGATTTTGATATTTTTTTTGTTTGGTAGGTTCAGAGGTGGTCCCAAATATATCTTTTTTTTGAAATCGGTTCAGTAGTTTGGTTTTTAAATCAAAATTACTAGAAAATATGAAGATGTCGTCCAGGTAATTAAAGTTGAAGTCAGTGGTATTTTTTTTTAATAGCGTATTATTATTAGTTATTATTCTATTTATCTCAATTAATTTACATTGATCCAATATAAATAGGGGTTGTTGTTCCTTTTTCTTAACTCAACCGTTTTCTACTCTCGACTCATCTGACAGATATTTTATAATTTTTTTACTCTTAACTCAACCTTTATGTATTATTGTCTTCAATATTTTTATATATACCTATTTATAGCAACTTGAAGTTTGTGGGTAGAAAGTACAACATTTGTAAACGTTAATGCGCTAACTTAATTAAACAGTTACATTGTTATGAGTAATTATTATTTCTAGATAGATATATCTATTTATCGTATATCATCAAGGAAGTACCAACTTCTTTAGATGTTAACACATATCTAAAAAATCAATGTAACTAAGTAAAACCTGTGTAAGTGTACCTGTTAAAAGATATCTAAATAACTGGATATAAATAAATAAATAAAATAAATATAGGTGGACATTTCACACAGCGCCATCTAACTCCATACTAACCAAAGCTTGTATTATGGAAACCAGATAGCCAGATATCTATCAGGTACTTCAAAGTAAAATTAAAATTACAGAATATTGAGTCACTCGTCTAGTCTAGTGCCATAAAATGAGAGAGCTACATCACAAAAAAAACAATGCCAAAATCCCAACCTTTATTTGACTAGTCTGAGGCTGAAATATATACATATAATAGGTATAATTACACCATGCCATAACTAAGGTCTGAAACCAAAACATTGATGAAAAAATTCGCTTTATAGCATAATATAAAAAACGGTTAAAAATATATTTGTATGTTATGGTTAAACGTGCGTGCCAAAGGCCTTAGCTTTTGTTAATAGCGGATGTAGATAGATAGAAATCAAAATTGAACCTTACTTTTACGATGTGGTGAAAAATATCCTGATCAGATAATCAAGCAGCCCTAAAAGAACAAGCCCTAAACGCGGATCCGTGCGCTATCTGCCACAGTATCCTCGTGGGCTAACCATAGACAATAGTCTGTCATTTTTAGAGGAAGTGGGTATTAGCACCCTTGATGCGCGGGCGCTGCGACGCGTGTTCCATTGTATGACGACACTTCCCCTTCGAACTTGGGTCTGACTTGTCACAGGGAAAATTGGCAATTGTGTTTTACGTAACAAGGTGAGATGCATGGGAAAATTGTGTTGGGAATGTTCGTAGAGAAATAAGTATTTTTTTTTTTAAATATTATTTAGACTTGCGTTTAACTGCCATCTCATTTGAAGATAAACGAAGATTCAGTCTACGATGGAGCACGCTTGCCTAGAAGAAACCGATTCACTCGCGACTTGAAGACACCCAGATTATTTATTATCGGGAAACACCCACTCGGGCAATGCATTCCACAGTTTAGCAGTTCGAATAAAGAAACCTACCCGTAGCATTCCCAGCTTTCCTATACTGCGTTATAAATTTGGGGTAGAAACGCCGAGAGGGGGGGAGCTAACCCTGAAATCGTAAAATAAAACATCAATAAACAATTTCTTAGATACAGCTGATTTTTATGCTTACAATGTCGAGTACAATGACCTGCTTAGATAGCTCGGCTATATATGATCGGCAATGATTAATACCTTTATGCGTCTAATATCCATCAAACTACCTATTTGATTTTAATTAATGGCTTAATAACTTCCATTGGTTTTGAACTTAGATATAATATACTAGTAAGTATTATATTTTTTTGTTTAATTCAATCAAAATCAGTTCATAATTGGCGGAGTAATCACGTAACATAGATACAAAAAAATACATACAGTCGAATTGAGAACCTCCTTTTTTGAAGTTGATTGAAAATAACTGTTTGGTTAACCAACCAAACCACCGTAAGTAAATCAAAAATAAAAATTGACATGCTTCTCTGTTTTAGTTACTAAACATGTCATTTTATTTAAAGTAGTCGTGCATTCATTACCCCAATAATTAATTCAATTTATGGAAGACTAATTGGCTGAAGCGCCTTGTAACTCACAGATGTCATGTTTTATGTCTAATCTATTTTGATCAAATTAGATATGAATGTGTCTCAAATTATTAATATCCAAATAATATCTTAATTAACTGCAGATGCACGAAATGGGTAGGTAGGTCTCCGGTGTCTTTTAAGCATCATTTAGGTGCTTTGTTATCTGGGTATCTGAGCTTCATCAAAAAAAAATATTCATAAAATTCAAAATGTATTTATTTCAGGTTCATCGTTTGCTACGTTTAGCGCATGCCAGCGAGGAGCTTACTGGGTTAGATTGTATTCAAAAACATAAACATATAATAAAAATGTTTATTTGCAAATGTTTGTTTGCATGTATAAATGCCTTTTATACGATTGTCGAGAACTTATTGTATAGACAAACCTGAAGTAGGTTTTTAGACAATAGACAAAATTTGTTTGATAGAATTTTAAGATTCGATAAATAAGTTAAAAAAAACTTATAACTCTGTACAAATTTCTATGCTCTGTACTTACATAAATCATTCGTTGCTATAATGCTTTTTTTCTTCCTCTTGCCTCCGAAGAGTATTAGGGTATTGCACTTTGTGCATTTGCCAGCTGCCAAAATATTTTAATATTTCATGTTTTCGATGAGTTCCAGTCAAATTAATCTTAAGCTAAGTCAAAGTCACGCATTAGTAAAGGTCAACCCAATCACGCCCTAGTAAAGTCATGGTAACTTTTCTACGCTTTCTTCGGAGTTGAGTTAAGTAAGTAGTAGTTATGTAAACAACACGAAAAGACAAATTCCACCGGTGGAACTTCCACTACAAGACATTATACCACTTGCCCACACTTCGACACTCAATGAATAAATTGCTACACAGTTTTTATACACTAACACCCGTGTAACCGAAAAAACACAAGTTTTGGAAAATAATACACTGTCCCTACTACTCGCCATGGCGACTTTTTTTTTTTTATTCCCGCCGTAATACTACTTTGTGTTGCGATGAATAGCAAAAAAAATTATCATGAGTAAAAAGCTTCTCTATTTAATTGTAATCTTGTAATATTATATACAATGTGTAACAAAAAGGTTCAACAATACTGAAAGGTATGTATGTACTCATCATTATGAACAAATTTTACTATGGGGCTATGCCCGAAATCGCGTAAAAAAACAGTAGTTCCATACATTTTGTCCAAGGTCAATGAACTTTTTGTATGGAAGAACTGTGTTTTTTTTCGCGATTTTAGGGTTGGCCATAATGATGAGTACATACTATATATCTTCCGTATTGTTGAACCTTTTTGTTACACATTGGTGATAAAAAGATATCATGTACTGTCAGCATTATGAGTGATATTTTTATCGTTACATATTATTATTTCGTATTTATTTTTTATTTTGGCTAAAAAGGAGTAAATAAATACCTTTCACCTAATCTAATTTTCGGACAAAATTGAGTAGAGTTACCTATACATCAGTTAGCATTCTTAGCCTTGCCAAAAATAATGTTACTAACAATGTGTAAGTAATGTTAAATAATGTTATTTAAACGATGATTTGCTTATGGTAAGAGCTACTTATTTTACCTTACTCGTATCTCTTCAGACAGCAGATAGAGTTTCACCCCTAACAAAATATTGGATTTGATTTACTGCTCTACAAAACACCCTTTGATTACACCCCGCTGTTTTTAGAGGAAGTTATTCTAGTTCATGTTTGTACTTATTATCAATTTCATCATAATTAACCCTCTCCATCCAAAGGTTGCCTGGAAGAGATTGCTTTTAGCAATAAGGCCGCTTGTTTCAATATTTATGTTTATTAATTCGTCGTCAGCCATAAAACGTCCACTGCTGGACGAAGGCCTCCCCCTTTATAGAGGGGTGTTGCCATAATCCCCACGCTTGGCAGGCGGCTTGGGAATCACAGAATGGTCACCACCGTTAACCAAGAGGACGCTGCTGCCCGTCCTCCGGTGGGTCTGGTTGCAGTTTTAAGACATACCCAGGTCCAAGACATACCCAGTTTACTAAATTATTTCTGTGTAATTTTTGGTGTGAACAATAAAGAGTTAATAAATCAATCAATCCATCTGAAATATCTGCTGGATCACTATCCATTTTTTTTATGGCTGTATTATCACACATCGGTATTATTAAGCCGCAAGTAGGCCATTGCACTCATATTGTGATCTACTATTACCAAGGGACCCAACCCTGAAATTTGCGAGCATATTATTTTCGCGATATTGTGATTTACGCAATGAGTTTCTACGTGATTTTGTTCAGCAGAGCTGTTCCACACATTTCTCCGGCAGTATATATATATATTAGCAGCTGATAAAAAAAGGATAAAGATTAAGCTGAGCTAATGGGGATCCACAATGTGGATGAAGTTTTTCCGCTAGGCGCATCATCGATGCGGCCATAGTCAACTGTCAATCTTATACATTTTGTGGTTTTTGTTATGTTTCTGCAGAAAACATTTTAAAAACTTACCGAGAGAATCCGAATACACTGGTTTGTATAGCAATCCTTTACCTTGCTAATTAAAGCTCTGTTCAACATAAAATTTTAACAACTGTCTAACCTACAAATCTTCTATTTCAGGCTGTCAACATTCCATAGATTCTTAAAACAGGCACAGTACCCAGTATTTTCCTTGACTAGATTATCAACGACGCCCTCATCAAGAGCAGATAGATTTATTATACCTAAGCAACGATTAACAGGAAAACTTGATATTGCCACATCCGGACCGCCGCTACTGGCGCCATCTGCGGAAAGTTTTGTCTGTGGAACTTCATTGTTTTCGTTTTTTTATTTGATAGTTCATTTTTTGATTTTGTTTTGAGCTGATTTTATTAAAGAGTTTACCTATCTATCTATTTTTTCGAGAGTGTTGATCCCATAGTACCTAAACGTTGTTCACAATGATGAGTACAATAAACTCCTTTCGGATAAACCGAAACACCCATAGTAGGTATTTACTTACTCCACTCCTCCTAGCCTGATTCTCGGCTTTCAGCTTCCAGCCACGCCAATACTAAGTATCGACAAATAGTAAATTGTTTACCAAGGGAGCAAACAACTATTTTTAAGGCGAGAGCGTTTCTTTGAATCCAGAGCATAGCGAAGGAGTCTAGAGTAGAATCCTGAGCGGAGCGAGGGATTCAAAGTACTTGAGCTTAAAATAGTTTTGATCCCGAGGTGGACACTCTACTTTTTATCACTCTCTATGAGAAAATAAGTAAGTTATGAAATAAACGTAGGTACAATTCTTATTCATAAACTCTATGAATAAGTATCTCTCTTTTGGTTTTCTCGTGACCTTATTTACTTACTTAAAGAAAAGCTTAAATATAGAAATAAACTTCATAAATTTAATAATAACCCTCTTGACAAGTTATCTTATGATTTGCTTAAGTAGCGCTCTGAGCGTCTCATGACTCATTGTTACAATACCTATATTGCCCGTCTTGAATCTAATGTGCGTTCGAACCCGAAGCTTTTTTGGTCTTTTATTAAGAGTAAGAAAAAAATACAAAGCCATTACCCAGCTCAAATGACCTTAGGCAACAAGCGTGTATCTAACGGAAAAGACATATGTAATCTCTTTGTCGATAATTTTTCTTCGGTATATAATCTCACCGCCTATAGCCAGATACCTTATGGCAATGATCATGTTCCCAAGTCGACTAATAATTATTTAACAACAATCCAATTCAAGGATGATCAAGTTTTAAAAGTGTTAAAAAGACTTGATATGAGTAAGGGAGCTGGATCAGATGGTATTCCGGCAGTCTTTGCAGCTAAATGTGCTCCAGCACTTGCGCGTCCTCTGTGCTTAATATTTAATAAACCAATGACTACTGGTGTATTTCCTTCAGACTGGAAAGTAGCGCTGGTTGTACCCTTGCACAAAGACGGCCCTAAGGATCTTATTAATAATTATAGACCTATTTCTATACTACCTGTCTTTGCTAAGATCTTTGAGCAAATGATACATCCTATTTTAGCATGGCACTTTAAACGCATAATAAGTCCTCGCCAACACGGCTTTACGAAGGATAGGTCGACTGTAACTAACTTGGTGTCTTTTATTAACGCTATTTCTTTAGAGGTGGACAAAAATTTTACTCTTGATGCAATATACACAGACTTCAGCAAGGCTTTTGATCGCGTAAATCATCAGATATTACTTAATAAATTATCCGCAAATGGCATTGCCGAACCCGTGTTGAGTTGGTGTGCTTCATATTTGTCTGCCAGGGAATCGGTAGTTGTGGCTAGTGGCTTTTCATCCGTCTCTTTTCCGGTGCTTTCTGGGGTTCCTCAGGGTTCCCACTTGGGACCGCTATTTTTTAACATTTTCATAAATGATATTGGGGATTGTTTTCATCATTGTGATTACTACTTGTTCGCGGACGACCTTAAATTGTTCAAAGCTGTTGATAGCGAATCCGACGCGGAACTTCTGCAGGCTGATCTTGACCGTCTCGCATCGTGGTGCCAATCTAATAGAATGGACTTAAATGCAACCAAGTGCTATTCAATTCATTTCTCCAGAAAAACAAAAGGTAGCTACCATAAATACAAAATTAATAACGTTGTGATAAAAGAAACAGATCGCGTTAGAGATTTGGGGGTAATACTTGATAGTAAACTGAGACTAAATTCGCACATTGACAGTATATGCTCTAGGGCTTTCAGGTCCTTGGGTTTCGTACTCCGTAACTGTAGGGACTTCAAAAGCCCTAGTACTAAAATCGTTATTTACAACTCTCTGGTTCGCAGTTGCTTGGAGTACTGTAGTGTAGCGTGGAATCCTTTCTATGAAATTTATGTTAAAAGACTCGAATGCGTCCAAAAACGGTTCTTGTGGCATTTAGCTTATTCATGTAATATAGCTAAGTCCGTCAGAAGATATGAAAACAGGTTAAAATACTTTCATATGGACTCTCTCTCTAGTCGAAGACGTATGCATGATCTCCAGTTCCTATACAAACTTGCTAATGGGTTACTTGATACTCCTGACTTGTTAGGCCTTTTGAACTTCTCTGCACCATCTAGATCGATCAGAGCTTGTCGCTTTAAATTACTAAACTTTTCCAATTGGAAGACGAACCTCGGTATGAATGCTCCCATCAACAGACTAGTAAGGGAGTTTAACGTTTTCTCCAAGGACGACGTTGTCGACCTTTTCGCGGGTGGTGGGGACAAGTTCAAATCGTCAATCCGTTCCAATCTCTCTATTATTCCGAAAAAATAGCTTTTTATTTTATTTGGATTGCTGTATCTGCTTAATTAATTCTGCCATATAGTTGCAATTTATTCCACTTAGGAGACTTATCGGCAAAATGTTTGATAGGTTATATTAATTCGCTTAATTCACTATGTTAACTTCTTTCACTAACAATCTTACCTTGACTTGTTATTTTAATAAACCCATGTAGTCTGCACCTATAATTGTGGTGACGTTTAGCTAGTAACTAACATACCATGTATCAAATGTGGGAAATGACGTACATCATGTTGGTGTTCTTAATAAATAAATAAATAAATAAGAATTGTACCTACGTTTATTTGTTTCTCAATAGTCACACTCACTTCTCACTTTTCATTGAGGAAGATACACTACAGTTAAAATAAAACTAAGTAAAATCCAAATTTGAACGAACGAAGGCGACGAATGCATTTCACGCGTTTCTGATTTTTTTCACAAACTTATCTTTTTAATCTTTTCGCGCGCTTTCCTTTTTAATACAGCCTGTTACTTGTTTCGATACAATGTCCGTGGTTGATCTCTTTGGTGATTGGAACTTTTTCTAACAATATCCACATTCCAAATTCAAATAATTTTTTGTCCCTAGGGCAAAAAAGAGCTCTTTTTTATAATACCTAAACCACAGAATAAATAATAGTACCCTAAACTATTGAGCCTGCCGCCCAGTCCAGGATAAAGGGGGTTTATTTGAGCTGAGGAAGAGTATACTCGTAATTCATAATTTAATTTCTGCTACTCACGTACGTACCTATAAAAGCGTAAATAAAATGATAGCAGTCACTTTTTCCTATAAAAAGAAAACATAGGATGCCGTTCAAAAACCAGTTAACATATTTATGAACTGGCTTCTCACTGTTAATTAGGTGCGCACATTGTTTCCACTCTGACAAGTTTCTCATTCATACACAATTACATCTGTTATTTAAAGCTAACTGGTGATCCACCCTCGGAGAGCGATACTGTGGGGTCCGAACCCGAGGGATACAGACAATAGTTTATGCTTCTCTACTATTAGAAAAAAACTGCATACCTACTTGGAAATTACTGGCGCCGATAGAAAAGACGCTTCATTTACATTTTTATTCGAATTCGTGGACTTACTCGTAGAGCTCAAATATATTATATAGGCGTAAAGCGAAGGTTCTGCAATCAGGATCACCATGGCTGACGGCCGCTGCACCGGCTGCTGTATCCTCTCGGTTAACGGTTTGGTAGAAGGAATTTTACAGATAGAGTCGTCGCATCAAACATTCGTCTATATAGTTCATTAGAGGTGCCCCGCGACTTCGTCCGCGTACGGAAGATATTTCACCACTTTAAATGATCATCCCGAGTAAATATTTTTGTACGACCAGCGGTTTGGGCTGTGCGTTGCAACGATCTTATATGTTACACTATAAGATCGTTGGTGCGTTGTCTGTCAGTCAGTCAGTCAAACAAAGAGTCAGGACAGAGCCTTTTATATAATATCATTGCTTTTATGCATAGAGGTGAAACATATAATATCATTGCTTTTATGTATATAACATAGATTACAAAAGCAAACAATATTACTATTCATAAAATAAGTTGTAGGTAGTAACTGTCAATTAGTGCTATCGAATGTTACCAACTATATCGCTACCTGATGAGGTAAAGTTGCTAAAATTTTACCCTAGTTTGTTTAAAGTATAAAATGCACCGTTGTAGGCTCTACATCACTAGTTTTTGCATAACTTTTTAGTCCCAATGTCGCTATGTTATAATTCTGACAATTTTGGTAGGTACTCACTAAGCTAGGGCTGCCGACTTAGCTTTCAGTCCCAGGCTTTAACAATCAGAAACAGAATAAAATTACGAAGCATTAGAATTTATCTTAAACACAAAGAAAAACGCCTTTTTAAAACTTTGAGAATGGCGGCGTCGTCGATCCCTTTAACCGCTCCCGTAGACAATGAGGATTCCATAAATCAATCTAACTTTCAAACAAAGATCATAACTCTTACACAACGACTCTTCTGGAAAACTTAAATTACTCTTTTTTCCGCATTACGAGTGCGAATAATCTTCTTGACGGGCTGCGAAATTGATGGCGTCGAAAAAACGTCGACTCAGAATCCGACAAACTTTTTACGTCAGTCGAGTTTCACTTAGAGAAGTTTCTACATCCATTTAGAAGTTGCTCCTATACGACAAGCTGACAAATTTTAATGAACCCAAGAGGGCTGCTAATGTCTGCGAGTTTGATAATGGGAAAACTTCGAAACCTCGCCCGAGCGGGCGTCGAGCCTCAAGCCTCGCCCGAACAATTTTTACACGTTAATTTCTATTGTTTCCTCGACATATTTACAAGAACAGTTGCCATAACAGTTCGCCAAGTCACGTTACGTGCGCTCAAATTGTTTCATATTAATTTAATGGGGTTAAATTATGTTTCCCAAGCCGCGATCGTTTGTAACTGTATATCCCTGGACGCGCAATAAAATGTACAATCATTTCGACGTGTGCCATTCCAACTCTTTCAACAAAATGACATTATAAATTTCAAGTTGCTCAGTGACCAGCGAAAAATGCATTAGGGGGTTGATGATTGTGATTTAAACGGCACAACCCCCGCTTGAGGGAGGTCGGAGCCATCTATCATACGCTTTACATATGTTTGAATAAAGCCCGTGGGAAAAGGATTTCCTCTCAGAAGTCAACGAGGATTCTGCAACATTTTAGGGTGACCATGATAGGTTTTTTCTTTCCTAAAATGTTACAAGCCATCGATATTAGCTGAACACGTAAAGAGATGGAGTTACAATTGAAATGTTTTAGTGACCAATTAAGTTTTTTCTATGTAAAATTCAAACAATCAGCACAAGGACAGCTCGGTGAAATAATAGAAAGGTACAAGAAATGTTCTTATACCTTACCTTACCTTAAGAAAGTTACCTCATTGGTAAAAGTAGACCTTATTCTTATTTGTACTAATTAAAGGAAGGAGCGACACATAACATGCCCTGCAGTCAACTGAGCTTTCTATCTTTTGCAACTTAGTTATATATAATTATGTTATCACTGATATAAATTATTTCTATGTGAATTCTAAACATTTGTTCGAATGCAAAACTTTTTGCTGAAGAATCCTTATCGTTTTTACTGTCTGACTAGGTTATTACCTAGTCAGACATTTCGTTTATACTTTATCCCAACTCTACGTATATGTATGGTCACCCCACACTACAAATAGTGGATTAGGGCAGTTTGGCAAACAAGGCGTCGCCGTCGTGTGCCGGCGCCCTTAAACTAATGCCGTATTAATGTCTATTACTAGCTCTTTGTTCTGTGCTAAGATTTATTTAGCTTTAGAGCTGACGATCGGCTTTATCCGCTAATGCGATGACGGCGACAATAATCCGCTCACTTTTGCGTTGTAAAACTTGTAAATGTAAGCCAGTTGAAGAAAGTGTGAGTTGTTGTTGTATGACTTTGTAGGATTAGAATTTAAAAATAACTCATTGAAAATGTGGTAACGCGCCTGTAGAACCCGATAGCTAAGCTGCCTAAATTGAGTACCTAATTAAGATTTGAGTACTATAGTATAGTACGAATTGAGTACTAAATTGAGTAGTAAATCTATTAAAAAAAAATGTAGGATAACAAACCTAAAACTAAGATACTTACTAAGTATTATCTATTATTTATACATAAACAAACTATATCATCATCTACATTATGTCACGATGAGTTAGTGTAGATGGGACGCAAAAGGCACTAAAAATCAATCGATAAAAATTTATAGAATAATATTTTTATACATATCAAAAAAGTATCTAAGTACCTACGCCCTCATCAAGAGCCAGATAACGTCCACTGCTGGACGAAGGCCTCCCACTTAATAAGGGGGTTTGCCATAATCCCCACGCTTGACAGGTGGTTTGGGGATCGCAGAATGCTCACCACCGTTAACCTAAAGGACGCTGCTGCCCGTCCTCCGGTGGGTCTGGATGCAGTTTTAGGACGTACCCAGGTCAATGTCAACGTACGCCCTAGCATGCCCTTAAAACAGGTGCCTGTAATTAGTTATCTATACTCACCTAATATCTACCTACAAGTATATCTTGGGTAAATTTCCATGGTACCTATATAATCATTGAGTACATCCTTTCCCCAAATCAAATTTCAGTCACGTTGCAATGCAAGCTGCAGGAATAATTTAACTTTTGGCTATTTTCAAGCAACGTAATTTACAATCAAAATTATGAATCGAAAGTAAATTTTGTGTCCGAGGAGGTCGTCACAGGGTCATTGCCAGCGAGCAGTGATCGATCTAGCGGTTCAAGATAAGCTTACTAACCGGGGGAGTCTTATCGGCGCGAGTGCGTGACTGCGGAATACCTACTTCTACTTGCATTCCCCTGACGTGCGCCTACCAGTTTCATTACTGCAAACGAACTAAAAAACATTGAGTTCCACCACAGAAGAAATAAAATTGTATTGTAATATTTCTTCTGTGGTGGAACTCTAAATGTTTTTAGTGCCACCGCACCAGTTGGTGATAAACAGAATGTCATCATCATCATCATCAGCCCGGAGACGTCCACTAGACGTCTACTAGAGTGCAAGTCAAGTAGAGTGTAAGTTGTGATTAAAATTCAAATTCAAATTTATTTATTGTCTGCTTAAAGTACTATGATTATGTAGCTTGTTCTGTCCAACATAATAATAATTATGTAGTAGTATAGCTATTTACTACAAGGAAAAGCTCAAATATCTAGGCTAAACGCCCTATTGATAGGAATGAGCAAAATATTTTTAGCCTTTTGATAATAGTTTATTTCAGGACCGATGTCCGACGAAAATAATAAAAATGGGTGTCACAATACCGCTTGCATTCTTTTATCCCCCCCAATGTGAAGCCTCGTGAAGGTATTTAATTTTGGCAGTTTTCAGTCATCTACGTACATAGGCCTTACAATATTAAACCAAAGAACTGCCCATAATGAAGAAAAGCAAAGGAAATTGGTATCGGTTTCAACCCCACGCTTTTTCAAGCCACAAACGGTCTCATTACCGTAGTTTCACTTTACACTTCCTGCTCATTCGTGTGCAATCTGTAGTGTGCAAATCCGATAATCTCATTTTGGTGGCAGTGTGTGGCACGTGGCGACACGTGGCGTCAAAGTGAACTAATCTCCGCGCCGTACGCGTCGGCGGGTGAAGTACGGCTAAACGCGGGCCGAGCGCGTGCGCGTCGCGATAACGCTAAGAAACACCATTCATTCCCGCTCTTTGTTGCGAACAATCACTTATTTATTTATGATATTTGCCAGTAACCTGCAGCCACCCCCGCGTGACTTAATGCGCACTTAACTTGGATAAATCTCTGCCAAAACGGGGGCGTTCTATCGTTTGTGTAGCGCTCGTAGGAAAGCTTAAAAAGCCCCTTTCTACTCCACAAAACAAAAACCTCAAAAACATGAATAAGTCTGAAAAGAATACTTTCATAAATTGTACACTTAGTATAAGTTAACACAGTAAACTATTGTATCATATACACAGTAAATTGTAAACGGGCCATTATCTTTCATAGTTGATAAAACGAAGGTTTTTTTACCAGCGACACTCGTTGTTTTGTTCATCTCCTAACCTAATGGCCGCGGTAGCCAAGTAGCCGTAGCCAATCGGGAGACCGCTCGCTCAACTTGCAATCGTGAGGTCGCGTGTTCAAACCGGGCCCGTACCAATGAAATGAGCTTTTTAGAGATTATGTGCGGATTTTGATATCACGGACTTTTCGGCGAAATGATGAAATGATCGCTCCGTCGCCGTATATGATATTCGCAAAACATCATAACCTGTAGCAGCCAAACCTATTTGTTGCTTATTATTGGCCATACAAAATTGTGACTCGATGTCACCATTTCGCTAGAAGCTAGAAAAATATTGCATAGGTACATTTTGCATTATTTCATAGAGGTAGGAACTACTATGCATTATTTATAGTTAGCAAATTATTACATTACGACACAATTTGATAGTGCGCGTTAAACCTTACAATGTATTTTTATTTTTTATTAATAGTAACATCGGTTTTTGTCGTTTTGAGTTTTGGCGGGAACACGGAAAAAAAACATGTCGCTGCATTCTATTATTTTCTTTAACTAGTGTTTTTTCGCGAATTAATGATTTAAAATGGTGGTGTTTTATTCATTGAGTGTTGAATTACATGCACGAGTGTGGGCAAGTGATATAATGTGGTGAAACATGTCTTTTGGTGTTATTATCAAAACTCCGTAAAAGCTCATAGTAAAGTCACCACAACTTTACTAGGGCATGACTTGGACTCTACTTTGACTAATTTCGTGTGACTAACTGTGATTTCATGACTTCATGACATGATATTTGACTTGATAATTCTACATAAACTTGAACATTCATATTATACTTGACTCTAGCATAATGCACAAAGTGCGACGCCAATAACAAAGGGGAAAAATCCGGGCTAGCTTGAGCTTGACGCATTTTTCATTTCATTCGTCTAGAATGCTCAACGTTCATTCTATGGTTCATTCGTTCAGCAACCACCAAGAAAAGAGATTCGAGAATTTTATTTTTCCTTTTAAAACGTAAAAAAGAGAGCTTCAAATTCAACGGAATAGTCATGGAATAGTCCCATAAAAACAACAAAATAAACTAAAAACCTATTTTTATTTCATTGGACGGACTACAGAAATTTGTATTTGTGCAAGCTATTTCAGTATTGTGTTGTGACTATTGTGTCAGTACTCATAGAGAAATTAAACACTACGTTAATTAAATCAGTACTCAGTAGCAAATCCTACGAACAATGGGCGAAGAGGACGAGTATGCCTGTGTAAACAGAAGCCAGCTCAAAATTAAGGATACTTCTGGAATCAAAAAGAAAAAGAAGAAAAAATCCAAGAAGGAAACGGAAAAGTTAATCCAGAATGATGTTAAACAACAAGTCAAACAGAATACAGAAACCAAAACTAAAGCAGAATTAGCATTTCAAAAAATGCAAGAGAAAATGGTATGTTTCCGCAAAAATTTGCATGTAGTGTAAGTGATAGAAGAGTGAATTTCGTATTTCGGAATACTGCCCATATCACTTGTACTGCCTTACGAAGTGATTTAGTTTGTGTTGCCACCCAGTATTTTTCTGTTTAATCTAGGTATTTATAATTTTCTAGCTGTACCCCTTAGTACGTCAATGCTGTACCCTATTGTTTTAGCCGCGATGATAAATATTGTGATGAAATGTAAACCTATAGCCTTTTCCATTGTTTTAGCTAACTTGTTTCAAATTTCATCAAGATCGGCCAATACCATTTGATTATAAGAAGTTTATTGTAATAATGTATCAAAACCTAATTTAACTAATAACAGAACACAAACAGCAGAATTTAAGTTTTTACTTTTTTTTATAAAATTGTGTCATGAACAACCTAATAATTTGTGTCAATATTTTATGCAATTTACAGCAAACGCAACGAATACAACAAAAAGCTGAGATGACACACAAACAGAGAGTGGAGAAGTTCAATCAACACTTGGACAGCCTAACGGAGCACTTTGATATACCAAAAGTGTCTTGGACAAAATAATATCATTACATCTTTCCATCATGGTATGCTGCAAGACATCAAGAGCTGTATCATATTTTATGTTATGTTCAATTTGTAAATAAAGCTGTATTAACTAACAATTTATTGTAATTCTGTTTTACATCAATAAAATCGTCAGATAAATTCCGAGATGGTTGTTTCGGTTCAACTCAACGTCTATGTAGAATAGTTCTCATGTGTTTGCACATATATATTTTTACTTTTTCAGGATGGTTTTTTCGAATTAACACTCTGTTGGAATGCCATCTTAGCTTAGTTCAGTGGTTTATTTATGTGGTAGGTGTTAAGATTAAATACCTACTTAGGGTTAAATAAGAGTTTAATTTTGCTACAAGCTTTAGAACTGTTCAATGGTTGTCAGTCTAAACTTCTACTAACATTTCAGTTATTTGTAATTTTATTAAAGGCAACTTTTTTTGTTTATATTTCTTGAAATTTCTATCTATGTATTCAGCTTGTCTCTACACACTGCTAGATACAGGCCCTATGCTTGGGCACGCATACCTTTGCAGTCCTGAATGAGGCATTATACATTGCTTGCCGACATCTGCCTACAACCTACCTACATTCTATCTGATCTTCGGGCTGGTGGTCTGCCTCTATTGAAAGTTGCCCATTAGTTGTTTTTGCATTAGGGTACAGCCAAATTATCAGGAATAGTATCAACTAAACCAGCAGAAGAGGACAAAGTGTCTCTATTTGTTATTGTTTGAATTGATATAAAAATAATAAACATGTACCAAGTTCATCAAATTATTTTATTTGAACATTGTATTAAATGTAAAAAAATGCACTGATAAAAACAAGGTGTACATTAAATTATATTTTTCTAACTCAATTACAATGTTATATGAACACAAAATTGCCCTTAAAAATAACTTGACTAACACAAGCATAAATCTTTTCAAACAGAAATGTATTTGTAATAATTGTGATTGCAAAATACTAGTTTATAACCATCCCCTACTCTGTTAGTAAGTGTTGATGACATTTATTAAATCACACTTCACACTAATGTTATAAATGGGAAAGTTTTAATGTGTGTATGTTTTGTTTGTTACCTCTTCACGCCAAAATGGCAGGACGGATTTGGATGAAACTTGGAATGGAGATAGCTTTTTTCCCGGAGTAAAACAATGGCTACTTTTTATATCATCATCGTTTTCCATCATTTTCCACCGCGTGACGCAGCTAGTATTATATATATTATACTATTACAAACATAGTAAAATGTTATTTCTAATCTATGTAATTATTGCAGGTGTTTTAAGTTAAAACAGTGTGTTTATTTTAAACACACTTATATTACAAGTATGAAATTACTTGACATAGTTTAGATTACAGAAATCACTACCATAAGTATCTATAACAATAATAATAACGAACTATCGAAACTAAGTGTGATATCGAAATACAATATTATACAAAGTACTTATAAATAGTGCACTTAAATTAAAATGGTTTTACCAAAGTAAAAAAAACTGGACGGATTAATTTTTATCACTTGTTAAGACACGATTATAAAAAAAGCTAGTGTCAGAGTTAATGTGCCGCCGGAAGTCCTCTGACATAGCTTGACGGTTGTTGTTAACGACACATTATTTTGTCATAGTGTGTTGAACACTAAAGGCTATGAAAATATTATATATCAAACTGTGCACAACAGCAATAAGTCAGATTTTACTATAATGTCACAGATTATTTTCTGAAATATTCTATAAACTGCTAAGTACTTAGTTTAAATGTCTCAGATCTTTATATATCAGTCTATTTTGTGAATAAGGCACATGGTTATTTTATTAGTGATATAAGTGCTGCAACTACGACCGTTATAAAGCTAATTCTTAGCACCGTAGCGTGATTTGTACTCCAAAAGGAGAATGTAAGTACTTTGACGTGGTTAGTCCGGGCCGCCCAAGGATCACTTCCGTCGTCGAAGTTCATGGGACACTGGTCTCTTTCTCTCTCGTACTCTTCCATCTCGACGGCGACCGCGGCGCCCTCTGTGTAGTTCCACGACGTCACATCCTGATTCAAGTCGCAGTATGGCCCGAGGGCTTGGGACATGAGGATCCTGGTCAGGAGAATAATGTACTTTGTATTATATTAGACAAACAAGAAACATACAAATGGTACGCACGGAACACGAAGCCGGCAGTCCGTTGTCTTACAAAAGCGAAAATAAGAGAAAGAATATTTCCCTCTCTTTTGCACTCGTTGCTCTTCTTTAACCGTGTCTGCACGACTGCTGTTAACGGTATAAGGTAGGTATCAAATCAAGTGATACGAAAGATTGCATAGTTATGGGAATTAATAGTGAGATTTTTATACATGGCAACAAAAATTCTTCATAAGTATGAAATCCGGGTGAAACGAGGTACCTAACTCAACTCAACTCTAAGCTCACAGCAGACACCAACCAACAAACACTTAACTTCTAGAATCTATCCTAAAATGCAGTATCTATTGACAATAAAACCTAATAACAAACACACATGTTATATTATAGAATGGTTATGGTAGCTTTAACCATCTCATCTCTGTCCCTAATCTTTTTTATCCACGTTTACGTGGAACGGTAGTACAAAACCGAAAGGAGGTCATTGTACTCATCATTGTGAACAACTTTTACTATAGAGAAAACCATGAAATTCTAAAAATTAAAAATTTGGATAATATAAGGAATTTCCCAATTGAGTTCACATGTGTGGACCGTGGGCAAATACTTTTTCACACTAGTTACCTAGAACAAAAAATATTCTTTGACTGAAACTAGTTACGAAATTCACGGCCTTACCTAAAATAATCTTGATTCTCTTAGTCACTGCTTAAACTTCTCTGTCCTTTTCTAGCACGTGCAACTTCACGTCAGAGAGAAGATGGCAGACCATCTTAAGCAGTGACTAACGGTTGAAAAGTTTTTTTAAGTAAGGCCGAAAAAGTCAGTATTGTGTAAAGAAAAATACGTATTTCGTAGAAACCAGTATCGTATTACGAAGAATTTTTCTTCTGCCGTATTTGGGCTCAGCAGGCTAATCATGTAACTGTTCGGGACCGCGATTTGTCATAATTGTCACTTGTCACTGTCACAGCTTCGCGATATCACGGAGGGATTTCTCTCGCTATCGCTATAGAACGAATGCATTGATTTCCTAATTATCTTAAGCAAATCCGTCGGTCGTTTGGCGTTTCGTCCTGCCCTGCAGGATCAAATGAGTTTTGGCAGTGACAGTGACAAGTGTCAATTTTTGACAACTCGTATCCGAATCGCGATCCCGAAAAATTACATGATAGCCCCGCAGCGGGGCTTGGTCTCTGGTTTCGTGCGCCGCCGAAGGCTTAATTTCAGAGTAAGCCCCAAATTAAATATTTACAACGATGAATACAAAGACCTCCTTTCGGCTTAGTACTGCCTTTCCATGTAACCTCGTAGTGCAAAAAGTCACGCCTGTTTATTAGACACACTGACAACTTTATTATATTTAGTATATTAGCTAATGTTTATAAGACGTTACCTGTTAAGATCAGCCCTTTGATACACCCAGCATCTGTATTTCGAGAACGGATCAAGTTCGTCGTAAGTTATCAAATACGACTTGAGATTCTCCTTCCAGTATCCGATGCATTTCATCTTGTAGTCGGGGTCGCTGTAGATATCCACGGGCCGACCCAAGTAATCCACTGACAGACAGTAGTTCTCCTTTATCTGTATGACTTTTTGATCCTTGTCGCAGACGGAAAAGTCGCTAATATTCAGTTTGCAATACAAGTTCGGTCTAGGGCTGAGTGTGACTCCGCCCAGAATTCTCGTTTCAAATTGGACATCTCCCCGTTGGGTGAATTTGAATTTGCCTGCGACAGGGCATCGTATCGGCGCTGGTTCCTTCTTGAGGAATATGTCGTATCGCCATTGTTGCTTGTTCGGAAACTGCACCCATGAGCACACCGTGTGGAAGTTGCTCTGAATCATCGCTAACCCTTTTCGATACCTGAAATTGAACAAAAGACAATAGGCATGATGACTACCATTTTTTTATTACCTCATAAAAAAGTTGGTCATCAATAGAGCCATCAACGAAAACAAAATTTAAAATAATTCAAAAATAAATAAGTTCTAAGTATTTTAATTTCAAGCTGGACAGAGAGCGCGCTATACTGAGCTATGACGTCAAGCCTCAAGCGCGGCATACAAATGCCATACTAACACGTGCTTTGCGAGAAAGGGATAGAGCATCCCCTCTCTATCCCCACCTAAAACTTTAAACGCTCATATCTCGGAGATTTATCAGCCAGTACAATCTATTTTTTCAGTATGTTTAATGTATTTAGTTATATTCATCATTAAGCCTGTTATTTGTCATTAATTAAACATTAGGCCACACGCCTATTAAATAATAAAAAAACGACCTAAGTAATTATTATTCGGCAAAGAAGGTAAAACTAATTTGAGCAATAAAAGTCATGCTACTGCAATTTTTTATGCTTGCTATCTGTACTGATAACTTTGTGAAGCGGCAGCGGCCGGCATTCCATGTATAAACCAAGGCCGTAGCCAGGAATTCATTTCGGGGGGCGGGAGGGGGGGACCGAGCTCTGGACCAGAGACAATAAATAACAACTTTAAGACAACGACGATCTATACGTAAGTAGGTATGTATAAAACGGTGGTTGGCGAAGGCATTTCGGGGGGGTTTGGACCCCCAAACCCTGCCTATGGCCTTAAACAGCTTAAAACATTTTGACCGCCACGGCAAAATTGCATCGCCGTGCCATGTGCCCCAATGTCTCAAATAACAACTTATTATAAAACAGAGATTTCAAAAACAGATATCGATAACTAAGCATATTTTTATGTTTTATAGACTTAATTTTTTTGACAACTATAGTGGAATTAATTGACGTACTCCGCAAACTCCACAATTAGCCAATGGAGACCTATAATACCCAGCAATAAGTATAAATAACACTGTGGATGATGCATTTAAATGTGTAAATAAAGTTTACCTGATGATATTATGATGTTGAGGCACAAAATCAAAGCAAACATAATCCTTCTGGCATCCATCTACTGTGAGTCGGGCCATCATTACTCGGCTATCCCTTTGCTCCCTGAAAAAGAGTTATTTGCAGCAAGTTAATTTCCATTGGATTATTCAATACAGTCTAGAATTACTAAGAAATTACCAAGGTCACTTTAGACAGCTTAAGGACGCTCGTCACATAAGTATAGAGAAAAACGCGCGTAACCTTGGTCGCTAATCCTTTGGCCTTGGTAAATCACGCATGAATAAATCAAACGCCAGTACGGCCAGGCCGCAACTGTTTACTGGCGCAGTCGTCGGCCTTATGCAAAGTTAAAGGAGATTTGGTTGAATAGAATATTATTTATTTATTTAATGACAGGCAAGCAATGGACTTGGGTATGTCCTACAACTTCATCCGGAACCACCGGAGGACGGTCGGCAGCATCCTCTTGGTTAACGGTGGTGAGCATTCTGCGATACTCAAACCGCCTGCCAAGCATGGGGATTATGGCAAACCCCCAAATGGTTATTAAAAGGGAGGCCTTCGTCCAACAGTAGACGTTATCTGGCTGTTAATAAGGCGAGCAATATAATGATGATGTGCTTATATCTTACAGCGTTGAAATTTAGTTTTTATCTGTTAAGTCTATCTCCTCCTTTGTTATCCATTTATCCAAATTGTTTTTTAATGCATTTATGGATTTCGATTTAGATCACATCCTCAGGTGATGTTCCTATTGTAAAATACTTTATTGGGATGTTGTGTGCAGTGTTAGTCTGTGATGGAACAGGCTGCATAAGAATTGTCCTTTTCAATAGACATATAGACACAGATCTCTACTGCATGTCGAACATGCTTATAATTACCTGCACACGTAAATAGTTCTCCTATATCTTCCTTCATCAGGATAATACGTTTCAATGATGTGTGTTTCATTTATAAAGACGTCGGCGTCAATGTTGGCCGTATTGATCCATTCACCTGAGAAATTCTGTGGTAGCCTACATCCTGGCTCTACTACTTCAGCCTGAAAATATAAGTAACTGCATATTAAACTTAGTAATTTCCTTACTAAGTAAACATATTATTTTAATCATTTTCATTTTTGAAATGTAAACTAATGTAAGTCTGTTTAATTTGTGGAAAGTGAATTATGTAAAGAATTATAATTATTTTCATTAACCTGGAGAAGCAGAACACCTTCACCAGCTGTTCATAATCATTAAGCAATTTTAGTAAATGTTTTAGTTATATTACAAAACTTACTTTAACAGGAGTGACCCTGTATCTTTCAGGAGATTTTTCAACGGTCTTTAAAGTATTGCACTCTGGTGTGATGGAGGCTCCGATGTAGAGGTCATCGTCTCTGTTTTTCAGGAAGCAACGGTACCTTTCATCTTTACGAGACTCTTTGGTGTTGGCCACAGCAAAGAAGTGGTTTTTGTCCACAAACCAATGACCTGAAAAAGTTTATTGAGAAAGCTTTATTAAAATTTGTTTTACAGTTTTTGTTATTATAAACAGTGTCCGAGACTCCGAGTATAGCAGTGTGATTTTAAGTTTCAAGACATCCTCAATCATTATTTAATCAATTCTGATTCTTTTTTTTTTCATTTTTTACGTTTTGTACACTCATGTTGAGAATTGAAGGTCATTGAATAGAAAACAGTCATGTTACTTACCCAAACAGCTGTATTCAACCACACCATCAAAGCTATTGGACATTCCTGGACATTTCCTATAAGTGATGTTGAACTTCTGATTGGTGATCAAGAACTGAGTACCGGCAGTCTGACATGACTTAATCTGATTGCCGGGATGGTTGCATTCACCAGTGAAACGGAACCTGTTCTGGTATGCAAAATGCCATACACCTTCCAGTGATGAACGGCAATTAACCTAGAGTTGAAAGAATCCATGAGTCTCACAAAAAACACCAAAAAAACTGGTGAGAGTTGAAAAAATAAATTTGGTGTATAAGACACACACTCAGATCACTACCTGTACTTAAAAATAATGTTTTGTTGTTTATAATCACTACTTGTACTTGATAATAATGTTTTGTTGTTTATAATCACTATTTCTACTTGATATTAGAATGTTTTTGTTTATTAACACTACTTATACTTGATAAGAATGTTTTGTTGTTTATAATCACTACTTGTACTTGATAAGGATGTTTTGTTGTTTATAATCACTACTTGTACTTGGTAAGAATGTTTTGTTGTTTATAATCACTACTTGTACTTGATAAGGATGTCTTGTTGTTTATAATCACTACTTGTACTTGGTAAGAATGTTTTGTTGTTTATAATCACTACTTGTACTTGATAAGAATGTTTTGTTGTTTATAATCACTACTTCTACTTGATAAGGATGTTTTGTTGTTTATAATCACTACTTGTACTTGGTAATAATGTTTTGTTGTTTATAATCACTACTTCTACTTGATATTAGAATGTTTTTGTTTATTAACACTATTTGTACTTGATAAGAATGTTTTGTTGTTAATAATCACTACTTGTACTTGATAAGGATGTTTTGTTGTTTATAATCACTACTTGTACTTGGTAAGAATGTTTTGTTGTTTATAATCACTACTTGTACTTGATAAGGATGTTTTGTTGTTTATAATCACTACTTGTACTTGGTAAGAATGTTTTGTTGTTTATAATCACTACTTGTACTTGATAAGGATGTTTTGTTGTTTATAATCACTACTTGTACTTGGTAAGAATGTTTTGTTGTTTATAATCACTACTTGTACTTGATAAGGATGTTTTGTTGTTTATAATCACTACTTGTACTTGATAAGAATGTTTTGTTGTTTATAATCACTACTTGTACTTAATAAGAATGTTTTGTTGTTTATAATCACTACTTCTACTTGATAAGAATGTTTTGTTGTTTATAATCACTACTTCTACTTGATAAGAATGTTTTGTTGTTTATAATCACTACTTGTACTTGATAAGGATGTTTTGTTGTTTATAATCACTACTTGTACTTGGTAAGAATGTTTTGTTGTTTATAATCACTACTTCTACTTGATAAGAATGTTTTGTTGTTTATAATCACTACTTCTACTTGATAAGAATGTTTTGTTGTTTATAATCACTACTTGTACTTGATAAGGATGTTTTGTTGTTTATAATCACTACTTGTACTTGGTAAGAATGTTTTGTTGTTTATAATCACTACTTCTACTTGATATTAGAATGTTTTTGTTTATAAACACTAATTGTACTTGATAAGAAAGTTTTTGTTGTTTACTATAGTCATGAATAACAATCAAAGTAAACCATTTATCATTATTATGTTTCAAATCAAGCTCCCGATATTTCGGTGCAGTAACATGCTCATGGGCAGATTATGCCCATAAATCATTATACTGTAAACAATTATATATTTAAAAAAACTGTAATGAGGTATAGGAAAGAATTGTTTGTTCGAAAATTATTTCTTATAATAATCCTTATTTGAATCTAGTAAGAATATATTGTGTCAAAATTAATATCAGGATACAGATACTTCCCAACATATAGTTCTCACTGATTTTTGGTTCTCACTGTATTTACAAGATAAAATAAACACTTACGGGCACATAATTTTCTGAAAACAAGGTAATAAGATTCTGGTCTGGATTTAGTCCTTTGCAGACTCTCTCGACTGTTGGCTCTTCATTCGGTCCAAGATCCACACACGGAGTTTCAGTCTTTTCCAATACATTCACTGTACGTATTATGAGTTTCACACAATAATAGCAATTTGAGTATTGGAATACCATTGTGTAGTTCACTCGGAAATCTGCTTTTATGTTAACGCAGACACCCCTAGAAAGAATGCAACACAATCTAGTTTAAGTACCTACTTAGTTGACGTATAAAATGGTTTATAAGTAAGGGTGTCTTAAATTCAGAACCAAGTGTATTCAAGCAATAGGCAACAAGTCAAGTAGATGTTGTGGGTTAGGATGAATCATACAAAATGTTTTACTTACTTTCCAGTCATATCACTGGCGTTGATATCTGTGATAGTTTGCTTGCCATTTTCGAAAGAGAACCATGTGTTCCTCAACACTACTGGGATAGTACATTCAGAGTAAACAGAAGTGACTGAAATAAAATACGTTACTTTAGTACTGGGCGTTGACCGCTAGACTTGAATGAAAACTCGGTTATGTGACGCCAGACTTACTTGCAAATAATAAAATAGGTAACAATATAATTATTAGCGCGTGTCGATTCATATTTAGTTACAAGTAAATAAATCTCTGTAAAAACATTTAAATACATACGAAAAATAAAATATTTCCTACAATTTTTGTACCAGTATGTTTGACATTTGAAAATGATTGAATGTATTGAACGAAGCGATAAACATCGCTCCACAGACTAATACAAAATTATTGCCATGTGAAAAAAAGGCTACACGCATGCTAACAATCAGTTTCGAAAATTAACAATCAAAGCAAACGTTTTTACAATCTGTGCCCGTAAAAGAAAATATTTCGAGCGGGATGTAATTTTCTTTATCATGTCACTGTCAGTGTTGTCCGAATTGTGCAAAACGAGCCTGTGACTTAGGCAGCGTTAACGAGAAGCAACTCGAATTACCTAAAAACATATTCGAAATATTATGGTTTTCGTTAGCACTTTTCGTGGTCGACGCCAACACGACAGACAGACGGTTTCAGCAGGCTAATCATGTAACTGTTCGGGATCGCGATTCGGATAGCGATTTGTCATAAATGTCACTTGTCACTGTCACAGCTTCACAGTATTACGGAGGGATTTCTCGCGCTATCGTTATCGAACGAATGCATTGATTTCCTTAATTAAGTTAAGCAAATCCGTTGGTCTTTTGGCGTTTCATCCTGCCCTGCAGGGTCAAATGAGTTTTGGCAGTGACAGTGACAAGTGTCTATTTTTGACAACTCGTATCCGAATCGCGATCCCGAAAAGTTACATGATAGCCCCGATCAATCAAACTGGCCCACTATTTGCTTTTGCAGTGTGTTTTGTTTTCTTCATATTGTGTGATTTAGATGCAAGAAAAGGGTACTTTTCTCTGTGAATTGATTTAAATGTAAGCAATTTCAATAAAGAATCTGTAACTAAACACTTCACTATAGTAAACATTTAAACAGTAATTTATAAAAATACTTCACTATATACCTAATTGTAGCTCACAGAAATGGGACGCCGCAAGTCGAAAAGAAAGCCTCCAGTAAAACGAAAAGCCATTGAACCCTTGGATCAGCAGTTTAACTGCCCTTTCTGCAATCACGAAAAGTCTTGTGAAGTAAAAATGTAAGTATGCTTGGGCCCTACAGCTTATACAACAAGATTATGCCATCCACGCCATTGCAAAAATCCATTTTTAATTACTTTGTAAATTTCAGGGATCGAGCACGAAATACGGCCAGGATACAATGTCGTGTATGCTTAGAAGACTTCCAAACAACTACCAATGTTCTATCTGAGCCAATAGATGTTTACAATGACTGGGTGGATGCCTGTGAAAGCGCCAACTAAGAAAATGATATTGTATAATTATATGGTTTATAATATTTAAGTTTTAAGCTAATGTAATCTCCATACATACTCTTGTTTTTTTTTTTGAAGAACCTTTTCAAAAGATAATGTTTCTTGATTAGTCAAGACTAGTTCAACTTGTGGATTTATGTACTTATTTTTTTGGTTTGCATATATAACCTGATTTGTAAACCAATGCAGCTGTCACATATGCTGCCAATATATGTTCAAAATCAGGAAGGTTCAGGTCAGGAACATTTTGCTGTTCAAAAACATCACCGCACTAACCTCAATGCCCCACCACAGGCACTGGCACCTTGATGATACAGTCGGCAGATAGATGGTTAAGAAATTTTCATCATCATAAATGCATAGTTTACTGATTTTATTGTTTGCAATAAAGTTTTTTTTATATTGTAAATACCATGATACCTACTCACGGATTTACAAGAGAGAAATCCATTGAGAAACAAATGTGTTTTAGTAAAATAGTAAGTTTAGTTAAACAAAATTATAGCTTTTCACCACTATGAACACCTATCGAAGTTTGAATTTGATTATCATCAATATATGCAGAAAATTTTACTGCTCCTTTGGTCTCATTAAAGTCTGGTAACATAAAACTATATTTGAGTGTTTACACAATTATTTAAATAATAAACATGATTACATAGACATCAATAATGAAGCAAATCCTGACAATTGGACAGGCGATACCATTTCTCGCTATCAGAGTGATAGTTGCAGGCCTCACACACTGGTTCTAATTGCTGCCATTAATATTTCAGTATAATAATATTCTCTAACTGCATAACACCTACTTTGAAAGAAACATCTCTTTAACTCAATGAAATGAGTTGTTTTACATAGTTATAAGTTAAACTTATTAATGTTCAGTTCAAAGTATTGAATATGAGTATGTACCCGTACTTAAATAGCACATTAAAAGTGATACTTAAAATCACTGCTGGACATAGGCGTTTTCTAATGTATGCCACTGAGCTTTGTCGGCAGCTCTTACACATTTTACAAAGTGTCATACTCGTTACTAAATATTTGTTATAACCAAAATTAGATTTTCTATACTTTTCCGCCAGGGGAATGTGTATAAGTATTATACGCTGCCATTCTCTTTGGGGGAATGTACACTATTACATCAGTTTTTGCACCGCTTTACACAGGTCGTCTCTCCACCTGCTGCAGTACTTCAGACCACACGGTGTCCTACAGTACTTCAGACCACAGGATGTCCTACAGTACTTCAGACCACAGGCAGTCCTACAGTACTTAAGACCACAGGGTGTCCTACAGTACTTCAGACCACAGGTGTCCCACAGTACTTCAGACCACAGGATGTCCTACAATGAGTAATACTCATTTTAGTATCAATACTTTGATGGTATCAGACCATCCCTACATCTTCGTTATTTATTATACATATAGATGTATAATAATCCTTCTTATCATGTGTATGTCACTGAACTCCTAAATGGCTGAGCCGATTTTAATGTTTTTTTTGTGCATTCTTGTGGTCCCTGGATGGTTTAGATTCACATTTGGACCCGGTAGTGGCGCTGCAATCGGGTTCCAGCATTTTTTTATTTTCATGGCAGGAGCTCTGCTAGGTCTACTAGTTCAGTCATAAATTCTTATTTCTAGATAATTATTTAACTAATAAGAACAGAAGATGGAATACATTTTTCTATGCTACAAAGGAATAAAACTAGCATTATAATCATTGCATTGTTTCATCAATCACTTTATTATTATAACCAACAGTTACAGTTGTACATAACCACTATGTACTACACAGCTCACATAACAGAATACACAGATATAATAATATTGCTATAACATAATGTATAAATAAGTTACAGAGGTCAACGGTAAAACAAAACTGATTATTTCAACAGAGAAAAAACACAATGATACTCAGATATTTTATTTACATGTAAATGATGCCGATTTTGATTCGTACAACTAGTTATTTTCATATTTACTTATTTATTTTTAGTAGAACTATAAAAACCAATTAAATGTTGATAACATTTTCATGTTTTGACTTAGTAGATTTATGTTGATATGTTTACTTGAAACAAATAATTTAACTTATTAGTAACTCAACAACTAAGTATCATGTGTTTTGCCCATAAAAAGCAAATTAACATTTTAATAACAATATGTTTTTAATCTGATCAGTTGTGAAAATTGTGGGGCACGTGCCCCTGTGCCCCACTCCTGGATCCGCCCTTGGGTAGTAGCAAACAGTAATAAACTTACCAACACTTATTTTTGTTATACAATTTTGTTGGAATATATCTGATTTATATCTAGTTTACTATATGATTTACATAAATAATGAATATGTAGTAATGCTTATGGCCCTGTGACAAAGAGAGAATATTGAAATGGAATGTACTTAAAACTACATCAAATACAGCAACTGGTAAATATATTAACTACACATTAGAAAATAAAGCAAGCAACAATATCACGCCATCGCACTTCTCTCATTCATTTTGATATAACTTTTACATAATTTTAATCAGTTAAGCTGCAATCAGTATAATTATTTATCCGGATATTCGGCAAATCCTTTATAATTTAATTACGTTACATCGTGCGCGAATAATTGACGGATTCCAACTACTGTGCACGTAAGTACATAACCTAAGTTAAATTGTACTACCGCGCCGCTTTTAACCATAGCTTTGCATTCTACTAATAACAATATTCTTTTAAGAATATAATACTATAGATGTCTTTGATTATTTTATTATAATTATAACATTGACAACATCACCTTAAAAACTAGCATTAATCATCGTCGTTGATCAAAATATGTCTAATTATTAACAAAATAGGACAGCATCAAGCTGCATCACATTTTTTTATAACGAATGGTAATAAATAAAAAATCATCTATGTAAAAATATATAATACAAGAGAACAATTGAGCTATTGCCTAGACTTACAACCCAGGAATATCTGTAACCATGTCATCGTTCGAAGGAATAAATACTAATTAGCAACTAAGATGAACGTAGTGTACAGATATTTACAAAAGCCCTAACACGTAGTCGCAAAGGACATGACATGGTTACCGAGCCGCATACCACCGAGTCCCCTCTGTGCACAAGCTGTGAAGAAGGTGGAAGGTGTCAGGACAGCTCACTACTCCATAACACTCGCCAACTGAGTTTAAACCGACCCTCAAAGACGACCCGGAGCTCATAAATGTTAATTTTGTCTTTTTGCTTTTTTTTCTGTAATCGGCTGTCCCGAGCAGAAGTTAGGGTGTGTTGGTCATAAATGTCATGTCATTATGTTCAAACAGCCATACTAGTCAACTTTTTCGGATGTTTCTAGGCCGGTTTTAATAAAGCTTGATAAATTATACGAATGCTTTTAGCGATTTACTATTTGATAAAAAGAAGAAAAAATTGAACATTTTGAATTGGTATTGCTAAATTCAAAATGTATTAAATTTTGCAATTACGTGTTACCTACCATTGACGTTTAACTGTATTACTAAGTCGAAAGTAGGTTATTGTATACAAATTTTACTACGGAGTCAACCTTGAAGTCGCGAAAAAAAAAAACTGCTTTTCCATAAAATATGTCAATAACATCGACAAATTAATGAAACAGCAGATTTTATTCCCGAATTCAGGGTTGGCCCTATAGTCAAAATCGCTCACAATGAAGATTACAAATACATCTTCTCGGCTTAGTAATACCATTCCACGCAACCCTGCATAGTAACATTCATCAAAATGGACTAGTCATTTCTTAAACTTTTACTAGCATAAAGTAAGCTATGTGATCTCCGGGCCGCCTCAACTACGGCGGAATATAGACGTGACGGTAAAACATTTTTTTAAATACATCTTTGCGATACACATTCAAATCCATATAACATTTATAATGCACACAGAAGCTTAATATTGAGATATTCTTTATAACACCGATAACATAGTAATAGAGTAAAGATTTTCAGAACTTCCCCATGTCTATGAATGAGTCGTATTGATCGAAGCCGTCGACAGCGCTGTCGTCTCTCGTTAGACCGGCGTCACAAGTCGCCGTGTCGTCAGAACTCTCGCTGTTGCTGTCGATATATTCATAAAGCAGCTTGGGTCGATTAAAAGCGCTCGTTTCCGGCATATCGTAGCTTACAGCGGTCGGAGCTTCTACGTTAATGACGTCATACGATTGAGAGAGCAGTGCGTCATCGTACGCAGCCCTAACTTCCAAGTGAGAGCTCGCATCTTCTGTAAAGCGACCGGAGTCGCCAAACTCGGAGACGTTCGGCGACAGCGTCACGTTGCAGTGCGATGCCGTCAAGCTGTCTGTCTGCACGTGAATAGTGTCTTCGACTTCTGGTAAAGGCGTCGATTCGCGTACGTCCTTCAGAGAGTTATCCTCCGACAGGTCGCCGTCAGCGTTGAGCGTCACCGAGTCGTAGACCTCCTTTTCGATCAAATGTTCGAGATCGTCGACGCATTTGGTGGAGTCATCGCTGCTATCCGACAGAATCAGTTCCAAGCTCCGGTCGAGGATGCCGGTGTCCGTGCAAGTGGACATTTCGTCTTCGAATATGATTTCCACGCTCCGGATTCTCATTAGCGGCATCTTGGCCGGGGAGATTTCGTTGCGTTTCGCCGTCATGCCTCTTTTGTGGCTGAGGTCGACGAGTGATTCTGTGCATTCGCTGATCTCGTCGTAGTCTATCTCATAGCTTCTAAGGTCGGAGTTGCAGGGCGAGCTCTCGGTCGGCTTGGGGCTGTGGCTTCGCTGAGGTGCGGTGTCGTGGGAGGGTGACTGTGTGGTATGCGCGTGTATTCCCTAAGGTTGCAGTGAATCTTATTGTATAGTGGTGCCGAGATCCAGGGCTCCTTCCTCTTGCATTTTCGTGAGGAATTTGAACACTCGAGACTCTTCGTCGGTTTGTTTCACCATGTCGATGAGTGCTAGCAGTTTTTTGATGCCGATGAAGATTCTGTGAATGATGAGATACATTATTTCACTTCTATGTAAAACTAGCAAAGGCCACGGGGCCCAAAAGTACATATGTGTAAAAAGTATGTGTGTGAGTGTGTGTGTGTGTGTGTGTACGTACTTGGCGCCGCGCATGTCGTTGCTGATCTTCTGCAGGTCGTGCTTGGAGAAGGCGTCGCTCTCCTCGAGCACGCGCATCACGTGCTCCGCGCGCGACAGGTTCGGCACGTGCAGCACGCCCGTGAACGCGGACAGCACCTCCATGTCCTCCAGCACTTGCCTGTCAAGTAGAATAAATACGAGAAGTTAAGTACAACATCAGCCAGCCAGAAGACGTCCTACTACTAGCTACGACGTGCTACTGGTCGAAAGCCTTTCCCTTATAATATTTACCCTTATTAAATAAGGGTGATGGGAGGGTGTGCTATATTGCCCAGGCTTGGCAAATAAATAATATACTAGGTCTAGCGCCATCTGCCCTTGCCTAAATTCCGGTGACGCTGTAGAGGCCATCTGAGGCCAACAGCAGACGCCACTGAAGAGAGAAGTGAATAGAAAGGAAATGTGACGGACCGCGCTAGCCGGCGTTAACTGCGCTTAATGACAATTCTACCAATATACAAATACATGTTTTAAAACTGAGAATACTCAAAAAGACAATTTAAATAGACGCGTAAGAAACCAAACCACATTGCATCGTAATTAGATCAATTTTAATCTGTTGCAAACTGGCATTTCGAGCGTTTTACTTCAAATGCGCGACCAATTATTGGCATTTTTTTCGTCGTAGTGACTATGTACAATTATGTGTGAAACTGGCGACAGCGGTTTTCCATACAATTGCTTTACAAAATTGTTTTGATAGCCGTTCTACCTAAGAAGTAGGGCATTCGCTTTTCTGTGGCTAAAGCCATTAAAAAAACGGTTTGGGGTCGTGATTTATAATTTTATAATGAGTATGTAAGTACATTCTTCGATAAACGAATTTTTACAATTTGGAACGGTTTAATAAAGAATAGCTGATAAGGAAAATTTTTACCTAATGTTTTTTAATGATATTTTTAAAGCGCGGCGATGGAACCGTTACAATTCGATAAAACATAACAATGTAATGACTAAATGTTCTAGCACATACCCTGTTACCGTTTTCGTTTCCGAGATATTGGCAAATGAAAATGCAGTTATTCACAAAATACACATATTTTTCTCGTGGCGGGAAATGAGACTATTACAAATCGATGGAGCATAATGCATTACTAAATGTTCTAGTTACCCTGTTACCGTTTCCGTTTCCGAAATTTTAGAGAATAAAAATGTATGTACTATATGTAGTACATTTATGTGTATTAAGACACATATTTATTACATATAATGTATTATATGTAGTAAATGTATGTGTATTAAGACACATATTTATTACATACTTATAATGTATTATATGTAGTAAATTTATGTTTATTAAGACACATATTTATTACATATAATACACATACACATATTTATTCAAAATTATGTAGGCTGTCTTCACCATAATTATTGTGACATTTGGCTATTATACTATTACTTTTAAATAGTAGGTTGTTTACCAAAGGAGGACACAACTATTTTTAAGGCGAGTGTTACTTTGAATCCAGAGCGTAAAGAAGGATTCTTGAGAAGAATCCCGAGCGTAGCGAGGGACTCTAAAGTAGCATCCTAAGCGCAGCGAGTAATTCAAAGTACTCGAGCTTAAAAATAGTGTTGATCCCGAGGTGGACACTCTACTTTTCATCAACCTCTATGAGAAAATAAGTAAGAGCAACTTATGAATAAGAATAGTACCTACGTTTATTTCATTCTCACTACTCACTTTTTATTGAGGAAGATACACTGAATTAAAATAAAATAAAGTAAAATCCGAATTTCGAACGAAGGCGGAATGCAATTTCGCGCGTTTTTGTCTTTTTCACAAACTTATATTGGAACGTTTACTAACAATATCCACATTCCAAATTCAAATCACTTTTCCTAGGAAAATAACAAAAGGGAGGAAAATAACTTTTCCTCCCTCCGGGAGGTTATTTGAGCGATTTGGCTCCTAACCCTAGAGACCCTTTGGCTCTTTTCCACCCGGATTTCTGATGATTTCTGCCTCTCTTCTCATTCTGAGGAACAAAGTAGGTCTTAAAAAAATACCTTCGGCTGCTGGTGCACAGGATGAGCAGCTTCCTGCCCTTGGGAGGTTGTTTCTTGAGTAACACGAGCAGCGCCTGCAGCGTGAGGTTGGAGTAGCGCGGGCCGATGGGCCCGTAGTCCAGCAGGCGCTCGATGTTGTCCACCAGGATGCAGGACAGGCTCGAGCGGTACGCGTCGTCGAAATACTGGGGACGTCACCGGTTATATCGTATTAGCTTTATCTACCCCGGCCACGCCTTGCGACGGGACATAATATATTGTATTTGGTATTACAATAAAATAAAAAAACATTTTCTGATACATGTCACAATTCAGAAAATTATATAAACAACGGATCGAAAATCCTTGTCAAATTAGCCCCAGAGGCTCTGCGGCACCCGGTCCAAACGTACCCAACACGCTTGCCGCATTACCGCGCTATACAAAAAATATAAGCGCTGTATAAAATATAGTCTATAAAACTCGAGGACTGTAGCTTTCATTAGAAAAAGATAGAATAAATAATAGATAATTATACTTAAGTATAATAAACCCAATCGGAAAGGCCAGTCGAAAACTAACTAAAAAATAAATAAAAAAACTACGCTATATCATACATTATCTACTCCGTCATACATTTCATTAAATTTTAATTTATGCAGATGACAGAGATGATGAGAGTAGTTTTCAAATTCAGCTTAGAATACTGGGGCAGCTAGATGTGTTCATCATCTTTGACAAAACCGTGACTCAAAAAGAGGTAAGCGGTGGCTAAAAACATAAAAAATACATGCTTAAACATAAGAACACTTGTACAAGATAGAACGAACCTTCCTGATCTGCAAACACTTGGCCGTCTCGGTGAAGCCGACCATGTCTTCAGGCGAGCAAACCTTCACGAACGGGAAGTCTGACATCTTGGCGAGCTGCGCCGCCAGCGCGGTCTTACCGCTGTTGGGCGGACCTTCCAGAAGCACTGACACAAGACCTACGAATAAAGGTGATATTATTAAAAGTATTTTATCAGTTATCTGATTCCCATAGTACAAGCTTTAATTCGTTTGGGATTTTGTAGCGTTGAGTGAAATGGCAGGCGAAACGGAGTTGTCACGCTATTAAAAAAAGGTTTTAATGTAAGATGCGATTGAATTATCACTAAAGATATTAAAAGAATTTAGAAGTTTCTAGGACAAAAAATACAGAAACATGCAATAATGATCAAACAGAGCAAGCCAGTTGTTTCCTTTAATGCCTTCCTTATTCCGTTTGGGTATAGGCTATATAGAGGTCTCTCTCTGACTCAATCTGCCTCGGTCCTGTGTTTATAATTCAAAGCCCAATCAAATCGGATTCGATTCGAAAACTTCTCTCACCATCTCCGACCACTACATTCAAAATGATGGAGATAGATTGTTTTCGAATCGCGCTGTTCGACCTGCGATGGTAAGATATCGGTTGATGAATTGGCATTTGCCAGGCAGGTACCATGTTTGACTTAAATTGAAGTACTTTTTTGTCGACTGTAAATTTAAAATCTGTGTATCGGTAAAATACCATGTTTGTCATTCTGGGTCGCACTAGTTTTGATCTGGGACTGTAATATCGATATTTCTATGATATCGATATCGCAATATCGATATAAATACTAAATACCTATAATTGGGTATCTGTTTATCAGTATTGATACTGATACTTTATTTCAATACATTAATGATACCGATATTTTATTTCAATACATTGATTTAAATTTGTTTTTAATAATTTCAAATCAAAATGTCTATAAACGTGGTTGAGTCTTTTGCCACTCCACACCGCAGCGCCGAGAAGTCTGGCAATGTCGCCGCCACGCCGTATCGGTATAGAGTATCGATAAAATTATCGACACCTATTGTACCAATATTTGAAAAAAGTGGTATATATATCGATATGTTTTAGAAGTATCGGTACAGTTATCGATATTTTCTTTAAAGTATCGATATGTTTCATTTATCGATATCGGTCCCTGGTTTTGATCGGCGAAAGATTAACAGTTTTTTAAATTTTTGATTGATTACTGGTTATCGGGTGTGTTGTAAGTCTTGTACTTACCACTAGCCTCGGTAGCCCGCGCCTGCTGTATGTATAGCTGCCCGTCCTCCAGCAGGGACGACACGGGGGTGCCCCAGTTGATCACGCCGCGCGCTAAGAAATGCTCCAACGCCTCGGCCGCTGTACCAAACGCCTACACGCAAAACACAATATATAATATTTAACGAAAGTTTAACTTGAGTTTACTACTAACATGAGACGCAGGCTGTGTTCCCTTTTAGGCATAGATAAAATAAGCTACTGATAAAACGACATGTAGCTAAATTCACAATCTGGCCTGCGCCGGCGGGCTAGGTAAATACTTTTAATAATTTTATTATTTTATTTTATGTGTGATAACTTTTAATTGACCTTCTATTCTTAATAACTCTACCTAACTGTGTACATAGCTGTAAGTTTTCCTATGAAAATAAAATTAAAATAATCATTTCCGAAATAACATTAAAGCTCCGACGGCTGTGATTGACAATTGGAAGATTTTATTTCAAACTGCTTGCGCGGAGTTGATCACGCATGGATGATACCAAGCTTTAGCTCCAAGTTGGATCTGGGTAAGTCTTAAAACTGTATCCAGAACCTACGGAGGACGGACAGCAGCGTCCTCTCGGTTAACGGTGGTGAGCATTCTGCGATCCCCAAACCCGCCTGCCAAGCGTGGGGATTATGACAACATCTCCTTATTAAGTGGGAGGCATTCATCCAGCACTGGACGTCTACTGGCTGACGTGTGTATTGTCATTGCTTTAAGTAGTAGAACTGTAATTTTGCAAATACCTTTTGGAAGAATAACATTGGAATATCATTGTACGTATGGCACTTATTGATCGCTAGATATTAAATACCTACGCGCAGTTGAAATCAAGTGAACCACATCCAGAGTACCTATACAAATAGGAAATTACTACACATAGCAAAGACATGGGACATTTTGGCCTAGTTCATACAAGGAGGTATATGGCCACTAGGCCACCTGCGTATGGAAAATGTCCAAAGCCTTTAAATGACAAAGTATAAATGAACACAATATTTAGTTACAGGCTTGATATCATTCTCGAGCGCATGCAAGAAGTCGCCGCGCTCCACCATGAGCTTCTCCATCGCCTCAGGGTCCACTTCCACCTTGCTGGACGCCTTGATCAGTCGGTTCATGGCCGTGGACTGCGCCGCACGCACCAGCCCTTCCAACTCCGCGCCGGAGAAGTTTTTGGTACGCGTCGCCAGCTCCTAACAAGGGAAATGGTCTTTGTTAGCTGTGAAATAAGGTGATCAATTCTAAATCGCCGAATTTTAGACGAGTCAATAAAGACCTACGAGTATACATACTGTTACATTTTTAATCTTGTTTTCCATTAATTGTCGAGACTATTTCGTATGATGTATTGCAATTGATTGGGCATAGGTCAAATAATTTATTGCCATGGGGATTTGGTCAGGGTGGAATTGAAAACCCCCACTTTAATATAGAATATATACCCAGAACGACCGCTTTTTATTGTGATCCATTTTATACTTGCTAAATGTTTTTTTTAGCATTTATTGGAATATAAATATGTCATTAAGAAACATTTAAATATTTATAGAATATAATAGAATACATACACTGTAACGATCGCAGCGTATTTTAACTAGGAGTACCCAAAATATGATTTAAAAAAAACAATAAGTAGTAAGCAACAAAGTTCCGTCCCGTCATCACGTATCTTAAGCCCAATCAACAAGGTTTCGATTAGAAAACTACTCATCATCTTCCTCTTCTACATTCAGTATTACCAAAGTTAATATACTACAATACTAGATATTACGGAAACAGGGTGAGTAGTTTTCGAATCAAAACCATTCTGATTGGATCCAGGATACGGAGGCCGGTTAGTCTGGATGGGCAGTGAGAGATGGGCTTAGCGACACAACTGAAAGCTGACTGTTGAGAGTCATTTCATTGGCAGCTTTCAGTTATGCCACTAAGCCCACCTCTCACTGGCCATCTCACAGCCCACTCACAGCGCAATCGACATCTTCAGCAATCTTCTTGTACTCCCGCATCCGCTTGGTGTGGATGTTCAGTATCTGCACGCGGCCCTTCTCGTCGGGCAGCCCGATCTCCATCTGCACCTCGAGCCGGCCCGGCCGCATCAGGGCCTCGTCTATCATGTCGCGGCGGTTCGTCATGCCGATGACCAGGATGTTGTTCAGCTGGTCCACGCCTGCGGATACAAGATGCAAACTTAAACCTGCTTCCCGCCACGCCATACATTTTATTGTACTCGTAACTTACGCCACGCCTCAGTTTTTATTATAACTAACGCCACGCCTCAGTTTTTTATTATAACTTACGCCACGCCTTAGATTTTATTGTAACTTACGCCACGCTTCAGTTTTAATTATAACTTACGCCACGCCATAGTTTTTAATGTAACTCACTCCACGCTTCAGTTTTTATTATAACGTTACGCCACTCCTCGTTTTTTATTATAACTTACGCCACTCCTCATTTTTCGTTATAACTTACGCCACTACTCAATTTTTATTTTAACTTACGCCACGCCTCATTTTTTACTGTAACTTGCGCCAAACCTCTTTTTATTGCAAATTGTACATATTTAGGAGGTTTGAAATTAAACCTTTTTGTAACACACAATATGTTAAAGTAAACCATTTTACTGGAGATGCGAATTTAGGTTATAGTAATGCTGCCATATTGAGGGTCCAAAACACTTCGTGCGTCTAAATATAAGTAGTTTAGAAGGTACATGGGAACAGATGAACAACAACATACGTAGACTGAAGTCACAAAAAATAAATTTGTGACTCAAGACGCCAATTACTCAGTATCAGATATTCTGCCACTGAGCAATAGTATGTAATAACATTGAAGGCACTGCTACCGAGATAGTACTAATGAGACTCGCCGTTGATTGTTTCAAGGTAATGAGTGAGAGGAATGATGTCCTAGACTTAGTATAGTTGCTAAAAGTTCATGATACTGCTGCAATGGTCAGCCAGGCGCTCAGTATCACGTTCTTCATCAGCCAGAAGACGTACACTGCCGGACGAAGGCCTCCCTCTTAATAGGGAGGGGTTGCCATAATCCCCACGCTTAGCAGGCGACTTGGGGATAGCAGAATGCTCACCACCGTTAACCCAGAGGACGCTGCTGCCCGTCCTCCAGTGGGTCTGCATGCAGTAGTATGACACACCCAGGTCCAATTTTATTCCATTTGGTCTATGTGATATGTGGTCTTTGTCCCTTACCATCGATCTTGGAGAGAAGTTGGTTGACGACAGTGTCGTGAACGCCCGTGTTTCCTCCGACGGAGCCCCGCGCTTTGCAAATGGCGTCAATCTCGTCGAAGATTATGATGTGAAGGCCGCTGTTGGGACCGCACTGTGGAACATTTGGAATGTTACTACTGCACAGTATTGAGCACTAAACTCTTCAACAGCGTCCTATCTGAAATTTCGCCAAAACCCGTCGAAGGGTGGTGAGGCAGTTTGCGATTTTACAAAATTTTATGCGGCCACGTTCACCTTTGCCAGTTATTCAACCGCCAAGCATGAAGGTGCAAGTATTACTCTATTTCGGTTTGAAGCGAAATGTTACCAAAGAAATTAATATTTGATATATCTAGTATCTCAAGGTGACGTATGTGCAGTGCGGCGCAGATTTTGTTCGAAATTCTAGCACTGCTACTATTATGGGCATTACCGTAGCCTCGCTACTTTTTTTTAATATCTAAAATACGCAAGTAGTATAATTATTTATATACTTACACGCCGTCTTATGCATAAAACACTAAAAAGTATTTCAGACCTATTTTTGTTAAAAAATGTGGTTTGTCTTCTTTTTTCAAACACAAATCTTAATATGAAAGAAATTTGATATAACACTTTTTAACTAAATGAAATACAACTAATTGAAATACATTTTAGCGTTTTATGTATATGACGGATACAACATAAATATTATACAGCTAGCCTCATCCCTTTAGTAGGCTTTGCTGGGTTATTTTTCTTTGTGTGAGCAACAAAGCGTTAAACTATCTCCAACTGTTATATACTGTATCTCTAGTGTATTTCCGCTGTACTACCTTATCGAGAACTAATAGGGATAGAGGGCAAAATAATTCGTTTCCATTAAATATTAACCTGATAATCTAATCTGTAATAAAAAGTTACGCAAATATTAATAGTAAGTTTGTCAGGCTAATATTTAAAGGAAACTAATAATTTTGCCCCCTATCCCTATTAGTACTCGATACGATAGTACAGCGGAAATATTCAAATTCATTTATTTCTCTTAACAATTTTTAAATTCACAACATTGCTGTGCACACACTAGGCACAAAGCCCGTATTGTGGAGACCGGGAATCCGAGAAAAGAATTAACAGAATAAATCTTGTCCGGAGGAATCCTGTTCTTATAAACTTTCTTAAACCTATGATTTGAATATTATATAGTGACCATAATAATAAACATAAAGATATCTCTTTGCGCGCTTGTGTGTAGACACAACAGTGTCAACAGTGCTTGTGTGTGTTACACTACAGATACAGTACACAACAGTTGGATTAAAATGAACTTCCGCAAAGTAACGCCTGATTCAACGACATATCTTAAATCTATCTATCTTCACTATTATAGCTTACCTATCACCTTTTGACACTTACCCTCTTCTCTTCCTCTTCAGCGTCAGCGAACAGCCTCCGTATGTTGGCCTCGCTCTCGCCGACGTATTTGTCCAGTATCTGCGGCCCGTTGACGATCTTAGGCTCGCGCGCGTTCAACATGTTTCCAATCTGTCGCGCCATCAGAGTCTTACCCGTCCCGGGCGGGCCGAAAAGTAGAATGCCCTTTACGTGCTTGCAACCTAGTATAAAAAGAAATAAAAACTTGTAATTGTATCGTAGTTAGGTCGATTAAACTGAATCTAATAAATAGATATTATTATTTGTACGAGGGCTACACTAAAAGTATCGGGAATGGAATATTTCCACTGTTTCTGTCATATTAAAATCTTTTTAATTGAAAACTCCTTGGTTTTAAAAATCGAATACCATTTATTTATTTAAAAAAATATTCTCGGTCTTGTCACAAGGTTTTGTCAAACTTGTTTAGTCGTTGAGAAAATGGAATTGACTCGAGAAAATTCAAGAGCGATGATTTATTATGACTTTCGAAGTGGTTTAACACAAAAACAGTGTGTTGACCGGATGATTTCTGCATTTGGTGATAAAGCCCCATCCAAAACCACAATTTATCGCTGGTTTGCTGAATTTCAACGTGGACGTGTCAAGCTCAGTGATGATCCCCGTCAAGGTCTTCCAAAAACTGCAGTCACCCAAGAAAACGTTGATGCTGTGCGTAAGCTGATTGAGGAAGATCGACATGTGACATACCGCGAAATTCAGGCAACTTTAGACATTGGCATGAGTTAAATACAAATAATCTTGCATGAAAAATTAGGTGTAAAAAAGTTGTTTTCCCGATGGATACCGCATTCGCTCTGTGAAGAGCAAAAAGCGGCTCGCGTTACTTGGTGCGTCAGAACTCTCGAAAGATTCCACGCAGGATCCTCAAATGCTGTATACAACATCGTATCAGGTGACGAATCCTGGATATACGCGTACGAACCCGAAACAAAAAACCAGTCACGAGTTTGGGTGTTCGAAAATGAGTTAAAGCCAACAAAAATTGTTCGTTCACGGAGTGTTGCAAAAAAAATGGTGGCCACGTTTGTCTCCAAAACCGGCCATGTTACGACTATTCCTCTTGAGGGACAAAGAACGGTTAATGCAGAATGGTATGCTAGCATTTGTTTGCCACAGGTCGTTTCTGAACTCCGTAAAGAGAACTGCAACCGCCGCATCATCCTCCATCACGACAATGCGAGTTCTCACACCGCGCACAGAACAAAAGAGTTTTTAGAGCAAGAAAACATAGAATTATTGGACCATCCGCCGTACAGCCCCGACCTAAGCCCTAATGATTTCTATACTTTCCCTAAAATAAAGAATAAATTGCGTGGACAGAGATTTTCATCACCTGAAAAAGCTGTGGACGCCTACAAAACGGCCATTTTGGAGACCCCAACTTCCGAATGGAATGGTTGCTTCAATGATTGGTTCCATCGTATGGAAAAATGTGTCAAATTTCGCGGAGAATACTTCGAAAAGCAATAAATATATTTTTAAATAGTAATGTTGTGTCACTTCCTTGATTCCCGAAATTTTCAGTGCCGCCCTCGTATTGTGTATTTGTTATAAAAAGTAATATTATTTTATTGATTATACAACTTTTTCACTTCGCTCCGCATCGCCGCGCTGTACGGACGTTTCCGCCCGCTACTCGCTGCTCGCTGTCCGCTCCTGTCCGCCGGAGGCTCTGCCCCGCCGCCGGACTCACTCCGCTCGGCGCAACCGCGCCGCTCGGACGCCTCCGCCTCCGAAGCCGCCGCCGCGCAGCTTCGAGTCCTAGCACCCGTTACCTCGGCCACGTGGTGTTTGCGTTAATTTATTAGCGTAAACTCTAACGAGTCGAGTGTGATTGTGAGTGCAGGGCTCTCACCGCTTCGCAGCCGGGCTTCCGGGCCTGCTGCCTTCGTCCAAACCGCTCTTTTCAGAGCGAACCACTCTTAGTGTTTTCATAAAATCCACGTGGGTGGTCGATCGGCTGACACTTCTAACGGTGACAACGAAACCGATCGGGCGTTGCCCCGGAGCGCCTGTTTTTCCCCCGTCTGGGGAACAACAGAATCCGGCTGGGTCTGGAACCACCGGCCTTGGGGTCACCCCTAGTCGACACCAGATATCGCAGGCACACAACCAGCTGCACAATAAAATAACACTGGCAGCTGGTACACCCTCTAGGTAATACACTAGGTACGCAGCCCCCTGTCTACCCCCGGCAGAGGGATCACACACTTTCTTCTCCTGTTGGGGACCTCCTCCCCCAACCCCCGCAACTCTCCCGCCTTAGGATGGTCTCCCAAAAGGATCTCGACGAAGCCATCAGCTTCGTCGCGAAAACTTTGTTGGACCACCTGAAGGCCAACCCCTCCGAAATGGAGGAATTCGTTCGCGCTCCCCAGACATACGCGCAAAAGTCTCTCGCCCGTCCTAAGACTCCACGAGGGCAGGCAGCTTCTGCCTGCAAACTGACGCCGAATTTTTTGGCGCCAGGCCCCTCAGTTCCCAAGCCTCCACCTCCTCCGAAACCCTCCGCCCGTGACGGGAGCCACTCTCGGCCTAGGGGTCGCGCTCCAGCAAGGAGCCGATCCCGGTCGCGAAGTCGCTCCCGCCACGGACGCCACTCGTGCTCCCCTACCCCCCGTCCACTCCGTCCGTCCATTTCGGACAGCCCCGATTCTCCAGAAATGGACACTTGTACCCAGGACGACGGCTTCACAGTCGTCGCCTCCAAAAAGGGTAAAAAGCGTCCCGCTACCACTGCTTCCCTCCCTCCTCCCCCCAAGGCCCCTTGCCCCACTTCAGGGACTAAACCTGCCTCCGACTCCGCCCAATCGGACTCTCCGCTCCGTTCGGAATCGGACGCTCCGATTGTCGACCCTGCTCCCCATCCTAAGACCGGTACCATAGTTGTCCGCAACCGGGAACTATGGGAACTCGTCTCGCGTAACCTCTCGGATCTACAGATCCAGTTTTCCGCCAAACCAAACAAAGACGGCATTATGGTCCGTCTAGCCTCCCCCGACGACTACCGCAAAGCCACTACCTACCTCCGCGACGCGAATATTCACTTCCACAGATACGCTCTCGATGAGGAGAAAGACATCCGAGTTGTCGTAAAGGGCATCCCCAAGGAGATTCCCTTCCTGGCAATCCATAACGACCTCCTCACCCAAGACCTCCCTGTTCTTTCGGTCAGCCGGATGTACAACGGCAGGACCAAAGAACCCTATGACATGGTGCTGGTCACTCTTACGAATACCCAGGAAGGGAAGAAAATTTGGACTACCAAATCGATTCTCCATCTCTCCGGCCTCGACTTCCAAGTCCCTCACAAAAAGTCCATTCCAGGACAGTGTCATCGTTGCCAGCTATACGGACACTCTGCCCGCTACTGCTACGCACCCTTCAGGTGCGTGAAGTGCGCGGGCGATCATAGCACCGCGGAGTGCCTTCGTAAGAAGGACGACCCTACTCTCCCCAGTTGTGTCCTCTGTGGCACTCAGGGCCATACCGCGAATTATCGCGGCTGTCCCAAGGCCCCTAAGGCCAAGAAACCCTTACCGTCTCGCTCAAAAGCAGCTGGCCCTAAGCCAAAACCTGCCCAACCCCGCCAGGTGTCAAAATTCGTTGACGCCCCTGTCCCACTGACTAATGCATGGTCAAATCCGCCCAGCACTCCTCAGGCGACTCAACCGCTCCCACCCGCCCCTGCGCCATCTCCCGCTCATGCCAAGGCCCAGGCCCGCCCTGCCCTTCCGCCCAAGCCCTCCACCCCCAAACGATCCGCCCCTGGCTCCTCCAGCCCGAAAGCGGATCTACTCCTCCTCGCTGAAATTGCGATGTCGGTTAACCTCGACGAGGTTCGACATGTAGCCCAGAAGGTCCGGGAGAACCATAATCTCATCGACATCCTCGATGAGCATTATAGGCTCTTCGGTGCACTACAGCGCTTCGCCCCCAACGTCCTTAGGAACCAACATGTATAGTACACCCAAACGTGTTAGACCCCGCTCCCTTTCGTTGGCATGGTTTAATGCCAACGGCATCACCACCGAATCAAGGGACCAGCGTCCCTTGATTCGGCACTTCCTCTCAACCCACCAGGCCGATGTTATGCTAGTGAACGAGACCTTTCTAAAACCTAGCAAGAGGGATCCCAGGATCGCAAACTACTCGCTCGTTCGTAATGATAGGACTACCACCATAAAAGGTGGTACTCTCATCTATTACAAAAGGTCCCTTCACTGCATTCCCATCGACACCCCTTCTCTCTCAGCAATGGAAGCTTCCTGTTGCCGCCTTTCGATGACCGGTCATCAACCCATTACCCTAGTATCCTGCTATCTCTCCGGTAATAAGACTCTCCTCAGGAGTGACCTCGAGGCTCTTCTCTCTCTCGGAAGCGCAGTCATTCTGGCTGGCGACTTCAACAGCAAGCACATTTTATGGGGCTGCAACACGACCAATACGAAGGGAAACCTTCTGAACTCCCTCTCTGACGACCTCAACTTTGACATAGTTCCTCCCAGTACTCCGACCCACTTTCCCCTGAACTTGAACTACAGACCTGACGTACTCGACTTAGCGCTTCTAAAGGGCGTGACCCTCCAGTTACGCTCATTGGAAGTACTACACGAACTCGACTCTGACCACCGACCCGTCCTCATGCATTTAGGCCCCGATCCGACTGACAGACCTCCTCTGACTAAGACCGTGGTCAACTGGAAGCACTTAGGCGATGCCCTGAAAGCTTGTAGTTCCCCTGACTTGGACAGAATCCCTGACGACATTGTTACCCCTGACGACATCTCTACCTCCATTAACGCTCTCACTAGCCACCTCCGCACCACCGTTGGTGAGGCCTCAAAGCAGGTCCCAGCCGAGGGAGACCAACGCTGGGCCCTGCCTGAGGACGCGAGGGACCTACTGAGAGCGAAACACGCTGCCACTAGGGCATTCGATCGAGCTCGCACCGAGGATAACAGAGCCACTCTGCGGTATTACGAACGTGCCGTAAAAAACCGCATGAGTGAACTCCGTAATCAACGGTGGGATGACTTACTCTCGGGGATCGAGCCATCCCACCTGGCATTCTGGCGGCTGACTAGATCCCTGAAATCAGACTCTGTTACGACTATGCCCCCTCTCACCCGACCTGACCTCCCCCCCGCGTTTGACGACGAGGAAAAGGCCGAATGCCTGGCCGACAGCCTCGAAACGCAGTGCAGCCCCAGTTTAGAACATGTCGACCCTGCTCACCTCGATAAGGTGAACAGCGAAGTCGAATTCAGATCCTCACTTCCCCCCTTTGATGAACTCGAGCCTGTCACAGCTTCCGAGGTTGAGTCGATTATTAAAGGCCTCCACACCAGGAAAGCTCCAGGTGCGGACGGCATCAGTAACAAAGTGCTCAAGCACTTCTCCATTACGCTAGTTCACCTTCTAGTTAGCATCTTCAATGCGGCCATCGCCAATTGCATTTTCCCCGACGCGTGGAAATCCGCCGACGTCATCGGCATCCACAAACCCGGCAAGAAGGCTTCCGAGCCCTCTAGCTACCGTCCCATTAGTCTCCTCAGTACCCTGGGCAAGGTCTACGAGCGCGTCCTTCTGAAGCGCATCTGGTCCTGTGTCAAAGACAACAACCTCCTCCCTGATGAACAGTTCGGCTTTAGAGCCAGACACTCTTGCGTCCAACAAGTACACCGCATCACGGAGTACGTCCTAGAAGGTTTCAACAAGAAACCCGGCCATGGTTACACCCACAAGCCGTTCCCCCAAGGGACTGTAGCGGTGTTCCTCGACGTCGCGAAAGCTTTCGATAAAGTCTGGCACAACGGGCTGATATACAAGCTGTATCAGCTCGGGCTGCCAGACCGTCTTGTACTCATAATACAAGACTTTCTCAGGGCTCGAAGCTTTCGATACCGCGTCGAGGGACAACGCTCCTCCCCCCACGACATCGGCTCCGGAGTCCCTCAGGGCTCCGCTGTGGCCCCGATTCTCTTTTCGCTTTTCACCTGTGACATCCCCCGCACCCCCAAAGTGGAGCTTGCTCTCTTTGCCGATGACACCGCCCTCTACACCAGAGGGTGGAACAAGGTCATTCAGCTAGCCCACCTTCAACGAGCCCTCAATCTCCTCGGAGACTGGTTCAAGAAGTGGGCTATCACCGTTAACCCCGATAAAAGTGCAGCCGTGTACTTTCATCCGTTCAAAAGACCTCCTTCTAAGCATATCACGCTCAACGGCCAGCCCATCCCATGGGCTACCGAGACCAAGTATCTCGGTGTGACCCTTGATCGTCGACTCACGTTCTCTAAGCATATCCAGATAGTTCGCAACCGAGCAGCCTTCTTCTTAGGCCGGCTCACTCCCCTTCTCAACGAGCGTAGTAAATTGTCCCTTAGAAATAAGGTTACAATTTACAAAACTTGTATTCGCCCCGTCATGACGTACGCCTCCGTGGCGTTCGCTCATGCCTCCAGCATAGATCTAGAGAAACTCCAAGTCATACAAAATAGATTCATCCGCAGAGCAGTCGGTGCTAGCTGGTTCATGCGAAACTCCGACCTGCACTGCGATCTCGAACTCCCCTCCATCCGTCAGTACATTAAGTACGCTTCGCGCCGCTATTTCGATGCGACCCCCCACCATCCCAATCCACTCATAGTCCAAGCCTCGAACTATACGACAGACCCATCCCCCTTCCGTAGACGCCCCAGACACGTCTTGGGCGACCCGGACGACCCCATAGCCGTCATCACCTCGGCGGCGCTGGGCTCGCCTGATCCGACCACTCCTAGCAACAAGAAGTATTCCGTCTTTGGTATAGGCGCCGGTTACCAAAGGCACACAAACACGCACCGACCTCGCCGGCGAGGTCGAGGACTCCCCAGATCTGTCAGAAGATCTGTTAGGTTCTCTCCAAGTAGTCAACCAGATCAATCTACTAGGGCCCCAGGGCATACCCCTTCTGGGGTGCCAGGGCAAGTCTGACCCCACTCCCGGCGACGGCCAAGCCGAGGTTCGTACCGTCTGAGGTGCCCTTGAGCTAGTCGCCTTTAACCTAAACCGAGGCCGAGCGCCGTTTGCGCTTGCCTAAAGTCCGGTGACGCTGTAGAGGCCATCTGAGGCCAACAGCATAGTCATTCATAAAAAAAAAAAAAAAAAAAAAAAAAAAAATTGATTATACAACGTATAAAAGGAAGGTTGAACAACACTGAACGGTAAATGTACTCATCATTATGAACAACTTTTACTATAGGGCCAACTTTGAAATCGCGAAAAGAAAACAGCTGTTTCGTACAAAAAGTTCATTGACCTTGGACAAAATGTATGGAAAAGCTGTTTTTTTTCGCGATTTCAGGGTTGGTCCCATAGTAAAAGTTTTTTATAATGATGAGTAATACATACCCTTGAGTATTGTTGAACCTTTTTGTTACATGTTTTATAATATACACCATCGACTACATTCTAAATTCTTCAGTCCTGTCCATCCAAAGGCCGCTCTTGTACTGCCGAATATTAATGTACCCTAATTTGTTCGTATGTGTTTGTTTCTGGTGTGCAATTAAGATGAAGTAAAAAAAACGGACTATGCAGCTACTTTTTAGATTCAAGATTTTTTTAGATTGGTGACCACTACGCGTTTAGATGTGTTGTATTTTTAGTTCTCTATAAATCTGTTCAGATGTTCAACATTTGTGACAAGTTTTCTGAATCGGTCTTTTTTATTTTATTGAATCGGTCTTTTTAATATTATTTGAAAGTAGGTAGGTACATACATACATTTATTTTATAAGACAGATCGATTATATGTTTTTGTTTCGGTCTTTCTAAATTATTCTAGTTTTATCACCAATCATTGATAAATAATTGCTTTATGTCATGACTGCGATATCGCATGTGCGTGAGTAGTGACTATTTATGTACGCCACTTGTGTAAATCATCGAAGTGCGCCATTTATCTAGCGTTATATTAAGAAAATGGTATAATTTTAATTCCTTTGAGCAACTGTATACTTTTCATTTTATCTTGAAATGATTTGAAATTATGAGGAACCATGAGGAATTCTGAGGAATTCTGGGTGTCTTCAAGTCGCGAGTGAATCGGTTTCTTCTAAGCAAGCGTGCTCCATCGTAGACTGCATCTTCGTTTATCATCAAACGAGATGGCAGACAAACGCAAACCTATATCATATTTAAAAAAAAAACCGATTGTTCCAAATATACATTAAAAGTATATAATAGTCATGTATATTTAATTGATTATTGTTTTTGATGTTCAGTTTTCCAACTAAGTGTATAACGTTACTTTAGCTTTTACCCCTTTAGGAAAAAAATACACATATTATGTGTTATTTATTATAAGCTATTTTCAGCTATTTTCTTTCTTAAATTAATTGTTCTTGTCCAAAGTTGGCTGGCTCTTGTCACCTAATCGAATCGTTTTTGTCATCTAGTTGGGCTCATCTTGTTACCTTAATAAGCTGATATTTATTGTTACCTAATTGCTCAACAACTTCGGGCGGGAAGACTCGAGAGGCGAAAGCTCGTCGGAAGATCGCGTTGAACTCTCTGTCCAAACCACCGATGCCCATCTTCCCAAAGTCCCAATCAGGGTTGATGATGGACTGGCGAGGTTGTTTTCTAAAAAAAAAATACATAAGTAGAGAAAGGGTTTGCAGAAATTGGGTCACAAAAAACTTTTTGATTTCCTTTGAGGCCGCCCTCATCCATGTTTCAAGCACATTTTTACTGCGATCAATCATTATTCTAAAGTTGAATGAGATAGGGCCACATTAAGCGGAGCAAAAATATGGCAGTTACGCAGATTCGTGCGTGTCAAAATACGATTTTCGATATTTTTTTTACCCATTTTTAATTTATTACAAGCATAAATATATATATTTTCAAAACTAAGACCGTCAAATCGTGACAAACTATATTATTTACAAGTGAATAAAGTTTCGTGCTAAATTTGTAAAAATTGAATGATTAAAACTGTTGTAATGTGTAAAAATAGAGGAGTTTTGTTTTTTTTTTCTTCTTATCTTAAATTTATAGAAAGATTAACCGTTACATCACTTGTCACATCTTATAGATATATTTTTTGTTTTTTTTTTGGATAATACAAACTCATAAAAATCGACAAAAACTGCTATGACTACACATGATTTTTTTGAACAGGCCCCTTAAGTAGACACATAATAGCAACGGACCTAAAAAATATATATTTGTCTGTTCGATGGCTTAATAATTATTGTCATTGTATTGTATTACAGCGATAGCAATCGCAACTGGCAAAATCTTAACTAATGCAATCATTTTAGCTATAGCATAGCATCACGAGCCTTACCCCTTAGCCTTTCCAACAAGATTAAGCGCTGAGTTCTCTGCCTTGTCGAACTGAATGCAAGCATCGGGTAGCAGGCGGCCCGTGCGCGCGCGCCGCGGGACCACCTTGTCGCCCGCAGCCAGCGCCTGAACATCTACAGCTGTGGAAAATATGTATTTATTTTGTAGTAATTACAGTCATATGCCGAAGCCACACATTGTTATGTAGCCTGTATACGTGCATCCCTTTTTATTCGGCAAAATAGCCAATGTGTGGCCTTATATGCAACGGAGTGGCGAGATTCTGCGACCCGCAAGCCGCCTGCCAACCGTGGGGATTATGTCAACATTGGCAACACCCTCTCTTAAGGGGTCTTCCCTTCCCTTCGTCCAGCAGTGGGCTTCTTTCGGCTGAAGATGATATGTAATGGAGACGACGATGATGACGACGATGTGGTGGGAGCGAAACGTTAGTCTGGTGATAAGCCCATACCAGTAGCAGAGCCAGAATTGTGAACTTGGAACAAAATCCTGCACCGCACTGCACTGCGCTTGTCATCCTGAGATATTAGATGAGAAATCTGTTCATGCCCAGTAATTTCTCTGGTTTACAATTAAAATTGCCCTTCGAACCGAAACACAGTAATGCTTGCACACTATTGAATGGCGGTTGAATAACTGACAAAGATGTAGTATTTCCCAGGCGGACACTGCAATGGAGTCACTTCAAAAACAATCTATTATTTTATTTATTTATTTTATTTTATTCTTTTAGGATAACTAACAGCTAGCACTCAAATAACACAATTATATTTAACTTAAAGGCTAATTATAAGTTACCACAAATAGAAGGACATCGGTCTTCGCAATTATAAGAGTAGCAGCGATTTAATTCAACAATTGTAGCGAAAGATGGTTGTAGATAAAATTTAACAGTTCTTCCGACCACCTTCAAAAACATCACATTTTTGAAATCGTTCTGCTTTTTATTAAAAAATAGGTAGTTTCCATACCTTCCAAGTTCTTGACGAAGAGCGAGAGGACCTTCTTGTCCTGGAATGCGAAGGCGAGTTGTTGTCCGACTGTAAACACCTGGTTCGAGAACTGGATCAGGAAGTCGCGAGCCATTGACTCCGAGTCGTACGGTTCCAGGGATGTACTGAGGGAGAACGATTTTCATTTCAAAAATATTTTTTTTAAATCAAAAACAAGTTTATTTGTTAGAATATTGTCTGAATCTTAATTGTAATTATGCACCAAATATTCTACATAAATCAGGTGTACAAATATTTTATTTTATTGGCATTCTAATACCAGTAAAAAATTCAATAATTATTTTATCTTTTATGAAATCGTAAGTAACATTTCTTCATATTTTTTGTTAACAATTTGCATTGAATTAATTAAAATTATTTGTTATTTGTGCTGATGGCCATGCAGTATACATTTTTGTTCGCGACAACTAATTTTAAGCCTTTAATCATCACCATATCTGTAAATAAGTTAAGAGAAAATAAATGTTTTGTATGATTGGTCTTTATTGGTCAGGGAGTCGAGGCATAGGCAATAGCAATTAGGAACACACTAGGACGAATTAGAGCGAGACCTCGCTATCCCGCTCACACCTCCGCCGCTCCTGATTGGCCAGACGCACACACCGCTACTCGCCGCGCGGTTAGCGCCACTCAGGAGTAGCGGAATAGCATAAATATCGGGCCGCGTTCCCCGACACCCACTATTCGCTCGCTGACTCTTCCTTCCACACTTCGCTCCGCATCGCCGCGCTGTACAGACGTTTCCGCCCGCTACTCGCTGCTCGCTGTCCGCTCCTGTCCGCCGGAGGCTCTGCCCCGCCGCCGGACTCACTCCGCTCGGCGCAACCGCGCCGCTCGGACGCCTCCGCCTCCGAAGCCGCCGCCGCGCAGCTTCGAGTCCTAGCACCCGTTACCTCGGCCACGTGGTGTTTGCGTTAATTTATTAGCGTAAACTCTAACGAGTCGAGTGTGATTGTGAGTGCAGGGCTCTCACCGCTTCGCAGCCGGGCTTCCGGGCCTGCTGCTTTCGTCCAAACCGCTCTTTTCAGAGCGAACCACTCTTAGTGTTTTTCATAAAATCCACGTGGGTGGTCGATCGGCTGACACTTCTAACGGTGATAACGAAACCGATCGGGCGTTGCCCCGGAGCGCCTGTTTTTCCCCCGTCTGGGGAACAACAGAATCCGGCTGGGTCTGGAACCACCGGCCTTGGGGTCACCCCTAGTCGACACCAGATATCGCAGGCACACAACCAGCTGCACAATAAAATAACACTGGCAGCTGGTACACCCTCTAGGTAATACACTAGGTACGCAGCCCCCTGTCTACCCCCGGCAGAGGGACCACACACTTTCTTCTCCTGTTGGGGACCTCCTCCCCCAACCCCCGCAACTCTCCCGCCTTAGGATGGTCTCCCAAAAGGATCTCGACGAAGCCATCAGCTTCGTCGCGAAAACTTTGTTGGACCACCTGAAGGCCAACCCCTCCGAAATGGAGGAATTCGTTCGCGCTCCCCAGACATACGCTCAAAAGTCTCTCGCCCGTCCCAAGACTCCACGAGGGCAGGCAGCTTCTGCCTGCAAACTGACGCCGAATTTTTCGGCGCCAGGCCCCTCAGTTCCCAAGCCTCCACCTCCTCCGAAAGCCTCCGCCCGTGACGGGAGCCACTCTCGGCCTAGGGGTCGCGCTCCAGCAAGGAGCCGATCCCGGTCGCGAAGTCGCTCCCGCCACGGACGCCGCTCGTGCTCCCCTACCCCCCGTCCACTCCGTCCGTCCATTTCGGACAGCCCCGATTCTCCAGAAATGGACACTTCTACCCAGGACGACGGCTTCACAGTCGTCGCCTCCAAGAAGGGTAAAAAGCGTCCCGCTACCACTGCTTCCCTCCCTCCTCCCCCCAAGGCCCCTTGCCCCACTTCAGGGACTAAACCTGCCTCCGACTCCGCCCAATCGGACTCTCCGCTCCGTTCGGAATCGGACGCTCCGATTGTCGACCCTGCTCCCCATCCTAAGACCGGTACCATAGTTGTCCGCAACCGGGAACTATGGGAACTCGTCTCGCGTAACCTCTCGGATCTACAGATCCAGTTTTCCGCCAAACCAAACAAAGACGGCATTATGGTCCGTCTAGCCTCCCCCGACGACTACCGCAAAGCCACTACCTACCTCCGCGACGCGAATATTCACTTCCATAGATACGCTCTCGATGAGGAGAAAGACATCCGAGTTGTCGTAAAGGGCATCCCCAAGGAGATTCCCTTCCTGGCAATCCATAACGACCTCCTCACCCAAGACCTCCCTGTTCTTTCGGTCAGCCGGATGTACAACGGCAGGACCAAAGAACCCTACGACATGGTGCTGGTCACCCTTACGAATACCCAGGAAGGGAAGAAAATTTGGACTACCAAATCTATTCTCCATCTCTCCGGCCTCGACTTCCAAGTCCCTCACAAAAAGTCCATTCCAGGACAGTGTCATCGTTGCCAGCTATACGGACACTCTGCCCGCTACTGCTACGCACCCTTCAGGTGCGTGAAGTGCGCGGGCGATCATAGCACCGCGGAGTGCCTTCGTATGAATGGCGACCCTACTCTCCCCAGTTGTGTCCTCTTTGGCACTCAGGGCCATACCGCGAATTATCGCGGCTGTCCCAAGGCCCCTAAGGCCAAGAAACCCTTACCGTCTCGCCCAAAAGCAGCTGGCCCTAAGCCAAAACCTGCCCAACCCCGCCAGGTGTCAAAATTCGTTGACGCCCCTGTCCCACTGCATGACTGTTTGACTGCATGGTCAAATCCGCCCAGCACTCCTCAGGCGACTCAACCGCTCCCACCCGCCCCTGCGCCATCTCCCGCTCATGCCAAGACCCAGGCCCGCCCTGCCCTTCCGCCCAAGCCCTCCACCTCCAAACGATCCGCCCCTGGCTCCTCCAGCCCGAAAGCGGATCTACTCCTCCTCGCTGAAATTGCGATGTCGGTTAACCTCGACGAGGTTCGACATGTAGCCCAGAAGGTCCGGGAGAACCATAATCACATCGACATCCTCGATGAGCATTATAGGCTCTTCGGTGCACTACAGCGCTTCGCCCCCAACGTCCTTAGGAACCAACATGCATAGTACACCTAAACGTGTTAGACCCCGCTCCCTTTCGTTGGCATGGTTTAATGCCAACGGCATCACCACCGAATCAAGGGACCAGCGTCCCTTGATTCGGCACTTCCTCTCAACCCACCAGGCCGATGTTATGCTAGTGAACGAGACCTTTCTAAAACCTAGCAAGAGGGATCCCAGGATCGCAAACTACTCGCTCGTTCGTAATGATAGGACTACCACCATAAAAGGCGGTACTCTCATCTATTACAAAAGGTCCCTTCACTGCATTCCCATCGACACCCCTTCTCTCTCAGCAATGGAAGCTTCCTGTTGCCGCCTTTCGATGACCGGTCATCAACCCATTACCCTAGTATCCTGCTACCTCTCCGGTAATAAGACTCTCCTCAGGAGTGACCTCGAGGCTCTTCTCTCTCTCGGAAGCGCAGTCATTCTGGCTGCCGACTTCAACAGCAAGCACATTTTATGGGGCTGCAACCCGACCGATACGAAGGGAAACCTTCTGAACTCCCTCTCTGACGACCTCAACTTTGACATAGTTCCTCCCAGTACTCCGACCCACTTTCCCCTGAACTTGAACTACAGACCTGACGTACTCGACTTAGCGCTTCTAAAGGGCGTGACCCTCCAGTTACGCTCATTGGAAGTACTACACGAACTCGACTCTGACCACCGACCCGTCCTCATGCATTTAGGCCCCGATCCGACTGACAGACCTCCTCTGACTAAGACCGTGGTCAACTGGAAGCACTTAGGCGATGCCCTGAAAGCTTGTAGTTCCCCTGACTTGGACAGAATCCCTGACGACATTGTTACCCCTGACGACATCTTTACCTCCATTGACGCTCTCACTAGCCACCTCCGCACCACCGTTGGTGAGGCCTCAAAGCAGATTCCAGCCGAGGGAGACCAACGCTGGGCCCTGCCTGAGGACGCGAGGGACCTACTGAGAGCGAAACACGCTGCCACTAGGGCATTCGATCGAGCTCGCACCGAGGATAACAGAGCCACTCTGCGGTATTACGAACGTGCCGTAAAAAACCGCATGAGTGAACTCCGTAATCAACGGTGGGATGACTTACTCTCGGGGATCGAGCCATCCCACCTGGCATTCTGGCGGCAGACTAGATCCCTGAAATCAGACTCTGTTACGACTATGCCCCCTCTCACCCGACCTGACCTCCCCCCCGCGTTTGACGACGAGGAAAAGGCCGAATGCCTGGCCGACAGCCTCGAAACGCAGTGCAGCCCCAGTTTAGAACATGTCGACCCTGCTCACCTCGATAAGGTGAACAGTGAAGTCGAATACAGATCCTCACTTCCCCCCTTTGATGAACTCGAGCCTGTCACAGCTTCCGAGGTTGAGTCGATTATTAAAGGCCTCCACACCAGGAAAGCTCCAGGTGCGGACGGCATCAGTAACAAAGTGCTCAAGCACTTCTCCATTACGCTAGTTCACCTTCTAGTTAGCATCTTCAATGCGGCCATCGCCAATTGCATTTTCCCCGACGCGTGGAAATCCGCCGACGTCATCGGCATCCACAAACCCGGCAAGAAGGCTTCCGAGCCCTCTAGCTACCGTCCCATTAGTCTCCTCAGTACCCTGGGCAAGGTCTACGAGCGCGTCCTTCTGAAGCGCATCTGGTCCTGTGTCAAAGACAACAACCTCCTCCCTGATGAACAGTTCGGCTTTAGATCCAGACACTCTTGCGTCCAACAAGTACACCGCATCACGGAGTACGTCCTAGAAGGTTTCAACAAGAAACCCGGCCATGGTTACACCCACAAGCCGTTCCCCCAAGGGACTGTAGCGGTGTTCCTCGACGTCGCGAAAGCTTTCGATAAAGTCTGGCACAACGGGCTGATATACAAGCTGTATCAGCTCGGGCTGCCAGACCGTCTTGTACTCATAATACAAGACTTTCTCAGGGCTCGAAGCTTTCGATACCGCGTCGAGGGACAACGCTCCTCCCCCCACGACATCGGCTCCGGAGTCCCTCAGGGCTCCGCTGTGGCCCCGATTCTCTTCTCGCTTTTCACCTGTGACATCCCCCGCACCCCCAAAGTGGAGCTTGCTCTCTTTGCCGATGACACCGCCCTCTACACCAGAGGGTGGAACAAGGTCATTCAGCTAGCCCACCTTCAACGAGCCCTCAATCTCCTCGGAGACTGGTTCAAGAAGTGGGCTATCACCGTTAACCCCGATAAAAGTGCAGCCGTGTACTTTCATCCGTTCAAAAGACCTCCTTCTAAGCATATCACGCTCAACGGCCAGCCCATCCCATGGGCTACCGAGACCAAGTATCTCGGTGTGACCCTTGATCGTCGACTCACGTTCTCTAAGCATATCCAGTTAGTTCGCAACCGAGCAGCCTTCTTCTTAGGCCGGCTCACTCCCCTTCTCAACGAGCGTAGTAAATTGTCCCTTAGAAATAAGGTTACAATTTACAAAACTTGTATTCGCCCCGTCATGACGTACGCCTCCGTGGCGTTCGCTCATGCCTCCAGCATAGATCTAGAGAAACTCCAAGTCATACAAAATAGATTCATCCGCAGAGCAGTCGGTGCTAGCTGGTTCATGCGAAACTCCGACCTGCACTGCGATCTCGAACTCCCCTCCATCCGTCAGTACATTAAGTACGCTTCGCGCCGCTATTTCGATGCGACCCCCCACCATCCCAATCCACTCATAGTCCAAGCCTCGAACTATACGACAGACACGACAGACCCACCCCCCTTCCGTAGACGCCCCAGACACGTCTTGGGCGACCCGGACGACCCCATAGCCGTCATCACCTCGGCGGCGCTGGGCTCGCCTGATCTGACCACTCCTAGCAACAAGAAGTATTCCGTCTTTGGTATAGGCGCCGGTTACCAAAGGCACACAAACACGCACCGACCTCGCCGGCGAGGTCGAGGACTCCCCAGATCTGTTAGATTCTCTCCAAGTAGTCAACCAGATCAATCTACTAGGGCCCCAGGGCATACCCCTTCTGGGGTGCCAGGGCAAGTCTGACCCCACTCCCGGCGACGGCCAAGCCGAGGTTCGTACCGTCTGAGGTGCCCTTGAGCTAGTCGCCTTTAACCTAAACCTAGGCCGAGCGCCGTTTGCGCTTGCCTAAAGTCCGGTGACGCTGTAGAGGCCATCTGAGGCCAACAGCATAGTCATTCATAAAAAAAAAAAAAAAAAAAAAAAAAAACCGACACCCACTCACCATCCGACCGACGCCGAAACAACACCTCTCCTCCGTACCGCCTCGACTCCCTCGCCAAAAGGACCGACCGTCAGTGCCAAAAGGATCATCGCCGAGTTTTAATTCAAAGCAATCCAGCAACGCGTGCAGACCAGAAGAAACCCCCCCTCGGGCCCTGAGACGGAATCCGGGTTAGGCAACAGCGGAGTCACACGCTATCACATCATACAGTCCACTAGTGACTCCGCCTGTTGCCGACCCTCCCGCCTCCTCCGTTAGGGCCTGGGGCATCGACCTGCACAATTTTTACTATAGACACATACTCTTTGTATGTCAATAATGACTGCTCCTATAAAACGGAAATACTGACGGACGCACTGGACTCTTTTTGTAAATCAGGGCTCATAAACCTTTTAAGCGAGAAACGTGAAAAGGGGATACAGATACCTTTGCCCGGCAGTGGGATGGAACAGGCTGATAATAATAGGCGTGTGGCCTAATGTTTAATTTATGGCAAATAACAGGCTTAGTGATGAATATAACTAAATACATTACACATACTGAAAAAATAAATTTAATTGTCTGATAAATCTCTGAGATATGAGCGTTTTAAGTTTTAGGTGGGGATAGAGAGGGGATGCTCTATCCTTTTCTCGCAAAGCACGTGTTAGTATAGCATTTGTATGCCGCGCCTGAGGCTTGACGTCATAGCTCAGTATAGCGCTCTCTGTCTAGCTTGAAATTAAAATACTTAGAACTTATTTATTGTTGAATTATTTTAAATTTTGTTTTCGTTGATAGGCTCTATTGATGATCAGCTTTTTTATGAGGTAATAAAACATTTGTAGTCATCATGCCTATTACTGCACAAATATACATCATAATATAGTACAAGAATGATGGCAGAATTATAAAAATAAAAAAAATTAATCGCTTAGTTAAATTCCGAGATACAAGCATGCTCTATCTTTTTCGCATCTCTTCCGTTTTGTCCTTTCAGAGTGAGTATTTGTACGAGGGCTACACTAAAAGTATCGGGAATGGAATATTTCCACTGTTTCTGTCATATTAAAATCTTTTTAATTGAAAACTCCTTGGTTTTAAAAATCGAATACCATTTATTTATTAAAAAAAATATTCTCGGTCTTGTCACAAGGTTTTGTCAAACTTGTTTAGTCGTTGAGAAAATGGAATTGACTCGAGAAAATTCAAGAGCGATGATTTATTATGACTTTCGAAGTGGTTTAACACAAAAACAGTGTGTTGACCGGATGATTTCTGCATTTGGTGATAAAGCCCCATCCAAAACCACAATTTATCGCTGGTTTGCTGAATTTCAACGTGGACGTGTCAAGCTCAGTGATGATCCCCGTCAAGGTCGTCCAAAAACTGCAGTCACCCAAGAAAACGTTGATGCTGTGCGTAAGCTGATTGAGGAAGATCGACATGTGACATACCGCGAAATTCAGGCAACTTTAGACATTGGCATGAGTTAAATACAAATAATCTTGCATGAAAAATTAGGTGTAAAAAAGTTGTTTTCCCGATGGATACCGCATTCGCTCTGTGAAGAGCAAAAAGCGGCTCGCGTTACTTGGTGCGTCAGAACTCTCGAAAGATTCCACGCAGGATCCTCAAATGCTGTATACAACATCGTATCAGGTGACGAATCCTGAATATACGCGTACGAACCCGAAACAAAAAACCAGTCACGAGTTTGGGTGTTCGAAAATGAGTTAAAGCCAACAAAAATTGTTCGTTCACGGAGTGTTGCAAAAAAAATGGTGGCCACGTTTGTCTCCAAAACCGGCCATGTTACGACTATTCCTCTTGAGGGACAAAGAACGGTTAATGCAGAATGGTATGCTAGCATTTGTTTGCCACAGGTCGTTTCTGAACTCCGTAAAGAGAACTGCAACCGCCGCATCATCCTCCATCACGACAATGCGAGTTCTCACACCGCGCACAGAACAAAAGAGTTTTTAGAGCAAGAAAACATAGAATTATTGGACCATCCGCCGTACAGCCCCGACCTAAGCCCTAATGATTTCTATACTTTCCCTAAAATAAAGAATAAATTGCGTGGACAGAGATTTTCATCACCTGAAGAAGCTGTGGACGCCTACAAAACGGCCATTTTGGAGACCCCAACTTCCGAATGGAATGGTTGCTTCAATGATTGGTTCCATCGAATGAAAAAATGTGTCAAATTTCGCGGATAATACTTCGAAAAGCAATAAATATATTTTTAAATAGTAATGTTGTGTCACTTCCTTGATTCCCGAAATTTTCAGTGCCGCCCTCGTAAATAGTAGATTATTTAGCAAGGGCGGAAACAACTATTTTTAAGGCGAAAGTATTTATTTGAATCCAGAGCGTAGCGAAGGATTCTAGAGTAGAAGCCCAAGCGTAGCGTGGCAGCTATAGCATAGTATCACGAGCCTTAGGTTTATCTCTTTGATGATTGGAACTTTTACTAACAATATCCACATTCCAAATTCAAATCACTTTTCCTCCCTCACGGCGGAAAAGAGCTCATTTCAGCCCTGTTTGCGGGGAACAAAGTAGTTATTTTTGAATAGATGTAATAGATCAAAATCTAAGCTGCACAGAAAAGAGGGCCTCCGCCCGCCTCAATGTAGCTAATGGGGCGCGGATGAGGTGAAAGCTACAACCTAGAAGCGCCTTCGCATTCAAATATTTTTTTTATAAATGTTATTAATATAGGTGTGAACACTAATACACAGTAAAATTAATTCACTACAATACAATAATCTCCTTTTGGTAATACCGATCCGTGTTACCCCATACTTTTATTTTAGGTAGTTACTTATTATGTTGTGATTATGATGACTCATTTTATAAAAAGGTGAATAGGCGACACAATGTAGAACCATTTGTTATATGACATCATTTCATACATAGTAATTATCATAAACTTGCTGAATCTCATTCATGATGAAAAAGGTAAACCAGTTAAACAATGACATCACAAAGATAGTGCATCACTGATATAATTGGATAGTTGCTTACGTTTTCTTTAGCATAAAATCTGCTTCCAAGGTGACGCTGCAGAGACAATCGGCTTGCTGTGGCTTCAATATCTTCACATCTATAGTCTGTGGAGTTAAAATTATTTTAAATACTTGCGTCTGTTTATAGGTTTTTTCACTATCAAAACTGAAGTGGTTGTGACACATTTTATGTTTTATTTATAATGCTAGGGCTTCACCTGCGTGACGCTTTACGTCCAGTTATCGGAATAATTAACGTGCAATAAATGATTCATTAAACAATGCGTTACATGGGCGGCCACACTATCATTTGACATTGAATATCGCCTAACGTCTAAAGGCATTAATAATGCCACTAGCCCATTAGCGCGCTAACACCCGTCCATATCTGCGTACTGTATCAAATACCGCGCCAAATAATAGTATTACACGCAGGTGAAGCCCTAGCATAAGAGAATACTCACGTTTAATTAAATCGGATACTCCGACTGTAGTTTCGATCACATCCAGTGACCTTTTTCAAAGAGTGCACACCAAAAGCAAAACAGGACAGGAAAGCAGGACACAGCCGAACGCGAAAAGCCGAACAAGCCAAAGCCGAGCCGTCGGGCTTTGTTTTCACTCTTTGAAAAAGGCACCCGATGGGATCGAAACTATAGTCGGTTAAACGTGAGTATTCCCCTATAAATAAAATCAAAAAGGCTTTGTCACACTCAATGATTTCTACGTCTAGATACGCCTGAGTTAAGAAATCGTAAGACTAAATTCTCTTTGACAAAAGGTCAACGCCATCTCTAGGATTTCGCGGTCACTACGTGCAGCGCCAGAAAGCCGTGGTAGGAGAAGCGCAAACTGTACGAAACTAGAAACGACTTACCTATTACCAAAAATTTAAGTTTTCGTGTAAAAGCAAGTTTAGTTTAACTTTATATGTTGAGTTACCGGTCATAAGAAACGCCATCTTTTTTTTTACTGAACTTTGAAGTGTAATTCGTATAACCCGTATTCGTAATCGTATTCATCACACAGTTTGACATTTTGCACTCAAGTAATCACGTCGGACGTGCGTCGCAGATTGTGCTGGCATCGGTGTCAATGCGTTTCTTTGACACCGACGAATGGCAGACATTTCAAAATGGTGTCCAACCCGTCCCTACTATGTAGGTATGTCTATGGTCACACTGGTAGTAATTGGGACACAGGAAGGATTTGAGGGAGAAATACAAAATTTCTCATTTATTTTTCAATTGTTTGCCTCAACTGATATGGCTGAATCAGACAATTTGCGTTTTGACCAATTCTACAGGAAAGTTTTAACAAAATCCTTCAGTCATTAGGAAACTGAACCTGAAGGAACAAACATCCTAACACACAATCTTTTGTGTGTAAACTTAAAGAGATGTTCAATGGCATACTTTTTAAAAAGGTCTTTGTTAAGGTTAGATCAGCACGCGCCGCTATCTCGCTCGCGCAAATCAGCATTTTTTACCGACTTCATAAAATGAGGGGTATATTTGTTTTTTTTTTATTATTTTATGTTTACCAATTTTTTCGACAATTGTGGACCATTATTGAAAAATCGCAATAGTTGAAATTACTGATATTAATTTAAAAAATATTATGTTGAAAGAAGCAATCTGTAGTTTTAGTTCCCAAATATGGGATCTTAGGTTTTGCCAGTTTTATGAATGAAAACTTGCTTGGCTCATATTTATTTGTTCTAAACCTTTCTTACGTAATTCTTAGTAATTTCACCGCTAGCGATTTTGCATAACTATATCCAGCGATTTTATATATTCAGAAATAGCCGGCGGGCAGTATTCTGGACCTTGACCTACTGTTTTCGCCTTCTATGAATGTAGACGTCCAATGTAAATCTATTTTTTTCAGTACAGGAGGATTAATCTGCAGAAGCTATACATATAGAAAATACTAGCTGCGCCCCGCGGTTCTACCCGCGTGCTGATGAAAAACGGTGATGATGATAATAAGTAAAAGTAGCCTATTTGTTACTCCGGGAAACTATCTCCATTCCGAATTTCATTAAATAAAAAAGCTATCTCCATTCCGAATTTTATTCAAATCCGTTGAGCCGTTTTGGCGTGAAGAGATAACAAACATACAAACACACACACAAAAACATACTGACCAATTTTCAGATGTATACTATTAAAAGGGTGCACTATAATTATTGTAAAGGTTTCATAGTACCTGGCCTATAGACAGTGTAGCCCATTTTCTCTGGGGTGCAGAGAACCCAACAGTTCCACGATCAACTCCGTTGTAGAATCTAATACTGAACAAAAAACTCTGGGACGGGCCTGTGGATATTTCAATGTGCCTGAAAAAAGCAAACAGTTTATAAGTCCCTAACATACTACTACTCCATTTTTGTATTGGAGAAAAGCAACTATTAAGTATACAACGTGTAACAAAAATTAGTGTGATTTCAAGGTTGGCCCCATAGTAAAAGTTGTTTATAATGATGAGTACATACACACACTTCAGTATTGTTGAATCTTTTTGTTACACATTCTATATTAGAAAATATACAACATTTTACTATCATACAGTTATTGGGACCTGGGTAAGGGTATGTCCTCAAACTATATCCAGAACCACCGTAGGACGGACAGCAGCATCCTCTCAGATGGTGAGAATTCTGCAATCCCCAAGTCGCCTGCCAAACTTGGCGATTATGGCAACCCCTCCCTATTAAAAGAGAGACCTTCGTCCAGCAGTGGACACCTTCTAGCTGATGATGTGATGTGACAGTTATTACAAAAAGGAGAATGTCATCATTATGAGATGTTTTTTCAGTCGGCTACAACCTCAAATGATGTAGATGAACGTTTAACAGATAAGAGTATTAAATATTAAAGGAAGATAATCACCAAGTTCTAAGTACTAATAGGAACCAATTCCAAATGATCTGGATATGGAGAAAAATTAAGATGACTGATGGAATATTAAGATAAATATATCACATTATTATTTTATAAGTACCAAAAATAAATAATAAGGTAGGTATGTATGTATATAAAATTATGATGCAACAGGACTTACTTGGTATCACTTGGGAAGTCATCTGGATTGATGAGAGCACAGTTTGTGATTGCCAGCTCGTCTGATGGACATTTTACTGCCTTCATTCGCTATTAAACAAAAAGTAAAATTAAATTATTGCAAATTTGTCCTGTTGTGCACAGATGACTTTTTAATGCAACATTTCATGATATTATCAGCGTTCTAGAGAATGGTAAAAAGTTATTAATTAGCAAAAACAAGAGCAGAAGTTTCCGGATTTTTTGAGATAATTTAATAGGTACTCCAAATTGGCATTTTTTTACATGCTGGATGTTATGAATCAGGAGAAAGAGAATAAATTCAATCTTTAGCTATGTGCATTATAGGAAAAGGGGACACATTAAAATTATTGCTATGTTTAGGATAAAGCTGGAGAATAATAAAGCTTATTATTTACGTACCATTGAAGACATTATTTAAAAAAAATTGGTTTTGTTTTCAATACACTAATAAAACCAAAATGAGTACACTTTTTTGACAAATGATTCACGTCGACTGATTTGACATCACACAATCAAGCCGTCACTTTAGCAACGAAAGTCTGCAATGATGGGTTTTATTTTGGCCGAGGTTTAGTGAAATAGCCGAGTTGTTCGATCAATACAAATCGTGCTGCATTGAATGCTGCCATACTGATAGAAAATATTGATTATTTGCATAGACGTAAAAACTTGCACAGAAACCAAGTTCTATTGCTGCAAAATTTATTAAAACGACAAACAACAATTGTAGTGAAATAAAAACAAAAACTCCAAAACTTTTTTCTAAAAACCGAACTTTTCCGTAACATAGTATTTCAAAGTTTGAGAATATTTTTATACATGGCAATTAATAGTTCATTCATTCGTTCTTCCTTCCCCTCGCTTCCTCGCTTGCTCCATACGTTGTTTTTAATAGTTCTTGTCCATGGATACTAGTCTTTCAGCCTAATACATATTTCTTAATCGATCCTTCTTTGTGCAGTTAAATGAGTCGTAGTCACAGTCAAGTCAAATCATGCCCTAGTAAAGTCGTGGCAACTTTACTACAAGCTTCTTCGGAGTTTTGGAAACAACACGAAAAGACACGTTTCACTACATTATATCACTTAGCCACACTCTTGCTCGTAAATCAGCACTTAATGAATAAACCGCCACCATTTTTATGCATTAACACGCGAAAAAACACAAGTTTAGGAAAATAATACAATGCAGCGACATAATTTTCTCGTGTTCCCGCCAAAACTCCTTGCTCCATACCTTCCAGCAGTGTTTCCACTTTTAGGAATTTCTCCCTTTTTTGGGGAAAAATGACTAGAATTATGTAATTATGTAAATTATGTTATGTAAGGACATATCATTTCAAAAGGGATTTAGGGAGTTTTGGGGAAAAATCAAACTTAATGTGGTCATCGTTTTTATGGGTTCAAACTCGTAATGAATGTAACCCGTCTAGTTTTAGTTGACCTATTAATAGTACTATGACTGTAGTTACAGACGACATAGGAACTAAGTCGTATTATATACCAATAGTTAGTATTTTTTTAATTCTGCATTGCAGAATTTGCAGAACAATAGCTACAAAATATTCTATTAATCATCTGAATGATAGTGCCTATCTAATGTTAAGTGCAGCGACAAACTATAAAAGTAGTGCTTCGGGTTCAAATTTGCAATTTTTTTCTTTATTATGTCCATGCTTCCTAAATCAAGGAGTTTTGAATTTTCTTTAGGGATTTTAAGGGACAATTCGACTAAAAACTAGGGAAAAACCTTAAATTGAAACCACAGCCTCCCCACTCCTCCCACTCAAAGAGTTTTGGCGGGAACGCGAAAAAAATCATGTCACCGCATTGTATTATTTTTCAAAAATTGTGTTTTTTCGTGTGTTAATGCATAAAAATAGTGGCGTTTTATTCATTAAGTGCCGACTGACGTGCATGATTGTGGGCAAGTGATATAATGTGGTGTGGTGTCTTTTTGTGCTGTTTCCAAAACTCCGAGGAAGCTTGTAGTAAAGTTGCCATGACTTTACTAGGGCATGATTGGACTTGACCGTGACTTACTGTATGTGACTTGGACTGTGACTACGACTCATTTAACTGAAGAAAGAAGGATCGATGAAGAAATATGTATTCGGCTGAAGAACTAGTATCCATGGCCAGGAAATATTAAAAACAACAACGTCCTCCCACTCACATCCACACGGAACGGAACGGAACCAACCAAAAATAACCAATTTTTACAAATGGCGCAATGTCCGTATCGTTTGTTGGATTCAATGAGTGACAGTTTTATTCATAGTGACAAACTCCATGAATAACCTAAGGAATAGTGTTTCAACGGTTTCATAAACTCTAAACGGTGTGCCAATAAAATAAAAAACATTTATTGTTATGATGGGTGACGAGAAATCTTCTCATTCTCGAGTTTAATCCAGTATCTGCATTTCACTAACCTCATTTAACAACAAAAAAATGGAGCTTCCTCAACCACCGCAAGGTAAATACCGCAATCATTACATAGATATATAAATGTTGTGATTGTATTTAATGAAATACAAACTATTTTACTTGCACTTGTAGATCAAGATCTACGCAACATTATCGACAAACTCGCCCAGTTTGTCGCAAGAAATGGCCCGGAGTTCGAGAAAATGACCAAGACCAAACAAAAGAACAATCCGAAGTTCAGCTTTCTCTACGGCGGCGAATACTTCAACTACTACCAGTACAAAGTGACGACAGAACAAGCAAGTAAGCATAGTAACATGTCAAATGGAAGATGATAAATTATGCCATGATTGCGTTGATGGATTTGGCTATTCCGATTTACTTACGAACCTCCGCTGTTTATAGTTCTAAAGCAATCGGCCGGTGGCCAGGCGGCAGCTCCCGCCGGGGCTTATATGGCACAGAACAGGCAATATGTAATGCCCCAACAGGCCGGCGCGACTCCCGCGCAGCTTGGGCTCGCGGCGTCGATGGCGGTGGCGCCTGCCCTGCAGCAGTGGCTCGCGGCCAACTCTGCGCCCGCCTCTTCCTCACACCCCAACCAACATGAACTGGATAACTTCAATGCACAGATCACCATGCTCAAAGAGCAAATTACACAGTCTGAGAATAATCTCAATGCGCAGCACACGGTGAGTGTCTACCCTATTCTTATTTTTTAAATTTTTGTTCAAATACCTATTGGGCGTTAGTTGGACTCTAAAAGCTTTAGAACATTGATTTTGTTTGCATGCTAATATTCACATAAACATGACTAAATTTAATATTTACTTCCTATTGATACTCATTTGCAAAAAAAGTTATACATTTTTTTTTAATAAGATTTAATATGTACTTATAAACTGAAAATATTTTGTTTACAGGCTTTGATACCCTCCCATTTGAGGTGTAGGAACAACTTCTAATATTAGAGCTTTTTCTTCTAGATTCAAAGTTATTGAAGTACTGTTAGTTTGCCAAATTCTGTTTCAAAACAATTCCTGATATGGCATTTTATCAAATATTTTTCTTTCTAATAAACATACCCATATTTTAAACTTGAGTATGCTAGGTACAACCTAATATTTTCCACGTCTATTACGGGAATGTAAGCTAATATGGAGAAATCTTTTAGGTATTGATCCAGCAGCAACAAGCCAAAATCAATGAGTTGGTCAGCAAAGCTCAAATGGAAACAGTACAGATGATGGCAGAAGAAAACAACATTAGTCTGTCTGAGCTGGACACAGTCCTTCAGCCTATCATTGACACATGCACCAAGGATAGCATATCGGCAGGTAGAACCCTTACAAATTTTTCAGATCACTTCCTCCAATTACTAGGTAGGGGATTACTAGCTAGGGAAGGTTTCTTAACCTTATCCTGAATCTGACAGCATAATAGGCATGATGACTACAATTTTTTTATTACCTCATAAAAAATCTGATCATCAATAGAGCCTATCAACGAAAACAAAATTTAAAATAATTCAAATATAATTAAGTTCTAAGCATTTTAATTTCAAGCTGGCCAGAATGCTTTACAGGCTAGCAAATAGAAATTAAGTTTAAATAAATAATGTTTATATTACCAGGGCGGCATGGTCGCATTAGCGACAAAGCCCTTTATTTAAAAAAAATAAAAAAATTCAAGCTAGACAGAGAGCGCGCTATACTGAGCCATGACGTCAAACCTCAGGCGCGGCATACAAATGCTATACTAACATGTGCTTTGCGAGATAGGGATAGAGCATCCCCTCTCTATCCCCACCTAAAACTTTAAACGCTCATATCTCAGAGATTTATCAGCCAATACAAGTTATTTTTTCATTATGTGTAATGTATTTAGTTATATTCATCACTAAGCCTGTTATTTGTCATAAATTAAACATTAGACCACGTGCCTATTGCATTGCCATGCCCTGTACGCCAAGGCACCAAAATACTATTTAAAAAGCAGGGATTCTAAAATCAAATATCAACATTATATAGGTATATAAATGTATATATGTATGTATAAATATGTAGATTATATTTATATTTTAATAATTTAAAAGTGTTTGTAGCATCTCCCATTGTATTCATGTGTATATTCTTCCTTATGGTTGCCTGGAAGAGATCGCTTTTAGCGATAAGGCCGCCAATTGTGGCACTAGCTCATAAGGTTCTTGTGTCTTTTTCTATTGTAATTTTTTGGTGTGCACAATAAAGAGTTTCTATCTGTCTATCAATATAAATTAGCATATATTTCGCTTTTTTGTTTTATTTATACGGGAATACTCACGTTTAATTAAATCGGATACTCCGACTATAGTTTGGATCACATCCAGTGACCTTTTTCAAAGAGTGAAAACAGAGCCCGACGTGCGTGCAGCTTTGTCCTGCTTGCGTGTCAGTTTTCATGTGTTTCGCTGTTGTATGGGCCATATTTTTAACAACTGAGTTGTTAAAATGTAGGGTCCAGTAATGGTTGTCAAGTATTGGTGTTGTTGGCACTCAAAAGTTTATTTACCAGGAGGAATAATAAACCTTAAGATTTTTTGCTGAACTAATAATGACTGTAAAAAGTTTTTAAAAACTGATCCCATATTTTATTCATTTATAAACCATACCTACTATGGTGTAAGAAATAAAAAAGTTTTCATGATAAGACATTTGAAGGGTTATCATTTGGATTTTTTAAACTATCTCTACTTCATAATTGCAAAATGTTGTTTGGCCTCTAAATAATCGTGAAATATTTTTTACATTCTAAGTGTTATCAGCACAGAGGCCACGTGCATCGGCCACAAAACACCACCACCCAAAACTGATTCGTGGTGTGTGGTGACAATGTTGTACAGCGAGTCCATATAAAATGTATGAAAACAGTAGTCCATAATTCTGTGTCGGCGTTTTTGGCTGCAGCGTGTGGCCTGTGTGTTGCAAGGCTTAAAGTAATAATTCGTACAGTTTTAGATCTGAAAACTGGGTAATAGTGAAACAGTAACACAAGTGTAACTATTTTATTGCAGGAAAAGGCTGGATACTACAACATGCCACTTCCCATGACTCTGGCAAGGTGATATCGCAGCATCTACTGAAAAAGGTGACACAACCCGGCGCTGCATTCTCACAGAAGCTTCACATCATTTACTTAGTGAATGATGTCCTCCATCACTGGTTAGTACCTGTAACAGTCATGTAACATTGCTTTTCACCATTTCGATTCATCTCTTCATCCCTCTTATAATACCATTTACAGATTATATTTAAAAATAAACGACTTCCAATCAGTAGGTGTCCCAATAAAGATATAATAATATAGCAGTAATACACTTTAAAAAAAAAACAACCAACTTCAATTTTAATGACCTGGATGACATCTTTATATTTTCCAGTAATTTTGATTTAAAAACCAAACTACTGAACCGATTTCTATAAAAATAATATGGGACCACCTCTGACGTATCACCAACCAAACCAAATCGAAAAAAAATTTACAATATCGGTCCACAATTAACGGAGAAATTGGTGAACATACATTTAAAAAAAACATACAGTCGAACATAGAACCTCCTCTTTTTTGAAGTCGGTTAAATAGAAAGCAGTCAACCAAAGCAAAAAAAACATAAATGTAGAAGGGGGAATTGAACTGGAGACCTTGGCCTTGCAGTGAGACAATCGTGGAAAAATAATAATTGAAAAACTTCCTTTTTTTGAAGTCTGTTATAAAAACATCAGCTACCTACTTCTTTGATATAATGTTCAAAATACAATTTTTATTTAAATTATAAATTGTTGTAATGCACATATTATTACAGTTGTGATTCTTTAGCATAATATTTAATTTTATGAAACATTTTTTTATTTGATATCATTTTTGTTTGTTATGTAAATACAAATTAACTATTTATTTATTATCCATCTTAATCATTGGGTGTATTAATATCATTAAAAGAAGATTACCAAAACTGTTATGTTACATGTTAAGTCAAAAGTTTTGTCTGATCCATACCTTGGTATGTGGTTCATAATGGATTAGACACAACTATTGATTTCCAATGTGTTTTTTTTTGCCTTATTTTTTATTATAATTATTTATTTATTTATAAAAAAAAAAAAAAAAAAATTAATTAATTATTTTTATTTTGAAAGAGTTTTTTATTTCTTACTTAATTTGACCTGTATTCTTTATTACAAATTGATTTTGGGTCTACTAATTCATATAAGCCTTTCATGCTTGTATATACATTTTCTATGAATTATGGGAGATAAAACAGATTACCTCTAGTCTATGTATGTGTATACAATATTTTGATGTGTCCAGTTTCTTCTACTTCATTCATAATACAACTCGGTGTCTATTATGCAATTATTCCTAATTACAGTGCACGCAAAAACGCAGAAGATCTCAAGAAAAATTTGGAAAGTGTCGTGGTCCCAATGTTTTGCAATGCCAGTATAGGTAAAATATTTATAATAATGCCCTCGAGATGTAGGACTCTTTTTGTTTTATGCATACTCATCTATACAAAGCATCTTACACATCCATCACCTGTGGTTTGCAACATTCAGGTAATCTCGCTTAGTTTGTTGGCTTGTACGACAACAGTTTCATTGTTTTGCTGTTTTAGCCGTCACAGAAGAACAGGAGGCTAAGTTGAATAAGCTGCTCCGTCTCTGGGAATCCAAGTCCAATTATTTCGAGACGGCCGTTATTGAGAAAATGAAGAGTCCTACAAGCTCATACCAAGAATATCAAAACAATTTGATATCTCAACACTCAAATGCAATAGCGCATTTGACTCAACAAACAAAATCCACTTTTGAAAAGTAAGTATCCTGAAGTAAAAAAACATCAAAGTCTTTCAACAACTTTTACTGACATCTGATTACAATTTTCAGCTACAAAACACAGCATCAAGCGTTTGTAGCGCACACAATGCAACAGATACAACAAATTGAAATGCAAAGACAGTCAGTTGAAATGCAAAATCAAGAACACAACAACGATAATATGCATCAACAGAACAACATGAATAATTTTCAAAACAACAACTTCAATGAACCGAACTTTCAGCAGATGGGCAGCTATGATCAGAATTTTAGTTCTAATCTGTATGGGAGTGAGAGCGGGAAACAATATGGCAGCGAAAACGGTGATAACTACGCATCTAACAATAGTATAAGCGGGAACGAAAACAGTTTCGACAGTCAAACTTTCGATCAAATAACGCAGAAACAGAATGAGACAATCGAAGAGCCCGATTTGTCACATCTACCCAACGTGAACTTTTCTCAGCCGCCGCCCGGGTTCCCGCCGCACGATACCGCCTTGCTAGCATTCCAGAATGGTCTTCCTGATCTTACAAAGCCTCCCCCTGGCTTCCCGCCTTTCCTTGAGATTAATAATGAAGATTTGATGCCATCTGTACCTTACTTCGAACTGCCTGCTGGCTTGATGGTGCCACTTGTTCAGGTGAGCGATTTCATATCACCTTCATCATTGGCATACCATTTTATTTCAGAGCAGCTAAGAAACTTAATTGATTTATAGGGTTTTTTTTTACTAGCAGCGCCCCGCGAATGCCCGCGATCACTAGGATTAAAAGTAATAGCCTACGTGTTATGTGGACCTGGGTATGTCCTAAAATTGCATCCAGAACCACCGGAAGACGGGCAGCAGCGTCCTCTCGGTAAACGGTGCTGAGCATTCTGCTATCCCCAAGCCGCCTGCCAAGCGTGGTGATTATGGCAACCCCTCCCTATTAAGAGGAACGTCTTCCTCCAGCAGTGGAATCGGTGCGGACGCTCTATTTGACTTGTATTTATATTTTATTTTCGTCATTGAATATAGGACTTTGTTGTAGTTGAGAGTACATAAGGCATGATTTGATATGCAACAAGTAGAGCTTGATAATAATTTCGTAAGAGTAAAAAAGACAAAGCTGATTAAATAAATAAATAAATATTGGGGGGACATTTATTACACACAGCACCATCTAGCCCCATACTTAGCAAAGCTTGTATTATGGAAACCAGATAGCTGATAGAATACTTATATACATTTTTTTTTCGTAAATACATACTTATAATACATACTACATCCAGACACAGAACAAACATCGATGTAGGTTCAAACATTTTTGTCCTGGGTGGGGATCGAACCCACGCCCTACAGCTCTGAAGGCAGACATACTACCAACTGAGCTATCAGGCTGTCAAATTTGTTATCTTTATTAAAATAAAATAGCCGTAGTTTTGAACGCATGCGGTGGCATTTGACGTGTCTGCGCGCTATTTACCATGCAGTATGACCACGCATTGGTTCGTGGTCATATTTTTCGGACCGTTTTTGAAGCCGTAAGGTTACGGCTAGATAAAATAGCCAGATCGATCTGGCTATATTATTGATCGGAGGTCCCCTTATAACTTATAATACTATGTTTATAGGACTTATTTGGACCAAATATGTTTCAGCTTGAAGAAGATAAATACAAGCCACTGGACCCCGCAAAGATCCGACTGCCTCCGCCTGCGCCGCCTAACGACAGGTTGCTCGCTGCTGTCGACGCGTTCTACGCAGCACCCAACCACGAGCGACCTAGAGACAAGTTAGTACAAACTAGTGTGTTTTCCAACTACAAATGACCAGCCGGACTCGCCACATGTACTGCGGTTCATTGACCGAGCTAAGTCTTTGCAACAATTGGCAAAGTTTGCTTTCATCTGTCCGTATATATCCGATCGGTCTTGAGCAGGACATAGTTTGTATTACCGGACATTTTATTTATTTATTTAGTGAATATACAAAACAGAATGTAATAACATTAGACTAAAATTGTATATACATATTGCAGATCTGTATCACATTCCAAAACTATGTATGTCTAGGTGCATTAAAATATCGGAATTAAATAGTCACTAGAGGAAATTACAATTTGTGATTAAAATTAAAAGTGACTTTAAGAAGTGATTTTTGCTCTATCTAGTTGATCAGTTGATCACCCTAATATAAAATCCGCTTTTTCCTCATTGCTCAACTACATCAATTTGAGCAGTCTCTTCAGAGATACCCTGTGATCAACTTAAACTGCTCAGTCCACATAGACAGATACAAAAACTCCAAATCTTTAAATAAAAAAAATAAAAAACTTACAATGTTTGTGATTGATTCAGGCGTTACTTTGCGGAAGTCCATTGTTACCAAAATTTGTTTTAATTTCTAGTGTTTTTCCGCTGTAATATCGTTTCGAGTACTTATAGGATGAAGGGACACACTACAACCTACTGTAACTATCAACCTTAATTGAAATTGAACCTAACCTGAAACAAAAAATTAATTAAACCTGAAACAAAATGTCAATTAAACCTGAAAGCAATTTATTAATAAATTCTGAAAACAAATAATGATTTTAAGCTGTTTCAATGTAATATTTTCCTGAAACAAAATAATGATGATCAACCTGTAAATTGATAATAATTATTAACATACAAAAATAATATGATCAATAAGCAATAAAACAAAAATAATTATATCACCCTTAATCCTTTAGAAGTACTCGGTTGTCGACACGTGTTTCACCTCTGCACGAGGCATCCTCAGGACGTGTTGACTCCTCAAGCGCTTGGCTGGGAATGAGTAAGCCCTCCGAACTCGGCCTCCTTATATACTGGTATTATCGCCAGTTGTTATCGGCAGTGCACGCGTACTAAAGCACCGCAGCAAAGGCGAGGTGACGCTTGTTTGGTCATTCAGCAATGTATCATCTGTGTTCCCGTGTTTCCATATCTCCAATTGTTCAAGCACGCTCATACGAAATCCTTTTTCGCATACATGTAGAATTTTAAAGGTGTTACTATCGTTTGGTGTGTGACCCGACTCAATTAAATGTTTTGCGAAATGTGATGTTTCCGGGTGTTCATTTCGGTACGCTGACATGTGCTCTTTGTAGCGGGTCTCAAAGGTTCGCCCAGTTTGTCCTATGTATACACCGTTGCACTCGTCGCAATTTAACTTGTAAATCCCTGATTTTTTCCCCTTGGGAATGGTGTCTTTACCATTACACAGATGTCGCATGTTGTGTCGTGTCCGAAATGCTACGTTCACCTTATTTCTTTTGAGTATCCTGGCTACTTTTTCTGATGTTGGTGCTAAGTATGATAAACTTCCCACATATTTATGTAACCGCTCAGATGGGCATGGATATAACATTGACTGTACTTGTTTCTGTTGTTTCCTCCTGATTAGACTATCCACCATACGCTTGTTGTAACCATTTGCAACTGCTAATTGGTAAATTGTTAACCATCCTGTACAACATAAGTTAGCAGCGTTTAGATCTCATGTACATAGGCTGATGTCGATACCACTGTCGCCAGAAAACTACCAAAAAGAATTACGGACAATTTACCAATTAGCAGTTGCAAATGGTTACAACAAGCGTATGGTGGATAGTCTAATCAGGAGGAAACAACAGAAACAAGTACAGTCAATGTTATATCCATGCCCATCTGAGCGGTTACATAAATATGTGGGAAGTTTATCATACTTAGCACCAACATCAGAAAAAGTAGCCAGGATACTCAAAAGAAATAAGGTGAACGTAGCATTTCGGACACGACACAACATGCGACATCTGTGTAATGGTAAAGACACCATTCCCAAGGGGAAAAAATCAGGGATTTACAAGTTAAATTGCGACGAGTGCAACGGTGTATACATAGGACAAACTGGGCGAACCTTTGAGACCCGCTACAAAGAGCACATGTCAGCGTACCGAAATGAACACCCGGAAACATCACATTTCGCAAAACATTTAATTGAGTCGGGTCACACACCAAACGATAGTAACACCTTTAAAATTCTACATGTATGCGAAAAAGGATTTCGTATGAGCGTGCTTGAACAATTGGAGATATGGAAACACGGGAACACAGATGATACATTGCTGAATGACCAAACAAGCGTCACCTCGCCTTTGCTGCGGTGCTTTAGTACGCGTGCACTGCCGATAACAACTGGCGATAATACCAGTATATAAGGAGGCCGAGTTCGGAGGGCTTACTCATTCCCAGCCAAGCGCTTGAGGAGTCAACACGTCCTGAGGATGCCTCGTGCAGAGGTGAAACACGTGTCGACAACCGAGTACTTCTAAAGGATTAAGGGTGATATAATTATTTTTGTTTTATTGCTTATTGATCATATTATTTTTGTATGTTAATAATTATTATCAATTTACAGGTTGATCATCATTATTTTGTTTCAGGAAAATATTACATTGAAACAGCTTAAAATCATTATTTGTTTTCAGAATTTATTAATAAATTGCTTTCAGGTTTAATTGACATTTTGTTTCAGGTTTAATTAATTTTTTGTTTCAGGTTAGGTTCAATTTCAATTAAGGTTGATAGTTACAGTAGGTTGTAGTGTGTCCCTTCATCCTATAAGTACTCGAAACGATATTACAGCGGAAAAACACTAGAAATTAAAACAAATTTTGGTAACAATGTTAACGAACTTGGAAAAGGTGAAAAAGGTTGTGGTGAGAGCCATAGGCGTAGAAATCAGCCGTAGATACGCCTGACAGTCGGACTTCGCTTACGATCGATACATGGCATTTCTACAAACGTGCTCGCTCGCTTACTATGTGTCTGTGTGCGCCCCAAATTTCGGACCACTCATTTTTTTTTTGTCTTTTTTGTTAATGTTTTGATTGTAACAGTCTAGTCAGAGTCAAGTAGAGTCGTGGGCATGCCCAACGTGCCTGTGCATTGAATCCGCGCCTTGTGCTAGTCGTAATAAATACTATCCTGATCCCTTCATAGCTTACTTACGTTTCTCATTATTTTTTGCAGTGAGGGCTGGGAGAAATTAGGTCTTTATGAATATTACAAAGCAAAGAATATAGCTCGAAAGATGAAAGAAGAAGCTATCATTCAAGGGTTTAGAGAGAAGTCGAAATCGCCCAGTCCTATACCCAAGGACTTGCAGAAGCAACCCACGCCTCCCGGCAGAAGATACAGGTACGTAATAACATTTACTGTGAGGGTCGAAAGAAAAAAAATATTAGTTGCGAAGCCTTGTGGGCCGATATCACTTTTCTGAACGAAAGATTGTCTTGTTGATTATTTTGTTCCCAATTCCTCCACTTACACCAGACTGGGACCCAAATGTCTTCTTATATTAGAGGGGTGATCTATGGTTCTGCAGATTGTAGAAGACGAAGAGAAACATTAATGTTGTTCATCATCAGCCCGGAGACGTCCACTGCTGTACGAAAGCCTCACCTTAGACCGCCACACACTACGACAACCTGCCATTTGCATCCACTGGTTGCCCGCGACTTTTACAATGTTTTCGGTCCACTTATATATATATAGTGGGAGGCCTTCCTACGCTGCGTCTTCCGGTTCGCGGTCGCCACTCAAGAACCTTTCTTCCCCATCGGTTGTCAGTTTTCGAGCGATGTGGCCTGCACTGCGCCACTTCAACTTGCAAACCCTGCGAGCTATGTCGGTGACTTTGGTTCTTTGGCGAATATCCACGTTTTAATGTTAATATTTTATAATTTAATGTGTCGTATTAATGTTGTTATGGTTACATAAATGATGAAGCTGCCTCATTCAAACCACCACCGGTTTGAATATTTTGTCTTTGTTTGTCTTCGGAATACCACAGCATCCTTTGATACAGTTTTATTCATATTAGTGCAGCCACAACACAGTGTGCTGGGAGTCTAAAATAGCCGCATTAAGCAATAGGGTAGATGACTGATGTTTATATCGTTGAAACCAATAGCTTTGATGAAGAATTTAAGTAAATATAGTATGTTTATTGAAAACAATATTTAAATCCGTTAATAATGTTCTGATGTATGAGCGATTAAAGTTTTTGTTAGAGACAACTCTGTCCCTTTCCCACAAAACAAAAAATGATGTCACACCTTACCTGTCAGAATAGAATTTATATGGCGTACCGAGAAGTGACGTCACGATTCGCTGTTTCTTCTCTCTGTCTAGCATGATATTAAAATGCTTATAAGTTGCTTATTTTTGATCAGATTTTCATTTTCTTTTCATTCATCAGCTATATTTATAGGCCACATTTTAATACGACAATTAAAAAAAACCAGTCATCTAGCCTATTCCCCTAAAAGCAGTTTATCTTATGAATTCTTAGCAGAATGAATTGTAAAAAGTTGCTCTCGAGTAACTTGTAACGAATCTGCTAGTTGACTTGAATTCATCTTTCATCAACCATTTTACGACTTTCTATCGAAAACTGTCCAACCAATGAATTCCGTAATAGAATCATTTGCAAAATCATAGTATGAATTGGCGCATAGATGACCGTTTTACGATTTGCGAAATGAATCATCATAGGATAATTATGCAGAATAGGGTAGATGACTGATGTTTATATCGTTGAAACCAATAGCTTTGATGAAGAATTTAAGTAAATATAGTAAGTTTATTGAAAAAATAATTTTAATCGGTTATTTATGTTCTGATATATAAGCGTTTAAAGTTTTTGTTGGAGACAACTCTGTCCCTTTCCCACAAAACAAAAAATTACGTCACGCCTTACATGTCAGAATAGAATTTATATGGCGTACAGAGAAGTGACGTCACGATTTGCTGTGTCGCCTCTGTCTAGCATGATATTAAAATGCTTATAAGTTGCTTATTTTTAATCAGATTTAAATTTTTTTTTCATTAATCAGCTATGGGCCACATTTTAAAAGGACAATAAAAAAACCAGTCATCTAGCCTATTGCTAAACGCGACCATTTTAGCCCCCTTGCTCTCCTGCTTCTTCATACCATAAAGAGTTTCAGCTTTAAGGTAATGCAGTACTAGAGCAAACAAAGCCCATTTTAGATATTGGACAGTTTCTGAATGATAGTTGTAATAATAATGTCACGTTACAGATCAAAGAGCAAGACACCAGAGAAGAAATCACCTGTGAGGTCGCGATCGAGGTCAACTTCGCCGAGAAGAAAGGCCGCACACAATCGCAGGGACAGAGAGCGAGACAGTTAGTACACAGCCATCATTTACGTGAAAGAGACGCTTTCGCATTTATAATATCATACCCTGGTTTTTAATTCCAGATATTTTTTGTAAACAAAAGTGTTACCCGTGTAAAAAATACCAAAACAGTCAGGTAAAAATAGTATTATTAAAAGACTGTTTTTAAATATTTTTTTATTAATATTGTAGCAAGTTATTTTGCTATATATTTTTTTTTTAAATTATTTTAACTTTGAACGTGGTTACTTTGAAGCTAAAAAAAGGGTAGCTTGATTTTGATTTTTGTACTGGTAGCATTGCTGGGATCGCCAACTGTTTGGTGAACATATTTGTGTATAATTATTAGGATTAGAAAGTGTTTCTGACTTTTTGCCATCTGTTTATGGGTTAAGAGTGCTTTTTCGTACTTTATTTAAATAAATATCTCAAAAACATAGTCCATTGCCTATATTTTTGAACGATAAGTTGTACGTTTACGAAAATTCCCCTGAATTACGGTTTTAGTACAGGAAAAGGAAACGTTTTCTGTAGGATAGCTAGTAAAACCATGAGGCGCAGATAGAAATTTATATTCCTGGTAAAATGATGATGTTATTAAGAAAAAAAGGTTTTTAGTAATTTTAGATTTTATTAAACGGTGACAACTCACATCAGTCCTTATTAAGGGGATAAGGGAGATGGGCCAGGCCAAAGTTGTCAAGAGATGGCGCCAGTTTCATTTTATTGTTTTTTTTTCACGACGTGGACTGCATTTCAGTTTGAAGTTGATAGTATTACGAACATGTTAGCTATATTCGTTCGGTTATCAATGGGAAGATGATGATGATACTGAACGCAACGCTGCGGAAAAGGGACGAATATGGTTACTATGTTCTAGGCACCGAGAGCTCACGAGAGGCGTGTCGTGCTGTAAAAGCCCGCGCACCAAGTACTACGGTTACTATGTTCGTTTTACAATAAAAATATGGGCAATAAAAAATTACTGTACCGGTACAAGATGACGATTTACGATCTACTTAAAATTGCTATGTACTTCGTTAACATTATTGAAGCGCCATCTCTTGGGTGGATTGGACCATCAGTCCTTAAAAGTATCATCTATGATATAACTGACTTCACTGTGGCAACAACAGGCCGTAGAAGATCGCGGTCGCGGTCACGATCGCGGTCCCGCAGCAGGTCGCGCGATCGCGAGCGACGAGACCGCGACTCGCCGCGCTCGCGACGCGTCGACCGCTCCCGGTCACCCACACCACCAAGCTTCATGTGAGTCTAACCTGTGACTATCATCTCTGCGTATTACCTACTCTCACATTTGGCTCCAGCTGCCCGAACTGTGTACACACATCATTAAACAACTAAGAAGGTATCTTATTGTGCTTGCAGCAGAGGCAAACTAAGTCTTGGTGCTCTTGCCCTAGCCCGTAGTAGTACCAGCATTTTAATAATTGTGGCAGTATATTATTGTATTGTGTTGTTTCTTCATGTTCACCTTCACATTGTTTAGCCACTCTAGGCCCGACCCTAGTTTCTTGTCCACGTTGTTTAGCTACCCTAAGCCCAACGCTAGTAAGCCTTAGAGGAAATCCGTCGATTATAGCTCTTGCAGAGCGTCGAAATTATCGACACCACAACACAGAAGAATAAATGGTACTACATAACCAAGATTATTTGACTTTGCTCAAGTTTTCTAATCTATGCAGGTTTCTTAAGCTAGGAAATACTTTGCAGGGGAGGCATGTTCTCTGGCACATCAGGAGGCATCGACCCGACGAACAAAGGCCATCAGTTGCTGCAGAAGATGGGATGGAGCCAGGGTGGGCTCGGCGCCTCCGGACAAGGCATAGCAGAACCAATCAGCGGCGGCGCGGTCAGAGACAAACAGGATCAGTATAAAGGTATACATTAATTACTTTTGTTTTTTATATGCGTGTGGACCCAGATTGGTGGGTGAAGAATTTTCCTTATAAACTGAGGAAGTTCATATGGTCAGCACTAATAAGTAGGAAAATTGGCGAAAAATGGGGGAGGCTTTTACTCGGCTGTAGCTCCAAGTCTTATTTGAAGACTTGAAAAAGTTTATGCAGAACTACCTAGTTTTGGTAGTCCTATTTTCAATAAAAGTTGATTGAATGTATTTTACATGACTGCCCAAAAAAGGAGTCTTTTTGTTTGTATGTGAGTTTCTTTATTCCTCCATAATTTTTAGTATCATATGGTTAGAATCCTTACATCATCCTGAGTGACACTGGCAAAAAAATTTATGGCAGGGCAGGAATGTTTTAATTATTCAATATTAGATGTCTTGTTAAAATGCTGTTTTATTTATCACAGGAATCGGCGTCAACCTAAATGATCCTTATGAAAACTTCAGAAAGAACAAAGGAGCTGCATTTATAACGAGAATGAAGGAGAGGGCACTAGAGCGTTCAACATGATCGCATGTCTAAAGACTTCATGTAAATGTGTACAATTTATTGAGATTGAGTGAATGTAATGATTTATTTTATCTAAATCAGCTAAAATAAAAACAAATTATGAGGTATAAATGCAATCTTTTATTTTTATTACTAAGCTAAGAATAGATATAAATATTTTAATTATACTAAAGCTCGAAATCATCCTCATAGTTATATTTAAATTCTGAGAGCTTTTCTAAGCTCTCACTGTAATCAGTAGCTTCTAACCCTTCCTCTCCGAATTTGTGTAGTTTCGCAAACTTTATTCTGCTAACTTCTCTGTGGAGTTTCTCTAACATATCTGATAAGAAATTGCCATTATGATAACCAGCTATAGTTGCACAACTTTGAACTTTGTCATCACTGGTCTCACTCTTCACAAGACCATATCGGTTTAAGTTATCAGAGAAGAACTTGGGGAATGGTGTCTTGAGTTCTAAAGGCTTGTCGCAGACAGTTATGTTACTAGCAGAAAGAAAGTTGGTTGCCTGGAAATACAACTCAAACATCTCTTTGACATTGTTGCATCTATATGCAGGTAGATTTAACTGTTCTTTTGCTTCATTGGAAGGTGCTTTTAAATAGTTCTCAGGGATTCCTCTGACAGTTATCACCTGGAAGATTTTATCAGATGCTAGTTTACAACTTGGTGTGATAGCTGTAAAAATAGGTCTCGTAGTTTCATTCAAATATTCTATCAAATATTTTGATTCATTGAAAGCGAATGGCATACCCAGCGATGCTGCTGCCATCTTTCTACCATAACCTGTCATATCTGCACAAATATCAGACAAAGTATAAAGATTGCTTTTGTGTCTGTATTTTTGACCCAAAGTGTCTATAGCTGATGCCAAAAGAGCTGAGGAGTGGTAGTACAGATCAGGGTTATAAGAAATATGGTCAAACAACCGAGGATTTCCTGGTTTTCTCCAACCCTTCTCCCCTGTACATATAGGCACAAACATTGTGGCATGTTCGCTTAACTCTTGTATTGACAATGCTATGTTCACTAGTCTAGTGGAATCCTTCAGTGTAGATTTATCTCTCTCTTCTGGAGTTGTAGGATTGTTGTCCGGGAAGTGAGATGCAATTATAGGGTAAGCCAAAATTGGTTTTGTATATTCATCTGCAAGATGCTCTATGCAGCTCAAAGCGAGACCTCCAAAACCATCAGTACAGTCAAAGTTAACATGAAATCCCTGCATACTGTCACATTCTTCAACATATCTTCGTATATTATCATTAAAGGCATAACCATAATCTGACTTCCATAACGATTTACCAGTATTGAAAATATCTAAGCTTTGCTGTAAAAAAGTAAAGTTTATTATAAAACAATCATTAATAGTAAATAAATAATTATAGGCACAAAAGTTAATGAAAAATATATCTTACATTTTCATCACCATGGCTATATTCTTTTATAACATTGGTGGTTCTAGAGTGAAGTCTGGGATATAAGTAATCTGTCCAAGTGTTAATACTATCTTCAAGTTTGTACTCTTTATTTTCTACTGTTGATGGCCCTTGTGCATCGATATCTTTTAGATATTCATTTTTGACGGCTGCCGGTTCTTCTATTTTCTCAATATTATCCCACGGAATGTGTTCTACCTCCTCTTCATTTAGGCCTCCACTTTCAGGCAAGGTTCTCAAAGATCCTTTGAGGTCAGCTATAAGTAATCTAGGAGTATACGTGACCTCGCCTTTTGCTGTTTGACCCTCTCGATACAAAACATCATGGTTTACTTCATTCTTTACTGCACCCGTATAGTCAAAGCTTAGTTCTTGAAGATTCCAAAAATGTGCTCCCACAAAATTTGAATAGTGACCAAACTGTAATGTTAAAATTTCACGTATAGGCATTTTTAGAGAATTAGGGAATCTGTGTCGTATGTATTAATGTAAGATCATAAGATCTGTGTTTTTTTAACGTTAAACAAACAAATAAATGCACAAAATCTACTACTTCTACTACGGCACTAAATGAATTTAAACGAAAACTTTGTTTTTTGTTTTTAATAGTTCCTGGCCATGGATACTAGTCCTTCAGCCGAATACATATTTCTTCATCGATTCTTCTTTCTGCAGTTAAATCACACGTCTGCGTTGCCAATGCCTGTTTTCCTAATTCCCCGAATATTAAGGTGAAATTCCCCAATAAAATAAACCCTATTCGACACAAATTCCCCACATACTAAAAAAAATACATAAATGTGAAATTCAAGCAGTTTATATTCATTATACTCAGGCAAAATCTTGAATATAAAACTGCAAATTCAGTAGATTTGTGCTTTTTCCTTCATATTTAAGTAGGTACCTATTTTCAACATTGGTAGAAAATCAGTACATTTCGGTAAATCACTGGCCATACTTTTAAATATATATTTTTTTGGGGGAGTTTTGGCGGGAACGCAAAAAATCATGTCGCCGCATTGTGTTATTTTTCAAAACTTGTGTCTTTTCGGGTGTTAATGCATAAAAATAGTGGCGTTTTATTCATTAAGTGCCGACTGACGTGCATGAGTGTGGGCAAGTGATATAATGTGGTGAAACGTGTCTTTTTGTGTTGTTTCCATAACTCCGAAGAAGCTTGTAGTAAAGTTGCCATGACTTTACTAGGGCATGATTGGACTTGACCGTGATTTACTGTGTGTGACTTGGACTGTGACTACGACTCATTTAACTGGAGAATAAAGAATCGATGAAGAAATATGTATTCGGCTGAAGGACTAGCATCCATTGCCAGGAAATATTAAAAACAACAAATATTTTTTTTGTTGGTGTAATTTTGTAAATACCATCAAAGATACTAATAGTTATATGTCATGTCTCTGTAATTTTATTTTTTCTTAGTTCTTGGGATCGCACGTTGTGCATTCTACCAGTGTCAAGTTTACGATTTTTTCAAGTATTTATATTAAAATCAAGTCAAATATATCATGATATCACAGTCAGTCACACGAAATTAGTCATAGTCGAGTCCAAGTCATGCCCTAGTAAAGTTGTGGCGACTTTACTATGAGCTTCTACGGAGTTTTGAAAACAACACAAAAAGACATGATAAACCACATTATATCACTTGCCCACACTCGTGCATGTAATTCAACATTCAATGAATAAAACACCACCATTTTTAATCATTAATTCGCGAAAAAACACAAGTTTAAGAAAATAATAGAATGCAACGACATGATTTTTCCGTGTTCCCGCCAAAACCCCTGTCTCCACCTGTCTCTGTATTGTCTATTTCTGTTTTGTTATTATTTAAGTCACTGAACTTCTCCTCCATGGATGCGATGGCAAATGGAAGGAAGCAGCACGAGTAATTACCGGATCGCAACTTTTAGAGTTGGAAACAAAAATCTTGTCTTGAAAAAAATAAATGTCTGGTGGGATTTTTAGAACTGTACATTTTCCCCCAGTAGCTTTCGTGTACGTAGTTTTGGGATGTCTACAACATACGGGTGGTACTGTGCTGAGCACACCCGTACGCCGTACTACCATCTGTCTGCCATATTGTACCGTAAATCAGCACAGTGTGCTGATTTACTACTACTAGCCATTCGCGTTGCTGATTTTTTTGACTTAAAATGTAAAATCTAATATTTCCCACATTCCCCGCACGGAACCAATCCCCACACTATTCCCCACACGAGTCCGCATTCCCCGCAATTTGGGGAATTCCCCACAAATTGGCAGACAACGCTCAGACGAAAATAGTCCTGTGTCGATCGTGATTGATCGAATCAAAACGACTGAATCGCGCTCTCTACACGACACGACTTGAATGATCGACGCGCGGCCCAAGATCCGCGGCACTTGCCTTCAGTGTATCCACTTTCAATTTTGGTTTTTCCCTAGTTTGTAGTCGAATTGTCCCTAAAATTCCCTAAAGAAAATTCAATATTCCTTGATGAGCATGACCATAATATTAAAAAAATTACTTAATTTGGAACCGAAGCACTACTTTAACTGTATTTCGCTGCACTTAACATTGGATAGGCACTCTCATTCAGACGATTAATAGAATATTTTGTAGCTATTGTTCTGCAAATTCTGCAATGCAGAATAAAAAAATCTAATTGTTGCTATAATACGACTTAGTCCTATGTATTTTTGGTTTGAGACCTCCCTATAATCACCGCGTTCCGAATTGCGGCTAAACCGTTGTTGGCGCTGTGAGCGATAAGGCCTCAGGTCAGGTTGTAACGTCGCGTTAAAACTTGGCGTTGGCGCTTTTTTAACGTTCTCCACAAGTGTGTTCATACGAACGCTTTAAAATCATTCTCGTCTTGGATCTCGATGCAGTAGGAACTATGTAGGACGCAAAATGAATTTCTTGAAATTACTTGCAATAGGCTTATAAGCTTATGTGTTACAAAAAGGCGGAAAAGGAACCCCTTAGATCCACTAATTTATCAAGAGATAAATTAGTGGTCAATTCATAACTCTTTACGAAGATAAAACGACATATTTTTTTAATTATTTTGTTACGACGAATTGTTTCAAATAGTGGGACCTCGAATCAATAATTGATATAATCAATAATTGTGAAAGGCGACCGCAAATCGGAAGACGCAGAGTAGGTAGTCCTCTCACTAGGGGGACTGATGACATTGTAAAAGTCGCGGACAACCGGTGGATGCATATGGCAGGTTGTCGTACAGTGTGGCGATCTAAGCAGAGGCCTTTGTTCACCAGTAGACGTCTTCGGGCTGATGATGACGCGGGGCGCATCTAGTGACTTTATAATTTATAGCAAAAATGGTAAAAATTATTAGCGTGAGACCGACTCGCTCTTGACCCGTTTTAATTATTTGTTGTTATACTAGAGGTCGCCCACGACTTCGCCAGTGTACGGAAGAAATCGGCTTGCTCCCTAATACTCGTATCTTCCATACCGCTGGGTTAATTACTAATTATTTTCCTCCCCATATTCACCACCTTAAATCATCCGGAGCAATAATTTTTCCGACTAATTTTTTTTGTACTTTTTCTAACAAAAAATCAGTATATCTAAAAAAAACGACACCAAACCGAATCCCATCCTTAAAACACAGGACAGCTATCTCGAACCAATGATATTATATGTATTTATCTCAATGTCTCCAACGGAAAAAATGCAAAATCAGTGGAATTGCACTCTAAAATCGGTATATTTGTAGTTTTTCCAAGTAAAAATCCATACTTTTTCCCAATTTAAACATATTCAAAAATCGGTAGATTAACGGTACATTTCGGTATATCGGTAGGACAGGCCCAAAATTGGTAGAAATACCACTGCTGATTTGACCTGAGCAAAAATCGTTTGATGCGCTGACTTTCGGCAGCGCGTGCGGCTCCTTTAGGCGGTGAATTACAAAGGAACAAGTGCGCGCGGTGGAAGGAACTGTAGGTACATTTTTAGGTTTTTTGATTTTTGGTATTGTGAAGTCAAGAGGTCAATGCGTTTACCTATTTTTATGACTATAAAAGGGCAACAATGATTTGTAAAATAGTTTGATTCAATTTCTCTTCCTATTAAAAAAAAAATTTACAATATACGGCCTTACCTAAAAAAACTTTTCAACCGTTAGTCACTGCTTAAGATGCTCTGCCATCTTCTCACTGACGTGAAGTTGCACGTGCTAGAAAAGGACAGAGAAGTTTAAGCAGTGACTAAGAGAATCGAGATTATTTTAGGTAAAGCCGATAGAGTGTAGGTATACACTATCCCTAGAGAGTCTTCAGAGTTATTTAAAATTGGTGGTTACCTTTATATTTTAATTAATAAAATAAACGTTATTATTTATAGCTTACATTCTTTGATTATAGAGAGAGAGAGAGAGCTAGATCCTCCAAGCTTACATTCCATGTATATACATTACGCTCACGAAAGTTCCCTAACAAAAAGTTCCCATATATTTTGGGGTAACCTCTTTGGACTGGTATAGGCTAGATGAATGATGTTTTTTTTTTTTTTTTCTTCTTAGTTCTTGGCATCGCACGTTGTGCATTCTGCCAGTGTCAAGTTTATGATTTTTTCAAGTATTTATATGGAAATCAAGTCAAATAAGTCATGATATCACAGTCAGTCACACGAAATTAGTCATAGTCGAGTCCAAGTCATGCCCTAGTAAAGTTGTGGCGACTTTACTATGAGCTTCTACGGAGTTTTGAAAACAACACAAAAAGACAGTTTCACCACATTATATCACTTGCCCACACTCGTGCATGTAATTCAACACTCAATGAATAAAACACCACCATTTTTAATCATTAATTCGCGAAAATACACAAGTTTAAGAAAATAATAGAATGCAACGACATGATTTTTCCGTGTTCCCGCCAAAACTCCGACTGATGTTTATATCGTTGAAACCAATATCATTGATGAAGAATATAAGTAAATATGGCAATGATGTTATATGTTTCACTAGATCTGAAGTTTCCGCTTCAAGGAAGCTTCGCCTGAAATAAGCTTGACAACTAATTCAAGCTTTGACGTCTATCATTCTCTATTGCCGATGAATTCGGTTCATATGTCTAACATAAAAAATTATAAAAAATGAGTAAATGTGTCGTAAAAAGCTGTGACTCGTGCTCCGAACACACAACAGATGCAATGGAATTTCTTTCCACATGTTAGTTTCTATTAATATCCGTATATTACAGCAACTTATTGCATATTTTCGAAATTATGTGTCATATCATTTGTTGTTTTTAATCAATTTTTAATAGTTCCTGGCCATGGATACTACTCCTTCAGCCGAATACATATTTCTTCATCGATTCTTCTTTCTGCAGTTAAATGAGTCGTAATCACAATCTAAGTCACACACAGTAAGTCACAGTCAAGTCCAATCATGCCCTAGTAAAGTCGTGGCAACTTTACTACAAGCTTCTTCGGAGTTTTGGAAACAACACGAAAAGACACGTTTCACTACATCATATCACTTGCCCACACTCTTGCTCGTAAATCAGCACTTAATGAGTAAAACGCCACCATTTTTATGCATTAACACTCGAAAAAACACAAGTTTTAGAAAATAATACAATGCAGCGACATGATTTTCTCGCGTTCCCGCCAAAACTCTCCTGTCAATATCATTTTGCTTTCGGTGCTGCCAGGAAATACTTTTTTGGTTTTCCCCATATATGTGGGAGATTTTTTTATTTGCTTTAATTGCCTTCTTAATTGCTTAATTTCTTAATTCAAAGTGATGTATAATAAGTGGTGTAGCCTTTCTTCGCAAGTATTTTAAAGTCAAAACCTATTGAATTCGAGTTCATTCCAGTAAAATCAATACATTTTGCGCTTATATTTCTGAAAAACCAGATGATTTCAATTATGGGTTAGTATTAGAATGGCTAGATCGCAAAATTACTACATTTCATTTAGGCCACATCTCTAAATATCCGAGTCGCAATTTGACTTAATCACATCTATTCCACATCTTAAAATGGCCAATTCGCAAAATTACCACATCGCACATTGATTAAGTCAAATTGCTACTCGGATACTTTGAGATGTAGTAATTTTGCAATCTAGCCAATCTAATACTAACCCTCAGTTATTTTTTCGATGATCAGATTCAGCTTAACTCTCCACTTAAGTTATTATTTTTAATAATTGAAACACATGCATATTCCCTAATAAACAATAGGAGTAGGAATAGGAATAGGAGAGTCGGAGACTTCTCCGACTCTACTTGAACGATGAGGCATTTGTATGTATGTAAATTATGTTTGTTTGTATTAATTTGTTCGATGACATCATGATGATGATGATCATAATAATGTATATTAATTTGTTCGATGATAGCTTGCGAACCTTTGATATTCGACCTTAAGATTTTTTTTGGCTATAAATTTTGTTGATGTACTAAAATGGTGATCGGTCACATCAGGGCCGTCTTAAGTCTATTCTGCGCCGGGGTGCGGGACTCAGCCTGCGCCCTCGTTTTTTTTTACACTGCAGCGTGGCACGCGACCGACGACACACTGCAATATGAAAGGGGTCCTAGTCAACCAAGAAAACACAATACACGTAATTTTGATAATTTATTTATTTATTACTCTAAAAAACAAAATTAACTTAAAACTTCGATTACTAAATATCTATTTATTACATGTACATACACATACATCAAACAGACTAAATTTTTCTTACTTTTGAGTTGGCAAAGATTTTAATTAAATCATTTATTTTTATAACAATTTTGGATTCTATACTTATAATAGCTAAGTTTGTCAGTCTGTCTTGGGTCATGGTTGAACGAAGATAATTTTTTATTAATGTTAATTTTGAAAAGGATCTTTCACTTTCTGCTACTGTTACAGGCAGTGTTAAATATATACGCAGAGCTGTTGAGATATTGGGAAATGAGGAAATTAAATTATTAGAATTTATATAGCTTAAAATATCAGTGGGAGTACTTGTTGATACATTGGGAAAAAATATTGGCAACAATTCTAATTCATTATATAAATCCTCCCCGTCAATATCAAATCTATTTATAAATGTTAGTTTTTCTTGGAGCCGATAACACTGAGATTTTTTTTGCTTGCTTCTCTAATTTATTCCAGCATTCAATGTTTTGGAAGAGTGAAAAAACTGAATTGTGTTCCGTCAGCAAATCGAATCTCTCATTTAATTTCGAGATAGCAGTGTCCAGTAGAAAAAAATAAAAACATACTTTAAATTTGTTGGTTGGGTCTAAAATGGGCTCATCTGCAGCCTCGTAATCAAAATGTCTTTTTCGGGGACGTGGACGAGCAGTTTCTTTAAATTCTGTTTCACATTCTAATTCTTCAGCAATTAATTTTGCATCAGATAACAACTGTTCAAACGCGCTATCGGTGCGGTATTTCTCCAAATCTTTTTTAACCAGATTAATCATTTTGGTAGCTTCTGAAATAATTACGTCCGATTTTTGCAAATTTTTGCTTACAATATTAATCTTTAGTAAAATATTGTACCATATAACTACTGAACATATAAATCTATAAGACTTTAATTTGGCTATTATTGAACTCGCTATGTTTTTTGTGTCGCTGTCATATTTGTTATTTGTAAAAATATAGTATAATGCATCATAAATTTTATCCATATTAAAACGGAGTGCTCTAAGAGCATCAAATCTACTTTCCCAACGCGTATTTGAAAGAGGTTTTAATGTCAAAGTAGGTATCTGTTTCATAATTACATCCCAGCGCGATGTGGATGCTGAAAAAAATACATAGATTTCTTGGACAATACAGAAAAAGTTTGTAATTTCTAATGAGCTTTTAGCGGCGTCATTTACTACTAAATTAAGGGAGTGGAGCAGCACACGGTACGTAAAAAGCACGAGGATTCATGTCCAATTATTTTTTTGGAGGCCTATATTTTTCCCCCTCATATTGGCCCTATTATCATTACCTTGGCCTCTCAAATCATCTAATTCAATATCGCATGATTTTAAGAAATCTAACAAATATGTCGCCAACCCTTGTCCGGTAGTATCAGTTACAGGTAAAAAACCTAAAAAATGTTCTCGTACCTCAGCGCGGTTTGTCCATGGATTTAAATAAATAAACCTCACAATAACAGTAAGTTGTTCTTGGTGTGAAATATCAGGTGTGCAATCTAGAATTACAGAGTAGTATTTACATTGCTTCAGAAGACTAATTATAGTCGTTTTAATTTTTTCAGCAATTATACTTATCAGTTCATTTTGAATGTTATGACCAAGATAATGTGGCATGCGATGCTGAGCTCTTTGAATTCGAGCAATGTGTTCTGATAGTGTACTATCAAAATTAGATATACTCTCCACCAACTTTAAAAAATTACCATTATTTGGGTCATACAACTTCTCGGTTATGCCCCTAAATGCTATATTTTGAGCTGCCAAATTTTTTATAATTTCGATTATCCTTTCCAAAACTGCCGTCCACCTTTTTCTTTCGCGGTCTACTTCAGTTTGATTTACCGAGTCTACTGTTTGCCCTTTCAATAAGTCAATCTACTGTTTGCCCTTTCAATAAGTAGATCCAAATATATTTTTTAAGAACATATGTGCCCTGAACTTTTTTCATGTCGTTCTATATTTCTCGACAAATGCCCCCAGTCTTTGTAACCAGTGGGGGCATTAAATGCAGTGACATTATTATTAAATAGCTTACAGTGAAAACAAAATACAGAATCAGTAGATGTGGAATATACAAGCCAAACTCGATGAATAATTTCGTTGTTTTGTAACTTTTTACTGTAATATGTATCTGAAAATGACCTCATGTTACTATCTGAAGGATAGTTGTTTTTTTTATCTGAATCGGTCCACGTTCTGTTAAAAATAATCTTAAATTATCGGGTATTACTTGCGGCCAGAGAGCAGGATCATTCGCGACATTTTCACAAAATCGTACATCTGGTTCTGTTGCTGATTCGTTAACAATTGGAATTGGTTCACTTGGAGTAAGCGAGCCAGGCGAGGTACTGGTACTAGTATGAGCTGGAACTTGTGAAATACTCGTAGAAGTTTTCTCTTCCAAGTTGACTGTCTCTTCTAACTGTAGGGTGGATGTTGACGAAGATGTACCTAAAAAAACACAAGATAGTCAACAATTTGCGTAACCAAGTGTGGTAACAGGGCCACGCAATCATATTTTAGGACATTAAAAACAGCGCTTTAAAGTTATGGCGGGCAATCGGGCATAGTCTAATCCTAACGGATTAGACTTAGAACGTTAGAACGTCCGGGCGAGCGCGCTCAGTGTGGAATTGCCGAGGCGCTTACGCACGCTCTATGCGCAAACAGTAAGAAATTAAAATACTTTAGTTGCGATTGGCGGATCTCGCCTGCGGCTAGTTCATGAAAAAACATAATTCATAATCCCCAAAAACAAATCACATACACACAAGCCATATAACTACAGATAATAAGTACAGACAGTCCAGTCTACTGTTAGACATGAGCCTCCAAAACTATGGTGTTATTTATTGCCATAATCTCCACGATTGGAACGCGTGTAAGACATATCACACATTACAAAAATTTAACACAAGGTCTGAGAAGGTATGTATTTAAATAAATATTGCACCGGCCGGGATTCGAACCTGAGACCTTTGGCACAAGAGTTAGTGTTAGTTACTAACCATTGCGCCTTCCGGTGCGCAATCCGCAAAAAACAATTAATTAGATATTGTCATAATCATAAAAACCTACGTCTTTATTTAAGACTCATTTATTAGGTATACAGTTACAGGACTTATACAAAGAAGTGTAATAATAATAAGTAGCTAGGAACTTAGGGATCGAACCAAGGCAGGATACACCAGCGACTTCTATCACTGATTTATGCCACTTCAGATGTTTTACGAGTATTTATGGTACCAACTTCAATTGACTGAACTTACCAGGTCGAAAGAAAGAGTCAATCGGAGAAGTTAGCTTTTTAATTTTTTCTACTTTCTCCAGTTTCCTTTTTCTATTTTGAGCACCCGATGGTTTCTTTTTATCCCCTAATTCGGCCATCTACAATAAAATCAAATTTCAATTTAGTACTTTATTTTTCTTTCTATAATCTAAATAAAGCAAGTAGTTTTTTATCAATCACTAATATTAAGGTCATTAAGAATTTGTATTTTTGCAATTATAAACAAATAAACAAAACAGTCATGACTCTCTCTCATAAACAAACAAATGATGTGATGATGATGTGATGATAATGATTGCAATGTACCTAACACGTGCTAACACCAACACTTAAAAAATAAAATTGACTTACCTTTACATTTTTTCTCTAACAACTTCCGTGCTAATTCGCCGGTTGTCGCAAATGAAATGAGCTAACGAATTCAATTACTTAAAAGAAGAAATCAGATCAATCACTGACCGACACTTACATAGGCGCCGCGCGCCGCACTGTAAATTCAAATGAACTTACACCTAATAGTAGTGGTTTAGAGATCATTTCTCTTTAAGTGCGAGTGCCGCGCCGCGCGCCCATTTCAAATGAACTTACACTCTATTGATTTAAAGATCATTTCTCTTTAAGTGCAAGCGCCCGGACAGCTATGTCAAAGGACGCAACAGAAGTACCAGTGCCGCGCCGCGCGCCCATTTCAAATGAACTTACACTCTATTGACTTAGAGATTATTTTGCATGCTTCAAGTGCGGGCAACCGAGCGGCAACGTGTCAAACGTACATACATACACTCTCTTTGGATTAGAGATTTTGCCACGCGCGTGTTGTATTAAATAAAATTGTTATTTGTGAATGTTATGTAGTAATGCGGCATGGCAAGCGCCGAAAGCGTAATAAAAGTAAAAAAAATATTATTGTTGATGACTTTTTTTTTTGCTTGCGCATACATATTTGTCGTAAGTAACAAGTATTTAAAACTGTGCAATGGCGTTAAGTTCAATGAAATACCAAAAATTCAGCGCTCGACAGGCGCCCCCGGGCGCTCCGCGCCCGGGTGCACCGCACCCCTTGCACCCCCTGGTAAAGACGGCCCTGGGTCACATTACATACATACATTTTGACCTGGGTATGTCCTTAAACTGCAACCAGACCCACCGGAGCACGGGCAGCAGCGTCCTCTTGGTTAACGGTGGTGACCATTCCGATCCCTAAGCCGCCTTCCAAGCGTGGGGATTATGGCAACACCCCTCTATTAAGGAGGCTTTCGTCCAGCAGTGGACGGTTTATGGCTGACGACGAATACATTTTGACTTTATGGTATATACTGAAAATATTTTGTAAACTGAAAATGTGTTGTTGTTAGTGAATTTTTTTAACATTGATGATCCAAAAAAAATGTGAATCTTTTTATTGTTCTAATCTTCAATATGTATTCGATATCATGTCATATCGTAGCAGAAGTTTTAGGGAATATTTTCATCAGGCAGGCAACATCTATTTCGATTTCGAGTTTGCGCGAAAACTGGCCAACGACAAAAGAAAATAAAAAGTTTTGAAAAAACGGCTCCATTTTTTTTTGCGCGATCATATGAAGTTTATCCCTCTATGTATTTTGTATTTTACTCTATGAAATATGGTAGGTTTATTGAAAAAATAATTTAAATCGGTTAATAATGTTCCGATATATGAGCGTTTAAAGTTTTTGTTAGAGACAACTCTGTCCCTTTCCCACAAAACAAAAAATGACGTCACGCCTTACTTGTCAGAATAGAATTTATATGGCGTACTGAGAAGTGACGTCACGATTTGCTGTTTCGCCTCTCTGTCTAGCATGATATTAAAATGCTTATTTTTGATCAGATTTTCGTTTGCTTTTCATTAATCAGCTATATTTATGGGCACCATTTTAATAGGACAATTAAAAAAACCAGTCATCTAGCCTATTACATGCGGCATGTACGTAAGCAAGGTAGGTAATATACTCGCGATGGGCGGAGCTAACTCACACGCGTAGAAAACTATGGCTTCTTATTGAGAGCTGTGCTTTGTATTTGAATTATACTTCTGGACCTATATTTATTCTAAGCATAATAACAATACCTACTTGCTGTACGTCAATACATATTTACTGTCGTTTTACATCGGGTATCGTGCATGATCTTGGCGGGCTGTACAGTAGAAGCATGATCCAATAAAACATATATTATTATACCATGAGCAGAAGTATATACTAAGCTAAGGGCATAGAGGTAGGAACTAGTTAATAGTAGTAACATAGTTCCTACCTCTATGGCTAAGGGTATATTATGGTCAATGACCATACACCATAATACCTTCTTTTTAGCAGAGGGGTACGCCCCGGCATGCCACCTCGATTGGTATATGCTCAAAGGAAGAGAATTACATAGATAAAAATAAATCTAAGGTAGATAAATGGACTTCTTTAAATAAAACTAATTATGTAGGTATTTATGTATTCATTTTATTTTATTACAAAAAAGTTATTAAAAATCATTCAACATACTTTTCTTAACACAAAAGTTACTTAACTATTTTCTATGCTTATGTTACTTAATATTCTTATTTACCTACTTGGATGTTGAATACTGGCAGTGGAAAAATACAATTTAATGATTTTATTTTGTCGTAGGTATACAACAAAAAATACTAAACCTTCTGCAGTCAGTGCAGTATGCTATGTACCTACAACCTACATATTTCATTGTTATAATTCTAATTTAGTATGCAATGGCTCTTACAAACTAGGCCACCGTTATGCCAAGCCGGCAAGTAAAGAGGCATAAGCTGATAAGCAGCAAAAAGTCGACGGCATAGTGTGTAGGAGCCTTAAGAAATATAATTCTGCTAAAGGTACTTAATAGTGCAATTATTGCTGTTTATTGTACACTGTACCTCATAATCATGTTTAATTTTGATATTGGTATTTCCACACTACAAAACATCTTAAGTTTTCATACAAATTCATTAAAACTATAAAAATCCAGACATTACATTCACGCACATTATTAGTACAAAAGCGAGACTATGTTAGACTATAATAATTCTAACCAGATTCATGAAGGTTTCAGTATAATTCTATTTACACAATTGCACTGATGCATCTAAAAGTAGAAGTATACAAAGAGCACCTAACTTAGTCACCTCTTGGAAAATCTAAATATTACAATTCACAACATTGTAATTTCAAACAGAATGTGTGGACATCGTATGCATACCTTTCCCTAGTATAACTAAATTTTAAATTCCTAAATAAATGCAGTCACATAATTGCTCTGCTAGAACAAGTAGTTTACTATTCCAATTTCGCAGTGTAGAACATCTCAATAGAACAGTGTACATGTGCAATAAAATTTCACAGACCTTCCTGTGCTAGCAGATCCATAATATATTGAAACAAGTGCTTCTTAGGTAATTTTGGAGACCGACGTTCCTAAAACTTATACAATTAGGGTACAAAAACTCGGGAACTATAGGAACGTCTACCGTTACACCAACGATATTAACTACTAAAAGAAAAAAAAAATGCTGATAAGTGCACATCATTTTAAAATACAATTCCAATATTCGAGAGATCTAGAACACAACCGACACCTACATACAAACATTTATATCTCAATAACACATACCTAACACATTTACACGGTTTTTTGGTTGTTAGTATTGAGCTAAAATTATTTACTAGTAAAAAAATGGTTATCGAAACATCGTGAAATTAAAAAGCTATGTATAATACATGTAACTAAATATTTATATCTAACATAGCTGCTAGCAAAAGTAAAGTGTTTAGTATCTACGGTGAAAAATATTTAAAAAATTCGCTTTGTAAAAACTAATCAGTTGACTTTCTTTAGCAGATATATTAGAAAGTAGTGGACATTTTAATAATAGGAAAATCTTTAGAAATTGCGAATTACCCAGAATTCACAATGGCTAGACATTTTTCTTTGCAATTCACAGGTACTCAAAAACATTGACTCAAGGAAAAATTAAAATAGTAGATACATTGCCTAATGATGTCGATTTTTGTACCATTTTTCAAACTGAATTTAGTAGCTAACATTGTCGGCTTTATTCTCACCTTAGAATGAGAAAGGATGTAAAACATATAAGTTTAGTTAGTTGGTACAAAAGAATCGACGTAATATACATGTAAACAAAAGATTTACTCTCGTAAGAGCTGCCAGAGTCAATAAAGTAACAATACGTGACAAAACATAAATTTACATATTTTACCAGCGGTGGGATTTTTTTTAAACATTTATTTACCCGCTATAGTTATCATCAGAGTCGAGACATTTAAAACTGCTACACTTACTCATCTAATTTAATATTAACTATAAGAAACTAGTGAATACTATTCTATCAGACTGTTATTTGACCAAAGCCTAGCGCAAACATGAACACATTACACTAAATTATCTCTCACTCTCTCTGCTGTTGAGAAAGCGATACAGGCTTCAATGAGATAGCAAGTACGTTTTTGTGAGATGTTATGTATAGCCCCTACTGAGGTCATAAGAGTCACGAGATAAAACCTAGATTAAATTTAAGCAACATACATTACATCTACAGTATCACTAAGTATCATTTAATCATGTGTCAATTCAGCGGCACTCTTTGTACTAACGGTACGGTTGAAAAGCAACCACTTATTAACTAACATATTTAGACACGTTTAAACTACTTTACACGCGAGTTGGCTCTTATTATACAAAACGTACTTCTAATTAACCTGTCATATTTCTCCCACAAGGAGATATATTTTTACAGTGTAAGATATGTAACAAGTGTTCCATTCGCGTGACAATACAACGTAAATACACTTATCTGGTACAGACTATCACATTACCGATCTAAGAACTTCATTATTATAATTTAGCACTCTAAACACGACTCACAGCTACTTTAAACATTATTTCTCATTACACCTCGGGGCGTTGCGCGGTGCGTCACATTGTATAGGTAAGATGACTTGACGATCGTTATATTTGATATTTGAATCGGTAAAATTCGATAAAAATCGGTATATTCTCAAATTAGTCTGAATAAATCTGCTATTCCGACACGTCAAATTTAGCGGCATAGAACGGTACTCGCGCTGCTGATCATAAACAGAGTCATTGGAACAATAAAAAATCGATTTATATTATGTTTTAGGCATTTAAAGTTCATGTTAGACGGAGAGCGCACTAGAGTTAGAGGTGACGATAGTTTTGTAGGCACATCAATTCTACTAGTTTTCACTTTGCGGGAAAGGGACAGAAAATGCCTCTTTATGAAAACTTTAAATGCTTATACCGCGAATATTTTACAACTTAAATTAAGTCTTCAGTAATTAACTCTACGCGACTCCCAGAGTACATGAACGAGGCCCAACGGGCATTTAAATGTGGACCCGATGTTGCAGACGAGTACATTCTAATTACATTTCTCCCGTGACATAGAGCTCAGATTTATACGCTCGTACTTGTCGGTGTAGTAAGACCCATACTAATTGATAATTCAAAGTAAACCCGATTTATGAAATTGGGCTATTAACAAAACTACTCCATATTGGTATTGTATAGATCACATTAATGTGGAATACCGCAGAATCATATTAGTCAATTGCATCAGTAATTAACTCGACGCGACACCTGGACTACAAGAACGAGGCCTAACAGAACAGGCATTGAAATGTGGGCCCTATGTCCGAGATGAGCACATTCGAAGTTAATATAGTATTATTTTATCTGTAATTCGAAGTAAATTAATGCCGTGACATAGAGCTCAGATTTATACGCTCGTACTTGACGGTGTAATGGGACTCATACTAATTGATAATTCGAATTTAATACCCGATTTATGAAAGTGGGCTACTAGCTAAACTACTCCGTATTGCTATGTTGACCTTATATTGTACAGATCACATTAGTGTGTAGGCACCTGATGGTAAGCACACACAAGTTGTTGAAGGGACGATACCGGAGTAGTCCCTCAGATGAGCGCGACTCTGTTGACGAGAGGCGTTTTCCGGCGGCTCGTGTGAGACTGCGTCGTCACTGGTTGGTATATGAAGCTGGTTTTTGCTCGTTTAGCGGGATGAACTGTGAAACAAATAGATCAATCAATATTGTACAATACAAAAGTATTTCGTCGTCACCCATAAGACGTCCACTGCTGGACGGAGGCCTCCCCCTTAATAGGGGCTGCCTTAATCCCCACGCTTGCCAGGCGGCTTGGGGATCGCAGAATGCTCACCACCGGCAACCAAGAGGACGCTGCTGCTCGTCCTCTGGTGGGTCTGGTTGCAGTTTAAAGACATACCCAGGTCTACAAAAGTATTTATGTGAAAGTGTTTCTTTATTCATCATCATCAGCCCGAAGACGTCCACTGCTGAACGAAGGCCTCCCCTTTAGACCGCCACACTGCACGACAACCTGCCATTTGCATCCACCGGTTGCCCGCGACTTTTACAATGTCGTCGGTCCACCTATATATACATATATATATATATATAGTGGGAGGCCTTCCTACGCTGCGTCTTCCGGTTCGCGGTCGCCACTCAAGAACCTTTCTTCCCATCGGTTGTCAGTTCGTCGAGCGATGTGTCCTGCCCACAGCCACTTCAACTTGCAAACCTTGCGAGCTATGTCGGTGGCTAGTTCTTTGGCGAATATCCTATTTCTTTATTATTGTGATGTTAAGCAACGATGGGGCCAAGGATTGAGCACGCTTACCTTGAAGCAACCTGTTTACTCTGAATTTGAAGACACCCAATTGAACATTACGGAAATTGCAGTCTCTGGCAGAGAGTTAAACAACCTCGCTGTGCACTGTGTTTCCTATGCTAATTTTAAAACAAATAATCATGAGATGGATGCATATTTTATGGAAACTTACTGGTATACTTATCGGCCATCGATAGATTCAATTTGACAGGTTTTGTGACATTGATATCGATTTCTTCGTACGAATGCTCCAATACCTGATAATAATAAGAAAAAATTAGTCCTCTTAGTCAGAGCTTGCAATATCTAGGCGCCGAGTACTTGGAGAAGTTGTCTATTACTGAGTAATAATACCATCTTCACCTTTGTTGAATAATGTTCAATATTCAAATTTCTAATAATACAACTTAGCGGATTAATTAAGTCAAGTAAAAAAAATATGACACAACAACATCAAAAAACAAAACTTGTTCTAAATAATACGCGCTTTTAATTATGCATTGAATAGATTTTTCATAAACGCATTTAATAATTTTGTACCTTAAAAAATTCAATGTTCTAGCGAGGGCTAGACAGGGCTGACAACGAGATTTAAGTATACTAGTACGTCGAAGCGAACTGAGTTCTCGCGATCCCTATATTTTCCAAGCCCCTGACCAATTTGGCTCGTATTCGTACATCATAATTGTATTTGCACGAACGACTTGCTAACAAAATTTCATTTCAGGATCAACGGCTCGTAAGTCATCGTTAAACAAATGCACATACAACGGCCAACTTCTCCCCTTAGATACAAAAACAAAAAATAGGTAAAAAAAGAGTTAACAAGATATCTAAATAAAGAACATAATAAAACACGACTGCCCTGCCAAAAAAAAATTGCCAGTGTCACTCGAGATGATGAATGGATTCTAACGATATCCCATACATCCAAATCTGTTCAGGCATTTAGAAGTTATTGTGGAATAAATAAACTCACATAAGTACATGAACCCTGAAAACGTATTCCATTTTCGGGCAGTCTAAGAAGGCGTGTTACCTCGATGTCACTGAGCTCCTCCCCGGAGTTGTGGTCGGCGATGTACGACGTGAGCGAGGAGGGCCCGGTGGCGAGCAGCCGGTACGTGCCGCCCACCATGCCGGTGCCTTCCACCACCTCCTCCACTTCCAGCTCCTGGTCCGACATGTCCTGCAAATACACCTTATTACTACTGGCCTGGCACAGACATATAATTATTATATCAAATAAACATTGGTGGACTGTCTTAGCGCCATCTAGTCCCAAACTCAGTCGCGATTTGTTAGCAATAAGATGCGTATATAATACGCTTTAAAACAAATACAACCGACTTCATCTTCGAATACCTGGATGACATCTTCATATTTTCTAGTAATTTTGATTTAAAAACCAAACTACTGAATCGATATCGATAAAATGGATATGGGACCACTTCGTATTTATTACCTACCAATTGCCGCCAATTGTAACACTAGTTTTAAGTTCCTTTTTTGTGTTGTGATCATCATGACTGTTATCATTTCTTTTGGTGTGTACAATAAAGAGTTAATCTATCTATCTAGCTACCAAACAAAAAAAGAATCATCAAAATCAGTTCATAATTGGCGGAGTAATCGCTTAACTAACATTTAAAAAAAAACATAATCAAGTCGAATTGAGAGCCTCATTTTTTTAAAGTCGGTTGAAAATTTTAATAAATGTGTAACTCTTTTAGACTATATTTATTATCATACTCCTGTTTTCATGCGCAAACTTTGCGCAACGAATAGTGTGTATAAGGAAACATTTAAAAAAGTGTGTGGTAACTGTCGTGTTATCAATTTCCTGTTCGATAACGTGCAACAGGTGCATTAGTTAAATATCATGGAACTTTAATACGCAATACCATTCCTTTTTTCTGTCAAAACATAAAATTACTATGGCATCAGTTTTTAAATGGTTTTTAACATCTCGCTGCTGGGAATAGAGGCCTACCCACGAAGAGCTATATTTCGCCACGCTGCTGGCACGGTATGAGTTGGCGCATTCGTTTTCGCTAGTGAATTTTATCTTCGACCAATTTGCAGGTTTTCTCACGATGTGTTCTTTAACCGTAAAAGCCGATGGTATTCGTGTAAAGAAAAAAACGTTTTTCCTAGTAACCAGTGTCGTATAACGATGAATTTTTCTTCTGCCGTAACTGCTTACGAACCTCCGATTTCGTACGCGGCCAAAGGGGTGGGTATGCATTTGTAAAATCCGTACGTAAATGACAAAATACTCATCGTTACGGCCCCTTTCTTTTCGCCAAGATTCCGAGCCGGGTCTAACATTTTTTCTGTACAGACAAGGAATTGCCTTCAGTTAGCAGCAGTTTGTGACCACGCCGCCCCTCGGAACTCCCCGCCGCCGCCTCCTTGCTTCCATTGCACATTCTCAGTCCCCTCTGACCATATTTTTCTCATATTTGGTTTTTGGATTAGAACAAAGATTCTTATTCGATATGGGGGCGATAAGTCCTGCACTGACATCCCTCTTGGGGTGTATTGTGCATTTCCCCCGCCAGCGATTACCCTAGCCTACCCAGCTACCTGGAGTAACAGAGCGAAACTCTGGGCCACTGGCTCCAGTGGGTTAGATGGTGTATGTGGTGAAAAGCAGTCAAGATGTTGCGGTGACATGGCTGTGGATGAAGGTGCCTCTTTATCAACAAAGATCTCGCAATCCGGTATCTGTAGGAGCTATTCTGTGGCAGCAATCCGCCACCAATCTTCATGTGTCTTATACCTAGAGCTATATGTTTACCTGTTCGATAATAGTTTCATCGTCCCCTTCGTCCTTAACCTCGGGATCGATCTCGAGTTCTGCGTCCATTTCCACGTCGGCGTCACCATCCGCTTCATCGTCGCCATCGGTGTCGGCGCTAAGCCCGCTGTACTTCATCTCACCACGTTCAAGTGCTTCCAGATTGTCTGGAAGGATACAATAATAAAACGTTACATATTTGCTCTTATTGAGCGACCGTCCACGCGACCTCTACTCTGCCGTTTTTAATCGATTATAAGCAGAGTATTGAAATGGTGAGCCGTCTTGCGAAGTTTAGGGATGAATATAACATGTACCATGCATTGTTCCTTGTTGCTGAGTAGGTTTAATGAGTAACGACCACAGAGTAAAACAAGGTACAGGTCGCGTCATGTAAAAAGAACGCTGGAAGATAGTAACGAGGGGGTGTGTTTGCGCATGTGTACACTTGCACACAAAAGTACTAGGCCTAATGTTTTAAATAATTATGAATTAGCCTTTTGCTCGCAGCTTCGTATATTGGTTATTGCTAGGTATCACCTCATACCACCAAATAGACCTATAAATCGCCTACTGCGCAGCTTAACCGCCAGCGTTCTTTTTACATGACGCGATCTGTAACGACCTTTGGACACTTATCAAGATATTTTTACCTAAGATTTTGACAATCAACTGTTATGTTGAACATGAACAAAAAACTGTTATTGGATAATCCTGCTAGACTATGTGTCTTTTAATATATTGATGTACTACATGTTTATCATCATTGGCCTAGCGCCCTGGGTCACTAGCTGGCTGCGCAGGATTGCACGTAGGTAACAGGCTAAGAGGTAAGCTAAGATATGCTCTTTGATATTGCTGTGTTTCTCAATTCCGAGTAGATCATTTTAATCTTGAGTTATTCATATTGATATTATTACGTGCACATTATTTTAGCTTACCTGGATACACCATTGCTTTTTTTATTGCTTGAGGATCTTTTCTTGACCACTTTTGAACTTCCTCGTCCATTTTGCCTATTTTCGAGGGATTCATTGCCCATAAACAACCTGGAATTTAATGAATTACAAATTATTTCTGCTTACCATTACGACCACTTACCAAAACAAAAATAGAGAACAAAAACATTAGTTATGTATTTTTTTTACCTTTTCTTTGACTCCCATTCGTCGAGGGCTTTTCGATTTTTTCAAAACATTTATTTAGACTAAGATTATGTCTCACGGAATTCTTCCATCCATTAGGCGCCGTTTTGAAATATGGAAAATGTTGACTGTAAACAAAACAATGTCACATTGTTAACCCAATGTTTTATGAGTAATAATTTGCACCTAATCGTTAATTAAGCTAAAGTCACTTACCACATAAAGTTGTAGATTTCCGATACGGGTAGACTTCCCGTCCTCGAATTCTTTAAAGCCATTGCTATTAAACATGAGTACGAATACGCCGGTTTAGGGAATTCCCCAGGAACTGTTCTATTGTTATTACTGGCAGTTGAAGTTACGAACTTCGAATGACTAGTGTCCAACGTGAATGCACCGCTAACAGAAGTTTTAATTATTTGCCTATTACTACTTAATGATGAGTTATCAATTAATATTGTTGCTTGATTTTTATTGCCATTTGTTAATAACGTCCTTGTGTTAATTTGCGAAGGGTCTAGTATGTGAATGTTTCCTGATATAATAGTTTTATGGTGTGATCCAACCTTGTGGTTCGTATTTAATATTGAACAGCTTTTGTTGCCCACTTTAATTACTTCGTTCTGCGTTTTTATTCGTACCGTTTGCGGTAAATGTTTCGTCTTTTCCAAGTCTTTCAATAAATCTTTTACTACACCAACTTTTTCATTTTTCCTCACGAGAATCACCATTTGTGTCGCCTCTTCTAAATCCCTTTTCTCTTTCTTCGTTTCAATTATTCTTTCCGGGATTTCTTCTGCGGTGTCCACTTTTTGCACTTTGATTGTGCTTGGGGAGAATGTTAGATGGCTCTTTGCTTCTTTAGGGCTGTGTGGTGCAGTGCTGCAGTTAAGATCACTATCCGCGGCGGCGGAGGTGAGCATTATATCGGAGCTTTCTTCTTTTACCACACTTTTAACAGGAGTTTCGGCAAAAGTAGACGGCATAACGGAATTAGGGTTGACCATCACAGCGTTTGCTTCGGACCCGTACAAATCCAAGTTGTGTACGAAACTGGACGAATTAGTTATCCACGTCGAGTTATCCGTGTCCATGTCTAGTAAAGGTGGCATTTCGGAGAAATTTAATCCTAATGAATCCTGAAATTTAATGAACATTGGTCTCAATAGTGATTTCAGATCAATCAATGTGGTAATAACATTCAATCTTTAAAAAAAACGACATCAAATCAGAAGGCGCTCGAATCAAATCTTCCATTTTACCGGGAAACTGAACTATGTTACCAGAGAAATTACTGGGTATGAAGAGATTTAACATCTAATATCTCAGGATGACGAGTGCAGTGCGGCGCAGGATTGTGTTCGCAAGTTCACAATTCTGGCACTGCTACTGTTAGTGGCAGGTGTGACGCTTACCACCAGGCGATCGTCTTGCTCGACTCGTCACTTGATAATACAAAAAAAACTACTGCGGCAATGATAATGAATTTGTTTAACGGAGAGTTGTCTCTACTTTACTTCTCTTTGAAGTCGGTTAGTAAAAAACTAGAGTATACTAACATAGTCTGTTATACTGCCTAGATCTGTCGCTATTTCATTCTTGATATCCATGTCTAGCATGTCTTGGAGAGAGTCTGTGATGTACAGATCCATGTTGGAGCACTGCAACAAAATAAATGTCTTATAAATATAGCCATATGACATCCTACATAAGTAGATTCGATTGTAAAGGGCGTCACTGACGACGAAGATGCTATAATATTTCATGTTAAGTTAGAATATCGATATCTATACGATTTTAAATATTATCTTCATCATTTGTTTTTCTTCAAATATGTATGAGTAGCGATATTGAAATATCTTCTAAGATAACATTAAATATAGCATCTTCGTCGTGTTTTACTGGCATTTCTACCTACTTCATAATCATTTTTAAATAACACCAAACCAAAGGACTCTGTTTATATTTTCGCGCCATTTTTGTACTCAAAACACTACGGTCTCGCATGTCATTGAAGTGGAACGGCTCGGGAGAGGCGGGGTTCGGTCGGTACAATGAAACCACTACGTAGCACAAAACCTGTTTCGGTCATGGCATGGTATGCGCTACCCCGAGACTGCGACGTAAACTGCCTTGTTTACAATCCTTTCAATGAATTCGATGGCGATATGGTTCACTTAAGTAACTAAAATATTTGGACTAGTCAAGTGATTGTAAAAGAAAATTTGTGACGGCAACATGACAACATGAGACGCCACATCGTTATGCGTTATTTTTAGCTCACATAAATTAGCTTTACTTTATACTGACAGATAATAAACTAAAATAACATTTTAGAAGTCGATTTTAGCCTAATAGGTACAGTAGATTTGAAATTTTGCAGATAGGTGTACATGCCTACATGTAGATCCGTTTACAATTTATAAAAAAATGCTGAATGGTGGAGCTCGGAAGCGAATAGTGAAACTCCTCGTGGGCTCAGCTCAGTTTCGACGAGACCTTCGATTAAAGACCAGACCCACTAGGTAGGTATGTGACGATAAGCGTGATTTTATGTTTTCTATAAATTTTATTTGTGTCATCTTTTTCTGTGGGCAAGACTGGACGTAGGGGTTTAATCATCGACACACTGTGTTCCGGTTTGAAGGGTAATGTTACCAGAGTAATTACTGGGTATATAGAGATTTTGCATCTAATATCTCAGGGTGACGAGCGCAGTGCAGTGCAGGATTGTGTTCGCAAGTTCACGATTCTGGCACACACACTTTGGTCGTCTAGTCACACGATTGTATAAAAAAAAGAACACGTAGGGTTTATCAGTGACTAAACGTTAGTCTAAATAGTAGATCGCTGGGTTAGTAATATTTAGTCGCTTTGTCTCTGCACCTTTGCACCTTTCAAACCTACAAAAGCAAAATGTACCTATCTCTCGTACTAATTTAGATTCGGGCATAGAGGTAGGAGCTATCTATGCTAGCAGGCATAAGCAATAACAAAAAACAAGTAATACTCTCATTCAAGTTTTTGTCTACGTGAAGACCTACACCAACCGAAAGTTCGTTACTGGAGGGAAGCACAAAAAACACGAGCACCTGTTATACCCAACGGAACATCGGAAGGCTTCCAACATTCGGGACGATATTTTTTACCAACCTACTTACTGGCCTATAAATAAACTTGTTCTGGTATGGTGTAGGACTGTGCGTGATACATTAGGTCACAATCTCGCTATCAGCTTTACTTTCATCTTTTGTAGAGTAAGGGAGCAGATGTAGGAGCCGAGTCGGTCGTTTTAGTATCTATGTTGTAATTATGAATATTAATCTGAGACCCTAAAATTTGTCTAGATTTCTAAAATATTAGTAACTGTATTATATACTTTATGCGCCAATGCGTAATTAAGTCCTGGAGTATTTATACCAACTCTTAGTAGATTGAATTTAGACATTAAATGTGATTTACGTGCCTGCGGGGCTAAAGTGGCTACTTTGGACACGCAACGCGGAGCGAAAGGAACCACTTCTTCGCCGCAGCGGCACGTAAAATCGTATACACAGCACGGGAGCAAGTAAAGAAGCCTCAGATCTCATGTTTTTCACCCTCGGAGAGAGATTTGAGACATTCTTTACTTTTGCTCCCTAGGTGAGTAATCTACTAATTAGGCAGGAAGTCACGGGTGAATCATAATTAGCGTTTAAAATTTGCCTTTTATGTACAAAGAAAGATAGGTACATTACTTATTTGTTAGACAGCTAAAAGAGTTTCCTTTAAAATATAGAGCTAGACCTACAATCTCCGCTATCCGCGTAAATTAATTTTAATTAGGAATCCTGAAAAATATTTTCTTAAGAAAACGGTTACTTTGTATTTGTAAACATGCTTATCAATTTGAGGAGTGCAGTGACAGATAAGAACACTTGTGAATGGTATTAAATTATATTCACTTATATAGGGTTGGCACTTCGCATACTAACACATACAGTAATTTTAAAGGCATATTTTTAACGCAATGATAACAGATATCGTCTATTTTTAACCGACTTCCAAAAAGGAGAAGGTTCTATGTTGGACGGTATGTATGTTTTTTAATTATTTTTTTATGTATGATCACCGATTTGTCCGTCAATTGTGGATCGAATTTGTAAAATCTTTTTTTTATTTGAATGGGTATACTCCCGAGGTGGTCCCATTTATAGTCGGTTTTTTTAAAGTTACTCGTAGCTAGCTAGCCTACTGAATATTGTTGAACATATTAACCTGTAACCTGTAGCACTAGCAATAGATCACATATAATGCTGCACCAGCAGCGCGATTGCCGTTCTGTACCTATGTCGCTAATTTGACATGTACGCGTATGTATTTGACGGTATAGCGGATTTGTTCGACGAATTATGCTTTGTTTTAATAATTTTAAGCTAAAATACAAAGGTGATTATTAAAGTACTTTAAAGCAACTTTTAAAATTACGTAAGACACCGGTGTAACACCAAACTCACATTTCACACATTCCGGCACTTGCTCACTCACACACACGTTAGTTTAGGTAAAAAGTTTTTTTTTTGTTTTTTTTCAACTATTTGATATTGTAGGGAATACCCGCCACGGCTTATAATGCTCACCTTACACCTTTTATCTTGAGCATAGGAGTACGTTGAAAACCAGCACAGCGCTGAGCGTACCCCTATTGCCAAACAACGACTGTTGTGTTTTATTTTAGTGTTGTTACTAGTGTTTTTGGCAATAAATATATTCTTATTCTTTGTTAGGAATCTTTTCTTCATATCTATGTTATTTCTATATGAATGAAAGAAGTGATGATTGCAATGTGTAAACCCTCGATTCAATATTTTCAAGACATTAGGGAAAGATAATGAACCGCGTTGATAACAGAATAAACAAACACGCCCATAAACTGTATAAAATTTTACTGCCTTTGATATAGAAATCATTGCTGCGTTTAAACATTTTTACTTCGTACCTACTAAGTATTGGGGTCTTTGGGCCTGCCTGCCATAGGTATCTATTGAAACTAATCTTTAAAATAGGTCTGTATGGACTTGGGTAGTTACATACATTCCTAAAATAGGACACAAATGATCATCGAAACTTCCACCTTTGATGTTCTAAATTTTCACGATTTGACAAAACTGTAGTTAGGTTCATTATATAAACGGCTTGTAGTATTGCAAAAAAACTCATCGATCTCGTAAGTTAACAAAAACATTTTTGCTTCGAATAAATCTATTCGGGTTCGCCCATTGTGGGAAAGAGACTTCAAATTGGGGTGGCAGAAAAGGATAGCTATACGAGATCGAATAAGGGGAATCGCATCAACCCCTAATGACGGCAGCACGTAGGCCTGCCCAAATGGATTAATTCAGGAAGAAAGCAATATAATACAAAAATCGTATCTTTGGTTAATGACAATAATAATTATCGAGTATATTTCCAGATAAAATGGTTTTTATATATACTTTTAATGAATCAAATTGTATGTCGTCGTGATTATAAAAGCAAACGTAACAGAGTTATCACGCATCAGTCAGACAGACAGTCGTGCCAGAGAGGGCCATGAACTCGGTCTTTAATATTTCTAGAGTTCATCTCGCTTACGTTGCGTTGCGTAGGCATGTACTGTGTAGATACCTACATTTATTAGTATTCGTGAATTATACCTAAATACCTACTTATTAGGTAATCATTTCAACCTAAGTCGTTAGGACATGCTTGTACAAGGTGAACAACTCTGATTATTGGCAATGGTTAGGATATATTCTAGATCAGAATTTAATAATAACCTAGACTAGAATACATAATTATCAGAATTATTCATTTTATATTTAAGTATGTTGTGAATTCGATTTTCTTCTAAAAAATTCTTTTTATCGTCAAAGGTTATGTTCAATTCCTTGTGTTACCATCTTAGACCACATCACCAGAATCAAAAACATTGATAAGCTTCGAAACGACTACTAGATCTCTCAACAAAAGTTGTGAATCAATCCATATAGGTACCTACCTACCTACCTACTCCGCGTAGGTACGTCGTCGTGTGCTTGCTTATTCAAGCCACATTCCTACTGTGGTAGCATGATCTATATGGGTGAATTCTTCTGTTTGTAACATTCACTGTTTTACCAGCCAGTAATAATGGCTTAGTGCTTGGATGGATGGTGAAATAGAACTGGCAGAGGCGCCGCGAGGGGCCCGTGTCCTCGAACCTGACCGCGCGCGTTCGCCTTGAACTCGCTCGTGGTCGGCTCTCGCGCTGCCGCCGCTGGTCGATGCTCGCAGACGGCCGCGAAAACTCAATATATCTATGTATCGGAAAATTTAAAACCCTCGTGTCCTTATTACAGGTGTTTGAGCAACAGATCATCTATGCATTAGTTATTGAATTAAAACTAATACAACAATTGCGATAATAGCTAGTAAGAAAAGGATAAGGTAGGTATTATTTAAATTGGTAGGTAGGTCTTTTGAAGAAAACCTAAAATGTCTGCTAAAAAATATATTGGCGCGAAAGGAATCTATCCTTCCTTGTTTTATAATGCGCGCGCAATAGGCTCGGTGGGAAGCGTGTATTGATTGCAAAGCGCACCACACCACTTCAGTTTTTCCTCTTACTTCCTGTTCCTGAGTTTTAAGAGGCTTCTAGTCCAGCCACTTCTTGTGGAAACTATATGGATGTTAAAAGGACATGGAAGAGAGTAACATGGTACATTTAACCTGCAGGACGTTCGAGTTTCAACATATTAGTTAATAGTAGGTAGGTACCTTATAAATGTAGGTGGTATGGGTTATATTGGTAAATGAAATAATGTCGGTATCGACCGGTGCATTTGTTCCCCCGCCTATTCTGCTTTATCATTGCGTATTCACGTATACACACATAGAAACAGGGTATACCGTACACTGCAAGTTACAACTGCCTGCATCGACTGCATGCATTCACAACTACAGACAGCGGGCGGCACACTCATTGTTCAACCTTTTGAAATTCTCGCTCGCACCAAACCAGCCGTGGGAACATTGCCTCGTGGACTAATAGATCTATTACTATAAAATGAAACTTAAACAACAGGTAAAGTTCTTTTGTTCGCCTACATCCCCATCTCTTTAAGCGGGCGGGCGCGGCGTGGGGATGACTGGTAGAAAATGCTTTAACATTAAGTCCTCCTTTTATACATTATGTATTTATGTGTACAATATAGAATTAAATAAATATGTAAGAAAAGATCGACGTACTAGCATGCAACTAAGTCCATAGGTCGGCCAGTGGCCTTCTGTTCTGTGTAAAATGTCCTTACTATACCTATTCGAAAAAAAATTACAATTGTTTTTACGCTTATACATAAACCTATTCTTTCCTTGATTAAAAACAATGATAAAGTCCCCGTAGCGGGGCTGCAATCAACCGCCGATTTGTTATGACCATGATCTATATATAATCTATATTTTAGATTCTATAAGGTGACCACACACTTAACATCAGCCAATAGACGTCCACTGACGAAGGCCTTCTCCCTTGATCGTCATAATCCCCACGCTTGGCAGGCGGCTTAGGGATCGCAGAATATTCAGTGCTCACCACCGTCAACCGAGAGGACGCTGCTGCCTGTCTTCCGGTGGTTCTGGATTTAAATTTAGGATATACCCAGGCAGGTCCACACACTAAATCTTTGATATTAGTAACTTGCGGCATTTTACATAGGTATTTTCAATATATTCGGGCTAGACACTATCGATATCGCCAATACAGAATTGTGGACGGAGTGCTTATGGATTTACAGATTAGCCGTAGGAATATAGTTGGGTTTTTGCGTAAGCCGAGATTGGATAACAAACCCACGACTAACGTGAACGTTGTTGCTCTTGACTGACTTGAATGAAGCGAAAGGGCCAGTGCAGTACAGATATATGACGAAACACTGTATAATAGGCTAGATGACTGATGTTTAAATCGTTGAAACCAATAGTTTTGATGAATTTAAGTAAATATAGTATGTTTATTGAAAACATTATTTAAATCGGTTAATAATGTTCTGATATATGAGCGTTTAAAGTTTTTGTTAGATACAACTCTGTCCCTTTCCCACACAACAAAAAATGACGTCACGCCTTACTTGTTAGAATAGAATTTATATGGCGTCCTGACAAGTGACGTCACGATTTGCTGTTTCGCCTCTCTGTCTAGCATGATATTAAAATGCTTATAAGTTGCTTATTTTTGATCAGATTTTAATTTTCTTTTCATTAATCAGCTATATTTATGGGCCACATTTGAATAAGACAATTAAAAAAAACCAGTCATCTAGCCTAATAGGCTGCATGCTCCTGTGAGTAGAAGAAACTTATAATAGAGATCAATAAGGGCAAGACTAAGATAAGATAATAATACATAATGAGCTAAGCTAATCAACTAGAGCGACAGATATATTGTTAGATCTATTAAGATAAACATCAGTCAGGCTAGAGCAAAATCGGGTCTACTAAAGTTTGACTAAGAGAGCTCAATATGAGCTCAATAATGAGAGAAAGTCAATAATGGAGAAACATTGCATCGCCTCTGATAGGGAGGATCGATGACACCTTTCTTTGAGGGAAACTCCTCGAGAAACTTGACAACCATTTGCTCTCTATTGTTCCTCCCATCAAATCCATGTGGTATCTATCCTGCTACCAATACGCTGCTAGTCCGTACTCCCACTTAGTGTTAAAATCCCCCATAACAATGTTGATGTGGGCTCTAGAGGTCCTGTAGGTCTAGAGGGTTTAGATATGGCCTCCAATAGTTTCCACGTCGAAATTTGGGTAGGTATGTCACCATGGGTGTTAAACCATGGAGGATATACTCTGTGGCGTAAACCAACACAACCTTTAGAGTAAGTATACAATGTGTAACAAAAAGGTTCAGCAATACGGAAGGGTATGTATGTACTCATCATTATGAACAACTTAAACTAAGGGGCCAACCCTGAAATCGTGTAAAAAACATCAGCTGTTCCATACATTTTGTACAAGGTCAAATAACTTTTTATGTGGAACAGCTAATTTTGCCTGTTTCTCGCGATTTCAGGGTTGGCCCCATAGTAAAAGTAGTTCTTAATGATGAGTATATACATACCCTTCCGTATTGTTGAACCTTTTTGTTACACATTGTATTGTATACCTACCTACCTACTTATAATTTGAGTTTAGTATGTACATCCTAGTATTTGCAAAAGTGATTTCATATTATTATGCTACATCTGAAAATGGTTAGGAATATAAATATGTACTTATTTACATCTCGAAAATCATTCTTAGAAACCCTTGGCTAGCCATCTATCCACTGATATTCGTCTATCTATCTAAAATGTCTCCTAGAAACCTCATTTAACTTTTAAATGTCTTTTTCTATGACACGCATCCCGATGGAATATTATGTGTCATTGTAATTTTTTTACATTACAATATTTTGTCTATATTTAATACTGGCTTATGACCATGACTTCGCCCAAACAGAAAGTGAAAGGCACACATAATTCTTCCTAGAAGTATTGGGAATGGATACAATTAGCATAGTATTTGAATATGCATAACAACAATATAATCACTCTCCCTTCAGATTGCTCTTGTTCCCACTTGTCCGATATTCCTGCAGGCCGCAGTTATAATTTTCTTCTCATCTCTCCTCGCTATCATTATCTCTCCCAGTCTAGCTCTACACTATAATTTTTATCCACTCTCACTTATATCACCTGCACCCTATTAATTGTAATATAACCCATGGTGTTTTGACTTGTGACTGTCCCGTGCCATCCTGTCTCCATTCTGCTTAGGAGTATACACACAATGAAGTTTCAAATGAATTCACTATCAGAATAAAAAGCTTCATAAAAACTTCAATAGCTTATTACCTACTTGAAGGAGTGACAATATACATAGGACACAACACAGTCACCAAATTTCATGCCTCATGAAGCAGCGGTTCAGACTGAACTTATAACCCTTACTTTATTTGGTCCTGTTATAAACTTATTTTGGAGAATTACATGGCAATTAGGTACTTATGAAATCTTCTATCTGTATATTATATAAAAATCGATCCCCAAGCCGCCTGCCAAGCGTGGGGATTATGGCAACCCCTCCCTATTAAGGGGGAGGCCTTCGTTCTGCAGTAGACATCTGGCTGTTGATGATGGGATGTATATAAAAGCCGTTCCCTATAGACTTCAAAATGGCTGGACCGCTGGGCCGATTTAGATAAAAATTTCAGGCAATCTTCAGATTAGCTCAGCGGGTGATACTGTGAAGTTTGGTACTCGTGCGAAGCTGGGCTGGGTTGCTAGTGTACTATGTTTGTTGATTGTACAATTCATTTTTTAGGGTTCTGTGTGCTGTACTTATGTGTTTTTAGGGAGCTGCTGTACTGTAATCTATTACCTACTAACCATAAGCATTCTGCTCTTAACGGCAGGAATTTCTGAACCATATTAAGTAGTCGGTTGAAATCTTTTTAGAATAATTTATGTACATACCTACTATTACGGTGGATTCGCACAATATACCAGAAACATGATTTGTAATTTTTTTGCTCTATTGTACAAACAGATGGGCTAAAATAGCTGTGACTGATGCCAATTAGTTAAAAAACTATAGGTACCTGATAAACACGGGCCTTACTATCAGGTTGCAACAAAGGGCTCCAACCTGTACCAAATATAACATTTTTTTTTTGTGCTAAACGCAAAATAATTCCTGAATTTTTATGAAATATACTCATATTCGGATTCGCACTTGGCCAGTTTTTATTTATTAGTAGGAAATCACACATGTCATAACAAAACGTACACACTTTAGCTAGCTATCCTTTTTCTTCGACACAACAACACTTGAAAGAAAGAGACATAAACAACATTAAGTAATAATAACGATCTGTCATTCATTTGCCGTTACAAATAATTACATTTTAACATTCCAAATATACCTATACCTGCCTAAATATTTGATGTAGGTAAGTATGTTTAGTAAAACAATCCATGTAAAGCAATTACTTACAATAGCTAAATTTTTCTGTGACCCAAAATAAAAGGCAGAATTTCCCGCCATTAGAGCAAACAGCGATTTTGATGCCCAATATTAGATAATTTATTACTAGTTCTTTTAAAAATAAGTGCTAACTGAACAGTATTACTACTAAAATAGTGTATTAGGTAGCTAAATTCTAAAACAAATAGGGTTACAGAAAATGACATTAAAAAGAGCGGGACATCACTCGTTGGACTTTCCCATCGGTACTGTTTTCATAACATGGGAGCTGTTAGAGGTGTTTTAGCTTAGTATTAGTACTTACCGAATATTTACTGATATAAATATCCTTGTGCTCGATAGAAAAATCCTGAATTTCACACATTTACGTTTTTTATCGTCATTAGATTGACAGATATCACCACTCACTCCACATTAAACCACAATGTTTTACAATTCTGTGAAAAGGTACACAAAGAATGTTGTGGTTTTCTATTGGTTGAATAAGCCCACGTGACTACTGGTGAACGCTTCCTATTGGTCCGACTAATGACCCGTACTGACGTCAATGATCGTATGAGATACTTAATATCTTCAGATACTACAAAACTTTAATTTATAGTATAATTTCATCTAGTTTAAGTAAAACTTAACTTTTTTGGTTCTCTTATCATAAAATATTTATATTAAATACTTACTCCATTTCTTACCTGCTATCCACGGCGCCCTCATTCACAACAACATGGCCGTTTGTTTACACCGGCATGATAAGGCGGGAAGTTTTGCTGTGATGTATGCAAGTTCGAACTAAAATATTTTTTTTCAGGAGTACCTAACATGCTTTCAAGAAAATATCTATTGATTGAAATATTATTATTATGAAGAAAATTAAGTAAATAACTGAAAATAGTGGGCACATGGACGATACCATTTTAAAATACACCAACGCCCTCTAGCGCCAAAGAACTGAACTAACTAATAAATGGCGGCACTTTCGAAACTTCCCAGATGCCAATATTTACAATACCTACCGATTGATCTCTTTGGATTGATCTAATAAACCTAAGGAATAAATGTAATTATATTATAAATATAAAGATGAAAAAGTGAAAAAGAGCAACGTCCATACAATTATGCAACCTATTTAATTATAACAATATTCATTTCATGGACATATTAAAAACCACAGGGAAACAATTATCGAGTTATAACAATAAGTATTGGATTATATTTGAATTTCGAAAACATATAAGTTGCTATAGTAAACATACATTTTATCGAAAAAGAATGGAAATCTATCTGACAGGACAGTACAATTAACAAAATTATAAATGGAATAAAACAGATAGAAACGGTAACTAATAAATTAATTAAAAATAACTAAATAACGATTCTAACAAGTACTTGATGGTTGATTAAAAACATGGAATCATTTTAGTTAAAATACAGTGAAAATATGGCAAAATCAGAAGTTATCAAAAAGACACAGCAAACATGATAAGGCGGATATTTTTTCACTAGAACTGACAAAACCTACTTAAAACTTAGATAATTTAAGATTTCTTTGCTTTTTGAAGTGCTCAACCTTGATCTTTTTTGCTCTTTGTTTAGACAAAAAGTCCTCTCTAAAATTATTGGAAGTTTTTGCTTGAGCGAAGTATTCAGTTTCTTCTGGCAAAACATTTATTTTGAACTTGCTGGTGTATCCTTTTCCAGAAGTTATAACTGTGGGAGTGAAAGGCAATACTTTGGGATTTTTTATCTTCTTTTTCTGCTGCAGTGGAGAGACAGAGTCGTTCAAGTAAATACTCTCCTCTAAATAGTTTGACGGTTTATTTTTCCTTCTTGGGCCTTCTTCTACTTCAAACGGCAAAGTGGATATCGCCTTGCCCTTCTTCTTCTTCTTGGATTTCTTAGACTTGGGCGGATTAAACGAAGGCTTATCGTCTAACTGGTTGACTATAGAATCTGGTAATCTTGGAACATGGATCTTCTCGAAAAAGTTGCTCTTAAACACCTATAACAAAATTTTAATATTTGATTAAATCATGTTTACTATAAAATATGAACGAGTAAAAACATGCATTTGAAGAATAATTTATAATTGAATTGGACTTCATATTATTTCATCATTAGTCATATAGGACTTTATTATGCCTGAAGAGGTGTACAAATCAGAGATGCGTTGCTATCGTTTATTGTTTTTTAAATATATTATATTATAAAAATGAACTAAATGAATGGAGTTGAAGATTAACTTATAGAGTTTAATAGTTACTCACCTAGGGAGCAAAAGTAAAGAATGTCTCAGATCACATGTATATTGCAGAGGGTGACAAACATGAGACCCGAGGCTTCTTACTTGCTCCCGTGGTGTGTATAAGCTTTTACGTGCCGCTGCGGGGAGGAAGTGGTTCCTTTCGCTCCGCGTAGCTACTAAAGTGGCTACTTAAGCCCCGCAGGCACCTATATATTTTTGCAAAGATATAGTATAGACAACTTTGTAGTTCAGATCAATAATTTTACCTTAGAATTTCTTTGACCACCATCTTCTTCGTTTGCCTTCCGCTTAATTGATTTACTAGTTGAGCCTTCTGAAAAAATATTTAGTTTAGTTAAAACATTAAAAAGTACACAGTAAGAAAGTATAAGGGAAGGTTCTCAACTATTTATAATATAGACTAATAATATTTATGATATCACAGTACCTTGAATCGAGTTACCACCTTCATCATTTTGGAATAATTTCTTTTTCTTTTGACTCTTGGACATTGGGACTTCGCCTGCGGAAAGATGAAACTTGTATTAATTATTATCAATATAAATAATAAGCAGTTAACAAAACCTATGGTACAAACAAATTCAAACTTAAGGCGCAGAAGATGGCGCGCCGCTAACTCGCTCGCACATTTAATATTTTTTTAATGAATAAAAATACAAAAAAAACCGTACCAATGAATGCTTTTGTTCATCGAAAAATATTGACAATGTATCAAATCCAACTTTTAGGTACAAAGACTCGAGTGGATCCTCAACCTTTATAACGTTATTTTCAGCAACATTACCGATTTGGATTTCACATAAATGAAATTGAAAATGTCGAATTATGTAAGCTAAATAGTGGCACGCTATTTAGGTCATTAGGGTTAAGTACCAAAAATAATAGTCGCAACAGCCTGTACATAAACGTAGTGATTATCTCCACATAATATCGAAATGTAAATCCTACGTGTTGCGTACATACAGCTGAATTTAATATCAAATTTCGATCGTTAGCCTCCTCTTTGCAACCAATGAGTGTTAGTAAATATTTTTTGCAATTTTTTAAAATTATATATGGATATTGGTAACTTGCGCACAACATCTTACGGGTGACTTTAGAACATCCAATACAAATAACTTTTATTCGACGAATTTTGCTAAAATGTAATAAAATTCACAAAATTAATTATCTTTGTTTGTTTTACTATTAAGTGGACTATTAAGTTTACTGTGGTACGGTGCGACACGTTGTTTGAACTGTGACTGCCTATAGTTTGCGGAGAACTAAAAAGATTTAGACCCGTAAATTTTTTTTGATAAAAAAAATTGAATTAGCAAAAGTTGTTTGTGTTGATGTACCAAATACATCTTTAAGAGGTTATGCGCAAGTTACGAATTTCCCTGAATATGCAACACAATATAGGGTGCAAACGCTCAACATCAAGTCCTTTGTTCTTACGACGCTTTAGTTGTTAAAGCTTTGCAATATTTACTTTCTAGATATGTAAAAGCACTTACCGTCATGAACTTCAGTCAAACTTTGGTCATGTTTCCGTTTCTTTGCTTTTACTTCACCTTGGTCTGTGTTCAAATCTGCGTGAATAATAATTAGGAGATATTATAGTAAGTAAAAGGGTCTTGGTAGGCGAATGAGAGCTATTCAGAACTGGTTTTTGTAGATTACCAGTAGGTGGCGGTAACGCACTATTTTTGATTTATCAAAAAAAAAGGACGGTGTCTCAAACCCAACTGTTCTCAACGCCACTTTAGGTTTCGTGCGTTCCACCGATTCCATCATCAGCCAGGTGATGTCCACTGTTGGAAAAAGGCCTCCCCCTAAATAGAGAGGGGTTGACATAATCCCCACGCTTGGCAGGCGGCTTGGGCATTCCAGCAAATGGTTTTGTATAATATTAGAAATCAAGCAATTCACATGGATGCCCTCATTGAGAGCTCATTTATGTAGACGCGGTGCGTTGTGCGCTGCGACGTACCCCGCCACGCACAGCACAACGTGCCGCGTCCCCATAAAAGAGCCCTAACGCGTAACAGCTATGCGACGCAAACTAGTGATGCTGGCCACAAAACAAATGATTACTGCGAAAAGCTCTTATTAATTTTGGTTACGGGTCAACCCACACGTACCACAACCACAACACGTGGTCGGGCGTATATTTTGTATTGAAAATGAATAGTAGAATTCACACGTACCACATTTTGCCGTCGTTATCAACCGCGTGGTTGATACCGACCACATCGCAACCACCAGCTACACAGTGAAATAGCCGCCGGCCACATCGCAGATACATCGTAGCGTCGACGCAACGACAAACAACGCCACGTAACGCGCTCAGAGTCAAAGCTGCTCGAGCCAGAGTCGAACTGTGTCTGCACACGACGCAACCACATCGACATTTTGCCGGTACCACGACGCAACTGCAAATAGCTGCAGCGACACTATTCACACGTAGCCACAGCGTCACCACATTTTGCCGCTGCGATGTGGTGTGGTTGTGGTACGTGTGGGTTGACCCTACACCGTAAAAGGCAGAAAATTCAACGATAACCAATCTAAAACTATAACTATATTTTTATGTTGATCTTTACAAGAATTGGTCGAGTTGATTTTCTTTTATTTTTTTCCTTAGTTCTTTGTTTTTTCTCATTTTCTTTAACAAAGTAAATGTATAGCTGAGAGCGAAACAAAGCTCAATACAACATTTAAATAAGATTTTATTGATTGTTTGCCAATGTGACAGTTCTTAAATGAGCATTAATTCCTAGTTTCATTTACTTTATCTGGCTATGCAGCTTATAGTCCGTTCTCATTATATAAGAATAAGAACGGACTATAAGTACTGTACTAAGACTGTACCTGTTTGTGGCAGAATTTTTGTAACCTTCTTTTTCTTCTTTTTGAATTTATTTTTACTTTTGTTAGTGTCGTCCTCTTCTATAGGTTCTGAAAACAAAAAACAGTCAACTTTTGTTATCATAGAACATCATGAGGATAACGACAATGTACTTGACAATACACACGTAGCGCTCGTGGCGTAGCTTGTCTCGGTGATTCTAAACGATCACCGATGTTAACCAACGGACGGTCCGATCAGTCTTCGGATGGGTGACCGTGAGGGCATTTATTTCTGAGCGCTACCCTGGGTCGGATGACACGTTAAATTGTTGGTCCCGGTTGTTTGTTCTAGTTTCTAAAACAACAACCGTCAGCCATTTCAGAGGCCTTCGGGCTGCACATTAACTCTGACACTAGGGCTGGCCACTCAGCCTATACGAACTTACTTACTTTTTAATACACACGCGCATTGTTTCACCCGCGAATCATGGGATAAAAATAACCTATTCATTATTCCGAGACATGAGATAACTCTATATACCAAATTTCACCCAAATCCGTTCAGCAGTTTTTGCATGAACTAGTAAAAAACATTCCAACATACAAACTTTCACTTTTATAATAGGATTGTAATGCGTGCTTTCTGCTTTCTCAAACTTTATCTGTGTTTGTAGAAAAATAATATCTGAGTATAAACATACCAGGATTATCTGATTTCTTCTCACTTTTGTATGCAACTTCCACAGGAGCATCATCAGAGTCTTCACCTGAAACGGCAGTAGAAAAATATTAATATGTGTCACGTCACGTCATCAGCCATAAAACGTCCACTGCTGGATGAAGGCCTCCCCCTTAATAGAGGGGTGTTGCCATAAAGCCCACGCTTGGCAGGCGGCTTGGGGATCGCACATTGCTTACCACCGATAACCGAGAAGACGCTGCTGCCCGCCCTCCGGTGGTTCTGTTTGCAGTTTTAGGACATACCCAGGTACCATTTTCAATATAATTAGTGTCGATTGTAACTTATCATTTTAATTTGTGTCAATTGTAACAATAAAAAAAAACGAATACGTACCTGTGTTGTGAACAGTTTGGAAGGCATCAAGTGATTTGTTTTTTTTATTTTTCTTTTCCTTCTTCTGTGGGGCGTCTTTGGTTTCTTCAAATGCTGAAACAACCAATTTTAAAGAATTCGTTTAATTTCTTTGTTGACCATAGAAATGGTAATACAGTTGCCAAAAAAATAATATAGAGTACATATTTAGAGTTCCGTGCCCGAAGGATATCGTCTGTCAGATAGACAGACGACATTCTACCTATTTTGATCTGTATCTTCTAAACCGTAATAGGTTGTCGGTAAAAATGCACGCAGTAATATAATATGCACTACTATGGGGGATTAAATAAAAAAAAATATTTTGAACTGCTTTTCCATGCATAACCTGCATTCTTATAGGCTTTTGTTTTTTTATATCGTAGAAACAAAGTACATAGAAGCATCAAATGAGGTGTGATTTTAGACCAAATCTTGTAGTCTATCAACAAATAACTTTCAGCACGGAATCCGAACAGAACAATAAGACAATTTTACAGTAAAGAACATCGTACAGTGACAAGGAACCCTCTAGGCAGGAGTCCAACTCGCACTTTGCCGATTGTATTGTGTAGGTCCGGTTTATAGATTAGGTATAAGTATAGGACAGCTGTGGTCAGGTGTGTTAATGCACAAGAGATAAGTAAGTATATTTAAAATTATTTGATTTTGACTCGTACATGCGTTTCCTTTAATTTATTGTGATTTATGTTTTTTTTCTTTTGGACGTTTAGCAAAACATTGATTGCCTCCACAGGGATTAAAAAGTGTAACGGTTATTTACTAGAAACAACGGTATATTTTTTGGTGTTTTATTAGAACGACAACGTCCGTACGATTCTTTAGCACCATTTTTAAGCCAAACACATATTGCTATCTTTTCCCATACTACCCAGAAGCATATTTTGCGGATATAATAGACATGGCTATTTTTTTAATCATCAATAGAGCGAAAAACGAAACCTATCAACGAAAACAAAATTTTAAATAATTCAAAAATAAATAAGTTCTAAGTATTTTAACTTCAAGCTAGACAGAGAGCGCGCTATACTGAGCTAGGACGTCAAGCCTCAGGCGCGGCATAAAAAAAAACTATACTAACACGTGCTTTGCGAGAAAGGGATAGAGCATCCCCACTTAAAACTTTAAACGCTCATATCTCAAGAGATTTATCAGCCAATACAATTTATTTTTTCAGTATTTTTTATGTGTAATGTATTTAGTTATATTCATCACTAAGCCTGTTATTTGTCATAAATTAAACATTCGGCCAGACGCCTATTTTATTCCGTATTAGACTTGACAGATTCTGTTATCTGCGAGGTGTCCTCAGATTTGATGGATTTACTTATCATATGATTTTGTCGGATCGGGCTTTTGTCTTTATGTATGCGTTAAAAACAGCGAGTGGATTATTATTTCAGTTTATTGGAATGGCAGCCTTATACTCTTTAAAAAACCTTTAAACATTTTAGCTTTGCGCCGAAATATCGAGAGCTCGTTTCACATAATAATTACGGTTATCATCACGTAAATAACCAGTAAACTGTAATGAACAACCGCGATAGTTTAAAACAGTGTTTCAGGCCGATACATTTTTTTTAGGAACTGTACAATGTATTACTTGTAAGGTACTTTACCGTTGTTCTCATCAGCATTCGAGACGTCAAGTGACTTGTTTTTCTTCTTTTTCTTATTGGCGGTCTTTGAGACGTCGATTGGTGATTCTTCAGTTACTGAAAATTGCAATCGAAAATCATTAAACTTACTTTTCACAATAATACAATTTCCTGTATCTATAGTATTAACAGTCTTGTGAAGTCGGTAGCCCATTAAGAAAAAACGCGTCTCGGACGCGTGAGGTCGTTGGTTCGATCCCGGGACCGTGTCAATGAGATGTTTACGTACGGATAAAATAAATAGACTACCTGACTTTTGTGTAAAGGAAAATATCGTAAGAAAACCTGCATACGGCTTGGTGAGTCCTGCGGATTTAGTTTACGTTGACGACGTCGATGGCGCGGCGGCGGATTGCCGTCTGACCAATGATGGATGACAATAGTAGATTGTATCATAAGGGAGCAAAATAATATTTTTACGGTGAGGGCGCTTTTTTGAATCCAGAGCGACCCTCACTTCGCGTCAGAGTCAATTCAAAGTACGTCGCCCGAGTGATACACTCTCCTTTCATCACCCACTATGAGAAAAAAAAGGCGCCTCATATTTTATTCACTGTCACTTGAAGAACTCATTTTTCAAAACAAAACCATGAATTTCTAACAATCCGTGAAAATTTACGAAAACGCGGGCTGTATTACGCGCGTTTTTAATTAGATTTCATTTTTTTATTCAGCTAGCGGCGCGACTATGGGCCGTCGTACTAGCCAGTCTTTATTCAAACAATATTTGCGTTCGATGCGCGGCAAAGATAATTGCGGCGCACTTATAAAGAGGATTTCAAAAAGTGCGCGGCAAATATAATTGCGGCGCACTTATAAAGAGGATTAAAAACTCATTACTGCCAGCTAAAAGTTTCTTATAGAAAACACCACCTTTGGGTGCCCTTAAAGGCGAACCAAATCGTCCTTTTCGAATAGATGGAATGAAAAATACATTATTTTCCCTTTTTTTTGCATTCGTTCGGCCGCAGTGGTCGTATTCGCACATCTATTCAGTCCGTGTCATTTGTCAATACGAATGGAGTTTGAGAAAAGAAGACATAACACTGTTTAACTAAAATCGGTTTTAGTGTTTTATGCATACATAGATATATTATCTTACCTGCTTCCTCGACAAGAGAAGTCTGAGAAATATCTGTCTGTGATTTATTTTTCCTCTTTTTCTTCTTGCTGTCTACAGAAACATTTGATTGAGACTCTTCAGGCGCTAAAAATAGAAAAATTTGTTCTCTTTACACTTCGAATCGAGTTGTAGAATTTCATAATTTTAATGTACTTTACGAGTAAGTGCTAAAATTAACGTAGCGAGTCTTTAGTGAGACTTCTGTACGTATTATAATTTATTCTTAAATCACCACGCTGAGCATGTGAGATGGCGGTAATGTAATTAGTCCGGACAAGTCCCGAAAGCGCGCACAATAGGGAATGTGCATGTGTTTTGATTATTATAAATAATAGGATAAGTGGAGAGTTTCATTGAATGTGATGCTTACATCGAAAAAATAATTGAAGCGGCTGTTAAAGTCCTGAAATATAAGCGTTAGTATTTGGGAGGGAGTCATCTGTCCCTTTCTAGCAAAACACGTGCTAGTATAGAATTTATTTGGAATCGTGGACTTTGACGTCATTAGCTAGTATAGTGCCTTCCCTGTCTAACATGAAACAAAAATGTTTATAACTTCGTTATTTGGGCACATATTTTATTTTCGATGAGTTGTTTTGTTGCGAGTCGCTATTTTGTGAGTCAATAAAAAATAACCATGCATATTCTCTATTATGGAGTTATATAGTGCGCCCTTTCTCGCGGAATGAACTGCCGGTGTTAATACATTATTACTATTCTATGTACATAATTTTATTATTTTACCTGCATCCTCGACCGTTTGAGAAACATTTAGGTGCGACTTATTTTTCTTCTTCTTCTTTTCACTATTCATTGATACATTGGCCGACGTCTCTTCAGATACTGGAAAGTATTAAAATTCAAAATATTTATTTGCATTTACAAAGTTGAGATCGCCATATTGTAACACCATGGCATGCAAAATATTTAATATGTATATTAACCATTCATAACCATTGAGCTAATATAAATATGTAGTCACAAACGTGCAAAAAATGTCCGCGCCAAAACTCGGCGCACGCTACGCATTGTGCCGACTTGAACTACGATAAGACACAAGCATACATTGAACACTATACAAGCGACATAACGTCAACGAACAATTGTGAACTATATAATGCACGTATACGTATAGGTATGTACAACGGGACTCGGAAGTTTTTTGACTGTTTTTACTTAGAGATTGTGACTCTTTAGATATTAGCTCAATGTTCATAACTCATTATTCTTTACAATTTAAAAGTATAAATATTGGATTAAAATTACGATATAAAATTCACAATAAGACACTCTTATACTCACGATAGTCGTGAGTTATCATTATAACTTAACCCTCTTAATACATAAAAACTTGATGAGCTATTTGATGTTAACTTTCAGCTGTTCAGAAGTGATATGTGATAAAGCAGGACAAAATATCAATACTTTAACAGATTGTAAGAATGAGCGGGTTAGTCTTGGGCATATTTTACCTGCATCTTCCACAGTTTGAGATACATCTATCAGTGATTTGTTTTTCTTCTTTTTCTTTTCACTGCTAACCGAAACATTTATTGGTATCTCTTCAGCTGCTAAAAAGAGACAAAATTATAGTTAATACAAACAGTAATTTTCTTTTTGGAATGCTGTTTTTCTTTATTACATGCATTTGTTTCTTGTCTATATCCCTTTGGGCTGGTAAAGACTACATCTTTTCACTTGCTACGATGCTGAATGCTGAATGCACATCTTTCGCTTCTTCACCTTTCATGTGCGGACGTGTAAGTACTCCGTGCATCACCCATGTGGAGAACTTAGGTGGAGAAAGGAGGTACAGACCCGTGTACCCGCAATTTTATACATGCTTGTCGGTTTCGGTATGTCATAACATAACATCTTTAAAACATTTTCAATCTGGCTGTGATAAGTTATCCTATGCTATGAGATCTTATCGACTCGCCCACTAAGTCGTCTTTTTTCATCTGCACCTACTTATTATACTTCACTTAATAAAGTATATAGTGAAAGGTACAAAAATTTGTACAGCCGGGTAAAGACCTTTATCTGTCATTCTCTCTCTCTGTCATTCACATTATTTTAATATTTTACCTGCATCTTCGACCATTTGAGATACATCTAGGTGTGAGTTGTTTTTCTTCTTTTTCTTGTCGCTGTTCACAGAAACATTTGTTGGTGTCGCTTCTGAAGCTAAAAATAGAACAGTAATTAAAATTGTGATAGAAAAAAACTTTAGCCACCATTATGTTAGTTAATAACAATATCGCACAATATTTTATATATTTTACCTGCATCTTCGACAATTCCAGAAATATCTAGGTGTGAATTGTTTTTCTTCTTTTTCTTGTCGCTGTTCACAGACACATTTGTTGGTGTCGCTTCTGAAGCTAAAAACAGAACAGTAATTAAAATTGTGACAGAAAAAAACTTTAGCCACCATTGTAGTGTTAGTTATTCACCATATCGCACATTAATTTATACCGATGAAAAAACATTACGAGGTTCTCAATTCGACTGTATGTTTTTTTGTATGTATTAATATCATACCTGCATGATCGAAAATTCCAGAAACATCTAGGTGTGAATTGTTTTTCTTCTTTTTCTTGTCGCTGTTCACAGAAACATTTGTTGGTGTCGCTTCTGAAGCTAAAAATAGAACAGTAATTAAAATTGTGACAGAAAAAAAACTTTAGCCACCATTGTAGTTATTAGTTAATAACAATATCGCATTATTTTTAATATTTTACCTGCATCTTCGACAATTCCAGAAACATCTAGGTGCGACTTGTTTTTCTTTTTCTTTTTATCGCTGTTCCCGGAAACATTTACTGGTGTTGTTTCTGAAGTTAAAAAAAACAGTATTTGAGATAAACTGTACGTAGTAGTACAAAATGTTTAGCCAGTATTGGCACCATCATCAGCCCGGAGACGTCCACTGCTGAACGAAGGCCTCCCCCTTAGACCGCCACACCGTAGGACAACCTGCCATTTGCATCAACCGGTTGCCTGCGACTTTCACAATGTCGTCGGCCCACCTATACCCCGATTCATAATTAAACGGACTCACGGCGTGAAATTATTCAGTTTGTTAACATAAATTAATATGTTAACACGAGAGAAAAGATTAAGTTTATTAACATATGTTAAGAAACTATATAATAATTGATTTAAGAACGTATTTTCTTTCACCGCGATCTCTACAAAACAACATTATAACAAAATTTTCATTTCAAATATACTTTACGTGCCTGTGGGGCTAAAGTGGCCACTTTAGCCCCGCTACGCGGAGCGAAAAGAACCACTTCCTCCCCGCAGCTGCACGATAAACACCACGGAAGCAAGTTAAAAAGCCTCAGGTCTCACGTTTGTCACCCTCGGCTTCGCCTCGCCAGACAATATACATGAAATCTGAGACATTCTTTACTTTTGCTCCCTAGGCGAGTAATCTACTATTACGGTGTTATAGCGCAAACACATTCATTAGTTTAAATTTTTGGAAATCTGTCTTGCCAAACTGGCATTGCGTGCTATGCCGCGATTTGATATTTATCATAAAAAAACTGTATGTACCAATAAAAAAAAAAAAAGATTGTTCAATCGAGTGGGTGAGAAAGCGCAACTGGTCGTTAAAGTATAAACATATTACATTGGTCTATTGTCTCTTACCAATATTAGCCTGTTCATATCTGGAACTAACTTCTTGAAGATTCAGAACGGGTTCTTCATCTAAAAGTTAAAAATAATATAATAAGTACTTGTATTAACAGGTTGTATGTACGAAAGATATTATTCTTCAGTAATTTACTGACCTGTATAGTAAGGGAATTGGCGAGTATTTAGATAACATATCTAAACTTGCTAAGAACATAGCTGCCTTTTTCATTGCAATCTTAGATAAGGATGACTTTTTTTGAATAAGTTTAGATCTGTCAAATAAAGCCTCCAAAATTGGCCCTATTCTTTCTTAGATTTTTTTTATGTTAGATGTTACGAGCAAACATAAAAGCAAATCGAAACAGTGTACGTAACATATTTGATACTAAAATAATGCTAAAAAACTAGGTACCTGTTTGAGAAACATCGAACGATTTATTTTTCTTCTTCTTTTTCTTGTCTTTTTTCAGTGAATCGTTGACTGATGTATTTTCTGGAACTGGATGAAAAAAAAAACAATTACTATTTTGGTACGAAAGTAAAGCACAATACATGTTTGTTTGTTAAACAAACATGTTGTGTTTGTGTTTTAAATCCTTTTGTTGTATTCAATAACATATTTTTACTCATATTTATAGTTTACAGGGGATCGTGTTCTAAGCTGAATGCAGTAAGCATTCAGCTTAGTAGTAGTACTCAATATTATAAACTACTTTTTCATCCCATCTATTCGAAAAGGACGACTTGGTACGCCTTTATGTGCACCCAAAGGTGGTTTTCTATAAGAAACTTTTAGCGGGCACTAATGAGTTTTTAATCCTCTTTATAAGTGCGCCGCAATTATCTTTGCCGCGCACTTTTTGAATTTGGAACATCTTAGTATTCAGCGCCAAAGAAATCGAACGCCAATATTTTTTAAATAAAAACATAGTCGCGCCGCTAGTTGAATAAAAATAAAACTAATTAAAAACGCGCGTAATACAGCCCGCGTTTTCGTCAATTTTCACTGATTGTTAGAAATTCATGGTTTTGTTTTGAAAAATGAGTTCTTCAAGTGACAGTGAATAAAATATCATCATATATCTCATAGTGGGTGATGAAAAGTAGATTGTATCACTCGGGTGCAAAATATATTTTTTGGCTCGGGCGACGTACTTTGAATCCCTCGCTACGTTCAGGATTCAACTAAAGAATTCAATTCTCACTTTGCTCTAGATTCAAAAAAGCGCCCTCGCCTTAAAAATATTATTTTGCTCCCTTATGATAAAATCTACTAAACAATAGTGGCCTTTACAGGCGTGTCGCGGCAAAATGTTATACACTCTTTATCCCGCGAGAACAAGTCAGACATATACATATTCTAGCTTTATCACATGTATGCACAGACGAGAACGGGGGAAAGAGACCGGAGCGTGTTAAGCCTTCAATAAACACAGAGAAAGGAAGTAATAAATTGAAAACAAACCTGCAAAGTCGTCGATAACTTCTATATTGATAACAGAAACATTATGCTTATGTTTCTTTTTATTCTTTTTGGCACTGGTTTCTGTAGAAATGTCCAAATCTTCAAAGGCTCCTTTCGTATCAATAAAGAAATGTAATCCTGCGTCTTCTGTTTCACCTATAAAAAGATGTATTTTTTAAATGTAATAATCGATTGTTTTTATATCGCTAAACTAAATAAATTGACAGGACACGTATTCAGCTGAATTTCCACAATCATTTTCATCAGTTCATTAGCCCCGACTCGAAATTTCCACTCACTTCTACCCTCCATAGGGTGGGTGGGTGTGTGGGTAAATATTGCAAGTCTTTGCCACTTTATCATGCTAGTCTTTAGTTGTGGATGTTATGCCCTTTGCTTTTTGTCAGATAGCATACAGAGTTACAGACTGGCTAAATATAACTGATAGAATGGTGTAGTTTAACAAAACCAAAATACATACCTGTACTTTCACGAAGGTTCGTCTTTGCATCAACCTTTTTCAAAGGTATGAACTCATCAGCCGGTTTTTCATTTTTATCAGGTTTAAATATACTACCGTTCACTTCACTGTCATTGCTATCTTCTGGGAACAGCAATCGCATGTCAATAGAGTCTGAATTGTCATCATCGTCATGTTTATCAGAAGTTGAAACCTCACTCTTAATTGCTGCTTTTTGCAGGGTTATTAGAGTATTTTGTTTTTTAGATTTTGTTTGTGTAAGATTTAACTGGTCTATTATAGGCTCGTTTATTTTTTCTTTTCTTTTTTTATTTAAATTCAATGACGTGTCTGTCGTTTTGATTTTTCTTGCTTTGTTACTGACTTGGTTCAGATTTTCCAGAACAGAATCGTAGTTTTCTTGAATTTCCATATTTTCGCTTATGTCAGAATCAGATTCTTCTTCAGGTGCTAGAGTGGCTTGCAAAGGATCTAAAGCTTCATCAGGTATCATCACAGATGCATTAGTATCGACTTGGACTTGTTCTATATTGTCATTTATGAGTACTGTTGACATGTCGAAATCTTTCCGAGGAGTTTTGGGTTCGTGTTTAATAGCCACCGCCAGGGGATCATTTTTTTCAACCAAACTATGATTTTGAATAGTGATTTCTTTCTCATTGGGATTGTCTTCGCATACTGATTCAGACAAGCGTTTGGCTTTCTTCTTCTTAACATTTACAGACTCATCATCAGCTTCAGAATTATTCATACTGGCATCATGACTGGAATTAATTCTCATTCGGTTTTTCTTTTTAGTTTGAATTTCCACTTCTTCTTCAGATTCAGACGCAGATGATTCTATCTTATTACCTTTGGGTTTCTTAGATTTTGACTTGGACTTGCTATCCGATTCGTTTAGTTGATGACGCGCTTCGTACATTTCTCTTGACGCATTCTTTTGTTCTTTACGCTTGCGTTCGTCAAATTTCTTTTTAGACTTTGCAGTCATTTTCAGTTCATTGTCAGTGAGTGAAAGATCATCTCCAGACCCACTTAGCAAATCATCATCTTCTTCATTGGAACTTACAACGAACGAATCTTTTTCATAGTCAGTGTCGTCAGAAACGTTTTCGTCTGATTCTAAAGTTTCACCATTCTCCTTTATTTCATGGTCCTGTTCATACTGTCTTTCTTCGGCGGTTCTACTATCTCCAGATTCGTAATCATCACTCGCTTCTTCGGCCTCGTCATCTATTATCTTGCTTTTCCTCCTTGAATCTTCTTCATCAGACTCTTCAGATGAAGATGAATCAAGACTGGCATTGGATACATTTTTCACGGGTGTCTTGCTTTTATTGACTTTTGACGTATTCGCAACATTAGGGCTTATGATCGATGTATTGATTTGCATTGCCACTTTTTGCAGTGATTTTTGGTGAAGAGGAGTACTAGTCAAATAATTAGACTCCGCTTTGTTGCTTGTTTGTTTAGTGGGAATGTCAATAGATTTATTGTTAGTGTCATTTGGCGACTTCGAAATATTGCTCGCTTCATTTGTCGACAGGTCTTTAAGCTGCGACAGTACTAGCGTGCTCTTATTTCCATCGGAAGCATTTTCTGCGGTTTTTATCTCGGTTTCATCAGATGTTATAGATTTCCTTTTAGATTTATTTAAACTTTCATTTCTTTTCTCATTTACTTGAGGACTAGTTGACGATCTGTTCTTATTATTATCCAAATCAACTTTTGAAAGAGACGACTTCCTCTTAGACTTGTTTCCATTGTCAGTAAAGTTATCATTCTCATATAAAATGGAAACTGACGATTTTCTTTGTGATTTGTCCAAAGCATCGTTGTAATCGTTGTTCTTTTCGAAAACTGTAATTGAAGATTTCCTATTCGAATAATTTGATTCTTGTTGCAGACTTATGGAAGAAGTTCTTGTAGATTTACTAGGACTCTTATTTATATCGGTAGATTTTTCTTTTGAAAACGGTGAACTTTGTTTTAAATCTGACATTTGGTTTTCCTCTTTGCTCGAGTTTGACTTATCAGAAAAGTCATTGATGGTAACGTTTTCTGGGATGGTTTCATCAATATCCATGGGTTCGACGACAAAGCTTTCGCTTGTTAATCTCTTTGGAGTGGTTTGTTTAATAAAAGGAACACATTGATCTCCTCCATCACTCTTTCCTCCTCCACCATCATTGTCCATGTCAATTGTAAGCTTACCACTACTACTGTTCGTATCAGAATCTTCCATGAACACAACTGATTGCAAATCTTTACTAGGGGTTTTTTCGAGAATCTTAAGAGTATCAATAGCATTCGTCGTCTGTACTGCCTTCAGAATATGAATATTTTCTTTGTTTTCAATAGAAGTGTTATACATAGAAACAGAGTTGTTGATTGATTTATTTGGAGATATGATACCAACTTTTTCTATGCCACTGTCTCCAGAAGCGAATTTAGTTGGACTGTTAATATTTTCTGATGGTGCATCATTGGCTGTTATAGTTGTCCAAGATTTAGTCCTTTTTCTATTGCCTTTCTCACTACTGAATTCTTCGATTGCAGGCACAGTTTTATTAAAATCAGCGGATACTTTAGGGTTTGTGGAAATGTCGTTTATTCGTTTGGCACTGTTGAGAGATAGATTTTGTATTTCAGAGTAATTTGATTTATTACTTGTATTGTCATGTGTATTTAAGGTAGCTTTATCTATTTTAGTTTGTCCATTTAAAGAAGATGAGGCATCTTCAGTCAATTTAGAAAGGTTAGTGAGTGCATTGTCATTTTGTTCTGGCTCTTTATCTCTGGTATTTTTGCTTTTCAAACTCAATCTAGGACTTTTTCTGAGAGGAGTTGAATTTTGACTAACATTAGGTGTAGAGTCTTTTGTAATTTCTTTTTCTGGTTCCTCAGAGATAGCTTCAGCGACCAGCGCTACGATTTTCTCATTGGAGTTTGTGACAGCTGAAACATATAATTATTTAGTAAAAGCTATAATGAGTTGCAGGTATTTTGATATGAGAACATTTGTTGTAATTGACTGGACAATATTATTATTCTTGATGAAAAATAAAACAGGAAATAATTGTGGACCTTTTCCATCAGCACCATCTAGCCCCAAACTAAGCAAACTATGGGTACCAGAAAGCATCTGACTTTATATTTTGCGATAAGCTTAACTATTATTATTGAGAAAAATTGTTTGATGTATGAGAATAGAGGCAGTAACAAAATCAGGATTAGCTGCTGACGAAGTTTCATACACACTGCTAACTATTTCACTATGTCAGTATGAAAATAAATTTACAAAGGAAACATCTTACTTAGTTTTTCCACACTTGATGTAGAGTCTTTTCTGGTTCTTGTCCTTCTTGCTGGTGTAGTTCCGGATTCCGTGTCACTTCCTGAAATAAATGTAATATTACAATAACCATAATCGAGTTAGGGCCTGGACACATCTCCACGAAACGGTACGGTGTCGAGGCGCGGCACGTCACCGCGCCGTGCAAATTAACGGCACGGTCCCGTCTTCGCAGCTGCGGCGACCGGCCGGAGTCGGAGCCGCTTTCCTTCTACTACGGGCCAACCTCGAAAACGCGAAAAATTTGCTCTTTCATACATTTTGTCAAAGGTCGATGAACTTTTTGTATGGAACAACTGATATTTTTTTGCGATTTCAATGTTGGGCCCATAATAGAAGTTTTTCGTAATGATGAGTACATACATACCCTTCAATATTGTTGAACCTTTTTGTTACAGATTGTATAATTCACTTCAAATGATCTCTGAACGTTTTTTAACCGTCGCCTGGTGGTAAGTGTCAGGCCTGCCTATAACAGCAGCAGTGCCAGAATTGTGAACTTGCGAATACAATCCTGCACCGCACTGCGATGCGCTCGTCACCCTGAGATATTAGATGTGAAATCTCTTTATGCTCAGTAATTTATCTGGTAACATTGCCCGCCCTTCAAACCGAAACACAGTAATGTTTGCTCACTAATCAATCAATCAATCAATCAATCAATCAATCACTACTGCTTGGCGGTTGAGTAACTGACAAAACTGTGGTTCTTCCTCAGACGGACTCTGCAATAGATTCCTATCACTACAAGTAGAGCTCTACAACTACAAGTAGAGTCCTACCAGTACAAATAGTCCTACCACTACAGTAAATTATAGAAAAATATTGAACCAAAACAAAGCTAACAGTGTACTTCAGTATTTTCACAGCATCTTATTACTAAACAGTAAACACAAGCAAAACTAAAAAATCAATAAAAACATAGGATAAGTGAATATTGTAATTTCTCTGTAAATAAGAAACTGTTTAAAGGTTAATGATATTTTCAGGCATATCCTTACTTTATGTTTTAAAAAATCCTTTCACTAAGTACATAGTATAAAGGAATATTGTAGTTTTTCTGTAAGGGAAAATCTGATAATAAAACTGTGTTTTTTTAAGGCACTAAGTTTAGTTATACCACAGATAATTTAATACTGGTTTTACTTAAGGCATACAGTTTAGTTAGTTATTATAGTAAGGCACACAATTTTTCAAAAGACAAATTCTTACACTCTTGTATTATAAACCGCAGCTATGAGTAATCATCTGACAGAGAAAGGAATTTAGTTATAACAACAAACTATTAAAAAACCAATATCAACATCCAATAACCTGACCTAATTTAACTATAAATACTATAAATCCAATGACCTAATATAACCTCTTACCTATCTGGGAGTTTCTTCTTAAGGCTCTCTTTGCTCTTGGTGACTCGCTCACAATGTTCTGAGTGGCCTCCATCAAAAGGCTGGTGTTGGATCGAATCCTGGTGCTTCTCCGAGCTGGCGTTACAGGCTTCTCTTCCATCTCTACATCTTTAGTTGACGTTCTGCGTGTTACTTTCTTTGGCACACTTTCAGTCACTGCAATGTAAATACGTCATAATGCAGTGCTATAAGCGTATGGCGTATTATAAGGGGGAGTGTCACAGTTTCATGCTATGACACCCGGTGGGAACGAAGTGTCATATTCGTCAAAAATATCAAATGTACAATGTGTAGCAAAAAGGTTCAACAATACTGAAGGGTATGTATGTACTCATCATTATGAACAACTTTTACTATGGGGCCAACCCTGATATCGCGAAAAAAAATCAGCTGTTGCATACAAAAAGTTCGTTGACCTTGGACATAATGTTTGGAACTGCTGTTTTTTTTCACGATTTCGGGGTTGGCCGTGATGTAATAGTTGTTCATAATGATGAGTACATACACACCCTTCAGTATTGTTGAAACCTTTCTGTTACACATTGTATATTTCGTCCCCCCCACCCCGCAACAGTAGTCTTATCTTTAAATTGCCAATGAGACAGCTACAGCTACGCCCAATGCCCATGCTTGCAGATGAAATTTGGTAGCATTTCTTCAAGAGAGGTAACTGCAAACTTGACGCAAAGTTATTAAGTAGCTCATTTGAGCCCCTGGCCGTTATTCAGACACAAATTAAAGTAAAAAAAGTCATCCTTCATTTTAATAATACATTAATTGCTTATTATATTTCATATTAGGTTGTCTCTGCCTCATTAACTCAAAGTAAATACAAAAAGCAATCAATCTAGCTTAGATTTACGTTCTAAGCTTGATGGCTGTTTGAATTCACTTTGAATAACTATTTTTGATTAGATTTAAAATCACTGAATATAGTAATGAAAAATCGCAGCCGGTGAAATTGCTGAGAATAGTATTAATAATAACTTTATTAAGCAAAAAAATATAAAGGAAGAATTTGAAGTTAGTAGTATGTTTTTACAAATAAATAAATAATAAATATCGGAGGACATTTTTTCACACAGCGCCATCTAGCCCCAAACTAAGCAAAGCTTGTAATATGGAAACTAGATAGCTGATAGAATACTTAATTTTTTATTTTTTTTTGTAAATACGTACTTATAATACATACTACACCCAGACACAGAACAGACATTTATGTTTGTCACATAAATGTTTGCCCTTGGTGGGGATCGAACCCACGCCCTACAGCTCTGAAGGCAGACACACTACCGCTGAGCTATATGGCAGTCAAAAAAATCTAAGGTTAGTAGTAGGGTAGATAGACATACAATAACTTCATTAAACATATGGACCCTGAGTCTCACACTATCACACTACAGTAGACTCAGTGCCATCACATTACATTACAAAGGTTCAGCAAAAATATCATTTTGATCTCAGCAAGTTTTAGTACCTACCTAAAAATGGGATTATAGGTTATGCCCAGATCTATGAATGAAAACTTCCTAGAATCGAAATTGTATTTTTACTAAACCATTGTTAACAAACCCTTACGGCGCCTATGCTGCTGAGATGCTCGAACAATGTTATTCTCAGTAATTTCACTGTCTGCAATTTTTCATAACTTAGTGCAGTGATTTTATATTTTTAAATAAAAAATGTTTCAATGAGCGAGCAAGATAGCTAAATCCATCTACACTAATTTTGGTGAAGAGCTGGTGTGCATCACAGGGTCTGACATCATCATCAGCCCGGAGACGTCCACTGCTGAGTGAAGGCCTTCCCTCCCTCTTTGACCACCACACACAGGGCCTGACATAGGACACTTTTGCTCTAAAAAGAAAAGATTGAATCATAGATTGAATCTGCTGTGTTTTAAATGTGAGTGTACTTTAGATACCTCAACCTAAGGACCTGAGCCCATAAGGTGGTTATGGATGGATGACACTTATCAAAATAGTAGTGTTTATCATAAAGAATAAGAAGTATTGTATTGTACATACAGGGTGTGGCGTAATGAGTGGATAACCTTATATCTACAGATAGGTGTGATCGCGCTGGTTCTTAAAATAATAAAAGTAACATAGCCGTTGAGTTGAAAAAAGTTAAATATTAAAAAAAAAAAACAAAGTATACTTGTGATCCAAAAATAGTAGTAAATTCGATAGGAAATCTGACCAAGACTACTAACCCAAAAACAGATCTAGAAAATTCTTTGACTGCAACATTACTCTAATAACTCTAAATGTCAAATAAATCGAAAACTACGCGACTTTTACGGAACGCAACTTTTGATATTCTTAACCACCATGCCATGTCTCCCATCTGTTGGTTTATGGTTATCCACTCATTGAACATTACTATTATACAGGGTGTACCTGTATAATAGTAATGTTTATTTTAAAGAATTTGGAATACACAGTATAAAATAATATTTACCGATTTCATCAATCAGTTCCAAAGCTGGCTTTGCTATTCTAGCGCCTCTCTTCTTGGTGGGTGTAGAAGGTGTTAAAGGGGACTGTGCACCTTCAACTTCAGTGGACAGCCTCCTCCGTAAACGGGTCACTGGAGCTAATTAAGTATATATTTTTTTATTCAGGACAACAGACAATTGTATAGGTATAAGTAAAAAAGACAGAATAACATTTCATAACAAAAACTATGAATGATTTTGAACAGTGCAAATTCGTGAATAATTACTCAACTAGGATTTGTTGGCATACCTACACTTATAATACTACAATGCTAGATATTAGGAGTGCTAGGTTCTTAATAATTATTACTGAAAATATTTTTATACCCACCCACATTATAGAATTATCTATTAAAACGAGTAGTCAAAAGCAGGTCTTTTTTTCTATATTTTGATAATGTACTACGCATTAATCTAAGTGGGTGCTACAATAATTAGGCTACCTACTACCTATTGATACTTTGCAGTAAATGTGTCGTTACGCGTCGTAAGTAAGACGCAGTCTTGAATTTTTGATACTTCTCCATTTACTGTTCAATCACGCTCAATAGTTTATTAATATACATAAAATGCGCAAGTTAGTAAGATTATCAGATAAAAAGCCGACTTAGCGTGGAGCGCTTTAAATATATTTTTATCGGCTTACCTAGCTACCACGCTTTAAAATGAGGTGGAATTCGTTTGTAGAACTATATTTGCTTACCCTTCACCACCAATTCTTCATCCATAGCGTTTATTAATAAAAATACTCCAAATTATAACAGAATGCTTTGAAAAACACGTGCACAAAATATAACTGATTTTTAACCAGACTTTTCGAGGCTATTGGATAGCTGGCATTGGCTGGCATTGGCAAAACAGCTGTTGAGACGCGCGATGAACTGTCAAAATCAATGCGGTCCGAAATATTACCAATGACGCTAAAAGCGTAACGAGCAAAATTCGATATAACTTTATGCCAGAGATTGTAGATCTATTATTATATTATTCTCTACTTCGTTCGTTCATCATTGACCTCATCCAATGATGAACATAAAGTTGATTTTTATTTATGATTTAAGATGGATTTATGGACGCTCCTATCTATAGAAATGATACCTAATGGCCAGCCAGTGATCCCGTGAGCACGCCTACGATTATTTCGGACTGCCGCATCCAAAGCGGCCCGCGATTCGATGGGTTTCAAAATGGCAACATCCTTGCTGGCTTCCAAAGCATCTTCGCATCTTCATTGCGGAATTTACCGGTTTATATCGTGAAATCATTCATTCATATTGCTATCTGTATTTTTTCGATATCTGCGTTTCCGGCCTTTGGGCGCTTAAATTTAAAATAGGGTAGCGTGGAAATCGTAAATTCTTAGGTATCGACGTGTATCGGCGAAATCCATATCGTTTTGGACGATTATTCCCGTTGTCCACCATTTGCGTGTCCCCCACTGGTGGACAGCGACACAACTATTTAAATGATTCCTGTTGACTGTTAGACAGTGATAAATTTTAAAACGTAGTGCCGTTGTTTCCGCCACTGCGCTGTTTGAGGCACTCACTAGTAGGCTAGCACTAGTAGTAATATCAAAGACTACAATATATACTAGGGAAAGTAATATTCCGAGTACTGTTTGGAGCTGTCGATTATTATTTTTTCGTTATTTGATTACTGGCAAATTATTAAATGAAAGTTTATTAGAACTGGCAACTTTGGTCTTGGGGTTTTTTTTTGGCGGGAACACGGAAAAATCAAGTCGCTGCATTCTTTCTATTATTTTCTTAAAACTAGTGTTTTTGGGGAATTAATGATAAAAAATGGTGGTGTTTTATTCTTTGAATGTTGAATTACATGCGCGAGTGTGGGCAAGTGATATAATGTGGTGAAATATGTATTTTTGTGTTGTTTTCAAAACTCCGTAAACGCTCTTAGTAAAGTCGCCGCAACTTTACGTGAACACTCATAAACTAGCCTCTGGCACATGCACATCGTGTGATGTCAATACCAAAAAAAAATTTAGATTTTGCTGTTTGTTATTGTTAGTGTCAAAATTTTTGGCGGGAACGCGAAAAATACATGTGACCGCCAGCGACACTGCGACGTGCGACAGTGATAATCATTGTCGCTGGTCACCGCAGTGTATTATTATGCAAAACTTGTGTATTCGAGTGCTACAGTTAAAAAAATTGTGGCGTTTTATGTACCGATTTAAATGCATGAGTGCGGACAAGTGATATAATATAGTGAAACATGTCTGTAACTTCGTGTTGCTTTCAAAAATCCGAAGAAGCTTGTGGTAAACTTGCCACGATTTTACAAGGGCATGATAAGATTTGACCGTGATTTACTTTAAGTATGTGACTTTATCTGTGAGTTGGGCACATTTGACTGAAGAGATTTCGGAGAATCTAGATCTCTCTGTACTTAATCAAAGGAAAAGAAGAAAGAACAGAAATAAAGATCGATGTAGAAATATGTATGCGGCTGAAGGACTTGTATCTATGGCCAGGAATGGACAGGCAACTAAAAAAACAGTCACCCCTCGTTAGCATTAGCATGGGCGCTTTTTTAACGTCGCGTTAAAACCTGGCGTTGGCGCTTGTTTAACGCTCTACACAAGTATGTTCATACGAACGCTTTGATGTATTTTCTAGATAATCAGTATTCTAGGTCGGGTAGATGGGATATTCGTGTTAGTTCCGTGGCGACAAATGGCCCGCGCACGTAACCAAGAATATGTATCACGATTTGCAATTCTTCAATGTGATCTGACCACAGAGCCTAATAAGCCAAATAGCCTAATTCAGGACCGCTGTACTTCAAATTGAAAGGTCGCGAGTTCAAATCCCGGGCCCGTACTAAATGATCTCTTTGGCGTTAATGTATATTGTGTGAATCCACTAACCCGCAACTGGACCAGGATAGTGGCTAATTCGCCTTTCGAGTATAGACCTAAGTCCAGCAATGGAAACCAAACTACTAAGATTTTCATTCCACAAAAAAAAAACGACTTTCTCCAATTAAATATTTAACAGCAATTCGGAATGCCTACTCTTGCGCATCCGGACTCTGCCTTCTGTGGGTCCTGTTTTTTTTTTTAACACTTATAAGTTTGCGTTTGACCACCAACTCGCCTGTTGGTTAGCGACGATATAGTACTATTATTGATTCTGTGCTCATATTAACCGTGAGATTGCATCTAATTTGATTATTCTGCCTTGTGATGCAATAGGTAATACGATCATCATCATCATCATAGTCCGTAGACATCCACTGATGAACGAAGGCCTCCCCCTTAGACCGCCACTCTGTACTACAATCTGCCATTTGCATCCACCGGTTGCCCGCGACTACCATCATCATCATCATCAGCCCGGAGACGTCTACTGCTGAACGAAGGCCTCCCCCTTAGACCGCCAAACTGTAAGACACCCTGCCATTTGCATCCACCGGTTGCCCGCGACTTGTACAATTTCGTCGGTCCACATAGGAGGAGGCCTACCTACTGTTGTGCGGTGTTGTGTAGCTTAGGACACCACAGAAAATCGGATGTCAATCCATTTATCTTCCTTACTCCAAACTCTCAAGATAAACATTAACCAGTATAAGTTGATCCTCAGACTTTAGGGGCTCGGTATGTTCGGGGGTTCAAGTTATAGTGGACCCTTTATATTTTTTCATAAATTGTGTCAAAGCTTTTATATTCCTGGGCCGATTTTGATAAAACATAGCCTATGTGAAGCGCCGGATTTCATAGACCATATTTCGAGAAACTGAATTTTATTTCGTGCCGTAGTTTCTGAGTTTATCCCGGACAGACAGACAGAAAGAAAGACACACAAAAATTTAAAAAACTAAATTTTTGGGTTCTGTTGCTGTTACATACACCTATTTTTTTTTTGATTTTTAAATATATCTTCAATGTACAGTAATCGCCTCGTAATTTATAATAATTACAAGTAATTTTCACATGAAGTGCTTACGATCAATTCTTCATATAAGGTGGCAGGACCGAGTTCCTAACTCTGAAATATTTGAGGAGAACAGAGCTGCATGGCATAGAGGCCTTGCTCATAAAGGGTCAACTGAGATGGTGCGGACATATTGTACGTATGGATGACTCCAGGCTGCCTAAAGCTGTCTTCTATTCACAGCTGAAGGAGGGAAAGCGCAGACCTGCAGGCCTAACATGCGCACCGCGAGAAAATTTTCTCGATTCTACAAAACAGGACAAGGTTCACAATCACTATAAGTTTGTCTCGTTTTCGCACGACATAAAGACACGACATAATTTTCTCGCGGTGCGCATGTTAGCCCGGCTGGACGTCAGTACTTACGCTACAAGGATGTCCTAAAACGCCATCTCACTGCTTGTAACATCCCGCGCGAAGGTTGGGAAGACCTCGCACAACAGAGACGAGATTGGCGCAGCTCTGTTTATAAGGCAGTTCTGAACTTTGAAGAGCGTCGATTGCAAGATCTCGACGCGAAGCGCCTTACCCGTCCGAAGCCTTCCTATATTTACACCTACAATGCAGAAGGTCAACTGCACTGTGCGCCTTGCAGTAGGACCTTTAAAAGTAAATTTGGTTTTGCCAGCCATCTGCGTGCTCGCCACAAGAGCTAGCAAGGTTCGCCATTGACGGACACGTCAAGGAGGACGATATACAGTTTTATTATATGTATATATATATAGATCATCAAGTCAAATAATTATGTCATGAAATCACAGTTATATTATGAAAACTGACGTGGTTTTGACACTGATGAAGAGCTCCAGAAAGCGCCGGCGCAGCACGACACTCTACCCGCCCCCACCCCCTCGCCCGCAGAGCAACCGCTGTCATCACGCGCGCGACGCGCAGCGGCCCGCAGTGCTAGCATGCAGGACGCAGATGCACGCGTGTCGGGCTCTGTTTTCACTCTTTGAAAAAGGTCACCGGATGTGATCGAAACTATAGTCGGAGTATCCGATTTAATTAAACGTGAGTATTCCTGTATAAATAAATCACAGTTAGTCACAAGAAATAAGTCGAGTCTAAATCATGCCCTAGTAAAGTTGTGGCGACTTTACTACGAGCATTAACGCAGTTTTGAAAACAACACGAAAAGACATGTTTCACCACTTTACATAACTTGCTCTGACTCGTGTTCAACACTCAATGAATAAAACACCACCATTTTTTATCATTAATTCGCGAAAAAACACAATTTTAAGAAAATAATATTATGCAGTGACATGATTTTTTCGTGTTCGCGCCAAATCTCAGTGATGAATTTTAATTTCTCGTATTTATGGTCAAAATGTAGTTGTCATCGTTAATATCGTTATTATATCGGTGCCATATGGATTTTAGGAGTTCAGTACTATACTTGCAGTGCGTCTATTTAGTTAGACTGCTATACCGTGAAGGCAGCGGCGCGTAATTCCGTAAACCAGCCCTAGTTTAAAATGTAGTGTCCAGTCGCCTCGCATTAGCAATCCTTAAATAATAATATTATGCATTTCTCCTGATTCCATTACTTTGAAAAGGTGACACAGAACGGAGTCCCGAGTTAGGGTTAAGTGGGTCCGCACTTAAAAAGACATCAAGGGTACAGAAATGGCATTATATCTTCCTGATGACCTCTCTCTAGAAATTACGTTCAACGACGTTAACTTAAACCCCGTTTCTGCCGATTTCACCTTACCCCTATTTCGGATGTAAGTACTTACTTACCTATGTAGAGTACTTTAGGTAAAGTAATTGGTATTGTGTAGGATGTCTTTGACTGACCTAAGCGCCTTCCTATTCTGCCTAAAGATTTTTCAGTAATTACCTATTGTAAGTAGGTACCTACTAATGTCTCTTTCGGATTAAGTAGGTACAGGCTGATTCAAACTTAATGGCGGCTGTGAGCTTAGGCGCGAGACGCCGCCGCGCAGTAGCAAAGATTAGGCGTGCGGTGTGCGTACATACAATTAAATAGCAGTCTCGCTTGCAGCGCACTTTACAGCCGCCATTAAGTTTGAATCAGTCTGTACCTACCTATCCAGGTAGCAACTAGCAGCATTAGCCTTATTTTTTGATTTTTACATTTTATTTATATTTCGCTTTTAAAGGCAGTTGTTATTTATTCAAGAAAGTTATGTACATCGGTTCTTCGTATACCATTATACATTTTATCAGCTTGTTTTATAATAGGGTAGATGACTGATGTTTATATCGTTGAAACCAATAGCTTTGATGAAGAAGTTAAGTAAATATAGTAAGTTAATTGAAAAAATAATTTAAATCGGTCAGTACCTAATGGTCTGATATATGAGCGTTTAAAGTTTTTGTTCGAGACAACTCTGTCCCTTTCCCACAAAACAAAAAATGACGTCACGCCTTACTTGTCAGAATATAAGTTATATGGCGTACAGAGAAGTGACGTCACCATTTGCTGTTTCTTCTCTTTGTCTAGCATGATATTAAAATGCTTATAAGTAACTTATTATTGATCAGATTATCAGTTTCTTTGCATTAATCAGCTATATTTATGGGCCACATTTTAATAGGAAAATTAAAAAAAAACACTACTACTGATGGAGTTAGGCCTAACCTATAAGGGCGATTGGGCCATACCCACCACACCAGCCGAGTTGCGGGTTGGTGGTTTCACATACGTTACGCTATTGAATTTCTTCTCCGGACATATCCAGGTTTCCTCACGATGTCGTCCTTCACTGGAAAACCAGTCCGGTGGTAAGAAAATACGTGCATAAACTCCAAAGAGCTCATTTATACGGGTCGGGGAGTTGAAGCCATACCTCACGATTACGACTCTAGCGGTGTTCCCATTATACTAAGATTTGCTTAGTTTGGGGCTAGATGGCGCTGTGTGAGTATGATCACCGTTTTTTTTAAATATATTTATTATGGCTCTACGGCGTGCCTTCCGAAACTAGTCAACGAGGATCTTCGTGTGTTTTTTGAAAAATAAATTCCGCATAAATAAACCTTTCTTAAAAATTTTTTATTGAAATCGGAACGCATCGGTGCGAAACTCATAACTTAATATTTTTCACGCCTTCTCACTCTAAAGTTATTAAAATCTATTGTGGAAAATCGTTCTTTGTGCGGAGGAAGAGGAGTTTTCGCAGACAAAGCCGCGGGTGACAATAGGTGGGCCGTGGGACACGGGCGGCAAGTTCAACCGTTGCTATGAAACAATACCTACGGTGTTGCTATACGGCCTTATTAAATTAAGGTGACTACAGCGATCAAAAATATTTAGATAAGTTTGTGATGCGAAAATTCAACACAAAACAAAAAAAAACTTTTTCTACTCACATGCAAGGTCGGGTAGATTTTTCCACCTCACAAGCTCGAAAAGATACAGTTTGTCATTCGAAATCTGAGTGCAAAAGTGCATTTTTGTCCGCTAGAGTCGAAAGAGTTTTTAAAAATTCGAACCTTTCTATTTAATAATTTTCTATAGGTACCGCCAGACCACTGAAAATGCGTAAATAGTATACTTATATCATGTCAGTGTGCCAACACTGACATGATATAACTGACCTCTATTATACATGTTTTTTTCTCTTGTTTATGGCATCGCACGTTGTGCATTCTGCCAGTGTCAAGTTTTTGAATGTTCACATTTATTTGTTATCATCAAGTCAAATAAGTCATGAAATAACAGTAAGTCACATGAAATTAGTCATAGTCGAGTCCAAGTCATACCCTAGTAAAGTTGTGGCGACTTTACTATGAGCTTCTATAGAGTTTTGAAAACAACACAAAAAGACATGTTTCACCACATTATATCACTTGCCCACACTCGTGCATGTAATTCAACACTCAATGAATAAAACACCACCATTTTTAATCATTAATTCGCGAAAATACACAAGTTTAAGAAAATAATAGAATGCAACGACATGACTTTTCCGTGTTCCCGCCAAAACTCCATTATACATGTTGTAGCCAAGTCAGTAGCCAACATCATTTTTTGAATAATCACACTGGCCAGCACGAAACCTGCATAAAAAATAATACTGTAGCATTTTCCTCGCGTTAGTGAGGTGACAAGTTGTCTGTTTTGCTCGGCAGCAAACTTATTCAGCGTCTCGTCTCGTACCTTTGAAACCCTCGCTGGGCTCAGGATTCTATATTTGACCCACGAGCGAAAATCCTTCGCTTGCTCAGTCAGGTTCAAAGTTGTTTTTTTAGCGCGAGTAGGCCAAAAAACTACTTTACAGCCTTGCATAACAGATATAAAAAAAAAAAAACTATGCACAAACACTGGTGACGTACACTATAATATGTTACGGTTACCAAAGATAATAATAAATATTAGGTATATTACTATTAGTACGGTTACTACGCTACGAATAGGAACGGACTATTGTTTATTTTTAATGGCCTCAACGGAACTGATGGTACAAAAATTTTGATAAGTTTATTTACAAATAAAATACAATTATACACTAATATTAAATTATAACTAACTAACAACTAAATAAAACCTACCTAGTAAAAACAAACCCTACATAATAAAAATACAAAACTTAAAATTTAAACTAAAAGCCCCGTAGATGATGGAAAGGTGGCCAGAATGCTGGCGGCATTGCCACGTTGGATGGCAATGCTAAGTTTTTGACCAAAATATACGCCAGCATTCCGGTCACCTGACACCTCGACTAAACGTTTCGCCAGGTCCCTATATAAAACATGTGCGGCCGGCCCCCAAGGTCCCAAAGTCTCTACCCCAAACGGCACAAACATGTACAATCTGTCTAAATACCCATATTTGTGCCGTTTGAGGTTGAAAAAAATATGGGCATTAGAGGCGGCAGCGCCAGCGTGATCATTTGTCCTAGGAAGATGGGACGGCGCTAGTGTGTCGACACATGTAGCGTCCCAAACCAAAGGCCGTCCCATCTTCCATGGGATAAGGGTCATTCCGTCGGGTCTCTTGCCGTCATCCCGCATCAGACCGTTGGGTTCTAAAATCGAGGGGATGCCAGCACTGACAAAGGCCCGACGGATGATATCATTCAAGCTGGCGTGCCGCGGAATGCGCCCTGCACTTTTTACACAAGAAAGTGCGTGGTGGCCGAACCTATCCGCTATATCACTGCAAGAGCAGCGGTGAGGGACCTGGCACGGGGCACCTATTCGAAGGGATACAGCTATACGAAAGGTCTGATTATCCAAAAGATTGCCAACATTTTTAGACGGTAACGCATGCAACCAAAGCCCCGACTCCCAACGAGTGACCGCAAGTAGGCGAGCACGCTCTGTGGAAGAAGATGATGAATCTATCAAATTTTTACATTCTAACTCACAGAGTGGCTCGTCCCACTGCCTCTGAGAAGTAGGGGCCTTGGGCAGGGTTTGTTTTGGACAAGCTAATTTCCAACTTTCCATAGCTTCAGACAAGAAACTTATTTCAAAATTTTGTAGTGATGGCGATAAAATTGTGTTTACCAAATGTGTTGAACTGAAAACCGATGATAGGAAAGCTGGCAATGATACACTAGAAATTTTGCAAATACCGAGACCTCCAAACCTTACTGGCAGTGAGGCCTGCCGCCAAGTTCGATGGTACAAAATAATTTATTTATTTCTTTGTCTAGGTGGTGTAGAGGCAGCGACAATGATAGAACGACGGGAAATAAGCGCACGGATGTTTAAGACTATGTGTTGAGCGCCGGCTCTCCACTCGCTTCAGTCATACTCTGCCTTTGCGACATGCGAGCCGTACGATACGACAATACAACCTTCTAATACATGTACAATTGTACATGTGTTCTCTTTTTGTCATGTAGTAATTAGATTCGCTATCTCTATTTTCCGGCATATCTAATATGCATACTTTTAGCTAGGTATGCTTGATTGTGTTGTCTTGTTTTGATCGATTTGCAAGCGCTGGGCCCGTCCATTCCACTATCACCGTCGCTGGGTAGAGGTATATAATTCTATTAACTATTACATTTTCATAGCCTATCTATGTATTATAAGAATAGTTTAACTACTAGCTAGATCACGTCGGCAAGTCCATCTTTATCTACATGTGTGTGTCTAGCATGTTTTTACTTGGAAATGGGGATCAAAATATTTTTCAAACGTCGTTATTTCTCAGTATAAAGCTAAATATTTTTCGTCTGGTATGACATGAGGTTAGATTTTCATAGGCAGACTGAATTCTATATGACGTACCTACCCATTCACTATATAAATATACCAGCCCGCCTAGCACGCGAGCCGTGATAACATCTATCACTCTTTTTTCCCCGCGAAAACGAGACAGACGTATCCATATTCTAGCTTTGTCACTTTCTTGTGCGGGGATATACCAATTAGTCATCGGCGCGTGCTAGGGGGTCTGTACATAGGTACGTACGTAGTAACATACTGATGATAGTTCAGTGGTTAGCGCATTCGATAGCATGCCGCAGGGCGAGGGTTCAAATCCCAACAATTATTAGACAATAACTGCGCCCGCTTTTTCACCCGCGTGTTGACGAAAAATGGTGATTATGATGATGAAAATTAGCCTATATGTTGTCATTCCGTGAAATAAGAGACGAAAGAGAAACAGATTTTTTTTTGGATAATATCACAAGATAATAATATATCGCTCTCTTTCGCTCTTGTTGGCCTGCAGAAGTGGATTCGTTCGGTAAGCAAGATCAGAGCAGTAGGGCCGAGTCGTTCTACCATGAAATTGGTCCGCCGAGTCTCGCCTAAACGACGCGATAATTTACAAGTGTGCTCATCCACACTTCTGTCTGGTAAAAGCAAAACTTTGATATTAATTTTACACTGTTGAGAAGTGGAGTGTGAAACAATCCGGTGCGGTGGTGGTATGATAGAATACCTGTCCTGACTCAACGACTGACTGACTGACTGACAGACAACCCACAGCCTAAATAACTGGTCGTACAGACTTAAAATTTGGAGGATTTTTGGGTGTGTAGGTATAAGTCTTGATGGCTGAGGTGTACATACTAAAAAAGTTTTTTCGAAATTCAACCCTTACAGGCACAGAAAAGCGAAAGCCTTACTTCTTAGGTAGAACGGCTGTCAAAACAATGTTGTAAAGCAATGGAAAACCGCTGTCGTCAGTTTCACAGAAAATTGTATAGAAACTGGTCGCGCATTTGAAGTAAAACGCTCGAAATGCTATTTTGCAACATAAAAAATGATCTAATTACGATTCAATGTGGTTTGGTTTCCTACGCGTCTATTTAAATTGTCTTTTTGAGCATTCTCAGTCTAAAAACATGTAAGTATATTGATAGAATTGTCATTCGCTGGCACTTAATGCAGGCTAGCGCGGCCCGTCACATTTCCGTTCTATTCACTTCTCTCTTCAGTGCTTAAAGGAGTAAAAATGGGTGAAAACTTTTCTATTAAAGTCCTTTGTTTTTGAACTTTTAGTCGTGAAAATTTGTATTTGGATAGTTAATTTTATATAAAAAAATGCGAGTGAAAGGGGGATGAAATATTATATGGAAAGTTCTTTATTTTTTTAACTTATAGTTGTAAAAATAGTATTTGGATAGAACGATAATGAATACCTAACTCAGCGGTATGGACGATATTTTGGGAGCGGGCGAATTACTTCTGTACGCGGGTGAAGTTGCGGGCGACATCTAGTAGGTACTAGGTATATATTATAGGAGAAGCGATTCGTATGTTTTAAGGAACTCTATAATTAGTATCAATCTACACACTTTTTATGACATAGAAACTTTCACAACAATAAAATGGGTAGTCCGCATCGTTCGTATAACTGATAACCGTTGGGGAAGAAAGGTTCTCGAGTGCATGGCGACCATACGAACTGGAAGGCGCAGCGTAGGTAGGACTGAAGGCATTGTGAAACTGGGGGCAACCCGCTGAAGAGAGAAGTAAAAGTAGGGCTTTCGTTTTTCTGTGGGGATATAGAACATACAACCGGGACCAGTAAATAGTATGTACCTACCTATGTACCTTAGGTACCTACAATTGTACATAATACATCATATATACACTATTCAAAAAATACATACCAATAAGTACCTACTTACCTACTAAATTATAATCTGGGTGGCATCAAGTCGCGAGTGAATCGGTTTCTTCTAGGCAAGCGTGTAGACTGCATCTTCGTTTATCATCAGACGAGATGGCAGTCAAATGCAAGCCTATAAAGATATTTAAAAAAAATATATATATAAAGAATACTTTATTACAATTACACGCTTTAAAAAAATACAACCGACTTCAACTTCGAATATCTGGATGACATCTTCATATTTTCTAGTAATTTAGATTTAAAAACCAAACTGCTGAACCGATTTCTATAAAATGTATATGGTACCTCTGAAGTATTACCTACCAAACAAAACATCATCAAAATCAGTTCATAATTGGCGGAACAATCGCGTAACATACATACAAAAAAAACAGACGAATTAAGAACCTCCTTTTTTGAAGTCGGTTGAAAAATAATAAGTAAATAAATACAAATAATTCTAAAAACCTTATTACCGTACACTTATTTCAAGGCTTATGCCCTGAGGTCAACATCGGATAGTGGATTGTGTCTATTATAAAATGAGCCAGACTTGACTAAGTAAGTATATACCTATAGATACTTTTTATTAATAATCTACTAAAGATGTAAAAGTACCAACCTAATTTGAAGGACAACATAATTCCGATGGGTAGAACATAACGAACGGCGCATAATCTCGTCATTTGTTGTTTGATGTGCCCCAGCCTTCGACTTAATGGCGGAAATAAGCTTCGTAGAATGAGAGGAATGCGCTTTCGAGTGTTACGACGGGGCTGCGTGGATCGAAGCTGGCTGAGTAGTAACTAATAGTAATCTATGGCCCTGGGGAAGCCGGCACGACTTTGATGTTGGTAATTATCCACCATTTACTTGCGAGAAATATTGTGAAGCCTCGTCGTAGCCTCATTGCATAAACATGGCGTAGAGCCGTAGACTGTAAAACCGTACCTGAGAATTTCGAGGGGCATATTAAGGGGCGATTCGTTCACAGGAAAAAAAATTACGTAAGGAAACACTCGCTTTGAATGCGCGAAAGCGCGGCACGGCGGCGCGAGCGCAAGATCTGATGCTGTGTGGTTTTTTTGTGTGTAGATAAAAAGGAACTATTCGATTGAGTTAGGTTAGTTACCTAAATAATTTACGTAGGTACTTCTTTAATCAGCAAATTATGTGGACACATAGAGGCTTATTTGAAAGAAAATGAAAGAAAGAAAATAATTTTGTTAGTTTGTTTTTTGTTTCTTTTTTTTTAATTTAAAAGCTGTGGTCAAGTTATCAAACGACATTGTTAAATTTGCGCAGTTCTAAAAGATTTAATGGTTAGTACTAACTATAACGTCATTTATCTGCTAGAAGTCATAAGTATGTAGGTACACTACACATGCTTACGACTTTCAGACTTCAGAACTTTTAGGTAACAGATAAAATAATTAAGTCCCATTTCTGTAACTAAAATACTTACTCTCAAGCATGTACCTAACTATAAACTCTCAAATCGCATGAGTGCAGGAACAGGCCAAGTTTCCACTCGCTTGCTCGGATAAGGTATACTCGGTGACAAATTTGATATATAACTTTTATATTGTCTAAGAAACTCTTAATAAAAACTATAGTTGTGGCAAAGCGTCGGTCAACATCACTAATTTTGAGGGTTGATGGTGCCCATAGGCGGTAGTTTGCTTACCTACCACCGGCCCGTCAGGGCACAAAGCTTGCCCATCTTTTATACTGTTTTTTTATTGACTCACAAAAAAACTGACTGGCAACAAAACAAATCATCGAAAGTAAAATTTTAATGTGTGCACAAATAACAAAGTTACATAATATAAACATTTTAGTTTCATGTTAGACAGGGAGGGCACTATAATACTAGGTTTATGACGTCAAATAACACGATTCTAAACAAATTCTATACTAGCACGTGTTTTGCTAAAGGGACAGATGACTCCCTCCCAAATACTTTGAACACTTATATTTCAGAGCTCTACCAGCCGATTTCAATTATTTTACAACACATTTGCTCAAAAAGTGGATTTACGAAACCTGTATACATCGTTCGTTAAACATTACGCACCATACAACGGAGCGTGCGGTAAAGCTTTTACCGCACGCTCAGTTGTATAGCGCCGTGGGTAAACTTTACGGTTTTTTTTTTAATTTCCATGGAAATATATAAGAATTCCACACAAGAATTACACATTACGAGAATAAATAAGCTAAATGATCGAACCTCCTTGGAAGCGCTTTTGTTCAATACGTTTGTCTCACTCTAATACTAAAAAGAAAATAAATATTATAATAGAAAATGAGACGAAATAAATATGTTGTTATTATTTACACCACGCGCACGTAGCACCATTTGCAGAGACATGACCATTTGTTAATTCGCGCCATTTCATCTTTCTTCCTAGGAGGATTATGGCGTCGCACTTTGTGCATTTGCCAGTGTCAAGTATTTATGTGTATCAAGCTTTGATCATTTTCAAGTCGAATGATGTCATAGTCAAAGTCACAGTCAAGTCCAGTCATGCCCTAGTAAAGACGTGGCAACTTTACTACAAGCTTCTTCGGAGTTTTGGAAACATCAAGAAAAAACACTCATTTAAAAAACGTTTTAACGAACACGAACTTCAGAACAAAGTTTTTTTCTTCTTTCCTCTTAGGAGGATTATGGCATCACACTTTGTGCATTTGTCAGTGTAAGTTGCGACTTACCGACCGATATTTATAAACAAAATAATAAAGTTTGCTTTATTATCTGTTGTACTTCTGTTATCTGTTTCTCGCAAACATCATCTTCATCATCAGCCCGAAGACGTCCAGTGCTGAACGAAGGCCTCCCCCTTTTTTTTTGCAAATGTGTTGTAAAACGGTGTATGGCACACGTGCGGAATTGATTTTTACAAACGAGTTGACGAATGTAAGCCCGAGACGAAGTCAAGTGCTTACCATAGTCACGAGTTTATAAAAACCAATTCCGCACGTGTGCCATACAACGTTTTGCAACACATTTGCAAAAAAAAGGGGGAAAAAAACTTACCGCACTAGTATCATAAATAACAATTTTCGACGTAAGCATCAGATTCAGTTAAACTCTCCATTTATTAATAATAAGTTAGTAATAAGTTAATAATTGAAGTACAGGCATATTCCCTATTGTTCGCTAGTACACAGTGAGTCTTTTGATAAAATTACCATAACCTATAATATATCGATATAGTCTTTGAAATAACAATCTTTACCAATTTTGATAAAGTCTAAGAAGAGTTCTTTAGCCATTATGCTCCGCAACACATGCTTGGCGCAGAATAATGGTCGTTGCATAAATCTCGTCGTCGCATCGAGAGGGCGCCACCCTCGCGTAGAGCTTTATTTATTCACAAATATTTGTTTGCTCGTCGGGATCATCTTGTTGAGGACCCACGCGCCATATTTTCGGCTTTCTTGAAAGATACTCTGCTGTCCTACTATTCATTTATTTAGGCACCTACTTATATACGGCGTACAGTTGAAACTTATTGGTGACCATCTTACAAAAAGCTACGGTAAAGATTTAACTTTCGCAAAATGACAGATTCGTTTTCAAGATTTATTTATAGGTTAAAGTTTATTGATAAAATAATTAGATAATTTGGTTAAGGTTTTGTTTAAGTTCAATGGTAGCAAGTATATACCTAGGTACCTACTCTTAACAAACCTAATGTGAACTGAGAAGAACTATTTATGTGAGCTAGCTACCAATACCTACCCAGCGTACGTCAAAGATTATTTTCACTTCATAATGAAGTGACATAGTCCTTAGTTTCCCTCCGGCTTGTAATGTCCAACATGCAAAAAATATATTTCATGATTGACATAAAGTGGTTTGATTCCACAATTCTATATTCATCGTGCGAAGTTGCGAACCGCTAGACAGTAAAATGCGTTTGCTGAGTGAGAGTTTCCTATGAATAGAGTCGTGAGTGTGTGATGAATACAGTCTGGGTATATTTATGTCGCAGCCAAATTGAAAAATACGCCGTATTACATAACGCCTATCCATTTTAAAAATATAGCGCCGTTTTATGAAGCGGCGTATTCAAGTTTAGCTAAATTGTATTAAGGCTGAAAGTGAGGTCGCCGCATTGTATGCGTGCTTCACGTTCTACAACATGGCTAGCCATAATGTAATTGAGCGGGTCATGATCCGCCGCTTTGGAAATCTTTAGTTCAAATTTTGGACACTCGCGGCGGTTTGGCGCTTTGATAACTTAAGTGTGACCTTTTCTATCCGGTTAAATCATTTGTTTGCCTGCTACCAAGTGTTCTCTTTTGTCATAAAATTTATTTTTTACTAAATTGACACTGTATTTTTTTAGTGTAATAACCTTTTTGCATTGAAGGCATCTTGATTACAATGTGGCTAAACATAGTCCACCTTATTGTAGAACGTATCGCAATGATAATCCGGCTGAACGTTGATCCGCCGTTTTACAAAACGACCCTGTTTTTTAAAATTGCTAGCCATTATGTAATACGGCGTATTCTGCAATTTGGCTGCGACATTTATACCGTGAGTGAATCTCTTTCTTCTAGGCAAGCGTGTTTCGTAGGTCGCATCATTGCCCTGATAGCGATCAAACCCAAGTCTTTCGAATAAAAATAAAAAACCAGTTCTGTTATATTTTTGCGTAGTTTTTATAACATTGTGTATTAGTAGTTCGTATATGTTAGTTATTAATAAAATTATAAGTCGTTTTTAAGGTTGTGACTGCGCTGTAGAATACACAGAAAGCACGATAGTTACTATTGATAGCGACCTGCGCCTGAGAATACCTAAAGTTTGTATGATTTGTATATAAGTACCTAACAGATTCCATTAGTAGGTAGTTACTCGGTTAGTAAATATAAACAAATATTATGTTTTGTTCAGTAGTACGTCCTAAGTAATCGACCTTATTAGACGTAAATGTTGTTATTTTATTTCTTCCTGTTATAGTATAGAGCGGCGCAGGATTGTATTCGCAAGTTCACAATTCTGGCACTGCTACTGTTAGTGGCAGGCGTGACGTGCATGAGGCTTACCACCAGGCGAACGTCTTGCTCGTCTCGTCACTTGACAGTATTAAAAAAAAGAAATATGAGTAGGTCCTTTAAAGTTTTCATTAAGGGTTTTGTAGGCGACTGTATTAGGTGCATTGCTTCAGCACACTGTAGAGTGCACGCGTCACCGACGCACATCGTCTCTTGTGCTAATCTAGTAAAACATTTCCTTGCCATGGAAGTGTTTGAATAATTCTGTTTTCAAAACTAAGATCTTAAAACAAATATTAACTTTGACAGACAGAACTAAGCGATTCATCTCGTCTCTTGATATATAAGTAGGCTTATTATTGTGCAGTTTGTAAATAGTTAATTGTGCGAGTTGGTGTTTAAAAAAAAGATTTTCACATAAAATATTTGTTCTGTATGGGAATTGAACCTACAGTTTTAACGGTGGAGCTATTCTACCAAACTGAAAAGCTGAACACATAGTTCAGCTAGAAATATTTTATGTGATAACCTTTTTATATTAAGTATACTGAATAATGTTTTTTGGTAGTCAGATTTACAGCTTATGCTGGTATGCAACAGTACCAAAGTAAGCCAAGTGGGCCTACGTCACCGACCAAAGACTATAAAACCACTGCTAGCCACTGGGAGTACGTCAGAATATCATTGTATCGTTTGTATCGCAACCATGGAACGTTACCTCGCCCTCTGCCTGTAACGGTGAGTCGTGCTTGTAGGAGAAATTATGTCCACGAGCCATCAACAGGCTATAATGATCTGTGTCACCGACACTCGCTCCGCGCAAGGTTCTCGCCCACTTCCTTACCATGTAAGTGCGGATCGTGTAATTCAATTTGAATTCTTCACTGTGAAAGTACTCGGAATGTGCTTCATTAAATGGCTGCACGAACTCTGCAAAGACTTCAAGTTTTCTTATTTAATTCTAAACGTTTTTTTCTTTTCTTGGATAGAACCTAGGTTCTTTATCGGAGCTATTCTAGAAGTATTATGAAGTATTGATATAATTATCACTCATTTAAAAGCTTCTAAGAGCTGAAGATATATTCAATCCCATACCCGCACGCACGTGGCCTAGTGGTAAAGGAAAAACTTTTATACTACCTACTTGTTACTTTCTTACTAGTTACAAAATATCCTATTCTCATTGGCGATTTTGTATCGTACAAATACAAATTACAAAATGCTTTATTGTCTCAGAAACAGTACATTAAAAATAAATGGAATCCCTGGAATCCTATCGTAGGTTAAAAATATAAAAAAATGGACAAAGTGGGGAGTTTTTTTCAATGCTGCCTTACGCTTAAGTATTGGCGGACTTCCTGATTTCACACTTTCCCTATTTGGTTTATGTTACATTTTCCTCATTTTCTTTATAAAAATAATATGCTTTGATGTCGTTAAAACATTTTCGTTGTTCGTTTATAAGAAATTGTTTTCTCTTATGTTTTTTTAGTCGATTCGCAATTTTGTTATAGTAGCTTTAATATTATCGCCAATATCATTTTAATGCATGTCGCAGAATACAACCATAGTTTCATACAGTTTAAATTGTTGTTTTTTTATCACCAGCAATGTCAGCGTAATATATCAAGGGATCTGAAGCGTCGATAACAGTGATTAACTTGGAGCTCTCTCTCTCGATTAACTACCCAAAGCTAAATACTCCAAGGTCGATTATGTCACCTATAATCATTAGATTACAATCATAAATACAAAAAAGCTGTGTGCAGTCAAGCTGCGAGGCGCTAGTCTGCATGAGGATGAAAAAATGTGGATACCCGGCGGATACTAAATTTGTTGCAAAATATTACGAGTACATTTTGATTTATTTATACGAAGTCAGTGCGAAGAAGGACGCGCTGGCACGCGCATCGGGCTTTGTTTTCAATCTTTGAAAAAGTTCACCGGATGTAATCGGAACTATAGTAGGAGTCACATCACTTCATCAGCCGGAAGAAGTCCACTGCTGGACGAAGCCCTCTCCCATTATTAGAAGGGCTGCCTATGAGCAAAGCCACATGCTTGGCTGCCGGCTTGGGGATCGCAGAATGCTCAGAGAATACTGCTGCCCGTCCTCCGGTGGTCCCGGTGGTGGTATAGTCGGAGTATCCGATTTAATTAAACGTCAGTATTACCGTATAAATAAAACAAAATGTGTCAAAACCACGTCAGTTTTCATAGTAAAAAATATTACGAGTATATAGGTACATTTGATCTTTTACTACTGACGGATGTCAATCAATTACATAGAATACTTAAAAATGCGGGACGAACAAAAAACTTTTTAATATCGGGGGCCGAGACACGGGACAAATATGGCATTAATCGTATCTAATCCTATAGATATATATAAATAAACAATAATAATATGAAAGAACGTAATGATTAGCGATGCACTCTATAGCTCTTAGACATACTTTAAACTAGAATAGCAACTAATTAGATATTTTGATGTTACATGTTGGTTCAGGAATTCATAGCACGCTCCAGCGATTTCATGATAGAGCAATTAATGTTACCTAATTACACAGCAGCGGGAATTAGACACGTGCAATTGCATGCTCTCGTTAGCTCGACACATTTACAACAACGCCGCATCGAGTAACGCATACAGGGTACAGTGATTCTGGTTTGGGCAGAATAGTTGGAAGCAAGAGCGTCGGGTAGCAGGGGGGGGGGGGGGCAAGTTTTGATATATGGAGGATGGGAAAAGAACGAACGAAAGAACTACTCGACTAACAGCAGCGCGAAAGTGCGGGAATTATCGTTCAAGCAAGTCAAGTGAGTGGACTTAGAACTTCGGTTGCTTAGATTTTTTTTTAATTTCTAGAGCGGGGGAAACTGCTCCTCTCTGCACCCCCCTGGTGACGCCCATGTTGGAAGAATCTAAAATAATCCATGCACCAAACAGTAACTGCTAACACCGCTAGGAAAATGGATTATTAAGGTGAAGAAATAAAAATAATGTCGAAGCCAGATCGTTTCTAAGGAAGTAGTTTTCACTACCAGTAGTACCTAGTGGTAATTAAAAAGTAGGAAAACTATAATAAGATATTTTTTTAAATTAGTTACTGAATAATTTCTTAGATGAGAAACCTGTGTAGTCGCCGAGCTACGGCGTAGCAAAGTCGTAGCAGTTAAGCTGCTAATATACTTTTACAAGTAACTACACAAAAATAGTGTCGATAAAACTATGTATCACTGGCGCCCATGCATGACCTAAAACTTGGTTCTAGTCTGGTCATTTCTGCGCCCTGTGCCTGGGTACCGCTGGCACTGCCCTAGTTACGGCACTGGATTCTCAACAAAGCTCTTGACCCTTAACCTTAACCCGTATTTACAATAACCCATATCCACAATAGTATAACTTCGCCAATGCATAAGTAATGTGAGAAGTCATCAAAGTTCATTTGGGCAACGTTCGTACACTATTGGGCCGGAGCAAAACGGTTCACGCGGTCCCTTTTATACGAGAACTTGGCGCATAAATTAACGGGCAGACTCAAGGTTAACGTAACAAGTTAACTGAGTTAACGAAGTGAGGAAAAGTCGTGCGTATTAGAGGTGGGCAGTAGGTACTAGGGTAAGTTGGTAGCGTAGGTACCTACTTACTTTGCCTAATGACGAGAGGCAGACTATAATAGTAGTCTTGGCCGCCCTAGGCCTTGTAGTACTTCCCCCCGTTCTTGTATCTTTTCTTGTCAACGTTGTTTGTGGCCGCTTTAGTTCCGAGCCTAGTCGACTTTAAGGGAAATCCACCTTTGCTAATGACGATTCGTTTTTCAATTCGAGTGATAGTTACCATTCCAGGATAGTTGTGTTTAGGTACCCTTTTTGACCACAACGTCAATTAACATCAGCTGAGCTATGGTGAACACCTGCCATCCATAAATAGGGTAGATGACTGATGTTGATATCGTTGAAACCAATAGCTTTGATAAAGAATTTAAGTAAATATAGTATGTTTATTGAAAAAATATTTTAAATCGGTTAATAATGTTCTGATATATGAGCGTTTAAAGTTTTTGTTAGTGACAACTCTGTCCCTTTCCCTCAAAACAAAAAATTACGTCACGCCTTACTTGTCAGAATAGAATTTATATGGTGTACTGAGAAGTGACGTCACGATTTGCTGTTTCGCCTCTCTGTCTAGCATGATATTAAAATGCTTATAAGTTGCTTATTTTTGATCAGATTTTCATTATTTTTTCATTAATCAGCTATATTTATGGGCCACATTTTAATAGGACAATAAAAAAAAAACCGGTCATCTAGCCTATTGCTTTAAGTCGAGTAAGAATGATAATTATGTCACAGAACGAAATTATCGCTAGTACATGACTAAAACTTATAGATTTGATCATTGTATTTTTTTTTCTTTTATTATAAACAGTGAATGAAATTAAAAGTACTTATACTGATTTACATTCAGACCAAAATATTTTTTTTCTTTTTTCCTAATGTTATTTTCGGAGGTGATCGATAAAAAAATCGATATAAAAAGTTATGCTATATACTTACTACGTTTTTATAGTAGGTATGTAAAACGTATTTCTACGTTTTACGTACGTCAAATCTGCTACGTTTTTATAGAACCTATGTACAATTTATGTTACATTTTAGAGGTTCTAATATTTTAACATGCGTTCCCTATTCGCACGACTGACAATCAAATAACATTAGGAAGCTGCAAGCGTTTAAAACAACGTTAAGCTCAGTCGCGCTAAGTAGTTGAGGACATGTGGCTGAAACCTAACTAGTTTCCTTGCATATACGCACTCTATACCATATGAATTTGGTACGAAGTCTTGTATGCCTGTTTATTTGGTTGCCACTTCACTTTGTTATGGCTGAATGGATTTAGATATAGGTAACTATCAGTGCCCCGCCATATAAATGTATGCGGGATATAAAGTAGGCTCTTTAGCCAAAAATCTTGTTGATCCGTTGTTCTCTTCCTACGTGACCGAAGGATAGATAGACGCTGGCTAGAATATACATATATCTCTATCACATCACATCATCAGCCAAAAGTCAACTTGCTGAACGAAGCCTGCCCCTAAGGGAAAGTCTATTACAACATAATCGGTAAATATCCTGTAAACTATAATAGAACTGTAATTAATTCTCCTCTCTTGTAGGTTTATCTTTGACCTATGTACGAGGTAACCACAGGCATAGACTTTACAGTACCATACTATCTACCACAGGCAATGAAATTTCGAAACAATAAACATCAGCTTTGAAAGCTCTTTTGGTTTGTCACTCGCTGGAAATTATATTCCACCTGTCTGCCATGTATACTGTGGGTGTGTGTCTGCCCACATTACCTGTTTAATATCTAGTACATGTAATAATGGGTAGAATAATTTTATTTACCCAGGTAAGTAAAATATTCTTGCTCTTTTGAGCCTTTTGTAACATGTCATAAGTTTAATATTACTTTTGTATGTGACAGCTTCAGACGTACTTGTAGGCGGGAATAATAAATATTGAAAGAATTGTTCAAATACAAAGACGTACATAAATACAAGTTCTTATTTAGTTTATAATTTGAAAGGTTCAGTTTCATAACAGTTCAATTATCTAGACGTCTACAGTTTCAAAAATTTCAAGACCCTAATGCACCCCAAAAATTCAAGAATTTCATTTCAACAGGTACTTATTAGCTCCGAGATGAAAGACCCAATTTAAGGAGACTTTACTAAAGAAAGGAGACTTTGCCACCTAAGCTCAATGTCATGCTATCCGAGTCTGCCATGACAATAAAGGAATAATTTTTGTTCGATATAAACAACCTATGATACTCCACATCTGGAAACATTGTTACACATCTGGTTATCCCCAAGGCACTTAGCCCGATCGTCGTCGTTTAGCTACTGTAAAAAAAAAATGACATTCGGAGGTCACGCCCTTAGTCGCCAGACTGACAATGGGTATGCGGGCTATACGTAGAGGCGTAGCTTCTCGCATCGTTGACGTTGCAGCCCGCAAAAAAAAATTACAGCCATTAGATGGTCCCCTTTTAGTATAGCCCTACAGCAGGCATAGGCATGGTGCCACCTACCTGTGTCGTATTCTAGCGCCTCAGCATTGGCGCCAGGGTAAAAAAACTAACTTATCTTCCCTAACAATATTTTTGAAATCAAACCTACAAAAAAAAACTTAGAATACTTTGTTATCGCTAGCGCGTAGGACGCACTTACTTAAATTATGAAAGGTGATTGATAAAATTTCATGTGCAGGCTCTTAAAACGCGTAGAAAATACTTTGACTTTGAGTACTTGTACAAAATTATTCATTCCATAGTTGATTCTTCAACCCTGTTGTCTCATATATCTATGAATACTCTACACAGCGGTCGCAGAGCCTCAGTCACTAACAATTTTTCCCTTCTGTATAATTATATTTATATATTTTCTATCTCTATAAACAACGTATAAACGATATATTCATCTTTCTTTAATCCTATTGTAAGAATGGCTCGTCAATACAATGACTTATTAAAAACCAATTCAGATGGTGTTTGTTCCTAAATTTAATATTTACATAAAAACCGTAAAGGATATCCTCCAATTCAATCGTAAGATGGAGCGTCCAGACACTACGGCTGTGTTTTGTCTGAATAATCCATGCCATCGATAGTTTTTATTTTTGTTTAGTTTTTAGTGAAATATTGTGCCGTCGTGGGGGTGCCTAGCTGCAAGCTTATTGCTTTGCGGATATGACCACTCTCATGGCGTGCGTCTTTTTATTTTATTTTTCTGTGTACACATACTTTGGGTTTCAATCCAGTTCAGATTTTTGTTTCCATTTAATTAGTAAGAAATCGATTGTTATCTGTTTTGTGTATCATAAATAAATACAAAAGATTTCAAAATTTCTGTCTCAAAATTGTAAATTTTTGCCAATCCAAGAGACTTACATTCCTTCGCTCGTCGTGTAGAGGGCTCCAGAGAGCGACGCGTGAACTAATTACCTATTAATTCTACCGGGACGCAGCGTGCACGAGCGCATTACACAGTCATTCAAACTGAGTTTGCGAGGAACCGAAAATTCCATGGAAAATACGGTTGAGTTACGAAATACTCATTATGTCGTCTTCCACACATAGTTACGGGTAATTGGTAATTACTAATTAAGTACAAAACAACCTCTCTCTCTCTCTCTCTCTCTCTCTCACACACAACACATAAAGTTTTTTTTTGATTATATTATTATTTTATACTTTTGTTCCATGCGTACTCTAGAGAGATATACGTTAGGTCTCTATATATAGCGACCCAAAGAGCTTGGTCAACTATTTAAACGACTTCAAAAAAAGAGGAGGTTCTATGTTCGATGGTATGTATGTTTATTTTTTTGCACATTTTGTATGCAGCCTTTTAAAATCTCCACATTCGCAGTCTGTCTACGTAAAGCGTGCAAAAAAACCAAGAGAGTGGTTTCCATTTAGAGTCATATATCGAAAAAATAAATAACATATTAAAAATGAATGTTTATGCAAGAAAAATAAAACAAATTATTGAACATCTTTAAACCTATTGGTTGAATAGTATTTTAAATAAGTAACCCTTCAAGTTATTAATAATCTCGTTACAACATTTTTTTACTATACCTACTTTTATTAAGCACGATACTCTAAACGTAAAATACACTAAAATCAACCGTTTTTATTAACTACTTTTTTTTGGCTTTAGTTAACGTTTTTTAGATTTGCAACATTTTCTCTGTAAAATTGACTAAAACTTGCAATTCTTTTTCGCATTGCAACAGGAGGTGTCTCGAAGCAGGGCTATAATTTATGAGTTTCATTCACCCAAAAGGTATACCTACCATTAAAACCATTTTGTTAAGTAGTCTGCACGGAACGTGTACAAATAACGTTTTTGTGGTCCTTATGTAGGAAACTTGTATTTTTTGCGAGTATATGCGATGTGGTGCGACCGGTAAAGCGGATTACATGGCGGACGGACGATGCCACAAAATATCGCAGAACATAATGGGCAAATGTACATTTTGAACTCAAAGCTTTATGGAAATACAGGTACCTACATGTACCAGGATCCATATCCATGGTATATCTGCTTCTGAAATATGCGGTGAAATTTTTGGGAGACTGAAAGGGTGCCGTGAAAGTAATATTGATACGGTACATTGTCATTATTAAGTTCCTTTTTTTTTTTTTTGTATTTTTTTTTTTTTTCTATTGGGTACATTTAACTGTACACATAAGAATGGTCACATTGACGATAACAATAAAAATTATAAAACGAATACATAAAATGTTTATATAATATTTTTTTAAACAACAAACATGCAACATAATGTTGCCAAGTCATCGACATGGTATAAAATATAATAATAAAAGGTATAAACTTAGTTTGGTAGCTTATTAAGTAGGTACCCACAAAAAAATTATACTAGTCATACAGCAAAATGAAATAAAATATCTTAGTTCAGCTTCTAATCGGCCACTGCTGACCATGGCACATCTTTTCATGGAAACCACTCATCGGGGTCTTATCCGACGTGACGTCTTGCTTACTAGAAACTACATCGAGTCCATCTGCCGACACATTGGCTGGTAAATAGTAGTAGAGGATCCGATGAACAACGACCTTCGCCCATCTGTTTAGTCGATGAAAATTGTTTATAGCTATAACAAGGCTCTATTTTCTTGAGTTTTAGTGTTTCTTGGCTACTTTTAACGGTACACGTCTGATTTCCACGTTTATCGTGATCTCTCGTTTCCTGATTTACAAGATCAAGAAGTAGCCAAATTGCTATATAGGTATTTCTGAGTAGCCACATTTGGTTATTTAAAAAGCGTATTTATTAAAAGCTAAATAGTTTTTTTTCTTAAAAAATATACTTACCCACGATTGTGGTGCCGTCCCCGACGCAAAACGTGGGATGTGCATCTATGTGCTGTCTGTGACACCTTAGCTCCCAAGCGGCTGAACCGACTCAGATCCAATTTTTTGGTTTGAAATGTGTCCTGATCGAAGCCGAGATTAATGTTCGCTTTTCAAGAGAGTCGGGGTTTTTTAATTTAATGTTACATTGAAATGAAAAGAGATTGCGCTTCATTCGTTGGCGTTCGTTTAGACGGTTGCCTTTGCAATGCTGTTTTAAATATTTTGCTGAAACGGCGACTGGTTACCATCACGGAAATCGTCTGCTTAATTGTCAATTACAATAAAAAATAATGCATATACTTACCTTTTTTTTCTGTAGGGCTTAAGCCTTTATTAACTACAACAAAATTCAAAGACTACGCAAACTCTACAAGTCTACAACCCAAAAAACAAAAGGATAAAAACTACTAGGTATATACCTATGTACTTACCTAGTTGTATGCTGTACACAAAAAAATACGGTTATCTATTATAGGTACAGAAGAAAGAAAAATATAATATGTAACTATTCTTTTTTAAAGATAGGAACTTGGTAGGCACTTTAGTCACAGTCAGGACATCGCGCAAGCGTTTATATTCTGTTAAAATTCCTCGCTGCACCGAGTAGGATTGAATCTAGGAGCAATTCGCTGTAAATAATAGTGTTGTCTCGATGTAGGACCAGTTGCACAATGTTCACCGCATATAGCCGATACAGTGCTTGGTCTATTGCCGTGCGAGTACGATATGGACTGAGGTTTAAATTATGGGATGTTGTTCGAAGTAAGATGGAATTTTCAATTCCCTTTCGGCGTCAGTTTGTAAGGTATTGAATTGTTAAGTCCGGTTGTTTTGTCGTTTGGAAGAATGCATCTTAGAACCTTGACGTGAGTAGATACTCATCATCATCATCTAGAAGCCGTCCCGTGCTGGACGAAGGCTTCCTTTTAATTGGGGTTGCCATATGTTGCTATAAAATTGGGGTTGCCATATGTTTCTATAATATTGGGATCGGAGAATGCTCACCACCATTAACCGAGAGGATGCTACTGCCCGGCCTCCGGTGGTTATGGATGCAGTTTTAAGACATACCGAGGTACAGTAGGTGAGTAGATAATAAAGAAAAAATATTAATCTTATACATATACCTACACAACACACGTAGGATACCTGTAAGATACCACAAGACATAAATGACAATGAAAATGTACTTATACAAAAACTTTTTTTAATACAATTTATAGTTAGGACATGGACTAACAAACATTGCGGAACCTAGTCTAGGATATTTTGGCAAGATTAGACTCCCCGATAATTCAGAACCAACAAATGTATCTTCTTGATTGGCATAAAACTACAAAGAAAAGAAGAATTTTAGAGTAGCTTAAATTGTTACGGAATATCCCGGGTTTCGCGATAACTCAACGAGCAACGAATGCTACCCAGCGATACAGCTCAGTTCAGCGGTGTAACTATATTTATTTACCTACCTACTTCAATACTTTTATATAGATTATGTGCATGGAGCAGATACAAATAATATATTGCATAATAACAATACATAAGCTATTATATTATTTTTCATGTTTTGTGTCTATGGTCTATGGCTGCCCTGCGCCGGTTTAGAGTTTCTACACGTTTCTTTTTTCTTCCATTTTTGCTATTTCATAGGCATCATCAACAGCCAGAAGACGTCCACTGATGGACGAAGGTCTCTTCTTGATGGGGAGGGGTTGCCATAATCACCACGCTTGGCAGGTGGCTTGGAGATCGCAGAATACTCACCACCGGACCCTGCTGTCTATTCTCTAATGGTTCTGGATGCAGTTTTAGGACATACCCAGAACCTGTCATACGCATAAAAAGTCATAAACTGGCGCCATATTTTCTTGAATGTATATGTAGTTAGACAGCGGCGTATCACAACTCACAGCCATCTCCGTTTTGGTTTCGTCTGTGGTTTTGTGGGAATTTGCGATTTAGCACTAATGTTTTGTTACATTTACCCACTTGATATAGGCTACGTTCGTGCCTTCTTCGAATGCTTCGATACTGCTAATGGAATAGTCGGGTATTTATGAATACTCACATGATAAAGCCGCCTCGAGAAACAAAGTACCTACCTTTGTAACACAGGCGTATTTTATTAAGTTTCGTGACGACTTAGAGTTTGTAAGCTGTTAGAGATAGTGGTTTATTTTATAGTCGACACTTAAACCAACTTTAAATTGTTATAAGCATGCAATTAATTTACCGCCTAAAATTTTGTGTTTTTATCGACCGACCAAAGCAAAGTTTAAAATACGAATCGGCATTTGTATGATATATGTGTAAGCATATTTAGTGTAGGTACCTACATAAGTACGAGTACCTACTTAACAACAATAATGAGCGCAGAATTAGTGACTTTTTTGATATTATACATTTTATGCGATTTGAATTCCAAGCCATTCCTCTCTCTTTAAAATGTTTATTACTAGGAAAACTTATAACCGTGTTTTTTATTTATCCGATACCTAACATAAAAATGCTACGCGAGCCCTTCATTTTTCCTTAGTCTACTTTTCCATAATTTTCTAAAGCATTGTTACGTAAAATATTAGGAATTATCGGCACGTATTTATTTTACGGAGCCGCGATGGCTTCGTGACGAATTTATAGATTCGATGAATAGCCCAGAGTGAAGTAAAAATGTTATGAGACATTATTCTGTCGTAAATATTTTATGAATTTCCAAAAAATAGGGCACTTACAGAAGACGTTCAAGTTATGTGATGTTTAACGAAGCTCTTAACAACGTAATCCCAGAGGAACTTGTACATTGGATCAATTTTGCTTCTTTTCGAAGGAGCGAATATTCTGAACAAATAGAGCTGCTATTATTGGAAAGGAATATTAAGGACACAGATTCCGTATGTTATGCATGAACGGGCTGAGTTTTCGTACAGTTTTCAATATTCGATATGAGTTCTATAAGAACCGTGGGTGTGGGCGGGACAATAGCGCGACGCGGTAATGGCCTCCGCAGTGCAATATGCACTGCATATCAACTACCTAACTGCCGAAACAGTTAACTTTATGTACATAATAACCATACGAGCACAGAAAGTATGACACTGCATGCGGCTGTTATTGTGTCTTTCTGTTTGCATTTTTTTGTAGGTATTATCTGTAGACACATTTTTTTTTTTTTTTACAACTTACTAGGCATGCGTTCGACCACAATCTCACCTGATGGGAAGTGACGATGTGATCGACGCTGGAACACGCTTGCCTAGGAGATACCTATTCACGTTTTTCTTAAACGACCCCAGGTTGTACTTGGCCGGGAAGACAGACGCCGGTAAGGAATTCCACACCTCCGCAGTTCTTGCCAAAAAGGTGGTTTGGAAACGTTTAGTCCGGTTAAAAGGAATTTCCACCGTAAGAGGGTCTTATCAACGTCACCGTCTTTTCCTCGAGCGTCTGGTTGTATTGTAGAAGAACGGCGATGGCAAGATGAGGTCATGTAGTTCTTGTGCACACTCACCATGGTGTATTCTGTAAAAAACCGACAGGCTAGCCACTTTACGCCGATGCGCCATACTTTGAAGTTTAGTCTTCACCAACGAATGTAATTAAACTGAAGCACAATATTTCTGCTGTACCTAATCGATTGCGGGCTATTAATTGTTATAATGCAACCTTATATCAGATGACAAAGAGATATCACATCTCTAGATTGACGTACGAATCAGAACGAGACCGAAGACCACCACTGAAGTAGATTAAAGCCGTCGGAGCACCGATGCAGTATAGAGGTTTGCAGCTCAAAAAATAAACCAATTATTGAGAAATGTACCGCGCCAATCTAGAAGATCGATTTTGCAGATTGTACAAAAAGAACGATTTTAATGAAACGAATCAATTCGTACTGCTTACGCTTCAATTACTGTGAACGAGGACTTGTGTTTTTCATTGTGGAATATTTGAATATATTAAGTTTAGCGAATTATGCATGAGATGAGACATAATTATTAGCAAGTCTCTTGAGCGGAATGGATATATAGAGGAGTTTCTGCGACCCCGGGAACCAACACACGGTGGCGGCACTGGGGAACAGTTTCATTTCCTTTCGCACATATTCACGAAGCGACGAACAATATCTCAGTAACAATGGCTTCGTAATTTGGACGAGATGGCGCCTGCGGGACAATACGTCAAGTGACTCATTATTGTGGAGAAAGGCTTCGGGCAGAAAAATCATTCTTCTCGGCTCGCGTATCCAGCCAACAATGTGAGGTGCGTGCGTGTGAACTTAGAGCAAACATTGCGGACTCAGGAGTATTTACAGTCGACGAACAGGACACCAGCGGGTAATAGTCTTTACTGTGTTGTTATAAGAATGTGGCTTTCTTTAACGTGGTTTGCGATGTGCGATGGTATCATTGCAAAGTCCGGCATTGAGAAGCTGGGCTACGATTTCCTCGCGCTCGATGCGACCTTTTGTTCGGCGCAGCTTCACATTGTTATTGTAAGACGTTTTACGTAAAATATGCAATCAAATTGGTTGCCCTCATCTTGCGCTGTACGAGGGTACGCTGTCTTCCGCGCTGGTATTTTGATACGAAAAATTTGTAAACAATTTTCTTTTTTCGTATGATACAGAAATATTATTATCGCAGATTTTATCTTTTTTTTAAATTACCAGACGATAATAAAATTAGGGTAACACTCCACCGAATAACGTCACGTTGACCAATATAAACATCTGATTAATGGCATATCGGTATTCTAATTCATGATTATATTATGCATTGCATACTCGTAGTAGCATAAATTCATTAGATAGATCTTAAAGAATAGTTACCTACTGAGAACGTTAGATGCATACATACACTAATATAGGAAGACTTATTTTAGGTAGGTTTGTGAAAGTTGTTATCTTTTTTTCTTTTTTTTTTTTTCTTTTTTTTTTCTTTGAATCTTTTGCTGTAATGTATAATAATTATAGAGTATCAAGAAGGTAGAAAATACTACTAATGAATACTAAGTTTTCTTGTAAAGCTTCACTTCCAATAATTATTTGTATTTAAAGTAAACGTGTTTATATTACCGGTAAGTTAACGTTCGTCGCAATTTCAAATTTCAGAGTTCGCTGATAAAGTCTAATTCGATAAAACGTTTGTAGGACAATTTGCGCCCTCCTATTCTTGTTGTGGATGCCAATTAGAGCCGCGGAGCGCGGCACACGGCAGGTACGATTATAATCTGCAGAAACACACGTCGTAGTAATTAGCCAGTCCATGTCGGAACAGGCATAGATTAAGTATACTATACTTATACTTAAGTATACTATACTTAAGTATACTATACTTAAGTATACTATACTTCAGTATAGTATACTTAATCTATGGAACAGGACACTAGGCGAGCCGTAGCTTGCTCTTTGAACCGCGTTCCTACGAGGCGTAGCCATGCGTAGAATGACGCTACGCCGCTACGACTACATCACGTAGCTAAACAACGTACCTATAGAAGCTACGTATAGAAGCGAGATTATGATCTTATGACAATGTATTTTGAACATGAAATCAAGGAGATAATAAATTCTGTCAATGTAGATGAAGCCTGTGATACAAAACTGAAGGATATGGCATACATACGAAAATAGCGGAGAATTACTATTAATCACAACGATCTTACATATAAGATCGTTGATTATTCATCACATAATTATAGGTAAGTATAGATCACTGAAGAGAGACTAAGAGTAGGCCCTTCGCTTTTCTGTGGTATAGATGGTTTTATGAATTAACATTTTTGCTGCGTATCTGTTGAATTCGTTTTCGAACGGGTCTTTCAAATATGTCAAAATAGCTTAAAAGCCAAGGAGATTAGAAGCTACGCTTGCGCTATTATTTCCTTTTTCACTGTTAAAAGCTATCAAATATGAATAACATAATAACAGGAACATATACATACAATGGGATATGGGATGGGAAGGGGATATTTGACAGGAATATCATACATTAAGGTGGAGGCCTTCGTCCAGCAGTGGACGTCTCCTGGCTGATAATGATGATAATGATCTTAATTCTTAAAGTTATGAGGCTGTAAATCGCATAAACACATCTGTATGCTTACTTTGTACTACTGTTATTACTAAGTGAGTGTTGGATTATGGTGAACGACAAATCGGTCAATGTCCAGTTGATTAATAAAGTCATAGTTAATTTATTTAATCAAGTTTCTTTGGCGACAAGAAACAGCCTGACGACAGAAAGCTGAATATAATTAATGACTGGATTTTGTTTTGAAATTGTAATTCCAGTTATTTTAAAATTTGATTATCTAAGAGCCAGCTGACTCTTTGTAGACTTTAAGCCTACTCGTACATAAGACGCGCGCTACAGCTACGAAACGCCGCCTCCGAGCTGCGGACTCCAGTTTTAGGACTTTTTTTATGAACTCGCCGCACACGGTAGAAGTGGCTTTAACGCACAGCTCTTCTCAGAAGCAGCTTCTAGATTCAGGCGGCGGCGGCGTTTTGTGGCTGTGGCGCGCATTCCGTGTGCTAGTACACTAAATGATAAGTAAGTATATTGTTATGAATGGTTAGCCAGTTATTAGGTACCTATTAGTCAGGTTTTACTGTATTATGTGTTTTGATATATTTTTTGTAGTTCATTTAAAATAAAAAATGTTGTTTTCAATATTTTTGATGATCAGGGATGACTTAAAGGGATGAAATGGGGGATGAAAAATTGGTAGTTGGATAGTTCATTTAAAATAAAATACGGTATTATCTATATTTTTTTAACAGGAATTACTTAAGGGGTGAAATGGGAGGATGACATTTTTGTGTGGAAAGTTCTGTGTTTTTGTAGTTGATGTTAGTGGTAATTGGATTGAGTTTTTTTTGCTAGGGTTGACTAAAGTGGTGAATATAAGGAGAAAAATTTAGTAACTAACCCAGCTGTATGGAAGATATTTGGGAACGGGGCGAATTTTTTCCATTCGTGGACGTAGTCACGGGCCAACTCTAGTGTTTCAGCCAACAAACGAAGCTGTCCTCACGGAGAGGCAACGTCGCATTTGCGTTGTCGCAAGATATGTTTTTGCTCCATGGACAGAGCTTCGTTTGTTTATACTCAAGATACAAACAACCATATCAGAAACGGCAAATTACGAATGCGTGTATATAAAGCGAACTTACGTGGACAGTCTGTAAACTTAAGTAAGATTCAGACACAGCTAAAATAATAGGTACATCTAAAATATACATCATCATCAGCATTAAAGTGAAACAAACGTATTGAGCAAAAGCGCTTCCATGGAGGTTTGATTTAGCTTATATATTCTCGTAATGTGAACCTCCTTAGTGGATTTCTTATATATTTTTATGGAAATTAAAAAAAATACCATAAAGTTTACGCTTAAGTAAACTAGGCCTGCTTCATAATTGGTATACCGCACGCCTAGTTGTATGGTGTGTAATGTTCAACTTTCGAACGATGTATACAGGCTTCGTAAATACATTTTTCGAGCAAATGTGCTGTAATAGTACATTATGATACGAGTGTGCTATGTTGGTCATTACACTAGAGGCGGTATTATGCGTGCGAGCCGCAGGCGAGCGCGATAAGGAAGCCGAGAGCGTAATGACTAATAGCACAAGAGTCCCATACGACTGTTTTCGTCACACTTGCGAGGAAAAAACAATATTTTTTTTGACAATAATCAACCACACAGCGAAAACGTCAACAAACATTTGCGGAAAATGGCACCCAAATCAGTAATGCGCGCGCAGGTTGACATTTACTTCAGCGGCATAAGAACTCTCTGTTGGTATTACAAAAAAACTGTAAGTATTACCCGGCTATATTAAGAGTGCTTCGTATACGTACGTCTAATTGCAGTCACGTACAAACTTGACTTTACCGGGTTATACCTATTATAGTACAAGTGCCGTAATGTAAAGTAAAAAGCACGATTGCGTAATAGCTTGGATTATGAGCCTAATACCGATGCAATAAGATACACTTTACGAGCAAGTGTGATGAAAAATATTATTAAAAGCTTAGTCTGGTTAGACCAATCTTTATACCTCACTTCTTTTTTTTAAAGAGTGCCGGAAAACCCCCCATTAAATGATTGTTGCTTAAACTCTCTTTTACAGATATCAATATGTGAAGTGGACTTAGTTAAGCTGTAAGAATTTTCCAGTTTAGTTAAATGTTTTTTTTTAGTTTAACTGAATTGAATCACCTTTTGGGTTAGTCTTTAATTATATCAAATTATCAAATAGTAAATAGCAATAATTTTAAGCGTCTCTGTTACTCAAAGGTTGATGACAGTCAAAGCCTACAGGCAGTCTACACCAAACAAATCGGAATATTTTTCAGTTCGGCACCGTTTTTCAACTGTAAATATTTGAGCGCTTTGAAGCCTCCACAAAGAGTGATGTGTTTTTTGCCACCCACGTAGCACATTACGCTACGCTGACTTAAATATAAAGTATGTATATACCTACTAATTTTCTTCAATAGAGGTTTCACAAAACACATTTATGGAAGAATTTGTTAGGTTAGGTCTACCTTTGTATGTCGGACGTCGGTACCACGTACGAGCTAACTGGGTGTCTTAAAGCATAATCCCTTAGGGTAAAGGTAGTCCGAAGTCTTTAGATGTGGCTTACCTACAAATTGTATTCTGAAACAAAATACAATACAAACAATAAATAAACGTGGATTAGCTTAGGAATAGTTAATCAATCAAACTTTTGTTATTTCCTTTCTTTCATAATTGTAACTCGGTGGATAAAGACAAAAGACGAATTGACTATTCCGAGCCTACTCCAGATTTATTATTAAAGCTCTAAATTATATATAATGTTGTTTCTCTCAAAAATTCCTACAAAGAATAATAATATTTCAATCACATCTTAGCAGCACACATGAGCCATCATTCCCAAAGAGAAAGAAATCGTACTGCGCATATTTGGTATATTAACTGAAATGTCTCGGCATGGTGTGATATGAAAGGATAGGAATGTCAGAAAATCGGCATATACAAACAGTACGGGACGCTAACCCTAATCCTTAACGCTCGCTGACCTCTATTATACAAGTTCGCTAGACTAAATATTGTCTAGGAAATTACAGTTTTTTTGTGCTGATTTAAAGCGCCCCTTCGAGCATCTCCGTTATTAAAATGTACATTTGTGTATTACGTAATATTAGTTCTATGGACCCTCACACTGCTATCCGTTGACTATCCGCGCCAAAATGGCGAAAATCAAATAGCTTCAATTTGTTATCGACAATATGAAGTCCAGCATACTTGTATAATAGAGGTCAGTGTTAACGCTCCATAACGTAATGTATGCTATGAAACTCTTTCAAAATTCTCGTTGAACCGTTGAACCTTTGTGATAATGCTACCCGCATTATCACAAAGGAGGTTCGCACCTATAATTTCGACACTACAGAAGACAGAGGTTAGTTGGCGCAAATTCTTCGTCTTTTGTTCAAAGTTACGCTAAGTTCTTTTCCCTTTATAGTCAAATTTGTATGCCCCCACCGTCCCTACTGTTAATTTGCATCGTTGAATAGGTGTCGGCAGATTGATAGAGGGCTTTCTCTGTCACGACATCGCTCGCAGATGAGACGCGTTTTTCACGTTTTGCAGACTTTTCGAGACCAACCCATTGTTAGCGTGGTTCAAAAAGGGACGTGTGTCGTGTGATTTCGCTGTCGGCGTGAGTGGGCACCCACGCCGCACGCCGCTCAGAAGCTATGTGATGACAGGACAGATGGACTCCAAGTAGGAGGCTTGTGTTCATCAAAAGATGATGAATGCCCTTTTACACATACACAGACACACAATTCAATTAATTTACACAATTCTCCTGAATATATTTCTAATTTGAATTCTTTTTTTGAAGTATGAACAATGCGAACCTCATACATAAAAGCGTTCTGTTACCCAAAAATGCAGAGAATATTTTATAACGTTTACGCTTGAATGACAAGGAAAAGAGGATTGATTTTATTTTCGTCAGTATTTTGCCATATCTTTATTGGGCACATTTTTTCGATTTGTTCTCGTGTCGGCGATTCGAATGTGATTTATAGAGTTTGTGTTGGAGTGGTGCAGAGAGCTATTTGCGTGGAACCGGTGCGGCATGTTCTTATAGTAGAGTGGGCTCTATGCGCCTAGAGCTCTATGGGATCTCAAATCACAAAACCAATGCTCAATTTGGTCCGCATATTTTGCAAACCTGTTTTATAGAACCTCGTAACCTCATAAAATCTAGATTAGTATGTATAGGACATTTTGAGGATGAGAAGTTTTGGGATTGGCACATTTAGAAAATTAACGTTTTGGGAATGTGAACATTTCGCGTATGGGACGGTTTAAGAATGGGTAACTTTGCGAGTATAGGCTATTTGTAAACGGGACATTATACAACTAAGCCCATACTAGTCGCTTGAGAGACTGAGAGTGCGTGCCAGCTACCACTCCTTATGACACAGGTTCCTGATGGGCATTGAGTAACGATTGTGATGGACGACTCATAAATTCGTATTTTGTTCCATTTCAAACAATAGGAGAGGCGGTAATGAAATACGAAAGTTTAATTGCGCTATCGGGTTATATCGTGAGAGGAGCCGCATTTACGGCTATGGTATACGAGCGCCTCCGCGGCACACCGCAGCAGATGTTTATGCTATGATATCATAACGCAATCCCGTTGAAAGGAATCAGGTCAAAAGGGGCTTTCAACTAAATTGAAAACAAACCTAGGAGCTTATTTTCACGGTACGGTTATAACATTCATGACTATGTTTTAAAAGCGTACTACATTATATATTTTGTACTAAAACTTTAGAAGAACGTTTTAATAAAGCCAGCTTACAAAATGTTGTGCAGCTCGTAACTATTGTTGTTGGTAGAAAACTGCGTGTAATATCCATACTCCACAGTTCATTTCATCTGCAGACTCGAAACAATTGTTTTCCAAGCATAATGAAAATTTCGACATGTTTACATCGTTGCATGCTCGAATGAATTTTATATTTCGTTACATGTTTGCTATGCGAGACTGAATGAATACTGGTACGTAAAACTGCAATTTTAAAGACTGCACTATTAAGACCAACGTAACTAGATAACCTTAGATTGGACCGCGGTTTAATCAAAGAGCTTCATCGATAATGCTTGAACTGGAGACCGGTTATAACACAATAGCGGTCAGTAATAGAGTGCTGGAGCGTTGGGTAATAACATTTACGTAGCGAGAAGCTACCCTGAAGTTCGCCGCCCGCGAGTTCTGTTTGCGATAATTAGATAACTTCCAGTACAGCTGCTCTCCTTGCAGACCGCTGTAACACGGCCACTTCATCTTTAACTTCGATCGTAGCCAGGACTACCGCTGAGATTGACATAAATTGGACCACCTACGTAACTTACACAACTCCAATTTATTTGAAATTACAGGTGACTCCAAAAGTAAATGCGGCATAGATATCACTCGTGAATTTACATTATCGCCTCACATTTCGAGGGATATTCGTGTTATTATCATAACAAGCTATATTGCCATTATAAACGCCAACATCGACGATACGGTCCCTCGCCGGGCAGAATTTTTTGTTAACAAGGGTATTATGCGACTTAACGTGTTCCGTTGGAATACGTACATATATATCTGTGACCTTTGTCAGCGTTTACTGAGCTCGTTTCGTCGCTACGGGTCGTACTAAGTTTTTTTATCAATGCGTGTAATTTACATTCGGTGGGATATATCTAATGTGGTCATCAGAAAGCTTTTCATGAATAGTGATGTGTTTAAAGCAGCCCTATTGTAGCTGAAGAGGCAGGTTGTAGAACTTTCAGCAAGTAGAAGGAGCCAGCAGGAGTAAGACGAGCGCCATCTTTTCTTTCCAGGTCTGGACCTCAAAACATATTTCACACGACATGATCCCTGTTTGCGAGAGTGGGTCAATGTGATATAGCCTACTGGTCGCAAGGGAAATTACTTAAAGTTATTTGTGAGAATTTCTACAAGTTCGTAGCGCAATATCAAAATGATTGTATCATTGTTGTGATGCTCGTAATCAAACTGACGGTAGATTATATAATAGACTGGAGATACTTATATAAGAAAGAGGATTACTCATATATTTTGAGCAGCAAAATCTGTAAAGTAGGGCCGGAAATAAAGTGGGGCCACGTATGCGAAGCTTCAAACCCGTACAGTCATTTCCTTATAGTTTACGGGATAAGCAGTACAAGTATGTGTGTAGTACGTATCCCATTTTTATGCGGGATCCTCAGCATATAAACGACGTCCCCGTATTAGAGTGTTTGCTGAGCAAGGAATGCGTACCTACTATATAGTTGCGGGTTATATGAATAAATCACTCAATACGAAAATGTAGTGATGTGTGATGAGGCCAGCGTAGATTGGAGACTGGCGGACATTCCGGGCACGTAGGGCAAACTTCCGCAGCTGGCGGCTTCTTGAAACTTTACAGATATTTGACAGTGTGAGCGCGTCCGCATGGCCTTACACAAAACTCTTCAATTCCGATGCACAAACTTTAGTTCCGAAGACGCAGGTTACAAAGTAAACTACATTACTATCTATGCAAATTGCTTTTCTCTTCTCGTTTTGTGATATAAACTAGTGGAAATGTTTTATTCATACGTAGTTCTGTGGAGAGCGATAGTTATGGCAAACGATAAACGCATTTTAATGCCTTATAGGCATGAACTTAGCAGCACATCGCAAATGGTTATTGAATTACTTGCCACTTAAAATTTTGCAACGCATTCTCTATGTATATCGTTCGTGTCATTATTTGTTACCAGTTTGTTACCAAAAAAAAAAATTATAAATCAATACTAATTTAATAATAGAAGCATCGATAAATTTTGCTAAAATTAAAATCTAATTGTAGAATCTAGTGAAACGTAGGCACAAATTAAATCATGTAGGTAATTAGGACTAACAAATACAACTTAGATAAGTTTAAGCCTTTTGAATATACCTACGTATGTATCAAAGCACGTACTATTTAATTCGAGTCGAAAGTTCTAAATAAGAGTCTTCTTCAGTAATTCCTACTCCTTCATTAAAGTTGAGCAAGGCGACTGAAAGTCCGCGTATCAAAAGTAGCTCGCTGAAAGCTCAAAGTCTTGTGAACGCAGTGGCTGGACTAAAGTTTCCCAGTTTCAACTCCAGCGATGCTTTCTGTGTGCAACATCACGCAATTTTAATTAAAAACATCCCCAACTCTATATAAACCATTTTCGACGCGCGCCCTAACTTTTAAAGTTTATTCAAAAAAAAAACATATTTGAAATTTTATGGTTGTTTCGTGGTTAACTTTTTTTTTGCATTTATCTTTCGGTATTATCTATAGATACTTATACCTTATACCTCGTTGTGTATCGAACTGAACATTTTCATATTTGTGCGTGATGCCTCTTTAACAAAGTGGCGACGCGACGCTGTCACAGAATTTATGTTTCGCAACATTGGGGATCAAAATAGGCTTTGTTTTGTCACAGATAGAGCACATTGAGGATTCCGCAGAGCTAAGCCGAAATTACTAGTAGTGATATATTGACGCCGGTCCCTTTTTTGCCTCTTAGGAGCTCCTCGATTTATGAACCCACAGTTTTTTATGGGCACCCATGTGAATAAGGAAATACTTAATAAGTAAGTACGAGTATAAGCTTGCGTAACGAGCGAGTACATAACTTATACGCTATGGGTTCCTACGGTTACATTCATAGAGGGATAAACGTCATATGTAGCCGTGTGTCGTTCTTGAATGAATCCTTCAATTGAAGTAGTTCAGCTGTGTTCGTCCTTCATTCACTACTTCAGATAAAATGTAGCTACTTCTTAGTTCAGCTGTCTAGTTCACTCGACGTCGCGAAGTCGCAAACGATGAGACACGAACGAGCCCAGTGAGGAAGGATAGATAATGCTATCACGCTCTGTTTTAGGTACTGAAGTAATTGTTTATTTCACTCAATCTTTGGCTCATTGCGTTCGGTCCTCTGGTTACCTATTACGATAGTTCGAGAACGATTTAGGAGTCCTCTAACTTTTATTGTACATTGCTTGTTATACAAAATAGCTAATATTGAACTAGGAAGGAAAAGGGCAATGAACAATTTACAAACACGATTGTACGACCATGGATATAAAATGAAGCAATCATAGTAAGCGCACTGTTTTCGTTCGTAAACGTATCTTCTTAGTAGTTAGGTATCGAATGGCGAAATCATTTCAAATGAGCAACTGGACTAGTGAACTAGATGAGTGAAGTACTTCTTTTAATGAAAAGTTACGTATATATCTTTTCATTTTAGTGACACATTATTATTATTAATATTAATAATATATAATACAATATTATTAATCACACACAATAATGCATTTTGTAAATATGATAAGAGACAGTACATAAATTTATAAGATATTTAGATGTATTATATATATATTTTTATATATTATATAATATACACGACGATATAGCGCGTAAATTTTAATCTTTGTATTGTTAATATATATAATCAAAACCTCAAAGGAAATATATAAGTATTATATATTTATTTATAATATATATTTATATATAGAAACATCTATATCTACTTTTTTATTTTATTTTATGTTTTTTATTATAATCTTAATTTTGGTGCGAGTGTTTGCTCGGCTATGGAGCGAGATACAAGCTGCAGTAGTCCTCGACACGGGTGTTCCTAGTGAGGACTGCTACACAAAGTTTACTAATTGTCCCGTTTTAGTAAGTGTATGATTATAGATTACCATGCTAGTAATAAGTGAAATATTTAAGACCTGTTTTTTATTTTTTGTTAAGCGTGTGTAATAAATAAATAAAACATTCTGCGCAAACCTACATATGATCGCGCTAAAAAAAATGGAGCCGTTTTTTCAAAAGTTTTTATTTTCTTTTGTGTTGGCCAGTTTTCGCGCAAACTCAATATCGAAATCGATGTTGCCTACCTGATGAAAATTTTCCCTAAAATTTCTGCTAAGATATAACAAATGATATCGAATACATTTTGAAGTTTAGTACAATAACAAGATTCAATTTTTTTTGGATTATCAATGTTAAAAAAATGTACTAATAACAACACATTTTCAGTTTACAAAATATTTTCAGTACATACCATAAAGTCAAAATGTATTCGTCGACAGCCATAAAACGTCCACTGCTGGACGAAGGCCTCCTTAATAGAGGGGTGTTGCCATAATCTCCACGCGTGGCAGGCGGCTTGGGGATCGGTATGGTCACCACCGTTAACCAAGAGGACGCTGCTGCCCGACCTCCGGTGGGTCTAGTTGCTGTTTAAGGACATACCCAGGTCAAAATGTATGTATGTAATGTGGTCACATTACATACATACATTTTGACCATCGGTCGATCACCATTTTACTACCTCAACAAAATTTATAGCCAAAAAAATCATAAGAACGAATATCAACGGTTCGCAAGCTATCATCGAATAAATTAATGTAAATTATTATGATCATCATCATCATGATGTCATCGAACAAATTAATACAAACAAACATAATTTACATACATACAAATGCCTCATCGTTCAAGTAGAGTCGGAGACTTTCCTATTGTTCACTAGGGAATATGCATGTGTTTCAATTATTAAAAATAATAACATAAGTGGAGAGTTGAGCTGTATCTGATCATCGAAAAAATAATTGAAATTATCTGGTTGTTCAGAAATATAAGGGCAAAATGTATTGATTTTACTGGAATGAACTCGAATTCCATAAGTTTTGACTTTAAAATACTTGCGAAGAAAGGCTACACCACTTATTTTACATCACTTTGATTTAAGAGGTTAACCAATTAAGAAGGCAATTTAAGCAAATAAAAATTAAAAAAAACTCCCACATATATGGGGAAAACCAAAAAAGGATTTCCTGGCAGCACCGAAAGCAAAATGATATGACACATAATTTCGAAAATATTTTTACGAAAATTTGCAATAAGTTGCAGTAAAACACGGACATTCATTGAAACTAACATGTGGAAAGAAATTCCATGGCATCTTTTGTGTGTTCGGAGCACGAGTCACAGCTTTTTACGACACATTTACTCATTTTTAATATTTTTTTATGTTAGACATATGTACCGAATTCATCGGCAATAGAGAATGATAGACGTCAAAGCTCGCATTAGTTCTCAAGCTTATTTCAGGCAAGGCCTGCTTGAAGCGGCAACTTCAGATCTAGTGAAACATATAATATCATTGGTTACATTACGCACTAAGTCCTTGCTCGACTCAAATTATTATTCTGCTGGTTATACTTTTGTCCATAACGTTACCAGATTTCGTTTGTGGAATGGTTACTTAAAAAAAAAGACCTGGTTCATAACAAATCTGATGCTATAAGAACTCCTGGGCCCTACCATAACGTTTATTCCGGGAACGAATAGGTTCAGCTGCCGACTCTGCGCGAACCTTATTACGAGGCGATAAAATTCACAGTCGCGCAGCGTCGGCAGCTGAGCGTATTCGGTCCCGGAATAAGAGTTCATGGTAGGGCTCAGGAGTTCTTGTAGTATCAGGCAATAATAAGCGGTTCACGGTACGGCCCTAGTTCCGTAGTTCTTACTGTTTTAATGATTGAAATTAATGTAGCTGAGAACAATAAGGAAAACCCTGTTCTGCAAATATTAGTTCAAGATTAAACTGTAACATAAACTAATCCTGTCATAATTAGTTTGTGTCTTCAAAATGTCCATGTCAAACCGTTAAGAGTTAAACGGGTAAAGAAACAGTAATTCTTTGATCTGGAAAAACTAACCTCGAACACCGTAATCCTTTCGAGCGATCTTTCATATTACGGACCACGGGGCCGTCACTTTGTACCAGCTGACTACCACCGGCTTTTCCGAAAGCCAAACAAGGCACAAAGGGAGCGACAGATAAACTGTATAAATCCTCAGGCATACAAATGCGAGCGTGGACGTAGTTACAGCAGGGCGGAGAGGGCCAATTTTATTATCCTGCTGACTGGAAAACCGTTGCTTCTTGTTTTTGTGCTTGTTTTTGGTGCTGACATTTCCTTATTGTTGTCATTAGTATATTAACGTCTGCGATCTTGAAGTCTGTCAGTTGGTCATGACTAGTGATGGGAAAGAATTAACACTATCGTTAGTTTTTAACTGGCCCAATAAAAAACTTACCTAAGTTTCATTACCTATACTTGTTTGTCTGGATTCTAATTTCATAATGTAACTAAATTAATAAAGATAATAAAATAGCGATAATAATATTCAGAAATATTTACTAATAAATAAGTACATAACAAATTGGGGGACATTTTACACACAGCGCCATCTAGCCCCATACTAAGCAAAGCTTGTATTATGAAAACCAGGTAGCTGATAGAATACTTTTAAACTTTTTTTTCGTATATACATACTTATAATACATACTACACCCAGACACAAAACAAACATCTATGTTAGTCACATAAATGTTTGTCCTGTGTGGAGATTGAACCCATGCCCTACAGCTCTGAAAGCAGACTTGCTACCAAATATAACAATATCTTGAAAAAGCAATGCGACTGGCAAACAAACAATTTAAATTCGCTTGAGTAGGTGCTGTTTTCGTCACTATTTTCGCCTACATGTATAATTATATTATTATCAATGATAGTATCAACTTCATAAAGTCACAAGAACAAAAAAAACGAGAAATACAGGAGAACGTAGTCCATGCGCACGAAACGACAACAGATGACAATTTAGGCGTCACAACATGGCGGCCTAACACCATTTGGGGTTGCATTTTTTTAACATAAATAGACCAAACTTTAACTTTTACATTTTATTTTTTCTAATAAGTATAAAAATAGTTACTCCTATTACGCTAGTTGCATTCGCGCGTATGGTTTGAGCGCCGTTTTATTATGTTATTAATTTTATTAATACATTATTTTATTATCAAATTATTCGAAACAAAAACGCATTATTGTATGGTATTGTATGGTTATTTTTATACTAACAAAATGGTTTTGTAAGTTTGTTTTGTTACTAACCCCTGGATCCCAGTTATCATAATAAATAAAATTTGAATTTGATAACGACAAATAACGTTATTTATATCTGCTATTTTTGGCACATCACTACAAAAATAAACAGTTGATCTAACCTTGTAAAATAGCATAGCCTTGTAGCGTAGCATGTTTTAAACAATTATTGTTTTCTTATTTATTTAACATTAAATTTAGCGCAAAAATATAACATTTATTTTAAGTTGACACAATCATTGGTGTATATGTTTCACTAGTTCCGAAGTCTCCGCTTGAATGAGGCCTCGCCTGAATTACGCTTGACAACGAAATCAAAGATCCGATGCATTTAGTTCATAATGTCTAATAATAATAATAAAAAATTGATCTTGAAAAGCTGTGACTCATGTTGCGAAACACGCAATATATTTTGATTTTGATTTTATTTTTGATTTTTGACACACATGATTTCTTTCCACACGTAATTTCGATTAATATTCGTATTTTACAGCAAATGATTGCAAAATATCGTAAAATTATTTAAAAAATGTACCTATTCAATATCACTCAATCGAAGCAAAACTTTTAGGTAAAATTTTCATACGGTATTTTTATATATTTTAGGTTTTTTTGTAGATTTCGATTTCGAGTATGTACGAAAACTGGCCAACAGCAAAAGAAAAATAAAAAAACAATTGAAAAAAACGGCTCCATGTATTTCAGCGCGATCATACCTATGACGTTTGTCCCTCTTTATATTCGTCTCGATGGACATAATGATATATTTTTAAAGATAAATCCGTTAATATGGCAAATAAACATATTTTTATAAATCTTTTAAATTTAACTGCACTTTAAAGTTATGTCGTCCGTTTGATCACGACCTGTCAGGTTCGCATTCTTCCGTTGGCCGCACTTTAAATAGGTTATGGTTTTGCTAATAATTTTAATTTATTTGCATATTTTTGCTTTGTAGACATTATAGGAAATACAACGGATATTATGCACAAGTACACACGATGTATATTACACATAAAGTTATGTTAGTTAGTTAGTTAAGTTTATGATAAAATCGATCATATTTTATTCAGTTCTTTAAACTAAGCCAACAAGGTAGAATCAGCTTTAGAAAGTAGGTACTAATTAGTCGAATCTATTTTGACTAATAACTCTACCTTGAAAATCGTTGAGCTGACATCAACATTTCAGCATTTCTACGAACGTTCCCCTTTTGATTATTTCTTAGCTAAGGCCTGGCTACGAGCGTGGAGGGCGAACTGATCCATTCGCTGATCTCTTTCGGAGGTTATCCTGGAGTATCCTTTCATCTATCATCTGGAAAATACCCTATTATTTCGCTACCAATTCGCATTGTCAGCATTCGCTAGCATTATAAAGGATCGACTTGGATCTGTGTACGAAAATGTATAATGGTCTTAGGAACGTATGATCCTATAAATATTTTACTTTACCCGTGTAATTGTGTACTTTTGTAAGTTAAAATATACCTCTAAACTAAGTAAATAAATATTAAGTATAGTAGTACCTATACAAATACATCTTTAAAGCTTTAATGCATTGTACTTGTATACGTTTCTTTAGTTAATTAAAGTAGGTACATCAGAGTTTGAGGTACGTAGTTGTGTATAAAGAAAAACTTCTAAAGAAGTACACAGACTGATATAAAAATTGCAGTCTATCTATATATACAAAAAAGCTCTGTCCTGACTGATTGACTGACTGACTGACTAACTGACTGACTGACAGACTGACAGACAACGCACAGCCCAAACCGCTGGTCGTACAGCCTTGAAATTTGGAGGGTGTATTCGTCTCGATGCGTAGGGGCGTACTTAAAAAAACGTGGTGAATTTTGGGAGCGGGCCGAATTTATTCCGCACGCGGACGATGTCGCGGGCGACCTCTAGTGATTTTTATACTTCTGCTTAGTGCAACCTTAATACTTCTGATTCTCCAATAGCATTTCTTATTTGGAATGTTTTGTCTTGATTTACTTCTAACCTTGCAAAAAGGATCGTATAATAAACTTCCGGCAAAGCTCACAGGCCGCAGTTGTAGCTAATGTTTGCATCATTCCGCTCACAGATAACAGCAGTATTGGAACGGGACTCCTGAATATTTCAGCTGCGTTATCTCCCTCGCTTACTTACCGCGATGCGAAGGTGTAATATTAATTCTTTTGAATATTCCACGGGAGTGATAGTGATCTTATTGAGGGAGTTTTATGTAGTCGCGTAAATTCTTTGAATGCGCGTCTTCGTATTTGTATGCTTCGAGAGTTTGGAAACGGTAATGTCTTGAGGAAATATCTTGAATTTGTTATCACTCCTTATTACGTACAAGAAATCTTATTTTGGGTTGATACTTAAGCATTTAGATATTTAGAAGAAAAGAATGGAGTACTTTGGAAACAACCCTTAGGTAGGTAAATAATAATACGCTTTTAAATACAACCGACTTCAACTTCGAAATACCTGGATGACATCTTCATATTTTCTAGTAATTTTGATTATAAAACTAAACTACTGAACCGATTTCGAAAAAATGTATATGGGACCAACTCTGAAGCCCTACTAACAAACCTACTAAACAAATAATCATCAAAATCAGTTCATAATTGGCAGAGTAATCGCGTAACATACAAACAAAAAAATAAAAAAATCATACAGTCGAATTGAGAACCTCCTTTTTTGAAGTCTGTTGTAAATGTCAACCCATTCCTTAGTCAAACAATTAGATAGCATATGAAATAAATATTCGATGTCTGTGACTACAACTTGTTTTCTACTAATTGGATTACATAAACATACTATACTCAATATTGTTTGATAAAAACATTCATTATCGAGACAATGTATTGAAATGATGTAGAAAATGTATGAATGATGTTGAAAATGTATATGTAAACATTTCTTTTTTATTTTCCGGTAACCTGGTAAAAAAAATTGGTAAAAGTTGTTCGTAATGATATTTGTGCAATAACGATCTCTACGATAATGAAGACTGTCTACCGTTCAGCGTTATCCTGCTTAAATATATATAAAATGTAAGATACATTTGTTGTACACCTATAATAAAAGTTTGAGAAATCTGTAAACAAATGAATTTATTTAAAAATAAATTTAAGTCATTTTTAGTCGATAGATGTTACAACAACTTAAAAAAAAGTGAATGTTAATTAATTAAATAATGAATTCCTAAATGAATCTGTCTAAAATATTTGTTCAATTTGTTTTATATTAATATCTCTTTATTGTTCAAGTTTCTACAATGCCTTTATACCTTTGATTAAGTAGAGAGAGAAAGCTAGATCCTCCAAGCTTTGTAGACAGCTGTAGACAGCAACGGATCTCTCATGGACGTCTCTTTATGGCATAACATATCATTGCATAACATGACGTTCAAGTATAGTATAATGTCACCAAACGCATGTTTCTACTCATGTTTAATGCAAATAAATGTACTTATCTTTATTTTGTAACATTGTAGTCCATCTATGTTACCTATGTCGGCCCACAATAATAAAGGGAGTTTATGTAAACAAACAGTGCCCCAAATCCGGGTGCAAATTCCTAAGGCCATCGATCAGTTAGCATTTGGCAGCGGCGCCTACTCCCCGGAGGCAGAGATTTGGCTGGTCTCCAGCGCAGCAGCACATCATCCCGACACAATCTCACACTCCTTCATGTGCAATTGTGCACGGACAAAAATTAACGAGCTGGACGTCCTATGCGAGTCTGGGTCACTTGCTTACTGAGCTTACGTCACTTCAAACAGTGAGTCCGTCAGCGTTTCCATCACCACTTTCTCTCTTCTTTCAGGCATATACTTAGAGAAAATTGATTTAAATTAAAATTGCATTTTTTTAAATTTATTTAGGTAGTATTATTATTTTATTATAATTTTTTTTAAAGTAAATATTATATGTTTATTGATTTAAATAATTTAATTAGTAATAAAAAAATATTGTAAACGTAAATGTAAATTATTACATTTACATTTAGAGTTATAAATTTATTTATATTTTATTTATTTTTTGAGGGTAGACTACACACACCCCCACTAATAAACACTACACACTAACCCTACACCACCTACACTAATATTAATTGAACAATAATAGAATGTATACTAAAATTGACGTTTATGCAAAATAACTGATTACTTTCGAGCTAAAAAAAAATTAGTAGGATTATTTTGATTGCCTCATAACAAAGTGTAAACGAAAAAGGGTCGCAAAAACATTCATAAATAAGGAAGTTTGCATTTTCATTTCTTGCTAGACAAAGAACCACTCTATAATCTCGATAATTATAGCAAATAGTACATTATGATACGAGTGTGCTATGTTGGTCATTTCACTAGAGGCGGTATTATGCGCGCGAGCCGCAGGCGAGCGCGATAAGGAAGCCGAGAGCGTAATGACTAATAGCACAAGAGTTCCATACGACTGTTTTCGTCACACTTGCGAGGAAAAAAAATTTTTTTTTTGATAATAATCAACCACACAGCGAAAACATCAACAAACATTTGCGGAAAATGGCGCCCAAACCAGCAATGCGCGCGCAGGTTGACATTTACTTCAGCGCATAAGAACTCTTTGTTGGTATTACAAAAAAACTGTAAGTATTACCCGGCTATATTAAGAGTCCTTCGTATACATACGTCTAATTGAAGTCACGTACAAACTTGACTTTACCGGGTTATACCTATTATAGTACAAGTGCCGTAATGTAAAGTAAAAAGCACGCGTGTGTAATAGCTTGGATTATGAGCCTAAAACCGATGCAAAAAGATCCACTTTACGAGCAAGTGTGATGAAAACTATATTTGTTGGCAGTTTGGCACAAATAAACTACAAATTTCCCAACAAATTTCTACATTGACACATTTCCGGAAACGGACAGGTCATCCGCTTTTTCAATCTCTTAGACCTAAGGAGTTCAATCCCCATTAAAAACCTTGAACACTTATTATATATGTCACTGCCTATCCTCGAGTTGAGCTCTCGTTTGGGCTATTTGCACCTAATCCACCACCCAGGCCCAGTTGGGGGTTGGATGATTTACATAGGCCATTGAATTTCTGCTCCGGACGTATGCAGGTTATTTCAAGAGGTTTTCCTTCACCGAAAAGCCAGTATCTAGTATAAAAGTCCGTATACGAGTGAACTCCAAAGAACTTATTGGTACGGGCCCGGGATTTGAACCCACAACCTCACGATTCCAAGTGTAGTGATCTTCCCATTAGGCTATATTATATTTAATTTAGTCACTAAGGAGCTATGCACAGCACACAGAGTAACTTTGAGCCTATTGCGGGAACCGGCAACTCGCAACTTGTTTTACGATTTTCATATAATTTTGAGAAACTGGGCCTTTTTGTTGCTGCGACTGGCAACCACTTTATTAGGTTGAAAGTTGCGTCAATTGGAGTTCCTTCATGTGCATAGCGCCAAACATCAGTTAACTACTATTAGCGTACACAGACCTATCCACATCGGATCACTTTGACTAGCACAAAAAGCAAACAGAAACTGCATCAAATGTTGGCACCTACATCTGATGAAATGCTATCATCCTAGTTGATTGAATGTCAACTGCACCACGCTGTACTCATATTGCAGACCACACATACTTGTGAAACAAGCTATTTCAATTATATATATTCTGGCTCTACAGTTCTATCAATCATGTTAACTAAACATATCTCAAGAATCTGCGTGTTTGGGATGCTTTTTATAATTAAATAACTTAATTTCAATATAAGTGGATTCATATATTATACGACGCGGAGACCTCTTTGCGATGGATTTTTGTCGGCGGAAAATTCCTTTCAAGTAAGCGCAGTAAGTAAATTCATAAAGGTTTCGTAGTAAATTGTGCAGTCTCGAAAGGTTGTTGCATACGTAATGAGGCCAAAATGACGCCGAGACTCGGTGGCTGTTGGTGGCTGTACCAGCTACTTTACGCTATATTATACAACATACGTGTCTTCTAAGATATTGACCTGAGTATGTTATATCATATAAATGTACCTACCTACTCTGTTTTAATTTATCATTTTATTTATTTTCACTAAAGTTTTCCTGCTACATAAAAATCTTAATTTTTGCTGGAATATAAAGTGGCTTAAAGTTACTCCGATCCAATATTGTTATGCCAAAAATCACGTCGATTCGTTATTTCGTTGTAGAGTGAAAGAAGCTGCGAACATCAAAGGAAAGCAAACAGGTCGTCAAACACACGTAAAATACTTGAATATTTTTTGTTTTAATAATAGCTACCTTGCAGTTTTACACGCGTGGTAATGGTAAAGATGAAGATAATGTTGAAAAGTACCTAGCATTATGTAACTCATCTGCTCTGATAGCAAATATTACGTCGATCCGATGCTAGTTGCTGTGGTAATGTCATGAAAGAAGAACAAACAAACTAAAAACCAAACTTTTGCATTTATAATAAAGTATTGGATTTTCAACTTTATAAATATCGATCGATGAAACAAAAGGTAAAAAATAAGAAAAAAAAGGTATTTAGATGCATTCCAAACCATAATTTTTTGTTGGTTGATAGGCTATTTGACCGCCACACCTGGCCTAGCCTAGCCTGTTAGCCTAGCCTAGCTAGATTACCCATCAGCTGTTTATTTTAGAGCGCATTTGAGTTATTTTAGCTCAGCGCCTGTCTGGGATTCAATCTGCAGTAACTTTTCATCGTACTGGGACTTGACTTGCCTTATAGCATAAAGATAAATATTATTCTTTCAAACGTTGTGTGGTAACAAAAGGTTGTAAGATGTAGCAAAGTCTTAAGCGAACGTATCGTTTAATAAGAGCATGCTTCATGCTTTACGGCGCCTTATTAAGTTAACAGTAAATTTACTTTGCTAACGCTTTCATGTTAGCTGTACCTTAATTTCATTTGTCTCTTAATTTTAGCGAGAAATCGAATAAGGTTTCTAAGAGAAAAAATAATGTTTCATGCTTTTACATCAATCTAAGTTAGGAAATCCTATTTATGAGTATGCAGATCTATAAAAATACCGATAATAAAATTGTGTTAACAGTTTAACCTATCAAAAATCAATAATATAGTTTTCACTAAGATCGATCTAAGTACGTACATTGTTTTTTCGAGGTTGTTAGTTTATTTAGTTGTGTTACAAAACAATTCTTAAGAGTATCAATCACAAATTAGCTTATATATTCATAATAATAAAACTTTACCATTTCGAAAATGAGACCTTTGCTGACCCAACTCTAAGCTTTACAAAGTTTTTCAAAACTTAGGCCGGCTAGGAAGTTCGATCACAATTTACTGTGACGCCCCCAGTCCCTTATAAAGCCCTTCTTAAGTATGCCGTCTATTTTAGGAACGTTCACTTTTCCCTAAACATACTTTCCATTTTCGTTATAGGCATTTTGTGAACTTAATTAAAATAACAGGAATCAATCACTTTTTTCGTAATGTAAGACAAATGGTATTTGGAAATTTTATTAACTAATATTTACTTTTGGTAACTATCTAATTCTTCTAGAAAATGCAGGTGAATCAAAACAGCGCTCATTGAACCAAATAATTACGTTAATTATCTCCATAAACTGTTTGTTGTCGATGTACTCGTAGTAACACGGGTAAAAAAAACTTGTCGTGGATCGCTTGGCAGTACTACGGGGTATTTTTTACCCGTGGTACTACTGGTAGTAAGACTGGTAGTAACGGGCTACATACGGATGTATAGCTTATGTGTAAAGGTATATACGTACGTGACATTAACACGTGAAGTGCGGATTTTAAAATTCATACCACTGGCTTTTCAGTAAAGGAAAACTTCGTGAGGAAACCAGCAAAATATATCCGGAGATGAAATTGAATGACGTACGTGAATACGCCAACCCGCACCGCAAAAGTCCTATGCCCACCCAGTAGTATGTATAAAAATATGTAATTATTTTTTTTTACTTATGCAAGCTTTAAAATCTATTAAATCAGTATTTTTATCTATTGTCTAAAAACCTACTTCAGCATGCAGAACAAACAAAAACAAAGTGATCCAGTAAAACAAAGTTCTTAGAGGCTTGAGTGGCCAGCCTTAGTGTCGGAGTTAAAGTAAATGTCCTCTGACATGGCTTGGTGTTGTTATAGAAATATAGAACAACAATTTATCGTGTCAAGCGACCTATAAAAACAAGAAAAAAAAAAACTTTAACTCCAATCACGGCACCCATCCGAGGACTGACCGTATCGCCTTGTCAAGCTACGTCACGGAGCCTACATGATGCAGTAAGTAAGTAGGACTAGGACCTTTTCTCTGCTGATTTCATAGCCTAAAGACTAAAAGCGTCTATTTTCCTGCTCATGCGTTTCCTTGTTTATGTATGTTATTTATAATAATGCAAATTGGACATTTAGGAATAAACGAGACCGTGTTCGGTGTTGCTAGTAATCCGGGATAAGCTCCTAATTTCTGGTGGTCGCGATTTACGCGCCGACTCGCCGACCCTCATACCATCATCGTGACTAATTCTATAAATGAGAAAACACATTATTGGAGATGAAATGAATGTAAAGACCTTTTAAACCTCTAAACCTTTTCCTGACATAACGGTTTGCGTTTGTGGAATTATGTTAATTGCATTTTACGGTACGAAATTCTGATTTGGAGATTTAAGAGTATTTAAGATGGTTCTGGCGGTTTAAGGCGGAGACTGACTTGCAACGTTTGATTGTAATGTATCGAGTTTTTGTAACGCGTTACAGTAGTCAGTACTTACAGCGTGCCGGCAGAGCTGCTCAATGCGAGCGCCGGATCCTCCGCTCAGCCGTCAGCATTTTCGTCAATTCCTTTGAAACGCGTACAGTAGTCAGTGCAGAGCCATGTGCTCAAGGCGAACGTTCGCCATGTCTTCATATCGCCGTTTTGTAACATAAGGTATCGTCGTCTCGAATGATACATTACAAACAAACGATACATGTCAGTCTCCGCCTTTAAAGTAGTGTGTAGGAACTCCAGAATAGCACATGGGTTGTAGAGATCTAATAACTAATCTAACATCGCTAAAATAAAGTACTAAATTTATTTTAGCGATGTCAAAGAAAGAAATATGTAACAGTAGTGACAAGGATTACTTATCCTCATCATCATCAGCCCATTATAATTAGCCTTAAAGGGGGGGTTGCCATAGTCCCCACGCTTGGCAGGCGGCTTGGGGATCGCAGAAAGTTCACCACTGTCAATCGAGAGGACGCCGCTGCCCGCCACCGGGGTTCTGGAGGCAGTTTTAGGACATCACCATCAGCCAGAAGACGTCCACTGCAGGGCGAAGGCCTCCCCCCTAATAGGGAGGGCTTGCCATAATACCCACACTTTGCAGGAGGCTTAGATTACATATAGACCGATAGTTAGAGTTTAGAGACAATCTAAATGATGACGTCCTAAGGTGAAACAACATACATTATTATAAAGTGAAGACTGGCTGAGAAATTGGCTCTAAATTCTTTCATCAAGCGGAAAATGAACGAGCCGTCCGTGAACTATTCTCATCCGAGGTTAGGTAACTACCTCGCTTGTTTGTAAATGGAGGTTTCTAAACTCTAATCGAATAGACAATAGAGGTTAAACTTGATTTTAAAACCTTTATTAACTATACCCATTAGATCGCATGTGTGTGTTTGTGGCAAAGAAACTCTACCTGAGTGTATAATTTTCAACCGACTTCAAAAAATGAGGTTCTCAATATGACTGTATGTTTTTTTGTATGTGTATTACGCGATTACTTCGCCAATAGTGAACTGATTTTGATGATTCTTTTTTGTTTGGTAAGTTATTACTTCAGAGGTGGTCCCATATACATTTTATCGAAATCGGTTCAGTATTAAAATCAAAATTACTGGAAAGAAACAAAACAACTGGAAAATATGAAGATGTCATCCAGGTAATCGAAATGGAAGTCGGTTGTTTTTTTTAAATAAGCGTGTTATGAAGTTATAATGATGAAAATTGGTAGTTCATTTAAAAATAAAAATAAACAGCTTTTAATATTTTTCGACCGGGACGAGCTAAGGGGGTGAAACCGGGATAGTTCTTTGTTTTTGAAGTTATAGTGATGGAAACATTGGTATTGAAATAGTTCATTTAAAATAAATTATAGTATTTTAAATAGTTTTTGCAGTGATGAATTAGGGGTAAAAATAAATAAAAGCTATTAACACTGGTGTATACTATGACCTCCTATCAGCTGAATGCTACCGTTCCGCGAAACCTAGTTACAGGCAGCGACAATGATAAGATGAATGGACGGGAAATAAGCGCACGGATTTTGAAGACTATTATGTTGAGCGCCGGCTCTCCACTCGCTTCAGTCATACTTTGCCTTTGCGACATGCGAGCCGTACGATCCGACAATACAAACTTCTAATACATGTACAGGTGTTCTCTTTTTGTCATGCAGTAATTAGATTCGATATCTCTATTTTCCGGCAAATGAAATATATTCATACTTTTAGCTAGGTATGCTTGATTGTGTTGTCTTGTTCATTTTGATCGATTTGCAAGCGCTGGGCCCGTCCATTCCATTATCACCGTCGCTGGTTACAGGCACGTATAAAAATGCAAAATATCTAACGACCCCATGTCCGATATAAGTACGGTTCGCGAACTATATCCTAAATCCGGCGGATGTCCGGGCGGAGATTCCCTGAACTACGAGGCAGAACTGAAACTTGCTTTCCTTTACGAGGCTACGTGACTTGACGACGGATGCAAAGAATTACGTACTAGTTTTTTCGTTTTGTTTTGTAATGCATTGCTAGATTCGGGTTCAGGCTTGATTCGATTCAATAGCTTCTAAAATTATAATCGGAGTTTTGGCGGGAACACGGAAAAATCTTGTCTCTGCATTCTATTATTTTCAAAAACTTGTATTTTTTCGCGAATTAATAATTAAAAATAGTTGTGTTTTTTTCATTGAGTGTTGAATTACATGCACAAGTGTGGGCAAGTTGTATAATGTGGTGAAACATGCCTTTTCGTGTTGTTTTCAAAACTCCGTTAACGCCCATAGTAAAGTTACCACAACTTTACTAAGGCATTACTTAGACTCGACTATGACTAATTTCGTGTGACTGACTGTGATTTGATAACACATAATATATATAACTTGATCTATAACTATAAAAGGCTTTGTCCTGACTGACTGACTGACTGACATATAGACAACGTACAGCCCAAACCGCTAAACGTAGAGACTTGAAATTTGGAGGGTATGTTTTTGGAGAGGTGTAAACGCCCACTAAGAAAGGGTTTTTCGAAAATCAACCCCAAAGGGGGTTAAATGGGGTGTTAAAGTTTGTATGAAACTTTTTATTCTCTGGTTCGATTGATACAAAACTTGGTATACATATTCCACTATAAAAATAAGAAGATACGGGTTTCATAGTTTTTTCAAAATCAGCTCCCGTTAGTATTAAAAAAAAAAATAAGTTTTAGTGATAGTACGTTTGTTTCTCCTTAACTTTGTAACGGATGTACATATTAAAATGAAATTTGGTATAGGGATGGGGATAGATGTGGGGATGGGGGTGGGGGTGGGGGTGGCGATGATACTGGGAACGGAGACGGGACGGAGATAGGCATTTTAATATTAAGATTACAATTGGTATCGGGATGGGGATGGGGATGGGGTGAGGATGGGGTGGGGATTTGGTGGGGACAGGTGGGGATGGGATGTGGATGTAGATAAGGCTGACACGGGGATGGGCGTGTCCATATTAAGATGAAAGTTGAAATCGGGATGGGGGTGGGGATGGGATGGGGTGAGGATGGGGTTCGGGATGGGGATGAGGGAGGGAACGGGGATGGGGACGGGGATGGGCGTGTTCATATTAAAATGACATTTGGTATCGGGATGGGGATGGGGAAGGGGGCGCTTATAAGGATGAGGCTGGGAATGGGGACGGGGATGGGCGTATTTTTTGGTCGGCTGAACAGATGGAGCTGCATTTTTGGATAGGTAGTTATAGCATAAGGTTCGGAAACGGACATAGGCTATTTTTTTGTAGGTCCACGCAGACGACTGTTTGACGGACATAATTATTATAGATACTGTACAGCCTAAGCTGCTAAATTAATTTTTAATATTAAATTAATTACTTTTAAATGCTTAAACTAAATTTTTAGTGGTGTAAACTTACACTCAGCTCAAGCTGTGGTAGCTTCAGTGAGATCAAGCTCGACTCACATTCTTGTGGTCGCGGGTTCGAACCCAGGCGAGCCCGTTCCAATTAGTTCTTTGAAACTTACGCATGGATAATACCACTGGCTTTTCGGTGAAGGAAAACATCATGAGGAAACCTACATATTTCCGGAGAAGAAATACGATAGTGTATGTGAATCCGCCAACCTGCACTGGGCCAGCATAGTGAATATGGCCCAATCAGGGTAGGCAGATATACCATTAGTGTTAAGGGCTGATGCAGAGAAACGCACACTCAGCAAGGATTTTGAAAAAATCGCAAGGGGTTCAATGTATCATTAAAATACCATTTTGCCGAAACCATTCATTTAAGGCTGTTAAGTTTTTTGACTTAAGAGATAAGATAAAATAAACATAAACATGTTTCAGAATTTTCAAACAATTTCAAAACTGGAAGGCCACGGGTCAGTTTTTCATGTTTTTTTTTTTAATATTTATAGATTAGCTAATCGAGTGTTTATGCGTAAGAAGATAAATGTTTTAAACACATTTACTTGATCCGGTGCACGCACCAAGCACAGCGCTTTCGAAACGTCCATCCCGCGTCGGCTCAGATACGTTAAAACCCGTGTATGTACCTCGAGCGCTTTTTTTTTTTTTTTTTTTTACGTTGGGAAATGCACTTACGCATACCCTCCCGCCAGGGCGCAGGACGGTTATGTCGGACTCGATGGCACCCCTACCGACTAAAAACCCAACGGTGTTCCCACACTGCGCCTATTGTCGAGGTCACGGGTACGCTCTCGCATTCATCCGCGACCTCGACAGCGCTGCCCTTTCGGGCCCACCACGGGGAGCCGAAGCTCCTCCCGCACCGATGACGATGTGTCGGAACACCAGACACATCGTGCATCCACCTCGGAGGCCATGTCAGCGAGATGGGCGCCGGACGGCCCCACGTCCAACGCCCTGGCCTCCATGCGGCGGGTCAGGTGAGTGGCCCCACCGCCTGCCATTTCGGCCGCTGGGAATGGGGAGCTTTGGCCCCTCTGGCCTGTCCCCATCCCGCAGCCCCACCACGACACACCCGGTGGGTGCCCCCTCAAGGAAAGCCCTTGATGAAGCCACCACCCGGCCGTCCCTCCTCGCTCTCCACTGTGCCCTCTGCTGATCAGAGGAACACGCGGAGAGCCCTCACGTCCGGACCAGGTCCGGACCCTCAGTAAGGGCCCAGCCACCACCGTGGCCCTTGGGAATGGAGAGCTCTGGCCCCTCTGGCCTGTCTCCATCCCTCAGGCTCGTGCAGTGGCCTAGCCCCCACCACTGTGGCCGCTTTCGCAGCCCCACCTCGGGTACCTCTTCGCTTCACCGTGGTCCGCCCACGGCTACTAAGCCCCCCCGCCCCGACAAGGCGGGTACCCCCGGGGGGACCTCGAGCGCGCCCCACTCCAACCCACACCGAGTCTATCTAAGCGATCAGTGCAGCACTGTATTTTATCGAAGTTTCGTAATTCTTGCGATATTTTGGTGATCTTTTTGCGTTCTTTATTATCATATTTTTTCTGCTTAAGCTTATTTCATTTCATTTGTTATTTAGATTTCGTATAATCATCGTTATTTGTTCCTTTAATTGTTTAGATTGCTATTTAGTTTGTTATTCGTATTTTTTTAAAATTTTAGTTTACATTGTTTGTTATTAGTTTTTTTATATTGTTACTGTTGATATTGTTATTTAGTTTGTTATTTAAAATGCTTAGTGAACTTCTCTTCATTCATGGAGCGAAGGTAAAACACTATGTTGTTCCCATCGTTGGTGATGGAGCGTGTCTTTTTCGTGCGCTTTCTTTTTTAATGCACGGTACCCAAGAAAAGGCAATTGAGGTGCGAAAAAACATCGTTACTCATGTAGTAGCTAATTGGGAGGAGTTTGAAATCATGGCTCATGATTCAAACGGCGACAACTACACCACTGCGACTGCATACTTTGATGACATGTCACGGCAGTCGAGTTGGGGCACTGCGTGTGAACTAGCCGCTGCAGGACAAATATATGAGTTTGAGTTTGAAGTTTATGAAAATGGCAAATTGTATGCAAAGTTTGGTACAGCAGGAAGACCTATAAAGCGGCTACGATTTACGGGAAATCATTTTGATGCGTATCTGTTAGAAGACATAGATATAATTTCTAACGTCACTCCACGTGTTCCAGTAGTAGCGAAAAAAATAACTAAGCGACGTGTTGAGGTTCCTACATCTCCAAGGTGCATTCAAACAGAAGATATAAGTTCTGACGCAACTTCTACTTTGCCTTTGTACTTTGATTCTTTAGCTGTAGAGATGCCCAAAAATAATTACAAAACGTCTTCAACTCATACCGTCCAAACTTCTTCAGCCCGATATTTTTCTGAACTGAATTCACCAACATTTACGGCTCAGTCTGATAAATTCATTTCAATCTGAAATCAATCGACGGGGAAGAAATGGTTTACGACTCTGTTGATACGGTATGCAATAATGATGATGCTGTAAACTATCCAGTTGAGTTTTTAAATTCATTAAGACCAGCGGGGCTACCATATCGCGGGGCTTATCCTGAAGAAAGGTACACCCGTCATGCTCCTTCGAAATTTAAGACCACCCAAATTATGTAATGGAACCAGGTTACAAGTAAAAATGCTGCATCGTAATCTGGTTGAGGCCATCATTTTGACTGGGTGTGCCCATGGCGAAACAGTGTTTGTGCCGCGTATTCCCATGATTCCCAGTGACTTACCTTATGACTTCAAAAGGCTTCAATTTCCCCTAAAAGTTTGTTTTGCCATGACCATCAATAAGGCTCAGGGTCAAACTTTAAAATACGCTGGTATTGATTTAAGGCAGGACTGTTTTTCGCATGGTCAGTTCTATGTGGCTTGCTCGCGAGTTAGCTCCCCTAAAAGCCTGGCTATTTTAGCACATTCCAACAAAAAAGTCAAAAACGTTGTCTACAAAGAAATATTGTAATCTTTCGGGTCAAAGGCCCCGGCAACTATAGCGTCATTAGCAGACATTTTTAGGGTTCCGTAGTACTACGAGGAATTCTTATAAGTTTGTCATGTCCATCTGTCTGTCTGTTTAAAATTCAACAAGACGGCTTTGTTTTGAAGTAAGTATTGCAAACGCGACATGCCAAATTTGGTCATCCTCAAGCAAACTTAAAGACTTGCAAGCAGCTTGGAAAAAATGCAATAATATACGTATTTTAGTGTGATTCAATTGAGTTGGGCCCCGATTTAACCGAATTCCAGTATTCAACATTACTACGCGGGCAAAGCCGCGGGCAAAAGCTAGTACTATATAAAATTGAAAATGCATAATACGTGACACTGGCTGAATGCAAAAACTAAAAAAAAAAAACTATTTTTTTTGTCGAATATCATATAATTTGTATCATTCATCACCCACTCTTATAGTATATTGCTGGACATAGTAGGTCACTCTGAATGCACACCAGTTAGCTTGATCTTATGAGCGTTTAGTAACATCATTATACAGGGTTAGTTCTAATCAGTTAGCATCCTTTTAAGGGCATATTCTGTACATCAAAACAAACAACTTTTACTATCAGGCCAACCAAAGACTATAAATCCTGTTGACTGATCGTCCGACTTCCACTCGAGCGAAAATTAGTAGTTTAAAATCCATTGCTAGCCACTGCAAGTACGTCAGAATTTCATTCAATTTCTTGTCTCAGATCCGTCGTCTGTCATCCCAGTGATTGGCCAATCGCAAGCATAGAATGTTACCTCGCCCCCTGCCCGCAACGGTGAGTCGTGTTCTTAGGAGAAATTATCAATGAACTTTCTGTATGGAACAGCTGATTTTATTTTCGCGATAACAGGATTGACCCCTTAGTAAAAGTTGTTCATAATGATGAGTATATACATGTCCTTCCGTATTGTTGAACCTTTTTGTTACACATTGTCCCAAAGTTACCCAAAGTCAATGAACTTTTGTATGGAACAGCTGATCATTTTCGCGAGGTGTAGGTGTAGGTAAAGATACGTACGTATATTTTAGTAGATGAGTACCTACCCCAATGTTAATGTAGTTCGGTACTAAACCATTGTCATTCTGGTTTATGTATCTCTGATTTATCAGTTCTCCCCATAGAGGTAGGTAGGTAGTTCCTACCTCTATGGTTCTCCCATGTTATCTATTTATGTAGAGTGTTTTGCTTATTTTGAATTGTCTTTAGGCATTCAAGAGAGCATTCTGTGATTCCAGTCTCCTGCCAAGCGTGTGGGTTATGGTAACCCCCTAACCCCCTCCCTATGACCTAAGGGGGAGAAAAAGAGGCGTGGACGTCTTTTGGCTGATGATGATGAATCAAGAGAAACCGTTTCAGCTGTTATTCCAGGCTAAGTATATCAAGTGGTTTCAGACTTATTGTATTTTGTTAATTTAATAACGGCTCTATGTTGAGATTGTAGAGCTCCGCTCTCGCAAGTTACGCTTCTAAGAGGTGAGAGTTGATGAATCCATTATTGTTTGAGCAGAAGTTACAACAACACACCTTTGTTCCATTTCAGCGCAAGTGCTTACATGAAACTTCAGACAACGCTGCTAGCTGCCAGTTAGCCACTTGTTATAAAACTAAACTTCTTACTTCGCAGCGTCGATTTATAACTTGATATGTTCCTAACTTTCTGATGGATAAGTTTTTTTACGTCTTCTTTGACAAATGTGAGTAAATAACTTTGATTATATACCCAGAATCCAGGAAGGACCAGGAAGGTAAATACCTTGGAGGATCCTGGATATATAAAGATTAAATGTAAATTAATTTAAGATTAAATTGGTATATAAATATGTACTTTATAAATAATTATAAAGTACTTACGTATATATTAAAATTTTACCAGATTCGGTTAAGTATAAAAAGTAGATTTCCTAGATAACTACCTAATAGGGTAACCCCTTGAAGATAAGAAAATTATAAATATGTTTTATTAGCTGAAAGTGCTCGATCTACCAACAAATTTTATTTATATTAGCTTTTAAATAGTAGAACTAAACCGATAACCCATGGGGAAGCAAGTTCCTGATTGGCGACCACGAATCAGACAGCTTGAATTTTATCTTAGCGACAATCTCAAATAAATCTCCTTCATGGTGTTGATTTCATATATATATATTTTTAATTGATTCACGAGATGAGCGAGACGGTCGCCTGGTGGTAAGCGTCACGCCTGCCCATAACAGTAGCAGTGCCATAAATGTTAACATACATAAGGATTAACTATTATTTAATTAAGGCCCTAAAACCATCACTGGGATCCGACCGGAATCGACAATTAGGTAGGGATCAAACAGGAAATTTATATTAAAAATAGATAGCGTGGGGTCAGGCCTTAGGATCTGAACGGAATAAAACGCGCAGCGTAGCCCTCCCACTATAGGTGGACCGACGACATTGTGAAAGTCGCGGGCAACCGGTGGATGCAAATGGCAGGTTGTCGTACATGTGGTGGTCTAAGGGGGAGGCCATTGTTCAGAAGTGGACGTCTTCGGGCTAATGATGATGATGATAATTCTTCATGTAATTTTATTGTTTAAAGTTACAATGTACGTATTAAGGGGTAGCATAAACTTGTCATAACCGCAAATAACCATTTATTTGGGCTTGCAAAGTTAATAGCCGTTAAAGTTAATTTTTTTTAAAATTATTATTATAATAAAATGTGTTACGGTTATTGCTCTCGTAGGTTTTTCTTGTGAATTGGAGATTCAACGAATTTGTAAGTTGAGCCTATTAAATTATTATTTGTAATTACGTGGAGGTATTTCACGGCGATTAAGATCGGGAAGTAAACAGATCGTTGAAATGGCATGCAATAATTTTTCAAAGTCTGTGAATTCTGTTGACACTATATTATAGTGATTTTACAGGTATAATAATTTGTAATAAGTATAAGATTCTTAAGTTAAATTGGCCCTGACGGCCAATTTAACTTAAAAATCTCTTGTACGACTATATTCATAATACGGAATTAATATAAATTTTTAGCAACTTTAGCTTAAAATAATGTAATGAAAATGCTAATGACCACTGCATTAATATTGTAACATACTTAATCTCAAATAAAAGCTGTAAAGTTTTATTTTACTAGTACCTAATCAAAAATAACGTTATCGTTCCGATTTTTACAATGTTATGTCTAACTGCGCCACGTCATCTGTCATCTGCCAACACTGAAAACCAGCGCTGGGAATTTTAGCGGGAACACGGAAAAATCATGGCGTTGTATTCTATTATATTCTTAAACTTGTGTTTTTTTGCGATCATAAATGTTGGTGTTTTATTCATTGAGTGTTGAATTCCATGCACGAGTGTGGGCAAGTGATATAATCCTGTGATACGTCTTTACGTGTTGTTTTCAAAACTCCGTAGAAGCTCATAGTAAAGTCGCCACAACTTTACTAGGGCATGACTTGCACTCGACTTTGACTAATTTAGTGTGACTGTGATTTATGACATAATTGACTTGATTTTATTATAAAAACTTGAAAATTCATAAACTTGACACTGGCAGAATGCACAACGTGCGATGCCAAAAACAAAGAAAAAAAAAAGACAATCAATAAAGGTGCTGTGTAACACCTTCACGTCTGTACATATTATTTGCAGAGCAATATCAAGTGATTACAGTCGAGCCGGGCCTCGTTAGCGACCATCAGCGTAGCGAGCACGTTCGCTCTGGATGCAGTCTCCAGCCAGATCACTTAGCTGTTGTTAAAAATAACAACCGTTTCTGCGATCTAGTACACTATAGGCCTGCCTAATATAACAGTAGATATATAGCAGTAACAGGTTTACGTAACTTAATAGCAGGAAACGTGATTAGGTGATTCGATTTTACAATAATAGGTTATTCTGTATTAGTCAAATGATAGTGACGAGTGGTGACCTGTGCGGTGCGCTGTTATCTGGTGCGACCAATAGATACAATGAATTAGTATACTATTATTTGACTGCAACTGAATGGTTACTCGTTATTTTTTATTAATAAACATACCTAAATCACAATAAAGTGTCTTAATCAAAGATTACGAAGGATGCGCCATCGCGTAATAAAACAACGATTGAAAATGACCCCCGCGCCGTCATGTTTACGAGTGCGAAAGAAGATAGCACTTTTATGAGAGCAAAAGTGATAGCGCGCGTCTCGCTTAGTGAGCGCAGACAGGCGAGACAGTCCTTAGGGCCGTCTTCACGGGGCCATTTTAGGGCGCGACATGACATATCTCCCTCCTTATATATATAATGTCATTGGTCTTAATTCTTTACTTATTTAACATATTCTAATAATTCTTCTTCTTACTCAGGAGTGAAAAACTGGAGTAGGTATAACATTCTAGTCAGGTCTATAATTATTTTTTCAACCAATTCAGATAGAAAATGTCTGGAGGGTACACCTTGGAATCCCATACTTCATAATTCACTTGTTCACGCGCAGTTGTGCCGCAATAGCTTTAGCAATTTCGATTTTTTTGGGGTGCCCGCTTTAGGCGCCCATCCCCTACCACCAGCCGAACGTCTCACTCGCATCGTCACTCCAGAGCATTAAAATAAAGATTTAAAAAAATAGGACATCATTGCTAACAAAGCACATAGTAACGTTCTTAATTATTTTTGCCACATAAGGAAAACAACAGAAAATGTAGGCTATATTTGAGCCATTTAAAAGCGAAATGGACTATAAAGCCACTTGATCGGCATGGATCCGGCGGAGTACTCCATAGGGCCGAGTTTGCGCCAAATTCTGGGACGAATTTTGCTGAGCAACCGTGATCAGGTGTGTAGGTCGTTTATCGAGAATAAACTTACAGTATAATAGGGACGGTTTGTTGCGTACGTCAATAATAATTTGTAGGCTTAATACATAGTATGTATTTTGTATGGATCATGTTGTAGTTAAGTGTTTATCTACAACTTTAACAATAAGGATTAGATAACAATCCGCCTATAAAGATGGGAAATGAAAATTTAAAGCTTACATTTTATTATTCTCTTCTTTTTCCCTAATTTCTGAGAGAAAAGACTATAAGTTTTGGTTGTTGCTCAAACGTCAGGGTACCGCTGGAGTGGTCGTGGGCAGAAGTAAATGTTTTACCATCATAGGAGGATCTGCGTCTCTCTTTTTTCCTCCAGCATCTGCACCCTTATCATGGACGTTAAAGAGTTAAGAGTACGTTAAGAGCTAAAATACAAGATGTTTCCTGGCTCATAACTTTCATGTTTATTAACTTTTTACTCTCTTATCAATTTACAATCCTAGATAATGAAGGAACTAATCGATATAATATTTAGTCTTGGGTGCAGGATATTACATAGTCGAGTAATATTACTTCCCCGTTTCTATGGAGAAGTGACCGGCTTGTTTACTCTTAAGTGATATTTCCTTAACAGAAAAACTGCGATAAAGATACGCCGGCAGTCGCGGGCGGGGCGTAGCGCCTGTAGCGGTGCAATCCTCCAAATGTCCTCCCGACAACAGCCCTCCAGATGTTTCCAGCCACTATTGTTTGCGCCTAACAGACGGTTTATCTCCGAGTTATTAATCTGCGAAATTAAAAGGCTTTGAGGATCCACTAGAAAATGTAATGCTTTCTTTTTATATTACTTTTAACTCTTACGAAATCCCCCATTACTTTGTGTTAGCCGTATAATACGCGTAATTACGGGACAATAAGTGGAGTTATTACCATTATAAATTCCATGTTCTCAACGAGAAAAAGATCCTTTTAATGCTTACTTAAATCATTTTTATTAACTTGAAAAGGTTGGATTTATACGGGCCCTGGTGCTTGTAATTTGTGAGGCCACTTCCAAATTAGGGTTCTTGTAAGATTAGTAAGTGGGTTCAGTCAGGTAAATGGTTCAGGTAAAAGAAAAGTCTTCTGTTTACCTTTATAACAATTCAGTCCGGTCAACCAACCTATTAATAAATTATTCAATGTCAGATGTATTGAAGTATTGAAGTGTTAAATCCTTGAAGATATAAATACCTAGTCAGGTAGTCAGATTATACCGTTCGCCGTGATAACAAAATGAGTATGTACATCTTTTTCTTTTTTAAGTATTATAATAATCATATAAAACAAAGTCAGGTTAGCTTCACCATTTATAACTCAAAATCGGCTAGATCGATTTTTATGATATTTGATTTGTTGGTTTTGTCTCCGGCCCGAATAGCGGAATAACTATTGAAAGATCGGAAAAATCAGCGACGGTGATCTTATCATTGTCGCTGGGAAAAATGACAAAAAAATATTATGGGCGGTAGTACGAAGGCAGTACCTGGAAGGCGGTACCTGGGTATGTCCTGAAACTGCAACCAGAACCACCGAAGGATGGGCAGCAGCGTCCTCTCCGTTAACGGTGGTGAACATTCTGCGTTGCCCAAGCCGCCTGCCAAGCGTGGGGATTATGGCAACACCAGGGGATATTAAGGGGGCTTTCGTCCAGCAGTGGACGTTTTCTGGCTGATGGGGTAGTACGAAGTTTGTCAGGTTAACTAGTATGAAATATGTCAACGAAGGTGTTGATTCTGTTGCACGGCTCACCAAACTAAACTAATCTGACAGGACTAAAATTATACGCGTCTCGTTTCATTTCGATATGTTAGAAAAGGATGTCAATAGGTTTCGTCCTGTCAAATTAAGTTTAGTTTAGTGAGCGGTGCAACAGAATCAACACGGAAATTTGTGATCATGCCAATGACCTGCTAAGATCATGTTTGTGTGGTGCGGTGCTATTTAGTTTTTCTCTTGGAAGATCGTTTATCTATTAACATTGAAATTTGACAGATAATAAAAATATTCCGTCATCAATCTGTGTCACTTGGACGAAAGTAACTGTCAACTCAGACATTAATTTCGAATCGGAAGGGACGAGGGGTGCGAGTAAATGAGGTAAATATGGCAATAACGAAAATATGAAGCTATTCGTGCTTCAATATCTATAAAGCCATAACCCATGAGGAAAATTCCTTAATATCTAATTTTTGGCGCCACAAACTGCCAAAGTTTCCGCAGTTACGGTCAGTAAATATACCATCATTTACCTTTATAAGAATATATGAATACGAGCCATTGAAAGCGTACTTCAAAAAATGTGTTAGTACTTTTGTGATCTTTAAGTACTTGGGGCGGAAGATAATATTTTGAGTAAGACATTTAATTTATTCTATTCTATTTTGCTTATACTTACTAGATTTTACAGCCTTGGGTGTACCTCACTGACCTCTTTAACAGAAGTACGCTGGACTAAATATGGTCTAGGAAATTACAGTTTTTTGTGCCGATTTGAAGCGCCCTTTCGAGCATCTCCGGTACTAAAATTGACATAATAGTATTACGTAATATTAGTTTCATGGACCCACTGTGCTATCCGTTGGCTATCCGCGCCAAAATGGCGAAAATCAAATGGCTTCCTTTTGCTATCGACAAGCGTACCAGCGTACTTGTATTATAGAGGTCAGTGGTGTACCGGAACCAAGCCTAAAGAACGAGTCATTGTATTCAACAACAACAACTACTAGAAAAATAAACTATGAAAACGCGAAAAAAACTGCTGTTAAACTAAAACTTAAAACAATTTACAAGAAATAATTTTAGGGTTAGTACCATAGTAAAATTGGTTCACAATGAAGAGCCCTTTCGGCTTTGTACTCACTCATCAGCCAGACTCCACTGCTGAACGAAGGCCTCCCCCTTAATAGGGAGGGGGCTATTATCTCCACGCTTGCCATGCCAAGCGGCTTGGGGATCGGGTCCGAGCACACAGAAGAGAAAAAGGAAGTAGGGCTCTCGCTTTTTAGTGGCATAGCACGAGAGGCCTACCAGCAATGCGATAAAGATAGATGTGGATTATTATTTGTATTTAAAAGGATTGTTTTGCTATTCGTGACTTTCTATCTAGACCGCACCTAAACGATTGATTTTAAAAAGTACAAAACGATTATAACATTACAGCTATTCCAAGCTCGTAGTCATTTTCATATTAGCCGAGCTCCCTTCGGTTTTTATGCAAATCGAGCCGATAATCTGGGTGTTTCAAAAATGTTAATGCCATCTTTTTGTCTTTACGTTGTAAATCTAATTTGAAATTGCTTATAAACCCCATTTAAATTGCTAGCGTCGTGGCGTATCTTTGATAATTTAAATGTGATAAAACACTATAAACTAGCTTGTCTCATTATAATAATACTGAGTTATAAAAAGTCTGTGCTAATTGGTGCTAATAATACTGAAAGAAACCTGCCAGCTACCTAGGATGGATTATAAAATCGTAGCAACTCTACACCGTAGACCTCATGTATGCTTAGTAAAAATAGTCCTCTGGCTGTACATACACCTAATCTCGAAAGACAGTAGAGCTATTGGTATCCACCATGTTGCGCCTGTTACATTCGGTGGACTCACCTACGCCATTGAATTTCTTCCGCCACATACAGAATGTTTTTCTTCATCGAAAGGTAAATGGTATGAAAATACGTAGATACACTTAAAAGAGTTCATTGGTACGGACGTGGGATTTGAACCAAAGACCTCATGCTACCGAGTGTAGCGGTTTAATTAAGTTACGATACAACGGCTGCTAGATTTTCGATGGTTTCGGTTTTCGCCCCGTTGGGCGAGACGGATTCGGTCTTGACGACTTGATTTTTTATCACATACGAGTAGATCTACGTTTGGCCCACGATGACACACGGCTGGAAAAGTCGGTTTTCTTTTTTTTTATCACGTGCTAGCTTCTTTTTTTTCAGTGTATTATGACTAGTGTAGCGTAGTATCACATTAATACGCATGCGCTTCCAAAGGTAGATGCTGACAAACTGATAAAAGCATTTATGAGAGAGAGAGCTAGATCCTCCGAGCTTTATGACGAAATAGTTTAGTATTTATTTATTTATTTTTATTTATAGGCTTTCGTTTGACTGCCATCTCGTCTGATGTTAAACGAAAATGCAGCCTACGATGGAGCACGCTTGCCTAGAAGAAACCGATTCACTCGCGACTTGAATACACCCAGATTATAATAGGCTAGAGGAGTGGTTATTTTTAATGTCCTATTAAAATGTGGCCCATAAATATAGCTGATTAATGAAAAGAAAATGAAAATCTGATCAAAAATAAACAACTTATAAGCATTTTAATATCATGCTAAACAGAGAGGCGAAATAGCAAATCGTGACGTCACTTCTCTGTACGCCATATAAATTCTATTCTGGCAAGTAACGTAACGCATGACGTAATTTTTTGTCTTGTGGGAAAGGGACAGAGTTTTTTCTACCAAAAACTTTAAACGCTTATATATCAGAACATTAATAAACTATTTTTTTATAAACTAAATAAACTTACTATATTTACTTAAATTCTTAATCAAAGCGATTGGTTAACGATTTAAACATCAGTCATCTACCCTATTATTTGGAAAAACCCACTCGGGCAGCGCATTCCACTGTTCAGCAGTTCGCATAAAGAAAGACATTTCCTCCAATTGCAACATAAACTCCCTTTCACACTTCTCGTTTAAGTTTGTTTACACAGTATTTTTTCCCAATTCCTCTCATGAATGTAACAAAAGCCTCATGAATTTTATTGCGCCCGGCGCGGGCGGCCGAGTGCGCACTATAATACAAGTATAGCAGGAATTGCGGTCTTCACTAGTCATAATTGAATTACAAATCATACGTTGCACGGGAGTAGAGGCAGCGAGAGTAGAGGCGGCCGAGCGTGAGTGTGGTGGCGGAACACTGGTCCGTCATCGGCGTAGTGTTGCCAACTGTACCATCATCTTTGTAGCTAGAGGTTTTGCTGAAAGACGCTAGATTATCACATTAAGATTATCCCAAAAAGTAGCTAGAAGTAGCCAATGTTAAAATCGAAATATTGCTAGTTAAAATCTTTATCTACATTTTGTTTTAAAGAATACGAGCGCGCTCCATGCCATTAAATCTGTATTCTTGCTTTTGTCCACTACGGATCTACGACTTCGCACCATCACGTATACTAAGATTATCAAACTGGACTGCCATAGATCAAAAAGAAAACTCAAACTCAGACACACACCCATAAATTAGGGTTTAAGACGTGTGTATGCTCGAATAAATTCGCTATGTTGAAAAGTTGCTAGAATAATTAGCTTTTATGCAATTGTAGTTGGGGGTTAAAAATAGCTAGATCTAGCTATGAATAGCTAACTTGACCAATATTCGGTACGAGGTAGATATATATCACCGCAACTTTGATATCGCACGCTCTACTCGTGCCAATCCGCAGCCGCAAATTGTGAACGTGCCTGTCCCGCGGCCAATATAGATACGAAACTCATTCGAAGCGAAATCCTTCCATCTACAGATGCGGCGATGTCGTTAGCACATCGCAAATCTATTACTTATTGACATGTTGGCTGTTTCCGCCGAGTTGTGGGCGGAAAATGGAAATCAGATTTTCGTAGCAGGTATGTTTTAAAATATGTTACACCTTGAATTTCGTTTTTCCTATTGGATGTTACAAGGAGTGATGAAAATAAGGGTTATTAGGAATTACTTGAAACATTCAGAAATGATTGAATGCTTAAAAGTTCTTACTACCTGTACACTTGCTTACGCACAGCACATAGTAGCCTCATGCGTTGGGCGAAAAGTTCAGATTTCAAACAAAATGCAAACTGAGCTCGCCGCTTGCTGCACTGTGCGCCGATTGATCGCACGACCAGCTAATTAGATCCGAACGTAATAAATGGAGTAGCAGTAGGCACGCCGGACGGTCACTCGGACCGAATGTCGGGAAATATTTGCTTAATGACGGCTTTGACGAGCGCCCCACGACCGCGCCGCCGCGCGCCGCCCATACACACGCGACCGAAATCAAGCCCAATTTCAGATAGGGCTGCGTAAACGTGATTAACTCGGCCGGCCGCTATATAAGTTGAAATCTAGATTAAAACTACGCCTTTCCTATACTTATTTTAGTAAACGTGCATACGCATTTCCCTTCAAATTTGGTCCTGCTTGTATTGACAAAATTTATTGGACACTAACCTTTTCATACACTTTATGTTTACGACAGATTATAGCAGCAGCAGTTCGTCGAAGCTTCGATATTTATAAGAGCCCTCGCCTGGAGGGACGCACAAAATTGCTCCTTTTTCTTAACAACGTTTGACTTGCAAAATGTTTCGCCGAAATCAATTTATAGCCACGACTAGGAGAGCGATCGGAGAGCCTTTGCCGGTGCTTAATTTGAACGTAAATTAATACCTAGTTACCTGTCGTTGCAAAAAGTAAAGAAGAAACTTCAAAACGAAATAAAGTTGGACAGGCAGCGGCGATGGACGGCGCGGGCGGATGCGCCAGTTGGGGCTCGCTTGGCGCGCTCGCTTTCCGCTCAATAAACGCTCGCACAAGTTTCGCTCTCGCTCGGCCGCACTCCGTACTCTGCACCACGTAACAATAACAACTTTCGTCGCAACTTTTTGGCAGAAAGCTTCATTCGGCTTTCATTGCATGCCTCCTCGTATAACGTGAATCCGTTTCTATTGAATAAACTCTCTTGCTTGTGATTAAAACAGAGTAACGAAGGATAAACCGACGACTATTTCAAACTTTGCTACGGAAACATTTTTTACGTGCTTTAATTTAAATTAGTAGCGTAGAGAGATATTCGTATAATTCGTAGCTACCTATTATTCGATTGTCTGTTTAATAAGATGAGAATACAATGGCTGGGCTGGGTAGGTAATTCCGAGTCAAAACGCGTTTGTCTCTCCAGTGAATGGAGTCTTATTTAGCGGGGAGCTGACATCTTTTGTGGGAATTCAAAACGACGTGAAGATGCCACTGATTTATGTCTCACCATTATTCTTGCTTAGGCGACGTAAACACATGCCGCGCTCCTCCGGCCCCTACCGCTCGTACAGGGCGCGTCAAATGAAGAGAAGCACGCGACGTCTTACGCGGTGACATTATTTTTTCATAGAATGATACCATTTTTCACACACGACTGGGTATGGTAGGGCTTTTATAAAAGAACATTTCAACACGAATACCTGACATAAAGGTAACGCGAGGATAAAGGAACGTGTACGTGAATAAAAGTTTTGAAGTTAAACAGTTTCTAAAACGAGGATCTAGTTTATAGTTCGGAACATCCGTCTCGTCTGAAGGTGAACTAGACGGGAATCTTGGCAACACAAATAGTAATAAGCTCGAGAAGTCGCCGAAACTCTGGCGAGCTTTCGGAGTCTTGGCAAATATTACGGTAAAGCGACACAAACTTGGATATTGTTTGTTGGACATCCTTCTGCCGGAGATTGTACCGCAACGCGCACCGCCTTCAACTTATTACCCGCCCACTGCCCTGATAGCTTCCGATGTGGATACTTCCATGGTTTCAACTTTAATACCGGCCCGGTTCAGAAGAGTTAATAGGCTAGACGACTGGTTTTTTTTATTGTCCTTTTAAAATGTGGCTCATTAATATAGCTGATTAACGTAAAAAATATAAAAATCTGATCAAAAATAAAGGATTAAAATAATTTTTTCAATAAACATATAATATTTACTTAAATTCTTCATCAAAGCTATTGGTTTCAACGATATAAACATCAGTCATCTATATACCCTATTATGGTAGAACTACTAATACTTAGGAGTACGATATTTAGACAGGTGTAGTATGTATAAATGTAACTTCTATTCTAAGTATTATAGCGCAAATGGTTTTCCATAAAGACTTATCTTCTACAAATAGGCACGTAGAATTAGAAACATACAAAACAAGTTCTCACGATTTTAGGAGCCTTATTAGTAAACATGCAGTAGCTTTGGAATTGTTAAGTCGTCTTTTGGCATTATCCAATAACAAAAGCAAAAGCCAAATGCCGGATTATATATATCGAAGCTACTCCAAGCTCATGAGGCCCTAGGAAACTAAGTATAGGTATCTCTAATGGACGTATATCGAAGTATCTATGAAAATCATGGTCAAACAATAGGTACAAACAAACTTTGCGAAGACTCAGAAAAGCGCCCATCCCAGTTAATATCGCGAAGATAGGAAAACGCCAAGGAGCCTCGCAAGCTCATCAAATACCCGTTATCAGGTCTGCACTAACAAATCAGGGCGCCGAGAGCGCAGACTTATTACAGCATCAGGAGCTTTGGAATATCAAATTCTTATTACCCAAACGTAAAGTCCAAATTAAGGATATCAGCATGAGATCGTCCTGATCTTTGAGTAATAAAGTCTCCGGCGGCACATCGTAAAATGCAGGATCTGTGCACCTAGAATTTTTTGAATTCACCTTTATTTTAAATGTAAGTAGGTATCTGCCTTACAGTGTTACTGTGTTTATTACCTATTGAACATTATTTTTATTCACTTTTTTAAGATACTAAGTTAGTGATTCAACTTTTTACGTAGTTACTAAGAACACATCATAACCGAACCTTCCTTATACGACCTTTAATAATAATTCATAATTTTTCCTTAACAATATCGCTCCATATAAATAGCAATAATATGTGTTATGACAATTTGTTATTAGTTATAGGAAGATGATCATTTTATGAAATAATAATGAGGCTTCTAAAAAAGAGAAAGGAAAAAACTATGGGGCTTACCTAGTAGCTATATACCTACTATCACAGATTATAAATATTACTATTATACAAGTAGGTACCTAGCTATATGCACGGCTGATAACAACTACATTATAGTTATGTGGCAGTCGAATTGTAGAATTCGCTGTTTTACATAATGCCTAGACATTTTGAAAAACTAATTCGATTTGTATTACGGCGGATTATCGTTTAGCTAGATTGTATTAAGGCTGAGCGTACATCCCCCGCATTGTAGTTAAGTATCTATATTTTGTGCGACGCGTTCATCAATGTGTCTAGCGTAAGTAGAAATAAGTATTTTTTCCTTAAGCCACTACGTATACTATAACACTCTTACTTAAAAAAACTTTTCTACCGTTAGTCACTGCTTAAGATGCTCTGACATCTGCTCTCTGACGTGAAGTGTAACATGCAAGAACAATACAGAGAAGTTTAAGCACTGACTAAGAGAATCGAGATTATTTTAGGTAATGCTGTAATTGTTTAATTTCTTTACTCAACATTGATATTGTTGAATTTACCTATTACAATGTCAATCCCATAGAACATTATGATCCGCAGTAACAAAAAACGGCTTCGTTTTTTAATATCGCTAGACGTTATTTTACACGTCCAGCATACGGCATAAGGCTGGTACCAACTACTTTCGTAGGTGTGATGGAATGGAAGATGCAAATGCGCCCCAGCGCACTACTTAGACGTTTTTATTGCAGGGAAGTGAGTTAATACACCTTTATGTAAAGCGCTTTAAGAGCTTTAATTTCAGTGGGAGTTTATTAAAATCGCTAAGCCAGTTATTCAAGCGAACAGCTTCGTTAGCTTACATTTGTAAAATAGTTAGTAACATTTATGTCTCGAAGAATTTCTAAATACCACAGCTAAGAGCTAAGAGAATGGGATGCCTAAAGGTATTTTAAAACTAGATCGTTGGCATGCACTTACTGAGCTTTGCTCTTCATGGATTGAATTTTATGCATTGGAGGCAACGTTTTTGTAGCTCTACTGTACCCGTAATATGTGTGTAAATTTATTGCTAAATACCTTATACGTAGATAACCTTGGTAAGTATATTCATGCACCCATTGAATAAGTATCTACCGGGGCGGGGCACAAATGTTTCGAGGTCAAGATGTCAATGGGTAACATAGTCTCAGTTTTAAAATGTATAAATTGCTGGTGCCAAAATGTCCTAATGTTGCTATGAGAGAATATGTTAAAGATGTAATGTCAAAATACTTAATTATGGTAAAAATACAAGATTTACAGCTGCTTTTCCAATATAGTAGTGCCCATTTTCAACGCTGGCGTAACGTTTCCGCGTCAATTTACCGTGGATTTGATGAGCGTAGCGTATCGAGATGGGTGGTATCGGGTGGCCGGGCCTTAATCGCAGATAAATGAATTACTGATCCGACCAAGCTTTCGCAATCCATCAAAGTCGGCAATTTTAAGATAAAAGCTGTGTAATCCATGGTTGGATACATTTTGGATATCATATATACCTACTACTATAGCTTTCTGCGTTTAAACATATATTTCATTAACTTCATTAATTTATATTATTTTAATATATATTTTTTTATTTTTTTTAAATCTCTTTTTTTATTTTTTTTATTTCATTGACTTTACAGTTTTAGGCAGATCATCGATTGGTTTAGTTCAAAGTTGAGTAGGTACCTACGTGAATTTTCTTGATTAGTATTTCATGAACTGCATCCAGAACCACCGGAGGACGGGCAGCGTCCGCTCGGTTAATGTTCGTGAGCATTCTGCGATCCCCAAGCCACCTGCCAAGTGTGAGGATTGTGGCAACATTTAGGGGCAGACCTTCATCTAGCAGTGGACATCTTCGGGCTGATAATAATGATGATTCCATGTTAATTTTTACGAAGTAAATTTTATGGTTAAAAGCTACTTTGCGTTTTTTTTAGGTAGTTAATTGCAGAGTTTGCCGGAATGTTACCAGATTATATTATTAGACATGAAGAGGTTTAACAACTAATACCCAAGTAGGGTTTAACATCTAATACCCAAGTAGTATCTCAGGGTAGGGTGGCGAGCAACAAGCAACTTACTTGCAACAAAATTCTCCTGTTATAGGTAGGCGTAAGCGAGCGTCTTGTCACCATTGCATAAAAAAGTAAATAAAACCCCAACCATAGTAGAAAGATCCTATATACACATATTATAAGAAAATCGTGCATCGAAACGAAAACCATCATCTGCAGTGACTTTTGGATAGCTAATGTGGCCCTGTAGAATGAGTACCTATATTCCTACGAGTATCCAATTAACCACTACAAGACGTTTGCATAACGTTTCCTGACATCAATTTCCAGCGTGACAGCTTTTGGTAGAGCGAGGCGCATCCGCGGCCGGTCCTAATCGTAGCTAAATGAATTACTGCTCCGGCGCCATCTATCACTCTCGGCAATTTTAAGATAAAAGCTATGGGAGCAGGTTGCCGCATTTTGCTTTTAAGAACACTGTCCGAACTTTTAAGATAATGAAATAAATGTCTAGAGTGGACAGAGTAGATACATACCTACCTACTTTATCTAGATACCTATACAGAGGTAGGACGTAATCTGTTATCTGAATATCATGAAAAAAAATAACACGTTGGCATTAAAGAGTAACTTATTTATAAGCACCAGTAAGACCATGTATAAGACTAATATATGTAGGCAACTAAACCTGTCAACTGCGGCAAAGGTTTTTACGTCGCAAATAAGTTATTAGATACTAGCTGACACGCCCCGGCTTCGCACGGAAGTAAATACCTATTTTAAACCGACTTCAAAAAAAGAAGGTTATCAATTCGACACATATGTACCTATATGTAATAATATATTAGCTGTGCCCGCAGTTCCACCCACGTGATGATGAAAAACGATATAAGCGTTATTCTGGGATATAAGCTATATCCAATCGCCTATCATCTATTCCGAGTTTTATTAAAATACGTTCAGCCATTTTGGCACGAAGAGGTAACAAACATACACACACACCGACAAACTTTTGCATTTATAATATTAGGGTGATAGTCTGACCTTCAGATATCGTCACCAATCGAGTCTCAATCAGCATCTAATCTCATCGAGTCTCAAGGCGTCCTGTACTAAGCTTTCGTATTTTATAAAATTAGTGTGGATATATCTTCAAATACCAATTTTCATAACTATAACTACAAAAACAAAGAACTTTCCATTTAAAGTTTCATCCCCCGGTTCACACCTTAATTCAGCCACTGACGTCTCCTACATGCCAAATTACAGCTGTAGTTTTCGAGATTTCGTGTTTAGTAAGTGAGTGATTTTCACTTTTGTGTATATATGTCACAGCCCAATTATAGAATTCGGCGTTTTACATAATGGCTAGCCATTTTAAAAACAGGGCCGTTTTGTAAAACGACGGATCAACGTTCAGCCAGATTGTCATTGTGATACGTGCGTGTCCAAATTTGGACTAAAGATTTCCAATGCGACGGATCATGACCCACTCAATTACATTATGGCTAGCCGTGTTGTAGAACGCGAAGCACGCGTACAATGCGGCGACCTTACTTTCATCCGTAATACAATTTAGCTAAACTTTAATACGCCGCTTTATAAAGCGGCGCTGTTTTTTAAAATGGCTAGCCGTTATGTAATACGGCGTATTCTGCAATTTAGCTGCGACATATAGATTACCAAGATATTACCTGAAAAGGGCGCTTAGTTAAATCACGTTAGTTATTAATGCGTACCTACCTATTTTGTATTGCGCAGAAGCTATTGACATTTGTTAAAACTTTGTTTGTTAGAACTCGAGCAACATTTTTAAGAAGGTAAGTTTTTACCTACTTATAAATGTTTTTTGTATATAATTATAAACTACCATAGATTCGCACTAGTTACCATACTAGTTACCATAGATTCGCACTTAAGCTGGAAGGAAAACGTTTCCCATACAAACTCTAAAATTTCCAAGTATTGCTACGCACTATCAATACTAAGCAACGCGTCTTCTAAAGAAATTGCGAAAAATGCTTACTACGGCTATGTATACCCTCATTTAACATATGGAGTAATCTTCTGGGGAAATTCGGTAAATGTAGAAACTACTTTTAAGCTACAGAAGAGATGTATAAGGGCCATTTACAACCTGCATAGAACCGAATCAGTTAAAAACATTTTTAGAAAAAAATAATTGCTAACCTTGACAAGTATATTTATATTAGAAATTTCTTTGTTTGTAAAAAACAACCCAGCTTATTTTATGAACAGTAAATCAGCTCGTGCTGACATTTTACGCACTAAATATAAATTCAATGTCCCTACTGTGCAATCGAATAATGAAATGTATCACAAGAGTTCTTTTAACACAGCAACAAAAGTGTATAATAGCTACCGTTACATATAAAATGCTTAAGTGGGAATACCTTTAAAAATAATTTAAAGAAATGGCTAATAGAAAATGCTTTCTACAACATTAACGAATTTTATAGAAGTACAGATGTTTATTTAAAAAAGTTGTATCTAGAATAAGAAAAACTGCAGGCTAATCATGTAACTGTTCGGGATCGCGATTCGGATAGCGATTTGTCATAAATGTCACTTGTCACTGTCACAGCTTCACAGTATTACGGAGGGATTTCTCGCGCTATCGTTATCGAACGAATGCATTGATTTCCTTAATTAAGTTAAGCAAATCCGTTGGTCTTTTGGCGTTTCATCCTGCCCTGCAGGGTCAAATGAGTTTTGGCAGTGACAGTGACAAGTGTCTATTTTTGACAACTCGTATCCGAATCGCGATCCCGAAAAGTTACATGATAGCCCTGCTGATCTCAGCTTAAAAGTGTATTATTTATCTTGTTAAAATATTATAGGTCTTATTGATGCTTTTTGATGTTATATTTTGTAATAGTTAGTGGCTATTGAATCACAAGGCTGTTATAACCACTAAAACTTTTCCTATAAACAACCAAAATATTGCATGTCCGTTAGGATAAACTGTTGTGTCTAGAATTGTATGAAACACCTTTATGTACACAGTTTTGAGCAATAAACGTTATCTTATCTTATCTTACCTACCTAAGATTTTAAATGAACATGTACGGGAACATGGACCTGCTGAAACTGCATCCAGAACCACCGGAGGACGGGCAGCAGCGTCCTCTCAGTTAACGGTGGTAACCATTCTGCGATCCCCAAGCCGCCTGCCAAGCGTGGGGATTATGGCAACACCTCCCTTAAGGGAGAGGCCTTCGTCCAGCAGTGGACGTCTTCCGGCTGTTGATGTGATGTACGGGGCCCGTTTTAAATGTGAGGGGATGGCAAAAAAGCAAAAATTTAATTTCTTTAAATCCTATTAAAAAAAATTGGGTAGGTAGGTAAGGTAGTATCTTTAGGGTTTGAATCTGGCCGCTTTTTTACTCGTAGCACAAGCAAGGTTATATCTACGTCCGTGAAGTAAATAGATAGCTACAACAAGCAGCTCAACTTCATGAAAACTAGGTAACCATTTAGACTCATCTAGGAATTTCTTTTCGCGAAGGTTAACTACGAGACGTCGTAATCTAGAACCATCCCTGTACGTGGCTGACTCAGACAGGTAATGTATGGCCCACTTTATCGGATGCTAGCAGCCATTGCAAACAAATTTTTCACCCAAAAAACTCGGGGAAAATAAAATATGAGAACATCCAGGGACCGCTTCCGTGACGCCCCTCATTCATCTGGCGTAATCGGACGTCGCCGATTCAATTACAATATTAATCGAATTAAAATTTATTGCACCCAAGACGAAGCGCTTTTCCGACGAGGAGTTTTATGAGGTTTTTTTAGTATTGCGAGTTCCATTTGCGTCGTTTTAAGAATCACTGGAGTTATTTGTTGCTTTACTAAGAATAGCTTAGCGAATTGTTTTTTTTCTAGGTGTAGGTACGGGACGAAAAAGCAAATTTTTAATTAGGTAGGTACCTAATAACTTATCTACAGTCTTTCTTACTTCAACCTTAAGTACAATGCTTACCTATATCCGTGTCCGTATCCTACCCATCAGGACCGCTCAAAGCAAATGTAAAATCAATGTAGGGTTGAGTATGATTTGAGGTCATGGCGTTTTAGTTCTTTAATGAATGTACCTATATCGCATAACCACGCTATTACACAATGTAGTCACCTACATACATAGTGTAATAACCACCAACATTCGCTATACTCCTATATAAGTCTGCAGAGATCGAAGCTTATTTTCAGACGCTGTATTGTGATCACAAGTTATTACGGCTGTATGTAAAATATTATCTGAAGCGGGTCGTATCGAACAATCCGGTGCAGTAATATATTTTTCAAGACGCTCGTGGCTGTTACCTACCATTCCACAGAATTGCACTTTGCTTCAGCGAATCTCGTACATTACTGCAAATATACGCGATAGGAACAATTTCTTTAAATGTCATAGTGCAACCCTCCAGATTTAGCAGTAGGTACCTATTTGCCTTGGACCAATGTAAATGTAATTTTTAGGTCAATGTAATTGTTTTTATGTCAATGTATTTTTTTATTATGGGCAGGCCACATCTCTGGAAGAACTGATAACCGATGGGAAAGAAATGTTCTTGAGTGGCGACCGCGAACCGGAAGACGCAGCGTAGGAAGGCCTCCCACTATATATATAGATATAGGTGGACCGACGATATTGTAAAATTCGCGGACAACCGGTGGATGCAAATGGCAGGTTGTCGTACAGTGTGGCGATCTAAGGGGGAGGCCTTCGTTCAGCAGTGGACGTCTCCTGGCTGTTGATGATGACGATGACCTATTTGTCTTTGACTTGAGACTTGGAAGTGACAAAAGAAATACAGAGATAAGTTTAAATCATTTAATAAAAATAAGTGATGTATTAATTTCTTATAAAGAACACATTTTAAGAGCAGTCAATGGGCTGTATTGTTAAGATTGATTTACACAATAAGAATAATAATTACCATTAACCTAAAGTTAATGCATTAGTGCTATGGGCGACATGATTGCCGATAAACACAACCAATGGAGAGGTTCTTTCTCGTTATAATGATAAATCAAAATATCAGAAAACCATGTTACGAAATTAAGTTTATGCCAAAATAAAGTTTAAGTCAAATCCTCGTCCTAAAACACATGGGAAGTTTTAGTACGATGCCATTAAGAAGCACTTTGAAAACATTCTTAAATAATAAACATTTCATAGTGTTAATATTTACAATAAAAACATTCATAATATTTAATACTATAAGTATTTAAATATTGATTTCGTTTTAGATATATTTTTCTGTACTTCTCTATTTTTATGACAAAAAGATTTTTACAAGATTTAAGTACTGACATCTATGACAACAAAGTGAAACATCCTATATATAGCTTACAACTCATTCCGTCTATACAACAACGAAGGTCCTCACAAGTCACTTCGCGAATAAATTTATGCATATCAAAATATATACCAAATACATTTATTGTGTCATTAATGATATTATTTCACTTCATTTAAAATATAGCCATATTTTCAATATGTATAGTAAAATTTCTTACTGCTAACACGGTAACAAATCAAATAATAATTACACAATATATTCGGATATGGACAGTGTACTTTCCAAACGATGCAAACAATAATGTACTTAAAGTTTGTATTACACCACAAGATGTCAAAAGCTCTTAACATAAAAAGACTAGTATTTTGTTCTATTGTCAAATAGGCTGCCATATGTAATAACATCGAGTGCCGCCAGCATTTGCGTATGGCACAGATGAGGGTTATGCTCAATATGGCTGAGTAGCACAACCTGCGGTCATATTAGAAGCAAAAGTTTCGATAACTTAAACATCTATATTATATAGCATCGATTATTTAACTGGAGCGTGGTTTGTGACGTAACATTAAGCCGAATTGAAGCCAAAGTGTCTGCGTGCCAAACCATACTATTCACCGTATTACATATTGGCTAGTAATTTTACAAAATCGAACCGCTTTGTATTACTGCGGTTTTGTATTACCGCGTTTAGACGGATTGTCTTTGCGATACGTTCTACAATAAGGCGGCACACGTTTAGCCATAATGTAGTCAAGTTGCCTACCATGCAAAATGGTTACCTGACTAACAAAATAGTAGAATTCAGAAAAAAAAATATGATAAAAAGAGCAGTTGGTAAGTAAGAACAGGCAAAAAAATTGGAGAATATTATTCTCCAATTTTTTAAGTTACATAGATTATGAGAGCGCCAAAGCTCCGCCGCGAGTGTTGAAAACTAAATACTGCTAAAGCGGCGGATCACGATCCGCTCAATTACATTATACAGCCGTGTTGTAGAACGCAAATCACTCATACAATGCGGCGGACTTTCTTCCGTAATACAATTCAGCTAAAAGTTAATACGCCGCTTTATTAAACAGCGTCCTTTAAAATGGCTAGCCGTTATGTAATACAGCAATCCCGCTGCAACATGTTTGATACTTGCCACTTTGGTATAGATGATTTGGTCATAGCTTTTGCTCACGAAGCTATTTGACTTGTTGGTTGTATCGCCACTTAAACGTATTGATCAGAGCTTACAGAAATAAAGCTAGGTAAATTAGTGCTAACACTCCGTTACGAAGTGTAAAATTAACTACTTTAATCATTGCATCAGGTACGTATATTGTTAATCGAACATCAAAGTAAGCGCGTGACAAGGGTCCGCAACAAATGGCATGGAATGAAATATGCAACCATTGAAATAACAAACGATACATAACATAACACATAACATGGAAAACTCTTAGTCGCCAATAACGACTCAAAAAGCTCGATGACACAATCTATGACTGGAAGCAATAAAATTTGACTATTGGCATTAAACAATTGTTCTCTCAAATAATCCGTTCACATCAGCAACTATTAACGAATAGCACCTAAGCCGGCGCGACGAGCCGCGCCAGAAGACCGATCACTCCAACATGGCTAAGAAATAACGTAAAACCAGGCAAGCGAAGTCGAACAGCATCACTTCAACGGGAACACAGAGTGTCATTACACTAACTCCACGAGAGTCGAATTAAACTAAAACAACAACATCGTTCACGTTTAGTATCACTCTTCAAAATATGTACAGGGGTTGATACACAAAGTTATCTCAACAAGGATAGGGCTCTCACATCGAAACACTCGTCGAACATTTAGCATAGTTTGTAAGTGGGCCGCTCAAGGGACGAGCACGCAGACCTTGATGAGTGCTGGCGGCGTGTCGCCTCCCGCGGCGGCGGGCGGGGGGCGCTGCTATCCGTTGGAAGAGAGGTCTTCCTTCAGCCAGCGCGGCACGGGCCGCCCGAGCCGCACCAGGAGCTTAGACAGGGCCGTGTTGTGCGCCGTGTAGTATCGCTTGAGGAACTTGGCCGAGCGTTCCTCCATCGGCGCGTAGACCCGCCCTTTCGACTTGCCCAAGCACTTCGTCCGATCGTTGCCGATCGCTTGGCAGAAGAAACCTTTCTTCGCATCGTATCTGTAGAATACGAAAAAAATTATGCACGAACAATTACAATTTAGAATGTAAATATTTGCTAAGGTGTTTGTGAGGACCTAAGTTTTTGAAACAAATTAATGTATCTTATCTTCAAGCTAATATTTTGCATTCCCGCCAAATTTACAGAGGTACTCATTTTAAACAACTTTAACTATGGAGCCAACCCTGATATCGCGAAAAAAAAACTGCTCTTCCATACAAAAAGTTGGAAAAAAATTATGGACCAGCAGATATTTTTTTTGCGCGAATGCAAAATAACAGCTTGTATATTGTACTTAGCGCATAACAATGAAACCAAGAAAAGATTGTAATATTATCTTTATTTACAAGTGTTCTCGATACTAGTTGTATTATTCAGACCGATCCTCGTCTGACATTCTCTTTCTCGTTCTCATACATTATTCCTGGAGTCTCAATAATTTCATCATCCATTTGGCTGAGCGTCGAGGCGTATATAGTCGTCCGGTATTGCTATTCCAGGTACTGAGCAGATTTATTATTCAGTACCGCTATTAGGCAGGTTACGCGCTCTGACCCGGTCGGTGTTATTCAATACGTCCAATTTCAGATATGTAAGTTTGGGCTAGTCGTAAAGTAAGGCACATTTCTATGTATTCACCGTGGATAATTTTGTATAGCGATTTTGAGCTTTATTTTTATTATTTTAATGGTTTCGTTTTTTATGCACTGTGATGTGATGTTGAAAAAACGCCTATTCGAATATTATACATTTGAAACATCTCTATTTTTGTGAAAAGTTAACGACAGACTTCTGTCGGGTGTGTTTTTTTTGTTTTAGCCCAGCCAGAGAATCTACGAATTAAAATATAGTACCGACATTAAGATATTATCGTCCCTATCTAGATGTTTGTGTAAGAGTTGCTAGGGTCAGGGGTATTCCAGTAAATATTTACGGGCTGAACTACGGAACAATAGAGATTATTGGACTTCGGAACAAATCAGACTCGATTACGACTGGAGCGAGTCCAGGCTTACTATACTGAACAGAGTCGCGCTTCAGAAGTAAAAGAACATAAACGACGACGTTTCGAGAGAAAGCTTAGAAGTGCAACCTGCTTTATGTAGATAGCGTATTGCGAGCCTTTATTAGTTCTTGCGACTCTACTGGGTAAAGTTGTACGCTCGAGTTTAAGTGGCTATACTGTCTAAGTTATGGTCAATTGCAGGGATACCTGGGTTGAACGGCTACTGAAATATACGATTGTTAAGTCGGCGGATTGTGAGCAACCCGTTCGAGGTGTTATTACCACCTGTACCTGCTAGCTTTTGTAACGTGCCCGCAAATAATGATAACGGCACGGTATTTGGATATGAATAAAAAACTGATCTCTTGGACCTGGGTATGTCGTTAAACAGCAACCAGACCCACCGGAGGACGGGCAGCAGCGTCCTCTCAGTTAATGGTGGTGACCATTCTGCGATCCCCAAGTCGCCTGCCAAGCGTGGGGATTATGGCAACACCCCTCTATTGGGAGGCCTTTGTCCTGCAGTGGAAGTCTTATGGCTGACCACGACGATCTCTTGGTTTCTAGTGGTAGGGATTATATAAATGAAATAACATCAATCAGGTAGAATTAAATAGGATAATTTTCTGAACAGTAATTTAAATATAGTCCATCCTTGCAATAGTTTTCATTTCTAGAGCCTTTTAAATTTAAATATCAGATTAAAATTTTCCATTAGCAAGCGAGAAAGAAAGTAGCTCGAGATCTGGTTGAATAAATAATAGTTTACTTTAAAGTTTTTCATTTCTAGGAAATCTGAACGTAAGAAAAGTTAAGGCGCATTATTTAGAAATAAAGGTAAAAATGGAAGTAAGTCACAATCATATTTGAAACGTATGAACAATATACCAAGTCTACGTACCAGTTATAAAGCGATTAAACTTAATTGGGACAAACGGGATTTGGAAATGGGATTTGTAGTGGTAGGATTCTACTGCAGAGTTCGCCTGGGGAAGTACTACACCTTTGCCAGTTATTCAACCGCCAAGCAGTAGTGTGCAAGCATTACTGTGTTCCGATTTGAAGGGCAATGTTACCAGAGGAATTACTGGGTATGAAGAGATTTAACATCTAATATCTCAGGGTGACGAGCGCTGTGCAGTGCGACGCAGGATTGTGTTCGCAAATTCACAATTCTGGCACTGCTACTGTTAGTGGCAGGCGTGACGTTTACCACCAGGCGAACGTCTTGCTCGTCTCGTCACTTGAAATATATTAGTAATATTTTAGAGTATTAAAAAAAGTACTCTGTGTGTGTAGTGTGACTTATTGCTGTTGAGCATGGTGTAGTCTTGAGGAACTGCAGCTTACGACGACGCAGTGGGTAGGCTTAGCAGTCCAGTGCGTGTGGCAATGTACGATGTGACTCACTTGAGCATCTTGTTGTAGTCCACGTGAGGCGTGATCTTGAGGAACTTCTGTAGAGTGTTCATGACGGCAGCGGGCTCGGCTCGCAGCGCGCTGCCGTCCAGCACGTGCAGCTGGTGCGCGCTGTACTCCGACAGCCACCGCTCCAGGTAGTGGCTGTACTTGCCCGGGTTCAGGCAACGGTTCCTGCATAACAACTTGTTTTTGAGTTGGATCGGATACACTGGCGAAGAGGAATGCATACTATAGCAGCAGGGGTATCTGGGCACCCTAAGAAGGACGTCATAAATTCGTTCCTCTACGAAAACAGTAGTCAGAATAGTATTGATCAATCAGTTTCTACTTCACGGAGCTTATAGAACACTGTAAATCAATTATTTAGGGTTAGTACATTTAATTCCACATGTATAGTGTGCAGAATCCTGAACCATATGTAGAGGTTGTACGAGTGAAAAACCTGAAGTTGACCACAAATTTGCCTGCAGTTGATTAATGGCGAGGTAGCTGAAGATGAGAGGTGAATACTGTGATTATGTGACTGACTTCTGTTTCGAAGGCTCAATGACCGTTGTAGAGATGGCTCCAGTAGTCGCTGGTAAGATACCTGGATAGTTTTGCAAATAAAATAGGCATATTGTCAAATACAACTCCATATTAGAATTACGTTTACAAAGGTTATAAATCAACAACAAATTGAACAACAAACTCAATCTACAGTCTTTTAAGTATCCGTATGTAACATACCCTTCTTAGCAAACACACTCTGTCAAGTAGAAAAACGGATCGTACGTAATAAGACTATGATGTATCGACAAAGTCTAAATATAAACACTTGTGGTACGCTACAGCTATGATAAGTTGGCCGGATAAATCGGTTTCATGCTTATTGGTCCTTCGAGCCGGATTACGTAAGAGCTACGCGCCTTACGTACCCCGTTTATTTGTCACATATTTTTGATACGACACGCCACTACAGAAAGCTTTATGTGAGAATGCCCAGATTTATCTCAGCCTTTTTACCCGTAATATTTTATGGTAGAATAAAGTTTCCATCCTTTGTGAAAGTTAAATGGATTTTTTTGTATAAAAATCTGTTGTTGTGAAAGTTTAATCAGCGGATAATGTATCCGGATACGAAACGTAATTGCAATTTACTTTCCAGCCGAATGGATCTGAAATGTTGTATTGACATTTTCACATGAGCGTGCTTCAGGTCTCTTTTATTCCCATTCTGTCGTTCGAAGAATTGCTAATGAAATTATTAGCAAGAAAAATCTATTCAGAACTGGTTTCCGCTAACCAATGGTCTCTATAAAACGTTTATGTTCAGTTAAGAATACGAAGAGAAATGTGATTCGTAAGTATTATCATCATCATCATCACAGCCCGGAGACGTCCACCACTGAACGAAGGCCTCCCCCTTACCGCCACACTGTACTACAACCTGCCATTTGCATCCACCGGTTGCCGGCGACTTTTACAATATCATCAGTCCACCTAGTGGGAGGCCTACCTACGCTGCGTCTTCCGGTTCGCGGCCGCCACTCAAGATCCTTTCGTAAGTACGTTACGAATAGATGTTTTCTTATTTGTAACCTGTTAAAAATTTTTTTTAAAGCTACACCAGATTCAGTATAACTGAATAGGGTAGATGACTGATGTTTAAATCGTTAAAACCAATAGCTTTGATGAAGAAATTAAGTAAATATAGTATGTTTATTGAAAAAATAATTTAAATCGGTTATTAATGTTCTGATATATAAGCGTTTAAAGTTTTTGTAGATCCGACTCTGTCCTTTTCCCACAAAAGAAAAAATTACGTCACTCCTTACTTGTCAGAATATAATTTATATGGCGTACAGAGAAGTGACGCCACGATTCGCTGTTTCGCCTCTGTGTCTAGCATCTTATTAAAATGCTTGTAAGTTGCTTATTTTTGATCAGATTTTCATTTTCATTTCATTAATCAGCTATATTTATGGGCCACATTTTAATAAGACAATAATAATTAACCAGTCATCTAGCCTATTGAGAGGTTACCTGAGGTCTCTGAGCGGCTTGGGCGCAGAGTCGTTGGCCGTGATGACGGTGTGAAAAGTGTAGTTGTTCGCCACTGGATCGCCGTGCGACCGGATATGCTGGTACCAAGAGTACGCCCTGTGCGGAACAACAAATCGTCTGTAAATCGCTAGTTCAAACAGACAAAAAAACTGATAGTGAAATGTGAGCCCTATATCATGTCACACACATCATAATTTCATTTGACAAACATTGCGACAGTGAAATTTGTGCAAGAATCTTCATGCAAATAGTGTTTGTCGCTTGAAATTCAGGTGTATGTTATACCTACGTTATGGAGAGTACATTATACATTGCTTCGTTTTTAGTCGGTGGGTCTAACGAAGGATAGTCTAATTATTATCTATCTCAGATATACAATAGCAAATATCGATAAAAATTGTGTGTCATGTGTCATAACCTTTTAGATATTTTAGAATACTTAAATATATGAAAATTCATCGGAAAACTTAGTCCTTATAAAAATAGGAAACACAATGTCGTATTCACCTGTACTATGCTAAATAGTAGATTATGCACTAAGGGAATAAAGCAGTGTCTTACATCGCGGGCATATTGAACCCTGAGCGTAACAAGCGAGTTATATAGAGTCCTGAGTGAAGCGAGGGGTTCAAGCTGCCCAAGACGATGACAGGCTTTATTCCAGAGGAGCATATTCTACTTTTTACACATGCGAAACAATAAAAAGCCAGGGCTCTATAATTAAAAAATCACTGACAATCACAGGACCAAACACCGTCTTTTGTTTCACATTTTTTGTAAACGCACCCTTTTTTTAGTTCTGCTTATGGTGGCCAGTTTGATTTATTTTATTTATTTTATTTTATTCTTTTAGGATAACTAACAGCTAGCACTTAAATAACACAATTATATTTAACTTAAAGGCTAATTATAAGTTACCACAAATAGGCATAAGATTAGCATGGAATAACAACAAGAAAATTAGGATCGGCGAACTAATAAAGTAGAAATGAACTAATAAACAAACACTTGACGACATAATATTATCATTTACAAACTAAAAAGTAGGTAAATGTTGTTCCAATAAATAAATACCTATATTTTATTTTAAAACTATTCAAAGCAGTAATAAAAAATGTAGGTAGGTATCATTACTGCGTTAAGTCGGTACAACAGTATTAAAGAATGTATCGGCTAGCAAACGCTTAAGGCGAAGTGATGTGGTATTAAACAAATCAATTTCCACATTAATTGTTAAAGTATTAAAACTTCTACAAGTTCGTATTATATATGAATTTTGCCTGTAATTACAGTTAACAATAGGTACATATAGAAGTTTAGGCCTTCTAAGTGAAATGGAATGGGAGCAGAGCCCCAGCATACTCAAAAGTTCAGGGCAATCAACCGAACCATTTGCTATGTTGCATAGGTAAGAGAGGTCCGCCATTTGCCTTCTCTCTCTTAACGGTAATATATGAAATGTTTTACAACGGGAGATGTATCCAGATATGTATTTTTTACTACGAAATTGAATGTATCGGAGGAATCGCTTCTGGATTGCTTCTATGCGGTTTACATATATGCTATAATGGGGGTTCCAAACTTGGGAGGCGTACTCAAGATGGCTCCGAACATATGCACAGTATAAAATTTTGAATGTTTTAATACATGAAAATTCAGACGACATCCTTAATATAAAGCCCAGAGCTTTGGAGGCTTTTTTAATGGTTTTATTAATGTGTTCCTCAAATAGCAGTTTCGAATCAAATGTGACGCCAAGATCAGTAATAGTTGAGACTCTTGATAATGGCGACTGAAGTAAAGAGTAGTTAAAAAGGAGAGGATGAGGTTTACGTGTGAAAGAACATACGTAGCATTTTGATACATTAAGATCCAGTCTTTTCTGGATACAGTATTCCTGAAACCTATTAAGATCTTCTTGAAGGTGGTAAGCATCTTCAGAGGTATTGACAGGACAGAGAATCGAGTACAAGAGGATTTTTGAGTAGTGAAAGCAGGAAGCTATGTCATTAACAAAGATAATAAAAAGTAAAGGACCGAGTAAAGATCCCTGCGGAACTCCTGAGGGAATGTGCATCGCAGAGGATGTAAAACCATTCAAAACAATTGTCTGACATCGATTCTGTACATACGAAGAGAACCACCTGAATAAATTCCCTCTTATTCCCAATCGTTTGAGTTGTAACAATAGAAGGCTGTGATCAATGCGATCAAAACACTTGCTGTAGTCGGTGTATATGACATCAACTTGCGAGGGCTTCGACATAAAACTGCTCAAAAAGTCGCTACTTAGTAACAGGTTCGAAGTAGTTGACCTACCTCTCAGAAATCCATGCTGATGTTCACTCGGTGAGTGCTTAATAGAGGAATAAAGCTGATTAAAAATATTTTTCTCCAAGATTTTAGCAAATATACACAACTTTGATATCGGCCTGTAATTTTCAACACAATTTTTAGGTCCTTTTTTGTGAATGGGTGTTATATGAGCGGATTTCCAAAGATTAGGAACCAATCCTTCACTTAACGATTTATTAAAGATCATAGTGAGTGGTGTCACCAAACTAGTAGCACATTTCACTATTAATATTGGGGGGACATTGTCTGGCCCAGCCGATTTATTAAGGTCCAAGGATTTTAGTAATTTAAGAACTTCAGATTCAAGCACTTCAATTGATCCTATGTCTGCAGCTGTGCTCGAATCATGCAAATGATCCATGTGAAAAGCGCCAGGATGTAGATTACTCAAAAAAGTGGAGTGAAAATACTCACCAAACATATTACAAATCTCCGCACCCTGATCAGAGGAACGTTGCCCAAACTTAAGTACTGAGGGATAAGAAAAACTCTGATTTTTAGATTAAAATAGGACCAACATTTCGATTTCGGATTTTCGAACAAACCTCTTTACAATGCCATATGGGCATTTCTTTCTCAGAGTTTTCCACGAGTTTCCACACGAATTTGACGTTCCAAATTCAAATCACTTTATTCCTTAGGGAGTTTCATACAACTTTATATCCCTTAAGAGATAATGCTTTATTTTACGTTGAGGTTGCATGATATGTAATTGGACATTGTCGAGCAGGTGGTGTGAAAAATATTTTTTAACTTTAATTGGCCGAGCTAAACAAAGGAGTCTTACATTAGCATAATCGCTCCAGGGTTTGCGAAGATGTAGAGATCGCGAGGCACAGGTTGAGGTGAATAACTAGTATTTTAAGTACACGTGGAGAAACCACCCCTTAGTATTACGACATGTTAATCATATTGACCTACATACGAGTGCCGAGCGGCAGGAATTTCGAAAATTGAGGAATTTCATTAATTATGATATTAAATAAATGGTAGCCGTGCGTTAAAATAACATTAATATTATGGAAACAGGGCCGGTAAATATTCATTTAAAGTAGTTCATACGTATACTCCAACAAAATAGATAAAACAACTTTATTGACTTAGCAAAGAGGGTCGCGTTTGTGTGTATTTAGAATGCTTGGAGTAGAATCGTTAGAAACTGTTTTCAAGTTCAAATATAAGTAATCGGTGGTAGGATTGTGAAGGTTTACGAAGTTTAGGAAGGGTTACGAGATCACAGTTAATAGTCAACAATAGATTTTAAAAAAAAAACGCGAACATTTGCACCAACTTGCCTATTGCTAACAACAAAACGATATTAAAGAAATGCTTTTTTAACGAGCGGCAAACATGCATACGTTCTGCCTAATGTTAAACCACCTTCACCAACTTCAATTTTGGCGGTATTATCGATGCCATCCTAGAGTGATGTTTATAGGCCATCATCAGCCGGAAGATGTCCCCACGCTTGGCAGGCGGCTTGGGGACCGCAGCGGCTCCGGTGGTTCTGGATGCAGTGTATTGAATAGAAATTCACCTGGTGGTAACCGTCACGCCTGCCCATAACAGTAGCAGTGCCAGAACAGGGTAGATGACTGATGTTTATATCGTTGAAACCAATAGCTTTGATAAAGAATTTAAGTAAATATAGTATGTTTATTGAAAATATAATTTAAATCGGTCAATAATGTTCTGATATATGAGCGTTTAAAGTTTTTTGTTAGAGACAACTCTGTCCCTTTCCCACAAAAAAAAATTACGTCACGCCTTACTTGTCAGAATAGAATTTATACGGCGTACAGAGAAGTGACGTCAAGATTTGCTGTTTCTCCTCTCTGTCTAGCATGATATTAAAATGCTCATAAGTTGCTTATTTTTGATCAGATTTTAATTTTCTTATCATTAATCAGCTATATTTATGGGCCACATTTTAATAGGACAATAAAAAAAAACCAGTCATCTAGCCTATTCATAGTAGAACCTCATCGTCAAAGACTTAAAATAATCGTAGCATTTCCTCAAGTGTTACGCAATTACTGGGAATCGGGTAGTTTGCAGTCAGAGCTCGCACCCTACTTTGAAGTCGTAGTTAAATACTTTGGTCATTATATAAGCATTCGCGGGCTCTATTAGTGGAACACATTTTACTGAGACAATTAAAAAAAACCAGTCATCTAGCCTATTGTAAGCATGCGAGCAAATCCTGCGCTGAACTGCACTGCGCGCGTAACCCTTAGATATTACCAGTCTTACTTAAAAAAACTTTTCAACCGTTAGTCACTGCTTAAGATGCTCTGCCATCTTCCCTCTGACGTGAAGTGTACCATGCAAGAACAAGACAGAGAAGTTTAAGCAGTGACTAAGAGAATCGAGATTATTTTAGGTAAGGCTGTACATGTCAAATCTCTTTATGCCCAGTAATTTTTCTGGTAACATTCCCCTAGCGTTACACGTAAATATACTTAAATATATTAAAACCATCACATATCTTTAAATTACAAATTCAACTAAGATAAATTTTAAATCATTTTCGTTTATTACGAAATCCAAGTTTATAATGAACAAAGCTATAAATTTATTATGCATATTTACATACTGAAGCGAACGGTTACCCGTAAAATGAAAGTCAACAAAGTGAAAACAAGAATTCGTACAACGCCACGTTTCTCGTAGTGGTCGAGTAAATTAAATTAAACACTGTTCCGCTTTATATTGTTTATTATCTGCAAAAGTTTAAGCTGAGTATCATTTGCTTTGAAACAGTCGGCTATCTCTGGTAATCGGAAAATAACTTAAGGCGGGCTTGTAGAAATTTTGAACTTTTTTTTAATGTGGGAATTATCCAATATGCCCGATGTAGAACCAAAACATACCATTACCATTACCATTTTTTATTAAATTGATCATATAGTTTACCTTTTTGTTTTTTAGAAAACGTGATTTTAATTATAATGAAAACTGACGTGGGGTTTTTTTTTTGTTTTTTTTTCCCGATTTAATTAAACGTGAGTATTCCCGTATAAATAAAACAAAAATGTGATTTTAATTGTTTGACTCAATAGAAAAAAATATCAAAGTAGACACTAAATCGGTATTTCGATTAGCTAGAACTAATAAAAAACATTTTGAAACCACGTGAAATGTATACTAATAGATAGAATATAGTATAATTATTTTTTTTGATTTTCAAGATTTCAGTATTTCTTTGTTATATATTTTTTAAACACATCGTTTAATGATTAAGAAGGTAAATATTCAGATTTAAAAAAATACTAAAGGTAGGGGAAAATTCTATAGAAGCCGAGTAATCGAATATAATATTGGAAAATAATCTGGTTTATAATAAAAATATTACAAATTACTAACAAAAAAATCACTGTTTTAATTCAAATGCTCTAAATGATCAGCGACAACACCACAAATATTGCTCAAAACCATTATCATCTTCAATTATATCTTGCGATTTTCGACTCTAAACTAATGCAAGACGCGCGGGTAAAATCACATATTTTTCTGGCATTAGGCGCACTCTTAAATATCAAATTGCACTGCTTTCGTTTCCAAGTTCCGACCTGAACCAGTGCACAGACAACCCGCTTCGCGCTGTTCAGTCTTTCGGTTCTTTTTCGCTACTTCATTCAGATGTTCATTTTATTCACATTGCGTGTTCTAGAATGGAGCAGCTTTTTTTAGCGTTTCGTACCAATTATTAATTACAGTTGGTAGTAACAAACGGCGAAATAAAAAAGCAAAACAAGCCCGATAACAGCGTGAAAGTTATTGTGTAGGGTTTTTATTGTCAGAAGCGATAACTCAGTGGAAGAATGGAGGAGATAGTTAGTTTTACAGTTACTGGCATGATAGTTATCTTAACTTTTATTTATGGCACAGAGCAAATCATACATTAAATATAAATATAGGTGGACCGGTGTACCGGTGGATGCAAATGGCAGGTTGTCGTACAGTGTGGCGGTCTAAGGGGGAGGCCTTCGTTCAGCAGTGGACGTCTCCGGGCTGATGACGATAGGTGGACATTTTTTTTTCTTATTTATTGGCATCGCACGTTGTGCATTCTGCCAGTGTCAAATTTAAGAATTTTCATGTTTTTTTTAATTAAATTCAAGTCAAATATGTCTTGAAATCACGGTTCGGCACACGAAATTAGTCATAGTCGAGTCCAAGTCATGCCATGCTCTAGTAAAGGTGTAGCGACTTTACCATGAGCTTCTATGGAGTTTTGAAAACAACACGAAAATACATGTTTCACCACATTATATCACTTGCCCACACTCGTGCATGTAATTCAACACTCAATGAATAAAACACCACTATTTTTAATCATGAATTCGTGAAAAAACATAAGTTTAAGAAAATAATAGAATGCAACGACATGACTTTTCCGTATTCCCGCCAAAACTCCAAAAAAGCTTGTATTATGGAAACCAGATAGCTGAAAGAATACTTATATACTTTCTTTTGTAAATACATACTTATAATACACCGCCACTACCGCCTGCCAAACGTGGGGATTATGGCAACACCCCTCTATTAAGAGAGAGGCCTTCGTCCAGCAGTGGACGTCTTTCGGCTGATGTGTGAATACACACTACACCCAGACAGTGAACAAAAACATCTATGTTCGTCACATACATGTTTGTCCTGGGTGGGGATCGAACCCACGCCCTGCAGCTTTGAAGGCAGACATGCTACCAACTGAGCTATAAGGCAGTCAAGACAATTACAGATTACTTTTAAGGCGGGCGAGATGTTCGGAACGCTTCATACGAACTTTTTGCTAATTAGAATAACATTTGGTTCGACTTTTTTAAAAGAGTATCTCAACAAATCCAACTAAAATTGTTTTCCATTTTTGCAAATATGATTTTAATAAGTTTCATAATATTCTTGGGAATCCACAAGTTAAATTACGAAGTGAAACATTGTAGTAGCAGCTTGCTCCGTAGGGATATGCGCGGAAATTAATGGCCGTACACACTCTTCCTGCACTGCTATGTAGGTAAAATAATTACCGTGAATATTTCGACGTAAGTAGATTACTCGGCAGCGTGACGGCTGACTCCGGCGACGTGTTATTTCGTACACTAGTCGACGTAGTTATTACGAAATCTGCGTATGTTTCCCTACATAAGTAATGATATGCCCAACCTTGTTAACGTAGCAAAGTGACAATACACATTCGGTAACATTACATAGACAATGTGTAACAAAAAGGTTCAACAATACTGAAGGGTATAAAATACTCGAAAAAAAAATCAGCTGTTCCATACAAAAAGGTTCATTGACCTTGGACAAAATGTATGGCACAGCTGATTTATTTTCGCGATTTCATGATTGCCCCTATATTAAAAGTTGTTCATAATGATGAATACATACATACCCTTCAGTATTGATGAATCTTTTTGTTACACGTTGTATATTTGTGATTAGACATTGTTTACCTGCTTTGTGCAACTCATCCGCAGCAGCAATCTATACTCTACGCTAAGATTAGGTTTGACAGTTGCAGTATCAAAAAAATATTACTGTACAAATGGTCACTTTGTATAACGGCCTGCCAATCACCGTCACCTGGGTATGTCCTTAAACTGCATCCAGTCCCACCGGAGGACGGGCAGCAGCGTCCTCTTGGTTAACGGCGGTGAGCATTCTGCGTGGGGATTATGGCAACACCCCTCTATTAAGGGCTTTGCCCAGCAGCGGGCGTTTTATGGCTGATGATGAATCACCGTCAATCATGAGTTTATATAAAAAACGGAGCAAAAATGTGACCTGATTTTCAAACGACTTCAAAAAAGAAGGTTCTCAATTCGACTGTACGTGTTTTTTTTGTTTGTTTGTTACGCGATTACTCCGCCATTTATAAATTGATTATGATAATTCTTTTTTTTTGTTTGGTTTGGGGTTTGGTATTCAGAAGTTGTCCCATATAAATTTTATCGAAATCGGTTCATTGGAATAAATCAAAATACTGGAAAATATGAACATGTCATCCAGGTAGTCGAAATTGAACTCATTTGTTTTTTTTAAAGCGTACTATATTGTTTTCATTCTGCTTTATATAGTCTACTGAAACTGTCTCAGCTAATCCTGGCCATTAGTGATAATACTATAATACTGCTCGTTGATTTAGCCTTACGATAACTTTATAATAATTATGAAGAAGCTTACCTCTTAGAAGGCGATATGAGTATAGCTATGATCTTAGCGTTGGGCAGCAGGGCGTGCGCGCGGCGCGGCACGAGCTCGCCGTCGAAGTAAGTCGCAGACTTCTCGAACGTGATCTGAGTAGAGTTGCTCAAACTCGGCGGGAAGAAATTCAGGTACCTGCCAACAATCGACCTTAATTCAACCGAGTAAGATGCAAAATAAGTTGCGTATTGTTGTTACAATACGTAATACTAATGAATTTGTGCCGTGTGACCGCGCAGTAAATGAAGTCGACCCTTTTGAGACTGAGGGCGTTTGAGGTCGCATATTATATCCACGTCTAAATTTTGTGACCTGACAGTAATTTCTTAAGTGTTTGACATTGTAAGTACAGACTAATATAATATTGTTTGATTAAAGCAGTGACTGATGCATTATCTCTGTATTAGAACTAAATATTTCCAATGTTGTCTGCGTGGAAACTATCTCACTAAATCAAATCGTGTTTGGGAGGTTTTCTGGCAGCTGTCGGAACGTAGTTCTACAGCCAAAGATAGAGTGCGCTGACAAGACATGGTTCTCTATTTTTTCGCATTTATTTAATGAAAAAAACAAACACACTACTAATTACTAATCCGTCCTTACTAATATGTGTTGTTGCAAAACAAAACCATAAGAAATACCATGGCATTACCATGGGCAAGTACTTTGTTAGACAAACAATAATTATGGACTAAATGTGTCTTAAATAAATTAATATAATAATAATAATAAGGGTCAGATACAAAAGGCAGTGGTACTTGACACGGCACGCATTGTCAGGAGGTTCCTCACTCTGCAGCCCTAACCACCGGCAGCTTGAGCCCTGCCCCGCTGCCGGCGGCACTCTAGGTTTAGGTTTTTTAATAATATTTATGTTTTTAAATTTATATTGTAAAGAACTTAGATTTAAGTTAATAATAATAATAACCACAAAAAAGTATGACAGAACAACTGATATAAATGAAATATTATATTATATTTTTTTGACCTTTTGGCTTTGCTACATTCATTCATAATCTTCAGAACCATGTCTCGTCAATGCCATCTAACAGAATTTTATGAGCAATTTTTTTATTGCAGACAGAAAACGTTTATTGGAATGATAATTCATTTCATCAATCAGTCATTCCATTCTGCACCGTATGTGCTTGTTAGTCAGTACATCGGCGCCTCTTATCGGTAACCGATATTAAAACACGCATTCCCAGTTATCTCGCGAGCGCTCGCTCTAATCTAGCGGTTCCGGAGCGGGAATGCGGAAGTCAATGTGCCGGCGCGAGCGGAACAAGCGGTGTGTCGATAAGCTTCAGGCTACCCGCATCGACTAATATTCCAACGTTACGCCAATATTAAACCGATATAAACAGCAACCAGTACGTTAATTAACTCATGATTAAGATCTAAGTACCATAATAAAATTATGTACGTTGCGTAAATGAAAAATGTTTCAAAATGCGATACATTCGCCGCCTATAACATGCTCAATAAATAATTTATTTAACACGAATGAAGTCATGAAATCTGGTCGCTTATTTATCGGCCATAAAACGTCCCCACGTAACGTAAAATTATTGGCTTTAATGAAAAACACTTTCTGTTTTCGCGTGAAAAAAATATATTTTCATTTTATTACTCGCCGGCGCTATCGGTATCTTTTTTATAAGTAGTATCCGCGGGTACATTTTATCGTGGATTTATCGGCGCGACAGAGAGACAGCTACGAGTTACGAGCGTCAATCTACGAAACCGATAAATTGTTTTTTCAGCTCGATCGGTCGGAATTAAGCCGCGGAAGAATAGACGTCCGGACAAAGGCTTCCGGTGCTCTAATTTACCGAATTTACCGTTAAGCTGGAAGGAAGGGTTGATTGGATAAAGATAGCGACTAGGTTTGCAGTGTATCGGTGCATCGGGTTCACGGGCGTTCGGTCCACAGTGCTCTGGGTGTGGTTGTGGAGTGCAAACTTCCTCCACGGAATGGCGTCCGCAACTTAGTTGTTTCCACTTGGAAATGTAAACACTGGGATGGTGTTCATAAAACGCGCCGTGGATTGTGTACGGATTTTATTTACTTATTTATTGCGATTGATTTTTCTCAGTGTAAATACCTCACGGATTTTATTGTGGCTTTTACCTTTTGGCGGAGAAGACGAGTGTAAGCTATAAAACGGTTTGAAAGGTTTCGTCGAAATACATTTTGTGTCTGAATTTATTGTTAAAAGTTTACTGTTCCATTTCTGGAGCCAATTTGCTACAAAGTGCAAAATCGCGAAACCAGATCGACCCCGCCATGGTCTGTGCAGACAGAGAACTGATGTGGGATTTGAGGGCGTTTCTTTCCCAAAAATGTTTTTTGTTAGCCTAAGTTAGTTACAGCTTAGTTTGACATTTGCCAGAAAGAAGGAATAGATTGACCGGGAGTACACCGGATGTGATCGAAACTATAGTCGGAGTATGCGATTTAATTAAACGTGAGTATGCCCGTATAAATAAAACAAAAATGTGTCAAAACCACGTCAGTTTTCAAAATATAGAATAGATTGCTATTTATTAATAACATTCGTTTACTTTTGGCCGTCTGTTCTCTTTCTGCACAAACTACGAGTTTGATATTACATACATAGGTACATGAAAATTGCCTTAAAAATAATAAGCATAAATATATAACCATCTAGCCCCACACTAACCAAAGCTTGTACTATAGGAACCAGATAGCTGATAGAATATTAATATAGTTAAAAAAATATATATATTATACTTATAATACATACAACACCCAGACAGAAAAAAAAAATATCGTCATATAACGGGTGTCAACAAATAACACAATCACATCGTCCTGGGTGGAAATAGAACCCACACCCCACAGCTCACAAGGCAGGAATACAATACTATCAACTGAGGCATAAGGCAATCAATACACATATACACCACATTTTTTTATGAATGTCTAAAACTTTAAGGGGTCATTGTACTCATCTACCCTGAAATAGCGAAAAAATTATCAGTTGTTCCATACATTTTGTCCAAGGTCAATGAACCTTTTGAACTTTTTATTCAAAAATTGTGGTGTATTTCAGCAAAACGATGTTAGACTAAAAACACAACGGCGCATTGAGTGACTTACCAATCTAGACCCTTCAAATAATTATTGTTATTAAAAAACTGCAGTTCTTCGTAGGTGGTCGGGCTGGGCTGGTTCGCGACAAGCGCGGGATGCATGGCCAGGAAGGTGTACAGCGCGGTGCTGCCCGTCTTCTGCGGACCTATGACGAGCACCTTAGGGAGCGTGCCGCACCATTTGTTTTTCGACCATATGCGCCGGTGCCGGATGTCGTCGCACGGATTCTAAACGGCAAAAAAAACACATTTATAAACTTATAATTTATACTTTATACTGAAGGAGAGCAAGTAGAGTCAATCAATTCGGGTGAAAGACGTGGAAATAAAACAACGGCATCATTTCCTTGCCCTACTCCTACTGGATCAATACGCTACGAATAAGAGTTTTCCACAAAGCTACTCGCCGCGCTGAATAGATGGTAATCTTACGCTACGTCACGAATCAAAACAGGGCTTCATTGTATTTTTTATTATGTCATAATAATTTAAATGGTAATAGATCTTCATAGGATCGTTATTGAGTTTGTCCACTTCTCTAGAGGCAACTAAAAGATTTTTTTAAATAGAGTCTTTGAAAATCTCTAACTCCATTTTCATTTCACGCTCGCTCGCAGTAGCTGTTATTTCTATTAACTGTTCTCAAAATCATATCGCGAAAGCAACACAACTGAAAATACCAGTGAAGTCTAGACACGTACGAAAATGTACCTTTTATATTATAATTCCGCTTCTTAACGAGTCCAAAAATGACGACTTGAATGATAAATAGTTATTAAGTGAGCATCAAAAATTGCAGGCGATAATACGTCCTTATTGTATAAGGATATCAATTCAAATGAGTAACTGCAATACAGACAGAGGCGTAGTTTTAGTAATTGAGGTGAGTTTTAAACTGTATACAATAATACTCATGCACAAGAGTCATTTCCCCATCGGCTATCAGTTCGTCGAGCGATGTGGCCTGCCCATTGCCACTTCAACTTGCAAACCCTGCGAGCTATGTCGGTGACCTTGGTTCTTTGGCGAATATCCTCGTTCCTGATTTTATCGCGCAAAGTAACTCCGAGCATAGCTCTCTCCATTGCCCGTTGCGTGACTCTGAGTTTCTCCAATAGGCCAGCAGTTAAAGACCGCGAACCGGAAGACGCAGCGTAGGCGCGGCCTCCCACTATGTGGACCGACGACATTGTAAAAGTCGCAGACAGCCGGTGGATGCAAACGGCAGGTTGTCGTACACTATTTCGGTCTAAGGGGGAGGCCTTCGTTCATGATGATGACAAGAGTAATTTCCGCCTATCAATTATATTTTAATTGTTGATTGACATAAGCCACGGAACAATAAATACATTTGATTCTATTGGACCAATAAACACCATGATTAGGTACATCCCGCCCGCGTTCCGCGGCGGTATAATACTTTCAATATTATTTTCACGTATCGTACATGTCAGCGAACCATAAAGTATTAAAACTTGTGGCATGCATAATGTTTCTGATAGTTTGCCCTCGTGGGATTTCGTAATATTGGGTTATTTCTACTCGTAACACAGATTGAACTGTAGTTACTATTGTTTATAGTACCTAGTAAGTCACAAGGGAATGAAACGTCAAAGGCCGCGGTAGCTTTTAAACCTGTCTACTAAATCCGGCGACAGTTACAGGTATTCATGGGGAAGGGAGGCTATTTTCTTTAATCTCCGGAGGGGTGTAGAATACGAATTAACTGGAGACTTTTGACGCTGTATAGACCCCTGGCTTATTCAGTTAAAAAGTTGAGATAAACTGGCAAAAAATTAAGTTGGTATCTTTCTTTGTAGCGCCTTCCTTGACTTTCCTGAATTCGTAATGAGATTTTCAGCGTTTCCTCTAATTTTTAAATCAAGTGCGTTTATTATATTTGCGGAGACGTTCCCGTATCATTGTTAGATCCTATCCAATTAGCCAAAGTAAATATGGACACGAGATAAGTAAAATTGGCCCAACTTTACGGTCTGGGGGCATCGGCTCGGAACAAGGAGGCCCGCTGCCAAACTGTTACAAAAGTTAATTGATCCGACGACAATAGCGCCCGGACCGAGTTTCCAAAGGGTAACATTCCGTTTTATTTGCGTCAAAAGACCGTTTCCTAACTTTGTTAAATAGAATCACTGATTAATAGCTTTCAGAAGCTGGAAACGTCAACGGCAAAGATTTAACTTTGCACAGTCGAAAGGAACAACTGTAGTGCATACTTTTTAGACGAATAAATTGGGCTCTGTTACCCGGGCTTTCTGTTAATTTTCGCTCGGAATCGAGATAGATTTAAATAAAGGAAGGTAAAGCGGACCGTAATGGATGTTCCCTTTTGGCGTTCGTTTTGATGTCGAAACAATAGTCGAGTTTCAAAACTATGAAATATTTATTTGAAAACGTGTTATTGACAGCGTCTCGTTATGGTGTAAAATGATGCGTTCAATAAATGCAATACATATACAGGCAAAGCTCGTCAATTATTCCGTATGAGTGGGCGCGTGATCGATGCTATTGCATTATTCGAGCGCCTATTCCTGGCCAGATAAACAAAAATTTGTTTGACTACGCCGATTAGAGAACTAGAATGTGTAGATAGGCGTTGCATAACGTGTGCTTTTCCAACATGCTTTATGTAATTTTCTTATCGAAAAGTAAATGTTATAGTTTCTCAGAAAGGCGTCTTTATTTATTTAACGAACATCACACACGGCCAGTTTTCCTAGTTTTGTGTGATGTGGGCTTGACCCACTTCACGTCAATGAGATGGTTAGTGTCAATTAAGGTGTTATGTCGGACTGGTCATGATTTTAATGAACACCACGTATCTCGAACGACTGAACAAAAACTAAGGGAAATATGTCTTTTCCTAGAGTTATTAGTTTTTTACTGTTGTAGAGATGTTTTTTTATCATCTTACCAGTGTTTTAACTGTAATATTGTTCGTTATTAGAGTAGTTTCTCTATACTTGTACCTATAGGTAATTTTATTTGTGTTATTACATTTATAGCTCATAAGATTTTTTTAAAGGAATCCGGAAAAGTGCGATCGGATCAATTTATCAGGAATAATGCAACAAAAAAGTTAAAAAAAGGATATTTACACTTTATGTCTCAAATAAATGCGGAAAATCTGGGAAACCGGGGATGAAACCGCAGCGCACAGCTATCGTCTAATAATGAGGTCACAGCCAAAGCATGTTCATAAAAATATTCGTGTCAAATATGCCTTTTTGCAGGGAGGTTCAAATGGTTCATGAAAAGATGATTACTATAGAACTTTGCCAGACGCATATAGCAAGAAAACCGGCTGAAATATTTTCAGGATATTTCCCGAGCTAAAATGGCGGAAAGATCTTTGTGCGGCAAAGGAGAAAAGAAGATTTCCGTGATTTTTGTTTCGTGAACGAGTGACTTACGTGTATTTTGGTCCTGACCACATCTTTATTTGTTTTATAGAGGCTCCATCAAGCATCCAGCTTAGGTGTTATTTTTTCCAAGTTTGACAATAGGACACCACTACAATACACTAATTATTATTAATGCGAAAGTTGGACGTTACCTGCGTGTGTGTTCATCACCATCATGCGGTTGAAGCCTCGGGCTAGCTAGTTACTTATAAATCCGAACGAAAATTCCTGTGAACTTATTGGTCTGAGCCCAGGACCGATCACAAAACCTCACAATTCAGAGGCGCCTCGTTTTCCAATGGACCACCACGATTTTTAGAGCATAGTTAGAGACACATACCCCCCAGAGCGGGTTGAGTTCGTCGGGCCTCAGCTGGAAGTACTTGTCGGCGAGCGCGAGCGGCGGCGCGGACGCGAGCCGCACGTTGGTCCAGCAACGCAGAAACTTCACCACCGACTCGAACGTGTACAGCGCCAGCCGGTCGTTGCCGTAGTTTGACATGTGCGTCATGAACACGTTGATCTGGGTAAATAAATCACACTAATATTTAAAAAAAACAATGCATAAATTGTCGATAGTACATTGAAAACGGCTGTTGCATATTATTGATCAATTATTAAAAATAATAGGATAAATGGAGAGATTAACTGAATCTGATGCTTCGTCGAAAAAAAATTATGAAATCGGCTGGTAAAGTTCTGAAATATAAGCATTCAAAGTATTTGGGAGAATAGAATAGAATAGAATAGAATAATATTTATTATCATAAAGTTACATTCATAAATATTTTACTAATAATATAATATCATGAATGTTTCTATAATGGACTCGTCACCAAAACATAAAAAGGAATAACCATTTATTAACAAGCTATTTTGTGGGTATTATAATATTTTAACTCCTTCAGAAAATGACAACAGTGTGAAGGTAGTCATTAATACGAATTAAATCTAGTACATAGTAATATAGTGCGTCAGCTGTATAGAAGCTTCGTCTAAACACAATTGCTGTAATAACATAATTAAAATAGTATATATATATATATAGGTATATATTACAAAATATAATTGTCCTCGAGAATACAACACAATAAAAATCTAGTAGAGGAAGTATTTGGGTAGTTAATAATTACAAATAAGATCTTGTACATAGTAAGTCAGCTGTATAGGGGCTTCGTCTAAAAAAGCAATAGCTATAAAATTATTTTAAAAACAATGCATAAATTGTCGATAGTACATTGAAAACGGCTGTTGCATATTATTGATCAATTATTAAAAATAATAGGATAAATGGAGAGATTAACTGAATCTGATGCTTCGTCGAAAAAAAATTATGAAATCGGCTGGTAAAGTTCTGAAATATAAGCATTCAAAGTATTTGGGAGAATAGAATAGAATAGAATAGAATAATATAGGAATAAGAATAAATAAGAGGAAGTATTTGGGTAGTTAATAATTACAAATAAGATCTTGTACATAGTAAGTCAGCTGTATAGGGGCTTCGTCTAAAAAAGCAATAGCTATAAAATTATTTTAAAAATTATGCAAAATTGTCCTAAAGTATAAAATAAAAATTCTAAAAAATCGTATTATAATAAATTACATGTTAAATGTTTGTCAGTCTCACAGATCAGTCTCTATTAGTTGATAGTTTCTGTAGTCATTGTTTAAAAATTCGGATATCTTGTAAATGGATTTGGACAGTAGTAATTTTTTGACATTAGCTTGGAACTTTCCTTCAGTCTCCATTAGCTGGATGCATTCAGGGAGTTTATTATACAGCTTCTGTCCCATCTGTTTTGGCAATTTTCCGACCATATTAAGTCTATGCTGTATTGGTAACAGGAAGTTATTATTATTTTTACAGCTTCTAGTTTTTGGTTTTAGCTGCTTTTCATACTCAGTCATCAGGAGGGGAGTCATCTGTCCTTTCTAGCAAAACACGTGCATAGTATAGTTTTTTTTTATAATCGTGAACTTTGACGTCCGTCATAAACCTAGTATAGTGCCCTCCCTGTCTAACATGAAACTAAAATGTTTACAACTTCGTTAATTGTACACATATAAAAAAAATACTTACGATGATTTTGTTGTCAGTTTGTGAGTTTTTTTTGCCAATCAGCTTTTTTGTGTCAATAAAAAAAAACACATGCATATTCCTTATTGTTTATAAATTTCGTCTAAAAGCACCCCAGCAAACACACGCTATAATGATTAAGGTTTATGGAATGATAATTCAACGGTTATAAAACGTATATTACCTGCATACGTCGGGATACCGAGCTTGTTTTAATTCAATTTGCATTCAATTGGTCGCTTAATGACGTCACCATGTCAATATACGTCGATAAGCGCCCTCACTGGATAAATGCCGATCGGGCAGGCTCTAGGAAATTTTAACCTTAGCTTTGCACTGCATACAAAGTATCGATTATCAACTTTTCTGTTTCTTGTAATGACCATTTTTATCTGGGCAGAGAGCCGGACAGAGCATTCTTGTTGCTCTTTATTAATAAAAAAAGTATTAGGGCTGGTGGTTCGAATTTATAAGTGTATATTGGTCGGTAAGTTATCTTAGCCGGTAACAACCAGTTTCAGTGTACTGCATATAAATTACTGATTTATTATCGGCTTCTTTGTGAAGTGCTAATACAATTAGTTTTTTTCCAAAATAACTTATATTTAAAAGGAAGGTTCAAAAGTTAATTTAACAGCATATTACGTTTTGACTCCACTTTTATTGTGCGAACCGCTAGACAATGGAAATGTGGAATAGTGGAATGCTTTGCCCGATCGGTTATTTCCTGATGTAATCTTATGCATAAAACACTAAAACGTATTTCAAACCTATTTTAGTTACAAAGTGTTGTGTCTTCTTTTTTCAAACTCAAATAGTAATTCGAAATAAATTTTACAAAACAGTTTTTAACTAAAATAGGTTTGAAATACGTTTTAACGTTTTATGCATATGACGGTATATCTATATATTATCTTGGTGTTTAAAGTCGCTAGTGAATTAGTTTCTTCTATGAAAGCTTTATCCATAAAAGGCTGCATCATTGCTGCACATCAGACAAGTTGTGACAGTGCTGTAGAAAAAGAATTCCCTTTTTCTACAGCACAACAAATCACAACGACGACTTAAAAGAACACATAATGGACGAAAATGTGTAGTGCAGTACTACCAGTTCTCACAGAGGGGACGAACATGACGATCTAACGAGTTACATACCTACCTAGAAACAACTAGGTATATCTGGGTAAACATAATGCAGCTCGGACCTGGGTATGTCCTAAAACTACATCTAGAGCCACCGGAGGACGGGCAGCAGCGTCCTCTCGGATAACGGTGGTGACCATTCTGAGACCCTCAAGCCGCCTGCCAAACATGGCGATTATAGCAGCCCTCTTTATTAAGGTGGAGGTCTAGCAGTAGACGTCCTTTTTTTCTTCTTAGTTATTGGCATCGCACGTTGTGCATTCTGCCAGTGTCAAGTTTATGGAATTTGAAGTTTTTTTTATTAAAATCAAGTCAAATAAATCATGAAATCACAGTCAGTCACACGGAATTAGTCATAGTCGAGTCCAAGTCATGGCCTAGTAAAGTTGTGGCGGCTTTACTATGAGCTTCCACGGAGTTTTGAAAACAACACGAAAATACATCTTTCACCGTATTATATCACTTGCCCACACTCCTGCATGTAATTCAACACTCAATGAATAAAGCACCACCATTTTTAATCATTAATTCACGTTTAGGAATATAATAGAATGCAACGACATGATTTTTCCGTGTTCCCGCCAAAAACTCCCAGTAGACGTCTTCTGGCTAATGTATGTACTGCAGCCATTGAGCTAATATCTATAGAGTCACAAACGTGCAAAAAAAGTGACCGCCCCAAAACTCTTTTTGAATGACTTGAACTACGATAAGACACAAGCGTTCACGCATACATTGAACACTATACAAGCGACATAACCTCTAAATTCGAATAATTTTGAACTATGAATTCTGACGTGGTTTTGACACATTTTTGTTTTATTTATACGGGAATACTCACGTTTAATTAAATCGGATACTCCGACTAGTTTGTGCTAAGCAGGACACAGATGTACGCGCGTTGGGCTCTGTTTTCACTCTTTGAAAAAGGTCACTGGATCTGATCGAAACTATAGTCAGAGTATCCGATTTAATTAAACGTGAGTATTTCCGTATAGTAGAACAAAAAATTGTGACCTATATGATACACGTATAGGTATGTACAACGCTACTCGGACGTTTTTTGACTGTTTTCACTTAAAGATTCAATTTCAATTCAATTATTTATTTAATTTAAACACGTAATTTACAGACATGTCCAAATCATTACACGTTGTAACTAAGATGAGCGAGGAGTATAGCACTGAGATTGTGACTCTTTAGATATATGCTCAATGTCTGCAGCTTACATCTGGTCTACACTTTAGTTTTAAGGATTACAAATTAACAAAAAGCTTACAGGGTTGTTGATGATTGTCTGGAAGAGCTCGCCGCCCTGTATGGAGCGGTCGAGCCGGTGCCGCCCGCCCGGGTACCGCTCCAGTAGCAGCGTGTGCGTGAACAGGCCGCACGTCTGCCGCGGCAGCACCATCACGCCGCGGTGACGGAACCCTCGACGCAACCTGTTCCGAACATCTATTTAAGAAACAGAGGATATCGCAGGCCGTAATAACAATGCGTAAATAGTTTTTTTTATACGTTCAAGTGACGAGACGAGCAACACTTTCACCTGGTGGTAAGCGTCACGCCTGCCACTAACACTAGCAGCGCCAGAATTGTGAACTTGCGAACACAAACCTGCGCCGCACTGAATGCGCTCGTCACCCTGAGATATTAGATGTTAAATCTCTTCATACCTAGTAATTTCTCTGGTAACATTGCCCTTAAAACTGGAACACAGTAACGCTTGCACACTACTGCTTGGCGGTTGAATATTTGTAAAAGTGCTTAAAGAAATACCAGTCAAGACATGTTACTATATATTAGACGAATTCTTAACAGATACCTAAATGTTTTAACAAAGGAATAGAATAAGCCGCTCCGCACAATATTGCTATACCCCAAGGTGATTATGTCATTACCTCCATAAAATGTGCTAAATAAGATCTGATGTATTATATAAGTTACATAATGTTTGCAATAAACTATTGAGTACTGAGTATGTAACTTGCAAAGGTGTGGTACTTCCCCAGGCGGACACTGCACTAGTGTCCTACCACTACAAAGTTACACATAGTGACACATATTAGAGTACACTTATTAGACTACTTAATTAAGAGGATCTGGCTAAAACTGCAAAGTAAGATATTGGTACGCACAACCCGAACAACAGATAATCGTTATCGCCGAATTGCATGAAAACTGCTGCACCGGAGTTTTAGGGTGAGCCGCGGTAGAACGGCTGATGTAAAATTCTCTGTGAAGACTTTAACACGTAAATAGGACTTCCATCGACCTAGCTATTTGTGCGTCGAAGGTACTACGAGTAATACACCAATTTTACACTCTCGCATAAGACATACCGAGCGTGCTTTTCATATCAAGACTCTTTCTTACCCCAATAGTAAAAGGCGTTTGTATATATAAAAGGTGTTTTCACACCACCTGCTCGACAATGTCCTATTACATATCATGCAACCTTAACGTAAAGTAAAGCATTATCTCTTAAGGGATATCAAGTTGTATGAAACTCCCTAAGGAATAAAGATTTGAATTTGGAACGTCAAATTCGTGTGGAAACTCGTGGAAAACTAAGTAAAATAACATACGCTTTAAAAAAAACAACCGACTTCAATTTTGACTACCTCGATGACATCTTCATAATTATTTTCAGTTATTTTGATTTATTCCAGTAATTTTGATTTTAAAACCAAACTACTGAACCGATTCGATAAAATTTATTGTATAGGACCACCTCTGAAGCATCACCTACCAAACAAAAAAAGAATCATCAAAATCAATTCATAATTGGAGGAGTAATCGCGTAACATACATACAAAAACATACAGTCGAATTGAGAACCTCCTTTTTTGAAGTCAGTTGACAATGCCCATATGGCATTGTAAAGAGGTTTGTTCGAAAACCGAACTGGCCACCATAAGCAAAACTCAAAAAAAAAGGTGCGTTTACAAAGAATGTGAAACAAAAGACGGTGTTTGGTCGTGTGGTTGTCAGTGAATTTTAATTTAATGGAGCCCTGGCTTTTTAGCCTGGCGAGAGTGCCATAGTGACAGAATGGACAAGACATGTATGAAATGGTCACTAGGAATAATGGTGTTTTATAATTTGTTCTTGGCCATGGATACTAGGCCTTCAGCTGAATAAATATTTCTTCATCGATCCTTCTTATTCCGACTAAATGAGTTTTAGCCTCAGTCCAAGTTACACACAGTAAGTCACCGTCAAGTCCAATCATGTCCTAATAATGTCGTGGCAAGTTTACTACAAGCTTCTTCGGAGTTATGGAAACAACACGAAAGACATATTACACCATATTATACTAATTTCCCATACTCATGCACGTCAACTGGCACTTAATTAATAAAACGCCACTAATTTAATGCAGTAAAACCCGAAAAAACACAAGTTTTGGAAAATAATAGGTTACTGTTAGCGACGCACGAATATTTTTATAATTACCTATGTGCATTTTCTTACCTAGTACGCCACCAGGCGACATAAATTGGAACTACATTTTGTAGGTAGTCGCAGGTATTATTTTTCTTAATAAAGTTAAGATTTGGAGGGTGGTTCTAAATTGTCATACGTTTTTAGTATCGTAAATGGTTTCATTGACGACAGCCCGACATAGCTGAGAGCTAGTTTTTCTACATAATTTCATCGTACAATCTACAAACTACTTTTCACATACATTATTGCAATTTGGAAGCGCCCTCCGTCTCTGTTTTTGCCATACGCACCGTGTTTTCATTTGAATCCTCCACAATCTGGTCTTCGAGCACGAATTAGTGAATGAGTGACGCGTAATAGCCGAAACTCCGACATCGCAAATGATGACGCGACGGAGTAAGAAGATAATGGCCGCAACAAAATTGGATAGTACACCTGTGAAAAGTGCGAAAGAAGATACTACTTCCCATGGCAGCAATTTTCCATCAACGTCACGGGAACAAAGTGTATATGTCGACACGCCAGTGCCGTGCAAGTCATCGCCGAGCGGTACCGTGCAGCAATCGACGTGTGCCTCCGTAACAACAGTTTGTACGAAGAAATCTAAAGCGTCTTCGGTAGCACGACGGAAACAGCTTGAGCTGGAAGCTGCCGAAGCTAAAGCCAAGATACAAATGGAGTTAATCGACAAGAAGCTGCAAGTTGACCTTGCCAAAGCCGACGCTGAAAGTGCAAACCACGTCGGCACTGATGATGCTTCTGATGATGCAGATCTTGGCGCGAAAAACAATGTGTCTTCGTTACCGAAACGGACACGTAACGACGTGGAGAAATGGCTGGAACGCAGCTGTACCCCTATTCAGCCTCCAAAGATCCACGATGACAGCATCCTTCAACTCGCGCATACGATGAAGGATCTGATCAAGCAGACTCCTTCAGATTGCGAAGATCGCCTGCTCAGCCGGCTCGGCACACCGCGCGATCTGCCTGTTTTTAGTGGTGATTGTTTCGAGTGGCTGCATTTTAAAAATGCATACAATGACTCAACTATGGTGTGCAGGTTCAGTGACTCGGAAAACCTGTGGAGACTTCGCCGTGCATTACGAGGTGAGGCCAAGGAAGCTGTCACGGACTTACTGATTGGTAACACTCCACCTTCAGCTATATTAGAAGCTCTCGAATTGAGATTTGGTCGAGCTGATATTATTATTCAGAGCCTAACGGTGCAGTTGAAGAAGTTACCACCGTTACCTAATAATTATCAACAAGACTTGACGTCTTTCGCTGTGAAGGTCAATAATTGCGTAGCAGCAATACGCGCATTAGATCAGGACGACTACCTACGAAGCCCCGAGCTCGCTGCAGCTGTTGTGTTAAAGTTGCCGAGCACTCTGATTGCTAAATGGACTGATTTTGCCTACAGTCGTCTACGTGACGGGAGATCGAAGCTGGAACTGCTAGCTACATTTTTGAAGCTGGAAGCTGAGATGTTATCAATCGTTGGATGTATTCAGCCCAGAGAATGTACGACTAAGAAGCCGGTAGACGCCGGAGTAAATCGTAATAACGATAAGTTACGTAATCGCTCTGTTTACACTGCTACAGTGACCGAAGAAAAGAAATGTATTTTTTGTGAGAAAGGCAATCACGTATTGCCCGAGTGTCGTATATTTAAACGTGCGATGCGAAGAGATAGATGGAGATTTGTGAAAAAGCACAGATTATGCTATTCCTGTTTATCTACAAAACAACACAATAGTAACTTGTGTCCTGCACCTGTGTGTGACGTAGATAACTGTGGTATGGCGCATCACCGATTATTGCACTGGACTAAGCCTACTGTGACGTCACACCCAGCTGATGCGATAAGCCAAGACGGCCCGGAACCAGTTTTGCCTACGGCCGACGGCGAGACATCGATAGCTCATGTCGCACGGAATGATGTTGGCGAACGTTCTTCTAGTTCTACCACGACGCCGACAACGGATGACTTCACGCTGTTGAAAGTGATTGCCATACAATTACGCGGACCTAAAGGTGTAGTAAATACATATGCGCTTTTAGATGAAGGCGCCGCGGTATCTATGATAGATTCTGAATTAGCGAATAGCTTAGGTTTAAAATCCGAAAATCCGTGTGCGATTAAGTTTATTGACGCGTTCGGTATAGAAGTATATCAATCGGAAGTACCGAAAGTGAAAGTGCAGATATCTGGACAGGACAATTCTTTTTATGATATTAATTTACGTAAATGTGATAAGCTAAAATTATGCGCTCAAAATTTGTCAGTCATAAACAAAATTGATTGTTCGCATTTAGCTCACTTAAAGCAATTTATTTGTGCAAAACGTGTAGTGCCCCGTGTATTATTAGGCGAAGATAATTATTTTCTTATTGCTCCGCTCGAGATTGTTCACGGAGATAAGAACTCTTTGTATGCGTCACGCTGCAGATTGGGATGGACCATCCACGGCTACCACAAAGGTCGTACTCACTCCTCGGTAAGTGAACTTAATGTTTTCCATCTCGCTCGCTCTGATGATAGTGATGATATGCATAAATTTTGTGAACTTAATGACCTAATTAAGAACTCATTTAGCCTTGATTCGATAGGAATATCGACCTTATGTCGTGAGAATAAGGATCACGTGAGGGCAATTGAAATATTAGATAAAACTTCACGTCAGATAGATACGCAATGGGAAGTTGGATTACCGTTTAAAAAGGACGAGTTTACGATGCCCGACTCTTATCGTAATGCCTACTCCCGACAGCAGTTATTATTACGAAGATTTTCTAAAGATAACACATATGCAGTTAGATATAAGCAGGAAATAACCAAGCTATTTGATAATGGTTACGCTCGCGAATTAGATGTTACGGAACTGTCAGCTGATCACGTATGGTACTTGCCCCACTTTGGTGTTCAAAATCCTAATAAAGTAGGTAAATTGCGTCTCGTGTACGACGCCGCTGCGAAAGTTCAGGGAACTAGCCTAAATGATTATTTGTTGACAGGCCCAGACTTATACAATTCATTGTTCGGTATTATGCTTAGATTTCGCGAGAATCCTATAGTTATAATTGGCGACATTCGTGATATGTTTCTTCGAATTAAAATAAACCCGAAAGATCAGCATGTGCTTAGATTCTTGTGGCAAGAATCTAAAGATAGCCCGATTAAAATTTGTGCAATGCAAAGTTTAATATTCGGTGCAACATGCTCACCTTTCATAGCGCAGTATATTAAAAATAAAAATGCGCTTAAATATGACGACATTAATTCTGAAGCTGTTGACGTCATAATAAACCATCATTTTATGGACGATTGTTTATACTCAACTTATGACGTAAATAATGCCATTAAATTAGTACACGATATAACTTCTATTCACAAGAAGGGCGGATTCGAGATAAGAGGTTGGTCGAGTAATAGCAAACAGGTATTAGATTCTATACCTACGGATGCGTTAGCGCACACAGCGTTGCAATTTAAAGATGGTGTAAACGACACAATTGAGCGCACGTTAGGCTTGATCTGGCACCCCGCTGATGACTCATTCGGATTTGCGATTAATTTATCTCGAATACCTAAAGATATCTTAGACGGAATTGTATCACCTACTAAAGCTAAGATGTTATGCATTATTATGTCAGTTTATGACATCCATGGCTTTTTATCACCGTTTCTGATAAAAAGTAAAATTGTTTTTCAAGACGTACACAGGTCCGGTGTTGACTGGCTAACTCAAATCATGCCCGCCGAGCACGTTAAGTGGGTAAAATGGCTCGACGAACTCAAACAGCTGGAACTGCTACGAATACCCCGTTGGTATTTAAATGCTGGTACATGGACTCAATGTTACCCAGCTACGATTACAGCAGGGACTCAATGTGCAAACACAATTATTAACAGAGAAATGCATATTTTTTGCGACGCTTCTCTTAAATCCATGGCCACAGTAATATATTGGCGTTTAACGCGTGGCGATGGGAGCGTACTGGTGTGTTTTGCAGCCGCGAAGAGTAAGGTGACTCCACTTCGCCCGGTATCAATTCCGAGGCTCGAACTGTCAAGTGGCCTTATTGCTTCACGCCTCGCTGATACTCTTCAGCGAGAACATAAAGATATGAAGCCTGATAAGCGTTATTTTTGGACTGACTCACATACGGTCTTACAATGGATCCGTAGTGACCCTAGAAACTACAAACCATTTGTTGCATTCCGACTCGGCGAGATTGACGAGTTAACGATGACGTCAGAGTGGCGATACGTACCTAGCAAGCTTAATATAGCAGATATTGCTACAAAAGAAGAGTCACCACCACTTGTATATAACCATATTTGGTTTCAAGGACCGGAGTTTTTACGGCAACCAGAGAATACTTGGCCTAAAGATCTCAAGAGTACCAAGAAATCTCAAGATGCAGACTGTGAGGCAAGGAGCATTAATGTTATGACGTCACACGTCATCGAACATTCTTTACCTAACGAAGAGCGTTTCTCTTCATGGATAAGACTCGTTCGAGCTACCGCTCGTGTCTTATTGTTTGTAAAACGATGTCGACGCACTGAGGCTCAACTTAATGTTGAATTACTGAATGAAGCAGAAAAATTACTGCTCAAGAAATGTCAACAAGACTCGTTTATTCAAGATATCGAGCAACTCAAGCAAAACAAGCCTTTGTTGACTACTAGTCGCTTGTTAACTTTGACACCTTATATCGACTCTGATGGAATTTTGCGTGTTCAAGGTCGAATTGATAAAGTTCAAAATGTTGAACAATCAACTAAGAGACCTGCGATTCTTGATGGTCACCACAAAATTACCAGACTGTTGGTAGAATACTACCACAGAAAGGCGCTTCACGGAGCGCACGAACTGGTCGTAAATGAATTACGGCAGCGATACTGGATTATAAAGCTGCGGCCGACTGTGCGCGCCGTAGCTTCCCGTTGTTTGTTCTGCCGATACCGCCGCGCGGCTCCGCAGCCGCAGCGAATGGCAGACCTTCCAGCTGTACGCTTGCAGCACCACCGTAGACCTTTCTCTTTTACGGGAATTGATTTTTTCGGGCCAATAGAGGTCACAGTAGGCCGTAGAAGAGAAAAGAGATACGGAGTTATTTTTACATGTTTGACGATTCGTGCAATACATTTAGAAATAACTGAACATTTAACTACTGACTCTGCGATCATGGCGCTGAGGCGTATGATAGCCCGGCGAGCGACTCCAGTTATTATCTACTCTGATAATGGAACTAACCTAAGAGGGGCGGATAATGAGTTAAAGCGGAGTGTAAGCGAACTCAACGAGAGTAAACTCCGCGAAGATGGACAAGTGCGTGGTATCGAATGGAGGTTCATTCCACCTGGAGCTCCGGAAATGGGAGGTGCCTGGGAACGTCTAATTTTGTCCGTGAAAACGGCCCTTAAGGTCGTGCTTAAGGAGCGCGCTCCTCACCCCGAGACGTTAGCTACTTTATTCGCGGAAGTGGAAGCGTTAGTAAATAGTCGCCCTATAACTTACGTGTCTTGTGACCCCAATTTTCCCGAGGCTTTAACGCCTAATCATTTTTTGATAGGCACGTCATCTAACGGTCCAGCTTTAGGCAGGTACGATAATAAAGATTTTTGCCTTCGCAAACAATGGCGCATCGCGCAACGTTTAACCGATATGTTTTGGGCCCGGTGGGTTAAAGAATATTTGCCTACTTTACTACCAAGGCACAAATGGAACAAAGAGCAGAGAGCGTTGCGAGATGGAGACTTTGTGTTATTAATAGAACCAAATTTAGATCGTGGCTCCTGGCGCCACGGAGTAGTGAGTGGGACCCATGGTGGTGACGATGGTCGCGTCCGAGTGGTAGACGTGCGCACGCGCACCGGTGTAGTGCGCCGGCCAGCCACGCGCGTCGCTTTACTCTCACCAGCGGAATGTTAGTGCTGATCTAAACCTTTATTATTGTTGAAATGTTGTTTATTTTGTTTTAATTTGTTTGTCAGTTCAGTTCAGCACTAAGGGGCGGATATTGTTAGCGACGCACGAATATTTTTATAATTACCTATGTGCATTTTCTTACCTAGTACGCCACCAGGCGACATAAATTGGAACTACATTTTGTAGGTAGTCGCAGGTATTATTTTTCTTAATAAAGTTAAGATTTGGAGGGTGGTTCTAAATTGTCATACGTTTTTAGTATCGTAAATGGTTTCATTGACGACAGCCCGACATAGCTGAGAGCTAGTTTTTCTACATAATTTCATCGTACAATCTACAAACTACTTTTCACATACATTATTGCAATTTGGAAGCGCCCTCCGTCTCTGTTTTTGCCATACGCACCGTGTTTTCATTTGAATCCTCCACAGTTACAATGCGGCTACATAATTTTTTGCGTTCCCGCCAAAACTCCCGGAATAAAAGTGCTTAGGTTAGTTATCTATTTACGCAGTCGCCAACCAAAGAGTTTTAAGCACGTTTTACTGTCAATATTTAATTTAGTTGTCAAAATTTTGTTGTTATTGTTAAGCATCATTTTCCTGTTTTAACCAAAATTCCTAAATTTATCACGTAAACACATGGTATTATGTGAATGAGTTCAATGAGTGTAACCTAATAATAATGAAAAATAATGAAAACGTGTCAAATATGTGGTATTAAATCCGGCCAGTCAAATGACCAAAAGCGAATCTTCCTGGCAAAATTTCCTTTGGATGAAGATAGGTAAGCATTAAAAACTAATTTTGTAAGGCTGTTATAGAATAAGAATTACTTGATTTACAGTTTTAGCTTAAAGAATAAGGAATATTAAGAAAATAAGCCATAAATAGTCTAACAATAGTGTTTGTCCATTTTTTTATCGACTGTCGATGTTTATTATTTACGTTAAAAAAAATACAAAATAGCGCCAGTACGCGCGTGGTGTTCGCGCTCATAGCGCAATAATAATAAAAATAAAAAACAGGCTAGGAAGCAATAATCTAATTTAAGAGGGACTAGAGGAGGCGGAAGCAGCCATATAATATAATAATAACGTCACTTTCCAGGTTATCCAGGGAGCCATGAAAAGACAATATTTATGGCAGCTTGCAATGCAGAAAGTGGTATTGCGACTCTGCATGAGACTGAGATGGAGCGAACAGCAAGATCGAAACACATGATACCCTCGAATGACTCAATTTTAATCACCGCCAAGTGCGCGAAGATAATGCTTGACCACAAGATCCTTGAGATACAACGTCATCGAAGATGTCACCATCAGTGGATTCTTTCAGCAATTCGAAGACAATCAAAAAAAAACGGCCATTTACACTACTTACTTACTAATATTATAAAGAGAGAAGTGAAAAAGATTAGATTTTTTTGTAAGATTAGATTTATGTTTGTATGTAATGGATAAACCACTAAATAAAAATAAAACAAAACTGCCAAAAATGAAATGAAATACTTTCATATTTATTTATTTGCAACTAAGTGTACAGAGATCTTAAATTAATATACCCTACATTATCCTACGCCCCCCCCCCCCCCCCCCCCACAACCCCCCCTACATTTTTGTAGTAAATTTATCGATACAAAAATATGTACATCCCTATTTGAGGTGATTATATTGTCAGACTGACAATGTCAGCTCTGCCATTACGTCAAAAGTTATTTTTTTCAATATTCTTTTATATTTTTTTCATACTTTTAATTGTTTTTTTATTGGTATTTAAGAAAAAACATTTTGAGTGACTGTTTTTTTCGTTTTACTCTATGGAACACCCGTCTCTTATTAGGTTTACTTACTCTATGTTGTCTTGCAGAAGGTGTGAAAAGTAGAGTATGCTATTCTAGAATAAAGTCTGTCTTCGTCTTGGGCAGCTTGAATATGCCGCCCGCGACGTAAAACACTGCTTTATTCCCTTAGTGCATAATCTACTATTATATAAAACGTGTAATAAGGGTGGATAAAAACAGAGAAAAAAAGGTGTTTGTATACGAAGAATAATTAAAAAGCTTAAAAAGGAGATTAAATGGTAAAGTATAGCTGTTTATAGTTTCCAAAAAGACCGGGCTTTCCACAAGCATTGAATAAGTATCCGAGAAAAGGGAAACGTTTATGTGAGTGCAAGTTAGCACGCACGCGGCCGCACGTACGTCCCGCACGAGCCCCAGCGGAGGCTTCGTCCGCTCCCCGCTTCATTTCACACACGGAACATAAATTAACATCATACTACAATAATATTTTCACAAAATAAAATTATCGCCCCGGGACTAATAAACAGAACGAATGATTATCATCGCTATTGATAGGCAATAAATTCACTGAACTCGTATCATTATTTGCGGAATACGAGCTTATTAAAACGGCAAATGACTAATTGCTTTAGTTCCTCATTGTTCGTATTGATGAATATATTATTCCATTCGTCATGACATTATTTTCGATGTTAACTTCATTATAACTTTTAATACATGCATTGAAACTGCTATAATAATGTTGTATTTTATCAGTATAATTAATTTCTGCACTTAGCAAAGTGTTGTTATTTAGTTAAAATGCTCTACATATTTTATGTGCTTTAGCTTGAGGTATACTAAGCTAAAAAGGGGTAATTGTACTTATCATAGTTTACTTCGTTCATAAAAGTTCATTGAAGTTTGACAAAATGAATGGAACAGCTGTTTTTATTCGCGATTTCGGTTTTGGGCCCATAGTAAACGTTGTTCAAGAAGATGAGTACAATCCTCTTGGCTTATTAAACCAAAGCATGTACCCTTATATCTGAAGGGTACAAGGTTACCTTCCATATCTGAAATGTAGTAAAACAGTCGTATCTATCATGAAATATTACAGCATCTTGGTCATCTGTGATAGCTTTTAAATCGATATCATTTCGCTGTAAAATGTTACCATATGCCCATTTTCGGTCACATAGGTAATTATTGGTATTTCATTGTCGGATGTTGGTTATAGGGCATGGAGGGATATCCGGACCGCAGCGCAACGTTGCGGTTCGCAGGAGTTTGGCCACTGCCAACCTCTGCCGCAAACATTCCCCGCCAACACGGACGCTTACATCGCACGTTAGTGCCTAGCTTTGTTACGTCTAACTATGACCGCAATAAAGCGGTAAAATGTATGTTTTACGGCCCCGCGCGGTTTGGGCTACGAGTTGCGTACTTTACGGAACTGTAAAGTGCCTAATATAGCGTCAGAGAGACACTATACACAGGCACTTCATTGCCTCCATTTGTGAGTAAATTGGGCCTTAATATTTGTGTAATATACTGATACCATCTACATGTATGGATGTTACATACCGCAACCGTATTAATACGTGTCAAATCAACACAGTATCAATTATACTTAGCACAAAAGCGACGTGGCATCAATGACACGATGTTATGGAAATTTGAGATAAGCTTCACGCGAAACGGCATTCAAATCATAAACAATTTAATTAATTGTATTACGAGATTTACCAAATTATCGCATTGATTTGTACCTACTACTTGATAAGGTCAGACTATAGTCGTAAAACGATCGTTACTAAATATACAGATTGTATAGTTATGATACAAAATCTTGTACGATGTTGAATGTATGAAGGTAACTGATATTTTATTTGTAGTCATTCGGGGCGGTCCATTTTATCGCGATCACCGGCTATCGACATGATGGACAAAGAGATAAAACATGTTCGAACGAGAGTGGGCTGCTACCGTTTGTCTATTATCATAACTTTGAACATTCGAGTACTTATTCTAAACATTTTAGTAGCGAAATAGCGGTTCTTTTCCTTTTAATAATATTAATGTATATTTTCCTTCCTGCCTAAGTGTACTCTATGGGCTTTATTACCGCTGGGAAAACGGTAATATTTGATATCTGTGACACGTTCCTAGAAGGCTTTATCAGGTGCGAAATAGAGTGACTCTGACATAGTGGAAACCATCTAGTACTCAATATGGAATGTTCAAAAAATAGCAGAGAACTAGTAAGGCGAACTCTAGTTCTTGATTATTCTTTCTCTGAAGTTTCACTTAAATTTTCCTCAGTGTGTCATACTAATTAAAGGTTTTGGTTTTTTGAGATTTTCGTGCTCTACAATATTAAAACCAGCGTAGATGAACAAAAATATACTAATCCACCACCACCAGCGATCAAGCCATGGTTTAGAGAGTGCAAGATTGTAAATAATTAATAGCTATAAGTAGAGGCTAATAAATAAGGGTGGACATTTCACGAAATGCCATCTAGCCCCAAACAAAGCTAAGTGTATACAATGGGAACCATGCTACTTATAGAATACATATATAGGTAGTTTCTTGTAAATACACCTGCTGAACAAAGTTTCTGCATTTTCATCCACTTGACACATACCATGGTTAGCTGGGACCAGTCGCTACGAAACTTACCCATTAAATAACCGTTACACTTGTATATATAAAAACGTACCTAGCAGGCCTCAGATGCGGGTACTCTTCAGTGCTGGTGACCTTCACGTCCCACACCTTCCTCCACGCCTCGTAGAGCGGCTCGTGCACGGGGTACACGCCCGAGTGGTGCGGGGACACGGAGTAGCACGAATTGGTGGGGATGCCATGCTCCAGCGCGAACTGCTTGTTCAGCATCATCTCCGCTTCCAGATGGGACACGTTGTTGTACAGGTGGGGCTGCTGGTGGTTCCACATGTGGCAAAACCTGCATACAAATAATAAGTATTTAGGCATAGTCAGTCTACTGCTGGACTTAGGCCTACCCTCGACGATCGATTGATCTTTATACACCACGCTGGCACAGTCGCGGGTTGATTGATGCACTGACATTGAATTTCTTCTCCGGACGTATGCAAGTTTCCTCACGATGTTTTCCTTAACCGTGAAGCCAGTGGTATGAAAATCCGTGCTTAAAGCTCCAAAGAGCTCATTGGGACGGGCTTGCGTTTGTATCCGCGACCTCACGATTTCAAGTCGTGCGGTCTCCCTATTAAGCTACCATGGCGTTTCACGCAAATAATGCCTTTTAATAAGAGGTAGATTTGCGTTTCACACAAGTAGTTAGTTTAGTAGGTCACCTCTTATCCTGTCTGATCCACCTCCTATGGGGTGCGTATTCACTGAAGTGGAGATGAGCGTAAGGGTGGAGTCGGTGAAGTACTCCATCGGTGAAGGGTGTTTCGGCATAAACACTCCATCGGTAAAGCGTGTTTCAGCATATCGTACGGAGCTCGCAGAGTGGAGCGGAGAGAAGACGCGCAAGAATCGATCACATTATGAATTAAAATGTATTTTTTTGTGATTAGTCGTTTCCTGCAAGTCTTCTCTACTCGTCTCAGCCTCAGTGGAAATGCACATATCGAGTAAGCCGTGGCAAAAAACATAGGAAGAAAAACGTGTGAATTTAGGGACCGGGCCGAATTTCTTTCGTACGCGGACCAAGTCGTGGACGACCTCTAGTTATTAATAATAAGGACCTACAATTAAGTCCGCCTACAGAATTTAATCCGATCCCCAAGCCGCCTGCCAAGCGTGGGGATTATAGCAACACCCCTGTATTGGGAAGCCTTCGTCCAGCAATGGACGTCTTATGGCTGCCGACGACGACGACAGAATTTAATAGTAAACATAGAACCCATCACGTTCATGGCTGTTACGAGGGCTACACTAAAAGTATCGGGAATGGAATATTTCCACTGTTTCTGTCATATTAAAATCTTTTTAATTGAAAACTCCTTGGTTTTAAAAATCGAATACCATTTATTTATTTAAAAAAATATTCTCGGTCTTGTCACAAGGTTTTGTCAAACATGTTTAGTCGTTGAGAAAATGGAATTGACTCGAGAAAATTCAAGAGCGATGATTTATTATGACTTTCGAAGTGGTTTAACACAAAAACAGTGTGTTGACCGGATGATTGCTGCATTTGGTGATAAAGCCCCATCCAAAACCACAATTTATCGCTGGTTTGCTGAATTTCAACGTGGACGTGTCAAGCTCAGTGATGATCCCCGTCAAGGTCGTCCAAAAACTGCAGTCACCCAAGAAAACGTTGATGCTGTGCGTAAGCTGATTGAGGAAGATCGACATGTGACATACCGCGAAATTCAGGCAACTTTAGACATTGGCATGAGTCAAATACAAATAATCTTGCATGAAAAATTAGGTGTAAAAAAGTTGTTTTCCCGATGGATACCGCATTCGCTCTGTGAAGAGCAAAAAGCGGCTCGCGTTACTTGGTGCGTCAGAACTCTCGAAAGATTCCACGCAGGATCCTCAAATGCTGTATACAACATCGTATCAGGTGACGAATCCTGGATATACGCGTACGAACCCGAAACAAAAAACCAGTCACGAGTTTGGGTGTTCGAAAATGAGTTAAAGTCAACAAAAATTGTTCGTTCACGGAGTGTTGCAAAAAAAATGGTGGCCACGTTTGTCTCCAAAACCGGCCATGTTACGACTATTCCTCTTGAGGGACAAAGAACGGTTAATGCAGAATGGTATGCTAGCATTTGTTTGCCACAGGTCGTTTCTGAACTCCGTAAAGAGAACTGCAACCGCCGCATCATCCTCCATCACGACAATGCGAGTTCTCACACCGCGCACAGAACAAAAGAGTTTTTAGAGCAAGAAAACATAGAATTATTGGACCATCCGCCGTACAGCCCCGACCTAAGCCCTAATGATTTCTATACTTTCCCTAAAATAAAGAATAAATTGCGTGGACAGAGATTTTCATCACCTGAAGAAGCTGTGGACGCCTACAAAACGGCCATTTTGGAGACCCCAACTTCCGAATGGAATGGTTGCTTCAATGATTGGTTCCATCGTATGGAAAAATGTGTCAAATTTCGCGGAGAATACTTCGAAAAGCAATAAATATATTTTTAAATAGTAATGTTGTGTCACTTCCTTGATTCCCGAAATTTTCAGTGCCGCCCTCGTATTACGCCTTCAAAGAATATTAGCCTAAGTAACAAACATCGTTAAACCTATTGTTTTCACACCACCATCCATTAGTGCCCCTATTTCTATGTTCATAAAACCATACAAACGACATAATAATAATCATGATTAAGTTCAATGAAACAACCGACCGCCGTTACTGGAGCCTTTACGTCCTAAAAATATAAAAGAATTTGAGTGTAGGAAATGTAATAACCCTTTGCTAAATTATATGTCTAGATAAACTGATGGATTCTAAACGCGTCCAAAAAAAATAGCGGTCAACTTTTAGCCTCTTATGCACGCACACTATAACAACGACAATGGTGCAACGCGAGTGTAAGACATGGCTGTCACGCACACTAGTATAAGTTGGCCTGTTATTTTTCGTTCATAAACAGTACGAGACTATCTAGACATATTATTTATCAAAGGTAATACCTAATTCATTATTTTACTGAAACGATATTGAAGCGGAAATACATGAGTTGAGATACATTTAAGAGATACTTTCGCAAAGTAACGCCTGATCCAAACACCATATACCATAGCAACACACTGATGACTCTGTGTTCAAAATGCCCCCGAAACTAGTATAAGGCTAAATAGAACACAAATAATGTTAAAAATAGGTATATTATGAGAAAATAATAACTTCAATTTTATTTCTGACGACATGAGATTTTATTATATCGTATATTATATTCGTATATATTTTTTTTACATTTTTGTATTTCTTTTTAGAATATTTGTGTATTTGTAGGTCGATGATATTAAGATGTCTTGGAGTTATAAATGTAAGAACATTCGAAACATTTTACATCCGCATGCATTCGTGAGCTATTTCTGTAGATTTCAATAATAGGAGAGGCACGCAACCTATCACTATCACGATTATTTTGTGGCGTTCGTTCTTAAATTTTTATGTCAGAGGCTATTATTATATCTCAGACAACCTTGTGGGTTCTTATCGGTTATTATAAATTAAATAGCTTGACATGAGAACGGCGCGAAACTAGTCTGGCCGTTTTATGGTTTCCTTTCCACAACCACAGACCGATGTAATAATTCAACTGTGGTAATAAACACGTGGAAAAAGTATAGGTAAGTACATACATGTAAATTATGTAAATCAGACGAACTTAATTTTACTACTTTAATTAAGTGTTCTACAATATCCATGACGGAGTGTTGTTACGTGCAAATGAATTTTATTTAAATTGGGTTTGACGGCGACCCGCCACCGCAAAACCACGAAGGGTTCCAAACAACGAACAAAGTTCACGTGACAAAATTATATTCATTTTATACAGAAATATAAAGATTAAGAGACTATACGTGAGAGGTATTAGGTTGACATCATCAGTTTTTCAGGAGACTGCTAAGGAACTAACTGCACTTACGCCGCGTTTTAGAGTCAGCGGGGCGACAGTCGCCGTCATATAGTCCCTAACGCGAACGGTTCCATACAAATTATTGCACATTGGATCACCGTCGCGCCCTAGCTACAGCCTAGAGATAAAACCCCAAAATGATTCATGACAACATCCTACTTAAGACGAAAAAGCTATAAGACTAGCTGTTCTTATATCTACAACTTGTTAAACAATTCTGACTTACCACGTAAAATGTTCTCTATGTTTGAGCAGTGCGTCGTCACCCCTGTTCTCTAAGGCAGTACCATGGTGGAAGTACTTGGCGCTGTAGCCGAGGTTGAACCGGAAGCCCGGTACGAGCCGCTGGAGCGCCGCTTGGGACGCTAGCAATGCTGCCACATCTTCTTCATGAAGACGGGTACCTGCCAAACATTTTTTGTTCAATATTTGTAGATAAGGGCTGTTTTGTGGAGTCGGTCTGGGGAGCCACGCAAAATACCGTTACCAGTTGTTCAATCAGTATGCAAGTACCTACTATATTGCGGACTTTGTGTGTTTGTATGTTTGAAGGTCCTACTAAAATCACAACGCAGTGGTTTCCAAAGATGTTAAAACGACCTCCTGGAGGACCCAGATAGAGATGTAGTGACCAACTTGGCTCATAACTGATAGACTGAACTAAAGTTACGCAAAACAATTAGAGGAATAGAAGGAAGGGAGGCTTTGTTGTCCTGCAGTAATGTGGTCGATTTTGAAGGTTTAAGTTGACAGAACTAAACTAACTAAAGTATTGCTGTCCTTAGCTAACATGTCTGATAAATAAAGTGACTGCGATGTTTTAATTAGTTAATATCTGTCAACTAAAGCCTTCAAAATTTTCCTCAAATCACGCTTATTTATAATAATGTGATTAGTTATCAGTAACGAGGATTGTGTGTCACACAAGTTTTTTATGATTAAATATTCTAAGGTAGCACTACAAAGTTTTCCGAGCTAGCTTGGGCTTCATTCCTAAAAGTCAACTTTAGTCAATTCTTTAGTGAATTGGGTATTTATTCGAATTAAAAGTAACAATCAAAATCAATCAATCAACCAGTCAAGATGGAGCGGCGTCATTGAATGCGACGTTTTATTATAAAAGCTTGCTTGACTGATTTGATGGATATTGATGGTGAGGTTAAAGGTAGGAGCGTTTCCGCATTGTTACCTATTCAAAGCCGCTATCTTCAATAAAAAGTAAGAGTACGTATGATTGTCAGTAACGAAGAAGGTGCAGGTTGTTTGTCCTAGAACCGTTATGTCCACTGAGGCTTTTATAGCCGTTGGTAGAGTTATTTAATAAGTATGAAACGAGAAGCAGTCGTCAGGTTTTCACGTAATAATAGATCCATATTTTTATGCGCCAATGATATTAAAGCAAGAAGATAATCAATGGATCACACTAGACTCCTCAAAGATAAAAGAGTTTATTAAAATAAACTTCCGCATATTCGCCTGTAAAGTGATGTAACTGAATTCAGATGAAATAGACCCATTCAATTTTGTAGTGTTTTGACCAACTGTTGCTCGAAAATGTAACACCGAAGCATTTTTTGGGCTAAAGTTGTTGGCACCCTTCCTATTGTCCGGGATTGTAGAAAACAACAAAGCTGCGGAACGGTCGATCAAACACTTCATTCATAGCGAATCGTTTTGCGTACGTCGGGCGTCGCGTCGCGTCGGTATGTACCGTGGGATATGAGGACGCAGACGGAATTGCACCCAGTGTTTGAGTATGAGCAGGCCGTTTCAGTATATTTTTGTGTGAAATCATATATGGCTTTATAGCCCAGGAAAATTAAGGATTGACCGGGAAATAAAATAGTCACGCATTCCGATTTCTGAATGTTATAATAGAACCTACCTCTCGTATAAAAAGTAAAAAATTAAGGAATATGTCTGTCTGAAAAGCCTTTTTTTATTTTGCGTTTAATTGAATTATTTTCAGCCTAAAAATATCAAAGGTAAATAATGACAGTGCTGCAATTCCTTGACTACACGACACTTAATTTAAGGGTCAATTATTTTTGGCTTCTTAGAAATGAATAAAAACACATTTAATTTTATTTATAAGTAACCCATCCCGGCTTTTAAAAATTCCTATACCAATGTTTAAGGCCAATAATTACTCTATATGACAAATTAAAATTGACCCTGCAGCATTTTTGGATGATGCATTTCAGTAATAATGTTTTTTTTTCAAAAGGTCAAGGTCATATTTCCTTAATAATATATTTTACTGTTTCTCCGTCAACAAACGAAACCAACCTCATTAATATTTGATGACAAATTTATGCGAGTAACGTCATACTAAGTCTCGTAGATTGATTGGGCTACTAATATTATAAATTAAACGTGACTGTGATCCTGTAATCACAGTCACATGATTACAGGATACGAGTAAGTCAAGACCGAGATGGACAGCATAACTGGAGACGCCTTTACTAAGCAGAGGAATAAGGAAGACTGTGAACAATGATGAACAAGGTATCTTCATTTCCCTGCGACAGATATATTCGCAAAAACAGTAGAAATAAATAGGGGCGGCTAAACGCTAACAAACCCAAGCAACATGATTGTACCAATGCACACAAAGACGTGATTTTGCAGGACAAAAAAGTGTCCGTTTCGACACTTTTCTTGGCAAGTTATGCTGGTTTTTATACCGCTGTGTAATTTGTAAAGACAAAAATGACTTTTCCTGCTTTTGATGCCCCATAGAGGCACCTAATCGGCGTACCCATATATTACAGTGGTTATCAAGATGAGATGGTCCTTTGTCGAAAACAGGAATTGACGGATGGCCTAGCCCATCGTGAATGCACGTACATATTCGTAGATATCCCGTTTACACGTAAACAGATTTATTGCAGCGTGTGCCCGTGTTGCAATATAAATTCGTACGTGGATTCCATCTTGTCGGATGCATCACGATGAGTTAAAGTCTCCTAGAAACATAGCGTAGCTATATATTTTTATAGTAGTTAACCTAGATACTCGTAGGTTCGTTACAGCACGACTGAGTTGGGAAACGTTTGTAGAGAATTGATGGTGTGATAATGTTCTCCAAATGAGCAGCAGTGTACCAAGGTAGGTCGAAACAAAAGATAAGTAAGTAGACGGCCTTGGAACACGGGAAAGTATAAAGTACCTTACTTTAGTCAGGAAGGCACCCTTATACCGAACAATATGACGGAAAAGTTGTAACGGACGCCATGATAAGGAGCTTACCCTTAAACAATTTTTTTATTATGTTACTAACGAAACAGACATAATATATTTTTCATCACACTTGCTCGTAAAGTAGATCTTATTACATCGCTTTTAGGCTCATAATCCAAGCTATTACACACGCGTGCTTTTTACTTTACATTACGGCACTTGTACTATAATAGGTATAACCCGGTAAAGTCAAGTTTGTACGTGACTGCAATAAGACGTACGTATACGAAGCACTCTTAATATAGCCGGGTAATACTTACAGTTTTTTGTAATACCAACAAAGAGTTCTTATGCCGCTGAAGTAAATGTCAACCTGCGCGCGCATTACTGATTTGGGCGCCATTTTCGGCAAATGTTTGTTGACGTTTTCGCTGTGTGGTTGATTATTATCAAAAAAAAATTGTTTTTTCCTCGCAAGTGTGACGAAAACAGTCGTATGGAACTCTTGTGCTATTTGTCATTACGCTCTCGGCTTCCTTATCGCGCTCGCCTGCGGCTCGCGCGCATAATACCGCCTCTAGTGTAATGACCAACATAGCACACTCGTATCATAATGTACTATTGTGATTGAGTATGTAAACGAACCAAAAAAACGTATAATTTAAAAAGCATTATTTCACACACATCTCGGATACGTGCCAGACTATTTACTACTATGCGCATAACAAAATCAATTATACGGGGCACTCATTGACATTCAGAACACGGACTGTGGCACTAATAGCATCCACATATTCCTAGCGTGCTGATTTGAAAACGTGGAGGTAACACTCAATTCACTAGTATCTATTATAGATGCAATGCGCTCAATAAAAACTGTTTTTAACCTACTTCGAAAAAGGAGGATGTTCTATGTTCAACGGTATGTATGTTTTTTATGTATGTTCACCGAATTCTCCGTCAATTGTGGACCGATTATGAAAATACTTTTTTTATTTGAATGGGTATACTCCCGAGGTGGTCCCATATTAATTTGATTTGTCGGTTGTTTTCTTTTAAAGTTACTTGTTGGAGTGGTAATCTTGAAAAATAAGCATAGACATTGTTTTTTTTTTGTAAAACTGAGCTCTGTATGGATTAAAACATCCCATAGGTCCAAGCATATTGTCGATCACATTCGCGAACACTCCGTTACGTTTTATATTGGATATACGTTAAATTAGTTTGAAGATTATTGCCGATTTGCCGAATCTTTTTGTTCGACGAATTGCTCATTAAAATAATAGCTCTATTAGCGCTTATTATCAGCATTATTTTAGTAAAATTGGTAGACGGAAGTGTGTAAGTATTTAAACACAAATAATGTGTAAGTGGACTTACATCTTACACAAACCCTACTCATACGAGCTTACAGAAAATATGAGTAAGAAAACCCCTATAATAATCTAACAGATTGCGTTCAATTTGGCCGAATCAGCGACCGAGAAAACACGTCAGCAAATCTTTGGGAGATTGATTACTGTCGTATAGCCTGTCTGATATATCGATACGCACCATAAGCCTTTTTTTTATACAATCAAGTGACGAGACGAGCAAGACGTTCGCCTGGTGGAAAGCGTCACGCCTCCCACTAACAGTAGCAGTGCTAGAATTGTGAACATGCGAACACAATCCTGCGCCGCACTGCACTCGTCACCCTGGGATATCAGATGTTAAATCTCTTCATACCCAGTAATTTCTTTTGCAAACCAAACTATTTTATGCATTGGCTGTCAACATGTTACTCTAGACTAGAAAATAGTGAAATCAAATCAAGGTAAACAATATACATTATACACCTACGATATTTCCTTTTGCTGTAAGTGGTGTCATCATAATAGATACGATGACGCCCTGTTTAAAGTTCAGAAGGTCATAAACCATAAATATTTTCATAAACTCCAATAAGCTCAACCATCTGTCTTACAGCACGAAAGCACGGAAAACACACAGTAAAGACTGAAATAAGAATGCCATCATTTCTTTGGGTGTCTATATTTGTCTAGAATAAACTTTTTGTAGTTGTATTTTTCTGCTAGTATAAGAGCCACGAGGCAGTTATTATAAAATTGTCAATTAAATTGATTTCACCAAATCTGTTGGATCTGCTAAAACGCAAGTTCATTTAAATTATAGTGTAATTATTTATTATTATTTAATTTCGCCACCAGGCGAACGTTCCGCGCGTCTCATAATTCGAATGCTAAAAAAATTTTATAGAAAAAATATTACTCGAGTCATGATTGACCGACGCTACTTACCTCGTTCGCCAACGAAAATGTCGTCAATGTCGACGAGGATCCACCGGTCAAGGCTCAGGCTGAGCTGGCCGTGGCTGAGGTAGCTGAGCGCGTCGAGGAACAGAAGCCGGTGCAGCCAGAACTGCAGCCCCGAGCCGAACAGCACGCGCTGCACGCCGTCCAGCCGCCCGTGGTCCTGCACTACTGTCGCCAGCGGAAGCCGCTCCTCTGTCAACCGTTCACATTTTTAAGAATTGTAATTTGAATCGGGGACAAACACACTTCACATTATATCACACTAATATTATGAATACGAATATTTGTCGATTTGTGTGTGTGTGCGTGTTCAGCCAAAACGGCTGAACGGATTTGGGTGTAGTGGCTAGGAATAACTACTTATGTCACATGAATCGCGGGTATAATCGCGGGGGCTGCTAATAATTACATAAATAAAAAAACTACAAAGGTACATCTAGAGAACAATTTACTCGGGGTTTTAATCAAATGGCAACGGATGAAAAGGTCCCAGACTAACCACAGTTATTTAAAGGGGTACATTATCAGAATATTATTTACATAATGCATATCATAACATAAACAGTAAATTTATATTGCATATTGGCTGTCTGTAAACCATCGAAGAAAATAACTTTGCATTTTTATTGGCATCGAAAGCAAGCCAATTTTATGATATTCCGATGTCTCATTGCTATGAAAGCTACTTCGGTTGCGACAGTATTCCTTGCAAACAAATGTGCTCGTGCCATTCCGCAATCTATTTGCCGACGCCGGCGCCGGCGCCTCGACCAATAATTTGACAAAGCTGGCCAACTTTGCAGATATTACGATTAAACTTTGATATTAAATCTCGCATAAACTCAAATAATTCTTGAGCAATGAAAGATTTATTGAGCTATAAATGCCGAGATAAATTAATTCAATTTGTAGATTCTAAGTAATTGCGGATGTTCTTCGTCAAGGGCTTTAAGTAGACTCGGAGTGCGGAAAGAGACTCCATTTGTTTAATTGTGTATTCTTCGAACGCACATCGAGTCCACATATCTTGTCGATTCGCAGAAACACATCATCTGATTATTCTAATTATCATCACCAATAGGTTGCATTCTATGAATTTTTACTTGACCAAATCTAAAAATAAGTATGTCTTGGAATTCCTTCATTAATTAGCACGGTATGACAAGCCACAATTAATATTAATGAATGCTATACGTATACGAAACACTACTGTACGCGTCCTTAATAACTACGTAACGTTTTCAGTTCATCTAAAAAGATAGATCCATTAATTTTGTTTATTATAATGTGACTGACATAAAATATACTGAGTCGTCTGAGGCGTTTAGGTTTACGCTTATGTTTGAATTACTAACGAGGATCATTGTTGAAATTACAATTCGGCATTATGATTATATTTATATAATTTTTTAATACATAATAATTTTACAAAATTATTTACTTTAACTAATTATGTATTATGTTTTTAAAGCTGAGTACATGAAATTTTTAATGTCGTTTTTAATTCGGCATTGTTATTTACATATGATCTTGAATTCTAGTTCTGCGATTAAAAAGTGCCTGCTTTGTTTTGCAAACATAGAGAAGTCAAACGTCACATGATAGCGTCACGGCGACGTCTTGATAATAATGGAAAATCAATCAAAAGTGTTGCAGTTAGTTAATCTGATAAAGGATTTTTACGTGCATATATCTAAGGCTACACGGTTCAGTGGTTCAGTTAACGCCTTTGTGCATATTGAGCACGGAAACGACGTTATTGTATCCGGAAATAAGAGAATTAATGATACTGGGATAGGATTAATCTCAATGCCTGTGATGATTTATTCTCATGATTGTTTTAAGATTATTTGACTGTAGTCTGATAGACATCAGATTCTGCAGCGTACATTACACGAGGTATGTGTTCGGCTGATACATGCCGTAAAATGCGGGGAAACTGTCGCCGGTAGGTACAACCGCAGGCAGTAACTGTATAGTAAGTTCAATTACATATAGATTGGGTTGGATTTCGTTACATCACATTATAATATACATACCTATTTACGCTGTAATAGTACATTATGGTACGAGCGCGATACGGGAATTGAGAGTGTAATTACCAAACGCACACGCGTTCCATACGACGTTTTTCATCACACATGCGAGGAAAAAACAAACTTTTATTGTTATTAACTTTTTGATAATAATCAACCAAATAGCGAAAACGTCAACAAATATTTGCGGAAAATGCCGCGCAAGCCAGCGGTGCGCGCGCAGGTGACATTTCCTTTAATCGCATGAAAACTCTTTGTTGGTATTTAAAAAAAAACTGTGAGTATTACCTGGCTATATTAAGAATGCTTCGTATACAAACATATAACATGCAGTGAGGTACAAACTAAAGTTAACCGGGTTATATCTATTATATCACTAGTGCTGTAATGTAAAGTAAAAAGTATGCGTGTGTAAATATCTTGAATTATGAACCTAAACCCGATGTCATAAGATCCACTTTACGAGCAAGTGTGCGTTTGCGTTTTACCTGATGTTGAGGGTACGGGTTACGCTTGCCTAAAAGCAATCAATTAATTCGCAACTTGAAAAAAAATTACACATATTTATCGAAATAAAAAATACATCATGCCAGTAACTGGCACTTTTCTACTACCAAATGTCCTTCTAGACGGGTGACGATGAACTTACCACCTGATCCGTATTCGTTCTGCCTAAGTGCCCACGCGACTGGCTCGTAGGTGGTGCTGTTGGCTCGGAACACGGTCCAGTGTTCCCCGGGAAGTGCACCCCACGCGGTCTCGCCGGCCCGCGCTAGCCGCAGCACGGGCGACGCAGGGTTCAGTGTTGCATCCTGCACAACATTAATAATATTATACAATGGATTTCTTAACGTCCTTCAGTGTTCTTAGCAATACCTATTCAAGAGTGTTCATCTGCCTATCAAAGTGAACAACTTCTAGAACACTAGTTTGCTAACATATTATTATCTAGAATGTCATCATCATCAGCCCGGAGACGTTCACTGCTGAACGAAGGCCTCCCCCTTAGACCGCCACACCGTACGACAACCTGTCATTTGCATCCACCGGATCTAGATTGTAATTAGCAATATTTCACGTTATCCGATTTTGTAAATTATTTCAACATGCTTCAGTATTCCCGAGTGATGAAGGCTATGTTGAACAATATGCGGGTTAAGCCGAGGGCAAAACCTAGTGTACAATATTTCTTGTCTAAGAATCATGTCTATTAATAAGTTTCACAACTGGGCGGCTTATTTCTAAATACATAGTTTAACAATTGGTCGCTTTAAAATAAGATATTGAACGAGTTTATTTTACCTCGATCGACCTATTTTCTATTTTATTATTCACACAGGTTAGCATATTATTAACGTTTTTATTATTGTTATTTTACTAAACAAAATTTCAAAGCAGCTTAGTAAAAAGAAACGGAATAATCCATTTGTAGCAATCATACACACAAATGCTTAGGGGATTTCAATCAGGGAAATAGCCACAGGGGTGCGAGATTGATTCGGCCCTTTTAACAGGTTTTTTATTTTTCTGTGCTTCATCCGAAAACGAATGGATATTTATTTGCGTTATGGTGCACGGTTCCTCAAATAATACAACACGTCCCTATCATTTTGTCGGAGCATAGTGAATTAATTGAAACGATAAGGTGTCAAATTAATTAAAACATGAGGTTAATAAGCGCGATTACCTATTTATTTTGGCTCTATTTTTTTATATATATTTTTTACTAATTATGCGTACGTTATAATGGTGCGTGATAATGAGTCCTTTATAAATATCATCAGATCTTTAGAAGATGTATGATGGACTATACATTAAGATATCAGGCAAGAAATGCCATGAGCTAAAACATACTGTGGGCAATTTTGAAGGCTATAGTTGACAGATCTAAAATAATTAAAATATCGCTGTCACTTTTTTATCAGACATGTTAGCTAAGGACAGCAATACTTTAGTTAGTTTAGTTCTGTCAACTAAAGCCTTCAAAATCGACGACAATGAATTCCGAAAAATAAACAATATAAGCAGCCACCTCATAAACGTAATGATACCTTTGGCCCCGTCGTAGTTTGTATTGGGGCTTTGGCAAACCGGTATTGACCGTTTGAGTTATTTTAGTGTGACGTCACGATAAGATGTAAATTTTGCAGTAAAATTTGAAAAGTTCCCATTTCTCGTATATCCTGCGTGTTTAAGTATTGTCAAGGCTAGCATTTTAAGGTCAGGAAAACTATGGTTAACTGGAGCGCATAATTCAAAGATTCTTATAAGTAGAACTCGGTGTCGTGACTTTACTACTCGCGTGCACAAAGATAGATATTCAAATGGTATGTAGCACTAGCGCGAGCTTACCTTGAGCCTTAAGTTGGTATGCATGAAAAGCGGGAATCCCTTCAGCTGCGCTCCAACTAAAGTCTCCTCGCCGGGTGTGGCGAAGCCCACGACCCCGACGGCATATTCGCGACAGTATTTGTCGAGGAGCTCTCGATTCCACTTATCCATGTTCGCATATTTCGATAACGACTCGAACACGATCACGCCGTATCGGCCCTTGTCCAAAGTAGTGAGTACGGGCAGACTCTTGCCCGCGACTTCCACTTTGTACCTGTTTTGGACAAACAAAATTACTTTAGTCATGTAAAACGAAAAAGAAATAGCAATTATGGAAACACAAAGCTTTTCTGCTTTTTGTATATTATGGATAGGATAATTACGTACTAATAAAAATACCAGCTCGTTTAAGCTTTCGGCCCTGTAACAATATGGGGCGAGAAATGGGCTAGAGTAACAAAAAACGCAAAATTTATTAAGGGTACGTTACTTCAGCGAACAGATGAATAACCAGCTTGTTTTCGTGTCTCAACATTATTCAAACTGAACAGGAAACACTGTAACCATAACGAGACGGAAGGCCGTTTTAATTGAATTGGGAATAAACATGTTCCCTAGTAATTTATTTTATTAAATTGTTTAGCGAGAAAAATGTGAAACATCTTTTTTTTATATAAAACAGTGTTTTGCTGCTTTTGTAATATTGTCGGGTGGTCCTTGCTTGTCGAGGTTTTCCGACGCTAACCGGGTTATTTTATTCCTTTGCTGTGACTGGGAGTTATTATAAATTGCAGCGAATTAAGCGCGAAGAAAATGAAAAGTCAGAACAATAAATCCTGTTTTCTTAAGTTTTAACTCGGCCGTTGCATTTCAGTAACAAGAGTTTCATAACAATTTCAAATAATGGGATCAATCTCAGTAGATACAGGAGCCAGATCCACGATGGATCTAATGAGATTTTATTATCTCATTTGATCTATTTTTAAAATGCTAAGTAAAACAAAATGTGTCTGGACCAAAATGAACCTGGGTATGTCCTAAAACTGCAACAAGAACCAACGGAGGACGGGCAGCAGCGTCCTCTTAGTTCACGGTGGTAACATTCTGCGATCCCCAAGCCGCCTGCCAAGCGTGGGGATTGGCAACCCCTCCCTATTAAGGGAGAGGCCTTCGTCCTGTAGTGGACGTCTTCTGGCTGATGAGTGATACAAAATGTATCTGATGAGATTTTTTGTTCCTGATAGATCCATTTAATATATTATTTTAAATTATGATGGATCTAGTGACATATGTTTTTCCCATAAGATACAGTTTTGAAATCTCACTCATCAGATACATTTTCTATCACATCTTTGAAAACAGATCCAATGAGAAAATAAAATCTTACTAGATCCATCGTGGATCTGGCTCCTGTATCTACTGGGATTGATCCAAATAATGAGATAGATAAAATCATAGATTAGTACATAAATTGTAAATGGTACCTGAAATGTTCAATTAGTTAATTATAAGTTACCTAATTCAGGCGGATTTTATAAAGAAATAATAATAATTGGAGGACCTAAGTGCCAATTTGCATTCAAGGTGAGCGAAAAATCGATGGCTTCAGGTAAAGAAGTCAGTTGTCATGCTATATTGGTACATTAGCTTTTAATTCGCGGGACGGTCGCGTATAATGAATATTCAAAATCAGATCAATAACACTTGTTGATCAAAATTTACTATTCAAATGTCGAATATTTGAAATTCAAACCGATAACCTCAGTCTGGGATAGATACGCACTAAAGGTAATGAAGGCAATGAAGATCGACCCTTGTCATAAAATCGTACAATTTAAATAGCAACCGGTGACGGCTTCACTCAGTCAAACGCCAAATAAGTCGGTCCCAGCCCATTGGCAATATTGAAATTTAAATTGTCAAAACATCCGTTTGTAAGGTGGCAATCGTGCATCTAATCATAACTGTCGCGGAAATCTGGCGAGTCTTTAACCCGAGCTTATTCAGGACCGCAGCCGAAAAAAGAAAATGTTTCAAACGATACGCTGAAAAAAAGAAGGCAAGCAGCAAGTAGCGCGGTATCGAGGGTCGGCCGTTCATTTTGCTCTAGTTAAGACTGGTTTCAATTTGGCAGACGGAGAGCACTAGAGGTTGGGTCCAGGCTGAATGGCAACTTGCAAATAGCATTTACCAACTCGTATCGGTCCGCCGCACCGTCTAATGTACGGTGCATTCGTTGGCAACTTTGCGTACGACTAGGTACTTTATATTGGCCGGTAGACGGTTCATACTTTAACGATGCAACTTTTAACAATCTAAAGCGAATGTTGCATGCAGCATACTATTGCGAGTTTGTGACACGAGCTGTATGTTTAACTTGCGCTAACACTTGTCTAATTACCTTAATTAGTGACCTACCATTATTAAAACGGGAGAGCGCGTTTGGTATGGCTCGGTTTAAATGAGGGCGCGCGAAACAGCCTACTTTGTCCGTGAACCGAATGCGACAAGGGCTAATTCGTGATAAGGGAGCACGAGTAAGTTCAATAAAGGGAAGCAATGTCACAACGCGACCCGCCCGACCTGCCGCCCCCTTAGGGCAACCAGTTATCGTTAAGACCTCGGCACTAACAGTTAAGTTCTAGCGCGAGGAGGAATTTAATTTTAACATTCAAATATCAAATCACACTAATATTATAAATGCGAAAAATTTTGACGGTGTGTATGTATGTGTGTGTTGCGGTGGTGTATGCTTGTTACCTTTCCAAACGCCAAAACGGCTGAACGGATTTCGATTCAACTCTGAGTGTAGATAACAGCTTGATAATAATATAAAAAATGAGTTAGATAACAATAATACACAGTACCTACAATACCTAGGTAAATCAGTGTAATCTACCCACCAGCAACAAGGTATAATTATGTAGTGTGTATAAGCGCAGTGTATAAACAACTAAATGTATTTACCAACCTCCAACAGAGTTAGAGAGCGTGTTTTCTCATGTGTCTAACACCGCTAATTACATTGAAGTTTGGGCCATGAGTTGATGTTTGAGTAAGGGCGATGTGGCCTTGGTTTACTGGAGTACTAGGTACACGTTGGGATATGTATGGATGATTAACCAGGAAGCTGTTAACGCGGTACGTCTGTAAGGTGCTGCGACTCGCTCTTATAATGAAGGCAGCGGCGCAAGCGCAAGTAACTCGACTGACAGCGTCATCATCTCTGCCAAGTCAAATGAAATCAAATATTTTTTATTGACTAAACTAAATTGGCACAACTTAATTATTAAAATACTTAAGTAAGCTGGTATAGGTATATCTTGTAGGGTCAGGCTGGCGCTCTCGATTAATTGTAATTTTGAAACTGTATTACGAGCGTCATTGAAGTGTGAGTTTAAAACCACAATTATTATTATTAGAAAACTTAGGAAGTAAAAAGAAAATAAATTTTACGGGACAAAATAAAAAGCTATTAACTGAATGCGGCTTGCTCGTACTCACAAAAACGTAGTAAGTGCCGAAGTGCAATAAGGCGAAGTCGTTCCTGTAAACTTGGACAATAAACATGAAATTCACTTCCTTCTTGCTATTTTATTAGAAAAGCTTTTCGTAAATCCAAAAAGTTATTTTTATCGATACCTAATCATTAAGCGACTCCCTGCCTGCCTACTCCGCGGAAACTTCCTTATTTTAGATTTAGATTTAAAAAAAACAGCTGTTCCTTACAAACAGGTTTATCGATCTTGGACAAAATGTATGGAACAGCTGTTTTTTTCGTGATTTCAGGGTTGGCCCCATAGTAAAAGTTATTCATAATGATGAGTACAATGGTATCCTAGAAAGATAACGGTGTTCAAACCAACACCCGGTATATAAAAGGCTCTGTCCTGACAGATTGACTGACTGAGAGACAACGCAACCCAAACCGCTGGTCGTACCGACTTGAAATTTGGAGGGTGTATTCGTCTCGATGCGTAGGGGTGTACTAAGAAAGGAAAGAAAGGTAAAAATTTGCTCGAGATGATTTAAAGTGGTGAATTTTGAGAGCCGGCCGAATTTCTTCCGTACGCGGACGAAGTCGCGGGCGACCTCTAGTCGTATATGCCGTAAAGATTAAAAAAGATTCATAATATAATCGGATCCTTCGCATATTGTCCGATGATAAATTTCTTAAAAAGGTCTAATGTCGGTTGACAAAGTAAACTATTCTAAGATTACTGATGAATTTTTCGAGATTTTTGCGTCGGACACGAATTAAAAGTTGTTCACAATGATGAGAAAATTGAACTCCTCCTTTCGATTTAGTGTTACCGTTCCGCTGAACCCTGTATATTTTAAAGTGATTTAAAATTAAACTTAAAGTTTCATCAAACTAGAATTGTAACGTAATGTAACCCAAGTGTAAATACTACAAGATAGATAGATAGATAGATAAACTCTTTATTGTACACACCAAAAAAATAATAATAACAGTCATGATAATCACAACAGAAAAATGAACTTAGCACTAGTGTAACAATTGGCGGCCTTATCGCTAAAAGCGATCTCTTCCAGGCAACCTTGTAAGTAAGATACCCAAGAGAACCAAGATAGTAATTGACTACAACGAAAAAAATTACTAATTTAATTATTGTGTCTTTTATTTATACTTTGTTAGATCTATATAGTCGACATTATATATAATACCTATCCGTATTCTATACAATTACCCGGACCCGTGATTCCGTGGACCTGGGTATGTCCTAAAACTGCATCCAGAACCACCGGAGGACATGTAGGCAGTAGCGTTCTCTTGGTTAACGGTGGTGAGCATTTTGCGATCCCCAAGCCTGCCAACCGATTATGGCAAACCCCTTCTTTTAAGGAGAAGGCCTCCGTCCAGTAGTGGACGTCTTCTGGCTGTTGATGATATACTGTGTATTACTACTATTTTAAATATATACACAGTCTAAAGAAACCCGGTATTTTATAGAATGACGTGGCATTCTATGCAATGTCAGAATTAATACATTGCCGTTTACCAAATCATTTCAAATACGTCAATCAGTACGTTATATGTTACCCGAAATACATTTGCAATAGAATAGTGAGCACGTAATTAAATTTAGGAATGTGCGTTGAATCTTAAATCGGATTGAGCGGTTACAGTGAACGTTTATGTGCGATTAAAATGCAATGGAACTAATTCCACCGACATTCGGATTAATTATTCGTTATTGAGTTGGCCTAACTTTGACTATATCATCAAATGTGCGGAGATTATTATGGTTAAATATTATTAGGGTTAGTGATTTTAACTACTGGCAATCAATTGGTTGCGTGGTCTATCTACTTACAGATAATTTTATTTGCGGAGTAGTTACAAAACATTACAATGATTATGTTTGCAAACTGATAAATTGCCTTTAAGTATTTAGTTTCCGTATATTCGTACAAAACTATCGATAAAAAAGTTTTGCAGAATATTGTACAAACGAGAACATTCCATCACGCTATTATAACAATTCGCGAGAAGTACCTACCAACTTTCAGACATTAAACTCAAATTTTTATTTTCATTTCCACAGAAAACCAATTCTATAAGAAAACTAATTCATTTTAATTTGATCACATTCACTCGAACGAATGCTAATAAGATCGTAAACAAACCGATAATGAGAAAAAACATTCGGAAATTGTGCTGTCATAATAAACTCATTGTATTTATAAACAAGTATGCAATGATCCCAAGTTGAAATGAAAGTTATTTAAGGGCTCTGTATGCCAAAGTTGCCCCTCGCAAATGAATATAGGCAAATTACTATATTTAAAGACAAAAAATATATACTTATGTTACAGTCGAACATCCGTCTTAGTAACTTTTACGGTTGAAAACACGACTTTCCTCGATAGAATAAAATACCGAAACAGTGCCTATTTTTTTTTAAAACATAGTCACATAAAAAAAAAAATTTTTTAAAGTAATAGTATTTTGGAGAACATTTTACGGTTGAAGAGTTATTAATTTCGATACTTTTCGAGTAATCTGAGAAAAATTTCAAAAATCGGAGCTGGCACGCACGAATCTGCGTAACCGCCATAATATTGGTCCGCTAAATGTGACCCTACCTGAAACAGCTTTAGACAAATTATCGATCTCATTAAAAAATGTGCTTGGAACATGTGATATCCTGGCCTTAAGTAAAGAACCCTTTATATTAATTAACGCGAACTTAATAATAGTTAACAATAAATAAAGAGTTATAATATTAGAATATAATAACTTCGTAATGCTCTTTAATCACACTCTCATATGAATAGGGTATATGAATGTGTTTCAAATATTAAAAATAGTAGGAGTGAAGTGGAGAGTAATCTGATGTTTACATCGAATGTGTATTACTGTCTATAATAAACTACCGACAACTATTAAAGAGCTACCATATAGAATGTTCCGGAAAAAACTTAAGACATGGTTAATAGAAAAACATTATTATTGTATAAAAGCCTATTTAAATGACTCTAAAATGCAAATATAATTACTATTCATATCGTTATTACCTTGACATACTTGCATTTATATAGCATTTGTCAGAATATTGTTTAATTTAATTAATTAATAATTATTATTATTTAATTTTAGGAATTATTTTACTTGACATGCCTATACTTGAGCTAGGTACTTATTAATTTTACCAAGCAGATATTTTGCCCTTTATTACTTTGTATAATTAATTCTTTGTAAAACCAAATTCACATGCCGAATAACGGCAAAATAGGAGAACTAACGTATATTAGAAACACTTGAGATCAATGTAAACCCTATTTTTGTGAATAAATTTCATTTCATTTCATTTCGAAAAAATAATTGAAATCGGCTGGTAAAGGTCTGAAATATAAGCGTTCCAAGTATTTGGGAGGTATCTGTCCTTTCTAGCAAAACACGTACTATAGTATAGAATTTGTTTGGAATCGTACTTTGACGTCATTAGCCAAAAAGTGCCCTCCCTGTCTAACATGAAACTAAAATGTTTATAACTTCGTTACCTATTTGTGCACATATAATTTTTTTATTTACGATGATTTGTTTTGTTGCGAGTCAACAAAAAAAACATGCATATTCCTTATTGTATTAATCAAATGGTATAAATTACGAGTATATTGCAAGTAGGTGGATTTAACTTCTGCTGGCGCAAACAGCTATTTGGTTACTCGGTTTGTAGCATAATTGCATTATGACAATGTTCTGAACAGTTATTTTGTTGCCAGACAAATTAAAACATCGTTACTATTGAATATTTGATAATACCAAACAGTTTTACTAAGCTTCAGATAAAATATTTATCCAAATCGAAATCCAAATAACCAATTTCAAATAAATTCAAATTATTTCAGTGTGGCGGTCTAAGAGGCCTTCGTTCAGCAGTGGACGTCTCCGGGCTGATGATGATGATCTCATATAATAGTTTAGACATATTTCTGTTTCATGCTGTTATCTTTTCAAAAGTCAGAGTAAAGAAACAGATTTATCTATAAAGTTGTGCCGAACAATCCTCAAAGATATCCATATCAGAGAGAAAAAAATATGGAAGAAAAAACTAATTTCTGACCCGTCAAACATTTCAAACATAAGCAAGGATAGTTGCGAAGGGGTTCGGGTGATACCGATTTTAACCCACCAGGAAAAAACTCGTATGACGGAACCAGGCGGCATATTCTATATACAGGCTGCGACACATCTGTTTGTAGAATAATACAACAGATTTATCGCAGCCGAAATAATACGAGTCTAGATAACTTTAATGGCATGGAGGAATTAGCGTCAAGGCGATTGAGAAGAACTTGTATTTAACTTAAGTAAATTAGGTGGCACTGATTCTCTAGTTTAAGGTATTATACTAATTAATGCTTCATGAAAATTATAAATATAATATTGTACTCGATTTTATATCAAATTCAAACATTCTTGTCAAAAAAATCAAACATTCAAACATTCTTGACAGAAATTCAAACATCTTGGATTGGGAGGTTTGGGAAATTGTCGCGCGAATGATGTAGTATAGGTATGTTTACAGGTAAGATTGAAATACAAAGTACTGTGGATTAGATCACAAAAATGTGTTGTGGGTGTCACAACATACTCATGGTTACATTCCTTAGCTATGCTAAACACCACTTGGCCTACCGATTTCTTAAAATGCAGATTATTTTCACGGTTTTCCTTTTACAGGATATTTGTCTCCTCATTAGCATTAACCTCCTTTCCATCCGTCCTGTACGATGTACTCTAACACCAAAGGAACACATTAGAAACTAACTATGTTTGTAGCCTTACTTTTGCGTTCCAAATTCCAAACATCGCCAAGATAAAATTAAAGTCTACCCATTTACAAGAAATATATGTCGCTTTACGAAGTGTCGCCACCCTGTATTCGTGGCGGTAGATAGGTTTCCTGACTCCATCCGTTCTCGAGCGCAGTACATCACTTGGTCCACATATTAGCTGTCAACGGGCTCCAGCGATCGCCTCGCACTCGAACACGGGAAAATAAACAAATAGAGGCGAACACCGCCCTATAATAGCCATCAGGCGAGCGTACTCGGTAAATATTTGCATGTGAAATGTGAGTAGACACCTTTATGAATTATTATGGCTGTTGGAGGGGATAGCTGGGAATGGTTTTTCAGAGGCGATGTGAACGTAAACTCTATGGTAGGTTCTAAAGAGACAGTGTTTTATGTTATGTACCTAACATGCCTTGCAAGAGGCGAATGTTCATTGTTGATAGGTTTATTATAATGATGAAAACAGTTTTCTGTCAAAAACTGAATTCCGAATATATGATTATAGAAAGAATCTTGCATGGTCCGGGGATCTTCAAACATCTTCAAACGAAGAGAGAACGTGTCAGTGAAATCTTTTGAGCAAGCGTGCTCCACTTAGACCTTGTCTACGATTCGGTTAGGAAAGGTAATAATACGCCTTTTTTTTTACAACCGATTTCAACTTCGTGTACCTGGATGACATCTTCATATTTCCTAGTCATTTTGATTTAAAAACCAAACTACTGAACCGATTTCGATTAATATGTATATGGGACCACCTCTGAAGTATTACCTACCAAACAAAAAAACAATCATCAAAATCGGTTCATAATCGATGGAGTAAACGAACAAAATACATACAAAAAAAAAACACATTGAGAACCTCCTTTTTTGAAGTCGGTTGAAAAAGGAACTCACTGGGCATAACAAAGCACGACGCCACCTGCTAAGTTTCGGGTAGAATTAGATAACTTTACCCAAGGTCCTCTTCGTCTGCTAACATACAAGCTTTTTGAAGACTCACCGTATTCTATTGGCGACGAGTAATTCGGCGATATCTCGTCCGAGGCGCGAGTAGGCCGACTCCACGATGACCAGCACCTTGGCATCGATGCGGAGTCGCGCGTCCGAGCGGTGGTCGCGCGCCGCCTGCTGCTGCGAGACCAGCAGCGAGCACTGCGACAGCGGCCGCGGTACACGGTCGCGCCATACTAAGCTGTCACACATACATAATATTAGATTACTCACCTATCGAGCAAAAGTAAAGAATGTCTCAGATCTCATATACCACTTTATAAGTGAGATCTGAGGCTTCTTTACTTGCTCCCGTGGTGTGTATACGGTTTTACGTGCCACTGCGGGGAGGAAGTGGTCCCTTTCGCTCCGCGTAGCGGACACGAAATAACTTTAATGTAGATACCATAGATCTGTATTGAAGTAGATGCCTTAAGTCTATCTACCTTACGCGGAGGACACGAACCGTGTCAAGCCACATACATAAACAACTTTAATGTATATGTATGCCATAGAACTGAATTGAAGTAGATGCAACCTTCCGTGTCTGAAACGAACGGTGTCTCAAGCCTGATATTTTGTCAGTAGTCAAGTACAAAATTTATCTCGTGACGACACGCTTGATTTTCATACAGTTTGAAATGGTTTTGTAGTCTACTTCAATACAAGTCTGTGCAGTTAGCCAAATGAATTCAACACAAGGAACATTTTGAGCTGTGATATTAATAGTCACAAACAGAGATTTTATGATTCAGAAAATTATTTTATAAACAACCAATACACTCTCAGTGAAGCCGACCCACAAACGACATCAATTTTGAATCGTCAAACAAACAAATCAGGTAAGCAATTAAATTAGGTAAAACCGTCAGGTTACTAAGTAACCTAATCAGAATATTTAGAAGAAAATCAATCAAAGGCTGCCAAAGTTAAAGCCGCATTCCGTGGAGCCACATCAAAGAGCCATTAAGGTTTATCTCAATAGCGTAAAATAAATAAAGGCAGGAATTTGTGGAAATATTTTATCCGTAAGCGGTAGAGGTCCCGCGAACCGCGGTAGAGACTTGCGGCTTCTTTGCTTTAATGAAAGCCACGCCTAAGGCTGCTATTACACTAGAGATTTCCGAACAAGTTTTGAGCGAGGCAATTGGTGAGCGTGTGCGCAGTGTGTACGTCGCGTCCGCGCGTCGTAAACGCCCCGAATGCGAATCGCGCACTCTTCGCGTCACTGTGACATGACTCCATTTTGTACAATCGCATGCGCTGCGCTCAAGATTCAAGTTTTAGTGTTTTGTTGTTGTGTCAACTTTATTGATAACCTACGGATAAAGTACACAATTCGTAGTTGATAAACGATAACCTACCTTTCAAGTGTAATTATCAATCACAATTATCCGATTATAAGTTGTTGATTAGTAACTAATCAATAATTTTAAAAAGATGATTACCTATTAAATCTGTCTGAATTATCCACAATATTACGACGACATCTTCGAAGCACTATTGCTAGCAATAGTCTACGTCTGGACAGTTGATGACTTTCAAAACGCTGATTTATTCGTCGCGCACCCGCGGCTTCTTCGCCGCGCGCTCGCTACGAACACGCTGTGACCACGATCACTAATCGCCTCGCGCGAAAGACGATCGCAAATCGATAGATGTGATGTGTGTGTCGATGTGATAGCAGTCTAAATCAGCGGGAGGAAACTTTGAACAGCGAGTTGAAAAGACATATTGGGCCAAAACACGCTCTTATTTACGGCGCCGCTCCCCACTAATAGTGCCCGCGAATGCTTTTATAATGACCCAAAGTATTTAACTACGACTTCAAAGTAGGGTGCGAGCTCTGACTGCAAACTTCCCGATTCCCAGTAATTGCGTAACACTTGAGGAAATGCTACGATTATTTTAAGTCTTTGACGATGAGGTTCTATTATGAATAGGATAGATGACTGGTTTTTTTTATTGTCCTATTAAAATGTGGCCCATAAATATAGCTGATTAATGAAAAGAAATATAAAATTTGATCAAAAATAAGCAACTTATAAGCATTTTAATATCATGCTAGACAGTGAGGCGAAACAGTATCAGAACATTATTAACCGATTTAAATTCTTCATCAAAGCTATTGGTTTCAACGATTTAAATATCAGTCATCTACCCTATTACTACCATTAATCTAGTTTAAATTTTAGACTATTCGAAGTTTCATAACTTTAATTGCGCTAGTAGTAAATAAATGGCCACAGGACAATATGAGTTTAAATCAGCGAGTAGCGCGTTAGCGAAGCTGCTTCCATTAATTAGTCAGAACACAAGTTTTGCAATAAATTGTACGGAGCGGCAAAACTTGCCGCCTCCTCCGCTCATCTTAGCTCCGCGTAATTTTAAGCCGATAAAATAAAATATTACGGCCGTTGCTGCAAGACATCTGCCCTAATTACGTAAAATCATGTTAAAAATTACTCTTAAATATTTAAGGTGTCGTTGTTAAATAGCTACAAAACAAAGGGCGACGTCTCGTCTCCAGCCAGAATATTAAATGCCTATTCTTCCGCTAGACATTTTTTTTCTGATATTGCCAATTCTACTTACAAGGAATCCTTTGATATTGAAATAAAAAGATGTAAGTAAACAGTCCTAGTCGACTGTACTGCCGCTCGCTTTTTGACAAGAGGACCCATAAAATGAGTGTTCCTTGAACGTGTACCTTCACATAAGGAGATAAGAATGAAATGAGTTTATGCAAACAATTTACTCCCTCAGTATGTATACATGAAAGTATATTACATGGATGGATACAAATGTCGAACAAAATGTTCAATCATATAATAACTACGCTTTAAAAAAACAACAACCGACTTCAACTTCGAATACCTGGATGACATCTTCATATTTTCTAGTAATTTCGGTTTAAAAACCAAACCACTGAACCGATTTCGATAAAATTTATATGGGACCACCTGTGAAGTATTTATTACCTACCAAACTAAAAAAAGTATCATCAAAATTAGTTCATAATTGGCGGAGTAATCGCGTAACATACATACAAAAACATAGTCGAATTCATAATCTCGTTTTTTGAAGTCGGTTGAATAGTATTGGCATAAATAGGGCAAATAAAAGTTAAAATTGTTTGGGTGAAACCGTTTTGAGATAACATTATCAGCGAGTCAGACTTCTGATTTAAAAGAGCTGATCTTTGGCACTGACATCATTTCCATATCGTCAATGTTTCACAGACATAACATAACATAATAATGGCAATATTTCTTCATTTATTGAGTAACATAGTTTTTGGCAATTTTCATAAAATATCCACAAGCAAGCAGTTACATAACAGAACGAACAAAAAATCTTTCACGCCATGTATTTTGAACAACAATTTTCATAACGCATACATAGTTTTTTCCATAGCTTGCTATTTCCACTCAACAAACTACGAGCAATAAATACGCATTAATAAAATATACATCGCTTTGTTTTGTAACAATGTGCTTTGTGGAAATAAATACATTGATTCACAACTAATCCCAATATACAACATTGGAATACATCGCTGGGAGCCGTTCGAAAGCGATAATTTCATATTATTAATTCATATTGGCGACGTGCGTGCGTCTGATTGGGAGAAAATTTGATTTCATGCGGCCGATGCACATTTTCAACTAATAATTAACGAAACTCTATTGTTATCCCGAGTTTATAATTTCCATCGTAGAAAGGAAATTTATGACGAGGAAGACATACGTATTGGATTGGTAAGTAGGCACTTAAGGTCGTTTGTCCACAGCCGCCATAACCGAGACGTCAACGAGAACGAGATGACGTCGCCGAAGTAGCGGTACACAGATTACTATAGTCGGGTGTTCACTGCACGTCCGTCACGGCGCTCGGGCGCGTCATCTCGTTGACGTCTCGGTGACGGCGGCTGTGGACAAACGGCCTTACTCTAACCAAATACGATAATTATAAATATTTAGAAATCTCTGAAATATTTTCGGGTTTACCTTTTCTACCTGACTCTATACGGAAATCTTGGAATAAAACTTTGCTTGACTTCTAAATAGCTTCCTCGTGTAGTATTATTTATTATCTTTGCTCGTATTAAGCGCTTTTGAATATGATATATTAATATTACTGCGTAAATTACAATAATGTAATTTTTTTATGTAATATGTTTATTTTTCTTTTCATTACATCTCGTGGCGATACGTAAGACAGAAATGAACAGAAAAGCTTTTGATGTAGCTCCAGAAATTATTTAGCAGGTACGTGGCAAGGTGCGTCCACACCACAGTTACTTTACGTAGAGCAACGTCTACTAAAATGATAAAAGTAAGTAGGTCTTCTTACAGTGTTTCCGTCTTCAAATGAACTAGCAGTTTATACGTATACAACCTATATTTTGTGTTACTCCACATAAAGTATTTTTAAATTTTTTTTGTAGTAGTAAGACTCTACTGCAGAGTTCGCCTGGGGAAGTACCACACCTTTGCCAGTTATTCAACCGCCAAGCTATATTGTGCAAGTATTCCTGTGTTCCGGTTTGAAGGGCAATGTTACCAGATAAATTACTGGGTAAGTACGAGGGCGGCACTGAAAGTTTCGGGAATCAAGGAAGTGACACAACATTACTATTTAAAAATATATTTATTGCTTTTCGAAGTATTCTCCGCGAAATTTGACACATTTTTCCATACGATGGAACCAATCATTGAAGCAACCATTCCATTCGGAAGTTGGGGTCTCCAAAATGGCCGTTTTGTAGGCGTCCACAGCTTCTTCAGGTGATGAAAATCTCTGTCCACGCAATTTATTTTTTATTTTAGGGAAAGTATAGAAATCATTAGGGCTTAGGTCGGGGCTGTACGGCGGATGGTCCAATAATTCTATGTTTTCTTGCTCTAAAAACTCTTTTGTTCTGTGCGCGGTGTGAGAACTCGCATTGTCGTGATGGAGGATGATGCGGCGGTTGCAGTTCTCTTTACGGAGTTCAGAAACGACCTGTGGCAAACAAATGCTAGCATACCATTCTGCATTAACCGTTCTTTGTCCCTCAAGAGGAATAGTCGTAACATGGCCGGTTTTGGAGACAAACGTGGCCACCATTTTTTTTGCAACACTCCGTGAACGAACAATTTTTGTTGGCTTTAACTCATTTTCGAACACCCAAACTCGTGACTGGTTTTTTGTTTCGGGTTCGTACGCGTATATCCAGGATTCGTCACCTGATACGATGTGGTATACAGCATTTGAGGATCCTGCGTGGAATCTTTCGAGAGTTCTGACGCACCAAGTAACGCGAGCCGCTTTTTGCTCTTCACAGAGCGAATGCGGTATCCATCGGGAAAACAACTTTTTTACACCTAATTTTTCATGCAAGATTATTTGTATTTGACTCATGCCAATGTCTAAAGTTGCCTGAATTTCGCGGTATGTCACATGTCGATCTTCCTCAATCAGCTTACGCACAGCATCAACGTTTTCTTGGGTGACTGCAGTTTTTGGACGACCTTGACGGGGATCATCACTGAGCTTGACACGTCCACGTTGAAATTCAGCAAACCAGCGATAAATTGTGGTTTTGGATGGGGCTTTATCACCAAATGCAGAAATCATCCGGTCAACACACTGTTTTTGTGTTAAACCACTTCGAAAGTCATAATAAATCATCGCTCTTGAATTTTCTCGAGTCAATTCCATTTTCTCAACGACTAAACAAGTTTGACAAAACCTTGTGACAAGACCGAGAATATTTTTTTAAATAAATAAATGGTATTCGATTTTTAAAACCAAGGAGTTTTCAATTAAAAAGATTTTAATATGACAGAAACAGTGGAAATATTCCATTCCCGATACTTTTAGTGTAGCCCTCGTATGTGATTAAGAGATTTAACATCTAATATCTCAGGGTGACGAGCGCAGTGCAGTGCGGCGCAGGATTGTGTTCGCAAGTTCACAATTCTGGCACTGCTACTACTGTTAGTGGCAGGCGTGACGCTTACCACCAGGCGAACGTCTTGCTCGTCTCGTCACTTTAAATGTATTTATTAAAATGCCGCCAGGCCGCATTTGTAGAGCGTAGAAGTAATACCACAGAAGAAATAATAGTACTATGTAATACGTAATATACTTACCTAGCTAAAGGTACTGTAACGTAATAAGTATAGAAGAATATTGTGAGGACGGTAAGCAGCATGACGCCGGCGACGCATTTCTTGACGTTGACGCGGCCCGCCAGCCAGTAGCAGCACCGCTGGGCCGGCGTCTTGTGCGCGTGCGCAAATTCCCCAACACCATTCTCCAGAAGAGGCACCCGCGCACCCCGCCCCTCTCCCGACATCCTTAACATCTACCACTATATTTACACAAAAACACTTAGGCCTGTAAAAGGTCGCGGAGTCTCTATCTGGGTACTCTAACGGCTGCGTTAGTCCTCGGCGGTGACGTTTTCTGTCGCCACTTGCCGTGTTTCCACATCTCATATGTGTGCGGGGGAGTGTGCGAGTGCGCGTGCGCTGGCGGTGGGAGCGCGCGCTCGCCGGCGGCCATCGCGGTGCGACGCTCGCGTCCGTTCCCGGGTTAAAGAGGCCGCGGACGCATGGTGGCGGCTTGTGCTCATCACGGCGACGGAGGGCTCTGCCGGTGGAGAGCTCACGGCATCCGCGTGCGAGAGCGACACCGGCGCGCGCCGGCGGCGGAGACGCAGACGCGGAGTCCGCCCTGCGCTCTCATCGGTAGTGCTGCAACAAGAATATAATATTATATTGAATATTGCGTCTCTAACAAATGAGGAACATGAGTTGCAGTTTCGCAAGCAGTTTTTGATTTGCGTAACGTACAATATGGTTGTCTTCAAATCCAGAGTAAATAGGTTCCTTTTAGGTAAGCGTGCTCCATCCTAGATCGCAACGTTGCTTATCATCAGACAGGATGTGGTCAAACGCAAACCTATTCTGAATATAAAAACGGAACAGTAACGGCAAAATTATTAAGATCTCTCTTTGAGAATCACTCGTAGAAACATGCCATCTCTAATTACTAGTAGCCAGCCATGCCATTTCATTACTGAATATACTTTTAAATAAATTTACATACAAAATTGGAATTACATTTTCAGCCGCAGAGATATTTGAGTTTCTCGGTCCGTGAACACATCACATCGGCCGGCTGGCCCTATAAATTCTCTCTTGACGTTATTTCAATGTAGACTTACATTGGAATACTTCTTAGCAGCCCGAAACAAATCCATTCAACCGTTAAATTTGGCGAACAATCCTCCAAACTCTGAATTTAATTTGATCAGAAAGTTAAGTAATGAATGCGAAATCCGATGAAACGTTTCTGATCTCTGCATCGCCGGCATCACGGAATTTTTTAACTTTATGTGTGCGTATGATTGATATACGTTATGGACATAAGTAGTCATAGACATTGGAAAAGCCCCCCAAAAATACCTCATTATGATTTATTAAATAAACTAGAGGTCCCCCGCGACTTCGTCCGCGTGCGGAAGTAATTCAGACCGCCCCCAAAATTCTCCACTTTAAATCATTCCGAGCAAACTCTACTACCGACCCTACCAACTCTACCGACTCCCCCCCCCCCCCCCCCCCAACTTCCCTTCCTTTGAATGAACTACCCATATACAAATTTACATCACTATAACTTCAAAACAAAGAATTTTCCATACAACATTCCACCCATTCCCCCCTTCCCCCCCCCTTAAATAGTCCCTGTCGATAAAAATTTGAAAACAGCATTTTTTATTTTGAATGAATTATCCAAAATCAAATTTTCGTGACTAAAAGTCCAAAAACAAAGGACTTTCATACAAACTTCCCCCCCCCCCCCCGTTGTGGTCGAATTTCGAAAAATCGTTTCTTAGTACACCCCTCCGCGTCGAGACGAATACAGCCTCCAAATTTCAAGTCTGTATGACCAGCGGTTTGGGCTGTGTTTTGTCTGTCAGTCAGTCAGTCAGTCAGCCAGGACAGAGCCATTTATTATAATTAGATTGACGTTCTGTGTTCAAGATACGAGTGAATCGGTTTCTTTTAGGTAGGCGGGCACCGTAGATTTGCATTATTGTGGAACAGCAGCAGTGTGTGGCGAGCTGGCGGTCAAACGCAAATCTTAAGTAAATAATAACTAGTAGTACTCGTAGTAATAAGTAAATAAAAAAAAAATTGGGAATTGGGTAATCGGAAACTCATTTTTGACCCATGACCTGCTTAAGCATGCCCCGAAAGGAAACAGTCTACAATACCATCGCCTGAAGGACGTATCGCACGTGTATTGTTTTTGTTTTATAATTTTGTACTTAATATGAAAACTGTGACGTGGTTTTGACACATTTTTGTTTTATTTATACGGGAATACTCACGCGCGTGCAGCTGCGTCCTGCTTAGCAAAGCAGCACGCGCGTCGGGCTCTGTTTTCACTCTTTGAAAAAGGTCACCGGATGTGATCGAAACTATAGTCGGAGTATCCGATTTAATTAAATTTGAGTATTCCCGTATAAAAAAAACAAAAATTTTGTACTTAGTAAAGGGTCAAGAATTTTAGTATTATCTATTACAGCGAACAACGAAGCCGTAATCGAGTCAGGCTAAAAGTGCGGGTTCCATTGTCCGAAAATACTAAACCCTTAATAAAAATTCATGTAAGTACCTACATTTTTGTTTGAGATAAAATTACGAAAGGCAGCGCAGGTAGACGGGACTTAGAAAACGTTACGTATGTCCCAAAGTATAATTAAGGGTACGAAAGAAAGACGTATGAAAAACGGAAGATTTCGCAGTATTTTTAGAAGCAGCGAGAAAGTCGGCGAGCCGACTCTGGAACGCAGACGCGTCAGGAATCCGAGATTGTTGCGACCCTTTGAATATTAACTAGTAGATGACCCGCTCGTAACCGGGCCACGAATCTACAAGGCTACTCGAAAGGTTAATTCAAACTGCTCACTGTCGGAACGTGCTTTATTCCCCCGCTCAAGATAAAATCGTAGGGACGGAAGGCAAATTGAAAAAGGAACAGCCTAATACATTCAGAGCTCTTTCTTCACATCACTTTCATGAGAGCTGTATTGGGTCCCATGGTCACAATATGCCTTGTCCTTTGAAATAAGTATTTATTTGGAATTAATAAAGAATTCTCATAAATGATCAATGTGGTAAACAATATTATTTATATTATAGCCGTTAAAAGTGTATTTGAAAAGAAGTTTTAATAACATGGAATATGGTGCAGATTCAATAATGAAACTAGGTGGTATGTAGGTATCTAGTTATATCAGCAAAGCAGGTATGCAGTTATATTAGCAAAAAAAATCACGTCTGTATTCGCGCAAATGGGCTCGTAAAATTTACTACAGCATAATAAATCAAAAGTATTCATAGTTTCGCATACAGATTGAACAGAAAATATTTACAAATGTAACCAAAGAATGGTAAAGCAAATAAAATTTGAATTGATTTTATGTATAAATCAGTTCTACTAAGGTTGAAACTATTTAGTGGCTATAATTGAATTGATTATTAAATAATAGTACAGTGCTGATGAGGCAGGTAGGCAGCAGGCAGGTTTTTATTGAAGGAACGGCAAATATCGCCAAGCCGATGTACGAGTACATACATAATAAAAACGATCTTAATCTAATACTATAAGAGTCGATGTCCTGACTTACTGGCTGATTGACAGACAAAACACAGCCTAAACCGCTGATCTTGACGCATACAGGTATACTAGAAGGGTTTTTCGAAATTCAACCCCTAAGGGGGTAAAAATGGGTGAAAACTTTTGTATGAATGTCCTTTGTTTTTGAACTTTTAGTCGTAAAAAATTGTGTTTGGATAGTTATTTAAAATATAAAACACAAATATATGTAACTTTTTTCAATTATTTTTTGACAGGGATGGCTTAAGCAGTGAAATCGCGGAAGAAATGTTGTATATTTGTCATGAAAATATGTTTTTTATGGTATTCGTTCAACAGTGGACGTCTCCGGGCTGATGATGATGGTGTTTTCAAAAATTTTTGACTGGGGTGACTTAAGAAGATGAAATGGGGGATGAAAATTTGTATGGAAAGTTTTTTGTTATTGAACTTGATAGTTGTGAAAATTTGTATTTGGATAGTTCATTTAAAGTATAATATAACGTTTTCAATTTATTTTTACCAGGATGACTGATAAAATGGGGGATGTAAATTTGTATGTTAAGTCCTTTGTTTTTGAAGTTATAGTGATGAAAACGATATTTTGAAACTTTGTATTTAAATCGTTCATTTAAAAATAAAATATGGTATTTGCGATATTTTATGACAGGGATGACTTAAGGGGGTGAAAGAGTGGGTGAAACTTTGTATTGAAGCTATAGTGATGTATTATTGGTGTTTGGATTGGCTGTTTAAAGCAAAAACAATGATATATTTTGCCAGGGTTTTTATGTATAGTGATGAATATGGGGAGGGAAAAAAATTGTACGTAATTAACACAGCCGCATGGAATATATTTAGACCGAGGCGAATTTCTTCCCTACGCGGACAGCTTCGCGGGCGACCTCCAGTTTACCAATTACCACCTAGCCAATTATAGTTTACATTTTACTTTTAGCGAGGTTAGATATCCACAAAAATACAATAACAGCAATAAATAATAATACCATACCAAGAACCACAGCCTTGCAGATATTAGAAATAAAAAACTTCATAGTAGTAGAGTAGTGGTAAAAATAAGATTGCAATTTGCAAGCATGCATTTTATAAAAGTTAATGACAGAAATCCAAAGACACATAATAATAGAAGATGCATGGATCCCATTATGTGGAACGACCGTAAACCAACCGGAGCCCGTTCACCGCGCGGGCGGGTTACCGCGCTGGGATGCGTAATGGCCGAAAACAATTAATAGAATAACCCTGGGACCTTTCCGCATAAAATAGTAATTGGAATGACCTATCAGCGATCAGAATCGGACTTTCCCATGTAGATTCTCCCTATAAATCTTTTATGGTGAATATTGCAAGCACATTCATGTCAAATACTATAAGTACCTACTACAAATTTTGTGTAGTTCGATAAATATAGTAAATATGTTTATGTAACCATAAATAACCTATTTTTATTACAATAATGTCATATGTTACACCATACATACCTAGGCTTCTACATTATCTAGCATTAGATCAGATCTGTGGTACCATAATCACCTACTCCCATTATAACCAAACACATCTGTAAAATGTGAGTATGATCGGATACTCTGAATTGGTCGTTAAATTAATTACAACATTTGAAACGGAAGGATAACCTTTATACTTTTACGTCCTGTGGGGCTAAATTGGCTGGTAAAGGAACCACTTCCTCCCCGCAACGGCACGTAAAATCGTATACACACCACAGGAGCAAGTAAACAAGCCTCAGATCTCATGTTTGTCACCCTCGGCTTCGCTTCGGCAAACAATGCACGTGAGATCTGAAACATTCTTTACTTTTACGCCCTAGATGAGTAATCTACTATTATGATAATTATTTGAATACATACTAGGAGTACACATTCAAAAAAGCACGTAAAGCGAACTGTTTTCTCATCATTCATCCATAAGTTTCCACGCAATTTATAGTCCAGAAAGTTCGATGATAACACGTAGGTAATCCTTGTTCACAAGTTGGTCGGGCACGCACAGTTGTGATAGGATCGCATCGTTATATTGGATCATAAGACAATGCTCTCACGGCAGAGACGGAGGGACCAACTTATTATAACTTTGCTCGTTCACCACACCTCGTCGTCACGGACCCCTTATGAAACCCGCATAATAACGTCGCTGTCGACATCAAACTTCTATAATGTGAGGATCACTCAGTTAAAATATTGGGCCGTGTGAATCAGAGGACTGACACCGACAATGACGGGGGTCCGACGAATACCATTTAATGTTTTCCAAGTGGACGTTTGGGCATTACATTCGTTCTGCGGTTGAGCAACATTGACATCTGTGACAGTTATCTAAATGGAAATGCGTTTGATATGAATTTAATTTACGTATTGGATAGGCAGGTTCTCTGAGTAGAAAACAGGAAAACGTTGATATTGTGTATCAATTACAAAGTATATATAGTATATAGTTCTTAGAAATAAGACAAAAACGAGGACCTTAGCATAAATGAGTAATGTTTACTGAAAGCGAGCTGCAGTTTCCTCTGTAGGTCCAAATGTTTTTCTTTTATATGAAGGGAAGTGGTTGCAACATTAACGTCGACATTAGGGCTGCGAGCCGGGAGCCGCAATTCGCCCGCATATTTGGTCAAGATTAATTGCCCCTAACATCATCTGTCAACCCTGGGTACATTCCGTGGACATTTTGTTTGGTGAACAAATAGCTCTACATTTCCGACTTGTAACACGTAATTAATACGTGTACACGTAGAAATAAGATAGAATCTATTTCATCGGGAGTTGTGTATCTAACAAAATAAAAAAGACATCGAATTACATTCGCTCAGGTTAAATAAACTATTGTAGACGGGTATCAATAATTCTGTTGTATACAAGTAGGTTACACGGCGCAACAGAAAGCTCGGGATAAAATAAAGCATGTTGTTTTCAAATTTATCGCTGCATCTTCTTCATCTAGTTGTTGGGTGTTTCATTTGCTAAATGCAAGCTGCAGGCGAGGAACAATCGAGCACTAATTGTGATTCCACTAATTTGCGTTGGCGCGACGGACGGCCGACTTGCTCACGCCGCGCCCGCGCTTCAAAAACTTTTATTCTATAGGTAATATATGATGAAAACTGACGTGGTTTTGACACATTTTTGTTTTATTTATACGGAACTAAAAACTAAACTAAAAAACTATAGTCGGAGTATCCGATTTAATTAAACGTGAGTATTCCCGTATAAATAAAACAAAAATAGGTAATATATGTACCGTAGTTTTAAATGTGACTGACTTTTGTACTTAGTCAGATTCAATTTTACTAAAATTACTCATAACAGAATGTTGTTGACATTGATATAAACATTCGGCGACAAAATTATCCGAGTGGGAATTTACCAGGGTTACAGGAAAGTTAGTCAAATAACGTAGCTCATTATAAAAATCCAATAACACCTACCTAATTAAATACAATACAAAAACGATAATGTCTCTAGATACGATCGGTATCAAGAAAGCAATACATGTTAGTGCAACTTTATGAATATCAGTTCAGAGATGATTGGTCCTTTAGAATCTATGTGAGGAATTCACAAGTTATTGCCTTGATCAAAGGTAATCAATCAGAGCTTCGATATTGATTACAGGCAAGTAATAATCGATGCTCGTTTGCAAGGCAACATGCGTCCAGGCAGCAAACAAGCTTCTCCAATTATCGGAACATTTGAACCGTTATATGCTTATTACTGATGAATGTTCGCTCGTCAATAATTAGGAGATTCACTTAGCGGAAGCAATTTTGCTTGTAAGCTTGAAATATAAACGCAAACGTTATAAAATGCAATCTGGTCGTGACGTTTTTAATATAAACTGCATTGCTTGCATTAAATTATGCAAGTGGCACTAGCTTACCAGATTACAGTAAATTTATGCAAGACATTATCCGAGGACAACGGCGTCGCATAACAACGCCTTCAGTGTCCGAGCGCATAGAGGCTCGTCGACGCCTTTATGAAAACCCTCGCCGTGATATATGATCGTGTGGCGACACGATATTGCCTCTCCGAACGTGTTTTATATGCATTATCATATTTTTAATGCCATTACGGAGGCAGTTCTAACCGTAATCGCTTTTGCGTTTAAAGTAAATAATATACAATGGTTGTTTTCCGCTAATGAGGGCGCGGGCGCGGGACGTGGTCGCGCGATAATCTCCCGACCATTAGGCCCGACCACTCGCTCGCAAATCGTCCGCATATTTTGGCCAAGATTAATTGTTCTCGAATATCATCTATCACGGTGAGCTCTCTCGTGACCGTCGCCGGCAGTGCGTACGACGCGCCGTTTTATTCTAAGCACAATGGCTCCCTAGAGCACCGCAGTTGAGGTAATTAAATTTTTGTTGGGATATAATGACGCCGCTCAGAGAAAACAGGTAAATTTTTTTGCGCAGCAGTGGGGCTATTATTTTAATTTTATTTAGCACCGCTATAATATTTGAAGGTGACTAAGTAAAGAAAATATCCTTATAGCATGCTAATATTATTAAAATTTATATGAGTATAATTATAAATATGATACATAAAATGAGCTGAATTTAATGTTAGAGCAAGAGCTGGAAGCTAATTAGTAATTTTCAAACGTACCTGTCACAATACCTTACATAACTTCGAATTTAAACTTTCTAAACAAATTTCCAAAAAGAAATTAGGGCGTTTACAGACTATACGGAGAGATAAACCCGTAGTTAAAAACCTTCGCCAAGTTTATTGCGCAACGGACAAGAACAAATTGAGTCAATCTCTTTTTTGCCAGAGACGAAAACCCGAAACGCCCAGCGTTTTCAACGTGTAAAGTTAGAATATCAATCAAGCCGACCTTTTTTCAATAACGCCACCACAAGGATCTTTCAGTAGCAATTTTTCGAGTAATTTCGCTCTAAGATCCGGTGCGTCCACGGGACTTTTATTGAGTGGTGATAGGAGGATTGGAGCTTTGATAGAGTTTAATGAAACAATTGATAAGTTTATATCAATTGATTTTGGTTATTTAGTTTACTTTCGATACACTTTACGTCGTTTTAAATTATAATTGAAATCTTGCTTTGAAATTGAAAAGTGTCCCATTGGTACCTAATAATGGATAGATAAAAAACTATTTACTACCAGCCATTATTATTTCTAATAAATGCAAATAATAACACAATCTACTAAATTGACATTACATAATCATTGTTACATAGTCCATACAATAAGCAAAAGCTTGTAAATGTAAAAATACAAAAAGCCTTATCAGTAGTATAGTATTGTTCTACTGATAATATCTCCGAAACAACGGTTTTTTTAATAAAGTACGCCTAATTTACTATACAGAAACAGTTTATAATTTTTAGCTGATTTCAAAAAGAAGGAGGTTCTCAATTCGGTTGTATTTTTTTAATATTTGTTACCTCAAAACTATGCCAATCAATACGATTAATAAATATTTATAAAATGTAGAGGATACACCTACTATAAGATTGGTGCCATAGGAATTTCATCAAAATCGATTCAGTAGTTAGGATTTTAAATCAACATAACTGGAAAAAATATGTCATCCAAGGAAACGAAATTGCTTATATTGCTTTCCTGTGACTTGTCATTGGTGTTTACGGAGGTGGTCCCATAATTATTTCGAAACTTTTTTACCGACTTCAAAAAAGGAGGAGGTTCTATGTTTGACGGTATGTAAGCTTTTTTTTAATGTATTTTCATCAATATCTCCGCCAATGAGGACCGATTTTGAAAATTCATTTTTTATTTGAAAGGGGAGGTGGTCCCATATAAATTTGAAGTCGGTATTTTTTTTTTAAAGTTACTTGTGTTTTTAATACTTGGCTTGTCTAAAACTATAATTATCCTAAGTGATACGTGCAACGCCATTGTATGGTGTAGTCTCTGTAGGTACGCATTCATTGTTTTGCGTGCCGGCTTGGAGATCTATTGCCAGCCGCAAAGGTATTGTCTATGTCTAGAGGACGCGTTGATTAAAGAGTCGGGCGCGGCACCAATGAATATTCAGTGCATAAGCATAATGCGCCCGCAATCTTACTGCTCCGCCGACAACGCTGTCGCAACTGCAACGCTGCCCATTTCTCATCTTAAATGGCAAGAGCAACGCGCTAGCGCACTGTCTTTTCATAATTTTCTATCTAGCTACAAAGTACGGCTGGACTCGTAGTTCCGGCAGAGAAGAGAGAAACACAAAAGTGAGGACAAAGAGTGTGAACGCCCCGCAAACGGTGAGCGATTACGCTTAAAATATTCCTCTTTAAAGACGTAATCAGCGTAACGTTTTCCTCTGATTTTCTTTAAATTGTTTGTTATCGAGCTTTTGCTTGAGGAAAGGCATAGAATTAAACAATCGGAAAACGATTTTCTCAATCTAATGTAAAGGATGGCTAAAGCGATGACTCGAGAAGAACTCGAGTTTTACCCAACAAAACTCTATATGCAAGAAAATAAAAATAAACATCTAATGCGTGACTAAAACACAACATTTTCTATTAAATAAAAATATATAAATGAACACTTTTGAGAATTTTCTTTTGATTTCTCGGCATTATAACAACTTTCAAGATTTTAAAACTTCAGTCAGTTTTACGATTCCAGCAAGGACGTACCGTTAAGCTAAAAAGTAGTTAAGACGGAGAAATGGCGACCTCAGAGGTGCTTAAAAGCTCATGAAGCCGCAACGCAGCAATAAAAAAACAAAAGTTTCAGGAAAGAATTTCTTCCAATTGGTTTACACGCAGAGTTATTTCGCATCGAGAGTGGATTTGTGTTGGGAATTGGCGCGAGCGATAACGCGACCTACTCTTGGAAACTGGCAACTGGCAGTCGGCACAGAAAAAAGGGACTACACGGAATCCGGCCGCCACAACTTCTGATTACGGCCAAAGGATGTAGTGTAGGCGTAACGGATATAGGAAAAGGTTTTTGCAGCCTAAGTTTATTGACGGAATGTCCTACAAATTGATAGGATCTGTCGTAAATATGGAACAAAAGAAAGTCAAGTAAATAGTAAAGACATACATATTTCGGGCAAACTGCCAATTTGACGATAACAAAATAAACAAACACAACTATTGCGTTAAACGTTGAAAACAATGTTCAGTAGGGTAGGTGTCACTATTTACTTATGCAGTTTAATTACAAGCGGTTCGACGCGAACTAAGACCTCGCGCCTCTACTTCTTTCTCTAGGTACTTAGCACTAGGCATTAGCTCTAGGTTTTTACTTCGGTATATTCGCAACCTCGACACCGACTTTGTTCAAAAATTTTTTTGACGATTAGACAAACTTTGCCGGATATAAACCAGCGTCGATTTGTTTCTCTAGAGTCGGAGACCTTAGCATCACTTTACTTTCAATATTTTGATCAATTAGTGTGATCGTAAATAGACTCACACGCGACTTATACGCGCTTATACAACATAAACAACAACAATGGAAGCGATGATTCACCGCCGAATCACTCGGCGGGGCTAGGACGTCGGAAAATCACTCACACAACCAATGGGCGATGAAATCATATTGCGTGCGTGCGATAGCAGGAACCGTGTATGTCGACCGCTTGCTAACCTCGCACCGATACAAATCAAAGGTAAAAGCATTTTGTAAACAGGTACATCGTTCCATATATAAAACACTATTGATAAAAGCAGAAATGATTACTGAGAAATCACAAATCAACTGCCGACGATGACAAGTCAACTCACCCTTTAAGGTTTAAACTATTTGTTTCAGCAAGAACAATGTCCAATAAAATAGCACAGATGCTGTCTATAAACACGTAAAAATTTAGATAACAAAGAGGAAGCAACACTTATTGTCACACATTTCGTCGCGAGTGGCGGCTGGGACGCGACGCGCGATACGTCCTGCCTGTCGCGCGGTTTGGCGTATACTGAACTCTGAATCTGTGACTGCAAAGGCAACTAGCGATCAGAATGAGCGCTAGCTGTAGGGCGGGCGGCGCTACGAACGGGCTACGCGCTACGATGTGCTACGAGGGTGGGAAAACTAGCAAAAGAATGTTGCATTGCAAAAACCTTACCATGTTTTTTGTTGCAAACCTTTGTTTTGTGTTCTTCGACGCTCAGACGTATCCTGTGGGTTTTCTCCCATCAGTCGAAGGGGTTCTTCAGGCAAAGAAGTAAGAGAATCTAGAAACATTTTTGTTGTCATTTGCTTCGTATCTTCAGGGGTCCTTCCTCACTGAAGAACGCCGGTGGAACATAATAACTTGTTAAATATGATGTGGCTTATCATTTTGTGTGGGATATCACAATATTTTACACATCTTTTTATAAAACCTTCGTTTTAGAATCCTTTATGATTTTGTTTACATATCGCTTGACAGTATGACGTTTGAGATGTTGACCATAGAGTAAGTAACGTAATAATGTTGACATTGACATTTCGTAGATTCCTGTAATTTTTTCATTGAGAACAGAATTCATTAGTGTCTTTCCACACGTTGCAACGCGGACAGCGTGTAAACAGCCCTTTATTGATTTATCGATTCAGAAAGAAAAGTTTTGTTTGTTTTTACGCCGGCAAGTCCTGGCAACATCCTTTTTAACTTTGGTTTTTGATGGAGTAAGCGGGCGAATAATCCGCTCCTGTGAATTAAATACCACACCGCAGAATAGTAAGTTATTTTACTTGGTTTTCAACCTGATTCGTTGCCCGCTGGAGATTGAAGCGAGGATTATCATTTTCACTGATTTCCACAGTACTTGGGATGATTGTCGTGCAGATGATGATCGCATGGCGGCCAACAATTCCATGAGGTCCAAAGCGGTGGATTGGTAAGAAACCCATCTCGTCTTGTTCCCAAATCCACGTACCTAAATTATAGTAGAATTAGAAATAACGTCGTTGTCTCATTTGTTGCAGATTCCGCCGCTCTTTTGTTTTGGTTTAGTGTTTGTGCTTGTAAAGCGTCCATGTCTGCGAAATGACTCGTAGCCTACCATTTTGATTTCGGCGTGAATACGTCGCAATAACATTTAGAAGCAGAAATATGTCCTGGTGAAGCTCAATTAATCAATATTAATGCCACGCGCATTTGGTATGTCAATTTTCTCTTAATTTTCTCACGTCAGTCAAGTGTCTACAACGAAGAAAGAACCTAGAATGTTTTTGGACTATAACTAGAAATTATGTGATCAAGAATTGTAAATTTAACTTCATCGAGCAGAACTGGCCCTTCTGTCTCAATCCTTTGGTGTAACTTTAAAACTTAGAACTACAATGTTAAAGGTTTAACTTATCTATACTTAACCTAGTACCTAAGTACTTAATTTTACATTGTTTAACAAATGTACTAACATAATAGAAATATCTTAAAGAATGTACCTATAAATAACAGAACCGTCATTGATGTACAATGGTAAGAAATTGAAGAACATATTTTACAATACATAAGATTTGGATGCTAATTCCTTGTCTCATTTCCCAGCATTATCGTGCTGGTGGCGCCCTTGTTAGAATTAGTTATCTCGGATAGGTAGGTCTAACCCCATCTCACCCGCCAGAGGCAGGCCCGCAGAGCGCACACAGAACCCACTACCCCTCGAGCTAGCCGTTCACCACACCGGTGACCCGGTAGGGTAGCATTTTGGCGCGCCCAACGTGTGACGGGTTCCCTTCGGCCAGTCGACATTCAACGGTGTCATCTCCCTTGATATCGTGGATTGTGTGAGGTTGGTCTTACTTTTCTTGGTTTCATACATTGTTTGTATTTGGTACTTCTTCCATCATGGCGAGCGCTAAGATGAACTTTTACCACCTACTCATGGATGAGCTACGGTATGAGCTACGGATCCGTGGCCATGCAAACTTCAGAACGGTCGAGGCAATGAGGACAAAGCTTGCCTCATTATCCAAATCTTCCCGTTTGGAAGAGACCATTGTCCCTTCAGAATTTAACATAGAAACAGAATTAGAAATTTGTGAAAATAAAATTAATGACATTTTCCAAATCATAGAATCAGAATCGATGACAACACCCCGCAGAGAGAGACTCATTTCTAGAAATCTCCATATTCAGTTTAGGCTTAACAGACTTCCACCTTCTGCGGAGGAGTTAACAGAAAAAATTCAAGAACTAAAGAAAGAATGCGAAAGCGCTTTTAAAATTTTGGACATAAACATTTCAGGGGGACCAGAAATCTGTTTCGAGTCTGGAGCATCGGAGCAGCCTGCGACGGCCTGTGCAGCGCCAGTGTCTACCGTGTGTGCCGAGGCAGTCACTCCGATAATAGAATAGAATACTTACAGAATAGCCAGGTGAGCTACAGATCGTCATCGACCCCACGAGAAGTGAATAGAAATAGAAGATACCTAGAAATATTTAGTGTGTAATCAAAGAAAGAATAAGTCCACTCGTGTATCGCTTAAGAGCCTTAAGTGGTAAACATGTTGGCTTAACTCACATTAAGGATATAGTCCATGTGGAGTCATAGAATAAACTACTATTTACATAGAGTTAGTACTCTCCTTAAATAAATAAGTAAGAAATTATATTTTAGGTCCAAATCTTAATAATAGCTGGTAGTTATTAATATCTACTTTAAGAAATATATGTAGTTTTATTGCATGGTAGTTTAGAAAGAATAGGGATAAAACATCCATTAATTAAATTTAAATAAAATAGAATAATTAAAATAAAAAATTAAGTTTTGTATGTTAGGATTAAAAAATGCATAGGGATGGTGAGTAGAAGGCATGCAAGTGTTTGTATGTGTGTGTGAGTGTATGGTGTGACAGGTGACTTTGGAAGAAATGAAGCACGATAGAATTAGAGTGAGTGTGATTGACCGCTGCTATGAAAGGATTGCCCGTGACAGGATAGCGTGAAAGGTTTATAAGGAACTGTGTAAGGGTGAGTGATTGTTTATGGTGGTGGAAACCTACCACTTTTCCTCTGCTTTAGTTTTACTTAGATATGGGATCCCATTAAGCCTTAATCCCATTAGGACCTAGTTCCGTTAGGTTGTATTATACAATAGGTATTTATCCAATACTCGTAGGAGTTAGCAATGCGACCTCGCATAATAAATGATTAGCATTCGTTATTGTACGAAGAAGCAAACTTTCCAGTGGGGCAAGTTCCCCTATTATTTGGCACCGAAGCAGGTAGCTACGTGCAGTGCTTGGTTAATTTTATACCGGTACTGTATGTAAACAGAACAGAATTACTTTGTTTAGGGTTTCATCCCGTAACTTAGTTAGAAAGAAAGAAAGAATTAACCATTTTAAGAACCTAAGGCAAACATTATTGTCTTAAAATAGAATAGTATAAGTTATATACTTATAGAATTAGTAGTTATGATATTGTTCATACACTTAAAATTTAGAAACTTACTTAAGGTAGGATACCTACAGAATAAGAAGGGTTACACAGTGGGATGCTCGTGATGATCTGTTGTTCATTTTGTTCATTTTGTGTTGTTATAACCTAAGAAAAGAATTAATTCATTTTTAAACCATTGTTTCAAAAAACTTTATTAAATTTTGATATTTGGCTAGCACTGCGTTTGCACTGGTTGTCCCAGGATGGTTCCGCTGCTCGCTCCTCGCGAAATGTTGTTGTTTTCACCCACATTTCGCTCTAGAAAGGGGGTGATGTTGCATTGCAAAAACCTTACCATGTTTTTTGTTGCAAACCTTTGTTTTGTGTTCTTCGACGCTCAGACGTATCCTGTGGGTTTTCTCCCATCAGTCGAAGGGGTTCTTCAGGCAAAGAAGTAAGAGAATCTAGAAACATTTTTGTTGTCATTTGCTTCGTATCTTCAGGGGTCCTTCCTCACTGAAGAACGCCGGTGGAACATAATAACTTGTTAAATATGATGTGGCTTATCATTTTGTGTGGGATATCACAATATTTTACACATCTTTTTATAAAACCTTCGTTTTAGAATCCTTTATGATTTTGTTTACATATCGCTTGACAGTATGACGTTTGAGATGTTGACCATAGAGTAAGTAACGTAATAATGTTGACATTGACATTTCGTAGATTCCTGTAATTTTTTCATTGAGAACAGAATTCATTAGTGTCTTTCCACACGTTGCAACGCGGACAGCGTGTAAACAGCCCTTTATTGATTTATCGATTCAGAAAGAAAAGTTTTGTTTGTTTTTACGCCGGCAAGTCCTGGCAACATCCTTTTTAACTTTGGTTTTTGATGGAGTAAGCGGGCGAATAATCCGCTCCTGTGAATTAAATACCACACCGCAGAATAGTAAGTTATTTTACTTGGTTTTCAACCTGATTCGTTGCCCGCTGGAGATTGAAGCGAGGATTATCATTTTCACTGATTTCCACAGTACTTGGGATGATTGTCGTGCAGATGATGATCGCATGGCGGCCAACAATTCCATGAGGTCCAAAGCGGTGGATTGGTAAGAAACCCATCTCGTCTTGTTCCCAAATCCACGTACCTAAATTATAGTAGAATTAGAAATAACGTCGTTGTCTCATTTGTTGCAGATTCCGCCGCTCTTTTGTTTTGGTTTAGTGTTTGTGCTTGTAAAGCGTCCATGTCTGCGAAATGACTCGTAGCCTACCATTTTGATTTCGGCGTGAATACGTCGCAATAACATTTAGAAGCAGAAATATGTCCTGGTGAAGCTCAATTAATCAATATTAATGCCACGCGCATTTGGTATGTCAATTTTCTCTTAATTTTCTCACGTCAGTCAAGTGTCTACAACGAAGAAAGAACCTAGAATGTTTTTGGACTATAACTAGAAATTATGTGATCAAGAATTGTAAATTTAACTTCATCGAGCAGAACTGGCCCTTCTGTCTCAATCCTTTGGTGTAACTTTAAAACTTAGAACTACAATGTTAAAGGTTTAACTTATCTATACTTAACCTAGTACCTAAGTACTTAATTTTACATTGTTTAACAAATGTACTAACATAATAGAAATATCTTAAAGAATGTACCTATAAATAACAGAACCGTCATTGATGTACAATGGTAAGAAATTGAAGAACATATTTTACAATACATAAGATTTGGATGCTAATTCCTTGTCTCATTTCCCAGCATTATCGTGCTGGTGGCGCCCTTGTTAGAATTAGTTATCTCGGATAGGTAGGTCTAACCCCATCTCACCCGCCAGAGGCAGGCCCGCAGAGCGCACACAGAACCCACTACCCCTCGAGCTAGCCGTTCACCACACCGGTGACCCGGTAGGGTAGCAAGAATAAGTACTTTCCTCATTTTAATATCGTACATCAGTATTATGTAGATAAGTAAAGATTCTACGAAGACTTTATAATTGAAGCATTTAGTTTATTCAAGACAATAAAGCAATATAATTTACATAATTACGTTGAGTTTCCAGTGTTTTATATTAAGAAAAACACTAATAATACGTTTTTTTTAATACAGCCGACTTCAATTTCGAATACGTGGATGACGTCTTCATATTTTCTAGTAATTTTGATTTAAAAACCAACTAATGAACTGATTTCGATTAAATATGGGACCACCTCTGAAGTATTGCCTACCAAACAAAAAAAGAATCATCAAAATCAGTTCATAATTGGCGGAGTAATCGCGTAACATAGATACAACAAAACTACATACAGACGAATTGAGGACCTCCTTTTTTGAAGTCGGTTGAAAATATCCAATATTTATTTGTTATCTGAAATTGGTAAAGACATGCAATCATCGAAACGTCGAGGTAAATAAGATTATTTTATTTATGCGTGATTAAATCCCGGTGATAAACCTAATTATTTGCAATAATAAATTGTATAACATGACAAAGTTGACTACAGTTTGAATTTATTGCAAAACATAAAAAGGCGATTGTTTATTCAGCTTCCCAAGCCCGAGTTTCCATTAAGGATAATAATCTGCGGGACCATAAAAATTATTCGCCAGAGAAAAATTAGGCTCGCTTTAACCACGACAGTCCATCTATTCAGCTCCGAACGCCTAAAGGCGATACAGACGCGTTAAACAGTGACTTGTGTGTGTTACTTTTGTGACAATACGAGTCGCAAAGAAGTACTGAAGAAAGCAACCATATACTAACTCACGCTTATCGAAGCAAGGGTTTTAATTTTACATATGCTCCTCACCTCATGTTGATTTTCTTCTGGCTCCTCCTAGGCTCTCCTTTGATATTGCTGTTGGAGTAGAAATAATGCTAGCTACGGTCTCTGTATTCGTAGTGTTAATTAGGGTAAAAATACTAAGATAGAGCTTAGCTACTGGCATACATGACAGTAAAACGGCAGCAGTACCCGACTCGATTAATACTAAGCACGCCAATAAATATTGATACTAGCTTCTTTGTCTTGCACGGAAGATTCGTTCGCCTTTATTAATGGGACGCTCACGATTGCTTGACAAATGGCAAAGGTACTTCACCTCCATCGATACCGTTCCGGAATCGCATTCCTTTGTTTCGGGTTATTTTATTGGATGTCTACACGGGGTCGGTGTGTTACATTCATTCAATGTAAATAGCTCTTCTATTCCGTCCGAGTTCCATTCGTTAAGGCTATGAATTTAATATAGGCTTGTAACATTTACGTAAAGGTTACACGCACGTGATACATTTTTAAATGGCATTCGGGATCGGGGAAGAGCGTACGTAATCATTGGTAATGTCAAGAATAAAGGTTCGTATTTTGTAAGTGAAAAGGATTAATTAGCCAATAGAGGGATGTAGTAAATGGATTTTGGAGCGTGTATGTTCACGTGAATGGTGCCAATCGGGGCGACAGATCACCCGCGTGTAAACGTGACGGACTGACACTGATCCCTGCTAATTAATAGATAGAACCTTAGCGAAAGGTTCAAAATGTCGCTTATGGAATCCAATGCTTTCCCTTTCACAATAGCCCTCACTGGTCAAAATAAGCTGCAAACTAATAAATGTTAGCTTATTGAATGTTGGCTTTATCTATATCAATGTTATGTGTTATGAATGTGGTTTGGTGAGGTAAAACAAATACTTATATAATGTTTAGGTAGACTGTATTCCGTTACTGCGAATAACAGACAGTAAATAATATCTTTGCGACGCACGTTACCTACTTACCGCGAATAGAAAATTAGGTTTTGGGTTAAAATAAAATGATCAGCGTTTTGTCTGTAAAGAGGTAATTATAAGATAACTGTAGTGAATGTAAACGTAAATGTCAATAAAAATATACAATTTGTTTTTTTTTTCTTTGTGAGATAGAAAAGGAGACTAAGGGCCAGTTTTTTGATGCGTAGTTAAACCAACTAATAGTTAAAAACGGTAACAAATTGTTAAAATCCCAATAATTCAGTTTTTTGATTCATAGTTAGCATGACCAGTGGTCAAAAATGTTACTGGTTTAAGCCATTGGTTAACTATAGTCAGTTTAACAAATGGTTATGTCGATTTTGACCACGGATCAAAAAACCGGCCCTAAGTGTCAAACTAAGCGAACATGAACTACAGGGCGAGGAATAAAACTCAACTACCAACATCGCAGTTTTAATGATTCGCAGTTGTTCTGTTCTTTCGAAGTCTTCGGCTTTCGCAGTAACATGCTCCGCAATAAAACAGTGACGACGGTTTGTTAATTCGTGATTGAGAACAATCGCGTTATCATTATTCGTAGTCTGTTTTTAGCAGTAACGGAATACAGTTGTTTAGGTAATACGTAAGATCGTGTCATCAGCGACTGACAGAAGCTTCATAAAGTGAAGCCTGATATAAATAAAAATCTACACTCAAGATTTCTATGTATTCATTTTGTTTTATTTATACGGGAATACTCACGTTTAATTAAATCGGATACTCCGAATATAGTTTCGATCTCATCCGAAAAAGGTCACCAGATGTGATCGAAACTATAGTATAAATAAAACAAAATGTGTCAATACCACGTCGGTTTTCATAATAAAAAGATCTATATTCATTACTCATACGAGTACATAATATGTATATCATCTGAATGTAGAAACACAAATAGGTATCACACAAAAATATGTTAAATACGTATACGTTTTTCATTCGTGTTTTTGAACAAATTGATTGTTAAAAACCTGGACTGAATCGATTTTAACAACATTTGAAAATGATGTCTAGAATAAGGACATGGCTACTTGGTTTTCCACGCTAACAAAGTCGCGGGTAAGCGCTAGATCGAAACTAAACCTGCCAACCTAAATACCAAATAGCATGTTACATCCTGTAATGTAAATGAACGCATACTAACAAATCCTTTCTTGGCTTATTCTAACGTAAAACATGAAACACGTTAAGCATTACTAAATCATCTCTAGTGAGTCTCACGTCACGTAACCAGGAAACTACGTACATTTCACAGCGGCAGAGTCGGCAGAGCATCACAAGAGGCGTTTAGAAGCAAACGCGCTATGCACCACGTCACATCTTGAACTTTTAGCCGACTCGTCGACGACCGATAAAAGTGTGCTTTACGGTACACACACGCGGAAAAGTGTTGTTTTATTACACTTGCTCTTTTACTGTCGACTCACGACTGTCTACCGGAATTTACATGAGCCTTGTAAGAATATTTCGCTCGCAGGCTTACCTACCCCTTTTTATTAGCCTATTAAACTCAACAAGGTCTTTAGGGAAACCATAAATCATCAAATTTATCTATGTAATGACTGTTTTGTAATAAAATTGGGTGATAAAAGTTTATTGGTATCGATTTATTATTTACCCGTGAAAGGTTTTATGAAAATTTAAATGTAGTATACCTACTTACATTTAAATTGATTGCGTTAACGATTAAAAGGTACCTACTCCAGTAGATGGATAATTTATAAAAGCTCCATTCGTATATGCAAACGGGTAGAATATTAGTTTTCCCAGAAAACTTTGATCTAATATTTATTTAGGTAAATACATAATATCATAGAATAAGCTAAAATCCTACTTTTTATCCAAATGCTACTGCAAACGGTTCGGCTTAAAATAATTAGTTAAAGCTTTTGTAAGCTCGCTGTATGGTAATAGCTCCAACTCTCGGTCACCAAGGTACACCAGGTATACAAGGTACACACAAAGTACACAAGGTACACCACGGTACACCACGTTCCGTGCGATTCTGTACGATTCTTCTTATAGGTGTGTTAATAACAACACCGTCTTGTTAACCTCATTCACCGCATTCACTTCGAAAAACTGGTTCAATCGTCCTGGGAAGATTTCCGAATCGGAGCTCTTATGGTGGAAGGTGTTGATGCTACCCAGGAACGACGCCATTTTTAAATAATCATCCTCCTCACCAATTAAATGCCTATAAATCCTGTTTAATAACTAGTTATGAAATAGCGAAATAAAATATTTTTTGGTTGTTATGAATTTTTAGTTACGAATGTGGATGAAGGGATGCCTACAGTTGGAGCGGTGACAACTCAAACAACCGCTATGTATGGTGTCGGTTTAACACCGTTCAAATGCTTCGCACAGGCTCGCTTACAATAGGTGTACAACATATGTAGGTACATACACACCACTTTTTCGGAGAGTAGGTACATAATATATGCATTTTTCATAGCGATTTTCGCTTCAATATTGATGGTGCACTCGAAATTGGTTTAGATAAATTCAAAGTACTTGTACTTTTTCTTAGTGGCTAGTTTCGACAAGTCTTTACCGCTACCACTAGTCATAAATACTATGGTTCGAGCGATATAAGTTAGTCCTAACACTGTATATTTACGGCCTTACTTAAAAACGCTGCTCAAACTTAGTCACTGCTTAAACGTCTCTGTCTTGTTCTTGCACGTGACACTTCACGTCAGAGAGAAGTTGACAGAGCATCTTAAGCAGTGATTAAGTTTGAGCGGAGTTTTTAAGTAAGGCCGTTAGTGTGCAACAATAACATGTGAAATGTCGCTATTTAAAAACGGCAGATATAAAACGTTTTATTGTGACATAAAAGCAAGATGCGTGTTCAAATAATGTGATAAATGTTTTGTACGAGGCAAGTGGGCACGTCTGTGGAGATCATAAAGTGTATCGGCGTCGTGGTATCGCGTGCGTGGCTCACTCAGTCACGCTATCATCAGACTAAGCCTCCGCGAACCTCCTCGCTTCTTTAATGCGTTAATCACTTTCACCTTATCGTATATGAATTAGAAAAGGGTGTACCTATTGTTAACGGGTGTGATTAATTTAATCGCTTATCAATAGGGTAGAGTTCAATATCAAAACTTATTTTATAATAGCCACTGTAAGTTTTGGTTAGGTACGGATCTGTTAGTCTCGAGTTACAACGCATTGGATACAAGCAAGAAACTTTCAGTTAAATTTTCACACACAAAAACCGATCTTTGGTACTCTAGTATAGTCGCACATCGTAGAGTGCCATCAACAAGGTTGTTGGTTTAATACATAAATTACAATAGTTCTTAGTATTCAAAATAAGTTCATTGAAGAGAATAGGGAACTTTTACGGGAGAGGTATAACTTTGGCTTTGAACTTTTATGAGTCTTAATTAACTACAACAAACTACAAAGACTACTTAGCCTACCACACAAAAAACAAAATAATTGTATCCAGACCGATGAAAGTCTAGAGACAATCCAAATGCTCTACCCACTACCAGTCGGCAGCGTACCCAGCAAGCTGGCGGCATTGCCACGTTGAATGCCACAGCTTATGCGTGGGGCCATAAAAGAACTTGAACTTAGGCAGAGGGGAATAAAGACACTTCTCGTTCAATTTTTTCTGGCAGTTATTGCTTTTCCACACTGGCAATTTCATCAGCGATTTCTCAGCGGTCGAGACCGCAGCTCACGGTGCGTTAATATTTGTGTTACAACAATTTTAAGATGGCGCCATCAACACTTTATTTGACTAGCATAATAAACATTTTGAAAATTATGGCGGCCATGGCAGTGAATCATGTAGCTTAATTGGCAAAGCAGTCGAGACGGAAACCCGGATATTGCTCGTATGCAGGTTCAAGTCTTGCCAGACGTCTTAATTTTTCATACTTTCTAGGAAGTATCAAGGCAATAATAACCTAGATAAAAACAAACTGTGACAAAACCACGTCAGTTCCTTAGGTATTATTGGAACATAATTCAATTAAGTGTTTAGTGCATGCCTTCACGCTATCAACTCCCAACAGCCTCGAAGACAGCTTGAATTAATATCTCTTTCGCTCTCTTCATTGCAGCCGAGATAAACTCAAACACTATTAAGAAGAAGATGCTTTGAAGCGTTGGAAAGGGTCGTCTCCCTAAGGAGCGGCGTACTGACTTTCCTTTCGTCTTCATGTTTAACTGGTGAACACGTTTTACGCGTTACAAAACTTAGAGGCTGCAGTCCAGTTAAACAAAGCGAAGAACTAGAATATAAAAGGCCTGCTCGGCCGAACCATTCAGGATATTTTTTTGGATTTTCTAAAAATCATTTATCCATAACATTTTCAGTTTATTCATTCTGAATATTTTTCATTGAAAAATAATAGGTACTTAGTTAACAATATAAGGCACATTGCGAATAGGTCCTTATAAGACCACAGGACATTTTGCGATTAGGACCAATGTCGACTAAACCACTATTTGTGAGTACTCCAGGGCAACATTAAAAGATAACATATAAAACATAAAATCCATACGTACGCCCAGAGTACACGTGTACCGGATAAAGGTAAGCAAACATGGTTATAATATATAAACCTTCATTTGACGTTTAAGGAAAGCACACTGATGCGGTTGAATTATTAAAGAACATCGATTGTGCTCTTTCGATACAAGCCCAATTTATCTTACAGTATTGAATGAAAGAAAGAAAAAGAAAGAAATGTAATTTATTTTGTAACATCATTGTAAGTAGTATAACTTTAATATAATTACAGTCAAAGGGATGATGTTACAAAAATGGCTTCAACTCAGCATAGTGCTGTATTGCACTTTGTAACGGCAGTAAATCTGTCGACTAGATATGCAATAGAGACTTTTTACCCTACAACAGTTAGAGCGTTTTAATCTGCTTAAGCATGATATAAACGGTCTGAACAAACACTTTGCCTTAGTCTACTTATAGCATGCTAACTGTGCTCTGTTGTTTCCCACACCGTTTTATCTTCAACCCTTAGTAAGGAAAAAAGAGCACATATAAAATATCTTAATACCAAACTTCCATAAATATCGACCGAGCGGTTTGTGATGATGATGTACACATGATAAAAAAAGGAATTGTTTTCATGATTGTGATCATGAAAACAATAACAAACAAACAGACACACACAGATAGATTTTCATGCGATTTTATAAGTTAAGAATTTTATTATGACAATTTAACACACAAATGGGTGGATAAATATTATTACCATGGTCATAACATCGATAAAGTTCAACACATTATAGAGAATCACCTCCATTGTAACTTGTTTATGATAGCGACTTACTTTCATCTCGACTTGATGGCCATACATTAGAACCATGAATGTCTACCCAGGTGGCAATCGATGCAACGTTTCATCGGATCAAAGAGTAAAGTTTCTCGTAAGTAGAAGTATAACAACAGAGAGGCTTTTAGCAGCATCGCACTAAGGTGGCGCTACTCGGTACCTTCATTTATGAAAAGCTTTCAAGTTCAGCACGGTTAAGAGGAAGCTCTATTCAAATCGCCTTTCCTTCGACAAGCCTTTACATAAATCAAGTATTGTATAAGCTGTTTTCTCTACAGCTCCAGTAGAACAAAGCTCTATCTAGTCATACTCGTACAAGCGGTGCAGGTTACTTTCATAGCCTTACATGACAAAACATCGTTATATTATAGATGCACTGATATCAACGGATGTACTACCTTCTACGTTTTGTGAGTTTATTACACGGTAACATGACAGGCAGGTAGCCTTTTGTTTGAACAAGTGCATAAAACTGAAGCTACTCTCATATTGTGTTTGAATCTTTGTGGTTCATGCCATTTTCGTCCCGAGAAAGTTCGTCCCACATTAAAAAATCAGCTTTCGTCCCACTTTGTATGCCGTGTTCGGCCCAACATATATTTTAATTTAAAAATTCTCTTTCGTCCCACTTTTCAGCTCCACATTCGGCCCAAGTATTTTTCTACAGGTAAATTATGATTATTTCAGTACAGTTGACGTGACAAGTTTCGTCACTTGACTTTCTATGTATATAATATGATAAGCATTTAAAAAAAAGGCCCTATTAAGGGGGAGGCCTTCGTCCAGCAGTGGAAGTTTTATGGCTGACGATGATGTTGATGATGAAGTAATTTAATATACAAGAAAGACGCTCTTGTCGTAGTGAGTGATAACGCTTGCTCATGACCTTTGCAGTATTAGACCTGGAATCTAGAGCTTTGAGCAACAATTTTATATTGTCATTGGGATCACTGCAATCAATAATAATACTTTTAAAAACCAACAAGCGACTTCAATTTCGATCCTGATCAAACTCGATCGACTTCGATTTCCTGGATGACATATTTTACCAGTTATTTTGATTAAAAACCAAACGAATGAATCGATTTCGATAAAATGTTTATGGACCACCTCTGAAGTATGACCTCCCAAACAAAAAAAGAATAATAAAAATTAATTCATAATTGGCGGAGTAATCGCGTAACATACATACAAAAAAACCCGTCGAATTGAGAACCTCCTATTTTCAAGTCGGTTAAAAATGAGCGCCAATCTTAATATATAAAAGCAAGTCCCTTTTTCTTAGCAATCATCTCCCAGGCTACATCGCTTATTGTAGAAATGTAGAATTTGGACCCAATATTCCTCAAATGGTCTAGGTGTACAATAAGAACAGATTTTTAAAAGGGGGCGGGGGGGGGGGGGGGTCTCTAAGGGGGTGAAATTGACCCCTAAACTTTGTATAGAAATAAAATTTTTAATCGAGCTACGTCGTTCAGACTTGATTCATCAAAAATAAAGAAAGACGTCTAAGGATTTTTCGTAATTCATCCCCTGAGGATGCTTTAATAGTACATAATTTGTGTATTTTTTTTAAATCTTAATGGATATTATTAGGGGGTTGAATTTTTTTTTTCATCTACGATGATGAAAGTTGGTAAATATACTAAACTAAAGATTTTTCTAAAAGCTAAAGTGACTAAACTTCGTAATTCTTAAAGCTAGAATAATAAAAATCAGTATGTACACGAAGCATTTAAAAACAAAAAGTATTTTTCAAATGTTTTCGCAATTCGAGTTTTAAAGAGGTGAAATGGTCCGTTGAAGTTTGTATGAAGTAAATATTTTTTCTTAATGAGATAAAGAGAGAGTGATGTAAATTCGCATATTTTTTAAGTATAGTACCATTAAAAAACTACTTTCCGCGTTTTTCGAAATTCATCCCCTAACAGAAAATGGGCATTAAAATTTAATATTTCCTGTAAGCTAAGGCGATATAACTTGGTAATTATTAAAGCTACAATACTGAAACTCGGCATATGTACTAAAAATTCAAAAACAAGAAACGAATTTTAACCGTTTTGTCAAATTAATCCCCAACAGGCTGAATTGGGGGTTGTTAAAGCTTAAGATTTTCCTAAGAGTTAGTGTTGATATTTCGTAATTATCAGAGCTAGATTAATGACACTCGGTAAATGCACTAAGCATAATATATTTTTATATTATATTTTTACATGCCTACGTGGCTAAAGTGGCTTATTATGGCAAATTATGTTTAGACCCGCTACGCGCAGCGAAAGGAACCACTTACTCCCCGCAGCGGCACGTAAAATCGTATAGGTACATACGTAAAGTAAAGAGCAAACGTGAGCAAGTAAAGAAGCCTTCATTGATGACGACATTCATGATGACTTAGTGAAAACTCTTGAATGGAGTGACAAAATCTCCGTTTCAGTCAGTTCAGTTTAGCTGAGAACTTTGCTGACCTCTAGAGTATGCTCAAAGAACTCCAGAAGACTTAAAAATAGGTTTTAGGGTGATTCTCAGCGTAATAAACAAGACCAAGACTAAGATCATGACAAGTCTATGACAAGACAACATCCGCGTTTGGAAAATGGATCTTTAAGTGCAAGATCCCACAATGTCTGAGGACCAAGATGCCTGAAACGAATGACTCTTATCTATCATCACATACGGTGCTGATACGTGAACCCTCAATAAAGAGACCACGCAAAAGATCTAAGTAGCCCAAAGTGCAATAGCGCGGGCCATGTTAGCCATCAATCTCCTAGACCGTATACCAAACGGTCGAAGACGTGGTTAAACAGACAGCGAGACACTGTGTGTGTGTGTGTGTGCGCGCGCGTGTGTGTGTGTGTGTGTGTGTTTTTGTGTGTCACTTGAAAAGAAAAGAAGATGGATGGTGGACTGGTGCTTTGGAGTATTTACAGAATGGTGACCGCGGACAGAAAGCGATTATCGTGTATCAACCGGCTGGTCGCACGACATAATTTTAAAACGGCAGGAAAGCAACGGGTGAGACTGGCACTGGAGCGGAAAAGATAGCGCATTAAAGAGGAAACCTATGCTTACTCAGCATTAGGTAGAAAATGGCTGATGCTGATAACGATCAAAATTTAAACCAGTCCCCATACATGAAAGGAACCTTTTAAAGGTGTTTTTTTGTCTCATATCATAAAAAACGATAATAGGTACATTGATCAAACTTGGTGTGGTATTATAGCATACGATAAGGCTAATGAGCCTTTTTAATAGTCCACTGCTGAAGTTAGGTATACCCTCGAAGATACTTCACACTACACCCTTCCAGGGTAATTGGGCGATACGCGATTGAATTTTTTCTCCGGACGTAAGCAGGACCTCACGATATTTCCCTTCATCAAAAAGTAAGTGGTAAGAAAATTCGTACATAAACTCATCGATACGTTCATTGGTTGAGCCCATGATTGACTTCACGATTTCAGGCCCAGCGGTCTCCTAAATAGGCTACCACGGCTTAGGCGGTAGCCTATAATAACGTTACAGCCACGGTGTGATCATAGACCGAATTCCTGAAAAATACTCAGCGAACGCGGGCGAAGCCGCGGGCAACAGGTAGTAATTACATATAATTATATCATACTTTAAGATATTCGGCGGTGATCTTTCATAAGTGTACAAGTAAATAGTTGAAATAAAGTAGCGCTGTGTACTATATTCGTTCAAAATATATCTAAAAGGGTTGAATATTGTCCGTATCATGCGATTGAACGTCTGTGCAAATAGATATGGCGCATGGCTATCCAACCTCGTTCAGTGTATAAGCCAGCCCGGGAGCTTTGGGGTTCGCTTTGAGTCGTGACGGGGCGCCAATAAGAGGCTCAGGGAAAGCTTGCATCTTGGTGCGGGATTGGAAACGCCAGATGCGCTGCATTGTACGTGAAAATATAAATTTCACCAAGGAAATATATACAAGAGCACCAATAATGTTGGGCGGCCATAGAATAACAGATATTTACGATGACAAACTCTACAGAATCAATTGGACTATGCAGTCACCATGCTTAAGCCGAGCAGGCCTGTTGCTTCAAGCAGTAGCTTTCTTATGCTGACGTTGTGTTGACATGAAAAACTACTCTATTACTGTGAATCCTATCTACTAATAAGAACTGGATAATATTATCATTAAATGTACAATCAAACCTTTGAAAATGCTTAGTAATTCATGATCAAGTTATCGTAAGGCAAATCAGATAAACTAATATATCGTGTAGATAGGTATCTTATTATGCATCCCCGGTAGGTGTAATGTTTATGTACCTATAAGTAAAAATGTGAATGTACCTATCTATGTATAAAGATAAGGACACTACGAAAGCTTAAAATAATACGCGAAATAGGTATTACTTTTCTGGCAAGCTGGAATTTCAAAGGCAAACCCCGTAGTGGAGTGCAACGAGCAAAACTTTTTTCATAAAAGTACAACGAGCCAGTGGGCTGCGAAGAAAGAGCGTAGCAAGTGAACATTTGTAGGGGTTACTTATTAACTTTAATAACTTTACTGTTTTGTATTAACGATTAGGGACCTTATTTCTTGTACATAGCTGCAAAACTTTCTCAATCTCGGCGGTGGACGCTATAGATTACTGAAAAGTATAACAAGTACTTCGCCCAAAACGTTAAATGAACATTATTATTCAGGGAACGGTCGTAATTGGATCTCAACGACTTACAATTATTAACAAGAACGACGTCATTAGGCCGGGGACTCCGGCGGGACTATGCCAAGAATGTGGGTATAAAAGTTTTTTCATAAATGTGCTAAGAACCTAGTGGAGTGAGTAACAGCTGACAACGGGCCCGCGGCTATACGAGGGCGTTCGGGACTTTTTGGCAGATGTGTTAAAACGGCGAAATGTGAATTCTATCCCTGCTCCTTAGCCTACGGCAGTATGAATAAAAGAACTGTTGTTTCAGCCTAAAACGAAATCAAAGTTTACCATCTATTTCTCAAGGAAAAACTAAGCCTGGTATTTTTTACACTATAGGCACGTACTTCGTACTGTCTTCGAAGAAAAAGTTCCCAAGACCTAATTTGAAAAACAGGTCTCTGCTAAAATGAGATATTTTGTAACGAAAAGAAAAATACGCCTTTCTTTTCAAACGATATTCTTTTGACCTAAATAATATCTGAAAAATTGTACCTAGAAGAAATGTTCCTACTTATTACAAAATACAACCCAAAGGAAGAGCCACATGGTTATTTTACAAAATACTCATAACTCAGTAGTAATTTGTGATATGACAAGTTACTAAGCATGAATACGTTGGGAGCTCAATAAATCCATCAAATCAAACAACAAAAGTTACGTCTCGCTGGCTCGCCCGGGGTATAACTACGATGTATCTGTATAATAATTGGATTCGTTAGTATTACAACAAACGGATTGTCGTGTCTAAACTAAATCAAACTTTGTTCCGACGGGAGTCGAGGAGTCGAACAGAGTTGAGTTGGTGTCGTTACGATAGAATATTGGGAACAAACTATGGCCAGTCCAGTTCATTACCATAGCTGCGGGCTGAGAACTGCCACCAGGTACTGGACTCCGCCGTTCCAATTGCGCAGCACGCCTAAGACATGAATAGTTTAAATACTCGTTAAAAGTTTTATTCACGTTTAACCGTCTCTATCAATTGTTCGCTTTTATAATAACTGCTGTGACATTATTCCATTTCCTGGAATAGTACACGTTAACATTCAAAGGCGCATGTTTAAATATCATCGACATGTAGGTAGCAACATGTGCTCGAATTAATTGTTGAATTGCAAAAATGAGGGAGTCTGATGAATAAAACATACACACGCATGGTGCTCAGCGATGCACATAGTGACAGCGTAATAGAGAGTGACCGTAGCGAAAGTGAAATCATTAAATCATTGCAAAAAATGTAACGCTAATCAATCACTGTAGTGTAACTGTAATAAGTACGCTGTATCGCGTGTCTGCGCTCTCGCTTTCAGTAAACAACGAGAAAGAAGGCAATATGTTACACAATGTTGATTCCAATAAGAACCATAAAATATAATAGCTCAAGATATTAGACCCAAATCTCGAACAGACGTCGCCACTTAAAATAAGCTGGCACGATTTCAAGTGCCGCCAACCTGAATGCGAAGTATTCAGTTCATCAAAACCAGATGTTTCCGAGTCCTACGTAAACAGGGACGTTTTCGCGGTGTGGTTGATTACTCTTATCACATTTGTTTGCAAAATATACAATACACACATATTTAATACTGCTACATATTTGGTGTAGCTAAATATCGTTCACGCAATATTTGTTTGTGACGATCATAAAAATTAAATATCCACCATTTTTTTTATAGCATCTGTCCAAAGTTACGTGTAATGATTATGGGGTCTATAATTGCCTCATAATCGTGTGACTACGATTACACAAAAACCTCAAGTCAGTCAAGAGTGATCACCTATTTAAACTATCTAATAAAAACAAACAGGAGACGTTGGCCTCAGTCCAAGTAGGCTGGGCGCCGGCGCTACCGGCGGTACTGGCGCGCGCCTTGCTCTGCTCGTGGCTATTATAGCTTTATCAGCCGCATTGGACCACTGATTCCTTTAACCAGCTGATTTATATTCAAGCTACATAAGCAACTTTGTCCTCGGATATAGCCCAGAGGTTCTATTACTGCAGAAAGTCTAGACCTTTCTTTTTCAATAATTCTGTTCACATTCTTTGGCCAACATAAAAGTACAACAAAGGTCTCATATTTCGATACTTAGTGTCAATGTAATGATGTGATTATGCAAATATTTCTCCCTTTAATTTTACCTCGGAAACAAATTAAGGTATTCGAAACCTATGCAAACTCTTTTTATCCGATTAAAACGAGTTATGTTAATGGGATCCGGAAAGGAGATATGGCTGTTTATACTGTAAACTCGGTCGGTTTATTCATGGTTTCAATTAAAACGTGGTGGCCCAGCTAGCTCACAAGTTGCGCAGTTATAGAGGTCCTATTATCTGCATGAAATTTGAGTCGCGAACCGCGCCCCCGCAGCTCGCAGTGGCGGGCCGGCATAACTCGACCCGAGCTGAAAGCTTTAATTACGCGGAGAGAGCTGTTCACGCAGGTGACTCCTTAATTACAAGCTCGGAATTGAGCTGCCCATTCAACTGACACGTTTGCAAACGGATTATCACGACCCATATATCCGACGGAGCTAGCCACCACAGCCGGCCGCGCCCAGGACCCTTTGTGGAAAGCCGCAGGATCATAAGTCGCATTGTTAACGCTCATTGGCCGATGAAATGGAATTACATTTTCTGACATTGGGCCGATCATCAATTTAGTCTTTGTCTTTGATTAAAGGACTCTATCGACCACGTTCGGCGCTACTGTCTTGTGGTAGTTTTCGGGATAGTCAAACACAAAAGTAAATGAGAATGTTATCGCACGCAGAACTGCGTATTGTTATAACTATTCATATGGAATCGACACCTCCCGGAATCGCTCGAATCAACAAATTGCGCTGAGCCAAATATTTGCCACCAATTACTACATTAATAGTCAGCAATAACGTTTCAAATTGAAACGTTATATTTTAATACAAGTGTCTCTAATGTGTTTGTCGAGCGCAGAATTAGCATTCAAGCAGGCGAGTGTTTCAATAACGGAGGAACCCTCTCAAGTTTGAGACGGTGCTCAGTTGAGATAACAACAAGCACAATTACTTAAATGCAAACGACTTTTATATGAATTTGATGTATGGAACTGGGGGAGAGGAGATATCAGAATTCATTTAACACGGAGACAATTCAATGAATTAGGAAGTTGTGGAGCAAAAGTTATAAGAAAATATCCTTCAAATAAGAGTACGAGCTGCCTAAAAAAAAGTTTAAATAACAATTCAACAAGAGCAAATCCTGAGAACATGTTTTAAAATCTTGTGACGTAGATCTACAAACACACCTAAAATGAACAGAACATGGTACCTACATTCTTCGCTGATATTATTAAAGCCGCATTATTTCGGCCAGCGTCCGTCCCTCGTGAATCCAATTTGCGCCTTCGAAGCTACTTCTCCAGTAATGAGATTTTGGACTCGATCTAAAAAGGTAATTTAACACCTATCGACTGACCAATAGTGTCCAATAGATATGATTAGCGACCAATATCTCTACAGGCAGTTTTTTTTTTTGACCGCATCGTTAGAATTTAATCAAGAGTTATCTCAAGTCACTCGTACAGTATCACAAGTATCTACTAGTATTTTCATCTACCTGGTTACACTTATATTACTTATTACATTAAGTCGAGTTTCTTTTTTTTATCCTAATCATATTTCGTGTTCCTATCGTACTCATGTGTGCTGTCAAGGAGGTTTGATCAGAGATACGAAATATGTTTAGTCTGGAACTTTACATGCTAATTTTGTAAATACCTGAGTATGATGAGTAAGAGAGTGGAGTGAGTGAGTGGCGGAAAATAACTATATCAACTATATTTGCAGTGAGTGGGAAATAGTTGATGAATGATGAGTAAATGATACTATAGAGAGGTATAAACGCGCCTGCTTAGCTCCAAAAGCAGCGGCTCTGCGGTCTGTATTTAGAAATCCGTCACGTGCTCACGGTAAATAAAACATGTTCTTCGCTCGCTACCAAACACAGGATGACAAATCTCATTTCGCATGCAAATTTCACGGGACCTCGTCTTGGAGCGACCTCCGCGATGTTTATTTTAGTGAATTATAATCTTACCATTTAAACCTAACAGTCAGTAAAACGAGCACCAGATTTATGACGACACTCGGGAATTTCGTGACCCATTTAAGGTTATATTTGCCATTTATCACGCGCGATGACGAGTAACAATAGTAAAGGAGGAGCTTCCAAGTTTTATTGCATTCGTATAGGTTATCGGGATAGATGGATGGGGACCGTTGCCGGCGTTAGCTGATGGCGGAAGAGAGATTCGGTCGAAGAGCGCGGATGCACGCTGAATAGCAAAGTAGTAAATCAGTTCATTGTTGTGAACGGCTGAATATTCAGTTAGTCGCGGCGTTTTCGTGAATAGTATTTGTATGTAGATAAGCTTGCGAAAGCATTCCTGTTCCTGTCACAGTAAGTGAAAATCTGGGAATTCGATCAAGTTTTTACAGGCAAGCAAGCGACTGTAGTTTAAACTAGTTTTCTAGGGTTCCGGGGCAAAATAAGAAACCTTTCGCTTTTGCCATGTCTGTTTACCTGTCATGATGATTAATTTAGATTATAAGGACAGAGTGCTTAAATTTGGTTCAAGAATAAATATTTATAACCGCTATCGTGCAAAATATTAACGTTTACCAAAAAATAGGGAAATATGATAAATAAGATTACCTGCCCTTTGGGTGCGGTGTCGTTGAACATTGACTTTTCAAAATGTTTTAAAATTTCGAAGTTTTTATAACTTTTCCTAATATCACGCTTAATTTTGAAATATTAGAATTCAAATTCTTCAAAGTCTTATACTCTTGCTTATGTTCATGCTCTATTATGCACTATGCATGGTAATCGCGGTCTTTTTGTGAACATGTATGACGCTTAGAGGCGGTTAGTGAAAGATTTATATTCAACAGTGGCCTAAGGTAAGCTGAAGATGATAACTATAAAGCATAAAAAACTACAAACTTGCCTCTCAGTTTCCATTTGGTAATAGATAAACATTTGACTCTGAGAAAGGTGAGAAAACTTGTATTGTACACCCAAAAAAGTTGTTCCAAAGGTGGAGGTATCAAACCCGTAATTCCCATGCATTAGAGTGTGGTGCCTTGTGTTGACTCAGCGTTCGGTTTTGTTTGGCCAGGATCTAGAGGCTTTGCCGACTTCACCGCTCCTTTATCCGTGGGCACTTAACCACCCAAAACTAGTTAAACATCTATTTTATAGTTAAACGTATTCTGCCTCTATGTATTTTCTTTCATTCAAAGGTAATTAAATAATTCGTTCTTTGTCATGGAAACCCTTGTCAAAAAAAACAAAGAACACTTCAATAATCATCAGAACAACGCCCAGAACTGAACAAATGTGTTGGTTAATTTAATAAACCGTAATGGAACCCAAAGGTCGATTTTCACGAAGTTTGCAAGACAGATATCGAATTCCGAACCTGCTGTCATTTCAGTCATATCGACCGAACAAAACGCCGCGAGAAGAGTTGCTGTGTCATTGAATAATTCTGAATAGAGACTGGTTATTGGCGGCAAAGATCGAAAAACGCTGAGTGCTTGTTTTGATGTCTCTCTCGAGGCTAAATAGCTTTTACTTCAGGCATCGACATCAAATAAATTGGCTCATAACCGTGAACGAGACGGAAATCGTAGTCGGCGGCGTAGCATCATCGCATCGACGTCGTCGGATTGGCCCATAATGCGGGACCCTATATCCGCCGCGAAATGAAACGTGATTCTAATGCCAATATTGTTTGTGTTCAGACGGCCCTCCGAAGCTCTATCGTGCTGTGCACTGATACTTGTGATACGAGCTTACATATCAAAAAGCTTAAAAAAAAAAGAAGCTTTTCAACAACATAATACCTTACCAAACCACACATTTAGTACATCTTGCATCAATGATTTACTATGTATGTCGATGCCTTGCATCGAATTTTTCGCTGAAGAGGCCGATCTAGAATTAGGTACATTCGATATTTTATCTAGAAAAGACGTAATCTGTTCAGGGTACAGAATGCCTAATGCATTAAGTTAAACCCCAAGGATAGATTTACTCGTAAATTCATAAGTGAATTGGCCGCAGTGGTCGATAAGCCAAAATATCAGTACAATCAAACCAAAGTTCATGATTTATACATCCTACCTAAATGAAGTTTCCGTAAATACAATGCTGATACTTGACAAACCTATTAATAAACCTACCCTCTATAATTTAATGTTCCGTTTCCAATAGGCGCAAAGTGTAATCGAATCGAAATTGATTTATAGATACGCGGCTTGCATTAATTAGATATAATAGATTATTGCCGCACTTAGATAAACAGCCAATAGTATAGTATTAATTAGAAGCACGGTACAGTATAGTTTATGTCCAGTGTTCAAACTGTGACCTAATATACAAGGTGCAATAACCATTAACTGTAGCATAATGAGGTTAATTAGTAGTGTTAGGACGGGCAATATCAATATATCGAGCAGTATCTTGTTTGACATCTGCAATACGACAAAGCTAGACTTGCTTCCTAAAGGTGAAATGAATTTATTCACACCACTACATCAAATTCACTTTTAACACGTCTCTGTCTAAGATTATTCAAAGATTGCGAACAATAAAATGGATGAAATATTCAGATTTCACTTCGTTAATTAACAGTTTCATAATAAGCGGGCTTAGATCTTTCCTGAGGTTATGATTTGGGGCAATTCACACCCGGCTGGCTCGCCGCCAAAGCTCAGCACCCTCGCACCAACGTTAGTTACAAAAAAACAAACTTTTATTTTTCAACCGACTCAAAAAAAAGAGGTTCTCAATTCGACTGTATGTTTTTTTTGTATGTTTGTTATGCGATTACTCCGCCAATTATAAACTGATTTTGTTGTTTTTTTTTTGTTTGGTAAGTAATACTTCAGAGGTGGTCTCATATAAATTTTATCGAAATCGGTTCAGTAGTTTGGTTTTTAAATCAAAATTACTAGAAAATATGAAGATGTCATCCAGGTATTCGAAGATGAAGTAGGTTGTTTTTTTTTTAATCGTATTATTGTCTAGAGGTCGCCCGCGACTACGTCCGCGTACGGAAGAAATACGGCCCGCTCCCAAAATACACCACGTTTTTTACCCCCGATACACGTGCTCATTAATTGTACTTGAATACAAAATTTAGAAATAAGCAACTTAAATTCAAAACTTCATCCCCCGTTTCACCCTCTTAAGGCTTGAAATTAAAAGAACAACTATAAAAGTTGCGTTAATTTCCAACCTTAAGCCTAAATAATAAATATTGTGATTTTTACTTTGAAAATGAAGGATTTTCCATGCACAGCTGCATCCCTTTTTTCACCCTATCAGGAGTGGAATTTTCAAAAACGCTGAGTCACTTACAAACTAATTTTAAACCGTCATTCTAAACACAAAATTTGAAGATCCTAACTTCGAAATTGACGGACTTTCATATAAACTATCATCCCCTATTTTACCCTCTTAGGAGTGAAATTTCCAAAAATCCATTCTTAGTGGATACCTACACTTCACAAAGAACACACCCTCCAAATTTCATGTCTCTAGGACCAGCTGTTTAGGCTGTGCGTTGATAGCTCAGTCAGGACTTTGAATTTTATATATACAGATATTAAAAAAAACGCATTTATTTTCCAAAATCAATTGAATCAAAGTAGGTAGTTACCCACACGATCCTTAGATTTTTTTCGTTTTGTCAAACCATTGTACGAAGGTACGTGCGACGAAGAGTTTGTAATGGATGCGATCCTACGGCACGTATGCCGTAACCACGAAATCGCGCAATTTTATTCCTGGCTGGTGGTAAGTATGGACGCGTTTAATGTTTAGCTTTTGGGATTTTATCTTTCGATGTGGTTTTCCATTCCCATTCGCATAATAGTACTTGTAAAGCTTAACTTTTATTACAGAGGATTATAATAAATATTTCACGGTAGGTAGGTACGAATGAAGTGTGGCGAAAAATCATTTCGGTGTCGAACGGCGCGGTGGCACAAGCCGTCACATCCTGGGAGAAACAACATCCGAATTCAATTCCTGTTCTGTGCGCCACCCTGCCTACGTTGCTGTACCTACTCACAAAACGACTAGTAAGTACTACTAATAACTCCTAGTTTTTACTATGTTTTTTACAAATTTCATGAGAGGTTAAGTGGAATTGTGTAAAGAGATAAGTATATACAATTAGGGTTTTGCGACATTAATTAACTCCGTTGAGCGATCTTGCGGCTAAGGAACCGAGGCGGCACCCGGTGATATCAAATTCCTTGCTAACGACGGACGAGTCGTATAACCGAAACAATTGTAGAGTAGAAAGGTGAGTTATGGGTACAATGAAGGGAGAGGACAGGCGAGTACATTAAGATAAAGCGCGTTGGGTAGCCGCCAGCGTCTCAAGTGTCCTTTTGCTGCCAAGACTACGACGGTACCTTTCTTGCGCTGGCGCTCCACTAAACGACACTTGCAGCCGCCAATAAAGTCGTATAAAACAATTGAGATCCAATTAGTAAGTTAATCACAGTGAACGTCAAACTCGAGTTCTTTAGGTATTATTATTCATAAGACAGTGAAGTGATATTGAAATGGAATGCCTTTCAACTTGCTTTTCTCCAGTCTTTATTGTAAAGCACAGTGTAGCAGCTGGTTGACAAAATAATTTTACTAAGCCATCTCGGGTTCCGTCAAGTGTAACTCCATCGTAAATTCCATGAGACGTGCCCAACGAGTATTTGCTACGGGATGGACGAATTTTAATTAAAGTCTTTCCGACGAATTCTTACTTGCCTGTCCTTATTAGCAGAATTTTCTTTTATCAAAATTAAAAACTACCGAGCGCGAAGCCTTTCTTGTGTAAGTTGTATAAGTTTATTATACCCCAATTACTTTCAATTATATATCAACAAAAAAAAAGATGTGGAAGTTGTAATTTCATGAAAAAAATGTGGAAATGTACTTTGATATAATAGGTGTGCCCCTAGGTTTTACCCGCTAGGATTTTTTTGGGGTAAACAAACGCCTAGCCTAGGGTACAAAATTATCCAGACACCTTTATAATAACAAAACCTCAGATAACGTATAGAAAAACCTGCATAGTTTATAATAGTAGTGTGTTATACCAATCAAAACCACTATTGAGAGCAACTTTGCTCTGCCCGTTAGTATTTTCGCATCTCCTGGGCAGATTTTGATCATTTTCATAATTAAAAAATACATTGAAATTAATTACTTATTACTTAATAATTACTGTCCAAAAAAAACAAGGTTCGGATTAACAACGGTACTCTACTTTTATCATTCAACAAACATACAAACACCGCAATTTTTTTCATTGTGATCTTTAATTTTACAATTTATGATTTCAATTTATTTACAAACAACACATACTTAATTAACAATTTCGCTTTGCTCGGTCAATCAGTTTTACTTAACTAGCCCTATCACTCGCTCTATGCAATCGGCAACCTACTTAAGGATCTCAGATATCAATAAAGCAAGTTTCCGAAAGCGCAATAAAACGTTGAAGCAGCGGAGAGGTCGGATTGGAGTGGAACCGAAGTCAGCAGTTTCTTTGAAGCGCATCTTCGGATAGAGGGACAATAATGAATTCGGGCCCGTGAAGTGACGTCACAGACTAAAGACAGTGTGCAAGCTCGGATATCGAACAAGATCGATTCACAGACGCTAGATTATTTTCAGTAACCGCTCGCTGCTAACCATACATATCTCATCTTTTACGCCACTAGTCCGGTCCTAAGCCATGATGAGTCGAGACTTTCGTCAACGAGCTGGCGACGCGATGTAAGATTATAAGTTCACTCACTCAACAGCCGGAAGACGTCCATTGCTGGATGAAGGCCTCTCCATTAATAAGGAGGGGTTGCCATAATCCCCACGATGGCAGGCGGCTTGGGGATCGCAGGGTGTTACCACCGTTAACTTAGAGGACGCTTCTACCCGTCCTTCGGTGGTTCTGGATGCAGTTTTAGGACACACCCAGGTTCCCAGATAATTACCACATGATACATGATACATGATACATTTGACGGAACAGCAAGGTCTGCCAAGATCAAGACTTCAGATTTTCAGATTTCATACTAAATCTGAATGGAATTTTTGCTCTCGTCAGCTACTTCATCGATATCGTATATATGAGAAAAAACTTAACAAGATACAAGAAAATAATTAGCAAATAATTTACCAGGTATATTATCATCGTCGTGAACCACAACCTTCCTCATCTTATTGCTGCGTATAGGGCCGTCTCTCTTGCAATGCCACCAGCCGCGGTGGTGTGCTAATGTAGTCTAGGTCCGACCTGCGATGTGCGTCTTCTTACAGCCCAGTGAACCCAATCACCCAAACTGATTGTATTTGCGCCACTGTGCTTAAGTATTCTGTGTTGATGAAGTACGAAGAGGGTCCTTGAGCGTGCTCGTACGCTCCACTTTGCACTTCCGCTCTTATAAGGCGATTAATGACAGCGCGAACTTTGTGGAGGTTGACGATCAAAATAAGGAGAATAAAATCCAATCACTCGATCTCAAAGACGTCTCTTCGCATTCATCGCAGGGCCTTTGTCAAAACATCTTTTACGTGATCAGTCTTTGTATGGATTTATTAGTTTTCGTTGACTAGCCCTCTTGAGTCTGATATAAATAAAAACGTTTTTCTAGTCAGATGATTTCTTTAGGCTAGCTCTGAAAAGGTTAGATATAGATAATCGAAATCAATTCAATGTCAAAAAGTTGAAATGGGTGGACGTTTTTTTATCCTTTCTTCGTATGTTTTGTGATTCGCGTGATTCGTACAGATGCCGTAAAGATAAAAATAGTGCGTCTACATTGCAGTTACTTACTTTTTGTAGGGCACATAGCAAACTTTTCAAACAAGTTTCCCACGTAGTCACGTCAGACACAGCTCAGAAAGTACATTACCTGGTTTATAAACATTTTCCTTGGAATAGCGCTGCGGTAACACGCATAGAGACGAATGCAATAATTTTGAGTTCAACCGATTTCATTTCAACGAACAAGAAGAATCATAAATTAGAAACTTTGTAAGTGAACTTATATCGTGAAGATACGTCTACATTGTAATGTGCTCCTTAGATGAAAAGAGATAAACGGAAATCAATATATATAAAAGGCTCTGTCCTGACTGACTGACAGACAACGCACAGCCCAAACCGCTGGTCGTACAGACTTGAAATTTGGAGGGTGTATTCGTCTCGATGCGTACTAAGAACGGATTTTTCGAAACTCGACCCGTAAGGGGGGGAAAACTTTTGTATGAAAGTCCTTTGTTTTTGTACGACGACACGAAAATTTGGATTTGGATAGTTCATATAAAATAAAAAATGCTGTAATCAATATTTTTTGACAGGGACAATTTAAGGAGGGGAAAGGGGGATGCAATGTTGCATGGAAAGTTCTTTGTTTTTGAAGTTATAGCGATGAACATTGATATTTGGGTAGTTCATTCAAGGGGTGGGAGGTGGGGTGAGGGGCGGGGGTTTTACAACCCCCGCGGGGGCTAAAAAAATTGCTCGGGATGATTTAAAGTGGTGAATTTTGAGAGCGGGCCGAATTTCTTCCGTACGCGGACGAAGTCGCGGGCGACTTCTAGTTTACTATAATAGACTCTGATGCTAAACACACAAATAGCAGTAGATATTCAATATAATCATTTTGATAAATTAATCACAAAATGTTACCATATACGCATACTTAGGTAGCATTATTAGTGTACGTATTGGCTTATATTCTGTGGTATTAGGCAATTGTCTTACCCGGTAATCACATTAGCCGGTGTTCTGATGGTCAGTATTCAGGAGGAAGCGTGGCCTGTAATTTGCAGGCCACGGTATCATTACACGGCGCATGGGAGTGTTGTTGTTGCCATTAGTCGTGCCCATGCATAGGGTTAGCGCTAACGTGCTATCGAATAGCGCCTCAGACTGCCGGTTAATTATGCGTACGCTCTATGAATTCTAATCGACCGAGTTATTGGCTTTTTATGCCTAGCGTCTACGCTCAGACATCTTCGTTATCTTTATTCTTGCATCTTATTTGAATAATAAGGTACAAGGTAGGTAGGTAAGGTAGGTTTTTGTACAATGTGTAACAAAAAGGTTCAACAAAATCGAGGGGTATGTATGTACTCATCATTATGAACAACTTTTAATATGGGGCCAACCCTGAAATCGCGAAATAAAAAACAGCTGTTTCATACATTTTGTCCAAGGTAAATTAACTTTTTGTATGGAACAATAGATGTTTTTTTCTCGATTTCCGGTTTGGCCCCATAGTTAAAGTTGTTCATAATGATGAGTACAGTACCCTTCAGTATTGTTGAACTTTTTTTACTACACATTGTATACAGGCTTGACAGTGCAGAAGTTGGTATTATAACAATAACTAAACTAGTATTTACCACTGTTTTTTCCACGCTGCTAACAAATTTGCCTATGACCCACAAGGATTTATGGTAACCGTTTGAACCGACTTCAAAAAAGGATGTGGTAGTTTAAAATCGTTTTTTATTATTATTCTTGTTTCTTATACAACTCGCAATCTAATAGTTTGACTTCTTTATTACGTCAAAAACTAGACAAGTGCTAATATACTAATTTGTTTCGATATAAATAAAGCTTCTCCAGGTTAAAAAAATCAAGATAATTTAAAACAAAGTGACCAACTAATAAGTTATTAAAATATTATGTAGCTCCCATATTTATTACGCAAAACAATTTCAAACCCAAAAGCAGCGAGCTCAGTAAAAGTTTCCACAGATTAAGACAGAATTCCCACTTTTATTTGTTTAATGAGCAAACATAAACAAGAACTTGTTCAAAGGGTGGAAATGTCTCTGCTTAACCGCCGCGACCCGGATTTCGTGCCAAATATTTATTTTAATTACATCTCGGTTCCTTCAAAGACAGAGTTAAATGTCTCATCCGTTTTCCGTGTCAATATCTCAAATTAATTTAACATCCGCAATTAAGGTATAATTACTCATAAAATAGTTTCAACGCTTATTTAACACGGCGTTTTCATAAAGTCCAAGTGCTAACAGGGTCGGAGTGAGATAAAACGATCCGAGTGCTTAAATGAAAATTATATAAAAATGAGCATGAACGTGGAGAAGTATCTGCGGCAGAATATCGATGAAGTATTCCTTCAGGGTATTACTTACAGCGTTAATAAAACTAGCACTGAATGCAGCGGAGTCCCAGTTCCCAGTGCCGCCGTCGGGACGGGGAAAGAGTTTAATGCGCACCGGTAAAATAGCACAATCGGACATGAGCATTGAGAGCAATGTTAATTAAAACTAAACGGCAGGCCCGAGGGACAATGGGTGCGCGGGACACAAAGCGATGGACCGTCTGAGCTGCTGTCAACTACAACCGCTAAGTGCGATCTGAGATTAATCCCCGACGACTTTAGGAATAGTCGACTTAGCATGCATAATTGAAGGACGGACGCTCAGGGATACAAACTTATGCGGAAGTCAGACATCGGGAAACTTGTCAAAAAGCACAACAAAGCTTATAGCTGGGGCTAATTGGAACTCACTGTAGCCTACGCAGCAGTACAAAAATAAAATAGGGCTAGTAAGCAAGTCAATACCGAATAAGGAAAGCGAGCGCGTAGTTGCGCATCTGTCGGCAGGAGAGTTCGTCTGCCACGACTGCAGAAGCGCAAACTAAGAAAACATCTGCGCATAAATTCTGAACACGTCCGGCTATATAAATTCATAACTTTGGAACGAAGCTCGAAGAGGAGACAGACGGCACGCGGCTCTCTAAGAATTTATTAAATAAATTAATTGAACCAAAACGAACGAAACGACTTGAATATTGAGCGGGCTGAATCTGTTACGTAAAAACATGGATTCAATTATGGTAATAAAATAACGAGATAACGACGGCGCATTTAACTGGTTCAAACTGTTGCTATTTAAGAAATTGCTTGTCGTAAAATAGTGGAAACACAAAGGAAAACTTATCACATTTACATAATGATTTTACGTTTTGGGAACAGACGTACTTAAAATTGGAATGCCCTATCTAGCCCAGCCGAGAAACGGCACATTTCCCGACCACCTTCAACTCTAAATAAAAAGAATTGATGATTGCTGTTATTGAAAAAAACACTGGGACCGAAAATAGGTAGATGACATTTTTTTTTATTGTCCTTGTAAAATGTAGCCCATAAATATAGCTGATTAATGAAAAGAAAACGAAAATCTGATCAAAAATAAGCAACTTATAAGCATTTTAATATCATGCTAGACAGAGAGGCGAAACAGCAAATCGTGACGTCACTCTATACGCCATATAAATTCTATTCTGACAAGTAAGGCGTGACGTCATTTTTTGTTTTGTGGGAAAGGGACATATCATAGAGAGAGATATATCAGAACATTATTAACCGGTTTAAATTATTTTTTCAATAAACATACTATATTTAGTTCAATTCTTCATCAAAGCTATTGGTATCAAAGATATAAACATCAGTCATCTACCCTATTGAACATGTCATTCGACTAGCGGTAGCGCTCAGTTGTAAATGCACTCTTTGTAAAAATGCACAAACAATAAAACGGTGTAAAGCTGTAATATTCAAAATATAAATAAACCTATAAATTTTCTTCAAAGCACATCCAGGTTCTGCGTCGAAACGGAGAAATGCACATTGCATTGAATTCCTCCAACCGTAAACCGAAGTTACGTCAGCAGTATATCAACAAAATATTTCCGGGGCATTAGTTGTTGTTCCGGGCATCCACTTTTCCAATAAACCGACCGACGGAGTGCATAACGTGCCGAGATTACTTATAGCCTCCGGAACCGACGCGCGGCGGCCAAACAACAATATTTGTTGGTACGGGACACTAGATTAATTTTTCCCCGGGCGTTTTATCCAACCACGAAAACACAACATACAGAACTGAGAAAATGAACTTGATTTTCTTTGACCTTAAGATATATAGTAGAGCTTACTTAATTTAACAATTTTTTTATTTTTTATATTTCATATCTTTATAGAATACTAGATGCGCCCCGCGTGATGGTAATGGATGATAAGAAGTGGCTTATATGTTGTTCCGGGTAATAAACTATCTCTATTCCGAGATTAATCCAAATCTTTTCAGCCGTTTCGGCATGAGGAGGTAAAAAATACACACAAATAATGAAAAACTGCGCATTTATAATACTAGCTGCAACCCGCGGTTTCATCCGCGACTCTTAGGATAAAAAGTAGCCTATGTTTTATTCCAATGTATAAGACACCTCTATACCAAATTTCATTCAAGTCTGCTCAGCCGTTTCAGGGTTAAGGAGTGACAAACATTCATACACTCAAACGAACATCCATAAACTTTTATAATATAATTTAATTATATTTTAATTAAAGCAATTATAATGTAAAATAGGAATAAGACATCATAAAATTAAACAAAATTTCGGGAATTAGAGTAACAATTTATACAGCAATCCCAAATTATATCCAGAAATCGATACAAATTCTTAGTTAATAAAATTAACAAAGCGAAGCCCATTAACGAGCAAATAAACAGCAAAAGCTTGGAGTAAATTAATCCTTTAAGATTTCATAAGCAGCCGTTAACGAAATTAAATGAATGAATAAAATTACTATAAAATTAAAGACATTAAATTACATAAGATGTTATAGAATCAAAAGGATTTGATGAAAATTAACTAATCATCACAAGCAACGCAACAACGTTCACATTCAGACTTCAACGAATTTTCGCACACAATCCGTTGAAGTTGAAGAACTTTTTTGCTAAGTCCACCTGGGGACGTGTCACACTGTTGCCGATTCAACTTCCAAGCAGTAGTGTGCAAATGCATACATTACTGTGATCCGGATAAAACATTTTTGTGTGACGAGCTCAATTCATTATTGCGCAGGGTTCAAAATACTGTCACTGACGTTGACCACTCGTAATTAAGTTGATTAATAACACGCTTTAAAAAAAAGAGCAATCGACTTCATTTTCGACTACCCGGATGACATCTTCATATTTTCAAGTTATATTGATAATAGGTATTTACCTATGAAATTGCCGTTCTTCAGTACTGGTCATTTCAAATAGAAAAAAAGTTTGGAATGGCTTTGTATTCGGATATCAAATTAATTTTGTCTTAAAAACATGACACTATTTTTACAAACTCAGTCATTTGTTTAAAAATTTAATTCCCGTGAGGCAGTACAAAATGCCTTTGAAGAGTTTGTTGCCTCCCCGTCCAGCTAATTTTTACAAGAAGGGCATCAATAAACTGTCAATTCGTTGGCAAAGATGCGTCGATTGCATGGGTGATTACAACAGAAATAAAAAAGTTTTAATAAAATAAATACTTTCAGTTATTCCATACAAAACGGCAATTTCATAGGTAAAGACCTAATATATTCCAGTAATTTTGGTTAAAAAATAAAACTACTGAACTGATTTTGATAAAAAATATACGGGACCACCTCTGAAGTATCACCTTCCAAACAAAGAAGAATCATCAAAATCAATTCATAATTGGCGGAGTATAGCTAAGCATACATAAAAAAACAAGTACTTACAGTCGAAACACCTTTTTTGAAGTCGGTTGAAAATTAAGTCTGACATTCATTACACTCCAGTTTCTAATGCCGTTGGAATGCCAATACAAAGCAGAACAGTCGCAAAAGGGAACGAAATGAGATTTACTGTACTTAATTAGACGATTGAGACCTTTGATTTAACTTCCTTTGTATGTTCATAACAAACGAGGTATACTCAAAGCTTCAGGAATTATGCTCCGAAGCCTTTGAACAATGCTTCTTACGTAATAAATAACGATCTAAACTGAAAAATAAATATAATATAAATTACTGATTCAAGAGCAGAAATCCCCTATTTCTCTTTCTGTTTCAGTATATTGCTTTAAAAAGACATATATTTGCATAAAACAGTTTTTATGCAATATTTTTTTAACATACGCAATTAAATAAATAAATATTGGTAGACATTTCACACAGCGCCATCTAGCCCCAAACTAAGCAAAGCTTGTATTATGAAAACCAGCTAGCTGATAGAATACTTTTTTTTTGTTGTAAATTCATACTTATGAATACATACTACACCCAGACACAGAACGAACATTTATGTTCATCACATATTTTTTTTCCTGGATGGGGATCGAACCCACGCCCTACAGCTCTGAAGGCAGACATGCTACCAACTGAGCTAATAAGGGAGTCATAACTAAAACAAAATAATTGTTAGAAATTCAAAATAATTATGAAGGCCGCTAATCAAGATTACTTTTATATTAAGACAAAATGTCAACGTCAAATCAATACATATTTAATTTTAGAGTCATACATAGTTGGACAAATCAGTTAGACTACGAGTATCTAGTTTGACCACGAGGAGGAACCCCATAATATCAACATGAAGTCTCAATAGTTCTATAGAATTACAGAAATGGTGGGAGTACTGGGATGCACCTGACGAAGAATCTAACTGGGGATTGAATCGAGCAGGTGCATAGAATATAATTGTACGCGTATTTATTTTGTAGGTATACCAAACAGAAACAATAGATAAACAGATGTTATGTTTATTATCGGGGCTTTTTCGCGTAACGTAAAACTATTTTTATATCTAAACATAAATTAAGTGTTTAAATCGCGATAGCTTAAAGTTTCGTAACAAATATGTGTATTCATATACATTTATTAATTGTGAGTTCTCGTGATGATAGTTTGCAGTAAGCCTTATGGTTATATTTAAAATTCCCGTAGAACCCCGTATCCCGCTCGAAAGGGTATCACAAAGAGTATCAACGGTAAACGTAACAATAACATTGTTTTAATTTTTGTTTGAGATCGTACTGTTTTTTTTAAGGTCCGGTAACAGATATGTGCATATGGATGTCTTTTACTAACCAAGTACCTTATAAGACGGAAGCAAACTAACTTAGCTAAGTATATTACACATGTGTTCTGTCACAATGTAGCAATAATAACAACAATAAAATAACAGCCGCATTGCGAAATGACAACACAGCAACAAACTGGACATTATCGCGAAAATAATGCTCGGACATTGCGCTGTGGACGCATATGGCAGAGCCTCATTAACGCGCAGTATTCGCGTCGAGGCTCGGCTAACTGCCACAATCCAGGTCTTAACGAAAGGTAATTTACCAGCTGCCACTGTTTGTGGCCGCCTACCACGACCGCAATATCGCCATTATACCGTTTATGTGAAAAACAACTCGTACCACATTCTCATAATGCTCCTACATCCACTACAACGTGTTTCTCTAGTTACCCGCTGTCCTAGCTAGGATGTGATACAAAATCGCTTAATTGAATAGAAAAGTGACTCTAAATTATACGGCACGTAAATTTTCAGAGCTAAAAAGTTTAGCGTAATAAATCAAACGTTGGCATAAATAGCGTAATATAAAGTGTCTTGTACACAACATCGTTACAAAAATGGCCGGTTTATAGCGAACATCTGAGATGATTACGACAGCCGTGTTTTCTTTATCCCAGCTTAAATAAGACAAATATTCTTTGTTACGCACGTGTATTCGGTCTAATAAATTCATCTAGTTACCTGTGGCAGTGATAAATAGACACCGCACAATTATAGCTCCGTTCCACCCGAGATCTGGATGAATAAATATTGCACAAGCCAAGTGTGTTTTATGTGTTCAATTAACACCTCGACTTCCACCTCTCTTTTGTAATTTTATATGTAGCGTTTACAACCGAGCGCCAAAGTCTCAGCTGACGGTGAGTAAATAGACACGTAATTTTCCATACCCTGATTAAGTCGTAAAGATGAAATCGGGTTAATTAAAACAGTAGGCATGCCGTAGAAATTGCTGCGGTCTCGTCGGGAATAAAGATCGGACGTAACGTTTCGGGGAGAGCCTTGGTAGAGGTCGTAGTAACATGCATGGAATAGTCGGGGTTCGAGGTTATTATAAGAGACATTAATTTAGGAGGTGGCACAACTGCCGCGGGCAGCTTCGTTAGTGCGCCGGCGACACGTGTAATAAGATAAAGTAACGCCCAGGACGCGTGCCTTTCTAGAACAAAGGTGTTCCGACGGCGCCTGGCCGAGAACAATGGCGACAACATGCTCACACCGCACTGTCCTGTTGAACCACTCTGCGACACAATGGAAACCGAACCGCTTAGGTGACCTATACGTTTGCTACACGATATTCTACTAGACTTTCGGTAATATTAGTAATAGACATATAAGAAAACAACTCAACTTATTTCAGGCATCTCTAGCAGAGTTCGTGTTTCAATTTGAAGCTAACAAGACCAAGACAATCTCTAAATAACCTGTCGAGTGTCTAACAAGAGCCTGACGAGGATGTTATTTGACGTTGAACAAACGAACTCGGAAAAAAGAGATTCGATAAATAAACCTGGATAGGAAAAATACATTCGCGTTAGAGCAGTCTTAAATTATGAACGGAGCTCCAATAGCGGCGATCCAGTTCGGGCTCCTAAAATCTACAGAAATTTAAGCCCCCGAGGATTCATTTCAAACATTTATTTAGATGACGCCTTAATTTTAAGCATCGGAATAAAGTAACGGCTGAGCTCGCAGTTTCAATTTTATCCTTAATTGTAAGCAAATAACGATCGTTTCGTCGTGAGTCAATGTAGATGGGGACTAAAGTTAATAAATAATCAAAATAAATTAGGTAAAGTCCTTATTTTGTCCCAAACAAAATTACAACAAGGATTTCTGGGCCTAGCTAATTTGAAAGCTATTAACTATTATTTTGTGGAGGGATATAAAGCCTCAAACATTTAGTAAATTAGATGGATGTCTGGGAAGGTAAACCCACATCACACAAGACCCGCAGGTCCCAGGTTCAGTAAACAACACAATTCCAAACTGTTTGCACGTTACGTGTACAATGACACGATGGGGACTCCGTAACTAACTTGTAAACCGATCAACATTGAGTAGATAACCTAAGCACAAATATAGACATTAAATTAAACTTGTATTTGATCAAAAGGTATTTGATTTGAAGCAATTCGGTTAAACTAGCGTATTTGTCTCTACATTCCAAGACAAGTGTCTAAGCTCGGTGAAACGTGGAATGCGGTGTCAAGGCAGTTGACATTTCTCCGAGTAGGTATTCTAGTGACAAGGGTGGTTTGAATACATTTGATGTTGTCCATCTAAGAGGGTTTGGGTTACAAATAGCCGTAACCACGGTTTTGAATCAGGCTTCTAAAGGAATGTATCATGAAATACCTGTAGGTAGTGTCATGGTTCTCTATTCAAACAGAATTGAGAAACATTAACATGATGCCGTTAATAAATTAACACTATCTCGGCCTGATGCTTAGCCTTGGTAATTAAGAACACGAGTTTCGTATTCGTGGGTTTGGTTCTGGGCATATACTTATGAGTTCTTTGTAATGTATGTTGCTACGATTTTAAACTCAAACTACTGGCTTATCAGGTAAACAAACGTGACACCCGCATTTGCCCCTTGAAAAAAAACTTTGGCTTAAGTGTAAGCGCACCGAGCTTATCGCGTAGGCCTGTGACAATGGGATGTTAAAAGCTGAATCAGTTCACTTCAGAGCAAAACTGATACTTTTATAGTTATTGATGACTACGTAGTGTCTCCAACTTAATTCCTGGGGTTTACTTGATGCACGACATTTGGATGAAAAAAATCTAAGCTTAATTTTAAACAAGGTCATCCACAAAGGTAGGTGTTGTATCATGTGGCCTATCAAAATGTGTACCTGCCAAACAAAAGAAAATTCGCACCATTGACACATTAAAAGGCGTTAAAATTTGTGTTCCGTTTAGACTTTAGAGCATAAAAAAGATCATAAACAATGTGGGTGTATTCACGTTTAGTAGGCTATCGTCGGCCGAAACCCACGAGAGGCACATATTTAACGCTCCTCGCTTATCTCCACGAAGAGGGGGAGTAACGTGCTACAATATCGAGCCTATCTTTCTACTAATGGCCTACATGTGAAAGGTGAATTGCTCCATCTAAAGCGAAACGGCGGGTAAGCTACTAAGCGAAGGCGATGGATGGAGATTAATTCACTTATCTACTCCTTGCCTACGATACAGCTCTTGAATAACAGAGCTCAATCAAACTAAGAAAGTTCAGAGTTCAATCAAGAATATTCGTGCACACAAGAATTATTCCAATAAGATCGTCATTAGATACAAATACAATGTGTAGACTTACATCTGGAATGATGAAACAATATGGGTCAAAGAGCTACACAATGGATGGTCCGTTGGCAAGCGGAAGTCGACAAAAAACTACTTTACACGAGCAATGTTAGGCAAAGCAAAAAGTACGGGAGGCGCGGCCATCAATTACAAGTTATAACTGGGTGGCCGGTGTATGCCGCCCGCACCGAACGCGTCGCCTATGTCCATTACGATGAAACATGTTGGTCTAATTAATGGACATAGTCTATTATTGTGCGGTACTCGCGTTCGCGCGTGGTGAACGCGTTTCTATAACACGATCTTTTCATTAAAACTCTGTTATGCACATTACGTTTCAGTTTCATGTGGTAATTCATTGCTAACGAATTGCGGCGCACGAGCGAGGCCGATTCGTAATGTTTGTTTACTTACGATTATTTCTACTAAACGCTTGTCTTCGATAAAATGCAACGCTAAAAATACAGAAGGGATTAAAAAACAAGAATGTGGAGTAAGGTCTTTGGTAAACTGATTAATTTCTTATTGTGCGAAGTTAGTACAAATGTACAATACCAAACCATACTAACTACATTTGCAACCGAGATGTTCTACAATCTGCCATCATCTCAACGTTAGAAATTAGAGTTAACTTCACGTTTGTGGCTCCATTTCTTGTTCTTAGTTTCATTTTGCCGACGGGTGTTCAGCACGAGCGTATGTCGCCTACGACTGCAGTTCGCTGAGACTCAAACTGTTTTATTGCTATGCAATTCGTCTTATGCAGAGGTTTTGCACTTCAGGCTGAACATTTGAAATTTAGAGCAAATCTCTAAATAATTATTATATATTCACATAAACTAAAGCTGATTTAGGAGCGCTTTACAACGTATAACGTGTATTCAGGTCATTTCAGATATATCAGTATTAATATAATGTATATTTCTACTTAGTTTGGACACAGCTTCCTTCAAAAGAGATTACCCGGGACAAGACGAAAGTGCTCAGTCATGGAATGGTAAGTAAGTTTGGGGGTAGATGTATGTCTTTGTATGTGGATTAAGGGTGTTCGTAAATAGGTCGGCATTATGAGGAGCCGAGCTGCGGGTGTTATGAATTATGCGGTCGGTCGGTGGAGTGATTGAGGAGTAGGCTGTGTTCGGGCTGGAGGTGCGGCGTGGATCCGGCCGACGACGGCAGCACCTGCGTCCGTCGCGACAAGCCCTAATGGCCTGTCGCGCGTCCATCCGCGCCGGTGATTGATCGACACACCCCGTGACGTGAGCACACACATCGCTTACATCGCCTCCGCGATATCGCGCGTAATCCATCACACATTCCAAATTTGTGCCATAAATGTGAACGCCGAAGCGGATTTATGCTCTATGATCTGCGCAATTCCACGAGTAAGAGGCTTTACGTTACTGTGGATGCCGATACACGGTTTACAGCCGTACCTTAAATTGAAATGAATAATTATAGTAGGTAAATTACTTTACCTTTCGCATTTCAGAGTGTATGTGGTAAAAACATAATAAGGTCGTAACGAATAACGTCTTTATGAATCTGGAGTTGTCACCTGCAATAATTTCTGAATTTTACCGAGCAAACAACGGAAGAAGTACAGTAAATTTTAAAAGAAAAGACTTCTTAAAAGTCCGTATCTGAAAAGCGAAGATCTCGGAGCAAGTATTACTTCAGACAGAAGTGTCGTATTTTAGCATGGTAAGTACAGATTGCATTTGGATTTTATTAGAAAACTTCGGAGCTTCTACTACGCAGATAAAAAATAATTTTGTACTTCGTTTGTTTAGGGATTTCTTACTTACATTAGGAACAGGAAAACCCGAGGCATCTGCTGTTACAGACTTTTTGGCAATAAAATATAAGCGTGCCGTCATTTACAATGTTGCTTTAAAGCAAAACGGGAAAATAAGTGTTACCAATACCAATAAATGTATACATAGTACACAACTTAAAATTTATATCAATTGCCGCAAATCCAGTCTAAGGATTTACTAAATAAGCAACAACCACTCCGAAACTCTAAAGTGTGAAGTTTCCATCTAAAAGCTGCCATTAATCAAAATTTGTTTAATCGTATCGTTCGGGCGCAGTTTGGAGAAACGGTTAATAGGAATAACAGTTTCCAACTACTTATAGCTTATCGAAACTACGACTATGACAGTAGATTTCTACTAAACGTATCCGCCTACCTCTAGAATTTATCGAAATGAATTTAAAGTGAAAATCTGTCTATAAACTCCTGTAGGAAGGTAGTAATTCCAGAAATAAATCGAGTTTAAGAGTTATGACCATATCGGAGAAGGAATTTCTTATTAAAATAGACAAGGTTCGTAATTAAAGTGCGAAGTTAGTTCTCTCCGTAGAGACCGGACTGGCGTTTGTATAAGTGATGAGATAATGGTGTTGTACTAAAAGATGACGGATAATACTTTACGTTGGACTGTTGCGAGGAAATAAACTTACTTTGTAAGTATATCATTCTTCTTTACTAGTTATCGAAAGATTTCAAGTTGGATGTGGATTGGAGTCAAGTAACAACTTTTTAAACTACTTACTACTTTTCAACTACTTTTAAAAACATAAATAAGGTGCGATAAGAATAGAAAGCTTAACAATTAGTCCATAAACAATAACGGAAACATAGGTCCGCAAGGCAAACGGGGCAAACCCTCTTGCAACAGAGCCAAGGCCGAGTCGTTCGAGTGGAAGTGATCAATTTTCTCAACAATTTCACCGTCATCTTAAATCTTTTCAGAGTCACAAAACATTTAGCCAATTCAGCGCACAAGCCTGCCCGTGATAATAGAGCCTGTTGGCTCGAGGGACATCGCAAACATAAGCCATTAGCGTATTGTTAGCGTCTTTTCAACCGCGCCCATCCATTTCCGAAGGTTTTTGTCGGGCGTCTTCAAGAATTCTATGGGCTATACATAGATAGCAACGAATCACGGAACGCAAATATTAGCTTCTTTTGGAATTTTGGTAAGAAGTTGTTTCAATTAAGTTTTGGTTGTTTCAAATAAGTCTGGTTGGTTTACTCTTACTATACATAATTATCGCGAAAAAAATAGCTGTTCAGAACTATGTCATCCAATGTCGATGAAATGTATGAAAAAGCATACTTTTTTCGCTATTTCAGAGTTGGCCCTATAATAAAAGTTATTCACAATGATGACGTGGATGAATGATGAGTACAATTATTTTTTTGACTTACTAATACAGATACGCGTAACCCTGTACCACGCCAGCCACCACGAAATATGCATTTCATTTATTTAGTTCCCCATTTTTTGAACCTTGCTGTAATGGGGTACCATCTTCTATGATAATAGTGTATACCTACAATCAGGCACGTTGATATAATACGTACAACGGGAAGATCCAGGTACGCTCATGAATGGGTCGCGTGCAGCCGACAGACGATAGCGGGCGTGAAGCCGACCATTCTCCTCGGAACAAAGCACAGCTCTCCTGATCTAATCAACGCAACAATACCCCTCGTATACCCTCAGCGAGGTAGCACACCCGCGCCACCCGGCGCCCGGCACCCGTTACCGAGTGCCGACACTCCCGATATTTTAAATTACAAACAATATTACCACGGCGTGGATACAAACGAGACCATTGTAGGCCGTGTGCGCCCGACAGCTGGTTTAGATAACGTGTGACCTCTCTAGAATAAAGCGTGCCATAAACGATTAACCAACAATGATGACCACGCCGGCAGCCCACGTGAAACCACCTAAATGCTATTGAATTGAGGTTGAAGTGTCATATTGTTCTGCATCGCTTTCAATAAACTTATATGTTGTGTGTAGGAACAATTGAACTCTCTTATTAATAAACGTGGAGGAGCCTCGAAATAAGTAGTTAATCCGTCTTTTGTCTCTATCCACCGACTTACTTTCTTTTTAACCGAATGAGGATTTTAAATTCGACAGTATGTTTTTTTTTGTATGTAAGTATGTTACATGATTACTCCGCCAATTATCAATCGATTTTGATGATTCTTTTTTTGTTTGGTAGGTCATACTACAGAGGTGGTCCCATATAAGTTTTATCGAAATCGGTTTACTGGAATAAATCAAAACAACTGGAAAATATGAAGATGTCATCTAGGTACCAGCACCCTTATCATGGACGTTCGTGATTCTGATAGCGAGCGTGCGCGAGCAGGAGGGCGCATGGCGCGAGTGGTTTGGTACGAGCAGGATGGCATGCTATCGCAATCGGAATCGCGAACGTCCATGATAAGGGTGCTAGTCAAAATTGAAGTCGGTTCTTTCTTTTTTTTTATAGCGTATTATTAACCTAAAAGTAGATCTACGTTTCGCCACCAACTCTCGTAGTGGTAAGCGGCCAACAATATGGCCAAGGGTGAAACACGTCGATCATGAAGAAACCTATGATCTAATCCTACTTGAAAGTAAAGAAAACACAAAAAGACGGATTAACTATTCCAAGGCAAATAATGGAGTTTGTGTACATGGGTTTAGTGTCACGCGATGGAACTCAATGGAATAGCAATGCAGATGGGCTAGACGTAACAATAAAAACATGAATGGCTCCATGCAAATGATGATAAGATAATGATATACACTTATGTTTTAATCATTGCGAGCCTTCGGTGTGTTGACCTTATTTGACTTAGGTACTACTTACTGCATCAAACCAATAAAGTATAAATACAATCTGTACAAATATCAGCGATTCCCTAATATAGCTTTGGTATGTACAAATATCGAAATTACCTATGTTTAAATGTGTACTTATGTAAAAATATCTAGAGCAGACCAAGTGCCAAGTGTAGGTGAGAAAATAAACTTTGTGTGTTTTTTTGCAGAATGCTTTGATCTTTGCCCTTAAATACTCATAAGCTTATTTTGAAATTCCTTTGATGCTCTACATTTAGAATGTTTTTGTTACGTACGTAATGATGTAGTAAAAGGTAAATCTAAATGGAGGTACTTGTGCAATAATGTATACCTATAAGCATGAACCTAGAAAAAAAGTCGGACAGATTCTCGCTAACAACATACTGTGTCACTCAGAGTCGGCCAGTTTACTGTACGTACAGGCCGGCACGCACACATTCACACAAGAGTCAGCCATTACGCGGGCAAACGCAACAAAGTCGGCACGGCTACGCTGCGAAAAAATTTGTATGTCTTGTGTGGTAAAGTGGTGTAAAAACCGTAGTGACCAAAATAAAAAAAACCAGGAATCACGTTTCATAGGTAAATGAATAATTCAATCACTTAGTTCCCGATTTTATACATTAAAACCAATATTCATGCGACAGAACAAAATAATTCGTCAGAATACCAGTGTTACCAATATTCATTTGTACAAATTACCCGAAATATATGGGTGTTCTCACTTCTGCCTACCCCTTCGGGGATACACAGACATGATGATATGACCTGAAATAATGGGACTTTTTTAATTAATTCTATAGTTATAATTTAAAAAAACTGTCCAAGTGAGAGTCGGACTCGCGCACCGAGGGTTCCGTAACAAAAAATGATGGGGTTTCAGTTCGGGATTAGAAATTCACTGCAAACAAGACAACATTACGCGATATTCACAGGCGGTCACCCATTCAAGTACATTTTGCCACCATTAACCTTTTAAAATAGTACGGTATTTACTGCCTACATGACGCAAAAACCGCTGAACGGATTTTGATGGGATTTTTACAGGTTGATACCTAGGGTTATGGGTATGGGTATACTATAGGGTCATACTCCAACTTAAAATCTAAGCCATGTTTAATCTAATTCCGATGGGTAGAACCGGAGATACAGCTTGACCTCTTGATACCTTTTTTTATTTAGAGCTTCCATACTTTAGGGAGGTAATTTAAAATGGTTGCCTTATTGTAGTTCAAGTGAACGAAATTGCGGCCAAAATCTAGTTTCAATAAACTTGTCTGCCGACCTGTATTTGTCTAGATAATACAAGGTTATTTTTTTGGGAATTATGGCAACCCTAAATTCATTCACACATAGATAGCCGCCGCCATTACGGTGACACAGTGTTGTTTGTGCGGGAGTTCCGTCCGACTTTTTTTATAGGTTCATGCCTATAAGTAGGTACTAACACAAAATGACCGAAAAAGAATCGTAATTTTAGGGCGTTACGTTTTGTTTGGACCTGGGTATGTCCTAAAACAGCACCGGAGGAAGGGCAGCAGCGTCCTCTCTGTTAACGGTGGCGAGTATTCTGCGATCCTCAAGCCGCCTGCCAAGCGTGGGGATCATGGCAACCTCTCCCTATTAAGGGGGAGGCCTACGTCCAGCAGTGAACGACTTCTGGCTGTTGATTTGAATTGTAATGTTGTTTAAAAATTATACAAATGAATCTGATCGCCACACAATAAAGAAAATTTATGTGATAAAGTATTTCGGCGTAAAAACACCAGATCATCAAGTGTGAGAGACATCAGCGCCATAAAATACTTTCCGTCAAAACAAAGACAATCTTGATGAATCAACAAGGACCACTAACGGAGAGCAGACGAGTTTGGATCACAAATAAACTAAGAATGTAGGGCAGCGTCAAATTTAACAATCGTCACACACGGCAGCTTACACTTATGTGTATATATAAGTAAAGGAATGTACCTATATGTGGAGGTATCCTGTTGGTTCCGGGGTACAGGGGCTATCGTGACGTCACTGGCGGGTCAAGCATGCACGATAATGCGCTCGCTGCCAAACAAAGCGCTGGCGTCTCATTTAATCAACTATTCTATACCTAGATCCTGTGTAAGCACCTCTTCGACTGATGTCAAATATAGTGAGCGGTACGTGACGTTAATTCCAACCGTAATGTATGGCGATAAATTATGTATACGACCAATAAATTGTACATGAATCGAGAATCGAATCCTAATTCGATAACTTATACGTAAGCTTCGAGTGGACATTTTAAACATTTCTAGGTGTATGGAGTTCGCTAGATATTGTATTATTATGGATGAAATGAAAGTCTCTCTCCTCATTATATAACGCTAAGACGTCCACCGGACGTCAAGTCGAATCGCGCTACTCGCCAGATCATTGCAACAAACAGGAGGGGACATCGAGGGTAGGGAGCAGCTAATCAGAGAAAACTCTTAGAGAAAGACGCAAATATATCAACCTGATGATGCCGCTAAGCGTTAACCTACACTAACTACATATATACATCTAAATCGTTTCCACATAATATACTCTTAAGTAACGCTACTCGCGGCAAAGCACATTCCCTGGAGATACGGCGACCTCTGGAGTCTAGTTTTGTTTATAGCCTCAAAGCCTATACACTCCACCACACACTGTAGAAGAACCAACGATTATGAGCTGCTACAACAGGTACAGGTACAGTTCACATTATTAAGTATCAGCACTCCCCTCTCTATATACCTATATAAACATATAAAAGCCAAAGGAAACAAAATCTAGAACTGAAATCTTATTTGTTCCTACCCAAAGGTCTTTTTCACCGTAATAGACTAAGCCTAGCTTGAAAATCTCTGGAAGTAAAGAAGTACGAGAATTAGAAACTTGAGATTTTTGGACAAGGTTATTAACAAATACTTTTTATTTCAGGTTCATGTAAGGCGGGAAACTATACAATCACAAATACCGGCAAAATTATAAGTAGTTTATTTAGAAGATTATTACGATTTACAAAATATGCTTCCAAGAGTTTGGTTAATTTTGTGTACTTCTCTTGCTCCAAATATTATCCCAATTTTCTTACGGCCTCAGATTGTTTGACGGCAGGCGCTGTCACGGTCATACCTGTAGGTAAGTAGGTACCTAATGTAGAATGTTTACGATACGGCAGCGAAGCCGAGGGGTGGATACGATATTGAGACATTATACGTGGTTTAGAGCCTGTACAAGAAGGACCCTGTTATGGCGCGACGTCACAAATGGCATTGTACGTCTTAGAGCATACAAATGCTCAGTGGGCCTATTGTACCTATGATAACACAGTTCTATAGGACGTAGGCTCCAGCCTTGTTTAAGGGGGCGACCAATGCCAGAAGTAAGAAAAAGGTGTATTTTTAAACACATAGTTTAATGATTAAGAATGTAGGTACATATTCAGATTAAAAAAATACTACAGGTAGGGAAAAAACCTAAAGAAGCCGAGTAACCGAATAGAATGTTTAAAAACAATCTGGTTTATAAAAAAAAATACAAATTACTAACAAAAAAAATAACAGTTTTAATTCAAATGCTCTAAATTATCAGCGACAACACCACATTATTTTTTTCGAATTAGATAATACATAGTCAGACTAATGTTTTAGCAGAGTAACCGTTAACTTTTTTATTTCATGCCTATATTTAGAAATATTAAATAAAATCCCACCTAAATCGCTCAAAGCCATCATCATCATCAATTGTGTCGTGCGATTTTCGACTCTAAACTGATGCAAGACGCGCGGGTGAAATCATGTATTTTTCTGGCATTAGGCGCACTCTTTATTATGGTTTATATTAGCTTTGATTTGCTGTGGAACTATACATTAAGTTAACCATTGATCACTAACCATGCGTGTGATAGACTATACGCGCGTGTCGCGCTTTTGGTCAGTTCCTCTTCCCCGCCTCTCCGCCCACTTCCTAATTCCTGTTGTTAGTGACCCATATGCACTCATTACACATCAGTTGGATTGTGAATTTGTGACATGTCGCGCACGCTTTCATGAAGTATTGATAACTAGCAGAGCCTCGTGGTTTCTCACGCTATGCTTGTATATTTTTAGGAATAATAACTCATTAATCAATTTGAGTAAATAGCAACTACAAACATACATTAGCGAATGTAAATTATATATTAAATTATAAAGAGTTAGTGAGATGTGGTACATACAAGGTAGATTCCAATGTTTGTGGCTAAAACAGGATAAATTTTCACAAGTGTTTGCTATAAAATAGCTGTTACTATATAATTTTACAGCTATTTATTTAACATATTACATTATAGGGATTTTTACAAATTGCGATATGAATAATGTTCTTTGTTGTTAAATGTCCATTACAAAAAGGGTTTATGTTGTAATGTCAATGCCATTACCATGCTCATATTGATGCTTATAAGAAATAATTATTTTATGTAATTCAAAAACATGCCTGATGTGTAGTATCAATAAGTATAACCATTACACTTAAATTACCATTACCATTACACAATTAACTTATTTATACAAATAATGAGAATGACACCAAAAAAAAACATTTGTACAGGACAGACAAATCAAATTACCCCAAGATTGAAGGGTTCACTTTAACTTAATGGTAAAGGGAAGGGTCATAATTTATGATACCCTTCATCAAGAGCAGTAAGAGTATTTAAGCCTCCTTAAAATAAATAAAATGCCACATTCCAGGGGTTTACTAGTAGCTGTATTGATGAGTTTCACTGTGCATCTCTTGGTTCCATCAACAGATCAGCTCAGTGTACCGGATCAGCCTTTATTACAACCTGTATTACATCCCGATGTGCATGGCTTGAATATTAATGTCGGACCTCTGTGGACATACCATCGAAGTATGATAGGGCAACATTTCACCAAACCAGCTGGCCTGATCAGCCAATTTAGACAAATTATAGAAGTGTTATCAAAAATACGTATTATACTTTTGTTAACTCTTAAATCAATACAAAAATAAATTATCAATAAAGTAGGTCATGTTAAAATCTATTTCCAAGATTTGTTTACATAAATTACTACTGTGTGAAAGAAATACATTAAACAGAATGTTAAAATAAAATTGGTAAAGGAAAAAAGAAAGAAGTTCATTAAGAAAAGTTATAATAGTGTTACAAAATAAACACAGCTTTACTTAATTTGGGTCTCATATTCAGAGGGCAATAAACTTTCCAAATAGAAGCTATACACTTTTATACTTGTTTAAATATGCTCAAAATGAATAGGTACTTACATACAGACTGATTCAAACTTAATGGCGGCTGTGAAGCGCGCTGCAAGTGAGACTTTGCGATTGTAAGCACACCGCACGCCTAATTTTTGCTGATGCGCAGCTTCTCGCGCCTAAGTTCACAGCCGTCTTTAATTAAGTTTGAATCAGCCTGCACCACACGATTTCCAAGTCATGGATCATGCATCTACAGGCTGTTTTAAATAAAATACTGGTGAAGGTGTGAGTTCATAGCTAGTACTATTAAAGAACTTGAAGTAAAAAAATTGCAATTTTGTCTACTTAGATAAAAAAAAACATAAGCCACCGATTTGGATAGCACATAAAACCACGAGGCGCATAGCTAAAATGATAATAATAATCATCGGGATTTCTTATTTTTTTAATATGAGTTTAGAAATGTTGTTTTTATTTGGAATTTCCTTTTCAACAATATCACACTACATACTATAACAATATCATTCATGTGTAGCACTAACTCCTAAAACTTTTACACATTATTTCAAAATTTCAATAATTTTCCTGGTAGCAGATATTATTAAGCCTTTATTGCTGAACCAAACAATATATAAAAATTAAACAATTTACATTATTTCAAGCTAACACACATCCTGTTTAGTAATCAGCGTGTCCTGTGACACATAGGCCTCTTCCAATATTCTCTATCTTTAGCTCTTCTTGTCCAGATTGCCCCTCCTATATTCTTAATGTCATCTGACCATCTTTTAACTAGCAGTAGTAACAGATATAGTCTATTATAAATATCTAGATATAATATCTAAATATCAAGTTTTTTGGCTCTGAATATGTGACAAACAGAAGTGATATAGAGAATGTAGTGAGGAGATTTACACAGAGAATCTAAAGAGGTTTCTCATGTTTGGCATTATGCATCGTACCAATATTATAAAAACGAAAATAAGTTTGTTGGTTTGTTTTTAGGCAGCAGCAGTAGGATGGATTAATGTGATATTATGTTATGGATATAGATATAGACATCCAGATTTAAGGGAGGGCAACCAGGGCAACAGCCCGGGTCCTCCACAAGAAACCGACATAAATTGTGCTTACTAAAAAAAAATTGGTAAATCTTAATAATGTTTGCTGAGAAGATTTGATTGGTCTCGCAATAAATGATAGAAACACTTCCAAGATAAGTATTATTTAGCCTATTTGGACCTGGGTAAGTCCTAAATCTGCATGCAGCACCACCAGAGGATGGGTAACAGCATTCTCTCAGATAAATAAAATGAGCAAACTGTAGTGAGCATTAGAGATGGGGATTGCGCTCCAAGCCACCTGCCAAGCACGGGGTTTTTTTTATTTTAATTTTATACAATCAAGTGTTGAGATGAGCAAGACGTTTGCCTGGTGGTAAGCTTCACACCTGCCACTATCAGTAGCAGTGTCAGAATTGTAAACTTGCAAACACAATCTTGCAGGGGATTATGGCATTCTCTCCCTACGAAAGGGGAGCCCTTCGTCCAAGAGTGGACATCTTCTGGCCGACTTTGATAATGACTCTTTTGTTGCCCCAGGGCCTGCACACCTCTAAATCTGGCCCTGGATATAAATTAACGGTTGGAGGTGGATGTACTTTTCGTCTTCACGCAGGTTACCCGCAGGACGCAGTTAGTGAGATAATAATCTTGGTAAATAGACAAAGTGCAAGTAATGTTTCTACTTGAACTTCTAATTTTAGCAAATTACAATGCCTTTATTAACCAGCATGGTCAAGTCAATATAGATGCTGAAAGCGTAGTTTTATGCTGTAAAAAAATTCATGGAATGCCAGTTCACCCTACCTTTTGCAGTCTTCTCGCAGTTGACTTGACAGGTGATCCAGGTGAACAAAAAAGAATACCAAACTCACAAAGTATCAGTTATTTCATATAACTCTATAGTGTATGTAATGTTGGTCACTATGGTCACTATTCGATACTATTATTTTCAATTTGTTTTCGGAAACTTAAACAAACAACCAAAAAATTTTATGCTATTCCAAATGCGTCTGTTTTTGATTTGACAACTGACGCCTGACGTGACGACCCACCTGTCACCTGACGATCAAGTTTTTTTTCCTCCTAGGAGGTTTATGACATCGCACTTTGTGCATTTTCTAGTGTCAGGTATCTAAATATGTATCACGTTATCGATGAAATTCAAGTTAGTCACAGTCAAAGTCACACTTACTAAGTCACAGTCAATTCCACTCATACCCTAGTAAAGTAAAATCGTAGCAACTTACACAACAAACTTACTTATTACAAGCTTCTTCGGAGTTTTGGAAACAACACGAAAATACACGTTTCACTTCATTATATCGCTTGCCCACACTCATGCGCATAAATCAATGAATAAAACGCCATCATTTTAATGCATTAACATTCGAAACAATATAAGTTTTGGAAAATAATACAATGCAGGGACATTTTGTTTTCGCGTTCCCGCCAAAACTCCACGTTCAAGCTTTTGGTTTTTTTTTTTGGACATAGGACTGGCTAAAGTTTCTAGACCATACTGCCAACTAAGACTGAAAAATCACGTCAAGTTTGACTCAAGGTCGAAACTATTTGGAAAAATTGTGAGGGATCTACACGACCACGACATTAGAAAATTTACCAATAGAAATCCAATACGTGTGGCCACTTATACAGGGTGATGGGTAGTCGATGGGTAGTCGGGTGCAAAGCTTTAAGGCGACAATAGTATAGACCGTTTAGACCCTTTTGAGCCATGGTTGTCTAAGACGAAGTGTGTCATATATTTTTTTACCATTTTTTGTGGAAAATATGAAACTGGCGATTATGATGAAAACAACTACAACAGAAGTGAGAAGAAGGGCCCGTGCTTGTGTTAGATTAGATAACGTGGTAGTCATTTTGAACACGAAAACTAAATAATTTCAATTGAAATGTTGTTTTAATCAGACTGCCTAAAAATTTAAATTACCTATCTCAATTTGGTTTCTTGGTTTTTATTTCAGTAATTTTAGAGATATTCGCGTAAGTGATACCTCAAAAGAAACAGCAATAACCAAGCATGTTTTTGAAAAGATTTGAATACAAACGGCATTTTTAGTTTTTTTTTTAAAAGCTGCCAGAGTACACTTTTCTTAATTTAAAAAAAAAATCATTAACTGTGTAACGGTGACTGCAAAAAATATATCTGATGACACACATACTTATTGCATATTTTGTTAGAATGCTTACAATTACTTTAATTAAATAAAATTAGAAATAATTTATTTATTACTCAAACTAGGCATCATTAGTAATTAACGGTAAATTTTCGGGGATTTTCGCCAAAAAACCACAATTAAATGATTTAAAAAAATAGTCACACTTCGTCTTGGACAACCATGGCTCAAAAGGGTCTTAATGGTCTATAGTCTATACTATCGTCGCCTTAAAGCATTGCACCCGACTACCCATCATCCTGTATATTTGTATCTTGCGACACGAAGTGAACAAAGTGAAGTGACACGAAGTATTGCTCTTCACTCAATATCTTGGGTAATGGTAATTTAATTATTCCTACAAAGTAGGTAGGTACCTTACTTCAGTTGTATTTTTTATCATTCTTTCTATCTATATAACCATCTATACAAACCTCGTCCACACACTGCTGTGTATAGATCTTCTTTCGTTCACGGCATCCTTTCTTGTCCTGTGTGAGCCCGAGAAGATGCTTTCAGACAAGCTTGACAGTGTCATCTGTATAATGCCACACCACCACCTCCACATTGCTTATCCAAACGCACCAAGCGCGCACGCGGTGATCGGTTTATCTTGTACATAAAACATATTACGAGCGGGCTTGTAGCAATGATATTATACATATATATATATAAGGAGGGAGATATGTCATATCCCGCCCTTAAATGGCCCCGTGAAAACGGCACCAGGGACTGTCTGTCTACGCTCAATAAGCGAGATGCGCGCTATCCCTTTTGCTCTCATAAAAGTACTATCTTCTTTCGCACTCCGGCGCAACTCGTAAACATGACGGCACGGGAGTCATTTTCAAACTTTGTTTTATTACGCGATAGCGCATCTTTCGTAATCTTTTATGTAGCTATTTTATCCCACTCGCGCCTTGGTATAACCTTTTGTTTGAAGTCACCGGTTCTCTTCCATTGTTTCGCCGGCATAAGCAAGGACAGAACATTGACATACGATTTTTTTATACCTATTGTGTTTTTTTTTGCTTAAAATAATAAACGATTATTATATTAGCGATTATTACATAACATGTGTTAAATGTTTTGTTTTCGTTTTCACCAGCTATTTAACGTTACTAGCTATAATATTGAACCAGGTGTATGCTACAAAAGACAAACAGAATAGAGATTTTTTGCAATGTGGTCCGATTTAGTCTAATTAAAGCGGCTTTTTCGTGCAAATATTTTTTATACTGTCTTCATGAACCTAGAAAAAAAGTAGTTCATGACTGTCTTCTAATAAATAATCAAATCAACTACTACTCTACTGGAGACCTACTATTCATACAATGGAATGCGTATTCACACGTAATTACTACATTTTAATCATGGCGACTTTTACGTCGAGTCGAGACACTTTAGTTATTAAGGTTAAATAACTTGCTTGGAGGATCTAGTTCTCTCTCTCTATATAATCAAAGATAACTTGTATTTTTTTATAATACTACTTTCACCAATCACCATGCGGGGAAACTTTGAAAAAAAATTACAATTTGGCAGCCGGTGGATATACCAGCTGTGTTCGAACTTCGAACACCTTTGACGGTATGTACCTAACTTTCCCATATTTTATTGCACTTAAACGTTATAAATGAAAGGAAATAAAAAGACTTGACTTTGGCAAAATGCTCAAAATAAGGTTTTTGGCGGAAACGCGAAAAAAACATGTAGCTGCATTGTATTATTTTCCAAAGCTTGTGTTCTTTCGAGTGTTAATGCATAAAAATGTTGGCGGTTTATTCATTATGAGCTGAATTACGCGTAAGAGTGTGGGCAAGTGATTTGAAGTGATTTTTTGCCTTACCTAAAATAATCTCGATTCTCTTAGTCACTGCTTAAACTTCTCTGTCCTTTTCTAGCACGTGTAACTTCACGTTGGAGAGAAGATGGCAGAGCATCTTAAGCAGTGACTAACGGTTGAAAAGTTTTTTAAGTAAGGCCGTAGGTTTCTGCGGCGTTTTTAAGTAAGGCCGATAATGTATGAAGTGAAACGTGTCTTTTCGTGTTGTTTCGAATACTCCGAAGAAGCTTTATTGTAAAGTTGCTACGACTTCACTGACTCATTCGACTTGAAAATCATCAAAAACTTATTGTTTTATAAATATACTTGACACTGGCAAATGCACTAAGTGCGACGCCATAAACCTCCTATGAGTAAAAAAAAAACCCAAAGAAAGTTGCTGTCAAAGTCGCGCAAGCTTATCAAAAATAACCTAAAAAAATCCAAATAAAAAGGGTCAATAATAACAAAATTTATAATCAATTATTATTCATAATGAATAAGGCCGGCCTGGCTAATGTTTTAAAGAACACTGTGGCTTATTGCTACCGATCTCACAGTTCTGTGCACGTGGCTGCAGCATCTCTTATCAAAAGAAATTTTCATACAACCAAACCAACACTGGATTTAATGGAATTTTTCGATAATAAAAAGAATTTTGGCGAAACAAACATAAGAGTCGGAAGGTCATGGAGATTAGATGAGTTGAGGATCAAGTCGAACACAGATTTGCACAAACTTTGGTATGTCTTATTGAAAGAACGTAATATGCTTTACACAATGGAATATGAATGTAATAAACACATGAGATTATTCCCTAACCCCGAAAGAATCGACAAGGTACAGGAATCTATGGATAATATCGAGAAAGTTGTAAGGGAGCGTAACATCGCATATTACAAGCTGGAGACTGGAGAGACTGGTGAGCGACCTGTTGAAGATGTTATTAATCAAATTGGCCTCCCAGAAAAGTATGAAAGGAAAGAGCATTTCTTACCTCGGTTCATGAACTCTAGATGGGTGGCTCCTTACCTAGAAAATGGATACATCAGCAGCTATGCAGTTAAGAGGTTTCTGAGACTGTATAAGGAAAAGCAACACAATGAAGAGAGAAAAGCTCGCAACAGGGATTTCAATCATGTCCAGCAGCTACTAAAGCGCTTCCCGAATTTAAATATGGATAACTTAAAGGCAGAATATCCAGATGTAGATATAGAAAAGGCAAAGCGGACTAAGAAAGCTAGAGGTCACTTTTTACCTAAGTATTAAAATATAACATGATAATCATAGCCGTTTAATTAAAACTCATAAGTAATTGTTTTGTTAGTTTTATTCCTTGTTTTAACTTCAGTAATAAAAATCAATAAACATGATCATAGTTTGATGATAGCATTGATGTTTTTGCTATTGCTCACTGACCTCTATAATACAAGTACGCTGAACTTCATATTGTCGATAGCAAATTGAAGCCATTTGATTTTCGCCATTTTAGCGCAGATAGCCAATGGATAGCAGTGTGAGCATCCATGGAACTAATATTTCGTAATACTATTATATCAATTTTAGTGCCGGAGATGCTCGAAACGGTGCTTCAAATTGGCACAAAAAAAACTAATTTCCTAGACAATATTTAGTCCAGCGTAATTATATTATAGAGGTCAGTGAGTTGGATTGTTTCAATGTGATCTTGCAGGCGATGTCTCTTTTAAACAGTCAACAGTCGGCAACAGTGTGGTATGCAAGTTAAAAGGTTGATGAAACAGTTTTTTAAAACACTGCTTATGAAAAACATTCGACGATTTCCAAATTATCTTAAGTAACATAACTAATTTGTATAACTCTGTGTGCAACACAAATCTATCTAAACTAAGTAGTATACTGTACTTTGAATACTCTGTATCTATAACTAGCTACCTAATTATATAGTATCAGCCTTTAAAAATGAGGTACACAAATAGGGCCTTAATAATAAACATGGAGTAGCTTTAGAATAGTAAATAAATAAACATTTAATTGTGTTTATCACAAGGACTCAATGCACAAAACAATTTATTGACCTTGACATTTTGTCCATGTTTCGATGGTCCTGGTGGAGTGGCTTGCTTGTGACCAGGCGAGTCCCGGTGATAAGCATAATTATTTGTTTAAATCGCGAAAGTTTGAAAGTTACAAGAGTAAACTCCTTTGTCTTCATAGAGATATAGATTTGAAAGAAAGGAAATGATGGATTATTTATTTCGAGGAATCCATGTTCATTAATGAGACCCATTAAACGTAATGTTGATAGTAATGTCAAAAAAGAGATTGAGAAGCATTTTTGAGGTCATAATACAACATTTCAAAAATTCCTAACAAAGTTTAATATTTTCTTCTTGTCTTCCTAGCGCTACTTAATAACTAAGGAAATTAAGGCACATTCAGTTCTAATTTATAAGTCTTAAAACTATTCAAAATCATGGCACTGTAAAGATGATTTACACTTGTCTGACTATGTATCAAATTTACTTGGTACCAAACCCAAAATTTGCCACAGACTAGTAATGCACTAGAAACAAATTTGGTGCTTAAAATATTCACCCTAAAATTTACAAGTTCGAAGGCTAGAAATCTAAGAAATCAATGTTCTCAAAAACTTTCATAATATCAGGTAAGTTACCACTACTTTTCAGGTTTTGTAGTATTACCATCAGCTCTTTCAACATTTGGTAGATAGACCTGTATTTCTTTATAAATTGTTCCGTTACGGAGTAAGAATTCAGTTCTGGGAGAAAAGCATTGATGGTTACGTCTGTATCATCCTGCTGTACAAGTTTTTCGTTTAAGCTGTCCAGAGTTTCCTGAACGTCTCTTACACTATAGGCATCTAAATAAGCCTCTAATGTGAGATACAAAGTATGAACAATGTGGTTTTGGTTTGGCTTCCCACTTTTATCTAATTGTGAATCCATCTTGGGGTAGTAAATGTTTTCAGGATCCTCAATTATGTCCTCAGATTCAGACGTCCATTCAGAGCACTTCTTTGTCAAATATCGCAATATCCTTTTAATCTTCATTGGCTTGGGGAATAGATCTTTTGCTATTTTTATTTCACAGCTAGCTTCTGGAAATTTGCTCCATTTTGATTCTTTTATGAAGTCTATGAGGTTTCTGATGACACATCCTTCATCAGTTGAGAGCAATTTTTTTAGATGATTAGATCCAATAAGGTTCTTCATGAATGCTGGGCTAATCATCTCCAAAACTCTGACTATTGAGTCGTTGGGCATGTCTGAGAATGAAATGAAATGTTACAACTTAAATCTAGACTCATGGTAGCCGTGGTGCATATACAGGGTTACTGGTAACACGATGTATTCCCGACAGGACCAGATAGGGGAGCTAACATACATCAAATTTAAGCCCACCAATGTATGGGCGAAAGTTAATAGTTTTCGAGATATTTAAAATTAAAAAAAAATTGTTGTAGGGGTTTTTACAGAAAAAAATAGATTTTTGGCTTTAATCGTAAAAATTTATAATAAAAAAAAGTCACGCTTATCACATTATAAATCTTTAAGAATATTATTTTTTTAAATAATTTTCACTTTTTTTTCTGTTATATTATTTCCCCTATCTGTTCCCGCCGGGAATACGTCGAGTTACTAGACTGGTAACTCGACGTATTCCCGGCATAAAAAAAAAGTATAGTCATTTTATGGCTTCATCAAGCTTAAATCATAATTATTCATACTTTTATTTTTCAGAATCTCCACACTAACCACAACCACTATACTATATATTAATTGCTTACCATAATATGCCGACATATGCCAATATGCCGTGATAAAAAAAGCTTGGCAAAAAGAGTAGATATAGGGGTGCCACTATCGCAAGAAGCTCTAAATCGTATCAATCCAGGGCCCGTACGGTGACATCTCACAATCATGATTGTTAGGTTCAGCCCCCAACGCGACGCGACTTTATATCGCGTGCAAATACGTTTTCTTTTTATTACGCAGTTATTTAATTTTATCATTGTCAAATAAATACACTATCCTGTATTATCTATACTATAGAATTTAGACAATACAGGATATAGATTCTATAGTATGAATTTGGACCTGCAGATTATAATGAAACACAAACCGGAAATGATCTTATAGAACTCATTTGCAAATGCTGAGCAGTATTTCCCAGTGTTTGGATAGTCGCTGTTGGAATTAGTCTCGCAGATATAAAATGTTTGGATCACAGCATTTATCCATTTCTGAAAAAAAAAAACAATTAATATATGATGTCTAGTGTGTGTGTCCTTTTTCTGTATATTATAAACACTGTATCAGCATTATCCCAAGATTTTAAAAAAAGTCTTTTAAGGTTCTAATGAAGAAAAAAGTTCTAATTTAAAGATTTTTTGTCATAATAAAAAATCTTTCAGGAGTAGAAATTTACTCTTAAATTTACTCCTTAAAACGATTTTTACTCATAATGATACAAGTAACTTACAATCATTGTTTTGATGTGTTCTTCTGGGTATTTCAAATGCACCATTTGTACAAATATTGTCAGGATTTGCCTGCAGTTGTTATTCACAGCTCCAGTATACAATATGTTATTAGACCACAGTATGTAAGCCATTAATGGTTTGTGTGACCTCATTATGTGGCTCCCCAAATTGTGGGTATATCTGGAAATTGAAAAGGTTCAACAGCTTGATTACATACATTTTTACTAAACCATCGCATTGCACTGTTCCCTGAACTTTGTTTGCATTATGCAATATGCATGGCTTGCCAAGCACTTGTTTGCGGCAACTGTACACAGCACAGCAAATATTGACTATGGCCATTTTAAGAATGCCAAAGTCAAATAATATTATCACAAGTGAGATTAGAGAAAAGACTTAATCTATCTATCTTTCTTAATCTATTTTATTTATATATAAAAATGAACTGCCATGCGTCAGTCTCGCAAAAACTAGGAAATGGCTCATTCAATATTAATTTTGTTCGGTTTAGGAAGAAATTTTAAGTGGTAAAAGTTCACCGGGTCATCGTTTTTATTAACAGCTACTAATTTCTATCCCACACATTTTTGTGCATCTTAGCAAAACTAGGGACTATCCCATCTCTTACCTACCATTTCTGGGAACACAAGGGGTTCCCCAGAAACAAATTTTGGTATCTCTATACCAAACCCTCCCCCAGCCCTCCTGGAGCCTCCAGACACTTTACACTTTTCCCACTCAACATTTTCAGCCAATGCTTCTAAATCTAAAAAAACCCTCAACCAAATTATAAATATATTGCTAATGCACATAGAGCTAATAACAATAGTCACAAACGTGCAAAAGAAATATCTGCGCCAAAACTTGGTGTACGCCATACAGTACGCCGACTTTTTGAACATCTTGAACTACGATAAGACACAAGCGCTCAAGCATACATTGAACAGTATACAAATGACATAACGTCTAAATTCAAACAATTGTTAACTATTATAATGCCTGTATAGGTATACTCGAATGTTTTTTGACTGTTTTCACTTAGAGATTGTGACTCTTTAGATATTAGCTCAATGCTAATGAATTAACTTTTAATTTGTGTAATAAATGATTTGATTTGATTTAACAATACTTTGTCCACTATACTTTCATTTATATTATTCATGTGAGTGCAATGAAACATTTTTTGGGAAGCCAATGGCTCAACCCCCAGTAATAAGTATACAAAGTTTGTAATTGCATTTACTAATACATCTTACCTCAAGACTAAATTACTATACGAATATAGTAGAAAACAGAGCTTTGGTAGAATTATATAACCCTATTTTTTAACTCACCTGCAATGCCATATTGCCAAATCAAATTGCAACAATTCAATTATACTCTCCAAGACTGCCATCAATCTATCTATCCTCTCTGTTCTTTCTAGTACCTCGTAGATTTCAAATTTTTCTTTTTGCCAGTGAAGCCCTTTTACACTCTGTTTCATTTCTTCAGGAATGTTTTCATACTTGTCTACTAGGCTTTCTTCTTTACTCTCAGAGCTGAGTTCATACTGAAGCCTGTTCATGCAGTACTTTACAATACCTTTGTCGCGCCCAAACTCATTTCGATTTGTGAATGTTTTTTCTTTCAGATCTAATGGTGATGTGAGAAAATTATTGTAACATAGCCGGAGTTGCTTTTTTAGGCAGGGCGGGTGAGTACTGAAATTCTGCATTAGAATCTGTTGGCATTGTGATATTAGGTAACTTATGGTGTATTCTGCATCTTCATCTTCATGGGCATTCTGAAACAGTAGATTGTACAGTACAATATTATTTTAAGCCAACTAGATAAGCAAGCCTATTTAAATGGTCAGTACAGTATATTCAAATATATGAGATATAATGAAATTTAGTAATGGCTTGTGACATTTTGGCCTAGTTAGGAAGGAGGAGGCATAGAAAATTTGTACCACTAGGCCAACTGTGTATAGGAATTGTCCCAAGTCTTTAATGCTTTGCCAGACTCAGTAGGTAGGATTTAAAGCTTAGTGCAGGACCAACTCCTTTACTATTATAACAAAAAACTTCTTGTACTCACACCCTCTTTTACATTGCATGTATGCTATTTTATTCACTATATTCATTTTATTTATTTGGGACAATAAACAGTAGCATAGTCTTTACAAAAAAGCTTTAGATACTTAGTAAAAACAATAATAGTAATAGTATGTGTAGTAACAGTCTTAATGGTAAATAGTTAAAATTGAAAATTTTACCAGCATTATTTCGACAATTTCTTTGAGAACATTCGCTGACAGGTACTGTGTGTCTGTTATAGACAGTATGCACACTTCAAGTGCTTCAGACCACATGTTTGCTCGTATGTCTATCATGAATGCTTCTTCAGCACGTAATAACATTTGTTTTACATCAACCTGAAATATTGAACACAAATTATTCATCAGTGGACCTGGGTATATCCTTAAACTGCAACCAGAACCACCGGAGGACAGGCAGCAGCCTCCTCTTAGTTAACGGTTGTGAGCATTCTGCTATCCCCAAGCCGGCTGCCAAGCGTGGGGATAATGGCAACACCCCTCTATTAAGGGGGAGGCCTTTGTCCAGCAGTGGGCGCTTTATGGCTGATGATGATTCAGTTACAGTTCTCAAAACTGCAATAGGTACTTAATATTGGGTATTTACAGAAAACTTTGTTACATATTGTTTGCTAAACTGTATTACTTTCACACCTATTTAAACTATTTCTTTCTGTGCCACAATAATTAAAATTGCAATAGTTCGAGTTTTATTATAATTTTTAAATAGGGATATATCGTCTGAAATAATTATGTGTTAAAATAAGGCAATTAGCGTGGAAGTATGTAAGGATTGAGTAAACAACATAAACCGCATTAGTAAAATAGAGATCAAAATATATTCATTTTCTTTTCACGTTTATAAAACGAGTGACGTTACTTTATCAATAGCTGGTAACCACCGTAACAGCCAGGCCGTGTGCTCTATGAGCTTTATAACAAGGAGTATGTATTCCTAACATTATGGTATAATTTATATGTTAGAAACTTAGAAGCAAACTCATAAGCTCAAATTAAACTGCTTTTATTCAGTTTTTGCACATAATGTTCACTTTCAGATAAGTTTGACTGCTATGGGTAAAACAACCGACTCCAGAAAGTACAACATAAGATTTATTCCGTCTTTACAAGATTAGGTATATAGATAAGGAATTAGAAGAAACCTTAAGTTTCTGAGCTTTTAGTTGGGTACATACTTAGGGCTTACCAAAGCCATAGTTGCATGTTGCCAGATAGTAAACAATTAGCGTCGGCTAATGAATATCTGGAACACCAGGAACACCACGACGTATGAAACTTACCGTTTTACTATCGTGATGTTTACAAACACTGCTGTTCATGCACGACGGTAAATATAACAGAAGTAACTTTGCTCTATGATCAAAGTACGCTTTGTAAGAGACTTGCTCACAGGCAGTGACAAAGTTCTTCCTACGCCGAGCTTGGAGCTCCTCATCATGATTTTTAACTGATTTTGCACGTTTGCTGGAACTTCCCTCATATTCATTATGTCTTTTTAGCATGTTTGAGTTATCGGTACACATCTTCATTTTCTTCTTTTTGGGGCTCATCTTCCAGCAGCTATAAATCAAGTATAATACAACCACTCAGTCTCAATCAGATACAAATAAAAATAAAAACAATAACAGCATGAAAAATATTTTTATTTATTTATTGGCACTGGATACAAGTCCTTTAGAATCAAAAACATTTTTTTTTTTTTAATTTATTCATGACCATGGATACTAGTCCTTCAGTCGGAGTCTTAAAAATAATTCAAACAGTAGACGAGAAAAATAAAATTATAGATACATAAACCTAAATTTTTTCAACAGTATTTAAAATAAACTTAAAAACAGAAACATAAAACACTTCGTTTGCAAGCAAGTCTTGAATGCGGCGGGGAACACTGATTGAGTTTTGTTCAGCTATATCACTAATGTCACTGATAAAAATAAGTCGCTGGAGGTTGAAATGTTGACACTTGAAAATTATATGATCGATATCAGCTTGTGGTTGGGAACAATGCGTACAAACATCTTCCGAAACTATTTTAAGTCTGTTTAAATGAGCTGGGACCAGACAATGACCAAATCGGAGGCGGTTTATGACTGTAATGAATTTTCTGCCAAGGTACTTGAACTTATTGTACCAAGGTGTAGTTGGTAAGTCTTTCTGTATCTCTGCGTACCATTTTCCCTTATATTGAGTTGTAATATGCCAATATTCTTTCCACATTCTGCGCAAATTACTTTTAAGTAAACAATAATAGTCTGTGAAAGGAACTTTCAAAATATCTGTATGATCCATATCATAATCTTGTCGAGTAGCCAAGTCTACCACCTCATTTCCAAATATGCCACTATGAGAAGGAACCCATAGAAATTCTACATGTTTCGAAAGACTTAACGTTTCTAAGATTTCTCTAATACTGTATACAATATAATTTAACTTATAGGAAAAGTTGCTATTATTCAGAGCGGATAGTACACTTTTAGAATCACTTACAACTAATATATTTACTTTATTTACAAAATTATTTACAAAAGTCAGTGCAGTTAAAATTGCATACGCCTCTGCTGTGAACACACTGCAGTTATCATCTAATTTTATACATTGAGTTTCTTTCCTCTGTGCATCATAATACGCAGCTCTAACCCCATTAACACTTTTAGAACCATCTGTATAAATGACATAGAAATCATTCTTGTTGTTAATGAATTCCAAAAAATCAAATTTGTTTTTTACAACATCTAGATGGCAAATAATATTTAAGCAATTTACTAAAGTATTATATGAACATTTATATACTGGCCAGATATCAGATGAGTTAATATTTTTGGTATGGTTTTTTAACAAGGTTATTATTGTTGAAATTTCAGGTAAAACTCCAGAAACAAGAGTATTCGCTGAAATGTTTGGTAGTTCTACTGGATTAGATGACTGTGAAGGATAATATAAAATATCATTCAGCACTAAAACATTGTTGGAAGTCAGCTCCTTCAAACAGAATCGCTCAGCCAATTGCAAACGTCGCAGGATTAGTGGAGGTATACAGTTTTCAATTTCCATAGAATTTATAGGGGTGGAACGCATAGCTCCACTTATAATTCTCAGAGCCATATTTTGAATAACATCAAGTCTTCTTAATAAGGTGCCACTAGCATTAATATAGGCTAAACTGCTATAATCAAAATGACTTCTGACTATACTTTTATACAGCATGCTCAAGGTTTTAGGGTCAGATCCCCAAAAAGTACCAGCTAAACTTCTTAGAACATTAATACTTTTCATTGCATTGCTGCAGATATACTTGATGTGTTCTTCAAATTTTAACTTGTTATCTATTATAACCCCTAAAAATTTATGTTGATTAACAACAGGAATTACTTCATTATTGTAAGAAATTTTGACGTATGACTGTGCAAATGGATCTCTACTAAATACCATAACAGAACTTTTTTCAGAGCTAATATCTAATTTTAAAACATTACTATAATAATTGTGTATCTGCAGCAGTGCAGAATTTAATCGATCTACAGCCCCATCTAAGTGTTGACTTTCAGTGTATAGAACTATGTCATCTGCAAATTGTAAAAGTTTTACATTTGATGTGCTAAGATAGTTTAGAATTAGAGATGTGTACCAATTATACAATATAGGAGATATTGTTGCTCCTTGCATTGTTCCTTTGTTAACAGTTTTTGGCCCATGTAGTTTATTATTGAATTTAACATATAAAGTCCTATCAGTTAAAAAATTAAATATCCATTTCGATATTTTAGTAGGCAGACCTAGTTCCTGTAAGACATGGATAAGGCTCTCAATATTAACGTTATCAAAGGCACCTTTAACATCTAAAAATACACAAACTACATTAGAATGGCTGAGTTTCGCTTTCTTTAAAGTTGATATGAATGTTAAAAAACTTTCAGAGGAACTTTTACCCTTTCTGAATCCGAATTGTGTGTTAGGTATCTTAAAATTTGTTTCAGAAAAGTAATCTAAACGTAATTTCAACATGTTTTCAAAAAGTTTACCCAAACAGGATGATAATGATATTGGTCTATATGATGATGCATTGTTTGCAGGCTTGTTTGGTTTCAGGATAGGAATTACACACTGAGTCTTCCAAGATTCAGGAATTACAGAAATATTCCAAAGTTTGTTATAGATTTCCAATAGTATAGTCAGAGCATTACAATGTAAGTTTTTAATTAATTTATATGGAATATTGTCCATACCTGGTGTAGTATCCTTCCGACTACTCAGGGAAATGCGAAGTTCATTTAGTGTAAAAGGCTCATTCAGAAAAGACATACTGTATTCAGACTGATCTAAAATATCATTTAAAGTGGAACTATCAACTGGAGAAGAATCTGCTAATTTATTTAAAAAACTTGGTACCCACTCATCATTAAAGGATCTGTTACTAGAATTACTTTTAAGCCTTTTAAATTTTTTAATATAATTCCATATTCTAGAAACAGGCGTCATTCTGTTAAAAGAAGTACATAATTCATGCCATGATTTGATTCTTTCTTCTTTTAAAATCTTTTTCTTTTTAGCATCAAGGCGTTTATAGTTAATGAAGTTGGGTATTGTGGGTAACTCTTTGTATTTCCTAAGTGCTTCTTTTGAATTTTTGACTGCACCATCACATTCTGTGTTCCACCATGGAGCTGGTTTTCTTAATATTTTTAATGTGTTATTTGATTTCTGTTTAGGAATTGATTCGTCTCTGATTTTATACAAGATATCTACAAAATTGTTGTAAGATTCAATGGGGTCTTTATTTTGTATATCTAATTGAGAAAAGGAGGCTTTAGATAGAGTTTCAAATTTAATCCAGTCTGCTTTGCTGTACAAATATTTCTCTTCCACAGAACGAACATCATACACCGAAGGCTTCACATTTACATCCAATAGAGTTGGATAGTGATAACTCCCCATGGGATCATCGTGGACTTGCCATTCACACAGAGGAGCTATTGAAGAGCTTACTAAGGCTAAATCGATTGCTGAAGAGTTCCTGTTTGGGTACTGGATAGTAGTATGGCTGCCATTATTTAACACACACAAATCAAATTCGTCTATAAGGTTGTAGAGACTATTACCTCTGCTGTTATTTTTAAGACAACCAAACAAAATGTGATGGGCATTAAAGTCTCCCATGATGACACATGGCTTAGGAGTTTCTGTTAGCACCTTTTTCAATTTATTGGCATTATATTTTGTAGTTTCACTGTTGGGAGGACAATATACACACAGTACATGTAACTTACCGGATGACGTATCTATAGCAATGCAAATGTTTTGAATTGGCTCATAAAAAGATGTCTGAATGATATCATATTTTAAATTTTGTTTAATTAATATGGCTACTCCATTATGCTCATTTTTAGAATTTTTGTGAATAATATTGTAAGATGGGAAATTTGGAATTTTTTGATTACTCTTAAGCCATGTTTCATTCAGTAAGCATATATCAATATTTTGTTCTGTAAGAAAATTTTGTAATAGGGTTTTTTTGCTCTGTAAGCTTTGTATATTAAACTGTGCTACACGTGTGTATTTGTCCATATTAAAACTAAATTAAATTGGATAACAATACTTCTCTTATTCTTTTATTTGTTATGGGTTCTTTCTTGCTATTGTTTCCAAGAGCAATAAGGGATTTTACAAGAGCATTTATAATTATCTCATTGTTGAGAATTTGTTCAGTGTCAAGACTGTCAAGTTCTTTGTGAATTCGAGGTACACTTTGCTTCTGTTGCTTAGGTAAGGCCGGGAAAGAGGTTGGGTCTGAAATGGGTGGTAGTGGCATACTCACAGCTTTGGCATACGATTGGGTCTGGTGGCGATGTTTGTTACGCTTTTCCTCAATTTTTTTCTGTTTTATAGGACAGTCCTTCGAAATTGCGAGATGAGGGCCGGAGCAGTTGGCACACATAATTTCTTCTCTATCACATTCTTTGTACGAGTGGCGACCTGCACATGATGAACACATCTGTTCTGATCTGCAGTTTTTAGCAGAATGGTTGAACCTCAGGCATCGGTAACATTGCATGAGTGGTGGAATGTAGCTGTGCACCTGGTATCTAAATAATCTGATGTACACATATTGAGGCAATGAGGTGGCTGCGAAGGTGACCGCCACAGTGCCTAATGGGTTCAGTTTTCCATTTTCTTTTCGCATGAAGCGTTTTATCGAAATAACTTCCACATCACATGTTATATTTTTGTAGATCTCCTCATTGGACATAGTCACCGGGACGTGTCTGATGACGCCAATGACTTCTGTCATGTAGGCAGGTATGAATGCTTTCAGCTTATACTTGCTCAAAAAACTTTCCATCTTTAAGAAGTTATTGGCCGGAGCCGGCTTCTTGAACGTTACGCCGATTTTGTAAGCATTTATTCGGTGGACCGCTGATATGCCTTTGACATTTTCAGTGAACAGATTTGTCAATATTATTGGGTTTCTATTTCCCACTTTTTCTTGTTCTGTTGACTGTACATATACGACACAATCACCAATATGATTTTCAGAAAATAGTCTTTTATACAGAGGCTTGGTAAAAACTTTATAGCTCTCGGTATCCACTGCGGGTTTCGAGAGTTTTCTCTTCTTTCTTTCTGCAACGGCGACGGGGTCCTCCCCGTCGCTAACGACACTCATGTTATATTTACACTATCAGCAGTTTAAAAATTAACTATTTACACGGAAATAAAAAGTATTTACAGGAAAAAACTTAAATTGAAAATTGCGAAAATTTTAAAAAGCCCGCTTCGTTCGACTTCCCGCCAAAAAGTCCCAGAATCAAAAACAAAATAAGCAGCGTTGCCAATTCTTGTTTTCCCAATTCCCCGAAAATTTTGTTGAAATTCCCTAATTTGGGGTGATAAAAAACCCAATTCCCCACAAATTCTCCACATACAACAAAAAATTGAATTTCAAGCAGTATTAAGTGCTTTTTATTTAGTCTTTTTCCATACGTTTAAATTTATCAGTTTTTATGTTGGTGTGAATTTGAGAATACCATTTAAAGATACTATAATTATGTATCGTGTCTCTGTTTGCTGATTTGATATTATTTAAGTCACTGAACTTCCTCTCCACGGATGCGTTGGCGTATGGAAGCATGAAAAAATGCAATATTGGTAGATTTGCCCTCTAAAATCAGCAGGTTTGTACTTTTCCAAAAAATCCGTACTCTCTATTCTATTTTGGAATTTTCAAAAGTTGGTTGAATATCGGCCCATATCGGTATATCGGTACGAAAGACCAAAAATCGGTAGAAATACCGAAAAATCAGTAAATTAGTAACCGATTGAAATTCTGCAGCAATTTTAACAACTAAGCGCTTTTAGCCAGTAGCATTTAGCATCATCACTGGTATCAAGCCCGGCCGTATTTTTTTAATGGGAAATTACGTTTGACCACCAACTCGCCTGATGGTAAGCGACGATGGTGTGGTCGAGAAAGAAGCACGTTAATCTAGAAGATATCTATTCACTTTCGCCTTAGACATGCTTAGGTTACAGTTCTAAGAAAACAGCAATGTTGGTAAAAGTTCCAGAATCTTACACATAACAAAATATATGGAACTAAAACATTGTGTACGTATTTTAGGGATGTCTACTACAGGTACATCTATATACGGGTGGTACCGTGCTAATTTCCTACTTCTGGCCGCTTGCAGATTGTGCAAATGTTTTAAAACTAAAAATGTAAAATCAGATATTCCCCACAATAGGCTAGATGACTGGTTTTTTTAATTGTCCTATTAAAATGCAGCCCATAAATATAGCAGATTAATGAAAAGAAAATGAAAATCTGAACAAAAGCAACTTATAAGCATTTTAATATCATGCTAGACAGAGAGGCAAAACAGCAAATCGTGACGTCACTTCTCTGTACGCCATATAAATTCTATTCTGACAAGTAAGGCGTGACGTCATTTTTTGTTTCGTGGGAAAGGGGCAGAGTTGTCTCTAACAAAAACTTTAAACGCTCATATATCAGAACATTATTTCTATGTTTTTAAGTGTGGAATCACTTCATACAAAAATATTCAGAACATTATTAACCGATTTAAATTATTTTTTCAATAAACATGCTTTATTTACTTAAATTCTTCATCAAAGCTATTGGTTTCAACTATATAAACATCAGTCATCTACCCTATTCCCCGCACAGAACCAATCCCCAATCGAGTTACGAATCCCCGCAATTCGGGAAATTCCCCACAAACTGGCAACGCTGAAAATAAGAGATCTATTTAGAGTTTTGGCGGGAACGCGAGAAAATCATGTCGATGCATTGTATTTTTTCCAAAACTTGTGTGTTTTCGAGTGTTAATGCATAAAAATGGTGGCGTTTTATTCATTAAGTACTGATTTACGAGCAAAAGTGTGGGCAAGTGATATAATGTAGTGAAACGTGTCTTTTCGTGTTGTTTCCAAAACTCCGAAGAAGCTTGTAGTAAAGTTGCCACGACTTTACTAGGGTATGATTGGACTTGACTGTGACTTACTGTGTGTGACTTGGACTGTGACTACGACTCATTTAACTGGAGAAAGAAGGATCGATGAAGAAAAATGTATTCGGCTGAAGGACTAGTATCCATGGCCAGGAACTATTAAAAACAACAAAGAGATCTATTTATACAACAAATATTACAGATTAAAGACGGATTTTTGGCGGGAACACGGAAAAATCATGTCGCTGCATTTTATTATTTTCTTTAACTAGTATTTTTTCGCGAATTAATGATTTAAAATGGTGGTGTTTTATTCATTGAGTGTTGAATTGCATGCACGAGTGTGGGCAAGTGATATAATGTAGTGAAACGTGTCTTTTCGTGTTGTTTCCATAACTCAGACGAAGCTTGTAGTAAAGTTAAGTTGCCACGTTTTTATTAGGGCATGACTGGACTTGACTGTGACTAAGACTCATTCGACTTGAAAATCATCAGAAACTTGATATATATAAATACTTGACTCTGGCAAATGCACAAATTGCGACGCCGTAATCCACACAAATGCATAAACCAGCACTTAATTAATAAAACGCCAATATTATTATGCATTAACACTTGAAAAAACTCTTAAAAAAGTTTTAGAAAAAGATTAAAGTTTTAGATTAAAGTTTTGGAAAATAATACAGTACAACGACATGGGTTGTTTCGCGTTCCTGCCAAAACTCAACTTGTCTATTGTACTTATGTATTTATTATGTCGTCTTATTGAAGACACCATCGCGAAAGTAAAATTACAGCACTTCCTTAGCAGGATTTAGTAGTATAGTTTTAATTAATCGGTTTCTTCTAGGCAAGGCAGGCGTGCTGAATCGTAGACTGCATCTTTGCTTTACATCAGGCGAGATAGTAGCAAACACAAGCTTACAAGCACATAAAAAAAAGGTTTATAAAATAATAAAATGCGGCGACATGATTTGTCCGCGTTCCCGCCAAAAGCTATGCCCATGCCCAGCAAGGACAGCAAGTAATGCAAGGTGTATTGTTTAGCAAAATTTTGTTATAGCAATGATTTTGTTTTGATTACCACTATGAAATGAATTACTGCATAATGTATTATAATTATTAAAATCACAGATTAGTTAATACTATAGGTATTAGAAGTACCTAATAGATACCAAAAAAAAAAAACAAATTCATATCGAACAAAGCAAAGTAAAATGGGTCCCCGCCGTTTCATATAAGTACGTTTCATATAATTTCACTTGAACTAACAACGTTTCGTAAAATAATCGTTTTGTATATTTTTAGTTTACATAATTTTAGTTACAAATAACATTTGTTTGATATAACTACAGTTGCGCTAATGTTCAAATGGTATAATTTTCATTTGATATGATGTACGTTTTGTGTGATTTTTGCTTTATCTAATCCTATTTCATATAAGTACCCGACTTGAGTTGGTTAGGTTCGAAAGGCTGACAGATCCGAATCAGAGTACCTCGACTCCACCTACGCTTGTGGTTCCTACCCCTAGTGTGTATAACAAGCGCGGAAGACGCTACGCTACGTTACGCGACGGAGGTCGCCGGCTCGCTTCGCTCGCCACCTCGCCCCTTTGCTCCACTCAGCCTCGTACGGCTCGCTCCCCTCAGGACCTCCCGTGAGCTTCTGGCTGGGAGCCCACCCGGAGTCTCCTCCACCAACAGAACCGTGTCAGTCGACATGCGTCGGTACGTTTAGCTTGTTTTTATTTATTTATTTAAAATCTCTGCCCTCTCCCCATCTGCGTTTTGTAAACTTATACAGATTTTGATACGTACTTACGTACTGCTAGATTTATTTAACTGATATAAATTTAAATAAATATTAGGATAAGTATAATTTTTCGAAATGAATATTCGGTCAAACAATATTATTCAAAGTGAACAAAGATGTGAAATGAATTTATATAAAATGAATGATTATGCAAAATAATATTATAGTAAATAAATATTAGGTGAAATGAATATTTTTATTATGTGAACTGATTTTATATGAACTGAAATTATATCAAGTGAAATCATAGGAAACGTTGTTATACGAAACAAGGGAGAACCAAGTAAAATTACAGTAGATCTCTACACTGTATTTTTTAATTACAGTAGACAGTTGAAAAGTTCAAAATTGCAGTTTTGCATTTGGGTTTGACATTCTTTCTTTCTCCTAGTCCCTACCGGAAGGGATACCTTGGTAGGGATAGGTGTACCAGGCCATCAAAACATGGATGGATGGTATAGGTTACAAAATTTCTTAAAAGGTAGAAAATGTCTTACAGTTAACTCAAAACTCAATGAAATTGAGTGTTAAGTGGTTGAAACTGCCTGAAACATTCTGTACTTACCTATAAATAAACAAGAACCTTAGGAACTAGTGCCACAAGTGGTGGCCCGGCCTTATCACTAAAAGCTATATCTTCCAGGCAATTATGGAAGAGGTACAATTTTAGGGGGCTGTTACTAGGTATGAAAACATGATGGATTAAAATTTAATGTCTGCTTGTCCTTTGCAATAAGCAGCAATAAATACCTATTTTTGTTTTATTTATACGGGAATACTCACGTTTAATTGAAAAAAAATTTAAAAATGAAAAAATGTTTATTACATTAGAATACACGTTTTAAACAACAATTGTGGAGGCCTTCTTTTGAGTATAGCAATATTATTATGAAAACTGACGTGGTTTTGACACATTTTTGTTTTATTCATACGGGAATACGCAGCTGCACGCGCGTCGGGCTCTGTTTTCACTCTTTGAAAAAGGTCACCGGATGTGATCGAAACTATAGTCGGAGTATCCGATTTAATTAAACGTGAGTATTCCCGTATGAATAAAACAAAAAAGTATAGCAATACTTGTGACAGAAGACCTCACTCTTCCATAACCATTACAAATATTAGTGTATTTATCGTACATAAATGTAAGTATCATTAGGTATGAATTTATGTGACAATCAGCTTAAATCGGATATTCTGACTATAGTTTCGATCACATCCGGTGACCTTTTTCAAAGAGTGAAAATAGAGCCCGACGCGCGTGCAGCTGCGTCCTGCTTAGCAGGCTGCGTCTGCTTACTTACCTATTATCACAATAAGTTACCTATTACCTAATCGTTTTAACTAAACACTTAAATAAAGTATTTTCTGATTTAAAATAATTAACAGATTATGCTTAATAAATTATACATAACAATAATGTTAAATAAAACATGTATATTTTCTACCACTTGTATTTCATAAATTCTTGGATGTTGTAATACCCTTGTAATACCTTTTCTATAAGTATTGACCTAATTTTATTCTTAAATATGTTATCTCTACCTATATTTTTTATATAACTTTTATTTAGATAAATTGATCAGTAATGAGGTGACCGCAAATAATTACTATATTCACGTCAGTTTTTTGTTATAAAACAATAATGCTATTTTATTATAATAACAACAACAACAAAACGTTGTTTGTTGTTTTAACATAATTTATGTTCAATATTATAACATCAATATGGAATTATTTTATTTTATTTGGCTTTTATTTTTACGTTTTTTGTTTGTTATCTTAAGTGAATGATACATTTAATACATACATTTTAATACTTACATAGGTACTTACTTACCTAAACATCGTGTTTGTAGTGATCATGTCAGATATTCTATCATGTGATAGGTATAGGTAGTGGATTTTGTACGTTAGTAGTAGTAGTTAGGTCTTAGAATAATTACTGTGGTTGTGCTTTTTCTGTAAATGTTGCGTGTTTTGTTGTTTGCGTTGTAGGTCAATTTTACATTTTCGTTGTAGGGTACATTTGCCATAGCTACCATGTAAAGTTTGCGTTTCTATATTTTGCGCGTGGTTACCATTTTGCGTGTTGTAGGTAGGTAGGTACCTACATTTAGAAGCCGGAGGGGCGAAAAAGTAAGTTGTTTCATAAAAGAAATTCATTCTATTTGCAATATACGTCAAGGTAGGTAGGTACCCCAAGGTAGGTAGGTACCCCAAGTTTCATTAAAAAACGCCAAGAATCTACGCAATATTACATTGTAACGTTCGGCTGCGTAGCCAAATATTGAAAATTATTGATTCATAGCTTGCCGCAACTGTTCGAGCCTGATCACGATTGCACCTATTCTTTTCTAGTTGTGCTCGGTATAAAACCACATCTGCGGAGGCCACGGTATCAGTTCCACTGGGATCTTGAAGTGGACAATATCGGCAGACATGGCTTTTCTACTAAAGGTAACAAACAAAATTTTAGCTCTCATCAGTGTTTTTATAGAGTATAAGTATAGAGCTTAAGTTCATCACTAATTACCTAAAAACCTACTTATCTAACCAATTTTTTTTACTTACCTACTACTAGATGTTTTTTGTAGGTAGGTATTAAATTACATTATTATAGCCTACAAACATTTAGTTTTTTTTAACGCATATAAGTTTGCGTTTGACCACCAACTCGCCTGTTGGTAAGTAGTTAAAACTGTCATCTCATTACCATTTTTATAAAATCAGGTAATCATCTACCTACTGGAATGAATCGTTATCCAATTCCATATGGTTATGGTAGTATGTTATGGTAATTCCATTTTGATTTTGAATTTTTTTTTTGTTTGAAGGCTCTCGATAATAGTTTGAATATTTTTTTTATTAAAGTAACAATGTTAAAAGCTACTATAATTATGGCTTTGTATGTAACTTATCCTGAAGGAATGCATATTCGGTCGTGCACGTTTTGTCTGAAATCGACTTTTTTTTACAAATGCTTAAATAAACCTTTGAGTGGTCCAACATATTACATAAATATAAAATAAACTTGAGAAACATTAATAACCAAGTACTAAAGGCGGGCCCGTCGCGTCGTAGAGCTATAAGGTACGGATCAACGGATCAAGGTACGGCATTACTGTGTTCCGGTTTGAAGGGCAATGTTACCAGAAAAGATACTGGGTACGAAGAGATTTAACATCTAATATCTCAGGGTGACGAGCGCAGTGCAGTGCAGCGCAGGATTGTGCTCGCAAGTTCACAATTCTAGCACTGCTACTGTTAGTGGCAGGTGTAACGCTTACCACCAGGCGAACGCCTTGCTCGTCTCGTCACTTGAATGTATAAAAAAAACCTTGGAGAATGCGGTAATATCCTGGCGTATCCAATATTGGACAAAGCCAGGCTATTTCATTATATTTAAAATAAATTTGTTTTTAAATGTATAGTTTTATTAGGTATTAGAAATATGTATACGAAAATTGGCCCGTCCCAAAAAAATATTTAAAAGCACTATAGATAATTATGATAAGAGCGTCTATAAATTTATAAATTATATATTATTATAAAGCTCTGGGGATACGAAACCAATTAATTGCTTGTAAGGATCCAATTTTGGGTTTAAAGTTTTCGTGAAAATATGGAAAACATTTCTTCACAGTGCTTCGATAATGGCCGTCTTACCTATCTGTGATAATGATAACAGACGCAGTCACTTTCACAAAATAATATTATTTAATTATAATACCTACTTAATCTTGACCTTGATTCTACACAAACAATTATCGCAATCGATTAGTCACCCTTATCGAGTCAGCGTTCCAGCTTTCTTTGAACTCTATTGTGTTTCATTGTCACCGCTGTGGTCACTGCGGTTGAGTAACGAGATAGTAGCTTTGGACCGTGAAGGTCGCCGTTAACTTGATAAACAGTCAAAACAAACTGTACGAGATCCCGGCAGAAAATTACGGTGGGCAAAGATTTACAAAGGAGCTTTGGTATTAGTACTAGTATCACATCACATCAACAGCCAGAAGAAGTCTACTCCTGGACGAAGGTCTCCCCCTTATCCCCTTAATAGGGAGGTGTTGTTATAATCCTCATGCGCGCTTAGCAGGCGGCAGATAGCAGAATGTTTACCAACATTAACCGAGAGGACGCTGCTGCTCGTTTTCCGGTGGTTCAGGATTGCAGTTTTAAGACATACCCAGGTCCAGTACCAACTGAGTGAAAACATTTGACTCCACCCAGCGATGGAACCCAAAGATATCAATTTAATTCAGGAACATCTGGTTTTCAGGTTCTCACTCCTCTAGCGTTAGCTTCTCTCGTCGCATCAGGCAGGCCTGGAGGGTACTCCTACAACCGCTTCAGCGGGCCAGTGAGCGGACAAATCGTAGAAGTCCAAGTACCAGCAGCGGAGGGTATCCCGGCACAGCAGCACGCAGACTATGGATACGATCACAACACTGGCAAGATCCACCCTGACACTGCTAAATATGCGCATTTGAAGACTGTTGATTATGTTGTAAGTATCTTCCTAACATGTCAGTTTTGGTTTTGGTTTTATAGGAAGCCTCTTCCACGGCGCTCCGTTCGACGCGACTTTTTGGGGTTTTTATGGTAATGCCTGATTTTGCTATTGTGATCTATTACGTTGCAGCGAATTTAAACGAAGCAGCGATAGTTCAGATGCAGAAGAAAGGTTCTTGAGTGGATACCACAAACATGAAGGCGCTGCGTATAGGTAGGGTCCCACTATGTGGACTGATGATATTATGAAAGTCGAGGGCAACCGGTGGATGCAGATGGCAGCGGTTATCGTACAGTGTGCTGGTCTAAGGGGGAGGCCTTTGTTCAGCAGTGGACTTCTCCGGGCTGATGATGATGAGAGATAGTTCCTCTAAATAAAGTTCAGACCATTGGGTTCTTCAAAAAGCATGTAACATACGAAAAATCTGTCTGCTACAATAATGTCTGGACTTGTTTTTTCCATATATATGGTTTATTTTTAGGTAACTCCAAGAAAAGCTGTAACATATAGGACCTGTATTATTTTTCAGGCTAAGCCCGACTACACGTACGCTTACGGAGTTGAAGATCCCCACACTGGTAACCTGCAGAACCACAAGGAGCAGAGAGACGGGGACGTGGTTCGTGGAGAATACTCTCTGGTAGAGCCTGATGGTTCCATCCGGCTTGTGCGGTACACTGCTGACCCTAAAAATGGCTTCCAGGTATGCTATAACTATTAGGTCTGTTACAACGCTTGTTTAGCGCTATAACGCTTATACTTGGGTAGGTACAACTAATCGAAAAACTTTTTGGGAACCTAAAAGTAAATGTAACTTCTTAGCTCATAATATATCTAAAGATTCGATCCTAAAGAGACAGTGACATCAGCTTCAATAAGCTATAATTATTTCATTATTACATTGCGATCTAAAACGCGTCTGGACTACTTTTTAAACAGTTCTATTGAAACTACAGCATACTGAATGCTCGCGAGCAACTGCTCTGTTGATGTCAAACACTTGCGGAGAATCACGAACAGATTTCCCCACGGTTTTAACATTTCAACTATCGAAACGCTCATAAAATGGACTGAACTTTTAAAAGTAGGGTTTGTTTTTCTCGTGGAATGGCTCTTACACAGCGGCGACGACGTCTTGAGCCAAATTAAAGATGTGAAACAAAATCTAGAGATAAGAATAAAATCTCTAGAAAATTTAAAATCAAAAAGTTCATGCTGTAAAGCGTTGGCAAAATCTTGACTCAAAACTATCTATAATGGGTCATTGATAAGGTAAAATATCTGACGTATGTACTCGTTGATGTAACCTGAATTCTGTCATGAGCTATTCGGTTACGAGACTGAACGTTACCTACCAGTTATAATAGATTTCTTTTCAGGTGCATTGCATATAATTTAGCCGAATGATATTGAGACCTGTTGTGGCGGCCTAAATAGAATACTAACTAATTATTGTGTGCACCCGTTCATGTAATTTTGGGGATTGAAATTTTGCAATACACTTAATATGTTTTATCGATTTTTTAGGCAACCGTACACAAGAAAGCAGGCGGACAGGCGCAACAGCCTATCCACTACGGCCACTCGAAAAACGAAGAAGACGACTCCAGAGAATACTAGTCTAGAACTGACTCGTTTAGTATAGCTTAGTCTTTTGTTACCACTATTTATTTGTTTCTTTGTTAATTAAAAGAAAATGAATACAAAACTAAATGCTTTATTAATCGTGATTAAAATAACTAAGTAAACTAGATTAATGTAAGTGTGAAAATAAATTCTTATCTATAAAAAACAAAGTAAGAACTGATACAAATTATTGGTTGCTATTTGAAGATTTTTCTGATGTGTTCAACAGAAAAGGGAAAAACTATAGTGTGGGTTTGGTCGCCTGATATCATCTGAAGGGACTGGAGGTACCGCAACTGAAAAAAGTTTAAGTAATTCTTTTTCGTTTAAAAAGTTTTTTTAAGTGGTAGGACTCTACTGCAGAGTCCGCCTGGGGAAGTACCACACCTTTGCCAGTTATTCAACCGCCAAGCAGTAGTGTGCAAGCATTAATGTGATCCGCTTTAAAGGGCAATGTTACCAGAGAAATTACTGGGTTGAATGAGATTTAACATCTAATATCTCAGGGTGACGAGCGCAGTGCAGTGCGGCGCAGGATTGTGTTCGCAAGTTCACAATTCTAGCACTGCTACTGTTAGTGGCAGGTGTGACGCTTACCACCAGGCGAACGTCTTGCACGTCTAGTCACTTGAAAGACTTAAAAAAAAAAACAAATGTCCAGTTTTAGGACATACCCAAGTCCAAAAACGTTTTAAATACTGGTATCTAGGTATGAATGTTTCATCGTCATCGTCGTCACCTGAATGAATGTTTACCTGCATACAAAGCGGGTTATCCATTAGAATAGTTGTGGCCTGCTGCAGATTTTTCGTTGATTCAATTTCTGCTTTAGCTAGTATTATTTTTGCATTCGCATGCCTTGTTGACTCTGCTTCAGTAGCCATTGCTTTTTGTAATTGTACCGGTAAAGAGATTTCTTTGCTGTAATGTTATTAAACTTATTAGAACTGATTGCCCCGGTTTCTTTAGGATTAAACAATCATAAAATATTGGTAAAAGGCTAACCAGACTTATAGTTCAATGAGATAAATAAATACTATACTAGATAACTGAACACTATTTGGAAACAGTAGGCTGTCGTGGTTGTCGTCAGCTATAAAACTTCCACTGCTGGACGAAGGCCTACCCCTTTATAGAGGGGTGTTGCCATAATCCCCACGCTTGGCAGGCGGGTTGGGGATCGCAGAATGGTCACCACCGTTAACCAAGAGGACGCTGCTGCCCATCCTACGGTGGTTCTGGTTGCAGTTTAAGGACATACCCAGGTCCAGTAGGCTGTACTATGATAAATTACCATCTGGTTGGCGGCCTTATCGCAATATAAACTCTTATTTAACAGAGAAAAAATATTGATTACTGGTGATGTTCGAAACTCACACTTCAACCCGAACAATTGTGATACCCCAGTCGCGAGCCACACGTTTCATATTTTGAAAGATTTGATAGCAGACGGCGGGTCTATCCATCAGTAAGTCTGCCAGCTTTCTAGTACCCAGCGCGTTCCTGAGCATCGTCGCAGCTAGGAATTGAGTTGAGCTTCTGACGAATAAGATTAAACAGTAAATAAATAAGGCACACAGAAAGCAAACTACACGTATGAAACGGCTCACAATAACGAACTCCAAAGTGCCAACATGCATCGTGTAACGTAACATGGCATCGATTGTCTTTGATACTCAAAATTCTGAGTACCGCTGAAATGGTCGGTTGTAGTTGTTTGTAGGCGTGATCTCTTACCATTATGAGATTGTTTTTTTTGTTACATTACTTGTTACCAAAAAACTTGGTAATAAAGATGACGTGGAGTGTTTAGGTAGAGGAACAGATAGATGTTCAATAAATTGTTGTGTGGTATTGTAGTAGGTTTAGTTGTGTACATAGGCAATACTGTTTTTTTAAATATTTTTATTCATTTAAGTGACGAGACGAGCAAGACGTTCGCACGGTAGTAAGCGTCACGCCTGCCACTAACAGTAGCAGTGCCAGAATTGTGAACTTGCAAACACCAACCTGCGCCGCACTGCAACCGCTCGTCACCCTGAGATATTAGGTAGATGTTAAATCTCTTCATACCCACTAATTTCTCTGGTAACATTGATTGCCCTTCAAACCGGAACACAGTAATGCTTGCACACCACTGCTTGGCGGTTAAATAAATAGCAAGGGTGTGGTACTTCCCCAAGCGGACTCTGCTGTAGAGTCCTACCTCTACGAAACATTTTTATTGTAAAATAAATGCGATAACTTGAATTTACAGGTTAAAAATTTTGCTCGAGATGATTTAAAGTGGTGAATTTTGGAAGCGGGCCGAATTTTTTCCGTACGCGGACGAAATCGCGAGCGACCTCTAGTAGTTATATACAGCGTTTACCTGTAGTCTGCAACATTTATGACGGCTGAAATTGGATCACAAATTTTGTAATACACAACAGCGTCTATGGACACGGTCAAGGAATCTTTCGTCAGAGCCTGAAAATGAAAGTTCAATACGGGCAAAAGAAACCAAAAGTAAAATTAAAGTCAAAACCAATGATCACTACGAAAGAAACAGCTCCAACAAGAAAGACGGTACAACAATAAAAAACAAAAAACAAAAGCCTTCAAATTTTCTTAATAATATGGGCTATACATATAAAAATCGATCAAACCACGTATTCCAAAATTTGGCAAGCCTATTAAAAGGGAAAACAACAGTGCCTTTCAGACCTTTGGCTAGCATGATCAGCCTTTTTAATAGTCCACTGCTGGACGAAGGGCAATTGGACCATATTATCCACCACGCTAGCCCACAGTTGCTGGTTGATGGCTTTACTACGCCATTGAATTTCTTCACCGGACGTACCTATGAATGTTTCTTCATGACTTTTTTTCACTGTAAATCCAGTGGTAGTGAAAATCCGTTCATAGACTCCAAAGAGCTGATCGATATGGGATGGGTTTTAACCCGCGACTTCATGATTTCAAATCGAGCGGTCAACCGATTAGGTTACCATCGCTTTTTTATTTATTTTTTGGCTAATTTCACTGTAATAGGGTTGATAAGGCTTAGCAGGGATAAGTATTCTTAGCTAAAACTCGTCAGCCAAATGTGCCATGAGTAGTTGTCAGCAAATTATTGTAACTGTCTACTGGCTCAACTGGCTTTTCGCTAAGTAAGTACTACTAGTAGTAGTTTACTAAGTTAATTTAAAACTACTTACCTGTATGAGTGAATTTGAAATCCCAAGGTGTCAATATTACAAGCATACTATAATTTGTTTTAAGCCTTCACGATCTATAGATTATTGATCTTGCTTGACAGTACAAATTATGCAGATTTATCTATGTTTTCAAGTAGTTGTCTACTTATTATTAATATTTTTTTATTGCGTTACCTCTTGTGGCGGAACTGCGTAGCAAATTATTCTTAGATCGAGAAACCTGACCATATCAATACATGGCAAGTAGTGGACCAGTCCGGGGCCAAACACATGATTTTTGTGCAATTTTCCGTTGCGAAGTATCACCGCTCTTTCGAATTGTCGAACAACCTGAAGGAAATATTAATCGGTTAACCTATTTATGGTACTTGCTGTACCCGGCCACGCGTTGCTATTCTGGCTGACTCTTTTCAACTGACTTCAAAAAAGGAGGTTCTCAATTCGACTGTTTTTTTTGTATGTATGTTACGCGATTACTCCGCCAATTATTAACTGATTGTTTGTTTGGTAGGTAATACTTCAGAGGTGGTTCCATGTAAATTTTATGGAAACAGTAGTTAGGGTTTTAAATCAAAATTACTAGAAAATATGAAGCTGTCATCCGGGCATTCGAAGTTAAAGTCGGTTGTATTAAAAAAAAAGCGTATTATTATGTACCTACGTAATGTTTTTAGCCATAGCAACGTGGATGGATGGAGCTAGTTTCAATAAAATATTACGTGCAAAGAAACATCTATTGAAAAAAGATATAAGAAATTTTGTTGGGTATCTACGAAACTAATTTACCATTATAATATGATTATTGCCAGGACCTAATCGAACATAAACTATATTATTTACCACGATGGTAATACCTATTTACGTATATATTTATGGAAAAGATCTCAGTTTGGAGAATTTCATCCAATCGTCTCCCTCAGACCGACTACAGGATTTGTAGAATTTAGAACTATTTGCGATAGCTGTGCCCCTATTAATTTCTACTTGCCAAGCTGTACCTACTCTTGCTATTTGCCAAGATTATTCTGTGATGTGTGTACATGGAGTTAGGGTAGAATTACCATAACTTTATGAAAAAGTTTTTAAATCTAAGATTCTAATACTATATTTCTAAGATTTATTACTAACACCAGTAATATACAGGGTAACTGGTAAATATCTAACAAAGATCAACAGTACAGTTCTGTACAGTATACAGAGTGAGACTGACTCCATAGGTAGCGGTTAGCTTACCGTCCAGATTACTGGCTGCTGGTTTGTCTATTGCTTTTAAAACTAGCGAGAGTAGGTAATAACTTGAACAAATTTTATGGAACAGATGACTTTTTTGCTCTCAAACACGAATCAAACTGTGCTCGAGAAACATCACGCCATTAGCTTGTTAGTAATGACCCTGAATAAACTTACCACAAATATCCAAAATAAAGATATAGGAAAGCATAGCACAGCAAGAAAGTACGATAAAAAAATGAGAAATTTTTCAATAAACTTATCTGGACCTGAAAAAGGTAACAAAGATTTACAGCTATGAGAGTTCAGTCTGGACGACATGATGCAGGTTATGGTTTCCAATCACAGTTGGGCTGTTGATGAAGGAAATAACATCGCAAAAAACAATAACAATGGTGTTAGGGCTTTCTAATACTCTGCTGGCTTGCTACCAAGTCAAAAGAGTAGAAAATCATATACAAAGCACCAGCCGGTATGTTCGAGCAAACTCGTTGGAGAGACAGTTCCTATTCCAAGATGAGTTGTGCCAAAGTTATGTTTAAGCTAAGTTGTGCCAAAGTTATGTTTAAGCTGAGTTGTGCCAAAGTTATGTTTACCAACTTCGACTTCATCGTCACTTAACGTTAGTTGTTCTATGGTCAAAATGTTTAGCCTGTATAGACTCAACGGATTCGGGTCAAATCCAGAATAGTTAGCTGAATGGTTAGCGGAATCATGGTTAGCAGATGTAGTAATAGTTAAGTAAACAGCTTTTAGAATACAATAAAACGTAAATTATTAGATGTAACTAAAACTTGTACTTGCATATTTAAAACTAGTCCCTGGCAGAATGCTTAAGCTTAAAAACATAATTTGTCCCCGTACAAAATTGATCACATGATTGGTAATTTTGGATGAGAACTTAATGTTTTTCTTGAATATAATAAGTTGTTCACTTTGATGGGTAGATAAACAACATTATTGCTACACTTGCCTGAAATATTACTTATTATTATTACTTATATGCCTGAGGTCTTATAGGGAAGACCTACTTCGTATAGTAGCCATATACTATATATAGTATATGGCTTGTCACACGCCATGGCGTAGCTGTAAGTGTGACAAGCAATAAATAAATAAATAGTATAATTATAACTAGATTTATTTGGCAAGTGTCAACTCTCCTTGTAACCTCTCTGCTTTGGTTTATATACCTTTAGGACCATTCAAATTACGTAATATATTACTGAAATTATCATAACTATTTAGTTTACCTTTAGTCAACGGCAAGCGCACAAATCGTCTTGAGAAACTATCTTTAGATCCCAAAGAATCTTCGCGCTTGGGTTCGTCGGGGTCGCGGTTAGATTCGGTTCCTTTTTTATCAGAAGTATTTGGATTGGTTTTATTAAGAGGCTCATCATCATTTTTAATAACTTTGACGTCCTTTAAATTATCATTTCTTTCTTTTATATTTGGTTTACTTTGTATCGATTGATCAGATTCCTCATCAGCTGTTCTTCTTGACGTTCTTTCAGGTTCTGTTGATATCCATTCTCGATTACTGTGCTCTGGTATACGATAACCTGCCATATTTGTGCTATGAATAGGTATTTAACTTGCAAACCTTTGCAAATTGATTTAGGGACTCTGTAACTGTAATCTGTAATAGAATGAAGCAAAGCCAAAATAAAATCCTTATTTAGTTTTCCAATGCATCTGAAGTGGCATCTGACATATAATCTGTCAAGAAATACCTATAAAACATAACCCACAAAGAGAACTTTGTGCTGAAAAGTGACAATTATATCAATGTAACTCTTCTAGTATATTATAAACTTGGAGGATCTAGCTCTCTCTTTCATTATAGAAAATAGTAACACACATGCGAAATAGGTTCTTTGATGTGCCATACAAAAAATATTACCAAAAAAGAAGCTATGGAAATCGACGTGGTATCCACAAATTTTTTTGTTACCTTTACGGGTCTAGTCTAGATAATGATGGGTGACTGTGACTTCGTATATTTGCACAGTAATCTCTTAAGACTCGTATTGCTTTGCACTTCATCATCAGCAGAGGACGTCCACAGCAGGACGAAGGTCTCCGCCCTAACAGGGAGGATTGCCATAATCCCCACGCTAGGCGGCAGGCGGCATGGGGATAGCAGAATGCTCACCACCATCAACCGAGAGGACGCTGCTGCTTATCATAATCATTATCATCATAATTAAGAGTGAGGTCTAGTCATTTGATCGTACATACCAAAAAATGTGGTAGCTCATAAATATAATTTAGCACAGATCAGGAACCTCAATCGGAAACGGAAATACTATCGAAGTTTTATGGTCTGCAGCAATACAATTTAACGTTTGTAAATATCTTAGCTGAAAATAAAAGAGCTCAATTAAATAAAATTATCATTAAACGCCGAGTATCATCATCATCAGCCCGGAGACGTCCACTGCTGAATGAAGGCCTCCCCCTTAGACCGCCACACTGTACGACAACCTGCCATTTGCATCCACCGGTTGCCCGCGACTTTTACAATGTCGTTGGTCCACCTAGTTGGGAGGCCTTCCTACGCTGCGTCTTCCGGTTCGCGGTCGCCACTCAAGAACCTTTCTTCCCCATCGGTTGTCAGTTCTTCGAGCGATGTGCCCTGCCCATTGCCACTTCAACTTGCAAACCTTGCGAGCAAGCTCCGAGTATATAGGTAGTAAAAGGGTCGCTTCTAACTTTTGCTACTTAGCACAATCCCACACTTCTTTTTCAAGTTTTGTCCGTATACATCGAATTGTGTCTTTCTTATTACTCTACATTTGCTTTTCGTGGTCTCCAGCCATTAAAACCTGTCCATCAACGATATAAATCTTCTAGTAATCATTCAGAATAATAGTCAGATTAGCGTAACAACTGGTGTAAATAGAAACGGCATGTAGGTATAGGTAATCAAAAGGGTTTTCTGCATCTTCAACCAGCAGTAACTTGAGCCCTGCTTTGCTGCTGGCCTACACAATATAAGTTTTTAACCGACTTCTAGGTAACTAGGTAACTAGGTTCTATGTTCGACAGTTTTGGATCGAATTTGAATATTTTTTTAATTTGAAATGATATACTCCCGAGGTTGTCCCATATAAATTTGAAGTCGGTTGAATATTGTTTGAAAAAGTTACAAGCTAAAGGCTTACTTTAAAACAAAAAAATAATTATATGGGACCACCTCGGGAGTATCTATAACCTTTCATATGTCCTTTTAAAGATATACATATCTTAAACAAGTAACTTTAAAAAAAAACATCGTCTTCAAATTTATATGGGACCACCTCGGGATTAAACCCTTTCAAATAAAAAAAAAACTTTATCGCATTGTAAAAAAATATTTAACGTGTTATTAAACTTGCGTAAGTATTTGATCATTCTTACTAGCATGATTTGCGGATTTTCCATCATTATCCTGGAAGCTTGTTTTAAATTTTCAGCTGCTTTTATTTCTCCTGCAGACTCGATGATCTTGGCTCTACCGATGCGCGTTGCCTCAGCTTCTGCAGCCATTGCCTTTTGCAGCTCAAATGGTAGCTGCACGTCTTTTCTATACACGAGAGTTGTTAAATGAGACTTAACAAACTAGTCATGCTTTGTGGACACAGGATTCACACCTTAGAAATGCATTTTTTAAATCTTAGTATGACAACCCTCTAGCCACTTAGATCCACCACCAGGCTCTGAGACGATAGGTCTTTTTTTGATCATTTTTTCGATATCAGAGTTCACCTGTTTTTAGATTGGCTCTATTTTAAAATCTCTATAATTTAAATCTATATAATAATCATTGCGTACACACAATGATGATTATAAAATGAAGTCATTTCGACTTAGTAGGTACTAGTGTTCCGCACAGCACCTTATAAATTGAATATTTAAGCGGATATAAGGTTATAAAACTTAAAATAAGCTACGAATTAAAACAGTCTTAGCCATTCTGAAGGTAAGTAAGCAAGGTCGTATAGGCTGAGTGGCCAGCCCTAGTGTCAGAGTGATTATTCTGAAGGTGTAAAATATTAGAGGTAACTACTTACATTTCGACTCGTTCCATTTCCACGCCCCATTCACTAGTGACCGCATCTATTGCTTTTCTTGTCAGACGACTGATTAGATCGCGACAACTTAACACATCAGCCAAGGTGTGTTGACCAAGGATATTTCTCATTGTAGCCACGGCTATCAATTCTGTGGCAATTCTGTGAATTCACAAAACACAGTAAGAGTATTCCTGAATGTTATAAAGATAGAGAAATAAAAATGTAAACAAAAAGTTATACATATTTCAAATTACGAATACGATGATCAAAAGAACAAAGTACAAAGTCAGTTATGTTTTAATGAAAACGAAATACAACATTAATAATACGCTCTTAAATAAAACCGACTTCAACTTCGAATGCCTGGATGACATCTTCATATTTTCTAGTAACTTTAATTTAAAAACCAAACTACCGACCCGTTTTCGATAAAATTTATACGAGTCCACCTCTTAAGTATTACCTACCAAACAAAAAATAATCATCAAAATCAGTTCATAATTGGCGGATTAATCTCGTAAAATACATACAAAAAAACATACAGTCGAATTGTGAACCTTCTTTTATGAAGTCGGTTGAAAAGCTGCATGTTTCTATTTCTATTCCTGGTTTGACATTTTCCCTCAGGCTATTTTCGATAAAACCGTCAAATATCACCAGGTGAGAAATGGAACCAACCATGGAAAAGCTTCAAACAAAATTTCGCGCACAATAATGTTACAGACATTCTCCCTTAAACTTGAAATTCTTAAAAAAAACCGAAATTTTAAGACATTGTACAACATTTTTTTTGTAACAAATTAGAAATTAAATTTACTTTGGTGATTGGATATTTAGTACGCAATTAAGAGGTTTCAGCACGTGGAAATAAGCAATGGCATCCACGGTTACGGTGACTGAATCTTTGGTAAGAACCTGAAATAACAAATCTAGGCTTTAATTGGATAAACACTAACTCTTTAGAAAGCTTCGCTTTTTATACGTTAATTTCATTGACTTCTTCATTATTTCGTTCTAGTTTTCGTTCGTAACTAGGTACTTACCTAATACTATTTTAAACTATCATCAACAAAATAAACCTTTCCGTTTTTCTAGATTACTCGGCTTTGGTCCACCAGAAAAGTTTGTCTCACACTAGTCCACTAGTTTTTGCCATGTAGCTTAAATAAGGTTCCACATGCAAAACTTTACGTTGAAGGCGCGGTTACGTTTACGTAGTGGCGGTCCGGATTTGGCAAAATCAAGTTTTCTTGTTAATTGTTGCATATAAGTATCTATCTGCTCTTGGTGAGGGCGTTGTCGATAAAGTCCAAAAATACTAGGTTATGAATCTATACAGCTGTTGACGGCCTGAAAATAGATTTGTAGGTTTACATTTTATTTTGGACATTTTAATTAGCAAGGCAAAAAATTGCTGTACAAAGCAGTTTATGTAGACTGTTCGTTCTGATCAACCCTATGTGAGAATAGCAATTTATTTAAGGTACCTCTTGCGTAGGTAAGTCTAGGGTTTGCGTCCTGAGATCAATTAGCATGACGGTGTCTGTGCATGGTACCACCCAGATGATTCCCGGGCCTGCCGGAGAGTCCGGTCTTACTCTCCCGAATCTAAATATAACAGCTCTCTTGTATTGGTTTACAACCTTAAAAATATATTATAAGAAGTTTAGCAAAAGTTATTTTTAGTTGTTGTTTTGGCAATTACGAACAAATGAAAAGCATTGAAACTTAAAAAATGTATACCTAACTCTTAATTTCAAAAGCTCATTAGCGTGGTATTAGCTCTTCAGATGATGTATGTTACTATTAAAAAAATTGTATGCATTGAAATGATTGCTTCCACAGAATAAATAATAGTACATCTTACTATCATCTTCATCATCTAAGTATCATCTAGTTGGTACAAGGAGCCTAGCTATGGAGATTGATGTTATGTTACCATTAAACTACGTGCGCGTGGGTAATATCATATCCGTCATATGCATAAAACGCTAAAACGTATTTCAAACTTATTTTAGTTAAAAAGTGTGTGGTTAAATTTCTTTCGAATTACGATTTGAGTTTGAAAAAAGAAGACAAAATAATATTTAACTAAAATAGGTTTGAAATACTTTATAGTGTTTTATGCATAAGACGGTAAGCCTTTACTTACCCGAAAGCAAAACAGGAGTGCAAATGGGAATAAAATTATTGTAATAATCGCAAGTATTCTGAAAAACTTCTCGATACGCGTTTCTTTTTGGAAATCTGAAATCAAATGAAAAATATGGACCAATCTTTTTTTCGGACCACAATATTATATTAGTTTATAGAAAACTATAAGACTCTAATTATACATTCGCTGCTATTTCGCCAACTCCTTTCTAGTTGCTAGCTCTACTTGCTTATCGCTAATCGCCGGCGCGGCGTTCAGACAAGTGTCTTTACGCTTCGGGCACGACCTCACCGCTCGTGTGACCTGCGTCTCATTTGCGTCCACGATGAAAACAAATTTAAGAAGTTATTCGAAGGGTGCCACGAGCTTCTGCAGTGCGACTTGCGGAGCGGCAGGCGGTGCGGACCATGCGAGCGACTGCGGTGGCGGCGAGCGGAGAGGCCTGCGTGTGAAACAAAAGTACTAGCTCGCAGTGCAGGTGCCATGACTCAGAGATGCGCGTCCGGCGAGCGCGATTGTCAGGCTCATGCGTTCGACGCGGAGGCGAAGTCAGTCGCTGCCGCCACTGCCGGCTCGTGGCATGGCGACGCCGCGCGTCGGTCGCAAGTCGCTACATGCTTCACGCGCCGCAAGACGCACCGCCTAAACTCGTGGCCGAGGCGTTAATTAGGAATCCCAAATAAATAAAACTAAATTCCCATTTTTTTTTTAGATTTTATAGATGTTTACTAGGTCCATTTGATGTAATGGTAAGCACCTATTTACGAAACTAGTACTAACGAATTTCCCATTTCCCAAATTATGAGATTGCTTTCCATACAATAAATATAAACAAACTAAAATTTGTAACATCAATTTGAAATCTAAACACTGAATTTGGAACAAATTTAATTTGTATGTTACCTGTAAGTACAAATGGCCTTTCTTGAGTGTTATCATAAGGTGCGGATTGCATTTATTATTTGTTCAGAGACGTTAATGTATGGTTAATGTTTACAAATAGGTTTACAGGTTTACAAAGAACTTTTAAAATGACAATTGCAATGACTTCTTCAAATTTTACTATGGCATGGCAATGACTTTTCTCGATGTGTTTGCTAATGAGATGTCTTATGAAGCAGAGCGAGCGTTTTATAGACCAATGAGTTTCCTATTTGGCGTCCTTGCTTGGCGTCTTTTGTAATAGGGTTTCGATATTTGCACATTGCGTGATAAGGTGATGGAAGTTCAGTAGACCATGTCAATGTGTAAAGAATCACTATGTTTCTAGGTCGGTCGATTATGTGTAGAGCTATACAGGGTTAGTTCTAATCAGTTAGCATCCTTTTAAGGGCATATTCTGTACATCAAAACAAACAACTTTTACTATGGGGCCAACATTAAAATCGCAAAAAAAAAGTTATTCCATACATTTGCCCAAGGTCGATGAACTTTTTGTGTGGAACAGCTGATAATATTTTTGCGATTTTGATGTTGGCCCGATAGTATAAGTTGTTTGTTTTGATGTACAGAATATGCCCGCCCATAAAAGATGCTAACCGATTAGAACTAACCTTGTGTTATGCTCTAGAATCTAGAGCATATTTTATAAACCATCATTTATACACATAAATATTGGTTTCTCTAGATTGTTGCTAGTATCGTTATCTGTTTCTTTGGTCGAAGTTAGTAAGTAATACACATTTCAATACATTAAGTATCTAATAGTATTTATTCATATATCATTAATATTTATTCTATTTGTGTAAAGTAATTTTATAAGTAATGGACTAGAAAGCGGTACAGTTAGGTCAGTAACAAAAAAAAACTTATTATTATAAGTTACAAAATTATTTATGCGTGACCTTTTAATCTGCTGGCTTGAAATCAAGCTTATTATCTTTTCGTGTAGTCGAAAACACTGTGTGTACATATTTGTTTACTATAATAACAATTATTTTTATAAAGGTAAAGTTGCCGTTGGACTGGGCGCCGCCCGTCCTGGTGCCACGTACGATGTACTAGGGCTGCTAGGCTGTGCTAGGCTGCTTGGTCCTCCCAAGAATGTCTTGAGAAAGTCGAGGGGAAAAGGGAATATTATCGTCGAGTTTTTTTCTGCTGATATTGTATTGAGAGACTGCAAGTAGCGTAACTGAAAAAGAAAAATAATTTTAGGTTATTTTAGTTATTTATTTCACGTCAGACTGTAAGTAGCGTAAAACTAATCAAAACAAAAATCATGTTCAAGGGATTAGTAGAAACGACTATTTTCATAATCATCATCATTGGCCAGAAGACGTCCACGGCTGGATGAAGGGGGATGCCTCTTTATGGGGTGATGTTGCCGTGATCCCCACGCTTGGCAGGTGGCTTGGGGATCACAGATTGCTCCCCACCGTTAACCAAAAGGATGCTGTTGCCCGTCCTCCGCTGGTTCTGGATTCTGTTGTAGAACATACCTAGGTCCTAATTATATTTAATAATAATAAAATAACGCCGCGAGTAGCGTTCAGTGAAAGTGCAGCACACCTCTCGATACCCTAAGCCATCCACGGCAATGTTGCCCCTCCGGCACCAATATGCGGTAGCCTTTATGAGGGTCCCATTTAGTGAATAGCGAGTCATCACCTAGCTTAATATTTTGATAATGAGATAAAATTAGCAGGTGCCGTTTCTCATTCCATAGACTAGTCCAATGTTCGATAAAAATTTCACAAAAATTGTCCAAATTTCTTTTTTATTTTATACCTACTGTTAAATTAATATCATATTCCATTCACACCCGTTACAGTTATTATAGTTTAATAGCATTTTTATCTAACAGGGCCTCTTGGTGTTTGCTTCGGCCCCACCAATGCCTCTTAAAAGTCCGGGCTTAGACCCGAGTTTCAAATTAAATAAAAATAACTTGTGATGCCACAAACATAGAGAAAAATATCACAACATCATGCGTTTTTAAATCGTTCAAACCGTTTAGCTTTAGGCCATAGTTCTACAGATCCTAACTTATACGTAATAAGCAAAATGAACACGATTCTGTCCTTTTTGGGATAAGGGTTAAAATAGAGCTTTTTGGTCTTTCAGTAGTTTCAGTTGTATCAAATATTACAGAAATAGATTATAGTCAATGTTATCTCAACTACGTTTTGAACAAGCAATCAACGTTATGAACAAAACCTGTAATATACCAGTACAGAGGTACCTACATCTTATTTGTTAATAATAATTATTATATCGTGTCAAATGAGATATTTAATACAGAAACTGGTACAGTAACTAGGTACCTAAGTACTTTGGAATCTAAATTTGAAACTTACTTGCAACGCCATAGGGTTGTCGATCATGACAAGCGACGCTTCTTTTAAGGCCTTGGAAGCTTTTATTTCTCCTTCGGCTGTGATGATCTTGGCTCTCGCTTCACGATCTGCTTCGGCCTCGGCTGCCATGGCTCGCTGTAGTTGAACGGGAAGACGAACGTCTTTGCTGAAATCATAAAGAGTAAAAGTCAAGTTCAGATCAACTTTCGACGACTCGAGCCATCTAAATTATACATTAAGAGTAGACAAGTTGGTCACTTCTCCATAGAAACGCGGTAGTATTACTACTCCACTATGTAATTTTGAAAGTCCAAGACTAAGTATTATATCAATTAATCTCTTTATTATCTAGGATTGTAAATTATTACGATAGTAAAAAATTAATAAACATGAAAGTTATGAGCCAGGAAACATCTTGTATTTTAGCTCAATTTTAATGCCACATTGGACGTAAATAAATAACATAAGGAATACGAAAACTCTAAAATAATTTATCAAGCGGCATAGTTTAGTCCATAAACATTTCAAATAACTTAAGTTGGAATAAATGAACTCAGAGTTTATTCAACCACATTACTGCAGCCAAAGGTCGCCAAAAAAAAATTTGCGCTCTCATTTATCTTTCTTTCTCCCTTTCCCACAGTTTGTTTGATGAAGAGAGCATGCTTTTTAGCCGCGCCCACCGATGAGTTCGAGCCGTCAACTTGTCGATCCTTAAAATTAAACACTGTTTCAAAAATATAGTAGCAAGTATAAAACAACAATCATGATAGAATCACTACACTCTTAAAGATCATGTTACGGTTATATCAGATTTTAATTTTTATAGCCTAGCCGCATCCATCTTCTTTGGTATATTATAGTAACTACTCTTAAACTTGTTAAACTTCTTAAAAGAGTTAACTATCTATAATAAATCCTCTTGCTCTTGCTCTAAGTGCTCTTAGACTTTTACTAGTGTAAGTGACTATAAATCCGTGCTCTTAGACTTTACTAGCCAAAGCGACTATAAATCCGTGCTCTTAGATGTTACTAGTCAAAGTTACTATAAATCCGTGCTCTTAGACTTTACTAGTCAAAGAGACTATAAGTCAATGCTCTTAGACCTTCCTGCTTAAAACGATTACAAATCCATGCTCTTAGACTTTACTAGTCAAAGCAACTATAAATCCGTGCTCTTAGATCTTACTAGTCAAAGCAAATATAATTCCGTGCTCTTAGGCGTTACAAGGTAAAACATCGTTGTCGTGTAAGTACACGACAACGATGTTTTAATATCGAAGTATATAAAGTAACAGAAAAGAATGCGACTACGTATGCGTTTGTACTAATGTACATACAATGTGTAACAAAAAATCAACAATACTGAAAGGTATGTATGTACCGGTACTTCCTCATCATTATGACCAACTTTTACTTTAGAGCAAACCTTGAAACCGAGAAAAAATTATCATCTGCTCCATACATAAAGTTCATTGACCTTGGATAAAATGTATGGAACAGTTGATATTTTAATCAAGATTTCAGGGTTGGCCCAATAATAAAGTTGTTCGTAATGATGAGTACATACATACCCTTCAGTATTGTTGAACTTTTTTGTTACACACTGTATAGGTAGCCTTAGCTCTTAGTAAAGAACACTTACATTTCCACTCTCTCCACTTCGACGCCCCAAGGTTCAGTGGCTTCGTCCAGGTTGGCCTGCATCATGTGGCTGATGGCTTCTCGATCAGACAGTAGCTGCGCCAAGTCACGCATACCCAGGACATTTCGGAGAGTGGTTGCCGCAAGTAGACGAGTTGATGCTCTGAAACACAAAACTGATACTCGTAAAATAATTCAAATTTGTAAGTAAAAAACTACCTACTAAGCTTGAAGATAATATTATGCTATCTCAATAGTACATAAGCGTATACATATATACGTGTAGTGCGTGTTTTTTTTAAGTAATTCCTGTTGCCTGAAATAAACGATTATTATTATTATAAACTGACTAGCTGAACTGAACTGAATTGGCTTAAACCAATGTAAGAGTGAATTTGTCGCTCGGATAATTTATGCCCGGTGACCAGACGAAATAGCATGAAATGCACTAACCTATAGATACTTAGTCAATTTGTGCTCAATAGAAATTTTATTTATAAAATACATCAGAGGAAAATCACAAGCAAAGTCATACAACTGTGATACTAATAATATAAATGTTAAATAAATAGGCATAGGCCTTTATTAACTACAACAAACAAAGACTACTTAGCCTACTACACAACGAAAACAAAAGGATTGTATCCAGACCGATGAAAGTCTAGAGATAATACAAATGCTCAAACCCACTACCAGTCGGCATTGTACCCAGCATGCTGGCGGCATTTCCACGCTGGATGGCAATGCTTATGCATTGAGCCAAATAAACGCCAGCATTTTGATCACGCGTCGCGTCGGCCAGGCGCTCTGATATGTTTTAGAAAAGATAAAAAAAAAAAAAAATGTGTGATAAACAACATGTAACAAAAAGGTTCAACAATACTGAAGGGTATTTATGCACTCACCATTATGAACAACTTTAACTATAGGGCCTAAAAGCGGATAAAAAACAGCGGTTGCATACATTTTGTCCAAGGTCAATAAACTTTTTGTATGGAACAGCTGTTATTTTCGCGATTTCTGGGTTGGCCCCATAGTAAAAGTTGTTCAATAATGATGAGTACATACATACCCTTCAGTATTGTTGAATCTTTTTGTTACACATTATAGATGTAATAAGTTACCGAATTGAAACCCAATGACTCTTCTGTTATTATTAGCTTAAATATATGGAATATCAAAGGCTAATCTGTATAAGAGATGCATTACGAGTTAGTTGATTTATTTTGATACTTGCAATTTGGCGTTGCCTTGCACATTAACATCACTGGAGATCGGAATTATTAAGATATCAATATTAAATTATGATTTATTAGATTCACCCCGCGGATTTACCCGCTATCCTGTAGAATACATACGTGTATTAGCATATTCCACCCTTTTTAATAGTCCACAGCTGGACATAGGCCTACCTTTTTAGAGAGCAACTCGGCGATACCTCAGTTATGGATTAGTGGATTCAGATACACCATTGAATTTGTTCTCCGAACGTATGCAGGAATCCTGCATACGTCCAGCAGGAATACAGGAAAACATCGTGATGTTTCCCTTCACTGATAAGCCAGTGCAGTGGCTGAAACTTCGTATATAAACACCAAAAAACTCATTGGTACTGGCCCGGATTATTATTAATAATAAAACATCTTTATTTTAGACTAAAGATCCATAGGTATAGCCAATATATGAACATATTATTACACACATATTAATAGAGAGACACAGAAAAAATAAAAACCCACATTAAAATTTGAAAACGTAAATAGACAGACCTACAGCTTAAGTTATAGTTTTGATCCAATGCATTAATATAGGGCAATCGTATTTATCGGCTATGGTATCTAAGATGCTATTATGACTGCCACGTATCCTACTTAGAAGAGAAAATATTCGCTACCGTTTGATCGCCTGATATCCGTCAGCTCGAGCATCAGCGAACATGCCGGAGGCGCTGCAAAACATTGGCAATCCTAATAGCATCTGAAAGATATTATTATACTCACTCGCACTCGTAGAGCATTGAAGGATCTTTGGGTATAATGAACCCATAGGTTGCATGTGTAGAAGCACTGGCAGTACGCCCTAAACAGTGTTATTTACTTCTACTGAAAATTGAGCAAACCTACGGGCTATCATATTCCCTCTCACCGCCAACGCTCTACGTTCCCTTTCTAAATCTATATCATCTTTCAAATCTTCAGTGATTATGTGTCCCAGGTATTTGAAATGTTTAACAAAGTTCAAGGGCGCGCCGTAAAGTCTCACTGGGGGTACATTTTCGGGTGACTTAATTTTAGCTACAAAGACTAGTAATTCGCTCTATTTCGTATTGTATTTTAAGCAGGGACTCGGCGTATTCTTCACACACCTTTATAAGCTTTCTCAGGCCACTGATAGAAGGACTCAGCAGCACCATTTCATCCGCGTAACTTATATTATTGACCATGCCACCATCAATTGAGCATCCAACATGCATGCTGCTGAGCTTCTCAATCAGCTGGTCCACATATAAATTGAACAGTCTAGGGGAAGACAATCCTCCCTGCCTTACTCCACACTCCAATCTATATGGGTCTGACCTAAAATTTGCCCATCTAACATAGTTAAGCTGATTTTCATACCAAAACTTAAAAATGCCTATCAAAACCTAAAAATGCCTATCTGTTCAGAAGGTATTTTGCCATTTAAGTAGTTTCTCCCACAAGAGCTGATATGACACGCGATCGAATGCTTTCGAGAGATCCAAAAAGCAAGCATAAATTGGAGTCTTCCTGTTTGTGTAATATTTCACAGTATGCTTAAGGGCCAAGATGGAACTTTCAGTGGATACATTAGGCTGAAATCCGAATTGAGCATCATTCAACGTAATGTTTGCACCGAGTACCTAAACCATAAACGCTTGTATTTTTATGATTGTTTCTTTTATCGCAGCAGTACATAAGCATTAACTAAAAACCAACAAAAAACTATTATTTCCCTACAAAAAATTTGCCATTGTCACTCGGGATGGTCACACGGAGGATAATAAAAAAATTCTAAATCCAAATCTGTTCAGGTAAGTTATGGTGAAATAAATAAACTCACATACATAGATACATACATGAACCCTGAAAACATTAAACTACTTTTTTGGCCAGTCGTGTGAAAAGGTACAAATTGTTTATAGTGCACATTAGAAATTAAAATAAACATAGAAATAAGAACCGTACATAGTGCGACTAGTGGTGATATTGCTAAAACAAGACAGTTCCAAAGCCGAGACGAGAGCCGCTCCACCTAGCCGTGAAGTAATATTGGTGAGCTCTTTCCACCATACATTTTCGTTATATCATTAACTTCATTGGCATCCTGTGAACGCATATTGTTTTATTTTATTTTATTTTATTCGGGAAACTAACAGCGTCAAAATAACTTAATTACTAAACATTTAGAAAGTATGCGCCATGGAGCACATAACGCTCCTTTACTTACACTGTTTCATTTCAGTGCCAGTTTTATTCAGATTTTCATAATATAAAGTCTATATTAATACAAATATACTCATATAAGTAGCTAGATGAATGATCAGATAGGTACTAACTACGAACCCTGCATCAGCAACCCTCACAATTGCATTTAGCGGCTCTTTTATCCTGTAGTAGACCACTGCATCGACGGCAACTGTCACTGAATCTTTCGTGAGAACCTGGAAAGAGACCAATACGTTTATTTAGAATTTAATTGACTTCCGAAAACAAATTACTTTGAACGAGAATAGACTTTTGCATTGGGGAGTCGATATAGTTTTATTAACTTGACATATTCCTAGAAAATCATATTGGGTAGCGAAATGTTATCAAGTGGAAATAGGTAGTGGTAGGACTCTACTGCAGAGTCCGCCTGGGGAAGTACCACACCTTTGCCAGTTATTCAATCGCACAGCAGTAGTGTGCAAGAATTACTGTGTTCCAGTTTGAAGGGCAATGTTACCAGATAAATTACTGGGTATGAAGAGATTTAACATCTAATATCTCAGGGTGATGCAGTGCAGTGCAGCGCAGGATTGTGTTCGTAATTTCACAATTCTAGCACTGCTACTGTTAATTGCTGCCGTGACGCTTACCACCAGGTATAAATCTTGCTCGTCACGTCAATTGAACGTATAAAAAAATAAAACTCTCAGAAATCTGACTACATTACCATTCAAAGTAATTACCACGGTATTTCTAAATCTATCTAAAGTGATAAATGTTCATCAACTAATCAAACTGGTCATTAGAGCCCTTGCTATGCAGCTTCTCCTACATTCGTTCCACAAAATTAAGGATGATTCATGGTAAATGAGTGAAACAAGGTCAGTCTGAGCAGACCACCTGGCATGCTGGTTCTCTTTACTTTCATGTAGATAAACAGTAGTGACAAGGTTGCTGTTACACTGTCTTGATCAAAGATATAACAATTAACTGAAGGAAAGTCAAACATTAGTTACGATCTACGGATATTAAAAAAAAGTATTTTCATTGCTCAATAAGATTCGGCCAAATTAATGATAATTTCATTGAAATAACATAAAAGATACGAAGTTTGATTGTCACTTATTGCCACTATATTAGGCCCAGTAGGGCCAACAGAGGGCGTTGATGCTTTTAATTATTTCAGTAGAAAATATATACTTACTTACCAACTCTTATGGCACAAAAATTCTGAAACACATTGGTATGAATTATAATATAAGCGCGAGTATCGTTTTATGTCGCTAAATTTGACGTGTCGGTATCGCACATTTATTTAGACAAATTTGAGAATATACCGATTTTTATCGAATTTTACCGATATAAATGGCAAATATACGCTTTATATGTCAAATAAAACAGCAGCGTTACTTCTAATTGCTCTATTCTAATTTCTAAATTCTAATTCTAAGTCATTTTTGTCACTACTGCATATTAACCAAACTTCCTTTCCCGCACTAGGTATATTTCGACTAGACATTCAAATCTTCCGCCGACACCACGCGACGTCGTAATCAGAGCATTGTAATTTTAGTAACTTATTGATTTCGTACAATTTTGTCTTATTGTTTGGTTCTAATCGTTCGTAACGAGGACGGCTGTAAGCCATCTGTTCACGAGTGCTCAACGTAAGACTTTCCAAAATAAACTAAGCAGCGGTTATGATATTGACCATGTATACGCATTTCGGGCCGGGTAAATAGAGAATGATCGATCGCCTGGAAACCAAGGTTTGAAGCCGAAACGAATGGAAAATTTAACCCATTATTAAGCTTTAATAACAGTAACTGATTTATATTAAAGCTTGCAGGAAGTTTGTAATAATTTACACAGATACCTATGTATGATTATACAATATATATATATATATATATATATAACATTGTTACCGTCCTGATAAACCGCGAAGCGTAGTTATTTTATAAATCGTTATTTTTTGTAATTTTTTTTGTATTTATCTCTATACATATATATATATATATAGATGATATATCGATGTTTATTGTTTTTTTTGTATTTATCATATGTACGATTATACAATATATATATATATATATATATATATACACGATAACAGACGATAGATCAACGATAGATAAACATCGAAACTGTGAACATGGAACAGAAATTCACATATTTTTAATAGAAGACCTTGTTTTGCAAACGATTTATAAAATAACTGCGCTTCGCGGTTTTACCGGCGTGGTGATGAAAAGTCAATGGTGACGAAGAGTAATTTAAACTATACCAAAAAATACAAATATGGAACTTACAAAACCTATACATAGACACAATAATTTACTATGTCTGAAAGATATTAAAAAGAAAAGAAAAGAAAGGCTCAGCAGAAATATCAGGACGGTAACATTGTTCCGAAACTTTCAACTGTGTAAAGCTCAATAAAATTCTATGTTTCAGCGGTTTATCTTATCGTGCATTGATTCACCGCTAACGTAAATAAATGCGAGCGTTGTGTACCATGTGTTTACCCTGAAACCAGGATTTTTCGTATGGCATTGGTATTGAAAACTGTTAACCTACTTGTTACCATTCTCCCGTCATTCAGCCGGGTACAATTTAATTGATGTGGCCGTAAACTATCAATCAAAGTTTTACGAGATGCTAAACATTCGTGTTAACCAATTGTCTGGGAGCTGGCGATCTAATAATAGACCATGTTTTTCGTTTTTGTCCCGAGATTGGGGTCGTAATTTTGGATTAAATTGAGATCAGCTGGTTAATTTCGGTGTTAAACACGCTTCAAAGAATTGTTGACTTCATTGCGCAGTCTGATATTAAACAGTTAATTTGAAGAATCGACGGACATGTTCACTACATCTGAACTCACATTCAATGGAGAAAAAAATCGTGTTTTTTCTTATTAAGTTATCAATTTAGTTATGTATACTCGTAGTATACATTATTTAAATTTTATTGTGTTATTGTAAAGTATATTCATGATGGATACAGGCCCATAGAATTTCCGACATCGTGCACAAAATGCTGACCACTTCGACCCGTGAATTGCGAGACAATAACTATTCACTAAGGTGTTAATAAAATAAATTCTTATTTATATTCAAAGGCCTTTAGTGCCACTTCATCCAACACCCACTAAAAGATCAACAGAACAACACACACATCAGATGAGATGACAGTCAAAAGCAAGCCTATAAATAATAATAATAAAATAAAAAAACAAGTGCCCGATCACGAAACAAAATCTACTTTTGCTTATTACTATGGCACTATTTTCATACACTATTTCATTTCATAGCACCACACAATTTAACCGTAAACAATCATCAAATTAAAAGACCAATTGTTCAATGGCTGTTATAGACAATGCAGATACTGAAAAACAACTTAGTCACCACACACACACCCCCACTCCCACCTCCACCCACACACACAACTATGTATAAGACTAGATTAGATTGTTAGCCCTTGTTATTTCTGTTATATTATATCAATATTATGGGGATGGAATTGACTCTCATGGTATAAGCCATATCCTAGAATAAGAGTAAGGGAATCAGATCAAATTTTGATTGTAGTAATTTTTCTTCGTGACCAATAAATTATATTGTATTTTGAGTATTTTAACGCAAACAAAATCATGCGTTTTTATTAACGAGCTTATATACAAAGCGTCCGCCTACAGTATGATCAATAAAACCTAATTTGAGCGTGCTAATGAACTTGCCATGTAAGTAATTGTAAAAGTCCAAAAGCAGATGTGGGTTAAAAGCTGTTAATTTATTTTAAAGCTAATTTAGGCATTGTAGTCAGAGCAGTGATGATGTCATGGGTTAAGCACCTTTATGTACTTTTATCAAACGTTCTGAAGTTTGAGACAACAAGGACTTTATTAGTAGGTATCCCTCAACAGTTTCCAGTACAGCATAGTGGTATGAGTAAGGTTCAACAGATTCAATTCAACTTGATGCAAGGTACAAACATTAGCTATATAAACAATCAATCAAATAAATAAGCGAATGTTACACTGCTCACCTCTTGTGGAGGTACATCGAATGATACTGTCCTCAAGTCTACTTTCCTATAAGTGTCTACGCAAGGCAAAATGAAGAACAGCCCTGGGCCTCTCGCTCCTCCTTTCCTCAGTCTTCCTAATCTGAATATCACTGCACGCTCAAATTCTTGGACTACCTGAAAAAATATATATAAACATTGACTATCTGCTATAATTGTCAACTGTTCTGTTTTAGGTATAAGTATGTATTCTATATAAAATTGTTCAATTTTGAGACAGTTTTTTAATGACGAATATTGCTAAAGGTCTTTTCACTAGCAAATATTGACTCGTTTTGAGCGTCAAATGTAAATTTCAAATCTGGGTATATTCAAGTAGCCGTTGAATCTGTTTCTTCTAGGCAAGCGTGCACCCTATTACACTTAACGTCAGCCAAGATGTTTTGTAAAACATTATTTGCATGTTTTAATAAATGCGAGAGCGACTGCATTCTTAAATAATATTATTCACGACACTAAGTGAAAACCTTCCTGTACATTTTAAATTAAATATATAAACCGTTAAATGTCCCACCTACCTTAAAGCATTCGAATAAAGAAAATGGAAATGTGATGACGACAAGCAGGTACGAAAGAAACGTTGCGCATCTCTCTATGCAGCCCACGGAATCCGGACTCGCTGTCACAAATAAAAACACCTAATTACACATTCTCCTTCAAGAACAATAACAATAATAATCCTAAGTACGAGTACATGGCTGACATTTACGTTCACAAACATTTTTTACTGCGTAAAAAATAAGCGCACATCAAAATCGAAGCTTTGTAGCAAGCTCGCACTCGGATTGTCAAATTACTTACGCATTTGTATCGTGATAGCGCAAGAAGTACCCGTATCGCAATCTAAAATATTTAAATTATTATAATTAGAGCTCATGTTTAGTAAAAAACAACACATGGATCATCTAATTACTCACGACTCGGTACGTTCTCACGTCTAGTGCTAATTGCTCTCAGTTCCGAGCGCATTTTATGACAAAACCTGGACGCCACCTTTTAACTAATCGATGTTATTAATATATCAGATCAAATAATTAAAAGTGCTAATAACAACGGCTGATCCGACCAGCAATCACGGACTGCGCTGACATACGGACCGCCTTACTGTCAGAGTCCAGCTGTTTACACGACCCAAAAACTACACCGATCGCAACTAAAAATATAAATTACAATGCGATGTTCCACAACAATAAGAAAGCTGTAAATCACCGTCGATAGCGATTAGTCAAAATGTATTTACGTATTTCGAGGTAGCACTCCACTTCCCCCGAGTCCTTATCGTAGCAACCGAACTCCATGTGGGACAAGAGGTCGCGGTATTTTAATCGCATTGACTCTAAGTTGTAATCTGAAGTGGTCGTGTCTTCAAAGCGGAGTCTATATTGGAACTAAGGTGAGAAGCGCGGAAGAGCAGGTTGTCGATAAAAATAAATAAATAACGCACTTTCAGACATATCGACGGGCGGCGCGGGCACTCTGTGAGCTGCGGTGCTCCAAATTGCGGGAACAGGCTCGCGTGAAGCTCTCGCCTGGATGATGCTGCACTGAATAATTCATAACAGGATGTTTGGATAATCAATTTATGAATACCTTATTGTTTACAGAACGCTAACATACCATTGAGAGTATAGCTCTACACTGCAGAGAGTATGAATTTGCAACATTTTTCAGGTTCGCTAAACTCGTCTATCGTCGGTCTGTCTGTCTGACCAGTAATGGACTGTATAATAAGATAAAATATCGCTCGTCATACAATTTTGAAATAGATATAATATTATCTTCGTCATTTGTGCGTCTATATCATAATCAGCCTGTCATAGTCGACACAGCTGGACATTGGCCCCTGCTAAGGCACGCCACTCAACCCGATCTTCGACTTTCCGCTTTCAATCAGACTGCCAGCCGGGATATCGTCTCTCTATTGAATCTCAGAGCGTCCTACGCTGTTTGCCGATTCGTTGTCTTCTCTCTAGCATGCGTCTACACCAAAAGCAATGTAAACTCAACTATTTTAGTTTCAAAACATCATTTATCTGCTGGTTAATTAGAAAGCATAAACATAAACACTAAATAAATAGTCGAAATGCCTAAACGCCAGGTGCACTTCGGTTTGTGTCTGTAGGTACCTCTACCTAATGATAAAACATTATTTATGTGGTTACATAGGTGCAAGAATAGTTTATGTTTAGGTGATTTGCGTATACAATTTATGTAGTAATTTGGCAGGGAAATATTAATTTCGAAAGCAGTAAATTTGTATTCAGGTCATAGTTAGGATCCGACTGCCGCATAATCTTTTGATCTCGATTGACGTCTGCATAGTTTAGGAACGTAGTACATACAATATACAGATACATATATTTAGGTATACACTTCTGTACAGTGCTTTATATTGTTTTGGACTATGTTTACAGTTAACTAATTAATTATAAAAAGTTTAACGTTAGAATTTATCCGTCATCATCATCTACATAAAACAACACTAGCTAGCAAACGTCATTTATCGTTAAACGGCGATTTTATATAAGGCTCTAAGTAAACAAGTCTCCTCTTCAACGCGCCGACTTTTCCGGTTTAATTCCAGGGGGTCTAGACAAGAACCACTTTCTGTTAGCGTTAACGCCTGCGGAAAGATAAAACTGTATGAAAATTACATTAGCTTGAGAAAAGTCACGTGACTGCTAATGTCATTTTCATACAATTTTATCTTTCCGCAACAGTGGTTCTTGTCTAGACCCCCTGGACCGTCCACTGCTTTCCTAACACGCGCCAAGGACTAGTTGGTCTTTCCCCAGGCGGAAACGTGATAAAGATAGAATATGGATAAGTCTGTCTCGTTTTCGCGGGGAAAAAAGAGTGAATAATAGACTTTTAACACGGCCAGCGTGCTAGGCGGGCAGCCATTAAAAAAATTATGTTACTTATAGAACTTACGTTTACTCTATTAAAAGCATCTATAAAATCAGCGTTAATACAAAACTATTACAATCAAGTAATTACTTTGCAGTATAAACAGTTTTTTGGATCTGAGTAAATATGTCCTAAAACTTCATCCAGAACTACCGGAGGACGAGCAGCAGCGTCCTCTCGGCCAACGGGGGTGAGCTCTGCGATCCCCAAGCTGCCTGCCAAGCTTGGGGATTAAATGGAAAACCCTTCCTATTAATCCTTCGTCCAGCAGTGGACGTCTCCGGCTGTTGATGTGATGATCTATGATGTGAGAAATTGAGCATATATAGGAATCTCTTCTTGTACGCCTCTTATCCCGGTCCTGCCCGGTCTCGCGGTCATTTATAGTAGAACAAATTCGATTTGTAGATCAAACACATGAAACATTTCTATTGTTGTGTCCTGATAAAATTTATTTTTAGACAAACAAATCGTTTTGTGAAGTAAATTGTGTTTGAAAAACATGATAATATGTGAAATAAATTAAAAAAAAGTAATAGCTAATGTCATATAAATTTACGATGAAATTCTCTACACAACTCTTTTAGTCAAGAATTGAACCCGTGACCTCTGCGTCCAAAAACCGACGAGCTACCTTTGTCCGCTGTGCTCGTCAGAGGAAGACTTGAAACCGTTTTACGCTATCGTTGCAATAAATCTTTGATTTACGAGTGCATTGATCAGATCATGTTATGACTGAATTCCAGGTTATTGCAATGCATCGCCCGTTTTGGAGCAATTTATATTTTATTGCATGTTAAAAATACCTTTGTTTACTAATGAGGTTAATAGACCATCCATATTTACACATAGATAAATTGATAGCATAGCCTTATCGATAAGGAATGTTAGTTAAGTGTTTTAGACATGGTTTTCCCACAAAAATTAAATCTAGTTAAGTAGTTTTCTTGGACTGAAATTACATACCTAAGCTACAGCGGCTTAGGGCGTGGAGGCGTGGCGTGGGGTCCTTTATTGATAGAAGATCTCCGAGTCTACTGGGGCAGATTAGTTGTTGAATGTAAACTATGTTTGTATGTAAAATTTGTTCGACGATAACTTACAAACCGTTGATCCGATCTTTTGGAAATTTTGTAAGCAAGTAGTTCGTGAAAATAAAATTATTAGTTAGGAATATGAGCTAAATGTTGCCTTCGTCCAGCAGTGGACGTCTTATGGCTGACGACGATGAGCTAAAAAAATGTTTTAATTTGCATTTTTTTTGTAGTGGTAGGAAGTATACACCACTACAAAAAAAACATTGCACAATTTCTACAATAGAGATTGCAGAGTCCGCCTGGGGAAGTACCACACCATTGCCAGTTATTCAACCGCCAAGCAATAGTGTGCAAGTATTACTGTGTTCCGGTTAGAAGAGCAATGTTACCAGAGTTCTTACTGGGTAGTTCGCAGTGCAGTGCGGCGCAGGATTATGTTCGCAAGTTCACAATTCTAGCACTGCTATACGGCAGGCGTGACGCTTACCACCAGGCGAACGTCTTACTCGTCTCGTCATTTATTGTAAAAAAAAAATGGGTTTGGAAGATATCGGGGTCGCGAGTTCTCAGTTCGCTGCGAACTACTAGTTATAAAGCGTTAAATAGCAAGTACAAACAAAATTATCTCCGCTGTAAAGTTTGACTCAGATGCATTACCAAATGCGATTTCTCTGAGGTTGCCTGATGTTTGCGCAAACTAATGGCGCCTGGCTTACGCCTTTAAAAAAATAAACCTCAAAAATGCAGGTGCAAATTAAGTTCGTGGAAAATGTTATTACGGTTTATTAATGGCTTTTTGAAGCTAAAGTGCCGGATCCATTTAATTATATTTTTTTAGTTAATGCTGCATGAAATTTTATACATTACATCCATGTAGCAATCGATCTTTCTCCTTGTGCGTAATTAGCATCATCACTCATTCCCGAGGAGCATGAGGCGATATTTCTCAAGTATGTATACAAACGGAGCTAAACAAATTTAATACGCCTGTTTCAATAGCATGGGATACATTTCGATCTGATTTAACTAATTGCGTCTTCTGATAATAAACATTACTGGTTTAATTCACTTACAGGAACGCAAGTGTAAAAATTACAAAATTTAAAAAATAATGTAGCTTGTAACCTTGAACTACAAATTTACGCTTCATGATTTTATAGAAATGACTCGGTTGACTAACGCCGTTAATGGCTGATTTACAAAATCTTGCCTATCAAGGTTATAATAAACACTTTTCTATTGATTGGATACGCAAGTAAATATTGTATTTTGATTAAATGTCGATAAACAGATATGTTGAAAATCGTCATGCAACACTTACTAGATCATCAACAAAATCAGCCTATCAGAATCCACTGCTGGACATAAGCCTCTCCGAAAAGGCACCGCTTATATCAATGATATTATATGTTTCACTTATATCGTCACTATTACGTCGAGTAAAAAACACATACACAACAGTAGGGTAGATGACTGAAGTTTATATCGTTGAAACCAATAGCTTTGATGAAGAATTTAAGTAAATATAGTATGTTTATTGAAAAAAATATTTATATCGGTCAATAATGTTCTGATATATGAGCGTTTAAAGTTTTTGTTAGAGACAACTCTGTCCCTTTCCCACAAAACAAAAAATTACGTCACGCCTTACTTGTCAGAATATAATTTATATGGCGTACAGAGAAGTGACGTCACGATTTGCTGTTTCGCCTCTCTGTCTAGCATGATATTAAAATGCTTATAAGTTGCTTATTTTTGATCAGATTTTCATTTTATTTTCATTATTCAGCTATATTTATGGGCCACATTTTAACAGGACAATTAAAAAAAACCAGTCATCTAGCCTAGGTTCTTGACGTGTACGTGCGTGTACGTAGGTATATAGGTGATAAAATAATTATTTTAGTATACTTTGCCGGTCGAACCTTTGTTGCCATCGTAGCTGAGTTAGCTAATGGAACACAAGTGAACATTTTGACAGTTCATCGTCAATGTTATGGAGTATGAGGGGATGTAACATTCTAAGGGAAAATTACCATTATGTTACGAAACCGCAGACTTGTGCCGTTTTTAAGACTGCGCTACATAGTCTGCTCACCCAGTAAAGTATCTGACTATGGTCTCCTCAATAGTGAGATATTTTACTGGCTGGATTTCATGGAACTTTTCATTTTTATTTAGTAAAGTGTATTTACTTTAATATGAAAACTGATGTGGTAATGACACATTTTTGTTTTAAATATACGGGAACACTCACGTTTAATTAAATCGGATACTCCTACTAGTTTGTGCTAAGCAGGACGTAGCTGCACGCGTGTCGGCTCTGTTTTCACTCTTTGAAAAAGGTCACCGGATCTGATCGAAACTAAGTATAGTCGGAGTATCCGATTTAATTAAACGTGAGTATTCCCGTATAAATAAAACAAAAATGTGTACTTACTTATTTATTTTTATTTTATAGGTTCATCAACAAGTTGCAGTTGCGCCAGTAGGTCATTACGCGCACGCTCCAGCCATTGTAGTGTCATCCCATGGGTTTTTTTAAACAACCCTAGACGACGTTTATAATTTTGTAGCTTATCAATAATCTGAGCCTTATAACTCCGCAGCACAAGGTTTTAAATTACGTATAAAAATATAATGCTTTACTTATAGGATTATGACAAACGGCTTCAATTTTCCAAATGGCACACGAAACTACGCTTCGAATTAATTTTAATTTTAAGCTTAACTTAATTATGCTTTACTATTAGATATTTTCTTTAAGCTTGAGCTTCGTTTACACGAAAGCCAGCAGAATATGCTAGAAAAACGTCTGGCCTAAAATAGGTAGGTAGTTTCCATCTAGTAAGAATCTAGTAAAAGAGAAAAAGTCTGAACAAGAAGTGATTACTCGACTAAAGTAAATAAAGCTTTAATAGGTTGATGAATAGTAAGTAGGTATCTGAAGTATAAGTATTTTTGTGTAATATCCTATGATTTATATTTAGGTAGGTACTGTAAGTAACTATATAAAGTGTGATGTGGTTTTTTTTTTTTGATGAAGTTGAAGAGATTTTTTAATTAAATTCTAATTGAGAAATAAATGCAATTTATTTCGACTTGAGACTTTTATTAGCAAATACACCACACCACCAATTGTGATAAATTCAGGTAATTTCTGTATTTGTATTATCTTCAAATTGTTAGTTTTATGTTCTACGTATGTATTTTTCTTGAAGTTATTGAATATTGCACACCCCGGCTTTCAATGTTTTTTCGATTCCTTTCTATCCTAAGCTTGTCAAGAAGAGATAGCTTTTAGCGATAAGGCCGCCAATCGTTACACTAGTTCTAAATTCATTTTTCTGTTGTGGTTATCACGACTGTTATTAATTCTTTTGGTATGTACAATAAAGACTTTATCTATCTATCTACACGAGTGTCACAACAAGGTAGCGATGAAAGCTTATAGAGTACTATTATTTATTCTGTGCTTATAGTTTGGTACGTTGGTATTGACTGAAAGGCGTGGGTTCAAACCCTAACATTAGCCTTCAGCTGACGGTAAAGGAAAACATTGTAGAGAACAGTGTTAAAAATCTGTCGCCAAGCACCTAACATTGTGTTCCGACAGTTTCAATTGAGAGCTAGTTCCCATTCCAGGATAGACATGTTTACCATCTTCAAACATACTACCGCTACTTAAGAGCTGTATTCAAACACATAATCCGTATAAACATTAGCATAAACTTTTAAACTTAGCTTTAAAATTAACAGCTCTGATTTTAATTCTAGTAATGATTGTATTTAAGAGTTCGTCAACCTCGTATGCCTTATTTGAAACATAGTTTATCTACAAGATAAATAAAGTTAGAGAGAAAAATGGCAGCAATAAAACATAAGTAGGTAAGTCTCTGTCGGCAACCTTAATGGGCATGAATGAGTCCACGAAGTCAGATGTGAACAGAATATTATAAGCTTTGTAAAAGTACTTAAGCATACAATATTATATAGGTACCTACTGATGGACATCTGGCTTAATGATTATTTGAATTACATGATCTAACTACCTACTTGACGGTCCGGTCAGTCTTCGGATGGGTGACCGTGAGTGGCATTTATTTCTGCGCTACCGTGGATCGGATGACACTTTAAATTGTTGGTCCCGGTTGTTTGTTCTAGTTTCTATAATAACAACCGTCAGCCATGTCAGAGGCCTTCGGGCGGCACATTAACTCTGACACTAGGGCTGGCCACTCAGCCTATACGAACTTACTTACTTACTACCTACTTAAACAACGTAACTTACTGATAAACAAAAGGATGTATCTAGATCGATAAAAATCTAGAGACAATCCAAATACCCAGTCAGCAACGTATCCAGCATGCTGGTGGCATTGCCACGTTGAATAGCAATGCTTATGCGTTTGGCAAATAAACGCCAGCATTTTGATCACGCGTTGTATCGATCAGGCGCTCAGGTTTTTTTGAAATGAGTTTCCTTTCCTCACGGACACAATGGCAATGTGAAATGTGATCAAAGATTTTGATATAGGAGATGTAGGTATGAAGGTATACTTTATTATTATCACTGCTCGCAGACTGATATATTTGGTTGTCTGACTAAAAACTACAAATTAAATCATCTTGTTAATTTATTAACCGACTTCATTTTAATTAAACGCAACATGTTCATAGTTCCTTCACCTTTCCATTTGTAAGTTGTGCCTCACCACCCATTTGTAAAAACATGTTTCTGATTGTGAGTCCACTAGGAATAGATGTGCCATTTTAGAAGTAGGTATAGGTACTTGTGAGATGGAAGAGATTGGAGAGAATGGAGGAGGCCTTTACCCAAAGAGGGGTCCTTAATTAACACATCAACTTTCATCAAGCATAATTTTGTAACAAGTCTTGTTTAATAAGGAAAAAAAAAATTATTTTATTATTGTCACATTTATTTTCTTTCTTAAATCTAAGTTTTTTACAATATAAAGCTAAAAACATAAATATTATAAAAAACCTAAACCTAGAGTGCCGCCGGCAGCGGGGCAGGGCTCAAGCTGCCGGTGGTTAGGGCTGCAGAGTGAGGAACCTCCTGACAATGCGTGCCGTGTCAAGTACCACTGCCTTTTGTATCTGACCCTTGACCCAACCGTTATTATTATTATTATAGGTAATTATTTGATTGTTTTTCCTATTTATATTTTTGTAGTCATCATCATCAGCCCGGAGACGTCCACTGCTGAACGAAGGCATCCCCCTTAAATTGCCACACTGTACGACAACCTGCCTGCTGCTTTTGTAGTCTAAAGTAAGGAAATTGACTAAAATAAACTTTTTGTCCACTGCCAATATACGAACTAGTTGTTTAAAGCTGTCTTATACTTTTCCAAAACGATTTCATCAAATGTTGCATCTAAAAAATATTGCGAAAGAAACACGCTAGTGATTAAACATATTGTTATTAATGCCTATGTTTATGATAAGGGCTACTTGTTTACACTATATCAAACAATTTTGTTCAATATATTTGTAACGTAACTAACGATTTTTTTTCTTTGATTAAAAATTTAAGCATGCTTATCTTATTATGAAAACTGACGTGGTATTGACATATTTTTGTAAAACATTTTTGTGTGCTAAGCAGGACGCAGCTGCACGTGCGTCGGGCTCTGTTTTCACTCTTTGAAAAAGGTCACCGGATGTGATCGAAACTATAGTCGGAGTATCCGATTTAATTAAACGTGAGTATTACATTCTTATCTTAATTCTATATTATGATAATAGCTGTACGTACAGGTTCTCGAATAATAAAATAATGCAGGAGTTCAGGATATGCTAAGAAGCAGTCTCCCAAATCCAATCCAAAGTTATTGTAAAATACGAGGAACTTGCTAAGTATGATGTCAGAAGTGCTCTATATAAAAATTGCTCGTTATTTTATAGTTGAGAAATGTACTAAGGAAAAATGCGATATATCAAAATAACAACAAATACCAGTAGCGAAACAACAGCTTAATTAAGAAACTAATAATTAGCTCCTACGTAGAGCACAATACCTAGAATAATATTAATGGAACAATCAGCAATTCCATTCATGAAATCTGTGGGCGAACAAGTGCCATCGTAAAGTACCTAGTTTGGTAACATAACAGTACTAAATCCTTATAAACTTTACTGTGGCCATAATCTCGCAAATGTCTGAATTAAAATATTATTTGGTCATAACAATATAAAACTGAAGTAAAATGCATTTAAGCATATTATTGTGTTTAAAGAATCCGACTTTATGATATCAGAACTTTATTGCGTGTAAATAAGATACGTATTCAGTCCGGTAAAATCAAAAAAGGATTTTCAAGTTTGCCCATGAACTTCAACAGTTCAAGACCCTGCGCAACAAGCAGAACGAGAAAGTTCACAGTTACACCATACAAAATCGTTGGTTACCACCCTTTTGGATGCATACTTACCACTTACCACAAAGATGTTATATAATGTACTAACTACTTACTATATTTTACTTCTATTACAGACGAAATATATACTAGAACAATGAACCTAAAACTAAAAACATTTATAAAAAAATTACTAAATATAAAAGGAGTTCCTTTAGGCGAGGTTCCGTTGATACTGGCAGCGTTCCCCCTTTGAATACAGACTACATACTAACAAAATAATATAATATACTAATTCAAAATTCTGTCATCTATTTGGAATAAGACCGTTACTAAAACTTGATTCTATAACTAATTGGCTCACTAGCCGAGTCCGTGGTTTTACTTGTAACTATCCTGTTTTTTCGCATATTTTGCTTTACAAGTACCTATTCTAAATCTTTTCTTACAATATACGTTACTTCTTCATTCTATCACGATAGGTTCAGTCTTTAAGTTGTGGATAAAGTTTTTTTACATGAGCTTACTCATTTGTATAAACTTATAGGAACCACATTGCACCATGGATTGACAATAATCTATGTCACTCTTCGGTTTTATGACTGCAGATCACAAGCCATGTAAACTGAAACTGCAGTTCTGCTGGGTTAAAAAAGAAAGACATAAACTGTCAAATTTTTGCAATAGTACTAGGGATAACAATAATAGGGAAACTGATGTGATTAATATATTTTCGCTACGTACAGCTCTACCTATCTTGCTCTATAGGGTCAAAGCCTCCACACTATCTTTCCTTAACTCAGTGCCATCACAAAAGGCTATGCGTTATCCTGCCATGTCGCGCTAATGGCATGACATCACGTCACGGATATGGGTGAAATTGCCTTCACCCACTAACTGCGACTCACCCACAGATAAAGCTTACACACAACTCACAAGTTTACGAGACCGCTGTTGTTTTCGCCAGGTGAAGCCATTTAAAGGAAGCTCTCTCGTAGAACACGCATGTGTGAACCGGTATAATTGTCTTACCTTTTCTTTCCTGTGATCAGTATAAATGTGACAAGTGGTTCTGTTTACTTGTGATATTGGTTACAATGGACTTTCTATTAAAGGTAAGTGTTAATTAAAGTTTTTGAATGAAATATTAAGTAAGTTTATTTAAGCGTAGGTAAGGTTTATCAGGCTTAATAGACATAGTCCTGGTAAACAAGGCGAACCAGTTTTGTGGAATGCTACATTTATTATTTGCACAATTTTTGCATTTAGGTATACTTAACTGAGTAAAATTTCAGATTTTGCTAATAACTTTTTGACTTGAGAAATGAACTAGGGTCTTTGTATTTTGTAAATATACCTGTACGGTATAAGATTTGAAGCGCTCCTTGGTTTCACAAATTATTCTATGGGAACAAAAGTATTTATTTCCCTGCGATTAATGTAGCTTTTGTGTTAGTACCGAGGGCGGCACTGAAAATTTCGGGAATCAAGGAAGTGACACAACATTACTATTTAAAAATATATTTATTGCTTTACGAAGTATTCTCCGCGAAATTTGACACATTTTTCCATACGATGGAACCAATCATTGAAGCAACCATTCCATTCGGAAGTTGGGGTCTCCAAAATGGCCGTTTTGTAGGCGTCCACAGCTTCTTCAGGTGATGAATATCTCTGTCCACGCAATTTATTCTTTATTTTAGGGAAAGTATAGAAATCATTAGGGCTTAGATCGGGGCTGTACGGCGGATGGTCCAATAATTCTATGTTTTCTTGCTCTAAAAACTCTTTTGTTCTGTGCGCGGTGTGAGAACTCGCATTGTCGTGATGGAGGATGATGCGGCGGTTGCAGTTCTCTTTACGGAGTTCAGAAACGACCTGTGGCAAACAAATGCTAGCATACCATTCTGCATTAACCGTTCTTTGTCCCTCAAGAGGAATAGTCGTAACATGGCCGGTTTTGGAGACAAACGTGGCCACCATTTTTTTTGCAACACTCCGTGAACGAACAATTTTTGTTGGCTTTAACTCATTTTCGAACACCCAAACTCGTGACTGGTTTTTTGTTTCGGGTTCGTACGCGTATATCCAGGATTCGTCACCTGATACGATGTTGTATACAGCATTTGAGGATCCTGCGTGGAATCTTTCGAGAGTTCTGACGCACCAAGTAACGCGAGCCGCTTTTTGCTCTTCACAGATCGAATGCGGTATCCATCGGGAAAACAACTTTTTTACACCTAATTTTTCATGCAAGATTATTTGTATTTGACTCATGCCAATGTCTAAAGTTGCCTGAATTTCGCGGTATGTCACATGTCGATCTTCCTCAATCAGCTTACGCACAGCATCAACGTTTTCTTGGGTGACTGCAGTTTTTGGACGACCTTGACGGGGATCATCACTGAGCTTGACACGTCCACGTTGAAATTCAGCAAACCAGCGATAAATTGTGATTTTGGATGGGGCTTTATCACCAAATGCAGAAATCATCTGGTCAACACACTGTTTTTGTGTTAAACCACTTCGAAAGTCATAATAAATCATCGCTCTTGAATTGTCTCGAGTCAATTCCATTTTCTCAACGACTAAACAAGTTTGACGAAACCTTGTGACAAGACCGAGAATATTTTTTTAAATAAATAAATGGTATTCGATTTTTAAAACCAAGGAGTTTTCAATTAAAAAGATTTTAATATGACAGAAACAGTGGAAATATTCCATTCCCGATACTTTTAGTGTAGCCCTCGGTACTTACAAAGTATGCAATATCCATATTTAATTTCCCTCAAATCGGTTATAGATACCTACCGTTACAGCATGACGAAGTACCAAACTACATACCTCAATCACCCATCAACTCAATCAAAAATTAAATAAAAACTTTTTTTTATTAGAATTTACCTCTGCGTTCCTACGCGAACCACATATTTTCCGTGATAAAAAGTAGCCTATGTATAAATCCAGGGTAAACGCTGTTTCTATTCCAAACACGCACCTATTAAGAGAGATGCCTTATGATGATTAGAAACACCCACAATTTTTGAGCCATTACATAGTGTAGAAGAATAAAAACACAAACTTGCCATAGTTAGTAAAAAAAAAAAACAACACAGTTGTGATGTAATGTAATTAGCGCGGTGTGACATATCGTAACACCTCATAAAATAATTTTCTACCAGTAATCTGAGCTTAGCACAGGCTCAAGTAAATCAATTTTATTATAATGAAACAAAAATGTTGTAAATTTTTTCAGATGCTTCTGATGACTGTGCTATTAAGTCAGATTTGTGTAGATTCTGCACGACTACCCAGACTTAGTGTGGCAGAGAAGTCTCCAAGTCAATATTATTACAATAATGTAGAAGGTAAAATAAGCCTATTTTTTTTAAAGTTACTATCAAAGATTAATACTATGTAGCAAGACGAGCATAGGTAGCTTCGCTAGCTTGATGGTAAGGGTTACGCCTGCCATGAATGAAACCGTTTGAAATCGTACACGGCAATTGACTGCATGATCTTGTCATCTTAAATATGTTATTAGATAATAATAAATTTTTGCTAAGCCATGGTAACCTAATTGGGAGTCCGTTCGACTTTGAAATCGTGAGGCCGTGGGTTCATTCTAATTGTGAGTTTTATTAGGTGTGTTTATGTGTGGGTTTTCAAATTTCTCTGGCTTTTCGATGAAGGAAACAACTGAGTGAGGAAACCTGAATACGCCCGGAGAAGAAATTCAAAGGCGTATGTGAATCCACCAACCAGAAACTGGCACAGCGCGATGGATATGGCACAATCACTCTTAGAGGGTAGGCCTATGTCCAGCAGTGAACTATTGCTAGGTTGATAAATGCTGTCTATTGATCTTGGGAGATAGTGAATCTCTAAATCATTAAATAGGTACGAATACAAATTCAGATTAAAAAGTTTTTCGAATTTATTTCGGCTTAAAATTTGAGCGTCCATTTAGTGTATAATTATGAAAAAACTTCAGCTAAATTCATTTTTATTACAGGGAACCCAGGTGCCTACTCTTTCAACTATGACGTCTCAGACGATCTAACAGGCAACACTCAATTCCGCACCGAAGAGAGATTCCCAAATGGCACGGTGTCCGGCGCCTACGGTTATGTTGATGCGTTCGGAGCTCCGCAGCGGTTTCGTTATGTTGCTGATCAGGCGGGGTACAGGTGAGGAATTTAAATTATGCGACTGAATCAGGCGCTACTTGCGGAAGTTCATTTTAACCCTATTCTTATTACTACGGGCCATGCTCTTAACTTCTGCGCGATACAAAAAAATATTAAGTATGTTCGCTTTATCCGCAACGTAAGAAGTATATAAGAAATTAGAGAATATTTACATAAAAGATTAACAATTTTGGATATCTTCGAGTCCTGAATAGATTGCGAATCCTAGGTAAGCAAGCTGAAACTATAAAATAAATTCAGAATTTAAATAAACATCATTGTGGTTCTGCTAATCACACCCCCTGCAGGATAAATCTACCCTTTTTCCTAAGATATACCTTAGATGTACAGGTGTGCATATAGTAGGATATAGGGAGTCATAGGATATTTAATAAAATATTGGTCAATTAGGTGAAACAGATATTGGAATGACGAATTTTAGTTTTGGCTCTAGATCTACGTGTTAGTTTGGGTGGTCATGATTTTCATTGATGATGTCTTTGTAAGTATGTGTCATGGCAACCTTGAAACAGGGAATCCGAATTGTTACTGTTTGCCCAATCGATTTCCTAATGCATAAATGTTATCTTTCCAGGTTAAATGTGCACCAATAGTAATTCCTAAACATTTTGTCCTAGTTCAATACTGCCATTATAATAAGTAATATTTAGTGGTGGTAGTTTCTTTTAATAAAGTTTTAAACTGCATTAATTTAGTTTTCGTCATATATATTTTTAATTTATTGTGATCTAGCCACTTTATATAACATCAGCCAAGCAATCGTTTATTTCAATTTCATAACTATAGGGACGTCACTAAGAACGTTCGGTTTGAACACACTATTTTTATTAATTATTTGTGTAATTATTTCAAATAGGTACATGAAAACTTGGGTTAGGCACAAAGTAGTTCAGTGCTCTCTCATTTTACAAGGCGTTGCTTTCAGAAAACTTTTTTCTGCTTACAGAGTTTACAAGGAAGATCGCTTCAAGCCTTCTTACGGCCAACAGGGTACTATACTGAAACCAATCGATAAAGTTGCGTTGGAGCCTACAGAATCTTCTATAACGTGGACTCGCCCAAGGAAACCAAATAAGAAAAATAAAAATACTCAAAACCAAGTTCATTATGAAAGGTTCAATAATGGAAACAGAAGATATAACTTAATAGGGCCACCTAGTCTTTATGTGCCTTATTATTAATTTGTATGTCGTCCCTCATGGTGCATTTGTAAGGTTGAAGAAATTGTTGATATAAAAGTGCTTTAATACTTAGAGTTGAAGATTTTCCAAAATAAAATGGCATATGAATGGGTTAACCTTTGATTATATACATGTCATAATCAAAGAGGTTAACTGTTTATGATGATGTAGGTATATAACGATTTAGTATTCACTAAATGTTCATACTTGAATGGACTTAAATAGTATAAGACGTTGTACCTATGTAAGTATACAGTATGTTTAAGATCGAGCAGTCTGGAAGGATGAAGGGAGGCTTTTGCCCAGCAGTGGGACACATCAGGCTGATAATAATAATAATAATAATGTATACGGTATATCCCAATCGAAAATATACATATAGACCCAAGCTAATATTATATACCTAAAATTAGGTAGGTAAAGGTTGGTTAAGGGGGAGGCCTTCGTTCAGCAGTGGACGTCTCCGGGCTGATGATGATGATGAAAATTAGGTAGGTACCTATAGTTTGCTTGAAAGTTGCTTATAGCATGGACAAGTTGTAATTTGAGCAATTCTTTTTAACATTTTAATTTGAATGAATGTTTGAATTTGAATGTTTTATTCATAGAGTAAAATACATAGAGGGGTAAACGTCATATGATCGCGCAAAAAAATATGGAGCCGTTTTTTCAAAAGTTTTTATTTTCTTTTGTCGTTGGCCAGTTTTAGCGCAAACTTGATATCGAAATCGATGTTGCCTACCTGATGAAAATGTTCCCTAAAACTTCTGCTACGATATAACATGATATCGAATACATATTGAAGTTTGGTACAATAAAAAGATTCACATTTTTTTTTGGATCATCAAAGTTAAAAAAAAATACTAACAAAAACACATTTTCAGTTTACAAAATATTTTCAGTACACACCATAAAGTCAAAATGTATTCGTTGTCAGCCATAAACCGTCCACTGCTGGACGAAAGCCTCCTTAATAGAGGGGTGTTGCCATAATCCCCACGCTTGGAAGGCGGCTTGGGGATCGGAATGGTCACCACCGGAATGGTCACCACCAATGGTCGGTCAATGGTAACCAAGAGGACGCTGCTGCCCGTCCTCCGGTGGGTCTGGTTGCAGTTTAAGGACATACCTAGGTCAAAATGTATGTAAGTAATGTGACCGATCACCATTTTAGTACCTCAACAAAATTAATAGCCAAAAAAATCTTAAGGTCGAATATCAACGGTTCGCAAGCTATCATCGAACAAATAATCAAACATTATTATGATCATCATCATCATGATGTCATCGAACAAATTAATACAAACAAACATAATTTACATACATACAAATGCCTCATCGTTCAAGAAGAGTCGGAGACTTTCCTATTGTTTATTAGGGAATATGCATGTGTTTCAATTATTAAAAATAATAACATAAGTGGAGAGTTAAGCTGAATCTGATCATCGAAAAAATAACTGAGGGTTAGTATTAGATTGGCTAGATCGCAAAATGACTACATCTCAAAGTATCCGAGTAGCAATTCGACTTAATCGATGTGCGATGTGGTAATTTTGCGAATTGGCAATTTTAAGATGTGGAATAGATGTGATTTAGTCAAATTGCGACTCGGATATTTAGAGATGTGGCCTGAATGAAATGTAGTCATTTTGCGATCTAGCCATTCTTATACTAACCCATAATTGAAATCATCTGGTTTTTCAGAAATATAAGCGCAAAATATATTGATTTTACTGGAATGAACTCGAATTCAATAGGTTTTGACATTAAAATACTTGCGAAGAATGGATATTATACTTATTATACATCACTTTGATTTAAGAAGTAAACCAATTAAGAAGGCAATTTAAGCAAATAAAAAATAAAAAAAATCTCCCACATATATGGGAAAAACTAAAAAAGGATTTCCTGGCAGCACCGAAAGCAAAATGATATGACAGGAGTTTTGGCGGGAACGCGAGAAAATCATGTCGCTGCATTGTATTATTTTCCTAAACTTGTGTTTTTTCGAGTGTTAATGCATAAAAATGGTGGCGTTTTATTCATTAAGTGCTGATTTACGAGCAAGAGTGTGGCCAAGTGATATAATGTAGTGAAACGTGTCTTTTCGTGTTGTTTCCAAAACTCCGAAGAAGCTTGTAGTAAAGTTGTCACGTCTTTACTAGGGCATGATTTGACTTGACTGTGACTTACTGTGTGTGACTTAGACTGTGACTACGACTCATTTAACTGCACAAAGAAGGATCGATGAAGAAATATGTATTCGGCTGAAGGACTAGTATCCATGGCCAGAAACGATTAAAAACAAACAACAATGATATGACACATAATTTCGAAAATATTTTTACGAAAATTTGCAATAAGTTGCAGTAAAATACGGATATTAATAGAAACTAACATGTGGAAAGAAATTCCATGGCATCTGTTGTGTGTTCGGAGCACGAGTCACAGCTTTTTACAACACATTTACTCATTTTTTATAATTTTTTATGTTAGACATATGAACCGAATTCATCGGCAATAGAGAATGATAGACGTCAAAGCTTGAATTAGTTGCCAAGCTTATTTCAGGCGAGGCTTCCTTGAAGCGGAAACTTCAGATCTAGTGAAACATATAACATCATTGGTTTTATTTTATAATTTCAAATTAAATGTCAAATTATAAGTCATGTTTTTTGTGAAAATTTCTGAGGGCCTGTACACATGACAAGCATTTAACGCATGTTTAATAATTCGTGTTTTTGGTGGGAACGCGTTAAAAATCATGTCGCTGCATTGTATTAAATTCCTTTACGCGCACGAGGTAAATTATATAATTAAGTGAAACATGTAATTTCGTGTTGTTTCCAAAACTCTGAAAAAGCTTTTAGTAAAATTGCCACGACTTTATTTGGCCATGACTGGACTTGACTGTGACTTACTAAGTGTAACTTTCACTGTGATTATGGCTCATTCGACTTGATATTCATCAAAAACTTGATTTTATAAATACTTGACACTGGCAAATGCACAAAGTGCGACGCCATGATCCCCTAAGGACGAAAGAAGCAGAAAAAAATCTCGTTACTACAACTTAATAATTTTATTACGTTAGAACTCGTTTTTGTAAACTTTAAAACTTAATGCACGTCTTGGAGGATCTAGCTCTCTCTCATATACTCAAAGCTATAATTATAAAGCCTAAAAATGAAATTTTTGCTCGACATGTTCTGGCCACACGAAAACAACAAAGTCATGAAAATATTCACCAATATATTCAGCAGCTGAGAATTTTAAGCAAAGACTGCCAATTCAAAAACGTGGATGCGGAATGTAATAAAAATGAATATATAAGAGACGCATTCATTTCTGGCATTATCTCAACCAAAATTCGTGAGCGCTTGCTGGAAAATTACAACCTAACTCTAGAAGAGGCAGTAAGTCAAGCTCAAGCTATTGAATCAGCTGAGAGTAATGCTCAAATATACAACAGTGGCACAGCGACAGAGTCCCCTCAATCCCTAGTTATGGCACTGCCAAAAGCTGGAACAGCAGACAAAAAGAAGGCACCGTTGACAGAAATCAGATATTGCTTCTTTTGCGGTGATAACAAGCTACATAGACGTCAAAATTGCCCAGCATACAATACAAATTGTCAAAATTGTCAAAAAAAAGGACATTTTGCTAACGTATGTAGAAGCCCAAAGACAAGTGTCAATGCAACATCGGACGGATCGGAATATAACGAAGTTGCCGCTGTTGCTGCACCGGCTTGTTTAAAGAAATCTGTTGTTCCCATACAAGTCAACGGTAAAATAGCAAATGCTTTAATTGACTCTGGAAGCTCTAAAAGCTTCATTAATTACGATTTCTTTGTCAATTCTTCTTTTAAAAAAACAGAATGTACTGAATCTGTAACAATGGCCCAAACAACTCATACCATCAACTGCGAAGGTCTACTTCAAGCAAAGATATTATTGAATGGCAATGTTTATGAGAAAGTTTCACTTCTTATCGTGAAACACCTCTGCGCTGATGTTATCATAGGACATAATATATTGAAAGAACACTCGAAACTTGAAATTACTTTTGGAGGACACAGAAAACCATTACAAGTATGTAGTGTGCTTGCTTCATCTGTACCACCAGTTCCCTTATTTTCGAATTTAGACCCCAGCTGCAGACCAATCGCAGTGAAGTCAAGAAAATATAGTAACGAAGATCTAAAATTCATAGAGAATGAAATTAACCAACTTCTAGCAGACGGCGTTATCGAGGAAAGTCGATCACCATGGCGAGCGCAAGTCTTAATCACTAGAAACGAAAATCACCGTAAACGATTAGTGATAGACTATTCTCAGACTATTAACAAATATACAGATTTGGATGCCTACCCTTTACCAAACATGGAAAAAATGGTAAATGACATTTCAAAATATGACATATTCGCTAAAATAGATTTAAAAAGCGCTTACCATCAGATATCCATACTGGAATCGGAGAAGCAATATACAGCATTCGAGGCGTGCGGGAAACTGTACCAGTTTTGTCGTATTCCATTTGGCGTAACAAATGGAGTCAGCGGATTTCAAAGAGTCATGGACTGGTTGATAAAAGAAGAACATCTGACAGACACATTTGCCTATTTAGATGATGTTACCGTATGCGGAGTAGATAAGGTAACCTATGAACAAAATTTAAAAAAATTCATGGCTGTGGTTGATAAATACAATTTGACCGTTAATAAAGAGAAATCTATATTCTCAATTAATAAAATAAGCCTACTCGGATACAACATTTCGAATAAGTCAATCAAACCTGATCCAGATCGACTCCAACCACTTCTGAGTATGCCTGTACCAACTGACAACTCATCATTGAAACGAGCTCTTGGTATGTTTTCGCATTATTCGAAGTGGATACCAAGATTCTCTGAAAGAGTTCACTGTCTCATTAATCCGGATTTTCCTTTATGCGATGAAGCTGAATCTTCTTTTGAAGACTTAAAGAAGTCCATTGCAAAATCAACGATATTTGCAATAGATGAAAATAAGATGTTCACGGTCGAAACAGACGCTTCCGATAGTGCTATTGCGGCTACATTAACGCAAGAAGGACGCCCAGTAGCATTCTTTTCACGTACACTTTCAATGACAGAAAAAAAACATTCAGCTATAGAAAAGGAAGCTTATGCCATTGTCGAAGCTCTCCGTAAGTGGCGACATTACTTGATTGGAAGGTCTTTTCGACTGATTACGGATCAACGATCAGTATCTTTTATGTTTGATAGCAAACATACAAGCAAGATAAAGAACGAAAAGATTGAGAGATGGCGATTAGAATTATCTTGCTATAAATATGATATTATCTACAGACCAGGAAAGGAAAATGATGCCGCTGACGCGTTGTCTCGTGTTTGTGCTATACAAACTGACTCCAAATTGAAAGACTTGCATAGAGAATTATGCCATCCTGGCGTCACGCGAATGTTTCACTGGGTACGAAGTAAAAATTTACCATTTTCAATAGAAGACGTCAGGAAAATGACCAATGCGTGCATGGTCTGTGCAGCCGTGAAACCTCGTTTTTTCAAAAATCACAGTTGTTTGATAAAAGCAACTTCACCATTTGAGAGGTTGAATATCGATTTTAAGGGGCCAGTACCATCTTCTTCACCGAATAAGTACATATTGACCATTATTGATGAATATTCCCGATTTCCGTTCGCATTTCCGTGCCAAGATGTTTCAGCTGCAACTGTCATGAAGCATTTATCCACTCTTTTCTGCACATTTGGACTGCCAGCTTACATTCATTCTGATCGAGGCACCGCTTTTATGTCTAAAGAAGTAAAAGATTACTTACATAGCAGGGGTATATCTACAAGTCGAACGACACCATATAACCCAGAGGGTAATGGACAAATAGAACGCGCGAATGGAACAATTTGGAAGACGACACAATTAGCTTTAAAATCACAAGGTTTTGAAATAGATCAATGGGAAATGGTTCTCAATCAAGCACTCCACTCTATAAGATCTCTGCTATGTACAGCTACAAACCAAACTCCTCATGAAAGGATGTTTGTACACAACAGGAAGTCCAATAATGGACATTCGGTACCGACTTGGCTCCTAACACCTGGTCCTGTCCTGCTCAAAAGGCATAATAGAAACAGCAAGTACTCTCCCACTGTCGAAGAAGTTGAGCTTCTAGAATCCAACCCTGACTATTCGTTTATAAGATTCGGAGACGGACGAGAAACGAGCGTATCTAATAGACACTTAGCTCCAGCTGGCATAGACAGCGAGGAAGAAGACGACACTATTGACGCGGTGGAAACAGGAAGTGATTCCTCGTTTGTCTCTACTGAGAGTGCTCCACCTGACACTTCACCGACCCGGCAGAGCACCAGAAGCAGGAGGCCGCCGGCATACTTACAGGATTATGTCACCTCCAGCTAGAACACAGCAGGGGAGAATGTGGTGAACTACTTAGTCGCCACATAAGAGAACTCCTTACGAGTTTCGAAGGCTTTTCATTAGTGAAGTTGTCAATATTACTGTCGATATATCTGTACAATTTTAAAGTTGAATAAAGCCAATATTTTGGTCGTAATTATCTATTGTTATTTCATAACAACTATAATTGATAACACGCATTTTAATTATATGCGTGCAGAGAAATTTACCAGTATGCGTGTAAAACGCGTTTGACGCTTGTCATGTGAACTTAGTCTTAAAGTAAAAGGAGATCCAAGTTCTGACCACATTGCCTTGACTGCAACAAACAACTGTTTACTTTCTCTTTGGAAACAGATCTTTGCCTATTGGTTGCCTGAAACAAGAAATAATATTGAATTATAATAACGAGAAGTTGTTAAACGTATTACAGAAAATAAAATGTCCGAGCTATGGACTTATATTTTAGTATACATTGTACTATCTCTGCAAAAAACTTCATGTGAGTTATTACCGTTTAAGCAAAAAAAATTGGAAGTAGGTAGGTACCTATAATGTTTCTAAAACTGTTTTGGCCTAGCACTGCCCATAAATCTAGCCTAGTCTGGAAAAATATGCAAATACCGCATTATATTATATCGTTACAACTTTATTGTGATCAAAATAGGTATTTTGGTATATCACACTTCATTCAACCTACCTATATCCACAATGTATACATTACACATACAGTAAAAAACGCAAAAGCTACTCTGTCATTTTCTCCGTTAGGAAGCAACCCTTCCATCCTAAGCGATGATCTGTTAGAAGATGAAACACGTAGATCTAGAAGAGACCTGTTCACTATGATCTTTAAAAGAATTGATTCAATCTCTCAGACAATAAAGAAGATTAAAACGTTCCTTTCCTTCAGTAAAACCTTTTCCACGTATCCAATGAAATACAATAATAATACAAGTGCGGAGCATAATTATGTGGGGACAACCTTACTAGTACTAGAGACCTGGGTATGTCCTTAAACTGCAACCAGACCCACAGGAGGACGGGCAGCAACGTTCTTTTGGTTAACGGTGGTGAGCATTCTGGGATCCCCAAGGCGCCTGCCAAGCGTGGGGATTATGGCAACACCCTTCTATTGGAGGCCTTCGTCCAGCAGTGTACGTCTTGTGGCTGACGACGACGAACCTTAATAGTTGTCCTATTTCTGTTATTAGGTAACCCTGTAAATAAATTTAGATTACCAAGGAACGAAGTACAATATTCTAACGGCACCGTCATGGGCAGTTACTCTTATAAGGACGGTGCAGGCAATCCTATCGAAGTGAAGTACTACGCAGATAAAACTGGCTATGGGTATGACATGATTAGTTCTTGTTTTATTTGCTAAATATATAGAATTATTGTTGTACTTGCTAATAAAGTTCTCTCAGTTAACGGTGGTATCCATTCTGCGATCCCCAAGCCACCTGCCAAGCGTGGGGATTATGGCAACACCTCCCTTTAAGGGAGAGGCCTTCGTCCAGCAGTGGACGTCTTCCGGCTGTTGATGTGCTAATAAAGATACAAGTGAGATGGCGGTCACATGGACGCTTACTTTTAAATGAATAAAAGAACCGTAAAACAAGCTTAAGACTATAATAACCAAGCAAATATAAACCCTTTAGGTACAGGTACTTTCGTGTAAAACTTTTATTAAAAGGCATGTAACCTTTGGCCTAGTTCACATAAGGAAGTATGGGAAATGTATGCCACTAGACCGAGACCCTATGGGAAACGTCTTAAGCCTTTAGAAACCGTTTTTACCTGAACCCAAGAAAGTTTCATTACCATTTAAAAAAATATATACTCAAGGAATAAAAAAAAGTTTATTTAAAGCTCAAAGTATGGATGAAATGTTTGCTAGATTACATTGCAGTCAATGCAGTGCTAGTTGTGCTATGGGGCATGGCAAGTAAACAGTTTTAAAAATCATGTTTTTTATTTTACAGAATATTACAAAAACTCTGATGATCTTCTCATTAAACGTGGAGTAGCCTCGAAATAGTTAATTCATCTTTTGTGTTTATCTATCGAGTAACATATAATTAATAGAAAGGAAAACATAAAATAGCGCTCGAGGCTCTCTTCAACACCCGAAAGACCTCCATGCGGAAGACGTCCTCTGCTGGACGAAGGCCTCCCCCATAATAGCGGCTTGGGATCGCAGAATGCTCACCACCGTTAGCTAAAAGGACGCTGCTGCCCGTCCTTCAGCGGTTCTGGATGCAGTTTTAGGACATACCCAGGTGCAAGGTCCAAGGTTCGAGGCTACTCCACGATTATCATTAAGGGGTAATAGGGTGAGCGCTTATCCATACAAACGTATTCCCCTATTATCTTCCTGGATAACGCCTCTAGAGTAATCTTTTTTTATTTATAAAATCTACTTCTACTGTAGACGTGTCTCTGTCATTTCCTTTTTTTCAGAAACTAATAGCTAAAAAAAATTACGCTTTAAATATCTTCATAGTAATTTTTCGAGGGAATCCAGAAAGAAAATAGGGGAATACGTTTGCGAAAAAAACCCTATTCCCCCTAAGGAAGCGCTCACCATATTCTCCATTAAGGGGATAGTTATATGTATTGTGTAAAAACGTGTTAAAACATGGGGTGACTCCAAATCGGTTTCAGAGTTACCTACTAATAAAAAAAAAAGGTTATTGTTTGAAAGGTCTAGAACCCTATCCTTGCTTTACATCAGACAGGATGCGGTCAAACACTTACCTACCTGTTACGTATAAAAAAAGGGTTTCTTTTCAGTGTTGAATTGAATAATTTTAAAACAATGAAAATTATTGATACGACTACTAACAAAGAAGAGCTACATAAACTTAACCCTGTAAAAGATTATAATATAAATATGGAACCCATGAAGCCTCTACTCGACTTAGCAGCACAAATATTGAACTTTGACAACAAACTCTATAAGACAACAAATGCAGACACCACTACAAAGCATCCTGATACATTAAATCATTTGGAACATTTATCTAAGGTTACCAAACTAAATACTCCTGATTATGAAAAGTATTACCAAAATGAAGTGAAAGCCCCGAAGCAATGCGAGAAAGATAAAGTGAGAGTATATTTGGCAAAAGACAAGAGAAAGAAAAAAAATGCAATCGAAGACGCTAACACCAAGGTGATCTAATAAGACAATGTATTATCGCTATCAATACTTTGTATCTATTCAATAAAATGTGTGATGTGTGTGATTCAATAAAATTGTTGTTTCATACGTAGTTTATTTTCGATTTACGAGAAGTTAAACTGTTGGTTTCACCAACTGAAGAGAGAAGTAAATAGGGCCTTCGCTTTTCTGTGGTTTCACCCGTAATTTTCCAGTTTTCTTATTTTCTCAATGTATTGAGTTCTTGTTCTAGTAAGTATCATAGGTTTACATGACCTCCGACCTGGACCTGGGTATGTCCTGAAACTGCTACCAGACCCACCGGAGGATGGGCAGCAGCGTCCTCTTGGTTAACGGTGGTGAGCATTTATTTATTTATTTATTTTATTTTATTTGGGAAACATACAGTGATAATAACTTAAGTAAACTTATACAAATATTATCGCATTCTGCGATCCCCCAAGCCACCTGCCAAGCGTGGGGATTATGGCAACACCCCTCTATAGGGAGGCCTTCGTCCAGCAGTGGACGTCTTATACTTAGACGCTGACGATGACATGATCTCCGACTTCAGCGCGATTAACTAAATGACAATAACATACCTAAAGATATTGTTTTGTATGCTACAACCGCTTTTATTAAACTAACTACTACTACTATAGACTTGGATGATAGTAAAACAATAGTTTTAGAGCCTATTTATACCTTCTATTTAGTTCTAAGCTTACTGGCGGTGGTGCCACCCACTGAAGAGAGAAGTAATAGGGCCTTCGCTTTTCTGTGGTGCCACCGGAGTTACTTTGAAAGTGTATTGTTATGTAGTAAACGCGACGCTGGAGAAGATTTTGTCTCATACAAACTTTATTTGTATTTGCGTCAGCTATCGATTTATATAGGTTTTATGAGTGGCCACATATTCTGAAGAAAAAACGGGATGGTGGAGAGTAAGTATAGTTATATCAAAATCTTCAAAGCCTTTTCGTCAAGTTGTGTTCAGCCGTAAAAAAGTAACTAGTAGGTCGTCACTTTCGCATCTTATAATAATAGAAGAAGTGTGATAGAGTGATATAACTAAACTATCGATTAATTACTAATACCTACTACAGAATAATTAGTATCTACTATTTATAATTATATGTCCATCTCAACTTGTGCTGCCTTTACAGAGTTGATTAGGAGAAACACTCACAACATTTTTACATTTATATTAGTCTAGAATTCTCGATATGAATGCGACCAGTGCAGCATCTAGGAAATCTAGAAATGTTTATCTTTAAATTTATTTCATCATCTCTGTACATACCGGCTTTATCATTTTCTAAGGTATTTTTTTACATAGTGGAAATATTTCTCCACGTCTGCTACATAATAGAATTGTTCCAGTTTTATGTGTATTGAGACAGTTTCCGATGTTTTTATCGGCACCAGCAATGCGTAGCGAATAGGAGATGAAATGATGTAACGATGTTTTGTATGCTGCTATTGTCTAGTTCACGATAGTAATTCGATCTAGTTAGGGAACCGAGGATTCATACTAATGAGATACAATAAATAAGCATGAAAATGTATTACGCTATCTATTAAAAACTCATTAAACTTAATGATTGGAAAGAGATGACATCATAGGAAGTATCCTTCATACTATAAGCTCATAGATAGACTAGATCAAATATGTACTGTGTAATGATTAGGATATTGTGAACAGGGGACGTACCGTGAACTGCTTATAGTGGGACCGAATACGCTCAGCTGCCGACGCTGCGCGACTGTGAATTTTATCGCCTCGCAATAAGGTTCGCGGTCGTGCTTTGTCGGCAGCTAAACCTATTCGGTCCCACTATAAGCAGTTCACGGTACGGCCCCAGGACGTGCTATGTTTACTTGCACTGGTCTGTATCAGCTTTTAATAACCCACTCCTGGACATTATACACTTGCCTGAAATCTGTGAAGGGTGATTTTACCGTATTGTGGATTATGGTACAATCACCCTTCACAGATTTCAAGAAGAACCCGCGTGGCTTATGAACGTAGGTAGGTACGCCATTAAATTTAACATTTAGGTCTCCTTGTCAGCTTTCTCTAGCCCGCACATTTCATGTTTTTTATGATAGGAAATTATTGGATAAAGTCTTTGGAAAATCTATTTAGCGCATCTGCAGCGCGAGTACCGTTCTATGTCGCTAATTTGACGTGTCAGTATATTATAGCAGATTTACTTAAACGAATTTAAGAATATACCGAATTTTATCGAATTATACCGATTTAAATTTCAAATACAATACGATTAGAAATGTCAAATATAGCGATCGTCAAGAACGGTACTCGCGCTGCTGGTGGTATTAACATTAAAAGGAGTAAATAAAACAAGTTTTTAGTTTTTTTTAATTTAGCTAACTTATAAGACGATTGGGATATAATTATGTTCACCACTCTGCGCACTGGGCTAGGGATTGGTGGATTCACAACACCATTGAATTTCTTTTTCAGACGTACGCAGGTTTCCCCAATATATTTTCCTTCGGTAAAAACACACAAAGGAGGAATTACAATCAAAAGTACTACTCATATCTGTCTATAATGATGAGAGGTAACTATATTATATAATGCAATGAATTGATCACAAGTAAACAAATCAATGTATTAGTTAGTATCTAACCACTTCCCGGCATAAAAAGTAAAATTGAATACGAGTGGTATTGTACAGTAAATGGTGCATTATGATATGAAATTATGATTGTATAATGGTAGCGTAACACATAGTAAAACGTGTTCGTTACAGAATTCTGTTACATTTAGTAATTGCCTGTGATTAGGTACTTTTTTAAGTAAAGGTTGGGCCATTGGCTGACTGTTCTGTGGTTTGTACTTTTTATAGTTATATAGGTACTCATGTTAAGTACCATAATAACTGTAAAAAAATCACCAAAATGAAATATTCTTAAGTCATTCTGTCTATAATTTTATCTATTGACCTGCGACCATGAGTACAGGAACCAGTGAGAACTATTAAATTAATTTACATTTTATAATAATTCAAATTCTACTATTATCGTATTTCCTATCCTATACATGTTATAAATGCGAAAGTTAGTCGGTGTGTGTGCGTGTATGTCTGTGTGTATGTTTGTTACTCCTTTACGTTGAAACAGCTGTACGTATTTAGGTGAAATTCAGTACAGAGGTAGCTTATACCTTGAAATAAAACATAGATATCCTACTTTTTATTCCAGGACTCGCGGATGAAACCGCGGGGCCCAGCTACTGATGAATATAAACTGTTCACCGTGATTTTACCTGCGTTTTTTTCGTTTTACTGTTGTATCTGTATTTAAAAAAAACTCTCTATACAGGCTGTGGCGTAAAGAGTGGATATACCTTTACCAACTGGTGGGGGACATCATAACTGTTCATGAAATAAAAAAATAGCCCCAGTAAAAGTGTCACGGTTTTCGAGTTATGGAACATTTTAGTTTTTTTTTTTTTTTTTACCTTCGACCATTCTTTTCGGTGCCAAGGTCGCAAATGAAGGTCTTTTCTCGATCTTTTTTTTTTTACATTCTTTGATAACTGTTCTATCAAATATTAACTGCCGTTTTTGTGTCACAGCTACAGTTTTTTTATTAGAAAAATATTTAGCAAAAAAAATGTGTTTTGCTATTTTTTCCCGAAAGTTTGACCTCTTGTAGTGTAAAAAAAATGTAGAGCCACCTAGGTGGCCTAACTAATTAAAAACTTGCCTACTTCATTGGAATTCCGAAATAGTATACCACTCGGTATTTATAGCTTTCAATTCAAAGAATATTCCTGTTAGGATTAACCAAGGCCTGTTTTTCTTAGAATGCTTTTCACAATTATTATTTTTATGATGGTTCGTTCATTGTGTGTAAGCTCAAAGCTAGCTGGCTTCTAAGAAATTGTATAAAAATTCTTTGAATCGACAAATACCGCCTACCTGCGCTAGCAGTGGTGGTCGGACGTAAATCTCCTGTCCTTTTCTTTTACACGTTCCCGTGTAAAAAAGATAGCTACTGACTCTATTGTGTGGATCGAGGGCTCGCTCGCGCCAGTGTGCTATCATACTACTTCCGTGCTACAACGTTTTTACTTTGCTTTGGATTGGATTTAAATAACGATTTTGCTGTGACCCCGGACTTGATTTCGCCTTGTGACTTGGATTTGATTTTGTGCTGTGACCCCGGACTTGATTTCGCCTTGTGACTTGGTTTTGATTTGGTGCTGTGACCCCGGACTTGATTTTGCTTGGTGATTTGGACTTTTTATCGAGTGCAATGCCGCGACACACACAATACACTCCGAGAGAGTATGCGGAATGCACTTAATTTACGGCGAGTGTGGTGGAAATTCCGTACAAGCAGCAGCACTGTATCGGGAAAGGTTCCCCAATGCACGCCATCCCGATTACCGTGTTTTTATCAGAGTACATAATACATACGCGGATGGTCGAATCCCTGGAGCTGGCGTCGGCGGTACTAGCTCGGGGAGACCACAACAGATAGACCATGAAGCTGTTCTCCATGAGATCGAAGACGATCCAACAACGTCGGTGCGAGTAATTGCAAGAAACACTGGCATAACGACAAGGACGGTGCACAGAATTTTGAAGAGAGAACAGCTCCATCCTTATCATTATCAGCGTGTCCAAAGTTTATTACCACGAGATTATTCCCAGAGAAAGGCTTTTTGTCAAATAATGTTAAGAAAAATGAGAGAAGACCCAGAATTTTTTAACAGGATTCTGTGGAGCGACGAATCGACCTGTAAAAAAGATGGGTATTTTAATATGCACAACTTGCACAGCTGGCAACTCACTAACCCGAGACTAAAGAGAGAAGATAGGTCCCAGTACCAGTTCAAAATAAACTTGTGGACAGGGATCTGGAACGGCCAAGTCATCGGCCCAGTTGAGTTGCCAGCCACACTGACTGCCGAGGGATATTTGAATTTTTTAACACTTGATCTCCCTACACTGTTAGAGGAGGTCTCTTTAGAAGATAGGAGAAGAATGTGGCTGCAGCATGATGGTTGCCCTGCGCATTACGCCCGCAATGTGAGAGAGTACCTAAATGAAACATACCCTCGGAGATGGATCGGGCGCTTGGGGACCATTCTGTGGCCACCACGGTCCCCAGATCTTAACCCGCTGGACTTCTTTTATTGGGGGTGCCTCAAGGAGATAGTTTACAAGGAGCCCATCACCTCGATAGAGCAGCTCCGTGAGTGCATTCAAAGAGCGGCACAAACGATTACCGAATGTGGCCATGCGCAAAAAATGAAGCGCTCTTTTATAAGAAGATGCAGAGCGTGCATTAGTACAAATGGTAGCCATTTTGAGCATTTATTGTGAGAAAATTATTATGAAATAAATGTACTTTAAATGTCTTAACTTGTTTAATTTGCTTATTTTAGTTAACTGCTTTGTTTAACTTTTTTTGTTTGAGAAATTCCTATTTAATAAGTTTATTTTAATATTATTTGTATTTAGAGAAAATGATCTTTACCCATCTTAACAGGAATATTCATTGAAATGAAAGCTAGTAATACCAAGTGCTATACTATTTCAGAATTCCAATGAAGTAGGCAAGTTTTTAATTAGTAGGGCCACCTAGGTGGCTCTACTTTTTTTTTACACTAAAAGAGGTCAAACTTTTGGGAAAAAATGGCAAAACACATTGTTTTTGCTAAATATTTTTCTAATAAAAAAACTGTAAGTGTGACACAGAAACGGCAGTTAATATTTGGTATAACAGTTATCTAAGAATATTACAAAAAAAACAGATCTATAAAAGACCTTCATTTGTGACCTTGGCACCGAAAAGAATGGTCGAAGGTAAAAAAAAATTAAAAAAACTAAAATGTTCCATAACTCGAGAACCGTGACACTTTTACTGGGGCTATTTTTTTTTTCCATGAACAGTTATGATGTCCCCCACCAGTAGGTAAAGGTATATCCACTCTTTAAGACACACCCTGTATATGTAAGAATATCACACTAAAATATTAGTGGTGCAAAAGTAACTATGTCTCTCTGTACGTCTGTAAACAGTTAGTCAGTAAACAGCTTAGAAGGCAGAATCGATCTTGACGAAATTTTGCAATGCTGTGAATGCGATAATCGATTGATTCTTCAGATAATTGGAAAACTGAGTGACGCAGCTATCACCTATAATACAAAATAATGTTCTTTGTCCTTTTTGAAAGACAGACACATTTTCTTGACAAACTCTATCAATTTTTGTCGACTTTAAGAATCTGCTTTCTTTTCTGTTAGTTACAAACAGAATTACAGAATTTATATCATGATATTACACATATTCATTCCCAGAGGAAATATTGCCTTAAGTATTTAAGGGGCTAGTAAGCAAAAGTTGATAAAAAATACTTATATTCATAAATTAAAGTTATTGCGGAAGAGCGTGATAACAGGATATAATAAAATCGTTTTCTTTCATAATGATGCTAAATAAACCTCAAATTTGCAAGACCACTGCATTTACTTGTTTATGGCCATTCATAACGATCATTGGTGGTACCATTGTCGCATAATTAGGTGGTACAGGGAAAGTGGGCTACTTTTCTTACTACGATGCTCTTGCGCAATATCGCGGGCTAGTGACATATTGTCACCGAATAATCGTTAGTAACATATTTTTAGTAGAGTTTGGATGAATTGAATTATTATTGCTAAGGCAGGTAGATATTTAAGTACGGTCAAATTTATACTGTGGCACTTTTTTTTACAAAATTATAATTGTAGTAATTTGTACTTACTAGGTACCTGTATGATATAAGCAGAAGCATAATAGTCCATTGCTGGACAATGGACGTACACGGCTGTGTCTACGTGGTTCGATCACGTGGTTTTATTCTACGTGAACTTTTTTTCAGTCAGTGCGATCTATGGAACATATTACACTTTTTCTTCTGGTAAGTGTGATACCCTTGAAGGGTGATTCACCTAAATCTCGATTTTCGCACCACTGGCTTTTTGGTGAAGGAAAACATCGCTGGTGAGCGATTATCGGTACAAACTTATTACCGTATTTTCTTCCTGGATAATGCCTCTACAGCAATCATATTTTTTTAATACATTTTAGGGCTACTGTAGACATGTCTCTGTCATTATTTTTTTTCAGCAACTGATTGCTAAAGAAAATATAACCCACCAAAGATTACTATAAAAATATTTAAATGGTTAGGTCGTCTTGTTTGATGCTTCACTGCGCAAGTGCATGATGCTCTCTATATCGCATGTCGATAGTTTAATAGGTGCAGTTCACTTGAAATGCAGCACAAACAAGCTATAAGTGGATAGGCGTAGCTGTGATATAACAAAATGCATCTGGAATACTGGTGCATCTATTTAGATGTTTTGATATATCACCATATATTATTATGGATATTTTTTTCTAGCGTTTGACCACACATCTGATAGAACCTACATTTTGTATGGCACTGTTAGCTTAGTCTCTTGCGACATCATAATGCTGCTTTTACAATTTGATGTAACCTAAATGTTTAAAAGTTTTAATACACTAGTGAAAACGGTTTAGAGCCGGACACTTCGTGTTTTTTCATACCATGTTCTGCAAACGAAAAAGATTATGAACTCTATCTACTCTATCCTACATACAAAAAGTCTCACCAATAGTAAATTACTGACTTAGGGAGTAAAATTAAAGAATTTCTCAAATCTCATTCATTTACTGGGATATTTACCGGGATTAGGTATGTTGTCAAACGAGCTCCCGATATCCCGTAAATAATACATTCGTTGAACTGTTCTAAACAACCGAGATAGTTTAAAGCAGTCTTAAAAGAAGGAATGTAGTGTATTGTGTTGTATTGATGATGCTTAGAACTATGTCGTTCCTTTTTCAATTATTAATAACGAAAAGTAACGCTGCTAATTGAGCAGTATTAGTCAGGATAGTACTTAAGCTAGTACTGTCAGAGTATGTTAATAATATAGCTTAGGCATTTTAGTGTCTGCAACAAAATCAATATTAACTTCATTTTAGTTATTCTTTTATAATTAGGTATAACTTAAGCTAAAGTGTTTTGTCTTCTTATTTCAAAACTCAATTCATAATTCGAAAGAAACACTTTTTAACTAAAATAGGTTTAAAATATGTTTTAGTGTTTTATGCTAAGACTTTACAATACTTCGATCCCCAAGCCGCCTGCCAAGCGTGGGGATTATGGCAACCCCTCCCTATTAACGGGGAGGCCTTCGTTCAGTAGTGGACGTCTTCTGGCTGATAATGATAATGATGATAATGAATTACATTAAATACTTACCTACCTATAATTTGAATGTTTAAAATGTTTAAATCATGTTTACTAAGTCACTGAATTTTGTAAAACAAACAGTTTCCTATTCACCATCGGCATCTAGTGCTGCCTCCACCCTTCCTTCCCACATATAAGCTCAGTGGTGTTTTCTCTTCGAACACTCCGTGAACGGCCTTCGGCACGCGTCTTTCATATATTCCATGCAGTTTTCGACAAACTGTTACTTGGTTTTTCATAGCTGTGTCCATTTTGGTGTGTTGCTGTTTTTAGAAGAGAACTTAAGCTGTGAAGATGACTCTTAAGGTAAGATTTGTCTGTTAATTATTTTAAATACACTACAACGGCTCTTCATAAAAGCCACAAAATTATATTATAAAAATATACATTTCATATGAGTCCAAAAACATGTATAAGACCAGCGACGGTGATAATGAAATGGACGGGACCAGCGCTTGCAAATCGATCAAAATGAACAAGACAACACAATCAGGCATACCTAGCTAAAAGTATGCATATTATATTTGCCGGAAAATAGAGATAGCGAATCAAATTACTGCATGATAAAAGAGTACACATATACATGTATTAGAAGTTTGTATTGTCGTATCGTATGGCTCGCATGTCGCAAAGGCAGAGTATGACTGAAGCGAGTGGAGAGCCGGCGCTCAACATATACATAGTCTTCAAAATCCGCGCGTTTATTTCCCGTCCATTCATCTTATCATTGTCGCTATATACGAGTAAGACAATAAGGTTTTATGTGTAATACTACGACTACTAGTATGATATTATTTAGTAGTATGGTATGGTATTATTTACTAGTATGATATTATTTATAATCTGTGGTATTACATTTACATAATCTGTGGTACCTAATACATACGTAAGACTTCCTACTTATTGGTAACAAAATGCCTAAATGTAAATACCTGTATTGAAACTTTTACTAATGTTACCTAATTATTTTATAAATTATACACAATCCTCGATTATATACATCAAAAGCTTATACCCTGCATTTAGATATAGACCACTTCTTGTTCTGGATATACGGTCCCCGTAAGAGAGCGGGTGAAACCGCGGGGTGCTGCTGGTTTATGACTTCGCCGTTTGTCATCTATTGCTGAAAATCATAACAGGTGTAACGTAGTGTTAAATTCTCTTTGATAACAGGGATGCATGAGTATAATGTAACTTACATTAAGTGAAAAAGACATAGTACATTTCTCGATAAGTTGGTACAACTTCGAGCTTTGTACCATAAGAGGCACGTAAAGGTGTATCTCAAAAGGCCAAAAAGTATATGGTCAGTGACCTTTGTGTGTGTTGAAAGTTGGTATTACGTAGTATTTACTTACTCTATGGTTTAAGCGTGCGTTCATATGAAGAATTTGTTTTTTAGTCTGAATGTCTACTTGACAGTGTGCCATGCGTCCCCCGTATTTTTTTTTCCTTTTGGCAAATCAGTTAGACTATTTAGTTTGACCACGAGGAGGAATCCGTAAAAAGTTTCACGCAGACCTAGTACAGTATTATTTTATCTGTGACGCAGAATATTGCGGCATTAGCGTTTCCAATGGTACAACATGCTCAAAGAGGTACAATTAACTTCAATGATAAAAAAGTGTTATGATCAGATTAAAGTGTCTGATAACAACGATGCCTTCGTCAAAAACTCAGTGAATGCAGAAACTTGTGACTGTGAGAAACTATTACAGCGTAATCAAAGTGAAAACAAAAGTTAGTGTGTATTGCAGCAAGAAAATGGCACATCGTAACCGTTACCATGAGAGTATTGAAAGCTTGTGGGAAAACTGATGAAAAACTAGCGCTTTGTGAAGAGGGCAACGATACGATGCGTATCATTGTAAATGATACCTGGGCCCTGTTTTATAAAGCTACAACTCTTGTACTTTTAGTGAATCTACCTGTAACTGGTAACTTGTAGTTACTACAAGTAACTTGTACTTGTAGCTTGTGGACCTGGGTAAGTCCTTAAACTGCAACCAGACCCACCGGAGGACGGACAGCAACGTCTTTTTGGTTAACGGTGGTGACCATTCTGCGATCCCCAAGCCGCCTGCCAAGCGTGGGGATTATGGCAACACTCCCCCTCTATAAAGGGGGAGGCCTTCGTCCAGCAGTGGACGTTTTATGGCTGACGACGATGACTTGTAGCTTTATAAAACAGGGCCCTGGCAGTTTATAAAAAACAATATTGTTTTTTATACTAGGTATAATATAGGTAGTGTACGTATGTTTCTTTGACGAGAACGTGAGTGCTACTGATTTATGAAGTTTTGTAGGCGAGTTATACTGGATCTTCGCCAAACATCAGGTGAGATGGTAGTCAAACGCCAGCCTGTAATAAAATAATCCCACAAAAAACAAGTATCGTATCTACAACTTTTTTGTATATCTGAACATGAACAGTATCGGTAGTTTTAAAACACCTATTAAAGTCACGAGACCCCTTTCAGCCGAATTGGTAATGAAGAGCATTGTTAATTATAACTTCAATAATACTTTTAAAAAAACCGAGTTCAATTTCGATTAGGTGCCTGGATGACATCTTTTTTCCAGTAATTTTGATTTAAAAACTAAACTACCTACTAAACTGATTTCGATAAAATGTATATAAGACCTCTGCACCAAGATAACCTCTAAAGTATGGCGTAACAAACAAAAAAAACAACTGAATGGATTAGTAACTGTAAACGCGTAAGAAACATACAAATGAAAAACACATTCGAATTGAGAACCTCCTCTTTCGAAGTCGGTTGAAAAAGCATAATAAATGTTAAAGTATCACCTTTAACGTTTATTAATTTTTCATAAAAAAATATTATAAAGATCAAAAAAAGCTGTCAGAATGTTAATTCTCAAAATAAACGTGGTGGATCGATTTGCGAGAGGATCAAACAGGAAACTTTACTTTTTTTGCATGTTACATGGATAAATTAATGTAATACTTTATTACCCGAAAGGAAGTCTCTGTACTCATCATTGTGAACAACTTTTACTATGGGGCCACGAATAAAAAAAAAAAATTACACATATTTTTTTCTGCGTAGTCCTTTAATGTTCTACGTAACCCTGTATAGCTGATCCTTACCAACGTAACTTAGTAGTCTTTTTTCGTGTAGTTAATAAATTCGGTAGTTTGACAGTCTACGTTAAACAAATCACTAATAACGTTTTTTGTAACCATCTAGCACAGGCTCCTTACATTTCAGCTGATGCTACTATCCCTGTCGGTGTTAGTCTGCGCCCAAGGTCGGGTGTTCACGTACCTCCGACCAGTGACGGCAGATCTGCTTCCAGCATCCACCGTCGTCCAAGCGCAGCCGCGACTGGGCTATGACCACCAACATCATCATATATCTGAGGATGAACACGTTGATTACTATGTGAGTAAAAGGTGTAAAGAGAAAAAAAAACATTGTATAGCATACCTAGAGGTTAACTGAAGTTTGGACCTGGGTATGTCCAAAACTGCTTACAGAACCGCTGGAGGACGGGCAGCAGCGTCCTCTTGGTTAACGGTGGTAAGCATTCTGCGATACCCAAGTAACCTGCCAAGCGTGGGGATTATAGCAATCCCTCCCTAATAAGAGGAGGTCTAAGTCAAGCAGTGGTAGTATTCCGGCTGATAATGTGTATGTAAATGAAGTTTGCTAATTTCAACAAGACTTTTAAGTAAGGCCCTTTGTCTCAGACAATCTTAAAATAATCATGTTTAGGTCAGTAATCAAGTTTATTAATATTGGAATTATTAATAAACTTGATTACTGAGTAGCTTATTTATTTATGCTACTTGTGTATGTTTGCGTTTTTATAAACTATAAAAAAAGGGTTCCTGATAGTTTTCGATATTGAGTTTTTACGAAAATAAATATCGGTGGATATTTTTACACAGCGCCATCTAGCCCCAAAGTAAGCATAGCTTGTATTATGGACTAGAACTAAGGAACTAGATAGCTTCTATAATACTTAATATTTTTTTGTAAATTAATACTGCGGTATAATAAACATCTATGGTCGTCTCAGAAATGTTTGTCCTTGGTGGGAATCGAACCCACGCCCAACAGCTCTAGAGGTAGAGATACTACCAACTGAGCTGCCAAATATTGATTAATTGGAAAAACTACAAATTCGTTTTTAGCAAACACTTATCGACAGCCTTAAATGGTTGCAGGCAGTTGTGTACGGTTAACTCATCATGTGCTATACTTTCAGGAAGCTATAATTTACCTGGTAATCAATTAGTTACGATGCTTGCTATCGCCTGTACATTTTTTATTTAATAGGCTTGCGTTTGACTGCCAACACGTCTGATGTTAAACGAAGATGCAGTCTACGATGGAGCACGCTTGCCTAGAAGAAACCCATTCAATCTCGAATTGAAGAGACCCGTATAATTATATTCTATAGGTATATTATATGTATATATTAATCATATATACATATTAATTTTTCTTGGTAATCATTACCCAAAAAACCTTATTATACTCGTTGTGGTTATAGGTTCTTTACACAGAAAAAAAAGTTGGTCCTGCACTGGTCATTTCTGCGCCCCTCCAGGGTATAAATCCTGGCCTGGGCGCCGCTGGCACTGCCCTAGTTACGGCACTGGCTACATCTATGCCATACTTCATCCAAATCTGTTAGGCGTTTTTGCGTGATTGAGTAACAAGAATCCAAACATCTAAATACGCAAACTTTGACATAGTATTAGTAGTAAATATTATAGTATTTAGTATTCGTAGGATTGGGTTGATCAATGGGTTGCATACCCACATTTATGTGTCATTTAAAAACAAGCACAAACAGTTGCGTATGTTTTTGTTATTTACGTAGCATCTTCTAACTAGGAATTACCGTAGATACAAGATCGCGTTTCCTGAGAGCGTTCCGCTTGTGACGTCACTGCAACTCCGGTGGCGTCTCGTGGGGTGTGGTGTAATTCAAGAGAGTTTACGGTTCATGAAGGATTTTATTTTGTGGATAGGATAAAATTATATCGATCGAAATAATAATTACGAGATAGCTTAATGATTATTTTTATTGATTCACTCATAATTACCCCTCTTTATACAGGGGAAGGCCTTCGTCCAGCAGTGGACGTCTACTGGCTGATGATGACTTGTATTTAGCCTTTTTATAGTATACTACTGGATCTACCCTCAAAGGGCGATTTTGACATATCCATAATTATGCTGGCTCGTTATAGCAGGTTGGTGGATTCACATACATGATTGAGTTCTTCTGCGAACGTACGCAGTTTCCTCACGATATTTTCCTTCACTAAAAATCCCTACATAAACTCGAAAAAGCTCATTAGTAGCTCATGACCTCACGATTCTGCCTCTAGCGCTCTCCTATGCTGTCGCGAATATATCTGTCTAGGACAGTCAATATCACACCAAAAAATAAATAAATAGAAGAATTGGCATTGCATGGAAAAAGTACTGGGCGTTGAAAGAAATAATAAAGAATAAAATAAATTTATATTGCAATAAAAAGTAAGGTGCATACATCATCAGCTAAAGACGTCCACTGCTGGACGAAGGCCTCCCCCTAAATAGGGCATAATGGGTTATAATGGTAATAATGGGTTGCCATAATCCCCACGCTTGGCAGGCGGCTTGGGGATCGCAGAATGCTCGGTAGCATTCTGCGATCCCATTCTGCGATATTAACTAAGAGGACGCTTCTACCCGTCCTCCGGTGGTTCTGGATGCAGTTTTACGACAACCCAAAGTAAGGTTTAGCAATACTACCTTGCTTAATTTACGGATGCCAGACGTGGGCCCTCAGGAAAGAAGATTAATATAGCTTAGCAATTCTTCAAGAAAAATGGAAAAGAGTGGTCTCAATCCCAGGACTGTGCTGGGATTGAAACTGATAGCAAATTACTTTCCGAAAATTATACTAGATAATATAAAAATTGCTCGTCTCATTTCAATTACATAATTCTTCTATGCTTACTATAGTAGCGCTAAAAAATAAAAGACTGATCGTCAAAATACGATACCCTAATGATTTATTAATTCAATCAATACGCCTATAGATTGTTACCTGCTATACCTGCAAGTTGCGCAAGCACACGCGCCGTTTGTAAACAGTTTCACTGCACGCGACTCGATACGACATTTCCGATCAATGTATTACAACTTCAAATGAATAGGAATAAAATTAACACTTTCTGAAGCATCCATAACTTCTATAATGAAATTTATGCTTGTTGCAGCATAGTGGTTCTAGGATTTTCCCGCATTTTCTAGGATAAAAATCGTACTAATATATTACAAGCAAAAGTTTGTGGGTGATTGTGTCTCTATTTGTTAGTTTTTCACATTTGTCAATGACTGTCAGTCAATGGATTTTTGTCAAATTTGAAATAGAGTTAGTTTTAGACCTGGATAACAAGCTAACAAGCAAGGCTACGTATTATTTTGAAAAATAAACAATGCCCAATATTGTGTAGCTTTAAGTTGGTCTAAAAGTTTGTTATATGTAAATCAATTCAATATTACCTCGTCCAAATATACAAACTAAGGTAGTTATTTAATAAAGAAGGATAAATAAAGTAATTCAGCCCCAACCCCCAACGACTAAACTTAAGTTATGCACTTTATCATCATCATCTGCATGAAGACGTCCACTGATGAACGAAGTCGGGAGCCTTAGACCGCCGCACTGTACGACATCTTGCCATTTGCATCCACCGGTTGCCCGCGACTTTTACATTGTCGTCGGTCCACCTAGTGGGAGGCCTTCCTACAATGCGTCTTCCGGTTCGCGGTCGCTACTCAAGAATATTTCTTCCCCATCGGTTATCAGTTCGTCGAGCGATGTGGCCTGGCCATTGCCACTTCAACGAATATTCCCGATTTATTCCCGATTTTATCGCGCAAAGTAACTTTGAGCATAGCTCTCTACATTACCCGTTACGCACCCCTGCACGCCCGTTATGCACTTATTTATAGTCAAATCCATAAAACGAATGAAATTGAATATCTTTTTTCTATATTTTATGATCGGTTTATGTATGTTGTGTGCCTAGTATATATGTTTTAATAAAAATAAAAAAAACTCGTTTATCGTCTTCTATATATCAACGTCTGATTTGCAGGCCTACCCGAAATACGTCTTCAAATACGGAGTGAACGACTTTCATACGGGAGACATCAAAACCCACCACGAGAGCCGAGACGGCGACGTAGTCAAAGGTATTTAACGTATACGAACTAAGAGTTTCCTATCATTATTCAGTTTGTTTTCTTCACAACAGCTGTTATAATACTCCTGGGACTCTGAGATACAATTTCCTTTAAGATCGATTAAAGAAACAGCGCACGTGCAGTACCTGCGTACTTACCTAGTACCTACCTACCTACTAGCAATATACGCTTTAAAAAAAACAACCGACTTCAATTTCTACTACCTGGATGACATCTTCATATTTATTTTTATTTATTCCAGTAATTTTAATTTAGAACCAAACTACTGATTTCGATATTTCGATAAAATGTATATGGGACCACTTCTGAAGTATCAACTGCCAAACATAAAAATAATCATCAATATCAATTCATAATTGACGGAGTAATCGCGTAACGTCATCAACCATAAAACGTCCACTGCTGGACGAAGGCCTCCCTCTTTATAGAGGGGTGTTGCCATAATACCCACGCTTGGCAGGCGGCTTGGGAATCGCAGAAAGCTCACCACCGTTAACCAAAAGGACGCTGCTGCCCGTCCCCCGGTGGGTCTGGTTGCAGTTTAAGGACATACCCAGGTCCAATCACTCGCGTAACATACAGACAAAAAAAAACATACAGTCGAATTAAGAACCTCCTTTTTTGAAGTCGGTTTAAAATATTAGCGTATTAAAACTATACGGGGGATCCTTTTAATGGGGACGTGGAATTACATAATAGGGGGCTATTAAGTGGAAGTCTTCTTACTGCGGTAGACCTCTTCTGGCTTATGCCGATTATGAATTCTAAGCTAAGATAAGAACGTCACACGAGGTGGCAGTCAAACGCAAGCAAATAAAGGGCGTATGACGCAATATTTATCTTCTAGTTTTTTTCATCGACTGTGAATTGCACAGAGCTATGTATAACCTATTTCCTGTATCAGAGATCAATAGTCACTCACATTTAGATTGACACAAGGGTTGACGGGGAGATAAAACATATCGCAATCCTTAGAGAACGGTGGCAACTCGAACATCATGATTCTAAACAGCGGGCAAACTAGACTCTGAAGTAAAATTTACTATGCATGTTTATCTGAGAAAAGAGTTCGATTTATCTCCTGCCCCATGTAGACTTGTTAACGAATATCAACATGAAATGAAACGGATCTAGTGGCAGGACTTTACTGCAGAGTCCGCCTGGGGAAGTACCACACCTTTGCCAGTTATTCAAGCACCAAGTAGTAGTGTGCAGTATTACTGTGTTCTGGTTTAAAGGGCAATGTTACCAGAGAAATCACTGGGTATGAAGAGTTTTAACGTCTAATACGAGTATCTCAGGGTGACGAGCGCAGTGCAGTGCGGCGCAGGACTGTGTTCGAAAGTTCACAATTCTAGCACTGCTATTGTTAGTGGCAGGCGTGACGCTTACTACCAGTCGAATATCTTGCTCATCTCGTCACTTGATTGTATATTTTTATAAACTAGATATTTTTCGAGACTCATATAGAAAATGCAAGATTAAACTGAACTTTTTAATGACCAAATGAGCTATCTCTACTCTACTCTTTCTGTCTAGGTAGATGTGATTGGTGTAATCAGTGTTGCAATAGTTGGCTAATTTAATTGTCGTATTTGATTGTTCTTTATTTATTCTTTTATTGTAAAAAGAAATGCATGCGGTGCTTCCCTCAAAAGATAGCACATTTAGCTTAATTAGATTACATGATTATGGTGTTAGAATTAATGTAGTTATCTATGTGAAGCCTAAATAAATAAAATAAAATCTAATCACTACATACAATTATTTTCCAGGACAATACACAGTGGTAGAGCCTGACGGTTCTATTCGCACAGTGGACTACACGGCGGACAAACATAACGGGTTCAACGCGGTGGTGCACAAGACTGCGCCTATAACGCAGCACGAAGCCGCGCATTTACACCATCATTGATATTAGACGTTGGGTTCTGATCTTTTGAAAAACTGACTTCAGATGAAATAAACTTCAATGTAAAGATAGAAAGATTCATTCGAATGACAAAAACAATTTCAATATACTAATAATAAAAATACTTTTGGAGTAATAAGCATACCTACCTACGTCAAAGTCTGTGTATGGTAACGGGTGTAGCATATAACTTTATTTATATATTTTTTTAAAGATTTTATATGCTTATACTATTTATTAATAGTAAAACCTACTTGAGTATACATGAATGGTAACTTAAAAAAAAACTTTCAATAAGTAGGTACTACGTACTAATTATTATCAAGACTTATAAATATGGCCGACACACAAGGCACTGATAATAAAAATAATAATATAAATTAATGGAAAATAAGTTAATTAATTAATTAATAACTGTTAATTATATGGGTGCATTCGCTACCATAGGCAACTCTTGGCATACACAATTATAACTACTAGTAATTGAAAAAAAAACAAAAGACTACAAATTCGTTTACCTCGACTTTTTTCAGGTACTTTTATTTATAAACTAAATTACAAAACTGATTTCGATAAAATGTATACGGGATCACCTCTGAAGTTTGTCCTACCAAACAAAAAAATAAACATCAAAATCAATTCATAATTGGCGGAATAATCGCGTAACAAACATACAAGCTGTTGTTTGTTGAAAAATAAATCAGCTTACATTTTTTTTGCGAGTTCGGGGTTGGACCTATATTAAAAGTTGTTGATATCGATGATATCCACCCCTGTAAATTTGGCGGGAATGCAAAACAACAGGTTGTAACAGTCGAATTAAGAACCTCCTTTTTTTGATGTCGGTTGAAAAATAAGGGTCGATTCGCCTTCTTGAAGTTAGTTAAAATAAAGAAGAGTCTCGAACGTAAATTGTAGAAAGTACCTGAAAACTTTACTATCATAAAATTGTTTACTTTTAACTACTATAAAATTGTTTACTTACTTTTTTATAGTATTTCATAGAAGATAAACTTTAGTGTAGGTACTTAGATTGTTTTACAATTTACTTTGGAAATGTTAACGGGCATTTTCTTAGAAGATACTTAGAATATAAAATGTTGTTGATTAGTTGTTATTGATTTGTTTTAGAAATGTAAGTATTTAGCATAAGCTTTAATAGTAATTAAATACTTTTAAGAATCAATAAATGTGGTCAATTTTAAAAGTTTTAGTTGACAGTACTAAACTAACTAAAGTTTTGCTGTCTTTAGCTAATATGCTTGGTAAAAAAGTGACAGAAATATTTAATTAGTTTAGAACTGTCAACTAAAGCCATCAAAATTGACCACAATATAATGATAAATCAGAACTTTAGATCTCTCTAAATTGTTAGGTACTTATTCTGTTATTTATATTTACTTAACTCAATGTACCTGAATTATCATACCTAGATTTGTTGTTTGTAAACTTTATTTAAGTACTTCTATTCTTTGATAAAATGCTAGCTTGTCAATAAATTTTATTGGAGCAACATTGTTTGTTTTTTCTTAATATTCTATCATTGTATTGTTGGTTTGACCTGGGTATGTCCTTAAACTGCAACTAGACCCACCGGAGAATTGGCAGCAGCATCCTCTTTGTTAACGGTGGTGAACATTCTGCGATCCCCAAGCCGCCTGCCAAGCGTGGGGATTATGGCAACACCCATGTATTAGGGGGAGGCCTTCGTCCAGCAGTGGACGTTATATGGCTGACGACGATATTGTTGGTTTTATTTATATAACCCGTTTTTATTAGGTTTTTTTTATATAAACGTTATTGAAAAATAATGTTGCATAAGTTTGTCCATGTCGTATGTAAGTATTACGGTCTCCGGCCGGTTTAAATATTGTAAATGAGTTTACTTGAACTTTTATATGTTCGATACATCGCTATGAAAGTTTGCAGATGATTCTGGATGATTCGATAATGGAGCCGGGACAATAGCACCGAAACTTTGTAATAAAATATCACATATAAATGAAATCGTTTAATTTGGGTTGAAGCCAAATTATTAATTTAAGTAGGTACTATTATTATTATTAGGATAATAATTTAGTTTAACTATGAATGAAATCGGTTCAGAAACCACGTTACAATGATAGTAAATTGTGGTTCAGGTTCAGGTTAGGACGTTATAAGTAATCACCTTCTTATCAATAACACAGATTATATTATACTATACTATAGTCAATATCATTATAGTGTAAATCACATCTAAATTATGATGAATGTAACAATGTGGATGTTATGTAAAATGCAAATTATGATTGGCAATACTTTAGGTGGACGTATAATTTTCAAAAGAAAATGAGCCTTTTAGCTATTGTATTAAGTTTTAATTAGTTCAATAAAAAAAACAGAACAATAGCGTGAGATATTGTTTACATCTAGATCACTGCATGATAGGTAACAATATTGGGAAAATTTGCTCTTTGGCTGATCTGTCTTTTCAAAACAAACAAAGAAGCAAAGTTTAATTTATCTGCAACTCTATTTCACACCAATAAGAGTCAGCGAATGAAAAAAAACCACCTTCAAGAAAAGAGCGAAATAATATTTCCAGGCGAGTTAGCGATCAAATGCGAGCCAACCAAAATTAATAGTACGTTTTAAAAAAACAACCGACTTCAATTTCGACTAAGTACCTGGATGACATCTTCATATTTTCCAGTTATCTTGATTTATTCCAGTAATTTTGATTTAAAAGGCAAACTACTGAATTGATATAGATTAATTTATACGGACTACCTTTGAAGTATCACCCACCAATTAAAAGTAATATAATAAAAATAATGTACCAGTACCTTGACTTGGCCTTCGAGATAACCGCCATGATGGGATGTTGACTCGGCGATCATTGTCCCTATAGTTGTTTCGGCAAACGGTCTTATAGCGAAGAGTCTCGACCAATATCTGAAGAGGCTCTCGCTGGGTGGTTGGGTTAAGGGTCAGATAGAAAAGGCAGTGGTCCTTGACACGGCACGCATTGTCAGGAGGTTCCTCACTCTGCAACCCTAACCACCGGCAGCTTGAGCCCTGCCCCGCTGCCGGCGGCACCCTAGTTTTTAAGTTTTTTATAATTTGTATTTTTATATTCATAATAAATATTAATTGTAAAAACCTTAAAAATATTAGAAATCAAATAAATATGTGAATAATAATTATAAATAGTAATAATAATATCCAAAAAAAAACAAGCAGTGGAATTGAGAACTTCCTTTTTTAAAGTCGGTTGAAAAATAAGTAAAATAAAAACATATTTTTGACGATGTTTTCACGCGTCGCTATAAAATACAGCGGAAAAACCTAACCTGCCGCTGTATTCGATACCGACTTCAAACATATAGGTACATAACTTTATTCATCAAGTCACAGGAACACCATGGTTTTATATGCATTATCCATTCTAACACTACCAAAAATATTATGATTATCGGTTTTGCGGCATGTAGGTATGGCCAACAAATAGGGCCTTTTTTATTTACTGGCAACTGATAGGTAGTATAATGTTGTCAGCCAAAAACTTCTACCTATCACTAATTATGGAACTACGCTTTAACTTCCTTCTGTTGAGGAAAGTAAACAAATGTTTATTTAGAGGACTCTCCCATTGTCTTCGGCAAGGATATCCTTAGATGGGCAACACCAATCACAACGAAACGTAAGCGCAACCGATTAAGCGAATGAATTATTGAATAATTGTTTTAATTTTATGCGTTTGTTTATTTACAAAATTAAAGTAGATTTATTGACGGGTCAACGATATCCATTGTAGGCCACTTGGAAAATAGATAAATAAACTTGATGATGAAATTAGCCCGACAGTTGGAACAATGGTATATGGAGTTGTTGAGTTCGCCTATTCTATATCAAGCAATGGGATGATCCAGGTCGTTGTTGATAGATAAGGAAAAAATATAAATTCATGAAAATAAAAAACATATCTTGATAAAAATCACTTCCTTTAATTATTTTTGTATTTTGAATAATGACCAAAATTGTAATAGAAATTTAAACGAAACTCTTTTAAGTGGGCGTTCTAACCACTGAAGAGAGAAGTAAATAGAACGGAAAAGTGACGGGCCGCGCTAGCCGGCATTAGGTGCAAATGCGCTTAATGACAATTCTACCAATATACATGTTTTTAAACTGAGAATACTCAAAAAGACAATTTAAATAGACGCGTAGGAAACCAAACCACATTGCATCGTAATTAGATCAACTTTAATCTGGTGCAAATTGGCATTTCGAGCGTTTTACTACAAATGCTCGACCAATTATTGGCGTTTTTTCGTCGTAGTTTCTATGCAGATAAGTGTGAAACTGGCGACAGCGGTTTTCCATACAATTGTTTTAGAACCTTGTTTTGACAGCCGTTCTACTAAGAAGTAGGGATTTCGCTTTTCTGTGGTTCTACCACTTATAGTGAGCTATTAGGCTATATTTGGACTCAGTTGCCTTGTTTTACAGTTATGGAATTGACGAATTACCAGGTGAGCATATTGTCAAAATTGGTTGGAAGACTTACCAGTAAAGAAGGCTGCATAGTACTTAGTACCAAGGATGTTTAAAAGATTTATGGAACTAACTAACTAATCAAAACCAAGTGTGTTGCTCAACACTATATTAGGCATATCACAGTTTTCTTGGTAAACTGCAGGTTGATTCTAGGGCAATCGACATTGTTTCCAGCCCCATCATGCCCATACCCAAATAATAAAATTGGCAGATAGATATTAGAAATAACACGGATACCTTAGAATCGCGGTGTAGTATGATATTTCGACACCGCTTTGCAAATTCTATCCAGTAAAGGAGGTATTCAAAATACAAAATGTACGCTTTATGAACCCTTGTTTACTATGCACATTAATAGCAAATGACTTGCACTTAATTGTTATTACGCCAACAACATAATATTTAACAGTAAGCATCCCACTATGCATGCATGTTTATTGCAATACATGCCTCATGCAAGTCCAAATTCTGTGCCACGCACTTATTCGCATACCTACGCTAATGTGGTATAATTTGGGTTACCTGCACCATGAGGTTCACACGGGTTTTCATTAAAATTTGGCGCAAAAATCGTGAAATTTTAAGTAAAACAGAGGTTTAAGTCTATATTGATCTCGTCCATAACTGGAAAGGGACTGGATCTTATTATTTATTTAATTCTTTATTGCACACATACATACATTAATGTACAAAAGGAGGACTTAATGCTAAAGCATTTTCTACCTGTCATCCCCGCGGTCTTATAAACGTAGCATCTTTTAGTAATCTATAGAGATACTCTAAAATACTCCAAACCCATTCCAATAATTAGTAATACATTTATGCTAAATTAAATCTGTCACATTTTTCAAAAGATTAATGAAATTTTTATTTTCGATCACGAGTAATTTTTGTTTTAAATATTTATAAGGGATTTTAGATATTTACATTCTTATGCATAAAACACATACACAACAAACACACCTATTTTAAAACTTATTTTAGTAAAAAGTGTTTTGTCAAATTTCTTTCGAATTACGATTTGAGCTTTTAATAATACGCTTTAAAAAAAAATACAACCGAGTTCAACTTCGAATACCTGGATGACATCTTCATATGTTCTAGTAATTTTGATTTAAAAACCAAACTACTGAACCGATTTCTATAAAATTTATATGAAACCGCCTCTGAAGTATTACCTACCAAACATAAAAATAATCATCAAAGAATCAACATGCATAAAACAATAAAAATCATTAGTATGTATTTTACAAGATACTCCGCCAATAAAAAAAAAAACATACAGTCGAATTGAGAACCTCCTTTTTTGAAGTCGTTTGAAAATAGGTTTGAAATACTTTTTATTGTTTTATGCATATTATGACGGTGAGACGTTTAATTATGTCGGATACTCCGACTTTAGCCACCTTCACCGCTATGACTAACAAGCAAAAATTTAGATTAGACAAGTCATTTGTTAAAATCCTGGCATATAAACCGAAGCACTACGATACTCCAAGGAATAAAGTAATAATTTTCACATGTAGGTACCTACCCTTTATACGCAATTCTATGGCAAGCGGTATACGTAGCTTAGGTTTTCCTGTATAGAACAACACCTATGCTCCCATAGTCTATGTTGAAATCAAGATACGCGCGGTGTATTGTACCTACCGTGCGAAACTTTTCTCAATTAGCCAGAACAGTACCAGCCAGTCTCACTCCTCTAACGCTAAAGGAAACTTCATTTTCGGAAGCCATTTCGGCCCTGCCTGCCAAGGCTGGCGTATCACAAATAAGGCCAGATATAAATGCCTGTGAACCCTAAGCTGTTCTATTCAGGGATCAAACATACCGTAGAACAGACGTCTGTATTTATTTAATTTATTTCATTGTTAGATCTTGTGTGTAGTGGTAGGAAATGTGGACATATCAGTGTTTAGTTGTGACGTTATTGGTGAGCGTAGCTCAGGGAAAGCCAAAGCTCACGGTGTTTGGCCCCGGGTACGATGTGGGAGCTAATGATTACTACGTAAGTTGTATCTACTTATCCATCTGCGATTTAAACGACGAATCTTAATTTCTTCACATCCCACATCATCATTTCTTGATCTAAACTCCCACAAATATTATAGTTTGTGAGTGTGTGGCTGTATGAACTTTTTCATTATGTAATGGCTCAACGGATTTAAGTGAAATTTAATGGAGATAGCTCATACACACTGGTATTTTTCACGAAAAAATTGAATTTCTGCAGTAAAATAACGGATGAAATCGAGTGGCGTTGCTAGTAGTATACTGCGTTACCTGCATACCCCTTTGCTTACTTACCTTTCTCTAAAAATCTGACGATGACGATGAAGAAGGTTGGAGCAAAAACTTACTTAATTCATTATATACCGTAATAAAACAGGCATGATTATCTCCATCAAAATTAGGTAATATCGAGTTTATCCAGTATCGAATAATAGATTAAAATAGTTTAAAGTTTTTGTGTCTTCCAAGTCTAAGCTTTTAAAATATTTCTAAGCCTATAATTGTTGTTGGTGAATATCTATCTTACTGCTACTGCTATTTCAGGATGCGCCTAAATACACCTTCAATTACGGAGTAGCAGATCCCTCGACTGGAGATGTCAAATCACAGCATGAAACACGAGATGGAGATGTGGTAAAAGGTAACCTACATAGTTTTTTAAGTATTATGTTAGCTTGCGATTACTATTCTCCCACTGAATGGCAAAGGCCTCATTTCCGTCCTCTTATTCTTATCTATTTTGCACAACTTAAGTGCCCAAGCCACACATTAACTCTCTAACTTCTGATCGTATTTGAAAATATTAACACCATGGGAAACCAATTTTAGAATTGCTGTGAATAAATTTGATTTTGAATGTATTTTATATCCAGAAAAGACAAATGCACTTACTTTTACGCAATCTTTTAATTTGTTGGTATACGCCTAAAATTAATGAAAATAATGCATAACAAAGTATAGTAAAGTTAAATATTAAAAGCTCGATGGATGGTGGCAGTTTGTTAGTTAAAGATTTGGAAAAAGGTATCCCCGTTTAACTTCCAATGGCTCACGTGATTTAAAAGATTGATAAAAAAAAAACAAACAATGCCTATTATGTGGTTACTATTTTTGAAATCTTCACATACTCCGAGTATGTGAAGATTATTTCGAAGTATAATACCAACTACTTCGTGAGAAATTTTAAGGTACAACTCGAAATATAGAGTGCAACAGAGTCTATGGTATGTTAACATCAAATAATTAATACATAATCCTCACGCTTACCACTGTCAACCTAGAGGATGCTGCTGCCCGTCCTCCGGTAGTTCTAGTTGCAGTTTTAGGACATACCCAGGTCCAGGTCCAAACGCCAATACCTACGTTCCAATAAACTTGTGATCTTGCCATATCTGTAACATGCACGGAAGAAAAGTTAGCCTAACAGTCCATTGTCCGATAATCAACCTTCAGCTATAACGGTTCGCATATCGTAAAACGTACAACATCGCCATATAGGTAAACATTTCTAAGCGAACTTTGTTTTCAATGGCGTGCATTGTTCTCTTAACTATGCCATAATTAGTGTTATGTTAGTACCAAACTATGCAATACCGACAAGAAGCAATGGTATTTCACACAGCTGGCTTTTGAAATTCGCATCTATGTTTTTTATATATCGTTCGTTAGTTGAATTCTCAGATGAGAAAAACAAGGATTCCAGCTTGAATTATTTACTTAGAGCAAACGTTTTTTTTTCAAAGACCATAAAGTTAAATATTATTATTAAAATCAATTATTTCCTCAGCTGAAGGTTTTCAAATATATACCTAAACTAACTACTTACTACACGAAAACAAAAGGATTGTATCCAAACTGATGATAATCTAGAAACAATCCAAACAATCAAACACACCATTTACTAGGCGGCAGCAGCGTACCCATACCCAGCATACTGGCGGTATTGCCACGTTGAATGGCATACAATAAACATCGCACGCAAAAATCACCGTTGACTTCTGATGTTTGAATCCAATCCGAACGTGCCAGTTAGTAAAATATTTATAAACTTTTTTTTATGTTTTTTGGTTTTTAGCACACGCTATACAGTTTTTGTGTTTGCTCCATGGCACCCACTAGATTTTTTTGCGTTTGGCATATATTAAGGCGAAGTATGAATGGAGACTTAAATTATTAAACTGCCCATTTCCTTTTGATTATGAATTTTAGGTACTAACTAAAGCAAAACACCATTTTTCAGGTCAATATTCATTAGTAGAACCAGATGGCTCAATCCGAACCGTGGACTACACAGCAGATTCTATTCACGGATTCAACGCTGTGGTTTCAAAAGTTGGGCCCAATGTTCACGAACCAGGACACCCAATCCCGCCAAAGCGCTTTGGACCTATTCAACAAACTGGCCATCCAGGTGGTCCAATCCAACGTGGTGGCCCGATTCAAATCGGAAACCAAATCCACCCCGGTAGCGCCAACCAACCGATCCAACCAGTTGGGCCAATCTATCAATATGGCTCGGATCCATCACCACAGTCAGTGCGGTTCTTGCCCAGGCCAATCCCGGTACCAGTAGAGGTACCACAGCAATTGTACAATCAACAGATTTACCCACAACAGGCGCCGTTTTGTAAGTGTCCATAATCTGTAAGATAAGCATAGTATAATCAGCCTATTTAGTCCAATGCTAAACTTAAGCCTACCCTTGAAGAGCGAATGGGCCTTATCTACCACGCTGGCCCAGTTGTGGTTTGGTGGATTCACATACGCCATTGAATGTCTTCTCCGAGAGTATGCATGTTTCTTCACGATGTTTTCCTTCACCGAAAATAAATCATTGGTACGGACCCGAGTTTGAACCCGCGATTTCACGCTTTCAAGCTCTTTGCCTGCTCTTTTGGCCTGTAAGTTTTTTTAGTTTTTTTTTTATATAATGAAGTGACGAGACGAGCAAGACGTTTGCCTGGTGGTAAGCGTCATGCCTGCCATTAACAGTAACTAACAGTGGCAGTGCCAGAATTGTGAACTTATGAACACAATCCTGCGCTGCACTGCACTGCGCTCGTAACCCTGAGATATTAAATGTTAAATCTCTTCACACCCAGTTATTTCTCTGGTAACATTGCCCTTCAAACCGGAACACAGTAATGCATACACACTACTGCTTGGCGGTTGAATATCTAGCAAAGGTGTGGTACTTCCCCAGGCGGACTCTGCAGTAGAGTCCTACCACTACAAAACTTTTTTCCTAAATATGAGCGAATTGTAACCTAGTTCATCAAGGTTTTGACAGTTTTGTGTGATTGTTACAATAATTTTCGAAGGAATGCAGGTTTCATGTTTAACTAAGCTTGATGCATACTTAATACTCAAACAAGCAATTCCTGACAAAATTGACGAAGTCACGATGTCTTCGTACAAAAGACTAGACATGCAACAAACTTTCATTTTCATATTTTTTAAGCGACACCTCTGGAAAAAGATTTCTCAGATCATATCATACCACAAGTACAGAGATTACACAATATCATTATACCTGTACAATTACTGCCAGTAGCTAGATAACGATTTGTGGCCCTATTGTGCTGTGGCATTGTCTGGTAGTAGCTTTGTATGATGGTTGTTTACCGAAGAAAAAAGTACTAGAAAAGCTTGGGAGAAGATAATTTTGTTACTTACCTAATCGTACGTTGTAAATCTCTGAATTGTTTACCATAATCCCCACGCTTGGCAGACGACTTGAGGATCACAGCATGCTAACCACCGTTATGTGTAATTTTTAATAAGTAACTTAGCCTAGCCAGACTGTACGTTATGCATGTCTTACTCGACAGAACTTTTTCGAATTTTTAGTATATCGCGGGGTGTTACTAAACAACTAGGTACTGAAAAACTTGAACTACCTATTTTGCTTCGTAATTATGTATCAGATTTTGAATAATTATTGCCAAAAATAGCATTTATTGAGTAATTGAGTTTATGACGCTTTTTCAAATATTTATTATTTTACCAGGTTTTTTTTACTATAAGTCTTAGAGCATTCTTTTGAAGAGCTGTGGATTTCGTTCCAGTTCTTCTGTTGGACCAGTTAGACCAGAGAACACTGACACTGCATTTTGGTTTTATTCTTACTGTTTTTTTCAGTATACCGGAATTCACCTCAACATTACCCGGAATACGAAGGATTTGATATAGACGGCGGACACTTTCCACCACCAGAATTTTATTAGACGCTATAATAAATTACCAAAGTATTATTAATGCATTTTAATAATAAAAAATAAAATATTAAGACATGAAATTTGTGCATTTTTTGTATTTGTTTTCATTAATCGTTGATTTATTAAAAATTAACTCTAATCTTAGGATATTTTCTGTATAAAATGACTTGCCTGTAACATTCGTAGTTATTTATGGCCAATAAGTATTTCTGATTTTTGATTTAATAGTAAGCAAATAAAATAACAGATTAAACAATTGGCAAGTCCCTACTCTGCTCCACTTAGAAGTATAATAGGCTAGATGACTGATGTTTAAATCGTTGAAACCAATAGCTTTGATGAATAATTTATGTGAATATAGTATGGTAATTGAAAACATTATTTAAATCGGTTAATAATGTTCTGATATATGAGCGTTTAAAGTTTTTGGTAGAGACAACTCTGTCCCTTTACCACAAAACAAGAAATGACGTCACGCCTTACTTGTCAGAATATAATTTATATGGCGTACAGAGAAGTGACGTCACGATTTGCTGTTTCGTCTCCTCTGTCTAGCATGATATTAAAATGCTTATAAGTTGCTTATTTTTGATCAGATTTTAATTTTGTTTTCATTAATCAGCTATATTTATGGGCCACATTTTAATAGGACAATAAAAAAAACCAGTCATCTAGCCTGCGATAAATTTGAATTACATTATTTAACGTGCCTGCGGGGCTAAAGTGGTTAGTTTAGCTCCGCAATGTGGAGCGAAAGGAACCACTTCCTCCCTGCAGCGGCACGTTAAATCGTATACACACCACGGGAGCAACTCAAGAAGCCTCAGATCTCATGTTTGTCACTCTCGGCTTCGCCTCGGGAGACAATCTACATGAGATCTGAGCCATTCTTTACTTTTGCTCCCTAGGTATGTAATCTACTATTGCATTACGAGGGTGGTGTATTGCCTAAAGCGATTTCCTCCAGACAACCTTTTGTTAGGTAGATTAGAACGGAATACCCATGAATTCGATACTTACGAATGATAACGTCTGATTGATCCTTCAATCGTCCGATGCACTTTGATGACATGTTGATGACACTCGAGAATACTTGTTTAATCCAGGCTCAATAATGATCCGTTTACTATCATCAAGACAAGTTAAGTACCTAACACATGCATGACCTCGCGGGGTAAATAGTTTAAATAGTTTGCGGTTGTTATTGGTTGTGGTTGATTGTGGTCAAACGCCTGTCGGTAACTTAATTTAGCAGGACGGACCTAAGAGAATGATTGTAAATATTACGCTAGGCTTTTATGTTCTATTCAAGGTAGGCACCTACAAAAATATATTCGCAAATTGAACAATGGCTCATAGCAACGAAATATTTGTTGGGCGTAGGATTTATATTATCGATCAGTCTTAGAACTCCCTTTCAAGCAATTTTATTTAGCCGCGTCATAGTTGGAAATTGTGTAGAATTAGTAACAGCATATGGGATTTACTGTACTTTTACTTTATGTTAAATTGAACAGTGTTGTTTGCGAATCGGATGACGCATGGTTAATGGCCGAGAAGAGTGCCTAAAATGACCATTGTGAAAGTCACGGGCAACCGGACGGGGCGGTAGATGCAAATGGCTGGTTCTCGTACAATGTTGCGGACCAAGGGGAGGCCTATGTTCAGCAGTGGATTTCTTCTGGCTGGTGATAATGTCCAATGTGCACCTACTACCAGAGGTGGATTAAAAGTCGACAGCGCTCTAGGCTTGTCATCGGCGCCCCTCTGGAATCTGGCGCCCCGCTGGAGTCTGGCGCCCTAACATTGTCTTGCAAATTGTTACAAGTAAAACAAACGTGCCTTTATGTATTTGTTTATATAGTTATTGGTAATATCATAAACAATTTGCAGTAGATTGATTTTCGTTTAAAATCTTCCCCGCGCGTCCCTGTTTATATCCTCGCGCCCCTAGGCACGTGCCTAGTTTGCCTTACGGATAATCCGCCACCGCCTACTAACTGCGTTCGTATGACAGCTGCTGTAACTTGCGAAAAGCTTAGTAAAACACCGTAATGTATTCATTTTATTTTCATTGCTTCGTTTGGGTTCGCAACTAAATGGTGTGGTGTACTTAGCTGACGCTGTCTTTTTGACAGTCTGTCGTGACCTATATCTTTTGTTGCGTACTTACATAGATTATGAAGGTGACCGGTTAAAATTTTCACACAGCATGTTTAAGTACACAGAAAAGCAAAAGCCCTACTTCTTAGGTAAGAACGGCTGTCAAAACAATGTTCTAAAGCAATTGTATGGAAAACCGCTATCGCCAGTTTCACACTTATTTGTATAGAACCTACGACGAAAAAATGCCAATAATTGGTCGCGCATTTGAAGTAAAACGCTTGAAAAGTCATTTTGCAATCGAATAAATTGATCTAATTACGATGCAATATGGTTTGGTTTCCTACGCGTCTATTTAAATTGTCTTTTTGAGTATATTGGTAGAATTGTCATCAAGCGCATTTGCACTTAATGCTGGCTCGCGCGGCCCGTCACATTTCCGTTCTATTCACTTCTCTCTTCAGTGTTTAAGCAAGTACCTATACGTGTATACGATACCTATTATCAGAATATTTTATAATAAACAATAAAAGTGAAGTCTCTTATATTTTAACCTTTTATTGTTTCTTCTTTCATAAACATGGTAATAAAAAAATACAAAATCTTGGTGTGATTTTAGTGCTAAATAAAAAGTAAAACAATATTTTCTCCTGGCTTAGCGCAAGATGAACTCGCAATAAAAATCCCGAACCCAAGTGGTAATCCAGTACTTACCTACCAATAAGACCATAATAAACAAATAGGTACGTCTAAGAATTTATAACAACATTTTTTTTAATAACTCTCAAAAATGTGCGACAGTAATGGCTCCTCAATTTCGGCCTTCTTTTTAAATAATGTGTAACAAAAAATGCTAAGAATGCATTGTTCAAGAACAAATCGTGCGTGTCGACTGTCGATATAGTATCAAAATGTCAGACTCATCTTTAATACATTTTTACCTACTTATTTTAAGTTAAATGTTAATGTTAAAGAAACGCATATACCTATTTATTATATTGAGTTATAAAAACGATCAGGGGATTTAGAGCCACCAAGAGACCGGCCTAGCCGAATTTGGGGCCCACTGCCAACATAACTGTAATTTGATCATTGGCGACACATGTATAGCATACCTACAACCCAGAATGTTCAACTCAATGGAAATAAACATTTACTTTTCTTTACTCATCATTTTTATTGTTCTGGAAGTTGGGTTCGCTCTGATGATTCTAAATTGGCCTAAATAACGCGTCTTGTAACCACCTACCTAGTATCGCAAATATATTTTTGTTTCCCTTAAATCAAATATAATATAGATACACAGTCTCTATGGAAATCAAACCTCAAAAGTGTCCCCGCGCCTATGCTTACTTATACCTTTTCAGCCAGCTAATATAAAAATAGTCCACAAGTGGATATTTTTCATTTCAATAATGAACCTTAACACCCTGTAGTAACGTCACACGATAGATGCGGTCACGTGCGACTGAGAGCAAAACAAGGCATATTGCGCTATTTATGCCTTGTTTTTGACGGTGCCGTATTTCGAGTGGTGATCATGGATCTACCTCTACTATATAGAAATAGTCCCTACCCTATATTTCATCGCAGTTGTTTCCCTTTATTCTCTTCTTTTGCCCTCCGTTTTTATATTCCTGATGCTTATATTAAACCTACTTAGGCTTTGGAACCAGGGACCAAGGGATAAACCAGGGGTATTATTAAATTAACAGAAACTGCATGTTTTTCCTATAAAAATAAAAATAGTCTGTATGTTAATCCAGGGCATACTCTATTTCTATTCCGAATTTCACTCTAATTCAGTAAAGAAGAACAAATCTATATTTGGAGAAGCACTAATAGCTACAATTGGGCAAAATTTTCTCACTAAAGGCTTAGGATATTTCCCATACAAATATAATACAATTTGTACCACTGGTACCACCTGCGGCCTAGTGGTACAAATTTTCCATACTTCTTTGTTTGAACTAGGCTAAAATGTCACATGCATTTATAACTCAAATTTATAATATTTTTGATCTACTTACCAGTTCTTATCCAGAAAAGATGTTAGATTTGTTGCTGGTCAATTATTTCACAAACGTCATTCTGCAACGCATTGTTAAAAGTGGTCATAATCATAAGAAGATTTGCATAAGTTTAGTGCAACTTCTGCGTAATTGTACAACGCCTCTAGCAATTCGTCTAGTGACATTAAAAAGTATGAGAACCAAACCTTTCAAAATTATTGCTACGACATCCATCGTCAATTCGTCGCTCACATCTTGCGAATGATTCGTGAAGTCAAATCGATTATATACCTTATAACATTTTATTTGCATGGAAGCATTGGTTTTTTTATTTATTTCCTTCGTTGCGCAAACTTTGCCAGCTATTCAACCGCCAAGCAGTAGTGTGCAAGCATTACTGTGTTCTGGTTTGAAGGGCAATGCTACCAGTGAAATTAATGGGTAGGAAGAGATTTAACATCTAATATCTCAGGGTGACGAGCGCAGTGCAGTGCAGGATTATGTTTTCAAGTTCACAATTCTGGCACTGCTACTGTTAGTGGCAGGCGTGACGCTTACCACTAGGCAAACGTATTGCTCGTCTCGTCACTTGATTGTGTGTAAAAAATAAAACTTTTATTATTCGTTCTGTCCAAAGTGCAAAGCTGAAGTGCTGACTACGCAACTTTAACTAAACATAACAAATAATGTATTGGCAGAGCAACTTAAATAATTAACTACGCAATAGCTCGACTCTTTTTCTCTAGCGACTATCTCTGATTCATGTTGTAATATCATTTTAGTCTCGGTCAATCTACGAGAAGAGTGAAATATAATAACCGCCTTATGCATAAAACACTATAACGTATTTTATACCAATTTTAGTTATGAAGTATGTATGTATGTTTTTACTTCTTTTTTCAAACTCTCAATTTGAAAGAAATTGACAATACACTTTCCCTATTAAGGGGGAGGCCTTTGTCCAATAGATAACGTTTTCAGACTGTTGATGTTACTATATAAATACATCTCAGTACATAATCACGCCTCGTTTATCGCGGTCACCAGCTCTATGCCATTTACTCAATTAAGTCATCATCAGCCCGGAGACGTCCACTGCTGAACGAAGGCTTCCCCCTTAGACCGTCACACTGTACGACAACCTGCCATTTGCATCCACCTGTTGGCCGCGACTTTTGCACTAGGTTAGGAAAAGAGGAGCTGCCGGGGACGGGGGCCATGGTTTTTGGTTTGCTGGCATATTTGGGGGGGGGGGGGGGGGGGGGGGGGGGAGATTGCCATAATCCCCACGCTTGGCAGGCGGCTTGGGGATCGCAGAGCGTTACCACCGTTAACTAAGAGAACGCTGCTGCCCGTCCTCCGGTGGTGCCGGATTGCAGTTTTACGACATGCCCAGGTCTATTACGAAATGCCCAGTTCTAATCAATTAAGTATACCATAAATATCTGTTAGAATAACACTATCTTCATCACTTCCTATAAGTTTCAGATCTAACGACGTGAAGGTGCTTCCTCTACGCTTCCTATACGGATCCGAGACATTCCATTTCGATAATTAAGATTTATCGAGTTAGAAGGAGTTTACAAGCCAATTACGATGATATCGATCTTTTAAATGGGTCCCGTCCAACAATTATGTGCTCTTAGAAAATGTACTTCATAGCTCGCCTTCTACTCATTGAGATGAAACTTAAAGTATATTTATAAGTCTATTTATAAGTCTGTTTTAGCGAATTCATGAATTTCTTAGCCAATGGGCAATAAAAAAAAATAGTTTAGTTCAACTCGATAGACTAACGGCCTTATTTAAAAACGCCGCTCAAACTAATCACTGCTTAAGATGCTGTGTCAACTTCTCTCTGACGTGTCACGTGCAAGAACAAGACAGAGAAGTTTAAGCAGTGACTAAGTTTCAGCGGCGTTTTTAAGTAAGGCCGTTAACGTGCAATTCAAAAACAGCATACCTACTATTTTTGGAATGTGGCACATGAAATAAAATAAAAAACTTGACAATGACAGTCACGTCTGATCTACGCAAAGTCAGAGTCATCTACAATGAGCTTCTTAATATTATTTGCCTTTCAGAAAATCACCCATGGCATCGCATTACACTAATATTAAAAATGCTATTAATAATCTGTGTGCAAGGGCGGATCCAGGATTTATTTCTGGGAGGGGCACATGGGCCATAGGCTCAGTTTCCCCAATATAGGGGAACTATTTAGGGGGGGGGGGTCATAATCCCCACGCTAGGCGGGTGATTCACCACCGTTAATCGAGAGGACGCCACCCCATGAGCATAACAAATGTGGCTATATAGAAAATCTCATTATATTTGATATTGTAATTGGTAATTAAGGACGACTGATTATTTTATAGTTCTAGTAGTTTCTAATGATTTTATTGTACTTTGTACCTAACCTAACCTAATAAAACCTAAAGATCTCATAATGATAAACCTTAAAATAACAAAGTGTCAAATTGTCAAATCCTTCACGTGCAATAATGCACGTACATCATTATTTTAGACGGTTCTAAACCTGTTATGTGCACTTTTTGGGCAAAATAAATTCTAGCTCCTTAAATAAGTAACTTTGTTGTCAAGTTTTGTGTTTCTAATGTGTGTCAAATAAATGTCTATGATATTGCATTCATAATTTTGTAGTGTTTTCGTTTGTTTATTTAAAAACACGTTTAGCAGTAAGTAGATTCTGATATCTATATGACCTGGGTATGTCCTATAACTGCATCCAGAACCACCGGAGGACGGGCAGCAGCGTCCTCTTAGTTAACGGTGGTAACACTCTGCGATCCCCAAGCCACCTGACAAGCGTACCCACGCTTGGCAGGCAACCTTATGGCAACCCCTACCTATTAAGGGGGGCCTTCGTCCAGCAGTGGACGTCTTCTGGCTGATAATGAAGTATCTTATAAATCTCCTAGTTCTTTGTTATATTTAAACCGTTGAGGGGTGGAAGGGACTTGGCTGCCTTTTAGCTCAGTTGGTAGCATGTCTGCCTTCAGAGCTCAACACAACTAGAGCTGTAGCTGTGTGTTCAGAGCTGTAAGGCGTGGGTTCGATCCCCATTTTAGTATCAAGGTAATGAGCTATTCTAATGTCTCAGTTGCTTTTCATGTACTGATGATCCCATGAGCCATTAATATGGGTAAAAACCATTAATAAGATGGTAAAGATTTACCACTCGAAACAATTGTCAATTAATTTTAAAAGTTAATATTAACACTTAAAAATTTAAATTAAATAAGATTACACGGAAACTGGAATCGTTTCTACCAATATTTAAAGATCGATAACCGCAATCAGTACCGTGACGTAACAAATGATTAAGGCCAAAACAGCGCCCCACTTGCCTCCATATATGGTATCTCCACAAATATCCTACCACAGCGTTCGCATGTCCTTTAAAACAAAAATATGATGTTTCGAAAGGAGCCTCTGACAGTTATCGTTACACATAGCTGGTATTTAAATAACACAAGTTAACATTGGTACGGAGTAAGTTACGTCGCCCTTGACTTTTAAGATCGCCTCTGTGCTTCCGATGAACGACAAACAAATAGACTTGTGACATGATACGGCTATTAAAAGTGCTTGGTGTTGCAATGGGACTGGCAATTACACTTCAATATAAGAAAGATATGGTATAGACTATAGAGGTATTATTAGCAGCGTCCTTTGATTTCAACTGTGATTTTATGGGAGTCGTATGATTTTATTTATTTTATTTTATTACATTCGAAAACAGTGCAGTGTTATTTTTAGCTAGATTATGGTAAATATTATTTCTAAACACCTTGTTTGTTTCTAACACGTCATGTACCTATATGACATGTGTTCGCATTTGGAGTCTAGATTGCCTTGTATGCTATACAAAGAAAAATGATAAAATGTAAATATCTTAATACACTGTTTTAAACTATCACGGTTGTTTACTAAAACATCCGGGAGCTTATTTCACAAAATAATCACGGTAAATATCCCGTAAATAATAATAGAACTTTATATCAAAATATTAGGGTTGGTTTCATGGGGCAAGTTGTTCATTGTGATGTGTTGAATGACCGTCTAAGATAAGTAATGCCCATGATTTCAATGTCACCCTGTATAGTCTCACACAGCCCAGCGTATTAGTCAGCTAAAGTGGCAGTAGGCTGGTTATATCTGTCGCACAACCGATATCTATTGGAGTAAACATGTTCTAGAGCGGAGACAGCGAATCGGAATACGTAGAGTAGGTCACCCTCAGACTAGACGAAGTGACGTTATCTAACTTAAGTAATACGATATTTTATCTATTTTAAGAAAATTTTATATTATTGGTTTAATTTACGCAATTTTAATTTGAATAAATGACCTACGCAATAAATTAGATTTTAAGATTAAGTTTCCTAAAAATATAAATATATGTATCAGTTACGTTATTAAAGTTGCCAACCATAGAATAAATTAATCTAAAAATAAATATCTTTTTGCAACGTGAGATGTGAATTATTAAAACTCCTCATGCGTTTTTGCGAAATTCGCATCAACTCCATTTCCATGACATGTAAACTTTAGGCAGAGATTATATTCTATAGTTAGACTCTATTACTCGGAACGGAACTCATACGAGTACAATATTATTTAAGTCATTTCATGTAATAAATAAGTTTTATCTTTACATGTAGGTTTGTAACCAAACAATAATGTATATTTTTATCGTGCTTTATTTCATCAATTTATTTTTACATATAGATATAACTATACCGAAGAAAATTGCCTTTTTAAAAGACATTGAGAAAAATAACTTTATTGCTAAAATAACAAATACTCGATATTTACGCAATAACATGATAAGTATACGGCTTCGCTCGCGTGGACCAAATAGTTTTATGCACATATGCGGTGGAATGCTGTATTGATCTTTTGTTTTTGAAGTTATAGTGATGAAAATGGATATTTGGATAGTTCATTCAAGGGGGGAGGTGGGGGGAGGGGCGGGGGAGTTGGGGGGGGGGGGGTTTGCGGGGATTGGGGGGAGGGGGTTTGGGGGGTTGGAGAGGTTAGAAGAGTTGGTAGAGTCGGTAGAGTCGGTAGAGTTGGTAGAGTTGGGGGAGTTGAGGGAATTGGTGGAGTTGGGGGAATTGGGAGAGTTGGGGTGGGGGAGCTATAAAAACTGGAAACGGGCCGTATTTCTTCCATACGCGAACGAAGTCGCGGGCGACTTCTAGTGTATAATAATGCTCCTATGACTTAATAAGGTTATTGGTAATAAGAATATTGTCTCAAAATAGGTAGTTATTCTGCTAAATTAAATCTGAGTCATAGAAGTTCCTTGTCTATATCCTTTTAGTGTTTTACCTAAACCATTAAAAGTCTCGTTAAAGCGGTGTAAATGACCTTTAATTACTTAAAATGTTTTCGAGTGCACAACTGGAGCTCAACTGAATTACCCACAAATCTACATCAGAACCTGTCTTATGTTCCTGTATTATCTCATTGGTGTTATTGTTTTAGCGGCTTGTATATTACATATTTTTCGGTAATTATGGAAATCACGCTCATAAATTTACAGCCTATCAAATTAAATGAGGAAGGATATTACAACAGACAAATAGCATTTTTAGAAAGAAAAAAAACCGACTTCAAGAATATACCTATATGTATTATGTAATAAATAATAATAATAGGTACATACTTATATTATTTTAATCTTTTATTTATTTATACAGGGTTTTAATACAATGTCACCCTTATAACTAAACAGTTATTTAAACATTTAAATCATCATCATTGAGGTCTTTCTTTGAGAGCTGCATGGTATACATCGTACAACCCTCTGGCATCTTGTAACTAAAAAGTAAAATATAATATAATTTAATTACTTCAAAGCAAAGAACAATCGACGAAATTATTGATATTTATAACATACGTTTTTATAAGCAGGTGTTTTTGGAGTCGGAGCCAGCCAAACCGATGCACGCCGCCGCGCCCAGTCCCGTGCAGTTCGAAAGTTTATTGCATTATATAAAGGATAAAACTGTCCTTCTTGGCTTGGAGAAATCTTATTATAGCCATTTCCAAATTAAAAGTTAGATACTTACGCGGTATCACACTAAAATAATAAATGCAAAATTTTATCGGTGTTTGTATGTTAATTTAACTTAACTCTTCACGTCAAAACGGCTGAACATATTTGGATGAAACTCGGAATGAAGATAGCTTATTTCCCAAAATAACATATACTTAGGCTACTTGTTATCATCACCATCATCGTTTTTCAATATAACTGTTTTTTTTTTTTTTTTTAACACTTATAAGTGTGCGTTTGACCACCTACTCGCCTGTTGGTAAGCGACGATGTGGTCGAGGATGAAGCACGCAGACTTAGAAGATACCTATTCACTCTGACCTTGAAGAGGTCTAGATTATATCTCTCAGGAAACAAGGAAGCCGGCAGCTTGTTCCACTCCTTGGCTGTACGAATTAGAAACGTGGAGTCAAAACGTTTGGTACGTATCCAAGGAAAATCCACAATATAAGGATGATAGTGGGCCGTCTTTCTACTTGTCCTGTAGTAAAAAGGTGATGGAAGGATAAGGTCGTACAACTCATCGGCACATTCTCCGAAATGAATCCTGTAGAAAATTGACAGACTTGCCACCTTCCGACGGTGCTCCAGGCTATAAAGCTTTTTAGCTACCAGCTTGTCGTCACCAATAAGCCGAATAGCACGCCGATCAACCGATTCAAAAGCTTCGAGCTGGTATTTGGCTGGTATTTTTTACTGTAGTAAAAAAGCGAGACGCAGCAAAACCTATAAAATACAAACGCGACGGAAATTTTCACAGATTCAAGGATCTGTGCCACGACGACTTGCGCCATCGTAAACAGAATATTGTTAGTAAATGAAACGCAAAATATCCTTTATATTAATATTAGTAGACATCTAAAGTGTTTCTAGTTCGTGAAGCAGATCGGTCGTGTATCGTGAAGTGGCCGACCCTGGACCGATCGCGGCAGACGAGTCTTCAATTAGCCTTAACTTCATTCCATCTTGGCAGCGCAGGGCTTTGAACATCTAACGACGGTGTTCAAAGCCCTGCGCTGCCAAGATGGAGATAAGCGTAATGATAGATTAAGGTTTTATTTTCACGAAATTTTTTACAGGATATTTCTGATGAAACCATGAAGAACAACTAGTTAATTTGTTCAATTTTTACTATAAAATTGGAACCAATTGCTAAAAAATGGCATATTTTTATCTCGGTTTTGACTTGGAGACAAACAGAAATATTGGCGGAAGCTTTTGCCCATCATAGTACAGCGCGAGTGCCGTTCTTAGAGATCTATAAATTTGACATTTAAATCGGTATAACTCGATAAAAATCGATATTATCTCAAATTCGTCAAAAAAGTCAGCTAAGTATATCGACACGTGAAGTTAGCGACATACAGAACAGTACTTGCGCTGCTGGTTAGCTAAGGAAATAAAAAACATCTAGAAATCAATTTAAATTAGAATACATTTAATTATTAAAAAAAAATCTAGCCTTTTTACAAAACTGAGCCGTTTGAACGTTTTTTTTACGGCGTATCAACGTTTAGCCGCATTATCATTGCGATACGTTCTACAATATGGCGGCACACGTTTAGCCGCATATTGTAATCCTACAAAGCAAAATAGTTACCTTATTATCAAAATAACAAATAAAAAATAAAATCAGAAAAAAAATATATGTAATCACATTTTTTTACGTCTTGGTAAGTAAGAAGGAGGCATAATTTTTTTTTACAAAAAGTTTTGTTGTATTTGTTGTTGGTATAATATGCTAAAGAGAGTTTATGGAAACTCATTTTATAGATACGCTTTATCTGTTTCAGGAGTCAAATCAAATTAATAAAGTGACAAAAAAGCTCTAATAATTCATAATCAGCCCCAAAGTCTACGCAAAAGTAAACTAAAATTCCATTCCAAGCTTTTCTGCAACAGTTATTTAACTAACTAGGTACAGTTTACGGCCTTCATGTTTGATATCGCTTCAATTCCCATGCTTCTAGGTTACTTGTAGTACGTTTCTAGGTGAATTATAGGTGTATGCAGGTATTAATTAAGAAACATGTCTAAAACTTGGTAAAATACAAGAATGTTTCTGCTTGGTCTGTGTCAAATAGTCTTTATAGTGCTGGCCTTAAAGCCTATTCAGAATTCCCATTATATCGAATGTGCTCATAATTTATCGAGTTGTCAAAAATAAAACTCGATATGGTCATTAGAAACAATGTTGCTCTAACTTTATCTGAATACAAAACGTTAATACAAAGTTCTACGCTAAGTAATTCAATGGATTTAGCTTATATATGCAGTCCCGTGACCGCTTTACGGGCATCTGCGCAATTTTTTATCGTTCAGGTTATTTGTACGGCACGATAGCATTGCGCATTGTATTAGGTACTTCTTTATACGAAGGTTTTTGCTAAACTTGTCGACTTCGGATAATGTCGGCGCTTGCGTTTATTTTATTGAAGGTAGGTACCGTAATGTAATGTATTTACTTTACCGAGGACCCCGAACCCGAGATAGGTATCGTGATCATCTACTGAGATAGGTCATAATTTGTCTTACTGTTTAAGCTTTAAAAACATAGAAATCCCTAAAAGTGTGGAAATACTTCATTTAAAATATTCATCTACTGAAATCTAGAGATAGCTTATAATGCTATTTGCGTATCTAATATTATAAAAGGCTCTGTCCTGACTGACTGACTGACAGACAACGCACAGCCCAAACCGCTGGCTGTACAGACTTGAAATTTGGAGGGTGTATTCGTCTCGACGCGGAGGGGTGTACTAAGAAAGGATTTTTCGAAATTCGACCCCCAAGGGGGGGAAAGGGGAGGGAAGTTTGTATGAAAGTCCTTTGTTTTTGGACTTTTAGTCACGAAAATTTGGATTTGGATAGTTCATTTAAAATAACAAATATTTTATTCAATTTAAGTGTTAACAATTTAACTATTTAAGTGGGGGAAAGGGGGGTGGAATGTTGTATGGAAAGTTCTTTGTTTTTCAAGTTAGAGTGATGAAAATTGATATTTGGGTAGTTCATTCAAAGGAAGGGAAGTTGGGGGGGGGGGGGGGGGGGGGGAGTTGGTAGACTTGGTAGAGTTTGCTCGGAATGATTTAAAGTGGAGAATTTTGGTCCGTATTTCTTCCGCACGCGGACGAAGTCGCGGGGGACCTCTAGTAAGTAATAAAAAAATTACATACAACATACAACTTAAGCCGGTGGGCTTAGAAGCAAGTCAGAATTTAAAAAAAATATCCGCAGGAATTTGGATGGAGGATGAAGTAAGGCCATTTATGCCATATTCGTCCCGAGTCTTCGGCCCACAACATTAAAAAGTATTTTATTCGTCCCGCATGATAATATTTGCCTTTGTTCGTCCCGCATACCAAAATTATTGTATGTACAGTTAGCGACAAAAGTATAACTTATTATCACAACCACAACTGTTAACAGTGGTCGACCATCATAAGCTGAAGACTAAGAAGTGTGGCACTTAATCCACCGCATAGCACTTGCCACCACCCAATAGCGATGGTAAGTGCTGGTATTTTATTAAGTGTTTTATTTTGTGACACACTTAATGAAATTTGACGTGTCACTTTAGTGTTATGATGAAAGGTCGAACCTAAGTAACAAACCGTACACCGGGATACCAAAAATTGCAGGGAGACGGGAATATTATAGTTTTTTTTTTGGTAATAAAAAACTTTTAATGCTTCAACGCTATTTAGACGCTTATGATACCACTGGCTGCGCCCCGCGGTTACACCCGCTTGATGACGACTATAAAATGAAGACATGTTATATTCCGGGGATTCGCATTTATAATATTAGTGCGATTACATCGTCAACTAGGAGTTTGAATAACAAAATAAAGTCGGAATTACTGCATTGGCGCTCATTATTTTTATATATTCAGCAGTTAATTATAATTGACTTAATAATGTTCTTTTTAGCTACAACAGGCATCAGTAATATTAAATCGTGAATTTCGATATGATCATGATCGTGATTTTCGTTATTAGTTGATTATAAAAATTTAAGTCAAACAAAGAATTTGATACAGTTTTGTGGTAAAATAGAATTATCGTTATCATTATAATCTTGAATCAAAGCACTGTTAGTAAAACTCCACTGTATAAATCGTTTTTTAGAGGTCAAAGCCTCTCCTACTGGCAGTTGCACCTCGCAGTCATCCGTTATCGTAAAAATACGTGAGTATATACCTATTCACAACTAAGTCGCCATACATAAACTCGATTAAATTGCTTATGATCAAAACATCCTTTTCTTCGTTTCCGACTTTTTCACTCCTTATTTTTTGTTTTATTGAAAATTGGTCTGGTTTTTACAACTTCAAAACAGTCACAAGTAGTAGTACAACAGATTTAAGTTAACACTCCCAGTTATGTCTTAAATCTGCATCCAGAACCACCGAAGGAAAAGACTATTTCTAGCTGATGATGTGAATTAAGCATCGACTCTCTATCATCTAGGTTGACTTTGGGTTGGTACTTTTTTCATAGTTATTGACATTTACAGAATGGATAATTCAAATGTTTTATTCTTGGGATCTGTACCATGTAGACCAAATATAGTAAGATCAATATGTAAATAGTAATGAGATAGTAATAGCTACCGTAAGAGGCATTTTTGGGTGTAATTTATGTTTATGTGCTAGTCAAAAAAGTTGTTTGTGAATAATGAATATTCTATTTCTTGTAATTTATTACAAGGAAGGAAGCAATGATTTAATGTAGAGTCGTTTTGAGTTAGTGATTTTAGGTAAGCATTTATACCAGCCAAATTCAATTATTTCTTCAATGTATTTTTTTATTACATTTACATGAAGAGACAAGCAAGACGTTCGCTTCGTGGTAAGCATCACGCCTGCTAGAATTGTGAACTTGCGAACACAATTCTGCGCCGCACTGCACTGCGCTTGTCACTCTGAGATATTAGATGTTAAAACTCTTCATACCCAGCAATTTCTCTGGTAATATTGATTTTCAAACCAGAACACAGTAATGCTTGCACACTACTGCTTGGGGGTAGAATAACTGGCAAAGGTGTGGTACTACCCAAGGCGGACTCTGCAGTAGAATCCTACCACTACAAGAAATAGATGTATGTAGTATAGATATATTTCAATTATATCTTCAATATCAGATAAACTCTTGCTTTTTAGGCATCCTCGTCAGTCATAAGACGTCCGCTGCTGGACGAAGGCCTCCCAATAGAAGGGTGTTGCCATAATTCCTACGCTTGGCAGGCGGCTTGGGGATCGCAGAATGCTCACCACCGTTAACCAAGAAGACGCTGCTGCCCGTCCTCCGGTGGGTCTGGTTGCAGTTTAAGAACATACCCAGGTCAGGTTTTTAGGCATACGCCTTTAATAACTACAACAAACTACAAAGACTACTTAGCCTACTACAAAAAAAATTACAAAGGTATTGTGTCCAGACCGATGAAAGTATAGAGACAATCCAAATGCTCAAACCCACTACCAGTCGGCAGCGTACCTAGCATGTTAAACTCTCTACTTCTCCTATTATTTTTTAATAAATTAAACACATGCATTATACCCTATTGCTAGTTTAGACTGCAATTTTTATTTTATTTTATATTCATCATCATCATCAGCCCGGAGACGTCCACTGCTGAATGAAGGCCTCCCCCTTAGACCGCCATACTGTACGACAACCTGCCATTTGCATCCACCGGTTGCCCGCGACTTTTATTTTATATTAGCCGCTTTAATTCTTAGAATATATTTTTCCTGCATTACTTGTTATCTACTAAATACTTTACGCTAATGTCTTGACGGTACCATCCTGCGGTATCATTACCATATCGTGCTGATGCTGTTAGAGCCTTTAAAGTTTTTGTAGTGGACAACCTTCGGAGTTGGACCAGTTTTTGTTGAACTGACGACCCAAGTTATGGTCAGGTAACAGAGGGCGACATTTATCTAAAAAATAATCCTATCTATTTTGCTCCTACGGCATTGAGTGGAAACAAATATATATTTATACAATTTTTCATTTAAGTTATTAGTAAGGGTTTGGCAACCCCTTTATTAAGGGACATTAGGTCTTCGTCCAGTAGTGGATACGTATGCAGGTTAAATAAAAAAAAATAGAGAAAAAAAAATTGTAGGACGCGGCGATTTTGCGAAAAAAGAGCGGGTAGCGCTTGCCTGACTACTTTTTATCGCAATTTGCAAAAAATAAAGTCAGGCAAAGATTCTTATAGTATTCGATAGATAGTATTAAATAGGTATAATATCAAAAGTACGGTAAATATGATAAATAAAGTACGGCTAACGAAGGTGCCACTATATACGGCAGATGCTTCAGTTGGTATGATAGTATTTTTTATAATAATATAAAACGATATTTCTAGTGCCTCGTAACAAAGCTAAAATTACAAACAGTTAACTAACTAAAATATGTTAGTAATTAGATAAATAAGCTTTGTTTTAATGCCCGATAGAGCGCGCTCTAAAGTTGTTTTGCTCTACGATATGATATTTTCCTGTGCTTTATACTTCAGTCTATGCCGTTTTTTAATATATTAATTGTGGGTATATTTGAACCTATAACGCCATTACGTTGCGACGTAGTAGGTTTTTATTATTATACTACATTTATATTATCAAAGTGACAAAAACTTCTTGTCATATTAACTAAAATCAAAATGTCACTAAAGTCAAAATATATTCTATGTAAAACAATAACAGGTTTTTTAAGTTCATCTGAATATCATGAACTATAAAATTGATTAGTTAAATACTCATTACAATTCGTGTATTCAACAAAAGGGGTAAAAAATAGAGATAAAAATCAGTCAGACTACCAACAAAAACTAATGAGTAAACGAGATGCCAAAGTGGCACGATTGACTCCTTGGTGTTTTTTTTTAGATTTTCGAATATTAGCTTTAACAATTCAGCAGCTATAAAATACGGTCAAACTCTACATAGAACGAATTCTTTCTTGTAAGTCAAATAGGTCGTATTACTTAGCAATATCTATCTATCTCTATAAAATCTATATGACATGTATATAAAAATCAGTTATCGTGTCTTTCGAAAATGGTTCGACCGATTTGTTTTTTTTTGTGTTTTGCTTGCTTCAATCCTGGGGTGGTTTAGGAAAAATAAGTTCTCCGGGCCATCTAGTCTACGTTTTTTCTAGACTAGTGACCCCTCTGATATAATTATTGTCATAGAATACCTACATTTTTCATTGGCGTTTGTTATGTTCGGCTACTTTCGTAAGTAGCCCAAAGCAATTCACATTCACATGCCGAATTTGCTGTATTGCATTTACTGTGAAAGTGTATTTTATACCATATGCTACACAAAAAATGCTAGTACGCGACGTTAGACTCCTCCATTTGATAAATACAATAAGTATTAAGATACGAAGGATCTGTTGAACTACTCACAACGTACTCACATACACACATACTTACTAGGTTGACGCATAGACCAAAAGGGGGACCCCTTTGGGTTAATGCGTTATCCAGTAACATCGTGCCAGGACTGGCCTCAGATACTTGTGAGTCTTGACTGGTCTTGACTCTTCGCTGTCCTGGGGCCCTATTTTTGAATCGTTCGCATTGGTTGTGCATGCGAGCGGAGCCGACTTTTGAACGATATTGAACCTTATTTCAAACAATATTGGCTCCGCTCACAAGCGAAACTTTGCGAACGATTCAAAAATAGGGTCCCAGTACAGCGAAGAGTTAAGACTCAAATATCTGAGGCATGTCCTGGCGCGCTGGTCCTGGATGACGCATTGACCCAAAGGGGTCCTCCTTTTGATTTATGCGTCATCCTAGTAAGCATGTGTGTATGTGAGTACGTTGTGAGTATGTTTGCAACTTTGCGTAGGATTCAAAAATAAGGCCCCTGTACGATGCCCTGCCCGCGACGGCCTGTAGCTCGTGCAGATCTCTTTCATAATTATATAGATAAAACATAGATCGCTAACATGATAACTTTCTTTTTTTGCTCGGGTGAAAAGAGTTAAATAGTATGATGTTAACGTTTTTGATAAAATTTAATTTACCAAAGGTAAGTAAGTTTTTCTGGACCTTGACATTACCAGTATTGAAACTAGTAACTCGTGTAAATTTACATTCTGGCATGGAATGACAACTCAGCTGATGGAATCTCGTTTCCATTATTAAAATAATTAATCATACTAAATGTAGGTACCTAATTCTAAAGAGTAGGTAGTACGATTTGGTTTTTGGTTTTTGGATTATTAATATAAAAAACACCTCATATATTTTCTGTTCTCTTTTATTTTACTTAGATTTTACTGAATAATGAATTTCTATACATAGCCTTATCAGTTTCTGGATAAATACATCGCAAAATACAAACGGGCCGACAAATACAAGCTTTATTAAAAAATACCTAAAAAGAAGTAAATAATAAGTATTTATATTAGTAAAGCCAATACTTATTTCGCGTTTGATAAAAATTGTTTATTTCACCAAAAAGTTACTTATACTTAAAAATTCACTGTTAAGTAATATTTTCCAAATAGGAATCCTATTCCTTAATCCCTAATCCTTAACCCGACTCATAGAATTACTGGAAAATGCATGTTATTACAGACTGAGTTTTATTATGCTCTCCGAAACGTAGCCCATTGCGTATTGCTGCAATACTTGTTGGTAACACATCGCAGTGATTTTCAATTTATCGATGCAATGTTTCCTCCAAATCGTGAGTAAAAGACTGAGACGGGAGTCTATTGATTGTCACGAGGTGTTGCAGCGGATTGGGGAATCGAACTACTTTGGACGGACTGGTGATAAGGGCGGATCTAGGGGTTGGGCACAAGCAGGTGCCCCCCCCCCCCAAACGGTTTAAATATAACAAAGAACTGGAAGATTTATAAGTCACCACTTTAATAACATTTGCTTCTTTTTGCATAATAAACATGTAATTTCTCATTATTTAGTCTTTATTAAAAGTATTTTTCAACATAAGCATTGAAGCATTGTAAGCATTCTGCGATCCCCAAGCCGCCTGCTAAGCGTGGGTATTATGGCAACACCCCTCTATAAAGGGAGAGGCCTTCGTCCAGCAATGGACGTTTTATGGCTGACGACGAAAAGTATTTTTTATAGTTATTCTTGTATGTTATTGAAAAATAATCGATCCCAAACACAGCATAGGATAATACTGGATAATACTATGGGGGAACGTGGCATGCGACCCATGTGCCCCTCCCTGAAATAAATCCTGGATCCGCCCTTGACTGGTGATATATATCTCTATTTGTACATCTACATATAGCACTAACATTACAAAGAGTGAAACACTAACCCCGAATGATAGGTATAGGTAATTTTTTTGTAACGACAACAATAAAATAATTTGAAGTACAGCGATGCATAACCACCGGCAAAGTTAGTATCATTAATGAGAAAGTCTGTTTCTGGTTCGTTTGTTGCTTTCACGCAGCAAAGGATTGATGTTAATTTTTGACATAGATTAGGATTAATATTACATTTGACATAGGTTACCTTGATAGGCATTTCCGACTAAAAACATATATTCTGTTGGTTAGAGGGGAAAACCGATATTAATAAACAAACAATATGCCTAGCAGTGGGTTCTCTAAATTGTATTTTTCTTAATTGTAAAGTTTTTTTTTATCTTTTAGTAACAAAAACAAACCGCAAGTAAAAAAAACAAGTGTTTCCTCTTACGTACCTAACTATAAAATCTCAAAGGATTCGGATAAATTTATAGATAAGCTTTTGATAACCTAATTTAATATGAAAATAAATACATATAGGTAAAACATATAATATTTAAAAATAGGTACTTTCAATCAAATTGACACTAATAAATAAATAAATAAATTAATACATAAATAAAAAATACTTATTCCAGGCATAAACACCCATAGGTTGAAAAAACATAGTAGTATACTATCTTTTTCTGCTGCTTTATAGTATACTATACTAGACTCCTTCAGCCAGAAAACGTCCACAGCTGGACGAAGGCCTCCCCCTTAATTTTTTTTTACAAAGATGACTTATCTTCAAAGAACTAGCTGATAATAAAATATTAGGTATATAATAAAAGGTTCTAAAGAAAGATTCAACTTCGAGAAACTGGCGAAAAAAGTAGCTTTTGAAAATTAATAATGGCCAATTATTATTGGTTGCTATAATATCAGATTACAAGTACTTTAAAAAAAAGCAACCGACTTTTTGTCAATTTCGGTTATCTGGATGACATTTTTTTTCCAGTTATTTTGATTTTAAAACCAAACTACTGAACAAGTTTCAATAACCGAACCGAAAAAAGGTATATGATACCGCCTCTTAAGTATGACGTACCAAAATGAAACATCAAAATTAATACGTAATTGGCGGAGTAATCGCGTAACAAACATGCAAAAAACACAGTCGAATCTCCGTTTTTGAAGTCGGTTAAAAATATATTAATCCTAAGTAAAGTAATTTAATTTCTTAGTTTCAATTATAAACTCCAGTGAGTTGATGATAGCAAAAAGATGTGGTCCAATTTACTTCAAGTTCGACTCCAATATTTATGATCGATATACGAGTATACAATGACTTTTAACACATTTTGGTTGAGTTGATGATTTGTTAATTAGTTAATTTAATTTTGATTGATCCGTCTGCCCTTGAATAACTAAGACTACGAAAGGATAAATCGTGCTGTACACTGAATTTAATTTAAAATATAATTATATCTTTGTTGTTTATGCGCGAAAGTTTGTAAACAAAACGACAAACCTGTTCAATATGTTGATTATCGGTTAAAAGTATTTTGACCTTTGAGCGGTTTACTGACTTTTTTTTATACTAGCAAGTGGCGAGACGAGCAAGACGTTCGCCTGGTGGTAAGCGTCACGCGTGCCCCTAACAGTAGCAGTGCCAGAATTGTGAGCTTGCGAACACAATCCTGCTCCGCACTGCACTGCGCTCGTTGCCCTGAGATATTAGATGCTAAATCTCTTAATACCCAGTAATTTATCTGGACTAAATATTCGTATTTACGTGAACCAAGAAATTACTTGCTAGTCAGAATTTTTAAGTTACCATCCTATCACTAGACTGTATTTTCTCGCTTGTCTCTCGATAGCTACTTACCTAGAATGCAATATTTCATATAAACATAAAACTTTTAGGGTGGAATATACCTGTTTATTACATTCAATATATAATCAAACAAAAACCATATCTTCGTCAGCCATAAAACGTCCACTGCTGGACGAAGCCTCCCCCTTAATAGAGGGATGTTCCCATAATCCCCCCGCTTGGTGGTCGCAGAATGGTCACCACCGTTAACCGAGAGGACGGTGCTGCCCGTCTTCCGGTGGTTCTGGTTGCGTTTAAGGACATACCCAGGTTCACAAAAACCATATACGTACTTAATAATAGGTTATAAATTATCAATAAGTCAATAGACCCATAAAACTATTGCGAATAAAAAAATAGCGTTTGTTCCACCATGAAATTTGCTATGGAACTATTGCGAAGTCATTTATTCGCTATAGATATTTTTATTCGCAATCATGAAAATAATTATCGCGTTTGTTCCATCATGCAATATTTCAATGGAACTAGTGCGAAAGAACCAATAATATAGCGCTTTTAATATAATCACACTTTGATTCCGTCTCCAATGTTATTACGTTACTGTTTCTAACCATTTCTAAGTACCTTCTATTTGCAGTGCCTCCTATGCGTAGACGCCTGGTTGATCTTTACGCTATTATCTTTGCTTACGATCAAGCCTTTATTATTGGTTAACAAGATCTCGCCATTTTCCCCAGAAGCCAATTTCCAAACTAACCTATTGCCACATAATAAGAACTACTACTCACTTATTACAAGAGGTTAGACTGACGAAGGAATCTTAATTTTGCCTGGCTTGAACTGTTGTTTCAAATCCGTTTCTATACAAGATAATTGCAAGCTGTTTAGTGTTTAGCAGAATCGATTGCGCCACCAGCATCTTGTACCTAATATTTCAATGCGAATTTCGCCACGTTCATCATTAACTTTAGAATGCTCTGATTTACAAATGACGCCTTGCACTGTATACTGTTAAAGGCGATCTATAATAACCATCGGTACTGGCAAGCGTCAAGATATAACAGATTCCAAAGATTGATTATCAACAGTTACTGATAGCTTGAGGGCATAAATTGTAGTTTCCTATATAATATTGAGTTAAAATCATAAAGATTTCGAAGTGCTGCCTTAAAAATCCGATTACTTCTTTTTTATATAACTACAGCAAAGTATTTTTTATATTTTAGGAAAACATTTTCTATCAAAAGCATGCACTAAACATTGTCACAACTATGTCCCATACATTTTATTTTCAGCATAGATTTAGAAACCTTCCATAAACATTGTTCCATCTTTCACGTAGATTGGATTTTGATCGGTAAATTTAGTTCTTTACTAGAGTAAAAACCGCTAACTAACGACTACAAGTTTTTACTATAGTTTACAGATTTAACCATGTAACTAAATAACTGGATGACTCAATCTTACGGTGGTGGCAGCAAACATTGCACTTGATACTGGTTTATAATATTATTATCTTACTCTAGTTTTCTCACCATGCGGTCATGATTGCCTCATCACCTACCCTTGATTCTTTGAATAGCTTATTATATAAATCAAATTAATAAGACCTAATACCGAATAGATGCCTACTGTTAAAGTTCGTAATGTAAAAAAAAAACGAAATCGAATCTAATTGAAGTCAGTTGAATTTTAATTATAATTTTAAATGTTATACTTAATTATTTATTTTATCTTTTATGTCTAGAATAAGCATGATGACTACAACTTTTTAATACCTCATAAAAAAGCTGATCATCAATAGAGTCTATCAACGAAAACAAAATTTAAAATAATTCAAATATAAATAAGTTCTATGTATTTTAATTTCAAGCTAGACAGAGAGCGCGCTATACTGAGCTATGAAGTCAAACCTCAGGCACGGCATACAAATGCTATACTAACACGTGATTTGCGAGAACGGGATAGAGCATCCCCTCTCTATCCCCACCTAAAACTTTAAACGCTCATATCTCAGAGATTTATCAGCCAATACAATTGTTTTTTTCAGTATGTGTAATGTATTTAGTTATATTCATCACTTAGCCTGTTATTTGTCATAAATTAAACATTAGGCCACACGCCTATTTACGTATATAAAATTATTTTTTGGCAATACAGTTCTTTTTATGTTATCTTTATCTTTTAACTAAAATGTTTATGATTAAGGTGTATGGGAAGGAGAAAATGCATAAACAAGGTGTTTTTGGGAATGTTTTATGGCAAAAATAGAACATGTGAAGCTTTGAAATTAATATATAGTGTAACACATATCATGAAGTTTTATGTAGACCCCGACTACGAGATCCAAATGTTTATAATTAGTTATAGTTAGCACTCTAAGCACTTGGAATTACTTCGAAGTACCAATATTTTAGATGCTGTTGTTTTCTGTTTTCCAAATCGGTTTAGTACCAAACTCAGCACAGTTATTCTCATAGTTTGTACTTTTCATAATAAGGATCACTTGTTTCGATCAGTAATTTAAAAAAAGGATTGTGAACGTAAAACCGATTTGCGCCTACTAAAAAGTAACATTTCACGAACGTGTTTTGCTCGTAAAATAAGAACAGGCCCTACCATTGGCACTTTTGCAAGCGGTCTGGCAACGCCCCGTGAAAAGGACACCGATAACTCGCTCTGTCTCTCTTGCGACGTTGTCAGCTTTTTCGTTCAGCGAGGCGTTATACTAATTGCGGAATCGGGAATCGGTAGCTAGCTGCATTATTAACTAGTGGCCCGTCCCGGCTTCGCGCGGGTGCATTTTTTTATCAAACAAACCTTGTCATTCAATGTTATTAGGTAAAAAAAAATTTTGATTTGGGTAAAAGTTTTCAAAACTACTAACACTTAGATAATAAGTGTCATAGAAACAATTGTAGTACCTACATTATAATAAGCTTTCATAAAATGTATCACGTCACCAGTTAGTCAACCCACACGTACCAACACCACACCACATGAGGATGGTCAATAGTAGTGAAGTAGTACCTATATTACTGTATTACGATATTGAACCTTATTCCGATTATTGAATACGATATTGTGAAAATTATTCCAAACAATATCGTGGTCGCTGGTCAAAAAAGTGGACCGTAACGAAATGGTCTATGTTATGTCGTCTTTCCTAAATAAGTAGGTACAAAACTGTCAGATTTGGAAACATGAACTAGTATCATTATTTAGCTTAGTTAATCAGCTCGCTGTTATGACGTTGAGGTAAGTCTTGCGACTCGCTGATACTTTCACAATAAAACCAACGGCCGTGTGCTATTCGAGAAAAAAGTAAATTCAAAATCGCGACCAAATTCGAGCCCTGCTTTTGCCGCCATCTTTATTTTATGTGGGATCTGCAATATCTCGACCATCTTCAACTTTTCGAGAAAGATCATCGGACTAAAGTTGTTCATTATTAAATTCTCTACGTTTTATCTTTTGTTTTTTTTTCGTACGATGAATTTTTCCCGAGTTATAAGTTATGTGTCGCAAAAGCCACCGGTGACCCAAGATAGAGCGGAGATTGAAACAAATTTGTGAGCCGCAGGCCACCTTTACCTAACATTTAACTTTTCGAGAAAGATCATGGGGACTAAAGTTGTTCATTATTCAATTCTCTACATTGTATGGTTTCTGGCTACTGATAAATTAGTTGAAAATAATGGTGTTTATTTTATATTAACCTTTAAAAAAACATCAATTTGCTACTACTAAGATCTCATACAAACCTCTACAAATAACGATGACATCTCTGGCAGTAATATAGGTACTACTTCACCGAGACAGTTCGACTGGGGTGCGAGGATGACCGGAGGTGTGACCATCGATATTCATATTGGTCATCCCTATCGTACACTGACGGTATCGTTTGTGGCATTGTGAAGTCAAACGCAGCACACACACACTGCAGTGCAGTGCACCGCAGTGTGCTGTGTGTACTGTCGAACTGTTAAACTGCTTTGCGGCTAGATGGCGCGCGGGTGATGGCTCATGGAATCAAACTAATGCACACATTACTGGATAGATGGCGTGCCGGCTGCTAAATGCGCAATTTCATTTTGCCTTACCTTTCACCTTAATCTGTGGTCAACGTTGCTGGTACCTAGCTTAGCAGCAACCTAGCTTCTTAGCAATATTACTTTAATATTATATTATACTTTGCTGTGCAGGTACCGTTTTCTTTTGGGTGAGTGCCAAGCTTCGCAATCCTGATGTACGGGACATTAGGATTGGCCTAAGAACTGTTTTATAAATACAGATTTTTGTGCGTTTGCTTAAGAGCTAAGACACTAGGATTAGATGTAGAGCTGCACCACAACAGAGGGCGTTTTGGGTTACAGCCTCTATTTCTTCCTTTCTTGTATTTCTTTCGACTACCGGTCGGGCGCCTCAAATTTCGTTGCAAGGATCAAGTAGAGGAGGACTTGTCTGAGCTCCAGGCTACCCAGTGGTGAGAGATGGCTCGGGACAGAACGGAGTGGCGTCTCTTAGTGTCAGAGGCCAAGACCTACTACGGGTCACTATGTTATTGAAGTTAGTTTGTGTACTGGCTTGTGCGGCGTGGCTGGTTTGTGTATTCTGAATTAATAAAAAAAAAAGTTATTCGGGCTAGCTGTGCTTTGAGTAGTGCTTTTATGTAAAACAACACCAAACAAGTATTTTTTCATCACACTTGCTCGTAAAGTAGATCTTATTACATCGCTTTTAGGCTCATAATCCAAGCTATTATACACGCGTGCTTTTTACTTTACATTACGGCACTTGTACTATAATAGGTATAACCCGGTAAAGTCAAGTTTGTACGTGACTGCAATTAGACGTACGTGTACGAAGCACTCTTAATATAGCCGGGTAATACTTACAGTTTTTTTGTAATACCAACAAAGAGTTCTTATGCCGCTGAAGTAAATGTCAACCTGCGCGCGCATTACTGATTTGGGCGCCACTTTCCGCAAATGTTTGTTGACGTTTTCGCTGTGTGGTTGATTATTATCAAAAAAAAATTGTTTTTTCCTCGCAAGTGTGACGAAAACAGTCGTATGGAACTCTTGTGCTATTAGTCATTACGCTCTCGGCTTTCTTATCGCGCTCGCCTGCGGCTCGCGCGCATAATACCGCCTCTAGTGTAATGACCAACATAGCACACTCGTATCATAATGTACTATTGTAGACTATTAACGACAACAAAATTATTACATGTGTAAAGCAAAAAACAGTATACATGTTCATTTCATGTTAGACAAAGAGCGCATTATTATGGACAATGACGTCAATACTTCAAACAAATTACGAGTTTCGCTGGAAAGGGATATTATTTATTTTGGTACTTCCAAAAACTTTTAACGCTTAATATTTGAAAACTTCACCAACCAATTTCAATTATTTCTTCGCTTTAAATATTAGTATAAGTTTAACGCTATACTTAATAAATAAAACTGTATAATCCCAAGTTGCCACCAAACACATGCATCATTTTACCCTATAGACATGGGATATTTGAAAGTTCTTTATCGATATTAGATTACGAAAAAGATTACGAAGAAATAATTGAAATTGGTTGGTGAACCAACCAATTTCAATTATTTCTTCGCTTTAAATATTAGTATAAGTTTAACGCTATACTTAATAAATAAAACTGTATAATCCCAAGTTGCCACCAAACACATGCATCATTTTACCCTATAGACATGGGATATTTGAAAGTTCTTTATCGATATTAGATTACGCACTCAATCGATGTCGAGTGCGTAATCTATTCCATTAAACGGCAATTAGTCTAATTTTGCTCTTATTCAGATTAAAAAATTGATTAAGTACTTGAATTTATTTCGAGGCCATCATTAAACTTTACATTTATTACGATTTATAGCTTTCACATTAGTTTTGGCGTTAAATCTAATTTGTAAATTATGAAAGCCCAAACAACTTATTGATATTAAAAAAGTGAATGTCGCCTAAAGTCGTAAATTATAATTGCTTTATGGTATAAAATATAGTTTAAATTATGAAAGATGTAATTTAGCAAGTGCTTGTGTTAGCAGGCTGGGCCAGAATCAAAATGTTTTATGACACAATCGATTTGTATTCGAGCTGTAAGGTGTAAAAGTACGTGAGTTGCCTTCCAAGATGTTTGTAATCGTTTCGCGAACGTATTTTGCCTGAAGTAAATCTTTTTATTCCTTATTAGAAGTGGAAATTTCGTCCTGATACACGAACGGCATATTATTATGACAAGATAAGTGGTGTAAGGCGTGAAGTAATCAAGTTTTGTAATCATAATAAGTTTAAATTGTGTGTTGATGTCATCTTATTACCCACTATTACTATTACAAATTAAAAATTAAAATAATTTACACAAATTAGTTTAATTTTGTTCCAATCTGCATAAATAATGGCCGACTTTGTAGATTGAAGTTAAAATAACTTAAAATGTCTTGGTTTAGATGTACTTATTGTATGGATTTATGAAATGAAACATAAAATATATTTCTACGTATTATATGTAACCTATTTATTTATGTATTTAACCTATTTATAGATTTATGATACAGTCGTTAAGAAAAATATAACTCATAACTCAAAATATAATTCATTATATCAGTTAGAAAATAACCCACCCCTCAATGTACCTGGTGCAAAGGTGGCGATTATGCTGGCCTTTTATAATTGGACAATATAATGTATATAGTGGACATTCATATAGCTTGGCGTTTGATTTATCTGCCTATCATAATCCTAATATGGTATAGATAGGCCTGTTATTCAGCCTGTTCTGCGGCTTTTCGCTTTCAGCGACTGGCAGCTTTTAAACGGTTATTGTCACTCCACTTAGTCTCAAGGCGTCTTAAAAGGCGACTTGGCATTTAAACGAATCCAATAAATAAAAATTTGGTGGACATTTTACACAGTGCCATCTAGCCCCAAACTAAGCAAAGCTTGCACTATGGGAACCAGATAGCTGATAGAAAATAGAATTAAAATATTTTAAACCTTTTTTTTTAAGTGTTTAGTCTTCTTTTTTCAAACTTAATTCCTATTACAAAATAAATTTACCAAACACTTTTTTAACTAAAATAGGTTTTAAAGAGGTTTTAGTGTTTTATCCATAAGACGTTTGTACTTACTTATAGGTATGACTCGATAATTATCGAGTCATGTTCATTACCATTACTAAGAAACCTTCAAGATTACGAGTCGTACCTGGGGCCGTACCATGAACGCTAATTGCGGGAACGAATAGGCTCAGCTGTCGACGCTGCGCAACCGCGAACCGTATTGCCGGGCGATACAATTCACAGTTGCGCAGCGCCGGCAGCTGAGCTTATTCGGTCCCGCAAGTGGTTCACGGTACGGCCCCAGGATGTGGTTTTAGTTATTGATCTAAGGAAGGATTGTGTTAGCAATTGTTTTATATCCTTAACCTACACTTGTTTCAATGACTTCATCCTTTAAAGGGCACATTTAAATAGGAGTTACATATTTAATGACATCTCCATTGACTGCTACTTTATCAGACGACAGCAAAATGGCGGTGGGCGGCCGTTGTCTCAAATATTCTGAACATTGAATGGGAGGCAGTGCGATTATTTATATTTACATTTACATTTACATACAATATAAAGTCTAATCAGTCAACATCATAGAGAAACTGTTTAGACAGATTAAGCTTCTTGTAAAAATTGTGAGGCGTGTCTTTTAGCTCAGTCTGAATTTAAATTCAATATAAGGCCAAGGTAGAGCATATAAATACTCTATACGCACTACTTGAATTGTACTTTGCCTGGTTCGATCGTTGACCATGCCATACCAATACCGTGTACAGTATCAAGAATCAATTATTATGATTATTACCTCCAAGCTGGTATTGCTATAAATCAATGGAAAATAATTGCAATTACTTGGGATCTCATCCGATGCTCAATTTCTCGGTTTCTGGTATAAATAATAATACATTGAAAGCTATCTTGATGACATTTTGGCCGTGGCTTTTCTATGTTTGGTTATCTTACGACACAATATGTGGTATTGAATCTGATATGGGCTATATAGGCATGTATTTCTTATGTCAAGATAATCGGGTAAGTATTATGTATTGTAATCCTATTGTGTATTTGATAGGCTTATGAATGTTAGTTCCTGCTGTTGATTAATAGTTTTCGTTTCATCTGTATGGTGTTAAATTGATCCCAGCTGTTAGAAATATGATTTTGAATGTTTTCGCCATGTCATAGTGAGTAATGTTTTATATTGTTTATTGTCTTTGGGACACTTCATTTGTTTGATTGAACGCCATTTTTCACAGTCGTATTGAAATTTCTACTTGTTATAAACTTTATCAACAGTTTTTTTACAAGGCAGAATCGATAACACTTATCCTACTAATATTAAATATGCGAAAGTTTGTCTTGTGTATGCGTGTATGTTTGTTACTCCTTCACACTGAAACAGCTGAACAGATTTTGATGTTTTTTTTTACAGAGGTAGCTTATACCTTGGAATAAAACTTTGGCAATTTTTTATCCCAAGAATCCGGGATAATCCGAGGCGCAACTAGTATCTTATAAAACCCCTTCCTATAGCTTTACCTATGCAGTACTATCAATAGCTAAATTTATTAAAAAACAAGACAAAAAAACATCCGGAATATCGTCTCTCTCTCACTAAAGCCAATAAAAAGAAACAGACTGGACACCACAAGTAACATCTCAGACGCCTTATTTACTTTAGTAGATGTCGACACATAAAGATGTAACTAACTTGTAACATTTTGGTGTTATGTACTACAGCCTGATTACATTACAGCAGTTAATACTAGCTGAGAGGCTCGAAGCAAGCCTTGCCCTATTTGACAATCGTTTCTCGAAAAAGAAAGTCTCTCCTAAAAGAAGTCCTTTTGTCCCTGAAAGTCAAGTCAATCCTACTAATATTATAAATTCGAAAGTTTGTGTGTGTGAATGTTTGTTACCACGTACCTCCGTAAATACCAAATCGATTTTATTTACTTAGTTTAGGTTCTAGAATAAGACATAGCGTGACTTAATTTTCAAAATTCAACCCCCAAGGGGATTAAACAGGGTGGTAAAGTTTCTGTGGATGTTTTTTATTCCCTGTTTCGATTCACTCAAAACTCGGCACAAATTAATTTTAGAGTAAATAATAAAACATGAATTTTTATTTTTTCAAAACTAGTGAAGGTGCAAGGGAGCTCTAAAGTTCTATCGTTTTTTTTAATTCTGGTTCGATTCTCTCAAAACTTAGTGTAAATAAACTTTAAAGTAAATAATGAAACAAGTGTTTCTCAGTTTTTGAAAATCAAACCCTAAGGGGGTTAAACAGGGTGGTAAAGTTTCTGTGGATGTTTTTTATTCCCTGTTTCGATTCACTCAAAACTCGGCACAAATACATTTTAGAGTAAATAAAGAAACACACCGTATTTTTTTTTCAATAGGGCCCGGGATTGTAACCTGCGACTTCACGCTATGAAGTTGACAGGTCTCCCAATTAGGCTACCACGCCTTTGGTAGCCAAATAAACGTAAAGTCACGGTATGGTCACTGACTACATAATTTTTTCCTTTTTGCATCGTCGCTGTATTTATGTATGTATATTTAGAAACTTGTTATATATCAATATTCATATTTAGTATGTATCAACTATCAACTATCAAGTATCAACTATTAGTATGTAGTGTATTTATTAAAATTGTTATTTTTAAAATTAAGTATTCATTCATCCCATTTTTTTGCACTTCCACCGTCCCTATTTCACATTTTAACTTTTCCTATTCATCCGAGGGTTGTCTGGAAGAGATCGCTTTTAGCGATAAGATCGCGTTTTGTGCCTATCTGTAGTGTATTATGTTTGTAATGTCCTTCCTATGGTATCAATAAAGTGTTATTATATTGTACTGTATGGTTAAGTATAGGCCAAATTGTAATATCGTATCTACCTGTAATATAGACCACGCGGGCGAAGCCGCGGGCAACACCTAGTACAAAATAATACTTAGCTGCATAAATGGAGCATGTTTGATCAGAGCGTTCGCGAGTTAGCTGTTCTGTAGCTGTAACAAGATTGCCTCAAATGATTCGGTCATTACACGCAAATGTTACAAGCCAAGCGCCACCTTAAGGCTCCTTTTCTACCAGAGATGTGCTACGCTTTATAGCTACGAATGTATTTGACATCCAACAATATGCAACCTTTATTTTCATAGTTTAGCTTAACACTGGTGGAAACGGTTTCAACGAATCAACACAAATTAAATCATTCATTTATTCATAAGTTTTAGGCGTACAGGATGGTAAATACAAAATTGTATGAAGCTATGTTTTTTGTATAGAGGAATGCGTGCCAAGGATGGGAGTTACGGATAGGAGATGCGGATGGGAGCTGCGGATGGGAGCTACGGATGGGAGCAGTTGAAGTGCGCTAGAGTTGCGCGAGTGGTGTAGCTACGTGCAGAGCAGAGTAGGTACACGACGTACTACTTAGTTAGCGCGCGCTTGTCACTGATTGTATGCCATCATGGAAGCATAAAATTCGTTAACATCTCGCAATATGTCAGGATCAGTAACTCCTACTGCTGATGCATCCATTAGCTCGAGTCGCTCATCTTTATAGCACAGCTAGCGCACGCAGCATATCTTCACCCGGTCCGCTAAAACCTCTTAGTAGGTATTAGTGGAAACGGTCACATACTTAGTTTCATAGCTTAGCTTTACCTCGTTCGCAGCTTAGCTGCAAAGCACATCTCTGGTGGAAAACCCCCTAAAACATTGAAAATAATCCGTTAAATTATAAAACTGACCATACCAAAAGTTGAATAACATCGTTTGCTGCAATAGTCTGATATTTAGTATATTGTAACGGACCTGGCAATTGTTGTGAAATTAATGCGATAATATTAAGACATCTAAACGCTTTAACATTTTACCAAATACCAACCTGTGATAAAACTCTCACGTACTCATTCTTTTAATTTAGAGAAACCATGTATCTTTTTTTGTTATATTTTTGACAATGTGGTCAACTTTGAAGGCTTTAGTTGACAGAACTAAATCAATTAAAATATTCAAAAAATATTCGTGGCACTTTTTCAACCGACTTCAAAAAAGGAGGTTCTCAATCTACTATATGTTTTTTTAATGTATGTTACGCGATTACTGCGTCAATTATGAACTGATTTTGATGATCCTTTTTTTGTTTGGTAGGTAATATTTAAGAGGTGGTCCCATATACATTTTATCGAAATCGGTTCAGTAGTTTGGTTTTTAAATCAAAATTATTAGAAAATATGAAGATTTCATCCAGGTATTCGAAGTTGAAGTCGGTTTTTTTAAACCGTTTTATTACCAGGCGTGTTAGCTAAGGACAGCGATATTTTAGTTAGTTTAGTTCTGTCAACTAAAACCTCCAAAATCAACCACTCTGTCGGCCTATACATAATTCTAATTATCTAATTAGGCTTTCGAAATGTCACCCCACATTAGGCGGCCTACGTTAGATCTTTTAATATGTTAAATAAGCATTACAAGAGTGTTTGTTTATCACACAAAGCAATAGCATTGACAATAATCACTTCATTGAGTGTCATAAATTTACTCATAGTTTATAATGGGCATTTTCTGTTGCAATAGAATATTTGCGCTTCCATACCAGTATAACTTGAACTCTAATGGGCTTAAGTATATCTTTTATTTAAGACTGACACTCTTAACACGATAAAGGCCAGATTGCCTGGACTTGAATTCGTTAGGTGTCAAGATGATTGACTAGCACATGTGAGTGCTCCGTAGGCGGGTGCCAAAGGTTTTGCTTGTTCATCAGGTATAGCGCGATAATTGTATAAGTTTGAGAATGAATGCACTTTTTTTGTATTTGGTACGTTACTTTTTATACCACTTGTAGCGCCTTGCATCTGGGCAGAATCGTATATTACCGCGGGCTAAAATAAAAAAAGATGTACAAAGACCGCTTTTTAAGACATTTTATAAAATGATATACTACACGCCCGTTAAGAGTGAAATACTAACAGTCACATAATTTGCAAATTTAAGGTAATTAAGAACTAATATATTATATATATACGGGGTGTTAGTTTGAACACCGTTATCCTTCTAGGATATCATTGTACTCATCATTATGAACAACTTTTACTATGGGGCAACCCTGAGATCACGAAAAAAAAACAGCTGTTCCATAGAAAAGGTTCATCGATCTTGGACAAAATGTATGGAACAGCAGATATTACTAACACTCGCTGACTAACAGCCTGTATATATTGGGTTTGCAAGTTGAAGTGGCAATGGGCAGGCCACATCGCTCGAAGAACTGACAACCAATGGGGAAGAAAGGTTCTTGAGTGGCGACCGCGAACCGGAAGACGCAGCGTAGGAAGGCCTCCCACTAGGTGGACGACATTGTAAAAGTCGCGGGCAACCGGTGGATGCAAATGGCAGGTTGTCGTACAGTGTGGCGGTCTAAGAGGGAGCCCTTTGTTCAACAGTGGACGTCTCCGGGCTGCTGATGATATATATTATATATTTATGTTCTTAAATACCTTAAATTAAATAGTAAATTATCTAGCTTTATGTTCTAAGGGCTACTGTATATTTCTGTAATTTCATTTATACCCAGTTGTCTTGTTGATGTAAGTGTTATTGGCAACAGTCATTAAGAAAATCTAGCACACACGTCAATTTACAGACAAATGTATGCAAACAGCAAGTTGTTAAGTTACTTGTACTGTGTCAAGTACAAAGGAAAGGCATTATTATTAATCCTTTGACTTGTGTCTTAATACTAGAGAACTTTATGCTTTCACAATTCCTGATTAATGAGTTTCCTAAGAGCAATTGCATTGACAAAAGCTTGCTGTCAGAAAACAACGTGAGATTGAAATGGCTTTTATGCTAGGATCATTATTGTTTAGTGACAAAATACTATTCAAAATGCAGCTTTCTTCGACTTGTAATTGATCAACAGTGCAATGGCTTTTAAAGTCAATCAGTGTAATTTTATCCTAGACTCTGAATTATACCAATAGAACTAGAGGTTCCCCGCGACTTCGTCCACGTACGGAAGAAATTCGGCCCGCTCCTAAAATTCACCACTATAAATCATCCCGAGCAATTTTTTTGCAATCTTTTAATCCATAAGAACTTTCCATACAACATTCCCTTAAATTATCTCTGTATTTTTTTTTATTGAAAACAGCATTTTTTAATTTTAATTTAATTTTTATATCCAAATTTTCATGACTTAAAGTTCAAATATCCAATAGATAGATACATTTTAATAACTTACATGACGAGACTTCGACAAACACGGACTAGGAAGTGAGTTGATCTCAATAGCACGACTGAACCAGTTTGTTCCTATGAAGATTAAATGTTAAGAACTGTGACATTTTCCCTTTTTTATCACACACATTTATTTTTGTGAAACATAATGTTAATTATTAACATTTCCTGTGAAATATTTAAATAATTAGGGTACAGCCTCGTTATGACAAATGTTTTTATAAAAATAAATGACTGTTAAAGAAATGCCTTTTCAAAAATAATTTAAGGATCATGCTACATGAATATTGACGTTGTACTCCTATAGTATATATTGAAAAAAAAAAATGTTAAGTGAAGAAGGCCGCTTGCCTGATAGTGAGCTTCACGCTTGCGCATAAGTCATCACATACAATAGGCTAGATGACTGGTTTTTTTTTATTGTCCTAATAAAATGTGGCCTTAAGTATAGCAGAATAAAGAAAAAAAAAATGAAAATCTGATCAAATATAAGCAATTTATAAGCATTTTAATATCATGTTAGACAGAGAGTCGACACAGCAAATCGTGACGTCACTTCTCTGTACGCCATATAAATTATATTCTGACAAGTAAGGCGTGACGTCATTTTTTGTTTTGTGGGAAAGGGACAGAGTTGTCTCTAACAAAAACTTTAAGCGCTCATATATCAGAACATTATTAACCGATATAAATTAATTTTTCTATAAACATACTATATTTACTTAAATTCTTCATCAAAGCTATTGGTTTCAAAGATATAAACATCAGTCATCTACCCTATTAAGACCGTCAACATTTTGCAACCTGCACATAACTTAATGTTTTTGTAGTTTAATTTGTTTTTGATTATAACATACCTATTCGATTAATAAAAATTTACCAAACGATACATTCTACTTATTAACTTTATAAATGCGAAAATTTGTCAGTGTGTGTACGTGTGTGTGTGTGTGTGTGTTTGTATGTTTGTTACTCCTCCACCCTGAAACGGCTTAACGGAATTGGATGAAATTTGGTATACAGGTAGCTTATGCCTTAAAATAAAACACAGGCTACTTTTTATCCAAGAACCGTGGTTGAAACCGCGGGGTCAGCTAGTAACAAGTACTTAAAAAAAAACAATTTCAGTTTTATAATTTGGATGACAGATTTTGATGAAATGTCTATGGGACTAATCTGCAAAGTATATTCTTTCAAAAAAGGAAATGATTTTCCAAATCAGTTTTTAAATGATGGAGTTAAGAGGTAACAAAAAAAAACGAGATGGAACCTATTCAGTATTGAAGTCGGCTATCAACAGCAATAACAGCACAACAATACCACTTATCACATATTAAAACTGCACGTTCTTGCACTAAAAACTATTCCAAAATCTTAATTTTATTTACCAAAATATAAAGCCATAAATTGAGTATTCTTCTCACTAAATAAATCTAGAGGAAAACTACTATTAAATCTCTTAAATATTCATTTCTTCGGGCATTTGGATGAAACTGCATATTATATGCGAAGGTTAGCGTGGGCCAAGTAATGACAGGTACGAGGTAAGGAGTTCGACTGTGAGCGAGAAAAATGTTTACTGAAATAAAGTCAATGTCCGGCTTATAAGGAATAATCATCAATCATCAATATATATACTAGAGGTCGCCCGCGACTTCGTACGCGTATGGATGAAATTCGGCCCGCTCCCAAAATTCACCACTTTAGCACCGACTCTACCGACTCTACCGACTCTACCGACTCTACCGACTCTACCGACTCTACCGACTCTACCGACTCTACCGACTCTACCGACTCTACCGACTCTACCGACTCTACCGACTCTACCGACTTCTCCGACTCCACCGACTCTACCAAATCTACCAACTTTCCATACAACATTTCACCCCAATTAAATCGACCCTGTCAAGCAGCAAACAGAATTTTTTATTTTATATGAACTATCCAAATCCAAATTTTTGTGACTCCAAAAACAAAGGACTTTCATACAAAGTACTAAAAAAAAACTAAAAAAAACATTTTTTTAGGCAAATATTTTAATTTGTCGCTTATTGCTGGGCTACACCCTTATAAATGGCACATCACGGTGGTTGGCGACCAGTTACAAATTATGTACGCGCCTAACAGAGAGCAGTCAGAGCTGTATTTGGACGTGTGTAATTACTTATGTCTTAAATATATGGGTTTAAAATGTAGGTATACTGGATAAACTTGAACTGAAACCTAAATGTGGCACAAAAGGTGCATACCCAAAGTTATGGTAACAAAGCCAAACTAACAAAGAAAACAAAAATCTTTATCTTTCAACCGACTTCGTAAAAGGAGGTCTCAATTCGACTGTGTGTTTTTTTCATCTTTGTATGTATGGTATGTGATTACTACGCGTAGGTACTATGCTGTGATACTTCAGAGGTGGTCCCATATAATTTTTATCAAATAAATCAAAATAACTGGAAATATGTAGATGTCATCCACGTAGTCGAAATTGAAGACGTTTTTAAAAAAAAACTTATTATTATCATTTATCGCGTTTGAACATCATCTCATCTCACCTGTTGGTGAGCAACGATGTAGTCAATGTGGTCATACCCTTAGGATCCAACTAATAACTTTTATTCTATGACTTTTAAAAGAATAATGGCGAAACTACATAGCTAAAACAACAAAAAAGAGCATGATATTTGTTTATGTAGAAGTGCATCTATAATATTTTTCAGATATCTATAAAATTTTGGCATAATGTACCTATATCTAGTACACAATAATTATACTAACGATGCATTGTTAATATATTATCGAGCAAACTGTAAATAATCGTATGAATAACTACGATTGCGAATAAGGCAAAATGCAATAATTTCTTTTTCGTCACACTTGCTCGTAAAGTAGATCTTATTACATCGCTTTTAGGCTCATAATCCAAGCTATTACACACGCGTGCTTTTTACTTTATATTACGGCACTTGTACTATAATAGGTATAACCCGGTAAAGTCAAGTTTGTACATGACTGCAATTAGACGTACGTATACGAAGCACTCTTAATATAGCGGGGTAATACTTACAGTTTTTTTGTAATACCAACAAAGAGTTCTTATGCCGCTGAAGTACATGTCAACCTGCGCGCGCATTACTGATTTGGGCGCCATTTTCCGCAAATGTTTGTTGACGTTTTCGCTGTGTGGTTGAATATTATCACAAAAAAAATGTTTTTCCCTCGCAAGTGTGACGAAAACAGTCGTATGGAACTCTTGTGCTATTAGTCATTACGCTCTCGGCTTCCTTATTGCGTTCGCCTGCGGCTCCCGCGCATAATACCGCCTCTAGTGTAATGACCAACATATCACACTCGTATCATAATGTACTATTGCGTACTTTTGAGTAATAGGACTTACCACATACCTACCACATTTTTTGTTTTTATAACAATTTGATAATATTATATTTATAATTAAAAAAAACAAGCTTCACGAAATAAAATGGTTTCGATTTATATATTTTTGATTGAGCATATAACATTATAGACCAGGCACTTGACAAATCGATGAGATTAGGAAACTTTACGTTTTACTCAATCACTCAATGCATTCCGTTGGCTGATTGGAATTGAAATTAGCAATTCTCTCTGGTAAAGTTCATTAGAAACCCCACACATAATTAGGTGAAGTAGCACTTGAAATAATTGATGTTCTAGTTTGGTTGTTATTCTGTAATGATGTCTTACTTTATAGTTCGGAATCATAGCAGATATTTACTTGTTACGAAATAAAAAATATATATAAGGATCTCGATTTTTCAAGCATCATCATCAACAGCCGGAATACGTCCACTGCTGGACGAAAGCCAGGGAGGGGTTGCCATAATCCCCACGCTTGGCAGGCGGCTTGAGGATCGCAGAATGCTTACCAACGTTAACTAAGAGGACACTGCTGCCCGTCCTCCGGCGGTTCTGGATGCAGTTTTAGGACATACCCAGGTCCAGTTTTCAAGCATATGAATTATATATAAAGTGACGAGGTATTATATTAATATGCTAAGGTATTCATGATAAAGTTAATTCACAAAGAAAAAAATATCGAGGTAAGTCTACGGTGCGCTTTAGTTAGTTTTCTTTCTTCTTTGATCACGTAGGTAGGAATTAACATCTAGTATATTTTTTTTCGAAGCGACTTATCAAAGAGGTTTTTAAAGTTTAAACAGTAAGAAAAATTTTGACCTCTGGCAGGACTTGAACCTTCTTACGAGCAATATCTGGGTTAAGATAAACGTTTGTTATACATCAATGAATTCTTGTAATGAAATTACTTGCTTGCGCTTGCTTGCACATACGGTACATAATACACTAGCTGACCCGCCCCGGCTTCGCAAGGGGGCAAAAACTAAATATTGACCGACTTCAAAAAAAGGGAGGTTACGAATTCGACACTATTATGACATATTACTGGAATTGCAATATATTCACGTATGTTTGAACTAAAGAAAGATAGACTGTAAACAGAGATGATAAAATTGATCATAAGTTTTTTATTAGAGTAATAATTATAAATCATCACCATCCAAGAGACATCCAGTGCTTGTCAATAAGGCTTCTTAATATATTATATAGATATATATCTTGGGTATTGATATAGGTATATATAGACTCTACATGAACGGGTATATTGCAGAGCTGCTTATATAGATATTTGGTGAAAATTATATAGTAAACCTTCCAAGATGTGAGTGAAATATAATGCAAACACTGCTTCACGGCATTGAAGTCGGTTGCTTTTCAAGTTTTAAACTTTGTTTAACTTAGTACAAATATGTCATAATACCAATTTGCACCCTTTATTAAGGGGTGCAATTTTTCAATATCGTCTTATGTAGGACATACGACATAAAAACAAACCTCGTGCAAAATATCCGAGTCGTAGTTTTGGCAGTTTCTGAAATTTCGTATAGATTAATTTGCACCCCCATAAATCGCTTCTACGGGTTGATATTGAAAAAATATGAATTAAACGTCTATTTTTTCCCCATCCTCAATATGTGTACGAAATTATATCGCGGTAACATCGAAAAAAGTTTTTTCCCATACAAACTTGCACGCTCCATTGCAACCCCTTTGCAGTGGAATTTCGCAAAATCCGTTCTTAGTGAGCATCATGTCCTAACAACAGACCGCAAAATTGTAGAGTCGTATTTTTGGTAGTTTTTGAGATTTCTTTTCCGAAAGGCATGCCCTTCCTTTTATAAAGAAAAAAAACGATGAACTTTTTTTATGGAACAGCTGATAATTTTTTCGTGATTTCAATGTTGGCCCTTTATTAAAGTTCTTTGTTTTGATGTACAGAATATGCCCTTAAAAGGATGCTAACTGATTAGAACTAACCCTGTATAATGTATATATGTTACCGGCCAAACCCATTTTCAGGATAAACTAGTTTTGCCTAGTATAAACGAATTCTTCCTACATGCAATAGGATAAACTGGTATAGCCTAGGCTAAACTAGTTCGTCCTAAGCCCGATAGGAAAAACCAGTTTAGCCTAGGCCAAACTAGTTTATCCTGATAGAAATACATACTCTTAGAATAAACTGGTATGGTCTAGTATAAATATTATAGAATACCTAGAACGACATAATAAATAGGTAAATTGAATAAAATACAATTTAATTAAGGCTAAACTGGTTTATCCTATCGGGCTTAGGACGAACTAGTTTAGCCTAGGCTATACCAGTTTATCCTATAGCATGTAGGAAGAATTAGTTTATCCTAGGCAAAACTAGTTTATCCTGAAATCGGGTTTGGCCGGTAACATATGCATGGTGTCCATTAAGGGTAGCAGGGTTTTGTTTATGTATTGACTTTGTAAAGGGGCGGTGTGGGGGCACGGGGTATGGATAGTGGCGCGCACAACTTCGTGGAGATTCAGTAGCAACGGAGTCGAATCCGGGAACGCTTCGCGCTTTTTGCGTGCAAGCCTATTACCGAAACGGTGCTTTTATAGTTAGCGCTCTGCGTTTGTATCGTGCGGAATCATTTTCACAATGCACCAAAAATTACGAGAGCATTAGAAAATGGAATCGGATGTTTGAAAATACCAGAATGACTGTGCCAGTAAAAATACAGGTCGTCCGCGGTATTTTAGAGGTGAAGAAACGATCGAAGAAGTAAGGGCTTCGGTTCGCCAAAATCCATCATTATCCATTCGCAAACGAAATGCGAAATGCTAAGAGGCTTATTGGCCCAAATGTTGCAAGAGGTTCAAGAATACAACTCCAGAATATGGTTTAAGCAAGACGGGCCACTTGCCATACTTCTGACTTAGCAATCGCTGCGGGAAACGAATAATTGTCGTACAAAATAATTTCTAGTAATTTCCCGTTAATTGGTGTCCCAGGAGTCCGATCTGTCTTCTTGACAATTTTATATGGGGATACCTGAAAGGTAAGGTATACGAGAACAAACCGACGACTATTAATTTTATTAATTACAGCACAATATCACATCAGAATAGTCCATAGACTCGCGAACAAAGTGTCAACGCTCTTCCCTATCCCAATACCGCAATCTTCGTTCAGATTAGAGGAGGGCCAGCGGCGTGACTGTCTGCATCTAGACAACATGGTTTTCTCTTAATAATTTTGCAGTTCAGTGTTTGTCAATAAAACATAAATAACCTATTTGTTTTTTTTTATTTATCTATTAAACACCCGATACCCTTTTTGGATACCTTGTAAACTACAATATACAGATAATGAACAAAATCAAACGAAATATAAAATTTGATGATCTATCGTATCTATAGTGTGGTTACTATTTGTGTTGATATTACAAATTATTCAAATAAATATACCAAGTAAAAAGTACTTGAAATAAAAACGTAGTAAGTAAGAAATTGACGATTACATGAAAAAAGCCGAACCTCAGAGAGACGGCAAGAATTCTATTTTAAGAATTCCGTTTTGGATGCTATCAATCAACTGCCAGCCAGGTGGTAAAAAAGCGTACCTATTTGGACTTGCCCATAATGATTACAAAATACAGTAGCTATATTTTGTTTACTACAAATTGGTTTCCTAAGGCGAGATTACGAACATGTTCATCGTTTGATTCAATCCGTCCCTAGCAATTAGATATGAGTAATTTTTGATTGGTAAGAACTTAAAGTTACAGACGTTAATATATGGTGGTTAATATTCAGTTAAACTTAAAATTTTAACAGCAATAAAATGTAAATTACCTGAGCCGCCTGCCTAGCGTGGGGATTATAGCAACCCCTCCCTATTCAGGGAGGCCTTTGCAGTGGACGTCTTCCGGCTGTTGATGTGAATGTAAATTAAGGTGTTTACGATGCTTTGCATTGCAATAAGAAGTTTCATGTTATCGATATTATTTTTGTACAGGTTCTGGGATATCTGGGCTTCTCCCAAGTAATCCTTCGACTTCGACTGTTAAAATTTTTTTGGATAGTGGTGGGTAGTGCCCCAGTATTTAAACGATATTCGGTAATTCGAACCTTTAACATACTCATTGCCTAATTTTGAAGTTAGTTAATTGAATTTAATTTTGCTGTTGCAAGAAAGACAACATGGTTCATAATTTTGTTGATGTGATTACTGTCTATCTGTCGTATCAAAGCGTGGCCAGTCGTTTGTTTGGAACTTTAGATTTCAACCGGCTACCTTAAGCTACCTAATATTATGGTTCGGAGTCGGAAGATATAGGTTATATTAAATATTGGATGGACAGAGACGGGCAGAGTGAGTAACAGGATCATCTATAGGTACGGAACCATCAAAATGGTAAACTTGAATTGAAACTATGAAAATTGCGCAAGTCGATGTTTGTTCACAAGTTTTCTACTCTGTATTAAACAAATTCCAGTGCTAAGTCTACTACACTATTAACTACTTGCAAAATTATTATAGCAGCAAGTGAATATTACTCATAAGTTAGCTGGAGTGTACGCCTTATTATATTTACTGATTTACGAGTGCTACGAAGTGCAGTTATTTAGAAGTTACGCGCTTGGACGTTTTGGTACATTTCTGCCTGCTGAGCTGTCGATGAAAGTGCTTTATTGCAAATTAGCTTGTGAGTGTTGGCGGTGTGCTATCATAATATTACAAAAATTACGTAGTAAGAACGCGTTGCGTTTTACGTGCATGAAGGTACAATTAGGCAGGTATTAATTACAAATTTTTTTAACGGCAGAGAGCGTGAGTAAAAAAACAAGACTAAAATATTTATAGAAGAGTTTGGACTGGTCAGTAGATATTGAGAATTAAAAAAATGCGATAGATAGATTACTGAAGACTTCGATAGACTGAAAGAGTGCGTGTCAAGTAGTAGGTAGGTACCTAACTAAACGTAGAGATGATGGCAGACAGATATAAACGAAAAAGAAAACAAAACAACTTTAAAATGCTGCACGACACAAAACACGTTACGATACGATAACAATTTATTGTACCTGACCATAAAAGGGCATTGCAGGAAAAAAACTTTTTTTGGTAGACGGAAGAGGCGACCTATAATGATTTCTCATACATACCTACATGGCCTTTACGTCTATTACAGACAATTTTAACAGTGTGTAAAGAGTGTCAGTTTTTTGGTGACTGAATAAACCAATCCGAGAGACACCGGGTCGTCCTCACCGTGAGCAGTGTGTGTATTGACAGATGGGTTGGTGTCGCTATCGTGCCGCTTCTCTTTCTTTACGGCAAGCTTCTTGAACACTGAAGAGAGAAGTAAAAGTAGGGCCTTCGCTTTTCTGTGTTGTTGAACCAGGCTCTATCTATCTATCTCTATTGATTTCTGACCACCACGAGCATTTCGCATCCGACAATAATGCGGGAAACCAATATATCTTACATGAAGTGTTAGATAAAAAAAAATGCTGGAATAAACCTATTTGCATTTAGCTACTAAAATGATAAATTAGTAATCTATTAACAATGCTCCAAGGGTTATTTTAATAACACATTAGATATCTGAATAAACATGTAATAATTTGCATAATTGCAAGGTCTTTGATACATCATTTGCCTTATTTATGAGCCTATGGACTATGGCTGACCTCGCAGATGAAGATTTAATCGCGTAATTAAATAGCTAATAAATAAAAAATACATGAGGTACCTTTCTGTTATTTTTAGCTTGATAAACATTTACAATCTAATTATTGCATAATAAAGTTAAAAATTAACTTATTTTTAGCATTATTATGCAAATATTAGATTTTGTGGCCTAGATTTGTATACAGTTTGCAGTGTATACTTACAACGTACTATGGATAATACTCAGTGCAGATTAGTGATTGTTTTAATACCATCTTGTATGACTCCCGCAAATAAGCGACAATCATCACTGGAACTCTTTGAAATGATAATATAAAATAGTGATTTTCCAAACACGATATAAAAAGTCGTTTTCCTCAACTCGATTGACGTGCCAGTAAAAACAGTATAATATTTTTGATATGTGGGACATGAAATAAAATAAAAACTGACTTCAAAAAACGAGATTCTCAATTCGACTGTTTTTTTTTTGTATTTGTTTTACGCGTTTGCTCCACCAATTACGAATTAATTTTGATGATTCTCTTTTGTTTGGTAGGTAATACTTCAGAGGTGGTCCCATATACATTTTATCGAAATCGGTTCATAGTTTGGTTTTTAAATCAAAATTACTAGAAAATATGAAGATGTCATCCAGGTATTCGAAGTTGAAGTCGGTTGTATTTTTTTTAAAGTGTATTATTTAATTGCCTGTTAGAAAATCTCCCATTTCATTCAATAAAAGTGTGTTATTGTTAACAAATTACTCGTTACTAAGAAAAAGAAGCTGGTATAAAACCTCGTTGAGCATGCGCATTTATAACCTGTTTTTCTACAGCAAAATGTATTTGTTCTGCTCCTAGATAGAACGGCAGACTCTATACAACTATAAATAAATAATTTGCGATTTGCATCTTGAAGTGGTGTAATAAAGTCGGCATTGTGATTTTGCTTTGCCTGACATAAAGAAATTGCTTAGCGAATCCTCATTTTATGAGCCGTGACAGTCGTGGCCTAAATAAACTTGAGCGTGACCGTGAAATATACAAATTTGACATTTCAAGTACATATCGACCTCCGAAATAAAAACGTCCTCATGTTTACTATTTCCTTATATGCAGCGTTCATGGTAGAGCTCAACAAGGTGTGCCTAAAAGATCAACGAAATTGAGCGACGGGCGATCTAAAGACTTTTAGTATGTGTGACGATCCACTAGACTAAACGATCGACTAGATCCATTTATATAATGAAGTGTTACTGTGGGTCTGTTAGCTATCACAACTGTCACGCTACGTAAATCGCGGGCGGTTCAGGCGGCAGATTACGAGTAAATCTGACACTAGGACTAGCCAATCAGCCTTTACAAACTTACATACTATTTCCTTGTTTCCGCATCACTATTTCATATTAACGTTCTGCGAAAAACTCTGAGGTTTTACGATCATATTGGCTATTTAGTTATTCTACGAAAACAGAACTGTCTGGTTCATCGAATGATTTATATGTCTATGTAAGTCATGTACTATGTATGTCTATCATTTAGATAGTTCGTTAGTTCGGTAGTTAGAGGGTTCATCAATATCTTTAAAAGGCTTCGTGACTGACTGACTGACAGACAGTCGTATGAACGACATGAAATTTGGAAGGAATATTTTTGGAAAAAATTATCTCTAAGGCGTTTAAAAAGGACGTTATAAAAAAATACCACCTGTTTTTTCCAACACCGTTATGCAATAGCACATAATAAATAATGGCAAATGGAATTTTTAAATGTACACTCACAAGAAAAACACGTGTTTTACGATTTTCCAAAACTTTCAAAATTAAGAAGTCAGGGGTAAGTTATATTATAAAAAAAAAGAAAATGTGTTATTCCGTATAATACAGGGTTACAGGTTAAGTCGATCTAGATCCTTCAGGGGGTGTACGGTTTTGGGAATAATTATTATAAAATAACTTATGTTTACCAAGCAAAATCCATTTAAAAAAACAATTAAATAAGAGGCGCAAATCAGACAAAAAAAAACTAGGAACATCAAATTGGCATTTGCTTATTAAAAAAACCTTAAAACTGCAATTACTCAAAAACGGTAAGTTTTTGGATAGGGGGTCACATAGTCAAATCAGGCAGTAACGATGTTTACTAACCCCCTAAAGGAACTAGGTCGACTTAACCTGTAACCTTGTATAATAAGTATATGTACTCCAGCCCGCCACGCGAGCCGTGATAAACGTCTATTCACTCTTTTTTCCCCGCGAAAACGAGACAGTCGTATCCATATTTTAGCTTTATCACTTTCCCGCATGGGGAAAGGCCAATTAGTCCTCAGCGTGTGCTAGGGGGCCAGCCAGCAGGCCAGTGTCTGATGATGAAGTAGAAATAGAATTTTAGACAGAAAGACAATAACACACACAGAAAGCTACAAAAGACACACACGACAACACAGAAATATAATAATGGTCGAATGAGGAGCTTTCTCGACTGTCTAGTGTTTACCGTCTCCATCGTCAGATTAATAGAAAGAAATTAATTAAGATTATTAAAGGTGAGTATTTGGGAGCGGGGCTATTTTTTTCCGTACGCGGACGAAGTCACGATGGACTTCTAGTTATACATAATCATTATCTTGCTAAACATGTATTAGTTTTTTAATATGTTATAGTGTACATATAACATATTAATTAGCTGAAGATTTATTTTCCCTACCTGCCTATAAGCTGTTATTAGCAATCGTGTAGAGCTAGCACCAGGCTACAGCACGCAAATCCATGCTTGATTGGTTTCGTGCTAGGGAGTAATTAACTTGCAGGAGGCTTCATTAGCTGTTGATTATGGTAATAGCCTTATTAAGTGTTTGATTAATTTTGTGATTATGGACTGTAGTCACTGTAAATATTATAGAAATTTTATTTCGCGTTAAAGCCCGAAGAAACGAAAATCTTTGTATCTATTAAACGGAAAAGCGTTATCATGTTTGTTTGATGAAAACTTTAGTAGGTTAATGACTATTGTTGATTACGTTATAAATATTAAAAAAATGTTGACTTAAAATATGAGAATTAAAGAAGAAAAGTATATGTTATATAAGCTGACCGAACCCGCCTTCGCACAGGGGCAAAAACCACATTTTAACCGATTAAAAAAAATGGGAGGGTCTAATTCGATACTATTATGTCGTATTACTGGAATCGCAATATATTCAAGTATGTTTAAACGAAAGATCGATAGACTCCAAAAAGAGATGATAAAATTTATCATAATGTTTTTGATTGGTAACAATTACAAATCATCATCATCATCAGCTAAGAGACGTCCACTGCTTGTCAATAAGGCTTTCGATTCTTTCTATACATAGATATATTATATAGATTACATGAACGGGTATATTGCAGAGTAGGGTTAATAGACATTTGGTAAAAATTCTATATCCTTCCAAGATGTGAGTGAAATATAACGTAAAAACTTTGTTGAAGTCCGTGGCTTTTTAAGTTTTTAACTTTTTTTAATTTAGTACAAAAATTACATTATACTAATTTGCACACTTTATTAAGGGGTGCAATTTTTCTATAATTATCGTCTTATGTAGGACATACGACATAAAAACAATCCTCATGCAAAATATCCGAGTTGTAGTTTTGGCAGTTTTTGAAATTTCGTATAGATAAATTTGCACCCCCATAAATCGCTTCTACGGGTTGATATTGAAAAAATATGAATTAAACGTCTATTTTTTCCCATTACTTAATATGTGTACGAAATTTCATCGCGGTAACATCGAAAAAAGATTTTTACCCATACAAACTTGCACCCTCCATTTCACCCCCTTAGAGTGTAATTTCACAAAATCCGTTCTTAGTGAGCATCTACGTCCTAACAACAGACCACATACAAAATTGCAGAATCATAACTTTGGTAGTTTTTGAGATTTCTTGTCCGAAAGGTATGCGCTTCTCTTTTATAAATATAGATTATCTGTGATGGGAACAATTGGTCCAAGTTGGTTGCTAAGTTATAGGCGATGCCAGGCCCCCTAGCACACACCGGAGATAAATTGACATTCCACCGCGTGGAAACGTGACAAAGCTAGGATGTGGATATGTCCGTTTCATTTTGGCGGGATAAAAAGAGTGGATAGACTTTTATCATGACTCGCGTGCTAGACGGGCAGTTCGCCATTTGCCTTAAAAAAAACTAAACCACCAAAAATGTATCCTAAAGGAAAACAGCCTGTGATTTTATTTCCTTAGCAATGTACTTAAAAATATTATATAATATGTCTTTACCTATGAAATTGCCGTTCTTCAGTACTGGTCATTTCAAATAGAAAAAAAGTTTGGAATGGCTTTGTATTCTGATATCAAATTAATTTTGTCTTAAAAACATGACATAATTTTTACAACCTCAGTCTTTTGTTTATTATTTAGCGTTGTATTTTCATTACATTTGAACATTTTTGTCATAATGGAGACTTTAAAAATTTGTTAAATTATGGAATATGAGTTCCGTCGTGGCACCAACGCGACATAAACGGCACGTAACATCAAAAACGTTTACGGAGAGAACTGTACAAACGAACGCACAACTCGTTATTGGTTTTCCCGGTTCCGTTCTGGAAATTTTGACTTGAAAAATGAAGCTCGTGGTCGTCCGGAGACTTTGGTCAACAATGATGAATTAAAGGCGATTGTGGAAGCTGACGAAACTCACAGCTGAGCTAGCAGCAGCTTTTGATGTTAGCATCAAAACAATTTTGATCCATTTGCGACAAATAGGCAAGGTAAAAAAACTTGATAGATGGGTGCCCCACGAACTTAACGATCGCCAGCGCAACGTACGCGTCGAGACCTGCCTCGCGCTGCAGCTACAGACAGTCTCCAAGCTGCAAGAGCTGAAATATCTGAATCTGAATCTGAATCTGGGTTGGAAGCTCTCCCTCATCCGCCATACTCACCAGACCTTGCACCTACCGACTATTACTTTTTCCAAAATTTAGACAACTTTTTAGTGGGTAAAAAATTCAATTCCCGAGAGGCAGTACAAAATGCCTTTGAAGAGTTTGTTGCCTCCCCGTCCAGCTAATTTTTACGAGAAGGGCATCAATAAACTGCCAATTCGTTGGCAAAGATGTGTCGATTGCATGGGTGATTACTTTGAATAACAGAAATAAAAAAGTTAAAAAAAATAAGTACTTTCACTTATTCCATGCAAAACGGCAATTTCATAGGTAAAGACCTAATATTATATAAAGTCTATTCTAATGCAAGATGATCGCAGTGTAGTTTTTAAAACCTTATTTCAAAAACACATACATCCTCTGCCGTGTCCTCAACTATCATGGCTGCAACAAATTTCAAGGAATTTACGTACCGTACAAAAATACTCGAGAATAAATAAACTTCAACATTCTTCGTAGGCCTTTGTAATTGTTTCCGCATTTGCTATCAATTTGACACTTATGTCTCTCACTTAACCGTAAATAAAATTAAATAGTTGTGTTAAAACAAGCTTAATATTAAATCTTGGAACTAAAATAAATACAACAAAGTAAGAATGTTGGAACAAGATTATCTCGTTTCCGTAAACATAATATACTTAACTTCAAAAATAAAACAATAACTACACAAGTCAATGTACTGAACACCTTGCGTTCTTTCACCCCTAGAAGGATAATATATTTGATTATCACGGACCTTAACTTGCGTATTGGGATTTGATCCTACGAAGTTATGACTTTACGGAAAATACTTCATTTTCGACTGTAAAAGTATTTTGAGAGTAACGTGAATCGTAGCGCAGCGAGAGTCCCGGATGATAAATTATCAATTTACCTACAATATACGAAGACAGAACGGTGAAAATGATTGTGTTTGTAGTAAACGGTTTAGTATCTATGTTTGTGTTCCGTTATACTATTCTTGTTATACAAACATTATGGCCTGATTTGATGCGGTTTCTATTTTGGAAGTTATAATGACGAAAATTTGGTGAGAAAAATAAAGTTCTAAAGGTGTGAAAACGGGGAGGAAAAAATAAATGAATAACCCAGTGGTGTGGAAGATTTAGGGCCAGGGTTATTAAGTAAAGGGTTCTATAGGGATAGCGTGAATAAAGTAAATAAAATAGCTCATAGTCACAAACGTAACGGGCAATGGAGACAGCTATGCTCGGATATTCTATCCGCGATATAATCCGGGACGAGGATTTACGCCAAAGAACCAAAGTCACTGACATAGCTCTTAGGGTTTACAAGTTGAAGTGGCAAAGGGCAGGCTACATCACTCGAAGGTAACCAATAGGGAAGAAAGGTTCTTGAGTGGACACCACAAACCGGAAGACGCAGCTAGAGGCCTCCCACTATGTGGACGGACGACATTGTGAAAGTCGCGGGCAACCGGCTCGGGTGGATGCAAATGGCAGGTTGTCGTACAGTGTGGCGGTCTAAAGGGGAGGTCTTTTTTCAGCAGTGGACGTCTGCTGGCTGATGATGATGATGATGAGCATGATGATGGAAGATATTTGGAAGCGAGGCGAATTTCTTCTGTAGGCAGACGCAGTCACGGGCAAACTCTTGTATGTAATAAGTATTATGCATATTACTACCTAATTACTATAATGTAGAACTGCCTTATAGCTCAGTTGGTAGCATGTCTACCTTCAGAGCTGTAGGGCGTGGGTTCGATTCCCTCTCAGGGCAAACATTTGTGTGACGAACATAGATGTTTGTTATATGTCTAGGTGTAGTATGTATTCTACGTATGAATTCAACGTATTTATTTAAAAGAAAAATTATTAAGTAATCTATCAGCTATCTGGTTTCCCTATTACAAGCTTTGTTTAGTTTGGGGCTAGATGGCGCTGTGTGAAAAATGACCATCGATATTTATTTATATTTAACTAGCTAACATTATTATCTATTACATATATTATTATAATAGGTTTAGGACATCATTGAAATTGAAAATTAAAATGAATTATATAGAAGCAATTATCCATGCGTCTACCCAAGTAAGCTATAAACTGGATCAGGTTAAAGTTTGAGCGACACCTTATTACTTCATTTAAATTAAGGCTATTGTATGCAAGTATTGCACCGACATTCAAATAAATGAATTAGTTAATGGTAATTTTAATGAAGAGTTATAGGTCAGTCAATGCAAAAAAGCTTAAGATTTTTCGGTTAGTTAAATTTTAATTTGTAAATATTTTACTTATAAGATTCAGAGGTAAACTTTGACCAGGAATACAAAATGGGTTGTTGTTGTTACTAACCAGCGCAGTCCAGCTGGGCAAAAGCCTAAAAATATCTAATAATGAAGATAAAAATATTAATAAAATTAGGTAAAATATTGTAGAGAAAAACTAAGCCAAGCTCAGATTACCACTATAACGAACATAGAAATTATAGCCTCAAAGAAAATCGCTATATACGCTACCATGTTTGTTATACGGAGTAATCTTATGCGAAAACACTGCAATATAAATCCTGCTGAATATAATTCTACATATTCGTGTAGTAGAGCATTTTATCATATTACTAGATCAATATTACAGAAACAAGTGATATCGTAACATGTTAAACACTTAGCCTTAATAACGCCAGACCGAAAATTAAGACAACTAAAACGCTGATAAATTGGCGATAACATACATTTATGCCAAGGTTCGGCCTAAGCTGACGATTAGGGTGATTGCTTCTCTAACTCATGAGAAGTATATACCTATTTAAGATACTAATTCCATCTATAGCATGGTGGGTTCACGGGAAAAAAACCCGTAGCCAGCCATGGGGAAACACCCGTTTCATCTTGCTAAGAATATGGTTAACTAAATTTTTTAAGCCATTAATATTTGACACACGTATGTACACAAGCGGCTGTAATTTATAGCTAACTAGAGGTCGCCCGCGACTTCGTCCGCGTACGGAAGAAATTCGGCCCGCTCCCAAAATTCACCACTTTAAATCATTCCGAGCAAATCCGATTACTTGTGCAGATAGAGTATGCAGGTTTCTTTATGACGTATTTTTCTGTAACTTATATGTTTTTTAAATCCAACATTTATATTTATTTTTTCAACTAGACTTTCACCTGATGGTAAGCGGCATGCCTGCCACTAACAGTAGCAGTGCTAGAATTGTAAACTTGCGAACACAATCCTGCGCCGCACTGCACTGCGCTCGTCACCCTGAGATATTAGATGTTAAATCTCCTCATACCCAGTAATTTATCTGGTAACATTGCCCTTCAAACCGGAACACAGTAATGCTTGCACACTACTGCTTGGCGCTTGAATAACTGACAAAGGTGTGGTACTTCCCCAGGCGGACTCTGCAGTAGAGTCCTACCACTACAAAATAATAAAAAAGCCTCGGTATTACTGACCCGGGATTGAACCCAGAACTTCAATTAATGTTTTACGCATATTCTCCTAACTATAGTGTCTCAACTATAGTTGGAAAGTGACTAGATATTGTAACAAATTTTTACGAGACGGGACCATGATTGACCGTTACATCTCTGAATTACATCTTAGGTAACAATCTCTCGATGAAATTAGACATGCGAGTGATATTTTCAAAACAAAAAGCTGTGTGACGTAACATACCTTTAAATTTAAGCGAAAAAGCGTTTATTGTCTCGCAATTTTTTGTGATAGCAGTTTAAAAGTGAGCTTATCCATGGTAGCTATCGGTTATCAGGCGAACGTCGTGGAACGCGCGTGGACGAACAGTTGATGTTCGCGCGTCGAGGAAGACACATCCGTAGCTAGGTGACTAGCACCGCGCTGTGACTTTGTGATTGATAAAACATTACGAGTGCTTTGAGAATATTGTTACTTTGGATCGACGCTAGCCGTGGATTTGAGGGGTGCGTGCGCTTTTTTATCTTTATGATTTGTGAAAACATTTTTCTTCTTTTAGATACATGTTTAAGTGTGTTCGTGACAATGCTTTTGCCATTGTCACGTGTGTACCATAGCAATGATTTTCTTGGGAATGATGAAGTCTATTGAACACGTGGGAAAAGGAAAAATGTGATATTGCGGCATCCGCTATGTCAAAGTTCATAGCAAAATAAATGTGCATAGTGGATTAAAAGTTGGAATGTGACGAGTCCGTAATACCTATGTACTTTTTGTGGTTTTATGGTAGAGCTAGAGTCAAAACTGAACTTTGGCAATTTCAGTCTAAATCAGATATTTAATTTCAATAACTTATAATTATGCATATAGATTTGACAGTATGGAATTAATAATTGCTAATAGACAAGTAATTAAGATTAGAGAGTTCTTCTTTATTAGTCGATTATAATTCATAACATAGGTTTAATTAATGTAAAATAAATTATGCAAAAGTCAAAAACTTAAAACTATTTTGCTTATTATGTATTTTTGTAAGCTTTTCAATTCAATTCGTTTCATTTGTTATTACAAGACAAAATAAACGTAACTAGTTTTCAAGCATGAACTTATAAACTTTTGACGAACAATTAATACTGAATTTTTTAACTAATTTCTAAGTATCAAAAAATTGCATAATGGCAATTACGACAAGACATAATAATAAAGCTTTCTCTAAATAACTAAATGTACTAAATAGAGTCAGATGCATAGTCCGTGACGAATAATTTATGCCAGACAATGCGTTCCATAAGTCTCTTCGTAACGTAACGTATTGAAGACATTGACGTATATTTATTATGCATTCGAGATTAACTATAGGTACCTACAAGCTTTTGCCAGTAGGCCATCCCGAGTAAGAAGTCTTATTATATCCACTTATTTTGATTTAAAAACCAAACTACTGAACGGATTTTGATAAAATGTCTATGGGCCGATCTGAAAGTATAATACATTCAAATAAAAATGTAAAAAAAAAACATCTCGGTTTATAAATGACGGAGTTCTGAGGTAACAAACATTTTTAAAAAACTGTCGAAATGAGAACCTCCTCTTTTTTTTGAAGTCGGTTTAAAAGATAAAAGTTCTCGAATACTGCAAAAGTGAGTAGTTAAGCAAATCGCAAAATTACTGAAATATTAATTGTGTTGTAAATGTTTTGTTTACTTACCTTTATTTCGGTAACCATAACTCAGAATCCATAACTTTATACATCTTTCGGTGTTCTTGAAATAAGAAATATACCTAATTGTAGTTTTGACAGTAAAACAATATTCGATCCCATAAAACTTTGATTGCATGATTTAATTCAGACTAATATTGAATTTATTAACGCGAGCTCTTATGTAATTTATTGCACACATTATTATAATTTATAAACTTTAATGTCACTGTCAATACCAATTTCATTATCAAACTTAAGTATTTGTTTGATACTTTATCTAAAAACAACGATTTATATGATAAACTAAGGGTCGCCTGCTACTTCGTCCACGTATGGAAGAAATTCGCCCCGCTCCCAAACATCTTCAATACCGTTCGGTTCATCATTTATTTTTTCATCTCCGTTTTCACCCCTTTAGGTCAACCGTGGCAAAAATATTATTACTTTATTTAAAAAGTCTATCCAAATACGAATTTTCATCACTATAATTTTATAAGTAAAGTACTTTCCATACAAAGTTTCATTCGTCCTTTCACCGCCTTAAGTCATCCCTGTCAAAAATATTGAAAACAGCATGTTTTATTTTAAATTAACTATTTCATGACTTCAAAAACAAAGAACTTTCCACTCAAAATTCCATCCCCAATGTCAGCCTCTTAAGTCATCCCAGTCAAAAAATATTGAAAACAGCATTTTTATTTAATCCGTATACAATTTTTCACAACTATAAGTTTAGAATGAAATTACTTAAGTATAATCAATACAATTCAGCCATTTTTACCCCTTTAGGGGTTGGATTTCGAAAAAACAAATATGTGTACATCTCACCGTGTTGGTGGTTGGTATTACTGTACGAAGAGGGAGAGGGAAAGGAGGAAAGGAAAGGGGAGGCTTTAAGATAAAATAAAATCTTTCCAAAAATGTTTCGAAAATGTTACGTAGTACTAACTTAGTATTTGAAACTATATAAAAGCAAAAGGATTATATTGCAGACCGACGAAAGTCTGAGACAATCCAAATGCTAAAGCTTACTACCAGTCGGCCGTGTACCTCTGTGGCGTGTACCCAGCATGCTGGCGGCATTTATTACAACATAGGATGGCCATGCTTATGCGTTGGGTCAAATAAACGCCTGCATTTTGTCAGCACTAATTATTAATGTACAGGGAGCTGCACTACATTTGAATATTTAACATGTTATTAACAAGTAAATGCCTATGTTTAGTATATCTAATCATATTCAATTTACTCAATGTATTAGCGTGTATTTATCATTGTTTAAATCTTATTTAAAAAGCTATGCATTATTTGACGACCAATAAAGCGATAATAAGCGTTTTCTACTTCTAGTAAAGTTCAAATTAGACTGATGCACCAAGGTGTCTTTATTTTGTTAAGAATTAGGAACCAACACGCCTCACACTTGGCGAGTTTTTAATTATGACAGAGTTTCTTGGAGGATCTAGCCCTTAGACTTTGCTTGTTAGACACTAACTTACGTCTTACTTAAAAAACTTTTCAACCTTAGTCACTGTTTAAACTTCTCTGTCCTTTTCTAGCACGTGCAACTTCACGTCAGTGAGAAGTTGACAAAGCATCTTAAGCAGCGACCAAGATTGAGCGGCGTTTTTAAGTAAGGCCCTTAGTTTGAAACTTTAATTCATTTTTTAAACTTTTTCTAATTTGAAAATACCTGAAATTAAGAGCATGAGAGTGTTTTCTCTTATAAGTAGCCATGCTCTCTTGAGCAAAAAATTAAAAATTTAGATTTAATACTTATTTTAACACGCTCGAACATCTTTATTGTATGGAAATCGCTAGACAAGCAGGCGTCGCGTCGCAGCGTAGAGTTATCACAATCGAACTGCACAAATAAAAGTTTCTTAATACCTTGCATTAAGATGCACTGTTAAAAGTGTTGTAAATTTAATGAATAACTGCAAAATTTTGTTACATAATACGTAAATTAAATAATAGTTACTTAATACATAAACTTGCATTAAGAAGCTCCTGTATAATAGTTGTAAATTTAATGAATAAATATAAATTTTATGTGCATAAAGTATTTCCTATTTGGATACAAACGTAATATATTCTCTAGTACGAGAACATTTTATGTTATTGCAATGCAGTCGTGTAGATAGATGTCCAGTAAATCACCTCGACTGATGTGATGACAGGGAGATATTATCTTAATGCTATTTATTGAGGATAGTGCTTGGATCTAAGAACAAGTAAGTCTGATTGTATTGGTAAATACGAGTAGGTACATAAGTAAGTAGGATGTTAATCATTTTTTTCCTTAATACGCTTTTAAAAAATAATATACAAACGACTACAACTTCGAATACCTGGATGACATCTTCATATTTTCTAGTAATTTTGATTAAAAACCAAACTACTGAACCGATTTCGATAAAATTTATATAAAACCACTTCTGAAGTATTACCTACCAAACAAAAAAAGAATCATCAAAATAAGTTCATAATTGGCGGAGTAATCGCGTAACATACATACAAAAAAAAATCATATGATTGGGACTTTGTAGTGCAACTTTGAAATAGTAGTACTTAACCTTAAAAATACAGATGCATTATCAGCCATAACACTTCCACTGCTGGACGAAGGGTAGTCCGGGGTTGCCACAAACCTCGCGCTTGTCAGATGACTTGGGGATCGCAGAATGCTCACCGTTAACCGAGATAACGCTGCTGCCCGTGCGCCGGTGGACCTGGATGAGTTTTAGGATATACCCATAACAATAACAAAAAAAAAACTTTTTCGAAACAATTATATTTTAAGTAATACAAGCGTATAAGTGTCTTGATATCGTATCATTAGTCTAATATGGATAAAAAAAACATTATTATTTTAATTTTATTAATTGGAATTATACTTTGTTCCATTTTAGAAGTTCCAAGCAACTCTGAAGAAAGCAATGATTAAAAAGTAATTAAACATTTTAGTACTTGTCAATAAAGTCCATTATTGCTATAAAAATGAATATCCGCAAAACTTGTTAAGTATCATGAACGTACTTAATAAATAATCGCATGTAAAAATAAAGACATGCACGTAGCCGACGACGCGTAAAGCCGCCGACAAACGTTAGTGATAGTATCTTGTAATGATTACTTAACATACACAAATTACCACCCAACATTCAAAGTTCCGCAAAATTAATTACAACGCTTCCTTTTTGTCATATGCTCAACAAGGTCCTATTTTATTATCAAACTATCTATTATTTTTTTGCACGCATTAAAAATAGAATTAACTAAGCAAATATACAATCTATACTGACGAGTAACTAATCACTCTCCACAGATTACGCACATTTTGGAAAATCAAAAAAAAATGTTTGCTACGTATAGTACCTATAATATGTAAACATCAATATTTTCAATTTATTTATTGCCGATTGAACAAGTGATTTACGTAAATCTATACCTAGGTATGTGAATATTACCAATTAAATGAAAATTAAGTAAACTCACAGATAATTTAGAGGTATTTTGTAATTTATAAGCCTTTAACTATGTACTAATGAGGATTTTACTAAAGCGTCCATCAATTAAAGTACATGATTCCTAATCCTGCAGGGCTAACATGCGCACCGCGAGAAAATTTTGTCGTGTCTTTATGTCGTGCGAAAACGAGACAAACTTATACAGATTCGTAGCCTTGTCCTGTTTTGTAGAATCGAGAAAATTTTCTCGCGGTGCGTATGTTAGGCCTGCTGATTGACTTAATCGTTCGAGTTTTGTATGAAGACTTAGTTAGTCTTAGTATTAATTAGTTGATTACTTATATAGGCTTTACCAATCGATGAATGAGTTATAATGTTCTGCTCGTAACCGCGATGCAGTGATTCCAGATTTTTTACAATTGAATATTTATCAGATTTTAATTTAATAATTTGTAACCGTATTAAGCTGTCAATATAATTTATTGCACGGTTTACAGTCACGACCTCATAAGAGACACGATGTTTTTAAAATATTTAATTAAAAATCATTATCTGAGCAATCGTTAAATGTTTATCTTCATGACATTTTAGCTCAGGCTAATGAGGCCATCTACTTTTTATAACATTTAAATTTACTTTACTATTTTAAATAAATGTGGAAGTCATGACACCGCCTCATTAATGGATCTTAGATTAATTTATCATATTTTAAACATTATTTGAATCTCTTGATTCATGTATTATTTATTTACCTACCAAATATATTAAGAAAAACACTTATAGGCAATAGAAGTTATTTTAATGAAAATAAACTTCGCATCATGACCATTATTATAAAGCAGGTTCCATTGTGCAGCTGCTAATTAATTAGTTCTAGATAATGCTCCGTATAAAGATAATATAATAGGTTCTGTTACATACTGTAGTTATATCATTTGTTATATCCTGTGTATAACAAGCTAAGTACCACTGGACTATAGGCTGGACTGTAGACATGCGGAAAAACTTTTATGTTTTATGATTTTTGCAGCATATGGTCCAAGCAGCCAGCATTTGTAAGGGATTTAATCACGTGTTACTTCGCAGAAGTACCTACATCTCAATAATATCATAAATGTGAAAAATATAGGTCAAAGAAAAAGAGGGTCGGAAAAGTCGGTTATGTGTGTTTTTGTAGTGGTAGAACTGTACTGCCGAGTCCGCCTGTGGAAGTACCACACCTTTGCCAATTATTCAACCGCCAAGCAGTACTGCAAGCATTACTGTGTTCCGGTTTGAAGGGCAATGTTACCATAAAAATTACTGGGTGAGAAGAGATTTAACATCTAATATCTCCGGGTGACGAGGGCAGTGCAGTGCGGCGCAGGATTGTGTTCGCAAGTTCACAATTCTGGCACTGGTACTGTTAGTGGCAGGCGTGACGCTTACCACCAGGCGAACGTCTTGCTCGTCTTGTCACTTGATAGTATAAAAAAAAGTCTTTACGCCAAAACGGCTAAACGGATTTAGATTCACCTCGTAATGGAGATAGCTTATTTCCCGAAATAACACATTATAGGCTACTTTTATCATCATCGTCATCACCGTTTTTCATCATCACGTGAGAGACCACTGGGTGCAGCGTAATCTTCAAACAACTGTCTCAATCTTAGCTATGTTTAAGTATTTAAGTTTTCCTCTGAATAGAGTTTGTAATTTCTTCGATTTATTTATAAAGATATTGTAGAAACCAAATCATTTGCGTAAGTAACAATTAGCATGCATCGACTGATGGATACGATTACTGGTAGGTACTTACTGTCATTGCTTTTGTTTACTTGAGCATGCTTCGCGCGTCTTCAACCTTACTGGGTTGACTTTTTACAATACAATGATTGCATCTATTGTTACTGACCTCAAAGTCTCAATTCCGATTTGTTACGTATGTGCTGGAGTTAGCTCATCGTAACTTGCCATATTTAAAAAAGAATGATATTCAATAATCCTGTTATTTAAAAATATCAGACATTCTTTAAGAAGAAGACTGATATTGTATATACCAAAAAGCTGCTTTATTGTTTTTCCACGCTTATCAAGATAGAAAAAATACAAATAGAGATTATATAATAATAAGTACGTATACCTACTCATTACTGATATAAAACATCATCTTTTTAAAACAACAACACACACACAGGACTCACAGGGTTAATTTATTTTCATTCCTCTCTGCATTGAGAAACTTCTTAATACCGTAGATTATAATAATATTATACTAGTGATAATACGTAAGTCCATACTATACGTTTGAGAAACCTAAGTGAGTAGAACTTTTATCCCGATATCTGAAATCTTACAGCTGTCTTCGTTTACCATTCCAAATCACTTCCTAAAACGTTTATGGTGCTGGTCGAAAGCATTTCTCTTTGGACCTTGGATTAAGTAAGGGCCCAGAGCTTGTTAGTTATATAGGATTTTCCTTGTGTTGCCAAGTAGGCGTCAGAGCGGACTTTGACTTTACGTGGAAATAATGATGTATCTAGACACCACACGGCTCTCTATAATATTTTTGTCTCACTTTCTAATACATAAATAATCAAAGGCTAATTAAATACTTATTTTAAAAACTTGATAGATGCTAGTTGTAGAGTACATTGGAGTAATATAGTATTCGTTTATATTTTTTCTAGCTAACACAATAATAAAATATTAATGCATTGTTTCTTTTATTTTAACCAATTAACCACTTTATGTAACGTTATAAAATATAATGACTATGAATTAAACGGTCAGCTAGTTAAAGAGGTTTTGGTCAGATGCAAGATGTATTTGGTCAGCAAAAATAGTGAACTGAGCTGCTTTTAGTAGCAAAAAAAACTAAAAGTAATGTGATTTACGCCAGTCTTAAAATGTATACGAATGCGATTTTGTTGCCGACCAGGTATTGCTGGGTTTTGCTGGTGTTTTTTTACGGCCGACAAAAAATTATTATGTTTGTAAAATTATTATTTTTGCAGATTTTTCTTGTTGACTGAATATTTATTATAAATACTAGTTATTAACATGCTAAATATAATTATAGTTAATATTTACTAAAAGAGAAGCGGAAACACAACAAAATATGTCACAGGCTATGGTAACATTGTGTAATATAGTCTGCATTTCTCTAAAATATTTTGTTGGCCATTTGCAATGTCTACAACAAATGAGCTGAAATTATACTCCAAGTTCCGAGTAGTCAAAGGGCAAAGAGCATTATTATCATTAACTAGTTTAGGGCTGGCCCATTAAATAATTGGTTGAATTGCCACTGTTAGGTGTAGCGCGTAAATCAATAGATTATCGGATCAGAAGGTTGTAAGATCGTCTGAGCGCTCCCTAATCTAATCATGTATTGACATTGCCTAATAACAAATACCCTTTCTCAAAGGCTCAGGATCAATACTTAATTTGATTTCATCACAATATCCTCCCATAATCCAAATAAAATGCCTGAGTGTTTCGCAACAACTTCCAAAAAGAATTAATATTATATAAAGATGTGTATTAACTTATTCAAACATGATCGATTGATCATCATTCAATTCAAACATGATAATATACTACATTACTTGCATAAACTACATTAAGTGTAATAATTATTAATAGATGATGCACAGAGGTGATGAGACAGGAATGTTTAGTTGACATGTTTAATAAAGAGGTTTGAACTTTTTACATGAAAGTCACCATTCCTTAATTTCGATGGGGGTATTTTTTTTATAGTAGATATTTGTTTAATAATAACAATTTTATTTAATTATAATTTCATTTAATGATATACTCCTGAGAGCGGCTTCTGCATGATACCTTGGTTTATAGTAAAGAGCATTTAGTATAGTCCTCGCTAAATGTAGCCAATAGTTACTTGACCTAGGTACTTTAAATAAACAAAATAACTAACTTTAAATAACTTTAAGGACAATATTGATTTTGAAGGCTCGTGTTGACCTAATATTCTATTATATTATAATATCTAAAGTTCAACTAGAACCCTCCAAAAAATTAAGGCGTTGTCTCTTGTCATCAGGAGAGCTTCTTTTGTATACCAATATGGTAACTAGTTAGGTAGGTACATACTTTTTTCTTCTGGACCTGGGCATACCCTGGATGCAGTTTTAGGATATGTCCTAAAACTGCACCCAGAACCGCCGGAGGACGGGCAGCAGCGTCCTCTTAGTTAACGGTATTGAGCATTCTGCGATCCCCAAGCCGCCTGCCAAGCGTGGGGATTATTGCATCCCTTCCCTATTAAGGGAGAGGCCTTCATCCAGCAGTGGACGTCGTCCGGCTGTTGAAGTGATAATTTTTACCCCTCCCTATTAAAGGGGAGGCCTTCGTTCAGCAGTGGACATCTTCCGGCTGTTGTAGTATACTTTTTATAAATAGCGATCAGCTTTGGCAAGTTTAAATTAAGTATAGAGTCCACCAAACAAAGATTAACTAACTCTTTGTTCAATCGACTGTAGAACCAATACTCCTATTTTTAAGCCTGTCAAATAATATTCGAAATTGACTGTAAATTTACACAAAATTTAAGGTATTTCCACAATATTTCGAATTTCATCTAACTTACGTTTAACGAGAGTTATTATCTCACATTTATTTTGATCTCGTCCGAATGCAAACATAGTCGACCTTCACGAATACTTTTCATAATTTGATACTTTATATGTTCAAAGTATCGTATTACACAATCAAATTGCATCTTGAGGTCACAAGTGATGTCGGTTTTGCTCTATTTATCGCGCTAGAGTTACGTTACGTTAATGTCAGTTTAAAGTTTTAGATTCAACTTTCATTAGGTACCCAGGAGAGCTAGATCCTCCAAGAGATTCAACACCCACAAATCAATGCAGACCGAGCATGCAAGCGGCGTGGAAAACTTTTTCCTGTCAGGTTTACCCTGAGTCCTAAATTATTTAACTTCTATGTTTTTAAAGCTTAAACAGGAAGAAAAATTATTATTAAATTATTATTATTATTATTATTATAGAAATACCATAAGTGTGGAATCACTTCATACAAAAATATTTAACTTCTTTTCACATTAGTAAATGAGATCATTACATAAATTTAACCAACGGTTAAGCGGGAAGAGATTACTCTTTTAAGGCCTTGTTATGACCTCTTGTCTTGTTGTTTTGTCTTTTTGTTATAACCGCGCTATGCCTTGCGTCTTAACTTATATTGAACACTTAAACATTTTTGAATTGAAAATATCTAAGCAATTTATTAAAAATACTAAGGTATTATTTATTTGTAGCCACCTGTGATAGCTAAATCCTCCAAGGTATCGTATCTTACTCTATCGCTTGACCATAATATTTTATCAAAAATAATTAGGTATAATTATTTATTTATTTTTTAATTGTGGGTGAGCATATAGGTTCTATTTTTTTTGTTTAACAGAAACTTAGCTCTTTTGGTTTATTATGTTTTTGGTTTAGGATTTTATGTACAATTATTAATTGTCATATAAGCAACAATTTTCTGTTACGCATGCCGCGCGTGTCATTGTTCATAAAGTCATAATTATCCTTATGATCATCCACAGTCTTATCACGTATGGTATAAGTCTCTCTTTTGCTATGACGTCTACCTCGGTCGTGTGGTAATATGGTCCAAGTTCGATCCGCGATGGTGACATGGTGACGAGATCGTCGACCCATCTTGCAGTCGGACGATCAAACGTGACGACAATAGAGACGCTCTTTACTTATGTATCTACCCTGGTTCAATGTTTGCACTGTAAAATATAAACAGTAAGAATAATTATGGCCTCTGGCAGGACTTGAATCGGCATACGAGCAATCAACAGTTTCGAGAATTATGACAGGTAAGACAGATACTTCTGTAGCTTAATTGGCAAATCAGTTGGGAAACCTATTGATTGCTCGTATGCAGGTCCAAGTCCTGCCAGAGTCATAATTTTTCTCACTGTTAAACATTAAAAACATAGAAATACCCAAAGTGTGGAAACACTTCATATAAAAATATTCACTAAAAAATAAAGTCATACCTGTTGCTAAGTCGACATCATGCCTTAAATTAACAGCACGTGTATCCCTATAACTAACTTGTTTTCATCTATGACTACATCAAATTATTATTGACTTCCGTATGGTCACTTCGCCTACACCTCTGTATTTTTTATAACGACTAAATAAAAACATGATTGGATAAGTAATGGGCTGGATGTATAATTATGGATCAGTTGCTGGCACCATTCTTATTTTTTCTCGTTGACAGACTATACCTACTAATAAGGTAGGAGCTTTCAAGTAAACATGCGTGAGTGTTCCATTTAATTTTATAATTACTGCGATAAAAATGCTATTATTACATTTTAAGAATTATGTTTATTATATTACAGGAATTTTAAATTAAAGAAGGTAGAACTTTTTATAACGGGAATACTGAAATTTAAATTACATTACTGTTATGGAAGAACTAACTATTGTTGGATATGCATAAAAATTGTGGGCCGAAGCGAAGGCATGGTGTGTATTTAATATTTCTGCTATGGCTTGTTTACTTGTCTGAAACTACGAATTAATTAACAAAATTTTACGACAATCAATTCTATAACTGTGCATAACAAATAAAAGAGCTATTATTAACTAACTGACCCGACGAACTTGGTATATATGGGGTTATATATATTGTTCGATGTCGATGTGGTGGACATTTCACACAACGCCATCTAGCCCCAAACTAACCAAAGCTTGTACATGTACTATGGAAACCAGATAGCTGATGAAATACTATTTATATACAATTTAACCCTGTATATTAAAATATTAATCTGCTAGTGGATATAATAAGCATCTCCTTATCCTGAGCCCATTAGCTAAATCCTCAACTCCTTGCAATTACTTCCAAAACAGCTTTCCGCACTTATACCGTTTACTGATAAAAACAGTTTACTCTTCTTCTTGAGTGATCAAGTAAAATAAGCAATCAATGAATTGTTCCGGTTACGTAAGCCCAGAGCAATACAAGCCACGTGACAACAACAGTCACGGGTTGCTTAGCGTTGCCATTGACCCCTGTTTCCTTAATACCTACAGTTTGGATTCGGCAAGACCTTGCAGAATTACTGTAACAAAATAGATACTTCAGTGTTTCACGTAACTAAACAGCAATCACTAGAATAAAAAAAACATAATTACAAGTTATCATTGAATAATTTAGGCCGTCTACGATTATTTTAATGTTATATAAGTTTCATACAATAATAATTAGCAAACAAAAATCTTTTAAACTTATACAGAAAAAGAAAATTTGGTAATCCCAACAATCTAAACAGCATTAATTAAAAATTTTTTTTAGAACAAGTATAAATATTGGGTACTTAGTTGTTTCCGTAAAACTGAAAGGTGATTTAAAAGACTAGCGTCCTTATAACTCTGTAGTTGGGGCATTTCTCATATTTTACGTAACCATACGAAACAAAAAGGAAACAAACAATGACATTTCTTTAACTTCCGTTACAGTAATGACCTCAAATAAAAAACCAAATAGGTCCGTAGATATGCTCTAAAAAGTTGCAACATGTCAAGTTACATTGCCATTACAGAAGAGACTAAAAAATCCATGTAAAACTGTTTCTACTTCCTAACTCTCACAGACCTGTAATAATCTGCGAGTCATGCCAGCACAAAATATGTACATAATATTTGCTTCAAATGATCTCGTCGTGTTTGAAGCGTTTGTATACTATAGGAACATTTGCCTCACGTGTCCTTATAGTCGTGTCAATAGAATCATGTACTTTGAATAAATGATGGCATCGGCGTGTTCTTGACCGAAACAAACATAGTTGCATAATTGTTGCTGCAATATACTAATGCTAGGCTTCACCTGCCTTCACCATTATTTAGCGCGGAATTTGATACAGTACGCAGATATGGCCGGGCGCTAGCGCACTAATAGGCTAGTGGCATTATGAATGTCGTTAGACGTTAGGCGATATTCAAAGTCAAATGATAGTGTGGCTGCCCATGTAGCGCATTGTTTAATGCATCATTTACTGCACGCTAATTATTCCGATAACTTGGCGGAAAGCGTCACGCAGGTGAAGCCCTAGCATAAGAAGAGAATAATCGTAAAACGAATCGTAAAAGACATGACAACGTTGATAGATACGGTAGGAATAAAAATATTATTATTATTAAATTGATAGCTAAGAAATAAGGAATTTAGTTATTCTTTCTCTATACTAGTCTGACAATGTGCTAAATGGGCGCTTATACAAAAATGTAGCTTGATGGTCTAGCAAATAATTCACTACGTAAATTTTCTTGTAAGAAATAGCTGGAAAATGAGATGGAATGTAGTTGAAGCGTTTTATCATTATGCAATAACTTAGTATGCCTGTTGCAATATTTCATCTATATCATTTAATTAAAAAAGTAAGTACTTACTTACTTTTTTATTTAATACTAAAACTACTATTCTAATCTAAGTATCACTGTCATTACAGACTGACTGACTGACTGACTCACTGACAGACTACGGCAGCATAAAACGCTGATAGTGCAGACTTGAAATTTGGGGGGTGTATTAGTCTTGATGACTAGAGGTGTCTTAAGTAAGGATTTTTCAAATTTCGACCCCTAAGAGGGTAAAAATGGGTGAAAACTTTTGTATTTGGATATATAATTTAAAATAAAAAAAATGCTTTATCCAATATTTTTTTGACAGGGATGACTAAAGAGGGTGAATTCGGGGGTGAAACTTGGTATGGAAAGTTCTTTATTTTGAAGTTATTTGTAGGTACTTGGATTGATATATTAAAACAATTAAAACAATATTTTTTGCTATGGTTAATCTAAATTGGTGGATATGGGGCGGAAAAAGGAAGATATTTGGGAGCGAAGCGAATTGCTTCTGTACGCGGATGAAATCGCGGTTAACCTCTAGTTTAATATTTTATAAGGAAAGATAATGATCTGAAGATGTTGCTAGTAATCAATAATTTTATAGTTGTTTTGTATATTATTAGGATATGCAACAAATCTTCCTTAATTATTGATTTGTTTGAAAAAATAATGTTTATCAGGGCATCATTTATATAAGTAGTTATGGGACCAGATGCGACTGATTATGTTCACATTTTAAATCGTAGGGGAGTGGGTTGCCGTAATCCCCACGCTTGGCAGGCGGCTTGAGGACCACAGAAGAAGAGAATGCTCACCACCGTTTACTGAGAAGACGCTGCTGCCCGTCCTCCGGTGGTTCTGCATGCAGTTTTAGGAAATACCCAGGTCCCAGGTTCAGGACCTGTATACTAAGTTTCAAGATTAGTTGAAAAGTACGCGTACGCGTTTACCAACGTCCGGACAGATGGAAGCAGTTTGTGAGCATAACCTTTTTTTCGAGGTATCCGTTTTGAATTATTTAATAATCGACTAAAATTTAAAAGGGCCAATTTTCCATATTACGAGTCTTGTCAATAAGTTTTTGTAACTTTCACAGCTTCAAGTAAAGAGTAAGCAATGGTACATACAAGGGCTTGTCAAATAATTAGTTACACTCTCGTAAGAACGACGTGAAACGTAGGTACGATCTTTGACCTCCATCTCTTACGTAAGTAGTTACGAAGTGGATGAGTTCCCATGTCAATTCTGGGCTTAGATAACCTATATTCTGTGCATTGAGTATCTTTGCGTAACTATGGTAGGTATGGTATGGTAACTATAACTAGATGTCTGATGAATTTTCTTTAGTGATTTGAAAATTATTGTTCGCCGTGCCAGCAGAGTTTACGCATCTTGAGTTAACTACGCTGTTATACTATTAATAAACTCCTACTCATTATTTATTCTACTTACCAAAGATAAACTGGCTTCTGTCTCTCACGCTCTTTGGTCCTATACCAATAAATGACAAAATAGATTAAACATATTTTTTCCCCCTTTTTTGTCTTGAGAGAGTTAAGCTGGTTACTTAAAGTTTTAGTGTATTATCATATCATATATTAGTAGTTATCCGGGTAACTAATATACTGTTTTCACATTTTTATCTGGGTAAATAATATAATGTTTTTACATTTTTTCCATAGTACAACCTCCTTAGTTTGGAGGTAGATAGCGCTATGTGAAATGTCCACCAAAAATTGCTTAGCTCACCTGAAATTTTTAACTCAATTAAATCATTGTTATTGGCATGAAATAGCCATGGTCCAACTAATATAAAAAAATACTACAAAAAGCATACAATGTCACTTTTTTATGGACTAAAGTATGGCCAAAGAAATATTCATGCTCAAAAAAATTACCACACCAATGTCACTGGCCGTTTAGAAGAAGAGCAAAACACAAATCTTTTTACAACTCTTTTTATGTTCACTAACCAAATCTGGTTGTAAAAACAGCAATATTGAATACGGCAACGAACAATAATACCAATTAAATAATTAAAACAAAATATTTCCTTCATGTTGACATTTTGTAAGAGTTTTGTTGATTTCGTGCCAATACAATTTACACAAACCTGAATGCACTGCCATAATCAACTGTTTAATCGAAGAATATGTAACAGCTTTAGAAAGCACTTACGAATAATAAAAGGGTAAACGACTAAACGTAAGGGACTGCCTTCCTATTTCATAAACGAAACAGTTTATCGATTGCTTACAGAACTAAGAAGAAAACACTTTTCCGTGTTTAATTTTGAATCATTTTTTTATTTCAAACTTCGTAAGTACAATTTTCGAGCAAACGTATTCTACAAAACTTTACAAAGGGCTCATCAACATGACTAATTTAATAAAACCATCTGTCCACTTTACTTTTACAGGATAAATTACTTACCTTCGAAATTATCAGTAATGCTATAACTTATGGAAAGAATATAAAGTGTCATACTTAATTTGATGTATTCGATCCTTAAACATGCAGTAAAATTGTGAATTGATGTGAGCCAAGGGAACAAAAAGGTAAAGGTAAAATAACTCTAAAAATTACCAATTATTTACGAAATGAGTTGACCTTTCTGAGATGATGCGTACTTGTTCTTTCATTGTTTTCACTTGTTCCTCGGCGCAATATGGTGTTAATATTAAGACACAAGGCATATAAGGCTAAAGTACACCGCAATGTTATTTATTTCGGAGGTTAAAAGTCCATTGGCAGTTTTTTCGTATCTATAAGCATTCGGATTTCAGATTCTCATTATTGAATGTAATGTGCTAAAACACTCGGAGCTCATTGCGCATTTGGCGACTTGTCAATATGACAGTATGAAAGGTGCGGGCTTACTGTTGGCGCGGGGGCAATGAAATGCATTACATCCTGTGTTTGTAATAAAAACGTTATATTAAGTGATGTCAAGATAGTCAGTAATGAGGCCCTAACCATCCAACCAAATGAACACGCAGTTAGAACGAAAATTCTGAGTGTGGTCCAAGGCGATGTGAAGGCACGACGGTGCTAAGCAGTGTCTTGGTGTGCCGAAAAGATCTAGCCCAACGCTCCCGAGTGGTTTTCTGGAAATCCGTCAGGGAGGGAAGAAGGCTACCCGAAGAGTTTTAATGAATGCACTTCTACATAATTTGTTGTAAATTAAACAACCGACTATTTAGCCAGTCTTCGGATGAGTGACTACATGCTCAACTCTGAACAGTCAAATTTTTTTTCTCTTTAAAACGAATCCCCTTTCCAGCCTAGAGGCCCCAGTCCAATGTTTAAAATAAATGTTGTAGCTTTTGAAGTCCAAAATAGTCGTAAAGAAACAGAAGCTTCTTTAACCATTCCTAAAAAACTTTTAAATCCAACAATATTGTGGCATGTTATGTAAAACGTGGCCGTGAACTCGCAGTGGGCACTTGTAATATTTAGCTGGCCTAAACTTGTGTACCTGTTTAATTGATGGCTTCCTGCCATTGTGCATATGGAGCTATAAATTGGCCTCTAAATACTGTCAAGATCACTATAATTTTATCATCTAATAGTTAGAACATCATTTATTAATTTGACTAGATTTCCTGTACGAAAGTTTTCATTTATTTAAGAAGCAGAATGTTATCACCAACATGCAATTACCCACTGAACAAAAAGATATCACTGTAAAAATAAAGTCATTTATATTTCACAAGTTAGTAGCATAGAAAAGTAAGTATAGACAATAAGTATAGTCTGTAAGTCATACCTACCTACCTATGTAGGTAACCTATGTTATTAGTCCCAACACTGAAAGTCTTGTTATGTGTTTGTTAGTGTGTGTATTCGTTTGTAGAGTTTAGTAGACACACACAGTCTTGTTATGTAGTTAAACAAAAAAAAAATAAGCTTAAAACAGACGCACACGCTACGTTCTTTAAGTGTGTTTGATATTTTTCATAATTTGTCTGATTATATCCATTTGCGAAGCTCCGATGAAAACTTCTGTAGAAGATAAATTAAAATTGTTTTGCTGAAACTAAACACTTTCTGACGTATTATACAAACAAGCTAATCTAATCCAGCAACTAAGTTCCAGTGGCTGCACGATTCACACACCAGTTAATTGAGAATGAAGAATTAATTACTTCCTCGTCGTTTTTCTTTGCATTAATAACCCTTTATACAGTCGAGTTGAAACAATGGTTTGTTAGAAAAACAATTCCAATTAGTGTAGTTGCTTCAGTATGACATGTGTGTTTGTTTCAATGCTAGTAATTTTATGTGGAATTCAATAGAATAACCCCTTAATATACGGAAGTGGGAACAATAGATACATTTCAGATCTAGATCTGCTTCTAAGAATATTTTATTTGTTTATTTGAATCTAGTTAATTGGGTAGATACACTGAATAAACGTGATCTTGTCTTATTAAAACGAAAGTAGAAGCTTCTTACCAAGATAGATTTTCTTATAGTACACGCAACGCAACCATATCAATCTCCTAGCATTAATGAGACTAAAGTAGTGGAAAAGCTTGTTTTTGAAAATTAATTGTTATTAAAATACCTAGGTGTATCTGATTTTTTGGGTATTTGCATGTAGGTATAGTTATATAAGTAGGGGTAGCCTTTGGTTATAATACAGGCTGTCAGTTTGAACACCGTTATCCTTCTAGGATTTCAATGTACTCATCATTATGAACAACTTTTACTATGGGGCCAACCTTGAAATCGCGAAAAAAATATATCCACACATTTCCATACATTTTGTCCAAGATCGATTAACCTTTTTGTATGAAACAGCTGTTTTTTTTTCGTGATTTCAGGGTTGGCCCCATAGTAAAAGTTGTTCATAATGATGAGTACAATGATATCCTAGAAAAATAACGGTGTTCAAACTAACACCCCGTATTATAGATTAAAAAAATGCGGAGCATGAACTTACAGAAAATTACCATAATATGTTTATAGATGACTTCGTCTTACAGAGCTTACCTATGAAACTTCACGTACGCTCGCAAGTGTAATCGGAACCAGCAGTCAAGTACAAAGTTACTATGAGTAACATTATAGTAGATACTTACATTGTACCATAAATAAATTGTAACTCTATGTTTATGCTCGTATTCTAATCATCTAAGATATAGTACAGGCTTATCAAGTTAAAAGGTCGACTACACGCACGTATCCCGAACCTACCTGCCACCTGCCTAGAAATTAATGTCTAAAGAATTCGATTTTAAAGATAATTAGACTTCAAATGCAGATAAAAGTGTATTAAACTGCAATAGTTAAAAAAATACGAAGTTAGAAAATGAGCGAAATCGGTTCAGAGCCTATACGAAGATATAGTGGTTTTAGCTATGTATAAAATACATGAATTAAAATGAATAAGTTTGCTTTAATACTACTATTTATACTAGTTATGTTTCGTCGTGAATAACGATGGATTCTAAGTCTTCAATCTTTTCCAAGTAAAGTGTTTGCCTAGAATAACGATAAGGTCCATACTTTACATCATTTGAAGGAGATGTTAAATATTAATATCGAGCTGCAGCGATTACAACAATGTTGTTTATAATCCTTACAAGTGTCTGCAACCTCGTATTTCTAAGTTATAGGGCAACTGGGAAAAGTAAAGTTATTGTTTTACTGAATTCCGTTTTACTTTATTGTTATTTTAGATACTTTTATTAAGTAAGAAACTATGTAAGGTATGTTGTTAATTGGACGTTGACAGGCTTTACCTTATGAGGCAAGAGTATATTTTATTTATTTTTATAAAATTACCTTAATATTTCCATTGTTTCGTTGAAGCGTAGCGTAGCGTATTCTTAAGATTTTCATATGTATAAGATTATTGTTTTTTTGTAATGATATTATTAAGTTGCCACACAAATTGCTAGTTTGTGGTTGCAATCTAGGATCCGTTTTTAAGTTAACTGTAGCTAGCATACCACGTGGTTACCAAGCTGAAGTCTTAAAATTATCCTCACATAAACAATACAACTAAACATTTCCAAAAAGGTTTGGATTATGACGCAGTATATACCGTGGAGATATATCCGGGAACTTAGCATTTAAATGTTGAGATGCATGTAACATTTTAGACCAAATTGAAAAACACTAGCTAAGATGGCCGTGCGCATTCTTATTTTCGAATATATAATGAATAATAATTCTAAACTTTATTCGTTTATATTACTATAATATTAAATATATCGGAAACCATACAATAGGGTAGATGACTGATGTTAATATCGTTGAAAACAATATCTTTCATGAAGAATTTAAGTAAATATAGTATGCATACTGAAAAAATAATATAAATCGGTTAATGATGTTCTGATATATGAGCGTTTAAAGTTTTTATTAGAGACAACTCTGTCCCTTTCCCACAAAACAAAAAATTACGTCACGCCTTACTTGTAAGAATGGAATTTATATGGCGTACAAAGAAGTGACGTCACGATTTACTGTTTCGCCTCTCTGTCTAGCGTGATATTAAAATGCTTATAAGTTGCTTATTTTATCTTTTTTTTTCTTTCATTAATCAGCTATGTTTATGGGCCACATTTTAATAGGACAATAAAATAACCAGTCATCTAGCCTATTTCTCTGAACTAAAAGATAGTCCAAGACTAACCGCTGACAATAGCTGATCCTTCGCGCGTTGGTGGTCTCTGACTAATTAAATAGGTAAAAAAAAGAAGCCGGCACGCTTGAGCCACATATCGTACAGTAAATTTGTTGGAAAATAATTAATTGCAATAAAGTTATTGCGTAAGAAAAAAACTAGTTCAATAGTAAGATAGATTAAAGTATTACTCGTAACCTTTACTAATTTTGGTTAAGTGTCTTCATACAAAAATACAAAGAAAAACTGACTTAGAAATTCATTTTTAGAGGTTATTTTACGATTTTTTCTATCGAGAAAATTATTCGCGAACGTGTTTTCGAAACAATAGCCAACTAGGAAATATGATCTAGATTAACATTAAAAAAAAAACAGTGCTGTCGAATTTGTACATTTGGCAAAACATTAACCCGAATGAAGCCAATTTGGGTGTACTCATCCTCTTAACTAACTAGACCTAGACTCGACTATATGACCCCCCTGATTTAAAAGCTGGATCCGCCCTTGGAACGGATACGGTATATATATATAGCGGTAGCTATCTGGTTTCCATAATACAAGCTTTGCTTAGTATGGGGCTAGATGGCGCTGTGTGTAAAATGTCCCCCAATATTTATTTATTTATTTTATATATATATGGAACGGATACCCCTTAACCCTGCATACTTAAAATATGTCGGTCACCTAATAGATGATCTTAGGATTAGCATAGAAATAAACAACAAACAGCATAATAAACAACTTTATTTGTTCCATTACTTTTAAAATTTGCGACAGAAACAAAAACTGTTCCACGGTTAATGTTTGTTCATTAATATAAGTGGCACTTGAGTTGGTGTCACGATCATGACTTGTTATCGTCCGGATGTTAATCTGAGATTACTAACTGTGTAACTGTTTAATGATTTCATTAAAGCCTTTATAGATTTATCTGATTTGACGATACTATCAAATTGTTGGCATGTATGCACATTTTATATTGAGGTTTTACAAATGCTTTATATTTTATTTATTGAAAAATATATAAATTAAAACAAACCTTGGATATCTTTTTTAATTATTACGAACAGAAATTAGTATTTCAATTTTATTAAAATTCATGTATATTTATAAAATACTCTTTTTCCGAGATATTGGCCAATGAATATGGATTTAGTTGGTCGAAATCGTATTTTTTATCGCGGCAAAATGAAATAAAAGATGATATTTACGCGGTCGGCTTGCCATTCAATTCAAATTTTGTACTAAATACAGTCAAATAAGGAACACACTGAGTGACATTGGTCGGGCGCGGATTTAGCACATCGCATAGCAATATAGGTAATATGTATAATGGTTACTTCATATAGGTACATAATATTACCAAAGATAATATAATACTATACTAGTAATAATATACTAGTAGTACTATACTATACTATACTATAATACTACTACCTTTAATTATGATGTAGCGTCACGTAACGCAGCGACTGCGTAAAATTTTCTTGTTTAGTATGAAATGTGCCATACCTGCTGTCACACACACACTTAAAGTATAGTACGTAGTAGTACATTGTATCGTTAGTTATGCCAAAATCTTCAAAGCTCTTACATGTAGGTTTGAACGTAACTTGGTCATGTATCCATAAGAAATAACCCCTGTGTGTGATTCCGTATTTTTATCTCATGAGCATGAGGTTAGACCTGCTGTCATACACATACCTATATTTATGATGTAGCGTCACGTAACGCAGCGACTGCGTCAATTTTTCTTGTTTAGTATGAAAGCTGGCATACCTGCTGTCACACACATACCTATATTTATGATGTAGCGTCACGTAACGCAGCGACTGCGTCAATTTTTCTTGTTTAGTATGAAAGCTGGCATACCTGCTGTCACACACACACACTTAAAGTATAGTGAGTAGTGTACATTATATCGTTAGTTAGCCAAAATCTTCAAAGCTCTTACATGTAGGTTTGAACGTAACTTGGTCATGTATCCATAAGAAATAACCCCTCTGTGTGATTCCGTATTTTTATCTCATGAGCATGAGGTTAGATATACAATTGATAAAATGTAATAATCTTTAAATGTTATTAGCCAGTGTTAGCCAGTGTGTGTTATGTGTTTTTGTTGTTGTGTTTACTAGTTACGATTTACGATGCAAGGGCAAAAGTCAACTAAGTTATCAAACATTAGATTTCTATTGCAACTGGTATTCCTGCATTCGTGTGACGAGACGAGTGAGAAGTTCACCTGGTGGTAAGCGTCCCGCCTGCCCATAACAGTAGCAGTGCCAGAATTGTCATCTTGCGAATAAAACTCTGCGCCGCACTGTACTGCGATCGTCACCCCGAGATATTAGATTTTAAATCTCTTCATACAAGGTATTGCGTGTACCCAGAGAAATCATGCTCACTAAAAAGCTTCTTCTTGCGGCGTCGTGTGTCGGGTCGCCTTCTTCCCTCCAATATGATTGAGGAGAGCGATGGCTGGCAAATGCGTCAACTCGTGAACGAGTGCTGCTTGCTAAGAGTATACACGCAATTCTAGCAATAATTAGTATAATACTTATCTGTGTCGTACATTATTGCCTCCCGGCCGAGCGAGCGTTCTCGGCTCTGTTTATTTTCTGCCTACAAAACTATAGCTGTTATTTATCAACAAACTGTTTTTTCAAGTATATACTTTTCTAAAGTTTATATTGTTTATATATCCAAATGATCAAAATTAATTTTGAATGTAACATTTTCATCACCCATATTATATTTGAATAACAATAAAAAAGTTTTGTATGAGGTTATTGGTTGCAAAATAATATAAAAAGTAACAATGATTGTACTGCTAGGATCACATTTACACTGGTTATTGTACATATAATAAGTTATTTTATGAATTAATAAAGAAATTTTGAAAATAAACTGAAAAGTATAATACTTAGTTAGGTTCTTTTGGTATATTTTTTTTGTAACGCCTTCAGCTTTTAAGTTATTACGTGTAAAATTTAGTTTATAAAAAAAAAAGTTGACAAAAGGCACAGTCCGTGGAGCTAAAAAAATAAATTTAAAAAAAAAATGGCTAAGGTGTGGTACTTCTGCAGGTGGACTCTGCAGTAGAGTGCTACCACTAACAATCAACCAATAACCTATATCAACCAATATATTACTAAGTAAATTTGATTTGATAAATAATGTTTGTGCTTTTTATTTCAGCTTGCGAGCTGCGTCTTTCATTCACCCGTGCCTTCGCTTGTATAGTATATCTAAAATATTTATTATCTATGTACCTATAGTTGTTTACGTTTCGGTAAATAACCGTCGTAAGACGTTAAAATCTTACAATCCGGGCTTTACTAAAATCAAAAATACAGGCTTTACTAATAAAAGATGACATGATAATAAGTATCTTGTAATGACAAACAGCTGAAATAATGCGTGGCATTAACCACGCAATCATTTTAACGTGCGACCCTGATGGATAATCGCATGATCGCTTGTCATTGTAGCTTTAGGGCTGCCCCTACTTCTAGAATACTCATTATAATATACTAAATGGGATGTGTTGCAGTGAGAAGCAATACTTTTAGACTTTTAAAATACACACCAATCACATTGAAGAACCTCCTTTGGATCGCAATAATTAGTAGTCTATCAAAAATAGAGAGGAAGTGGCCATGAAGTGAATTATTACCATTAAGATTTGTAAAGCAAGTGATATTTTGGCCTAGTTCATACAAGTAAATATGGGAAATTTGTACCTCTAGGCCACCTACGTATGGAAATTGTCCTAACTCCTTTATAATATTACTGAAGGTGTATTTATTTGTACCTTATTTGTAATTTAGTCATTAATTTGATTTGTGTGTGTAATTTGTAAAGTACGAAGATGGACCGGCCACGCTAAAAACAAAACGGTAATTTAACACAGCGGCGCCCTCTCTCAAATCCACTCTCTTTTTGAACAGACTCTAACTCCACCACCATCACTAACCACTAGTCACTAGCTACTTACTCTATGGTGTCAGTAGCGAAAGGGCGAGTAGATATTTTTATTCTATTGTTATTTTCAGCACAGTTCTTGTCGACCCACATGTACTTACTTCTTTATACAAGGTTACTGCTAAGATAATTCGCAAATTTTTATAACATAATCAGTATTCATCTAAACATATATCACAAATAAAAATAAATCATGTTTTTTTTAAAATAATTGTCTTGTGCTGCGCTAAATTAAGTTTTTCGTACTTAGTATATGAATATTTCCGTTGTGATTCCAGTCTGTAGTTCGTCTACATATTTCTGTATTCTTAATTTTATACTAACAATAAAGTCCAATACAATCATTATATGACAGAACATGTTGTAATACTTCTTTGAGTGTAGAATGTCTGCGACAGAACCTTTCGTAGTCATGTAACAACCGATTTCCGATACTAGCGGAAGAAATGAAGAGAACGGACCTATTGATGTATTAAACGTCTAACTGATTACATAGTTTAATTGGATCTAGATAATCAATGTGGTAGACTGAATAAAAACAAAAAACTTTTTCATTTTATACAATTCATAAATATCTATTTCTATAAGCGCATTCCGTGGATTCTTATGTCTTAGATTTTGTAGTATCTGCGTTTTAATTTTGTTTATATGGAAGAATAAAATATAAAAAAAACAACCTTAAAAAAAATAAAAAAACCTTATTTTATTTATATCAGATCTGTCATGCGTTTTTTGTGGTTATTGTTTGTCTAGCAAAATACTTGCCCGTAGCTTTCGTTATTCCACGCAAATTAATAAGTGCGCCTTGCCAATTAATTAATTATTTACTATCAATAAAAATAACAATTACTATCAACAAAAAATAAAAACAATAACGTAACGAAACGTAACAATAACAATTTATCAGAATTTCAACAAAATTATACAAGAAAACTTGGAAAAGCACTTCAACAACGAACGCAAACTGTGAAGTGAAGCAGTGAAAGTGAGTGAACTGCTTTTGAACAAGAAAAATGCGAAAAAAGTGGGCCATGTCTCGACAGCGCCGTCTGTCCTTTGGCTGTAGAACTACGTTTTGACAGCTGTCAGAAAACTTCCCATTGATTGTGATCACAACGTAGTAGATTACTCATGATATGATGATGAGACACTCTGGTGTGTATATTACGTGTGTGTTTTTATGTGCCGCTGCGGAAGTGGTTTTTCGATCCGCGTAGCGGGGCTAAAGTAGCCACTTTAGCCCCGCAGGCACGTAAAACATATTATTAAATTACCTACACTACCTCAATTATGGCCACATTAGGTCAAGTGCGTATATATTTATTTTTATTACTTACGTAAATATTATTTATATATGCTACATAGGTACATCATTGCGAAAAGTACTGCAGATATATTGTAATTCCGAACTAGATACGCTATAGGCAGCATGTCCTTTCGCTCCACATTTAAACTGTTGATTGACTAAACAATGAGTAAATGAAATGCTAACGTCGTCGTTCATTATGTGTTCTTACTTATTTGTCAACGCAGATTTTGATCTCATACATCATTCTCATAATCGCTCGACCAAGGGCTATAAAGAAACCATTTAAAGGAGCGTGTCCACATATGGCTTGGAAATAAATGGCTCTACGGAAAAGTTTTGCTTCGCACCAGTTTAATAAAGCTCAGGGGCCGTACCGTGAACCTCTTATAGCGGGACCGAATAGGTTCAGCTGCCGAGACTGCGCGACCGCGAACCTTATTGCGAGGCGATAAAATTCACAGTCACGCAGCGTCGGCAGCTGAGCGTATTCGATCCCGGAATAAGCGTACATGGTACGGCCTCAGGAACGCACATAAATTTACTTTAACATAAATATTGATCAGGTAAAGATCGAGGTACATTGGATTAAGAAAACATTATGATAAAGGTACATTTTTATGCACAAATAGATCGCTAATATATTACTATGCATAAATGACATATGCTTACTATTATTATACATATGACTATCGATCTACAATAAATCATCATCATCATCAGCCCGGAGACGTCCACTGTCCACTACAATAAATAGTACAAGTTAATAGGGGTGCCACATCGCAAGTAGTTCTCAATACTAACCACCGTGTTGTCTGTCTGAGGAAATGATTAGATGAAATTCACCTACTGACATCTTTTACACAGTATTGATGCCAGGAGATAATAAAGTTACATTTTGAGAGTCTTATTTGCCAAGTTAGGTTTATGAATGTATGTATTATATAAAGAGATTTAATATCTACGGCCTTACTTAAAAATCTTTTCAACCGTTAGTCACTGCTTAAGATACTCTGCCATCTTCTCTCTGACGTGAAGTTGCACGTGCTAGAAAAGGACAGAGAGGTTTAAGCAGTGACTAAGAGAATCGAGATTATTTTAGGTAAGGCCGATTATATCTAAGGGTGACGAGCGCGGTGCGGCGCAGGATTGTGTTCGCAACGTTCGTACTGCACTGCTAGAATCACAATTCTAGCAGTGCAGTACTGTTAGTGGCAGGCGTGACGCTTACTACCAGGCGAACGTCTTGCTCATCTCATCACTTGATTGTATAAAAAAGAAGTAGTCTCGTAGCTTTTAAAAGATAAAAACTACAATATGCTTATTGGACGTTTCTTAAAGCAAGGCAGCAGATGCAAGCTTTTGATCACACAATCTCAAACTAAGCTATGTGATAAATGTAATCACTTAACGTGGGCGAGTAATTTGCATAACTAGTACTAACTAATGCTTTTCTTTGTTGCCAGACACATGGCCAAGGCACTGAGCCAAGGAGACAGGACAATTTCATTGTAATGCTTCCTCGCACTCAACGCAAAGCTTTCAAAACTAACCTCTAAATATGTTACCATTAAGATCAAGACAGAGGCATTTATCGCATAAATATTGGCGTTATTTGCTGTAACAGCTTGACATACTTGCAAGAATGCAGTATCAATAGGAAACAATGACATATAAGATAAGCTACATAGTTACCAGGGCCCTATTTAATAAAGCTACAAGTCTTGTACTTGTAGTGAAAAACTGGCAATACCGCACAAAAATATAGAGTACGGCGTTTTCTAAAGCTACAAGACAACCAGTGTACAAACTACAAGTACACCTGTAACTGGTAACTTGTAGTTACTGGTACAAGAAGCTAGCACAATTGTAAGCTTGTACTTGTAGCTTAATAAAACAGGGCCATGTAGTAAAAACAATAAGCTATAATTAGTTAAAGTAGGATTATACTGCCATCATTAGTTCGCGCGATTAATTTTATAATAGGTTCTTTTTTATATCGCTTGACCACTGACCAACTCTAATTCGCTATGTCTTAACTCTAATTAAAATATGCTTGAGTGTGAATAAATAAATATAACGGATTATAAATAATGTATAATAGGAACAAGAGATGTTCATTGTTCACATAGGATGACTCCTAAAATTTCACGGAACAACGACACATATTTTTGACGTAGACATTTGGAAGATCGTTGACAATATGATACGTCTACTCCCTATTCAATCCGTCCGTGTGTAATAAACATTCATGTTCTATGTACATTCATAGAACATGAATGTTTATTACACACGGACTTCTAGTAAGTGTAGTCAAGCATTTAAATCACATATAAGAAGTTGGCACTTACAGCAAAAAGCATTTCACAACTGAAATCCTTTAGCTACAAATTATACAAACCGAAAAGGACAGCTTACAATCCCGATTCATACCAAAAAAGTCACACGTGAATTAAAACCTTCTGTAAAAGATAAATTTCCTACACCTTTGAAATTAAATCATCTAAATTGGAAATGAATTCGACTTGTTTTAATTTAATTTATTGCATTTCAACGGATTGACGATGTCCGACATCAAGCGTAGATCAAACGCATAGTCAGCTCAACTAATTATACTAATTTCTTGTCGCTAAATACTTGCGATTAGGCCTCGTGGACATAGAATGTAAGCTAACCCGTACTGTACCTATAGTCTGGGTTTGCAGAATTAGTTAAATTACTAACGTTTCTTGGTTTGCCCTTTGCGAGTTGCGATGCACAATTTCATAATGACCCTTGCGTAAATGTTAACCCAGATTTATGAACTGTGTAATCAGGAAACGCCTATTTGCTAACAGTAAGTAATTTTAGTAATAACCGTGGAATTCGGGTTGAAGTTCATGAACTATAAACGCTGTTTAACGTAGCAAGCGGAGAGATAAGTAAGTACTTATAGTATGATACAATTGAACCAAAAAATCAGTTATATCGCCATAAACGAAGTAAACCATATTTATTTGTTTGATTTTTAGTTTATAAGATCATTACATGTTATTTTTGGTGTGCACAATAAACTGTTTCTGTTCTATCTATCTACATCAATATCCCGTAAATAATAACAAAACTGCTTTAAAAAAACCACCATCACGTAACAATAAATACATCAATAATACATTAATTGCTATAAGCCATTTAAAAATGTATCGACCGACGGGATTTGAACTCTCAAAAAGATTTGGGTAAGCGTTTTCGTTGAACTAGCCTCAAAATTGCAGATATAATCAGTACTACCTACCTGAAAGTCCTAATCGTTTCTTAGATAACGATCTAACCTCGACAATAAATATTACAATTTTATATGCTATTATTATATAAATATTTATTGATATTGTTTTTTTTTACTAATTGACTATTAAGTATTCTTGAAAATGAATCCAGTGAAAGACAACAATACATGTGTGTAAAAAAAGTACAGAGAGTATTATTATTGCAATTTTTTTTAAACTTCTCCGCTTCGCTTATGACTGTACTCTAACCCGGATATAATGACCGCGTCCAAAGTTGAGTGACAGTGAACCGACACGCGTTCAATTATTTGATAGTCATCGAAAAGAAGCGTTAACGTTTGGTGATAATAAGGGCACGGACATATTGTGGGAATAAATAAATGAGTAAGTCATTCAGTACGTATAGGCTGAGTAGCCAGCCCTAGTGTCAGGGTTAATATGCCGCCCGCAGGCCTTTGACATGGATTGACGGTTGTTGTCGTACAGAAATAGAATCAACAACCGGGACTTACAGTTTACCGTGTCATGCGACCCAGATATATTTGCCACTCACGGACATCTAAAGACTGACTGGATCGTCCGTTGCTAAATCGGTGATCGTTACCTAGCAGTACGTCGCGAGAGCTACAACAATAAATTAGTTAAAACTTGTATTTAATTGTTTTGCAACTGATCCTTATAGTTATGGCCCTTTATACAGTAATTAGCGCAAAATTTTCCATAAAGCCCGTCACACACGTAGCTATAATATATATTAATATAAATCATAGCATTGCATATTACGCTATAATTTTCTATAACTACAAAATAGGCGTTTAAAATTATAACTCGATGATTATAGCTTCCAAGAGATGAGGTGACTTTATTGACACAAATATTAGCGTTGCTATATTCATCATCAGCCCATAGGCGTCCACTACTGGACGAAGGTATCCCCCTTAATAGGGGGGTTGCCATAATCCCCACGCTTGGCAAGCGGCTTGGGTACGCAGAATCCTCACTACCGTTGATAGAGAGGACCTGGGGCCGTACCGTAAACTGCTTATAGCGGGACCGAATACGCTCAGCTGCCGACGCTATGCGACTGTGAATTTTATCGCCTCGCATTAAAGTTCGCGGTTGTGCAGAGTCGACAGCTGAACCTATTCGGTCCCGCTATAAGCAGTTCACAGTACGGCCCCTGAGCTGCCCATCCTCCGGCTTCTGGATGCAGTTTTAGGACGTACCCATGTCCAGGTCATGTTGTTATATTAATAACAAAATATAACCGTCAATCTGTTGAATTTTATGCTCGTTTATTTACTTTAAAGCATGCCAGTGCCACTATTACAGCATTTAAAGATGATAATTACCCTTAATAAGTGATAATTGTCAATAAAGTAACTTGACCTTACTTGCAAACGAAGACTTTACACTGAACTTTTTAACATACTTACTTAATGTTTTTTTAAACACGTCGTTAAGCGGCGTGTCCGAGTAAATCTACCTGGTCGGACTATTTTGGATTAAAAATGATTATTATTTTATACCAAGTTAAATTCTTTTTTCGTGTTGACATGAAAATTAACCTTTTGAGGTTTTGTATCGCTATATATCTTCAGAGTTTTCTTTAAAAGGCATTATGGTTGAGAGATAAAGTGTATTCAGGTACAAATTGGTGCAGAATGTAAAAGGAAATATTAAATGTTTGTAGGTACTTATTCATTCTATGCGCGTAACGGAGTCAAGCTTTATACCGAAACACTTTTCGGTGCCTCATAATTTTTATTTGGCTGCAACAAGCAATTGGGTATTTGTAGTGCATTTTCTTGCAGATTTTGCTCAGAAACAACTTTTTCATTGATAATGCAAAATGTGTAGGTACACTGGTAAACGTAGAAAGTAACATGTCCTTGATGTATATAACAAAGGTTGGTTTGGTAGCCATTTTCTTCTATTTGCGTGTTTTTTGTATCTCTACCCCTATCTTTAATTAACAAAGCAAAGCAAATAACATAGCCTAGAGAGCGGTATTAATCCTACTTTTGCAAGTACTCCAGTAATTTAGTAGGTACTCTACTTTAGAAATTATATTGGTACCTTCTTCTAGAAATAGCGTGGGTACTTATCTACTTATAGAAGCTAGTTTTCATATAAAATACTAGAGGTCCCCCGCGACTTCACCGCGCACGAAAGAAATTCAGCCCGCTCCCAAAATTCACCACTTTAAATCATTCCGAGCTTTGCTTGGCTGACTGTCATCATTTTGCTAAGCCACGTGCTGCGTTTTGCGGTTGCCGCCTAGATACTAAAGTCTTCAGATTTAGGAGACTAAACGTAGCCTTGTGTATAAAGTTCCTCAGTCCTATGGCGCACCGACCCAAAGTGGGCCTTGACACCTGATAATCATTCATTCATTTTGCCATCCTCAACTTCAAAGCGAAAAGTAGAACGAGAGTAGAGACTTACATAACAAAAAAAAACTGTTTTTGAACAATGGAAAAGATGCGGTTAACCTAAAATGCTAGAAATATGACAATGCGCAAAAATCTCGGAAACCTCCATTTCGGTTCTTTTTTGCCAAGTTCTGCAATGCAACAGCCTGTTACCTGCATACAATTACGCATTTTGGTTGTTGTTGACTTTTGTGTAATTCCCAGCCAAAAACTTATGACAGATTACCACACACAAAATATGATAACAAGTAGGGAAGTCCATACGTGTACTAGTATAGTATTATAATTATTATCTTTGATACTTGTAAGTTCTTCGTAACAGGTCTTTTGTTAAATAGATATGTAAGTAAGCTTTAATAACATTATACCTATATATTTTACTTCAGTAGTATCTATTATAAGTTATCTTGCAGTTTCATAATCAAGTAGGTAGGTACCTACCGCCTGGACGACGCGACGCTTGATCAAAATCCTGGGGTTTGTTTGGCCCAACGCAAAAGTATTGCCATTCAGCTTGGCAATGCCGCCAGCATGCTGGGTATACTGCCGACTGGTAGTGGTTTTGAGCATTTGCATTGTCTCTAGACTTTCATCTGTCTGGACACAATCCTTTTTTTTTTGTGTAGTAGGCTAAGTAGCCTTTGTAGATTGTTGTAGTTAATAAAGACTTATGCCAGAAAAAAAATAGTACCTACCTATTCTTCACCAAGTGGATTAAAAAGAGCCGGTATTGACGCTTGTTATTGGTCTCTATGTACTTATCGATTTACTGACATCTATCATCATCATCCAGAAGACGTCCACTGCTGGATGGAGATCTCCTCCATAATAGTGGGGGATAGCCATAATCTCCACGCTTGGCAGGCGCCTTGGGGATCGCAGAATGCTTATCACCGTTAACCGAGAGGACGCTGCTGCCCGTCCTCCGGTGGTCCTGGATGCAGTTTTAGCCATATTCCAAACAAGTAATCAATTAAGTACATTTCAACTTATCATCAGAACAGCTCATTCGTACATTATTGAATTGTCATCGGAACTTCATGCCACATGATTGCAAAATTTCAAATAGATGCAACTAATAGTGCTAATAGGTAAGATAAGATATTTATTTTTTATTTCACTGAAGAAAAATGACATTAATTATACAAAGAGTACAGAAACCGAACTATTAGATTTAATATAATGTTTTTATATTCTTTGTCTTCGTCGTTTCGGTGATTGTATTACGACTTATAGATTAAAAAAATCCAGACTAGTAGTCTGCAACAGCTACCTCAAAGCGGGAGGCCTCCATCAGGTCACACAGTGTGCAGTTATTAGGACACTACAGGAAAGCCTGTTTGTGTTTATTTGTGTTCGTTAGTATCATTACGGTCTGTTAAAATAGTTTTTATCTTATGTGATTTTAATCTAAGAAACCAATTAATTAGTTAGAGGCGTAGTTACGCCCACTAATCTGACCTAATACCCAAAAGTTTTCGTAGTCAAAACAGAAAGTAGTAAAAAAAAGTAACAGAAAGGTACTAGCTTTGTCTTACTTTTTTTTTACCAATTTCTGTAATTATATTGATCTAACAATTGATCTGACCACGGACACTTCCGATTTTTCTTAGACTGCAGATAAGTGGGTATGTTTTGTCATCATACGCGTAATCTACGCTGCTCTTACTCGTTATACGAGTAAGTAGCTTCCAGTTCCTGCGTAACGACTGTAGCTGATTTGTAATATGTCAAGCTCTATTTATTTGCAGTATTGTGATGCGTGCCAGAGATATTGCGGACCAGTTCACCTTTCTTCTTTCAATATTTCACAACTTGGCTCGAGTTTCGCACCTTCTAGTAACACTTGTGTTACAAACTACTACTTGTGATGTAGTAGATGTCTCTAACGTGTGGATTTATTGGGCTTTAGGAATGGCTAGCAGCTGTTAAATTACCAATAGCTCTTGTCTTTAAAAAGAGTAGTTTTCTATTAGTGAAAAAAGATTATATTTTTTATCGTTTCTCAAATAAAATGTTTTTTTTATAAACACTCTTTACAATTTATATCTATGGTTACAGAGAAAATTTACCGCGATTACACCCAAATTCGACTCCCAGGCCGCCTGCCAAGCGTGGGGATTATGGCAACCCCCTTATTAAGGGGAGGCCTTCGTCCAGCAGTGGACGTCTTCTGGCTGACGAGTAGGTACTATTAGAGTACACCCAAATTTAGATACAAACTATAACACTGCTTATGAGAAGTGTATAAGTAGAAGGGTGGAAAGTTTAATGTAAAGTAACTAGCAACGCCTCCTAGCTTAATTTTTTCGGGACTCAAAGTATTTTACCTCTTTTCTTATGTGAAAATGCTGTCGTGTCCAACATATTTTTACTAAATGATTTTATTTAGCATGACCTGTTTGTTGTTTTTTGGGTCAAATTTAGTAAGTACTTAATTGAAATTTTACCCCATTCATGTTGACAGTTTGACCTTATATTTGGTCAACACCTCTAGTTCTGATGACAAACCCACTTAACTTAAAAAATTAAAATAACTGTTACCATTTTATTATAGATTTGTAACTCATATAACTTAAAACCCTGGTCAAACAAGCTATTCATAAAGTATTTCGTTACTTTTCAGTCTACAACGATGGAGTAAAAAGTATAATGGATTAATTTCACGCATAACATTTGCAAGTTGCGTATATACGCATTCAGAGGTTTTGTGAATGGGCATCCGTTACAAAATATAAAACATTTCTCATAATTACTGCTATTACCTGGTTTAATCCGTATAATATGTAAATAGCTTTAAAAGGCAATATTTTAACGAGTATAAGTGAGAGAGCCCGAATATTACCGATTTTGGGCAATGACGATTTACCTCTTTAAATAAAGTGATTACAGTAAACACTGACATTATGTAGCTTTACGCGTGACTTTTTAATTATAGATTTACAAAAAACATGGAGTTGTAAATAAATTCGATATTTGCTTGTTGCAGGAAGAAACGAATGTTTACGTAGAGTACCGCAGTACCGCACAACATCAACATGAGATTCACGGCGAGTTTACAGGTATGTTATAGTTAATAAATTATGCGAAAGATATAGTCAAAAATGATTGTAGTCGAAGTCAATTTTTTTTTATTTTTTTTATCTTATCTTAAAAATCTATTAAATATATTTTTTCTATTGTCTAAGAACCTACTTCAGGTTTGTCTAGGCAATATGTTCTTGACAATCGTTAAAAGATATAATTTAAAAGGTATAAGTAAACAACTTAAGAAATATTTTTTTTAAATTAATGTTCCATTATGCCAAGTTATAGTACCTAATAAGTTTTAATAAGTTTGTACAGATAGTCGAAAGGCTTTATAATGTGACCGACCTAGTGCAGCATAGGTACTACACAAGCTAAGTCCGGGTCTTCACACATGATTCATAATTATAATTCATATATTATTATTATTTTGCATTACTGTGTTCCGGTTTGAAGGGCAATGTTACCAGTGAAATTACTGGGTATAAGGAGATTTAGCATCTAATATCTCAGGGTGACGAGCGCAGTGCAGTGCAGCGCAGGTTTGTGTTCGCAAGTTCACAATTCTGGCACTGTTACTGTTAGTGGCAGGTGTGACGCTTACCACCAGGCGAACGTCTTGCTCGTCTCGTTACTTAAAAGTATAAAAAAAACATATAATTTGTGATTTAATGTTTTTTAATATTTGTTGTAAAAAACGTTAAAAGTAAGAAAAAAATAAAAATATTACTCTGATTTTATTAAAGCTGTATATGTTAATAAAATCGATAATGTTTAATTGGTGTGTAATACATTCGATAAGAGTTTGAGCAGCTAGACGAAAAGCTGAATTGGAACAAATCCATATTCAAGTTTTATATACACACAGTAGAGGCACATTAATCAACAACAATTTCAACTACTTAGCTACCCGTGACCACTAATAAAATCGTCAAGATGCTCCGATAACAGTTCACGTCTTAGATCTTTGGAAACTTTGCATTACAAAAGTTTGTTTGCCAACTTTACATAAACAATGGTAACTAGAAACAAAATGTGCGCAATTGGGACGAATGTAAATAGATTAAATGCGCAGAAAAGATGTTCTCGTGGGAAAAATAAAACGTAATTGAAGGTTACGTTTGAAAGCTTGATCTTGATTGATGCTTAATTAAAATAAAACTTTTCGACAGCGGAACAATCAGATTTTATGTAGAAATAACCTTTTATTGAAGGCGTAGTTTATCTGATGCTTTGTCAGCTGTTAAGTGTTGTTTATCTCAGACGCGCTTGCGCAACTTGTTCTTGATAATTGATTCAAGGTCCCAAGGAGACCACGGAGAACAGTTTTATTTTTGAAGACAATTATATAAGTCCTTCTGAACCAGCTTAAAACTTTCTTCGTTTTTTTTTGCAGTTCCTGTCATGCCTGATGCTGTACGCGTCTAGCGCACAGGCCATCATGGTGAAGTACGGGACCAAGGACGGACCCATCGAGCCGCCGACGCCGGAGCCCCAGCTGCCTGTGCCGCAGCCCTACAAAGCTCCCGCACCGGTTTGGGAAGCACGATCTAACGACGGGCCTGACCCTAATGCTCAATGGTAAACTGTAAAACCGGATATACAATCTCGTGACTCGTGAGGACTCGGACGGAAGATTGAAGGATGGGTATCAGGGAGTCCATTTGATCTGGATGTGAAATATTGACACGCGACTTAGGCTACCATGAAGTGAATGAGTGAATGAATTGACTCTTTATTGTTCACTCCAGTTACGTACACAGTAAAGAAAAATATATGGCGGTATGTAAGGATCAATATGTGTTATCTGTGTAAGGATTATCATCATCATCCGCCCGGAGAAGTCCACTGCTGAACTAAGGGCTCCCTCTTAGATCGCCACACTGTACGACAAACTGCCACTTGCATGGTCCACCTAGTGGGAGGGAGGCCTTCCTTCGCTGCGTCTTCCAGTTCGCGGTCACCACTCAAGAACCTTTCCCCATCCGTTGTCTGTGTAAGGATGGGCAAGATCAATTGATGCCAAATAATGGCGTCTAAATTATATAATAACTTTTAGTCAAGTAGACTCTTGGTCTAATATTGTCTCGTTGAGAGTGTATACTACATGTTATAGACTAGAGTATAAATAACAGGTTATGTGTATAGAAACTATCCTGATCTGTGACTAAACGTATTGTGTAGGTACTTGTTTTAAATGCTATAGGAAACTAATCGAAAGGTTGGCTGTTAATGTGTGTGTTAATGTGCTGGTACAAGTATACGTTTTGCACTAACTATGTTCTTGAAATTTGAGAAAGTTAGATTTAGCAAACTGGTACAATATAGTGAATCTACATTATTTAGACTGCTAGTTGAAAGTATTTGACCGATTTTTCATTCACAGGCGACCCCAGCCCTTCAATCCTCAGCCGATGTTTACCCAAGTACACAATGCGCCAATTCCCGGCCCAATACCCCTCAACAACGCACAACGCTTCGTCAACTCGTACATTCCTACAAACAGGATGTATCAACCTCAACCAGCACAGAACTTCTTCACCCCAACTCAGTTCCTCAGCTCTCAAAGCTTGCCTGGTATCGGTCTGCGATACTTCGTACCAGCTTATACCAATGACGCGCAGAACAGACTGCATCACAGACAAGAGGACGCGAGTCACAACAATTTAGAATCGAATGACATTAGTACTGGAACTCACGACTCTGCCAGCGATCTGCAGTGGAAATATGAGAAAGAAGCCACCAGGCGGAACGTAAGGACCACACAAGAAGTAAGTTAAACTTAAATTCCATCTTAGGTAGGTACCTATAATAATTTAAAAAATTGCATGTATGTAAATTAATGAATTTATCTGGAAGGATTCGTTTGTTACCCGTGGTACACTACCAGTAATACCACAGGTTTTTTTTATTACCCATAGTACTACCAAGCAATCCAGTAGTACCACGGGAAGCTTTTTTTTAACCGTCTTACTACTGGTAGTCGACATTATAGTTTGATACCTGTCCCTTTGACAATAAATGCAAGCCACACAATGAGACACTCGATACTCTTGAATGTTTTTGTGTATGACTTTATATTACAATCTCTATGTAATTGAATTCATAATTTCCAAACTTCAAGCTAATGATAATTAAAATTACTATTAACGATTACTTCTATGACATGACAAAGTTCCATATAAATGAAAGTTTCATTAAAAAAAACTGAAAATCGAACTACATTGTAAGTTTGACATAATAACGATTACTTTCCGACATTTTAGTATAGAACCTCAAAAACTGTTAACACTGAGATGCGCTGTTTGTAAACCTTAATTTCAAAATAATTTTAAAAACCGATTTGCCGTTGTGTGAGAAAGATTAAGAGTTTTAGGACAATAATGAATACAAAGATAAATTCATATAATTGTATTCAAAGTATTTCTGCAACTTATTTTTATGAATAGAATTTTGCATCTAATCCGATTTAATTACAATAAATGCATTGTCAATTTAATGCATGTTTGGGAATTCAAATTACTTTGGGCAGGTCGTAACATTTTAAACATGTTTCATATTTTACATCACAATAGAATAATACAAGTATTAATCTTCTTCAAATCTAAAAAAAATCGTTGGTCCTCCAGCTGCTAGATGGCAGACTATATCGTCACCATCGCGGGTCATTATAGAATATGTTTTATTATTGCAACGCTATTTTAAACTATCACAGTTTATGATAATTTACGAGATATTTACCGAGAATATGTATAGAATATCCTAATCTTCATAAGAGTTATTTGTTGTTCTGGCAAGGTGCACAACGGCCAAAAACTAAGACATAATCATACAGGGTTAGTTCTAATCAGTTAGCATCCTTTTAAGAGCATATTATGTACATCAAAACAAACAACATTTACTACGGGGCCAACATTAAAAAAAAAAAAAACCAGCTGTTCCATACATATTGCCCAAGGTCGATGTTTTTTTTTGTATGGAACAGCTGATATTTTTTTCGCGATTTCAATGTTGGCTCCATAGTAAAAGTTTTTTTTTTTTATGTACAGAATATTCCTTTAAAAGGATGTTAACTGATTAGAACTAACCCTGTATATACCTAGACAAAGAGTAAAAAAGAATATACCTCTAGACGCGCCACGTCGTGTAAATAGCAATAACAAACTTCCCTAATGTAACATTGTTCATAGGATGTAGTTGCGTGCGTAGATTAAAAAAAATCGGTGGCCAGTTTCACACAGCGCCATGTAGCCCCAAACTAACTAGTACAGTACGTAATTCTGATTTTAAATAAAAACAAAACACGTAATAACTTCTCACTCAAAACGCCTCCTGGAATTGTGCGAAAGTGTGTTTGCAGATGCTTAGATCCTGAATTCCAGATCAGATATTTCAATTCATCATTAAAACATTTGCCTTGATAGAAATATAATTCTGGACCACCTTATAAGGCAGACGCGCCACCCATGATAACCTTTATGGCTGTGTGCCATAAAGGTTATCATCATTATCCCAGAGAAGTCTGACTGAACAGAGGCCTTAGACCGACTGTACGACAACCTGCCATTTGCACCCACCAGTTGCTCGCAACTTTCTCAATGTTGTCGGTCCACCTAGTGGTAGGCCTACCTACGCTGCTACTTCCGACCATACTATTATTTAGTCAACTTAATAATTCTTGTTATTATTTCAGGCTGTCGCAGTACCGTACTACATTTGGCCAGCGTACGTCCCGCCAGCGCATCAGTAATGCTAAGTTATTGTTAAGTTAATTTAAGTCATTACTAATGTGTTGACCTAAATACCTAGAGTTAAAGAAAAGTGCCAGAAATATTATTCCTACGGAATCATAAGAACGAATAAATCATTATATAAAAATAGCATGAAGAATTGCTTTACAGTGATCAGTAGTTTGATTATTTCATAAATCGAAGTATACTATACTTAGGTTTATGAAGCCACTAAAGCCACGCGCCTCAGCCATAAAACGCCGCAGCTTTAAGCTAGAAGCCGCTTCTGAGAAGCGAAAGCACGCGACAACCATTTCTACCGTGTGCCGCCACATAAAATGTATGAAAACTGGAAACCGCAGATTGGTGGCGGCGTTTTGTGGCTGTGAAATGAGCCCCCTGTGCGGCTAGGCTTACCATAATCATCAACCCATCAAAATGTGGGACAAATTTGGAATAAAATTTTATGAAAGTGTTTTGTTAATTTTATTACTGCGTTTACTAATTTTTTTTTCATTAAACTGCCAACAGGACATATTGAATGGTATTCAAGGTCACGTTTTGTAAATAGTTTACTAGAATAAGGTTCGTTATGAATTGCCATTATATAATTTTCTTTGTTGTATTATTATTTTTCAAATTTGGTTCAGTGGAAGCGTAATTTTGTCGTTTACGTTCGCTATAACGGGAAAATACGTTTAAATGAATTTTTTGCATTGTTCAAGAGAATTGAAAAGTCATTTATCTATTAAATTACCTACATCATCAAACACTGTAGATATTACGAGTGGCATTGGGAGTGGCATAATCAGAGGGCGCAATAGGTGTCTAGAGAGGACCGATATATTATATACTACGTGTAACAAAAAAGGTTCAATAATACTGAAGGGTATGTATGTAATGTACTCATCATTATGAAAAACTTTTACTGTGAGGTCATCCTTAAAATCGCGAAAATAAATATCTGCTGTTCCATATAAAAAGTTAATTGACATTGGACAAAATGTATGGAACAGCTGTTTTTTTCCGCAATATCAAGGTTATACCTATAGTAAAAGTTGTCGATAATGATGATTACATACATACCCTTCAGTATTGTTGAAGCTTTTTGTTACACATTGTATATTCAGGATGAGATTAAATTTTCGTAAAAAATATGAAATTTTGAACGTTTGCGTTACATCAAGATAAAGCTCTTGTACTCGATTTTGTTTACTATTTACTGAATCATGTATTTAAATTAAAAATTACTCATCGAAAGGCACTGTTTTGACGTTATGTAGGCGCCAATCATAGTACCCCACTGGATTTAAGTACAAAATGTAAAGCAATACTTTGTACCGGTAAATAAAATACCATGACAAAAGTGGTCCTTTTTTATTTAATTCATCGGAAACAATGGTTTTTGTCGGAAACTTTCTATAACAAACGATTGTAACGATACCTCTTGCTGTATGATGTGACTGGTAATTGCAGACTTTCCAAAATAAACGACAACCATTTTTGAATATAATTCCTTAGTGTATATTTTGTTTTATAATAATTTTATGTATAGCTGTAATTACGCTTGTAAATATGTGAAATAAATACGATATTGAGAAACATTTTATGAGGCTGTTTTTTCTTTTGTAATCATTACCTTTCAGCTGCTCCAAAAATCAGAAATGCTCACATTGGTGTAGTTCTCATTCGCTTAGTCGACTACAGTGGATGACGTCATGGGAAAAAATGGGACAGTGTTTTATGAAAATCAACTTCGTAACAATATTTTTATTTATCAAATTGTGTTATAGAACAAAGACATCAGCTTTACTTAACGACTCTATTTAAACATTTTGAATTCATAAAAAAAATGCACTTAAGATTCTTAAATCCGTTACTTTTATTTCTAAATATAATATTGTTATTTTTTTAAATATATTTGTCCCTATTTTGTCCGATTATGTCAATTTATATCACCCTAATTCCTTACTAATGTTATAAATGCGAAATTTTGTCGGGGTGTGTGTGCATGTGTATGTTTAAACTTCTTCACACCTTAAAAGGCTGAACAGATTTATATGAATTTGGTATAACCTTGGAAAAAACAAAGGGTCACTTTTATCCCAATAATCGTGGGTAAAACCGCGGGGCACAGCTAGTGTTCTATAAAACAAAATAGGAACTAGGTATCAGGTATACAGGGAACTAGGTACACTTATACAGCGGCAACCGGAGACTGCAAAAATACGATGCGGAAACCCCGCTTTTCCGCGGCCGACTAAATCTTAGTTACTTACATGGTTTTAAGAGGGAATCCGGTCTGCTATTCTCCATTAAAATGTATTCCACTATTTTCTTCCTAAATAACGCCTATTGACCAATATTTTTTTTAATAAAATAAAATCTTGTAAGTATATCGTCTATGTCATTTCCTTTTTTCAGCAAATAATCGTTATAAATAATATAACTTTTTAAAATCTTCTTAGTGATTTTTGGAGGATTATATTTTCTTTAGAAATTAGTTTGCTGAAAAAAATGTAAATCACCTACCTACCTACCTAGACCTAGAGTCTAGGTCTCCTATAGGCATGTCTCTGTCTAGGTCCTAGACCATAAAATAAAAATAAATGCTCTAGCTAGAGGCATTACCCATAAAGAAAATAGGGGATATACACTTGTATGGAGAATCGCAGACCATATTCCCTCTTAAGTAATGTTTAAGTACCTCAATACCGTCCTCTCATTCCTTTCCGCTACAAACATCATTTAAATAATAATTTATGACATTTCAAAAGCTTCGTTACACATCCATCCGAGTTGCGTGTCGCGTCGTGACTGTACGACACGTGCACAACCTTAATAATTTGCGACGAGCCTTCGTGATCGTGACGGACGTCGCTTCCTGGTGACATCTACTGTTCTGCGAAACAGTAATGACAGCTTTATTTAATCTTCCCCCATCGACGTGGGAGGTTTACTTTTTATCTCGATGTGAAGCTATACAGATATACCTATAATTTATTATGTGCCCACTACACTACACGCGACGACGCGACAGTTCTTGAGTGGCGGCCATGAACCGGAAGCTGCAGCCTAGGTAGGCCTCCCACTAGGTTGACCAACGACATTGTGAAGCAAACGTGACACGGGTAACTGGTGGATGTAAATGGCAGGTTGTCGTACAGTGTGGCGGTCTAAGAGAGAGGCTTTCGTTCAGCAGTGGACGTCTCCGTGCTGATGATGACGTTACTTGCGAAGATGCCTCGGCAAATTTCTCGTTAAAAATTATCGCATTCCAAATACGACACTGTAACCTCACGAGGAGCTCAATTAGTCTTTTGTGCAAGGTGCAATTTTTACCAATTATTCGACGTGAGGTCTCTGGGTGTCATTACTTTTATATATAATATATACATTTAACTCGCGAGAAAATAGTTTTTTTTTTGCTATGCGTGCTAAGTATATAGTACACCTTCAACTTTGCTAAGCATCGGGCCAGATGGCAGTCAAATGCAAGATATCTATTATTATTAACACGAAAAAGAAGTTACAAGAAGCGAGTGAGCGAAGTCTTTGCAACAATTGGCAAAATTTGTTATCATTTGTCTGTATGTATAGATGTTGGTACTCGCGTACAAATCTAATTTTTCATCTAATCTTGACGAAACTCAGTTCTACAATGTCATAGTATTTTTCGTTATCGGCTATTTTTGGTTGGAGATGTATTTCCCACAAAAAAGGGAAGAAGTTTGCTGTGGCGCCGTTAACAGGCCGGTTGGCGCCACACTGCACATGACATGGAAGTTAGTGTTCGCGAGGTCTACAGTTCACAGAACTAATAGTTAATTAGAATGTTTTTTTCATGACGCTAGAATCACTACAGCTTATTTTATTTCTATATAATAAATTAAGACATGCCGAAAACTGGGCCACTATAGTGGCCGCTGCAGGCTACAGACGACACTTTTCATAGATTATGTATGGCAACGGTGCGGCGCAAACAGAGCGTGTGGCCGCGTACAAGCCACAAGCTGCGGGAGTAGCCAGCGCTCCCTACTTGTTGCCGCGTCGCCTCCCGCTTGTCTTCCACCGTAAGACAAATCTTAGCCACTGGCGTGAGCTATTAGTAGCCGTACCCAGCCACTGGTGGTTGCGACTGGAGGCAGCGTCTAGTGGTTTGACTCTTTGACTCTCGTCCACTGGTGAACGCGTTTTGTGGCCACCATACTGGTAGCCCGATGTGCGGCCGCTCTTATTATACACGACAATTACTCAATATTTTTGTAGCGACATTTCCTGGTTCTTCAGAGAGTAAATGCAACAGTAATCGATTACAAACTAACACGCAAGTACAATTTTAAATGTCAGCACTTGATACGAAAATAAAACTCAAAGACGGGCTTCATGTAGGCAGCTTTAAATGGCGTGTTTTGCATTGGACGCGTTTAAAAAGTAGTCGGTGGCCTTGAAAATGAGAATTTATTGTTCTTAAAACTGTTTGTCAGTAAAAGCACGTTTTATCTTCCTGCTTTATATTGCATCATTTTCTACAATTACATTGATCTTGAAAAGTCAAAGCATTAAAAAAAAATTCAACATTTTCTTAGAATTGTAATATTATGATACATATATACATACATACATACATGGCCTTTACGTCTATTACAAACGAATTTAGCAGTGTGTGAAGATTGACACTTTTTTTGGTGGCTGAATAAACCAATTCGAGAACGGCATAGTCGTCCACACCGTGAGCAGCTGTGTCGCGACAGATGGATTGGTGTTGCTGTCGTGCCGTTTTGCTCCCTTTACGGCGAAGTTTGTCGAACCAGGTTCTATCGTGAAGCTTCTGACCCTCCTTAATACGGTTCCTACAATGGTCCCTGTCCTCCGTGAGCTTTTCCTACCGCCATGCTCGATATTGAAAGAGGTCAGATCACGCTTGACGCACTCTTTAAAGCGAAGCACAGGACGTCCAACGCTTCTCCTTGCATCTGCTACTTCACCTAGCATGACCTGCCTAGGAAGGTAAGTAAGATAAGTATTATGATAAGTAGGTACGATATTCGAGTTAATTTGCTAATACGATTTCCGTTTAACACATTCTTTAACTAACAAAAAATTAAAAAACTAAAATGAACACGTCTTTGAATATAGGTAAATATTACTCCCTAACTTGCTTTAAGAAGATCCAGGTGAAATAAATAGAGCTCGTTAAAATGAATCTAATGAAACCAAATTCGATAATACGGATAATTCAAAACCTGACCCGATAACCTAACTCGGTAGCGGGTTAGGTTAGGAAAAGCAAAAAGTGAACGTAACCCTCTTCTTAACCTGACCCGAAATGGTGTACCTAACTTACTTGTAACCATTTAAAAACCATATTTCAGTTCCATCACTAGTTCCGTCAATGAACGAGCTACGTTTATAAAGCACAAGTAAAAAGTTTGCTAATGAGGCAATTATCCCAAATTCAATAACCAAGAGTTCCGGATCCGTTACTTACCATAGTTCAATCAAAGCACCACAGTACAACAGGATTGGTTTGGTAATGCCACTCTAGTTGTACTGTATTAAGGCCCGGACTCCACCAAAGTGCAGATGTGCAAAGAAGTGCAACCCTGAGAGGATCTGAGATGTTTAGCAGCTAAAGTGTACTTATCGAAGCTGTGCGGAGATGCGAACTAGATAGACTGGAGCAGTGATGTGTACTGGCTAGAGAGCTGGCTGGCTGCGGGTGGCAACGTGGCAAGCGTTGGATTATAAGACGAACGAACTGGTGCGGAGGGCCTAGACGGTGCTACTCACCGCACGTCACTCACATCCTCGTGAAAATCTTCGATTAACTACCTAACTCTCTCAAAGACATAGAAAATGACGACTGTTTCATTAAACAAATAAAAATTATTTTAGAAGCGAAATGCTATTACACGCTTGACGAGTTCATCAACTACGAAATTCTATCATAAATACCAACTAGTAAAATATAGCGTTCTGCACCAAATGTTGCTATACTCTGATAAGGGTCATAATATGTAATATTGAAATATAAACATGTTACATAGGACCTGCATGTAGCCACATACATATGTTGCAATAAATGATTTCAAAATTCAAAATTATTTATTTCCACAAAAGTTTATTTGTGGTACATCTTGAGTATTGAGTACATCTCCTATAGTCTCCGCCGCGCATCACCGCCTGCTTCCGAGGTGAAGCTCAAAACTCTCCGCTCAACCGTATCTACTAAATCTAGTCCACGTAGGTGCGACGCGCTATTGACGATGTCTTGAAGCATTTTACGTGTCATTGGAGTTTTGTGCTCTAATAAAACGCTAACTTAAATAAATAATGTTAAACAGACACAAGGTAAACAAAAAACCAAATTCTATTTGTTATTTGTAGCACATATCCTCTCACTGAAAAGAGAAGTGAATAGAACGGAAATGTGACGGGCCGCGCCCGGCATTAAGTGCAAATTCGCTTAATGACAATTCTACCAATATAAATATTTTTTAAACTAAGAATACTCAAAAAGACAATTTAAATAGACGCGTAGGAAACCAAACCACCTTGCACCGTAATTAGATCAATTTGAACCTGTTGCAAAATGGCATTTCGAGCATTTTACTTCAAATGTGCGACCAATGATTGGCATTTTTACGTCGTAGTTTCTGTACAAATAAGTGTGAAACTGGCGACAGCGGTTTTCCATACAATTGCTTTACAACATTGTTTTGACAGCCGTTCTACCTAAGACTACTGCTCTCGCTTTTCTGTGTCTCCTCTCGTCTAGTCTCGTCTCCGCTTTGGTGGAGTCCGGGCCTAATACATTGTTGTTGAAATTGCAGACGCGTCATGTGTAATGTGTCTGATATATAATATTATCTTTGACTAATAATTAAGGTCAAATCTTGAGTCTAAGATTTACTTTTATACATAATATTAACATTTACATTCAGGTAAATGTAAAAATACTAATACTAATAAAAATAATAATAAGCCGATAAAAAATCAGCCAGTGTTTCCTTAAAGTTTCAACCCAACTAAAATCTATGATATAATATAATATTATTAAAATGTTAAGTAAGAATACCTGATATAGTATCCTTTATTACGAGTAAGTAATCATTAGATTTGACCTATATAAAATTAGTATTTATGTGAACAGATAGAAGCCTGAATTGTTTCATATCTAAGCACTTATAAAAGCGATCAATTGTTCTTCTAAGATAATAAGTAGCAATAAACTTACTTAATTGGTAGGTTTGAGCTTAAAAGCATTTATTCCAATAGATTTCAGTAAATCTGTAGAGCTCTTTCAAAGAATTCACAATTTACTACTTTAGTTTTAGGAGTTATTTAGGTTTCAAACTATATTTTATGGCCATTATTATAACATAAGTCTTATCAAAAGCCAAGCGGACAATGTTTAATTGGCCTACATTTGATGTAATTAACGAATCGTTTTCGAACAAAGCGTTTGAAATATGTGGGGTAGAATGTCAAGATACAGCACATCTGTTAACAAATTGACTCTTGTATATGGTCGGTCAGTGAAGGGGTTGATTTGAATTTAAAATATACATTCCTGCAGGTTTTAACACCATCATCTTGCGTTTATATTTTTTAACTACACTACACTCCAATCATTTATTCAACCATAGTAAGCTAAGGTTGGTCTAAATCATTTAAATAATAGGTGTAAGTTTTTTATTATTGCGTTTGACCACCATCTCTCATAATGATGTCGATTCGGTGATTTTAGTGAACTCTTATTTTAGCTCACATTAACTGCCATATAGCTCAGTTGGTAGTGTGTCTGCCTTCAGAGCTGTAGGGCGTGGGTTCGATCCCCACCAAGGGCAAACATTTATCTGACGGACATAAATGTTTGTTCTGTGTCTGGGTGTAGTATATATTATAAGTATGTATTTACAAAAATATGTAAGTATTCTATCAGCTATCTAGTTTACATATTAAAAGCTTTGCTTAGTTTGGGGCTAGATGACGCTGTGTGAAAAAATGTCCTCCGATATTTATTTATATATATTAAAATTTTAGTTTAGGCGCGAGGCGTCTAAAAAGTTATTCGGTACCATTTACTTGAACTTAATTTAGAACTGCTTTATTAGAACTCTATTTTTATTCACCATGTTTTAGGTGCCGTCTATATAGACATTTGACTTTTTAAATTTTAGATACAAACTTCTGTAAAATGGGCCGGCAGAATGGCTGTAACGCGTGCTATTAAGCTAAGTGAAGTATGTACTTATCATCTCTTAATTTTAGCTAGAGGAGTCAGTCATGTCTGAATAGCAAAGTGGCGTTTAATAGGTCTAAATTAAAAATAGAGAAATTATAGGTAAGACGGTGTGCCGCCGAATCTACACGATTTTAATCGAATAATGTACTCTACGACCGAGTAGGCGCTTGCTTCGAAAAATCTGTTCATTACATTCATCGATTCTATTTCAAAGTATAAGATTAGGACTTTTTTGGCAAATGTGACTCATAGATTGTTTTATAATAGTTGTCGGCATGTCGTGTGCGTGTAGATCGTACTGCCAGCATGATAAGTACGCTGCCAACTGGTAGGTATATCTGACTCGATTATCGATAGATTTTATCGATTTAGGTAATCCAATAGGTTTTTGTGAATTTGTTTCACATCATCAGCCCGAAGATGTCCACTGCTGGACAAAGGCCTCCCCCGTATTAGGGAGGATTTGCTTGGCAGGCTGCTTTGGGATCGCAGAATGCGTGAATTTGTCGATACATAATTTTTTGGGAGTAGATGTTAATTCAAATAAAAAAGATGCAATGGAACTGGTTTACAATTAGTAAGTAAAATAATCACCTGAGACTGTTTTATACTATCTATCACGTTCATTCATTTGACAACATAACCACGGTAAATATCTCTTAAATAATAATAGAAATGTAAATCACCTAACGTTATTACCGTATTATGCATAAAACACTATAAAGTATTTCAAACCTATTTAGTTAAAAAGTGTTTTGTCTTCTTTTTTAAATCTCTAATTGTAATTCGAAAGAAATTTGACAATCCACTTTTTAACTAAAATAGGTTTGAAATACTTTTTAGCGTTTTATGCATAGGACGGTTAGAATATACTTAGTCGTTTTAATTAGTTGGAAAATGTTTCAGCAAACATGACTGTTGTAACATGCATCACCCAGCACTGTTGTTGTTACAAACATGTCGTCATGTCATTTGATGCAGTCATCAACACCACAGAAATGTAAAGAATCCACGAAATTATAGTCATGACTACGTCAGTCGACGACGACGCCGACACTCTTCGGCGACTCATTTCACGTTCGTTGCGTGACGTTGAACGTCGTAGCACTGACGAAAATTCAGATTCACTTTCGCACAATCACTATCATCGAAAGTGCAAGTGACCATGACCTACCCGAATGTGTTGCTGGTGTGATAACGTGACGATTTTGACGTAGCACTTTCACGAAGGCATCAGACGAAAGCAAAAGTGGCCCGGCCGTAACCGTATCACCTACTGTAACACTTCCGCATTTAGACTCACTTTTATGATGATATGGTTTAAAAGTGCTATCGCCCTACTACATTAAAGCTGTTAAAATTTTGCATTACCTGAATTATATTTTTTTATTCGGCTGCAAAAAAAGATGTTCAAAATACGGGTGTATTTTTTGTTACGCTATTACTCCTCCAATTATGAATTGATTTTAATCTTTTTTTTTGTTTGGTAGGTCTTATTTCAGAGGTTTCAGAGGTTTGGTAGGACATATAAATTTTATCGAAATCGGTTTAAGTTTAGTTTAAAAGTCTAAAGTTTTTTTTATTTTTTTTTTATTTTGTTTTAAATTAAAATAACTGGAAAAAATATGTAAATCAAAATAATGTAATCGAAATTGAAGACGGTTGTTTTTTTTAAGTACTTGTCTTTTGAAAAATGTATTGTAGCTGTTTTAATTACTACGCTCGTCCTAGTTAACATGAAGGCCACTGGTTCTGATGTTGTCTGAAGATCATCTATCTGTCGCTTCAAGTCGAGTAGGTTTGTGACTCTATCAGTGCTTGAACGTCTCACGTTGTTGCCGACATCTCATGATCCGCAAAGTCGCGACGATAAACGGGTCACCGAGTTTATACTTTGTTCGTTTTGTGTGCAACTGGGCATATTAAAATAGTATTTGCTCAATTTTCTCACTAGAATATGACAATGAAACCATTTAGCATTATTACTTAAACGACGGGGTAGTTAAGCTTTTAATCTTAGATCATCGTAAATTTGCTAGGAGTCGCGAATACAATAGTAAAGAACCCAAGGTCAGGCGAGCAAACGCCCGATGCATTTGTATTTGTATAACGTGACTTATAATGCTAGCTGATGAGCAATGAACAATTGAACACCTCATGTCTAGGTCAAGAGGTACTATGACAGACTTACCGTCTTATGCATAAACACTAAAACCTATTTTAGTTATAAAGTGTTTTGTCAATGTCTTTCGAATTACGAATTGAGTTTGAAAAAAGGAGACAAAAAACCTTTTAACTAAATTAGGTTTGAAATACGTTTTAGTGTTTTATGCATTATGACGGTAGTAAATAGACATTGTATAGATGAGAATTACCATTAAGTATTTATTATTGATACTTACGTAAGTTTATTCGTATTTATATTTTATGGCTTGCAGGCTTGGTGTACTTATAACAGGTTACCTGTAGTTAAATATCTTTGTGGTCGGTGACGATGTAAGCGCCAAGCCGGTAATGAGCGTTTTTGATAATGGCTTTTTAGCTTGTGCGTCGGCTTAGAGTGTAAAGCTGCTAACTCCATATTAGGTAAATTTTCAGGAGAGACAAAAAACATTCCTAAAAAAATATGAATATAATTTATGAAAAGACTTTTATATTTTCAAACTTGTATTTGTATACCATACAATTTGAAATAAAAAAAAGATAATTTACTTCAGCATTTATTTAATTAACACCACTTTTGTGACTTAGCAGGTTTTCGTAATCAAATATTTATTTTAAAAAACAACTTAACAGGTTTTCATAAACCAAAACAAAATTTATAAAAGTATTGATAGCATTCATAAAACAAAAACAAAAGAAAATCTCTAAAAATTAACAAAAATTAGGTTCTGTCTTTATGTCCTTAATTTAAAAACATAATTTTCTTTCAAGATCAAACAAACTTATATGGTTTTATACTAAAATTAAAGTTTTGAAACTTTCATTTACAATCTTAAAATTATAATATTATTAGGTACTTTTAAACAAAACAAACTCTCAAAATGAACAAAAAGTAGATTCTGTCCTTATAAAATCTAGAAACATATTTTTTATTTTCTTTTTATCGTAAACTAAATAAAACCTTTATTCTTATAACTAAGCAAATATTACTCAGTCTCAATGTTCAAATCAGTCTCAACTTTAGTTTTCTACTCATGGGGTAAATTGTCGTAATAATTACGGTAGTCTGCAGGTAAGGTATCTTTCAGATATTGCAGATCGTCAAATTTTCTTTTCGTTATTTTCCTCCTAGTAAGGTGCTGATTTCGGAGAGAATCAAAAGGCAATGCAGTAACTGCCGGTGATTTTCTTTGCGGTAGTACAGTCCAATCTTCTGTGAATCTTAATTTGAAGAATATATTACCATCTGGAGTATACCGAAGAGCTTTCATGTCAGTTACTTTGGGGTCACCTTTACCGCGTCCAGGACGAATGCTTTTAAAAAACCCAACGTCATTAAAGCTTTTGAAAAAACTATGGTTTAAGTAAGTTACGTCGTAAGGTCTGGGGTGTTTTCTTGCTGATTTGCAAATGGTGATGTACTCTGCGGGCACATTGATGTTCTTGTTTTTAAGAGCCCGTTCAACAGAAGAATGAATACTGTCAGCTTCCATCTGCGTATGCCCAACTTCTAGAAATTTTTGTTCTATGATAATGTTGTTGTTCATAGCCGTGCATAATAATGCATTAGACATCACACAGTTTCTGTTTTGATAGGTACAACCGTCGCTATAAAAAAATATTTTATTTGGTTTTTCTGGCTCACTTTGTAAAAGCTTTTTTTCTATTAAGCTTACCCAAATACTTGCAAACTCTTCAGAATTCAAGCCTCCTTCAGTTTCGTTCCATAGATAACAATAGCCATCTTTGTTGTTTAAATTAAAAAAGGCAAGATTGTGTATTTGGAGCTTTGTTCTATAGTACAAACTACTAATATTTGATTTAGGGGCCATTAGAACCGCCTGCAAGTCTACAGTAAAATCAAGATTTTCTTCACGTATGTCTTTCTCCTTCTCAGACCTAGCTTCTTCTTTCTTCTTTAGATGTTCTGAATATTCTTCTTGGGATTTATTTCCGACTTTATAGAGAGCACATATTTCGCACTGATCTTTTTTAGGGTGAAACAATCCGAGATTAAGATTGTCAAATTCTTCATGAAATTTGCAGATGGATAAAGCAACTACATTACGTGTTTTACACCAATCATTGACATAAAAATCATAAAGGGGTCGCTTTGAACGCCACTCTGGCAACAAGTACTTCTTTTGTGTACTAGCACGACAGTAGTGCGATTCCATCGCTGGCAGTGATTCTAAAAACTTTTTCAGCTCCTTACGTTCTGATTCGAAAGGCTTAGAAGATGTTTTTGTTTGTTTGGAATCAAAATCCTTGTCATTCTTTTTAAAAGCTGCCCCTTTTTTATTTTTCCAATTTAAAACAGTCCATCTACCAATCCCAAGCGTATTTAAAAACTGTGTTCTGCAGACTTTGATTGGCTCATCATCCTTTTTTAAATGATAAAATAAAGATTGTCCTCTTTTCGATTCCTCATTATAAGTTTTTCTTCCCCTTGGTCTCTTGACAGGCAAAGCTGTCACAAGATTATCAACAAACATTTTTTTTTCTGCCCAACTCATTGTCCAAAATTCTTTAAAAATATTCTGCCTATCTGTCTCTGTAAACATTGAACATTTCAAAGATCCTTTTTGAGTTTCTTTACACGAGCATCTATTCTTCATAGTTCTAGGCTGCCTTGGAACTTCATAATTCCACTTTTCTTCTTTTTTTCTTCCATAGTATTTTTTTCCAGATTCTCTCAACTTTCTGTTACTTTCAGCATACCAGTTTGATTTTTGAATGTGAATCCTTTTTCTTCTTTTATTGCTTTTCTTTGGATAGTTTTCGCAGTCAGACTCAGAGTCAGAATTAATTTTGTATGGTACCAGACCTTCTTGCCTACTTTCATCTGATATCAAATCATCTATTTGGATGGATGGTCTTGACGTAACAGAATGGTCGATAGTACCTGTAAAAGAATTTCTAGGACTATTTTCTATTTGTTGCAAAGTGCTCTGCTCGATAGTGTTTTCAGAAACCAGACTATTGGAACAGTTGTGGTCATCAGTCATTAATTCAAGCAAAGGGGATTCATCTAAAGGGGAAATCATTATATCTTCGAATTGGACTTCTTGTTCTGTATTTTGAGGTTCAATATGACTATTGTTATTTACTTCTTGGTTCAGAGTTACATAGTCATCTTTAGTGTCATTATTTTGTGGTGAGAGTATACTAGAAATATCTCCTACAAGTACATTATTCAAATCGGCAGGTGAGAAGGAGTCGCAATGTGTGCTTAAGCTTAAATCATCAGATATTTCTTTAGATATAATCATTTCAATTTCGACATTTTCAACCACAGACCATTCTTTGGGGAAGGATGCTTGAGATGATTCCGGTGCTGTTTGTCGATTTATATCTTCTTTGCTTGCACACAAGTCCAGGATTTTACGGCCACGTCAATGCTTACTCGATGACATCTGCAAATAAAGAATTAATTAATACATTCTGATAACAATAACTATAGGAAATAAAGCGAAATAAAATTAAAATTATACTATACGTTTACACTCTAAAATTACGTCCCAATCTAAACGTATAGTTCCTAATTTGTCAATTAGATTTTGAAACTTGAATAAATGCATTAAATACTTGACTATAACCCATTAACAGAAAGCTTATTAAGCAAAATATTAATTAAAACATAATTAAAAGTTAATTTATGATGATACATAATACCTGCTAAGTACAATAAATGTAAGATTGATTGTAAGGAAAAACTGCTAAATCCCACATGTTTGGGCTATAGGTTATCTGAAGTTTTACAATAAATATTGGTTAATTTATCATTACAAACAAATAATAAGATAACAGTATAAACACTTACCTTTCAGTCCTTTAACTTTTAACCTTTATTTACACTGTTATCACAGAAAACATCAATTATTTGTACGAGCACATTTGCCGGCATCGGAATCGCGGTACAAAATGGCGGCTTACACGGAGTTAGCAGGACACTTTTGAGGTTATGGATTTGACAGTTTTACTCAGTACGCGTTTTTGTAAATTTTAAAGGAAAACGGACTGTGGCTGTTTTTCTAGATTATGTATTTCTTTTTACACTTTCGAATGGTATGAATAACGTCATATAGTCAAAAAATGGATTTGGCAGGTTTACACTCTAAGCCGACTTATATAGCCGGTCAAGTAAGTACCTACTAAAGAGTCTTGCTATCATTATATCGTACATTTTATGAATGATTAATTGATTGATTGTTTTTTTAATATTATTTTTATGTATTTTTTTCATTATGTTTTTATTTATTATTTTTATTTATTTTTTCTTGAATCAAACTAAAAATGTATTGTTGACTGTTGAGATTTGACTGTAGATTTTTACACATCGAAGTGGAACCATAATATAATTACTTTCTTACTGCGTAACTTATTCCTAAAGTAGGTGGTAGATTACCTAGGGAGCAAGCCTCATGTAGGCCTCAGAGACAAGGCGAATCTGAGGCTTCTTTACTTGCTTCCGTGGTTTGTATACGATTTTACGTGCCGCTGCAGGGAGGAAGTGGTACCTTTGCTCCTCGTAGTGGGGCGAAAGTAACCATTTTCGTCCCGCAGGCATGTAAAGTAACATATGTAAGTAACATATGTATATACAGCTCAGTAACTCTTTAATAAAATATAGAACTTCTACAGTTCTATGATTATATCAGTGATTTATGGTATTTTCTGGAAAAGCCTAACGAATGAAGGAGGCACTGTGCTGTGCAGAACGCTAAAATTGCTACCAATAATGAAAATAAACTAAATCATAACATAAGCACCATGAAATTATACACATACAGATAGACAAAACTGTACGGCGTAATTTGTAGCAAACAAAGGAAATTCTTCAAATACAATATTGTGCGCTACACTCCTAATTAATAACTTTTTTCTTAAACCATGACGTCATTATTCATGGTCATACTTGTAGACAATGCCTATTACTGAACTCTTTTTGGCTTCTTCTGTAACTGGATTAACGACATTACTTGATGAAAGATTACGCTTGACCAAAGTTAGGCAAGGTTGTGCGTTATCTTTACTGCATCGGTGACTACCGTTGAATGTTTAGGCAGCATTTTTGATACATATCAATGAGAGTGATGACATATTGTGTCGTTCATCGAAACACCCATATTTTAGGTTACATTCAAAATTCTTCAGTTCTATTACCTAAGTTATTAGGTATACTGCGAAGATATACCAAAGATCAAGGGATTGAAATTTTTTCAATTTCAGCAGCAGTTTCAGGGGGCGCCAAAATCATAATAATATGATATGATTAAACTTAAAAAATCTTTGCTATATATCATTTTAAGTCACACACATGAACAATGTATTAGGTAATAGATAGGTACCTAATAAAGGCAAAATTAATGGTTTCTTATTGTCCAGTTCACGAAAAATGCCAACCATTTTTATATTTGTGAGTTTTTAAAGTAAAAATGCTGGGGGCGCCACTATCAAGTTTCTGCCTCGGTTCGAACAAATCGTAGATCCGGGGCTGAAACTTGGTCACTGCATCCACGATGTGCTGTCGGATTCACTTACTCCTAAACCGGTCGCGATAAAATGCGCGGTTTATTTATAGCTAGTCGGAGTCAGTGTGACTTTTATATTATGTTATGGTCGTAGAATGTTCACTCATTAGCTTAATATATTGACGTTGATGGTTGTTTGGCCATTAAAATTGACGCGTTGTTAAGTATTTAACATGCGTTTAAAGATGAATAAATATGATTAAAGTCGAAGGCAACGTTCTCTAGCTAATTAACTAAGCGAAGAGAAGAACTTGCTTATTGATTAAATGTGCATCAAATAGCAAGCAAATCGTGTTTGCAAATATAATTTTAACTCCGAATAAGAGTACAATTAACGATTAACGGTGGTTAGCATTCAGCGACCCCCAAACTGCTTGTTAAGCGTGGGGATTATGGCAACCCCTACCTATTAAGAAGGAGGCATTCGTTCAGCAGTGGCAGTCTTCTCGCTGATGATGAGTCCAACCGAGCCGGAAAAATTTGTCACGTAGGTTATATTTCAGTACCCTTAGTTCAATTTATTTAGTTAGTTTAGTTTCAATTCGTTAAATTGTTCTATAGTATACATTTATTATGTTTAGTTTCGACAGTTTCTACCTCTTCATCTTCTTCTTCTGTACAGAATCAGCAGTAGTTGCCGTTAAGTTAAAATCAAATGGGGAACGATAGGCTTGTTAAAACAAAATGTAGATAACGATTCATACCAAGGGTACAGATCAAATTAGGTGCAGCATAAATCTACAATATATAATTTCGATTATGACTCCTATGAGTTTTATACTATTCATCGGAGTGCCGAGTGCGAGTTTTATCGATTTCTTATTTAATTGCGTTGATGGTATGTCAGATGTTTATGAAATAAGAGTAGAGCCGAATCTAGACACAAGATGCGCTTATTTTTTTTCATACACTTTGTATCTGACGATAACGCGATAGAATACGTAAATGCTTGGAGGAGTCAGCTGGCTAGTTACTTAATCAAAGCGTAAACGCAACAGAAAATACTCACACTCAGCACTCTGATTGCAACGATTCTTAGAATACTTAACATTACGAGGCCGGAGTCTGAACCCTACACTGCTATGCGTCAGAAGCCGCACGCCACAGTCAATATGGTTATCAGCACTGCAGCTAGGCTAGTAATATTTTACGAGTGTAAATATGATATATCATAAGTATAAAATTCCATATAATATAAATTAAATAATATTCCATATAAATTCCATATAATTTATTTAAAGTGTAAATATGATATAAAATACTATACAATTTTCATTAGTACTCATTTTTCACTCGTACTAATGAAAATTTTATAGTTGATGGTGTAAGTGGCCATCAAACTATAAAATTTTCATTAGTACGATAATATATTTTAATGACTATAACTTTCAGCTTGTTAGCGCGTTTACAGCTGATAAATAATTTACAATGAAATGTTTCTTAAGGATTCAAATATTCTCAGTGCCTAGTAGTTGCAAAATTGCGCGATCGTGTGGCAATGGAACGAATTGATGGCATGGTGCTCGGCAATTTGAATTTGATCCACTATGATATGGGCATGATATGGCAAGATGCAGCTGAATATATTATCATTATAATATGAAACCTCATTTGCTGGACGTTCTGCGGTCTAGTTTATGAACAAGTGACTGTGACCAATTTAATCATCATTATGTACATTACATTATATGGATCTGGGTATGTCCTAAAACAGCATCCAGAACCACCGGAGGACGGGCAGCAACGTCGTCCCGGTTAACGGTGGTGAGCATTCTGCGATCCCCAAGCCGCCTGCCAAGCGTGGGGATTATGGCAACCACTCCCTATTAAGGGAGAGGCCTTCGTCCAGCAGTGGACGTCTTCTGGTTGATGAGGTACATTATAAGCCAAAATAAATAACTTTCGTAGATAATGTATACGCATTATTAACAGTATGTCCTCGATCATTTTAGTTTTTTAAAAATCTCAGGGTTTCTTCTCAGCATCAGTTATCACATATTTTCGGGCCCCGTTTCTGGTGGGTTTCTGAGGGGATGCTATTAGCCTACGACGTGTATCTGTTTATTTTCTAAAACTACCGTCTTTTGTTGCTTTTGAAAAGAAGAGGAGAGAAGAACACTGGAGTGATAATTTAATTAAGATTAAGAAGGTTAGAGGTAAAGCCGGGTCTAGATTGCAGTTGGTCAGGTCGAAAGGGAAAGACCGCGAGGTCGCTCACCTACCTGTTGGTCAGACCTAATAAATGCGCTCACTGGACTCCCAATAAGTGAAGTTATTAAGACTGCCGGGGACAAAAACACATGGTTGAGCATAGTACATCTAGTGATCAACACTTCAAACAAGACAAGATCTTCAGTAATGAAGATACCGATTAAGAAGAAGAAAAAGACGTACACAAATCTGGACCTGACTTTAGTGTGAAAGTGCAAATTATATACAAATGACTGTGTCATACGTCGCAGAGTTTGCAAGTTGAAGTGGCAATGGCCAGGCCACATTGCTCGAAGAACTGATAAACCTGAAGACGCAGCGTAGGAAGGCCTCCCACTAGGTAGACCGATGACATTGTAAAAGTCGCGGGCAACATGCATATATGTATGTGGATGCATTTGGCAGGTTGTCATACAGTGTGGCGATCTAACCCCTTTAGCCTTATGCCTTCGTTCAGCAGTGGACGTCTCCGGGCTGATGATGATGATGTCTGTGTCGTGGAGACAGTCAGTATAGGTAATATTAGTTTAATTATGAAGATTGCAACTTTACTAACCATCACCTTGAACAAATCAAGATGATAGTGTGAGAATTTAATCTGATAAGTATTCGCAAGACAGCCTTGACTGAAACTCGACATTTTATGTACCGTATAATGTAATATTATATGTAACATTTCTAAAAGTGACTGTAATATACGCCTATTTATATGAGAAGTAAAATTAGTTAAGTATACATTACACTTCGTATAGGTCACGGACCTCTAACCCGCTTTTAAAATTGCATAATTTGCTTTTAATGTACTTAATCCAAAGAGCTTCAGTTTAATTGATATAATGATAGTGTTTGTATTTTTTCAATGAATCACTATCAGATGATTGTTGATTTGTAGTTTCATTGTGTATTATCTATGATTCGAGCTCTACATTATTTGATCTAATAATGTTTCGATAGATAGAAACTCGTACAGAAATATAAAAAAAATATAAGTTAGTGCCATACAAATGATGATCTTATGGCTCTCTTCCAGAGACTAATTAATCCAGGAACAAAATAAAAATAATTAATTATATTTTAATCGCGAAAGTTTGTGTGTGGTTGCCACGTGTGTGATTTGAGTATGTACCTGTACTAAGACAACGGACTTGAATGAAATTCGAAATGTAGATAGTAAATACTCTGTAAGCCTTATTAAAAACGTATAGAGTGCATAGCTTCGGAATAGTCAACCCATCTTTTCTTATCCACCGCTTTACTTCCAAAGAAAATAATTAAACGCCTTGTCCTGTTTATAAGAACAGAAAAAAAATTGTCACGTTAAGCATGGTACCTGTTGGTCCTGTTGAACCTTATTAAATAAACCGTGGATCATATTCGAAACAACGAATCCATATTATATGTTGTCGTTTCCATTCTATCTTTATAACTCAAACAAAGACAAAAGACGGTTTAACTATTCCAAAATATCCCAAGATTAAAAATAAGACCTAATGCAGGGCCTTTTTTAAAAATCATTCATACGTACATTCTTATGTCACTTTTCATATCGGAAAATTAGTATGCGGTTCTTGCAGATGAGAAAATTAAATCGCGGAATGCTTTGGTTTTTGATTTACAGACCAACCGTCGTGTTTGAGATAGTCAAATTCAATTGGAATATCCCTAACGTCAAGGCAAACCCAAACCACAGATGAAGATTTTGAGATTTTGGGGCTAGATGGCGATGTGTGATATATACCTACTAAGGTTACATTTATTTAATTGATACTTTTTCCTGGGGACCTGGGTATGTCCTAAAACTGCATCCAAAACCACCGGAGGACGGGCAGCAGCGTCCTCTCAGTTAACGGTGGTAACCATTCTGCGATCCCCAAGCCGCATGCCACGCGTGGGGATTATGGCAACATCTCCCTTTAAGGGAGAGGCCTTCGTCCAGTAGTGGACGTCTTCCGGCTGTTGATGATGATGATGAATTGATAATTTTTTTTATTCAGTCGAGTGACTAGACGAGCGAGACGTGCGCCTGGTGGTAAGCGTCACGCCTGCCCATAACAGTAGGAGTGCCAGAATTGTGAACTTGCGAATACAATCCTGCGCCGCACTGTTATACGCTCGTACACCTGAGATATTAGATGTTACATCTCTTCATACCCAATCATTTATCTGGTAACCGAAAATTGCCATAATCTCCACGACTGACATGCAGGCGGCTTGGAGAGAGAGAGAGAATGGCTACAATATTTTAATATGCAAAAGGATATTGTGTCACTAGGTTAAAAATAACGATGTGATGTAAATGTAAGTTACTGAGTTGATATACGTGTCCAAATAGTGATCCACCTTATTTATAAGGCGATAAGAATCTTGAGCTCGTAAGACAGGATTGAAAGCGTCAATCTTCATTAAAATCGTTAGACTGGTACTACAAAATAAGCCAGTAACTTGATGAGTGAATTTGTTTACGAACTGGATCTAAATAAGTTTGGATAGGGACATATTTATGGAAAATATAACAACTGAGGCACAGAAAAAAAAACTTAATTATGGTAGGTACGAAAAAATATACTTATACAATACAATACATCTTTATTGTACACCAACAGTAAAAGATCTAAAAATAAATAATTTTACATACATCGGCAGTACAAGGGCGGCCTTATCACCTTAAGCGATTTCTTCCAGGCAACCTTTGGATGGACAGAACAAATAAATTTAGTATTAGGTCGGTGGCGCATATATAAATAAATACAATATATATCATAATTTATATATACCCAATATAAATATATACATACGTACCAATCAGCTTATGGAAAGATAATGAGTATAGACAAGATTATTAAAGATAGGAAGAGATTTAGCATTTCTAATAGAAGAAGGGAAGCGCATTCCACAGCAGGACAGCTTGAACAGTGAAGGACATATTATTGGAAAGATTATAGTGAGTGGAAGAAGGGATCTTGAGTTGATGGGAACGAGAGGATCGTAGGGAACTAGAGTGCGCTTGGATAAACTCAAAGCGTTCCTTCAAGTACATATTCAGTACATACATACTTATTTAAACATTCTTAATATAATTTATAAACTTAACGATTAACCCACATTTTTATGTTATTTTGTTTTTACACGCAGAACAAATATTTATGTGACAAACATTATGATCTACATTAGTTCTGTGTCTGGATGTGCTATGTATTAGTAAGCACGTATTTACAAAAATATAATGCATAAGTCTATAATTTCTTTCAGTAAATGGACGCTTAGATCCACAGGTAGCTTTGTTTGCTTAGCTTGGGGCTAGATAGCGCTGTGTGAGTGTCCACCAATATTTACAAATTTTTTAACCGACTCGGAAAAGGAGCAGGGTCTATGTTCGACGGTATGTATGTCTTTTTTGAAAGGGTATACTCCCGAGGTGGTCCCATATTAATTTGAAGTCGGTTAGTTTTTACAAAAAGGTAATTGTTATTTATTTGTGTTGTTCGACTAAGACATTTTTAGAGTGTCCACTTCATTATTTAGTTGTAAAAGATTTTTGTATGCAACATCTTCAGAGCTTATATTCGCGCATTAAACGTTGGAATAGTAAAAGTTGTTCATGATGATGCACACACGAGCTCCTTTCGGCTTAGTACTACCGTTCCATTATGCCCTTTATATTATTTCTAATACAATCAATCTAATACTTAAGTGCTCGTAAATACATTACAATCTCAGTAAATTCATTTCATGGATTTAATTTAAATACTAAAGACTACTCACATAATCAATATTCTGTCTGTACTAAATAAATTTGTTGCAAATTTGTACTCAGTGTAACATTACGCACTCGTAAACTTCGAACAACATTTCTACGTATCCTTTGAGTTCCACTAAAATATTTATGTAGCCATCCATACATTACTTGGCTTACCAGCCGTTCTTATTTTGTCCGGATAGTGACCGGATTTTATATCTTCTGCCGGATATTGTACGACTTTATTATTAGAAAGGTTCTGATCTTTGAAAGAGGCGGAAAATCACGAAAAGTAAAAAGAAAACTCTGCTCTCTACTGACACGCAGCTCTCACTCACAACCATTATCATCATAATCATCATCATCACAATCATTATATATTTAATGCAATATCTTTTACAACACATTTCCTCAAAAAGTGCATTTACGAAGCCTGTATACATCGTTAAACATTACGCACCGTACAACGGACCGTACTGTATACATTGCCTGTATACATCGTTAAACATTACGCACCATACAACGGAGCGTGCGGTAAGTAGGTATTCTCAGCTAAGTACCTATTTTACCGCATGCTCAGTTGTATAGCGCTGTGCGTAAACTTTAGGTTATTTTTTTCATAAAAAATTATAAGAATTCCACTAAGGAGTTTCTCATTACAAGATTCATCATCATCGTCATCATCATCAGCCCGGAGACGTCCACTGCTGAACGAAGTCCTCCCCCTTAGACCGCCATACCGTACGACAACCTGCCATTTGCATCCACCGATTGCCCGCGACTTTTACAATGTCGTCGGTCCACCTAGTGGGAGGCCTTCTTACGCTGCGTCTTAAGGTTCGCAGTCGCCGCTCAAGAACCTTTCTTTCCCATCGGTTGTTAGTTCTTCGAGCGATGTGACCTGCCCATTGCCACTTCAACTTGCAAACCTTGCATTACGAGAATAAATAAGCTAAATTATCGAACCTCCTTGGAAGCGACTTTGCTCATTAACACTAAAGAGAAAATTAAATGAAGATGTAGTTGTCATTTTCACCACGCGTACGTGGAGCTATTTGAAAAATCCCGCTCTTTTCATAAGATTTTTCTTCTTCTTTCTTCCTTATGGCATTGCACTTTGTGCATTTGCCTGTGTCAAGTATTTAGTTGCGACTTTCTGACTGATATTTATAAACAAAATAATAAAGATTGTTTAATTATTACTATTTTCTCGCAAATGTGTTGTAACTCGTGACTATGGTAAGCCCGAGACGAAGTCAAGGGCTTACATTTGTCTACTCGTTTGTAAAAACCTACTTACCGCACTAGTACCTATCATAAATAACTATGTCGAGCCTTATTTCGAGGTAACCCTTCATTCAAGTAAAGGTGGATTCCCTTACAAGTATTCAAATTTCCTAACATCAGAAGGCTCGTAACTCATAAATAATTTCATTTATTATTTAGTAATGCAACATTGAGCCTAGCCCGCCTCAGTTAGTTCACTGCGAGACTAACGCTGTTTTGTAATGTAATAAATAGGTTTTGATAGGGTGAAGCAAGTGATTTAATATGCGTAGGTACTTATTGGCCTTGTTATTAATAATAGCGGTATTCTAAAATTATAAATGCGTTTGTTAGGTTGATTGTTCCTTTTTCACGCAACAACAATATCTTGGATTTGATTGGTTCTTAAGGAGCTCACAGCGAAAGCATGGTTTTGATTGGTTTATACATTTGATTGGTTGCTAAGGGGCCCTGCCTGTGTAGATGTGACCGGCCCCCAGTTTCAAGAATTTATTTATGTCTATGACTGGACATCCTGTATATACAAGTGTTAAATGTAGGTACCTATATAGGTAATCAGAGTCGGAGATTGATTTAAGCTATACTTAGGTACATTATCAACACAACGTGTGTAAAACCGCAGGGCGCAACTAATTTCCAATATAAGAACCTGTACTTCCATTTATGAACGCATTCCCACTCGTCAGTGTCAGTGATGTGTCGTCACTGACACTGACAGATGCGTCGTCACTGACACTGACAAGTGGGAATGCGTTCATAGAGAATGTATGAAATAATATTTCGCACTGTGCCGGTACTGTGTCGGAACTGTGACTTCACTAATATGTGTGAACCGGCCTTTAACTATTTACGACAATGTAGCCGACGTTTGCACTGTAATTTCAAATTAATTCCTTTTAGCCACGACGAGTGTAGTTTTTGTTAAATTTATTAGGGATTACTCACGAATTGTTACCAATCGTGTTTCAATATTAGATAAGATCTAAATAATATGTTCATCTGATGATATTACTCAACACCGTTGACTAACTCCGTATTTTTTTCCAATTTAGATGTAGGCGAACTTACGTATCAAAGTTGCAAAAACTCACGTCGTCGTCAGCCATAAAACGTCCACTGCTGGACGAAGGCCTCCCCTTTATAGAGGGGTGTTGCCATAATCCCCACGCTTGCAAACTCACGTAATATCGATGTATTCCCTTCTGATACCAAAAACGAAATCGTAATTCATTTCTATTCCCAACGAATACTACTCATAAACGAATCCCAAAACAAGTTAAATATGATATGAGGTACAGTCAATAATAAAAATGCTTTTAAACGTGATATTAAGTAGTACTTTTTTTATCAAAAGCAGTCTTATCAAGCAAATAAAAGTGTAGTAGGAAAACGTTTGGTTAATTATTATAATAACACAGGCAATCAGACATACGTAAGTCTTAAGTCGGAAAATCTTACAATCCGGAAAATGTACAGTGTCGGTTACATCCGGCCGCACGCTATAGTAGAATAAACACGCTTTTTATTAATTTATCAAATTAATAATTATCCTCCTCTCTTCTAATTTGCGCCATCCGTCCGTTTTTTACCGTTTGTCCGTCGGGGTCCGACTTGTGCACCTACATACTTTTCTTAACATCTTTACGGAAAAAGCAATAAATTATCTGAATCTGGTTGATTCGACTTAATTAAACGTGAATGATCCTAAACAAACACAACCACGTCAGTTTTCACACTATGAGTAGGGATGTCAAACATTAAATAAAACCCATGTTAGTAAATAACATTACCTACCAAAAGAATCGTACTAAAAATGAATAGCCAGTAAAAACCGAATATTGAACAAAGAGATAAAAAAGTGTTCCTGAGTAACACAATTTTGTCAAGTAGAACTCAAGTTACAAACAAAAAAAAAACTACCTATTTAAACAATTAAAATAAAATAAAAAATTTAATATATATATATATATATATATATTAGTTAAGTGTTACCTTTTAACAAAATAAATATTATATCTAATTACTGTTACTTTTGCACCTAATCATGGCAATCGTCTCATGAAACTCTAAATGGAGATAGCTCATTTCCTGGATTAACTTATAGGCTACATTCGTTTTTCATTACCGTTTTTCATCATCACGTGGGAAACCTAGTGGCGCAGCCAGTACTTACTATTCTACATTAACATTATAAGAATACATTATAATATTGTAAGTGCACCAAGACTGTCGTAGTCTGCCATCTATCAAACATGGAGCAAACTAAGGAGCTTATTGAAGTTTGTAATGTCATAATAACAACCGCCTCTCACTTTTGCAATAAGCAAGATCGAACTGTACGCAAAAGGAGCGCAAGCGCAGCGAACGCGGAACAACGTTAAAATTACAAGCAGCTTTAACCAGATGGCGCTTATATAAGCTAAAAGTCATATAGGTAATCTTTGGTCTAGTTGGTACATGGAGATGTGAACAATTTGTACCTCTAGTTCACACTCATAAATAAATAAATGGGAAATATTAGCTTCTAACAGAATTAGCTTATATCAAAACATGAAATTTAAAATATAGAAGTAATGGTAAGTTTCATCAGGTCTCACTTTTACCACAGAGTTTATAATATTTACACCCTTTTATCAAATTATAATTTTCAATAACCTATGATCAGTTACCAATTAAGTATTTAACAAATCACATTTAAAATGTATCTCTTCCTAGTCTTTCACACTTGTCTATGGGATATGGTTGCTAGAATAATGTAATACACGGACAATATTTGTCGTTACCCCTTCCAGGGTAATTATTCTTTTTGTGGGGACATTTTTTTTGTTGACTTGGGAGAAATTTTCTAAAGATGCCCGACTACGTCAGGGCGCAGACGGGTTATGTAGGAATACACCCACTAAAACACCCCGGGCGGTGGCCTGCCTAAGTGATTAATGGAGGGCTCCGGGATCTCCAGCGGAACGCACCGGAGCCAGCACTGTGTTTTGGATCTTCCCAGGACAGCAGCGTACTGTCCAGAAATGCACATCTGCGTACGGCAATGTGGGCCACATAATGTCGTCGTCCACCCCGGGGTCTATGGATGAAAGGTCCGAGCCCCAACTCCAACCCTCCAGAGCCTAGAGGCATCAGGCAGCACAGCAGGATTTTAATGCAGGCACCGATGACCAACGGACACCGATGTCACCGATGTCACAGAAATGGGGATTGCTTGTGGGACCTAACGCCTTGTAGCATTTGGAGCCCACTGCATGCACCATGGTGAAACCACGGTAAAACCAAAGTAAAACCAAGGTAAAACATTGTGACTGTTTTTTGGATGAGCTCTTACAAAAATTTAAGAGATTTTCTGTATGCCCAATGACTTGTTGACATAAGGCGTAAATTTACTGTAAACTACAAATAAACTACGACCGTCCAATAAAGTAGTGAGACTTAGCATCACAATGACTATAAATAAATAAAATAAATAAATATCGGTGGACATTATTCACACAGCGCCATCTAGCCCCATACTAAGCAAAGCTTGTATTATGGAAACCAGATAGCTGATAGAAATAATATAATATGATAAACCCAATATAATTGTAGTAATGGACAATCTACGAAACCAATCTCTATAGTCAATGAGAGACTGAGTGAATGAGAGAATGTAGTATACGTGATGATTCAAGTATAGTTTTCATTTCGATTCATTTTGGTATTCCGTAATTTTTTACGAATAAATTTGGTATAGTAAGTTTTTATTTTGGGAAGAGCTGAAACATTAGAAATTATAGGTTGCACCTAACTCGAATTATTCAAAATCAATTAACACGATGGTCTAAATTACCGTGAGAACTCTCGCTTCATACCCTACTTTGCGATTGTGCTATCGTAATAATGGTTTGTACCAGCTTCATTCGGTTTGTTTTACATAGTAGAGTTTGTTTAGCACTTCTTATCTCGGGTTATAACTCATTAAAAATTCGAATCTTTTGAGGAGCAACGCTCATTATAAATGCCTCGGGTTTACGTTAACGTAATTTTTTATGTACGTTTTAGCCATTTATTAGTCGCAACAGTAATAATGTTCCCGGAGGAGTTAGCTCTTTAGTGAATCTATGTAATGTTCAAATCGGCATTCACAATGACCATAACAGCTCATAACCCATTTCTTGGAATAGGGTTTTCTCATGACATACCATCTGATTCGGTCCTTAGGAAATTTTGGCCTTTATAAATATGTTTGTGAAAGTTTCACAAGTGCATGTAAGTATAAGGCAAAACAGATAGTATTCTAAGCCTGATTTTAGGCCTTAATTTTCAGATTCGACCCTGGATGATGATGATATGACGATGCGGCGGTATCGTGCCGGCGGCATTCTCGGTTTAGGTTTTTTTAAATAATATTTATGATTTTAAATTTATTTTGTAAAAAACTTAGATTTAGGAAAGAAAATAAATATGTGAATAATAATAATAATAATAATTTATTTATTACAAATTACCAAGTAGGTTGGTACAAAGAAAACAATATATCTGTAAAAAATTTAAAAAAATTACATTCTCGATTTACAGTCATGACCTTAACGTTACAGTAATATGTTTTTAGACTGAATAATATTGCGTGTTTAAAGGTTAGTTAATTTACCTATGAACGTCTATTTTTAATTGACACTACCGATAAACAATTCTAATGACTTAAAACACGCATAAAAATCTTATGATTGAAAAGTAAGACAATTTATAGGGTCACTTCACAAAATACTATAATTTTGTACTCGAGAGATGACTCAGTCATAAAAATCGTACAAATGCACAATACTATTTTATTGTGAGAGGCCTTCGGGCGGCACATTAACTCTGACACTAGGGCTGGCCAGTCAACCTGTACGAACTTACTCACTTTTTATTTTATTGTCTTGTACCGTCATCAGCCAAAATACGTCCACTGCAGGACGAAGCCCTCTCACTTAATAGGGAGGTATTTTGGTGGAGGGATTGTCTTGTATAGCTAAACTCTTTATACTTATACTACGTATACTTCAAGTATTCTTGTGAAAATGAGAGAGAGGAGCTAAATCCTCCAAGATGAAAATGCAGTATAACATTATTGGCCGCTTCTATTAGAGTTTGGTGGTTTCTAACCAATGAGTTTGATATCTTAATTATTTACTTTTAATACTAGATAAAAGTTTTAGTAACAGTTTTAATTGATAAAAGGTTTGTAAAACTAATAAAATCATAATAATACACAATAAAACTGCAATAGTCATAACAATAATCTTCTGAAAAAATGTACCTACGCATGGGGCGTGTAAGTAGGTCAAGGAAACCGCAAAATAGAGAACACGTACTTGACAAGGTTGTTGGTCGAACTGTACCTACATAAGAACTCTCTATGATGATGACCAGCTAAAATATTACTAGAAGAATATATCAAATACCGCCGACCGTTTAATTTGTAAACTTATAAGGTCATGCAAAGGGATAAGATTTGTGTAACAAAGAAAAGCAATGAAAAGTTGAAAAAAAAAACAAAAGAAAAATGTCCCGACCGGGAGTAAAAGGGCAAATAAGTAAAGGTTACTAAAATATAATATTTTTGCGGTCTAGTGACGAGACAGGCGTGATGATCGCATGATAGTAAGCATCACGCTTACCCATAGCAGTGCTAGAATTGTAAACTTGCGAACAACATCCTGCGCCGCACTGCAGTGGCAGTAATTTTTCGGGGTTTTGCTGGGGTTTGGTTGGGGGAGTTGGGGAGGTTGGGGGACGGAGTTAGGGGGGGGGTAAAACGTGGTTAATTTTGGGAGCGGGCCGAATATCTTCCGTACGCGGGCGACCTCTAGTCTAGAATAAAATTATCAAGATAGTCTAAAAGGTAACAGTTACCTTATGCAAAATGTTCAATCAATGCTTTTACACCACGAACATGACAAAAACGGTTCCATTGATATTTGATAAGCCGTTGTGTAATATTTATTGGCTGTGACCAAATTCCTCACAATTCAATACCAAGCTATTATGTTGTTTTCTTGTAAGTACTGAAGGTTAAGCACTGTTTCCGTGAACGATTTTAACTTGGAACGGCCTATAAACTTTTGTAAATGCCAGAAAAAGTATAGAATAGATATAGAGATATAGAGTATAGTATAGATTGAAGAATATTGTCACACTTTTATTTTTTTACACTCGTACATTTCGTACTGGCTTTAGAATTGCCCGTGGAAACACTGACTTGAGTGGAATTGTTTGGTACGTGATTAGGTCTGTGTCCAATTGTCCGTTCTTTTGCAATGCGGTTCATAATTTTGTATCAGCTACTTGGCGGGACCTATACGTACTTCCTACGTACTATAAATTAGAAAACGCGATGTCTCTGACAACAAGCAATATTTTCAACCGACTTCAAAAAAGGAGGTTCTCAATTCGACTGTATGTCTTTTTTTATACATTTCTAGAGGTCCCCCGCGATTTCGTCCGCGTGCGGGTGAAATACGGACCGCTCCCAAAATTCTCCACTTTAAATCATTCCGAGCAAACTCTACCGACTCTACCGACTCTACCGACTCTATCGACTCTACCAACTCTACCGACTCTACTGACTCTACCAACTCTCAGTCAGTCAGTCGGTCAGTCAGTCAGGACAGGGCCTTTTATTATATTAGATTTTGAAGTTTTTTATTTTATACTGTCTAGTGACGAGACGAGCAAGACTTTCGCCTGTTGGTAAGCGTCACGCCTGCCACTAACAGTAGCATTGCTATAATTGTGAACATGCGAACACAATCCTGCGTCGTACTGCACTGCGCTCGTCACCCTGAGATATTAGTTGTTAAATCTCTTCATACCCAGTAACTTCTCTGGTAACATTGCCCTTCAAACCGGAACACAGTAATGTTTGCACACTACTGCGTAGCGGTTGAATAACTGGCAAATGTGTGGTACTTCCCCAGGCAGACGCTGCAGTTGAGTCCTACCACCACCGTTTTTTTTTATATTTTTTTTTTTGGTAGGTAATATTTCAGGGGTGGTCCCATATACATTTTATCGAAATCGGTTTTGTAAATCTAGAAAATATGAAGATGTCATCCAGGTATTCGAAGTTGAAGTCGGTTGTATTTTTTTTAAAAGCGTATTATTATTATAAAATCCATAAAGAAAACTTTTTTTTTTGTTTTATTGTCATATTAATTAATTACATGCTGTCAAGAAAATTTTTTTTACTAAAAAATAACTATGATATTTATATTTACTATCATTTCACCCAGTCTGCAAAACCTACATAGAATTAATTTGTGTTGAAACCATTGGTCCAACCAAACTTGGTCTGGATTTACATATTTCAATTGTGTATGGATCAATTGCCTCAAATAATTCGATGCATCGATTTGTAATTATCGAAGCTTTGTTCTTATCATCGGTTACTCTAATAAGTGGTTTACGTGAAATATTACATTATAAGCCAGAGTCGAATTAAGTAAATGTTTTATAAAGGAAAAAGTTCTTAGAAGTTTCAAAAATATTTTATTGAAAATTCAGAGTTCTTACCAGATGTTTGATAAGCGTACATTATAATTACGATATAAAAATAATAATTTGATAAAATAAGTAATAAAAAAATACGACGTAAATGATTACTTATTTATTTTACAACACATTTGCTCGAAAAATGCACTTACGAAGCCTGTATACATCGTTCGAAAGTTGAACATTACGCATCATACACCTAGGCGTGCGGTAAAATAGGTAGTTGTGCGGTAAACTTATTTTACCGCACGCCTAGTTGTATAGTGCCGTGCGTATCCTTTACGGTATTTTTTAATTTCTATAAAAATATATAAGAATCCCATCAAGGAGTTTCATATTACGAGACTAAATAAGCTGAATGATCGAACCTCCTTGGAAGCGCTTTTGCTCAATACGTTTGTCTCACTTTAATACTAAACAGAAAATGAGATGATAGATGTAGTTCTAATTTTCACCACTCGCACGTAGCGCCATTTGTTAATTCGCGCTATTTCAACCTAGGAGGATTATGGCGTCGCACTTTGTGCATTTGCCAGTGTCAAGTATTTATTTGTATCAATTTTTTGATATTTTTTTAGTTAAATGAGTCTAAGTCACACTTAATAAGTCACAATCAAGTCCAGTCATGCTCTAGTAAAGCCATGGCAACTTTACTACAAGCTTCTTTGGAGTTTTGGAAACACCACAAAAAGACACTCATATTAGAAATGTTTTAACGAAGACTAATTTTATAAAGCATTTCTTTTTTTCTTTTCTCCTAAGAGGATTATGGCATCGCACTTTGTGCATTTGTGCACCAGTGTCAAAGTATTTAGTTGCGAGTTTCCGACCGATATTTATAAACAAACTAATAAAGTTTGTCTCATTATCTGTTGTAAGTACTTCTGTTTTCTCGCAAATGTGTTGTAAAACGTTGTATGGCAGTCGTTCGGAATTGGTTTTTACAAACAAGTAGACGTATGTAAGCATGAGACGAAGTCGAGGGCTTACCATAGTCACGAGTGTCATTTAAACTTACCACACTAGTTTCATAAATAACTATTTCTTGTCTCTTTACCACTATTCAATAAATATTTTTTCTGATTTTTTATCTCGAACTCTGCAATATTATTTTTTTAATTTCCACATGCAATAAATTAAGTTTTGGGGTTTTTGTTGTTTTTGTAAAAAACTCGGACAATCGGTAGATTTATATGGCAGGTTGTCGTACAGTATGACGGGCTAAGGAGGAGGCCTTTGTTCGGCAGTAGACGTTTCCGGGCTGATGGTGATGATGATTTCTCATTTACCTATAACAATGGGCTTAGGCTTATAAAAAAGATACTACCTAGTTCCGTAGGTTCATATTAAAGATATTATTATGACTCGTTATGTTTTACCCCTGTTTTGATACTCTATGTCCGTCTTACCATTGCAGTAACGACCGTTGCCTTGTTCTAATTCTGCAACCGGAATATCGGCGATTTTTATCGAATCGGCAATCGAAGTACCGATGAGCAGTTAGCTATGAATTGGGAAACCTAGATCTTTGTTTGAGGCTCTATGATTACTCATTCATTAGGAATCTCACAATTATGGCTTGTTATGGGTATATTTCGAGATAAAATCGGTAAATACTCGCAACAATCAAGTTTGTGAAACACTTCAAATGGTAATACTGTTTTTTTTAAAATAATAGTGTAGCAAATAAGCAATTAATCATCCTGGTAGTAATTGACTTCGCATATTAAAAACTACCATTGCCTACTTTACACATCGATTTATGCTATATTCGTCCCAAGTTTTCGGCCCACTAAATTAAAAAGTATTTGGTCGTCCCGCATGTAATGTTTGTATACCAAAATTATTGTAAGTACAGTTAGCGAAAAAAGTATGTCATAAAGAAGTGTTTAATTTCCAGGATTGGGCTATTTAAAAGTTAACAGATACGTGACATAACTAATTAAAAATACTGACATGAAAATGATTAAAATAAATGGTAAGTATAATAAGTAAGTTTTTTTTAATGATATTGAATGACAAGACGAGCTAGACGTTTGCCTTGTGGTAAGCGTCACGTCTGCCCATAACAATAGAAGTGCCCGAATTGTGAACTTGCGAACAAAACTAAATAAATAAATAAATATCTGTCGACATTTTTCACACAGCGCCGTCTAGCCCCAAACTAAGCAAAGCTTGTAATATGGAAACCAGATAGCTGATAGAATACTTAAATACTTTTTTTTTATAAATACACCCTTGTAATACATACTACACCCAGACAGAACAAACATCTATGATCGTCACATAAATGTTTGCCCTGGGTAGGGAACTCTGCGCCGCATTGCACTGCGCTCGTCACCGGAGCCTTAGATATTAGATGTGAAATCTCTTTATGCCCAGTAATTTATCTGGTAACAATGCCCTTCAAACTGAAACACAGTAATGCTTGCACACTACTGCTTGGTGGTTAAATAACTGGCAAAGGTGTGGTACTTCCCCAGGTGGACTCATCAATAGAGCCATACCACTACAAACAAGAATGGTAAGTTAGGTAAAATTACCTGATATTTAAGTCGATTTGAAAAATTATCCTTTTCTTTTTCAGTATGATTGTCTATGAAGCAAATAACTATTCATTAAATAATAATCTTCTTCAATACCGAAAAATAAACCGACGTTCATGGTAGAATTATTTAATACAAAAGTGTACTTTTACAAGGACTTCAGAATTAGTTTTACACTTCGAGACTATTCATACGTTGAAAAGGTTAGCGTCAGAGATGACGTTTTTGTCGCTTTTTTTGATTAAATGTGGCCGGAAATTAAAATGTCATTGGGATAATAAGCAGAACGATACCTATTTTCAACCGACTTCAAAAATGGAGGTTCTCAATCCGACATTAATTGATGACAAAACTACAGGTTCTACAATAATTGCATTGAATTTTTGACATTGAATTGAATATAATTGCAAAAAATCAATAATTGCATTGAATCTGGAGATTTTTTCCCAAATAGTGGGGAAGTTTGCTGCGACATCAAGCAACGGCCGATTTTGGATAACGTTGGCAAAAACATTCGGTACTAAATTTTTTATAAGATTTTGGAATATAAGCTAAATTATATTTTTGTCAAAACATATTATGAAACTGTAGAACCTGTATACTTTGGTGTGTACTTGTAAGATCTATGGTTTGCAGGACTACTAGTTTGTTGATGTAAGTACATTGTTTCACAGACTGTTGTAATAAAATAGTAAAATAAACAAGTCCCGAACATTGAAAGACATAATGAAAGAGCCTAATAACACGTAATCATTGCTAACAGCTTGCAACGCAACATTGCCAATGTACCATTTAATTAGAGGTGGAATATTAAAGTCACATGAGTCAGCATTTTGTTACAATCATCAACATCTTAGTCAGCCTATTATAGTTCACTGCTGGACATAGGCCGCCTCTCACCACTTAGCCCGATACCAAAAAGTCGTGGTCTACCACTCTAGAACGATGTTCGGTTCTTAATGAAATATTAATGCATTTCTCTCGCTCTCGTCAGCCAGAAGACGCCCACTGCTGGACGAGGGCCTCCCCCTTAATAGGGAGGGGTTTGCCATAATCCCCACGCTTGGCAGGCGGCTTGGGGATCGCAGTGTTACCACCGTTAACTAGAGGACGCTGCTGCCCGTCCTCCGGCGGTTCTGGATGCAGTTTTAGGACATACCCAGGTCCAATTCATGCATTTAATATGACATTATTGTTAATCTTCGTCTCGAACATGAACTTTTTTACTACAGGACTAAAAGCAGATGGTATAGTACGAGGGAATCAAGCTTTAAACCCAGCAATAAGATAAATGTATCGTGACATGCAGGCGGACTGACAGAGCAGACATATAGATGGAGATGGTAACATTTTAAGGGTAACTCTGTTCCTACGAGACCCTAAAAAACAATGGAAATGAATTGTGATGGTGTAGATTTAAAGATTACATCTTAAGATCTTTGTTGTACACTAGAAGTAATGTAACTTACAAACAAATCAGTGTACCTACATAATATATTCAGAAATACAAGGGAGGCCTTGTTGCACTGAGAAGAGTAATATACTGGGAACTTGTTGAATTAATGTATATTTTAAGGGACTCTACTTTATCAATCAAGATATAAACTTACACACATAGATGATGATAGACACAAACTTTTATGTTATGGATTAGTATACATGAAATTGTGTTAATAAAGAAGTTGAGGGTTTTTAATGCATTTACGCGACTGTTATCAAGTCACTCATTTGATGGAAAGCATCACATTTGTTACAATTATTCAGTACTTATCAGAGTTTTGAGCCTTACTTGCCAATCTTGGAAGATTTATCCACGGTGTCACCTGTACTGTGTTTTAGACTTGCACAGTAATTACACTGCTATCATAGAAAAAATATTTTTGCTATTATTAAAACATAAAATGTATTTTTTTATTATTAAGTGATCAATAATGTTCTAGTCCTTAATGTTTTATATCCGCAACAAAGTACCTACCGACAAACCAAATTTGGCAAAAACTGGCGGATAAGAGCAATTTATTGATTAGGTAAAGGAAGCCTTATTTTAGGACCTCCTGTTTTAGATTACCTAATAATTTTGCCGTCACTAGGTGCAAACGCAATGGAATAAAAAATATATATAAAAAAAAAAAAAAAAAAAAAAATAGCCGAACAGCTGAAATGGGACTAGGCAGGACACGTCTGTTGCATGCTGAGCGACCGCAGGGCAAAGGTCACCATAGATTGTTCCGAAATCCAAACGAGGGCCGACCCAGACGAAGGCGGCGTGACGAGCTGAACTTGCACTATAAGCACTGGGCCACCAAAGCTGAAGACCGGGCAGTCAGGAAGGAGGGAAGGGAGGCCTTTGCCCAGCAGTGGGACCATACAGGCTGAAAATAAAATAATAATAATTATAAATTATCAACATTGTAGGAACAACAATGCAGCAACACATCAACTCAAAAAAAAACTACAAAACACACACACACAGTGATGTCAACACATGACATCAAATACAAAAACACACCAACACTCAAACCATGTTATGACTTCAATAAAAAAATTAAACCACCATAACGTTACGTATACAAGTATGTTTTATCACTCATTTACAAATAGCCAAGTAGATATGCAATCAGTCCCTACAACCCACAGTGTCGTAATTTGCCTATAATTGAAACTGCTTTTGAATAACTGTTATCTATCCAGAGGACTTGATCTACTTTTCCCGGCTTACATAATGAAAGTATTTCATGCTTAAGCAGGTGTCAGTATAGATTTTATGCCATACTTTAAAACTGGATTGTCTTCCTTGGCTTAGGCAACTAAAGCGAATTTCTAGATTGTTATACAAGAAAGGGTGTCTAATGCCTGTGAAGAGAAAAGATTTATAGTGACTGCAGGAGTAATAGCTTTGTAGTCGCAATCGTTTGGATCGCGTCCTTTTATAGCTGAAATCTAAACTGTATACCAAAAAGTATTCTGTGGATTAAAATGTCCAATAAAGAGAGAAACCAAGTAACTATAATTAAATTAACCACACTCTATTTTTTCATCCTACTTACATAGCTTGGTGACTGAATTTTATCAAAAAAACGAACCCTGTGATCTGTTCGATTGATACCACAATACGATGAAATTATAATACTATACCTAAATAGAAAACAGCTAAATTGCAATGGATTTTCCATTGAAATAAAAGTAAAAAAAAAAAAAAATTAAGACATTATTTGGGCCAGAAAATTAGCCTCGCAATCCAGCGGGGCAACGTGGCCAGCATTTTGGGTACATTACCCGAAAAAAGAGCCCGTTTAAATTATCTATAGATCATTTGCTACCTTTAGATAATTTAAACGGTCTCTTATATCGATTATTTAAGTTTTTAAAAATAAGTTTAAACTAGTTAATAGGTAACAAGTTTATTTACAAATAAAATACAATTATGCACTAATATTAAATTATAACTAACTAACAACTAAATAAAACCTACCTAGTAAAAACAAACCCTACATAATAAAAATACAAAACTTAAAATTTAAACTAAAAGCCCCGTAGATGATGGAAAGGTGGCCAGAATGCTGGCGGCATTGCCACGTTGGATGGCAATGCTAAGTTTTTGACCAAAATATACGCCAGCATTCCGGTCACCTGACACCTCGACTAAACGTTTCAAGTAAGTTTTAAGTTTTTAATTTTAGTTTAGTTTTAATTAGGTAGTTTAACTGTTATTATTTTATATTTCGTTGGTAGTTCAATAAAAAGTATAGTACAACAAAAGTATAAACTCTGCTTGAGTCGATTGATCCGTTCAAGTCGAGTCGTCCAAAAATATTATATTATTTTAAATTTAAAAATAAATCTAAAATTATCTTATGAAGCTTATATAATTTCCAGTCTCGGTAAAAGAATCTAAAAATCTTCTTAAATAATTAGATATTTTTATTTAGAAACTAAGCTCCTATGTTTAAAGTTGAAAACTGTACAGTATAACCAATGTATCCTTCAGTTTTTCACACTCCTATATTCCCATCTCTCTAAAGTGTCTAACACACGTCATCGCAAGGCAACGGGCGCCTCGGTGGTGCAACCACTAGAGTTACTTATAAATACTGTGCATTATTACCTACCAGCATCAGTGTCAGTTCTGCTCCTGTCGGCAACGCTGAAGAGGAGGAAAGTGACCTAAAAATCCAAGTGTGTGAATAAGTTTGGAAAATAAAATGCGTGCTTACCAAGTAAGTGTGACATTTCTGAAGTATACAAAAGAAAAAGTTTTTTTTATGAAAAAAAAGTAAAAAATTTCGTGTTTACATTTTAATGTTATTATTTATTTAAATTTTAATGATTAGTAATAATTGGGAATCGTTTTATCAACAAAAAAATCTAAATATTTATTAAATATAATGTTGTTAGTGGTGTGTAATTAAAATCTATATTATACCATCTACTGGTAAATAGATCAAACGTTACCACTTGATAACGAAAAAAACTACAAAAAAAAACTCTAATCTTAAATTCATATCAGTTCTTTCTTTTATTGTAATGTTATTTTTGGTGTGCACAATAAAGTGTTTCTATCTATCTATCATTTCATCGCAGCACACATGCGTATAATTTACTTTAAGTGCGGTTAGTGTTTGCGTATGTTATACTCTATGGAACAACTGTTATATTACAACTGTTATATACTGTATCTCTAGTATTTTTGCGCTCTGCTATCCTGACCAAATCAATTCCCTGCCTGCCCTGGCTGCCTGATTCAATCACATAAATGTTATATTACAGCCAATTCTCGAGGTTTTAGTTGTCAGATTTATATATACTAATTACTAGTATAGTATAATGTTATCTGTGATACTAATAGAAACATTGCTGCCCTTTTCGTTGCAGTCTATTAAATAAAGACTGCAACATTCATAGTAATCAACTAAATTCTTAAACAATAGTTTAATTATTTAAAAAAAACAGCTTTGACTTTTGACATAAAATTTGCTAAATAAGTTTCCTCCAAAATAAATACTAAAATATGTTAATCAAATACTTATTAGTCACAGATTTGCACACTATTAAATAGTTAATCAAATAATAGTCTTAGATTTGCACACTATTAAATAGTTAATCAAATAAAAGTCATAGATTTGCAAACACTAACGATTATCATCATGGTAACTATCCATAGTAAATTTCTAAAAACATGGGGACATTTTTTTGATATTCGATAGATTCTATTGTGACAAATGCTAACCTTTTATTTTGATTTAATCGATTGCAACTGGCCATTAAAATTGCCGAACTACGTTTCATGGTCTATACATAAAGTTTTAATTGCCATAATATTATATGCCGTATAAAAATTACGAAGCCCGATGATGGATTGGCCCTAAACATAATTTACTACAATAGTATTTGGCACTGGTTACAAAGTAATATTACCTCATCTCTAGTAATGTTTTGAACAGAAAACCATAATAAATAATAAAAAAATTAATAACCATATAAACTAGGTTTCTGAGTTATATGTGTCTATTTATATGTTCCTTTCTTACGTATTTATATTAGATCTTTGAATGATTTCAATTTTGTGACTAAAATATACATATAAAAATATATGTATGTGAGCACAAAGAACATGAAATTTTATGTTCCTGCCCGCCTAGCACGCGAACCGTGACAAACGTCTATCCACTCTTTTTTGCCCGCGAAAACAAGACAGACGTATCCATATTCTAGCTTTATCACTTTCCCGCGCGGGGAAAGACCAATTAGTCCTCGGCGCGTGTTGGCACGTGCGGGGGTTCTGAAAGCCCGTAAAATTCCGCTATAGTAGTATTAGTCAGTTTTAGGGCAAAAAACTATGATCGTAATTTCCAGTTACTAATAAGAGCAATTAAAAAAAAAAATCATAGTGGTACAAACACAGACAGGATTGTTTCTCGATGATTTGAATGAAAGTGATGGATATTATTGCGATAAAAAATAAACCAACTCCATTTAGAGATTGGGTAGTGCTTATTACTTAACTTCGTTTTCCATGAAAAAAACTTTAATCATACTAATATTATAACATGCAAAAGTTTGTCCGTATGGGTGTGTTTGTTTGTTACCTCTTCACGTCAAAACGGCTTGAATAGAATGGACATAGCTTATTTACTTTTTATCATCATCATCACGCAGGTGAAACCGCGGGGCGCAGATAGTAGTACAAGTTAGCTTGAATAGTAATTACGGCGTCTAAATGTAATGGAGATAGTTGAAATTGATATTGTGAATTTAACGTTCTTTCTGTTCGTGAAAAAGTTAAGATTTATTTAGATACCAATTACATCTGGATGTTGTTATGTTACTCACTAAGTGCTGCTGCAACGGTCATGGGCAGGCATCACCTCTAACTACCAACAGAGCGTCTCGCTCGTATTAATACTTATAGCCACAAAAAACTCAATGGACATGTTATGGTAAAAGTAGCAACTTTACGAGTATTTCTGATCAAAATTGTGTTTCCAGGTGATTTTGTTGGGAGCTGCCTGCGTCGCGGCCGCACATGCGTACGGCGGATATGCTGGATTAAGTGGATATAGTGGACATGGTGGATACGCTGGAGATGGCGGTTACGTCAGTAGCGGCGGTTACGGCGGCTACAGCAGCGGTGGCGACGCCGACCACAGCGGCGGTGGCTATGCCGGCCACAGCAGCGGTGGCGACGCCAGCCACGGGGACTATTATGTATGTACCACGTATTTTTTGACAATACATTTTGGCCAGAGCATATCTGACAAATTGCCGAAAACGTGGCCGCAAAATGTAGCTCTTGTGTCGGCGTACTTAGCCATGGGCACGTATTACTACGTATTCCGTGTCACAAGAGCAGATGCAATTGATAGGATTTAAGTTTTGCATAGCCTATAATGATAAAGGTCTAAAATAGCACCTCGTATTACAGGCGTGTGACATTTTGGCCTTCTTCATAATAAAGAAGTACGTGTTTGTACATTTGTATCGAATTCCTTCTCCGGACGTATGACGATGCTTTCCTTCACCGAAAAGCCACTAGTATGCAAATCCGTACGTAAACTCAAAATAACTCATTGGTACGGACTTGGGGTTGAACCTGCGACTTCAAGATTTCAAGTCAAGTGGACTCCTGATTATGCTACCACGGCTTTAAAATTAAACAACTGAAATGTCCTGAAAGACGGCAAAGTCAAGAAAACTGCTATTATTTCTTTGAATGAGTATTTACGAGTACCCTTCACTTATACTGCTACTTACCACGCTTCGGCTGACATAACCTTACCACTAAATCTGGACTGAGCCTAGCGAAACTAAATTGGAATATAACATTTCATAGAAAAAAAACTCGAATGTGCTTTTGTATTAATTTTTTTACTTTGTAGTTTTTTAAATCTTTGGTTGTTACTTGATCGTAAAATTTAAATTTCAGCTGTAAGAATAAAGATCCATAAAGGATTAGAAACAAGATCGAAATAATATCAACTTTGCGATACAAGTTGGTGTTTTAATTGGGAATCAACATCATTTAGTCATAAAATATTGAATTGGCTACACAAGTTATAAAAGATTTACTAAACCATGTAAAAGAGACTATATACTGGGACCGCTTCACAAAAAGCAAGTGAATCATGAAACTATTTTTTTTACAATTTCTGTCGAACTCGCATTCACTCAGTTTTATTTGTTTTCCGCATTTGATTTGCGAAGGAAACGTTTTACTTTCGATGGTGTTCTGCAATCAGAAATTGCTACCCGTAACGGTTATAGTGGGTAGTCACCATAACGTCACATGCTTGCATCATGTACGTTCGACTAGGAGAAATAGGTAAATATTTGAATTGCGAGCGCCCCGTGTCTTGCTATTTTGAAGAAAAACGAGCACCATGACTATTTTATCTGTGCTTAGGTAAAATTACTAAAGTTATAAACAGTTTCTGAGCTAATTCAAACGGGTACTACAAAACACTTAATTGACTGCTATAATATTTTGCTTTTTAACAGCCAGTAATCACTTACTACCATGTATATTAATATTCCTTAACATTTTCCTTTGCCTTTTCCAACAGTGAACGTCTACTGGCTGATGATGATGATGATTATAATATTATTAATATTATATTATTATTATTTTTCTCCATAAAAAGAACCAATAACTATAATACGTCACAAACGTTTTAATAGATGTAGCTTGTAAACAAAAATTTGGCTTGAGCTATTAGAGATTTATACTCGTATATTAGAGCTTTAAGATAATTCAACGAACTCTGTAAGAAATAAAGAGTTCAACGGATGCTAAATTAACGCACATATTTTGTTTCGAAATAAGTTAATATCCTTAAAAATAACGCTTGTTTAATATTTCTTTGAATTAATAATATGTTAAGGAACTATTTTAGCGAAGATAGCGTGCGTAAAAAGAGTTGTAGAGCTAAAATTATTATAGACAAGATTTCAACAAGACTAAGTAACAAACGCTAAATAAGCGCGCGTTGATGTCTTTTCTAGACTAATACGAGTAAACTCATACGTTACACAGTAGTTTTCCGGAGAATATTTAAACTACAATTTCCTATAGATACGTATTTAGATGTTTTACCAAGCAAACTTTAGAGTTTACTGTATTAGTATTCGAAAATTATACCTACTCATCATTTATGTTTTCTTTTTTAAATTATTTTTTATTGTCTGGCCGAACATTGTTTTCAGTTAACAATTTTGATCTTTTTCAGGCCTACCCTAAATACGCATTTGACTACTCGGTGAAAGACCCCCACACTGGTGACCACAAAACACAATGGGAAACCCGCGATGGAGACGTCGTGAAAGGTAAGACTTTTGGAAAATAGTTTCACTCCTAAAAGAAGTAACACAATGGAACTGCATGGTGGCATGGTGGTGCTTGGGCACTGATGGTGCACTCTAAAAGTTTCATTAATAGTTTTGCACAGCGCCCCCTATTAATTTTCTCATGTACTACTACGTCATTTCAGGTGCATATTCTCTGGCCGAACCTGACGGCACGACCCGCATCGTTGAGTATACTGCCGACAAGCACCACGGCTTCAATGCCGTTGTGAAACGAGTTGGCCAAGCAGTCCACCCTCAAGTCTACGGACACGCCAACCAACAGTACAACGACGCAGGCGCTGGCTACTACGGCTACCACTAGATGACGCTAAAGGATTCCAACAACCTAGTTACAAAACCAAATAATAGATGGCGCTATAGGGTCTTGAACAAAACACGCATGGTACCTTTTGTCGACTCGTGAAATCATGTCGAACTGTGATATTAATTTTGTTCGATTTAATCTATGTCATTGTTTCACAATAAAAAAAAATATTGCGATACAATTTAGTTTGTAAGGTATTCGATATTATCTTTTGATACGCAAAATATATTATAAATTATAATAATAAGTATACGATAATTACTTACTTGTTGCCTTTTATATTTTAAAAGTATGTAAGTACCTTGTGTCTTGATCGATAGTGCGAATGAAATGAATGGGTAGGATATAAATAATTTTATCTAACTGCATATATGCATTAAAATTAATATAATGGTATAGCTACGTAATGTATTCAACTTTTTTCTACTCAAGTTAATTCATCTAAGTGATTTATTGATATTTTCCTACTCAAACTAATCTAGTTCGATAAATTATTAAATCTTTTCCTACTAAAATTGATCATCGTTACTAGAGCAATTCAAGCGTGAAGTACTGTTGAATGGTAGGTACATGAATAAATACCAAATTATATAATGAGTAGGTAATATTTTCTTTAATATTTTGGTACTATACGCTACTTGATATACAAGCTGTTGTTTTGTATCCTTGCCATACTTATAGAGGTTTATAAAACTATACTTATCTAGTTTTTTTAAATATGGGTACAACTTTTTTTGTAGTGGTAGGATTCTACTGAGTCCGCCTGGGGAAGTACCACACGTTTGCCAGTTATTCAACCGCCAAGCAGTAGTGTACAAGCATTACTGTGTACCGGTTTGAAGGACAATGTTACCAGAGAAATGACTGGGTATGAAGTATCTCAGGGTGACGAGCGCGGTACAGTGCGGCGCAGGTTTGTATTTACAAGTTCACAATTCTAGCACTGCTACTGTTAGTCGCAGGCGTGACGCTTACTAACAGGCGACCGTCTTGCTCGTCTCGTCACTTGATGTCATAAAAAAATCCTTTAAATCGAAATAAAATAAAAAACTGCTGTTCTATACAAATAGTTCATAGACCTTCGACAAAATGTATGCAGCATCTCATGTTTTTTTTGCGATTTCGCGTTTGATGCCATAATAAAAGTTGTTCATAACGATGAGTATATCTACCTCTGTAAATATGGCAAGGATGCCAAAACAAGAGCTTGTATTTGCCAAATTTAGTAATCCGAATAACTTAGTATTACAGCCAATTACAGCAATACTTTTACTTTTCTATACCTTGGTAAGTACGTATAAACGTTTTTGCTATAATTGTTGCTTCTTTGTAGTAATTTGTCAATTAAACGCCTACATTGTTCGTTAAAATAAATAACTTACCCGGTAGACAGTAAACTAGTTTTATAGTACGTCTAGTGTATTTTAAAGTTAGTTCCGTAGAACTACCGATATGTATCACCCCATCTTTCATTTAATTCCGGGATCTTTCTACTTGTCACTTTGGTGGTATGGTTTTTCTCTCTCTTTTTATCCAACTTCAATAAAGAAGGAGGTTCTATGTTCGACTGTAAGTTTTTATTTTTATTTTTGTTCACCGTTTTCTCTGTCAATTGTAGACTGATATAAAAAAAGTCTTTGTTTGGTAGGTGACACGTCATTGGTGGTGCCGTATAAATTTTATCGAAATCGGTAGATTTTTAAATCAAAATTACTGGAATAATAGCTGGAAAATATGAACATGTCATCAAGGTAGTCGAATAGAAGACGTTTTTTAAAGCGTATTATAATGTTATTGTCATCATCATAATCAGCCATTCTCAGTATACTGCTAGACATATAGGTACGTTTCCCAAGGCACACTGCTAAGCCCGTTCTTTGGCTTTCCGCTCCAACAACTGTCAGCTGTCCTATCAGGTATCAGTAGGTATACCGTCACTTTATCTAGTCTTAGTGAGATACAATATTCAGCATATCGATCTGGGTAATTCTAAAGTACCAATTCGATATTGTAATTTTGAGAATAATTTAAGTCCTTGGATGTGTGTGTCATCAGCCAAACGTCCACTGCTGGACGAAGGCCTCTCCTACCTAATATTTAGTCCTTGTATAGGGGTTAAAATTTACAAAATGACAATATTGAGTAGAGATCAATATTTATATTTATACTGATATAATATTCCATTCGATTCATAGCTCGCAAGGTTTGCAAGTTGAAGTGGCGCAGGGCAGGCCACATCGCTCGAAGAACTGACAACCGATGGGGAAGAAAGGTTCTTGAGTGGCGACCGCGAACCGGAAGACGCAGCGTAGGAAGACCTCCCAATAGGTGGACCGACGACATTGTAAAAGTCGCGGGCAACCGGTGGATGCAAATGGCGGGTTGTCGTACAGTGTGGCGGTCTAAGGGGGAGGTCTTCGTTCAGCAGTGGACGTCTCAGGGCTGATGATGAATATTCCATTCGATACGATGAGAGTGACAGAAAGCATTAAAATGGTCTAGGTGTTTATTTATGCCTATATGTTAGTTGGAATCCATAATATGCTTGAAAGCAGACAAATTGTGCGAAAGTATAGCCTACGCAGGTACGCAGTGCTGTACTAGTTATAGCAATAATAATTTACGAGCACAGACGATACACGACGTGCTCTCATAAATCGATAGATATCTCTACTTTCATTGATTTGCAGGTTTGTTTACACGTTTTGTGCGTTTACTGACAAAGACAACCGAAATTTGTGATTTCACTCCTTTAAGTTTTTATATTTATAGCATGGAAGTCAACCTAATATTTCCAGATCTATAAACTATTGACTAGGCATTAATAAAGCCTCACCGTTTTATCCGCATGGTAATTACTAGTGTTTTTTTTTCTTTTTATGAGAAAATATATTTTTGTTACATTCAAACACCTGACAAACAAACATTCTGACAACCGATGGGGAAGAAATGTTCTTGAGTGGCGACCGCGAACCGGAAGACGCAGCGTAGGAAGGCCTCCCACTAGGTGGACCGACGACATTGTAAAGGTCACGGGCAACCGGTGGATGCAAGTGGCAGGTTGTCGTACAGTGTGGCGGTCTAAGGGGGAGGCCTTAGTTCAGCAGTGGACGTCTCCGGGCTGATGATGATGATGATGATGGCATTCAAACACTTCTTCTTCTCTTCTTTCTTCGTCCAATTGTTTATAAACATACAAAAATCACGTAGTTTATTTGATCTATTATAGTGTGAAACAACAAACAGATAGTGATTTTATTGTGTTTGATAATTCGCATTTTGTTTATTCAAATTTAATGATTTTAATGAGTATTGACTGAAGTATCAAATGAGTCTCTAAATTTTTCTTTAAAAATAAAGATTTTAAATACAATTCGGTTCAAAACAAATGTACCGTATTACAATATAAATGAAACCGTAGTAAGTAGGTACCAAAAACTGAAGTGATGTTTATCCCACAAATGGTACAATTTTCATGCATTGAAAAAAAAATTACTTGCATGCATAGAATTCGTTTAATCAGATAAACCTAAGGAAGTGACAGATTCTCTATCATATACAACAGGTAGAGGATCTATCTAATTGTTCAGATCAAACTGCAAGTGCATCCTGGTTTTGCGATTGTCTTCATCAATGTGTGTGGGCGAGTGTCCCTATACAAACGCAACGGGGGTTGTTGTGTGCGTTTATATATAGGAAAGTGTTGGACGTTGCGATGCGTCTTCATGTAGTCCCGACCTTGGATATGGACTAACCTGTTATTTTTATTAGCGTATCTATATTATTTTACAATATACTTGCGTATCTGTGTCAGTAAGATTGATAATCGGATGGTGGTTGTGATAAAAAGGAATTATGGCAAAAAAGTATGCTATACTGGTATGTATTCTTGTTGGAATTAATTTATGAGTTTTATTTTTCTAATTAGAAAGAAGCTTGGCTACTTGTAATATTATGTATTCTGTGGCTTGACCACAAGTAATATGATAGGAAAATTATTGATGATTAAGCTTTGTGCGTAATCCTATAATTGATATTATAAATGCGAAAGCTAGTTGGCGTGTGTTTGTGTATGTTTGTTAGTCCTTCACGCTGAAACAGCTGAATGTATTTGGATGAAATTTGGCATAGAGGTAGCTTATTATACCTTGGAATAAAACATAGGCTCTTTCTATTCTAAGAATCGCCAGTGACACTGCGGGGAGCCGCTATTTTAGCCCATACAAATTCATTACAGCTCTTTACAAGTCATGAAGTGCGAAATAATAATTATATTAAACTGACACTGAACCCTAAGAGACGTTTAAAATAAGTACAAGCCGTTCTATAAAATTAATTAATTAATGACGCCACAGAGTAAGTAATTCATGAAAACAATAATATTACTTTCATGAATTACAATTACTCGTATACTTATTATAAGTAAAAATAATTTATATTGTTTTTGCCAGATCTTCTTGGCGAATTTGTTGGTGTTGAATTGCCAAGAAGAACATATAGCACAAGTGATAGAAGATCACCATGAGAAAAATAACGTAAGTATAAAATATATATATTAAAATTATTTAAACATGCATATTTTTGTGTTAAAATAACTCAGGTACAATTTTTAAACCTTGATCTTCTAAGTTTTTCTTTAGTAATACAAAATTTAAGCATCAATATCAGTCTATCACTAAAAACAAGTTTCCTGTTTAGTTATTAGTCTGCAATAATAAATATATATGAAGAAAACGTTAAAATAAAATATCAAAACAAAACAACAAAGCGAAAACAAAAGAAACAAAAACAACAACAAAACATTATTTTATTTTAGCAAAATAAATCACTCACAAACTCTACAAATCAAATAGATTGTACATTTTTGTAAATTCGTGTAAAATAAATTCAAATAAAAAAATAAAAAAAAAAACAAAATAATAATAAAAAATTTTTTTTTTTTTTTATTCGTGTAATATTAATTATAATATATTTTAAACGCGTTTTTATGATTGACTTCAGCGAGCAGCACGTGAGCTTACAACCGACTTCAAAAAAGGAGGTTCTTAATTCGACTGTATTCTATTTTTTTTGGGTATGTATGTTACGCGATTACTCCGCCAATTTTGAACTGATTTTGATGATTTTTTTTTTGTTTGGTAGGATATACTTCAGAGATCCCATATAATTTTTATCGAAATCGGTTCAGTAGTTAAGTTTTTAAATCAAAATTACTAGAAAATATGAAGATGTCATCCAGGTATTCGAAGTTGAAGTCGGTTGTATTAAAAAAAGCGTATTATTATTATACTGGCATCCAAACACGTACGTCTATTACATACTAACAACCCTCTGTAATAATATATAATATTTGTATTTACATAAAATATATAAACAAGTTACAAGGTAGTATCCATTACTGATATGGCAATAAAAACTTAGTCCATGTCTTTATAATCTAAAGAAATAGTTCATCACGTTTTAAATGCACTTTTACGCTTTCATTCAAGCATTTATTTAAAAGCATTTTGTTATTAAGCTACTTTGTAATTATCTACTAAAAAAAGGAAAGTAATTAACTACACTATTGTCGACAGCACAAGATACGCATCGGCTATTAATCCACCTGTTCGTTGTACTAGCTATTAAGCTATTATGATGCTTTCTCTTTCTCTTCCTTCTTTTAATGTATAACAGCATCGTTACGAGAGATTTTACAGGAACACGGAAAAATCATGTCGTTGGACGCTGTATTCTATTATTTTCATATACTTCTGTTTTTCGAGAATTAATGATAAAACATGGTGGTGTTTTATTCATTGATAGTTGAATTACATGCACGAGTGTGGGCAAGTGATATAATGTGGTGGAACATGTCTTTTCGTGTTGTTTTCAAAACTCCGTAAGAGCTTACAGTAAAGCCGCCACAACTTTACTAGGGCATGATTTAGACTAGACTATGATTAATTTTGTATGGCTAACTGTAATTTTATGCCATATATATTTGACTTGATACTTTAAACTTGAAAATACATATACTTGACACTGGCAGGATAAACAAAGTGCGATGCGATAAACAAAAAAATATACTTTGTTACGAAAGGATTAATCAACAATACGAATCAATCATACTTAACATTGCTTCATGCTATTTCTTAAAAGGACGCCAGTTGCAAGTAGGTTAATAAGGTTAGTTAAGTCGCATGTAGTAATGAAAGGGTTCATTGTCCAAGTCAGTACATACTTAAGCACAAATTACAGTTTACTGGTTATATGTCGTAAACATACAAGATTGTACTATCGCAGATTTCATTCTTGTTCACCCACTTTTTAGAGGGCAATACGACACATTTTGTTACTGTAACACCACTCGAAAAGGGTTGTGCAAATAATACGAGGAATTTCACAGTTACAACGCGTAATTATAAATTATATTACATTCATAAAGCCTCTTTGTATTTGCATGCATTTTTTATCTGTCGACACATTGTAGCGTTGCGTGAATCGGAAACAAGCGAAAGTGAATTTGTCATTGACATTGAGTAGCGGGACGATGCGATGCGCACGCGCCGGGCATCTGACTCATCTTGATCTTGATTGCGAGCAAGTGACATTTATGATGCCATCGGTTTCTGTTTACAAACATTGGAACCTGTTGGCTTGGTTGGTTAAATAAAATTAGTAATTTCGTATTTAGTATTATGGTAAATCCCTACCAAGGGGGAGGGCCTTCTTCCAGCAGTGGACGTCTTCTGGCTGATGATGATGATGATTTTAATAATATCGGCAAATGTACTGTGGAACGCCCTGTAGATCAACGGAGTGAAGAAATACCTAAGATGGCTGGCAATGGAAGGAAGTGGAAAGAAGTGGCGAAGATTGGAATGGACGGCGTCGCTTGGGAATGGCAATAGTTTTGCAATAACCAAGATAGATTTATCAAACAAAACGGTTCAAATTAATCTCCGTGCTACTTTTTTATCAGTTCGTTGAAAGTGTTTGACAATAAACAAGTTGTAAGACAGGTGTTGACTGTTGAGTAGCACACTCTCACAGTGGAGAGTGATGAATGCGGCACGCTCTACACTTAGCAATTTGATGGACAGACTGACTTACAGTCACTACTTAGTTATACTTGCAATTACTGCATACCAGACTCATGGAAACTATTACCAGGCCTCATTACTTATTCAGAATACTTAACAATAATCGACGAGCATGCAACGAATTGTCATTAAGAGTAAAATACCGAATTAATGCACGCAAGCTATCGCTTCGCACATTCTTTTCATATTTTTTTCTATCGGGCGACATCGGTGTGTAATTGTGGAAGAGTGAAAAAAAATATCTTAGAAGTAATAAACAAATGCGATGATTGTTTTTGTTGCAGGGAAAACCGAGTTACTCGTTCAGTTATGGGGTGTCTGATGTTGACACTGGAGACATCAAAGCTGTGTGGGAGACGAAAGAAGGTGACACTGTCAAAGGTGAGAACTGTCTTTTGGTGGGAACGCTTTGGTTTCTTAACAGTAAAGTCATCATAAGAAATAGAGCCATAAAACCGTCACAGACGACGAAGATGCTATAGTATTTCATGTAACGTTAGAACATATTTCAATATATTTCATTGAAGTACAAACGACGAAGATAATATATATTTTCAACGCCCGCAACTAAAGATGATGGCATAGTTCTGAATGCATGTTAAAATGCCCATATTAATATAGGTAAACACGATCTTAAGATACCATCTTAACTAACATAAACTTATTTTAAGATAAATACAGGTTGATTTATTTAGGGTATTCTTTTTGGGTGATTTGCAAGCTCTATGACATTTTTCTTAATTTTTATTTAACTGTTAGAAAGTATTATAATTGTATCCATTTCTTAAAAAACTTTTAGCCCAATCTTAATATGGTAGCAGAACGGGTTTTTAACTAATAAAAACTGTAGTTTGTTGTAAACTGTAATTTGCTGAATTGGAAGAAAACTTGCAAAATGACGACGATGACGATGATTAAGGTTCGACGCGACCAAGTCGCAAGTCAGTCCTCACTGACAAAAATTGGTCAACGTGGAAATATAAACTGCGTATTGAATTCTCTGCAAACTAGACACGCAGATGAAGGCAAAATAAAAACAGATTCATCTTCTGCAGAACTGTCAAGTAAATCAAGTAGTGACGTTTGAGTACTCATTTGCACAAAAACAACACATCATTTATGTAATGAAAACTGACGTGGTTTTGACACATTTTTTGTTTTATTTATACGGGAATACTCACGTTTAATTAAATCGGATACTCCGACTACAGTTTCGATCACATCCGGTGACCTTTTTCAAAGAGTGAAAACAGAGCCCGACGCGCGTGCAGCTGCGTCTTGCTTAGCACTGACCGGATGTGATCGAAACTATAGTCGGAGTATCCGATTTAATTAAACGTGAGTATTCCCATATAAATAAAACAAAAAATCATCTATGTAGATTTCCAAGCAAACACGCCTGACACCTAGCTTGAATGTCGAACGAATGAGAAGATTTTATAAATTATCGTATCTTAACCGTGTATGGTAGGTTGTTAATATAATATATAGTCTTAAGAGCTATTAGAAGATAAAATATTATAGCATCTTCATCGTGTGTGAGGGCCTTTACAATTGTAGTTGACGATCTACTCGTATACTAGTTTTTTCGAATTTTTCGTAGTAAATAATATTTTATGTTTCTCTGCATAATAAATTTACTTAACTACCAGCTTACTAAATTTCATCAAGATTAGTCAAATTGTTAGCTGAACATGTAGAGAAACAAACTTGCCGTGAGAAAGCCATATGTCTGTTTATCTATATTTTTTAATTTATAATATAAGTCTGAGCGGATGATATTGGACATTTTATCTATCGCGACCTCATTAAAATTAATAATAAATACTTTTTCTTTATTTAGAATCTAATTGACCAAAATTATGCGCTTGAATAACACGTAAATTTAGACAAACAATAAATCTTACATTTTATTTCATTCGATTTTCAGGTCACTACAGCCTGTTACAACCAGATGGCACTATGAGATCTGTTGAGTACTCAGCCGGACCGAAGACTGGATTCACTGCAGTCGTCAATACTGAAAATACTCTAGCATCAGCTCCAAGTATTGGTTTGAGTGTAGCAGAACCAAAAGCTATGAGAGATTTTGAAAATTTTTACGATATCTCTGAGGATGAGGATGACTCGTATGAAAGAAAATGGAATAACCGCCCTTACAATTCTTATAAAGAAAAAAATTATCCACAACGCAAGAAACCAAAATATCCATTTGATTTAGAGCCTAGTGAATACACGCACAGTATTACAATAAAACATCCACGTGACGAGTCTTCGGAAAGTGAAGAGGCTTACAGTCACGTCGGATACAACTTTGATCCGAATTGCAAAACTAAAACAAAAAAAGAAAGTCACGAAAACCAAGACAATTTGTATTCGAACATCGTAGATTTCGAATTGAATCAACCTCACAAATATTCAATCTTCCCACGTGAGCCGTCTAGGGAAACTTATGATAAGTACGCTGAGCCGTCTAACTTTGAATTCCAGAAAATCAGACCCTACAAATATTCAAAATATGAAGAGTCAAGGCCTTCTTCGTCCATAAAACAAAACTACCCGTCAGTACCAGAGATGCCGCCTGACAAGTACTACCCAGAAGACATTCAGCCATCAAGACCAAAAAAGAAAAACAGGCCTTCAAAATTTTCCGAATTCCCTAGTGATGATTTAGACGATTACATACTAGTGCCTAAAAAGAAATACAAGCCAATGAGGGTTGTCGATCCAAGCGACTACCGACCTGAAACTGATGAAGAATACGACCGCCCATCATACTCCAGTAACTACGATGACCCAGATGACCGATTTCATCCAATCAGAGGTAGCGTCACTAACAAAGAAGTGGTCCGTAAAATAGTAAAGAAAAGGAGACCACCTCTAGTCAACTTACTAGATATATTCGACATATAAAACGTGTATATTGTAAGGAGTTAGGACATTTCCCATTTGCTGGTGGCCTAGTGGTATAAATTTCCCATACATGCTTGTATAAACTAGGCCAAAATGTCATATGCCTTTATTAAGAATACAAATTAGAGCGTTATTTATAATCAGACCAGGTGATAATTATAGAAAGAACAGAATGGTTTACATCAAAACACAAACATATTTATTATATGCCCAACCAGACTGGAGTATTTTTAATCAAGCTGAGTTCCGAAGTAATTACAAGTTTGTTGTTTTGATAAACAATAAATTAAGCTGTTAATCTAAATATCCGTAATTGTTAATTTTTACTGTTATTTAAGTTATAATTACAATAAATTAAGCTAACTAAATAATTTATCATTGTTTTATCATAATATACCGATCTATACCTTATTATGCTATGGGGGACGGAGTAAGGACAGATAGGGATGAAAGATAGAGGAAAAATCATAAGAATGTTGCACAATGCAAAGTCATCAACAGCTACGACGTCCACTGCTGGACGAAGACCTCCCCCTTATTAGGGAGGTTTTGCCATAATCCCCACGCGTGGCTGGTGGCTTGGGAATTCCAGAATGCTCACCGCCGTTAACCGACAGGACGCTGCTGGCCTTCCTCCGGTGGTTCTGGATGCAGTTTTAGGACATCCAAGTCAAAGTCATTCTAGGGCTTAATGCAAAGTAAGTCTGGAGAAGTAGCAACTATTCAAATAAATACTTTACCAGTTACATATACAATTAAAGTTTTTACCAAATATAAGGGTGTAATATTTTGCAGTGTGTTTTTTTAATTAGGCATCTCGATCCCACGTTATCTATTGGTGCATTTTGATAATATGCACGTTATTCGTCGTAAATTTGGCTTGGTACACCTATCCCTACCAAGCTATCGCTACCGGTAGGGTTTAATTGTTCTGTCTTTTTGGGCACTCTGCTGTTTAGGTAACTCGATTATAAATGGTATCGTTACTCTGTTGTATAAAAAAGCCTTCGCCTGGTAAAAATCAGCACTGGAAATAAATATTGTGTTACCTATTGACCGTATTTGTAAAAAAATACATTATAGCTACTTTCAAATCGATTTTAATTTTAAATTCGACAATAAATTCTGTATTCAATCTTATCAGCTACTACTTTTATAAATGGCAATGACTTCATAAGGCATGCGTACCGTGAGGAGGTTGCGCAAACGCACAATGATAGTGAAAGTACAAAGTAAAACTAGAGCGTGTGGGAGTGTCAGTTACCTCACAAGGACGCTTGGAGATAACTTAGTTAAAGAGCTGCTACTTGTATTCAAAAGGTTAATTGGTATCAAAGGTAAAGCTTGTATATTGATGTTCGCATCAAATACATGGAATATGGAATCCTTAAGAAACATACCACAAACAAATTGAATAGAAAATAAATCTAATCACCAGAACCTAATCATAGTAAGAGAAACCAGAATATCGGTATCAATTTTTATCCAAAGTGACCGGAAACTAAAGTTTATGAATAGCGCTAAAGTTTATGTAAGCGCTTATTTACATTTAAGTAGTAGTCAATTCAATTTGCATTTTGACACTACTTTTATTTTAGTTTTCCATGACAACACATAACACAGAGAAGGTAAATATCCTTCATTAAAACTTTTTACATTGTATATAAATAAGTCAGGCTTCCGGCTCTTTGAACATGTAACAAAAAATATAGTTTTAAGACTTTCATTATCGTACCAATACATATTTGGTTCCTTTTTAATTGGGGCATTTGGTTACTAAATCTGATACGACACGAAAACCTGCTCAAGGTTAGTGGAACTCAATACGAGTGAAATGTACTTTTGTTTTATTTTTAGAATTGAATTTCTGTTTGTATGGACCTTGAAAAGCTCACCATTTATCCAGCCTAAACAATTGTTAGTTATTATTTGACGTGTATACAACTAACTAGCCCTGTTCCTCATTGGCTTTGGACAAATATGGTAAAATAAAATCATAGTAGTAGCAACACAAGGAGATAATCTTTTAAATAGTTTCTATGTTTAGCGTGATTGGTTAAAAATCTCATTGCATAGGACTATTAAGAACGCTCGAAGAACTGACAACCGATGGGGAAGAAAGGTTCTTGAGTAGCGACCGCGAACTGGAAGACGCAGCGTAGGAAGGCCTCCCACTAGGTGGGACCGACGACATTGTAAAAGTCGCGGGCAACCGGTGGATGCAAATGGCAGGTTGTCGTACAGTGTGGCGATATATGGGGGAGGCCTTCGTTCAGCAGTGGACGTCTCCGGGCTGATGATGATGATAGGACTATTATGCTTTAAAAAAATATAAATACTGGTATAAAAATACTTCCATCATCTATAACCATGCCGTCATTGCCTCTCCACGCCACCAAGTGTGATATGGATAAAGATCCTACCTATTAAAACCATTAAAATCCGTATTCTCCCAGTTGCCGCCACCATTTGAGAAAGAATCCCAGTTGCCACCACTGGTGGCGATGAAAAGTTTTTTACTCGAAGTTGCCATCAATATCTCCACCACTAATGACAATCGAGAGTAAAATGCCCAGTAGCCCCCAGTGGTGGCTTTTCCAATTAGAGTATAAATTGCCGCTCATTGACTGGTTTGAAAATGTATTTATTTGTTAAGTTTAGATAGTATCTCACTTAGCCTGCCTAATGTTTTGTAATTGCATATTTAGATACTTTTCGTACTACTATAGATTTTTTTCAAAATATTTATGTTGGTAATTTAATAATTTTTATTCTTATACCTAATGGGTAAACGGAATTTAGATGGTCAAACAACTTAAAAATTATAGCTACCTAACAGAATTGTAGGTTACTGTTTATACAATATAAATATAATATAAGTTTATAAATACCAAAAAGTGTCACATTCAACACAACCTAATAGCACAAAGCTAATAGAAGCTGTAAAAAAGTAACCAGACTGAACACAGGAACGTGACCCGTCGTCTGTGTCCCACGATTTGATGTTTTATTCAAGTAAGTATTTGGTCAATAATGTAAGTACAAGTCAGTATCTGAATTTATCACTTTTGAATTGTTATAAAGTGAGACCAAATTTCAAGAATGACTATCCCAAAAAAGTAGGTATTTAGAAAGCATTTTTTTATCACAACATTTGATACTGTTTGAAAATAAAACTAGACTTAACACAAGATAAGTAGGTACATTTGTACTGCCGCATGAAATTCTTTGAAGTTTACTTGTAATTTCTGAGTGTTTTTTGTACATTAAATAATATTTTGTGAGTCTAAGCTACGACCGCTACGTTCCGTAATTTGTCCGTGTTTGTATAATATAATCAGAACTACAAAATAAAACTCAAGGTTTTTTTTGTCATTGAACAAAACTTACTAGATGTAAAAAAAACCTGTATCTATAGAAACCAGGGCAAGCATAGTTTCAATAGATACAGGTTTTTTTATTTTATTTTGGAACGTATTCAAAACCTTTGTAAGAATAATTTTGAAGTTGTAATACTGTAAGGATTCTTTTGAAGTAGTAACGTTTGTAAGAATGGTTTTGAAGTTGTAATTTTGTCATGAAATTGTTATTTGTTTTTTTAGCTTTATTAAATTAATAACCCTCTTTCACACAACTTTACGTACTGTTTACACTATTATAGAGTCCCGTGCAGTGAATGTCCAGTGCGACCGTGACATGAGTATTGTCGCAACGCCAGCGCCACGCGCCAGTCGTCAGAAATAGAGCTCGGAGAAAGGTGCCTCGATAATGCCATTGGAGCAGATTATAACGGTTCGAAACTGTACTTAGTAACAGTAATATTATTGCCCCATAACAAAAAGGAATGTTTTTATTACTTGTATGAATAACTAGATGGAGTGACGGTATACGTAGAACAGCTGGCAGTGGTTGGAAGCGGAAAACTGATGTTCAGATAAGTGCGGCTTGAGAGAAGCTTATTGGATATCTAGCAGTTTATGTTCATATATGATAAACTAATTATGATCTGAAGTAAGTTGACTTAGCGTCTTGTAATGATACGAGTAATGGTTAACAAAATTATCTGTCTCTCTTTACTTGACTACATCAAATCATTACAGAAAATAATACGCTTTTTGAAAAAAAAAACAACCGACTTCAATTTCTACTAGGTACCTAGATAACATCTTCCTATTTTCCAGTTATTGTTCCAGTAATTTTGTTTTAAAAACCAAATTACTGAACTGATTACGATTAAATTTTAGAACAACCTCTGATGTATAACCTACCAAACAAAAAAATATATTTGAAAATCGGTTCATAATTGACGGAGAAATCGGTGAACATACATTAAAAAAAAACATGCATACATTCAGTCGAACATCGAACCTTCTCCTTTTTTGAAGTCGGTTAATGATAATAGTTCCAAAACTTCTTTGTTTTTAATCTTTCTTCAGTAAGAAGTACAGCTATCTATGGATTTGCTGCATCAAATACTTATCTAAGCTGCACCATGATCCTTTGGGAAGGCAACGATCCTTGAGTATCTAATTATTTAAGCCTTAACTTCACTTCTTCCTATAAATTATGTTTATTCAAACCGACTTGCAAAAAGGAGGTTCTCAATTCGACTGTATGTATTTTTTTTATTTGTTTTGGCTTTTGTATGATTGACCGCCAATTATGAATTGATTTTGATGATTATTTTGGTTTAGTAGGTACTTCAAAGGTGGTCCTATATTTTATCGAAATCAGTTCAATAGTTTGGTTTTTAAATCAAAATTACTAGAAAATATGAAGATGTCATCCAGGTATTCCAAGTTGAAGTCCGTTGTATTAAAAAAGCCTATTATTTAAAATATATATGGGACTACCTCTGAAGTATTACCTACCAAATAAAAAAATAATCATCAAAATCCGTTCATAATTGGCTGATAAATCGCATACTATACATAAAAAAAAAAAAAAAACATTGAGAACCTCCTTTTTGCAAGTCGATTGAAAAATAATGCAGTGATGACCGCTGCATTGTTCGCTAATCCCATACTATCAGCAGAGCGTCTCATTCGTCTCATTACAAGTCACAATTAAAAAAAAAACTTGTAAGAGAAATAATCGACTAAGTCAATTACATAAAACATTAAAGAAGCACCTGGTGTGTATTTAAATGAATAATATTAACCAGCGCATGCATAACACTGTATAATATTTAGTTATAATAAAGTTACGTCGTCGTCAGCCATAAGACGTCCACTGCAGGACGAAGGCCTCCCAATAGAGGGGTGTTGCCATAATCCCCACACTTGACAGGCGGCTTGGGGATCGTAGAATGCTCACCACCGTTAAACAAAAGGACGCTGCTGCCCGTCCTCCGGTGGGACTGGTTGCAGTTTAAGGACATACCCAGGTCCATAATAAAGTTACGTAATATAAGTAAATTTGAAGATGCTACTTACTAATTACTTAATTACTGACTAATTAGTAAAACTGTATTATAAACGCAGACTCATTACAGTAGTCGCTTGTTTTATTTTAAAGGTATACAATGTATAACTAATAGGTTCAAAACAAATCCTGAAGGGTACGTATGAACTCATCATTATGAACAACTTTTATTATGGGGCCAACCCTGAAAACGCGAAAAATATTCAGCTGTTGCATGCATTTTGTCCAAGGTCAATGAACTTTTGGTATGGAACAGCAGTTTTTTTTTGCGATTTTAATGTTGGCTCCTTAATAAAAGTTGTTCATAATGATGATTAGTACTACCCCCTCTCCCCCCACCTGGAGGTGTGTACTTAGTACTTACCCTTCAGATCTTTTTTTGTGACACATTGTATATAGGTACTTCGCCCCACAGTATAGTATTATAATATTATTTTTGGTCCCACCAAGCTCTTAAAAATGCATTTCAATCGCAAATTCCAAAGAAGGAAGGCAGAACTCGCCTAGACAAAAAAAAAACTAAAGCGACACTCATGCATGATATCTGTTCGTATGTAGAAGACTGCAAATAATATTATTGTGTTTGAGCAGCCAAGAGAATAAAACTAAGCCAAAACCACTATAATCGATATAATTTCCAATCAACTGTGCCTTATTAGGCAGCTATAACTTTAATTGTTTTGGACTTGACTGGCATTGACTAAATACGTATTTTAGGGTTCCGTACCCAAAATTTACCCAACGGGATCCCTACGCCTACTTCGAATCTTACGTCGAAGCGTACTACTAACATCTGTCTGTTTAACTGTTAGGCTATCCGTCTGACCGATGATGACCTTTATTAATAGGAAGACGTTTGAAATAAATACAGAATATTTGCTACTTATGGCGGATTAGATTCATGACAAATAATACACAAAAGTTTTAATTTCATATTGATTCAACCATATACGTAGCAGCATCAAACTTGATGTAATTGTAGAGCGAATTCTAAATAATAAAATCCAGCCATGAGCAAGTCGGGAACATTACATTAGAACAAAAATTAAATACAAAATTTATGAAATATCATTTTGTATAGGTACGAAATATATTGTGTAGTGCTACGGAATCCTCGAAGCGCTAGTCCAATTCGCAGCTAATTTTATTTTAATAAATAAGTATATTTATCGTTGTCCTTATTGGTATTATTGAATGTAGACACTAATTACAAAGTTCGTAAAGTGGACCAATGCGAGTAATTTTTTATTGGTTATCGCAAAATCGCTCGATTTATGTGGAATCGATACCGCCAGCATTTATTTGCTTTTAATTAATCTAGTGGCAAGTAGAATTTACTTAGATTCATAAATGTCTATTTTCTTTATTATTTATTTCTTAATAAAATATCTTTTGTTTATGTCCTATGTTTTGTGTCGCAAATAAAATATAGTCTATTGTATATTGTTTGCCTATATAGAATTAGTAATGTTAATTATATTAAAACAGATAAGTAAGGTAAACAATTATTGTTTAGTTAGTGTTTTTGTGATCCTGGTAGCCTAATCAGGAGACTACTAAGCCACGGTAGCCTAATTGGAAGAACGGTTAGCCGTGGTAGCCTAATCGGAAGAACGGTTAGCCGTGGTAGCCTAATCGGGAGAACGGTTAGCCGTGGTAGCCTTTTCATTCATTTTCATACCACTGGCTTTTCTGTGAAGAAAAATATCGTGAGGAAACCTGCATACGTACGGAGAATTCAATGGACTAAGTGTATCCACCAACCTGCAAATGGGCGAGCGTAGTGGAGATGAGCCACTCGCCCTATGAGATTAGTCCAGCTGCAGAGTTCTATAGTGGTAGGACTCTACTGCGGAGCCCGCCTGGGGAAGTACCACACCTTTGCCAGTTATTCAATCGCCAAGCAGTAATGTGCAAGCATTACTGTGTTCCGGTTTGAAAGGCAATGTTACCAGAGAAATTACTGGGTATGAAGAGATCTAACAGCTAATATCTCAGGGTTACGAGCGCGGTGCAGTGCGGCGCAGGATTGTGTTCGCAAGTTCTCAATTCTAGCACTGCTACTGTTAGTGCCAGGCGTGACGTTTACCGCAATGCGAAAGTCTTGCTCGTCTCGTCACTTGACAGAATAAAAAAAGAAAAAGAAAAACAAGAGTTTGACTGCCCTACAGCTCAGTTGGTAGCATGTCTGCCTTCAGAGATATAGTGCATGGGTTCGATGGGTGGGGACCCAGGACAAACACTTATGTGACGAACATAGATGTTTGTTCTGTGTCTGGGTGTAGTATGTATTATAAGTATGTATTTACAAAAAAAAAGTATATAAGTATTCTATCAGCTATCAAGCTTTGCTAAGTTTGGGGCTAGATGGCGCTGTGTGAAATATGTCCACCGATATTTAGTGGACTATTTTAACAGGTTGATTATGATATGCACCCTTCGGCCGCGTACGAAACCAGAGATTCGTAACGAGTTACAGCAGTAGAAAAAATCTTCTTTATACGATACTAGTTACTAGGAACGACGTTTATCTTTACTTATGCTAGTGATTTTTATTTGCATGTCATCATCATACTCAGCCTACCTTAGCTTTGCTAAGTTTGGGCTAGATGGCGCTGTGTGAAAAATGACCACCGATTTAGTGGACTATTTTAACAGGCTGATTATGATATGCACTCTTCGGCCGCGTACGAAACCAGAGATTCGTAGCCAGTTACGGCAGCATAAAAAAACTTCTTAATTCGTTACTAGTTGGTAGGAAATAAGTATTTTTATTTACATGTCGTCATCATACTCAGCCTACCTTAGCCCACTGATGGACTCCAACGTCCCACAAAATATTGCACTCATTCAAATCTTTGGCTTTTCACATTCAGTTACTGCGTATTGATTGACGTATACAGGATGTCCATTTGAACGACGGAATTATTGTAGGATATAATCGAAATCCATAATTTTAATTACCCGTGTGCCAAAAATTTCGGTCCTCGCTGTTAAAATATCAGGCTACGAAGTTTACGATATACACTCTATAACTATAACTATACATTAATACAACTATTAAAAAATATTCAAAAACTATTATAACTTTCAGCTCAGAATAGTTAGGTACGTACCCACAGAAAAGCGAAGGCTACTTCTCTCTTAAGTGTACGTACCTATAAGTTTCCTATTTCGAAATGTAACTTCTTATATGATTTAATACTCGTACCTTGTCACTATAAATTTATGTTATAATCCATTAATTTGCTCTAATAGTGGAGTGTTTTGTTTTCTATGCCAAGGGTCTAAGCTGAATATAAGTGTCGTAGTCAAGTTCTATTTCTCCATGTTCTCACATATGTCGCACTTTGCAAGCGATAGCCAACAGGTTCTTGATAAGAAACTAGCGTTGTACAGTGATTTAGTAGCTCTGTTATTACCAATCTATAAACTACATTAACACACTTCAAAATAGATATCTATTTCCTTGATGCGAAAATGTTTTGTCAATTTATTCTAAAAGCTATTGATCCAAAATTACCTACTACCAAATGGATTCCCAACTCGTTTTGACAGATTCCTGATGGCATCGCGAAGGAGGTGCGTGGTTTCGACAAAGATTGGCAGGAGTTAGCTAAGGACCACCAAAACTGGATGTCGAGGAGAGACCTCTGCCCGGCAGTGAAGCTCCACTCAAAGGCTAGCAACAACAACATAACAAAGCGTGGCAATGCCGCCAGCATGCTGGGTACGCTGCCGACTGGTAGTGGGTTTGAGCATTTGGATTGTCTCTAGACTTTCATCGGTCTGGATACAATCCTTTTGATTTTTGTTGTGTAGTGTTTTGGCTAAGTAGTCTTTGTAGTTTGTTGTAGTTAATAAAGGCTGTTATAAACAAACAAAAAAACAAAGCGTGTTGTTAATAAAAATATGTTGACATTAGTCACTGTTATTTGTCTACATTCTGCGATCCCCAACGCGCTTGCCAAGCGTGGGAATTATGGCAATCCCTCCCTATTAAAAGGGAAGCCTTTGTCTAGCCGTGGACGTCTTCTGGCTGAAGATGACTGTTATCTGTCTAGATTAGTCACTAAACGACGTTTAGTGTTACGCGGAACACTGATAGCTAACTAAAGCAGGTCACAGTACTCGTAATTTTGAACAACTTTATACAATGGGACTAACTCTGAAATTGCGGAAAGAAATTCAACCGTTAAAATGTATGAAACGATTGATTTTTATTTGAGATTTCGGAGTTGATCAATATTAAAAGTTGTTCACAATGATGAACGCAAAGACCTCCTTTCGGCTAAGTACTTCAGTTTTGAGTAAGCCTGTAGTTAAATTATCATTATATCATCACCAGTCCGGACATGGATCATTACACCACACGGACGGATCATTATATCATATCGATAATATAATTATACAGCAAGTACCTACATTTTGAACGTTACAACACCCTTGTGCCATAAATAATTATAATTTGTACTTGATATGAGGCTAAAAGGTTTCTTCTGGCACTCTAATTTGATATGTTGATTTATAATGTGTGAAGGTCTTCATAAGTAGCTGAAGGTATTGAAAATAATTATTACATAAATGTTATAGTGTAGAGTATTCCTAATCATATTATTATTTAGTAAAATAAACTCAGCGTTTAGAAAAAATGTGACCTTTTTCTTTGCGACAAACTTATAATAAAGCAAGATGAACTTTATCAATTACCTACGATCATTGACCGATGTCTCTAGACCATACCTAACTCAGTGCGACGCGATTCTACCGATTATGCCAAATATGTAAAATATCCATAAGAGTAAAAGTAACTTACGAGACCCTCGCGGTCTGGGGAGTATCTCGTGCAACAGATCTTACGAGACCCCCGCGGTCTGGGGAGTATCTCGTGCAACAGATCTTACGAGACCCCCGCGGTCTGGGGAGTATCTCGTGCAACAGGTCTTACGAGACCCCGCGGTCTGGGGAGTATCTCGTGCAACAGATTTCCCCCGCAATACAGCGGGGGTACGCTGCCAGCCTGATGGACACGTTTAGGCGAGGGGCTATAGTATGAAATAATCTTTATGGATTTTAATTGACTATTAATTACTTGATATTTAAATTGTATTTACTATTATTTTATATGGAATAAAAATAATTCGATCTGACAAAAAAAAGAAACTTACGAGAACACATGGAAATTTTCTTGCTACTTTGGGGCAATATTTTTTTCAAGATGCCTTGGTGAATTTAGTTAAGTAGGTAGGTACCCAATTGCTAAGTTAAGTTATTACGATATTAACTGCCGACTCTTGGCTCAAGGCCCATGAGCAATTTGTATGAGGCACCTACTTAGGTAATAGACTATTGATTTATTTGGCACATAGTCAATAATCAGATCCACGTAGGTTCTATTAGCAAAACTATTTTGGTGGGCGTTTTCTATTTTGTATTAGCTACGAAAGCTATGATTGTAAATTATTATTATAGGCTTAGAATAAGGTGTATAATGTATTCAAACATAAATGCATGTTGTTAGTAGTTTTAATATTTCACATTTTAAATGTTAAGGAAAGTGCATGCTAAACATATAAATATAACTTTTTATCTTCTTTTGGATAATCAGACCTTTCGTATAGCTGTATCCCTTCGAATAGGTGCCCCGTGCCAGGTCCCTCACCGCTGCTCTTGCAGTGATATAGCGGATAGGTTCGGCCACCACGCACTTTCTTGTGTAAAAAGTGCAGGGCGCATTCCGCGGCACGCCAGCTTGAATGATATCATCCGTCGGGCCTTTGTCAGTGCTGGCATCCCCTCGATTTTAGAACCCAACGGTCTGATGCGGGATGACGGCAAGAGACCCGACGGAATGACCCTTATCCCATGGAAGATGGGACGGCCTTTGGTTTGGGACGCTACATGTGTCGACACACTAGCGCCGTCCCATCTTCCTAGGACAAATGATCACGCTGGCGCTGCCGCCTCTAATGCTGAAAACCTCAAACGGCACAAATATGGGTATTTAGACAGATTGTACATGTTTGTGCCGTTTGGGGTAGAGACTTTGGGACCTTGGGGGCCGGCCGCTCATGTCTTATATAGGGACCTGGCGAAACGTTTAGTCGAGGTGTCAGGTGACCGGAATGCTGGCGTATATTTTGGTCAAAAACTTAGCATTGCCATCCAACGTGGCAATGCCGCCAGCATTCTGGCCACCTTTCCATCATCTACGGGGCTTTTAGTTTAAATTTTAAGTTTTGTATTTTTATTATGTAGGGTTTGTTTTTACTAGGTAGGTTTTATTTAGTTGTTAGTTAGTTATAATTTAATATTAGTGTATAATTGTATTTTATTTGTAAATAAACTTATTTTACTTTTTATCTAATTTTTCGTATTTGGTAGTTTTGTGCAATTTTGTATTCGCTTATTACTATTTTACTGGTGGACAAAAATATTGTTTCAAGTCACGCTACTACACTCAATCTTACAATTTTGATTCTATATGTATGGATTTAAATAATAATTAGTAAAAAGTAGCACTGCATTTAAAAAGTTCAAACTGAACAAACTTACTTATACAGTAAATAGGTACATGCTTTGAATATACAATCTTACTATTATAGTAACAGTATGTACTTTTCTGGCTATAGCCAAACTGTTTTTTTATAACTCTAGCACAATTACTCTAGATAGAGACTTATTTAAGTTTAATATTAATATCAAAATCAAATCACAGTTATTTATTTCACATTAATAGAATATAACCTAACCTAACCAAACTGAGCGCTAACCCGTATCTTGATAGATAAATAGACAGTTTGATTTATATAGAAAATGTATTAGGCCTACTACCTACCTACCTATCTACCTACTCTACATTAAAAAACGGCTAGACAACCAATTGATCTGCAATTCACACTATTAATAAATCACAAATCTATTTCCGTTCAACCTGAATGCAACTCCATATAAAATCGAAACATAATCGAGAGTAATCTCAAACCGGTAATATCGAATAAAGCCGGTTAACGACACCGCTGATGATTCACCTCCACTTGACACCGGAGACTCGCGGTAGACGTTCATGCTTTAACCTGTTGTTTCATTAATGAGAACGCACTTTTTCTTTCTATCTAGCATTGTTGAAAAGCTGTTTCTGTGACGATAAAAAAAAAATTGATATTTTTGTTTCGTGTTTACCTTTTGAATTAGAAATGATTGTGCTATTTTGCATTACTCGATAGACTGCTGTTTACTTTAATAAAGACATTATTTTTAGCATCGCATTTTTTTTATAAACTGCAGAGGGTTTTCTTCGCTAAATAATAATTATGTTTATGTAAAGACTTTATATTTGAGGGCTTCAGTAAACGCTACCTTTAATTCTTTGAGCTAAGCCTAAGATTATCTTAGGGCCTTATGTGGTCGATTCTGGCGGTTTTAGTTGACAATTCTAAACTAACTAAAGTATTGCTGTCCTTAGCTAACATGCCTAGTAAAAAAGTGACAGCAATACTTTAGTTAGTTTAGAACTGTCAACTAAAACCGCCAGAATCGACCACATTAGCTTTTTTTTTGCATTAGACGCACTAAAATTTCTCAAAGGTAGCAAAATCATAAGAGAATGCAGTGCCGTTAAATATAAGTATCTATAAAATAGTAATGAATATTGTATACGATTGTATTCATCTCAATAAAAACTTGCCTTAAATATGCAGTGCTGTGTCAAACAAGTTGATCTTGTAGAACTGGAATAATTTGAGAGCAATTGTATATATTAGGATATAATGACTCATTGGACTATAAATATTTCATCTATGAACTATTAAAATAACTTTCCTAATAAAAGGTATATCAAATTTAGTATTTTAGAGAGAATCAACTTAAAGTTTGGAGAACTTAAATCAAAATTGCATACTCTAGATTAATCACTATTCCTTCAATACCATACTATTACAGTCCGTGTGGGCGAACTTTATGTAGCGAACAATGTACTCGTGCGCACGATCCCATTGTGTTGATAACAATCTATGGTATCAAGGACTTATATGATAGTTAAATGAAAAACATGAAGTGTCCTTTTTAGGGAAGGTCTGTGGTAAAAGTTTAAACACAGCTTTAGATTTTTTTTTATGTTAGCAAGCAATCAAATAGTTTATTTAACATATATTTTTTTATATTATCGTGATAGCATTATAGACATCACCTACCTATGACGTTGGCGGTGGTACCTAGAACTTTGAGTTTTAATAAATAGAGTCCAAACCCTTCGTTGGTTCGTTATAATGTATTATTATAAAGCTAAAGTGGGTATTTTCTTTGATTAAAATAATTGAATATCGTATATTACACATTTTTTTATTCCGTAAATTTTATTTGTGACTTTGGATATAAACTAGAAACACGACCTGATTACTGGTTATAAATAAAATTATTATAGCTCTTATGTACCTCAGAATAATACTGTGAATACAATATCCCTTTAGTGTTCTAGGGAATTTATATTACAGCAGACATAAAACTATGTGGGACTATAAATAGATACTTATTTACATTTCAGTTCACCAATTCTTGGTTTAACTTCTGACCGCGATATAATAGAGTGGATCGAACTCAAACAGAAATCAATACAAATAAATTAAAACGATTTATCAACCTAATACATTTTGGATATAGGATATGTTTATTATGCAATGGAGTGACGACACGAGTGAGACGTTTACCTGCTGGTAAGCATCACGCCTGCCCATAACAGTATGCTACAGTATAATTATGAAAACTGACGTGGTTTTGACACATTTTTGTTTTATTTATACGGGAATACTCACGTTTAATTAAATCGGATACTCCGACTATAGTTTCGGTCACATCCGGTGACCTTTTTCAAAGAGTGAAAACAGATCCCGACGCGCGTGCAGCTGCGTCCTGCTTAGCAAACAAAGTATCGGAGTCGCAGTATCCGATTTAATTAAACGTGAGTATTCCCGTCTAAATAAAACAAAACCTGACGTGGTTTTGACACATTTTTATTTTATTTATACGGGAATATACGTATATATATTTGTGTACGTGTATACTCACGTTTAATAAACGTGAGTATTGCCGTATAAAAAAAAAACAAAAAAGTATGTCTGTGTTTTTTTTAAGGAATCTATTATATTTTTTTTAGGTTAAAAACTTATTTTGTCGAGTTAAAAAGCGTAGAAAATGCTTGACTTTAAAAGTAGAACGCAAGTGTTTAATTTTATCGCATTTTTTTATTAGTATGAATTCCATTTTTTTATAAGTACTTAAAAAGGTTATGAAATATTCAAGTAAAAATATTTGGTTAGTAGACAGGTCCACATTATCCCAGCAATCTGGTTATGTTGCGGCCAGCGCCCACTGATATAGCTACATCTATGTTTTCCTGCGACACACCCCAGCAGGACTCTAGCATGTACCTATAGAACATACAGGCTCTATAAAAGCACCAGTTATCTTAGAATTTGGCACATAACGAGCCCTAGAGCTAACTGTGACGTACGGCTTAGATTAAGAAAAATTGTAGAGAAAATGTACGCTAAGGTAGGTCTTAGTTTTTTGGTGGTCGTATTAAGATGTTTGTGGATTGTGGATTCTGGTGTTCTTTGGTTATATACTTACATATTAACGTATACGTATATTAGCTACGTGTACGTGTATACCGCGTGTCCTCTGAGTCAACTCATTAAAAAAACCATAAAGTTTTTTTTTCTTGCTTGAGATACTCGTATTTACAATTTCTCGCAAACTACTTACCGCATAAATTTATCGCCATTCTAACCATTTGCCTCGGTAACAAATTAATTTGTATGGACGATAAAAGTACACACGTTTCTTTTTTGAAAAGAAGTTTTTATGGCAGACATGAAAGTTTTTAAGCAAAATACTCGTATTCATTCTGCTTGCAAAGGAACACCTCCGTTAACTTTTAAAAATATATTCTCATCTCAAACCATGTGTATGTAAGTTACTTGAGGTTCAGAATGCTGATGAAATTACTGAGAATAACATTACAGAGGTTTAGTAATGTATAAAATTTCGATCCAAGAAAGTTTTCATTCGTAAAACTGGCCATAACCTATAATCACATTTTTAGGGACTAAAACTTGTGTAATTCTTTACTTACTTATTAACTGCTTAGATACCTTATTGTAAACTCTACTGACTTTTATCAAAATGATAATTTTGCTGAACTTTTGTAATTTAAGGACATTTTTTTTTACAAAAACGCACTCTCTATTATGTTTTAATGTGAAACCATATTCTATAAGTAGCTTACATAGAACATCATTTTCTTGACTAGGCAGCAGTTCTTGACTAGGCAGCAAACATTCAGTGCTGCAGCACTGAATGTTTTGTGTTTCCATTTCTTTCTTACACTGAAGTCATTTACCGAAATTATTTGTCTTATTCCAGGTAATCGTAGTTTGCGCGCTGCTGAGCGTGGCGCGTGCAGTTTTGATCGCCGGTCACGGCGGCGCTCTCTCTTCCCAAAGCATCGTCCTCGGAGGTGCTCTAGGGCACGGTTATGCGGCCGCAGCGCCCGTGCTTGCTGCCCCAGCGTACGGAGGCTACGGCTATGGAGGCCTTGGATTAGGTACGGTAGGCATTTATCATTTATTTCTTATTCTTAAGAATAAGAATCATTTATTTATCAACACTATCACTTCATCACAGGTTTGTGATGAAGCTGTGTATTAAACATGTATGATTCTGCGTTTTATTACCAACGCGACTCTTGTGGTAAGCTTTTTGTGTTTGTAATAAAACATGCAGAGCTAGAATAGACGATAACGACACATTTACTCTGATGCAAATTTTTATGAAAACACCGAAGCCAATTATACTTGGAGGGTTTACCATTTAGAGTGTCAACATTCCTTCAGTATCAACTTTATACTTAACTAAAGTTTATTTTTCAGTAATCGTTACAATACAGTATATAACTTGAAGGATCTAGCTCGTATCTAAACATTTAAGAAATCCAGTTTTGTTTTTATGTTACTTTAAAAACTTCGAAGTAACTTACATCAGCCTTTACCATCCTACTCCGTGCCGGGCGTAGGCATACTTTTTTCTTTTTTTTTACTGTCAAGTGACGAGACGAGCAAGATTTTGACCTGGAGGTAAGCTTCACGCCTGCCACTAACAGTAGCAGTGCCAGAATTGTGAAGTTGCGAATACAATCCTGCGCCGCACTGCACTGCGCTCGTCACCCTGTGATATTAGATGTTAAATCTCTTCATACCCAGTAATGTCTTTGGTAACATTGCCCTTCAAACCGGTACACAGTAATGCTTGCACACTACTGCTTGGCGATTGAATAACTGGAAAAGGTATGGTACTTCCCCAGGCGGACCCTACAGTAGATTCCTACCACTACAACAATTATAATAATTTGATTATAATAAATGTTTCATGCACCCCGCTTGTTTATAGGCTCAATCACCTGAATCACTTGCATTCACATACTTTCATGATACTGTATTTCTTCTCCGCATACGTCTCTGGACCTGGGTATGTCCTTAAACTGCAAACAGACCCACCGGAGGACGGGCAGCAGCGTCCTCCTGGTAAACGGTGGTGAGCATTCTGCGATCCCCAAGCCGCCTGCCAATCGTGGGGATTATGGTAGCACCCCTCTATTGGGAGGCCTTCGTCCACACTTACGGCTGACGACGAGGAGGACACGTCTCTAATCACGCCTTTTTTGCTTCCAGGTCACAACGCGGTGGTTGCCCACGCCCCGTACGCCTCATACGCACACGCCGCCCCTGTTGAAGTATATGTAAGTCTTACATCACCTATTGTATTTATGTTTTTTTTTTTAAACATTACATTGTTACCTACGTGCACTTATGCGTTTTGTGTTAATAAACTGTAATGCCATTTATTTAAATATAGTTTTCTAGATTTACTACTATTAACTATAATAATACGCTTTAAAAAAAATACAACCGACTTCAACTTCGAATACCTGGATGACATCTTCATATTTTATAGTAATTTTGATTTAAAAACCAAACTACAAAACCGATTTTGATAAAACTTATATGGGACCACCTCTAAAATATTACCTACCAAACAAAAAAATAATCACTAAAATCAGTTCATAATTGGCGGAGTAATCGCGTAGCATACATAAAAAAATATTTAAAAAAACATACAGACGAATTGAGAACCTTCTTTTTTGAAGTCGGTTGACAAAAGTAAAGCCAATTCAAGCCAATTCTCCTTTCTCTCGCTCACGTCTATATACCGTTTAGTGCCTATCGTTTACAAGCCTAGACGTATCACGCTACAAGCGGGCCTTAAAAGTAACAGACTACATGCCCTACCCCGTGCATGGATTGTCTAGAAACAAAGTAGAAATCGCCATTAATAAAAAGGTCAATATGCATAGTAGTGTTGATGAGGATTCCGCTTCCGCTTCCTCATTAAGCGGAAGTTCCGCATTTTTTGGAATTCCTCAATCGTTACCGCTTCCGTAAAAAATATATTTAAAAAATCCTCATCCGCTTTCGCTTCCTCTTAGATCAAGAAGAATTTCTCGTTCGAAATGTATGGATACGTCTGTCTCGTTTTCGCGGGGAAAAAAGAGTTGATAGCCGTTTTATCACGGCTCACGTGCTAGGCGGGCAGGATGAAAATAGTGGGAATACGTTTGTATGGAGTAGTGTTGATGAGGATTCCGCTTCCGCTTCCTCATTAAGCGGAAGTTCCGCATTTTTTGGAATTCCTCAATCGTTACCGCTTCCGTAAAAAATATATTTAAAAAATCCTCATCCTCATCCGCATCCTCTAACGTTGTGCTTGACACTTCCTCTTCCTCTTCCTCATAACCACTTCCTCATCAACTCTAATGCATAGCGGTCATATTGTTAGTCCCAGTTGTTTGTTCTATGTTTCTATAACAACAACTGTCAAGCCATCTCAGAAGCCTTCGGACGGCCACTCAGCCTATACGAACTTACTTACTTATAGAAAACTATTCTGTACAAGTTACAAATATTTATAATTTTCAGGCCCACCCCCGGTACCAGTTCAACTACGGAGTCACTGACCCGCACACGGGTGATCAGAAGAGCCAGTGGGAGTCCCGCGACGGTGACGTCGTGAAGGGACAGTACTCTCTGGTCGAGCCCGACGGCAGCGTCCGCACTGTCAACTACTCCGCTGACGATCATAATGGGTATACCTAATATTATTTATTTGCAAGATCAATTAAAGAAACAGACGATTTATCCATTCGCTCTACCGTAACCTACCTAAAACTCCACCGAGACAACCTGGTGCAGCAGCTTGTATTCTGTTCAACCACATTTAGCTGGCGCTCGGTACGTGACGGAAAAGAGCGGGCGGAGCGAATGGATTATTTGTTGCGTTGTATTGATTTCTATGGGACTGCGTGCAAATCCATGTCAGATACCGGTCCGTTTTGCCGTTGTCATCATCCACAGCGAACATGCCATTCGGATGATACCGGTATTTCTGCCGATGAAGTCATCTGCAGGGAATACGCCATTCAGATGACGATAATGCCGTACGGGACAATTCCGACGCAATGGACGCGCAGCTTAAAGCTAGTCGAGTTAGTCTTAGTCTCTACGTGTATTTCTTAACTTAGAATTATTATTAGACAATTCATATCGAAGATAAATGAGAAAAAATGTTTTTTGCACACACAAATAAACCTCCCATCGTACTAAATGCATAGTTCTTATACCTTCTCCGCTCCGAATAATAATAGTAAATATTAGTGTAATACAGTGCTAATGCTGACCCTGAAGAATACGCGATCAAAGTGACTTCCCTTTAAGAACACGTTATTGGGTACAATTCTTAGAAATATGATTACATAAAATAGCTAAAGACAAAAATAAATAATTAAAAAATTTGCTGATTATGCTGGATTTTAATTAAATTAAGGTAGGGATTTAAATCTGGCACGAGGATATTCGCCAATGAACCAAAGTCAGCGACATAGCTCGCAGGGTTTGCAAGTTGAAGTAGCAGGCCACATCGCTCGAAGAACTGATAACCTATGGGGAAAAAAGGTTCTTGAGTGGCAACCACGAACCGGAAGACGCAGCATAGTAGGTAGGCCTCCCACGGCGGGCAACCAGTGGGTGCAAATGGCTGGTTGTCGTACAGTGTGGCGGTCTAAAGGGGAGCCCTTCGTTCAGCAGTGGACGTCTCCGGGCTGATGATGATGACTATGAGGGATTTTAAACAATATGAAAAACCCTTGCCCATTCCGTCAAGGGTAAAAAAGATTATCTGAGATGGCAGTGAATGATCGAGACTTATACCTAACGATGCTAAAAACTCAAAAAAGATGTCCTATTAAGTGCCTATTTTACCATAACTGGTGGTTTTAAGCTGGTTTTGATTTTCTTCTTGTTACGCAATTAGAAATACTTTGGCGTAGAAATAGTGCAATGCAGTCCTGTGCACATATCTCATAGCTAATCGCAACACGATTCCGACATACCAGTCGTGGTTACAGCCGTCACAATATGAATAAAATATAAGCTGTACTTGTTACGCATTCCCTTATAATAATAGAAAACGTACAACTTTACACTTAGCTTAATATCATATTGTTGTTTGGTTAATGATTTACACCTAACTCAATATCATCATTGGTGTTTAGTTAATGCTTTACACTAAGCTCAATATCATCATTGGTGTTTGGTTAATGCTTTACACTTAGCTCAATATCATATTGGTGTTTGGTTAATGATTTACACTTAGCTCAATATCATATTGGTGTTTGGTTAATGATTTACACTTAGCTCAATATCATATTGGTGTTTGGTTAATGAATTACACTTAGCTCAATATCATATTGGTGTTTGGTTAATGCTTTACACTTAACTCAATATCATCATTGGTGTTTGGTTAATGCTTTACACTTAGCTCAATATCATCATTGGTGTTTGGTTAATGCTATAAACTTAGCTCAATATCATATTGGTGTTTGGTTAATGCTTTACACTTAGCTCAATATCATTATTGGTGTTTGGTTAATGCGAATTATGGTATAACGCTCATTATCACTTAAGGCTAATTTTCTTTCCAAAGGGTTCCAGCAGGCCTCACATGCGGCCCGTGACAAAATGCCGAGGCCAAGGCTACGAATACGACTCTATAAATCTGTCTCGTTTTCGCATGACACAAAGACATAACTTTATGGCGGGGCGCATGATAAACCTTCAGGCCTTAGTTATGATTGGTGTACTATAATTACCATTATTAGTCAATGGGATATTGCAATACTATTTTTGTTATGCAACTGAGTAATTAGATGCGAATTGCTTGTTTGACCATACAAGCAAGTGTGAAATCGTGGGGCACCGCAGTACTTGGTTACTTGGCGCAGGTATAGTCAATCTAGTTAATAAATTAATTGTATATAATTATACAATTAATATAATTGATATAATTAATATAATTAACAATTATACAAGCAGTGCTAGTAAGTATAAGTTATGAACAGACTAGCTGTGCCCTGTGGTTTCACCTGCGTGATGGTGAAGAACGGTCATGATGATCACGATAATTTCTAAGCGATTTCGTTTCGAGTTTCATCCAAATCCGTACAGCCATTTTGGCGTTAAGAGGTAACGAATACACACACTCATAATATACAGTATATTCAGTCTGTTCAATAATTATTAGTGTGATGTACGAAGTAAACTAAATATCTATGAAACAGATGAACATGTACAAGGGGTGTGGCCACAGATCATAATACTTAGCCTGGGTGTGGCACAGGGGCACATGCCCCCCAAAACGGTTTAAATATAACAAAGAACTGGGAGATTTATAAGATACCGCTTTAATAAAATTTGTTTGTTTTTAAATATATATTTTTTATACGGGAATACTCACGTTTAATTACGTGCCGTTTATTAATGACGTGCGTGCAGCTTTTTCCATAATAAACGTAATTTCCATTATTTAATCTTTGTGGCGGCGCGTCTAGCGCTGTATTTTACGTGCGCCGCCGGCTGGCGTGGATTTCACATCTTTATTAAAAACAATTTTTAAAGTTATTCTTGTATGTCATTGAAAAATAATCGATCCCAATGCTACTGTTATATGCAGGCGTGACGCTTACCACCAGGCGATCGTCTTGCTCGTCCCTTCACTCAATTCCATAAATAAAACACGATTTAAGCCATTTCGTCCCGAGAAAATTCGTCCCACATTAAAAAATCTGCTTTCGTCCCGCTTTGTATGTTCGGCCCAAAATATATTTTAATTTCAAAATTCTCATCTCGTCCCATTTTTCAGCTCCACATTCGACTCAAGTTTTTTTTATATAGGTAAATTATGATTATTTCAGTACAGTTGACGCGCCAAGTTTCTTCACTTGACTTGCTATGTTTTTTGAAATGATAGGCAAGTAAGAATAAGGTGAAAAACAAGCCCATTTATTTTCTCTATTTTACAGATTTAACGCAGTTGTGAGCAGACAAGGCCACGCTGCCCATCCCGCTAGAGTGGCCGTAGCGGCGCCTCTTGGCCACGGATACTACCACGGATAAACATCATCCACCTTACACATCCACCTTCATCCACGACCTATTTATTACTTTATTTAGCTTTAGCTTGGAATGCGACGAAGACGCTTCGGGACAACGAGAAACGTTTAAACGTTTCATGACATGTACAAATATGGGACTTCACGGCCCAATTCTTTACTTTTAGAATATTACAGAGGCTACTTTTGTATCATAATTTCTTGTAGTTAGTAAGCATCTCGGTTTCTATCTTCAGTGGTTACATTTTATGAAACGTTGAATGTCATGCTTACGGGGTGATGAACGAAACCTTTGGTTTTCGTACTGATGTAATTGTACCTAATATATCATATCATTTTCATACAATTTGCGTGTTTTATTTACCTTCAACTATTAGCCACAAGTAACTTAAAAAAAAAACAACCGACTTCAAATTAATATGGCACCACCCCGGGAAGCCTACCAAATAAAATCGGTCCACAATTGACGGAGATATCGGTGAACATATGTGTTTTTTTGTAGACCTACAAAAAAGCTGACTGGCAACCTTAAAACAAATCATCAAAAGTAAAATTTTAATATGTGCACAAATAACGAAGTTATAAACATTTTAGTTTCAGGTTAGACCCCGTTTTTTTTTAAAAAGTTATTGATCGACAGCCTAACTCGAGATCCCAATACAGATAATGACCTCATTGAACCAAAGTCAAATCTTGCAATACACAGTTCTAGCCCCAACTCAATGGCCGTAAAAATCTTCAATCAACTGCCTCTCTCTCAAAGAAATAGAAAACGACGACTGTTTCAATAAACAAATAAAAATTATTCTAGAAGCGAAATGCTATTACACCCTTGACGAGTTTTACAACGACAAAATTCTAATATCAACTAGTAAAATAGAGCGTTCTGCACCAAATGTTGCCATACCCTGACAAGGGTCATATGTATTACTATAATATAAACATGTTACTTAAGACCTGCATGTAGCCACATATGTTGATATAAATGATTGAGTATTGAAAAACAAAAAAAAACTATACTAGGTTTATGACGTCAAAGACCACGACACTTATTAAGGGGGCCTTCGTCAATAGTGGACGTTTTCTGGCTGTTAATGGTCAAAACGGGCGAAAATGGAGACGAAAAAATAAATTTGTAGCCCAGCAGTTATGGAAGATATTTGGGAGCGGGGCGAATTTTTACCGTACGCAGACTGAGTAGCCCAAATCAATAAGTTCACTGAGTTCCGCTATACAGGGTTAGTTATAATCAGTTAGCATTCTTTTAAAGGGCATATTCTGTACATCAAAACAAACAACTTTTACTATGGGGCCAACATTGAAATCGCGAAAAAAATATTAGCTGTTCCCATCTATAGAGTCACAAACGTGCGAAAAAAATGTCCGCACCAAAACTCGAACTCTTTGAACTTTCGTCTTTTTGAACGACTTGAACTAAGTACGTTAAGACACAAGCGCTCAAGCTTACATTGAACACTAAACGCGACATAACGTCTAAATTCGAACAATTGTGAACTATATCATGCACGTATAGTTATGTACAAGGGCACTCGGACGTTTTTTGACTGTTTTCACTTAGAGATTGTGACTCTTTAGATATTAGCTCAATGGCTGTTCCATACAAAAAGTTCATCGACCTTGGGCAAAATGTATGAATAGCTGGTCTTTTTTGGCGATTTAAAAGGATCCTTAGGATTCCTTAAAAGGATGCTAACTGATTAGAACTAACCCTGTGTAGGCAGCTTATGGTAAATGGTGTATAGAAAAAAAAATTGTATCGTCATTAGGATTACATAAATACAAATAATAATAATAACAATAATACTTGAGAAATCTATAACCGATATTACGACAGAAGTGGTTTAAAAAGGATATCAAAAATGTACTGGTGACATCATTTTAATTAATTAACTAATTGATTATATAATAAACCTGAAGATGGTAGAGCAGGTGTCACAAGTCTTCCTGTGAACATGGTGCATGGAATTACCCCTAAAATTTAATTACGAGAAAAATTTTCATAAAACTGTTTGGTAATAATGTTCTTCGTAGAGTGAATGTACGAAGTGTAGATAAGTGTAGAATACGTAGTGATCCAAATGTAAAACATTTAGCCACAAAGTTGAAGTTTTAACCTTTAAAAAAAGGTTAAAACTTCAAACTGTAACTAACTGGGATTTTTTTATATAAAAACTTATCTTATCTTAAATAATTGCCCAGTCTACATAAAAAAAACATCTAAATTATTCTATTATTTAGACATCAATTATTATTTTTGTAGTTGTACTCCCAAATGATGCTACTTAACAAGGAAATACGTACCTAGGTCACATAATAAATAATAGTACTAGTTTAGGTATTTTAGGATAATCAAAGTTTAAAAGGATAGAAGTAAATCAAGTTCAAGTTCTTACGAGTACGTAATTACGTATGACATAATAAAATATGCAAATTTCATACATTGACGATCTTACTGGCCCTGTAATAAGAACGATGTATATTATTTCATTCAAACTTGTTTTCAGCGTCAGGTAGGTGTCACCACGTAATTTGACCCATGTATGAAGATCGAGTTTTGAGTATAAAAAGCGAAGTCATTTTGGGATTGATATCATTCAATTGAATATCTTACAATTAGCAACAGCAAAATGTACTCCAAAGTAAGTCGTAGTGCATAATTACATAATATTATAACCTATTGACATTAATCCAAAGTGCTCGTAAAAGAAGTCCAAACGGAAAGAACAATAAACTCTTGTAATTAATTTCAATGTATCATTTTATACTAAAACTTGTATGATTATACTTGTATAATTTCAATGGCAAATATACTAATAACTAATATTGATGTCGTTTGTCAATTAACCAGTGTCTTTTGTTGCTTTTTAGATCGTGATCCTGGTATTCGCCGTGAGTGCGGCGTGCGCACAACAGGGATACGGCGCGGGCGACTCGCAGCACGGACACGCGTACTCGTCGCAGTCCATCGTGCGGCACGAGGTGTCCCACGAACACGAGCAGCCATCACACCACGAGCACCAGTCCGTGTACCAACACGCGCCCGTATACCACCACGCGCCCGTGTACCATCACGCGCCCGTGCACCACGTCGCTCCCCTAGTCCACCACGCCGCCCCCGTCCACTACGTGCAGCAGCACCACGCCGACTCGCACCACGAGGAGGAACACCACGACTACTACGTACGTTCACTCTGCTCCCCTACTGTCAGTCTTCCATGTTCTCTCATGCGTCACGTTCATATGTGTTGTGTTGTTGCACAGGCTCACCCCAAGTACGAGTTCGAGTACAAAGTGCAGGACCCCCACACCAAAGACAACAAGTACCAGCACGAGGCTCGCGACGGCGACGTCGTGAAGGGCGTCTACAGCCTGCACGAGGCTGACGGCTCCATCCGCACTGTCGAGTACTCCGCCGACAAGCACAGCGGGTGAGAGAACTATTCATAATAATAACTCGTGTTACAGTTATGATAAACACTCTTTGGTAATACCTACGTGACTGAATTCTAATCGTCTTTATTGCTTGCAGTTTCAACGCCATCGTCCACAACTCCGCGCCCTCCAAGCACGAACAGCCCCAGCAACACTACCACCATTAAGTTTAACTTATCGCCTGCAATACCTCTTGTTTTTGTTATTCCTTGATATGTAAATAAAATCTACTTAACTCTAGTTCACTATTGTCTATTTCTTTATACTGTCATATCATAAGTTTACTTGGCTAATCATAAAGGAACAGTTTAGGTGTTATGATTTAAATGCAAACCGGCTTTAGGTAGTTATAGGTATAACAATTAGGTTAAATTACCTATACTAGCCAAAATTAGTTTGGTTAACTGACTATTCGTTTGACTATTACTATTGTTGTAGTAGTGAAAATGCGGTTAAAGGTGGAAAATTCGCATTAAATGACTCATATCATTTTATGTGGATTAACTATCTTTGACTGATTATGGCTGTCGATAGGTCGCAAAAATACGTCATCAGATGCTTATTAATAGCATTTTAACTTTTAGCTATTGAATATAATTATATATTTGCCTAAATGCTATTAGAACAACATTGTTATCAATAATACAAACTAATGCAGTTTAATAGATAAAACAAAAAAAAACTTGATAAATTAATATATTTATTTAACAGAAGAAAAATTACAGTAATTATACAGAGAGTACACAGATTTATCCAGTAACAAATACAGTGTTCAGTCAACTCTAAGTATAAGAAAACGGTTAATCGACGGGCCCAAAACTAAGCGCAGAGCTTGTATCTTGGAGTCCAAGTGCAGAGAATACAGATACAAGTGTTTTTCTAATGTGTCTAATCTAACTATTATATAAAGTATCATATTTAAATGACAGAAAGTATAAATAAATTACCATGCACTTAAATACTAACTTAAGAAAACAAATCATCATCAACATAAGTACTAATTTCTTCGCTTTTGATACACTCACAAAAAGACGGATATTTATGTTTCGAAACTACCTCTCACTATATAGGCCATGGACAAGACCTTCGGTCTCATCATAGGACAACATTACGAGCCATTCTCTGATGGATCTCTTAAAGGCAGTTTTAGTGACATCTGGCTTCTGACAGACTCTCTTGCATATGATGTTGTACACGCACGGAAGTGAATATGCAGGACTGCGTTTAGCCATCAGTGAACTGGCTCGAGGGACAGGAATTCTATAAGCACATTTATTTTTGACAGCATCGTAGTCAGAGTGAGTTTTTAAGCTAATATGAGTTTTAAGGGCAGCATTGAAGAGAAAGAGCTGCCTAACACGCAAGACTTTGAACTTAGCGTAAAGTGAGTCAGTGGGGAAGCGAAACGGTTTGCGTAGCATCACTTTAATTAAAGCTCTTTGTGCTCTCTCTACTGTCAAAAATATAGTCTGTCCTGCGCTGCCCCACACTGTGATACAGTACTGTATTATTGATTGGCATAACGCGAAGTAAATTTGTTTCAGTAAAGGAATACGGGTGCAGTCCCGGAGGTTCTTCATGACAAATATCAGTTTGCGCGTGCGTGATGCAACGTTTATTATATGCTGCTTGTAAGATATGTTCCCGTCAATGATTACGCCGAGATATCTCATATTGTTGACACGGCTTATGGAGGTACACGAGCAGGAGGGAGACGAAGAGTTACTGTACGAGCAGTAGTGGATTTTTAGGTCCAGGTGTTGAGATGGAAGAGAAACACAAGTCTTCGTGAAGGCGATAAATTTAGTTTTGATGGTATTCAGGGTAAGCAGATTTCTATCCAGGAGTCTGGCCACAATAGACAACCCATCTCCTGCTAAGCTATATACTCGGTTCCACGTATCCCCATGAAATACGATCGCTGTGTCATCCGCGTATGTACTAATTTCTGCGTTAGGCAGTTTACAATTTAATATTTCGTTTATGTAGTGAATAAACAAGGTGGGACCGAGTATACTGCCCTTTGGAACCCCAAAATTGATAGGCCGATGATTGCTGGAGTGGTTAGTAACTTTAACATATATTGCATTCGGTTTGATAAATAACTTTTAAACCACTCCAGTGCCACCCCCCCTAACACCGAAGACCTCCAGCTTCTTCAGAAGCAGACCAACCGAGATCGAGTCGAAGGCTTTAGCCAAATCAAGGAATACGCCAATGCATTTGTCTCCTTGGTCAGCGTGAGAGGACACAAACTGACACAACAGGATTATAGATAGTTAAACTAATCATTCGGTTATAATTACCTACATTATAGCACTCCTCTTCATGAGGTAGACTATATGGCACTGTATTATTTGTGTAAGAAGACCTGTTCTACCTACATTCAGCTTTAAATATTCTTGATTATTGATTCTTGCGAGTGATAGCCAGATCAGGTAATAAATAGTTTTCTTCTATATGGATTATTTTTCACACGAGTATTTGCCTCGCCGTCATCTGAAGCAATTTTTTTATACAACTATATTATTATGTATAATGACCTATTAATAACATAGTTCATCATCATCATCATAAGCCCGGAGTCGTCCACCGCTGAACGGAGGCCTCCCCCTTAGACCGCCACACTGTACGACAACCTGCCATTTGGATCCACCGGTTGCCCGGGACTAACGTTTGGTAACGGGTTTATTTTTCTAGACAGTCTTGTCTAGAAAAATAAACCCGTTAAAAAAACGAGATGTCTATCTCGTTTTTTTTAAAGCACGACTGCCCTGTCTAGCCAGTGTCACTCGGGGTGAAGAAAGGATTAAGAAGGATGGTATTATCAGAGAAATATACTAGGGTATAATGAATAAAATAGGGGTAACTGTGAAGTCCTGAAAATTGGTTGACTTTGACATGTTGATTTTTTGCACGTCTCATATCACCGTGCAAAAAAGGTTTAAATTAAAATTCCCGCCTGCTACGCTGCAGCTGCACCGCTGTGCCCCCCCTAGATCCAGGCCTGCCCTGAAAACATTACACTTTCTTTTTAGAGCAATCGTTTCAAAAGTTAAGATGGGAATCGTTAAAGTTTTTACCCATTTTTTTTTTGGTGCCGAGACAAACCACATTGCTTTTTCTGTACTACTTATGATGTAATAATGTATGTATAAATTGTAATGATTGAATAAATAAATAAATAAGGGGGTATTTATTTATTTATTCATATGCATCGATTTCCATATTCATTGGGTCGAATTTTGAAAAATCCTTTCTTAGTACGCCCCCAGGCATCAAGACAAATGAAAATGAAAATGTTTTTATTTCTGTAACCAAGATTACGCTTCAAAAAGTAGGTTGGGACCTTCTAGTAAGTTTAAAATACTTGTAACAGAAAGTCCCGTAATACACCCTCCAAATAAAGTACGGCCAGCGTTTTAGGCTGTGCGTTGTCTGTCAGTCATTAAGCCAGTCAGTCAGTCAGTTACAACTTTATAGTATTAGATTTGTAGTATATTTTTAAATAAATAATCATCAAATCTTCGCCGTCCCTAGGGCTACCTCAGCCTCCATGGTATAAAAAAACAACATAGAGCACGAACAACAACAACTTTGAAAATAATTAAATAATAATTAAGTGTTTTAGAACATTATTAGAATTACTCATTACCTTCTAACTCCGAAGAAAAGAAATTTTGTAATGTAGATTACTGGCATTTCAACTGAAAACCATTTTAAAATCACGAATTTGAAGGACAAATACTTGTTCACAGGGTCAAGAGGGTGTCACCATGTAAGTTGTCGTACGTAATACGACGGCGCAAAAGATCAAGTTTTGAGCACGGATCTTTTTGATATAAAAATCGAACCAGCCCCAGGATTGATATCATTCAACTGATTACCTTACAATCAGCAACAGCAATATGTTCTCAAAAGTGAGTCATAATACTTGTAAAATAACTCGAAAAAATCATTGATAAAAATAAGAATTAATTGAAAAAGTATTTTAAATGAACTCGTGTTCAAACTTTTACAACAAAAAAGACTTACTAAATTTATGTTTTAATGTGATGTTTTAGATCGTGATCCTGGCCTTAGCCATGAGCGCGGCGTGCGCGCAGCAAGGGTATGGCGCGGGCGGTTCGCAGCACGGGCACGCGTACTCCTCGCAGTCCATCGTGCGGCACGAGGTGTCCCACCAGCATGAGCAGCCGGCGCACCACGAGCACCAGTCCTTGTACCACCACGCACCCGTGTACCACCACGCGCCCGTGTACCATCACGCACCCGTGCACCACGTCGCTCCCCTAGTCCACCACGCCGCCCCCGTCTACCACGTGCAGCAGCACCACGCCGACTCGCACCACGAGGAGGAACACCACGACTACTACGTACGTTATCTCTCTGCTCCCCTACTGTCGCTCTTTCATGTTCTCCTATTCGTTACGTTCATATGTTGTGTTGTTGCACAGGCTCATCCCAAGTACGAGTTCGAGTACAAAGTGCAGGACCCCCACACCAAGGACAACAAGTACCAGCACGAGGCTCGCGACGGCGACGTCGTGAAGGGCGTCTACAGCCTGCACGAGGCTGACGGCTCCATCCGCACTGTCGAGTACTCCGCCGACAAGCACAGCGGGTGAGACAACTACTCATAATAATAACTCGTGTAATAGCTGCTATAATAAACACTCTTTTGGTAGTACTTTTTTAACTAAATTCGACGGCATTGCTGAATTCTAATACTCTTTTTTGTTTTCAGTTTCAACGCCATCGTCCACAATTCCGCGCCCTCCAAGCACGAACAGCCCCAGCACCACTACCACCATTAAGTTAACTGCCTACCTCTTGTTTAATGTTACTCGTTATGTCAATAAATCTAGTCTAGCTTATCTCTATCTATTTCTCATCCTGATACATAGTCTTAGTATATTATATTTTATCAGAAATATGATCATTTATAATATATTGTTTAGGTATTTCTCTCTAATTTACTTTGAGTCAATAAATGTTATTATTTGTAATAAAGTTCGTTGTGATATACAAACGCTGAAACAGAGAGACGGATGTAAAGACTGACACCAGTCTCATTATATTAATTTTTAATACCCTAAAATCGGTAGTTCTATTAGAAAGACGAAGAACTGACTCCTTCCAGAGTAGAAATGAATACACCTAAATACAAAAATACATATACATGAATCCTAGTAGTAGTAATCCTAGCAAGTACTTACATTACTACGAAAATAGCAACTTACTGGAAAGTAAAAGGAAGTTCTATTATTCTAATATGAGCCTACACTGTCCCAACTGCAGGGAAAATAATCGTTTCCTTCATTTTATTCTTATCCTTTCTTCCTTCTATTCATCATCATCATCATCAGCCCGGAGACGTCCACTGCTGAACGAAGGCCTCCCCCTTAGACCGCCACACTGTACGACAACCTGCCATTTGCATCCACCGGTTGCCCGCGACTTTTACAATGTCGCCGGTCCACCTAGTGGGAGGCCTTCCTACGCTGCAACTTACAAGAAAGTTTTTTTTTTAATATTAAATTTATTACACCACTATCTATGTGGGTCTATCCCACTAATCCCATCGCAATATGTACTTATGTAAATTTTTATTGTTTTACAAAGGGTATACCTAATATTAAGGCAATAATAATCGCAATATGTTTATAAATATTTTTTTATTATACTGGGTTCTAAGCCTGGTGTATTAAGCCGAAAAGGCGTCATTTTACTCAGCATTGTGAACAACTTTTACTAAGGGACCAACACAGAAATCACGAAAAAAAACCTGTTTAATTTTAAAAAAAACATGACAAATGTATGAATGAAACAACAGATTTTTGTTGTTTTGGAATTTCAGTGCTAGCCCTGTTGTTAAAGAAGACGGCAGATATACCAATGAATTCCAATTTGGAGCAAACTCAATTTTGAAATTGAAATCAAGAGAAGAATATAGCTAGGATGGGCAGCATTCAGTCTACGTCGAGTCTACTTGGCACCCTTCCCGCTAAGTCTGAAGACGAAGTCTTCCATCCGTGCGTACTACCCGGTATGACCTACGGTTATCGATAAATAATTATTAATTGAAGCCTGCGGTGCTAAATCTTGGTCAGAGACCAATGAGATGAGCTGCAACGGAATATTTGGTGTTTCTGAAATCGAGTCTGGATCAAGTAATTCTCCAGATACGAGTAGCTAAAGTTTACGTTAGTGTGTATGATTTGTGGTTTCCATTCTAAAACTTGTCTACGTCAAAGGTTATAATTATTAATAATTATGCTGAGTTATAGAATAGAATAGAACATAATAAAATTTATTATGAAACTGTGTACAAAGATGGTGAAACATTAGAGAAAGTATCAACAGTTTTGTTCTAATCGAACATACAATATTAAAATATTCTATTCTAAACCGAATGTAGACTAAATTTATGATAACATTAATTTATATTATAATATTTTTAAAAAAATGTGGACATAGCTTAACGTTTTATTATACTAAAGTGGCAGTAGACTGGTCATATTTTCATATTTGTTGCAGTACCGATAATCGTTATGATATGACCCGGCCAGTCCACTGCCAATCCAGCGTAGTGGCAGAGGACTGGTCGTATCTGTCGCACAACCGATAGCTGACACGGTAGACGAGTTTTATTGAATGAAAACCACGAATCGAACGTAACGTGTCATGCTCTGAGACTAAATGGCAATATACGTTGCATCTGGCAATAGTTGAAAGTGAAAAGTCGAAGATTGGTCTAAGAGGCCTGCCTGCATTGGGGAAGGCCTTTATCCAGAAGGCCTTTATAATTATTAAAGACAACAAATCGTAGTGTGTTAATTTTGGATTTGGAAATCCTAAATCAGAACTGCAGAATCCCAAAAGCATCCTCCCGGAGTCTTATTAAAAAAGTCGTTGCAATATTATGATATTTTTGGGTGAATTTCAACAAACCTGTTTTTTCTCTTTTCGGTGAACTTTGTTACTAATGCCCTTTTTTTCAAATTTAGAGTGTGATTTATTGTATTTCTTGATATGGTTCATGTTCATAGTTAGTGCTATCAAAATATCTTAATAAACTTCTGAGATATACGAGTTTAAAATGTTGATAGCACCGAAATGAAGCATTCGAAACCGAAATTAAATAACTAGCCACGGAAATGAAATAACCTACCCATCGAAATTAAAACCTGCCGAATACCGAAGGTCCTGAATTTTTACCGAAATGACATAATTTACAACCGAAATGATAAATCAATCCACTGAAATGAAACAATAATTCACCGAATTTCATAGCACTCACCGAAATGAGATTTTTTATCATTCCGGTGGGGTTTTTATCATTTCGGTTGACAGTTAAGGCCACTGAATCAACCGAAATGATAACACCGAAATTAAAATCTAGGACAAAAAATAGCACTAAAAGAAAACGATATACTATAGAACACAATGGATACTGCACAAATTAACGTAGTACAAATAGCGCATTCACGAATGTTAAATTAAATATATTAGCTCATTGGCGGTCAAGCTATACCTGTTCACGGAAATGAAAAGATAGTTGTCCATTGCCACCGATTTGAAATACTAGCGTTTTTTTCGGGCATACGCAGGCAAGCAGCGCACATTATCCCACGATAACCATTTAGGTGGCACTAGAACATAGGTTCTAAGCGCATGAGCAGCTAGAGTTATTCTGTGCAAAAATATTCTTGATAAACTTTTAGTCACCGAAATGAAAGAACTTTCTGGGACACATACATTTTCACTTACCAGATTTTAAACTGGGTAGAATTATTATAAAATTACTCTGTGGTAATGGTATCATTATTCACGATTTCAATAAAAGAAGCCATAAACCTAAATAACCAATAGATTTTGTTGTACGAGGGAAATTACAGTGGAAAGTGTAGTGCGGACAGCGACTGAAATGAATTTATTTTTTCCTAATTAACTGAAATCCTAATCAAGTAATATTTTTGCCCCATATAGGTAACTACCTCTTCTACCTAGAAAAAAATATTAGAACTGTCTATTAACGTTCTGCACTACCGATTTTATCCGTGCCGCGTAAATTTTGCTGTTGGGAAATCCACCCTTTTATTATATCACGAGTTCAAACAATTTGAACAAATATAATTAGGCTCAGACTTTGGGTTCAAGCCTTGAAAAGTATTTTAACTATGCTAGGTTTGTTATTTGGATCATAGGAAAAACTAAGAACAGTAAAAGTGGATGGTGTGTTTCTCGTAAACTCTCTGCTAGAGTAAACGTAGCTCATCTCCCTATAATTTCAAAACCTCACTAGTTACGAGATATCTAGGAGGGGTTTTATGAGCTCTATATAACTTGTAGAAAAAGAAATCAAGGCATTAGAAATTAATGTGAAATTAACAAATCGCTGACCGCGCTATAAGGCTGATGTTTTTTAAATCCTATATATATACTAGATAGAGCCAAATGTATATATTATATTTGGTAAAAATCAAACGTCAAGAAACACTACATGGATGGGATGGTGAAATTTACGTAAATGTCACTTCAGACATTTTATGATATGCCTACATAAATTTATTATTACTAACCAGACCATAAACTTGTTTTCAGGGTCTTGTGGGTGTAACGTAATCAAAAGGGTGTACTTACTCGTAACGCTGAAGATCAAGTTTTGAGTATAAAAAGTGATTTCGCTTTGAGATTAATATCATTCAACTGACTGTCTTACAATCAGCCACAGCAAAATGTTCACTAAAGTAAGTCATGAGACGTCAAACTTTTTCCTCATTCAAAACAAACATTTCACGATACAAATTAATCAATGTTTTTAAATTACAGTGTTCATTTCAAGCACCACCAAGCCACCTATTCGGCCAATGCAACCAGCTAATGTTGATAATATGTGGTCTTTTAGATCGTGATCCTGGCCTTAGCCGTGAGCGCGGCGTGCGCGCAACAGGGATACGGCGCAGGTGGGTCGCAGCACGGGCATGCGTACTCGTCGCAGTCCATCGTGCGGCACGAGGTGTCCCACCAGCATGAGCAGCCGGCGCACCACGAGCACCAGATCGTTTACCAGCACGCGCCCGTGTACCACCACGCACCCGTGCACCACGTCGCCGCCGTGCACCACGTCGCTCCCCTAGTCCACCACGCCGCCCCCGTCCACTACGTGCAGCAGCACCACGACGACTCGCACCACGAGGAGGGACACCACGACTACTACGTACGTTATCTCTGATCCCCTACTGTCAATCTTTCATGTTCTCCTATTCGTTACGTTCATGTGTTGTGTTGTTGCACAGGCTCACCCCAAGTACGAGTTCGAGTACAAAGTGCAGGACCCCCACACCAAGGACAACAAGTACCAGCACGAGGCTCGCGACGGTGACGTCGTGAAGGGCGTCTACAGCCTGCACGAGGCTGACGGCTCCATCCGTACTGTCGAGTACTCCGCCGACAAGCACAGCGGGTAAGACTGTTCATAATAATTGCTGTAAAAGTCATAAAACTTCGTCTTTTAAATAACCAATTGGAAAAGTTTGGTGACACTTTAAGTAACTGTATTCTAATCGTGTTTACTGTTTTCAGTTTCAATGCCATCGTCCACAACTCCGCACCTTCCAAGCATGAACAGCCTCAACATCACTACCACCATTAAATTTACCATGTCACCTGCAGATACCTCTTGTTTTATGTTACTCGTTGATAAAAATGTAAATAATAAAGTCTAGTCTAACTATACTGCCTTTATTTCATTTCTTCAGTTTAAATTGTAATTTTTACCCCAACCCAGCAGCAATTTTAAACCCGTGATATTATCTTTCTATCGTCACTTCGGCCAAGTTCAAATACTTAAATAATTAGGTACTAAGCTCAGGACATGTTGCATATTTTTTTATATGTTTGTATTTAAAAATTAGTATTTTAGTATTCTATCAGGAAACTGATTTTCAAAGTAAAGTTTTTCTTTTTTGTTAGCGCTGTGTCGAATGTCCACCAATTATATATATTTTTAATTATAAAATGTATAGTGGCATCTAGTTCGCCGCTATGTAATTGTCCCATTCGGTGTCGAGACCCTTGGTCCGTGGGGTCCTAGCACTTTAAGGCTTTTTAAGGAATTAGCAAAAAGGTTAGTCGACATCACAGGAGACCGAAGAGCTGGCAGCTACCTTGGACAAAGAACTAGTCTAGCGATTCAAAGAGGGAACACTGCCAGTGTCTTCGGAACCTTGCCTAAAGGGACTCCTTTTAATGATATATTCTAATTATTATATTATATTTTTTCAGGTTTTTAGTTTTAGGTTCATTATTCTAATATAGTAGGTATTTTAGTCTAATGTTAACACATTTCAAATTGAATAAACATTGTATTAAGTGTTACGTGATTTGTATATTGTGTTACTTATTCGTATCAAATTACCTTTTACTTCGGAGCAGCACCTCCTGCTGTGTAACTGAATTTAAAAGTGTTCTATTGTTACACGTAATTATTTGTGAATGAAAGATGCGATAGAAGATGGTGGATATTGCCCACGTAAGCACAAAGCTTGTGGCTTTGATTCCACGTTTTTTATTCGCACAGCGAGGTCGTGGAACTCTCTGCCAAAGTCTATGTTTCGCGAAAAGTACCTAAAATGTGGTCTTCAAATCCATAGTGAACAGGTTCCTTTTAAATAAGCGTTCTCCTTCCTAGACCACATCTTAGTAGGATTTGGTCAAACGCAAACCTATTTATAAAAAAAAGGGATGTTTGATTAAAAGATAACATATAATTATGTTACTAATAATTACTTAATAGTCAGTAAGTAGATACTTACCGTTTTATGCATAAAACACAAAAATAATGAATGAACCTAGGTATTTTATATACTTAAAAAGTGTTTTGTCAATTTCTTTCGAATTACGAGTTGAGTTGTAAAAAAGAAGACAACATTTTATGAACTAAAATGGTTTATTAATTGTTTTAGTGTTTTTTATGTACATTACGGTTAATAAATACCGACCGTTCATTTTAAGCGTATGAGTTTTTAGTTACGAATGTGGATGAAGGGACAATATCATTTGCGTTACATTATTCGGAAACAAATTTTGTGACGTACATCGATGTTTGATCTGTGTCTGGGTGTCGTATGTATTATAAGTATATATTTATGAAAAAAAAAAAAAACAGACGGGCCTTTAAAATACCAAAAAATAAACAGTAACATTTTTGTATTTTTTTTTATAATAGAAAATTAAAATGTAAAAAGAGCATGGCAAACTATAGCCCCTCGCCCAAACGTGCCCATTAGGCTGGCAGCGTTCCCCCGCTGTATTGCGAGGGAAATCTGTTGCACGAGATACTCCCCAGACCACGGGTCTCGCTCCCTATCACGTAAACGCCGTCCTAGGTCCGCCATAAACGTATTGGCTTCTGAACACCACGGCCCCGCCACCTCCACAGCAATATACACGAACTCATACGCTGATTCCAAGGCAGCGTATTTATGGTGTTTGCCTAACGTGGCTGCCTCCGCACCCCCGCCAGCGACCCGCTGGGTGGCTGGCAGATGGCAAGCCGCGAAAGTGCTCACACACGTGGCGTCCCAGATGAGGCAACGTCCTTTCTGCCAAAGAATCAGCGTCAGTCCATCCGGCCGCTTACCGCCAGAGCGCGAAAGGCCGGGAGGTTCGAGCACACAAAGGAAAAGCACACAAAAAAAAATGTATATAAGTATTCTGTCAGCTATCTGATTTCCATAATACAAGCTTTGCTTAGTATTTGGCTAGTTGGCACTGTGTGTAATAAATGTCACAACTTTTTTTTTAAAAGTATTTTTGTTTTATGGCACCTATGGATAATTCCAGTTCCAATAAGTAAGAACTAATAAGTAGCAGTTTTGACATATTTTCTACTTAGTACCTTGCTGCACTCGTAATTATAAAGTAAAATTTAAAGTAAAAGTCCATATTTTTGTATCCCGGGCCTTATTGAAATACGATAGTGTAATAAAGCCAAGAGAAAGGGTGTTTTTAAACCCATCTGTTCTGAAATACTTGATATTATATTCATAGTTTTCTTACATTTTGGTTGTAAATATAAGTAGGTGTATAACAAATTAGTCAAATCCATTAATAATCTATTAAATTCTAAATTAGGCGTGCCTTATATGCCGCAGGTACCTTATTTCTAGTAATAACGACAGCTATGCAGCTCTAATTTGTACGCATCTTCAGGCATAATATGTATTGCAAGTACATACTTATAATATAATGCAATGCCATGTATAATGTTAAATGTATCTTTATCTTATCTCCGGAGATATGCACTGAAAAGCTTCTAATATGTTTTTTAATCCGACCAAAAATTCTAAGAACTCGTTAGTGCGGAACCGGAAATGAACCTACGAACTTGCGATTACGGGGCTTGCAATCTCTGAAAAACATTAATGTAGAAAAATAAAATACCATGTCATAATATCATAATTTATTATTAAACCTGAACTATTATAATGATAGGTACTTGATTAAAAGTTATACAATCGTAACCAACCATTACTTTTTAAATATGTAACTATATCATATTATCTAGAAGACAAATAGATATTAATTAGGTTAGAGTGGGTTACGAGATGTGGTATTTAATAAAGCGATAGAAGTTTAAACAAATGCCTCATCAATAACTTAGTATTGTTTTTTATGGTGACGAGTAAGAGACGAACAACTTGCTTTCATATTAGAAAGAAATAATGCCTGCTCGTGGCCATTTCAGCGGTATCCAGAATTTTGAATAACGCAATAAAGTCCAGGACATTTCACTTGACTGTATGTCTTTCACGCACAACGGAACAACGGATAAACAGATTGTTGTAAATAGATTAAAGTCGTCAACTTTGACAACTTTTTACACGTACCTCTAAAATAATAGCGAATCCTGTGGAATTATCGCTACAAGTGAAACCACCGGGTACAGCTAGTATGACATAAATAAACAATTTACTCTATCAGTCTTTCAGCTTTATGTCTATTTACGAAGAACAGATCCTGGCAATATTTAGGAAGATTATATTATATCTAAACATTTTATATTTTATTATAATAAATATAAAATGTTTTGAAATGTTCCGTTGTGCGTGAAAGAGATACAGTCAAGTGAAATGTCCTGGACTTTATTGCGTTATTCAAAGTTCTGGATACCGCTGAAATGGCCACGAGCAGGCATTATTTCTTACTAATATGAAAGCAAGTTGTTCGTCTCTTACTCGTACTCGTTGGGTACAATATAAGGTATATATATTGTACCCAAGCCGCCTGCCAAGTGTAGGGATTATGGCAACCCCTCCCTTTTAAGGGGGAGGCCTTCGTCCAGTAGTGGACGTGTTCCGGCTGTTGAAGATGATGATGATGATGATATTATACCAACTCGTAGTATTACGAGGGCAGATGTAAAATTATGTTTCTCCGGATCAATATGCGGAAACTGGAAAATCAAGTCTTGTTAATCTGGCATTGTGGTCTCTTCTGAAGGTTTAAGTTGACAGAACTATATTAACTAAAGTATTGCTGTCCTTAGCTAACATACCTAGAAAAATAGTGACAGCAATATTTTAATTAGTTTAGGACTGTCAACTAAAACCGTCAGAATCGACCACATTATATATCTAATTATATTTATGCCTTATTCAATTAATATTTAGGTATCTTTTCACGAGTTTTGATGTATGAAAAATTTTAACGTGCTTAATCACAAAATTGTGTAATATTAATATTAGTCATCACAACTATCAATGTAGTAAGAAATCAATCAATATGTAGTGAGTAATGTAGTGAGTGTATTGAAATGTATTATAGACATTATTACAGTAGACTAGAACTTTATTTACATTATTATCAACGAGTAACAAGAAAGAAGAGGTATTGCAGATGATAAGTTAAACTTAATGGTGGTAGTGATGTTGGGGCTGTTCGTGCTTGGAGGGCGCGGAGTTGTGGACGATGGCGTTGAAACTGTAAGCAATAAAGACGATTAGAATTCAGATACAGAAGTATCACCAAAAAGTGTTTACACGAGTTATTATTATGAGTAGTTGCCTCACCCGCTGTGCTTGTCGGCGGAGTACTCGACAGTGCGGATGGAGCCGTCAGCCTCGTGCAGGCTGTAGACGCCCTTCACGACGTCGCCGTCGCGAGCCTCGTGCTGGTACTTATTGTCCTTGGTGTGGGGGTCCTGCACTTTGTACTCAAACTCGTACTTGGGGTGAGCCTGTTCAACAACACATCAAATATAAACGTGACGAATGCGATAACATGGAAGAGCGACAATAGGGGAGCAGAGATAACGTACGTAGTAGTCGTGGTGTCCCTCCTCGTGGTGCGAATCGGCGTGGTGCTGCTGCACGTAGTGGATGGGGGCGGCATGGTGGACTAGAGGAGCGACGTGGTGCACGGCGGCGACGTGGTGCGTGGGGGTGTGGTGGTACACGGGCGCGTGGTGGTACACGGACTGGTGCTCGCGGTGCGCCGGCTGCTCGTGCTGGTGGGACACTTCGTGCCGCACAATGGACTGCGACGAGTACGCGTGTCCGTGCTGCGAGTCGCCCGCGCCGTACCCCTGTTGCGCGCACACCGCGCTCACGGCTAAGGCCAGGATTACGATCTAAAAAAGGATATCCACACAATAGCATTAGGCGTTTCGTTTTATTATTACAATTTCAAAATAAAGACATTATTTAGAAAGTATTCAATGAAACAAATTCTGCCACTATTTGCCACTTCAAATTATCTTGGTCTGTCACTCCATTTGAAAAACTTTACTTTGTTTTTTTTGTTAGAATACGGAACAGTGTATGAAAAGTCTCGAAACTCACTTTGTTGAACATTTTACTGTTGTTTATTATATGATAGTCAGTCGAATGATGTCAGTTCCAAATAGAGTTCTCTTTATATACTTAAAAAAACTTGATCTTCAGCTTTTCACCCTTCATGTTACGTTAAAGCCGTTCGACCCTGAAAACAAGTTTATGTACTTAATCAATTTTAAAATTTCTCCAGTCGAATTTACATTCATTTCACCATCCCATACGTAGGATGTTGTTTTCTGTCAAATAATACTAGCTCTAGAAATGGACAAAAAATTGTGCAAAGTGCTTGACATGGCCTAATGTTATTTGGGTAATAACATTAATATTCCTACGTACAAACTACCAGTATTTAGAATTTACAGAAACCGTATTTTATTCCTTCAACTAAATAAGTAGGTACCTAATAATAGAAAATTCAATGCCTCAGTTTTATTATAATTTTGTTTTAAGTTTTATTTTAGACTAGAGGTCGCTTACGACTTCTACCGCGTACGGAAGAAATTAGCCCCGCTCCCAAATGTCTTCCATACCATTTCCATAACTTAAGCAAGTTTTTGTAGTTACTGTGTTCCGGTTTGAAGGGCAGTGTTACCTGAGAAATTACTGGGTATGATGCGATTTAACATATAATATCTCAGGGTGACGAGCGCTAGCAGTGCGGCGCAGGACTGTGTTCGCAAGTACCTACATAATTCTGGCACTGCTACTGTAAGTTGGTGTTGGTTGGTTGGCCTGGTGGCCTGACGCTTACCACGAAGCGAACGTCTTGCTCGTCTCGTCACTTGATAGTGATTTAGCGCACGTGGCGTAGCTTGTCTAGGTGATTCTAAACGATCACCGATGTTAAGCAACGGACGGTCCGGTCAGTCTTCGGATGGATGACCGTGAGTGGCATTTATTTCTGAGCGCTACCGTGGGTCGGATGACACGTTAAATTGTTGGTCCCGGTTGTTTGTTCTAGTTTCTATAACAACAACCGTCAGCCATGTCAGAGGCCTTCGGACGCACATTAACTCTGACACTAGGGCTGGCTACTCAGCCTGTACGAACTTACTTACTTACTTTTTTATAGTGCTTTTTTTCTTTTAATAAGTCAATTGTTATTTAAGTTTATTAAATGATTTCTGTGTAATTCTTGGTGTGAACAACAAAGAGTTAATCAATCAATCAATCAATCCAAATACCTATAACATCACTATAATTTCAATACAAAGAACTTTCCAAACAAAATTTTACCCCCCATTTAACTCATCCCTGTTAAAAATATTGAAAACTGCATTTTTGATTTTAAATGAACTACCCAAATACAAATTTTCATCAATATAACTTTAAAAACAAATAACATTCTATACAAAATTTCATCCACATGACGGGATGATTTAAAGTGATAAATATGCGGAGGAAAATAATTAGTATTTAACCAAGCGGTACGGAAGATACGAGTATTTGGGAGCGAGGCGATTTTTTTCCGTACGTGGACGAAGTCGCGGGGGACCTCTAGTCCTAAATAAATTAAATAACTAGCTTAAGCTTAATAGCTTTTTAGCTTTTAGCTTAATTTTTTTTTTAATAGCCTTTATTAACTACAACAAACTACAATGACTACTTAGCCTACTACACAACAATTATTGTTCTCTTGTTTGTCTAGCATTTACGTATATATATATATATATTTTTAGGCAATAAAGTTATTTTTATCTTTATCTTTTAATAAGTTGATAAGTTAAAGCTATTCTAGTCCAGTAGGTACTCACTTCATTCATTCACTACTTTCAATCTTTCATTTATGCTTGTTTTTCCGTTAATTAGTATATCTATAGATAGTTCAGGTTATTTTAATTTTATTTTATTTTTGATTCATCAAACAGTACACAGCAAATAATATTTCATATTTCATATTTATTTATTTGCAACTAAGTGTACAGAGGTCTTAAATTAAATATATTATGCACTTTCAGACTTAGTTGCCCTTGTCGGGCATTGCAAAACATAGATGCGAGGGCGCTTAATATAACAAATAATTATACAACTTTAGTGAAAGATAAAATGAGCGTTAATGTAAAAAGAGCAGATCGTCATATTTTTATTTTATAGTAGCTTTAAAATATTCATCTAGTGAGTAGAAACAATTTTTCATTAGAAATTGTTTTAATTTTGAGGTAAAGATTGGGGTAGATTTAGTTTCATTTCTTAAGCTTATTGGTAATTTATTAAATAATTTAATTGCCATGTAGTGAGGGCTTGTATTTAGCATTTTAATTCTTGAATATGGTAGGCTTAGGTTATTTTTATGGCGTGTATTTAAATTGTGCGTATCTTTTGTTTTGGCAAAGCTGTTCTTATTTTTAAATACAAATGTACACAATTCTTGTATGTAAATAGAAGGTAAAGGTAGTATTCCATATTTTTTGAAGAATGGTCTGCAGCTGATGGTATTGTCTATTTGAGCTATTATTCTTATACACTTTTTTTGCATTATAAATACTTCTTCCGCATTAACGCTATTACCCCATAGCGTCACCCCATATTTGAGCCATGAATGAGCGTATCCATAATAGGCGGTTATTGCTGTTTTGGTGTCTGTGTTTTATTTTCAAAGAGTGCGTATGTGAACCTGGACAGTTTAGCTTTAATATGTTCTATGTGAGTTTTCCAATTTATATGTGTGTCTATATTTATTCCTAACAAGCTAAACGTATCTACTTTTTCTAATGGTGTGTTTAGGTAGCTTAGGTTTAAGTTTATTGGTGGGCTATTGTAGGTTCTGAATTGCATTATTTTAGTTTTGTTGTAATTTATTTCTAGATTATGTTGACGTAACCAATTTGATACTTTTTCTAGGGTTTCTTGTAACAAAGTATTAGGGTTTTGATCTTTTTCACCTTTCACCAGTATGGAAACGTCATCAGCAAACAGTATAGGTACCTCTAAATTTTTATTTAGGATTTTAGGGAGGTCGTTGATGTATATTAGAAATAAAATGCATCCTAGAACGCTACCTTGTGGTATTGAGAATGTTAATGTTTTTTTTTCGGATCTCACTATATTGATTTCGTTAGTTTGGCGATCTAGATGTTCGATTTGGACTATCTGTTTCCTGTTTTCTAAATATGATTTGAACCAGAGATACGCGGGTCCACGAACGCCTGAGCCGTAGAGCTTCGAAAGTAATATGGGGTATGAGACCTTGTCATATGCTTTGGTCATGTCTAATAGAAGTCCTAGTGAAAGCTTTTTGTCGTTAATATGTTGGAGGGCCGTTTGGACGTATTTAAATACTGCAGACGTTGTAGATTTTGCCTTTCTAAATCCATTTTGACTATCATCAAGAATGTTGTGTTTTTCTAAAAATGTGTATAATTGATTGTACATTGCCTTTTCGAAAACTTTTGAAAATGTAGGTAATAATGATATAGGTCGGTAATTACTAGGGGTTTTTGTGTCTCCTTTTTTATGTATCGGCTTGACTAGTGACGTTTTAAGTAAGTCTGGGAATTGGCCATCACTAAAACTTTGATTGACTAAACATGTTAAAGGGATGGAGAGTTCCTCGGCGCACTGTTTTAATAGCATTGGTGGTATGTCATCTATCCCACAGCTCTGTTTGTTTTTGATCATTTTTATGATTTTAAGAGTGTCTTTCTGATCTATACTGTGTAAGAACATAGAATTTGTTGGTGGATTTATAACAGGATGTCTTAATTTTTCTGTATTGACGCATTTATTGGTTTCACCAACTGTAGCAAAATATTCATTGAAGGTGTTTGATATTGTTGTTGGGCATTCAATTAATGTTTTATTTACTTCTAAGATTACATTTTTTTTCTGTATAATCTTCTTTTTACCTGTTTTTGTGTTTATTATATTCCACATTGTTTTAGTTTTGTTGTCAGATTCTTTCATTTGCTTTATAAATTCTAGCTTTTTTGATATTGCTACACTTCGTTTTAATATTTTACTGTATTTTTGTAAATAGTTTCTTATAACGGGACTTCTACTTTCATTTAAAATTATTCTTAATTCTCGTTTATGTTTGCAAGATTTCTTCAAGCCTTTGGTTAACCACCCTTTTTTTAATATAGTCTTAATTTTTACTTTCTTTTTTGGTATATATATATCTAGTTGTTGTAATATTAGGGATAGGAAAGAATTATAGTTATCATTAACATTTTTGTTTGTATCGAAAAATTTTTCCCAGTCAATACCTCTTAATGAATTTTTAAAGCAACGTGTATTATTTTTTGTAAATAATCTTTTTTCTTTATACCAGTAGTTTTTATCTCTATATATATTTTGTACATTCATTTCGATATTTATTGCCTTATGGTCTGACAAGCCATAATCTTTTACGTATTTTTTATTGATAAGTGACTTGTTGTTTGTGAATATAAGGTCGATACATGTAGCACTGGAATCAGTAATTCGTGTAGGTTCGCATATAATTTTTACTAAATTGTAAGATGTCATAAAATTTAAAAGCTCTCTTGTTTGTTTATTTTTCTCTAAAATGTTGATATTAAAGTCACCGCCTACAATTATATGTTTATTATTATCTTTTTTATTTAGTTTTGTTAATATTTTACTAATTTGGTCATAAAAAATATTTATATGACGATCTCCTCTATATAATCCTACAAATATACAATTCAGTTTAGGAACTTCTATTGCACTTATGTCAGTAATATATTCTTTGGACTCTTTAACAATATCTACTCTCTCAATATATTCTAAATCTTCTTTCACTATTATACAAGAACCCCCTCCTCTACGCTCTTTCCTGCAAAATAGTGATGCCATTTTATATCCAGGTAGGATAATCGATTTACAAAAGTCTTCGTTTCTCCATATTTCAGATAGCGATATTATATCAGGCTTAACTTCAGATAGCATATGCATTTTATTGTATTATATATATATATATGCAAATGTATTTTATTTCCTATACTACGCATATTTTGAAAAATTACAGTGAATGACTTATCGAAAAAATGTGTCATTTTCTTGGTTCGTCTTTGGTTGGCTTATTGGTGTAGTTTGCTTTGAATGCTTCTTATTGGACATGTCTTTTACTTCTTCTTTTTTTTGAGTGGTTTCTTCTGGTGCTGTTGTATTGTTTAAAACTTCCCTTCCGTTGATGAATAATTTATTGTTTTTTATAATAGCATGGTCCCCATTTCTTCGAGCTAGTTGAAGAGATTTCCTTAGCTCATTTCTATCATGTAACAAATTTCCGGTCAAAAATTTTCCAATAGCCAATCTACTGTTTTTGAAAGCACGACCATTTTCTAGTATAAACTTGTTCATTCTTTTACTTATTAATTCAATCTCCAGTGGTCGTTTATTCCCTCGTTTTCCTATCCGTTTGATGTCTATGATGATAATATAACAGTACCTAGTATAATTTAGGTATTATTATATAATTATTGGGGTAAGTTAGTATAATTTCAGTTTAGGCAGTTGGAAACGTTAACCACAGGTAAGCATCCTTGAACACAGTTAATATCGTTGGCCACTGATTAAAATTTTCTTTATTTCGAGAAAAGTATATGGTAGTAAGTTAGGTAGTAAGTCGTTCTAAAAGCGTGTAGGTACTCGACGCTGAGATTATAAGCCTATTTACCTAGTAGACATTGACTAATTCTTACCACGACGTTACAATTTGATACCTGACCAATGTATATGTCGCAATTGTAGAATTCGCCGTTTTACATAATGGCTAGCCTTTTTACAAAACAGAGCTGTTTTTTTAAACGGCGGATTAACGTTTAGCCGGATTGTCATTGCGATACGTTCTACAATAAGGCGGCCTATGTTTACCGCATTGTAAATACAGAATGGTTATCATACTAAAAAAATACAGTGTGTATCTCTATATAGTAAAAAATAAAATTGTACGACAAAAAAGAACACTTGGTATGTAAGTAGCAGGCAAACAATTGTTTTAAGCAAATGAAAAGATCACACTTATGTTATCAAAGCGCCAAACTGCCGCGAGTGTACAAAATTTGAACTAAAGGTTGCCAAAGCGGCGGATCATGACCCGCTCTATTACAATATGGCTAGCCGTGTTGTAGAACGCGATGCACGCATAAAATGCAGCGGCCTTACTTTCAGCCGTAATACAATTTGGCTTAACTTTAATACGCCGCTTTATAAAATGGCCCTGTTTTTTAAAATGGCTAGCCGTTATGTAATACAGCGTATTTTGCAATTTGGCTGCGATATATACACGGTAAAAAATAACCAAGGTTGGCTTGGTAAAGCTATAGGACGCTTGTAATCTAACTGTACAATACATGCTGTAGGTATGTAGTGTTTAGAAACCCCAGATAATTGCAGAAAGTCATCAACAGCCGGAAGATGTCCACAGCTGGACGAAGGCCTCTCCCTTAATAGGGAGGGGTTGACAGTAAGTATTAGATTAATAACCCGTCATATGTGTGAGTAGGCCTCGCACGTCACAGGTTCCTTATTTCTAAACAATAATACGTAATTTATTATTAATACATTGTATTTTATTACTAAACACCATGGTATCTTTACCCTTGGTTGGTATCCATAGCTTAAGTTTTTTTTTCATTTGGCTGCTTTTTATATTTTTTAGCTTCAGCATCATAATCATCAGCCCGGAGATGTCCACTGCTGAACAAAGGCCTCCCCCTGAGACCGCCACACTGTACCACAAGCACAACATGCCATTTGCACCCACCGGTTGCTCGCTACTTTCAGAAATCGTCGGTCCACCTAGTGGAAGGCCAACCTACGCTACGCCTTCAGTTCGTGGTCTCTACTCATGAACCGTTCTTCCTCATCGGTTATTAGTTCTTCAAGTGATGTGTAAATTTTTTATACGATAGCGATACGATAGATACCTTAGCGGTCGCTATATGGCGTTGAATGAGGTCTCTGAAACTTTAAAAATGTAAACAAGATGACGTGGTTTGCTATAGGGCGTTGTCCGACACATAAATAGCGGAGCCGCCATTTGCATGATGACTTTACGGTGTAGAAAAGCCTTCGAAAGCTTTTTCAATAGCGGTGTATATAGCGGTCGTCTTTTTACGGTCATCATGTTGCGTCCTCTAAGTGACGCTACCGCTATTGGAGGAAACCAAAGCTTTAGAGGGCCTTACTCAAGTTAACAAAAGTCTTTTACTCGTAACTTCTGCGCAATACGCAAATGAATTGCGCAGTTCTATCTAAAGTCATTTCACTTTATACGGCTTTTTAAATAAGATAGTTTATGAATAAAACGCTATCTAAAATAATAAAATTGCAGTGACTAGATTTATGCGCAATCTCACCAAAAAATCAAACACAATCAGAGACTGGCTGGTTAGCTGGTACAACTTCTGGGTACACAATTATTGATTTAAGATGATGATCTTGGTTAACGGTGGTGAGCATTCTGCGATCTCCAAGTTTGGGGATTATGGTAACACCCCTCTATTAAGGGGGAGGCCTTCGTCCAGCAGTGGGCGCTTTATGGCTGATGACGAGATAAAATGAGTTGAAATTTATTTCTTTGGATCTTGTGTTTGATTTTTTGTACATTTACTAATTTCAAACTGCTCTCTTAACTTTGCGTCACTTGGAGAATTTATAGCTCCTCTTTCTTACTTAACCACTGTATCTAATATACTATTTTGTTTGGTAAATCAGGTGGAAAATAAACACGTACGTAGAAATAAATCAGACTAAATTTTATTATAATAACGAGTAACAAGAAAAAAAAAGGGATGTGGCGACTTAGTGATGGTAGTGTTGTTGAGGCTGTTCATGTTTGGAGGGCGCCGAGTTGTGGACGATGGCGTTGAAACTGAAAACGATAAATACGGTAAGAATAGGTAGATACCTTACTTAAATACAAAAAGCTGTATGAATATTGGGTTCTAATTTAATCCAATCTTTAAAGTTTTAATAGATTTGTTAAAATATAGGCAGAAAAACTTGTCTTACCCGCTGTGCTTGTCGGCGGAGTATTCGACAGTGCGGATGGAGCCGTCAGCCTCGTGCAGGCTGTAGACGCCCTTCACGACGTCGCCGTCGCGAGTCTCGTGTTGGTATTTGTTGTCCTTGGTGTGGGGGTCCTGCACTTTGTACTCGAACTCGTACTTGGGGTGAGCCTGTGCAACAACACAACACATGAACGTAACGAATGGGGGAACAGAGAAGAAGGTAGCAAAGGAAACGTACATAATAGTCGTGGTGTTCCTCCTCGTGGTGCGAATCGGCGCGGTGCTGCTGCACGTAGTGGACGGGGGCGGCGTGGTGGATGAGAGGCGCAACGTGGTGTACCGCGGCGACGTGGTGCACGGGGGTGTGGTGGTACACGGGCGTGTGGTGGTACACGGACTGCTGCTCGTGTTGCGCTGGCTGCTCGTGCTGGTGGGACCCCTCGTGCCGCACGATGGATTGCGACGAGTACGCGTGCCCGTGTTCCGACCCGCCCGCGCCCAAACCCTGCTGTGCGCACGCCGCGCTTACTGCCATAGCCACGATCACGATCTAAAAAGTAAATGGAAAAAAAGTAAAGGTATGAAAATTAGATGATGAACATTTAAATTCAAATTCAATTCCGAATCTTGAGCACACTAATCTCTCTACATTATAATAATACGCAACATTCTATTGAAAAAATCTGAGTAATTTTCAAATTCCTCTTTTTTGATAAAGAACTTACTTTGTGAAACATTTTGCTCTTGTTTGTTGAATGTTAATCAGTTAAATGATATTTTTCGTCATGACATTTTGCTTTTTATACTCAAAAGTTGATCTTCAACATACGTGGGTCAGCTTATTACGTACATACGAGTAAATTATGTCTGAAAAACTTGTTGTATGACCTGTCAACTTCAGTGTCTTATTAATTTAATATAGAGCACCTTTCTTTTTTTTAAATGGCAAAATGTTTGTTACGCAAAACGTGTAAGTCTGTGGAAGTGTACATAACTTCAATAGACAAGGAGACTACCAATTTAATGCAAATTGTTACGGAAGTAAAGTCAAATAGGTACAGTTTGGTTATTCTTCCGCTTTGCAGCCGTTGCTAACTATTGCATGTAATATGCTTGTTCAAAAAGTTTAAGAAATGAGTCAAGTAAAAATTTCAATACATTTGATAATATCAGATTATTTATTTCATTAAGTTTTTATACACATTTCCTTTCATTTAATTTCCTTACACATAATAAATGACACCAATGTTTTGTTATCTAATTTAAAATATTTGTTCGCTTATTATTATTGAAATCAGTTAACATCAGTGTCATATCCGTAAAATATTTAGATCAGCCAAACTTCATAAAATTGAAATGTAAATGATAACTATGAGCGTTTTATTAATAATGACCGACCAATTTGCATTGCATTTAATAAAATAATACTAGTTTAAAGAGTCTAATTAAAAATATGCAATACTTTATAACTGCTAATTTGGTATTCCACAATTAATAATATATGTAAACTGCTTTAAATAACATTTTTTTTAACGGTTTTACGCTTTTATAATGTCCAAATTTAATCACGATCACTTAGAGTCAACCCACACGTACCACAACCACACCACATCGCAAAGACAAAATGTGGTGACGCAGTGGCTACATGTGAATAGTGTCGCTGCAGCTTTTTGCAGTAGCGTTGTGGTACCGACAAAATGTCGATGTGGTTGCGTTGTCGCTAGCAGTTGCGATGTGGTTGCGTCGTGTGCAGACACAGTTCGACTCTGGCTTTCTTATAGCGCGCACTGTCGTTGCGTCAACGCAACGTTGTATCTGCGATATGGCTGGTGGCTATTTCACTGTGTAGCTGGTGATTGCGTTGTGGTTGCATTGTGGTTGCGAGGTGGTTGCGATGTGGTTGCGATGTGGTTGGTATCAACCACGCGGTCGATAACGACAGCAAAATGGGGTACGTGTAAATTCTAGTATTCATTTTCAATACAAAATATATACCCGACCACGTGTTGTGGTTATGGTGTGGTTGTGGTACGTGTGGGTTGACCCTAAAGTAGTAGCATGAAATGAGTTAGAGAGAGATAGCGCCAAATCCTCCAAGATAAATAAGCATGCATGCTACATAATATTTAGTATAACCTAAGTATTGTTTTTTTTTTTTAATTCTTTATTTGTTTTGTCGGACTAGGGAAGTTAATAATACAATACTGAAATACGAGTAGAATATTTTTATGTCTATCTGTTTAGTTAGCGCCGACATCCACCCAAGTGACGCGTTATCTAGCAAATCTACGTATAAATGCGTGGTCCATACGACGAAGATGCTATAATATTTTTAATGTTATCTTAGAACATATTTAATTTCAAGATTCCTGTTCATACATTTCATTGACAGTACAAATGACGACGATAGTATGTATTTAAAAATTGTATAGCGAGCGATATTTAATCTACCTATTATAAGCATTTTCGTCGTCTCTGACGGCTTTTTACGCGCTATGAAAACTTGTCACGTCACGTCTAATTGGTAGGTTTTTGGCCTTAAAGACCATGTTTGTTCTCCACTGACAGCATCTTCATAATTAGGTATAGTTTATGTAGATTATTAATTAAAAGGATCTGTTGTAAATGTAAATTAAATAGGATTTATTATAATAATAGGAATACACATCTAGCAACAATAACAATTATTGATATAGGCACGAAAACTTAAGTCTTCATGAAGGATTTCTAGTTTTTATGATGAGTCTCAATCTGCACGTGCTGGCCTGGCGCAGAGTGCTTCACGATGGCGCTGAACCTGTTAATACAATCAAATTACAATCTCATTAGTGACATACAAGTACACCTATACAGTAATCATCACATCATAGGCAGAAGACCGGCACAGCAAGGTGTTTCCATAATCCCCACGCTTGGCAGGCGGCTTGGGATCGCAAAATGCTCACCACCATTGACCCAGAGAACGCTGCTGCCATCCTCCAATGGTTCTGGACGCGGTTTTAGGACATACCCAGATTCACTCATTTATTTTTAATCATAAAGATTTAAAACACTTACACGGTCATAAAGATTAAAAATATAGAGCTAACAACTTTTGAGGTCATCATCAGCCCGGAGACGTCCACTGCTGAACGAGAGCCTCTTCCTTAGAACGCCACACTGTACGACAACCTGCCATTTGCATCCACCGGTTGCCCGCGACTTTCACAATGTCGTCGGTCCACCTAGTGGGAGACCTTCCTACGCTGCGTCTTCCGGTTCGCGGTCGCCACTCAAGAACCTTTCTTCTCCATCGGTAATCAGTTCGTCGAGCGATGTGCCTGCCTATTGCCACATCAACTTCCAAGCCGTCCTGCATTCCTGCGAGCTATGTCGGTGACCTTTGTTCTTTGGCGAATATCCTCGTTCCGGATTTTATCGCGCAAAGTGAAGCGAGCATAGCTCTCTCCATTGCCCGTTGCGTGACTCTGAGTTTCTCCAATAGGCCGGCAGTTAAAGACCACGTTTCGACGAAATGCGGTCTTTGACTTTTGAGGTACAATTGATTACTCGAATACATTAATCGAGGACAATAATGTTGGCAAGCGACATGTGCCATAGAAGTTTACAATATAGGACATGATCCAATTTATGTCAGTGACGTGCATTGCCTAGTGTAGAAACGGTATAATTTTTTCAATAATATTGTTGTATAAAAATGTTTGTAAGTCGTTACACACCCGTGGTGTTTGTCCGAGCTGTATTCAACAGTCCTGATAGAACCGTCAGCTTCATGCAGACCATAGACTCCCTTCACCACATCGCCATCACGAGTCTCATGCTGGAACTTGTTGTCACCGGTGTGAGGGTCCTCCACTTTGTACTCGTACTGATACTTAGGATACGCCTGGAAAAAAAGAAACATCAAAATTCAGTCTAATTCTAATGCGCCGTCAGCCGATCGCAATTTAAACGGTCATTGCTGTGAGCCGAATAAATGAATGGAAAGTCGCATAAAATTGGAAGCAGGAAATAAGTAGTTTAAATGCGAAATACAAGGAAAGGTAACTCACGTAATAGTCAATAGGCTCATCGTGAGACTCGTGGGATTCGGAAACATGGTGCTGAGGCACTTCCTGGTGAGCAGCATGCTGAGGGATGTTCTGTGGGTCCTCGTGATGGTACGACAGGACCTCGTGAGATTGAGGTTGGTAGTGAGGCACGTTGTGGTGAGGAGCATGCTGAGGGATGTTCTGTGGGACCTCGTGAGATTGAGGCTGGTAGTGAGGTACGTTGTGGTGAGAAGCATGTTGAGGGATGTTCTCTGGGACCTCGTGAGATTGAAGCTGGTAGTGAGGCACGTTGTGGTGAGGCAAGTTGTGATGAGCCACGTTTTGGTGAGGCACTTGAATAGTCTGGATTTCGTGCTGCACAGGGGCCGGAGCAGGATAATGCACTGCGTGGTACTTGTGTTTTATAGGAGCTTCACGGTGAATGTTCTGCTCTTCATTTTGCTCGTCTACGTATTGATACACTGGAGCAACGTGCTCGGTGTTGGTCTCTTGAGACTCTTCATAAGCGGCAGACTGTCCTTGGTGAACGATGCTCTGAGAAGAATACGCCTGTCCATGGCCTTCAGGCAGTTTGTATTGCTCTTCGCTCCCTGGTGCTTCCTGGTACTCTCTTATAGGGATCTCTCTGATGTGTTCCTGAGGGTGATGCCTGTATTCTTTGGGTGCTTCATGGTGGACTACAGTCTTCAATCTGTAAAGTCGGTTTTCACAGGAAACCGTGGCGACGACGATGGCAAATACTAAAACCTGTAATGATATAAAACCGTTAGATGAAGTTCTGATATAAGGCAAAATATGTAAAGAATAAAAAATATGTATTTGTTTATTCTTCGCTTACTTTAGCTAACATGTTGATCTTTCTCCTATGACTTCCGCAGTGGAACTGTTGAATTAACATAGTCATTAGCTCAATATATACTGGAGACGTTACGAGAGAGTATTGAATAGATTTGTATCCGCTTGGGCGTCATGTTTGTAACGCGGCGCGCGCGCAGACCAAGTGACGTAATTTATGTAATCAATGTGAAGGTTGTCAGTCCGCTAAACTAGTGCACTGGATGCTCTGATTAATAACAATGAGCTTTGTATCTAACGGCTCTAGACTCGGAATAGGATCTGAAGAAGGCGTATAATAAGAATTGTAAACTTACTGATAGAAATCAAACCGCTTACTATTCTAGTAGGGTCCTATCATTTCCTCCACATAACGACATTTTTAAGCGATTGCGTTTTCTCTTTGAAAATTATTACAAGATCGAATGGCTAGCTGTGACTAGTATTAGATGACCACTTACACAATAAGTAGATTATAATATTATGTTCGACATCCAGTTCACCAGCTAACAGTTTTGTCAAAACTAAATTGCATGTCATAGTTATGTTAATGAAGTTGGCTAGGTGTTTTAGTGAAACTGGATTAAGTTAAATACTTGCTTAAGTAGAATAAGTTCCAATTGACAATGGATAGCGTTGAGGAGTATGTGCCTCAATGTTTAAGATAGTAAATCAATGTGTGCATGCATCATCTTTTATTGGACAAGAGCCTGCCTTCGAAGGGTGATGGGCTAATATTCCACCATGCTGGCCCGGTGCGGGTTGGTGAATTCACAAACGCCATTGATTTCCTTATTGGGTTTAGTTTTTTCACGATTTTTTCCTCTGTTGAAAAGTCAGTGGTATGATTTTAAAGTAATAATATTTTTTTAACACTGTCTTTCTTCTGAAATTACGGCGTTCACATACGTAGAATGTTGTGTAAACAACGTAAAGTAGTGGGTTTTGTTTTTTTTATAATTCGTATCTCTATAATTAGGAATGATAGAATAAACTAACGAGTTGGGTAGTAGTAAAGGCATATTTAAAAAAAACTATAAAGTTAAATTAAAAAAGATTATTTTGTGAAAATAGTTATAGTTTAAAACAGTGTTTTGTGAGATATGAACACTTTATAGAATTAGGGTAAGCTAGATGGAAGTGATTAATACAAGTTTGCTGTACTAAATTAAAATTGATCCAGTGTTATCAATTTAAACATGAGTTAAATACGTAACCGCTATCGTCAAATTTCTAAGCAATACTAAAATGATTCATCATAAATATCGTGACGATTGTGAGTTGTGAAACCATGTCATTGTCATGTTTTTTGTGGCAAAAACTAATAATCAACTTACGCACTGTCTTCGCCATGAACCACATTTAAATACAGTTTTTGTGACACAGATTTTGTGAATCTACTTGGCCCTATTAGACTATTTAGTAGATTCTAGATTGGAAAACTACTTTTCAGAACAATACAATCTAATCAATAGGTTTTGGAATCGAACTCTGCTATTTGGGTTAATAGGATTTTATAATAATCACTATAATTTTGATTGTGATTTTGGTTTGTTTAGAATCCAATTTTTGATAAAAAATAAGGAAAACATTGGGCCGAATACGGCATGCAATGCGGGACGAAAGCAGATTTTTTTATGTGGACCTTACTTTTTTGGGACGAATATGGTATATATCGAAAATACTTTTTTATACACTAAACTACGCAAATTACTTTCTGTACTTATTATTTACAGTACTTTGACTTATGTCTAGCAGCAAACTGAGCCAATAAAGAGGTTGTTTGTGATGATGATGATGGTTCACTTAAGTATTTCAAGTAATTATAATGGGATTATGAAAAAACTAATTAGGTTTGATACATATATTCAACAACCTTAACTAAGCAACATTCGTTTATGACTATAGGATCAGTGATGGTGGGATTGTTGTTCATGTTTCGATGGCTCGGAGTTGTGGACAAGAGCGTTGAATCTGAAATGGTACAGCAGTTTTAGTGCCAGCTGATGTAGACAAAATATGTATGATTTCTTATCAAGATAGTGTAGTACAACCAAGGGATAATCTTACCCGCTGTGCTTGTCGGCGGAGTACTCGACAGTGCGGATGGAGCCGTCAGCCTCGTGCAGGCTGTAGACGCCCTTCACGACGTCGCCGTCGCGAGCCTCGTGCTGGTACTTGCTGTCGTGGGTGTGGGGGTCTTGCACTTTGTACTCAAACTCGTACTTGGGGTGAGCCTGTGGTAAAATTTTCAAGAAATGCTTATTTTCATTGCCACGCTACAAGAACGTGATATTAATATTTATGATAGTTTATTACAGCTTACATAGTAATCAACGTGGTGAGATTCCTCGTGGTGAGACTGCTGTTGTTGACCAGACTGCTGGACGTACTGGTGAATGGGAGCGGCGTGGTGTTGGACAGGGATGACGTAGTGCTCGGAACCTTCGTTGGATTGATGGTTGTCGTGACGGATGATGTTTTGGGAAGAAATGGCGTGTCCGTGAGATTGAGACTCGGAATGGATTTCGTGAGAGGGAGCAGCGCGCAGGCTGATGGTTTGGATGGGAGCGGAATGCTGCTCTACTGGGATAAAGTAGTGAGAGTCATGTCCCTGGGATTCTTCCTTGTGGCCACTGTTGTGGCGAATGATGCTTTGGGACGATACAGCATCTCCGTGGGAATGACCACCAGACTGAATTTCATGGATGGGCGCAGAGTGCAGGCTGACAGTCTGATGGATAGGCGCAGCTACAACGTAGTGAGAGTCACCATGAGATTGTTCTTGGTGACCACTGTCGTGACGGATGATGCTCTGGGATGACACTGCGTGTCCGTGTCCCTCAGAATGACCACCAGAATGGATCTCGATGCTAGGAGCGGCCTTAATACTAAGGATTTCATGAACAGGAGCGGGCGCGTGATGCACAGGGACAATGTAGTGGTGAGCATCTCCTTGGGACTGTTCGTGGTGTCCACTATCGTGGCGGATGATACTTTGCGAAGAGACGGCGTGTCCGTGAGATTGGTCATGAGAATATTCCTGGGCCTGGCCACCAGAATAATATTCATGGGATGGAGCAGCGTGGTATGTGTGGATAGGGATATGGACGGAATGGTGTTCTATTTTCTTCGGCTCTTCATGCTTCACAATAGTTTGAAGCTTGTAAGAGTGAGAATGCTCCTGGCAGTAAGCCACAGCCAACAAAAAGACGACAGTAAGTACCTGCAAAATATAAAAGCCACTATATTAGTACTGTCTCTAAGGATTAAATGATCGTTCAAATATTGTGTAAAATATACCTTTGCAAACATTTTTGGATGTTTTCCTTACTGGAGCTGTTACAATTCTGATGCTGAATGCAACAAAAACCGCAGAATTTATACTCCCAAAAAAATCAGGCTCATAACAGGTTTGCTTCAGTTTTGAACTGATTATTTTGGATGTGTGTAATTTCATCCACGCACAGACGCACACCTTCAAAAAAATCTTGTTCGCGTATGTAATTTGAGTTCAAAGTTTTAAGCTAATTACGTAATGCCTTAATTTCTGCAGAAGGTATCATGTGCGATCTGTCACAATGAAAGGAAAGGGCCGCCGTTTGCGCTCGTATTGCGTAGCGTGATCTTGAAATTTTAGCGACGGCTTTATTTTAAGACAGAAAAGTAGAATAATGTCAGGATATTTTGGGATGAACTTGAAATAAAACCACTACATTTTATTTTACATTAATAAATGTTTTCATTTATTTTTTATTTATAGGCTTGCGTTTGACTGCCATCTCGTCTGATGATAAACGAAGATACAGTCTACGATGGTGCACGCTTGCCTAGAAGAAACCGAAACTTACTGGTTACTTAAAAGCAGACATGCGGTGTTGTCTAAAAAGTAATTATGAACAACATTTTATCTAAAAACCTTAGCTTATAGATTTTCTCAAGACGTTAACAGTTTAAATAAAAAAATCTGATACATTTAAATAAATAAATATCGGTCGACATTTTTCACACAACGCCGTCTAGCCCCAAACTAAGCAAAGCTTGTAATATGGAAACCAGATAGCTGATAGAATACTAATATACTTTTTTTGTATATACATACTTGTAATACATACTACACCGAGACACAGAACAAACATCTATGTTCGTCACATAAATGTTTGCCCTGGGTGGGGATCGAACCCACGCCCTACAGCTCTGACATGCTACCAACTGAGCTATAAGGTAGTCATATAACATTGATCATATAACAAAAATTTCGTAATGATAAAGTGTCTACCTTATTAGTAGCTCTTGTTACGAAATTATGCTTATTAATATTACTTACCCGCTTAAGAAGATGTTTAGTTCCGCTTTGAAAACATATAGGTGCTGTCGAAAATAAAATGTAAATAGTTACTTTCTATGTCAGTAAAATTGTTCTCACTAACAGAACCTTACATCAAGTTATAGCTCGAAAAGAATTAGTCCGTGAGTTTTAGGGGTTCATCGGCATTGCTTACATGTATACTATTTCATTATTCGTTGTCTAGCCCGGACATTAGAAGGCTTTGGCGGAGCGGAGCCCAGCACCAAAAAACCTTTTATAATAAAAAAACAATATAAATATCTAAATAGTGACTGTGTAAGTGGAAATACTTATTTGTTATGGAAAGCGGCAAAGTAGTTTTTTGGCGCGAGTATGTCCTTGTACTGAAACCTGAGCAAGCGAAGGATTCTAGAATTGAACCACGAGCGAAATATAGAATCCTGAGTGTAGCAAGGATTTCAAACGTACGAAGGTATGAAGTATTGTTTCATAGAAAGTTTCGTAGTTACGAATTTTTAGTTACGAATGTGGAGAATATGTGAAAGTAAATGTGTTATGAAGGGGAATAACTTTGCTGCTTTGTGCACGTGAAACACACAACTTTCCACATCACTTCAGCGAGGAAAATGCTAGATTCAAGAGAAACGGCTTAATATTTTTTTCATGCTGTCATCGTGCTGTCCCGTACGTTTATTCTAAAAGTGAGTTTGGCGCACTGACAAAAGACTAAGTATAACTAAGACTAAAGACTAAGTAGTGACCAAGTATTGTGCATTTTCAGTGGATTAGCAGTATAGAAAATTATTGAAATTGTTCGAATTTAAAAAAAAAACTTTCCTCGCTAGCCGATAAAATGCACTTTTGCACTCAGGTTCCGAATGAACACATAAGAATATTTTTTAAGGTTGTGAGGTGAAAATTAAATTATTTACTAGTTTTGGAAATTTCATTGATGTTGTGGTGAACATTTTATGGATCTGTGAACTTGACAGATGTTATTTCTCATTCCACAGACGTCACATTTTTGTCTCGGTCCATCAAATTTTTGAGGCAGACGATTACTTATACGATACCTACAGTCTTAATAACCTTATATACGCCTTACCCGAAATTATATAAATATTTTTATTTGAGTGACTGTCAAAATTCAATCTTAAATCTTAATGCGAAAACATTATTCGTCGAAAATTATATTGGTTAATTATTTATAATATGTAATCAGACAGGTATAAAATAATCTAAAGGTAGTTAATATTTGCCATGATAATCTTCACATATATTTTTTTTAATAATTATATAACCGTATTATACGAAAAAACAGCTGTTCCATACATTTTGTTCAAGTTCAATGAATTTTCAAGTTTGGCCCCGTAGTAAAATATGATTATAATGATGAGTAGTACATACCCTTTAGTATTACTACACCTTTTTTTTTAACATGTTTTAAGATAGGGGTGGCATTCAATTCATGGGCATTCTCTTATGTCTATTTATAATAATAATAATAAATTTTTATTTCAGACCAATTACATCCATATACACAAATTACACATAAAACAAAAAATACAAATTGGAAAAGATTTAAAATTCGGTGGTGTCAATGTCAATCAATAAATAATCAATAGTCGAAAAAATTTAATTATAATTTAAACTATTATAAATCAAATAATTAAATAACTAAAGTATTTTTAATTTAATGAAACCTTACTAGGTATTTAAATTGTATTGTTAGGTTTAATTAATTAATGGTGGTGTCTTCGCCGTGATAATTAACACCGCAAATTAAGAGGTCATTAAACTCATCGTAATGATCAGTTTTTACAACGCAATCAACGCGGAAATCGTGAAAAAAAACAACTACTCTATACATTTTGTCGCGAGTAATTGCATTTTCTGTATGGGACAGCCGATTTTTATTCGCGTCGTCGGGTTGGTTTCATGACACCAGTTAACTGTCCTTTATGATGAGTTGAATGATCTCCTAAGATAATGCTTCAGAATTCAATGTCACCCTGTATATTCTGCATTATGCAATATGATTCGATTAACTTCTACATTGTCATATTTTCTGATCATTTTGTAATAATGCAGAAATATTTGTAACAACTGCAGAGCGGCTTTATCGTAAGCCTTTTAATAGGCTTTTATGCCTCGCATCGTTCTGATATAGCGTCGTTCTGCTCTTCAATTTTGCAATTCTGGTCCTTCTGATATGCCGTTATCCACATTTACAGTCTTTTCTCATTAACTCGTTTGCATCTGAATTTTTGTTCAACTATAATAAGAGTTGCTTCAAGCGTCTTGTGTAACTCTACAAGCTATTTATATTAATTCAAACTCAATCAATTCCAAAACAGCTACTGCTATGTAATGACTTTGTAATTCCCATAATAGCACAGTTGACCAACCAGGAAAGTTTTTTTTTAAAACAACAATAGTGTTATAATTTATTTCTGGTCTCTATTAGCATAGTTTTCATTATCGCAATATCGTAACATATTTTATTTACAACCCGAGTTCAAAAAGGTTCTGAATTCGGCTATATACTTACCTAAGAACAAGCCATAATTTAATAATTAAAACACAACTGCCCTGCCAAAAATTCGACTATGTTTTTTTATGTATGTTACGCGATTACTCCGCCAATTATGAATTGATTTTGATGTTTTTTTTGTTTGGGAGGTCATCATATTTCAGAGGTGGTCCCATAAAGCTATATAAATGAATTAAAACTCAATCGGTTCCAAAACAGCTACTGCTATGTAATGTCTTTGTAATTCCTATAATAGCACAGTTGACCAACCAAAGAGACAATAATATTTTTATTATTTATCTCTGGTGTCTATTAGCAGTTATCGCAATAAACAACTGCGTTCGATTTTGCCTGCACTAACTCGTATACGTAACATAATATTTAAGTTATCGTTTCAAAATTAAGTTTTTGTGTAATTACTAATTCACTTGAAATGTGTGGTTTTGGATATCAGCTTGGGTATTAGTTCTTTCCTATATATATTATGTTCTGCATTCCTCCTGTGCTGTCAACGTCTCAGTATGTACATCCCTATTATTTGGTCGGTGCTAAGCATCGATCGACTAATAAGTGTGGAATAACATAATTACACAGGAAGAGGCCATTGCCAAACAATGAACTAACGTAACATGGTTGGGTGATATGCATTGCTATATCACATCACACTAATAATATAAATGCGTAAGTTTGTCGGTGTGTGTTTACGGATTTGGGTTACATTCTGTACCGGTAATATACCTTGTAACCGGTAAGGTACCTTGTAATAAAACAGACTTTTTTTTATTCCATGAATCGCGGGTGAAACTGCGGGGCGCAGCTAGTGCTAATATACATGCACATCAACATCCAGAAGACGTCCACTACTGGACGAAGGCATTCCCTTACAAGAAACATTTTCAAAAAAAAAATAAACCGACATCAAATTAATATGGGATCACCTCGGGAGTGTACCCTTTCAAATAAAAAAATAATTTTCAAAATCGGTCCACAATTGACGGAGACTCCTCCTCCTATTTTGAAGTCGGTAAAAAGGGAGGGTTTGCCATAATCCCTTCGCTTGGCTGACGGCTTAGGGATCGCAGAATGCCAACGTAGGGGCGTTCACAGCACGTTAGATTTACGCAGCTTTAAAAAGAAAGACCAACTGATAACCCCGTCGCACCGTCTCGTCAAGTCGGAGAGGTCAGTGTATATTTTGGGGCCCGCTATCTACACCCGTATACCAGCTTCCATTCGGGATGCTCCTTCCACCGGATGCTTCAAAACCAAGCTCAGAGCGTGGTTACAAGAGAATTTGTTGTATGACATTGAACCTTATTTGAAAATAAGAGATTATTAACGTATTTTTATAATTATTATTTCATTTTAGTAAGTGATTATTTTTTTGTGACATACTTAATGAAATTTGACTTGTAACTTTGGTGTTATCAATTAACTATTTGTATTTGTCTACCACCGTTAACCGAGACGACGCTGCTGCCCGTCCTCAGGTGGTTCCGGATGCAGTTTTAGGACATAGCCAGGTCGAAATTCTGATATAAGGCACTGATTCAAATGCTTAGTACCATATAATGTTTCTTTAATAGAAGATTATCTAGTACTTTCATTACTATCCAAAAGCTAACACATTATGTTATTTTTACTATAAGTAGACAACTGAAAGGTAACTTTAGTAGACACGAATAAGTCAGCAGTTTGCTTTATTTAAATAAACTATTGCTTAGAGCACCTACTCTTCTACTACAAATATTGGCCACTGTTTTTTATGACTTTTAATTTGTGTCAACAATACGAGACGCAAAAAACTTGCATAAGTTTTTCAATACTGAAGCAATGTCATACTAACTTCTTGGCATGTCGAGCAAATGTTCTTGCGAAATTATTGCTAGCTGCATACAAAGATTATAAACAGCCAAGTTAGGTGAAACCAATATTACCTTGGTTATTGTTGTTAATATAAAAAGCGTTGATTTTAGGTAAATGTATCAGTTAGTGCTTGTAGCTTGTCATTAGTACAACAGCTAATCGGTACCAAAATTTATAATGATTTCTAAGGTAAATAAAGTAAACATAGTAGTGGAAATAAATAGTGTCGTAGTGTTGAGTGAAATGGATTTATTTTTAAGTTGGAATAGTGTTGAACTAAACGGAGCAACCAGATCCACCGGAGGACGGGCAGCAGCGTCCTCTTGGTTAACGATGGTAACACTGCGATCCCCAAGCCGCCTGCCAAGCGTGGGGATTATGGCAACACCCCTCTATAAAAGGGGAGGCCTTCGTCCAGCAGTGGACGTTTTATGGCTGACGACGAAACAGAGCATTACGTTGGCTCATCCACTTTCAGCATGGGTAGACGATATTGTCACTATCGCGAGGTAAAAGGGATCGAGACACATGATGCGATGGTATAGCCAGAGAGAGGCCTATTCCCAATAGTGAGATAAATAAGGCTTTGAATTGTGATGATAATGTTGTGTGTTTATTTGTGCATTTTGCAATAGAAGATTACTTTATATTGGTCACAAATGTGCATTAGATACAAAAATTGCAAAAATAATATGATTTTTATCTTGACGGAAATGTGTTTTGTAAATAATGTAGTACCTACTCAAATTATAATTATCATGCATGGAATTTTATAATATTCGAAAGATCGTAATTGGGTAAAATGTGCACCCAATAAGACATGGAACCCAATTGCCCGGTGCAGCGCTAGTTACCAGGCCCAAATGTGAATCAATAACATCGAGGGACTCTAACGCACACAAAAAATCGACCCGGCTGTTTAGGAGGCGCTCGGTGACATACACACACGTACAATACACATTTTAAAGTAAATTTTAGGCCAACATCATAGAGTAATAATACCTGATTTCCAAATTCGATTAAACAAGATTTACCAAAGAACTTCTATCACTATTCGAAGTCATAGAAGCATTAGATGGGAGTTTTGGCGGGAACACGGAAAAATCATGTCGTTGCATTCTATTATTTTCTTAAACTTGTGTATTTTCGCGAATTAATGATTAAAAATGGTGGTGTTTTATTCATTGAGTGTTGAATTACATGCACGAATGTGGGCAAGTGATATAATGTGGTGAAACATGTCTTTTTGTGTTGTTTTCAAAACTCCGTAGAAGCTCATAGTAAAGTCGCCACAACTTTACTAGGGCATGACTTGGACTCGACTATGACTAATTTCGTGTGACTGTCTGTGATATCATGACTTATTTGACTTGATTTTCATATAAATACTTGAAAAAATCATAAACTTGACACTGGCAGAATGCACAACGTGCGATGCCAAGAACTAAGAAAAAAAAAAGCATTAGATCAAGATCACTGGCCGCTAAGACTTTTTTCTTCTTTTAGGCAGTATGCTTGGTAGCGTTAGTGAGTGCAGCGGTCGCGCAGCATGACCACGGCCACGGTCATGGTCACGCGTTTTCGTCACAGCACATCCACCGGCACGACGGACCCGCGCAACCCGTGTACGTAAAGGGACATGGGCATGGACATGGACACGGCGAGCATCACCATGTTGACTATTATGTAAGTATGAGTAGAGGCTTCAAAAAACTATTTGTTTGGGAGCAGATGATATGTGACGTTGTCGCTGAGGATAGAGCACATCGATATGTGATGGAACCATTTACTTTATTTAAGGTTGCTTATAATTGTATTTACTTTGATAATAGAGAAAAAGATGTTTGTTTGTAACTCATTATCGCGTTTAGTGCTTTTATTTTATCAGTCATTTATATGTGTATCTTACGCATTTCTACAGTCATGCATTTGGTGTTATCGACTTATTAGATGGGTTCACCAAGTAAGGTTTAATATCTTAAAATATTGTTCGTAGATTTGCTAGCATATTGCTAGTGACAGATTAGTGGGCAACAAATTGTTCCTTTGTGGATCTTGGTATTTACACTAAAGATGTGCTACGACTACCTAATACATTATCTTTCATTTAAAAAAATATATAAGTACGAAATAAAATACAACATAAATTATGGTATTTAAAAAAATATTTGAACTGCGACACCAAATATATTATAATTATTATCTTCTTATGGCAGGGTGTCGTACAGTGTGGTCTAAGGGGGAGGCCTTCGTTCAGCAGTGGACGTCTCCGGGCTGATGATGATGATGATGATTATCTTCTTCGAGTACCTTTATTTAATACCTAGTCGTTAATTTTTTTTTTAATACAACCGACTTCAACTTCGAAAACCTGGATGACATCTTCATATTTTCTAGTTATTTTGATTTAAACACCAAACTTCTAAATCGATTTCGATATAATTTATATGGAACCACCTCTGAAATATTACCTACCAAACAAAAAAAGTATCATCAAAATCAGTTCATGATTGGCGGAGTAATCGCGTAACGTTCATAAAAAATAAATTAAAAAAAACAAACATACTGTCGAATTCAGATCCTCATTTTTTGAAGTCGGTTGAAAAAACATCTCCTTGGCTATTTTTTTCTCGATTATCAGATCCGTTGAATGGATTTTAAAGAACGCCATCGCTATGCAAACAATAACATGTGCTTATTAGTAAACTTCTTTCCAGGCCCATCCCAAGTACGAGTTCGAGTACAAAGTGAAGGACCCGCACACGCACGACCACAAGGAGCAGCACGAGACTCGCGACGGAGACGTCGTGAAGGGATACTACATGCTGCACGAGCCTGACGGTAACATCAGGGAGGTCCACTACCACGCTGATAAGCACAGCGGGTAAGCATCACAGTGCTTTTGAATAAGCGTGGAGAAACTTAGGATTAGTTAAAGTGTCCTTTTTCACCGAGTTACTACATCAGTCTTTAGCATCTGATCTCGCTAAAGGCTTAGTCTAGATAGCTTATTGCGCCAATTTAGGTCGTAATACTATCTACATAAAACGCTTTTTTTACAAACAACCGACTTCAATTTCGACTACCTGGATGACATCTTCATATTATTTTCCAGTAATTTTGATTTAAAAACCAAACTACTAAACCGATTTCGATATAAAAATTTTGGGCCCACACCTGAAGTATCATCTACCAAAACAAAAAAAGAATGATCAAAATCAGTTCATAATTGGCGGAGTAATCGCGTGTCGCGTAACAGACGTACAAAAAAAAAGAGTCGAATTGAGAACCTCCTTTTTTGAAGTCAGTTGATAACAAGGATGTACGTAATAGGGGAAAACGAGGCAAGAAAAGCATTCCACTCCTAAGCAGTTTTGAAATCATTGCGTGGTTATATGTTTAAAGTGGACGGAATGTCCTATGACGTAAATTTATTTTACAACACATTTGCTCAAAAAGTGCATTTACGATTCCTGTGTACATCGCTCTAAAGTTGAACTTAACGCACCATACAACGGAGCGTGCGATAAAGTAGGTACTCTCAGCTTAGTACATATTTTACTGCACGCTCAGTTGTATAGCGCGCTGTGTGTAAACTTTACGGCATTTTGCATTTCCAAAAAAAATTGTTTTTTTGAATGACTTATGCTGTTGGCCTCAGATGGCCTCTACAGCGTCACCGGACTTTTACCACTAAGGACTTTCAGATTACGAGAATAAATAAGCTAAATGATCGAACCTCCTTGGAAGCGCTTTTGCTCAATACTTTTGTCTCACTACTAATACTAAAGAGAAAATGAAACGAAAGATGTAGTTATAATTTTCACCACGCGCACGTGGCGCTATTTGCAAATTCGTCTAAACTCGTGACTATGGTAAGCCCTCGACTTCGTCTCTGGCTTACATTCGTCTACTTGTTTGTAAAAACTAACGTTCCGCACTAGTATCATAAATAACTATATCATGCCACTAAAATAAAATAAAAACATACATACATATTAATGTTGTTTGTTTTTCAGTTTCCACGCCGACGTGAAGCACAGCACCCACCACATTGTTCCTGAGAAGCATCATCACTAAGCCATACTCATTATTCGTTTTAATTATTAACTCGTTCCTGAATCTGTGATCTATGTTATGTTTTGTTACGTTTGTAGTCATTAAATAATTTATATTTTTCATCTAAACCGTATCTTTTATTGCATCATCATAATCAGGATTTAAATAGTCCACTGCTGGACTTAGGCTTGCCCTTAAAAGACTATGCATGTTGATTGATTAACTCTTTATTGTTCACACCAAGAGTTACACAAAAATAATTTAATAATCTTTAATATTGGAACAAGCGGCCTTATTGCTAAAAGCAATCTCCTCCAGGCAACCTTTGGATGGAGAGGATGTTTCCTCACGATCTTTTCCTTCACTGAAATACCAGTGGTCATACATACCATAAAATCCGTACATAAACTCCAAAGAGCATGGGTTGGTTGGTACTGCTCCTCCAATTAGGCTAGTATTTTTAAAATCTTTTATTACATTAGCATGAATAAAATAATAAAAAATATATGACAAAATACATTAAAAAATATTAAATTATGCTTACAAGGCTTTCTTGGAAACTTCTAACTTAGAAGTGGCAGTCAGACTGACGATATAATATAAGCTTATTATATTAATTTATGCTGACAAATTCGTAACGCATTTAAAGATTGTGCTGGGCCACATCCACGACGCTGGCCCAGTTGCGAATTGGAGGATACACATTGGTACGTGTTCGATGACCAGCGGTTTAGGTTGTGCGTTGTCTATCAGTCAGTAAGTCAGGACTTTGAATCTTATAATATTGGAAGATTACGTCTTTTGGCCTAGATAAGATAAAAGATAAGATAAAAAGAACTTTATTGCCAAAAAAAAAAATATATGAGAACAATAATTAATTAATTATTATATTAATTAATGTTTTTTTTTATTATTATTATTTAATTATAACCACCATTATATTCTTCCAGTTTTATTAGTATACCAGCTCCAGGGAAAAATTTGTCGAATTAATGTAATAGGAACGGTCTGTCAGTAATAATCGATGTAGTAATATAACAACCCTATCATGTTTTTGTGTGCGTTTATTAATTACAACAAAATAAAAACTGACGTGGTTTTGACACATTTTTGTTTTATTTATACGGGAATACTTACTCATGTTTAATTAAATCGGATACTCCGTCTATAGTATCGATCACATCCGGTGACCTTTTTCAAAGAGTAAAAACAGAGCCCTACGCACGTGCGGCTGCGTCCGGCAAATATAAATAAATCAAAAATTACAACAAAATACATAAAATATAATTAAGTACCTACCTAAATTACTTAACCTGGCACACAAAAACAAAAGGGTTGTATCCAGACCTATAAAAGTCTAGGAACAATCCTAACGCTCATATGCCCACAACCAGTCGGCAGCATATCCAGCTTGCTGGGGGCCTTGCCACGTACAATGGTAATATTTATGCATTGGGCCAAAAAGCATTTTAGTCACACGTTGCGTCGATTTTGCGTGTTGCTCAGTCTGCATTTGTAGATTTTGCGTTTTGTACTTTTTAGTGGTTTTTTACATTCTACGCATTGTGCATTTGCGATAATGTCAATTTTAATAGTAGTATTTTTTGTAGTTTTTTGTTTTTTTTTTTTAGTTCGTATTTACACTTTGCTACTTGTACTCTATAAAGGGGAAGGCCTTCGTCATCATTTCGCCTTCGACTTGTACATTTTGCATGTGGTTGCCATTTTGCGTGTTAATACATTATTTGCCGGAGGTGTCCAAGCTCTTGGACAAACTATTGAAAAACAAGAGGAGTTCCAAGTCCAGTCCAGTCTCCAGTCTTATGTTTAATAAAAATTTTTTACACGCTTTATGACGACAAAGCACAAAAAAGAACTAATTTTAATAATTAGCTAAAGCAAAGCAGGACGCAGCCGCATGCGCGTCGGGCTCTGTTTTCACTCTTTGAAAAGGGTCATCGGATGTGATAGAAACTATACTCAGAGTATCCGATTTAATAAAAAAAATGTATTTCCGTAGTTTTTTTTAAAAATAATTATGATATTTATAATTATGATTGATACGGACTGGGTTGACAATAGACAATAGACAATAGTTTGCATATTCTATAGGCATCATAATTTCGATTGCTATTAAATTTATTCGTTTAACTCATATTGTGTGCAATATTAAATAAATAAAAAATTAAAAAAAAAAAAATTTGCCTAAGCCTTGCCAGGAATTTTATAGCCAACCCACTCCACACCACACGACTAAACAGATGGGTGAAGGTCGATGTTTATCGGATCTTAGACTATATGCTGAGCCGTACCCAACAATGGGATTTTAATAGGTATATCAACATCTCTGGAGTAAAGACTACACACTGCCATGGCCCCGATTTGAAAAACATGAGCAATGGGTAAATTACTATGAGATTTGTGTCAACTTATTCGTGCTTTACCTCTTAATTCACCTTTAACATTTAAACGTATAACAATTAGAACATCTTGACCGCCTATCTTCGTCCAGCTTACGACAATAGTTCGATTATAATGAAGATAGAATATAGATATATGTATATATAATATAGATAGAAGGACTTCCAGACACCGAAGCATAAACTTGATAGTCTTTTAGTTCAAACAGACGGTTTCATTCCACTTTTCTTTATTCGAACTGCTAAACAGTGGAATGCGCTGCCCGATTGGGTGTTTCCTGATAATTATAATCTGGGTATGTTCAAGTCACGAGTGAATCAGCTTCTTCTAGGCAAGCGTGCTCCATCGTAGACTGCATCCTTGTTTAACATTAGACGAGATTGCAGTAAAACGCAAGCCATAAAAATACTGAAAAATCTGAAAGAAGGACGGAAGACTCCTATACAGTTTCAGCATAGTAGAAAGAAGCCGCGTGCATGAATGAAACTTGTACGAACTGATAGAGCAAATGAAATATAATTATTACATTGTAAATTGGACCATTTTTCTAGAAGTATGGAGCAAAATGTTCGACGACATTGTAAAAGTCGCGGGTAACCGGTGGATGCAAATGGCAGGTTGTCGTACAGTGTGGCGATCTAAGGGGGAGGCCTTCTTTCAGCAGTGGACGTCTCCGGGCTGATGATGATAATGATGATGGAGAAAAAAAAATATTTTTGGTTAATGTGTTTTCATCGCGCTCACAGCGCTAACAGCGATTTTGACACATTTCGGACTTAACTTTTTGGTTGATAGCTTCTCCACACATTTCGTGTGTCAAGTGGCCCAATGCTGGTATGCCACTTATTTACAGTAAAAAAAACCTTTATGTTTAATTTCGTTAGATAATAATATCATGTGATTGAATCATGCGCTACTGTGCGACACGTGTTTCACCTCTACACGAGGCAACCTCAGGACGTGTTGCATTGTCGTAATATTTTTAAAATTTATATTATTGTAACCTGGAGGCCTTTTCTATTAGGACAACTTAGGCTTGTAATAATAATAATAGGTGCAAAACCCGGCTCTTAAGCTGTTCCCCGAAACCTCGGATACCTTTAGTTTGAAAAATATATTTAAATAAATATATATATATATATATATATATATATATATATATATATATATATATATATATATATATATATATATAAAAACCGTAATTAAATAATTTTGTAGTAAGCAGTAATTAAACGAATTATTAACTAATCTCTTGGAACTAAAGTTGATCATAATGATGCATAGAAGAGATTACAATGTAAATTTTAAAAAAACATCAGTAAACCTGTAGGTATAAATACTTTTTCAGCACAACCCTGCAAGATAGGTATTTGGAGCTAGCTCCAAGCAGTAGATTAATGAACTTGACTTTGATTGAGTTCAGTGGTTGCGCAAGTTTAGCTACTACCTACGTACAAAAAACAAGGCTACGGCGTAGCAATCAGCTGTAGTTCTACGAATGCAACACTTGCGTATCCTAATATAAGAGAGACAAATTTCGATTGCCTATTTTGTTACATAATAACGCCAAATTGGCTCTATATATAATTTCATTCGGAAATATCCCAAAGTTAGTAACTTATTAAGAACTTGTTGCTTGTCCGTCCCCTATAAAAAATCAGCAGTATTTTTCTTATCTATTTTTATACAAGGCGATAATCCAAAACCTATGTCTATTCATGAACCTGTTTTTCATTTTAAATGTAAACTTTCGTGTGTAGATTTATTAGATGGTCACAGAACTTTAAAACTATTAAACGATCTAAACGTAGGGTTTTGCTACCTAACCTGTGCTACAACGTGGTTTATAAATAACATGGTATTTTTTTGGAGATCGAGTAATACCATTCGATTCAGAAAGTAAGTAATTACAATTATGTCTTGCTGATATTGCAGAAGAATGTAAGCTAACCAGCCTACGCCGGCGTCAGTGCGTAGCAAACAAATTTCAAAACCATATTAGCAATCGCATTATAATACAATTACTGTCTCTTTTAATGTATCCGCAACAAGAAACTGTTACAAAAACTTTATAAGCATATTTTGTGGGCAGTATTTGCAGAGAAACCAATGTCACCTTGTACCTCTTGTGGACAATATAAAAAGAAGTTGCCAGAGACAATGTGTATCAGTTCGGTTCTAGAGTTAGTAACCTTAGCTTGACAACCACGAATATTTACACAAAATGTTTTCAAAGGTAATAAAATAGATATGAAAAATATTATGTGTAAAAATAATGTATTTTCAAGCAATTTAATGTGCTTGCAAACGCTTGAAAATTTTCTAACAGGCAGAGAACCTGTCTCGATACTAGAAAATAACAAATACTGGATAAGGATTGGCTCAAAAAAGGGATACGAGTAGCATAATAAATCAATCACACTAATTCGGGTGCGAAGCTTTTTGAGCATATTTTTGCTCTACAAATCCATAACGGCTATTTAATATGGAGATAGCTTATAAGTACTCCGGATAAAAACAAATTGTGAAGTAGCGTGTGGAACAGCGAGGCCCTGATGCTAAGCAGTAAATAATTAATACTTTTTTAATCTTTTAGGTAGTAAGTTTGGTTGCTCTTATGGGTGTGGTCGCAGCCCAGTACGGTGGTCATGGGCATGGCCACGGCTATTCCTCTCAGCACATCTCCCGCCACGATGGACCCGCACATCCGGTGCACGTACATGGACATGAACATGGCCACGATGGACATCAAGTCGACTACTACGTAAGTTGCGCTACAAGTACCAGTCTAATATTATTTTTAAAGTTAGTAAATAGGTCTCATGTTTTCCTTTAATAAATTACTTTTTAGAATTACTCTTCGTAGTGGAAAATAACATCTTTTGTGTCTCATCACCCATTTATCATCATTACAATCAGCCTATCGAAGTCCACTGCTGGATACGGGCATCTCCGAGGCAAAGATTGATCCTCAGCTTTTCGCTACCAGTCACTGCTAGCTGTCTTCCATATTTCGTTACTCCATCTAGACTGCCTCATAGCTAAGTTGGTAGCATGTCTGCCTTGAGAGACGTAGGGCGTGGGTTCGATCCCCACCCAGGGCAAACATTTATGTGACTAACAACACAATGTTTGTTCTGTGTCTGGGTGTAGTGTGTATTAGGTATAAGTACATAATTACAAAAAAGAAGTTTGTGTATTCTATCAGCTATCTAGTTCGCATATTACAAGCTTTACTTAGTTTGGGGCCAGATGGCGTTGTGTGAAAAATTACCACCGATATTTTATTATTATGATGGTCATAAGGCATCTTGAGCAGAAGCAATAACCGGATTAACTTGTTCAAGAGTAGGTATCGTGAATTGGCCAATGCATTGACCATTGAACATTAATTTCCAGGCGCATCCCAAGTACGAGTTCGCATACAAGGTGTCCGACCCCCACACCGGAGACCACAAGGAGCAGCACGAGACTCGCGACGGTGACGTCGTAAAGGGATTCTACTCTCTGCACGAACCTGATGGCTCCATCAGACACGTGCACTACCACGGCGACAAGCACAGCGGGTAAGTTTCTGTCAAAAATGATATTAACTAGATTCAGTTAAAACTAATAGATGTGATGTGTGCAAGGAAATATAACATAATTTAATACTAAATGTATGATTTTATTCTTTGCGTGTACCGACTGTAATTAACAAGTTTTTTTTTGTTTGAGTCAGATTAATCATATTAATAATATACAATTCTTAACGAATTACTAATTAAAAAAAATATTTTAAACCTTTGTTCATCTCTAAGTTCATCTAAGATCATAGATATGTTATGTGTATGTTTTGTGTGTGGTTATGTTTTATTACTTCTGACGCCACTATTCCTAAAATATCGCGCAATACAAGCAGAAGTTTTGTTCTCTTAGAGCCCGGCCGGACATTTAAAACTCAATAGTAACAAACTCGTACCTAAGCTGTGCACAGTACCTACGGCATTAAGTAACAGATGATAGAATTTCCAGCAATGAAGACTATAATGATAATATCTACTATATTTTGTTTCAGGTTCCACGCCGATGTGAAACACAGCACTCACCACATTGTTCCTGAGAAGCATCACCATGAATAAGCCTGTCGATATGCCATAATAACTTTTTTATTTGTGTTATGTATAAAGCGGTCCTTAAACGATTAAGTGAACAGTTTTATAACTCGTTATTAAGATGTGATTAAGATTAACAATATCTACAATGACATTTGTAGATATTGTTTTCTTTTAAATGTTATTATTGTTTATGGACCCCTTTAATGTTATGTTTTATACTTTGCTAAAGCCAAATAAAGTTAAAATGAATACTTACATTTTCACTAATCATTCCTAGGGCCGTACTGTGAACTGCTTATAGCGGGACCGAATAGGTTCAGCTGCCGACACTGACCGCGAACCTTATTGCGAGGCGATAAAATTCACAGTCGCGCAGCGTCGGCAGCTGAGCGTATTCGGTCCCGCTATAAGCAGTTCACGGCCTCAGACCACATCTTTTCCTAGCCCTTCTTATTTGAAATTCCGAACTGTGAACTATGACATTGTTTAGGTATGACTGTAAAAGAGAGAGAATTGCTAAGTCCTCCAAGCTTTAAAACTGTCTATAAACTATGGTCCTTGACATAGAGCAAAGGCCGCCATAATAAAAAGTATATTTGTCTAGAGAGACCACTGCCCTCTTTTATACAAGTGCAGGTCAGTGAGAGAGACAGAACAGGGTGTCATATTATTTATTGTTTTAATCAGATTTTAATGTTAATTTTGTTTCTTTAGCTAGTTCTGCCCTAAAGAAAGGACATTAACGAGTTTACAAAAATGTATGCGTCTAAAAACCACTATATTTAGTAAAGTGATGAAATGATGAAGATCTAATATAAATATGTATATTTTTTTATGAAGGCGTTTAAATCTTTGACTAAACGTAATTACATTTTAAGAAAATAAGGTTTAGTGAATCACTGCTTTAAGCTACTAACTAAAAATCGTATTAAATACGAGGCTATTTCGTTGAAAATAAAGAGGTAAGTTACTTTAAGTATTACCCTTAACTTAAAAAAAAACCTAACCGTACTTTCTTATTTCTACCTGTGATCAGTAACAGTGCATGCAACTGCACCAAAATATCGGGAACTCGATTTACAACATAATTACAGTACTTAAATAATCATAATAATAGGGTAGGTAGCTTGCAAGGATGGGATTAAGAGTACCCCGATAACCTCAATTAAAACGTTGTGTATTATTGCGATATGATCGAATTTCCTTTACATAATGTACTCATGTTAAAACGAGAGCAAAAAATAGACTAATTATTACCATTCCAATGGGGATCAACACTGTGATTTTATTCAGCTAGGTGGCGTATCGTCGATGCGGCCATAGTCAACTGTCAATCTGATACATTTCGTTGTTTTTTGTTTTGTTTTTGTAGAGAACTTTTCAATGACTCGGATTACCAGGGAGAATCTGCATTTGTACTGGTTTGTACAGCAATCCTTTGCCTTGCTAATTAAAGCTCTGTCCAACACAAAATGTAAACAACTATCTAACCTACAAATCTATTTTCAGGTTGTCAACAGCTGCATAGATTTTTAAAACAAGACACAGTACCCAATATGTTTCCTTGAGACTAGACTATCGACAACACCCTCATCAAGAACAGATAACAACAACAAAAATAAGCAAAGATGAACAAGAAAACATGATTTTTCCTCATCCGGACCGCCGCCGCCGCGCCGCTGGCGCCATCTGCGAGAAGTTTTGATAAAACAATTGTTTCGAACTTATTACATTAAGTACATTTATTATACTTATGTAGTTAAATTGTATTATTTAATAATTCAATCTTTAAGTAAATTATAATATTATAGATTATAATTTACTTAAATATTTAATTTGTTGTTCGACTGAATGAATGACTTTAATCAATGACTTTAATAGTCATTTTTGACTACAAAGCATAGTAAGGGTAAGGTTTTAATATCATAATAATATATTCATAGTATCAACTTTATACGCACTTAATTATATTTTTAGTAGCTTTAGTACTAGTAAATAACTGTTAAGAATTATAAAATCTACCAACTTATAAACAACTACAACTAAATTATAATTAAGTAAATAGAAATATTTTATACTATCCTATATAGGAAGACCTAGTTCAAACGATCTCTAATCTCGGACAGTGTGCCCAAAATGCTGGCCGCATTGTTCCGCGAGACTGCGAGGCTAACTTTATTTCTAACTTTTTTCTTTTCTCAAACATTTTAACGCACCCGTTATATTTTTAAGCGCAACTCGTACGGCATAGGACCTTTTAACAGGTCGTGGTTGTTCGTTTGTAAATAGAGATAGTGATCTTGTTAAAAATATACATTGATATGTATCTAATATAATTATAGACACAGGCAGGGATTACTATCCTTATATCCTATATCCTTCAGCAGTAGACGGCCCAGGGCTGATGATGATGATGACGATTGTGGAAGGACCACTTTCATTATACTACTGGTAAAAATAATACTATTAAAGCGCAGAGAAAATGTATATTGAGACTTTGTTATGTAATTTTTTATGATTAGATTTTATTGTGGTATTTTTGTTACAAATATGGTAAAGCCAGGATAGTTGCCCTAGGGGTATAGTTGCCCCAATTGTAATTACTCTGGTATCCCGGATGAATCGCATGCTATTTTGGTTATCTATCGAGAGATTCTCCTACTATCACTAAGGTGACCGAGTCGCATGTCTCTGTACCATTGCATTGGAAGGCAAAGCGGGATCAAAGTTTTTGCGGGATCGATGTCTTGTTTCTCGGTGGGGCATGTATCCCAAACGTAATTTATACAAAGTAGGTTAGGTTAGCTTCTATGGGATATGGGATAGATGCCATAAAATGTAGAGGACCTCTTTGGGCAAAAATTGCCAATACTCTGGAAATATCAAAGATAATGTTTATTACTTTTCATAAAATGTTAGATAAAAAACAAAGTACCTGCCATTTTTACAAGTAAAACATTTTGCTTTTTGTACTGAGAGTTAAAAAGTGATTTCAAAAAGTGTGGAAACTATCCAGGTTAATTACCCTAAATACGTTTGAAATCTCATAATGCACAGTCTAGCTAGGACATAAAATTATTATAACGCGACATTAGATCTGTTGATTGACTGTCTGTCTGCTGAATTGGTCCAATTATGAAAGTAGATTTTGTTACAAAGATAACTAAATCCATCAACACTACATAAAAAAAATAGCATATTCAGCTACGAGGGCTACACTAAAAGTATCGGGAATGGAATATTTCCACTGTTTCTGTAATATTAAAATCTTTTTAATTGAAAACTCCTTGGTTTTAACAATCGAATAGCATTTATTTATTTAAAAAAATATTCTCGGTCTTGTCACAAGGTTTTGTCAAACTTGTTTAGTCGTTGAGAAAATGGAATTGACTCGAGAAAATTCAAGAGCGATGATTTATTATGACTTTCGAAGTGGTTTAACACAAAAACAGTGTGTTGACCGGATGATTTCTGCGTTTGGTGATAAAGCCCCATCCAAAACCACAATTTATCGCTGGTTTGCTGAATTTCAACGTGGACGTGTCAAGCTCAGTGATGATCCCCGTCAAGGTCGTCCAAAAACTGCAGTCACCCAAGAAAACGTTGATGCTGTGCGTAAGCTGATTGAGAAAGATCGACATGTGACATACCGCGAAATTCAGGCAACTTTAGACATTGGCATGAGTCAAATACAAATAATCTTGCATGAAAAATTAGGTGTAAAAAAGTTGTTTTCCCGATGGATACCGCATTCGCTCTGTGAAGAGCAAAAAGCGGCTCGCGTTACTTGGTGCGTCAGAACTCTCGAAAGATTCCACGCAGGATCCTCAAATGCTGTATACAACATCGTATCAGGTGACGAATCCTGGATATACGCGTACGAACCCGAAACAAAAAACCAGTCACGAGTTTGGGTGTTCGAAAATGAGTTAAAGCCAACAAAAATTGTTCGTTCACGGAGTGTTGCAAAAAAAATGGTGGCCACGTTTGTCTCCAAAACCGGCCATGTTACGACTATTCCTCTTGAGGGACAAAGAACGGTTAATGCAGAATGGTATGCTAGCATTTGTTTGCCACAGGTCGTTTCTGAACTCCGTAAAGAGAACTGCAACCGCCGCATCATCCTCCATCACGACAATGCGAGCTCTCACACCGCGCACAGAACAAAAGAGTTTTTAGAGCAAGAAAACATAGAATTATTGGACCATCCGCCGTACAGCCCCGACCTAAGCCCTAATGATTTCTATACTTTCCCTAAAATAAAGAATAAATTGCGTGGACAGAGATTTTCATCACCTGAAGAAGCTGTGGACGCCTACAAAACGGCCATTTTGGAGACCCCAACTTCCGAATGGAATGGTTGCTTCAATGATTGGTTCCATCGTATGGAAAAATGTGTCAAATTTCGCGGAGAATACTTCGAAAAGCAATAAATATATTTTTAAATAGTAATGTTGTGTCACTTCCTTGATTCCCGAAATTTTCAGTGCCGCCCTCGTATCTGGTTTCCATAATACAAGCTTTGCTTAATATGAGCATAATATTGCATCTAGCCAGATGGCGCTGTGTGTAAAATGTCCCCCAATATTTATTTTTATTATTATTTTTACTACTCTATTAGGTTTTTTTGCAACACTCCAATAAAATACTAAATTAAAATTATTAGTCTCAGACGCAGCATTTGCAATTATTAAGATTACTTACGTTACATTTATGACTATATAAACATTTGGTACAGAACTTTGTAGATGTGCCCAAAGCTGTTTCAGCTATTGCATAGTAGGAAATATGTATTCATCTAACCATGTTTTGTTTCAACAAGCTATGACGATATAACTATAAAAGTTTTATGCACTAAGTATTGTCACACGCCGCACTCACTTTGTGCGGACACAAATTGCGTGAGCATTACAAATTGTCATTACGCGAGTGTATAAAACTTAAGAATATTATTACTTGCATTTAGGGTGAAAACAATTACCTTGATTGTGAATTTGATTCGTTTTTCGATATATAAGACTTGCGCGTTTGAATAAAAGTATCAGTTGGCTAGTAAACTTCACAGCAAGAACTCACAATAATAAAAATGGTTTCAAAGGTATATTTTTGCTATTGAAAAGTATGAATAATTCTCAATTTGTGTACTGGACATAGTTAAAACTATAGACAGGACACATCAATCAATTATGGGTATTTTTTCCTGATCTTCAGATCCTTATCTTGGCTGCGCTGGTGTGTGCGGTGACAGCTGAGCACGCGTTCTCTTCCCAACACGTGCACAAACACGACGGTCACCACGAGGAAGTGCAAGTTCACGACCACCACGGTCATGGCCACAAGCACGTTGACTATTACGTAAGTAACTAAACAAACATGGGCTACAATAGAGCCCCGGTAGAACTTGCCTAAAAAAACCTTTTGTTCCAGACTCATCCCAAGTACGAGTTCGAGTACAAAGTGAAGGACCCGCACACGCACGACCACAAGGAGCAGCACGAAACTCGCGACGGCGACGTCGTGAAGGGATTCTACAGCCTGCACGAACCTGACGGCTCCATCAGACACGTACACTACCACAGCGACCACCACTCTGGGTAAAGATCTTTCATCTGATTTTATAAATTATATAGTATAATGGTAGTATTCTCTTTAGATGTATTATTACATGCTGAAACTATAATATTTACATGTCATTTCCAGATTCCACGCTGATGTGAAGCATGAAACCCACCACATCGTCCCAGAAAAGCACCATCACCATCATTAAATTATTTTATCTTCCAAAATGTACTGATTGTTATCTATTGTCTAAGCTTTGATTATATACCTACCTGTGTCTAAGTGCCAATAAATATTATAAAATAAATTGATTCGTTCAATACTTTAATTAATTATCTTATTTTAAACAATATTTTAGATAGATTTAAGTACTTTACACTTACTCTTTTATGGTATAGCCATAAGTAAAAGTCTACAGATATGGCTAGTATTTGATAATTACTAGCAATTTTGAAATTTTAATATAAATTTCTACAAACACAAGAATACAAACGTTGAATTTTGTATTCATGTAAGAATTAGCCGTGTTATTCCTTGCTCACAATTTACTCTACAATTTTTCTTTTTATTACGATTTTGACGTTTTCCTAATCCGTAACATCTAATCTTGAAAACTTAACTAACCCAACTACACAATGAAGTTCAATGGGAATTGTTAAAGAAATCTCTGAGCTAAATAATAATAATTATTTATTTATTATTATTATTTTAGTAGTCGGTATTGGTTTCTTCTGAGCAAGTGTTCTCCATCGTAGACCTCATCTTCGCTTAACATCGGCGTGATGGAGGTCAAACACAAACCCATCAAATAATAAAAATATAGAAACAAAGTGGCAAATGACTCCTCTTCCTTGAAGATATTTGAAAATTCCTTTTATTGGCAGTCATATTTAGAAAACTTCTCGTGTAGCCCTATTATTTATTGTACCTTAGTGCCACCAACTGAGCCACCAACGCAAGAGTTTAAAACATGCGTTATCGAATTAAAACATCGATATTTTACATCAAATCAGTTTTATTGTAAGTGTTATACTGAATTATTATTCTGATACTGAAGAAAAGTTCTCCGACTACACTTAAACGATCTATGTTTATGTGGTTGTATGTATGTGTACATTAAGATAGTTAAAGACGCGATATAATTGTGTTATAGGGTTAGACCCTAATAATAAAAACCGTAATATTGTTGTACATAAGATAGTAAAAAACTGCTAAAGTGCAGTTTAGACATAAACACTGAGGGTTCTAATTTATTTTAACAAAACTTGCTTCTACTTAAATAGGATTAGCGTTACGATTGCAAGTCGAAAAGCAGGCTTGGTACAGACCAAGCGTGTAAGTCAATCAAATCAATTTATGTAAATACCCTTAGATAATCTTCAGCCAAGGGGATATTTAGACTTGAAAAATACAACTAAATCAAAAGTGTTCAAATACCAACAATGAGTATATAATGAGCTGCAGATAAAGAAAAACATCGTGAGAAAACTATGGCATAGTGTTAGATTACTCTCTAGTACTCAGCTGGCTAGCTAATGAAGTAAAAAAATCTGTCACCAATCACCAAACGTTGAGTTCCAGCAGCCTCACTTAAGAGCCAGTTCCTATTCCAGACTAGGTGTGTATACCATCTTAAACGATACCGTCATTAAACATCAGGTGTACCTACTGTGGCCAAAAATGTTGTCTGTCAAGCATAATAAATAAGTAAAACATTTTTTTCAGTGAGATTTTTAATAACCAATACAATACAATATTTTATTGATAACACCATAATCATGCGTCAAATTTCATTACGTAGGAAAATCACAAAAAAAACACTTATAAAAATTAAATAATTATAAAAAAATAACTCAATAATTATCTTATTTTGAAGTAGCTTCAATGTCATGTAACAAATTCTCTTGCTAGTATTGGAAGTATGCGGTGAAACATGCATCACAATCGGAGGGTGGTATTTGTAAGCGGCTGTAGATCGCGGGCCCCTTAAACACATTGACCTCTCCGATTTGACAAGACGGTGTAACGGGGTATTTAATTGGTCGTTTTTTTTTTAATAATGATTTATTACCTCCACGGACTGCGTGCCTTTTGTCTTTTTTTTTTATAAACTAAATTTTACACTTAATAACTTAAAAGCTGAAGGCTTTAAAATAAAATATACCAAAAGAACCTAACTTCTTTTTATTGCTGCGTCAATCTAATGTGTGTACGTCTCTACGATGAAACGTTTGTAGGTTTGCATGGGTAAACATGGCTGCCTGGTAAACGAACTTACACTGCAAAGCTGACTCGGTCTTGGCAGTTTTTAAAATATAGTTATACATTACAGTTTGCAATTCACTAGATTCTTTACTGTTATTGAAAAAAATGTCTATTGTACGCACATTCTGTGAAAAATTTGACTGGCTGCCTACTATGGTTGAAAAGGTTCCGTACTTTTACAACTCATTCAGAATAATTTGGGAAAGACAGAGTGAAAGATAGAAAACATAGGCTTAGTATTAAGGTTTCATTGGAAACCTTTCAAGTATGGAACCAAAGGCCACACAGCATCCATTTTTAAATGCATATTGGCACGCTTTCTTTGAACGGACACAATAATTACACGACCATTATAAATGTGCATTACGCAAAAGGTATTTAAAACTGTAGAACTAAATATAATACATTTGTATTCGGGTTCGAAACAATTACCTTGACAGTTAACTTGATTCGTTTTCGATATACTTATAAGACTTGCGCGTTTGAAGAAAATCAGTCTACTACTAAGCTTCAAAGAAAGAACAACTCCACCTGAAAATAACAAAAATGGTGTCCAAGGTATATTTTTGTTAATTTAAGATATTCATAATCTCTTAATTTAAGATATTATTATCTTCTTTTTTTTAAATACTGTCTAGTGACGAGACAAGCATGACTTTCGCCTGCTGGTAAGCGTCACGCCTGCCACTAACAGTAGCAGTGCTAGAATTGTGAACTTGCGAACACAATCCTGCGCCGCACTGCACTGCGCTCGTCACCCTGAGATATTAGATGTTAAATCTCTTCATACCCAGTAATTTCACTGTCAACATTGCCCTTCAAACCGGAACACAATAATGCTTGCATACTACTGCTTGGCGGTTGAATAACTGGCAAAGGTGTGGTACTTCCCTAGGCGGACTCTGCAGTAGACTCCTACCACTACAAAATCCACAGAACCACTCTTTCGAATAATACGAACACTAGTTTATAAGCTTGTTTTCCTTATGTGTACTAACAAGAATGGATCCCTTGTTATTAATAAATAAAAATTTGAATTTAAATTAGCAAAAAAATATGAACTGTTTTTTATTTATTTATTTATTTCTTATTTATACACTTCGTTATTAAACGTAACAAAATTATATTTCATATTTTCTGGACTTTAGATTATTTTCCTGGCTGCGCTGGTATGTGCGGCGACAGCTGAACACGCTTTTTCCTCCCAACACGTGCACAAACACGACGGTCACCACGAGGAAGTGCAACTTCACGACCACCACGGCCATGGCCACAAGCACGTTGACTATTACGTAAGTAATAGACCAAATATGGGCTTAGATAGAGTCGCGGTAGAACATGCCTGTAAAAATATCTCCTTTTCTTCCAGACTCATCCCAAGTACGAGTTCGAGTACAAAGTGAAGGACCCGCACACGCACGACCACAAGGAGCAGCACGAGACTCGCGACGGAGACGTCGTGAAGGGATTCTACTCTCTGCACGAACCCGACGGCTCCATCAGACATGTGCACTACCACGGCGACCATCACTCTGGGTACGGATCTTTCAACGAATACTCCATTTATTAATTTATTCTTATTTATTTAAAGTACGCATTTTTTTATTAAAACGTAACTTTATTTTCCAGATTCCATGCTGATGTGAAGCATGAAACCCACCACATAGTTCCTGAAAAGCACCATCACCATCATCAATAGATTGTTATAAACTAAAAATTACTGACTGTTATGTATTGTTTAAGTGTCAATATAAATATTAGAAAATAAATAGTTTCGTTATATATAATAAATATTTGTTCTTTTACTTCAAATTTAAGTCATTTATACAAATACTTTCCCATTTATATGAAATGACGACAAAAGAGTTTTCGATATCAGTAATAGCCATTAATTAACCTTGGCTATTGACAAAACTAGCAATTACATTATTGAAATTACTACATTACAATACAACTTTATTGCACATCAGAAATATAGAACAACTTACAACTAATCAGGGTACATTACACACACACACTAACACATACACACACACACACACACACACACACACACACACACACACACACACACACATTGAATACATTTTGTTTTTTTTAATTTACTACATTGAATATTGTTTTTTGTTTTCTTCTGGCCGTTAAACGAACTTACGTTTACTTACTTAATTTCTTAGCTTCATTCTTTTTTATTGAAACAAGTTTAAATGCTAGGAAGCCATTGGTTTTTTAAAAATAATAAATTTATAAACAGATTCTCTAGCTTGATTGCAAGCATATGTTATGGTATGGAGGGATAGTATCTTTCTATTGTGGCTTATCTTCTAGTATGTGAAACATAGCATATCATTGAGTATTGATGTCTCCCTTGCCTTTGGTGATATATATTATATCAAAATTACCTTTAAATCTACATAATTACTTATTGTAATTAGATAATAATAAAATAATAAGTTAATAAATCATATATCATATAGTTGTAAGTTGTGATTAAATAAATTAATTAATATTTTAGTAGCCTTGTTTTCCATTGAATGTCATTAATGCCGTACAATTTAACAACGTATAAGAATATTAAGGTTGGAAAGTTTTTTTTTTAGTTTTTAATTTTTCCTGGCCATGGATACTAGTCCTTCAGCCGAATACATATTTCTTCATCGAATCTTCATACTCCAGTTAAATGAGTCGTACTCACAGTCCAAGTCACACACAGGAACATACGTTATTACCATATTTAACATACTATTTTATATTGATTCTTCTGTTGGGTAAGTCCAACTTCCACAAAAAAGTCGCCAGAAAAAATTATTCGGGAAATTTCGTAGTATTTTCTCCTCCAAAATCATGCAGTGCCTTAAGAGAAGGATCTCCAACCAGTGTGTATTGCCAGTGATGCCATATGGAACTGAGAGTTTTCTTTAACTGAATTTCTCCAAAAAGACAACGCTGAGGAAACACAGAGTCACAAAACGGGCAACAAAGATGGCTATGGTCGGATTTTCTTTGCGCGATTAAATCCGGAACGAGGATTCGCTAAAAAACCAAAGTCACCAATATAGCTCTCAAGGTACGGATATTGCAGTGGCATTGGCTAGGTCACATCGCTCCAAGAACTGATAATCGATAGGAAGAAAGGTTCTGCAGTGGCGACCGCGAACCATAAGACATAGCGTAGGTAGGCCTTCACTAGGTGGACCGATGACATTGTTAGCAAAGTTCGCTATTGACGGACACGTCAAGGAGGACGATATATATATATATATACATATATAAGTCGCAGGCAAACGGTAGATGCAAATGGCTAGTGATCGTACAGTGTGGCGGTCCAAGGGGAGGCCTTCGTACAGCAGTGGAAGTCTTCTGGGTTATGATGATGATGATTACCTATAAATTATTTTAACTAACATTCACACATTCAATAAAATTATGGCAGTTTTCCATTTTAATAAAAACGATAACTTCTTCAAGGGCCACACTGAGGTACACGAAGAAATATGAGTAGGTAGATATAAGTAGGTACGCTGTATAGAGTAGATCTACTGAAGAAAATAAAACATCGCTTTTAATTGCTTATTTTTACTTGTAACACATAATTTTATTTTTATTTACTGGTGCATAAAAATGAAACTAATATAATTCTATTAACGCATTACTCATATTTATGTAGGAATATTTTTATAGAGGTTGATATTTTGATACCAATTTCAATTTGAACCTAATTATAGTTAATTCATGTCGGGATATTATGTGGCATCCTATTTTGGAATTGAGCTTCTGCGGCATTAGGACTTTGTTTTGTTGAATTTTATTTTTGGAGAATTTTGTACATTGTGTTATCTCTGTATAAAATATCGTTAGGCAATAGTTTAGAACTCCAGTCCAGGCTTTGGGGGTACTTTTCACAATGCTGTCCTGTTACAGCCTTTATAGTGTGCCCTACAAAAATCATTCTCACTTTGAAGCTTTGTCAGATCCAATTAATTGAAATAGCACATTTTTATTTAGCGGAATCTTTACTATACGATTCACTTTAGGCAGTTGTTTTTTTTTAGTTTAATGCATCTATTATTTACCGTCGAAAAAATAAACCACAAATCATGTTTTTCACTTATAAAGTAGAACGGAAAGTAAGATGTTCAACATGTAACAAAAAGGTTCAACAATACTCAAGGTATGTGCTCGTATGTACTCATCATAATGAATAATTTTACTATGGGGCCAACCATGTAATCGCGAAAAAAATATCTGCTATTCCATACATTTTGTCAAAGGGCAATGAACCTTTTTGTATGGAACAGCTGATATTTTTTCGCAATTACTGGTTTGGCCCCATAGTAAAAGTTGTTCATAATCATGAGTACATACATACCCTTCAGTATTGTTGAACCTTTTTGTTACATGTTGTATAGCATAGGCTTAATATGGGATATAATTAGACAACTTTCGGGAAAAGTAACCTTAAAAACTATATTTTTTTATGAGGTTAGTATTGTCACACACCATACTTACTTTAAACGGACCCAAGAATTGCGTGATCATTACAAATTTGCATTACGCGATAGGTGTTTTAAACTTGAGAATGTTATCACCTACTTGTATTTGGGGTGAAAACAATCACCTTGATTGTGAATTTGATTCGTTTTTTTAATATATAAGACTTGAGCGTTTGAAGAAAAGTATCAGTCAACTACTGAGCTTCAAAGCAAGAACTGCTCAAACATAAAAATAAAAAATGGTGTCCAAGGTATTGTTTATTTTCAAACAAAATATAATTAATTTAATACTCATCATAAGTATTTAATCGTTTTATACGCTTTAATATCATCTTATTTACAGTTTATTTATTTTCTAAATATCAGATTATTATCCTGGCTGCGCTGGTGTGTGCGGTGACAGCCGAGCACGCGTTCTCTTCTCAACACGTGCACAAACACGACGGCCACCACGAGGAAGTGCAAGTTCACGACCACCACGGTCATGGCCACAAGCACGTAGACTATTACGTAAGTAATAGACCAAATATGGCCTTAGATAGTGTGTCGGTAGAACCGTAGAACATGCCTGAATAACCCTTTTCTTCCAGACTCATCCCAAGTACGAATTCGAGTACAAAGTGAAGGACCCGCACACGCACGACCACAAGGAGCAGCACGAGACTCGCGACGGAGACGTCGTGAAGGGATTCTACTCTCTACACGAACCTGACGGCTCCATCAGGCACGTGCACTACCACGGTGACCATCACTCTGGGTAAAGATCATTCTTCTGATTTTTCATATGTTTATATTTTTTATATGTGTTATTTCATGCTGAAGCTAAAAGAATTATATGTAATTACAGATTCCACGCTGAAGTGAAGCACGAAACCCACCACATCGTCCCAGAAAAGCACCATCACCATCATCACTAGATTATTATAACTTCCAAAAATGGACTGATTGTTATGTATTCTCTAAGTTCCAATATAAATATTTAAAAAATAAATTGTTTCGTTTTATAAAATATATGTTATTTTAATAAATATTTTAGATAAATATAAAAAGCACTTTCCTCTCATATTCACACTTATTCATATTTGCACTTTACTCGACATAATTATATGATACAGTATTTTTTATTTCATATATGGAAAGATAATAAGATAAATAGTAATACATTTTCCCATTATTTCCCTTCCAGTGGAACTTACAAACTTTGTGGGGCGAAACTTTAAAACAGACATTTTTAAATGTGAAGCACTATAATCATTATCAGTGTAAACTTCAAACAACCATTTTAATACAAAATATCTACTTTAATACATAGTTATTGTAGACATATTATACAAGCCTTTATACCTTTAAAAAAATAACAACCGACTTTAATATCGATTACCTGGATGACATCTTTTTTCCAGTTATTCTTATGTAAAAACAAGCGTAAGCATATATCTTCAAACCTCCTTGGTAAAAACCATTTTAATGAACCCAAAATGTATATTATAAAGCCTCGTACGAACGGGCGCTTTTTCAACGTGCGTTAAAAAACGTGGAAATGGAACAAACGGAGTTACGGAGTTGTTTATCGAGCAGTATCCTATTTCGAGCGTTGGGCGTTGAGCGTTATGTTGAATGAAACGAGCGGTACCCCATGCTTCTGTTCACACGAGCGCTAAAAAAGCGCTCATTCTTCGATCCCGCGCACTCGTGTAGAGGACAGTCGTCTAGACCGTTATCACGATGGCAATGTCGTCATGGGTTGTAGATCCTGAATTATTGATTCAAGGTCCCACTATTTGTAATAATTTGTCGAATGTTCAAAAAGACATTCGAAAATAATTTTAAAAAAATGACGGTTTTTTTTACCTTAAATCTTCGTAAAGAGTTATGAATTGAAAACTAATTTATCACTTGACAGTCAGGGGATGCACTCAGAATGATTTTTGGTTCCTTTTCTGCCTTTTTGTAACACATACCCCTAATTTCAAGAAATTCAATTTGAGTTCTACATATCCTACTGCATCGAGATCCAAGACGAGTGATTTTAAGGCGTTCGTATGAACACACTTGTGAAGAGCGTTAAAAACCAACCAACGCCTGGTTTTAACGTGACGTTAAAAAGCACCCGTGCAAACGTGGGGTAATGGGACCACTTCTGACGTAAGTACGTTCATTATAAAGTGAAAACGAGGTAGAAACTCTTTGGAACCGAAAAAAGTAAATACTGGCTGGTAAAGCTGGAATATCGATAAGATTTAAAAAAGGTAATAATTTGAATATGTTTTGTTATTTAAAAAATGGAAGTCTTTTGTTTGCAGTCTGTAGTAGCGTGTAGTCGAAAAAAGAAAAAAAAAATTGCGCGCGGTTATTAAGTATATTATGTGCTTGAAAAATGTCACTACGGAACGAACTAATCAATACTTGCAGGATACTTTAGGAGCAAATGCACCACCTTATTCTACAGTTGCTCATTGGTGTGCCGAATTTAAGCGGGGAAGAACATCCACCAAAGATGACCCTCGCCCGGGCCACCCCATAAAGGTAGTGACCGAAGAAATGGTAAAAATTCGAGAACATTGTTGTAGCAGATCGTCGTGTCACGGTACGTTTTATAGCCGATGAAACAAAGATTTCGACTGGTAGTGTGCATAGCATTTTACACGAACGCTTGAGGATGAAAAAAGTATCCGCGCGCTGGGTCCCCAGAATGCTTACCGCTGCACAAAAACAAACCAGGCTGAACATTTCTCGAGTTTCATTGGAAATGTTACAACAAGATCTTGGTCGTTTTTTGTCTCAATTCATAAGAATGGATGAAATATGGCTTCACCTTTATGATCCTGAAACAAAATTACAATCTAAGACTTGGAAAAAACCATCATCTTCAACGAAATCCTCCTAAGAAATTTAAGGCGAGTCGTTACGCCGGATAGATATGGGCTCTCTTTTCTGGAATAGTAATGGGGTGGTCATGATAGAATATCTTGATCACACTTTGTATGCAGAACAAATAAAAAAAATGCGTAACGAAATACACGAGAAACGGCGAAGCAAACTAGCAAAAATTGTTATGTTCCATCAAGATAATGCCCCGGCTCACAAGTCCGCCGTTGCTATGGCTACAATTCATGATGCTGGCTTCGAAATACTTGAGCATCCTCCATATTTACCCGAACTTGCCCCTAGTGATTTCTATCTATTTCCGAGGTTGAAGGAGTCTCTGAGAGGACAGAGGTTCGAAAATGATGAAGCAGTAGTCGCTGCAGTACATGAGTTTTTAGGTGCTCAGGATGAAGAGCTTTTTAAGATAGGAATTTTAATCTTAGAAAAAAGATATTCCAAGTGTATTACGCTAAAAGGCGACTATATCGAAAAATAAACTAACATTTAATAAAAGTTACCGGCAACATACTCATTATCACTTTTTATAGAACGCACCTCATATGACCTAACAAACAAAAAATAATCAATTCATATTTTGACGGAGTTATCGCGTAGGTAACAAACATACAAGTAAAACAAAATACTTAAAGAGATTGAGAACCTCCTTTTTTGAAATCGTTTGAAAAGCATTATTGCTGTCAGTATAAAGCCATTGATATAAATAGATGGCAATTTATTAATTACTATGAACTTAATTACCACTGTCACTCTTTTACTTTTTCTCAATCTTGTATGCATTTGCATCAGCTATATTACTTGCACGTCATTAACGCCATATAACTTAAAACGTATTTTCTATCTATCTATCTATCTAATACTATAAGAATCTAGCCTGAGCTGCCTGACTGACTGTCTGTCTGACAAACAACGCATAGCCTAAACCCCTGGTCGTCCAGACTTGAAATTTGGAGCGTGAATTTATCTTGATGCGTAGAGGTGCACTAAGAAAGGATTCTTTGAAATTCAACCCCTAAGATCGATGTGGGTAGTCCAAAAGGGAATATGGTGAAATCAAGATTCATTGATGAGACGTAAACATGACATCATGACATAGATATATATCTGTTATATATATATATATATATATATATATATATATATATATATATAATTTTATTATGCATATTTATTTTTTATTTTAAATATGTATTTATTACAACATATCATTTACATTATTAAACTCCTTATAAAATACTAGATATTTAAAATTAAATCTCAATGCGAAAACATTATTCGTCAAAAATTCCCCCCCGTAATGCACCCTGCCCAAACGTGCCCATTATAGCGGCGGCGTTACCGCGCTGGATGGACAGAGAAATCTGCTGCGTCAAAAACCACCCAGCGCGGGGGTCCCGGCCTTTCTCTCTCAGACGCTGCCCGATGTCCCCTATGAATTTCCTTGCATCGGCACACCACGGGCCCGCCGTTTCCACAGCAAAGGGGACAAAGTCGTAGGCCAGGGCCAAATCGGCATACTTACGACTCTTGCCCTTTGCGGCCAACTCTGCAGCGGAACCGGCACGTTGCTGGGATCCCCGGAGGTGGCAAGCAGCGAAAGTGCACACGCACGTGGCATCCCAAACAATGCACCGACCCCTCTGCCACGGGACCAAAGTAAGCCCGTCTGGACGCTTACCATCAGCCCGGGACAATCCCGGGGGTTCCAACACTGAAGGCACTTCAGCCGACACAAGAGCGCGCCTCAGGATCTCGTTTAAAGCATGGTGCCGAGGCCGCCGACCCGCACTTCGAGCACAGCTGAGACCATGGTGACCATTCGAACCCACGCAAGTGCCGCAAACGCAAGTATGGGGCTCGCAAACACGGCAGCCCAGTCTGAGTGCCACCGCCACCCGCACAGAGTCGTTGTCCAGAAGCGTGCCCAATTGAGGAGAAGGATAGGCATGCAACCAGGCGCCCGACTCTGGCACAGCTGTGGCATTCAGACGAGCACGTGTGGCTCCAGAGCTTGCCTCGCGGAGTTCCGAGAAGACTTTGCTACATATATATATATATATATATGTGTTTAGGCTATAAATGTATACTGTAAAGAGTGAACAAATATCAGCTGGTGAATGATGCTGTCACTTTTATACTCCGTCCATATTAAATAAATAGACGGACTTGATAATTACATGATAATAAGAGACGCGGCACAGATAAATTAAGAAATTTAAAAATTTAATGGCTTAACGGACTTGTATTACGGTGCAGCCTCTTTCTTATAAAGCAGTTTTCTAACAAATAATAAAATAAGATAAAAACGAATTTACTTTTAAAATTTACTTGGTATTGTATTTTATTTTTTTAAACTGGAATACTACTTTTCATTTAGGAACTCAGACTATTATATAGTTTCGATCATATCCGATGACCTTTTGATGGGCGTGAAAACAGAACCGTGCGCACGTTCTGCTTAGCACACGTGTAATTTAGGAGGATCTAGTTCTCACTCTCATGATAAGCGTGAGTATCCTGTTTATATAAATCGAAAAGGACATAAAAGATGTGTGGAAAGGGCATTCTATTGCTGTTTCCGTTCTGTAGTTATAATAAAATAAGATATGCGTTTGATGCGGGCTTTGATAATTTTTCTCCTTTAATCTCAGCATCATTATCTTAATAAGCATCTTCCGTGGCACGCACTTAGCCTGAACTTCGGCTTTTCGTTTCCAGGCTCTGCCAGCTGTCTTACGTATATCGTCACTCCATCGAGTCTCAAGACGTCATACGCTACATTTGCTGATTTGTAGTCTCCATTCCAGAAAACGTCTTCCCCAGCGGTTCAAGCGGATCAATTCTGCGACAGATATGACCAACTCTGCTGCTATAGCTTGTTAATACGTTGAGCTATATCGGTGACAATAGGTTTCTAGCGAATTACTTCGTAGGCGCCGGATAATATGGTCCCTTAAAAAAGTAGCGCATATAATAGCTCTTTTAATGCTATTAAACGCCACAGTGTATCCATCAGTAGGTATAAATCTATACGTGACAAGCGCTAGCGAGCACTGTGCGCAAACGACATCCTATGACATCATCATTATCATCATTATCATCATCATAAACCGTTTTCTACCCATGTTGTGTATTTATTCTTAATTCTAATAATTCTTCTTTCTAATTTATTCTGCTTCTATACAGCGTTTAGAGCTATAGGTATTTCTTGTTTAATTACACTGCATTTCTATTTTAAATAAATCAATTTGTAAACCCTGACGAGTACATAGCACGAAGTCGTTACTATACCTAGCTATAATAATAGATTACGGTTATGACAATAAAGAATATCTATCTATCTATCTATCTATTATTATATTATCTCTTTTTCAGCGCACCATTTTTTCTGATCTTGTGCCTGTCGTTCATTGCTTTCCTACTACCTTGTTGTTTTTAATGCGCCGAGTATTATCACACCACACTTTCTTAGAACGGACACAATAATTGCGTGAGCATTACTAATTTGTATCACGCAATAGGTATTTTAAACTTGAGAACTTTATCACTTAGGTAGTTATATTTGGGGTGAAAACAATAACCTTGATTGCGAATTTGATTAATTTTTCGATATATAAGACTTGCGCGTTTGGAGAAAAGTATCAGTTAACTAACTAAGCTTTAAACTAAGAACAACTTCACCTGAAAATAAAAATGATATCCAAGGTAGGTAAATATATTTTTAATAATAAAATTTGAAACGAAAATTTTTGATTATAGTAGCAAAAAATAATAATTGATTTTCCACATTTATTGAATTCTAAATTTAATGACTATAAATATTATTTCACATAACAAAATTATAGTAAATATTTTCTGAACTTTAGATTCTTATTTTGACTGCGCTGGTGTGTGCGGTGACAGCTGAGCACGCGTTCTCTTCCCAACACGTACACAAACACGACGGCCATCACGAGGAAGTGCATGTTCAAGACCACCACGGTCATGGCCACAAGCACGTTGACTATTACGTAAGTAACTAAAAAAATATGGTGTACGATAGAATCCCGAGTAGAACATGTCTGAAAAACCCTTTTCTTCCAGACTCATCCCAAGTACGAGTTCGAGTACAAAGTGAAGGACCCGCACACGCACGACCACAAGGAGCAGCACGAGACTCGCGACGGAGACGTCGTGAAGGGATTCTACATGCTGCACGAACCTGACGGCAACATCAGACATGTGCACTACCACGCCGACCACCACTCTGGGTACGGATCTTTCAACGAATACTCAATAATTTAAATTAATACTTTTAATTTTTCTTAATTATTTTAAGTACGCATTTTTTTTTAATTTAACATAACTTTATTTTCCAGATTCCACGCTGATGTGAAGCACGAAACCCACCACATCGTCCCTGAAAAGCACCACCACCACCATCATTACTAGAGAGAGTATTCTATTCTTCATAAATTGACTGATTATTATGTATTGTCTAAGTTCCTCTTAACTTTGTAATGGAAAAATAAATTGTTTCGTTTCACAATTAGTGTATTTTGTTTCAAAGTTTGTGCTTTTGCAGTTATTATAAAGTACATCTCATATTTCTGGATTTATAATAATTTGTAAGTCTTTATTAACTAAAACAAACTACAAAGACTACTTTGCTTTACTACTACGACTTTACTTTACTACTACGACTTTAATTATACTACTTAGTTTGCCACTACCAGTCGGGTAGTGGGTTTGAGCATTTGAGCATTTAAGTTTTTAGGGTTTCGTACCTCAAAAGGAAAAAGGTACCCTTATAGGATCACTCCGTTGTCCGTCTGTCTGTCTGTCTGTCAAGGCCTTTTTTCACTGAAACGAGTGGAGGTATCAAGTTGAAATTAATATCGAATGCGTAAGTCCACGGTCCTTTAAAGCTGTAAAAAAACAAGCTTTTAAGTCAACGCAATCAAAAATTACAGCCATTTTTCTAATGCTTTTAGTGTTTTTTAGACTCGTAAAGTAAGTAAGTAAATAAAAATTCATAGGGTAGTCCCCGTCGACCTAGAATCACGAAATTTGGCAAGAAGCAAGATCCTATAACACTAGTTAAGGGAAAAATATGAAAATTAATAATTTGTAGAATTTTCTCAAGCCAAAACTTCAATGATTATTCCGTTCGGTTGGCTTCCTTTCTTCAGTTCCCAAAAACTGTTATCCAAGTTGCAAGTACTCGTACTTAACGGCTTTATTTTGTTATCGTTTATAAATGATATAATTGTAATAATAAATTATACTTTTGTCGCTAACTGTACAAACAATAATGTTGGTATGCGGGACGAACAAAGGCAAACATTATCATGCGGGACGAATAAAATGATTTTTAATGTTGTGGGCCGAAGACTGGGGACGAATATGGCATAAATCGTTATAAATAATCACAATTTGTAGTGTTTTTTCGTTTATGTGTTACTAAAGAATCATCGGAAATAAACACGATTGACATAAGTTAAATACCTAAATATACAAAAATTAAAACTCGGCTGTACATTTCACATCCTCTACATTTTATTGAAAAATCATACTTGTTTGAGATTTACTCCTTAGACACCAAATACATTCATGTGATACTGAATACAACATTAGTTTGTCTCATAAAAAAGTTATTTCGATATACGAATTTGGGTTATCAATCCACCATATTAGATTGAATGTGACGACATGTACTCTAATGGCCCGGCTTCACCTGCGGGATTCTTCAAAGTTTCGCCAAATCGCGAACCGTAGCTAAGAATTTCGCTAAGTTACAAAGTATTCGGGCGAACAATATGAGTACGACACGTCGATAGACTCTACATTTGTCAAAATACAGCTTTTTATTTATTTATATCTAATACTTTATTGGCTCACGACACACATACACATTTATACTCACTCATTATTATGAACAACTTTTAATATTGGACCATCCTATAATCGCCAAAAAGAGTCACCTGTTCCATACAAAAAGTCATAATAATGAGTAAAATAGCCCTTAACGCTATTATTAAACTATTCGATATTAATAAAAAATATATGGTGTTTAATTTAATAGTTTAGAGATAGGCAAAAACACATGATCATATATACATACCTAAGTATACTGCTAATATTGTAACACTTCGTTTTATGTCATCATCATCATCGGCCCGGAGACGTCCACTGCTGAACGAAGGCCTCCCATTTAGACCGCCACACTGTACGACAACCTGCCATATGCATCCGCCGGTTGCCCGCGACTTTTACAATGTCGTCGGTCCACCTAGTGGGAGGCCTTCCTACGCTGCGTCTTCCGGTTCGCGGTCGCCACTCAAGAACCTTTCTTCCCCATCGGTTGTCAGTTCTTCGAGCGATGTGGCCTGCCCATTGCCACTTCAACTCACTTCGTTTTATGTAGTCAGGTAAAATTAAAAATAGGATTGACGTTTGTAAACTAGATCCATAATTTCAGTAATTGCTTGAAGGCACTTTACATAAAGACGCATACAATTTTATTAGTAGGTAATATTAAGTACTTACTTAGTAATATCTGACAGCCTTATAGCTCAGTTCTGCATGTCTGCCTTCAGAGCAGCAGGGCGTGGGTTCGATCCCCACCCAGGACAAAAAATTATGTGACGTACATCGATGTTTGTTCTGTGTCTGGGTGTAGTATGTATTATAAGTATGTATTTACGAAAAAATATATATATATATATAAGTATTCTATCAGCTATCTGGTTTCCATAACACAAGCTTTGCTTAGTATGGGGCTAGATGGCGCTGTGTGTAATAAATGTCCCCCAATTTATATATATATATATATATATATATTTACCCAAATATAATGCTAATGAAATTTAATGTTAAGGATTTTTTTCCGATGTCTTTTCTGGGTTTTCAGATTCAGATTCAGAGATTTATTGCTAACATAATGTAAACCTGGGCATGTCGTTAAACTGCAATCCAGCACCACCGGAGGACGGGCAGCAGCGTCCTCTTAGTTAACGGTGGTAACACACTGCGATCCCCAAGCTGCCTGCCGAGCGTGGGGATTATGGCAACTCCTCCCTATTAAGGGAGAGGCCTTCTGGATGATATGATGATAATGTAAACAAAAACTACAGTTTCATATCGACTCCGTTGAGCTCAGCAATTTTAGAAGAGAGTTTATTATTATCTCACTCAGGATCAGCCTTTAACGTAATAATCCTGAGCGATATTCCAGCATGCTGGCCAGGCGGCTTGGCGAATTCAAAGTATTCTATTGGATTTCTTCTATCATCATCATCAGCCTTAGACCGCCACACTGTACGACAATCTGCCATTTGCATCCACCAGTTGCCCGCGACTTTTACAACGTCGTCGGTCCACCTAGTGGGAGGTCTTCCTACGGTGTGTCTTCCGGTTCTCGGTCGCCACTCAAGAACCTTTCTTCTCCATCGGTTGTCAGTTCTTCGAGCAATGTGGCCTGCTCATTGCCACTTCAACTTGCAAACCCTGCGAACTTGTCGGTGACTTTGGTTCTTTAGCGAATATCTTCATTTTGGATTTTATCGCGCAAAGTATCTCCGAGCATAGCTCTCTCCATTGCCCGTTACGTGAGTCTGAGTTTCTCCAAAAGGCCAGCAGTTAAAGCCATGTTTCAGTTCCATATGTTTCTTCTATATACAAACTTATTAAGCAGGTTTCATCATGATGTCGTGGTCTTGAAAGCGTGAGGTCGCGGGATCAAATCCTGGGCGGTTTAAAGTTACAAAGTTAATGTACGGATTTTCATAACCCTAAATGAAAACATCGAAGCATTATGAAACCTTGCATACGTCTAGTGAAGTAATTCGGTGGCCTATGTGAATCCAACAACCAGCAACTGGACCAGCGTGGCGGTCCCAGTCGCATTTCGCGGTTAGGCCTAAGTCCACCAGCGGACTATTAAAAAGGCTGATTTATACATCCTGATGTTTCCCTTCACTGAAAAGGTACGTAAATTCTAAAGAACTAAAAAAAATATTGATACATAGTCAGGTACTCTTTTTTATTGTATTAACGATATAAAATATTGCCTGAGACTTTTTAAACAGTGTATACCCTAATAATATCGGTGACAGCATAAGACTATCGAAAGGATTTACTATGAAATTAATACATTTGTATAATGAAACAGTTTAATATTTATTTACAAAACATAAGCATATAAAACAAAATAACAATCACTTTATGTCGTAAAGTTTAATAATGGTGATGGTGGTGCTTTTCAGGCACGATGTGATGAGTTTCATGTTTGACATCAGCGTGGAATCTGAAACCAAAATTGTGAGCTAAATATTTATCAACAGAGTTAAGAAGGAATCTGGTCAGAAATTCTCCATATTCCCCTATTTTATTCCTGGATAATAAATGCCTCTAGACCATTTTTTTTTATTAAGTCTAGCTCTACTGAAGAATATTCACTCAGCAATATGCTGGCAATTATTCTGGAACTGTAGTTGTCCATATGCGGCAGTGACCTTCTTACTATAGAAAAGTCATTACGAATGGCTACTGCTAGCTTATTTTCTGTTCTACACTACAAAAAAAACAGTTACCCAGAATGGTGGTCCGCATGGTAGTGCACATGCCTGATGCTGCCGTCAGGTTCGTGCAGGCTGTAGAATCCCTTCACGACGTCACCGTCGCGAGTCTCGTGCTGCTCCTTGTGGTCGTGCGTGTGCGGGTCCTTCACTTTGTACTCGAACTCGTACTTGGGATGAGTCTGGAACAACGCGATCAGATTAAAAACTGTTCGACTGTCACTTAGTTACAGTATATTGTTCTGTTTCTTACATAATAGTCAACGTGCTTGTGGCCATGACCGTGGTGGTCGTGAACTTGCACTTCCTCGTGGTGGCCGTCGTGTTTGTGCACGTGTTGGGAAGAGAACGCGTGCTCAGCTGTCACCGCACACACCAACGCTGCTAGGATTACGATCTGCAATAAGTAGTCCAAAATAAATAGTTTTGTGGTATCTTAAAAAAACTGAAGACCGTGTTTAGCTGTATGTAACATGCCTAGATATGCTCGTAGCAATGATAACTCAGAGGCTTACACGTTCGGTCCGCGAGGCAAAGTGTAAATTCAAATCAGAACGCTCATAATCATTGAGATTGAGCTGAGCAAAAGGTGAATGAAAGCACCGCGAGGAAACTATTGCATAATGGCAGGATACTTCCTGTCACTCGCCTGGCTAGTGATCAAGTTGTGATCAAGATGTGAATCTGTCACCACGCTTACTTACACACATCTTAACGATGTGTTTTGCCGCTTCAGTTGACAACCATCCAATTCCCAGGTTATGTGTTCATGATTCAATCTATTAATAATTAGCCTCCTTCCACCTAAATCCACCGCCAGGATCTACCAGTGGAGCAAAAGCGTTTTTTTTCTGCTCTTGGATCAACTAGTGGATTCACAGGTATTTTCTTTGCCTCTTAAATTCACTGGTGTATCTAAAGTTTTTTTTTTCTTTATGCATAAAAAGCGCTTAGCACCGGATTCATACTGGTTGATGACGTAATGAAGCTTAAGACAGAGTGCCACTGCATCTCGCGATGCGTGATTGAGATATATCCCATTGGGCATTAGCAAGTTTACCCATGTTTTCCTTCACGGAAAAGACAAAAGCAAAAATTAAATTATTTCCTGATTTACTGAATCTTACTCTATTGACCAGATTGTGGTGTAAAGAGTAATTTATGAACTGGTGAATGAATTAACAGTATATGCCACTTACTTTGAAAACCATTGTTTTACTGGGTTGTGATTGTTGTAAGGCTCAGTAGTCAACTGATACAATTATCAAATTTGCAGGTTTTATATATCGATTAACGAATGCGGCACTGATACAAATATCGTAATCAAGGTGATTGTTTTCACCCTACAGGCAAGTATTTAATATTTTTTATCACCTATCGCATAATGCACGTTTGTAATGCTTACACAATAATGCGTTCGAATATGGCTTGCTGGAATGTTTTAGTAAAAATATTTGATAAATGTTTAGCTAGCTGCGCCCCGCGGGCTCACCCGCGATTCCTAGAATAAAAAGTAGACTATGTGTTATTCTAAAGTATAAGCTACGTCTATACTGAATTTCATCCAAATCCGTTCCAGCGTAAAGAAGTAATAAACACACAAACATACAGTTCACACACATACCGACAAACTTTCGCATTTATAATATTAGCGTGATTAGGTAGTTGTTAATTAACCTGTCACAAGACTTTACTTCACTTTAAAAAATAATAGGATTTAACCAATGAAATTGTAATTTTCTGAAGAAATCCGTAACACAAGTGCAGTGCATTTTGCGGTAGCCTCACGTGTGAGCCAGTTCTCATTTCAGTCTTGGTGTGCTGATAATTTCGGCAACACAATCACTAAACATTAGGTTAGCTGTGGTAAACACCTAGCCTGATAACCATAAAATTAACTAAGAACATTCGATTTTAGAGTTAAACCGCTACTACTCTAGGAATGGATGTCTGAACACCATCTAAAATCATAAAGTTCACACAGTCCGAATGATCAAACTTCGCGATTGAACCACGTGGCCACAGCCATAGATACTGATAATGAAGTATACGTACAAATGCTAGCAATTAGTGTGAAACTACAACTCGTAGCTTTTTATAGCGTTTGACCGCCAAGTCGCATTATGGAAAGTGGGCAGCTGCGGCGGCGTAGCGGCAAAGATAGATCACGCAGACAAAATGGCCTCAAAAAGTTTTAAGATTTTTGAGTAAGTAAATTAGAATATCATTTACTTTTGAAGTCACTGTTGCAATCGTTGATTCGTAGCAATCGTAGCATACACGATTTTTCGTAGCGCTAAGATACTATTTTATACTGTGATAGGAATACTCATAATTTGACCTAATTATCAGTAATCGGCGGTGCTGTAAGTCCGTCTTTTGTATTTTCCTTTCTTTGAGTAACTCGGATAGAAGATAGATTACTATTCCGAACCTACTCTATGTTTATTAATAAAGATCCTTATAACTATTTTTAAAGCGAGTTAACTAATCAAACTATCAATTAAATGGTACCTACATTTTGGTACCGTATTATAATGTAAGTACGCAAATTATGAAACTATTGCAAGGCGCCGTCGTATGGGCATAATAAAATTGTGGGCCGCAGATATTTGTAGAGAAATCGAAGTCGCCTTGGACCCTTGTTAGCGATAATATAAAAGTCGTTCGATTTAGACAAACAGTATTAGTTCAGTTCTGGAGTCAGCAACGGAATACAAAATGTTCTCTAAGGTAAGAAAAAGATTCCAGTTACTTTGAAACAGTTTGATTGTAAAGGAAGCTCCGTACTTTGAATTTAATATTTTTTTTATTAACTACTACAAGCTGCATAATATCTAAACAACTACTAAATTTTTTTTTACTAGCATAAGCCTTTATTAACTACAACAAACTACAAAGACTACTTAGCCAACTACAAAAAAAAAAGGATTGTATCCAGACCGATGAAAGTCTAGAGACAATCCAAATGCTCAAAACCACTACCTGCCAGTTGCGTACCCAGCTTGCTGAAATATTATTTCGTAGTTGGTTTATGATTACCCATAATAGTAGAGCTTGAACACTGCTAGACGTGGGTCACTGTACTATTAAGCTTGGTCAGAATATACTGTCTTACTTAAGTCGTCACTACCTAGCCACAGGGAGTTTTACACTGCGTTTCCCCAAACGTAATGTCTACTCTAAAAGTCGTGTACCCAGTTTCAGGCCAATTTTAGCTGTATATTATTTGTCAACTTTAGTATTAAAGTGTATTTTCCAGATCATCTCCTTCGTGGCCCTCTTAGGCGTGGTAGCCGCTCACGGGCACGGCTACTCATCCCAGCACATCTACCGTCACGACGGACCAGCACACCCGGTGCACGTGCACGGACACGGACATGGTCACGATGGGCATCACATTGACTACTATGTAAGTGACTAAGATATCCATATCAGAAGCTATTTTGCTGATACCATTGGAGGAAGTATTCTTCGAGCGTGGATCATCATCATCATCATCATCATCAGCCCGGAGACGTCAACTGCTGAACGAAGGCCTCCCCCTCAGACCGCCACACTGTACGACAACCTGCCATTTGCATCCACCGATTGCCCGCGACTTTTACAATGTCGTCGGTCCACCTAGTAGGAGGCCTTCCTACGCTGCGTCTTCCGGTTCGCAGTCGCCACTCAAGAACCTTTCTTCCCCATCGGTTGTCAGTTCTTCGAGCGATGTGGCCTGCCCTGCGCCACTTCAACTTGCAAACCTTGCGAGCTATGTCGAGCGTGGATATTTTTGTGCAAATAAGTAGTGAAATGTGTAAGTAGTGTAAGGCATTCGAATCGTCTATCTATAAACAATTATCTTACCCATGACAGTTCAGTTACAAAAATTTTTAATCTTGTTAGTAGTCATTTAGAAATATGATATGGAAATCTCTCTATAGGAATAAAAAACATAATACTGAAATGGATCATTAGGCTAAAACAAAGTCGTTACTAACTAATTTCCAGGCGCATCCCAAGTACGAGTTCGCATACAAGGTGTCCGACCCCCACACCGGAGACCACAAGGAGCAGCACGAGACTCGCGACGGAGACGTCGTGAAGGGATTCTACTCTCTGCACGAACCTGATGGTTCCACCAGACACGTGCACTACCACGGCGACAAGCACAGCGGGTAATTTTTTTTTCTTTTATTCGTAATTTTTTGGTTTATGGCCTACTAGATATGATTCATCAATCCTACAGATACTGTTTGATTTCCAAGAATAATGGTTAAATAATTAGGTTTCTCGATCGTTATCTGGGTTTGTCCTCCTAAAACTGCTACCAGAACCGTCGAAGAACGGACAGCAGCATCCTGCTGTCGGCTCCCTCCGTATTAAGAGCCTTCGTTCAGCAGTGGACGTCTTCTGGCTGATGGTGATGATCAATATCCATTAAACAAATTACCACAATAAGTTGTTCCCTTTTTACGCAAAAGTACACAAACAAACCTAAAAACGCAATTTCGCATTAATTATAATGTTCAAGAATGAGGTTTTGTGTAAATGATTCAGTGACTTTCTTGTTTGCCCAAGAAGGAAATTAAAGTTTTCGTTGAAAATAAGATCTGCATTAAGCCAACTCCTTGCCCGATAGTAAGAAACGCCGTCATTGCCTATGTTCAAAGATTGATTCGATTTTCTTTAATTTAATCCCGTTTAGTTATTTTAGCTTAAATCAATTCAAGTTCGATTTCGTACGTGACCATTTAATAAACTTACCATCTTTTTTCAGATTCCACGCTGACGTCAAACACCAGACCCACCACATTGTCCCACAACACCATCATCATTATTGAATGATCACCTCTTACGTGTTCCTGTGATATTGTTACTGTTTTCTACTCATTTTATACGACCAAATAAAGTATTATAGAATTTAATGTAATTTTTTTATTATTTTCATTAATTAATATAACGAAAAGCACGGCTCTTGTCAGTGGAGTTACTTCCATCTTTCTCTACCTCCGGCCAGTTTTTTTACCTCCTTGTATGAGATGATTTTGGCCCTCTCCAAAGATTATCTTCGGTCTTCCGGGTCCTCGCTTTGCTTCTATTTATCTATATGATGTTTTTCATAAATGCGTCATGCCGCACTAGGTGGCCAATCATTTTCCTTCTTCTGATTCTATGCTGTCTATGATCCTTCTTTTCTCTTTTACAATGTCTAACACAGAAAGGCACGACTTGGACCCAACTGTGACTAATTTTGTGTGCCTAACTGTTATTTTATGACATATTTGACTTGATACTTTAAAAAAAAGGGGGAGATTCCATGTATGTTTTTTTAATGTATGTTTACCGATTTCTCCGTCAATGGGAAGTTTTCTGACAGCTGTCAGAACGTAGTTCTACAGCCAAAGGATAGGCTGCGCTGGCGAGATATGGCCCACTATTTTTCCCATTTTCTTTGTGAAAAAGCTGTTCACTCACCTTCACTGCTTCTTTTCACAGTTCGCTTTCGTTGGTGAAGTTGCCTTTCCAAGTTGCCTTGTATAATTTTTTGAAATTCTGATAAATTGTTATTGTTACCTTACGTTTTTGTTATTATTTTTGTTGATAGATATTGTTATTTTTATTGATAGTAATTAATTAATTATTTGGCAAGGCGCACTTACTAATTTGCGTGGAATAACGAAACTTTAAGAAATACTATGAGCTATACTTTGTTAGACAAAAAACAATAACCACAAACAACACATGACAGATCTGATTTAAATGAAATAAGGTTACTTTATATTTTTTGACTATTTTACTTTCCATCATTCGATCAAAATCTTCAGAACCACAGACTAGATAGTGAAACTGTTCAGGGCCATGTCTCTTCGTCGCTGTCTATCGGATTTTTAGGAACTATATATTTTTTTGTTTACGGTCAGAAAAAAATAATCTTTACCGCGACGTTTTTTTATCGCGCAGTGTCCTATTTCGAGCGTTGGATGTTGAGCGTTTGTTGAATGAAACGTGCGGCACTTCATACTTCTGTTCACACGAGCGCTAAAAAAGCGCTCATTCTTTGTTCAGTATTCCGCGCGCTCGCGTAGCGGACAGTCGTCTCGATCGTTATCAAGATGGCAAAGTCGTCGTGGGTTGTATGTAGATCCTGAATTATTGATTCGAGGTCCCACTATTTGTAACAATTCGTCGAATGTTCTTATAGACATAAAAATATGTCGGTTTTTGCCTTAAATCTTGGTAAAGTGTTATGAATTGACCACTAATTTATCTCTTGACGCTCAGGAGATGCACCCAAAATGGTTTTTGGTTCCTTTTACACCTTTTTTAACAAATACCCCTATTGCAAGTAATTGCAAGAAATTAATTTTGCGTCCTACATAGGTCCTACTGCAGCGAGATTCAAGACAAGAGTGATTTTAAAGCGTTCGTATGAACACAGTTGTGTACAGCGTTAAAAAAGCGCCAATGCCGGGTTTTAACGCGACGTTAAAAAAGGTCCCGTGCGAACGAAGGGTAAAGGTATGTGACATTTTGGCCTAGTTCATACAATGAAGTATGGGAAATTTGTACCATTAGGCCACCTGCGTATATACTTATCTTTTTTTAATTCTTAAGATTGACAGAGAAACAGACATACAAGACAAATAGTTTCGGCGCAGAACCTTAAAAAAACATATACTACCGACCTAATACTAAATTTATTTGTTCTGTCCATCCAAAGGTTGCCTGGAAGAAATCGCTTAAGGTGATAAGGCCGCCCTTGTACTGCCGATGTCTGTAAAATTATTATTTTTTAAGATCTTTTACTGTTGGTGTACAATAAAGATGTATTGTATTGTATTGTATTGTATTGTATTGTATACTTATATTATGATAAATGCGAAATTTTGTGAGTGTGCATGTTTATTTCTTCTTCAAGCTGTAAACGATTAACGCCTTTAAATGAAATTCGAAAATATTACATCCTGATAGCATAATCTTATATGAACACTTAGGCTAATATTTGACCCGGAACAATATTCAGCTGCTGTAGGAATTCAGCTGCTCAAGTCCATAGCAATCAAAATTTGTTAAGTATTTGTATTTAGCATGGAGGATAGCTAGCTCTTTCTCTCTATTTAATCAAAGGTATTTAGTTTACCTATATAGCGTATATAGCATAAAAGTGATGCGTTTGATTTTGTGTTTTTTTTAATTATGTATTCACATTATTTTTTTCAAATTCAACCAGTTAAATAGCTTGTTTGATTTTTTGCAACATAATGTCATAATATCTACAAGCCTTAGATATTACCACTATATTTAGCAATATTCGTACAATACATGGCATTTACAACATTTTAGTATAATATTGTGACCACCATAATTATAGTAGCGGTTATTCCTCAGCCACGGTATAGATTTAAATATCAATAATAAGTTGGAGGTAGTGGCGAAGGAAAACCTCTTGAGGAAACTATATCTACTTGTTTGAATACTTTTAAGTAACCGGCGGGCTATCATATTTGTGTTGAAAATCTGCTCCTGGCACTCAACGGCGTGTTCTAACAACCTGACTTGAGAGCTATTTCCCATTTCAAGCATTTTGTAAAACGTAGGTAAAATTCCAACAACAATAGTAACAATGAGATTAATTCTATGATTTGCAAATAAGTTTACATGTTCCAAGCTAAGAAAATAAAATGTTATTTTTTTTTAATTCCCGAGTTATTGTTTCATAAGTTTTGTTCAAGAAAATAGGATTAAATTCTTTCTTAAAAAATAATTCAACGCTATTAGCAGTATTACGCATAACACTGAAACCCATTTTAGACCTGTTTTAGTTAAAATGTGTTATGTCTTCTTTTTTCAAACTCAATTCGTAATTCGAAAGCAAATTTATAAAACACTTTTAACTAAATTAGGTTTTAGTGTTTTATGCATAAGACGGTAAATATATATCGTCACATGCTTAAAACGCTAAAACGTATTTCAAACCTATTTTAGTTAAAGGGTTTAAAGGGTATTTTAGTGTTTTGTATAATTTCTTTCGAATTTCGATTTGAGTTTGAAAAAAGAAGACAAAACACTTTTTAACCAAAATAGGTTTGGAATACTTTTTAGTGTTTTATGCCTATGAGGGTTAGTATTATAAGACAACTAAAAGTTAAAGAGCCATTTGGAGTTTTGGCGGGAACACGGAAAAATCATGTCGTTGCATTCTATTATTTTCTTAAACTTGTGTTTTTTCGTTAATTAATGATTAAAAATGGTGGTGTTTCATTCATTGAGTGTTGAATTACATGCACGAGTGCGGGCAAGTGATATAACGTGGTGAACATGTGTTTTCGTGGTGTTTTCAAAACTCCGTAGAAGCTCATAGTAAAGTCGCCAAAACTTTACTAGATCATGACTTGGACTCGAATATGACTAAATTCGTGTGACTAACTGTGATTTCATGACATATTTGAGTTATTATTAAAACTTGAAAATTTATAAACCTGACACTGGCAAAATGCACAACGTGCGATGCCAGTAAATAAGAAAATTAAAAAAAAAAGAGCCATTTGTCGGTCACGTGCCAATCGTATCCAGGTACGATCCGCGAATTTGATTTCTCCTAAATAGAGTAAGCTATCGTTTTTTATACACTTTGAGTTAATTGAATTATATCCTTATAGAATTAATTTGTATACTCTAAGGTATACAAGGTATTATTTTATTTAAGCTATACAAATTAATTCAAGTACCTGGGTATGTCCTAAAAATGCACCCAGAACCACCGGAGGACGGACAGCAGCGTCCTCTCAGATAAAGTTCTGCGATCTCCAAGCCGCAATGGAATGCCCTCCCCCCTATTAAGGGGCTAATTTATCCGTCCATTAGTGAACGTTTTCTAGCTGATGATGTGATGTAATTAATTTGTATAATAACAACAAAACGTTAAATGATAGAGCATTTTATTAAAAATCAAGATGCTTTAAAAATATATCACAGAAAACATAACATTTTATTCGGTCAGGTTGCGTTGAATTTAATAATGATGATGATGAGGAACAATATGGTGGGTTTGATGTTTCACGTCAGCGTGGAATCTGAAAAGAAATAAGATGGATCAGTGCCTATATATACAGGGTTAGTTCTAATCAGTTAGCATCCTTTTTTTGAAGTACAGAATATGCCCTTAAATGGATGTTAACTGATTAGGACTAACCCTGTATATGTGCTGGAATAGTTATAATTGTATATTTGCAAAAAACTTTCATTGAGTAAAGCCACAGTATTATATAGCCCGATTTGAACATAATAGCGGCTGAACCTAAAGTGTGAAAGAGACGATCTGATTACGACAATATTATATAGGTAGCTCCGAAAAACCTTGCTTACTTTACAGCCGCTATAATATCAAATTTAAACTGTATTTTACATATCGCGCGTTGTACGTATTTGACGCTCCACGAAGCCATAACATTATCCAGCTAACTGATTGTGACTATTCTCGTTGGACCTCCATTTTTTCTAATGGGATCCTAAAAAAGTACTCCAACCTTGGTGAAGTGATCTTCCCTACCAGTAGGGTTATATGGAACAGGCTGTCCAAAGCATAGAAGCTTATTTATATTTTTACCCAGAGTGGTGGTCGCCGTGGTAGTGCACGTGTCTGATGGAACCATCAGGTTCGTGCAGAGAGTAGAATCCCTTCACGACGTCACCGTCGCGAGTCTCGTGCTGCTCCTTGTGGTCTCCGGTGTGGGGGTCGGACACCTTGTATGCGAACTCGTACTTAGGATGCGCCTGGAAACAATCGATTTTGATATAGCTGGTGAATAGAAAAATTAACAGACAGACGGTCTACTAAGAAGTTAGTCTCCGCTAATAAACACCTGCAAAACTGGAAGTGTTGTAAATACTTTGCCCGCCCTGAGAGGTATTTGTACATTTCATTATTTAAAACTTTCTATATTGTTTTTTTTATGGGACCTGGGTATGTCCTAAAACTGCATCCAGAGAACCGCCGCAGGACGGGCAGCAGCGTCTTCTCGGGAACATTCTGAGATCCCCAAGCCGCCTGCCAAGCGTGGAGATTATGGGAACCCCTCCCTTTTAAATGGAAGGCCTCGTCCTGTAGTGGACGTCTTCTGGCTGATGACGATGATATTCTATTTTTTTACATTTGGAGAAAAGACATTCGTTGGTATTTGGTAGAAGAAAGACGACAGCGTAAAAGCAGGACTATGGAATTTCAGTTTTGTAAGCTGTAGGGTAATCTATTTCTTGCTTTGGAAGATCTTTATCGACATTTTCGCTGCGCGAAAAAGCACATTAAATAAAGATTTAAAAAAAAAGATCTTTAAGTTAGTAACCAAAGCATAATAGAAAAAGCATATCAATATAAGGCAATTGGAATTATCTATTTCTCATCTGACACTTTCATCGCGATTGATTAAGAAATAAAAGAGACAATGACAAAGTCGATTGGTCTGAACCTTATTTGGTTTTTAACTTACATAGTAGTCGTGATGTCCATCGCCATGTCCATAACCATGGACAGGGTGAGCGGGACCGTCGTGGCGAGAAATATGCTGAGATGAATAGCCGTGGCCATGACCATGCCCATATCCACCGTCCCACTGAGCTGCTACTGCTCCAGCGAGGGCTACTAAACACACAACCTGAAAAAATAAGAAAAGATTTAGTAAAATATCGTCGTGATAGCAAAATCGGTGTTTTATATCATCTTCGTAATTGTCAGTTCTTATCAAAATTCTAAAGAAAATATACTAAGCCATTTTTTCTAAAGTTTGAAGAAGTCACTAAGCTTTATTGTGAGTTTAAATTTACCTTAGCAAGCATTTTGTGGTTTGTAGTATGAAACTGATACTGTTTAGTAACAGAAGTGAACTGATACACATCGATCAAATTCAATGACTTTTATATCACTGTTAGCAAGGGTCCAAGGCAACGTCGATTTCACTACAAATATTCCTATACGAGGCCTACAATAGTTTCACAAGATTGGTACTTACGAACTGTATCCATAATTGCGATAATTGTTTATTTGATTTCGTAACGCCTTGACAAAAACGTTAATATAGCTGTTTCATATATTTTTATCACAAGAAGTGGCTACAAATTTAGCTCACACCATAAATACTTTTTACAGTAGTTTTTTAGGAAGCTTGTACTTACCGAACATTTGATCAGTACTAAATTAGAACACTGGAGTGGAGCGGGTAATGTTTCATTTTTCTAACTCATTATTTCTATTGCCTTACATTAATCACCATCTCGATTTTGTCATCTATGCTTAGAGGAGTCAGGTGTCTTAGACAATCAAAGGGTCTACGATTCGACACACTTGCCTTAAAGAAAAAGATTCGCTCGTAATTTGTAGACACCCAGATTGTATCGGGAAACGCTTTGGAATATCCCAGGTATTTCTTCCATATGGCTCAGTTGGTAGTAAATGTATCTACTTAGAGCCGAGCTGTGTGTGGGTTCAATTCCCACCCAGGGCAAAAATATGACGAACGTACATGGATGTTTGTTCTGAATCTGGATAGCGCATGTAATGAAAGTATGACTATGTTAACAAAAAAAGGATAAAAGTGTTCTATCAGTTATCTCGTTACCGTAGTACAAGCTTTGCTTATATGGGCCCAGATGACACTGTGGAAAATGTTCTCCTTAATTTAATGATCTATTTATTTCACATTCGATTCCATTGTCTAGCGGAATACGCCGCCTATCTATATATATAAAAGGCTCTGTCCTGACTGATTGACTGACTGACTGTTCTGTGTGGATTCATAATCTTACAAGTAACCAAAATCAATTCGGAACGCAGAAAATACAGTTTGAATTCATAATGTTTGTAGAATAGAGTAAAGAAAACCAATATAAATTATCATGATGGTGCTTCTCATACGTAGGTACTTATTTAAAAATGGAATTATATAACCTATCCTTTGTTTTATGTTTATTTTCTATTCAATCAATGTGTTGATTGCATAATCTTTATTTTTATTATAAGGTTGTAATTTTGTATTAGATACTTTTGGGTGGCCTGCGACTTAGAAAGTAATAAGCGCATGCGATGCGACAGTCTTAAAGATGGAAGAAAAACTAGCGCACTAGAAAATCATATTTCAAAATAGGTTTTATTATTTAATATTATTACTAATATTTTATTTAAAACTAATAAACTATCACTTCGGTGTATTGTAAAATTGTAATGTAACTGCATTTTACATACTTGAAAACAAATAAAGTAATAAAAGTACACTAATTAATGCATTTTGGTATCACGAATCAAGATAATAGTTACGCAAAACGACAATCGTAACGATAGGTGATAAAATTCGAGATATTTTTCAATGTGGAGTAAAGACAATCACCTTGATTATAAAACTGATTGTTTTTAACTGAATATAAAAGACAAAAACGTTTGACAATTAGTATCAGTTCACCACTGAGCATTATCACATATACACGTACACAGACACATTATATTGAAATGTATTGCAAGGTAAAATATATATATATATATATCTTAGCTTCATCATCAGCCCGCAGACGTCCACTGCTGAACGAAGGCCTCCCCCTTAGACCGCCACACTGTACGACAACCTGCCATTTGCATCCACCGGTTGCCCGCGACTTTTACAATGTCGTCGGTCCACCTAGTGGGAGGCCTTCCTACGCTGCGTCTTCCGGTTCACGGTCGCCACTCAAGAACCTTTCTTCCCCATCGGATGTCAGTTCTTCGAGCGATGTGGTTTGCTCATTGCCATTTCAACTTGCAAACCTTGCGAGCTATGTCGGTAGCTTTGGTTCTTTGTCGAATATCCTCGATCCGGATTCAATCGCGCAAAGTAACTCCGAGCATAGCTCTCTCCATTGCCCGTTGCGTGACTCTAAGTTTCTCCAAAAGGCCAGCAGTTAAATACCACGTTTCAGTTCCATACGTCATCACTGGCAGCATAAACTAGTCGTATACCCTTGTCTTCAGACACTGCGGGATTTTGGACATCTTAGCTTGCATGCTACTATTGCACTAGGGAAACATGAAAATCTTATAAAAACTTATTTGAGCCAACACACAGCCATTATTTTTCTAGATATTATTGCTGGCTGCGCTGGTGTGTGCGGTGACAGCTGAGCACGCGTTCTCTTCCCAACACGTGCACAAACACGACGGCCACCACGAGGAAGTGCAAGTGCACGACCACCACGGTCATGGCCACAAGCACGTTGACTATTACGTAAGTAACAGATTAAAATAACTATATATAAATAAGTGACAGTAGAACTGTAACTAAACTGATCGTTTTGTTACAGACTCATCCCAAGTACGAGTTCGAGTACAAAGTGAAGGACCCGCACACGCACGACCACAAGGAGCAGCACGAGACTCGCGACGGAGACGTCGTGAAGGGATACTACATGCTGCACGAACCTGATGGTTCTATCAGACATGTGCACTACCACGCCGACCACCACTCCGGGTATGCATAGCATTTCACCTTTGAATAACTGAAGAATGCTTTGCTTTGGTTGTTATTTCTCAAATCAATATGGTTTGTCCTCAGATTCCACGCTGATGTGAAACACGAAACTCATCACATTGTTCCGGAGAAACACCATCATCATCATTATTAATCTCTATTACAATTGGAAAAACTGTTATTTAATTTTAATAAATGATATTTCTTTAATATTCGCTGTTATTTTATTATTTACATTATCTAGTAACATTATTGTAGTTCAAAAATATGACTTTTACAGTAACAGTTACAGTAACATCTAAACATCGAGGCAGATGAAATAAAATTTAGACAGTTGTTGCAAAAACTTATCATGCTCCGCTCTCTCGGACAATATATATTAAATAATAATATAGCTATAGTCAGAAAATAAAGAGCCTAATTACACGTTGTTGCTATGGATAATAATAAGTTGCAATAATGCAACTTACTTACTTACAACCACTTGACCAAGTTACTCCTGCAGCGGCCCACTTGGGTCCGAAGTTGATTTAAGGGGGCGACTAATGCCAAAAGTAAGTAAAAGGTGTATTTTTAAACACATAAAGAACGTAAATATTTAGATAAAAAAAATACTATAGGTAGGGGAAAAACCTAAAGAAGCCGAGTAACCGAATAGAATTTTGGAAAATAATCTGGTTTATTTTTAAAAAATATACAAATTACAAACAAAAAAAACTGTTTTAATTCAAATGCTCTAAATTATCAGCAACAGCACCACATTATTTTTTACGAATTATATAGCCAAACTAATGTTTTAGCACATTAGCCGTTTATTTTTTTTATTTCATGCCTACATTTTGAATAATTAAATAAAATCCCACCTAAATTGCTCAAAGCCATCATCATCATCAATTGTATCATGCGATTTTCGACTCTAAACTAATGCAAGACGCGCGGGTGAAATCTGTTATTTTTCTGGCATTAGTCGCACTCTTAACGTCTTCCACGTGGGCCACGGGAGGTCGCCGCCTACTGAGCTGCCCAGTTAAAAACTGATGAATAGTGCTAAAATTGGAAGAAAAAACATACATACATGTTCATTTTGCATTTATTATATTAGTGAATATAAATAATTATTAGGTGTTAAAATAAATTACTAACTAAAAGTTTGATTCGACTTCTATTTTCCACACCGCCAAATATAGAAATTCACTGCCCGAGTGGGTGCTTCCCTATAAGTACAATCTATAGGTTATGTCTTTATGTCGCGAGTAAATTGGATTCCTCTAGGCAATCGTAGTTCATCGTAGACCTCATCATCCTTTTACATCGGACCAGATCACGGATAAGCCACCCTAATCCCGAAAAAAAAATTAAATACGGAAAAAAAAGTTTATTTTTACGAAATTAATCTAAATGAATGCTATCGGCATTCTTAATTTGGTTGATTTCAAAGCACTTAATAATTTATTTCTGTCATTATCAGTAAGTAAAGACTTCATTGCTTCTGCCAGGACAGGTTTGGTTTTATTTTCGACGACTATCAAACCACTTACAGATTAACATGTACCTAACTTGATATTTGAAGAAACGTTAAAAAGAGCCTTTTGTTGTTGATCGTTCGTATAAAGTGCACGTTAGTTACCTACTAAGTAACATATTTGTCAGTATCAATTAATATAAAATGTTAGTAAAGGTAAGAAGACTATATTTTTATAGACCTTAGAAGCATAATTTTATTATGAGTACGAATAAACTATAATACGCTTTTTTTTTTAAATGCAACCGACTTCAACTTCGAATACCTGGATGACATCTTCAAACAATTTTCTAGTAATTTTGATTTAAAAATCAAACTACTGAACCGATTTAGATAATATATATATGGGACCACCTCTAAAGTATTACCTACCAAACAAAAAAAGAATCAGCAAAATCAGTTCATATTTGGCGGAGTACTCGCGTAACATACATACAAAAAAAACAGACAAATTGATAACCTCCTTTTTTGAAGTCGTTTGAAAATAATACGGATTACTGTATAATAATAGTGTTGATTCTGTTGGACTACTCACTTAATTTACTAATTCGTCTGGTATCATTTTTTCACATACTGAAATGAAATGAGATGGATATATTTTTAGTCCAGATAGATTAGCTTAGTTATAGAGCTGAGGTTCTAACAGAATTGACACCATAGTCTGACTGTCTTTTTAGTCTTACGTATAAATGTACGACTAATGTTATCAATCCTTTCAGATTTCTGTCTTTTCCATAGTAATGCTTTGTCTATTCCAAGAAGCAGTTTTCTTACGACATAGCAAAAGGAAGGAGAACCATATGGGGCCCAATAATTACGGTGATAGATATAGTAATAACAGCAACAACTTGGGTATCACTAACAATACTCAGACAAGTCTGAGCAATGAAAACTTGGTTGAACGGTTGGGTACAAAAAATGAAACCTGTATTAAAGAAGACAGCAGTCACGTTCAACGACTAAGCAATAAGCAGATAGGCAATGAGGTTCAAGATAAAGTCAGTAACTCACAAAGTAATAACATTCAGACAGTTGCTAATAATGCGGATCAAAACAGCGATACAGAAGATGGACAAAGTCAGAAAACAGTGAATGATAAAAAAAGTGATCATGGTGCAAAACCGTGCCGTAAACATATGAACAACGGAGGTAAACATGGCCAAGGGATGCATCATAATATGTCGCATCATTGACATGCTGGGGGTACTTATTATGTACAGATGTACCCTCAACAATTATTACGATTTAGTATTAAAGAGTGATCTTAAAACAATTTGTGATTTGATTAACTTATCATAATGTTATTATTATATTTATACGAGTAACTAGTAGTCGTCCGCGACTCCGTCGGCTTACGAAAGAAATTCGCCCCGCTCCTAAATATCTTCCTTACGGCTGGATTAGAATTTTTTTTTCCTCTCCATTTTCACCCCTTTAGATCAACTCTGGCAAAAAATATTATTGTTTTGCTGTAAAAAGTCTATCCAATTAGCAATTTTCATTACTATCAATATATATAAAAGGCTCTGTCCTGTCTAACTGATTCAATTTTTGTTCACGAAAACTTGGATTTGGATAGGTGATTTAAAATAAATAAAGCTATTTTCAAAAAAAAAACAGGGACGATTTAAGGGGGGGAAAGGGGTTGGAATGTTTTATGGAAAGTTCTTTGTTTTTGAAGTTATAGTCATGAAAATGGTAGTTCATTCAAAGGGGGGAAGTGGGGGGGGAGTTGGTAGAGTCGGTAGAGTCGGTCGATTCGGTAGAGGTGGTAGACTTTTTGTGGAAATAAATAATTTTGATTTTTTTGAGTTGGCAGAGTCGGTAGAGTCAGTAGAGTCGGTAGAGTCGGTAGAGTCGGTAAGTCGGTAGAGTCGGTAGAGTCGATAGAGTTGAGTAGGCAAAAAAATATTGCTTGGCATGATTTAAGGTGGTGAATTTTGGAAGCGTTCCACATTTCTTCCGTATGCGGACAAAGTCGCGGGCGACCTCTAGTAACTTAATAAACAAAGTATTTTCCATACAAAGTTTTATATTACTAGATATAACAAAGGCTTATTAGCTGACACATCCGTTTGCCAAAATGGTAAAAGAACCCTTGTAGACAGATTTCGGCTCGGAGTGTGTACAAGCAATACATTACGTACTAATCCGGAAGTAAGTAGGTACGAGGAATTTATTAAACTGTTCATTGAAATCATTATTGGAACAATAATTGCTAATGCTAAGTCTGCGCCGGAAGTCTTAAAGCAACACAAGGCACAGTTCCTCAAAATTATGTATAATGTTATGAACGTACTTTACTACAACACCGTGTTTGAATTATTTAACTATTTATAGTACACACGAACGCATACAATATATATTGATGTAATTTTCTCATACTTATCTATAGACATAAGTGTATCTACTAGTCCAAAGTGGTTCTATGCTAAGAGAGTATTAGAAAAACATTCATGTTGCGGAGGGGGTGCTCGCTTTAGGCCCACTTTAGGGCCCGTGCCTAAAACGAGCACCCCCCAATAAAGTCGATATTGCTAAAGCTATTGCGGCACAACTGCGCGTGAACAAGCCCTGCGCCGCGCCATGCCCTTCCCGCGGCAATCATCCCGGTCCGCGTATAACGACATGCACGCGCACTACGTGACGTAATTGTTTTTCGGTGCTTTTTGAAACAAGTGCAAGGTATATTGATTATATTTTCCGTTTTTGGGTATCAGTCGTATTAATTTTAAATTGCGCATGTTGTTTTGTACCTTTCTAGAGGTGTTTTGATTGTATTTGCTTGACTATGATCCAATGATTAAAGGTTAGAATTTGGATAAAATAACTGTCCAAAACGGCAAAGTGGTCTGGGCATAGCGAGCACGCCCAGTTAAATTTGAATATGCAACGTTTACTTTTATAAAATTTTGACAGAAAATCTAAAAAAAAAAAATTTGTATCGGTGTCCGCTTTGAGCCCTAAGTATAAAATAATATTTAGATCTTAAGGGATTGCTAAGCAAGTAATTCTTAGTGTAAAATGAATTTATGATCTATCTTCTTTCCCAATCATATCACAATACAAGCGTATTGATTGTAAACTAAGTTTTAATTGCCCATAAAACAGTGAAAATCTGTCACCTTGGGTGCCAGAGATAATAATTTGGAATATAAAAGACATATGTGCTGGGTGTCAATTATCATTCGACTCACACGTCTAATACGAATCACAACAGCTCTATCAAAATCTCGAAACAATGATTTCTAAGGTAAGAACAAATCAAGTTAGAAGTGATTAAAAATGTACGGAAATTACGCTACTTTAGTATTTTTATACGTGGGGTAGACTCGGAATCTTGGAGGATCTAGCTGGCTGGGTATATAATCAAAGCCTGGAATAGTTAAGTCGGGATTTTACATAAAGTAGCAAAAAGGAAGGAAAGAAAAAAAACAGGAAATCTTAGATAATAATTAATTAATCTTAAATAAATCTTAGCGTCATTTAAATTTAAGTAGTGTTCTAAGTTAAAGCTTATTATGTACTCTACGCTTCAGATAAAAGTATATATTATTATTAGTATATATTTATTTAATTTTTGTTTGTCGGACCATTTCTTTGATAATTATTTACATGTTTTTGCAGGTCCTACTTCTGGCTGCGTTAGTATACGTGGTGGCAGCAGAGCATGCATATTCCTCACAACATGTCCATAAACACGATGGCCATCACGAAGAAGTTCACCATGGTCATCATCATGATTATTACGTAAGTATGAAAAACTTGAAAAAAACTTAATTCAAGTAGTGTAGTAGTAGGGCTCTATTGCAGAGGCCACCTGGGGGGCCAAGGGGGGGAGTTATTCAACGCCAAACAGCACAAGCACAACTGCATTACTACAGAAGTACAAGCATTACTGTATTTCGGTTTGAAGAGCAATGTTACGAGAGAAATTACTGGGCATGAAGAGATTTGACATCTAATATCTCAGGGTGACGAGCGCAGAGCAGTGCGGCACAGGATTTTGTTCGCAAGTTCACAATTCTGGCTCTGTTATGGGCAGGCGTGATGTTTACCACCAGGCAAACGTCTCACTCGTCCCGTCAATGCATTTCATAAAAAATATAATACTACTCAACTATACTATTCTATATCTACTCTACTCAAATCTGTAAATTTTCAGACTCATCCCAAGTATGAATTCGAGTACAAAGTGAAGGACCCTCACACTGGAGACCACAAGGAGCAGCACGAGACTCGCGACGGAGACGTCGTGAAGGGATACTACATGCTGCACGAGCCTGACGGCAACATCAGGGAGGTCCACTACCACGGCGACCACCATTCTGGGTATGCTACTTAATTAGTTTCATGGTATCATGGATTACCTAAGCATTCGAATTTATTCCACCTAATGTTTTAATATTACGTTTGAACATGGTTGTCGCTTTTTCAACTGAAATAAAAAATGGTGACTTGTTAACTGACATCAAAACCTACTTCTTAATGATTTGTTAACCGAATCAATTCGGTAGTATTTTCTATGTTTGTTACCTCAGAACTCCGTAATTTACAAACAGATTAGGTAAATTATGTTTTATTAGAAAGGATATACGTTTTGAGATTGGTCCCATATAAATTTAATCAAAATTGGCTGTCGACAAATTCGAAAAATAAGTCTTCCTAGTAAATGAAATTGCGAATATTGCTTTGAAGTTGGTTGTTTTTTTTAATTGCCTGTTTTTTTCAATACCTAAAAAAGTTAGATTTTTTAATTTTGTCTCAGTTTTCTATCTCGGTAGAAAAGTCACCCAGTACATTATTACATATTATTATATTAGAGTGCGAGATGCTACAATATTGTTATAATATTCTTTTTCTTTTTCAGATTCCATGCTGATGTGAAGCACAGCACCCACCACATTTACCACCACCACCATTAGGACGGATTCATGTTTCAGCTCGTAGATTTTTGCCATGTTGCCTGTGTTAATATTTTAGTATTTTACCGAATAAAAATATAAAAACATAAGTTTTTGCTGTCAACATTTTCTTTATTCGCAAATCAATTTATTATATATATATTTTTTTACATTAAATATCTAAATAACATTAAAAAGAGGTTGCCACCGCCGTAAACTGCCAGTGGTTAGGATTGCAGAGTGAAGAACCTCCTGACAATGCGCGCTGTGTCAATTATCACTGCTTTTTTTATCTGACCCATGACCCAACCGTCTAGCGGGAGTCTCTCTAGATGTTAGTCAGGGCTATGTTACCGTTTACCGAGACGACTATCTGGACAATGATCGTCGACTCAACATTCCACATGGCGGTTATCTTGTGAGCCAAGTCAAGGTTGCCGAGTTTGTCCTTCTCGACCTTCACGATATTCATGTCGGATGGTGACGTCAACAAGCACTACCCGGCGTTGGCACCGATCCACCACCACAATATTGGCGACAATTAGTTCTACTTATATCAGTGATGAATAAGCGATCCCAGTAGAGCAGAGGACGACCATTCTCTAGGAATGTCGCTGGTGCGTCCTTATAAATTACGGCACCACCGACTCAACAAGGCCAATTTTTTTTTCTGCTTTGGAATTCATTCTGAAAATGTCAGCAACTACATCAAAGCTTAATCTAATTCTTAAAATAAGATTGCTAATACAAATATTTTGGCTATATTTGTTCGTTAGGTAATAAATATAATTAGATTAGCAAGCTAATTTAGCTGATGATTTATTTTAACGATACGGATGCCACTTACTTACGACGATAGACGAGCAAGACGTTTGCCCGGTGGTAAGAATCACTCATGCCCATAGCAGTAGCAGAGTCAGAATTGTGTACTTACGATAAAATCCTGGATCCCCAAGCCACCTACCAAGCGTGGGGATTATAGCAACACCCCTCTATTAAGGGGGACTTCGTCCAGTGGTGGCCGTATTAAGGCTGACGACGACCAAAATCCTGCGCCGCACTGCACTGCGCTCGTCGCCCGTAAGATTAGATGTCAAATCTTTTTATGCCCATTAATTTTTTCAGGTAACACTGCCCTTCAAACCGAAGACAGTAATTTTTGCATACTATACTGCTTGGCGGATGAATAGCTGGCAACGGTGTGGTACTTCCCCAGGTGGACTCTGAAACAGAGTCCTTCCACCACAAAACGTTGAATGGCTTAGAAATGTTACTAATAACAATTAAATATAATTTAGTTAATAATTAAATCGCCACAAGGTTAAATTTATCTCATTCCAACCAAATGAACTGATAAAACTGGTTACCCATTTTTGGCTCACATTCTTACGAAAAATGATTTTAACATGCACCCTTTTACTCTGTATAAAAGACAAGTGAAATTATAATTAAGCATCAGTTACCAATTGGTATTCAGAGAAAAACCAATAACTGTAAAAATGTACAAAGTACAGGTTCGAATTAATTCCAATTATTGTTAAACATTTTATTATCACTAAACACTCAATTTTTTACGTAATTCAATAATATAGAAAATATAAGGATTTGATAAAGTATAGGACCCTGCCTTTTGCAATAGTTTCGATACACCCATATCTAGCAAATGCGTGTTTATAAGGCCTAATAACAATTATTTACCCGGTATTTAGACAGTAATAATAAGAGAAAAGGAGCTATTACACGAACTATAAGCACGCCTACCTCAATCTTACAAAATGATCTGACAGCGGTTACCGAATGTTTCTTCCAGGGCAAGGAAAATGGAGTACAACAGAGATTAAAACAAATTAAAATTCGCCTAACACAAAACAAAGTTTCAGATTGAAACGCTCATTAACAATTTTAATTTGACTTAGATCATTGTTTGGATCATTGTAGTAGTTCCAATTATTATGTCCTATTATTGAAATAGTCACTGCAGCATGTCCGCCATGTCCGGTCTAATCCTTCTCTATTTTCACAGCTTCTTGTACTCGCTGCTTTAGCGTGTCTTGTCAGTGCACTTCCTCAAGGTGACAATGACCTAAAAAGGACCGCTAAAGGACACGCGTTCTCCTCGCAGAGCATCGTACTTCACGCCAGTCATGGGCATGAGCAGCAGAATCATGAGCAGCATCATCAAACGCAACATCATCACGGCCATCATCATTACGAGAAACAACAACAACAAGGCCACCACCACCACGAGGACTACTATGTACGTACATATTTATACCTCCTCTACACATGCATCGTATGTCGTTGTTGGGAATTAGACGCGCTTGTGTGCGGGTTAGATCAGTGGCCTGTAACAACAAGTACTTCGGAATCTCACCACGGATTTTAAAGCTCATACCATGATGTGCTTTTCTGTTTAGCAAAGACATTTATTAGCATATGTGGTTTACCAATTCTCTCACCTATTTTTTTGGAAGCGGTTTCCTCACACTCAGTTTAACTAATAACATGAATGAAATAACATGAAACTAATAACAGAATCAAACAGCGACACAAACTTCTGGGAGGTTTACTGGTGTTTGGCTAATAATTGTTAATCTAATTAAATTGTGAATAATTTAAAAAAAAACTTCGAACCACACCAGGTTAGCTTGGAGGAAGCAGTAGGATATTAAAAGCTGGTACACTAGAAGCAAACATTTACACAAGCAACACAATTACTCCATTGTTGACACTCGGAGTTGAGAGCTTACGTCACGTGTTCCGTGTTGCAGGCGCATCCCAAGTACGAGTTCGAGTACAAGGTGGAGGACCCGCACACCGGCGACAAGAAGTCCCAGCACGAGGTGCGCGACGGCGACGTTGTGAAGGGCTTCTACAGCCTGCACGAGCCCGACGGCACCATCCGTATTGTGGAGTACTTTGCCGACAAGCACTCAGGGTGAGCACTTAGAGTTCTTATGTGAATACAATGCTACACTTTAGAATTTCCCTATTTTCTGATTTCCCTAGGCTCTATACGCTACAGGACAGGGCCACGGGAACACGCTAGGGCCTAGAGTTATTCTTCCGAATATGTATACAGAGTGGAATATTACGCTACTATGCTGTGGTTTGACATTAGGCTTTTACGCTATTCAAAATTAATGTTTCCAAGAAAAACGTAAGAATCGTCGTTGTAGTCCCGTAACTCACCTAGCAGACATCGTATTACACTGAAAACAATTAAACCCGATTGCAGCGCCACCTACCCAGTCCAAATTTGAATCTAAACTATCCACGAACAACACACAAACGCACAAAAAAATTGGCCCAGCCAATTAATTCAGTTGCATACACTCGTACAGAAGAATAGTGTAGAGTTATTGGACCCTACCTTAGTCCGCCTGGCGAAGTACCACATCTTTGCCAGTTATTCAATCGCCAAGCAGTAGTGTGCAAGCATTACTATGTTTCAGTTTGAAGGGCAAAGAGAAACAGATAAATTACTGGGTATGAAGAGATATAACATCCATTATATCAGGGTGACGAGCGCAGTACAGTGCGGCGCAGGATGGTATTCGCAAGTTCAGAATTTTGGCACTGCTACTGTTATGGGCAGGCGTGACAATTGTATTATATACAATATATTTAGAAAAAGATAATAATGTACCCTCTTATTTTTTAACAGATTCAACGCTGTTGTGAAGAAGGAAGGTCATGCTAAGCACATTGTTCCTCAAAAACACCACTAAAGAATTACTTATTAACTCTCTTTGTTATCTGTTTGTTGTTGTGTTGTTGTTCTTCTGTTGTTCTTCTTTGTTCTTTCGACGGGTTTATTACGCTAAGTACAAGTAAACATGATACTGTTTCCAAGTTTTTTGCGACAAAAACTAGTAGACAGCTTCATAAATAAAATGATATACTGGTCAATTCTGAAGGCTTTAGTTGACAGTTCTAACTAACTAGGCATGTTAGCTAAGGACGGCAATAATTGATTTAGTTTAGTTCAACTAAAACCTTCAAAATTTACCACATTGTCAAAGTAAGTAACTAGCTCCTTGATTTGATTTCTAATGTTTGTTTTTTGTGATGTTTATACGTAATTGTTGTAAATGTAAGTTATGTAAGAGTTATCTTGAATAAATGTTTGTGTGTTTTTTCCTTTAGTTTTGTTTTTCTTTTAAACTATTTTCATCTTTTTGCTATTTCTTAAACAGGATGACAATGAATTTATTGGCATTATCTAAGAGGGTTATTCAACTCAACATTGCAAGTTGCACCATGAAACCAACCCTGACAAAAAATCGACGGTCCCCTAAAAAACATGCAATTACGCATGTCAAAAAGTATAGAGCAGCTGTTTTTTTTTCACAGTTTCCGCGTTGATGTCGTATTAAAGGTTGTTCGTTACGAAAAGTTCAATGAACACTAAGATAATGTAAATGAATTCAATTTCAAACATCGAAAGTATTCACAGCTAAGCGCACATTATGACTTTGTGGCGCTGGCTGTGGAACCTTTGGGCCCGTGGTCGTCCGACACTAAAATTTTTTGTAAAGATTTGGCCAAGAGATTGGTCCTCGCCTCAGGGGATCTCAGAGCTGGCGCATACTTTGCCCAGAGGCTAAGTATTGCCATTCAACGGGGTAATGCAGCCAGCATCCTGGGAACCTTACCGCATGGTGGCGATCTAGACGGCGTTTTTGTTTTATAGGAACTAGGGCTTTTAAATTTAATTTTTAATTTTTATTTATATATTTTATTGTAAATAAGTAGTTTTTAGTATATAGTTTAAATATTTATTTTAAGTTTTGTACATATGTAAATATTATAGATTTTTGTTTTTTTTATTGATTTTTAAAAAACTGGAAAAAGATGACATTAAAGTAATTTCACCCTGTAGAAATAACTGTAAGATCTTCTTCATCTTCGTCGAGTCGATGATCCATAATTATTACTTAAGACTATTAAAAAATTACATATAAAAAACATCTATACTATTTTGCGTGGGTTCGATCCCCACCAAGGGCAAACATTTATGTGACGAACATAAATGTTTGTTCTGTGTCTGGGTGTAGTATGTATTATAAGTATGAATTTACGAAAAAAATATGTATATAAGTATTCTATCAGCTATCTAGTTTCCATATTACAAGCTTTGCTTAGTTTGGGGCTAGATGGCGCTGTGTGAAAAAAATGACCTGCAATATTTATTATTTATTTTCTATGTTTTTAAAGCAAATTTAAATACCTGTGGCAGGACTCGATCATAGTTTTTCTTACAAGCTTTAAAAACATAGATAAATCCAAAGTGTGGAAACACTTCATATAAAAATATTCTATTTAGATAGACTAGATAGTCTAGATACTATTTTCTCCCAATATTTGGCCACTGCGATCCCGCAAGGAGCAGTCTTATTCAAGCCTTGTATAGTGCAAGGACTCAGACACCGGTGACACGACGGTATCTGAGTCCTTGCGGTACGATACGAAGCCCATACCTTTCGGACAAGAAATCTCAAAAACGACCATAGCTATGATTCTGCAATTTTGCATGTGGTCTGTTGTTAGGACGTCACTAAGAACACACTCACTAAGCGGATTTTCCGAAATTCTACTCCTAAGGAGATGAAATGGAGGGTGCAAGTTTGTATGGGAAAAATACTTGCACCCTCCATTTCTTTCATTTCAGAGTTCGGGGGGTTGCCTGTACGACCAGCGGTTTGGGCTGCGCGTTGTCTGTCAGTCAGTTAGTCAGTCACCAATCATTCAGTCAGTCAGGACAGAGCCTTTTATATATATATAAATATTGGGGGACATTTATTACACACAGCGCCATCTAGCCCCATACTAAGCAAAGCTTGTATTATGGAAACCAGATAGCTGATAGAATACTTATATACATTTTTTTCGTAAATACATACTTATAATACATATAGATAGATAGAAGATAGATATGAAGCACAGGAAACAATATACTCGTATAATTATTCACAAAAACGTGGTTAATGTACTTTTGAACCTTATAGAATAGTTTAGTATACTAATATCTATGAAGATTAAGTGCAAAAATTTTGTGTACCAGAAGTAAAGCTTAAAATAATGTAATTTAACACACCATTATGGTTAGACGATCTGGTCAAAGAACAATACTGGTCGAGCAAGTGTAGCCAAATGAATAATTCAAATTCAAATAATTTATTTTCAGACTTAGTCCATAATAAGATTCAAAATAAAACATTATATCAATAAATTTAAGAAAATAAAATACAATAATAATCAATAAAATAATAATAATATCGGTACAAATGTCAGACAAAATAAAATGTCAGAATAAAAATAAAATAAATTGAAATGTCAGTGAGTAAAAATAATAATAATCATTAGCAGAGCATGTCCGGAAAAAATTTCGTCAAATAATACTTATCTCTAAATCAAAATAGTTTATAAATTATACATTAAATAAAATTATTATTATTGAGACTCACTTTACTACCTACCAAAATCTTCTTCTTGAAAGGGTCATAGTACATATGCAGTTGCGCAGCATGTGTGATGATAGGGCAGTCGAGTCTGGCAGCCACAACACGCAGGAAGCTGTTAGTGCTGCCCCGGACGCGGCAGAGCATCGAGGCGGCCCGTTTGCGGAGTATGGCGTGAAAGCCACCCACCTGGCTATCCGCAAACATCCCCGACGCACTACAGCGCCATGGCAGCCCCAACAGCACCCTGAACGCGTTGTTGTACTGCACTCGCAGGGCGTTCATTGCCTTCAGCGTATAGTTGGCCCACAGACTGCAGGTATAGAAGGACTGGCAGAACGCTTTAAATAATGTGACCTTAACCGGAATAGTGCAGCGAGCAAATCTGCGAGCCAACATATTGCTTCTGACAGCCAACGCCCTACGTTCCCTCTCGATAATATAATGAGGAATCCGTGAGGCCCTCCGTGACCCAGTGGCCCAGGTACATGAAACGCGATACTCTAGCCAATCGAGTTCCGTCTAGAACTAAAGGTGGTACATTAGCAGTTTTGAAACCATGCGATTGGAAAACGAGGAGTTCGCTCTTCTTCCCGTTGTACCTAAGGCCATGAGTCCCGGCGTAAACTTCACAAATCCTGAGGAGCTTCCTGAGCGCACTTATCGAGGGGCCGAGCAGCGGCGTAACTGATGTTGTTAACGAACGTGCCGTCAATAGAACAGCCGACTCCGGCGCGGCTCAGCTCCTCGATAAGCCCATTCACGAACAAGTTGAATAGTCGCGGAGAAGACAACCCCCCCTGCCTCACCCCGCACCTCAACCTGTACGCTTCGGAAAACTCACCCGCCCATCTTACAACGTTTGTTTGGTTGTTGTACCAATAATCAAAAATCAAAATCAAATAATAATAAGATGTATTAGTGTAATGCAGCGCAAATGCTAACCCTGAAGAACACGCGATCAAAGTAATAGAGTTCCCCTTTAGTTAGTAGACGATTCGATGAGAATTATTTATTATCAAATTAAGTAAGTTAGAAAATATATCGGGAGTGGGTTGGCAAAAAAATCCTGGCAAGGCTAAGATTAATAAAAAATAAAAATAAAAGCATACATAGTTTAACGAATACATTTAATAGCAATCGAAAGTATGAAGCCTATAGAATATGCAAACGTTGGGTTTCTGTTTTGTTCCTGGCGTAACTACTGGATTGGCAGTTATAAACAGGTATGTTGATACTAGTTATTTTCACTTATTTGTTTATTAAAAATAACAGTATAAAAATAGAAACATCCCTGTTTATACCGACAAACCCAGTAGTTACGCCAGGAAAAAAAACAAAAACCCAAAGTTTGCATATTATTGTAGTATTAGTATAGTATTGATTGCTATTAAATGTATTCGTTTAACTCATGTGTGCAATATTAAATAAAAATATTTATTTATTATTTCATTTTTTGTTTTCTTGCCTGGTTTTTTAGCCAACCCACTTCTGATGTATTTTCTAACATACCTAATTTAATAACAAACAATTTTCATCGACTAAACAGATGGGTAATGTCTTTGTTCAGCGGATCTTAGACTTAGTAGGGACAATCAGAAACGTGCTATTTAACACTTTTCTAGTTAAATGGTTACGTAGTAGCATAAGGTAGAATCAAATGACTTATTAGCTGAATTAAGCTAGACTGTAAATAATCAAGATGATGCTTTTATAGAGCACACTGTAACAAATTGAATATATAAGTACATAGGTATGTTTAGTTGATTATCCAATATCGGGAAAATGTTCGCCTCCATTAAACATTTTAACAAGATCCACATGAACATTGTTAAAAGGAAAAATAATTAAGTAATCATGTATAGGCATGTTTACTGATAACGATCCGTAGAAACCTATTAAATACCTTTCAAGTGCGCTTAATGGCTCTCATGTTAGAAGCCAATAGAAATAGTTACTAGTAGTTAATTTTGGGAGAAATCAGAGTTGCCTTGGTTTCGCTCGTTACGGGTAATACATAAAACGCGTTGGGATTAGACGATATGTATCAATTCCAGTTCAGCTGTCTAGCAACCACCACTCAAATACCAAATCCAACATGTTTTCAAAGGTAAGTTATATTTTAAAATAAGCACCGTATGACTAAGCCTAAAGAATAGATCCTAATTTCGGTGGAATAAGAATGCTATGAATCTATGAGACTTATGACGAAAAATACTTGCAAATCCCTTCCATCAGCTATCACATATAACGGCACTTGAGGTTCTGGTAATGAATATCGGAAAAAAAATGCTGTTCTGTGCCGCTAACGCTTAAATGGATTAAGCATAATTTGCGGTAGTTACCAAGAACTTTGCTCTTATAAGTTTCGTGGCACTGGATCGCCCATTACATTACATTATTATTTAAAAGTACTTACTACACCGAATACCCATAACAACTAATTACAATTAATTATTATTAGTTGTTATACTAATTATTATTAGTTGTTATACGAATTATTATTAGTTGTTATACTAATTATTATTAGTTGTTATGCTAATTATTATTAGTTGTTATACTTACGAGGTGCACAAGATAACGATAGATAACCATCATCATCAGCCAGAAGACGTCCACTGCTGGACGAAGGCCTCCCCTTAATAAGGAGGGGTCACCATAAACCCCACGCTTGGCCAACAGCTTGAGGATTGATAACCCCTGTAGTAAAATAAAACTCTCATTATTTGTTGATGTGGGTAGATGACTAATGTTTATATCGTTGAAACCAATAGCTTTGATGAAGAATTTAAGTAAATATAGTATGTTTATTGAAAAAATAATTTAAATCGGTTAATAATGTTCTGATATATGAGCGTTTAAAGTTTTTGTTAGAGACAACTCTGTCCCTTTCCCACAAAACAAAAAATGACGTCACGCCTTACTTGTCAGAATATAATTTATATGGCGTAAAGAGAAGTGACGGCACGATTTGCTGTTTCTTCTCTCTGTCTAGCATGATATTAAAATACTCATAAGTTGCTTATTTTTGATCAGATTTTCATTTTCTTTTCATTAATCAGATATATTTATGGGCCACATTTTAATAGGACAATAAAAAAAACCAGCCATCTAGCCTAATAGGCTAAAAAAAACTACGCTACGTTGAAGAAAAAATATCCTTTATAAAGTAGGTATAACAAAAGGTAAGCTTGAATTTAGGTCAAGTTTCCCGTAATAATTACATAGTAAATTGTTGATTAATTAATTGATTGTCTTTATTAGATTGAATATGGTTGATGCTTATGGCTACCTTCCGACGATTGACTATCTATTGTTATGTTCCATCGAGTAAGATTGATTTTTATTGTTATCTTAGCGTAAGCGTAGCGCTCAAGATTTAACTGGACTAGGTTGTTCTAAGCGATCATAGATGTTAACGGACGATCCAATCAGTCTTTGGATGGGTGTTCGTGAGTGGCATTTACATCTGAACGCTACCGTGGGTCGGGTGACACGTTAAATTGTTGTTGGTCCCATTTCTTTGTTCTATATTACTGTAACAGCTACGTCAGAGGCTTTCGGAAAACACATTAACTCTGACACTAGGACACTAGCTAGCCACTCAGCCTGTACGAACTTACTTACTTATTGATGTCCATTCCAGGTGATCTGCCTAGTAGCGGTGATCTACGCTGTGGCTGCGGAACACGCATTTTCATCTCAGCATGTTCACAAACACGACGGTCATCACGAAGAAGTGCACCATGGCCACCATCATGACTTTTACGTGAGTAGTACAATGCTCTAAGTTTCAGCATTATGTTCATACTAGCTATGTCCTGCGGCGTTTGCGTGGTAACAAATGGTGCTGATAATGTTGATTGATCCAATTGAGCGTGAAAAGGTGACAAACAGACAGAGAAGCGGGATACTTTAGAATTTAAGTGATTTGAGTATGCCATATTCAGCCCGAGAAAGTTGGCCTGCATAAAAAATCTGCTTTTGTCCCGCATCGCCCGACGTACCGTTTGCACCACTGACTTGCCCCATCAGTGGTGCAGATGCAACTGCTTTGTATCGTTTGCACCATTAATGGTGCAAACGCAACTAAAGTTTACACCCCGTACCGTTTGCACCACTGACTTGCACCATCAGTGGTGCAGATGCAACTGTTTTACGTATCGTTTGCACCATTCAAATTAATACAACTATTTCACCTTGCTTTCCTTTTTCAAGCTTAAACAATTATAATCTATAATAAAATCGAAATAATTATTACATTATAAACGATGCCATAATTGGCCCAAAATAAAGTAATTTCAATTGGATCACGAAACTAAATCGGCTTAGATCTTCATATCGTCAATTACAATGTTTTTTTTTAATTGCCAATAAGTACCTAAAGTACCTACACGTCAATGTCACAAAAATAATAAATAAATATCGGTGGACATTTTTCACACAGCATCATCTAGCCCCATACTAAGTATAAACTAAAAATAAAAAAAATTATAAAAGCAAGCCAAGCAAAGACCCTTATTATAGACGGTCGAAAATTCCCTTGTTAACCCTGGAACAGGTATAGTATTGCGATTATGGTGATATCTGTGTAATATACATATAAGGACACAAGAGTACCCGAAGACCATAAATTACCACTAGTTTATTAAATTTTTGGCACATTACCAATTAGAACAATTTTTCTGCGAGACGAATATAGTGTCCTAAAACCCTAATAACATTCTTCAGGTCATTCATTTCTCTTTTTGTATCTTCCAGACTCATCCCAAGTACGAGTTCGAGTACAAAGTGAAGGACCCGCACACGCACGACCACAAGGAGCAGCACGAGACTCGCGACGGTGACGTCGTGAACGGATACTACATGCTGCACGAGCCTGACGGTAACATCAGGGAGGTCCACTACCACGGCGACGACCACTCTGGGTAAGTTTCAATGGAAGCCATATTAATTTCCGGAACTGCTATTTTCATTAAATACGTGTTCACGAAATTATTAAAAAACTGACAACTTAGCAGTATAAAATTGATTAAATAAATAAACACGTCTATAATAATAGAAGAGCTAATCCGCTTAACCTGGGTATGTCCTAAAACTGCACCCAGAACCGCCGGAGGGCGGGCAGCAGCGTCCTCTTAGTTAACGGTGGTGAGCATTCTGCGATCCCCAAGCCGCCTGCCATGCGTGGGGATTATGGTAACCCTTCCCTATTAAGGGAGAGGCCTTCGTCCAGCAGTGGACGTCTTCCGGCTGTTAATGTGAATCCGCTCAGATGATACTCCTAAAATGACCTTACCCTTATGATATGGTTCCTTAGGTGGTTTCCTTAGGACCTTATTCTTAACAAATTTTCAATTATTTTTTTTGTAGAGAGTTTGAATGTAACCAAATGGCGACAAGTTTTTCTTGTAGTCTGCAAATATATATATGTTACCGGCCATACCCGGTTTCAGGATAAACTAGTTTTGCCTAGGCTAAACTAATTCTTCCTACATGCAATAGGATAAACTGGTATAGCCTAAGCTAAACTAGTTCGTCCTAAGCCCGATAGGATAAACTAGTTTATCCTTAATTAAATTGTATTTTATCCAATTTACCTATTTATTATGCCGTTCTATAATGTTTATACATTATAGAATACCTAAAATGACATAAATTGTAAATTGAATAAAATACAATTTAATTAAGGATACCAGTTTACTAGACCATACCAGTTTATTCTAAAAGTATGTATTTCTATCAGGATAAACTAGTTGGCGTAGGCTAAACTGGTTTATCCTATCGGGCTTAGGACAAACTAGTGTAGCCTAGTTTATCCTATTGCATGTAGGAAGAATTAGTTTAACCTAGGCAAAACTAGTTTAACCTGAAATCGGGTTTGGCCGGTAACATATATATGCCTAATATTAATTACCATTCATTTATAATTACTATGATTACTTATACGTTTTGTTATTCCAGATTCCACGCTGATGTGAAGCACAGCACCCATCACATTTATCATCATCATCACTAGAACTAGGATTATAATGTTTTCTTTGTGGACTAATACCAATTTTATGAAATACACTATTTTGACATTTATCTATGTAAGATATTTCATTTGTATTGTACCGAGTTTCCCATTTATATTTTTTTGTATACTATCAAGAGACGGGACGAGCAAAACTTGGTGGTAAGCGTCACGCCTGCCCATAACAGTAGCAGTGCTAGAATTGTGAACTTGCGGACACGTGAACACAATCCTGCGCTGCACTGCACTGCGCTCGTCACCCTGAGATATTAGATGTAAACCTCTTCATACCCAGTAATATCTTTGGTACGATTGCCCTTCAAACCTAAACACAGTAATACTTGCACACTACTGCTTGGCGGTTGAATAACTGGCAAAGGTTCCCCAGTCGGACTCTGCAGTAGAGTTCTACCACTACAAAATACAATGCCTACATTTATAATGCTTTTACTTGCTAACCGTATATTTATCTGGATACTATAATATACTAACTAAAATAATAAATAATGTAGATAGTACCGTCGCTGGATAGTACCGTTCGAATTTCTTCTAAATTTCTTATTCTATTATTTTTTTTAAATTACCTAGAATCTTCGATTAAAAAACAAGCGTAGAAGAAATACATTCACAAACAAAATGAAATATGAAATGCTAAATCAAAGAACACAACAAATGACATTTTAAAATCACATTCCAGGTGAATAAACTAAATTTTCTCTTCATTCATAAGTTCAGTTTCTTTATTACATAATTTCACTTGTGCTTTATTCACCTGTATGGAGAAAGGAAACCCAAAATCAAGGTCGCATGTAGTTGGCTGTGGTTTATTTGGTTCACTGAAACTGGTTACGGTTATGACTCGTATAAAATATTTGCCTGACTGCGGTAAAATAATGGGTTATTATGAGTTTGGCAGTTTCGTATCTTATTTTGCCTAAGCTACTTATAAGATCAGCAGCGCGAGTACCGTTCTTAACGATCGTTATATTTCTTTGATTATATACGAGAGAGTTAGATCCTCTAAGTTATATTTCTAATTTTAATCGTTTATTTGACATTTAAACCAGTAAAATTCAATATAAATCAGTATATTCTCAAATTCGTCTAAATAAATCTGCTATACCGACACGTTAAATTTAGCGACATAGAACGGTACTCGCGCTGCAGGTAATAAAGAAACGTAACTAGCACTTGACGAAATTTCTAGTAAAACTAGAAGTGGGTGACTTCGTCCGCGTACGGAAGAAATTCGGCCCGCTCCCAAAATTCTCCACGTTTCCCCAAGGAGGTTTAAAGATACGCTAACGGGTTGTACTCACAGACTTGAAAGGATAGTGTATTTTTCTTGGTACGCAGAGGTGTACTAAGGATTTTTCGAAATTCAACCCATTATGGGTTGAATTTCGAAAAATCCTTTGTATGTTTTATTGTATGTAAAAACTTTTGTATGAAAAAACTTTGTTTTTGAACTTTTAGGTTTGAAGATTATTCATTTAAATAGCTCATTTAAAACAAAATATTGCACAGACTTTTTAGTCTTTGTGTTTTTGATATTAATTGACAGGGATGACTTTAGGGGTAAACGGGCGGATGAAACTTTGGACAATACGTTGTCTTTGAAGTTATAGAGATGAAAATGTGTTTTTGTTTCGGCTTTTTAAAATTAAAATAATAATATTTTCTGCCAGAGGTGATCTATAGGATAGGAATTTCTTCCTTACGAGAAAAGAGTCGCGGGCAACATATAGTTATCTTATAAAAAGTAATGCAAGTCAAGACATCGAATAAAGTAAAGTTCGTTTAAAATGGAACAGAAAATGTATGTATTACTCGTAAGTATATTTATTACAAAACTATTTACAAATCAACAAAACAATTCAACATAATAACAATGCTTATAAGGAAGAAAATAAATTACTGCATCAGTGGTGATGGTACTCGTGCTTTTGGGGCACGACGTGCTTGGCGTGTCCCTCGTGGTGAACCTCAGCGTTGAACCTGCGAACAGCAAGAGAGGAGTGAGGTCACAGCGCGAGTGGTGGCGGCACATCGCGTATGCTGCAGCGTGCGGTGTCGCCGAGCTCACCCTGAGTGCTTGTCGGCGGAGTATTTGACGACGCGCACGGTGCCGTCGGGCTCGTGCAGGCTGTAGAAGCCCTTCACGATGTCGCCGTCGCGCACCTCGTGCTGGGATTTCTTGTCGCCGGTGTGCGGGTCCTCCACCTTGTACTCGAACTCGTACTTGGGATGCGCCTGCAACGAGTAACACGTGAGCTCTCGGTTTCAGGCATCAGCGGTGTGTGTGGAGAGGCTGTGTGTGAGCGCTTACATAGTAGTCCTCGTGGTGGTGGTGGCCGTGTTGCTCTTGTTCGTGGTGCTGCTGCTCGTGGTGCTGCTCGTGTCCGTGGCTGGCGTGCAATACGATGCTCTGCGAGGAGAGCGCGTGTCCGTGGCCGTGTCCGTGCGACTCCTGGGGCCGCGCCACCGCCACGCTCGCTACCACTGCTAACGCGAAGATCTAAATAAACCATTTTTATTATTAGACCATAAATCTCGATATTTTTAATACACGCATCATAAATAAAAATAATAATGACAATTGCTTCATCTGGGATAAATCCTTTTTTTTTGAATAATTATGTAAGATAAAAAAAATACTGTCATACTTTGTACATGATGTTAAGATGTTTGTCGCGTGTAGTCACGAAATATAATGATGCCTTATTTTTCTTCTGTTGTCTTTTATAGGTACATTCATTTTTGTAAGTTATAAAATGAATGTACCAAACATATCAGACGATTATTTTAAACCAGTTTTAAGCAGCTGAAATGCTGACATAACGATGCAACCTTGAATTAAAATAAGTAAGTCATATGCTTTCTTTAAAAACAGTGCAGTTTTAAGCATAAATTATAACAGGCTTTGATTTGATTGGCTATCTTCATATTGCAAAAGAATCGTTTTCCTCTTTGTAAGCGTTCTCCATCTAGACATAACTGCACTAGCACATGCCTATATTACGTATACAAAAAAAAATGCATGTTGGAATGAAACGGTATCACCCAGAAAATAGAGTCCAACTATGTATTCAAAAGGTCCGATAGTTCTGATTTTTTGAAATCTTATATATTATTTATTATACTTGTTTTATTTGCCACACTAAGAATAGTAGCCGCGTTATAAAATCACGATTTTTACCCCTAATTTAGTGGGTTATGCTCATCAATTATACGATATCGAAAGAGCTGACTTCCCGAACTGCCTGCCAAGTGTAGGGATAGTGGCCAATCTATCGAGGGGGAGGATTTCGTTGCAGTGGACGTCTTGGGAATGTTGAAGCAAAATAATCAATAGGCGGATCCATAACAGACGATCCAACGTGCTCCTATCCTGCACGCGGTAGGAGCGCACTCCACAGGTTTGATGAGGACGTGCCTCGCACGATCCAAACTGCACGGCAGGAGCGAACGCTTCTTGACGCAAGGAATCTGTTGGTTGTCGATTATTGGATTAAAAAGGTGCGTTAGTTTCTTGGCACGCGTGGCGTGGACGGCTGTGTGCGGAGCGCGCGATCAACGACGTAAGTAGTTGCTGCAAGTGTGACTCCATAGCGAGCGAGATCAGAGAGAGATAGGTGGATCAGTGTGGATCGGCTGGAGGCTGTTGGAGAGTCGCGGCAGGATCGCATAAACATTCAAGCCGTCAGACGACTACGATCCATGATCCATGATCTACGCACCCGGATCGCGGATCACAGGATCGGTGATCCAAAATTACATCACCGATCCTGTCTGGTGTGGATCCGGATAATGCAGTGCTTAAACACACATGCATGGATCATGGCACATAATTAACATATCATTTTCATAACATAATCATATCTTTTTTTTTTTATTCTAACGATCGTGTTAATTAATAAGAACAGTTAGCCACACTGTGTTTTCAAGGGTCATCATAAAGTTTAAGTTTTTACAAAGCATCATAAAGTTTATTGATTTTTAATTTATATGAAGTGTTTCCACACTTTGGGTATTTTTTGTTTTTAATGCACAGACAGTAAGAAAAATGATAACCTCTGGCAGGACTTGAACCTGGCATACGAGCAATCTCTGGCTCAAAGCTCAACAACGCGCATGCGCTTTAGCTGATAGCTTAAACTTAAGTTTGAAAATTATGACGGGTAAGGCAGAGACTTCTGTACATAGAGTAAAATACAATAACATCATTGCTTCTGTATCGTTAGGACGAAAACTCAGAGATTGCTCGTATGCAGGTTCAAGTTCTGCTTTATTTACTTTATAATGTGCATTAAAAACATAACAAAGTTTGTTTGTTTGTAATTTTTTTTGTATTGGTAGCTCTACTGCATAGTCCGCCTGGGGAAGTACCACACCTTTGCCAGTTATTCAACTGCCAAGCAGTGGTGTGCAAGCATATCTGTGTTCCGGTTTGAAGGGCAATGTTACCAGATAAATTACTGGGTATGAAGAGATTTACCATTTACAGCCTTACCTAAAATAATCTCGATTCTCCTTAGTCACTGCTTAAACTTCTCTGTCTTGTTCTTGCATGTTACACTTCACGTCAGAGAGAAGATGGCAGAGCATCCTAAGCGGTGATTAACGGTTGAGAAGTTTTTGACGAGCCCAGTGCAGTGCGGCGCAGGACTGTGTTCGCAAGTTCACAATTCTGGCACTGCTACTGTTAGTGGCAGGCGTGACGCTTACCGCCGGGGGAACGCCTAGCTCGTCTCGACACTTAGATGTATAAAAAAAACGGCTCATTCTTAATCGTCGAAGAAAATCGAACTACATATTAAGAAAGGTGAACGCATTCATTTGTAGCAAGGACATCGTTTTTGGAGTCGCAGTAAATCAGACAACTAATGGAACTGGTTTTCAGTAAACTTAATGAAAAATTATGTAGTATTTTTTGGGACCTTAATTTCAGAATGTATAAAAGACAAGTATTGTAAAACTTAATCATTCGTATTTTAGTTTCCAACCGATAATCATTCAATTAATCATGTTCAAAGTGAGTGTTTTAGGGAGCTGCAAATTTATTTATTCTTTTTAAATTTCTTTTAAAACAAATAAATTTATGTCTTAAAATATAAAAGCATTCCATAAAGTATTATATTTTTTCTAACAGATCCTCGCGATAGCAGTGGTAGCGAGCGTGGCGGTGGCCCGACCCCAGGAGTCGCACGGATACGGCCACGGACACGCGCTCTCCTCGCAGAGCATCGTGCTGCACGCCAGCCACGGACACGAGCAGCACCACGAGCAGCAGCACCACGAGCAACAGCAACACGGCCACCACCACCACGAGGACTACTATGTACGCGCATACATACAGCCTCTCCACACACTCCGCTGACTTCTGGAACCGAGAGCTCACGTGTTACTCGTTGCAGGCCCATCCCAAGTACGAGTTCGAGTATAAGGTGGAGGACCCGCACACCGGCGACAAGAAGTCCCAGCACGAGGTGCGCGACGGCGACGTCGTGAAGGGCTTCTACAGCCTGCACGAGCCCGACGGCACCGTGCGCGTCGTCAAGTACTCCGCCGACAAGCACTCCGGGTGAGCTCAGCGACACTGCACGCTGCAGCACGCGCGACGTGTCTCCGCCACTCGCGCTGTGACCTCACTCCTCTCTTGCTGTTCGCAGATTCAACGCTGAGGTTCACCACGAGGGCCACGCCAAGCACGTCGTGCCCCAGAAGCACGAGTACTACCACCACTGATCTGTGATAAAACTCGCTTGAGAAACATTGTTAATTTTGTTAAGTAATTCGTTAAGTTGTAGAAGCGTAGGTATTAAATAAAGCATTTTTCCCGCAACTATATTGTTTTCAATGAATTCAACCTGATTTAATGTCAATACTCATTAAAAAGCATGAGGCTTAAATACTTAAGTACTGGTAGCTAATATAGACAACGCATCAGCTCTAGATTGGACTCACTAAAATTAAAAAAGTGCGCTGTGACGATATAAGGATAAAAAGTTATATTGGGAGCTTTTGTCACAACATAAATAAAATTGTATCGTCATCATCATTCATCATTGGCAGCTTCCAATCATCAGCTCATAAGGCAAAGACCTTTTTGTTTTTTTTATATTTCTCGTAGTTGTGGACTTTTGTTGCGCAGTCGCTACAGTGGAAATCATGCTTGTCTTACCATCTCTTACCTGGGGGCCTCATAGTGTTTAGAGTCCACATTGTAGTGTTTTTTTGCCCGAGAATGCGTATGTCTACGAGAAAGAAAAGAAAGAAAGAAATATAGTTTATTTTGTAACATCAGTAAGGTAATAATTATCCTTGGGTGATGTCACAAAAATGGCTTCAACTTAGCGTAGTGCTGGTTATCAAACAGCTGGTCTTCCGTTGATCCAAGTGAGACGCATCATTCATGAGCGTGATAACGTGGGTGTAATATGTATTATAATTATGTATTTAAAAAAAAAAATGTATATAAGTATTCTATCAGCTATCTGGTTTCCATAATACAAGCTTTGCTTAGTATGGGGCTAGATGGCGCTTTGTGTAATTAATGTCCCACATTTTTTTTTTTATAACGGCAGATTACCTTTCATAAGTATGAATAAATAGCACAGTTTAATGAAGTCTATTAGAGATATAGAAACAATAGTATGCATAGCATCGAGTAATTTAATGAGCGGTTCTCGTCAAAATTAATCAGATGAGCCTCCTCAACAGACTGACATCCATATCTTAGTTCTATAATAGTAGGTAAATTATGATACAAGTGTGCTATGTTGGTAATTACACTAGAGGCGGTATTATGCGATAAGGAAGCCGAGAGCGTAGGGTCTTCAGTTACGGTACTCTTCTGGCAAGGTAATACCTACATACGTCCTTGCTATATCGTATGTTAGTTTGAACACCGTTATCCTTCTAGGATATCATTTTAGTCACCATTATGAACAACTTTTACTATGGAGCCAACCCTGACATCACAAAAACAAAACAACTGTTCCATACATTTTGTCCAAGATCGATGAACCTTTTTGTATGGAACAGCTGTTTTTTTTTTCGTGATTTCAGGGTTGGCCCCATAGTAAAAGTTGTTCAAAATGATGAGGACAATAACACCTTGTATAGAAATAACTGTGCGATAGTAGTATAATCTCTAAAGCATAACTACAACTAATTAAATCCGGTCACGTGCGAGTCGGATATTTAGGAAATAGATGAATCTCTCTAAGAATTTCAACCAAAACAATTTTTCTCAAATTTTCCTCTCACTGGGTTCTAATTATACCTAGATACGATGTATTTTGTGCGGTGGTACTGATCCCTCGGTTCGTACTGGATCGGTTTTTGTTCTGTTTACATGTTTAATTTTGTTAGGAAATTCGCTATAATGTTACCTGGAAGGTATCACTTTTAGCGACAAGGCTGCCATTTTTGCACTAGTATTTAAGTTATTTAATCCTTTGTGTGTATTTTTCCTTGTTGAGAGCAATAATGAGTTAATCTATCCATCTATCTATATATAACTCGTAGTTAAATATTTTCTTTACAATTTAACCGGCTACCTATTACGCTTTTAGAAACAGACAGTTAAAGACGATAGGACAGATGGATAGATTGACAGCATAGATAGGCTTAATAGTCTACTGCCCATCCCTTATTGAATAGCTGACGGATATGAGCTATTTCCCCAATGTTTACAAAAGATACATATTATGTAACCTATTTTGGTTATTAGAAAATGAGCTCACTTGCTCGCAAGAGTTGAATAAAAATTAGAGAAATGTGGGAGAAACGTTTATTAAGTTATAATCTATATATTACAAAATTAAAATAACAAATCAACAGAAATAACAAAAGCTTATAGAGATAACTTAGAGTTTATCACAGATTAGTGGTGGTGGTACTCGTGCTTCTGGGGCGCGACGTGCTTGGCGTGGCCCTCGTGGTGAACCTCAGCGTTGAACCTGCGAACAGCAAGAGAGGAGTGAGGTCACAGCGCGAATGGTGGCGGCACATCGCGCGTGTTGCAGCGTGCAGTATCGCTGAGCTCACCCTGAGTGCTTGTCGGCGGAGTACTTGACGACGCGCACGGTGCCGTCGGGCTCGTGCAGGCTGTAGAAGCCCTTCACGACGTCACCGTCGCGCACCTCGTGCTGGGACTTCTTGTCGCCGGTGTGCGGGTCCTCCACCTTGTACTCAAACTCGTACTTGGGATGGGCCTGCAACGAGTAACACGTGAGCTCTCGGTTTCAGGCGTCAGCGGAGTGTGTGGAGAGGCTGTGTGTGAGCGCTTACATAGTAGTCCTCGTGGTGTTGGTGGCCGTGTTGCTCTTGTTCGTGGTGCTGCTGCTCGTGGTGCTGCTCGTGTCCGTGGCTGGCGTGCAGTACGATGCTCTGCGAGGAGAGCGCGTGTCCGTGGCCGTGTCCGTGCGACTGCTGGGGCCGCGCCACTGCCACGCTCGCCACCACTGCTAGCACGAAGACCTAAATAAACCATTTTTTTTATTAGAAACTATTAATACTCGACCTTTCTAAAGCATGCTCTGTTTCCATCTTCGTCGTTCTTTTGCCAATCTCAACAAGAATGAAAATTGAGTAATCCGGGATAACCCCTTTTTGTAATAGTACATTATGAAACAAGTGTGCTATGTTGGTCATTACACTAGATACGATATTATGCGAGCGAGCCGCAGGCGAGCGCGATAAGGAAGCCGAGAGTGTAATGACTAACATAGCACAAGAGTTTCATAATGTACTATTACAAAAAGGGGTTATCCCGGATTACTCAATTTTCATTCTTCACTGTTTTCATCACACTTGCGAGGAAAAAACAAACTTTTTTTGATAATAATCAACCACACAGCGAAAACCTCAACAAACAAATGTCCCCCCAATGTTCCCCCCAATATTTATATATATTAAGAGTGCTTCGTATACATACGTCTAATTGCAAACTTGATTTTACCGGGTTATACCTATTATAGCACTAGTGCCGTAACGTAAAGTAAAACGCACGCGTGCGTAATAGCTTGAATTATGAGCCTAAAACCGATGTAATAAGATCCACTTTACGAGCAAGTATGATGAAAAATACGATTATGATTAAATTAGATGACTATTTAAATTATATTTTGATAATGTTTTAGCTGCCGTACTTTGTACATTATGTTAAGATGTTTGTCTTGTGTAGTCACGGAGAATAATGATGCCTTATTTTTCTTCCGTTGACTTTTATAGGTACCTACTACACAATCCTTTTTTGTAATTTATAAATGTATGCCCTAAAAATTTCAGACGACTATTTTAAACCAGTTTAAAGCCAGCAGCTGATCAATACAGTCGAAACAGTAACAAAACGATTGCAACCTTGATTTTATTTAGTGATTATTTGCTTTCTTAATGGCCCAAACAAATATTTATTGGGTTAACATTTCTCCGAGAAACCAAAGTATTATTTGGTGCAGAAAAAAGTTTTCCATTTACAACCATATGGCACTTAAATTATACGCCAAAACAGAAGCTGATAAAATACACGATTTCTATTCACTGTTATGCTAATCGATATCCCCAATCTACATAAATAGTATTAATTTGTATTTCACAAATACCTAACTACGATCCAAGCTCGCTCCATTGCACGTTCCATTGTGTCACTTTTGGTTTCTTAAAAAAGCCAGCAGTTACTACAACACACATTGGTTGAAGACCCTTGTCTTCAGACACTGCGGGATTTTGGACGACAAGATATAACGCAATTTCCCGAACGCTGGCCATCCGAGTTGGATTCTTCGGGCGACCTCTTTGTTGAAGTTGGACCTACCTAACTGAACAATCTGTCCAAGAGTTGTCAACAACTTCGAGAGTTTAGTTAGATATTAAGGCAATCATTATTCAAAACAGCCGACTTCAAATTAATATGTGACCACCTCGAGAGTATGCAAATAAAAAAATAAAAAAAGTCGGACTGCATTTGACGGAGAAATCGGTGAACATAAATTTAAAAAAAAACATACATTACAGTCGAAATAGAACCTCCTCCTTTTTTGAGTCACCGCGAAGTGAAAAGAACAGAATTCTCTAATAATAACAAATTGCATGACCAATAGAATTATTATTATTTCAGCTAGCTTTTGTTATTTCAATTAAGATTAAAATGGAACAATCGTAAAGTTCTTGACATACTCGTGGGAGTGCCACAATTAACTCTGACGATTTAATTCGAAGAGAGCGTTCATTAATGAGATCAGTAAGCCACACTGTGATTTATTTTAAGTAGGTGTATAAAACAAAATTATAAAGTTTGTTGTCAAATCGACTCTACTATAATAATTTGTTATTTTTCTTGATTAAATTGAAGTACATAGTAAGAAAGTTGCAAGAATTTATTTGCAAGGACATCGTTTTTGGAGTCCCAGTAAATCAGGCAAGTAACGAACTGGTTTATAAATAGTAGATATTACGTAAAAATAAGTACCTATAAGAATTGTACGTAAAAATAAGTACCTATAAGAATTGTACGTAAATGTGTATATATATTTAGGACGTTTTGGCACCTTAAATTACAGAATGTATAAAAGACAAGTTTGGGTTGTAAAAGTTCATCATTCGAATTTTAGTGTCCAACCGATAAGCATTCAATTTAATCATGTTCAAAGTAAGTGTTTTGAGGAGCTACTATTTTTATTTTATTTTATATACAGTTAAGTGTGTCTTGAGATATAAAAGCATTCCTCATAACAATTTTTCTAGCAGATCCTGGCGGTAGCAGTGGTGGCGAGCGTGGCGGTGGCGCGGCCCCAAGAGTCGCACGGACATGAACACGCGCTCTCCTCCAGCATCGTGCTGCACGCCAGCCACGTACACGAACGAACATCAGCACGAACATCAGCACCACGAACAGCAGCACGGTCACCACCACCATGAGGACTACTATGTACGCAAACACACACAGCCTCTCCGCACACTCCACTACCACCTGGGACGAGAGCTCACGTCACGTGTTCCGTGTTGCAGGCGCATCCCGAGTACGAGTTCGAGTACAAAGTGGAGGACCCGCACACCGGCGACAAGAAGTCCCAGCACGAGGTGCGCGACGGCGACGTCGTGAAGGGCTTCTACAGCCTGCACGATCCCGACGGCACCGTGCGCCTTGTCAAATACTCCGCCGACAAGCACTCAGGGTGAGCTCGGCGACACTGCACACTGCAGCACCCGCGATGTGCCGCTGCCACTCGCGCTGTGACCTCACTCCTCTCTTGCTGTTCGCAGGTTCAACGCTGAAGTTCACCACGAGGGTCACGCCAAGCACGTCGTACCCCAGAAGCACGAGTACCACCACCACTGATCTGTGATAAACTCTAGGCTATCTCTATAAGCTTTTGTTATTTCTGTTGATTTGTTATGTTAATTTTGTAAATATATTGTAACTTAATAAACGATTCTCCCACATTCCTCTAATTTTTACTCAACACCTGCGATCAATTTACTTGTTAACTAGTTTTCTAATAGCCTAATAGGCTAAACAATACTCTTTCGCGAAGCCTGGGGAAATAGCTCCCATCCATCAGCTATTCAACCAACCAAAAGGAATCAACTAGCTAAGGAATTAACCCAGAGGACGCTGCACCCCGTCCTCCGGTGGTTCTGGATGCTGTTTTAAGACATACCCAGGTCCACAACATACATCGTTGTTATAATAATTAAAGCAGTAAGAGGAAAAGTTGAGAGAAAATAGTTTTAGTTTAAATACTTAGAGCGGGCACTTCGCCGGGTTTAATTATTTGTTGATAAACTTTGGAGTTTATACTATTATCGCACAGACCTTGAAACTTTCGTGTAGGAAGGGTACCGTGACCGAAAGGTGTCCAACGGGACCCTTATTCCGTAGAAGAATTACTTAGTAAGCTCTTTGTAGTCTTGTCTTGTCTCTCTGTTCGTAAAGAAACATTTTTTTATAATTAGCGCTGTTTAGTGCGGCGCAGTATTTTCCACTTCCAGGCAAACGTCGCGTGGTCGATTCATTGCATTCCACAAAAAAACAGGTTATACTTGGTCGAAAAGACAGCTGGTAAGAAGAAATCTTTATGAAGTTTCTTATATTGTTTTTAGGGTCCCATATTTTTTTACCACGTCCGATTCCAAAAGCTGCGTGCCTAAAGAGTGTCCAACGCCGCCTTGCAACATAGCCTAAGCCGTCTATCTTTCCACCTGCCCTGGGAAACTTATCAAAATATTTACAGAAGGATTTGTATTATGGCGGATTTATTTATTATTAACTAATTAAACGAGAACAGCTGATAAAAAAAAAAAAAAAAAAAAATTGCGGGGACATTTATTACACACAGCGCCATCTACACACACCGTCCATCTATAAACTCTCTTTTCCTCTCTCTCTATAAAACACTGCTCTGTTTTCGACAAAATTATAAAATTGCATTATTGTTTGTTTATGTTCTATGATAAAAACGTAAATGTAGAGAAATTGTGATTAGTTAGAGTTCTAAAGTACCTCACTCAAAATTACTTAATAATGTTTTTATAGGACTAGGAGGCGGATCTCATTTGAGGAGACTAATTTGATTAATTTTGACGAGATAAGTTCATTAAATTATTTTAGGCTTGATATTGCGTAATGATTAAGCATGTGTTTGTGCTTTTAACCTACTTCATAAAACTATGATATTTTATTTATTAAACTATAGTTGTATTTAAAGTTATACAAACATCTTTATTATTGGCAGCTTATTCAGCTCATTACATATGCATAAGCCACATTATACAAATACAAAATTATTTATATTGACACCGATCTTTTCACAAAATTATAACCCATAAGGACTAGTCAAGGACTGTGTGGCGGTCTAAGGCCTTCGTTCAGCAGTGGACGTCTCTGGGCTGATGATGAGATAGATATGCCAAAACAAAACTATAGGTACTAGAGTTCTATTATTATTAACGGGATATTTACCGTGATTATGTTGTGAAATGAAATGAATATCGGGAGCTTATTTCATAACATAATCACGGTAAATATCCCGTTAATAATAATATAACTTTAGTAAACAACCGTGAAAGTAGTTTAAAACAGTGTTTTATAGGTAAGTACTAGATTACAGACTATAAGTAAATAATAACGAATAAGTTGTATCTATAGAATTTATGTTTTATGCCAAATTTGTATACAAATAAAGAGGGGAAAAAACAAATGTTTTTTTGATAATAGGAGAAAAAACTACTAAAAATAGGCGTCCTTCCCCTATCACCAACCTTCTATGTTCAGCTTCAATCTAATCCAGGCGTTTTCACAAAACTCCCGGATATCATCCCCTCGCACGACTGGGCTACTGTGATGAATTATAAACTTGCCAGGCTAGCTCACATCTACATGGTTGTATCAGCGTCTCATTAAAAAAACAAAACACCAAGTTTAATTTTCATTATGAGAAAGAGTTACGTGATTATTCATAATGTGAAATAAGTTTCCGATATTGTAAAACAGTGCTTTATCAGGAATCTTATATCCACAGAGCTCTAGTAAATTATACAATAATGAGGCTATTTTAGAGCGGATGCGTTCTCTACTAGCTGTAGCTAGGCCTCTACTTTTTCATAATTGACATAAAAGAAGTTTGGAATCATTGAAAACAATGTCAATGCGGATAAAAAAATATTTATTACCTACGAATCGTAACGAATTATTTAACAAATCAACAATGTTTCTTAACCTACAGTTTATCCCAGATTAGTGGTGGTGGTACTCGTGCTTCTGGGGCACGACGTGCTTAGCGTGGCCTTCGTGGTGAACCTCAGCGTTGAACCTGCGAACAGCAAGAGAGGAGTGAGGTCACAGCGCGAGTGGCAGCGATACATCGCGGGTGCTGCAGCGTGCGGTGTCGCCGAGCTCACCCTGAGTGCTTGTCGGCGGAGTACTTGACGACGCGCACGGTGCCGTCGGGCTCGTGCAGGCTGTAGAAGCCCTTCACGACGTCTCCGTCGCGCACCTCGTGCTGGGACTTCTTGTCGCCGGTGTGCGGGTCCTCCACCTTGTACTCGAACTCGTACTTGGGATGCGCCTGCAACATGGAACACGTGACGTGAGCTCTTGGCCCCGTGTGGGACTATGTAGAGAGGCTGTGTTTATATTTGCGTAAGTACATAGTAGTCCTCGTGGTGGTGGTAGCCGTGCTGCTGCTGCTCGTGGTGCTGCTGCTCGTGGTGCTGCTCGTGTCCGTGGCTGGCGTGTAGCACGATGCTCTGCGAGGAGAGCGCGTGTCCGTGGCCGTGTCCGTGCGACTCCTGGGGCCGCGCCACCGCCACGCTCGCTACCAGTGCTATCGCAAGGATCTGAGGATGTACATATATAATTTATCTGTTATGTACCTTATTATAGTTTGTATCCACTTTTGACCTGTAATCTAGTTTATTTTTTAGAATTAGTAGGCCTATAAAATTGCAACACAAATTATTGGGGGTGCTATTGGGGGTGCCTATATAAAAAATATATTTTATAAATCCTAAACATAGATCACAAACGGTAGCGGGGCAGAACCCAAGCCTCCGGTGGTTAAGGCTGCAGAGCAAGGAACCTGCTGACAATGCGACCCGTGTAACCCGATCACTTGAATTTAACCCTGGGCCCAACCATGAAGCGAGAACCTCTACAAGCTTCCTTCCATAATAATCTATAATATCTATAATTCTTCAAATATACTTACTCTAAACATTTTGTTTTCTTTACAACTGAATTTTGTAAATGCTGAATGGTGAATGATAATTGAATCATATTTGCATAGCTTTTTATACACCACAAGGGACAAACATATTTTTATGATAGTAATATACGTTATTGTGAAAATTCTTTGAACCGGTTTATAGCCCAAATTCGAGTGATTTGTGGTGATATAAGATATGTGACCTGTATGAATATGTCTCTTGCAAGGTACAACTTTCATTTTTACTGCAGATTTTACAGTTTGAAGAATCTTATTTCAATCATTACTCTATACATATGCTAGATCAAATAATCCAGTAGAATTTTCAATATGAAATAACAGGCTTGCATTTGCCTGCCGTCTCGTTTGATGTTAATCAAAGATGCATAGTCATTAAATTGAAAACCAAAACATATTGCTTTAGAAAATTACAAGAGATACAATCAAACTTTTTAAAAATAATTTTTATTAACGAGCACAATTTAATAACAAAAAACAGTCTTCATAGTTTAGTGGCATTCTTCAAATAGTCAATGGTGTTTTGGCGCCTCGTGGTGCGGATGACCTTCGTGTCTCACGACAGCGTGGAATCTGCAACGAATTGAACAACTTATATAGTAATTACTATGATGCATATGAACATGAAATATATAAAAATCTCTGGTCTGCTCAATTGATCTGAGCATCTAAGATGACTTTTCTGATAATTATAAGTTTCGTTGCTGTACCTACTGCAAGAAAGCTGTACTTAAATACTTGAAAAAAACATACTTTGTTTTAAACATATTATTCGTTTTAGTCCAGTGATTGTACAATAATCAGAGCCTAAAATATGATTTTATCTAACATAACCAAATTGAATATGTAATATGGTTTATTATTTACTTTCAATTTAATTTTCAAATAAACAAATTTAGGTTTGTTTCAAATCACCGACTGTATTGATCCGAGTACATCCAGGTTATTGTTTTTCATCCATTTACAGCTCAGGTTCTAACACAGATATTGTTTTTTTTTTTGGTCTATAAAAAAGAACAAAAGTCCTACTACAGTATAAGGGTTTCGAACAGAGTTTAATGAACTTACTAGATAAAATAGATAATGAAACAAAATATAACCTACCCTGTATGTTTGTCGGCGGTGTATTCCACAATCCTAACAGTACCGTCGGCTTCACGCAGTGAGTAGAATCCGTGAACGGTGTCACCGTCGCGGGTCTCATGGTGCTGCTTCTGGTCATGGGTGTGGGGGTCCTCTACTTTGTACTCATACTCGTACTTAGGATGAGTCTGGAAAACGTTAATTATCGATATCAACTTGTAAATAGGTATACGTAAACATTTAAAGGTGCTCACTAGGTGGACCGACGACATTGTAAAAGTCGCGGGCAACCGGTGGATGCAAATGGCAGGTTGTCGTACAGTGTAGCGGTCTAAGGGGGAGGCCTTCGTTCAGCAGTGGACGTCTCCTGGCTGATGATGATGAAACATTTAAAGTACCGCACAAAGTACACCGCACGATGTCAAAGTATACTAATACGAAATTTAAGTGTATCTATTAAACGAAGCGGGAACTGTAGTACCTACTTATTGACTGCCCTGTTAGTTATATTATTCAGTATCTATTAATACCAATTTTCTTTTGAGTATATCGTAGAGAGCTATGTCGGCTAATTGATTAGGTATTACAAAGCTAACGCACAACTTACATAATAGTCAACGTGATGATGTTCATGATGTTCCTCGTGCTTCTTTTCTTCGTGTTTGGGAGCTTCGTGGTGCTCATGGACTTGGGGCTCATGTTTATGCTCATGATAAACCGGCTCATGGTGACCGTGATGGATCTTTATGCTTTGTGACGAAAAAGCATGGCCATGCTCGTGATGTTCGTGGCTTTCCTCGTGATGCTCATGTTTCTCATGATGTTCCGGCTCGTGATGTTTATGTTCTTCATGCTTGTGCTCTTCATGCTTATGCTCATGATAAACTGGCTCATGATGACCGTGATGGATCTTTATGCTTTGTGACGAAAAAGCATGGCCATGCTCGTGATGTTCGTGGCTTTCCTCGTGGTGCTCATGTTTTTCATGATGTTCCGGCTCGTGATGCTTGTGCTCTTCATGCTTGTGCTCTTCATGCTTATGCTCATGATAGACAGGCACATGATGGCCGTGGTGGATGTGTATGCTCTGTGATGAAAACGCGTGACCATGACCGTGGTCATTACCATCTCCGCCTTGCGGTCGGGCCGTGACCGCCGCGAAGACGACTGCTAGGCTTATAAACTGAAAAGGTGAACAGTTACATGAGTCATTCTTAATTGAAGTGCGCGAGCAATTTTGGTTTGAAATTTAATATTGGGAGTCCACAATTGCATTTTGTCTTAATAAATATTTACTAAATCAATATGATGAAATTGATGTTGATAGATTTGAATTATGCAGTCCAATAAAATAGATGAGGCAAACACACACTCTAGTTAGTAACTAATCTTAGTTTATACAAACATAAAGTAAAGTTTTTTTGGAAATAACAATAAATTAATATAGGTATGCGTAAATTAATTTTAAAACAAATAAAATCTAACGATGTACCTTTGCAATCATGTTACTAATTGTTGTATGGTATTGAACGATTGCTAACAATTGTCTGAATTATTCAAATTGAAATAATACCTTTTATACGAAAGTGCTTATGACAGTTTTCGCAAGATTATGAACTTGGTTTCTACATGCACATGTGATTTGAACGGATATAGTTATCGGCGAAAGTCAAATTGATAGCGATATATAAAAATCGGTTTTGTAACAAACACAAACGTTCGAAAAAAACTAAATGTAAGTACAGAAAGTAAAACATTTCGTACGTACCTACATAACTTGTTAAAGATAATTATGGATATTCTAATACCTAAATTATAGTATTCTGGGCAGAAACTCAAAAGCATAAGACTTTGTGTTAATGAAATACTATAAAATCCGAAATCTACGTCTTGTTGGTAATGTGAATGAAATTAAAGCTCCAGTTGCCCAAATGGATACGAAAGTGACCGCCCTTCAGTACCAAAAATATATAATAGACTATTTTATCTGGGTAAAGAAAGAACCGGCTTATCTGCTAAAATAAAGTATAAAAATCAAGGAAAATTGTTTAATGGCATCAGTTCATTGAGTTCCACAACCAAGAGAAACCACAAAAATGATTAAAGTAAGAAACGAATAAAAACAAAATAACGAACGAATTAATTAATAATAATAAAAAAACACGAATGAATTAATAATAATAAAAAAACACGAATTAATTATAATTAGCTAAACTCCTATCATTTATCATTAACGTTAACAATTCATATTTTTTTATAAATGATTAAAGAAAAAATATTTAGTCTATTCTATTGACCAAACCAAACAGTTTTCAATATACACCTTTAGAACTGATGATAGCCTTAAAACACGTAACATTTACTAGTTTAGTGCATTAATTTATTACTTATTTTTTTTAGTATCTACCTATTTTCTAACACTGCATTTTACCCAAACTAATATGTACAACGTGACTAGTAGACTATACTCAACATAAAATCGTTATTATAGTGGTAAAAAGATTTTTCGTAAATGACAGTAGGTATTAAAAAATGATAACTGTAAAGCCTTAGGACATTTCCTTAACGCCGGTGGCCTAGTGTTACAAACTTCTTATATGAAGTCTACCCATACTACTCTTCTACTCTTTTATACTCTTCTTATATCTCTACCTATACTTGTATGAACTAGACCAAAATGTCACACGCCTTTAGTACAAACTTGCGGAGACACTCATAAGTGTGCTATAAAGTTAAAGCCTAGTTTAAAATTACACTTCTCTTACAGATCATTGCTCTCGCTGTGTTCGTAGGCGCTTGCCACGCAGCCGAACACGCTTACTCTTCCCAAAGCATCGTACGCTATGACGACCACAACCAAAAACACGACGTGAAAACTATCAAATACCAAGCTCCCGTGAAATACGAAGTCCCTATCAAATACCATGTCCCTATCAAATATGAAACCCCTATCAAATACGAGGTCCCCATCAAATACGAAGTCCCTATCAAATACGAGGTCCCCATCAAATACGCTGTTCCCATCAAGTACGAAGTACCCGTAGTCACTCATAAAGTAGTCCCAGTGATTACGAAATACGTGACTAAGGCAGCTCCAGTAGCGTACTATAAATCAGAAACTTCTGGAAACGGTTATGGACATGAGAGCTCACACCATGCAGTCTCGTCTTCTCACATCCACAGAGAGGACATCCCCTCTGAAGCACCCAAGGACTTCTATGTTGAATATGTAAGTTTTGTTACTTTATTTATCGTATTATATTGCTAAATCTTAGGTACTCCTTCGAAAATCTACTACTGCTGCAACTGATGCGACTGATGTTAGTTTTGTTTTGTCAGCCTTTAAGGCCGTCACAGACAACGAAGATGCTATAATATTTCATGTTAAGATTAAATATCGCTCGCCATACAATTTTGAAATACAAGGTGCTATGAGCGATTGTGAGGATGTTGAATACAAGATAACAAACAACTTATGTTAAAGGATTTTTGAAAATTCACGAAAAAAAAGCGCTGTTCCTATACACTTTATCCCAAGATCCATGAACATTTTGTATGGAACAGCTGGTTTTTTTTTTAATTTTCTAAATTCCTAGGGTAAAAGTTGTTTGTTATCTTGTATACAACATGCTCACGATCGCTCCCTAGCCGATTAAATAGCACCGCGTATATATTATCTTCGTCACTTGTTCGTCATTTGTTTTGTATGAGTAGCGATATTAAAATATGTTCTAAGATAACATGAAATATTATAGCATCTTCATCGTCTGTGACGGCTTTAACTTAGATAAAAAGCAGTCAGTGCTTTTACGACCTGTTTACATAAAACATTAGATGAGTACTTAAAGTACACCTATCAAAGTTCCGAAATGACGAAAATGTTAATAATTTATTTATTATTTATGCAAATGCAGCTTGAAGACTTACTCCTAGGCGTTACATTTTTATTTTAGTTAAATTAAAAATACAATCATATGTCAATTTTCAGTTTTAGTTTAGTTTCAATTCGAAGGTCATAATATCTTTAGATATGGTAAAGCTTGTGAGATGTAAGTTCGACTAACTTATAAATGGATGTTATATTTATGTTTTATCTATCAGGGTCACCCCAAATACGAGTTCGAGTACAAAGTAGAGGACCCCCACACCAAGGACAGCAAATTCCAGCATGAAGCTCGTGACGGTCACATCGTGAAGGGCGTCTACAGCCTGCACGAGGCTGACGGCTCCATCCGCACTGTCGAGTACTCCGCCGACAAACACACTGGGTAAGTATCAACAGCAATAATACGCATTAAAAAAAAAACGAGTTCAATTTCAACTACCTGGATGACATGTTCATATTTTCCAGTTATATTAATTTATTCCATTAAATTTCATTTAAAACCCGAACTACAAAACTGATTTCGATAAAAATTATATGGGACCACCTCTGAAGTATGATCTACCAAACAAAAAAAGAGAATCAACATCATCATCAAAACGATTAATAATTGGCAGAGTAATCGCGTAAAATACATACATTTTTTTTATTTTTTTTAATCGGTTTAAAACAAAGATAAATCCTATTGACTGCTCGTCCGACTTCCCCTCGTTGTCGTCGTCAGCCATAAGACGTCCACTGCTGGACGAAGGCCTCCCAATAGAGGGGAGTTCCCCTCATACGAGAATTAAAAACCACTTCTAGCCACTGCGAGTACGTCAGAATCTCATTGTATTTCATAACTCAGATTGCGTCATCCCAGTATATCCTACAGTATAGACCGCTAGATAGTATAGACCATGCCCGCAATGGTGAGTCTGATGTTTGTAGGAGAAATTATGTTCACGAGCCATCAACAAGCTATATGATCTGTGGTAAAAGCACTCAATTAATGTTTATTACACTAAATAATATGCACTATGTACCAAAGTCGTATAAAAAATAATGAGATAGATTTATTTACCTATTTTTTTTACCTAGCGGATTCTTTTATCACGTTTTATAGTAAACGTAATATACATACATACTTATAAGAGTTTACACCTACATAAATAAAGTTTTAATATATTTATTCTAATGTCGTATCATAAATATTTTAAAAGAGCTTGAAGTTGCATTGTGGTCGATTCTGACGGTTTTAGTTGACAGTTCTAAACTAATTAAAATATTGCTGACACTTTTTTACTAGGCATGTTAGCTAAGGACAGCAATACTTTAGTTAGTTTAGTTCTGTCAACTTAAAACTTCAGAATTGACCACATTACCTACCTAATTTGTCCAGGCCGAACCTTATTAAAACAATGATATAATTTTTTCTAATTAAAATTGTGCTTTATCTTTTTCAGATTCGTTGCCGATGTCAAGCACGTAACTAAGCACGTTCATGAATCTAAACATCATTATTAATTAGTTATCCATCTCATCAAATTAGGCAAAGTTAAGTGTAAGGTTTGTTTAATTTTATTGTTCAAGTTGATTTTTGTTAACTCTATATGTAATATTAAATTAAATTTACGTGCATAATAAATTATTTCAATTCAAGATTTGTTTGCATTTCTGATCTATCCACGTTTTTTATAAAACCATCTCTTCGCTTTTCTAGTCTAGAATATACTATTAGTAAGTACACATTTAACTGTGTGCAACCTAAACCGTTGGTCGTACAGACTAGAAAATTAGAAGAGTGTATTTGTCTTGATGCTTATGCCTTTCTTAGTACCTACACCCCGTAGGTACTAAGAAAGATTTTTTTGAAATTCAACCCCAAGGGGTAAAAATGGGTTAAAACTTTAAGTTAGGTAGGGTAGGGTCAAAAAGGACAGTTTAATCCTGCCTTTGCAACAAACTTTCGAACGGCACGGGCGGCGGCGCTGCGTCGCGGCGGCGTCGTTCAGCGGTTTGGCTGGCACTGACTCCAAAAATACTTGATTATAAATCGTAAATAGGTATATAAGTATCAATAATTTCGTAGATTGTCCTTCAATTCTCTTTGCTTTGAAGTAATGAAAATATTATTTTCTACTTTTTAGTTTAAGTTTGTACACTGTGGTCAATTCTGAAGGTTTAAGTAGACAGAACTAAACTAACTAAAGTATTGCTGTCCTTGGCTAACATGCCTAGTAAAAAAGTGACAGCAATATTTTAATTAGAATGTTTAGAACTGTCAACTAAAACCGTCAGAATTGACCACATTATATACGTATAAAACACTGTTTTAAACTATCACGGTAAATATCCCGTTAAAAATAATAGAACTTTAAATACGTATAGTCTAGAAGACGGTTTTTTTTTAATAATTTTAGTTTACTTATATATTTTAACAGGTTTTCTTAACATTAAAAGAAAAATAATGATCATTGCTTTAAATGACTATGAGTTAGTTTGAAAGAAAATAGGGTTTAAAAAGACATGGTTTGTATTTTTGGGGGATTCTTATCAAAATAATCCCCCGGTTACAGGGATATCTATCGTGTATTGCCTACAGCCTGTATTTATTATGATATTTTGTTATTATGTAATATTAGTAACCTTAACTATTAGTACAAAGCTCACTGGCTGTCGAAAATAATCAATCAACAAATAATGATACTAATTGACAAACTTTATTAGCGTCTACTTTATGCAAGTCACTTGCGAAACGATGATCCAGTTCTACGCAATATATCTACAAGTACAGACTGATAAGTTATTGAGATTAGTAAGTGTTGTTCTACAACTTGACCTGGCGACCTTGTCACTTCCAAAATGTACTACTATATAAACAGCAGTTAACCTATGCAATGCATCAGTTGATCTAGTGATACATAACAAAATGTTCTCCAAAGTAAGTTACTAAAACAGTGATCAAAATGATTATGTGATCAGTGTGGTGATATCAACTCGTCAACATAGGTTGCGATTTAGACGATGAACGCCTGTGCATACTAGGATCGTAGACTGCACAATCATAAGAACTAATCAAGTAAAATCAAGTGCGGAAATGATATAGAGTGATGTTTGGTTGCAGATCGTGTGTATGAGCGCCGTGCTGGCGGTGTGCGCCGCTGGGCTCCTGCCCGCCGTGCCCGCGCACTACTCCTCCGCGGCTGCGGTCTCCTCCCAGAACATCGTACGCCACGACGAGCAATCGCCCGTTGCGTACCACGCAGCCCCCGCCGCCGTCGCTTACCACGCCGCTCCCGCCGTGGCGTACCACGCGCCCGCCCCCGTGGCCTACCACGCCGCACCCGCGCACTACTCCGCTGCCAACGCCGTCTCCTCCCAGACCATCCTGCGCCACGACCAGCCACAGCCCGCCAAGCTGGTAGCGCCCGTCGCCTACCACGCACCTGCTGCCGTCGCCTACCACGCCGCCTCCGCTCCCTTCGCCTATCACACCGCCCCCGCTCCCCTCGCCTACCACGCCGCTCCCGTCACCAAAGTGCTCGCGCCCGCTCACAAGGTCCTTGTCGCCGCCCGCCACGAAGAGGAATACGTAAGTTTACTGCCCCACTCTGACGTACGTCTAATAGCATCTGATTGCTGATTGCAGACCCTACAAGTAATTTAATCTCGTACGTTGCAGGCGCACCCCAAATACGACTTCTCATACTCCGTGGCTGATGGACACACCGGCGACAACAAGTCCCAGCACGAGTCCCGCGACGGCGACGCTGTGCACGGCGAGTACTCCCTGGTGGAAGCCGACGGCTCCGTGCGCACGGTGCAGTACACCGCTGACGACCACTCCGGGTTCAACGCGGTGGTGCACAACTCCGCGCCCGCCCACCACGCCGCCCCCGCTCACCATGCTCAACCTCTGCTCCTCGCTCACCATTAAAATATAAGACTACAAATTCTTTAGTCTATAATGAGCAATGGAAAGGAATGATTAATTTATTAAAATGAATGTTTGATAAAACTGATTTTATTTTATTTTGAATATTTTTTTATGAAGTGATTCCACACTTATGGTATTTCTATATTTTTAAAGCTTAAACAGGAAGAAAAATTATGACGTCCGGCAGGACTCGAACCTGCATACGAGCAGTCTCTATGAGTTTCCGTCCCAGCTGCTTTGCCAATTAAGCTACAGAAGTATCTGCCTTAGATGCCAAATTTTCCCAACCTGTTTTAAGCCTGTTGTGTTTATTTTATTTTGTCAAATAGGCAAGGTCCTTCAATACTACGAACTTTGATATTTTTGTTTTATTCATACGGGAATACTCACGTTTAATTAAATCGGATACTCCGACTATAGTTTCGATCACATCCGGTGACCTTTTTCAAAGAGTGAAAACAGAGCCCGACGCGCGTGCAGCTGCGTCCTGCTTAGCATGTGTCAAAACCACGTCAGTTTTCATTATAACTTTGATATTAAAAAACTTACAATAAAATGTACGTGTAACATAGCCTATAGCAAAGACAATTACATATACTGAGTGCTATAAGATTATAAATATTACAAACCACGGAAGACAAAAAAATGTAGTATTCCATTACAGTCATGAATACACATTTTTTCATAAATGCTCAACTAATTAATTTACAATGTTTATTTGACAGCATAATCACGGTAAATATCCCGTAAATAATCATAGAACTGTAATCAAACAAACAATATTATACGTCGACTCTTAGCAGGCATAAATTATAATTTATTAAAAAGAGCGACCAAGAACATTCTGTTTGTTAGGATATATTACAGAGTTATAGAGTTTATCAAACTAAAAAACGAGAAAAAAAAATGATCTGAAAAACATAAGAAACTACACACTTTTAAAGACGTCGACTGAATCCTCTGTAATTAGGGTTTTTTTGAACTACTGATTCCAATCCATTTACAGCTTTTCATTGTTCTGTTCAGCCAATTACAAACTAGAATTATTCATCTTTTCGGTCCTCGTTCAGTGACTTCTCCCTCCCTCACTGTTCCTGGCAAAGTTGCCCCTAACGAAATTGGGCAGAAGCAATGAAAAATGCTGATGAAATGATGATGAGGCATTTCGTCGGAGTGATGATCAGATAAGATCTTTATGTTGTTCTGGCTTCATCCCGGCGGACTGCCTCTGCACAGGGGCATATCTATTATCTTTTATATCTTTTATTTAATTTTTATGTATACTAACAAAATAGTTTTGTAAGTTTTTAAACCTTTTGTTACCAACCCCTGGATCCCAGTTATCTTAATAAATTAAATTTGAATTTAATTTTGAATTTGAAAAAAAGAACTAACAAAAAATTGTTGGTCAGACATGATAAGATTTTAAAAATACCATCTGGTAATGTAGCTCTAGTTTCAATATAAATAATTAAAACCACTAGTCTAAGTTTAGTGACAAAAATAAAAGTTCAAAGACTAAAATTTGCATATTCTACCTGTTAAATAGTCTACTGGCCATATCCACCCTCCCTCGAAGGACAACTGGGCCATATTCACTTCGCCAGCCCAGGTGCGGCTTGGTAAATTCATATGCGCCGTTGAATTTCTTCTAAGGACCTAAGCAGATTTCCTCACGATGTTTCCCTTCACCGAAAAGCCGGAGCTTCAATGAAAGTGCTCATTGGTTTGGACCTGGAATTTCCACAAGACCTCACGATTTCGACTCGAGCAGTTTCCTAAAGACAACGACGGCTACAAATTTGTATAATATTTTTGTTTTATTATGAAAACTGACGTGGTACCGAAACTATAGTCGGAGTATCCGATTTAATTAAACGTGAGTATTCCCGTATAAATAAAAGGAAAATATTTTTGTTCCCTGATTTTAATCAGGAAACAAAAGTTTGGTTTAGTTAGGTATATAATTTTATTCAACTCCTATAACGCTAAAACACTATTTACTATTTATTTATGATATTTACTACGTTATTTGAGAAATGCTTTTTTTTATTCTTTATTTTTTATTTGGACTGCTATTTTGAAAAAACTGTTAAAACTTAGTCGTTAGTATCCGCACTTGATAATTTTCTATCTTGTGAAATGTAAATCACTATTTGACTCTAACAGAACCAATCGGCGGCGTTTGGACCGAAACGACTCAGGCCGCGACGAATTTATGGACATCACCTGGGTATGTCTTAAAACTGCATCCAGAACCAACGGAGGACGGGCAGCAGCGTCCTCTCAGTTAACACTGGTGGCCATTCTGCGATCCCCAAGCCACTTGCCAAGCCTGGAGATTATAGCAACCCCTTCCTTTTAAAGGAGAGGCCTTCGTTCCGCAGCGGACGTCAATAATTTGGAAAATAAATTTTGTTTTGGTTTAGTTTTCCAAAGAGTCCATTTTCCATTTTATATTGTTTTGAATTCTACGAAAGGATTTTTTGAGTAAATTAAGACTTTGTATTATCATGCAGTACTTAATGAAAAATAGACTAAGTTAACTTTCGAGTTAAAGCTAGCAACTTATGAGTCAATGCAGACTAGGTTTAGGTTCGGAAACTTAATGCCGCAAGTTCCAGCGCTCCTAGGCACACACTTAAAAACTCCCGTCGCAGCTATCGAGTCGGTTTTTGTACGCTCAATGCATCGACTAAACGCTCCTGTCGCCTTTCCTCTTACTATACCCGCGCTTTACTTTCCCACCCTCATATACTCCGATATACAACATCAATAGAATCGTAGAAGCGTAATTTGGATGCCGTGATCCAACGTGGTGGGACCTATAATGAGTCCGGTCATATACTGCGCGAGCGAGAACACATTTATGCGGTCCCACGATAGTTGCTAAAATACCTTGCAACACTGATGCAGTCGTTGAAACTATTGATATTGCGATCAGACGCTTATAAAACGTGTTACTTTGTTACCAGGATCGTTTGATCGCAACAAGTCAGCAAACCGTATGGTTGCCATAGTTGATAGTGACATTAAAGAACCTTAAACAATAAGCACGGCCGGATCTGATTCTCAACATGTTGGCGTTTTTTAAATATTTCTTGAATCTTTGGTCATACCTAATTAAAACAGAGGAATTTTCTTTCAACAGTTTGCTTTATTTATAAATTAAATTATAATGACTATTTACAGAGCGCTTCATAGCTTAACATTGTATTCAGTCGGAGGACTAAATTTGTAGATTTAATGGTGAGCGAGGAGCAGAGGTTGAGCATGATGAGCGGGGGCGGCGTGGTGGGCGGGCGCGGAGTTGTGCACCACCGCGTTGAACCCGGAGTGGTCGTCAGCAGAGTATTGCACCGTGCGCACGGAGCCGTCGGCTTCCACCAGGGAGTACTCGCCGTGCACAGCGTCGCCGTCGCGGGACTCGTGCTGGGACTTGTTGTCGCCGGTGTGTCCATCAGCCACGGAGTATGAGAAGTCGTATTTGGGGTGCGCCTGCAACGTACGAGATTAAATTACTTGTAGGGTCTGCAATCAGCAATCAGATGCTATTAGACGTACGTCAGATTGGTGCAGTAAACTTACGTATTCCTCTTCGTGGCGGGCGGCGACAAGGACCTTGTGAGCGGGCGCGAGCACTTTGGTGACGGGAGCGGCGTGGTAGGCGAGGGGAGCGGGGGCGGTGTGATAGGCGAAGGGAGCGGAGGCGGCGTGGTAGGCGACGGCAGCAGGTGCGTGGTAGGCGACGGGCGCTACCAGCTTGGCGGGCTGTGGCTGGTCGTGGCGCAGGATGGTCTGGGAGGAGACGGCGTTGGCAGCGGAGTAGTGCGCGGGCGCGGCGTGGTAGGCCACGGGGGCGGGCGCGTGGTACGCCACGGCGGGAGCCGCGTGGTAAGCAACGGCGGCGGGAGCTGCGTGGTACGCAACGGGCGATTGCTCGTCGTGGCGTACGATGTTCTGGGAGGATACCGCAGCCGCGGAGGAGTAGTGCGCGGGCGCGGCGGGCAGGAGCCCAGCGGCGCACACCGCCAGCACGGCGCTCATACACACGATCTGCAACCAAACATCACTCTATAATTATCATTATGCACGGGGCGGTTCACTTAAACTTCTTAGATTTTTAGTCCTTTTAGTTTGCTTATGCAATATACAATTCTACACAGCAAGCGTTCAGCATTTGGAAAGTAATTAGAATGGACATCTATGTTGATGACCTAGTTGCACCACACTGATCACAAAATTAATTAAGCCACTAAGTCTATCACTCACTTTGGAGAACATGTTGCTTTGTATTACCAAGTTCAACTGATGCTCTGTATCTGTGAAGTCTCGTTTATATACCTTGCGGTAAGATTTTGGGTGCGGCAAGGTCGACAGGTCATGAAGCTGTCAACTATATCATAAATGAGAGCTTTCTTAATAAGTTCATTGCAAGCATGTAAAATAATGCATGCAAGTAATTTAAATGTTTATAGTAATAAAACTGATAATATTTTTCTATTCAACGCAGCAGCTACGTACCTACATATTCGTGTGTTTAGCTGTGACACAACTAAAATAATTAAATGTACAGTATAAAATTTAGTTCAAGGAGTTAGTATAAGTACACTAATGACAAACTTTAACTAATTACAACTACACCACTAGAGAAGTCGCTTTAATGATACTTTAAACGATAAAGCTGAATATTCACATCAACAGCCGGAAGATGGCCACTGCTGGACGAAGGCCTCCCCCTAATAGGGAGGGCTTGCTATAATCCCCACGCTTGGCAGGCGGCTTGAGGATCGCAGTGTGTTACCATCGTTAACTAAGAGGACGCTTCTGCCCGTCCTCCGGCGGTTCTGGATGCAGTTTTAGGACATACCCAGGTCCAGGTACAAGTTGAATATTACTTCTACTCAGTATACCTTCTTATCTAGAGTCAATCTCTCCTTAGCTCTACGGTACATTACGGCTAAACCTTATTTTGTTAAAAAGAAACAAAGTAAAGTAAAGCTCCTAAAGCCATTGCCTATCAAGAGGGTATTGAACTAATGTAGTAGGTAAATAGCAGGTCAAATTAGTTATAAATTATAATGCTGGCCGTGATCGTTGACTCCTCGAACTCATCAGTTTGCGTAATGTTTGAAATGATTCATCCATTCATGTCTGCGGTGCTTTATGAAATTAATTAAACTCCCAATGTTACAATTTGTAAAATTACAATTTCATTAATTTTACAAAAAAAAAAGGTGCCCGACTTTGAGAATGAATTGCGTATGGGCCATCCTGATTATCAACGCTTACCCTACTAGCTTGTTAGCTAGCCTACTAGCTTGTTAGCTAGCCTACTAGCTTGTTAGCTAGCCTACTCGCTTGTTAGCTAGCCTACTAGCTTGTTAGCTAGCCTACTAGCTTGTTAGCTAGCGTACTAGCTTGTTAGCTAGCCTACTAGCTTGCTTGCTTAAAAGTACAGTTGTTTCATCAATCTATGGATTTAACCATTTCTCATTTGAAACACTTAGGACTACTGGTATTATTATTTTAATACAGTTAAAATAACCAAGGTACACCACACACCTATATCAGCCCCGAAAATTTAACCCACTTCTAAGGTCAGGGATAACACGTCGCATAGTTGACCGACTGGCGTCGTGTTATGTTACATGCATTAGGTATTGAAATTAAGCAAGTAGCTTTCAAGTGGCAGATTAGAATTATACGTCCAAGTAACAGGAGATTACGATAAAATATCTAAGAAGCATGATCGCAAAAGCGCGTTCCGGTGTGATTTTTGTGAGCTGTTTTGAGGCCGCGCACATCCATGTTTCAAGCACATTTTTTACTGCGATCAATCATTATTCTAAAGTTGAATGAGATAGGGCCACATTTAGCGGAGCAAAATTATGGCAGTTACGCCGATTCGTTCGTGTCAAGATTCGATTTTTGAGGTTTCAGACCCATTTTTGATTTATAACAAGCACAATATAAATATTTGTTTAAAACTAAGAGCGTTAGCTTGTGACAAACTATACTATTTAGAAGTGAGTGCATTTTCGTGCTAAATTTGAAAAAAATTATGATTGAAACTCTTGTAATGTGTAGAAATAGAGGTGTTTATCAATAAATGACTTATGACTTATGTGTTGTTTTTTTTTTTTTTTGTTGAAACACACTCATAGAATCCGTCAAAAAACTGCTATAACTGCACGTGATTTTTTTAAACAGGGCCCTTAAGGCGAGCTTGATCGATTTGAGCAAGCGCGGCATGTTGTGTAATCATATGCTAAGTTAGAAATTTTATTATTATTATAATTCAGACGTTTCAGACTTTTATTTTAGCCTGTTTTCAAGATTTTATAAGATCAAGTAAAGTACATCTTATCGTGTAACAAATTATCACATTCTTTAGTCAATATAATTATTTAAGTGTGTGTATAATTTTTGTAAGACCGTTATATAATAAAGAAAAACTGTTTTGCTAGATCAAATATTTTAGGTATACCTAGCAAACCAGTTTTTCTTCAATTCAGCTCGGTGATTCTCCTTAAGGGGGGGAATATTGTGACCGCTTCTCCATACAAACATATTCCCCTATTTTCTTCCTGGATAATGCCTCTAGACCAATCTTTTTTTAAATTAAATTTAGGTCTACTGTAGACGTGTCTCTGTTTTCTTTTTTTTTTCAGTAACTTATAGCTAAAAAAATATAACGCTTTAAATGTCTTCATAGTAACTTTTGGAGGGCTATATTTATTTAGCTATGAGTTTCAGAAGAAAAAAACAGACACGTCTACATTAGACCAATTTTTTTTATAAATAGTTATTCTAAACCATTATAAATGTAAGCCATGGTAAATGTGTGTCTCAGTAATTCACCAACTGCGATTTTTCATGATATATGCAGTGATTTTATATCTTTAAAAGTGTTGAAATGCGCGAGCGCGGTAGCGGAGCATTCTGTGCCTTAAGTAAGACCCTTGTAATTGTGTCACTGAGCTCTGCCATTGAAACTCTAATGACGCTCTGGTGACGTCATCTTTATTCTATAGTTAATTCAAGTAGACTAGCTAAGATGATAAATTAAATATATTTTATTTTGTTGCTTGTACCAAACTTGCACCACATAATAAAGCCTCGGGGCATTAGCCTACACTCTCGTCTTGGCAACTTGTTTTCTAAGTTCCACTTACTTGATAACATTATGATGGATTCGTTCATGTCATATTCGATTTAAATTTTAATTAAAACTCATTGTTTTTAGTTCGTTTGTTCGTTTGAGGTATCCCCTCCCTATTTGGGGGGAGGCCTTCGTCCAGCTGTGGACTTCTTCGACTGATGATGTGTGATTTTCGTTTCATAATGCAATTATTTCATAATTTATTCTTATGCGCTGCTTCCCTACGCTACTGTAAAATTAAAATTAGATATCCTTCATGTATTCTGTTTGCCTTCCTATCTCCTTTGTATATAGCTCAGGCAGGACTTTGAATTTTATAGATACAAATATATTCCAAAATTTTAGGCGAGCGATATTTCATCTTAACATGAAATATTATGGCAGCGTCGTCGTGTGTCGTCGTCGGGTCCGGTTAAAATCCGGTTTGAAGGATACCTATAGCTAACGAAATTACTCCCCATCGACTCAAAGTAATGAGCGCCAATGCAGCGATGTCCTAGACTTTCTTTTTGTCTGGGTACTGCTGCTCAATGGGATGGCCTAGCGTATTATCCAGCCCCGGATCTAGGGGGGGGCAAACCACCCGCTACGGGCGGCAGTTTTAGGGGGCGCTAAAATCTAATCTATCTATCTATACAATGTGTAACAAAAAGGTTCAACAATACTGAAGGGTATGTATGTGCTCATCATTATGAACAACTTTTACTATGGGGCCAATCTTGAAATCGCGAAAAAAAAATCGGCTGTTCCATACATTTTGTTCAAGTTCTATGAACTTTTTACATACATACCCTTCAGTATTGTTGAACCTTTTTGTTACACGTTGTATATATAAAAGGCTCTGTCCTGACGTCCTGACTGACAGACTGACAGACAACGCACAGCCCAAACCGCTGGTCGTACAGACTTGAAATTTGGAGGGTGTATTCGTCTCGATGAGGAGGGGTGTACTAAGAAAGGATTTTTCTAAATTCGACCCCCAAGGGGGAGAAAAAGGGGGGAAGTTTGTATGAAAGTCCTTTGTTTTTGGACTTTTAGTCACGAAAATTTGGATTTGGATAGTTCATTTAAAATAAAAAAATACAGTTTTAAAAAAATTTTTGACAGGGACGATTTAAGGAGGGGAAAGGGGGATGGAATGTTGTATGGAAAGTTCTTTGTTTTTGAAGTTATAGTGATGAAAATTGATATTCGGGTAGTTCATTCAAAGGAAGGGAAGATGGGGGGGGGGGGGCGGGGGGGGGGGGAGTTGGTAGAGTCGATAGAGTCGGTAGAGTCGGTAGAGTCGGTAGAGTCGGTAGAGTCGGTAGAGTCGGTAGAGTCGGTAGAGTCGGTAGAGTCGGTAGAGTCGGTAGAGTCGGTAGAGTCGGTAGAGTCGGTAGAGTCGGTAGAGTCGGTAGAGTCGGTAGAGTCGGTAGAGTCGGTAGAGTCGGTAGAGTCGGTAGAGTTTGCTCGGAATGATTTAAAGTGGAGGATTTTGGGAGCTGTCCGTATTTCTTCCGCACGCTGACGAAGTCGCGGGGGACCTCTAGTCATAATATAATACCACCAAGCGAACGTCTTGCTCGTCTCGTCACTTGATTGAATAAAAATAAACAAATTAATTATTATAGTTAAAAAAAACACTTGCTCCACATAGCATGCTGGCATGATTTAAAAAAACATTTCTATGCCGTCCGGACATTGTTAAAGGGTTCTTATTGTACTGTTACATACGTATGGCATTTTTTATATATTGTGTGAGTGTTGCATACATTTGTGTTTTTAAAGTAATTTAACTCAAACGCTGGAGAGAGGACGGCACTATCAACTTTCTGCCCCGGCTTGAAAAAAATCGTAGATCCGGGGCTCCTATCTCTTACCACCAAGCAAGAGAGTGCCTCGTTTACGTGCCATTACTTGTTGTTATAAAAATGTTAAAAAATCACGTAAATTATATTATAAATGGATGGATTATAATTTTTGATTTTTTTACTTGAAGGAGTCATCATCATCATCATCATTAGCCTGACGTCCACTGGTGGACGAAGGCCACCCCCTTAAAAGGGAGCATAGGGGCATAGGGCCTTATAGGGGCATAATCCGGACGGCTTGGGAATCGTAGACCACCTACACACACAAGGGCACAAGGTGTGAGTCTACTCGTGAACATGGAGCATGCGACTGCGCCGAAATATAGGGAGCTCATTTCACAACATAATTACGGTAAATATCCCGTTAATAATAATATAACTTTAAGGTGTATAGTACTTTTATTTCTGTAATAACAATTTTAGATGGTATTTCTAGAGTGCTCATTAAATAGTGTTTTATCTAGCTTTGAAAAATATCCCATTTGGGATATCCGAGTTCCCAAAAATATCAATAGACAATAGACAATAGACAATATTTACCACACATACCACCATTTCATTTTGTTTGCATAGCTATTTATAGTATTAAATATTTTATAATTATGGTTGGTTTTATATATTGTCTATGAGTTGTAGATAAGTTAGTTTTAATTATGTATTAAAATCTTCTCGTCCAAAATCCCGCAGTGTCTGAAGACAAAGGTCTTCAACCAGTGTGTGTTGCCAGTGATGACATATGGAACTGAAACGTGGTCTTTAACTGCTGGCCTTTTGGAGAGGCTCAGAGTCGCACAACGGGCAATGGAGAAAGCTATGCTCGGAGTTACTTTGCGCGATAAAATCCGGAACGAGGATATTCGCCAAAGAACCAAAGTCACCGACATAGCTCGCAGGGTTTGCAAGTTGAAGTGGAAATGGGCAGGCCACATCGCTCAAAGAACTGATAACCGATGGGGAAGAAAGGTTCTTGAGTGTCGACCGCGAACCAGAAGACGCAGCGTAGGAAGGCCTCCCAACTAGGTGGACCAACGACATTGTAAAAGTCGCGGGTAACCGGTGTATGCAAATGGCAGGTTGTCGTACAGTGTGGCGGTCTAAGGGGGAGGCCGTCGTTCAACAGTGGACGTCTCCGGGCTGATGATGATGTATTAAAATATTAATATTAATATTTATTTAATTAGTTTATCTCGAATCTATTTAATTATCGATCGTCCATCGATAAATATAAATAGATTTCAACATTGGATTTATGCTAATTGTAATAAAATAATATAACTATCAAATTTATTGTAGGTATCGTACGTACCAATCAGGAAAGTAAACATCGCGTTATTTTTAACTCGCGTATAGACTATTCACTGCCTGTATAGACAGAAATGAAAGAGCTAACGCAATACAAAACCCGGTAGACAATAGAAGAAAATTAAATAAAAGTCTGCTGATATCATCGGTGATTAATGAAAACATTCCTGATGAGTCTAACTCAGACTATCAGATCAGTTTATACCGTTGTCACGTGTTGTTAATAAAAAAGCCCAAAAGGTTTGCTCAGGGCGCTTCAGAAGCTTTGAATACCACTAACGAGTACTTCAAATCATAATTGTTATGTAACGTCTAATTTCTCTTTGTGATTAGGTTTCGTATATAAGAGTAACTCTTTACATCCGGAGTCATTTCCGAACGTCACGTGCCGCCGAAATAGACGAGATGATTTATAAAGTAAGTTCGATTGTACGATTGGATTTTGCAGTGACCGTTCATAGACAATATATATTATTTAATAGAAATATGTTTGATTTAACTTATCGAGTTAAATGGGTCAGTATAATGTTAAAAAAAAATTATTTTTCAGTTAGTTTCTTGTTTGTCAATCATATCAGTAAGTGCTTATGGAAGTGAAGTCAAAGAAAAATTTGCTGTGTCAACACAAAGTTTTAACCGTCCGGATATACCAGTATCATTCAAGTTTTCAAACATTCATATCTACAAACGAGAAAATAAGCTACAACAAGAATCAAATCAACAGCGACCACTGGATTCGGCTCTAAAGAAGTACTCAGTGATTCAATATGCTCCACTCAATTATATCACAAAACTAGAAGATCACCGAGAGCAGCAAAATAAAATAAAGCAACAAGAGATCCAATCTGAGCAATTATCAGTAAACACTGGACGTCATGTGTACACAAGACAAGATAAAGCTAAGTTTAACCATTTAGAGCCTAAACCTTTGAAAGAAGACGATAACGTTAACCAGAAAAATTATAGATCGTTCATTTCGGGTCATAACGTTGTGGCATACTCAGAAACCACTGATAACTATTTGGAACATGGTGTAGATCCTTTTATAACTCACCAAGATTATTATCAAAAACAAAAGGTATTAAATAACACTTTGATAACGCTTTTTTAATTCTATTAATATGTTTGTCTCAAAGCGCATCATGCTGTACTTACTTACAGATAAATTAAATTTTTATATTGTTACAGGTGAAATCGCCAAAATTTGTCTATTATCAAAAAACAATAGACAATTCCGCGCCCAAAGTACCAAAAGTTCGTAACATAATAGAAGACCCACCTGCAAATGGAGGCTTCAATTTTCTAGATTTTTTACCTGCTGATTTTAACTCTCCAGCTCGAAAAGAACATAAAAAATCTATACCATATGCATACTCGTAAGTGGTCATGTATAAAATAATTATACGTAGGAATGATATTTATTAATAATATTGTGACCAATTTGCCCGCGATCAGCTTTAAGCACGGATAGATTATATAATTATATCAAAATAGCGTATAGAGCTAAACTTTATATAAATCAATATGCATACATTAATAGTGTAAAGAATATATATTTTTTACTAAAGAAATCATTCGTCAAAACACGAGTAAGCTAATCTTGTTGTAGGTTTCGTACTTACTTATTCAGGAGGTTAGTAAGAAATAATTCAAATTTGTCATTGTAATTCTAATTGGCCAAAGCTCTTTCGCAAAACGCTTTCAAAATTAAATGACACGACCTAATCACATTTCCAGTTTTTTTTAACTCTGATTTATAATAAGCTTTATTTATATTTAGCAAAAATTTACTTAAAATAATAACATAAAATAATCAAATAAATTTGATTACTTTATTACTTACGTAGGGCGTTGTATAAAAAGTGAGAATGAGTATGTTGCCGGTAACTTTGAATTTTTTTTTTTATATAGTTGCTTTTTAGCATAATGAACTTGGAATATCTTTTTTCTAAGCTTAAAATATTCCTATCTTAAAAAACTCTTCTACCTGAGCACCTAAAAACTCCTGTACTGCAGCGACTACTGCTTCATCATTTTCGAACCTCTTTCCTCTCAAAGACTCCCTCAACCTCGGAAATAGATAGAATTCACTACGGGCAAGGTCGGGTGAATATGGAGGATGCTCAAGTATTTCGAAGCCAGCATCACGAATTGCAGCCATAGCAACGGCTGACTTGTGAGCCGGGGCATTATCTTGATGGAACAAAACAATTTTTGCTAGTTTGCCTCGCCGATTCTCGCGTATTTTGTTACTCAATTTTTTTATTTGTTCTGCATACAAAGAGCCCGTTACAGTAGCTCTGTGGTCGACATATTCTATCATGACCACCCCTTTAGTCTCCCAGAAAAGAGAGCCCATGATCTTTCCGGCGGAACGACTCGCCTTAAATTTCTTAAAAATTTGAGATGATGGTATTTTCCAAGTCATAGATTGTAGTTTTGTTTCAGGATCGTAATATTGAAGCCATGTTTCATCCATTGTTATGAATCGAGACAAAGAACTACCAGGATCTTGTTGTAACATTTCCAATGAAGCTCGAGAAATGTTCAGCCTGTTTTTTTGTTGTTTTTTTGTCTTAGAGAATTAATTACATAGATCAATTTATAACTCTGCCAAACTGCATAACAGTTTGTAGGCAGACATCAAATCTCATATTCATTACTATTTACTACGAGTATGTAGGAGTAGGTATTGAAATTTTAGCGATAAGTAAGCTTAAAACTGAATATATGTTAACTTATATGTACACAGGTTATTTACATAGATATTCTATTTAACAGTACTTTTTTCAAGGCTAATTTAAATGTAGATTTGTTTATAAATTGTTTTTCAAAATGATCTGGCAAATCATTGCTTATTCTAGATATCAGCCACTTTCCAGTCACTTTATTTTTGTGCATCGGTAAGCATTCTGGGGACCCAGCGTGCGGATATTTTTTTCATCCCCAAACGTTCGTGTAAAATTCTATGTACGTGTAGTCGAAATCTTTGTTTCATCAGCTATAAAACGTACCGTGACACGACGATCTGCTAAAACAATGTTCACGACTTTTTTTACCATTTCTTTGGTCACTACCGTTATGGGGTGGCCCGGGCGAGGGTCATATTTGGTGGATCTTCTTCCACGTTTAAATTCGGCACACCAACGAGCAAAATTGTAGAATAATGTGGTGCATGTGCTCCTAAAGTATCCTGCAAGTTCTTGATTAGTTCGTTCCGAAGTGAAATTTTTCAAGCAAAGATACTGTTAAAAATTGAAAAATTTGAATTGCACGAATTCAAATTTTTCAATTTTCGACAACACGCTACGACATACTGCAAACAACTACCATTTTTTTTAAACATAAGATATCCAAATTATTTCCTTTTTTTAATTTATCAATATTCCAGCTTTACCAGCCAGTATTTACTTTTTTCGGTTCCAAAGAGTTTGTACTTCATTCTCACTTTATAATGAACGACGCTTTGGAGGAATAAGCTCAACACTAGCGGGCAGCAGCGGTTACACAAAGTTTCATGTGTCTAAATGGCTTTCAGTTGTGGCACGTTGTTTTTTTCTAAGTAAAATAAAGCACATCATTTACTTTGAATTCGTAGGTATCTTTTTCAATTGCGTAAAAATTATCCATGACAGTGGTTTTGTAAATGCGAAAATCTGTGGAAGTACCAAAGTGTATTAGTTAGTACCTATGTTTGGTCAACTCAACTTAAATTGCTAACAAGGACCAATAATAGATTCAAATTAAGGAATCCATTTTTAATTAAGTAAATAGTCTTGGCGCAACTCTGCGTAACCGCCTTATGTTGCTCGGCTAAATGCGACTCTTTATGAAACAGAGTAGGCATATTGATTAATTGCAGTATTATTTTTAATTATGGGCTAGCATTTGTTCTTGTCGCCGTCTTAACAGCTATAGGATAGTTATTTTTTCGGGATTTATATCCAGATCGTAGTATAGCATATCACGGTCTATCAGTTAAAGCCGTGGTGTGTTCATGGTATTCATAATCCGCTGCTATAACTTTTCAGTAATAATTATGTATGGTACACAATATTAGTACACTAGAGGTCGCCCGCGACTTCGTCCGCATACGGAAGAAATTTGGCACGCTCCCAAAATTCACTACGTCACGTCTACGTCATATGATATTTTTGTCCCACGACGCAAACAGATGGTGGTTACAAGTTAAGGGTGTATAGTATTGTCTGTGTCAACGCTAAAGCTTTAAGCAGCTAAAGCTTTAGCTCCTAAACTAATCAACCGATTTAGATTTCGTGGTCTATTATTAAGAGACTTGACTTGAATGAGGTCGTTATCCGCCTAAATCGAAGAGAAGTTGGGGAAATTGAGAATGAAGTTGGGTTTTTATTTTAAAATTAAATATTAATATTATTACAGGTTGCACAATCAGCTGGCGCAGGAAAAACAGCAGCAAACATATGCTCACCCACGGATTCACCTGAACATCGCGCGTAGCTACAAAATTGCTAACCAACCGCCAGAGGCGCAATTACCACATTTACTTGCAAAAAAAGATCTAACGCTTACTAACTTACTGTTACGCCCACTTATGATTCCCGTGCGAAAAGGAAATCATGTTCTAGGATTGTAAATTTAACATAGCAATAACATAGAAAAGGTTTATACTAAATTGACTGAGTTCTTTAAAACGGACGAATACGAGCATCTGAAAAATAGCTATGTTTGAGATGAAAAAAAAAACACATATTTAATCTATTTTCAATTGCACAATTGCACTAAAACATCACTGATGCTTGAAATAATTGGTTGCTAAGATAAATCATTAGTATTAAAAAAAAGGCCTAAAAACTAAATCATGTACCTATGTGTAGCAGCCACGGTAACCTTATAATTTATTAATTAAATATAATTAATGCAATTTTCTCAGTTTTCTTATCATTTAGGTAGCAGCTCGATTAGTTTTTGGATTTAAAATATCTTGGTATAAAAATACTGAATCTAAATATTTTACTTTTATGTTACAACTCTTTTTCAAATATCTTTTTGATAAGAATACTCTGTATAATCAAATATTATAGAGTAATTATGTTTATAACCGGAACTTATTTGTGCGCGATTAAGTCCCGGTTGTAAACATAATTATGTGTTCAAATCGCGAAAGTTTAAAAGTTTTATTATAGAGTACTCTTCAAAAAGATATAGAGTCTAAAAAATAAAAAGGGGGTATTCCGTAGCCAACGTTTAAAAACTTCTAAAGATAAGCTACATAATTTTGATAAAATACGGTCAATATACTATAACACACTCACACATAGTATACCTTTATACATTTTACTCATTTACAATAATAACTGTTATCGAGAGACTTTGTAAAAAAATGTTTGTCATGGCTCCCTAAAAATCGCAGTCAAAATATACTTCAATTGCAGTCGCTAGTTAAGAACATACCTACCTACATAATAAAAATGCGATGTTCATAGATACAAACAGGAGAATATTATCTGAGATGAAATGGAAAGTCTACCGTAGGTAGTACAGTGATACCTGGCTTCTAACATATGACCTAAGGCGAGGTCGTTTGGTTAGCTCTAAGCCAAAACTTGCTCTTGAACCTACGTATATAAACGCTGGCAAATTACGATTGATTATCATTCACAGTTAGAACACTAACAAAGAAACAATCAAAATGTTCAGCAAAGTGAGTAATAATTGCATTATTATTTAATTTGACTCCTATGGTTTAATTATTTCATAAAAAGATCATAAAGAATACTACTAAAACTTTGAGGAATATTTCAGCTGGTAGCTCTGTGCGCCCTGGTGGCTGTGTCCCAGGCGGGTCTCCTGGCCGCACCCGCGCACTACTCCTCGGCCGCCGCCGTCTCCTCCCAGAACATCGTCCGCCACGACGAGAACGCGGCTCAAGCTTACCACGCCGCTCCCGCGTCCGTCGCCTACCACGCTGCTCCCGCAGCTGTCGCCTACCACGCCGCTCCCGCACCCGTCGCCTACCACGCTGCTCCCGCACCCGTTGCCTACCACGCCGCTCCCGCACCCGTCGCCTACCACGCCGCTCCTGCCGCCGTCGCCTACCATGCCGCCCCTGTCACCAAGGTTCTTGCTCAACACGCTGATGAAATCGTAAGTTCCAACCCTTGTTGATAGCTTTTTATGCATTGCTTATCTACCGTACACCTTAGCTAACTAAGTGTTTCTGCCCGCCAGGCTTACCCCAAGTACGAGTACAACTACAGCGTGGCCGACGGACACACCGGCGACAACAAATCGCAGTCCGAGTCCCGCGACGGCGACGTGGTGAAGGGCTCCTACTCCCTGCACGAGGCCGACGGTTCCATCAGGACCGTGGAGTACACCGCTGACGACCACAACGGCTTCAACGCGGTGGTGCACAACTCAGCTCCTGCTGCGCCCGCCTACGTCAAGGCCGCGCCCGCCCCTCTGTACTACCACCACTAAATGTGCCACTACTGACTGATGTTACACTCAAATTCTTGTTGACTATTTATTCTAGAAAATATACATGAATAAGTTCAAATTTAAAGCAGTTTATTATTTCTGTAGTTATAAGTTTTACTAGTTATGTTATAGGGTTAATGTGTTCAGGTGACGAAATAACAATAGTGATACCAATTTTGGGTTTCACCTACTGGGCACACGCATGTCCAGCCTCTCGAGTCCAGTTGGTGAATAACCCGGTCTTTCAATAGGGACCGAGTATTATTTAAATTTAAACAAAAGCTTATCGATTGTTTACGATTAGAATTATATTGTTTTTTTTAAAGCTTACTCTTTGGCATTATGCTTGGGATACCACATAATTTAAATGACCACATAGTTTTTACTAGATATATTTCAACGCACAGTAAATTTAATTTGTGAATATTAAATAAAAATTTGCTAGGCCAATCAGTAACTACATAAAACTATTATCAATTGACTTATCCTCGGATTTCCGGCCTTTGAAGTTGGACTCATCTCCTTATGTGATCAGTTTTTTATAAATAAGTACCTCATATCCGTCTGCATTAGGTCCACCCTCTCTTCAAAAGGTGTTGAATCCAAAAAATATCGATCGATCGGGATCTAAATAATTATTTATACTGTACATAATATGTTAATAATACATTTTTACTGTTGAATCACATACCTACATATAAAAGCGTCAAAAGCACCTACTAATTGATTTAACTCAAACAAATAACTCCAACTAATAACTATATGTTATTAGAGTTGGAGAAAAATCATTATAGGTCGCTGTGTGAAAAATGTCCACCGATATTATTATTATTATATTTATATGAGTTAAACGGCTTACCTAGGATTAAAACGAATTATATTGCTTGTTTGTATGGAATATTCTACATGCCGACTCGTACCTGCAGTTTTTTTGCGTTCATTAGAATAAAATAGGTTTTATACTTAGTGCAAAACACACAAGTGCACAACTGACGTCTGCCTCATTGACAACTTAGGGTATGTCGATGAGATTTATTTATTTATTTATTTATTAGGCACTTACAACAAATCATAGAAATTGCATAATACAGTAACATGTTGAAAAATACAGAACGATCCCATGATCCAAAATAGCAAGCGCTCGACATGGCTAAAACAGTAGATTGGGATTGCAAATATTACATAATTTAGACACAAAAAATAAATAAATAGAATAATAATAGATTTCCTGTGCTTGTGTATTAGAGATAGATGGAATGATTTGTATCTAGCAAATTGTAAATAATTGTCTAATCACTAGGTATAATTATTATTATCCTGTAACTAATCGCTAGTTCAATTATTCTTAGTTCTCATTCCAGGCTAGGTGTGTTTTTACCATCTTGTGTCACAAAGTCATAAAAAAACAGGTTAGCTGTGGTCAAACATCTTATTACCATAATAAATATATATTATTTATGTACTAATATGAGTCTACTGTAAGCACATCCCACCATTTATTACGTTTAAGTTAAAATCCGTTGTGTGTATTTTTATTAGAAAACAATAGACAATTCCGCGCCCAAAGTACCAAAAGTTCATAACATAATAGAAAAACCACCTGCAAATGTAGGCTTCAGTTTTCTAGATTTTTTACCCGCTGATTATAGCTCTCCAGCTAGAAAAGAACAAAAAAATATATACCATATGCATACTCGTAAGTGGCCATGTATAAAATAATTATACGTAGGAACGATATTTATTAATAATATTGTGATGAGCTTGATCAATTTGCCCACGATCAGCTTTAAGCACGGATAGATCATATAATTATATCAATATGGCGTATAGAGCCAAACTTTAAATCAATAAATATGTACTCACTTTGAAAGCCTTAAGCTTTTAAGTTATTACGTCTAAAATTAAGTTAATAAAATAACGTAAAAATTTACAAAAGGCACGGACCCGCAGTCCGTGGCGATAATAAACAATTATAAAAAAATAATATATGCACACAATAGATGTTTACAGTATTTTTTCCTAAAGTTATTATTCGTCAAAACATGATTAAGCTAATATTGTTGTGTATTGTATAAGCTTTAAACATATTTAGCAAAAATTTACTTAAAATAAAAACATGATATTATAATCAAATAAATTTGATTACTTTATTACATACTAACGCTTTGGAAGAATAAGCTCGTGACTAGCGGGCAACAGCGGTTACACAAAGTTTCATGTGTCTAAATGGGTTTCAGTTGTGGCACGTTGATTTTTTTCTAAGTAAAATAAAGCACATCATTTACTTTGAATCTTTAGGTGTATTTTGTTCAATTGCGTAAATTATCCATGACAGTAGTTTTGTAAATGAGAAAATATGTGGAAGTACCAAAATGTATTAGTTAGTACCTATGTTTGGTCAACTCAACTTTAATTGCTAACAAGGACCAATAATAGATTCAAATTAAGGAATCCATTTTTATTTAAGTAAAATAGTCTTGGCGCAACTCTGCGTGTCCACCTTATGTTGCTCGGCTAAATGCGACTCTTTATGAAAATGTGTAGGCATTAATTGCGGTAATATGTTAATTATTGGCTCGCATTGGTTCTTGTCACTGTCTTAACACCTGTAGGATAGTTACTTTTTCGGGATTTATATCCAGATCGTAGTATAGCATAATATCACGGTATATTAAAGCCGTGGTGCGTTGATGGTATTAATAAACCGAATAAGCTGATATTTTATTTTAGTAATAATTATGTATGGTAGACAATATTAGTATATTAGCACAAGCCTTGTATAGTAGTGGGTATTCACATTGTAAATACTTAAGTATATTATGATATTTTTGTCCTACGACGCAAACAGATGGTTGTTACAAGTTAAGGGTGTATAGTATTGTCTGCGCAAGGCAGCTAAAACTTTAGCTCCTAAACTATCCAACGGAAATAGATTGAGATTTTGTGGTCTTATATTAAGAGACTAGACTTGATTGAGGTCGTTATACGCCTAATTAGAAGAGAAGTTGGGGAAATTGAGAATTAAGTTAAGCATTTTATTTTAAATTTAAATATTAATATTATAACAGTTTGCACAATCAGCTGGCGCAAGAAAAACAGCAGCAAACATACGCTTACCCATGGATTCACCTGAACATCGCGCGCAGCTACAAAATTGCTAACCTAGCGCCAGAGGCGCAATTACCACCTTTACTTGCAAAAAAAGATCTAACGCTTACTAACTTACTGTTACACCCACTTATGATTCCCGTGCGAAAAGGAAATCATGTTCTAGGATTGTAAATTTAACATAGCAATAACATAGAAAAGGCTTATACTAAATGAGTTCTTTAAAACGGAAGAACACGAGCATCTGAAAAATAACTAAGTTTGAGATGAAAAAAAAACACATATTTAATCTATTTTCAATTGCACAATTGCACTAAAACATCACTGATGTTTGAAATAATTGATTGCTAAGATAAATCATTAGTATTTAAAAAAAGGCCTAAAAACTAAATTATATATGTGTAGCAGCTACGGTAACCTTATAATTTATTAATTAAATATAATTAATGCAATTTTCTCAGTTTTCTTATCAACGAGGTAGCAGCTCGCTTTGTTTTAGGATTTAAAATATCTTGTTATAAAAATACTGAATCTAAATATTTTACTTTTGTTACAACTCTGTTGTCAAATATCTTTTTTGCAAAGAATACTCTGTATAATAAAATATTATAGAGTACACTCCAAAAATATATAGAGTCTAAAAAATAAAAAGGGGGTATTCCGTAGCCAACGTTTAAAAACTTTAAAATATAAGCTACATAGTTTTGATAAAATACGGTTAATATACTATCATACACTCACACATAGTATATCTTTATACATTTTACTCATTTCCAATGATAACTTTTATCGAGAGACTTTGTAAAAATTTTTTTTACATGGCTCCCTAAAAATCGCAGTCAAAATATACTTCAATAGCAGTCGCTAATTAAGAACATACCTACCTACATCATAAAAATGCGATGTTCATAGATACAACCAGGAGAATATTATCTGAGATGAAATGGAAAGTCTACCGTAGGTATAGTATAGTGATATCTGGCTTCTAACATATGACCTAAGGCGAGGTCGTTTGGTTAGCTCTAAGCCAAAACTTGCTCTTGAACCTACGTATATAAGCGCTGGCAAATTACGATTGATTATCATTCACAGTTAGAACACTAACAAAGAAACAATCAAAATGTTCAGCAAAGTGAGTAATAATTGCATTATTATTTAATTTGACTCCTATGGTTTATCAATTTCATAATAAGATAATAAAGAATACTGCTAAAACTTTGAGAAATATTTCAGCTGGTAGTTCTGTGCGCCCTGGTGGCTGTGTCCCAGGCGGGTCTCCTGGCCGCACCCGCGCACTACTCCTCGGCCGCCGCCGTCTCCTCCCAGAACATCGTCCGCCACGACGAGAACGCGGCTCAAGCTTACCACGCCGCTCCCGCGTCCGTCGCCTACCACGCCGCTCCCGCAGCTGTCGCCTACCACGCCGCTCCCGCACCCGTCGCCTACCACGCCGCTCCCGCACCCGTCGCCTACCACGCCGCTCCCGCACCCGTCACCTACCACGCCGCTCCCGCACCCGTCGCCTACCACGCCGCTCCTGCCGCTGTCGCCTACCATGCCGCCCCTGTCACCAAGGTTCTTGCTCAACACGCTGATGAAATCGTAAGTTCCAACCCTTGTTGATAGCTTTTTATGCATTGCTTATCTACCGTACACCGTAGTAACTGAGTGTTTCTGCCCGCCAGGCTTACCCCAAGTACGAGTACAACTACAGCGTGGCTGACGGACACACCGGCGACAACAAATCGCAGTCCGAGTCCCGCGACGGTGACGTGGTGAAGGGCTCCTACTCCCTGCACGAGGCCGACGGTTCCATCAGAACCGTGGAGTACACCGCTGACGACCACAACGGTTTCAACGCGGTGGTGCACAACTCAGCTCCCGCTGCGCCCGCCTACGTCAAGGCCGCGCCCGCCCCTCTGTACTACCACCACTAAATGTGCTATTACTGACTGATGTTACACTCAAATTCTTGTTGACTATTTATTCTAGAAAATATACATGAATAAGTTCAAATTTAAAGCAGTTTATTATTTCTGTAGTTATTAGTTTTACTAGTTATGTTATAGGGTTAATGTGTTCAGGTGACGAAATAACAAGTGATACCAATTTTGGGTTTCACCAACTGGACACACGCGTGGCCAGCCCCTCGAGTCCAGTTGGTGAATAACCCGGTCTTTCAATCGGGATCGAGTATTATTTAAATTTTAACAAAAGCTGATCGATTGTTTACGATTAGAATTATTTTGTTTTTTTAAAGCTTACTCTTCAGCATTATGCTTGGGATACCGCATAATTTAAATGACCACATAGTTTTTACTAGATATATTTCAATACACAGTAAATGTAATTTGTGATTATTAAATAAAAATTTGCTCGGCCAATTAGTAATTACATAAAACTAGCTATTCAATTGACTTATACTCGGATTTCCGGCATCTGAAGTTCGACTCATCTCCTTATGTAATCAGTTTATATAAATAAGTACCTCATATACGTCTGCATTAGGTCACACTCTCTCCTCAAAAGGTTTTGAATCCAAAAAATATCCATCGATCGGGATCTTAATAATAATTTATTTTTTCAAATTCAAATTCTTTTATCTCGACTAATTTTTCAAGTCATTTCATTTATACTGTACATAATGTGTTAATAATACATTTTTACTGTTGAACCACATACATACCTACATAAAAGCGTCAAAAGTACCTACTAATTGTGTTAACTCAAAAAAAACTCCAACTAATAACTATAAGTTCTTATAGTTGGAAAAAAACATTATATGTCACTGTGCGAAAAATGTCCACCGATATTCTTATTATTATATTTATATTTGTTATAAACGGCTTCCTAGGATTTAAACGAATTATATTACTTGTTCGTATGGAATACTCTACATGTTGTCAATGAGACAGACGTCAGTTGTGTTTTGCACTAAGTATAAACCAAAGGTTTCTTATAATAGAATGCAAAAAAACCTGCAAGTGCGAGTTGGACTCGTTGTTAAACGATTGCATTCTTTGACGATTCAAGAGAGGCAGCTTAATGTATGATACGCCTTGAAGAATTTACCTCATAATATTTCTCTGTCATACACAGACAGTTGGTGTTACTGTGATCCCGTTTGTATTATTTCGGTGGCAAAATCTTTCTGAGCTAATCTAGTAAAAATAAACAAGGCACTAAAATCTAGTGTCCTGGTTTAGAACAAAAAAAATTATGATAAAAAAGAAGACGAGTTTTTTATTTTAATGCATTTGAACCTGAACTTTGACTTCATAGAAGTAAATCTTAAGACAAATTTACGAGGAAATACAGACCCATTAACCAAAAACCCCGCGGATCTCCTTTGGCCTAATATAAAACCTACCCTTGAAGCGAAAATCAATGATTTTAAAGCTAGTTGCGTCTTATCCCAAAAGATGCCCAAGAATTTTACTAAAAATAAAAAATATTTAACAGTTGAAGATGATATTATAGTCACTAATGGATAATTAAATCAAGGCAACAAGTTACTTGCACTGTCTAAACAAGATCACTGCACGCTTAGAGAAAGCATAATTTTTATTCCTCGGGTTCATTATACACCACACGCAAGAACTTAAATCGTGTAAAACAAAGCCTTAAAACTAGTATTTATGTTTGGCATAACAAAAAAATAATTAAATATAAGAATTTTAGAATTATTTGAATTAATCTACCTACCTTTTTTTTTAAAATATATTTTATTGTAAATAAGTAGTTTTTAGTATATAGTGTAAATATTTATTTTAAGTTTTGTACATATATAAAAAATGTTATACAATACTTATAAATAAATAGTTCACTTTTCATCACACTTGCTCATCTACCTACCTGTAAAACCTAAACATTATTGCTATAAATAACCAACCCACAGAACAGTAGTTTCGCCAGGAACCACTCGGTATGGTTCTTTATAAACAAAAGTATGTTTTTCGATAATTCGGTTATCATGGGACATGGATCTTTTTAGAAATTCTTCACCTGTCATTTTGTGCCTTGGTAACTTTGTCGTGAAAATGGTTTGTTCAGTCAAAATTGTCAGATCATTATGATATTTATAGGGTCGGTAGAAAGTGCATTTTGGATGCTTTCTGTATACTTAACTCGATTTTGGCCCTAGTGTGGTTTAGTTCCCGTTTGCGTAAGTATAGGTCCATATACACTCACTCACTGACTAAACACGAAATCTCGAAACCTACTTGATACCTGAAGCTGAAATTTGCCAGGAATGTAGTCTATGATAAAAATTAGATTTGGGTAGTCCACTTAAAATAAAATATGATTCTTTTAATATTTTTTGACATGTATAATTTAAGGAGGAGAAACGGGGGATGAAACTTGAAGGCTAAACACGAAATCTCGAAAACTACTTAATCTTTGAAGCTAAAATTTGGCAGGTAGGTAGTTTATAGGTAGAAAACGTCAGCTAAGAACAGATTTTACGACAGGGCTGAATTAAGGGGGTGAAATGGGGGATTCAATTTTCAATGGAACTTCTTTGTTTTTGAAGTTATTGTTTATAAAAATTGGTATTTGGGTAGTAAAGGCATTTTTTTTATTATCATCTTCGTCGTGTTTCATCATCACGTGGGTGGAACTGCGGGCACAGCTAATATTACATACATATGTGACGAATTAATAACCTCCTTTTTTTTTGTCAGTTCAAAATAGGTATTTACCCTGTGCGAAGCCGGTGCGGGTCAGCTAGTCTTTTATATAAATTTAAATATACTCAGTCCCTAATGAAAGACCTATATAACTAGTAAAACTAATTACTACAGAAATAATAAACTGCTTTAAATTTGAACTTATTCGTTTATATTTTCTAGAATAAATAGTCAATAATAACTTTGAGCGTACATGCCCATTTAGTGGTGGTAGTAAAGAGGGGCGGGCGCGGCCTTGACGTAGGCGGGCGCGGCGGCGGGAGCTGAGTTGTGCACTACCGCGTTGAAGCCGTTGTGGTCGTCAGCGGTGTACTCCACGGTCCTGATGGAACCGTCGGCCTCGTGCAGGGAGTAGGAGCCCTTCACCACGTCGCCGTCGCGGGACTCGGACTGCGATTTGTTGTCGCCGGTGTGTCCGTCGGCCACGCTGTAGTTGTACTCGTACTTGGGGTAAGCCTGGCGGGCAGAAACACTCAGTTACTACGGTGTACGGTAGATAAACAATGCATAAAAAGCTATCAACAAGGGTTGCAACTTACGATTTCATCGGCGTGTTGAGGGGCGGCATGGTAGGCGAAGGCGGCAGGAGCAGCGTGGTAGGCGACGGGTGCGGGAGCGGCGTGGTAGGCGACGGGTGCGGGAGCGGCGTGGTAGGCGACGGGTGCGGGAGCGGCGTGGTAGGCGACGGACGCGGGAGCGGCGTGGTAAGCTTGAGCCGCGTTCTCGTCGTGGCGGACGATGTTCTGGGAGGAGACGGCGGCGGCCGAGGAGTAGTGCGCGGGCGCGGCCAGGAGACCTGCCTGGGACACAGCCACAAGGGCGCACAGAGCTACCAGCTGAAAGAAGAAATTCGAGTATTGTTAGTATTAGCCTATACTCTTTAAAAAAAATAGCCTACATCATTAAACCTTCATCCAATTTGTGAAAATTTCTAATGATATACTTTTATTATATTTTCAAGTTCCAAACTCACTTTAGAGAACATGTTTGTTTGTGTTGATTGATCAAAGCACAAGTGATAACTGTTAATTCATCGATCGATTATTTATATAAGTACAAGTTCTAAGCTACATAAGCAAAGTTGTTGTGGAGCTTACGGCAACCTTGTTCGGGTCAAATAATTATCATATAGATACGAAGTCTAACATTCACTTAAGCACGAATAGGAGGGGTCCAAAGTCTATTCTAACTCGCTTACAGAATTACTTACTACTGTTTTACTCCATATATTTTTTACGTTTTATAAATTAGGTTGTATACTACGAAGGAAACACCTACAAAAATTGAGTAGTATTACAAAAGAACTGACAACAATATTTAGTACAAATCGAGTACCTATACTTTTACAAAAAATACTAAAAAAAAGTTGGTTGGTTGGTTGGTTGGCTTGTAAAATGTATAAAATAAATGTATATTTTTTTATTGGCATCGCACGTTGTGCGTTCCGCCACAGTCAAGTATGTATGAATGTTCAAGTTTATGTAGTATTAGCAAGTCAAATATGTCATGAAATCACAGTCAGTCACACGAAATTAATCAAAGTCAAGTCCAAGTCATGCCCTAGTAAAGTTGTGGTGAGCTTTTACGATCAATGCAGAGATTTCACTAAAAGTCATGCTAATCAATTTTCTTCTTGTCATAAAAGCAAATCTAATACGTAAAAAGTCTAGTCTAGTCTGTCAAGACATTAATTCTCATCACTGACAGACAACACACAGCCTGAACCACTAATCTTACGGAATTGAAATTTGAAGGTTGTATTTGTCTTATGCGTAGAGTATCACACCTCTTTCACCTCTACAGAAAAGATTTTTCGAAATTAAACCTCTTAAGAGGTAAAATAGGTGAAAACTTTTGTATAACAGTCCTTTGTTTTTGAACTTATAGTCTTGGAATTAGTATTTCAATAGTTAATTTTAATAAAATGCTGCAATTAATACCAAGGCCGTAGGCAGGGAAGGGATTTTGGGGGTCCAAACCCCTCCCGAAATGCTTTCGCCAACCCACCGTTTTATACATACCTACTTACATATAGATCGTTGTCGCCTTAAAGTTGTTACTTATTGTCTCTGGTCCAGAGCTCGACCCCCCAACCCCCGAAATTAATTCCTGGCTACGGCCTTGATTAATACTATGAAATGGGGCATGTACCTCAATGTAAGGGCGGATGAAACTTTGCATGGAAAGTACTTTGTTTTAAGTTTAGTATTTAAAACTGTTATTTTGATAGACTTTTTAAAACAAACACAATAATATTTTTGTAAGGGTTTATCTAAACGGGTGAAAATTTGGAGGAATAAAATAAATGAATAACAGCTGTATGGAAGTTATTTGGGTGCGAGGCGAATTTGCGTGTGACCTCATGTATATTTATATAATTGTCATCTAGCATCTCATAATGGTCAGTTTTTTATTATTATGATAGTATAGATAATATAATACTATACTAGAAATAATAGCTATCAGTATTAAATTATGCACAATCACCTGTTATGACTAGAGCTATGAGTTAGAGTTCTATACATGAGGCGCTTACAAAACAATTAGAGAATGTATTAATTCGCAAAGTCTATGTGACACGGAACAAGGTCGCCTTCAGCCTGTTTGACTACTTCCACTACTCTACTAAACTGATTCACTGTGATTATATCCAGGTATAAAAACTTGAACTATGACTGTACGAGTATCATTCACACATTGATCAATCTAAAGAAACAATCAATATGTTTTCCAAAGTAAGTTGAATCTAAACTACCCATAGGAACTCTCAAACATATTATCAGTTTGAATACATCCCAATCAATTAAAATAGCATTATACTAATACTTAGCAAACTGAAAGTGTTCAGAATAAAAAAATATTTTGTTTTTCAGCTGGTAGCTCTGTGCGCCCTGGTGGCCGTGTCCCAAGCGGGTCTCCTGGCCGCGCCCGCACACTACTCTCCGGCCGCCGCCGTCTCCTCCCAGAACATCGTCCGCCATGACGAAAACGCCGCTCAAGCCTACCACGCCGCTCCTTCTTACACCTACACCGCCGCTCCCGCTGTTGCCTACCACGCTGCCCCCGCTGTTGCCTACCACGCCGCTCCCGCACCCGTCACCTACCACGCCGCTCCCGCACCCGTCGCCTACCACGCCGCTCCTGCCGCCGTCGCCTACCATGCCGCCCCTGTCACCAAGGTTCTGGCTCAACACTCCGAGGAAATTGTAAGTTCCACCCCCGCTGATAGCTCTATATGTATAGCGTAACTATATCGAACACTGCAGTAACTGAGCGTTTCACCCCCCAGGCTTACCCCAAGTACGAGTACAACTACAGCGTGGCTGACGGACACACCGGCGACAACAAGTCGCAGTCTGAGTCCCGCGACGGTGACGTGGTTAAGGGCTCCTACTCCCTTCATGAAGCCGACGGTTCCATCAGGACCGTGGAGTACACCGCTGACGACCACAACGGCTTCAACGCGGTGGTACATAACACTGCAGCTACCGCAGCGCCCGCCTTTGTCAAGGCTGCCCCTGTCTACGTTAAGGCTGCCCCCGCCCTTCAGTACTACCACCACTAAGCTATGATATTTGTTTGAGAATACGATTGTTGATAATTAATTTATTGCAATATACGAATAAGTTCTATTTATTTGTTTTAAATGCGTAGCTGTTATCTGCTAATTATCCTAGTGTTACAAAAATGTAATAACGTACTTCATAATAGGTATTTTGATGAATCATTAGATATTTATGTAGAAGAAAGAAATCAAACAAGATCGTCTCAAACGTAAATTTAATAAGTAAAGTAAACCATTATTTCTAATATGATTTACTTCAGTTGTGCATCTTTGTTAGGGTTCCGTACCTCAAAAGGAAAAAAGGAACACTTGTAGGATCACTTCGTTATCCGTCTGTCTGTCTGTCTTTTTGTCAAGGTCATTTTTCTCTGGAACAAGTGAAAGTATTAAGTTGAAATTAATATATCGAATGCGCAAGTCCACGGTCCCTTAGAACTGTAAAAAAAAACAAACTTCTAAGTAACACAATCAAAAATTACAGTCATTTTTCTAGTGTTATTAGTATTTTTTAGACTCGCAAGTAAATCAAAATTTATAGGGTACTTCCCGTTGACCTAGAATCACGAAATTTGGCAAGATGCAAGGTCATATAATACTGGTTATGGGAAAAATCTGAAAATTGATAATTTGTAGATAGATCGTAATTTCTCAAGCCAAAACTTGAATGATTATTCTTTTCGGTTTGCTTCCGTTCTTTCGTTCCCAAAAACTGAACTAGATGGCGCCACAGGGAAAATTTGCCCGCGCCTCTCTTTTATCGCAAATGTTTCGTTCGTCCTTCTGGTGGCACGAGCTGCGTACATAAAAATTGTACTCCTTAAGGCTAAAACTTGGTTTCTCTTATCTGAGAACTGGCATGAATAAATTTACTAACCTTAGGACATTTATAGTAACTACAGAAAAAGACGGAGTACGTAAACAATAGTTTTTTTTAAAAACTGGAACATCTTGTCGAACGTAAATTGAAACTCCTTTTTAGGGTTCCTTACCCAAAGGGTATTAAACTGTACTAAGTAATCCGTCTCTGTTTGTAGATATATTAGTTCGCCTGTTTTCGATCTCTAACGACGTATATCTCGTAAATCGTAATAAGTAGCCGGTTTTTTTCATAGAACATTGAAATTGTCACAGATTTCCTTTGTACATGTAGTGGTACGGAACCTTCGTTATCCGAGTCACAAGTACTCGTATTGACGTCTTTATTTTATAGAATTTTGCTATAGTTATAGCTATACATGAGTCGCAAAGTTTTCTTATGTCTGAATGGGCCCCAAACTCGGCTAAGCCGTAGTCGGTTGGTTGTATAGCTGTTGGTTAAGTTATTGATCATATTTTTAAATGCAATAAATGATTTTACAATTTCTTTCCCATTGGAAACTATTTAGAGTTCAATTAAAATACTCATCCATGAAATGAGATTATCGCCTCCGCTGAATGCGCCGCGCCGATACAGATGGCAAAACTGATAAGCCACTCCATTCTCTTTCAAAAAAACCTCTATCCATGAAGAGTAACTAGGGCGAAACCTGGTCAACGCAAAAGACATTTGACTTAACTGCTTGTTAGGTGTATCGTTACTTACCTACATTTCGCATATTATTTTGAAAGACACAATAATATAAGATTATTAATTTATTGACAATGTACTTCTTTGCATAGTCTCCCAACTTAATCCAAATAAAAACCTCTTCGGTAAACCTAGTAAAGCTGTAAGAACATAATTATTTTGTTTATGTTAACAGATGTACATGTCCACTTGTCCAGTCTTAAATCAACTAAACTATATTACACAGTCTCTATGAAAATCAAAACTCAAAATTGTCCACGCGCCAATGCTTACCTCGTCAGCAGCCATATAACACCTACTGCTGGACGAAGGCCTCCCCCTTAATAGAGGGGTATTGCCATAATTCCCATGCTTGGCAGGCGGCTTGGGGATCGCAGAATGCTCACCACCGTTAACCAAGAGGACGCTGCTGCCCATACCTAAACAGATATAACACCTCTCCAGATAATATAAAATAAAGTGCACAAACGGATATAGTTTTATTTTAATAATGAACCTTAGCACCTTCTAATAGCGTTGAAAAATATTTGTGAGGGTGTAAAACATTGGGCCGTAGCACGTCACACGATTGGCGCAATCACACGCGACTGTTTCAGTGTCCAGTAAAAAAACCTAATATCATCGAATAACGACACTTTTCCCCAATCTCCCCTTTTAAAATACACCTAAGATTATAGTGATGATAGAAAACGATGATGATAAAATGACTCACGAATCATTATCATAACATGGATATTGACCTACTCACAAGCTTTTGGTTTACTGAGTAAGATATTTATTTGTCGATAGTGTAAATAAAGACTAATTACTTGATAATGGTAATGTATAATAGATAAAATTTACAAAAATGAATTTATATGTATGCAACATATAAATACATTTATCGTTTTGATGTTTTAACTCATCAAATACTAAAAATAAATAACTTTAACTTTCAGTCGTATTTAGCAAGACGAGTTTCTTATTTTATTGTTCATATATTTCATAAAAGACGTCAATACAAGTATGTGTTATCATTACAAAGACGAAATAATTGCAGAATTCGTTTGTAAGAAAAAAATAAGACATCCTGAATAGAATGAACAAAGCAACCATTTTGCCGCATTTAACGCAGCTTATCTTCTCTAGTCTTTCGTAGCTAAACTAAACAATGGTAGCTTAACAATAAGATTTTAACCATTTTATGTAATAAGTATTGGAAAAGTATAAAACGGTGTATAATGACACTTTTAATCAACAGTTAGCTAGTACCTTCCGTTAGCGACAGTTCTACCATGTCTTTCGCAATGATTGAAAAGGTAAAATATAGCAGTGGAAATGTAGTTACTTACGCACACTTACATCAAATTAGGGATGATCAATACCACAGGATAGAAAAAGTGACCTATATTTACTTTTTCAATTGTGTTCTGTTTCAGGTTTTATTCTTCATTTACTTTGTGACTTTAAGTACTGCAGTTTTCATTGACCCTAGAAGCGGGAGCAGTAGCATTTCAAACATTAAATCAGATAGAGAAGGTTCACAGAAATGGCAACAAGAAGTCTACCATCCATCTAGTTCACAGTCATATGGAAACAAATATTACGAATATTTTGTAAGTATTTTCCAAGCATTGTTTTAGAATTTAACACCTAGATAGAAAATAATTCTTCACCATGTAATTTTAGAAACTTTGTACTTTAAAAAAAAATATATATTTATATACAGCCTTATAGCTCAGTTGGTAGCATATCTGCCTTCAGAGCTGTAGGGTGTGGGTTCGACCCCTACAAAAAAATATGTGACTAACATAGATGTTTGTTCCGTGTCTGGGTGTAGTATGGATTATAAGTATATATTTATGAAAAAAAAAATACTATCAGATATCTGTATTCCATAATACAAGCTTTGCTTAGTATGGGGCTAGATGGTGCTGTGTGTAAAATGTCCCCCAATATTTATTTGATTTATTTTATTTTATTTTTTAATTTCCAGGCATACCCTAAATACGAGTTTGAGTATGCAGTATCAGACAAAAAAACTGGAGACCACAAGAGACATCATGAGACCAGAGATGGAGATCGGGTTCATGGCGAATACAGCTTAGTCGAACCAGACGGTTCTCTGAGAAAGGTCCAGTATGTCGCTGATGATTACAACGGGTAAGTTTTATAATAAATGGTAATAAAAAACTATTACAATGTCGTCGGTTCACCTAGTGGGAGGCCTTCCTACGCTGCGTCTTCCGGTTCGCGGTCGCCACTCAAGAACCTTTCTTCCCCATCGGTTGTCAGTCCACCGGTGGATGCAAATGGCAGGTAGTCGTAAAGTATGGCGGTCTAAGGGGGAGGCCTTCGTTCAGCAGTGGACGTCTCCGGGCTGATGATGATGAATAAAAAACTAGAAATAGGAAAAGTTCTAACGAGTCTTTGAAAAATAATGCATGAATTTTCAAAATACTGACTAAAGGGAAACATCTTGAAGAAACCTGCTTACTTTCGGAGAAGAAAATTAATGGCTTTATGAACCCACCAATCCGCAACTGAGCCAACGTGGCGGGTATGGCCTAATCACCCTTCGAGGTTAGGCCAATGTTCAGCAGTGGACTATTAACAGACTATAATGCAGAAAAAAACGAATCTGGCACCAGCAATCATTTAATTAGAAACTATTAAGAATAATCGTTTATTCATGCATTCATTCTTGCTTATCAACTAATAATGTCTTTCTTTATCGATTTAATCAATAATGTCTTTCTTCTTCCTCCAACAAACATAATGATTACTCAAGTAATTAATGGAAATTAAATTCCAGCGTATGGCAATTATAATCCTTGTTCAATCAAATAAATAGATTTTCTAACAAGCGCTTGGTGTATAGTCAATTATATATTTAAATATGACCGTGGCTAAACACAATGTTGAATAAGCAAATTTTATAATCACGACTTCAACGTTAAATAAGTTATGCGTGTAAATGAATATTCAAATTTTTATTCGCAGATTCAACGCAGTTGTCAGCAAGACTGTGAACAAACATGGAGATCACGCTTATTCAGTATCTGATCATACGAGGCATTTCTACCCGACAGGACACGGTATCAAGATTAACCATTTCTTTCCAAATAAGGAACACCGATTCCATAATGTAGAGAACACTGAAACTGTTGCAAAGCCTGCAATTTTGTCAGCACCAGTTCAAGAACCGGAAGAAACTGTTGCCAAGGAAGATGGGAAAATGGTGTTGATGTCTGGAGACAATCTCATGGTTTTAGAGCCTGTGAAAATAGCAGAGCAAGTCGAAACCAAAGAAATTGACGTTCCAAAAGCGAAAGTAGATGAAGCTCCGGTTAAAGTCATTCCTGCCGTAGTTTCTATGATTATGAAAAACCATGAAACAGACAATAATTCTGATGATGCTTCTCCTGTGGTTACCAAAACTGAAGAACCACCGAAATCGGAGAAAATCGTTGAACACATATCAGATGCAGAGGAACCTAGCTCTGATTCAGAAGTGGCGTCGTCGTACTACCGTACAAGATTTTACTATGTAGGATTTTAATGTTAGCTGCGACTATATCTTTGCTACTTTTGTTATTTAGTATATAATCAACAGAGTCATATGTTATTAATGTTTACTTAGTCATAAAGGAAAAGAAAAATAAAAATATTATGAAAATTTATAATATGCTTATTTTATTTATAACTTGAAGTCGCCCGCGACTTCGTCCGCGTACCGAAGAAATTCGGCCCGCTCCCAAAATTCAACACTTTAAATCATCCCGAGCAATTTTTTTAGCCCCCAATATATTAGGGTATCGTGGCAAACTAAAGAACCCTGAATCTTGGTGTGCTTAGGTTACCTATCTTATCATTTATTAAGTCACAGTAGTTAAATATTTCATTATTATACTATGTGTAACACAAAGGTTCAACAATACTGAACAAATTTTACTATGGGACCAACACTGAAGTCGCCAAAAAACAGCTGTTCCATGCAAGAAGTTCAGCGACTTTGGACAAATTGTATGGAACAGCTGATTTATTTGTTCGCGTTTTCGGTGTTAGGCCCATAGTAAAAGTTGGTACATACACATTGTAGTTAAAGTGGATCAAGTTTTACTACTTTAAGCTTTACTGGTTGTCGTACAGTGTGGCTGTCTAAGGGGGAGGCCTTCGTTTAGTAGTGGACGTCTCCGGGCTGATAATGATGATGGAGTTTCACTAATTCATCATCATCTTCCTCGTTGGCCCGTTTTTATCTAAAGTACAAGAGATTATTTATGGAGCGTCCAAAGTTCTTTAGCACTTATCGCTAAATATACCTGTTCTGCAGGGCTAACATGCGCACCTCGAGAAAATTTTGTCGTGTCTTTATGTCGTGCGAAAACGAGACAAACTTATACAGATTCGTAGCCTTGTCCTGTTTTGTAGAATCGAGATTTTTTTCTCGCGGTGCGCATGTTAGGCCTGCTGGAGTCATAATATTGCGATCACGACGAAGATGGCATCTAGTTGTCAGACCAAATATGTCTTTTCACACGTTTGTGAGCTAACCTATAAATCTAGGCTTTATTATTAACGGAATATAAACTTTTCTTCTCTATCGATTATATCCTTTGCAAACTTGGAAGGTTTGGGTTGCAACTTACTCCAAGCTTTCTAATTTTATGTGGCTACTTCATTAATAATTAATAATCGCACAAATACATAATCATGATTAGATTATGATGAATATTATGAGAATTATTTACTACTAACATATTAAAGTTACGGAACCCGCCAAAACATTTTGTTATTTTGCTTTTTAATGTGTCCTGTCCAGTGTCAAAATGATTATTACATGACTGCAAGGAAGTGGTTGGTAACCTACCAGTATAAAACTTCCTTGCATGGCACGATGGCAGTAGTAGTATTTTCTATGGATGGCAGTCAGAAACCCGGTTTTATGATATTTATCGAGTATATATAATAATACCACATTATTTAAAACGCCTAAAAATATTTTTAGGTTTCATAAACCACACAAAAAATGGCTTACTGTAGTTAAGGTTCAACGTTAGCAGGACTTGACCAAATCAGATGGTTTATGGGGTAAGTATTCATGGAAATAATCACATATCGTCACATACCATCAGGTGAGCTGTGGAGAATTCTTTCATTGAAAAAAAGCTGTATTTCTTTCATCTTGTCGTGTCCGAATATCTGTTTGCTTTACATTTCATAAGTATTTTTGAGCTGTTTGTTCCTATGGGGTAAAGTATGGGGTATGGGCCTTAGAGTAGTAAAAAATTACGGAAATCGATGTTCCACTAACTCGCAAGCCTTTTTCACGCGTACGAAGTCGCGGGCAACAGCTAGTATTAAATAAAATAAATATATAATACGAAAAGCTGCGTCCTTAATCATTTCAATTAAACGCATTATTATTATTATACAATATTTCAAATTTTGGATTGTTGCGGAGACGCATTTTCTGCAATATTAGACTTTTTATACGAGATGAAGGTTATGTTAACATAAAAAAACAAAAAGCTATTTATATCTTGTTCTAGGTTAACCGCTAACTCTTTTGGGCAAAAACATAAAATTTTTTGGACATGTTTTAATTTTGATAATTTACTACTACTACTTACCGTAGTAGGTACCTCATAGTGAAAGTACGTAGATAATTAACCTGAGTATAACTATAGCGTAGTATGTAAGTAGATATACTGTGCTTAGTAATGTACCTACTTAATTAATAAAGATTTCTATCAATAAAATCAAAATAAGAACTGATTTGGTAGCCCATTGATCTTGACGCAAAATCATTGAACAGTAAAAAAATTAAATATGTATTGTTATTATGTATGTTTACCTACAGATATACCTACAGATTGGCGTTTTTAATACCTCACTTTTAAGATCATAACATATATTACAATGTAATGCTATATGGCTATTTCGTTGATGCGTTCAGTCCATATGAAGAATGAATAAAAGGTTTCATTTATCTTGTATTTCGACGCCCTTAACATTTCTGTGGGACATCAATAAGAATTGCCGAGACGAAAAATTCGTGAATTAAATTTCAAAACTCTCATGAATCTCGTTATGCAAGTTACCATACACAGACGATGAAATGTTTTCATTTTATTATCGAGATAATCAAGTTGAACTTCTTTATGCTTTTAAGGAAATGCTTTTAATGACACATGCTTTCATTAATTCAAGAATGATCCGGCCTCCGAACTTAGCTCGTTTGCGCAAGATGTTGCACGGACTACTTACGTATATGACTACAATACTTTGCATGTTATAATGACTGTTTCATAAAAATGTAATTACATGATAATGTTTATTTTTATTTTGTTGACACAAATTCCTGGCGCTTTGTTTAGTAATCTTCAAGTCGCTAGATAATGATGTGAAAAAAACTGAGAAATGCCATAAAACGACTTCTACACGAAACTGTGCAAAAAGAGATACACTAATATAATAAATGCGAAAGTTTATGTTGTATTTGTGTGTGTATGTTTGTTACCTCTTTAAAAAACTGCTAAACGAATTTGGATGAAAGACGGAATGGAGATACAATCAGCAGGTGATCATTTAAAATGATTCAACTGCCGATTGTCAGCAAAAACATCTTTAAGTAGCAGAGGGTAAATAGATAAAACATTGCATGCAACATGATAAAATAAACTATCTTCTAGCGAACAACACTAGCCAACTTAAAAAGAAGCTTTTATTTTCCAAATATGTGTCCGCGTTTCTCAATACGAATGAATTTATTTAGATTATCGATCTGCTTATTTAAAGTATATGCGAGATAAGATATTATTTACTAAAATAGAGCAAAACAAAAGCACAACTTATAAGTCTTAACAAACCATTGGACAGCGACAATCTACGCACAATTCAAAATGATAGTTTTGCCCTACTTTTACCTTCAGGAAGTAAGAGGCTAGACAGAATTATTCCTAATTTTCATAGTCCTAACGTTACCTCACCAATCACCATCAATATTATGTCGATAGAAAGATAAATAATATTTACAGAACTTGCTTTTATCTAGGAATAATTATAAAACAAACCGGTGTTCAACAAGGAACCGCACTATCCTACGTACTAAGACCCCTCGCACAAATTAATGTTTTAGAAATGAAATCTCCTTCAATTCTCCTTCCTACCTACATTCCAATTTTGTCACAGTACGGTTTTTTACATTTGATTGTATAAGAAAATATCAAGTGGCGTCACAATAGTGGAACGCCATTTACATGAGAACACAAGCGTACTTCGTTCTTTATTGGCTTGTCCAGTTTGACAGAAATGTAACTTTTATGTAATTTAGTGCATACTTATAAACACACACACACAAATACTTGTAAACATACTTAAATACATGTATTTTCTGATCTAAATATAAGTACTACTAAGTAAAAGTTTGTTTGTTTTTTTAAACCTTTGAAACAAATACCGGGGATTAAACATGGTAATACAAGTCATCAGAAATATGTATGTTGTTGTTACTAAATAATATCATATTCACACCTGATAATCAATTTCATACCTGATAAACATCATACAAACATGCAAGCTATTCGCATGCAGCTCAGTTAAAGCTTGCATGCAAAATGTCGATGAAAAATTTCGTTTCCTAACATTGGACAAACCGGATGTTACAAAGCAGCTTTCATTGATCATAAAGCCTTTGAAGATTTACTAGTCTGATTATAAGTAACCGATTATAACTGATAAAACGTAACAATATCAACCTCTCACTTAACATCGCATTTCTCTACATATTGTGGCCATATTGTCCGTTGCAACACCCAATAAAGTGAGCAGATTGGCAACACTGCAATTACCTACTGTGATCCGATCGGATATCTCAGGAATAGACCCCCTCCACGTTGATTATGTTTTGTTTGTTATATAAAAACAGTACGCTATCACAGTAATACCAGTCAAAGTACTTGTCTCTTGAGCAAAATGTTCTCCAAAGTAAGCTTTACTCCTTTCAAAAAGTCGTAGAGTGGATTACCTAACGACTCTTAGGACAATTTGCTTCATCGAAGTAAACTGGATTACGTTGTCAATTGTCGGTCATTAAGCTGGACCTAGCTGCAATCTTGAAATGGGGCTGCCTTTAGAACTCGAGCCACCAGAGCGACATTTATCGTGTTTGAGAAATGGATTCGTATTAATCTTGTGATGATGTTTAAAAGTTGTTTTTTTGCGTAGATCGTGCTTGCCTGCGCGTTGGTGGCCGCGTGTCATGCCGGTCTGGTGCACCACGGGGCGACATCTTCCCAGAATATTGTCCGTCATGACCAGGGGATTCACCACGAAGCTCCTGTGCATTATGCTGAGATCCACGCCGCTCCTGTAGCACCTGTCCACGCCGTTCCCGTTCACGCTGCTCCTGCCCACCATGAAGAACACTACGTTGATGAATACGTACGTCGAAGATTTTGTTCAGACACACGTCCACCGCTACGGTTATCGATAGCCTTCACTCTATAGAACACTAGAGTGGAGACTATGAATCGGCAAATGTTGTGTAGGATGCCCTGGGACTCGATGGAGTTACGATATACGAAAAACGATAAACGAACTAACGAACCGAATGATATAGGCTCGCAGTGGTTGGAAGCGGATAGCTGAAGATCAGATGAGTGACTTGGGAGGCCAATGTTCAGCAGTTGACTATGATAGGCTGATTATGATGATGATGAGTTTCAAAGCTGATGTAATCAAGAAATTCTTACCATAGTTTTCCAGGAGTTTTTGATTCACTTCTATCTATGTTTCTTTGGCAACGTTAACTATTATGTTAATTATTCCAGGCTCATCCCAAATATGGCTACTCGTACTCAGTGGAAGACCCTCACACTGGTGACCACAAGTCCCAGCACGAAACCCGCGACGGCGACGTCGTCAAGGGAGAGTACTCTCTGCTCCAGCCTGATGGCTCTTTCCGCAAAGTCACCTACACCGCTGACCACCACAATGGGTAATATACATTTTCATCACACTTGCTCGTAAAGTGGATCTTATTACATCGGTTTAGGCTCATAATCCAAGTTATTACGCACGCGTGCTTTTTACTTTACATTACGGCACTTGTGCTATCATAGGTATAACCCGGTAAAGTCAAGTTTGTACGTGACTGCATTTAGACGTATGTATATGAAGCACTCTTAATATAGCCGGGTAATACTTACAGTTTTTTTGTAATACCAACAAAGAGTTCTTATGCCGCTGAAGTAAATGTCAACCTGCGCGTGCATTGCTGGTTTGGGCGCCATTTTCCGCAAATTTTTGTTGACGTTTTCGCTGTGTGGTTGATTATTATCAAAAAAAGTTTGTTTTTTCCTCGCGTGTGATGAAAACAGTCGTATGGAACTCTTGTGCTATTAGTCATTACGCTCTCGGCTTCCTTATCGCGCTCGCCTGCGGCTCGCGCGTATAATACCGCCTCTAGTGTAATAACCAACATAGCACACCGAGAAGACCGAGAAATTATCCGGTTGAAACGTAAAACTATAATGTCTCATTACTGACATACATTTAAGCTAGCTGATTGGTACTTCTTGCTTTTACTTTGTTAAATGTAAAAGTCATAATGTTTGGATTATTAGTAATATCTAATTGCAATTCATTGCATTGCATTCAATTTCAGAAAAAAAAAAAAAAAAAAAAAATTGCAAGTTAGTATATACATTTTTTTTTAATATACTGTCAAGTGACAAGACGAGCATGACTTTCACCTGATGGTAAGCGTCACGCCTGCCACTAACAGTAGCAGTGCTAGAATTGTGAACTTGCGAACACAATCCTGCGCTGCACTGCATTGCGCTCGTCACCCTGAGATATTAGATGTTAAATCACTTATACATACATACCCAGTAATTTCTCTGGTAACATTGCCCTTCAAACCGGAACACAGTAATGCTTGCACACTACTGCTTGGCGGTTGATTAACTGGCAAAGGTGTGGTACTTCCCCAAGCGGACTCTGCAGTAGAGTCCTACCACTACAGACCTACCTACCTACTACCTATCTAGAGGTTGAGTTAACATTTGCAAATTGAATTAGGTTTATCTATAATGTAATTACCTATTGTTTTATCCACAGTTTCAACGCGGTCGTCCACAACTCCCCGCCTGTGATCCATCATCATTAGGACGGAGACTACACCGATCTGTGATATTAGAGTTAATGTTCTAGTTCTTGTAGTAATCCAATCATAGGCCTTCCTTAGTTCTCATTGTACCAGTGTGGTGTAGCCGCAAGGAGTGAATAAGACAGTTGTGTGTTTGTCTTTAGTTACTTAATAGGAGTCTTACATACAACACCGCTCAAAGATGAAATAACGCTTATTAATTCGCACATTTTTTTATATTGTGCAAACCTTAATGAATAATTAATTAAAACAGAGTTTTTGAGTAAACCCCTAACGCGAGATAAACTAATGTCATTCTCAAATAGTTTGTGACTAGCATCATTCAAATGATGCTAGAGTCAAATTACATTTTATAAATCATAGTGTGATATTAATCCATCTTCTTTCTGTTGACTTCAATTTCTTTCTTCAGTAGTTCCTAATACATAATCATTCTTTCAACAAAACTGTCCAAAAAAGGTGTGTAATATTTTTAAGGTTCATGTATGTATGTGTGCATGTATGTGAGTTTCTTTTACCCACCATAACTTCTAACCTGAACAGATTTGGATGTCCCCACAACAATAACTACAAATCGTTAAAATACTCTCATCCCGCGTGACTCTGGTTACATTTTTTTTTGGTAGTGTTATCGTGTTTTTAATTTTTTTTATTAGATGTCTTGTGTGTTTGTGTCGTCTATAATATTTTTGTTTGAAACCGTAATATAGTTAGTGTGTTGTGTGTTGGGTTTGGGCAATGTAGCTGTATATAGCAGAGCTTTTGTGTGTTTAAAATATAGAAAATATTCATAAATAAAATATGTTTTGTTTTTCCTTAAAGAAATACCATGCCTCTTCAAATCTAGAGTAAGTATAAGAAATAGGTTTTAATTAATCTTAAGAAGTTGTTATTCATAAACAACATCTCATCAGACACGAAGTGGACAAACGCAAGTCTATTCATATTAAAAAAAAGTGCATGTCGTATTAAAATAGAATCAGTTTAAATAAGGTAAATAAATCTAAGTGAATTTTGAAATGTATATTAGAGTGAATATTTATACTTTAAGCTAGCATGCTCCATCTTAGACTGGAACATCATGGTAGAGTCGTTATATAATAGTTATTTTCATCACACTTGCTCGTAAAGTAGATCTTATTACATCGCTTTTAGGCTCATAATTCAAGCTATTATACACGCGTGCTTTTTACTTTACATTACGGCACTTGTACTATAATAGGTATAACCCGGTAAAGTCAAGTTTGTACGTGACTGCAATTAGACGTACGTGTACGAAGCACTCTTAATATAGCCGGGTAATACTTGCAGTTTTTTTGTAATACCAACAAAGAGTTCTTATGCCGCTGAAGTAAATGTCAACCTGCGCGCGCATTACTGATTTGGGCGCCATTTTCCGCAAATGTTTGTTGACGTTTTCGCTGTGTGGTTGATTATTATCAAAAAAAATGTTTTTTCCTCGCAAGTGTGACGAAAACAGTCGTATGGAACTCTTGTGCTATTAGTCATTACGCTCTCGGCTTTCTTATCGCGCTCGCCTGCGGCTCGCGCGCATAATACCGCCTCTAGTGTAATGACCAACATAGCACACTCGTATCATAATGTACTATTATGATACTAGTGCGGTAAGTTGGTTTTTACAAACGAGTAGACGAATGTAAGCGCGAGACGAAGTCGAGGGCTTACCATAGTCACGAGTTTGTTAAAACCAATACCGCACGAGTGCCATACAACGTTTTACAACACATTTGCGAGAAAACAGATAACAGAAGTAGTTACAACAGATAATGAGCCAAACATTATTATTTTGTTTTACTATATCGGACGGAAAGTCGCAACTAAATACCTACTTGACACTGGTAAATGCAAAAAGTGTGATGCCATAATCCTCCTAGGAGGAAAGAAGAAAACTTCGTTCTAAAGTTTGTCTTCGTTAAAACGTTTCTAATATGAGTGTATTTTCGTGTTGTTTCCAAAACTCCGAAGAAGCTTATAGTAAAGTTGCCACGACTTTACTAGGGGATGACTGGACTTGCCTGTGACTTACTATCTGTGACATCACTTTGACTGTGACTTAGAGTCACTCGACTTGAAAATTATCAAAAACTTGATACAAATAAATACTTGACACTGGCAAATGCACAAAGTCCGACGCCATAATCCTCCTAGGAGGAAAAATGAAATGGCGCGAATAAACAAATGGCGCTAAGTGCGCTGGTGAAAATTAGGAAAAAAAAATAAAGTAGTGGTGAGAATTTATTTCGTTACATTTTCTGTTTAATATTAAAGTAAGACAAACGTATTGAGTAAAAGCGCTTCCAAGGAGGTTCGATCATTCAGCTTATTTATTCTGGTAATGTGAAACTCTTTGGTGGAGTTCTTAAATTATTATTATGGAAATTTAAAAAAATACCGTAAAGTTTACGCACGGTGCTATACAAGGAAGTGTGCGGTAAAGGCATTTCCGCACGCTCCGTTGTATGGTGCGTAATGTTTCACTTTCGAACGATGTATACAGGCTTCGTAAATGCACTTATTGAGCAAATGTGTTGTAAAATTAATATTGGTTTCACACAGTGCCATCTATTCCGAAACTAAGCAAAACTCAATCGTAAAGATAAATGTACGCTAATTTCACGTAAAGCCCGTCGGTCAATGCAAAAATAAAAAAAACGTAAATTGCCGTTTACTTACATGTAATCCAAAACATTTAGCAACAAGCAAGGACGTTCATATTGCATTTTCAGGTCTCCTTTCAAAAAGGCAATTAGCATTTAGGTAAAATTTTAAAACAATGATCAAGACACATACGCTATGCAATTCGATGCATTAGGCTGTATGTGCTAATTTCACAAACCGGTCCAGTGGAGCGTGAGAAATATAAGATCTCATCCGAACTACATACAAGTACGTATTTACATTACCATACAATGTCCAAGCTGAAATAAGGAGTGAAAGCAAGGTACCTTGTAACAGTGTTGTTTTAATACGACAATATAGTCGGAATTTAATTCTACCAGAATTCATTGTACAGTGCAATCTAAATTTCCATATTGTGGCATACGAGGATCAACCCTTCTGTTTTTTGACACGTTTAATTTATTTAAAGGGGATAACATCCTTGGAAAAGGCTTTATGTGTCCAATGATAGGGTTATTTGGTTGTGAGCTACACATTAGTTCTGTATAAACATACAAACTTTTAAACTCTACGATACAACAATGTTATGTTAACACCATAACACTTATCTAAAAACCATCGCCGATGAATCACAAACCTTTAACCAGAAAATATCTAAATCGATCAAACCGTTTTGGATATAAATGAAAACATTCGTTTCTTGCACACACAAACAACTTAACACTCTAAACAACACCTTCTCCGTTCCGTCGTGGGTAAAAAGAGCAGGTATTTTTGAATAGCAAACAATTTCTAACAACCAACTCAGAAATGTGGATGTATACGTACATTGATATATACGTTCAGGACGTGACATTGCAACAGCTGATAGTCAAATACAATTATCCCGCTATCTCCCTTTAGTTCTCTTAGTCAGTTAGTATGATTGATTGATTAAACTCTCTCTGTCTTAATGCATAGATTACACGGGCTTCGTACTTCTCATTAGTACTCGTCGTCAGCCATAAAACGTCCACTGCTGGAGGAAGGCCTCCCCCTTTATAGAGGGGTGATGCCATAATCCCCACGCTTGGCAGGCGGCTTGGGGATCATTAGTACTAATCGGTTTAAATTAATATGACACTTGTCGCTTAGTAAACAGGGTCGATCGGGTTCTATTCACTTACACTGTCACTTACTACTACTAAGCACTAATTAGTACGTTTACACGAAAGGTATTCGTCCTAAGCATTAGTACGAAGCATTCGCTACGAAGCAAGTAATCCATTCAGTTAGTCATGTAAAAAACTAATATCATAAATATCACATAGGCACTTTTCATCCCGAAAAACGAGCGGCTCTGGTAGTATAATAAAGGAAATTGCAAGACATGTAGTTCCATAAAAAATATTATGTTTAGGACAACACTGTGTTTACTCAATCAAAAAGACAAGAGGTCTGAAACAATATTTCTGTACAAAGATTTGTGCAAGTGAGCGCAAGTAGGTCCTGTAGTCGTAACCTATTTAACATTCCGCTATTAAGCAATCAACGAGATCACCGCGATTCCGGCATGAGACTGCATAAGTGTTTGATTAAATATTTGCATGACTAAATATATACGGTAGCTTGCATTTTGCATTCATTCATTTAAGTGTATTACAATTTGAATTGAATGAATATTACTATTTGTAATATTCATTATAATATTCATTAAATTTAATAAAAATAAATGCATAGAGCATTACCTCTTCACAATGTTACGTCGACAGTTGACATAACCTTGTAAAGAGATAATACTAGATCAAACGAATGTATTTCTATGGGATATAATTTGCTAGACGCTTTACAATGTTATGTCGTTAACTTTTCATGAGCTGTCAAAAATCTATTAACATAATGGACAGAGTATAGTCTAAAATAAAGAGTTACGCGTATCGGTATTACTAAGCGTGAAAATTAAAAACTGGTGCTCCATAGAAAAATGCCATTCACCGTTGACGATACGTATAGAACAACGGTTTTTTTTTCCGGTTTCAGTATTGACCCCATAGTAAAAAGGGTTCACAGGTATAAGTACAATTACCTCCTTTCAGTTTAGTAATACCGATACGCGTAGCCCTATAAATAAGCTACTTCCTTATCAACTTCTATATTTCTATAAGCTGCCGACTGGTAGTGGTTTGAGCATTTGGATTGTCTCTAGACTTTCATCGGTCTTTATACAGCCCTTTTGTTTTATGTGTTTAGCAGGTTAAGTAGTATAGCCAGTCTTTCTAGTTTGATGTAGTTACTAAAAGCATATTCCATGAAATAAAACTGTACAAATTAATTTCTGAGTTGAACGGAATGGTATTTTTTTCATTCAAAAGGTTTATAAGCAAAATAGTATGTAAGTATATTGTACCCCTGCGAAGCCATGGTGGGTCGATAGTTAATTATGAAAATGAAATGAAAATGAAAATAAATTTATTTACATAAACATAAACCTATATAACAAATAAAATTAATAATTAGATATTCGGTAAGTAGTAGTAGGCTTATGTATATGACAGAAAATAGTATGCGGCTTTATGGCGATTCCCGCACTAGGCTACGCCTGTATCGCGGGAACCAGGAACGATTTCCTTAAGTACGTGTATTGCGCCTCTGGTAACTTGTACATATATTTTATGCCTTGAAAAGGTGCTTATTATTATATATAAAATTAAATTTTACAAGTACATAAAACAAGGACATAATTATAAAATGCTTAAATTAACATAAGTAAAATAAAAATAATCTAATATATATTACGTATATATACATAATATTATATATTTGTGTGTGTGCGTATCTTTTATCTTATTTATTATTATTATGTTATACAATATTATCTATTATTCCTCCATGCTAAAGTGTTTATTAATATGAGTAATTAGTATTCACATAGTATCACATTATCAATATCATAATATTTAGTTATCTTAAAAACGAGGACACACTCAGGAATTATATGTTTAATATACAATTTTTAATAAATCTTCTGTCTCCTTATAACTAAGTGTAGTTAGAAATTTGCATAAAGACTTTTTGGCATCGTAAATACTTTTCCCTTTCAGTTTACAATACTTGTCAACTAAGTTGTAGACATGCACCCTAATGAATTGACCAAAACGTTGAGCAAAACTTGTGTTCACACGCTTATGCTTAAAGAAACTGCGTAGGTACTCGCTTATACAATAATATTATTTTCATCACACTTGCTCGTAAAGTAGATCTTATTACATCGCTTTTAGGCTCATAATCCAAGCTATTACACACGGGTGCTTTTTACTTTATATTACGGCACTTGTACTATAATAGGTATAACCCGGTAAAGTCAAGTTTGTACGTGACTGCAATTAGACGTACGTATACGTAGCACTCTTAATATAGCCGGGTAATACTTACAGTTTTTTTGTAATACCAACAAAGAGTTCTTATGCCGCTGAAGTACATGTCAACCTGCGCGCGCATTACTGATTTGGGCGCCATTTTCCGCAAATGTTTATTGACGTTTTCGCTGTGTGGTAGATTATTATCAAAAAAAAATTGTTTTTTCCTCGCAAGTGTGACGAAAACAGTCGTATGGAACTCTTGTGCTATTAGTCATTACGCTCTCGGCTTTCTTATCGCATAATACCGCCTCTACTGTAATGACCAACATAGCACACTCGTATCATAATGTACTATTATGATAATCTTTATATTGAATTATAAAGAATCAGGCCACGTCGCCGAACAAGCTTTTTAACATTTTGATGTACACAGCTTGTGAAACGTGGACTTTTTCCGAGATAATAATGCATAACAGTTATTTTACAACTCTCGTTCTTTACCAGCCTAAGATATACACAGTAAGTACCGGCAAACGAAGGATCAGGAGTCACTAGATCCTTGGGTAAAAAAATATGACCTCTGGCAGGACTTGAACCTGTATATGAGTAATTATGACGGTTAAGACAGAAACTTCTGTAGTTCAATGTGGTCCTGCCAGAGAGTATGCTCTCCAGCAGGACCATTTTGAATCGATGTTTTCTGGGAAACTGTCGATATACTTATTTTTTTTTTAAATAAGCTTATAAAAATATACAATTTTTATACATTTTTATTATGTAATTATTACCTAGTAAAATGAAAGTGGTCCTGCCAGGGAGTATCACATGTTTAATTGGTAAAGTAGTTGGGACGGAAACCCAAAGATTGCTCGTATGCAAGTTGAAGTCCTGCCAGAGGTCATATTTTTTCTTACTGTCTCTGTCTATGCATGAAAAAAATTACCTAAAGTGTGGAAGTGATCATATAAATATTGTAAAGAAATCTGTGTTAAATATAAGATCGGTGCAACCATCTGGTAGGCCTTGTAAGAGATTAATAGACAAGATGAGCCAGTCATATTTAAGTTTAGACATGAAACGAAAAATTTGTATATACCTTAGATTTGAAGTTTTAAAAGTTGGATCAAAAGTCTCATAGTATCTCCTTTTTGAACCTTGAGTTATTCAAGGTCGAAGGTCGCGAAAATTGATATTTCGTTAATGCCTCGGTTTCTATGCATTATATCATAGGTAACTATATGCATTTTGCTACAGCACAAAATCACCAAAAATTTAAAAGTCAGTGGAACACAACAACAATTCAATACAATACAATAAATAGTTTAGTTTAACACTTTGGATGTTTCATGTCATGTTAAACTTCCAAAAAAAAAACACAAATTTACTACTGATTAATTAAATGTACAAAAACTTATTTAAGTAAAGATGCAACTTAAAAGTAATGTTATAAAGATTCTGGAAGTTCAGTTGAATTCGTCACGGTCCCGCTGACCGGCAGCAGCTGGCGATGGACTTAATGTTGGTAACGATCAGTAATTTATCACATTGCTGTATTGTGTTGCAATGGAATAAGAGCGAGGTTTTGAGGTCGATGCCAAACGCTGGTACATAAATTTAATGATCCCAATGCCTTGTTGAAGGCATAATCAGCCTTCTGCTGGCCATAGCTCTACCGTCGAAGTGCTAGTGGACCATATCCACCAAACACCAAGTTGTGGTTTGTATATTCACGTACGCCATCGAATTTTTTCACCGAATTTTAGGTATATAGGTAAAATCATAAAAGCTACATCGTGTAACTTTTTAATTAACCGCTAAGTATTCAAAAAAGTTATTAAAAGTTCAAAAGTGATTATATGGAAACTGAACTTTTAATTTAGTTTCCATTAAACCACAAGCTCATAGAATTCCAGCGTAACCTAGAAAAACTTTAACCAAAATGTATCACACCTTGACCTTCATGAGTATAAATTAAGTGGCTTAAATTCTACCTACAGCCCTTTCACGTTCATTACCAAAAGCTTATTCAGCTGCAAGTAGATAGTGCGTGTAAGCTGCACACACCGTAATGCGGTATGGCATTGTCGGCCATACTGTTTATTGCGGTTATAAAGATGACTACGCCTCGCTCTTCCCGTTATTTTGCATGAATCATTCAATTTAGAGATAAAATAAGCCACGATACTCACTATTTATTTACAAATATTCATCAAAACCAATTTAATCATTTGTTCATAAAACTTTAATAAACTTAAATAATGAGGTAGAGTTACTTTTTTATTTAAATTACTATTAACGTGCAAGTATAAATTTTATATATTGTTTAATGAGGTACAAGAATTCATTGGCCATCCTGAAGCCTTATTTTGAATATTGTAAAATATTGCATTAAAGAAAACGTAATCAACAGTTATTAAAATTTTACAGTTGTGTTAAAAGATTTTTGCCCTAGCTCTGCTCGTAAGAGCACACCACTTAACTAAGCTAACAATCCATACAAAACAACAGTTCTCAGAGCGTCACAATACGTGAATGACAAGTGTCATACACAAGGTAGGTGCTCCACTGCCTGTGGATGAGCTGTCAACTTTTTTTATGCAATGGAATGACGAGACGAGCAAGCGTTGTAAGCATCACATCAGGTCCAGAATTATGAAGTTGCGAACAAAATCCTGCGTCGCATTGCACTGTGCTTATCACCCTGAGATAATATTAGACTCCATTGGTACCGAAAGCTTGCACACTACTACTTGCCAACCCTAGTATAAGTATTAAGTATATCCTTTCCTTTCCCAGTATAAAGTATATACATCCAAATAAAAATAAAAATATAATCAGTTCATTAAAATGACGGAGTTCTGAGGTAACAAACATTTAAAAAACATACAGCCGAATTTAGAACCTGCTCCTTTTTTTGAAGTCGGTTATAAAGAGGACAAACTGGCCTACTGAGTACAATATCTACTAGATTGCGGGGTAAAAAATCATTTATGATACTAGATAAGAATTTTTCAAGCTACGTAATAGCAAACACTTTGGACCTGGAATGTCCTAAAACTGTATCCAGAACGGAGGACGGGCAGCAGCTCTCGGTTAACGGTGATGAGCATTCTGCGATCCCCAAGCCGCCTGCCACGCGTGGGGATTATGTCAACCCCTCCCTAAGGGAAGGCCTTCGTCCAGCAGTGGACGTCGTGTGACTAATGATGATGATTAGCAGACACTTAGATAAAATGTATATGTCGCTGACATATCTCCGCCGGCAGTGCGAGACTAGCCTAACGGGTGCAACATACGGCGGCCACTGAAAGTCGTTAGAGATACGCATCCGTTACGCTTTGGACAAGGTCGTTACGCTCCTCGTATAGATGAAACTTGATTTTGCGTGATAGCTTGAATTATTCGAAGGCTAGGTAATTTTTTAAGAGTCATGACAATAAGCACGCATTTTTACCGACTTCAAAAAAGGAGGAGGGTCTATGTTCGACTGTATGTATGTTTTTTTTTGTATGTTCACCGTTTTCTCCATCAATAGTGGACCGACTTTAAAAATCCTTTTTTTTTAGTAGGTGATACGTCAAAGTTGGTCCCATATAATTTTTATTGAAATCGGTTTAGTAGTTTGGTTTTAAAATCAAAATTACTGGAATAATAACTGGAAAATATCAAGATTTCATCCGGTAGTCGAAATTGAAGTCGGTTGTTTCTTTTTAAAGCGTATTATTGATAACTCAATTGATTCCGTCATAAAATTTTAAAAATTTAGATTAGATGTTTTGATGAACTTTCAAATTTTCTATTTTGATGAAGTAGGTAGGTACCTAGTTTGTTATCTATACAGCTAAATCAAAAAATACTACTAAATTATTTATTTATTTATACAATCATAATAATAATAAATAAGATGGGAATAATATTACTTTTATTGTTTTAAACACTTGTCCCGTTTAATATAATTTAAAGCCGCACAATATTTACAAGAAAAACTAATTTTATATCCTTAATTTTTTCCCTGTAAATTTTAGCAAAACGGACGACCACTCACGAAAAGTTTTAAGTAAAAAATGTGGCAAATGATAGGTTTCAGCGAAACCGATGGTAGTTAATTACAGTGACCGTTGTAACCGATGACCTTCGCAGAAAGCTCGTCTGTCCGCCGTCTGGTAAGGGAATATGCAGCCGATGCAAGGCGCATCAGTACTTACTCGTGCAAGAGACATACCAGGTGCAATGTTTTCATACACTTTATTAACTTATTTTTAATATGATATGCTGATACAAACTTGATATTACAATAATACGCTTTTTTTTTTAAATACAACCGACTTCAACTTTGTATACCTGGATGACATCTTCATATTTCCTAGTAATTTTGATTTAAAAACCATTACCAACAATAAACATTTTAAAGGGGACCACCTCTGAAGTATTACCTACCAACAAATAAAGAATCATCAAAATCAGTTCATAATTGGCGGAGTAATTGCGTAACATACATTAAAAAAACATACAATCGAATAAATAACCTCTTTTTTTAAGTCGGTTGAAAATAGCGTTTTAACGAGTTCATTGTGGTTCAAACGGGAATAAAAGGAGGAGACAAATTCTTTCGTTTTTTTTTAAATAAAAGCTCTGTAGTTATGCTTTTTTTTTTCTTCTTTCTTCTCGGTGAGTGCAGACTAATGATATTTTTTGATTGTATATTTAGAGTGCTTAGTGCTCTTTATATTTGTTCTACGTTAGTTTATTTCCACTCTAACTATCCAATTGTTTATAGCGTCTTGTTTTTTATAATATTTCTAAAAGTGAAAACTCTTAATGGTTTTTTGTGTTCTAAGTATTCACTATAAAAAAAAAACAAAACCTCGTTTTTATACTGGCCAAAAAGCTAATAAAGTGCATTATTTCTCTTATTTGACTTATTCTAATGCACTTGTTCTCATTTTCGGCTAAGTACCAGCTAGAGACGATGAAATCAATCAAGTAACGTGCCAAGAGAATCATTGGCAACGGCTGTCTGGCTCGGACCAAGCTACAAACTCATGATCATCGACGAAAAGTAGCTGGCCTATTGGTATTTTATCGGATACATTACAGAGAGTGTGCTTCGGATTTGCATGATCTGATACCTCCGGTTACCGGAATCGGTTTCTTCTAGGCAATCGTGCTCCCATTGTAAATTGCATCTTCGTTTAACATCAGACGAGATGGCAGTCAAACGCAAGCCTACAAATAATAAAAAAAACCTCACTGACGTTTAAGATCTGGCATCTTAGCTACCTAGGTGATTATTTGATTGTGAATCTATTTTCCAGGAATAAAATTTGAACAGGAATGGATTCAAATTTCATTAGATATTAGTTTCAAAGTTTACAAATTCTCGTAGTTAATTTCAGCTAAGCTTGTGAGGCCTTATCTCCGCTCAGTGTGCCTCAGAAGGGCAATTGCGCAATAGTTTACTGGTTCACTCGGTGCAACCCAGAGCGCTACTTTCCTGCGGGCCGATACCTTTCGGACTTTTTCACATTGGTGCACATAGTTATTATGGCTTCTTAATGAAAAATTACCATTGAAAATCTAAATAGCATTTAATCGAGTAGTAAACAGATCTTCTGGCGTTTACCAACAGCTATGGACAGTTGCAACACTATAAGCTTAGCCGGCAGTGTCTCTTTACAGCTAGATTAGAAATAGAACTAGATTTTTCTAGAAGTGACCTTAGTTATTTATATGCTTAGCTGCGATAGAAAGAGAGCTTGCTGTCGTGGTTGTTGAATGTTTAATCGAGATTTAGTTTTACTTGTACCTATTTATTTGATGATATTATTGATGATATTACTTTATCAGCTAATGCCCGTGGTCAAAGAAGATTTTTTTTGTGTTCAAATGAAAAAAAATGAAAGTTATTTAAAAAATTTGATTGCAAAACTTCATCAGGCTCTCTGGCTTAGGCCGTGCGTTTTCTACCAATAAGATACCTTTGTCTTATATTACCCATAGCGTTGTGTAAAGATTTTTCAGTTCCATAAAAAATATTTGATAATTTAACATCAAAATAAAAAATAAAAAGTTTTTTTTTTCATGAATGAAAATATTGTATCATTTTCTTTTTTTTCATATGAACGCACCCCAATACAACCTTGAACGAAAATAAAAAAGCTGCGTCGGTGACGTAAGGAGCAAAGGTGATCGTGTGTCGGTGTCGTATGTTGAGCCGGTTCCCAAGTATCGGGTGACACACCTCGACTTCCTCCCAGATATAAAAACTACCATCCCGCCGGGAAATTTATCAATCGAGTTGACGAGTTCATACCACATCAACATGTACTTCAAAGTGAGTTGAAGAAAATAAAATGTTCTAAAGCTCTTTTTAGACTTCTTCTTTATAGACAATAGTTGAGTGAAGTTTACCTTTAAAATTTAAAAGTTTTTGGTTACAACTGTTTAAGGAAAAAAAGAGCTTTGAGGATTTTAATGAAAAATACATGTTATGACAAAAACTTTCGAATGAGTAAATCACCGTTTCGAAACATTTACCACAAAAAGGACACGATAAAAGCTCTGAAATTTAGTAATAAAGTGCGAAATTTGTGAACTGCCTAACAATTTTTTTTTTCATTAGGTCCTAACTATCTGCGCCGTCGTGGCAGCCTGCCAAGCCGCTGCGATTAACGACCAAGGCCACAGCCAAGCCGTCTCCTCCCAAAGCATCTTCAGGCACGACGACCCGTCCCAGAACGGACACTTTACATTCGAACACGGGAGATCTCTCGTGCAACAGGCACCAGTCCTTCAACAAGCTGTCCTACAGCAACCAGCTCCGATTATCCAACATTCCTCGCCTCTGCTTCAGGCGTCGTATCTTGACCACGGTCCCATTGTCCACGCTGCTCCCGTGGTTCAGCACATTGCCCCTGTCCACCACACTCCGATCGTCCAGCATGTAGCGCCAGTGCAGCACGTTGCCATAAGCCATGCTCAACAAGATGAGGAACACGTAAGTTTAATTTTACTGTATCCTATTTTGTTAGTTTTACCACAAAAAAAAAACAAAAAAGGTAAATTTGTGTTTTAACTAGACTGCGTCTAAAGTTCTTAGTTAAAGAAAGATTTCTATGTATGAACATTTTTAACACACACACATACACATTTTTTTTAATCTAGTGGTGCCCTTCGGGATTCATGTCCTATCCTGCAGATACCGTATAAATTATACTGGAATAAAAAATGCCAAGGGAAAGAGTCTCGTCCAATTACTCTTTGAAGATAGGCCATTGTTCAGCAGTGGGATGTTAAAGGCTAAAGCTGATAGATAATTTATAAACGTCTATTATGCTACTTTCTAAACAAATATTATCCAAATCCACTCAGCTATTAAAGTTGAAAGGGTTGAACTTACTAACCAACAAAAGTTCGTTTTAAAAATATCAATATTTTGATTTGATACTATTACGATAAAAGCGAATTTATGTAAATAATTTTTAGAAGTTTTGTTATCTAATTTAGTGTATTGACTGTGTTTTGATGTTTTAGTTGTTTTTTGGAGTAACATTATTAATACTTCTTCAAAAATAATTAGACAATAATAAAAAAAACATTTATATTTCAATTTCGAATTCCTAATATCAGAATAATTATACTGATTCTCCTACGATTCTCCTAATAATTATTAAAACTACGATTACGATTCTCCTAATAATTATTAGGAGAATCGTAGAAATTTATATATCATATTTTAAATACGAAAACTAATGTATCACGTACGTATTTTACTCTCTTAATATCATTACACATGTCAATACTAACACAAAGAAAGTGAAAGGCAATAATATCATGATCAAAAATGTGATCAGTTAACACAACCTAATTAGATATTTATTGTGTAACCTTCTTGTTACTACAAGACTAAAGAATTTTGCAATCTATGCGAGCAATCTATCATTTAGTTATTGGTATTGATACCTATTTATCAAATTTATCACTAATGATAAAATGTAAAATATACCTACTGCATCATAACAATTTGTAAGCACACTATGTACATACGCAATGTTATGGATTATTTATTTTAGTATTCTCTGCTATTTCAATGGTCCATTAAAATCAGTTGAGTTTGCAAACGAGATGACTGACGTATAGAATACTCGGATTGTAGGTTGGTAGAGTCATATCTTTCGCAATAATAAATAAATAATAATAAATATCGGTGGACAATTCACACAGCGCCATCTAACTAAGCCAAACTAAGCAAAGCTTGTAATATGGAAACCAGAAAGCAGTGTTTTTTTTTTGTTGCGTAAACATACTTATAAGACATAAAGGGGGTAAATAAGGAGTCTAACACACTTCAATTCTTCTAAATAATAACTAAAGTCATTTAACTTCAAGCACGCCGCTTGTATTTACGCTTACACTATCCAAGAATTTGATGTGTCACTAGGACAAGTCTCAGCTACTTATAATCACATATTTATTAAACAAAAACAAAAATATTTATCTAGACCAATGAGAGTCTACAAACAATCCAAATGCCCACGCCCACTACCAATCGCCAACGTACCCAGTATAACGCTCGTAATTTTTTTATCTGATATACGACATTAAATTTGGGTTAGTCACCAACTCAACACGAGGGGCTGGACGCGTTGGCCACCAACTCGCCTATCGATAAGCAAGAATTCAGATGAAGAAAACAAGAGACCCACCTTCCTACACTCGCTTTTACTGGTTGTGTAAAAATTATACTCTACTTTATTTTTCTTTTTTTTCTTCTACTTTCGCTTTCATTTCAGGCTCCCGCGAAGTACGAGTTCTCTTACTCCGTGGAAGATCCCCACACCGGTGACCACAAGTCCCAGCACGAGTCCCGCGACGGAGACGTCGTAAAGGGAGAGTATTCGCTGCTGCAGCCTGATGGCTCTATCCGCAAGGTCGAATACACCGCTGACGACCACAATGGGTATGTTTCCTAGCACTGGTAATAAAAATATGGCAACAAATTTAAGAGAGCTTTGTACATCAATCACACACACACACACACACACACGTTTACACATGTTTTTGTTTACTTGTTTAAATGCCTTTTATACGATTGTCGAAAATTTATTGTCTAGACAAACCTGAAGCAGGTTTTTAGACAATAAAAAATATGGTTTGATAAATTTTAAGATTCCAAAAAAAATATCAAAATAAAAATCATACAAAGCCAGCTGCAATAGCATTGTATATAACAACGGTCAGCAACAGGCGGACCGCGGTCCGTTTGTGGACCGCGATAGGTCGAACCTCGGACCGCCAAATATTGTAATGTATCATAGTACACATAGATAAGGTACCTATACTATACCTTTATTAATTAAAATAATATTTATTTCGAGATTAACGGACGCCCTAGAAGGCACACTTCGAATTTTGCTGTTTTTAGGTCTTGTGTTTTATAATTCAGATTTGTATTTGAAGCCATACAATAAATAGGTAGCATTTTATTATTATCAGTTACATGTAGTTACTGTAGTTGTTTTTTTCTGGATCTACTTGAAATTTTCCCATAATATCCGGACCCCACCTAAAACTACTTGCCGACCCCTGGTATATAACTATAGAAAAATGTTTTTGACGGTTTATATTTGCCGAGGTGTAAAATATCAGAATTTTCATGTAGCTAGTCGTTAGGTATCTACACTTCTTAGCCGGCTTGAGTGTTAGCAGATAATTCACTAAAAATTAAAAAAAAAAAAAACAATTATTTGCACACTTGAGTTTAACGAATACATTTAATAGCAATCGAAAGTATGAAGCCTATAGGCTAAGCAAACGTTGGGTTGACTGTTTCTTCCTGGCGTAACTACTGGGTTGGCAGGTCTAAACAGGTATGTTGATACTAGCTATTTTCACTTATTTGTTATTAAATAAATCTTATATCATAATAGTAATAATAATATCAACATACCTTTTTATACCTGCAAACCCAGTAGATACGCCAAAAAAAACAGAAACCTATAGTTTGTATATTTTATAGGCTCCATCGTGGATCTGGCCCTTGTATCTTCGGAGATTGATACTTTCGATTGCTATGTAAATTTATTCGTTAAACTCGTGTGTGCAATATTAAATCTTAAATTATATAGTTTGATATAAAATTACCAAAAGTATCTGTCTCACATTTGACCACAACACGCGTAAATACGATTAGAGAGCACGTGTCTTGATTTCATTCATACAAGACTATGGACCATCTGTCTTGTTATGCAACCACTATGTTAAGGCCAAGCGGCTCATATAGCAGATAATATCCGCTGAATACGCTAATAGATAGATCATCTATATGCCAGATAAGGAAATTTATTAACATTTTAATCACACTACACTAAAATTATAAATATGATAATATTTGTCTGTCTGTTTGTTACCACGACTATTAAACCGCTGCTGAACTGATAGTATCATAATGAAGATAATCATCACAGCCATGGAGAAAACTAGACAACTGCGGTTTTGTTAATATTGTGGGTAAAACAGCAAAACGCAACTACAATATAGTGTAATACAAAACTAAAACGAGTTTAAAACCTATCCGGCTAATTATTAATTTATGGTCCGGAAATTTAGAAAGTATTCGTCTATCAATATAAGATAATTTTTGATTGTGAAATCAACAAATACTAATGAATTCAGATCATTCTAAATTTAGATTGTTGAACTGTTGATACAATTTTAGCACATCATCATATAACACATAATCTCGTAATATTTGGATTTAAAATAAACATGTTACATCAATCTACAGAAGAAAAAAAAACTTTTGCGTAATTTTGTGATGATCTAGAAAAGTATGACACTTTAAAATATGTTTGTATACTTTTCAACTGTGCCTACGATTTTAGAATTTGATTGTACCTACTTGCATCGATAACTTATCTGTAAAATAATTTTATTTTTTATTTTTTTTACGGCATAAATCCGGCAAAACCATTTTCAAGCGTATCTCTTGTACTAATCTCAATAAGTACTAGTATTGTTACGGTCGATAACTAAGATACGATCGTTACACACAATGTCGAAGTGCTGCAATTGTGATGTACGCTGTATTTACGCCTTAGCATGATTGTTATCCAATCAATGAATCGCATAGCACTTAAAACGTGAATTTGTCTATAAGTTGAACCCACTCTTACTATCTCGAATGTTGGTTCTACCGTTTATTTAACCTATGTATGATGCGTAAGGTTCAACTTTCTTTAATAAGTATGGTCTGCGTGATTCCTGTTTCTTCTATACAAGCGTGTTTCATCGTAGACCGCATTTTCCCTTACGTTAGGCGATTTACCAATATATAATATGCTTTAAAAAATATATACAACCGACTTCAACTTCGAATACCTGGATGACATCTTCATATTTTCTAGTAATTTTGATTTAAAAACCAAACTACTGAACCCATTTCGATAAAATGTATATGTGACTACCTCTCTCTATTACCTACCAAACAAAAAAATAATCATCAAAATCAGTTCATAATTGACGGAGTAATCGCTTAACATACAAACAATAAAAACATACAGTCGAATTGAGAACCTCCTTTTTTGTAGTTGGTTGTAAATAAAAAACAACGCAATAATATATAATATTCAGTATTTTTTTTGCATCGAGTATTTTCTTGGGTTCCATCCTCGGATACACCAGCGACGAATTGGTTATTTTAATACCGAGTAGCTTGGGGTTTACAAAGCTGAATGAGAGTCATTGTAAACAACTTTTACAATAGTTCTGAGCGTAGTTTGGGGCTCACCGTTAATTATCTTTTGTTATTAAACTGGATTTTAAGTCTGTACCTAATTTAAGTAAATATGTACTACTCCATTTGGTAAATAAAATATCTGATTTGATTTGAAGTCTAACCCAGAAATCGCAAAAAATATATTCATTTTTTTCATAGAATAAAATATTTGACTCTTGACAAAATGTATGGAACAGTTGTTTTTTGTCGTGATTTCGGGGTCGGCCCCGAAAATTAAAAATTATTCGAAAGGTAAAAGTTGTTCACATTGATGAGAACAATAACCCCTTTTCGGCTTAGTACATACCAAGCTTATAACCCTGTATACTTATTTCCCAAGCATAGAAGATGAACAATAATAACATATAATTATATCTATTTCACAATTTTATAGCTCAGCTGTTAGTAGTGTATCGCTGCCTTGTAAGCTATAAGATGTGGGTTCGGTTCCCAACCATAACAAACACTTATGTGACAATGATAGCTTTTTCTGTGACTGGGTGTTTTAATGTATGGTGCTGTTGGATGTATGTGTGTGTTGCATGATTGCATGTATTTATAAAATAAATACCTACTTACAAAAGGATTCTATCAGTTATCTAGTCCCATTAGTACAAGCTAGCAGATTAGTTAGGAGTTAGGTGATGCTGTGTGATGTGTATCAAGATTTACTAGAATCCCGGAACCCGGATTACAAAATATATAATTTTTCAACCGACTTAAAAAAGGAGGTTCTCAATCCGAATGTATTTTTTTTGTATGTATGTAGGTATATTGCGCGATTACTCCGCCAATTATGAAATGATTTTAATGATTATTTTTTTGTTTTTGTAGGTCATACTTCAGTCCCATATAAATTGTATCGTAATCGGTACAGTAGTTTGGTTTTTTAATCAAAATAACTGGAAAAATGAATATGTTATCCAGGTAGTCGAAATTGAAGTCGGTCGTTTTTTTTTAACGGCCGTTTTTTAAATATTATATGTTATTTATATTATCAGATTCAACGCTATCGTCCACAACTCTGCGCCGGACGCTCACGCCGCTCCCCCAGCGCCATCTCACGCTCCGGTGGTTCACGCTACTCCATTAATTCACGCTGCCCCGCTCGTCCACGCTGCCCCAGTCGTCCATGCTGCCCCGGTTGTCCACGCTGCCCCGGTCGTCCACGCTGCCCCTGTGGTTCACACGTACCACGCTACTCCCGTGACTCATGCGGTGCACGCTGCTCCAGCTCAGTACTTCACTACCCACCATTAATACTACAACTTTATTACTTATCTAACCTACTGTATTTATAGTGCTATGCCGACTTTAAAATATACTGTTACTAATTTATAATGAATATTGTCTTTTTATTTTTAACAACCGACTTCAAAAAAGGAGGTTCTCAATTCGACTGTATGTTTTTTTTGTATGTATGGTACGCGATTACTCCGCCCATTGATTTTGATGATTATTTTTTTGTTTGGTAAGTGATACTTCAGAGATGGTCACATATACATTTTGTCGAAATTGGTTGAGTAGTTTGGTTTTAAAATCAAAATTACTGGAACTAATCAAAATACCTGGAAGCTGTCATTAAGGTAGTCGAAAATGAGGTCGGTTGCATATTTTTTTTATAACATCGTCAATGTAGAATTTTCCCATCCTCCATATATAAGCTTGCCCCGGGCCATTGGCTGGCGACACTCTTGCTGTTTATAAGTGAAGTAAGTTCCAGCCAGACTTATGTTTATTTGCTAAGTTATATAGTGAAAGATTGTGAATTCAGAAATCAAATCAAGTATCATTTATTTCAGATTACATAAATTATATAATAATAATATTTAACACAAAAAAACATTAATTGACGAATGTCGTAATAAATTAAAATTAAAATTAAATTAAAATACACGTTGAATTGAATTAAATTGATTAACACAACAAAACAAACATAGGGACACATTAAATAAAAATGAGATATTGTTTGTAGTGGTAGGACTTGCAGAGTCTGCCTGGGGAAGTACCACACCTTTGCCAGGTATTCAACCGCCAAGCAGTAGTGCGCAAGCATTACTGTGTTCCGGTTTGAAGGGCAATGTTACTAGAGCAATTACTGGGTATGAAGAGATTTAATATCTGATATCTCAAGGTGACGAGCGCAGTGCAGTGCAGCGCAGGATTATGTTCGCAAGTTCACAATTCTAGCACTGCTACTATTAGTAGCAGGTGTGACGCTTACCACCAGGCGAACGTCTTGATCGTCTCGTCACTTGACCCATAAGCACACTCATCCATTTGCTCTAGATAGGACAGTCAAATCGGGCCGCAATCACCTGCAGGATACCATTGCGACAAAAGCAAGAATGCATGACATATTCTCATAAATTTTAAACAAGCAGTAATTTATTATAATTGAAACGTTTGATTCATAATCGCTTAAAATCGTTTACAGTATGTAAACAAATATCTACGTTATTATCCCAAAACCTTATTAATTCAAACACATTTAGGCGGATTTTATTTTATTTTATTGGACAATTTTTTACAAAGAGATACGAATTTAACGCATCGTGTAAAAGCAGGAAATCAGAATATTTTAGCAGCAAGAAAGCGAACAAGTTTAAATAGATTGACGTTGCGTTGGCGGCAAGCTACCGTGAAACATATTCGCTTCATTTACATATAGTAAAAAAAAACTTTTTTTTTATTACTTTCCAGGCTTGCGTTTGACTGCCATCTCTGCAAAAGAAGATGCAGTCTACGATGGCCCACGCTTACCTAGAAGAAACCGATTCACTCGCGACTTCAAGACGCCCAGATTAAATTATCGGGAAATACCCACTCGGGCAGCGCATTTCACTGTTTAGCAGTTCGAATGAAGAAAGTGGAACTCGTCTGTTTCATACATTTTTGTCGAAGGTGAATTTCAGTTTTCTAAGGAAAAAACAGTTTTTTTATTTCATGATTCGAATCGGTCTCATAGTGAACATTGTGCACAACGGTGGGCACCTCCTTTTGGTTTAGTACTGCCGTTTTGCGTTCTGCGTTTTGTGTACGTTGTAGATTTAATATAACAAAAAAACATTCGCACCAAATACCAGGCACAGCATTGTACCTTCCACTCCAATGTTCAAACGTGTGGTGTTAATGTTAAGTAACATCAATAATTCTAATTACTAGCTAGTCGAGCAAACTATTCACGTAATGAAAGAAGCCGCCAACAAGTCGGACTTGTTTTAAGGTAGCACTTAACTTGTAAAAAAAAACATAATGCATAACACCAATCATGTACTTAGTGCGGTTTTCCACGAAACGACACACGACACCGTAAATTATGGTGACGATTTAGAGCGCCATACAATCCTATACGCCGTTTTCTCACAGAACGATACGACTCTGCACGACACACGTCGTTGACCTGACGTATTTTTTACTGTCACGATATAGTATAGCGGCTGCGGGAACAAGCATGAACTTGCTCACGGAGTCGAGCACGACGACGACACGACACTACACTTCATTTGGCACTTGTTTTTTAGCAAGCCACGACTACCGTGCAGTGCTGGCGTGTCGTTTTGTGAGAACACATAGCACGACACGTCGTTTTCACCGTGTCTTTTGTCGTGTGTCGTGACCGTTGAACGTGTCGTGCAGTGCTTTGTGAGGAAACGCGCTCATTACTTAGTTAATTTGCTATGATTTATAAGTAATAAATATTCGGTTGTACCTAAATGTGAAACTGTGTGAAATTCAATACTCAATAACGCAAGTCAATTCTGAAGTTTTTATCGCAGACATGAATTATAGTTAGTAAGAATATAAATTAGTTAGTCCCTGAAAATGGCGACAGCACAAAGGATGGCGACCAATCTTTACTCAGCAGGGGTTAACATAGGTTGAAGATGATAAAAATAATTAATATAATAAAGACGTTATATATATTTAATAATAAATATATATTAAAATAATATATTAATAATATATTTATTCATCACCGGAACCAGAGCCACTGCCGTGAAGTATCAAATTCTTTACATGATATTTAAAACCAAGGAGGTTAGAAGCTAAGCTAGATTTAAAACCGATAAATAAGTTTTAGACGTCAGTGCAGATCAAATAAAAAACTTTTTAATGTCAACTTAATATTATAAACCATTTACAGTTATTTTTCCATATTTATTATGTTTTTATTTGTGCTTTTGAAAACTATTTGTGTAGCAAAGACCAAGTTCATACTTAATATTATTATGAGAGTAGTTACTTCATTCACAGTTATTTTAGCGCACGCTTAACTTCATAATAGGGCAGTTAAACTAACAACTAGCGTAAAGTTATCAGATGACGGAAGTATAAAGATGTAATACGTAACTTATAATTTACGAGATATAAGATGGATCACGGAATAGAAAATCTGGGTTAAGAATATAAAACGTGCTCACGAAATGTGTAATAAGTTCCAAAATTCCATTTAAAATTATTTATAAAGTTACATGAAAACTGTTGCGCGTTTGAATAATATCTGTAAATAAGTTTGATCAATAAAATAAAACTTTACTGTATGTTTGTTTGTTTTTGTAAAAGCATGAAAATCATCAATTCTGCTCAAAAGGATGTAAAAATCCTTTTCACGTAGATAAAGTTATGTACCTTGACATTTTCATATATATTATCGTAAAAAGTAGAAAAAGAGACACAAACAACTGTCAAGCGAACTGGAAACTGTCTAGCATAAAAAAAACAAGGAAGCATAAAGTGTAAAAACATTGTTAGTAGTGTAAAGACATTGTTAGTAGCTTATTTCTTGATAGCTAGTAAACCTACAGTCAGCACAAACGCTGTCGCTATGGCATGCAGAAAGTAATTTATCAAATAAATGAAAACAATTAAGAAACACGACTGCACTGCCAAAAAACGAACTAAAATGTTAAAGAAATGAAGTTTTTTTTTCAAATTTGAAAATGGCGCCGTACAACGGCCGCCATGTTGTTATTTTTATTATAACCTATGCCACTCGGGATGATTTAAGGATTCTAACAATACCCCGTACATCTAAATCTGTTCAAGCATTTAGAAGTTATGGTGGAAAAAGAAACTCACAAATTCTCGTCTCATATTGTTTTATATTACGTAGATGTCGTAGATACATAAACCCTGAAAAGATTACACGCCTTTTTAGGGCAATCGTGTAAAAAAAGGTTTTTAATTTTCTATTACTTTCAGATGACAAACTGCACGAACGCACCTCAAAAGATTACAAGATTTTCTTGAAGACGTTTCCTATCAAGGTAGTCCGAGCCATAATTTTGTTTTTAACTCGCATACTGGCCCACATGAACGAAACGCTCTGGTTGCTACAGATTCTACCTGTGGCTGTGTAATTATTATGTTAACAAGATGAGAGCACATACATTTAGTAAGTGCTAACTTATTAAGTTATTTGGCAATGCGGATACTAGTTGGCTATTAATTACTAGTAGGGTAGTCGTACTAACAGTTAAACAAGTTTTGTAATAACTATACTATAAATAAATCTATAACTCATTATTGTTTAAATTTAACTATCGTCAATGTACTTCGTACTTTTTATACGAAGTTTTATTAAATCATGGGTGCGAGACCCATGGTCCGTAAGCATCATTTTCGGAGCAAAATGAGGACAGTGTTACAAAATATCTTCAACCTTCAGGCGATGCTGCAGATATTGTTTCATTAATTGAGCCATATCACTCAAGGCTATTTTAAAGAACCTTAAATTAAAATTACATTATTTATGTCTCAAAATTATTTGTCAGGGCATTTTAATTGCCTCTATAAAATGCAACAACTAAGCTAAATTTGTTTAGGGATTGATTTCAGCAGCAATCTCTTTTAACACTGCCATTATAAATGAACAGAAGCATTAGTCCATTTCATTGATTTCCGTATTACGATCTTGGAATACTAGTTAAGAGTTGGCACTAAATCAGATCATCCTTAAAGCATCACGTTTAGTTTACAAGTACGTGTAAGATCGTATCTTTGAAGTATCTTATATTATGGACACGAGAAGTCGTAGAGCCGTAAACAGTATAAAAGACGTGATTCAAAACATAAAACAATCTACAGACCAAAATGGTCTACTTTCTTCTGATGAATTGTTGGATACGCATAGTTTTCTCACCTTGAACCATGTAGAATGCTATGCAATTTTACGTAATTGCTATATCATTATCAAACTACCGTATTCTTGCGTAGAGTTGGCGTGCATCGCATCTCGTCAGCATAGGTCTTAATATATAAGTCGACGGCGGCACGGCTCTGCATCAGTTGTGTGTGGTCGTGCACTCGAAGCAAACCTTATTCCTACACATAATGATCTCAAAAGTAAGTGGGTCCCGTGTTTCATTCCCACTTGGAGTTAGTGAAAGGATTTCCTGTTCTGGAGAATGCTGTTCGACGTGACTTTCAACGTATTGGAAGATTGCTCACATTACGAGCACTGCATAAAGCTAAATGTTTTTTCCAGAAAGTATTACTGTAACGTCAAAAAACAAAAAATTACCATCAAATATTTGTGAAGGAATTAGGACACAGTTACATGAACCCTCTGGATTTTTTTCTAAACTCAATCTGCTTTCCTAAGCTTACAATGTTTTTTTTGTTTAATCGTACCTTATATTGATGCTCTCTCTACGATGCTTTTAAATCTTTTGGCCGGCAACTGATAAAATTTATTTTTTCCTAAGGCCGCAGTAATCCTCTCAGTAGTGGCGATGGCCACGGCTGGAGTGATCCAGCAGTCGTCTGGACACGGGTACGCCGGTGAGGCGTCTGGACATGGGTACGCCAGTGAGGCATCTGGACATGGGTACGCCGGTGAGGCGTCTGGACACGGGTACGCCGGTGAGGCGTATGGACACGAAGTAGCTTACGCTCCGGTGGCGCACGTCGCAGTAGCACCCATCGCCAGCTACGGAGGACACGAGGACTCGCATGTCGACTACCATGTAAGTTAAGACAGCTCTAATTATGTCTCATTTTTCGCTTAATGTTAAGCGAATACGCACAACGATAAACGCGTAAGTTTACTCCGCTTACTTAGACGAAACCAAAGTATCGAGCGCGACATGAAGACACCCAGAATTGTAGGTTTTTTTTTGATTTAAGATCAGAAACAATCCTAACAACATACATTATTTTATGTTGTTGTTGTCTTTTGCCAGGAGCACAATAATACGGTAATTTTATAGGTAGGCGAATAATTTAAGTTTTTTTTAGTAAAAATCAAAAATGGCAGCCAGTCGCAAAGCCCGCAGAATATTTCTTGATCCATAATTAATATAATATGACCTATCTACTTTACAGACACAAGATTTGGCGAATTTAAAATAAGCTTTCACCTTGTAGTCGAATTGATTAATTTTTATACTTCTTCTATTAGTTCTTGGTATAATCTATCTATCTCTTCTTGGTCAATTGGTCATACTTTCAAAATGACGGAATACTCGTACTTAGTATGATTTTCAAAGACAATGAGACCAAAAGACGTTATTAGAAGATGTAACTCAAAAAATAACCACTATTAAATACGTTATTCTGTATTTCTTCTAGAAGAATAAGAATTCTAGAATATCTAGAATCTTCTAGTATTCTAGAATACTAGAAGAATTTCTTCTAGTATTTCTTATTTAATAGTGGTTATTTTATCTAATTAGATTAATGATACAAAAATATAAAAAAAAAATATTATTATTATCTAATTGTTGTTTAGTAACCTTAAATCAATTTATTGTTGCTTGTTCTTACGCACATTAGGCTTGTACGTAGCAATTGTCTGAATAATTCATTGCTACATATCTACCTAATGTCACATCTAAAAGACAATGTGGTCAAGGGTATGAAAAAAACAAAACACACTTGCCATAATGACTAATGTTTCCGTAATCACCATTTGTTAAAATGTCCACACAAACTTACACAAACCATAACACGAGAGCGTTTTTGTATAAGATTAATAAGATCTTAAAACTGGATTGATGAACGATATAATATCGATACTAAAATAAAGCTAAAACTTAAAAGATGTAATAAAGAAAAATTAATTTACGCTCAGAAGCTCAGATATTATTTTCGATATTAAATGATATCGTAAAAAAATATTTTCACAATATCTTATTACGAACGTTATAAAGTCATAGCAATAACAAATGTAGGTATTTTTATTTGGTATACAAATAGTAAACGTATATAAACATTTTGTTGTGTAGAACATTAGCATTTTAATTAGCTCTACATGTTTCATGTGCGGAAACTCAACACTATAATAGATTACATCACTGATCGACGTATCGCCAACACTGCTGGAGCAAAACGCTTACGGCTTCAATTTGCTAATGATATTCATTACTTAACGTGTTGCAATTTTCTATTCACCATTAATTTAACTTGCACCGTTATGGGTAAACAAATAAGCTTGTTTCTACGCAAGTGGAGCAGCAAGCTGTTTCCCTTAGTCGAATGCTCGCGATCTTTCGTAATACAATAGCAACTAATTGATAGCTTGCATAAACGCTCAGATAGATCTCACACAATCGCCTATTTCCGGGATATGATATTGACGCTCCCACAGCTGCAGTTTACGTCACTGCAAATTCCTAAATGGTCTTAAATCAACGTAAACATTCAGTTTCCTCTGGCATATAGCCTTAATAAATGCAAAACTGTTGGCATCACATACGCTAAATCAGTTTTTTTTAAACTTGGTTCAAGTGGTCAATTTCAGACACCGTCACAACTACGCAATAATTAGTGTGGGTTAAAAAAGTATACCCACCCATCAAAACGCTTACAAGGCCGCTTTTATTGCTTTGAAACTATGTTCATAATTACAGTAATGTTCCAAAAAAGAATGCAACATGTAAATTAAAAAGCAAAAGAAATAAAGCATTCTAAATACCTGGCCAGTTGCACCATAATAAAGGCAGCGCGTTGAAGTCTTTTATATGCAACACTTGATGTGCTACACATTAAACGTAATAAACTATGATCTTATAATTTTGATTAATATCTCTACATTCATTTATTCATCGAGTCCCTTACGAACGAAACAGTTTATTGAATAACTATTACGCCGCATTACAGCATTGTTGGCGTCAAATGAAACAACATAACTATATTTGAGTTGGCAGTACCTCTGATGTCATAAATCGAATGGCTCGAAATCCACTTTGGAGTTACATAATGGTATTTAATCCTGGTCGTGACTGTACTCCGGTATCCATGGGATCTTTCGATCGGTTACAACATTAAGCAGCTTTAAGTTCAAACCACAAAGAGCCTCTAAATATTGCCTTAACTGGATTGCAATAGATATTTTTGCTCTCTCTTGGTTGTCAAAAATATAATATAATTAAATGTATATGTTTTTTCTTTATATTATAAATGGGAACTTAAATAAAATAGTAGTAGCATGACAGAATATTAGAAGTAGTGTGTTCGATTGTTTTATTTATCTTTCTTTCTTGCACCAATTAATCATAGACTAACGTGATTTTGATGTTCCGTTCCATCCCTAGTCATAAAATGACATAGTCTATTTTTTATCTCATAAAAATTATCAGCTCTGATAGGATTCTTGTTGTGGGTGAAATTGCGGGATACAGTTAGTGCACAATAAATTACAAAATGTAGAACATCCAACCCATTTATCAAAGTTGTGCTATTTCACAACAAAAGCTGTGACAGATTTACTCAAATTACTAGAGCTCAGCTATTGGTCTTGCAGAGTTGCAACACTCACAACTTGTAGGTAACTCGACTCCGAGGTAATGACAGCCGATGCAAGAGGAAATACCCAGCTATCTGCATATATTTCTTGAGCCTCACGCTTGTTTTAAATGGCCCACCAAACAACTAGATGTTGACTCAAATGTAAGATTACTTAAAATGACATTTGAGAGTCCAACATAATTTGTGCATCATGCATCTATTTATTCTCGATGAAGCTTTGCGTAACTGCGCAGCTTCCATTTTCATTATATATATATAACAGTTTAAAATTTCTTACTCTCTCAATTTTTTTATTAAATTGAAGCTGATATCATACAGTATGAGTAAAATACAATGCTAGCCTTTATAAGGTCAAACGCATAAATAAGCATTGCAATTTAACGTGGCAATACCACCAGCATGGATTGCATCTAGTCTTTCATCAGTCTGGAAACAATCCTTTTGTTTTTGTAAGTAAAGTAGTCAGCTTAAATTTGTTCTAGGAAGCATATAAAAGCTTCTTCCAGGTTATATGTTGAGTATTCATTTACTACATATTTATAACAAATCCAAAGATTTCACTATTTATCTGAAATCTTCAGTCATTTGTCAGTTTGTTTTTCTATAGCTTATTTATAGTTTGTTTATTTTATTTATTTATTTGGTTAATTTAGAAGCAAATAAGTGACGGAGTTTGTTAATATATAATAAATTAGATAAGATAAAAGAACGAATTTACTTAGGAACCCTATCGTTTCAAACAATATCTTATATGCAACTTTAAGAGGACAAAACTCACTGGAACGTTGGATGGACCATATTAGTGTATGTGTTTGAGTGTATATAAGTGCTATCTGATATCACATACTAATAATGCCCTACGTTATACCACGTGGACCATTTATATATCCGAGATAATAAAAAAATATGTTATGATCCAGGAAATACAGAATTTTGTTTAATTCATCTCTTTCTCCGTAAAAAAAGTAACGAACATATCGAATCACACAGTCTCTCACAAACTTGCAAAATTATACCTCTAATATTACTGAGAAATTTCTCAGAAACTCTTGGCACATTCTTATTTTCAATCTACGAATATCTCTAACTGTATATTTTGTTTTATTTCCAGGCTCACCCCAAATACGACTACTCATATTCGGTATCTGACCCCCACACCGGTGATCACAAGACCCAGCATGAGGTGCGCGACGGAGACGTCGTGAAGGGAGAGTACTCCCTGCTGCAGCCTGACGGCTCCTTCCGCAAGGTCACCTACACCGCTGATGACCACAACGGGTAAGAACCTCTTATTAATTTCCATTGTGACATAATCAGGCACGCACTATGAGCTTGAATACTTGAACTGTGTCTAATCTTAATCGGTAAGCGTCTTCATCGGCCCAGCAGTCACTAAGTTCCTTTGTAAGAGGACGCTTAGATACCACTACTGTACTAAATATTCTGCACGAAGCGTTAGCGTGCAATTCAAATATTATGTTTCGGTTTTGAAGCGTACTTTAGCCAGCAAAATTAAAGTGTAACAATCATAGAATATTTTTATAAATATTAAAATGTAATGCAGAGAGACTTTGGTGTTACTCGATGTGCCATACTTCCATAGTAAGAACAACCTGGGTCTCTTTAAGACAAGAACGAGTAGGTATCTCGTGGGCAAGCGTGCTCCATCTTAGACCACATCATCACTTACCATCAGGCAAGCTGCCAACGCTAGCCCATTCTTTCATTAAATATACATAATTGTGAGGATATCTCTGTAATGATTTTGAGCAGGTGATATCTCTTACTATCAGGAGAACGTTTTGCTCATCTAAGTTCCTTCTAAACATAAAAAAGATAAAATAGAATAGGTAGTTAGATGGTATGCATTTTGTTTTAGTTAATATAGTAATCTTCGTTTAAATCATAGTTTGATATTGCATAATTATTCTTTCATACTATAACGCATTAAAAATGTTATTATTAAATTGGGTACGTGGATCAATTTAATATAACACTTTTGTATTAATTAAATTCTAATCGAATTCTCAAAGCAGTTTTGTAATCAGATCAAATAAAAGTTACTGATGTACTCGTTAACTTGAGATTCGTATTAATTTTATTTCATTTAATTATGAATATGAAACTGAGTCATTAAATAACTACATTTTAGATCAAATGCAATAACAATATTATATCTAAGGTAATGCTATTAACGAATCAATTTTATTGGAATTGATTATTGTCGTTAGTTATTGAAATCATTGAACGTTTGAGATCGTAAAATGATTATTATTATTATAGCAAATTAATCTCATATTGTATAGGTAATCGCGCGATCGTAAGTTACCATAATTATGTGATATTCATTGTAATTTCGTACTTAATTTTTTAATATTTAGTTCACTCTAAGTGTCTATCATATCTTTGATTATTATATTAAGTGAACTAGTGTTGCTAAATTTCATTTTTCTCTTTTCAGTTTCAACGCAGTAGTACACAACACGGCTCCTCAGATCCACCACGAGTCTTACCACTGATCGTTTCCGGCGCCTAGCCTCCTCATGTGATATTATACCCTAATACTTAATGTAGATAGTCTTTAGTCGATGCGTTATATGTTTAAGACTGCGGCGAAAATAAACTGTTATAAAAACAAAAGTGGATTACCTAAATCATTTTTCCTCTCCCGAAAAAGAAACATAGTATTAATCAGCCTTTTTGATAGTCCACTGCTAGATTTAAGCCTACCCTGACAGAGTGACTGGGCCACGTCCATCGCGCTGGCCCAACCCGCGTGGTGGATTCACAGACGCCATTGAATTTCTTCTCCGAACGCAGGCAAGTTTCTTCTCAATGATTTCCTTCACCGAAAAGCTAGTGGTATGGATTTCCATGCAAAAACTCCTAGGAGTTCATTGGTTCGGGCCTGGGTATCTTTTTTGTTAATTGGTACCCGCGATCTCTGGATTTCAAATCGTGCCGTATCCCGATTAGGCTACCACAGACCTAATAAACCATTAATTCAAAATTCATTTCATCACAGATTAGATAAATCCATATAACACAAAACAATATTTATTGAAGAATTTCGTAATAAATTAAAACAATAATTTAAAAGATTAATGTTATTTACATGGTCATACCAACGTAAGTTAGTTTTGGTTCACACATTCAGAGAACAGGACTAATATACCAATTGTTGTCAATTCAAAATATCTCAATGCTGTGCATTGTTGCTTACTCTGCTACATATACTGCTTACTATGACTTACATATGCACCCAGTACGCAGTGCCGTAAATAAGGCGGTGCCAGCGGTGCCCAGGCGCCGGGCGCTGGTCCTGGAGGGGGGCAAAAATGACCAGACCAGAACCAAGTATTGAATATTTTTATTTTCAATGGCGCGATTATAGAACCTCGCGCCGTGCACATAAAAGGCTATTTACGGCACTGCAAGTACGGAGTCACTTCTCTAAATAACTCAGTTTAAAATCTATCTGGACATAAATACTCTAGATAATAATATAAATAAATATCGGTGAATATTTTGCACACAGCACCATCTAGCCCTAAACTAAGCAAAAGTTGTAATATGGAAACTAGATATCTGATAAAATATTTATTATATACTAGAGGTCACCCGCGACTTCGTCCGCGTACGAAAGAAATTCAGGCTGCTCCTAAATTTCACCACTTTAAATCATTCCGAGCAATGTTTTAGCCTCCCCCCAACTCCCCCAACTCTACCAACACTACCGACTCTACTGACTGTACCGACTTTACCGACTGTACCGACTTCGGCACCCCCCTGAAGGCAAACATGCTACCAACTGAGCTATAAGGCAGTGTTCTCAAGGTCAGAGTGAATAGGTACTCGTATTTTCTAAGTCTGCATGCTTCATCTTTGACCAACGCACTTATTTGTGGTTTAAAATTAACATCTATGATGATGGTTATTTAATTGAAATTTTGCTGCGGAACTTGATCATTAGCATATCAAATGTAAAAAAAGGTTTGTCTCATCTAAAAATTAGGTTTAATAATTTTTGTTAGTCCTATATCCAACGCTCAAAACATTCGACTTTACACTTTAGTACACTGTTTAGGCAGATTTTCACCCTATTGGCTGATAAAAGAACAACACTGTTCTCGCTGTATATAGGGTACGCTCCGCATTCACTGGAATGTTTATGAATCATCTTACAAGACAACGACTATTGACAAATGTAACTGTTGGCGGTGACTGTAACCGTCTGCAACGATTTAAAAAAAATAGAGATATTAAATTATCCCAGGCCATTTACAACCGACTTCAAAAAAGGAGGTTCTCAATTCAGTTTCTTTTTGTTTTGTATATCTGTTACGTGATTATTCCGCCATTTATGAATTGATTTTAATTTTGTTTTGTTTTGTTAATTTTGTTTTGTTGATTAGTTTTGTTTGATAGGCCATACTTCAGAAGTGGTCCAATTTACATTGTATCGAAATTGGTTCAGTAGTTTGGTTTTTAAATCAAAAAACTGGTAAAAAGATGTCATCCAGCTAATCGAAATTGGAGTCGGCTATTTAAAAAAAAAACAAGTCTTCAAATATCGTAGTGCTTTACTTATAGTCAATCAAGTTTGTAGTGGGAGAACTGTATTTCCAGAATCCGCCTGGGCTTTGCCAGTTAATCAATTACCAAGCAGTAGTGTGCAAGTATTACCTATGTTTCGTTTTGAAAGGCAATGTTACTAGATAAATTACTTGAGATTTCACATCTATTATATTTCTGGGTAACGAGCGAAGTGCAGACCGGTGCAAGATTTTGTTCGCAAGTTCATAAAAGACACTGCTACTGTTATTAGGCAGGCGTAATGCATACCACCAGGCGAACATCCAGCTCATCTAGTAACTTCATATAACAAAATAAAAATAGCCTTGTTGTCATTTAACTATAAACTTACGATTTACTGATGTTTTTTATTAAACAAACCCGATAAATGATACAACGTCGTTTTTTGATTTGATAAAAACGCCTTAGTTAATTAAAGTAAAGACTGTAATGTTGTCTCATTGCAAATCAATGTGTACAGGAGACCTCTACCATTGCAAACTACAGTTTTGGAATGTTAAACCACTAGTGAAGACAAGGGTTCTACGACCAGTGTGTGTTGCCAGTGATGACATATGGAACTGAAACGTGGTCTTTAACTGCTGGCCTTTTGGAGAAACTCAGAGTCACGCAACGGGCAATGGAGAGAGCTATGCTCGGAGTTACTGTGCGCGATAGATTCCGGAACTTGGATATTCGCCAAAGAACCAAAGTTACCGAAATAGCTCGCAAGGTTTGCAAGTTGAAGTGGCAATGGGCAGACCACATCGCTCGAAGAACTGACAACCGATGGGGAAGAAAGGTTCTTGAGTGGCGACCGCGAACCGGAAGACCACTAATGAACACCACTAGTATTTATGTAGGTGAAATGAAGTCATGAGTAACTGAGTACTGTTTATCTGTTCCTAACCAAATCCAGAGTTGTAGCTTTTTTAAGTTACTATTGTAAATAATATTTTTTGCTAAAAGCATCGTCATGGATAATAAAAGCTTGGTTATAGAGCCAGCTATAACCACGCTTAAAAAAGCCAGAAGTGTTCCTAAAACTATGCTCATGAGAATCGCTAGTAAATGAAATAGTGATATAGGAAAAACAATGTTAGCTAGTTAAAAAAAAAGCTGGCAAAGTAGGTACGTCTAGGAAAAATGCACAGTGTCTTTATAGTATTTTAGAGTTTACGGGGCTCCCCCCCGTGGGTACCCGCCTTGTCGGGGCGGGGGGGCTTAGTAGCCGCGGGAAGTGTCCCCACGGTGAAGCTAAGAGGTACCCGAGGTGGGGCCGCATCTCCGGGCCATCCGGGGGGGTCATACCCGGGGAAGTCTGGTTGAAGCGGCCAAAGTAGGTTGCGGTACTGTATGGGCGGTACCGCAACTGAGGCGGGGCCTGGGCCCGTGAGTCCGGACCTGGTCCGGACATGAGGGCTCTCCACGTGTCCCTCTGATTAGCAGAGGGCACAGTGGAGAGTGAGGAGGGACAACCGGGTGGTGGCCTCATCAAGGGCTTTCCTTGAGGGGGCCCCCGGGTGTGTTGTGGTGGGGCTGCGGGGTGGGGACAGGCCAGAGGGGCCAGAGCTCCCCATCCCCAACGGCCGAAGTGGCAGGCGGCGGAGCCACTCACCTGACCCGCCGCATGGAGGCCAGGGCGTTGGACGTGGGGCCGTCCGGCGCCCATCTAGCTGGCGTGGCCTCCGAGGTGGATGCACGATGTGTCTGGGTGTTCCGACACATCGTCATCGGTGCGGGAGGAGCTTTGGCTCCCCGTGGTGGGCCCGAAAGGGCAGCGCTGTCGAGGTCGCGGACGAATGCGAGAGCGTACCCGTGGCCTCGGCGCAAGGCGCAGTGATGGAACACCGTTGGGTTTTTAGTCGGTAGTGGTGCCACTCTGGTGCCGAGCCCGACATAACCCTCCTGCCGCCCCGGCGGGAGGGTATGCGTAAATGCAATTCCCAAAGTTAAAAAAAAAAAAAAAAAAAGAAGGCCTAAGTAGGCTGAAAATGCTGGAAATATTTATTTATATTTTTATTATTTTGTGGTATCTATTTTATTAGCACTTGTTTTTTATTTTGACAATGACAACCTGTGGAGAGTGGAGAGCTACCTCATACCTCAGAACATTACAGCTTTGTTGGGTTTTTGCCAATAGCCCAACGCTAACCGTCATAATGCATAAAACGCTAAAACGTATTTCAAACCTATTTTAGTCAAAATAATACTTATAAATACTTTTTAGTGTTTTATGCATAAGACGGTTAATATATAACTTTCTAGATTCACTTGTTAATCTTTCACAATATGACACACACACACACACACAGCACGAAAGCGTTTTTTGAGACATTTTTATTGCAACCATAATTATAATAGCTAGACGTTCTCACGGGGCTTTGCGTGTAGAAAATAAGTAGGCGAGTGTTTTCTTACCAATACAAGACCAAATAACGTCGCATAGTGTCGACATAGAATTTCAAGTGAAACTAAGCTATAACTAAGCAAAAGTAACAGATGGCGCAGCATTGCTTTATGAAGACAACAGAAATAACAGTGAAAACAAAAAAAAACTGAAATTTAAAAGCTCAGGTTGTTGTAATTCAGGTTTTATATTGTTTTCACTGTTATTTCTCATAGCTGGAAATGACTAGTTATTACACAACTACCTAAAAAAGAGCGTAATGGTTTTAGGGTACGAGTATGTATTTATGTGAGTTTATTTATTTCACCATAACTTCTAAATGCCTGAACAGGCATTAAAAAAAGTAAGTTCGTATAGGCTGAGTGGCCAGCCTAGGTCAGAGTTATTGTGCCGCCCGAAGGCCTCTGACATGGCTGACGGTTTGACCTTCCTTTTCAACCGACTTCAAAAAAGGAGGTTCTCAATTCGAGTGTATGCTTTTTTTTGTATGTATAATACGCGATTACCCCGCCAATTATGAACTGATTTTAATGTTTTTTTTTTGTTTGTAAGGTAATACGTCAGAGGTGGTCCCATATACATTTTATCGGAATGGGTTCAGTAGTTTGGTTTTTAAATCAAAATTACTAGAAAATATGAAGATGTCATCCAGGTATTCAAGGAAGTTGAAGTTGGTTGTATTTTTTTTTTAAAGTTTATGATATTTATGTACTTTTTTTTCTACAATTTAATGGTTTTAATCTTATTAGACTCGGATTACCACGGAGAATCTGCATACCAGGCATTTAGAAGTTATATTACTTATTTTATTTTATTAATTAAAACGGTACATTGATACATGGAGTATCATTAATAAATCAGTTTTGAATCCTTAGATAATCCCAAGTGACTCTGGCTAGAATACCTACTTATTACCATGTGCAAACTTGCTTGTGTGGACGAAGACATAGATGACTTTATTGATTTTAGAACTGATGCGGAAATGTCCAAATGAAAATTATGAAATAAGTATTCCCTTTAGCTATCACAGGCCACGATGCTAACATCGTTGCAAAGCCTTACATCATTTGTATTGTATTAATTAGTTACCTGTTTTATTTATTATAATTATACGTAAGCATTATCCTCAAAAGTTTTTTTAATTCAACTGTTGAACATATTCGTAATAATATGATTTAGGGAGAGCATTTCCGAGTGTCAAGTGTATTCATTAGGGCTGGTCGCTTAGCCTAAATAAACTTTCTAAGCTAGCATATAGTTTGCATAGGTATCTACCCTTTGATTTTTACACACTTCTCGTATTCACTGATAACACCACACCACAAATCAACCACCATCCAAAAATAATGAAAATCTGTAGTAGAGGTACGTATTTTAGTACATAATAAATGATGTTTTTTGTGGTAGAGGTACCTATTTTATAATTATACTGTAATATAATCTTAACATTATTATATACCTATACTAATACCTAGAGTAAACTAGCTTACCTTATTTCCCAAAAAAATATGCCTATAGAATTTTGGACGGTAGCTGGTTTTATGGCTGACCACGATTATTTTTTTATTTCAACTTAATTTTATTGGCTTTATAGTAAATATTTCATTAAATGATATTACAGAGTCAAACAGAAATATACCAGATCAGCAAGCTGAACTCCGCAGAGTTCATTGATATATATATAATTTTTCATCACACTTGCTCGTAAAGTAGATCTTATTACATCGCTTTTAGGCTCATAATCCAAGCTATTACACACGCGTGCTTTTTACTTTACATTACGGCACTTGTACTATAATAGGTATAACCCGGTAAAGTCAAGTTTGTACGTGACTGCAATTAGACGTACGTATACGAAGCACTCTTAATATAGCCGGGTAATACTTACAGTTTTTTTGTAATACCAACAAAGAGTTCTTATGCCGCTGAAGTAAATGTCAACCTGCGCGCGCATTACTGATTTGGGCGCCATTTTCTGCAAATGTTTGTTGACGTTTTCGCTGTGTGGTTGATTATTATCACAAAAAAATTGTTTTTTCCTCGCAAGTGTGACGAAAACAGTCGTATGGAACTCTTGTGCTATTGGTCATTACGCTCTCGGCTTCCTTAGCGCGCTCGCCTGCGGCTCGCGCGCATAATACCGCCTCTAGTGTAATGACCAACATAGCACACTCGTATCATAATGTACTAAAATGTCAGTGATAAAATTCTAAATAATGTTATACATTTGACGTCATTAGGACACATCCTAGGTGTCTATTCTATTGCCTACAAAATCAGTATGACAAATCATTCGCCCATTTACCCAAAACCGTGTAAATTATTTGAAGACACAATAGTAGGTAGTGTAGTCACTATTTACTGGGTGGAGGGACATTTCACGTGAAGCGGACAGGGAAAAAAAAGTGAGGTTCTGAAAATCGACCACATTCGGCCCATTTGTACTTCTAGTAGGTATGAATGTGTACGCAAAATATTTTTTTTGTATAGTGTATATTTACCAAGTTATAGGTTTCAAAAGAATTGTCGTTGATTGGTACTACAGTTTTTCGAAAGTAATTTTTCGAATATAACAAATCTACTATAAAATATTTTACATAGCGATACATATTAAAAATATACTGTTCTTTTTGACAGTAAAAAAAAATAAAAAAAATAAAAAAATTATAATGGCCAAAACCGGAAGTAAACTTTTCAAACCAGAATTACAGTCACTTCGACCAATTTTTTTTTAATTTTTTTTCTTTCAAAATATAGCTTAAATGATAATGAAAGTACACTATAAAATTTAAAATGGGATCTCTATTAGTTTAGGAGATACGTTGAATAATATACACCCGCGTCGCAAGGGGCGTCATATGTAGCGCTTGCAAGGTTGAACAGTTTGCGCGATATTGCAACTTTATTAATATTTTATATCGTTTTAGCGTATATTTAACCTCATTTAATGATATGAAATAAGTTTTATTAATATAATATAATATAAATATAACTACATAATACAAATATAAGTTAATAATATATTATAAAGAAAAAACGTTTTTGGAGCAGTAGAAAAGTTTTATTATTTGCGAAACGTGACTAATAAATAGCGCCATCTGTTAGTAACGTGTAGTACTTTTTTTGTCTCAGATAGAGTCAAACGGTCAAACCTATCTACAAGAAAGAGATAGAAATATGACGCCTAGCGGTTTTAGTGTTGCTTTAACCGCTCAGCGACTTGTGCACGTTTTAATCTGTGACAGTTGTTATTATTAATGGCGCCGTATGGTGATCGATGTTTTAACCCATTTCACTTGGTACTTCATCGAAAATTTAAAAATTTAAGGAAAATATCTAAATGTTTAGCTCAAAAGTGGAGTTTTTCACAAGATCTTTACGTATGTGCCTCCTGCAGGAAACGACTTTTGACTGAATCTCCTCCAGTAGCTAATGAAGACATTGTGCAATGCAGTCAAACATCTAGTGAACCTTCGCAAAACATTGAAGATGAACCGTTTATTCCCGAAGATAAGTTTAAACATATTTCCACCCAAACCGACACATCCATAGAAAACGAAGAAATTTTAAAGCAGCTAAAAGAGAAATTCAATCATCCTTCTACTTCTACTTCTATGAAGACTATGTTATTAACAATAGCACCCACGTCATGGAGTGAAAATAAACTTGCAGAAGAATTTGGAACGTCCAGGCGACAAGCAAGAAAAGCAAAACAACTTGTCAATCAGTTCGGTATCTTATCCTCTCCGAACCCACGCGGTGGTCGTAAACTACCAGCCGAGACGGAGAACTTGGTTATCATAGTCTTCATAGAAGTAGAAGTAGAAGGATGATTGAATTTCTCTTTTAGCTGCTTTAAAATTTCTTCGTTTTCTATGGATGTGTCGGTTTGGGTGGAAATATGTTTAAACTTATCTTCGGGAATAAACGGTTCATCTTCAATGTTTTGCGAAGGTTCACTAGATGTTTGACTGCATTGCACAATGTCTTCATTAGCTACTGGAGGAGATTCAGTCAAAAGTCGTTTCCTGCAGGAGGCACATACGTAAAGATCTTGTGAAAAACTCCACTTTTGAGCTAAACATTTAGATATTTTCCTTAAATTTTTAAATTTTCGATGAAGTACCAAGTGAAATGGGTTAAAACATCGATCACCATACGGCGCCATTAATAATAACAACTGTCACAGATTAAAACGTGCACAAGTCGCTGAGCGGTTAAAGCAACACTAAAACCGCTAGGCGTCATATTTGTATCTCTTTCTTGTAGATAGGTTTGACCGTTTGACTCAATCTGAGACAAAAAAGTACTACACGTTACTAACAGATGGCGCTATTAGTCACGTTTCGCAAATAATAAAACTTTTCTACTGCTCCAAAAACGTTTTTTCTTTATAATATATTATTAACTTATATTTGTATTATGTAGTTATATTTATATTATATTAATAAAACTTATTTCATATCATTATATGAGGTTAAATATACGCTAAAACGATATAAAATATTAATAAAGTTGCAATATCGCGCAAACTGCTCAACCTTGCATGCGCTACATATGACGCCCCTTGCGACGCGGGTGTATATTATTCAACGTATCTCCTAAACTAATAGAGATCCCATTTTAAATTTTCTAGTGTACTTTTATTATCATTTAAGCTATATTTTGAAAGAAAAAAAAATAAAAATAAATTGGTCGAAGTGGCTGTAATTCTGGTTTGAAAAGTTTACTTCCGGTTTTGGCCATTATTATTTTTTAATTTTTTAAATTTTTTTTTACTGTCAAAAAGAACAGTATATTTTTAATATGTATCGCTATGTAAAATATTTTATAGTAGATTTGTTATATACGAAAAATTACTTTCGAAAAACTGTAGTACCAATCAAAGACAATTCTTTTGAAACCTATAACTTGGTAAATATACACTATACAAAAAAAATATTTTGCGTACACATTCATACCTACTAGAAGTACAAATGGGCCGAATGTGGTAGATTTTCAGAACCTCACTTTTTTTTCCCTGTCCGCTTCACGTGAAATGTCCCTGGAGGTATTGTTTTAACAATGAACGATTTATCTCTTTATTGAGAGACCTCCTAGCAACCCAGCTTAATTATGCAATATACTATATGCAATCCGTATAGTAACAGTCAGTTTCTGCAGAAAAAATGCAAGATGGTAAGATTTAACAATTACTTATTCTCTTTATGAAGTAAATATATTGCAAACAGTTTACAAAGAGCTAAGTACTTAAATACTTTCAATACTAGTTTAAATAATGTTCATCAAGCAATATAATTTATTACTCGTAATAACTAATTAAATAACAATGTAGAAGGTTGCAAAATTTTGTTTTCAACTCGTAAATACGATTTTCGAACTGCCAAAAATTAAGCAATATTACTTTCGTTACTTAAAAATAACAACAAGTAAACCTTTTAACATGGCAAAGACCCATAAACCTGGTTCCATCTTAAAAAGTAAACAAGAATTATGTGAAAGCTCCCCTGCTCAGCAATACCTAACGCATAGCTAACAAACGCTTGCATGCAAACTATGAAGTTATGGTACAGTAAACATTTCCCAGTATTATTACATAAGTTACGCACTAACCGGACCGTCTGAGACAAAAATGTTTTTCACGCTTGTTCACAAACTTTGGTCTGCCACGTGCTTTGAATACAAGACAGAAACGCCGGAGCGCGCGTTAAATCCCCATTAACATATTAATTGTTAACTGCTATTCATCTAGTCTGCGACATTGATGGTTTGTTTCGGTATTGCCGAACAGCATATTTTAGGATGAACAAAGCACCTTTTATAAAGCGGTGGTACATTCACAAAAATATCAGTACTCCATCGATCACCGGGAAAGATGATTCTTAAAGTGAGTAGCTTCTGTCAATAAATTATTATTAAAATAGTTCAAATTGTAATAACTGTTCCGTTTGTTCCAGACCTGTTTCCTGCTTTTGGTGAGCGTAGCTTGGGATGTTTCTGGAGCATCTTACTCAAATGTCTTCGTACAAAATGGTCGGGAAGCTGCTCCTGCAGTGGAGTATTTGCAATATGGTGCCCCATCCTACAGTTACGACTACACGAATCCTCAACTATCACAGTATAAAGCAGTTCCTTTCGGGTATGAATACCCGTTCGGTCAAAGCTACAGTTACAGAACAGCATACCCAGAACAGGCGATAGCCACATTGCCTGCTGCTCCTAATCCCAACATAATTACATACAGTGCTCCGGTCGCTAACACGCCTTATGCTTATAGACATGTACGTATAATATAAATTAAGTTTATAAATATTTCTTTAAATAGCTAAAGCAAACAAGAATAGTGTTGTGACATATTTTTTTTACAGGAACCAACTTCAGCTTACTCGTACGTTCTCGTGAATCCAGGCGCCGGGCAAGACCTGAAACTCAGTGATGGTGAAGTGATTCGTGGAGGTTACACTTTCCAACCTGAAGGACTTGTACAATATGTTGCAGAAGACAACCAAGGGTTATACTTTTATTATTAAAACAATACAGATGTAATTATAAAAAAGCGAACTACCTCTAACCTTTCTCTTTCGTTAGCAGGTTGAACGCTATCGTTCAAAATTACATACCCAATGAAGCAATTGCACACACTGAGACTATCCACCAAGAGACAGTCCATCAATCAGTTCACCACGCTGAGCCTTGCCATGAAGCTAAGAGCGAAGCGCTGACGGCACATGAATCCCTGGAAGAAGAGCAGGAGGAACAACACGGAGGACACAGCCATCATGATAGTGAAGAACACGAAGAAGAACATGCTCATCAAAAAAGTCATGAAGCTCAACACGAAAGTCATGAAGCAGTTCACGAAAGTCATGAGGCACATCACGATAGCCATGAGGCTAGGCACGGGAGTCATGAAGAAATTCAAGAAAGTCATGAGGCACATCACGATAGCCATGAGGCCAGGCACGGGAGTCATGAAGAAGCGGAAGTCCATGAAATAGTTCTGCACACCCACAGCGGGTCTCATGAAAGTGGAGGGCACAATCACATCATAGTGATTGAAGAAAAAGAAGAATCCGAAGCCGAGCCAGAAGAGCACCACGAATCAGAACACACAGGCCATGCCCACCACGAGTCTGGCCACGAAAGCCATACACACCACGAGGAGAAAGATGAAGAAACAAAACACGAAAGTCACGAAAGTCATGAAGGTCACGAAAGTCACGAAAGTCATGAAGGTCACGAAAGTCACGAAAGTCATGAAGGTCACGAAACTTCCCACACTCACGAAGCCATAATCGAAGCATCTCATGAATCTCACGAAAATCATGGCCACGAAGGTCATGTACTGGTTCCCCAGGCACCGGCACTAGTAGGAAACAACGTATATATCTCATACAACGACTTCATTAAATGTATTAAAGCTGCCATCGCTAAAAGCAACGTTCACCCATATTACACTCCTGTGGCCAAACCTATATCATCTCCATTGACCTACTTAGTCTTTAACAAGCCATGTTAAATTTGTAAAATAATCGAAAACGTCTAGTCCCAATGTCAAAACATAATTTTATAACTAAATTCACAATTTCGAAAAATATGTTTTTTGTTATTTATGAATTATTTCTGTTTGAATAAATTGAGCAATGTTTCGCATAACGTGTTAATTCAAAATGTCCACCTAATAACCCAGTACCTATTACACTTAATCATAGCAATTTGTCCTAACGGTTGAAATGAAATGTTCATTGTTGCATTAGACAACAGATCTTATCCAGTCGAACCTTTTAAGTCTACTTTTAATTAAGATAGATGATAAATCTGTTTAAGCAATTGATTAAATATGTATCGAGTGACCTTAGTTAGACACATTGTTACGATACAATTCTAAGAGTACATAGGTATATCAAGATAGGAAAAGTAATTTTCATAAATGTGTAACTGAGGTTAATGTTTCAAATAGCAATGTAGTATAAAATACCTATATCCATGAACATAATTTTTATTTACTAAACATTAGTAGGTAAAATAATATAAAAAATAAGGGAGGCCTTCGTCTAGCAGTGGACGTCTCCGGGCTAGGGAGGTAAAATAGGTTTTTGGCGCACGACAGTATATCCTTATCATTGCACTGATACTTAAATGTTCTACAAGATCTTTCATGAAATTACTTTTACAAGTCGGACCTGGGTATGTCCTTAAACTGCAACCAGAACCACCGGAGTACGGGCAGCAGCGTCTTTTTGGTTAACGGTGGTGAGCATTCTGTAATCCCCCAGCCGCCTGCCAAGTGTGGGGATTATGGCAACACCCCTCTATTAAGAAAGAGGTCTTCATCCAGCAGTGGACGTTTTATGGCTGATGACGTGACTTTTACAAGTAATTTCTAGTGATAATAGATCAGTGGTTGCTTGCATTTACATCACATTGGAAAGTCTTCAAGCATGGATTCAACTAAGAATGAATTTGTGCTGCCCATGAAGAAACATATTATTGTAAGTAAGCCCACCTACATTGTATTGTAAGTAAACCATAGCGGTTGTAGGTTCTTTTTAGCAGTCAGCTGGTTAGGAGGTATTATATCTATGTAAATAATATGTCGTTGGCGTATTATGGTAACCTCACATGGATGAGAGACAATTTTTATTCCAGGCTAGGTGTTACCATCTTCAACCGCACCAATTCTTAACATTGGGTGACTTGTACTAGTTTAACCACTCAACCAAAGAAATACAATAAATGGAAGTAGCTCTGAAAAAATACACAAAACTGAACTGAGTCTTGAGTCTCTAATAAAATCCACGGACGGCGACAATGTTACACAAACGAGGAAGCATGGTTCTTTCCATAGCTGTTTCTCTCCAACAAAACAGGAAAAAAAATACATTTTTTTTTTAAATCAAAAATAAGCTTTATATATTTTGAAGTTATTGAATAATTCGATACTCTGGGTTTCTGGAGACAGGCGTAAACCCCCAGGAAGGCCACGTGTTTAGTCGGAAGTGCCTATAGAGATAGTTATTAAAACTATAATGTGTACAAATAAAAAAAAATATAATAACGAGTAAGAAAATGAGGTTTACATTTAACAGTGCTGTTTAGCAGTTTCAAGGTCTTCAATCCACAGGTGCAGCCAGGCAGGGTCTCTAGTAAGTCTATAAATTCTTCTGTCGTAATAATACCTTGCAACTCTTGTCCGTAGCTATCACATAATGAGCTGTACGTTCCAGTAATAGAATTAAGTAAGACTAAAATGTAATTTAGAATGATTAATTATGTATTTAGCACAAAGAACATGGTTGTGCAAATATTTCAAATTTCACATAGCACATGTGTAGGGTAAGCAGTTAAGTAAAGTGTAAGACCATGGAGTACAATAAAGTAAATGTATTGAGTCTAAGTATTGATCGGTGTTTACTAGTTTAAACGACTCATTAATAAACCCGCATTACAAAGTTTCATTTTTATGGTTCTGTGGGCAACTATGGAACCTTTGTAGTCTGTCTGTCTGTCTGTCCATCATCATCATCATCATCAGCTCGGAGACGTCCACTGCTGAACGAAGACCTCCCCCTTAAACCGCTACAGTGTACGATAACCTGCCATTTTGACTGCATTATAGCTCAGTTGGTAACATGTCTGCCTTCAGAGATGTAGGGTGTGAGTTCGATCCCCGCAAACATTTATGTGACGAACATTGATGTTTATTCTGTGTCTAGGTGTTGTCTGTATTATAACCAGGTATGTATTTAGAAAAAAAATGTTTATAAGTATTCTATCAGCTATCTGGTTTCCATATTACAAGCTTTGCTTAGTTTGGCGCTAGATAGTGCTGTGTGAAAAATGTCCACCGATATTTATTTATTATATTTGCATCCACCGGTAGGTACAACGTCGTCGGTCCACCTAGTGGGAGGCCTACCTACGCTGCGTCTTCCGGTTCGAGGTCGCCACTTTCCGTCCGTCCATTTTTACTTAAATTACACTTTTTTCTGTGGCCATTAAGACTGTGGCCATTGTGGCCATTATCGTGCTGCAGAACACTAACAAAACGAGAAGATAAATCCTTGTAAAAAATACGCAAACCACTAACCGAAGCCATGTCCTAGTCAATCTTAGAGTAGTCATTTTAGGTTTTTTACACGTCAATACATTCTGAATGAATCACACCAACAAGAAATCAATGAGACTCTTTAGTTTTTCTTTCTCTTAAAATCGTGTCGTGAGAAACAACGATTCGGTTATTTCTAACATACGGAACCCTACTGCAAGCGTTACATGGCACGTACTTTACAGATTTTTTCATAAGAATAATTTCAAGGCAAAACTGTAAATAAAGTTAAAGGTAACAATCGTAAAAAACAAGATTATTGTTATATCACGCACCAATCTAGATAAGTATTTATAAAAACATGTACCTGGCATAAATATGTATCATAATGTTTTAACTTAATTGTTATTACTGCAACTAAGATTAAAACTGCCTATGGATTATTTTCGCGAGCCAAAGAACTTCATACATAACTTGCACTACTTTGGTAACATACCTTTACTCGGATTCATAATTAAACGGACTAAATTGACAGATTCAAATGTCTCTTTTCAAAATAATGCTGCCATCTAAAAAACCGTAGTGATGGATATAGTTCAGTTCTTATCGTTCAAAAGAATGGGCGAAATCCTGACAGGCAATTTAAAAAACCAAGCCGCCTGCCAAGCGTGGGGATCATGGCAACGCCAGGGCAAGGGGGATGCCTTCGTTCAGCAGTGGACGACTTCAAGCTGAAGAAAAATCAAAAAAAAAGCTCATTGTAGATGAGGCTGACCAAACGTAGCTGTCATTTTATTTTAGTGCCACAAATCAAAAATATGATGCTGTTTTTGACTGGCACGTATAGCCAGCGCCGTGTATCGAGTTGAAGAGAACTACATTTTTTTTTATTGCCTGTCAGAAAATGGAATAATTATTAAGTCCCGTTAAACATGTTAAGTGCTGCCAGTAGAAGTGCAGTTTGAAACGGGAAATTCAATTGTGTTTTATAGTTATTTATTCTGTAAAATGCTACAGGGAAATGTCACATTTTTTTTTAACATAATCTTGATAAGATTGAAATCGTACATGAGTCAGGAATATCGAAGCAGTTCACTGGTGTGAAACTATTACGTTTGTTAATATAAGTAGGTACATAACTTAATAAAAAGATTAAGTTTCTTAACATAAGTTAACAAACTTAATCTTTTTTCCCAGCACTATCTTAATTATGCCAAAGAGTAGCAACACCTTAAATGTCAGTTTAGTCCGTCTAATTATGAATTCGACATAGATATGTACATGTTAATTAGTAAAAGGATGACGTGAACAAGAAGATGCCTATACCCAATAATAGATAAATAGAGATAATATTCTATATCTGAGGTAGAGGCAGATTTTGATTAGATACGTTTTGATTATATACCTGATTCCTCCAATGACGGGATTATGACTTAATATTTTGTTTTTGTTGTTAAAGTGAATAAAGGCCGTCACATACGATGAAGATGCAATAATATTTTATGTAATGTTATCTAGAACATATTTCAATATCGGTCATGTATTTCATTAGCAGCACATATAACGAATATAATTATAAATTTCATAATTGTATTGCGAGCGATATTTTATGTGAGCATGAAATGTTTTTAGATCTTCGTCGTGTGTGAAGACTTTAGCACCAAAGAAAGAAAATAAAAGTAGGGGTTTCACTTTTCTTTGGTGAACACTAACGGCCTTACTTAAAAAAACTTTTCAACCGTTAGTCACTGCTTAAGATGCTCTGCCATCTTCTCTCTGACTGACTCTGAAGTTGCACGTGCTAGAAAAGAACAGAGAAGTTTTATCAGTGACTAAGAGAATCGAGATTATTTTAGGTAAGGCCGTAAATATTCCCGAATAAAAAAGACATTATCAAATAAATTAAAAAACATGACTGGCCTGCCAAAAAACGAACTAAAAACAAATAAAAAAAACATTCGCAGTCTAAATTTTGATTTAAATAGGCTTTATGGTCAACTCAGCCACAGCCCGTTCAGCCCGCAGGCCCAGTACATCACTTGGAGCTTTTTCATTCGTTTGCCAAAGATATGTTTGTTTGTCCTTAAACCGTAAATTTTTATCTATGTAAAATTGGTACATATAAATTATTTATTATATGGTTATGGAATGTGCTCATCAAGATCAGATTTTCATGATACCCTTTGCAATATTAGTTTATTTTTTTCACTAACTAAAATGGGCAACACAGCCGCCATACTATTTTATACCTACCATTATATACCTACCTCACTCCTCACTTATAGCGCCAGTTTTTGTGCTTGTAACCTATAGGTTACATAACCCACCCGCAGGAAGAAGTTAGCACCCGAGATACAGAATTTTCTTGTTCGGGTGCTAACACATCGTAATCATTTCGGCGTTACCTACTAATTTTAATATATACGTGTTTATTATGTATCTCAATAAGTATCTATTATTAATTAGCCATTATATGTATGCACTGTATTCAATATTGTATGCCATTTGTGTGTGTCAATAAATGATTTATTATTATTGTTTATTATACTAACTTTTATCAAAAAATATTGCTTTTGTGACTCGGAATGAGTAAGGATTTTAACGATGCCCCATACACCCAAATCTTTCCAGGCATTTCGAAGTTATGGTGGAAAAAAGAAACTCACATAGATACAAAAATACCTGAACCCTGAAAACATTATACTCCTTTTTTTGGCAATCATGCAATATAATGAAAATTTATCGACGTTAGAACATTGATAACTAAAAATAGACACAAGCGGATAATAAGGTATTAATTACAGAGCCGGACACGGATTAAAGACACGTCAGTTCTGCAGCGACCTTGATCAAGTCAAAGTTACGGAGTCAAGGTGCTCGCATTTCTCTGCCCCACCGCGCGACGCAAGCGTTAACGCTCGCGTTCTATAAAACCATACACTAGGAATTTTGATATCAATCAACTCTTGATATTCATTCGCCACACTCAAAATGTTCAGCAAAGTGAGTTGCAGAAATTAATTAATTATTTTAAATTGTGATTATAGTTGACATGTAGACTGATGCAGTTACTGGAAAAAAACTTAACATGTGATTGGTTTTCAGATCGTAGCTTTCGGCGCCCTTTTGGCCACCGCCAGCGCAGGCCTCCTCGGTCACGGCCACGCTGTGTCTTCTCAGAGCATCGTACGTCACGATGAGACCCACGCTCCCCTGCACTACGCTGCTCCCCTGGCTCACTATGCCGCTCCCGTAGCCCACTACGCCGCTCCCGTAGCCCACTACGCCGCTCCCGTAGCCCACTACGCCGCTCCCGAAGCCCACTACGCCGCACCCGTAGCCCACTACGCCGCTCCCGTTGCTCACTACGACGGCCATGATGAATACGTAAGTAGTAACTGAAAATTAGCTTCGATTAAATCTGTTCGAGATAGATTTAGTTTAAGAATAAACATAAATAATGTTTTCAGGCTCACCCCAAATACGACTTCGCTTACTCCGTGGCTGACCCCCACACCGGCGACCACAAGTCCCAGCACGAGTCCCGCGACGGCGACGCTGTTCACGGCAGCTACTCTCTGGTGCAGCCTGACGGCTCCGTCCGCAAGGTCGAATACACCGCTGACGACCACCACGGGTAAGCCACAATCTACAAAAACGTACTCCCTAGAGATTTTAAATTAACCACTAATGACAGTCGTAATTGGTCCTTCACATAAACACAAAACATCGGCATGAGATGTTGAAAATTGAATGTTCTAGTGCGAAGCGTTCGTTATGAGGATATCATGAGTTTTTTGGCGTACTAAGTTTTCCAATGTTTATTGTTGTGTTTAATGTTTAATGTTTTTTTTTACTTTCAGTTTCAATGCCGTAGTGCACAACTCCGCTCCCTCCGTGCACGCTGCTCCTACCCATGACTACCATCACTACTGAAAACTTTGCTTAAATTATTGACTGATCACAATTATTTATACTTCTGTAAAAGTTCGAGTGATAGGTAAATGTAAATAATGCATGAATGAGTGACATATTATAAACATAATTATTAAAACATTATTTCTTCAATTTTATTTTATGTCGCATAAAATATCCCATATTATATATATTATCCCATCTTATTTTTAGTCAGTTAGCAACGAAATTAACTGACATTGATACTTTTTCATTGTCTTGTTTGTTCAAATCTTTAAACGACCATCATGATACCAAATGATCCTATTTTTTTAGAGAGCTTAATCCTCCAAGATTTTTAAGCTACTTCTATTTCATAATCAAACTTTTGACGCCCGTGTTCTTTTTCTGAAAGTTACTATTAAATAAGAAAATTTCAAAGTTCTTATAAAAACTTTCGACTTTATGACAGCTTGACTTATTTTATACAAATAGCTTTTTAACGCACCACCATTTACCATAGTTTATATTGCGAAGTCATCTTGGAGGATTTAACTCCGCTCTCAGAGTGATTTTCGTATTATAATATAATACCATAAGTGAAGTTTATTAAAACCAGATGTAAACAACCAACCGCCATACCACCAAAATAAATTGATAATTTTACTAAACCTACGAAAGCCCACTAAGAGCGTGTCACGAAAAGCACTTGAAACATTTTTATACCTTTGAGTCACATTGTTAGATTTACTGTCGAGATAATTATATATTTTTATATCTACCTATATTACATATATACACCGTAACTTTTTTAACGTGAGGGAATAATGTATATATACATTATACATACATATGTAATAATTAAGTCTCCCCGCGACTCCGTCCCCGTACGGCATAAATTCACGCTCCCAAGTATATTCCAGTCGGCTGCGTTATTCACTTATTTTTTTCCTTCACTTTTAGATCAACCCTGAAAAAATATATTATTAGTTTTTTTAATGCCTATCTAAATATCAATTTTCATAACTATAACTTCAATAACAAAGAACTTTCCATACAAAAGTTTTCATCCATTTTTACCCCTTTAATTCGTAAAATCGATGCACCTCTGAACATCAAGACACGAACACTCTCCAAATTAAATTTATGTACGACAAGCGGTTTAGGATGTGCTTAATTGTCTATCAGTAAGTCAAGACTTTGAATTCTATAGTACTAGTTAAGTGTGAAAAGCAATCAAGTGAAAGGTTTGCTTGTTTGAAACTCTTTTTATGGCAAATGTTTGCCCGTAACTTTTTTGTAGTGGTAGGACTGCAGAGTCCGCCTGGGAAGTACCAGTTATTAAACCGCCAACCAGTAATGTCAAAACATTACTGTCTTCCGGTTTGAAGGGCAATGTTACCAGAGAAATTACTGGGTATGAAGAGATTTAACATCTAATATCTCAGGGTGACGAGCGCAGCACAGTGCGGCGCAGGATTGTAGTCGCAAGTTCACAATTCTGGCAATGCTACTGTTATGGGCAGGTGCGACGCTTACCGCCAGGTGATAGTCTTGCTCGTCTCCTCACTTGATTGCATAAAAAAGAAGGGAGAGATCGGTTTTAGCGATATGGCTGCCGCTTGTGGAGCCCACTTGTTACTAAGATCCTTTTTCCATTGTATGTTTTTTTTTCTGTTATGCACAAAAAATATGTTTGTTATGCCCGTAAACCTATGTAAAGTTTGTACTTATAAATTATTTAATAAATGGATATAGAAATGTGCTCATCAAAGTCTTCAATTTGATACCCATATTGTAATAATCGGATGGGCAGCGTTCGGGAAATCGCGTAATATCTTCTCGTCCAAAATCCCGCAGTGTCTGAAGACAAGGATGTACGACCAGTGTGTGTTGCAGTGATGACAGAAATGGAACTAAAACGTGGCCTTTAACTGCTGGCCTTTTGGAGAAACTCAGAGTCACGCAACGGGCAATGGAGAGAGCTATGCTCAGATTTACTTTGAGCTATAGAATCCCTAACGAAGATATTCGCTAAAGAACCAAAGTTACCGTCATAGCACGCAACATTTGCAAGTAGAAGTGGCAATGGGCAGGCCACATCGCTCGAAGAACTGACAACCGATGAGGACGCAAGGTTCTTGGTGACCGCAAACCGGAAGACGCAGCGTAGGAAGGCCTACCACTAGGTGGACCGACGACATTGTAAAAGTCGCGGGCAACCGGCGCTGGTGCAGGTTGTTGTACAGTGTGGCGGTTGAAGGGGCAGGCCTTCGTTCAGCAGTGGACCTCTCCGGGCTGATGATGATGATGATGATTGAAATAATTAAAAATATATTTTTTTACTTTTTAAAATTAGCCACACAGTCGCCATTATAACATTTTCAAATTACAGCTTATGTCACTCGAAATGATGAAAGGATTTTAATGATACCCCATACATCCAAATGTGTTCAAGCATTACGAATTTATCGTGGAAAAATGAAACTCACATAAATACAAAAATACCTGAACCCTGAAAACATTATACTCCTCTTTTGGCAATCATGCATTAAAATAAAAAAGTATAGACGTTAAAACATTGATTGCTAAAAATATACACAAGCTGATAATAAGGTATTAATTACAGAGCCGGACAATACAATAACACTTTATTGACCCCAAAGAAAAGACATTACAAACATAATACACTACAGATAGGCACAAAAGGCGGTCTTATAGCTAAAAGAGATCTCTTCCAGACAACCCTCGATTCTCTCTACCCTTCCGGACATGGATTAAAGACACGTTAGTGCTGACGCGACCTTGATCAAGTCAAAGTTACGGAGTCAAGGTGCATGCTCGCATTTCTCTGCCCCACCGCGCGACGCAAGCGTCTACGCCCGCGTTCTATAAAACCGTACACAAGGAATTTTGATATCAATCAACTCTTGATATTCATTCGACACACTCAAAATGTTCAGCAAAGTGAGTTGCAGAAATTAATTAATTATTTTAAATAGTGATTATAGTTGATATGTCATAGCTGATGCAGAATCTAGAAAAAAACTTAACATGTAATTGGTTTTCAGATCGTAGCTTTCGGCGCCCTTTTGGCCACCGCCAGCGCAGGCCTCCTCGGTCACGGCCACGCTGTGTCTTCTCAGAGCATCGTACGTCACGATGAGACCCACGCTCCCCTGCACTACGCTGCTCCCCTGGCTCACTATGCCGCTCCCGTAGCCCACTACGCCGCTCCCGTAGCCCACTACGCCGCTCCCGAAGCCCACTACGCCGCACCCGTAGCCCACTACGCCGCTCCCGTTGCTCACTACGATGGCCATGATGAATACGTAAGTAGTAACTGAAAATTAGCTTTGATTAAGTCTGTTCGAGATAGATTTAGTTTAAGAATAAACATAAATAATGTTTTCAGGCTCACCCCAAATACGACTTCGCTTACTCCGTGGCTGACCCCCACACCGGCGACCACAAGTCCCAGCACGAGTCCCGCGACGGCGACGCTGTTCACGGCAGCTACTCTCTGGTGCAGCCTGACGGCTCCGTCCGCAAGGTCGAGTACACCGCTGACGACCACCACGGGTAAGCCACAAGCTACAAAAACGTACTCCTAGAAATTTTAATTTATCCACTAATGACAGTCGAACTTCACATAAACACAAAACATCGGCATAAGATGTTGAAAATTTAATGTTCTAGAGTGAAGCGTTCGTTATGAGTATATCATGAGTTTTTTTGCGTACTAATTATGTTTTATTGTTTTTTTTTTACTTTCAGTTTCAACGCCGTAGTGCACAACTCCGCTCCCTCCGTGCACGCTGCTCCTGCCCATGACTACCATCACTACTGAAAACTTTGCTTAAATTATTGACTGATCACAATTATTTATACTTTTGTAAAAGTTCGAGTGATAGGTAAATGTAAATAATGCATGAATGAGTGATATGTGATATGATAAACATATTAAAACTATATTTCTTCAATTTTATTTCATGTCGCATAAAATATCCCATATTATATATATTATCCCATCTTATTTTTTCTCAGTTGGCAACGAAATTAACTGACATTGATACTTTTTAATTGTCATGTTTGTTCAAATCTTTAAACGACCATCACGATACGAAATGGTCCTATTTTTTTAGAGAGCTTAATCCTCCAAGATTTTTAAGCTACTTCACTTTTCATAATCAAACTTTTGACGTTCGTGTTCTTTTTCTGAAAGTGATTATTATATAAGAAAATTTTAAAGTTTTTATAAAATCTTTCGACTTTATGACAGTTTGACTTATTTTATACAAATAGCATTTTAACGCAACTTTTTTTTACGTGAGGGAAAAAATAAGGTGTAGTGTATTCATCATTATGGCCAACTTTTAGTATGGGGCCAACATGGAAATTGCGAAAAAAAAACAGCTGTTCCATACATTTTGTAAAAAGTCAGTAAACTTTAAAAAAATTATCCACCGTCCACCACTAGGATCTACCGGTGGAGCCAAAGCAATTTTTTTTCTTCTCTTGAATCCACCTGTGGTTCCAACGGCATCTAATTGTAATTAATGTATTGGGTAATCATTGCATTACTATAGGTTTTTCATGCCGTGTCGTGTCGGATAAGGATAGAACCGTAATTTCGTTCTGATGGAAAAAAATATGTAAAAAAAAATATATTCCTCTTTTTTTTTTACTTCTTGTATTTTTTATTGGAACAGCAGATTTTTTTTCAGGATTCAAGGTTGGCCCCATACTGAAAGATGTTCATAATGATGAGTACACCACCCCTATTTTTTCCCTCACATTAAAAAAAACACGGTGTCTAAGGAACTAGCTACGCCCCACGGAAGCAATCGCGGCTACCTAGGCACAGGAGGTTTTCTTTGTTGTTTTTTTTTCATAATAAAAAATAGTTTATGACAATTTGTAATATTAGTAAAGATATAGAAATAATATCTTGTACCTGAAGTCTCCCCGCGACTCCGTCCCCGTACGGCATAAATTCACGGTCCCAAATATATTCCAGTCGGCTGCGTTATTCACTTATTTTTTTCCTTCACTTTTAGATCAACCCTGAAAAAATATATTATTTGTTTTTTTAATGCCTATCTAAATATTAATTTTCATAACTATCAATAACAAAGAACTTTCCATACAAAAGTTTTCATCCATTTTTACCCCTTTAATTCGTAAAATCGATGCACCTCTGAACATCAAGAAACGCACACTCTCCAAATTTAATGTATGTACGACAAGCGGTTTAGGATGTGCTTAATTGTCTATCAGTAAGTCAAGACATTGAATTCTATAGTACTAGTTAAGTGTGAAAAGCAATCAGGTGAAAGGTTTGCTTGCTTGGAACTCTTTCTATGGCAAGTGTTTGCCCGTAACTTTTTTATAGTGGTAGGACTGCAGAGTCCGGCTGGGAAGTACCACACCTTTGCCAGTTATTAAATCGCCAACCCGTAATGTGAACACATTACTGTGTACCGGTTTGAAGGGCAATGTTACCAGAGAAATTACTGGGTATGAAGAGATTTAACATCTAATATCTCAGGGTGACGAGCGCAGCACAGTGCGGCGCAAGATTGTCGTCGCAAGTTCACAATTCTCGCACTGCTACTGTTATGGGCAGGCGTGACGCTTACCACCTGGCGATCGTCTTATTCGTCTCGTCACTTGATAGTATAGATTAAAAAAAAGAAGGAAGAGATCACTTTTAGCGAAAAGTCTGTCGCTTATGGCGGCCAGTTTTTCCTTAGGCCTTTTTTTCCATTGTATTTTTTTTTTACTTCTGGTATGCACAAAAAGAGTTTCTTATACGTTATTATCATCATCATCAGCTGCCTTTAGTTTAGGTACTACAGGATATAAGGCTTTACCTAAACCAAAGCACCAAACGCGGTTGTTCATTACATTTCTATGATATTTTTTCTTGTTTTACATCATAATCACGGTAAATATCCTGAAAATATTACGGTGCCGAAACGTAGACACCTAAACACAAACGCACGATAAAGCTGGTCCACAAGTTCAAGGTCACTCAGCGAGCTATCGAGAGAGCTATGCTCGAAGTATCTGTGCGAAACAAAATTCATAATCAAGTGATCCGACATAGAACTAAAGTTATATCAAAGAATTAGTAAGCTGAACTGGCAGTGTGCCGGCCACAGTTTCCACATCATTACGTCACTTGTAAACACACCATAGCGCAAAAAAACTTCATTTTATTAGCCCCTATGAAGTTTCAGTGTTTTTTATCCACAACGGTACGGAGAGGATATTATACAATACAATACAATATAACTTTATAGCACACCAGAAATATAGAACAACTTACAAATAATCAGGGTAGGTACATTATTTGGCAGTACAAGGGGCGGCCTTATCACCTTAAGCGATTTCTTCCAGCCAACCTTTATATTTTTATTTTATTTTATTAATAACTTTTATAATGTTTAGGGTGAGAGGTTTTCTTCCCCAAAACGGTTTGACCGACTTGGATGGGTTTATTGTAAAAGATTTGTGATTTTATCGGCAACGATTTATAAGTTAGCGTTATGGTTTTAACATAATACCTACCTCCACTACCAACAACCCGTATCTTCCTTCAAATCTTTTACTTTGTTTTCACCTGTTTTGTGTTCCGGTTTCATCTACAATGAGTGTTTTCACACTTCCACGACACAATACCTATACGACCCAACATTATCGTGAGCTCAAACAACACGATATCGTGGGACAATCTCGTGAAGATACCGGTATGTGACAAGATCGTAAGATCGTAACCAAAAGCTTATAGTCATGCGCAGCACTCTCGAACAGTCGCTTTGCGTCAGCAAAAAGTGTGTGACAAGTCGTGCCGACAATGGTTGCCGTGCCCTTATATAATATAATTGTCGACGACTATATCGTGAACGAGAATGACAGAGTGTAAAAGCGTTTAGTAGTATGAAAGTATCGTATCGTATCGTTTCATAGAAACCACCAATCCGACGATATAGTTTCGTTTTCGTGTCGTGGCAGTGTGAAAACGCCCAATGACAAATGTCAACGGAATCACTTAATACAAGAAATATAATAAATCTGCAATACATTAAAATTTTAACTCGGTTGAAAGAAAGAAACAGGCAGAAAATATATTACAAAGCTTGATGAAAGTGTACAAAAAGATGTCTTGTAATGACGTATTTCACATAAAAACGCATTTGGTATATTTAACAGCAAAAACATTAAACCTATACATAATAACTAAATTAAATACAACAAGAAACACACGTTACATCCAAACTTTTCAATTATTTCAAGACATTTTTAATTTTAAATAGTCTTTAAAAATATACACGAAATTAATTGTATTGCTATTTTTTACTTAGTAACAAAACCCTTTTCCGGAATAAATAATTTAATACACATATGAATTTATTAGCCGATAAATAATCACAAAATTAACCGGACATATAAAACTCCACATTCGTTTAAATCGGCCTTGATCGAGTCAAAGTTACGGAGTCAAGGTGGCTGAACGCATTTCTTCGCCCCACCACGCGCCGCACGTACTACGCCCGCGTTCTATATAATCATACACTAGGAAATAAAATATCAATCTACCCTTGATTTTCAAACAATACACTCAAAATTTTCAGCAAAGTAAGTAATTCATAGAGCCTACTACACAACAAAAAACAAAAGGATTGTATCCAGACCGATGAAAGTCTAGAGACAATCCAAATGCTCAAACCCACTACCAGTCTAAATCATTCATAGAAATATGGATGATTTAGACAGTAACATAATAAAAGAAACAAATTTTTTATTGTCTCGAGTTTTATTAGCTAGCAATGAAATAATTACTTAACAATTATTTTTATCTCAGATCGTTGCTTTTGGCGCTGTCTTGGCTGCTGCCAATGCTGGCCTACTTGGACATGGTCACGCCGTGTCATCTCAGAGTATTGTGCACCATGGGGAGCATGCCCCTCTTCACTACGCCGCTCCCTTGGCTCACTATGCCGCACCCGTAGCCCACTACGCCGCCGCTCCAGTAGCCCACTACGCCGCTCCCATAGCCCACTACGCCGCTCCCGTAGCTCACTACGCTGCTCCCGTAGCCCACTACGACGGTCATGATGAATACGTACGTATCAAGGATATCAGAGCCGTACTTTACGTATCTCACTAGCACATTTACATGTTTTTTCTGGATAGTGTGTAGTAAAAAAATATGCGCTGCTTTTGTCTCTCATATTGTTTCCTATATTTTAATTAATTTGATATATAGTTCGAAAATGTCAGCGATGAAACAATCATGGAAGAACAAAGGGCCTTAAGCACAGATCAAATACCCGTAAGCATGTTTATCATAATTAAATAATAGTTTTACTAATTTCAGGCTCACCCCAAATACGACTTCGCTTACTCCGTGGCTGACCCCCACACCGGCGACCACAAGTCCCAGCACGAGTCCCGCGACGGCGACGCTGTTCACGGCAGCTACTCTCTGGTGCAGCCTGACGGCTCCGTCCGCAAGGTCGAGTACACCGCTGACGACCACCACGGGTAAGATTACAAATACCAAATACCAGAAAAATATAATTATCTAGGTGACACGTTAAATTGTATCGGTCCCTATAATTTTTTCCTATTACAACTGTTTCGGTTTGAAGAGCAAACTTACCAGACAAATTACTGGGTATGAAGAGATTTGACATCTAATATCTCAGGGTGACGAGCGTAGTGCAGTGTGGCGCAGGATTTTGTTCGCAAGTTAATAATTCTGGCGCTGCTACGACAGTAGCATGACAATGGGCAAGCGTGATACTATCCGCCAGGAAAACTCGCAAGTCTTGTCACTCTTGGAAGATCTAGCTCTCTCTCTTGTCACTCCATTGTATATAAAAATAGCTTGTGGTAGGCCTTAAAGTTTTTTACTCAATCTACGCAAGCTTATATAATACGTAATAATATTTAAATTTATTAGAAACTACTACTACTTACTATTTTAATATATTAGTGATTGAACAAATCGCAAAACGTGTTTGAAATTATACTTTGCCGACCCAGTTGTGTATTTAGTCAATACGAATTTGCTTATAGTTGCCTAGGAAAATAATATAGATAGAAAATACTTTGACCACTATTAAATATCTTATAGGGGTACATCATGTAGCATATAGCTCTCGAAATGTTTAAACCTATTAGAGAGAGCAAAATCCTCCAAGGATATATGTAACTAACTAATATTAACTACAGTCTAACATTATTTCGTTTTCGAATCGGTAAAAAATATAATAACTATACAGCCAAATCATACATCATCATTGTTGATCATCATTCAGCTCTCTTTTTTCATTGCAGTCTGCTCGATAAGTAATTCATTTTTTTTTTGCTTTGGTTTGATTGGTCATCTAACGCCTTAAAAATTGGCTGTAATTAATAGATGAGAATTAACATCATTGGTTTTCATAGCTGACAAAATACAAACTTGAGTATAAGTCGGGTGTCTGTGTCTATATCTAATAAATCTAAAAAAAATCTTTATCTATCTATAATTAATTTTGACTTCTACATTTAATTTTAAATTGAGTTTGACATAATTTTCTGTGTTACCTATAATATACGCATTATTTTTAAATTTGACTTGCCCAGTGTACTAAAATGTTTTAAGGCCAATTAATTATTTTATTCTATTCTTCTATTCTTAAAATGTATTTTATCATTTCAGTTTCAATGCTGTTGTGCACAACTCAGCTCCCTCAGTGCACGCTGCCCCCGCTCATGGCTACCATCACTACTGAAATGACGAAGTTTGATTGACCTGCGTATTTCTCTTAATTTATAACAACCTATGTAAAAATGAGTGTCTGAGTTTTTGTAAATATGATTGAATGAATAAAGATAAGCTGTTCAGTATTTATAGCTCTTGTTTATAATTTTGTGGTAACTAGGCGTCTTCCCAAGCGTGGGGATTATGGCAACCCCTCCCTTTTAAGAGGGAGGCCTTCGTCCAGCAATGGACGCTTTCTGGCTGATGTGTGAGGCGTCTTTATAGGCTTTTAATTGGGTTCACGAGAAACTAGATTAGCTGTGACAAAAAGTTTCGCTCACAATAAATGTGATGGCGATAATATAACGGTCAAATGTGGCCTAAGTATGTTCTTTTGCAGAGTGTCAGCTATCTCTGTACTTTGTCTCAAATTGCAGATTTCGTGTTATATTTGTTTTTAATTTATAACTATAATTTATCGCTAAAATGATCAGTAGGTAAGTAATAGATAGATAATAGCAACTTTGAATTAGGCTATGCAGTAAGCTACGAATAAACGTTACACGGCGCATCGTCAAGTATCACATCAAACAAAATGTGTTATAATTGCAAAATGAATGAGTGTGCGTGGAAAAGTGTGTGTGTTTCCGTGCGGTTGCATATTTGTTCTCATTCAATTCTCTAACATCTGGATGGATTTTAATACACTTTGGTGTGTAACCAGGTAGTAAGATTAAATAAAATATAAGTTGTTCCCTTCGAGTATTATATAAGTCAAAGGGAACAACTTATGCTTAGAATGAACAGATAAGTAAATTCACCCGCGATTCCTGTCATAAAAAGTAGCTTTTTTTATTTCAAGGTACAAGCTACCTCTATACCGAATTTTTCATCCAAACCCATTCAGCCGTTTCAGCGTGAAGGAGTAACAAATATACACACCGACAAACTATCGCATTTATATTATTAGTGTGATTAGACAGACCGCGAAACCGCAAGATAGCGCTGTCAGAGGAAGATTAAATATATTATAATAAAACTGTAAAGAATGTGATGTTTAATAGTTTAATTCAAATGCTACACAGATACTTGAAACATTATTAAAATATCTAAGGAGATATGAATTTTATTTTATTTTATTGTTTAATATTATCACCAAGTACCGGCAATCCTCCTCACTTCTTCTTCAACGAAATTAACTGCTTGAGGTTGATAATTAAAGTAGTCGTAAGGATGCCACGTGACACCAACGCTGGGTACAGCGTCAAAGTTGCTATTTTGAAATTGATTCATTAGGGGTTGAAGGTAACCCATGGGGTTAGGCGTGCCATCGGGATGTCTCCAAGCGCGAGAATTAATGAACACGTTCCTCTCCGCGAAAATAGATGCCCCAGCACCAGCGCCAATACCATAGCTGCCGATATCAGTGTACAAGTTATTCAGTATGTGTACTTCTCCGTACCTAACCCTAGGGTTGCGCTGAGTGGTGCCCATGAACCAGTTTTTGACGAAAGAAGTCTTCAACCTGCCAAGATCCTGAGCGGCGTTGTTGTCGTTGTGGCCGACAAGAATGTTCTTGTTGTGATTTCTGAATATATTGTGTGAAACTGTGATCCAGTTGGAACCTCGCTTGATGTCAACGAGACCGTCATGTCTCATTCTGTCGCTGGGGATAGTGTTGGCAATCCACGGGTCGTCGCTAAACTCATTGTGGTCGATCCACACAAACTCAGCTTGTTCGCAAAGAATGGCATCAATTTCTGTAAACTCACCAGGGATCTGAGATACGATTCCTCCCGATCCATTAGGCTCTTCTCCTGGCGCATATGTAATAGCGTTGCTGAATTTTATGTTCTGGATTATGACCTGCTGGTTTCGCCTGATTCGGAGACCACCGCCGGTGATTTCAGAGTTACTGTCACCTCCAATGATTGTCTTCCAAGATCCTACGTCCAAGACCACACCAGGGGATCCGTTGAACAGGTCAGTTAAGTCAATGCGTCCTCTGACGTAAACAATTCTTGCGTTGTTACCGAGTATGGCACTTCTAAGTGTCCATGCATCCCAAACTGTCCAGACATCACCCCCGGCACCGCCAAGAGTCCCGCTACCAAAGCTAGCGAATCCGATGCTTCTCCCACTAGCTCGAGTTTCGTTAGCAACCACTGGGACCTGACCGATCTCAGTCGGCAAAGCAGTTGCAGCAAGTACTATGGCCGAGAGCACTATCAACCCCTTCATCTTGAAATTTCTTCAACGGCACGTTAAAGACTTCGATGCTCATATTTGTGACACCAATTTATATTGTTTGATAAGATTACAGTTAATTACTTCGCTGAATATTTACGCAATCAATTTTAGATAGAGGTATTTAAATACCTACTCATTAAGCTCGTAAATAGGATTTGACGATGGAAGTTCTTAGAACTAGCTTGCAGTTAGGAACAGGTTGAATGAGTGCGGTTTCCCGCTGCTCGCTGGATAATTCAAACACTTCTAAATCTAACTGTTATATACTGTATCTCTAGTTTATTTGTCTACTTATGACATCTATGAGGTTTTTTTTCACTAGAAGTTACCCGCAACTTCGTCCACGGAAGCAATTCGCCCTGATCCCAAATACTTTCCTTACCGTCAATCCATACATTTTAATTACAAATTTTTTACCTCCCCATATTTACCACATTAGATTAACCCCAGCAAAAGATGTTGTAGTTTTTGTTTAAAAAAGTTAAGCTATATGTATAAAAAAAATAATAACAAACTATAATATTATAAAAAACTTTCAATACAAAGTTCCACCCCCTTAACTCATCTCTGTCAAAAAATATTTAATGATCTATCCATATACGACTTTTTTTCAACTAAAAGTTCAATACATAGGAGTTTCATACAAAAGTTTTCACCCTTTTTTTACGCCTTAGAGGTCGAATTTCGAAAAATCTTTTCTTAGTTCACCTCGGCGCACCAAGTCAAATACACCCCCCAAATTTCAAGTTTGTACACAATGTGCAATTTCACACAATGTCCCTATTTTCGAAAGGGACATTGTGCAAAAGGGACGTTTTGCGAGCAGTAGACATTTTATATAGGAAAGGGACATTCTGCGACGGAACCTCCTGACTGACTGATAGACAACGCACAGACTAAACCGCTGGTCGTAGAAACTTGAAATTTGGAGGCTGCATTTGTGATTCTTATAATATTAAGTAGAAGAAGATCACAATGATAATTATAGAATAAATTAGTAGAAGGGTAGGATAGTAATAATAATAGGTCACTCCTAAAATTATCTGAACTAGATTTTATGAAGAATGTGATATTTGTATGTGGGAAATCAAGTGGGCGTTAAAAAAGGCCACGAGGTAATTAATATGACTTAGTACCAACGAAAATAATGCAGTATACGAAAATAGTTTTGTGTAGGTACATGTGACTTCTAACAAAATGTTCCAAGATGTTTTTAATGATATGATGAAATAATTTTATCATAGGTATTAAGTAATTATGATACTTTAGTAAATAAAGATAAATTTAAGTCTCTATTTTTAGGGTTATCTATCGATCCCTATCGATAGTTATTATTTATTAGTATAGTAATATTGTTGTAGTGGTAGGACTCTCTTGCAGAGTCCGCCTGCGAAAGTAAGTACCACACTTTTGTTTGAATGATAATGTCATCAGAGAAATTACTGGGCATGAAGAGATTTGACATCTCAGGCTGACGAGCGCAGTGCAGTGCGGCGTAGGATTTTGTTCGCAAGTTCACAATTCTGGCTCTTCTACTGTTATGGACTGGCCTGATGCTTACATTTAGGCGTCACACTCGTCTCGTAACTCACATGCAAAAAAAGCTACATCACAACACTAATAGTAGCAATACAAATTTCAGGCTATAGCCACGCAGTTCGACCACGTGGTTCGATCAATAGAATAGTAGAACACTACGACCACCTAACCTGGTTCGATTCATCGAAACACGTGGATTTGTCTCGGTTTATGGCACGACCATATGATGGAAATTATTTAATTAATTTACTTTAGTTATTATTATTATACACGTATTTGTTTCAATTCTTAGTTATTTAAGTTTATTATTATTTATTTACTTTAATACACTGTTTAGTTGATTCATTTGATTAATTCTTACTGTTGCCCCTCTATGCTCAGGATTATGACTTTGTGATTATGGCCTCCTTACTGCCCCTTACTGTTCTATGATAGAAATTGATTTAATTAAACAGTTAAACAATGACAAAATACATACTTTTATATTATTTATGTATACTTTTATTATTAATTAAATTAAATCCTAGTTCCTAATATACCTACTAGTTGGATCCTAATTGGTTCCTAATTAATGGATTCTATTAATTAATATTTTTTGTAGGATTGCCATGCTATACTCAAGATTCTATATTCCTATGGATTGCACTGACCAGAAGAAAAGTTCATGTTGTTCGATTGATCGAACTAACAAGAAAAAAAAAAGTCAATGTGATTCGATTGATCGCACTGACTGGACACAAATTTACTGTCTGATTGATCAGATCAATCTCAGTAGATACAGGAGCCAGGTCCACGATGGACGAGCCACGCCGGTGAGCCATATGGCCACAGCCGAATTTAGCTTATTTTCGTAAAAGCGTAACAGTCGAGTATTGGGGAATTTCAGTCCGCTTTTGATAACATGGTAACTATTTGTAAATTGGCAATGTAATTTAAAATACGATGATAAGGATGTTTCATGAAAAACTGTACAAAGAAGCAAAAGAAATACCATAATACGTTATGTGTAAGAAACATTGGTGAGGTCTTCATCAGCCAGACTCCAACTGAAACAGCGCAGCGTGGTGCATTTGGCCCAATCACTATTCTAAGTTTAATCCCCGCAGTGGCTATAAAAAGCTGATTATACTAAGAGAAATCTGTAAAAGTTTGACGTTCGTATTTAATAAAAACTTTAAGAAGGACGTTAGTCGTCGACCTGTCGGTACATCGGTTTTTGCTGGTCAAATCTCTTACACTTAAGCAGTTCAGTATAGCATGACTAAACGCAATATCGATACCATGACACATATTATTGCAATTCTATAATCGGTTTTTAACATGACCTCTAGCTATTGTCATTGTCGCGTCGAGGTCCGCATGTTCAGCCCCACTTGTTCCTATTCCAAGTTAAGTCATATAAAAACCAACGGTCAGCAGTGTTTGACATCAATCAACCAGCAGTTGTGATATTGACAGCAGCAAAATGTTCAGCAAAGTGAGTGAGAAAAAGTGCTAATTCTATGGTGTACTTGTGAAATTGCGAAGTTTTTCTGTCTGTGCGAGTAGTGCATAAATCAAAGTTTTGTTAATCGATTTGTAGCATTTTACTACGAAAACATTCTGCAATAATGGTTTTGTTATATATACGTAATATTATGACTTCGTAATCTGCAAACGCTACTAAAACGTATTACATTAAACAAAACTTAGATATAAGATCAATGAACAACCAGCAAAGATCAAGTAGTGGTAGGACTCTACTGCAGAGTCCGCATGAGGAAGTACCACACCTTTGTCAGTTATTCAACCACCAAGCAGAATTGTGCAATCATTAAGTACTGTGTTTCGGTTTGAAGCGCAATGTTACCAGAGAAATTACTGAGCATAAAACACATCTAATATCTCAGGGTGACGAGCGCAGTGCAGTGCGGCGCTGGATTGTGTTCGCAAGTTCATAATTCTGGCACTGCTGCTGTTATGGACAGGCGTGACGCTTACCACCAGGCAAACGTTTCGAACATCTCGTAACTCAATTCCATAGAAATTTTAGAAAAACTGTAAAGTTGTCATGTTAATGCTTTCTTGTAACAATTTCATTGTTGATAGATTGTAGCTTTTGGAGCGATGTGGGCGGCAGCTCAGGCGTACGGCCACGCCGTTTCATCCCAGAGCATCGTCCGCCATGACGGCTACGGTGCTCCAGCCCACTACGGAGGAATAGGTTACGCTGGCTATGCTGCTCCTCTGCCCTACGCTGCACCCTTGGCTTACGCCGGTCACTACGATGGTCACGAAGAATATGTAAGTTTGAAATCACAGAACAAATATAAATAATATATTAGCAGCTCGGCAAATATGTCATCTGTTTTATCAGAACACTTATATTTTCAATACAAAAGTGTCATTCTTCTATACTTGCATACTACGATGGCGCGATGAATCTAAAATGGGTCTTGGTCTCAGATAATAAAAGCCGCTAATCGTCGTGATTTTGTTTGAATTCGTTTCACTCGCTGGAGCTCGCGCAAGTGCTTTTGCACAGCGTCAGACCACTGGTACTTGGGACGCCCTACCGGATGACGGCAACATCCGAAAGTCAATCAATTTCCTATAAGGTGCTAATGCTATGTCCACCACTACGTGATCTGACAAGTTTTCCTAACGCATAACGTGGCACTCGTTACGCGTTTGTATGTACACTTACCAGATCAAGTACGTTAAGTCATTTAGATGGGCACAGTACCTAGCTGCAAGAAAATAAAATCATTATCTCTAATTTTCAGGCACACCCCAAATACGACTTCGCATACTCCGTGTCTGATCCCCACACCGGTGACCACAAGTCCCAGCACGAGTCCCGCGACGGTGACGCTGTCCATGGATACTACTCACTAGTGCAACCTGACGGCTCCGTCCGTAAGGTCGAATACACCGCCGACGACCACAATGGGTAAGATACGTTCAATAAACTTTATTTGGTCTTACCTACTTCTAGATGTCATCACGGAAATATTTATGTTATCAATTTTCATAAAGTTCTATGAAGCAACTTTTAGGAAAAGCATGTACCTACGTATTAAAAACAACGCAACCTTGCCTCATTCGTTTTTTGCATCACTGTCTATGCCGTGTAGGTAAATAGACCAGAAAAAATATATTCGACATCCTGCCAATTAAGTAGATAAATGACACAGTAAGGTAAACAGTGTTTTAGATAAATGAAGTTTTCATAATGTTTATGTTTATTATTTTCAGATTCAACGCTGTTGTACACAACTCGGCTCCTTCCTTCCACCCTTACCACTACTGATAACTTGGGCGCGTGAAAATTGTGATGACGTTTTGCAGTGACGGATACCAAAACTTAATTATTTATTAAACCTTTTAATACCGAAATAAACTTTTTGATTTCACTATCATTTGTTTACCTACCTAATAATTTGACGCACTTGGAGTATTTAGCTCTCTCTCTCTCTCTCTCTGTGCATCTCTGTACTTAGCACATAAGCATAGGATGTTATTTTTTTTTTTGATACATTATTCCACTGTTATCTAAAACTATAATCATCATCGTCATCATCAGCCATCGTCGTCCACTAAAACTATAATAGTCTAAAATAATAGTAGATACAATTAGTATATTTGATAGATTTTAATATACGTTTGGTTTTTAGATAAATTTAGTAAGATCTTGTTTAGTATTAATATTAGTATTAATATTAATATTAAACATTATACCACCTTATCAATAAACTGGAAGTAGCAGAAGTAGTTAATCCGTCTTTCTTCTTTGTCAACCGAGTTTCAAATTTGAAAGATAAGAAAAGATTAATTAAGAATTAATTATTACCATTATTATGTTTTCTGTGTGACTACGAGGCTACTTCACGCTTATTCATAGAGAGTAAAATGAGTTTCAAGATTATGAGTTATTCGGTATTACATACGTTTAATACCTAAATCTACACGGCTTAAGGTTTTATATCATTTTACCCGGCTTAGCTTATTTGTTAATCGAATAATATTATGTTGGTGTATTTTTTTTATTACATAGTGTATATTTTTGTTCCAATTCATCGATATTATCTTTTCTTTTGTAGGTTCCTTGTAAGATTTATTTGACGATAGCCTTGGTAATTATAATTAATAGGTATATTAATACTTAGCATCGATCTGAAAGATATCAAAAATATAAATAAGGAACGTAATAACGTCATTAAGTCATATCATTGGCTGATAATAGAGATAATAATCCACTATCTATCTTGGGTATTCCACTTCTACATTCAATTTTGCCTAGGGATACTATTTATATAAGCGTTGAGTAGTGTTATAAAACAATCAATAGGGTAGATGACTGATGTTTATATCGTTGAAACCAATAGCTTTGATGAAGAATTTAAGTAAATATAGTATGGTTATTGAAAAAAATATTAAAATCGGTTAATAATGTTCTGATATATGAGCGTTTAAAGTTTTCGTTAGAGACAACTCTGTCCCTTTCCCACAAAACAAAAAATTACGTCACGCCTTACTTGTCAAAATACAATTTATATGGCGTACTGAGAAGTGACGTCACGATTTGCTGTTTCGCCGCTCTGTCTAGCATTATATTAAAATGCTTATAAGTTGCTTATTTTTGATCAGATTTTCATTTTCTTTTCATTAATCAGCTACATTTATGGGCCACATTTTAATAGGACAATAAAAAAAACCAGTCATCTAGCCTTTTATATGTGTCAATACGTCCTATTGCAAACTAAATTGATGTAAAGTATGTATGTGGCTGATGCAACGGACATAATAATAATGATGCTATTTTATTGTGAACTACGCAAATGAAAGATGATTCTTTTACTAGCTGACCCGCCCCGGCTTCACACGGGACAAAAACTAATTTTTAACCGACTTCAAAAAAGGGAGGTTATCATTTCGACACGACATTTGTATGTAGGTAATGTTACTGGTTGTCGTACAGTGTGACGGTCTAAGGAGGCCTTCGTTCAGCAGTGGACGTCTCCGGGCATTAGCCCATCATCATTAGATGATGATGATGATGAATATTACTGGACTGTAAATTAATAGAGATGATAAAATTGTTCATAATGTTGATGATTGTAATAACAATTATAAATCATCTTCATCATCATCCAAGAGACGTACACAGCTTGTCAATAAGGCTTTCACTTTTATTTTATAAATATAGATTACATAAACATATTGCAGAGTTGGTTAAATAAACATTTGGTAAAAATTCAATGTAAACCTTCCAAGATGTGAGTGAAATATAACGTAAAAATTGCTGCACGGCATTGAAGTCGGTTGCTTGTCAACTTTTTATCGTAGTACTATAATCCCATCATACCACTTTGCACCTTCTAGTAAGGGGTGGAATTATGCAAAATCATCTTATGTAGGATAGGTCCAATGAATACAAACCACGTGCAAAATATCCAAGAAGTGCTCGAATAGCAGTGACACATTTTTAAGCATTTAATAATTTTTCACACCTCCTGCTCAACAATGTCCAATTACATATCATGCAACCTCAACGTAAAATAAAGCATTATCCCGAGATATAAAGTTGTATGAAACTCCCTAAGGTATAAAGAGATTTGAATTTGGAACGTCAAATTCGTGTGGAAACTCGTGGAATACCCTAAGTAAAAACGCCCATGGCCCTTATGGCATTGTAAAGAGGTTTGTTCAAAAATTTTACTGGCCACCATAGGCAGAACTCAAAAAAAAAGGTGCGTTTACAAAGAATGTGAAACAAAAGACTGTGTTTGGTCCTGTGGTTGTCAGTGAATTTTAATTTATGGAGCCCTGGCAAAAAGCCATTGACTCGCAGAAGATGTGAAAAGTAGAGTATGCTCCTCTGGAATAAAGCCTTTCTTCGTCTTGGGCAGCTTGACCCCATTGAACTCGCTTCCCTCAGGATTCTAAATAACTCCCTCGCTACGCTCATGAGTTAACTCTTGGCTCCCCCGTTACGCTCAGGGTTCAATATGCCACACGTGAAGTAAAACATTGCTTTATTCCCTTAGTGCATAATGTACTATTAATGCTTAAAAATAAGAGTTAATAGTCTCATAAGGGATGAACAGAACGAATACCGGTTTTGCACTGAAATAATTGACCCCGAAATACTTACTACCTACTGTTGTTTTGTAGGCTGTTCATATCACAGGGATAAAAAAGATAAAGAACCGGTGCTTTTGACAGAGTGAGATAATAGGTGTATCAAAAACAACTGACAGATGTCAGAAAAATTTGTAATTAAACACGAATTAAACTTCCTGCGGACGTAACGTAGCTCATATTTATATTACTTTGGACAGAGTTAAACATAAATCATAATAATTTTAAGAGATAGGTATACAGTCAAAATGTTTTCTTTATACTCAAAAGTGTTTAGCGTCTTGCTCTTCTCGTCACTTGACTATATAAACTAAAATACAATATAAAAAACGCTTTTTATGACCTAAGATGATGGCTTATATTTATTTCTAAAAAATCTACGAAACTCTACCTACCTCTCTATAAGCATGTCATGCACCCGGGATTCCTCCCAACTGCACTTCTCTCGTTCGCAAAACATATTCTTACTATTGAAGATATAAAATAATATAAAATCAGCAACTTAGAATTTGTAAAGGTAACAAAACCACATTTGGTTAAGATAGACACCATAACTAAACAAAAAAAAAAAAGTTTAGCTTCTGAAATATTTGCCGTCTTACCACAAAAATTATTTAAAGCAACGTTTAAACATCTGTTTAGCTAGACAGTGTCTAAAAGTTAGATGCCGTTTAAACAGATGTTTTATTTATCTTGCCACAGAACCAAGCTTAGCATGTGTTGTTAAATTAATTTCACAAGCAAAACTGATTGACGTAAAATGTCAAAACTGAGTTAGACACGTCGTCTTAAACCAAGGTAAGGCACTATTTAAATTAAAACGTATGGCTAAGGCATGTCTATCATTAGAAGAGTGCTAGGCGCGGATTTCTGGTACGAAATTTGTGAAACATCTGTTTAACACGTGTCTAAGGCTTGCTTAAATCTTTTGTGGTAAGACGGTAGATGTCTAATCTCGTCATGCTCAGATTATTATGATTTAATTTAACGAATTAAAATAGTAACAAACGAATTTTTGGTTGTTGCTATTTCACTATGTCAAATTAACTGGTACTCGTGTTATTTTTGTTTTTTTGCCGTCTGCCAAGCGTGGGAATTATGCAACCCCTCTTTATTAAGGGGTAGGCCTTCGTCCAGCAGTGGACGTCTTCTCTAGGTAATAACGACGTCTAAGTAACATTTTTTTTGTTACTTTTTTAGAAATCCTAATGCAGTGATTTTATAATAATGTGCGAGCAAGAGAGCTGCAAACAAGGCAAATCCCTTTAACCGAATTATAATTAAAAAATAATCTTTATCGCTATTTACCTGATTATATCAAAAGGTGTAGTAGAGCAATGAGCATACAATGGACAATTGGGCACGCTTACTTACTAAAGAACCGATCCGATCGTGACTTTACTACATATTTCCAAATGTCTCCGATATCGTCTAAGGGCTTTCATCCAATCAGTAAATGTTTCTCAACAAACAACAACGGATATTGTCCAGCGGACGCCCAAACTGATACCATCAACCTACAAGGCTGCGCTTGCGTGATTCCTGCTATAAACTATAAGCGTTATTATAAAACACATTCGGTTGACGTATCAGCTAAAATATGTAACTTAGGGTTTACGAAGTTAGCCTATCCTGATTCTGTAGTTATGTTAAACACAAGTACTTTTAATTTTATTGTTTTTATGACTGTACCATGTATCAAAGAAGACAATTTGACGCTAACCCAGTTGCGAGTTGGTAGATTCACATATGCCTTTGAATTTCTTCTCCTGAATTGTATAGGTGACCTCACGATTATTTCCTTTATCGAAACGCCGAAATGGTATGAAAATCCATACACTATACATAAGCTCCAAAGAGCTCATTAGTACGGGCCCGCGATTTGAACCGGCAACCTCGCGACAACAAGTTGAGCGGTCTCCCACTAGGCTACCAAAGCGTTCCATACCATACTAAACCTCCTTAGGTTATCCTCATTCAAACCAAATCTTCACGTCGCGTCGGAATTATACGAAGATATCTAATAATAGCAAATTTAATTCTACGTACCTGAATTAGACTGCGAGTTCCGTAATTGTAGTGGTTTGGAAAACAACTGCTCAGCCATGAAAATTGCCGTGCACAATAGCAACTCCACTATTCAGACACTCCAAGTGTCAGTTCCCACTAAAAACACTGTGTTTCAGTGATTTGATAAGCGTGTTAAGTGTTCTTTGATGGCAACACAACATTGGCGACTGATATTCACTCTACCACTCATCTAGTTATAGTTATGTAAATGCTCTCAGTTGACAGTATATGAATAAAAGTAAACGCTGAATAGCCAATGAGTGCTCATTGTTGATCCAGTTAGTAGTAAACATGTCCAAGCGTTTGTTTAAAATATTGAAAACTGTCAGTTTAATGAATGAAAAATAACGGTGTAGTTTGTAAATGTTGTGAGAGGATAAATATTTTTTTTACAAACGTGCGCTTTTTAATTCAATGTTATTTAATTAATGGGAAACTATTTTCCCTGCTGTCAAATACCACTGATCTAACTTTTTTTTCTTCGACTATGTGGGTCCGTATACCATACCAGCAACTTTTTACTCTGTGAAGAAGTTAACAACAACGTAAAACCTCTGTGGTGCTGGTGTGAACCTGGTGCTGGTCATACTTCAGTTGATCGCGATCTTCAGTTGTTTTATCGAGTGCTTATTATTTACGATATATATATTTACTTAGGTACCTATTTTTATTTACATTCCTCGTATTCGAAATGTAAAGCAGTGTGTTTAGTGTTTACCTCGGGTGAAAGACCTATTTAAGCACTCGAACTATTGGCCATCAAACCATCTCGTGCCTAAATAGATCACTTTCATCCCTTGTTTAACAATCTACTAATTGCTTTATACTCTGCAACTTGCAAAATTAAGCCGAAAAAAGAAGATTGTAGTCGCATTTGTTACCAGCTTATAAATAACAAGATAGTCTTATCATCCGCATTGACCTACAATAACAAACCACTACAGCAGTGGGTATCGTGGTTCACAGTGTTTACGTTAAGTAACAATAATGCAGTTATTAAAGTAATGCGAGAATGTGAGACAAAGCCGACCTTGCGCCGCGGGGACGCGCTTTCGGCTCCCCACCGAACCACCAGCAATTCTTATAAAACCCACTGGTGGTTATCAAATGTATGTCAGTCACGCACTTCTATCCCACACAAAAAATGTTTGCCAAAGTAAGTTTATAGTGTTTACCTTGGTGATGTGAAAAGTGTGCGACTAGCTAACAATTAAAGTTGATGTAATGGTGTATTTTACACACTGCGCTGTATTCAAAACTATTCAAACTTTACCATCAAAGAAGTGTAGTTTGCTGATTAATGGTATTTTTAATTTTAGGTCCTAGTTCTCGGCGCCTTCGTGGCCGCTGCCCAAGCCGGCCTTCTGGGTCACCATGGTGATGACTACACCGTGTCTTCACACCAGAACTTGGTGCACCACGGGGCTCCTCTGGTCCACGCTGCGCCCGTGTACCACGCCGCACCGGTCCACGCCCCCATTTACGCTGCTGCCCTCATCTCCCACGTTGGAGGACATGGCCATGAGGACTACTATGTAAGAGCAAAACAGAATGATGCTTGGTAACATAGAATAATATTTATTTCGAATGGGCAAAGAAAAATCACGAAATAGAGAAAACACTGCACTACTCCCTCTCTCTCCCTCTCTTTCTTTCTTATTTACTGTTTCTCCCTTGTTGGTCACATATCAGCGATGCAACATCGGTCTGAACCAAATTACAATGTCTATTAATATCTTAAAGGCAAATTGCTACTTAGCCGTTTATCAAGGTTGCAAGAAATAACACCTAATTACAAATTGTTAAAGTTGCCGTTCTTGGTTTCCTATAATTACTGCATCTGTTTTTCACATCCTATTGCTGGGTAAATGTCTGGAAAGGTGTTTGGACGATACTTCACTACACTGTCCCAGTTTATTACATATATTTAGAGACCGAATATTCAGGAGTCAGGTTTATTTATGCTCTTCTTTATTCTAGGCCCACCCCAAATACCAGTACTCTTACTCCGTGGAGGACCCCCACACTGGCGACCACAAGTCCCAGCACGAACACCGTGATGGAGACGTCGTGAAGGGAGAGTACTCTCTGCTCCAGCCTGATGGTTCTTTCCGCAAGGTGTCCTACACCGCCGATGACCACCACGGGTACGTATACAACTATTGATTGCACACAAGCCCAGATTCACACGGCATGTCATTTGTTTTGATAGTAATTGCAGCTGAGTACCAACAGAGGTATTTGACGCAGTTGACCTAACTCGAATTCCCTTCAAAATGTGACTTTAGAAGGGACAGTTCGATAAGGTTAAGGTCCGTTACAGTTTAAGTACTTTGTCCAGAGAACGGCAGATTCTCTTACATAAAATTTAACATTTGACGCGATGACAATGCAGCTTTCCCTAAATTACGCAAAACTACGTTTTGAGTTCATTCATGTTTGCTTGCGTTCTGGCAAAGCTTTGTTTAGACGTCGGCTCGTAACTAGTGTTGATACCCGATCATATGGCGGTCAAACCGGCTCGTACCCGCGTGGTGGGCACTGAGCATGTGAGTAACGACCGCAAATGACCCGGCTTCCGACATCTGCAGAACCTGAATTGATACAATTGTGTTGAAACCTGTTTGATGTGAGCGACTACTGTGTCTAAACATTATGATTTGTATGTTCACAAAGGCATTGTTTTCGTATTCATATACAGTCTGATTACAGCAGTTGTAGCAGCGGTAGATTCAGAGAAAAACTTCTATAACAATACTTGACAAAGATGTCTTCTTACTTACTTCGTACAGCGCTACAACTCTGTGTGGATCTTGGATTCAACAATTTTCATCAACCTTGACAAAAATGTTTTTCTTTTTTTCTCTTGCCCCTGTAGATATAGACTAAGAAAGTATTTTGTTCCCAGTTTCAACGCAGTCGTCCACAACTCCGGCCCCAGTCATCATGTCTACTCGTCCCAGCATCATAATTACTAGATCTTCATCAAGTAAAGAGGCTATCACCACGTAATTTTTATTTATTCACTGTGATCTTTCTAATGTACTCTTATTATAAAGATAATAGTCATTAAACTAATTAATAAGACACGAATAATTTTAATTAGAACCTTTAAGATAAGTAATTATTTTCATAATGCATTGTTCAGTTAATTGGGTCATCATAATATATTAGAAATCAAAAAGTAGTTATGACAACCAAAAAATCGGAATTATAGTTAAAAACTTACGCGCTTGTAGCACCTAAGTTTTGGCGACATAAACAAGTTTTATTATTTGGTACACAAGTATTTTAGAAAAAAATATGATTTACTTAGCAAATAGCAGCTGTACAAGTAGGTAGAACTTTACAATTGTTCACCGTTCGATGAAGTACCTACCTACAATTATTTTCTGATGCTGAGCACAGACCGCTATATAGCGAAAAGTATTTTTAGATGAGCAAGATATTTTATGACTGACAAATTTGACTATACTGCTGACCGTTTAAATCACAACACAAATTACATGTGTGTTAATCATTACAAGTGCTTAATTAACGGTTCACTAACGCATTACCGAAAACCTTATATAAAATATTACTTGCCATCCAAAGTTTCGTATAATATTCATTCAACTAACATCTTGTTCCACAAATATTCTGTTTTACAAACAATCACTTCATATACCATTTTTGGCAAACACTTATAAAATGTGTCACATTGTTATTGCTTCTGTGAATTTTTAATTTCATATTTTGGTTGTTTTGCAAATTCACGTTTTGTAAAATGTCATCTTACAACAGGTTTTTAAAGGCTTTCCAATATGTGTAATTAGTATAATGTTTGGTGTGGGGGGAGGCATATGGGAACCTTCCCCTAAAAAGGGAGGAGTGCGTAAACCTACAGTTTTCGAGGAAACAATAAAAATGAATTTTGAGGTTAAGTATGAAAAAAATGTTTAGGAATGTACGCTTTATCGAACGATTTTATGTTGTAACTCAAATCAGGATGCTCTGAGTCGGCTTCGTCGTTTCAAACCTAACCAACTCAAATTTGACTCCGGGTGAGCTTTCGCCAGAAGCTCTTGCGGTCGCCCTTGAGCTTCTGGCTCCCGCGTTTTTTATGGATACTCTAAGGGTAGGGACACAAGACCACAAGACTAGGTGGAGTCGGGGTGCCCTGAATCGAATCAGTCACCCATTTTGAACCTAACCAACTCAAATCGGGATCTGACCTATCCGAGTCAGATCTGTCACCAAGCTTTAATATACATACATACAGTGTTGTACGAGTAGTAAGAATTTCTGGGGTGAATAATTAGACTAATAAAATTTGACTAATTTAAACAAATATTATAATATAAATAGTATATAAGTTAAACATTTGTTAAGTAATCTGAATATTAAGTGAAACGTTTGTCATATAATGGTACGTTATGAAATGTAAATTTATCAGGTTATAATTTTAATTCATGAACTATTTGTATTTATAAAATAATGATTCGACGATTCATGTTTTTGCGAAATGTTGGTTGTCAAGTAAAAATGTGTAAATTGACTGTAGGTAAAATGGCAGGATACCTTTATTAAACACAGTTGGACAGTACTGCGAAGAATGTTTGGTAGAATTAAGTAGGTACCTAACACAACTCCCGTGACTTGTATTACTGTTGTGTGTTGTGTTGTGATACTATTATCATTTCTACTCTACAATGCTATCTCTATAACTTTTATCATGAACCAATAAAAGAGTTTGATAAGTACGACAGTGGTTCCAAGCTTACAAAACCAATAGCTATTTGCAAATATGTAAATACGTGAAGAAAAGGGGCCATTTAGAGACAAAACTAGATCTTAATTCCTACTGCAATTTCTAGATTGATAGTAATTTTATCTTGTTGCAATATTAAAACACTTAGATAACGTTTATGAACCTGTAAGCAGATTAATCCATCGAAAACAAGTTATCTACTGTACCTGCACTTAGTGTATTTCTTCCTTCATGATAATTATCACAAAAGTGTACTGTTTACAATGCATAAGGTTATTTGTATTAAATAAATATGGATGACTAGTAGCGTGATGTGGTTTTATTTTCTATCTTACAGGAACCGCATATTATTGCAGTATAAAAAAGGAGTCCATGTGTTGCCATGCCCCAACTAGCGCATATAAGCTACTTAATTCAAAATGTCACTCAAATCCGTTGAGACGTTACAATGTGAGAACGTTGTTTCTTACAAAACAAAAACATAGGTATGTACTCACATACACACATTCGTTAATTTACAAACTTTATAGAATTGTAATATTAGTGTGATTAGTTAACAACCTCTTAAGGGCAACTATTCTGTTTCATAAGAAAACTTTAGTTCAAAGGCTTAATATTTTCAATAATAATTAATGAAGTTTTTTTATGGAACTGAATTACTAGAAGACGTTCGCCTGGTGGTAAGCGTCACGCCTGCTCATAACAGTAGCAGTGCCTGAATTGTGAACTTGCAAACAAAATCCTGCGCGACAGTGCATGTGAAATCTCTTTACGCCCAGTATTTCTCTGGGCATAGAGAGAACATAATTAATTAATTATCATTTAATTATAATGCGATATCAAATGTGACAGAGTGTACTGAGCGATGCTATGGAGCCAAATGTTTCACCTGCAAAATACAAATCAATAATTAACCATACAGTTTTGGGTGCCCGTTTTGAGAAAAGTCGTAGAGCCATCTAAATACAAAAAAGCACAATCAATTCTTATGTGCAATGTAGGTTACGTAGGTACCTACATGTTACTCTGTTTTGTTGGTAATTGTAGAAGCTTAATACAGCTTAACAACAACCTGTTGCAAGGTAATTCAATCTTACCAGAGTTCATTCATGCGATTTGGTTTCATCACACTAACATGAATGCGCAGGCTTGTAGGTATGTTTGTCACTCAACTCCGTAACCAAAGAACTGATTTTAATGAATATCGATACGAAGGCGGATATCAAAATACTTTTTATTTCCACTTGCAGTCGGTGTTATTCTACTTTACAATTTTTACTACGGAACCTTGGGCATTTCACACCGCGGTATGAACTGCCACTGGACCAAAGCAGGCGTGGTGTTGCTTAATATTTTCGTTTTGTTTATACACGGGTTCACTTACGTTTAATTAATCCGAAGTACGGATGCTAGAAGTAAGTAAAACTATAATATTTGTTCATCTAGCATAATAACACATAAGTGATACAACTAAAAATCGTCTAAATTCATTATCAGCCAGCAGCCAGGATTATAATTACTGCAGGACGAAAGCTTCCCCCATAATAAGGAGGTGCTGCCATAATAATAATATAATCCCCACGCTTGGCAGGCGGCTTGGGGATCGGTCTTCATTGGTGAAGTAAACAATATAACTGAATGGCGATTTATACCGTCAATGTCGAAGATTAATGCGCATATCCTCTCCAAATTAAGGTTGCCTGGAAGAGATCGCTCTTAGCGATGAGGCCGTCTGTTGTTGCACTGCCTGTTGTTGCTGTTGCTGCACGTCAATTATTATGTTTTGCATGTAACTGCTTATTTATCTCTAACTATAGCACCTCATAGCTCCTTCGAGCTGTCGTTATATAGCTGCGATAGATTTTGGGGTCACCTAGTCGGCTTATTATGTGTATGTACAATACATACATTAAAATATTTTTAATCTAGTAGTAACTAATTAGAAGTAACATAACTTGTATATAATCCTATTACTACGCATCTTAATGTTGACCTTATCACAATACAATAGAATTTGACTCCTCACAGTAGGTTATAATTAAGCATATTGCTGTTACAAATTTTGATGTGACTACCTCTTACTGTGAGATTTGTAGTAATTGTAAATATTTCACAAGAATGTATCTTGTAGTGTATCTATTAATTTTCTCTCAACGGGAAGGTCTAATCCCCAAGATACGGGTGCTTAAACGTACCTATATAGTTTGGGGAGAAGCGCCACTAATAAACTGTTTGTACCTACTTTTTGTGGTAATCTGCGAGCGCTCGTTACCTATCTGTTTTGTGGCTAAGTCTTAAAAATCATATTTGTACCTCCTGGTAGCAACAAAATTGGGTTTTGGATCGAAGGGCAAAAAAACCGAGTAACACTGATATATCATATGCGAGTCGTTTTCGCCTTAACAGCAAGCGAACTATTTACTTGTTTTGTAATTTGCTTAAAAATAATTGAAATAACAGTTAGGTACGTGTCTACACACAGTGAAAATAGTCAGGCCGTTGCTTCACCTCATTAATGCGCTTACTACATGAGCAAAGTGATCAGGAGCTAAGATACATTAATTTCACAAACGCTAAACGTTACTTGAACTATATAGAGACTTGTAGAAACAAAACAAATTATCGTAATTTTAGTTGCTGGTCTTGATTTTCAGTGTGTTTTATAATTCGAAATTATTGAAGTGGCTACTTTAGCCCCGCTACGTGGAGCGAAAGGAACCAGTTCCTCTCCGCAGTGGCACGTAAAATCGTATACACATCACGGGAGCAAAACTAAAGAAACCTCAGATCTCATGTTTGTCACCCTCGGCTTGGTCTCGGGAGTATTCATGAGATCTGAAACGTTCTTTACTTTTGCTCCCTAGGTGAGTAATCTACTATTATTTTATGTGCCTGCGGGGCTAAAGTTGCTACTTTAGCCCCACTACGCGGAGTGAAAGGAACCACTTCATCCCCGCAGTGGCACGTAAAATCGTTTACACATCACGGGAGCAAGTAAACACGCCTCAGATATCATATTTGTCACCTTCGGCTTCGCCTCGGGAGACAATATACATGAGGGCTGCGACTTTCTTTACTTTTGTTCCCCAGGTGATAATCTACTATTTATTTAGGTACCTCGAAATTTATGTTTTGTGTTCAACTCGCGAAGGTTTAAAGCTTTCAGATACTAGCTTCGTCTCGCGGTTTTTTCCGCCGACATCTGGTTTTTCCAGCACATGCGGGGGGAAAATATCACGATATTTCCATCTCTGCAGTATTAGTTAAGTGCTATTGCACAATTTTATCAAGATAGGTCTAGTAATTTAGACGTGAAAGACATCAGACAGCGGCAAACAGACCGAGCTATTTTCGTTTTCATAATGTAATTAAATGAGATAGTGTAATTAGCGTCAGTTCTATGAGTATTGTTTCAACTCTATTTTGGCTCTACGATTGTTTCTGCGCTTTGAAACAAAATACGACGAGAATAACCATTGTTATAGATTTCAGGTCTCAACAAAAGCTTCTGATTAATATTAATAGTACGGAGTCACGGTCGTAGAACCAGCGGGTGAGTAACCTATGAACTATAGAACCGAGGGTCGGAATTGCTCCTTTCAATTGATTTTGCCCTAAACCAGCAGCCTTGGATAAGACACGTAATGCAGAAATAGGTAATGGTCTCCCGCTTCCGTGACGGCAACAGACTCGGCGCACGACAAACTGGGGCTTTCTGGCACGCCATGCTGTGGGCCTTTTACATTACCAACAATTAAATCATACGGAATCGTGAGGCCCTTTCAATTGTCTTGAATATTCAACACCGTCTGAGAATTTGTTAACATTAGCGATTATTCAAGGTTCACGGATTTTCAACGACAATTTCGATTGTTATCTTTTATATTGGACGTCATTTAATTGCACGCCAAAATAACTATCATATATTGAGCTAATATCTAAAGAGTCACAATATCTAAGTGAAAACAGTCAAAAAATGACGGAGTGCCGTTGTACATACCTATTACCTATATGTGCATTATATAGTTCACAATTGTTCGAATTTAGACGTTATTTCGCTTGAATAGTGTTCAATGTACGCTTGAGCTCTTGTGTCTTATTGTAGTTCAAGTCTTTCAAAAAGTCGGTGCACTCCATAGCGTGCGCCGAGTTTTGGTGCGGACATTTTTTTTGCACTTTTGTGACTCTATATATATTCGCTCAATGTTCTCATATCATAAAATGACGCAAAAAAAATACGTAAGCACTAACCAAACATTTACTGCATTTTTTTATTCTCAGTAAGTTTACCTACGTTTGGCTACACATATCTGATCCTATAGGAACGATATTTTTTTGATGATAATAAGTGGCTAACGAGTAATAAAAAAACAAAATTGTTCAGCTGTTATGGAAAAATAGTAGAAAAAACGCATATCACACAAACTTCCGCATTTATAATACTAATGTGACGGACGTGATCCAATAGAAGCTAGTACATATTTATTATTACAAACGCAGTTAAACAAAGACTGAGAATAACTCTCAATTAGGAGTTTTGGCGGGAACACGGAAAAATCATGTCGTTGTATTATATTATTTTCTTAAACTTGTGTTTTTTTGCTAATGTAAAGTCACCACAAATTTACTAGGGCATGACTTGGACTTGAGTATGACTAATTTCGCGTGACTGACTGTGATTTCATGACATATTTGACTTGATATTAATATAAAAACTTGAAAATTCATAAACTTGACACTGGGAGAATGCACAACGTGCGATGCCAATAACTAAGAAGAAAAAAAACTCTCAATTATATGACAGCTTATACTGCAAATTGTAGTTCAGTTACATTAAATCTTTCTAGATTATTTCTAAGGACTTAACAAACTAAAAAAATACTGTAAGTTCCAATATTTGGTCAATCAGTATTTTATCAGATAGCAGAAGCCATCTCTACAGCATTTTAAAGTTTCGATAACCTCTAAATTATTTAGGTTTACGCCAAAGATTACGAAAGATGCGCTATCGCGTAATAAAACAACGTTTGAAAATGACTCCCGTGACCGTCATGTATACGAGTTACGCCGGAGTGCGAAAGAAAGATAGCACTTTTATGAGAGCAAAAGGGAAAGCGCGCGTCTCGCTTAGTAAGTGCAGATAGGTGAGGCTCTCCCTGGGGCCGTTTTCACAGGGCTATTTTAGGGCGCGATATGACATATCTCCCTCCTTATATACCTATATATAATATCATTGGTTTACGCACACGTTTATAGATGTTACACATTTTGGAGTGCATCCAATATTTCTGATGCGTGATTAAATATTTTCCTCTTAGTTTTTTATACTAATTATATTGAAAAATAAGTAAGTATAATATACGGAACACAATTTCGTCGCTCGATTTAGTTTCAATTCTAGGTGTTCGCATTACATCGGTTGGGAAATTTAAATACCGAACATTCGTAGGTATGTAGTACTAGGTTCGCCTGAAGGTAACCACTGTGTGGTAAATCAGTGCATTTGATACCAACATGAAGCAATCTAACACTGCAATAATAAGCTCATGTATTTGGCTGGTGAGGTATGATTGTCAAATATAATTACCTCCACGTGTCTTACATTTTTGCAACATCAACATTCCATGCTAATAGACCAATTGAGATTGCTACAGTTTGTCTGTCTTTGGAGGTAATTTTAAGACGGCGTTGATGAAATTGAAAGTACCTATGTAGTTGTACGTTTATAAGTATAGAGCTATACAGGGTTAGTTCTAATCAGTTAGCATCCTTTTAAGGGCATATTCTGTACATCAAAACAATCAACTTTTACTATGGGCCAACATTGAAATCGCGAAAAAAATAACAGCTGTTCCATACAAAAAGTTCATCGACCTTAGTAAAAGTTGTTTGTTTTGATGTACAGAATACGCCCTTAAAAGGATGCTAACTGATTAGAACTAACCCTGTATAAATCCATGAAGCATTCCTAAATATTGTTAATACTTTAATAATTTGAAGCCCCTTATAGATCTATGTCTATGCAATTCTGTTAAAGTGACGAGAAGACGACTACACCGACTCCCGACGACGCCGACTTCTAGTTCACCTGGTGCGGATTCGTCCACACCACCGCGAACCGTAGCAGGCGCAGCCAGTAACGAGACAAAAAGAGAGGGAACATATTCCCTCTCTTGTTTAATCTGCTGTAATCGAGTCTGCAAGTCTGAATCCCAACTCGGTAAAACCCAATGGATACAAATGTGGCACAGAATTTACAAATTATTTTTACGTGCCTGCGGGGCTAAAGTGGCTACTTTAGCCCCGCTGAACGAAAGGAACCACTTTCTCCCCGCAGTGGCACGTAAAATCGTATACGATACACCATGGGAGCAAGTAAAGAATCCACAGATCTCATGTTAATCACCCTGGGCATATACATGAGATCTGAGACATTCTTTACTGTTGCTCCCTAGGTCAGTAATCTACTATTTATTATTTATTTATTTATGGAAATGACAATGATGGTGACAAAACGTACGAGGCGTCCACCTGGTGGTAAGCATCACGCCTGCTCAGAACAGAGCAGTGCCAGAATAGGGCAGATGACTGATGTTTATATCGATGAAAACAATAGCTTTGATGAAGAATTTAAGTAAATATAATATGTTTATTGAAAAAAAAAATTAAATCGGTTATTAATGTCTGATATATAAGCATTTAAAGTTTTTGTTAGCGACAAATCTGTCCCTTTCACACAAAACAAAAAATTACGTCACGCCTTACTTGTCAGAATAGAATTTATATGGCGTACAGAGAAGTGACGTCACAATTTGATGTTTCTTCTCTCTGTCTAGCATGATATTAAAATGCTTATAAGTTGCGTATTTTTGATCAGATTTTCATTTTCTTTCCATTAATCAGCTATATTTTTGGGCCACATTTTAATAGGACAATAAAAAAAACAGTTATATAGCCTATTGTGAACTTGCGAAAAATCCTGTGCAGTACTGCACTGCGCTCGTCACCCTGAGATACAAGTGAAAAAACAACAAGTCAGTAATGTAATTTAAAACTGTTGTACTTATAGGGCCAAAGTAATACGTATATCTATGTATGTATATAGTCAGTATGAGTAAATTTGTACATGATCCATACATGGTTAACAAAATTCCAAATTTATTAGAAGGTATTCAAACGATATTGCTTAATATTAAACCAATCGAACGAAATCAAGTGCATGCCATAACAGGCATGTAATTTATAATTGTTCTCTATCGCCGTATCAGATTATTACAAAGGGCACCAGTAGAAACCATGAAAAGTAGATTGAGTATCTAAATTACTCACGAGCACTGTTGTTTTTGGTGACCAATAGAAATACCTACAATATAATATAGAGCAGTACAGATGTACAATATATTATCCATATTGAGCCTTAAACTGCCATTGATTTAAATAGTGCGTCTAAAAAGTTAACTTTTATAAAAGTCTAGGGAATGTTTTTGCAACATTCCGATAAAATATAATACAGATAGGAAACAGTGAACTTATGAATACTAGTTATTTAAATAACTTATCTTATCTATGTCTAGACTGACAACTCACCTTATAAGAACTTACTCAACGAGATTAAAGAAATAATTTAAAATGAGAACCTTCCGCAATTCCTATAAGTTTAAAAAGTGAAGAAGAAGGAGCGACGTTAGACGTAGCGTAGCAAATTTCTTTTCACACCACCTGCTCGACAATGTCCAATTACATATCATGCAACCTCAACGTAAAGTAAAGCATTAAATATAAATATAGATATTAAATATTGGGAGGGACATTTATTACACACAGCGCCATATAGCCCCATACTAAGCAAAGCTTATTATGGAAACCAGATAGCTGATAGGATACTTATATACAATTTTTTTCGTAAGTACATACTTATAATACATACATTATCTCTTAAAGGATATATAAAGTTGTATGAAACTCCCTAAGGAATAAAGTGATTTGAATTTGGAACGTCAAATTCGTGTGGAAATTCGTGGAAAACTCTGAGTAAAAAAATGCCCATAATGCATTGTATAGAGGTTTGTTCGAAAATCGAACTGGCCACCATAAGCAGAACTCATAAAAAAGAGGCGTTTACAAAGAATGTGAAACAAAAGACGGTGTTTGGTCCTGTGATTGGCAGTGAATTTATATTTATGGAGCCCTGGCTTTTTATTGTCTCACAGAAGGTGTGAAAAGTAGAGTATGCTCCTCTGGAATAAAGCCTGTCTTCGTCTTGGGCAGCTTGAACCCCTCGCTTCACTCATGACTCTATATAACTCCCTCGTTAAGCTCAGGGTTCAATATGGCCGCGACGTAAGACACTGATTTATTCCCTTAGTGCATAATCTACTATTAAATTGTTTAATTGTTTAATTTTATCATGCATGAGAATTATTGAAGCTCTGTTACATTGTATGGTCAGAAGCCCGATTTGACATTCACGCTATGCGCTGTCATCTTTGCTCTCGCAAACACATTTGAAATAAAACAATGGACCATATGCTAGACAACAAAGCGTCTACATTATATAAATGCATATTTTTTGAAAAATGCGTTTGAGGTCTTTGTTAGACTGAATGTGGGCACTTGCGTATCGGACGAGGGAACAGCTTGTGAATTATTACCGAAGGTATGCGGCCCGCGGCGACCTCGCGGTGTCAAAGTTACGGAACTGAAGTGACCGCACGCCCCTCCACTACCAGGATTGTGCCTCCGTTTTGCTTTTCATATAAAAGTCACACTCCAGACCGATAATAGTATCAGTCTCCTGCCTGATTAAGTAGTGCAAAATGTTCACCAAAGTAAGTCCGAGTTAAGAAAAAATACAAAGAATATAAAACAAGTACAAAGGTCCTTTTATAATTGTATGGAATTGATTGTCTTTTGTTTTTGAAGGTGCTTGCTCTCAGCGCCGTGTTGGCCGCTGCCAACGCTGGTTTCCTACCTCTGCACCACTCAGCAGTCTCTTCCCAGAGCATCGTGCGTCATGATGCCCCAGCACACTATGCGCCTGCGCATTACGCCCCTATCGCACACGTTGCTCCCGTCGTCCACCACGCCCCCGTAGTCCACTCTGCCCCCATCGTCCACGCTGCTCCTCTGGCTCTCGCCCACGGACACGAATACGTAAGTACCGATAGTTTAAACATACAAATCACATATTATTATTATTATTATTTTATAAATAATAATAAATAAATATTGGTGGACATTTCACACAGCGCCATCTAGCCCCAAACTAAGCAAAACTTTCACTATGGAAACGAGATAGTTAAAAGAAAACTTAAATGCTTTATTTTTGTAAATATATACTTATAATACATACTACACGAACTTCGCATGAACTTTTAACAAATAAATATTTTACTTACCTTTACTTTATATAAGTAGTTCAAATTTCCATACAGACGTATTACTATAACACACTAAATATTAGTGCATTATTGTTCTAGGAGAGTGAGTAAATTTGTCAATTGCTCTGTAACATCAGAACAGATAAATGGTGAATCATTTATATCACGTAAAATATACGGTTTCTAGAATGCTTATAACAGTTGAAACCGATTGACGCAGCTATGCGATAATCATCCGTATCATCAATGGCAATTCGTTCAGCCCATTGATGATAATATTGCAAATTTTTCTTATTCTAATCGCGGTTTAAAAGCTCCGTTGCCCAAACTACATGGGCTGTGTGATGCGCCCCAGAAGCCCGCAGAGTTCATAACAAGAGCGTCGCCAGCGAATGGCCCAGGGGGCAGGGGGGGCAAGTTCGTATAAGGAGGACGGGTAAAGTCTGCATTGACGAAATAACTATAATAGACTAATAGCCAAGGGACGTCAGTGCAGGACTTATCGGGGACGTCAGTGCAGGACTTATCGCTCCCACATCGAATAAGAATAAGAATAAGAATAACAATAATAGCCAAATACTAAACTTGCAATGGAATTAGTGAATTCACTCAAGTTTCAAAGTGCGGGAATTATTATCGGTCAAGCAAGTAAAGTGAGTGGACTTAGGACTTCGGTTGCTTTGCATATTTTTTTATCTCTAGGGTGCCAGCTGCCCCTCCTTGCACCCCTCTGGCGACGCCCATGAGTCCATATCAATCGTTAATAATAGATTACCTATATACCGGGTGTTAGTTTGAACTTCGTTATCCATCTCGGATATCACTGTACTCATCATTATGAACAACTATTACTATGGGGCCAACCCTGAAATCACGACAAAAAACAGCTGTTGCATACATTTTGCCCAAGATCGATGAACCTTTTTGTATGGAACAACTGTTTTTTTTTCGTGATTTCAAGGTTGGCCCCATAGTAAAAGTTGTTCATAATGATGAGTGCAATGATATCCTAGAAGGATAACGGTGTTCAAACTAACACCCTGTATAACCATGAATACATTTCAGGCATCTCACCCCAAATACGACTACGCTTACTCCGTGGCTGACCCTCACACCGGTGACCACAAGTCCCAGCACGAGTCCCGCGACGGAGGCGCCGTGCACGGCAGCTACTCCCTGGTCGAGCCCGACGGTTCCGTCCGAAAGGTCGAGTACACCGCTGACGACCACCATGGGTAAGCCAATTAACACTTTATTTATGAGACAATAGGCATACATTTGCACTGATGTTACGCTAAATTGCGGCCAACGGTGAAGCATGCTTCTAAAAGGAAGAACTTCTCATAAGAACGCGATTCACTTGCAATTTGACCACATTGTACCTTTCGGGAAACACCACTCGAGAAGTGCATTCCACTGTTAAGCGTTTCGCACAATGAAAGTGGAATGTAACAGGTTTGTTTTGTTTTTTGTTACATATAAACAGTTCAAAAATTCACAGACCGTGAACTTGCGCTATGATCCAGATAAACATCCTCATTGCTAGTCACTAGGCTAAAGTCTTTCTGCCTGCCGCGAGCTTCAATCAAATTTTTATTTATTTTTCTACACCCTGGTCCATGCGTTGGTGGTGCCATCTGAAACGTTTGCTGGAGGTACTTTATATGAAGAAAAAAAACGTAAAGAATAAAAAATTAAAATTACCATTCACCACTTATAACCGGGTGCAATTTTGTCTCCAAACTTTACTATCCAATTTGATAAAATAAAATTATATGACGACAATATACGTACAACATGTAACTTTGCAAAAAATGCTACTCCGTTCCATTTAATACTCAAAATCGTTTGTATGTCATGGTTGCTAACTTAACAAAGCAATTTTAGTCACACATGTTTGTTATAGCGTTCAGTAGACAATGTAAGTTAAAACGCTGTCTCACACGCCGGTCGCCCACAAAAATTCAAGGCGACTCATTTGGTTTTCCCAATTTTATTAAGTACCACAGGTTTTAATACAGAAAAATTAGGTGACACACGACTCACAGTAATAGTTACAAATTTGAAAAAATCTAACGCGTAGAAAAAGGTAAAGCAACCAAGTAAATATAAATCACGAACTCAGTTCAAATCTGACCGTCATTACAGCAATAAATCTTCTTCGAGCTCTGACGGCCTTCAGCCGAAATCATCAGAAATCTATTAATAACTCTACTTGGTATGATTATCGAAACTTTATTTTCCAGTTTCAACGCCGTTGTTCACAAGACCCCCGGACACCACCCCGCCCCTGTCGTCCATGCCGCCCCTGTCGTGCATGCCGCTCCTGTCGTCCATGCCGCCCCCATCTACCATGCAGCTCCTCTTGTCCATGCCGCCCCCTTGGCGTACGGACATGGACATCATGGCTTCCATTACTAAACAACTAAACAACAACTAGCTTTATTCTCTCTAGTGCATGCTCGTGACGGATGACTGATGAATGTGATATTTATGTGTACATAAAGATAATGATACAAATGATTAATATACTCAGATGTAAATAAATACCCAGCTGCTGAAAAAAATTTTTATTGGTACCATTTTTACACACAGGAAACTTAGTAGTTCCTACCTCTATGACTTAATACTTTTTTTTTGTCATTGGTTTCGCACGTTGTGCATTCTGCCAGAATCAAATATATGAATGTTCAAGTTTATGTAGTATTATCAAGTCAAATATGTCATGAAATCTCAGTTAGTCACATGAAATTAGTCAAAGTCGAGTCCAAGTCTTACAACGTAAAAGTAATGGCGAGTTTACTATGAGCTTTTAAGGAGTGTTGAAAACATCACAAAAATACATGTTTCACCACATTATATCACTTGCCCACACTCGTGCATTTAATTCAACACTCAATGAATAAAACCACCATTTTTAATCATTAATTCGCGAAAATACAATAGTTTAAGAAAATAACAGAAAGCAGCGACATGATTTTGCTGTGTTCCCGCCAAAAACTCAACTTAATACTTATTCTCTTGTATTGAACAGTGATCCTAACAAAACGCAACACTTACACAACACTTAACAACACTTAACTTTACTTTTTTGTTCGCATTCCAATAGACATTATAACGCATGTAATTACTTACTCATACCCTTGATGATAAGGTTAGACATTGGTTCGATATAATTAAGTGTTGTAAGTTTTGTGGACACGGTAGTTGCATGTAAGCAGAATATCAAAGGCATGAAAATGCAAAAATAGTATTAAATGCGGAAGTTTCTATATAAATGTTGGCTCACGTCCATATTGGATTTATGCATTCGCCCTGAGTTTTCAGCCCACGTCATTAAAAAGTAGTAATTCGTCCCGTTAAGTCGTCGGTATGTCCAAACTATTTTTATGAAATTTCGGTATTATCCAGGACTTAATTTCTATCGAAGCAGAGACATACCCGACGAATGGAGTAAACTGGAGACGTGTAAGAAACGACCAATCACATTGGTTGATATACAATTGCATATTACCAATGATATTATATGTATAAGGAGGGAGATATGTCATATCGCGCCCTAAAATGGCCCCGTGAAGACGGCCCTAAGGACTGTCTCGCCTGTCTGTGCTCACTAAGCGAGACGCGCTATCCCTTTTGCTCTCATATAAGTGCTATCTTCTTTCGCACTCCAGCGCAACTCGTTAACATGACGGCGCAGGGGTCATTTTCAAACATTGTTTAATTACGCGATGGCGCATCCTTCGTAATCTTTGCATATTACCGATTGGCTGATTCGGTACGTCTTCTCTCCGGTCCTCTCGTATCCGCTCTAGTGAAAACACTCTGAATATCCAGCATTTGCCAGTTATGCAACCGCTAAGGAGTAGTGTGCAAGCGTTACTGTGTTCCGGCTTGAAGGGCATTGTTACCAGAGAAATTACTGGATATAAAGCTCAGTGTGACGAGCGCAGCGCAGTGCGCCGCAGGATTGTGTTCGCAAGTTCACAATTCTGGCACTGCTACTGTTAGTAGCAGGCGTGACGCCCACCAGGCGAACGTCTTGCTCGTTTCGTCACTAGATAGTATTAAAAAAAATTACAAGGGCCGGTATTCTTCAAAAAAAAATGCTTACGTGTCTAAATGTGCGTTTCCTACAGGAAAATACCCAAATGAAACTGCGAGACGTAGCTTGTAAATATTGTTGATGTGCTTTTACAAACTCTACATTCCAGAGGCGTTTCAATGCTATTATAATTATCGCACAATGAGGGCCCTTGCGCAAGCTCAAAACTAAACTCGAGGTAATTACTGCTTAAGCTACTGCTATCCGACCTAGAAAAACACACAAACGTTGCACCATATAGCTACCTACTTATACAAGGATACGCTAAACGGTAATATTGATCCGAAAGGAGCTGAGCGCATTGTACTAATTGTAATGACTACCTCTTATTAAGGGACAAACTTATAAATCACGATTAAAATATCAGCTGTTTCATACATTTTGTTGAGAGCGAATGAAATTGTTCTATGGAACTGCTGATTTTTAATGTACTCATTAAGGTACCAAAGTATAAATCGCGAAACAAGCATCAGATGTTCCATACATTTTTTCGAATGCGAGTAGTTTTTTTATGAGAACTTTTACTAAGGGGCTCCCCAAAAATCGATCATAAGAACGTACAAGCAATGTACCGGATGGGTGACCGTGAGTGGCATTTCTTTCTGAGCGCTACCGTGGATCGGATGTGACATGTTAAATTGTTGGTCCCGGTTGTTTGTTCTAGTTTCTATAACAACAAACGTCAGCCATGTCAGAGGCCTGTGGGCGGCACATTAACTCTGACATTAGAGCTGGTCACTCAGCCTATACGAACTTAATTACTTTAACAATGTACCTAGACTTATTTCAATTAAAACAGAAGGCGTAGTTAGATAAGCCATAAAAACGCACAGCGTTTAACCGCGGAAGTTATTTAAAATAGATAACTGGTCATATAAACACATAAATCTTTATTTAAAAAAAAACACACAATAAAATGTTGCCAGCCAAACAGTAAGTAAGCATTACCACAGAAAAAATAATACTACGCAGTTAGTTAGCAGGTTAATTTTTAAGACCTTCACACCAGCAATTTCATCCAAACATCCAAAACCGAGTCGGAACCGTCCTAGAGACACACAGCATTACCTAAAATAATCTCGATTCTCTTAGTCACTGCTTAAACTTCTGTCTTGTTCTTGCATGTTACACTTCACGTCAGAGAGAAGATGGCAGAGCATCTTAAGCAGTGATTAACGGTTGAGAAGTTTTTTTAAGTAAGACTGACAGTGTCTCGTCTGTTTGCCTTCACGCATCAGTAAGCATATTACCCGTATTAGGATAAATCAAACAGTAAGTGACATCAATTTAAATGCATTCACTATAACGACAACCAATTTGAGTAGAAACAAATGGCATTATGTGTAAATCGTAATGATATAAATTGCCACAATTGCTTACGAAAATACACGATAAAGGCTATGTTTCAACATAGAACAGCTTCTATAGTGATCAATCAAGTACTTAGCAGGCGCAAGCAATGACTGCTTCCCACACTTTTTGTAGCATAGGTATAATTTAAAAGATTAAAATAAAATAGTAAAACAATAAAGTACAAAACTCTTTTAACGTAAATGTTTTATTCCTATAAAAAGCAGATGGCCTTCTTGATGGTAAATTATCCGCCACCCAAAATAAAACATACATAAATTTCCTTCAGTCGTTCTTTGCTGGTTTTCTCCTAAAACCATCCGAGGCGAGCATTGACTTGAGAAGCACAGAATGCTGTGCTTCTCAAGTCAATGCTCGCCGCTACGTGTGCAAATTTGGATTCCAGCTTTAGTCTAAAAATCCCTTTAGACAATCTCCTGCGAATAGGGATTATGAGTTTTTTTTTACAGAAATCACCAATCTTTACTGAACACCTCAAGAAAGTGACATCGGAACCTGCTGTAACTAAAGTAAGTAAGTACTATTAACAACGAATGAGGATATAAATATGTTAATTGACTACACATATGATAATAATTTCCAGCTGATTGCTATCTATGGACCAGTTTAATTTACTACAAGGTCTTGTTTGTAGTAAATCATATGCGCGTACGCCAACAGCTAATTACTTAGCATGTTCATTTGCCTAATTCCAATTGTGTGCCATGGTTAAGTTTATATTCTAATTAAATTATTCCAACCGAATCCATTGGTATTATACCATGAAGGATATTGTTACAAACATGTATTGCTTGTTTACCGGAACCGTTGAATATATGCATTAGACATAGTCCGCGTCGTTATTTTGGTCTTCGGTATTTATAAATTGTTTAAACATATATTCGAGAACTTTTGTTTGAATTGTGCGTATATCGTTTTCTACGCTCTGTTATTCGGGCCTTAGTTGTCACTGCGGGAATATAGAAGGATAAATTGTGTTACATTTGGCAAGAATTTGGATATAATTCGAACCTGAAATCGACGTATAACCTTTTACTAGTAAGGATGTTTTTTTTGCTTCCCCATTTTTATTTACGAGCCTGTGTTGTCAGTAAAGTATTTTGAATCCTTCCCGACCTTCTAGCATATGTTTAACTTCCTTTTAGAAGTGGGATTCGTTTAATACTAGGTATGTACCTTGTATAAGCTCTCGTCTTCTACAAGGCCAAAAATTATATTAATTAATACGATAATCATATGGTCAATCGTCCACGCGGTATCTTTTGTAGTCGCAGTAGGAGTCCAAATTAGAGCGCTGATTGCAACCTTGAGTCTAAGATATCGATCTTGGATAACAACGCCGGCGTTATGCGTGTGTTGCGCTGAGTTCGCAGAATTATTCAGTTTCGCTTCAAAGATTTCAAAGGCAAAAAAGTTGAGTATCCGGATCCTGTCAGTTGGTCTATTTTGGAACTGGTAAAAATCGGTAACTATGACTAACTCGATTAAAACAGCAACTGCATTTCCATTCTGATAGATAGTGACTTGATGTTGATGACGGATTACGTTCTAAAATACTTAATTCTAATGGTTCCGACAGAGCTCTGAATTGATATGTCTTTATATCATGTCACTTGGACATGTTTGGACATTTCAAAATTTAATCTAAAAGCCTTAATCATTTTTTAAATATTTGTTTTAGTATAAAGTATCTTATAAAAATATATAAATATGTGCATTTTGATAAATCTTCCTAATTTTATAACAATTTATTATTTACATTGTACATAAAAGCAACTTTCATGCCCACCATAGTATACAATATCATTTCTAACAAAATGTACGCACCTTTGTTTCATTTCATACCTTTATTACTAACAGCCCTGTATTTTAATTTATTTATTAATAACTTCAAATAAGGAAAAAATAAGGAAACAAGGACCATTTAGTTCTTATTTTGTTTCGAGCATTCACATTTTCAAGGTGATTTGATAACTGTGCGTTGCGTAAATTATTTTTATCTATTATCGTAGAAGTTCCGCAAGCTTGTTCTTTGTTCTAATGTTATAATGGTTTAATACGTGTTTTTACATCTTAAAGCTTATGTTTTAACTCTTGTTTTTCTAATATAAAAGATCCTTTGTCAAGGGTCGAGAGACAGAAAAAGTATTTTTATAAAATGTTGTGTTTCTATTCATAGTGGCTGGTAGATAGTCTTGGATGATCTTTCTGGACCGAAAACATCTAAGTAGGCAGCGACAATGATAAGATGAATAGACGGGAAATAAGCGCACGGATTTGAGCGCCGGCTCTCCACTCGCTTCAGTCATACTCTGCCTTTCCGACATGCGAGCCGTACGATACGACAATACAAACTTCTAATACATGTACATGTGATCTCTTTTTGTCATGCAGTACCTAATTAGATTCGCTATTTCTATTTTCCGGCAAATGTAATATGCATACTTTTAGCTAGGTATGCTTGTGTTGTCTTGTTAATTTTGATCGATTTGCAAGCGCTGAGCCTGTCCATTCCAGTATCACCGTCGCTGGAAGTAGGTAGTTCTAAAATGACTAAGGCAAGTTAATAAAAAAATACGATCTAACTATATCACTCACTCATCAGCCAGAAGACGTCCACTGCTGGACGAAGGCCTCCCCCTTAATAGGGAGGGGTTGTCATAATCCCCGCGCTAACTATATCAGTTACCAATAATTGCTAGAAATCGTGATAGATCGAATATAAAAAGTTGTATTACTATGACTAAAATACGTCTACAGAACAAAACACATTTTTCAACAAGCAGGAAGTAGAAACGTAACAAATCGTAAAAAACACCGAAAACAGTAAAAAATAAAAAGTAAATTACTCGTAAATAATATTTAAACTAGTTTGTACACAGTAGAATCATGAATGACATTAGTAAATGGGACAATAGCATTACATGTACAATAATGCTGTCAGGAAAAAGAAGTTGTCTCGAATAATTAACACAAAGAGAACAAAAAGCTTCCAGTTTTACAAAATTTTACCAACGAGAAATTTATAGACGAACTATACTCAAGCCATTTATTAACAATGGTTCTGACAGCTACAGTAGATTTGTAAATTGAAAATGTATTTTTTTTTCTAGGTATAGTAAAGGTTATACAGGGTTATTTCTAATCAGCATCCTTTTAAGGGCATATTCTGTACATCAAAACAAACCACTTTTACTATGCGGCCAAAATTCAAATCGCGAAAAACATATCTGTTCCATAAATTTTGACCAAGGTTGATGAAGTTTTTGTATGGAACAGCTGATATTTTTTTCGCGATTTTGATATTGGCCACATAGTTAAAGTTGTTTGTTTTGATGTTAGAAATAACCCTGTATACAATATACATACCAGTATATATAGGTGTATTTTATTGTCATTGCTTACCACCAGCAACTTCTTTTTATTATTACTATTTAGCCCGCTAAACTTCGTGGCACCTATTTTTTTTCTAAAATACTCCAGTATTGATGCGAATACTCGGAGGAACTAGCTCTCTCTTTCGGCGAATAAAACACAAAAAAACAATCGATATAACCATTTCGAGTATTGATTTTTATATATTATGTAAGATTTTAAGCCCATAATTGCCCACTGCTGGCCGGCTCATAGATCAGTTAAATAGTTTTTTTGAAATGACCTTAAGTACTGTAAATAATAATAATATTATATATTCCTCAAAAAAAAGTAAAAATTCATAAATGATCAGAATTTGCGGTTTTTATCAGTTCTGTGTAACCCATCTTACATTCCTGAGAAAGTGGCTATGTCTGAAAATGTATTATACCACCAGATTGCGTTGAAGCAAAAACTTCCTGCATAATATGTCAAACTGCCAAACTGCTGGCCAGCATGATAGATGTGGACCTAAACCTTTCTTTGGTAGACGTACGTCCTGCCCCCTTAGCACGCGCCGAGGACTAAATTGGTCTTTCCCCGCGAGGGAACGTGATAAAGCTAGAATTTGGATACGTCTACCTCGTGCCCGAGGGGAAAACAGAGTGGATAGACTTTATCCGAGATTGATACGGCCGTGAGGCTTGCGTGCTAGGCGGGCATATTAGTACTTCTACTAGTAATAGATGCAGCCTATAATAGCTACTAGCTACATCTATTTATTTCGTTTGTTTTCATCCATAATTTATGTTTACGGGGCATTTTAGTTTGTAAACAGAATCTTTAAATTTTAAAGACCCATTGTCTGCTCACTTTTAAAACACTGTTAATAAAACGACCTCTAACTCACAGTAGGTACCTATTTTAAGTGAGTAGATAATGGGTAAACCAATTCAATGTCTTGGTCAAGATCCGTCACGCCTACAGCACTTTAGTAAAATGTGTTCGTAACTTTGCTCTTTTCATCGGAATTACTGAACTTGAAATGTCTGTCTTTATTACCCTAATTTCATTCATAGCCGTTGCGGTTTTGCAACTATCATAGACATCAGCTTATCTGTCTTGGTTAATGATATCTTTGTCACTGCAAATATAATGTATCAAATGAAATAGTTGTTATGTTCTATCGTGCATTTTTAATATATGTTCACATATCTATATATCTGATTAACATCAATATATGATTCATCAACAGCCGGAAGACGGCCGCTGCTGGACGAAGGCCTCCTCCTTAATAAGGAGGGGTTGCCATAATCCCCACGCTTAGCAGGCGGCTTGGGGATCGAAGAATGCTCACCACCGTTAACCATGAGGACGCTGCTGCCCGTCCTCAGGCGGTTTTGTATGAAGTTTTAGGACATACCCATATGGGTATATCCATACCCATGCCCATACCGTAGACATAATTTAGTGATTATATTAATTATACTAATTCTATAGGTTTAAAATTTATGATGTAAAACAGTCTAATATATTATGTTTACAAGTTTATTTGAAACCTCTTTACTAATATAATAAATAACCTACTTAATTTTCTACTGTATGGTATTCCTTTGAGGTGTCGTGTATAGGTAGGTGTGTGTATGAATGATTTGCATAATTTGTGTCGGTAAGTTATTTAAATAAAAATCAGTAATATAATATACCAATTTGCGTCTAATAATTATGATACTAAGCAGATAAGTAAAATAGACAATAGACAATAGTTTATTTTCTATTAGTTTAGTTTTATTTTATTTTATAAAAGTATATATACCATAAATATCTTAGTAGTAACTCTATTCCCAGTAGTGTTAGTATGGTCCTTCGTTCAGTGGTGGACCTCTCCGGCCTGATAATGATGATGATGAACTCTATGAAATACTTAATTTCTAAAACCAGTTGGTACGGATTGCAACTTGTTAAAAAATTGGGCACGCAACTAGCTGCAACATTAAATAATAAATTAACAGATCTGTACAAAGATAACTTTAATGTTTGCTTGTTTAACGTAGTTTCAAAAGGAACAACTTGGCAATTAATAATATAAAATATGGAGCGAAAATGTAATGCGTAATAGGCGATTTTCTGCCAGCCAATTTAAAAAAAAATGTTTATAAAAATCCGTTCGGTGGCAATGAAGAGACATGGCCCTGAACAGTTTCACTATCTTGTCTATGGTTCTGAAGATTTTGAATAAATGAAGCAAAGTAAAAAGGTTAAAAAATAACAAGTAACCTTATTTCATTTATATCAGATCTGTCATGCGTTTTTTGTGATTAATGTTTGTATACCAAAGTACTTGCCCATAGTATTCCACGAAAATTAGTAAGTGCGCCTTGCCTATTGATTAATTAATTACTATCAATAAAAATAACAACTACTTACTATCAACAAAAAAAATAACAATAACGTAACGTATTAATAATAATTTATCAGAATTTCAACAAATTTATATAAGGAAACTTGGAAAAGTGCTTCACCAACGAATGCGAACTGTGAAGTGAAGCAGTGAAGGTGAATGAACAGCTTTTTCACAAGAAAAATGCGAAAAATAGTGGGCCATATCTCGCCAGCGCCGTCTATCCTTTGGCTGTAGAACTACATTTTGACAGCTGTCAGAATACTTCACATTGTAAAATTTTTCGACTTTGACATAATACGTAAAAAAAAATGTTTTTTTTTTCTTAGCTTTTTTTTAATTAACGACGTCTGTGTTATTAGAGCAATTTGTCGCGGTTTTACTCTCCGTCATCAACATCAATGCTTGTCTAGAAACCGTTTCAGTCGGGACTTGTAGATACTAGACTTACAAAGAGAGATCATAAAAATGACCGCACTATCCTCACCCTAACATATCGCAGTCTGGAATTTAAAGCAACTCACTTACATGATATTTTTCAAAAGAAATCGAATTGAATTGTCTCGTGTGGCACTACGCTCCAGTTTTGAGACAACTTATTAGCAAACATCGGCGTCGGTAGCGACGCCGACGTCTCGACGGAATACATTCTTTTACCGCCTCATTTAGACATTGACCTGAAATAACTTAAGTGTAACTGTTATTACCTACACTGCGTAGGTACCTTTATGTACCTGTTTATTAAAGAATAAGACAGTGGTTCTAAAATAATGACCGTTGGTCACCTAATAACAAAGCTTGTTATGTATCTTTATGTTAAAAATATCTCAAAGATAATTAAGTTAGTAAGTCATATCAAAACTTATTAGTATCCAATAAATTAGCATATCAATAACTATTCCTATTAAGTCATATATCTAAACCGATACGTAGTCATCCGAAGCTTATAAGATTAAGTACTTTGACCCTATTTATATGACTGTAAAAAAATAAGGAAAAGATAAGTATTTAAGGAATGGCCCAATTGTCCTTTGAGAGTAGGCTTATGCTAGGGAGCTAGGGAGTATAGCAGTGGTCTATTGACAGGCTGTGTAAGCATGTAATAAATACAAAACAAACGAAAAAATACACACAAATCACACAAATGTTGATATGGATCTAAAAGACTTTTTGGTGCACGTTAATTAGTTTCGATGTGGGGTTACATATTTCCTTTGTTTATTTAATGTTGACTCGCTGATTTTCATTAAAAGTTGAGATTAATTTAAACGTTTGTTTGTGCGTGTCACTGAACTTGCACTCCCGTCTTAAGTCCACGTTACATTCGTTTACAATTTATTTATATACCTGTAGCCACCAATTGCGACATTTACGGTGGTTGGTGCTGTGAACAGCATTATGCATATTTCAATGGGGGCCACAAAAAAGATTGAGAAACTTTGGCGTGGTACAACGTCTTTGTTCTGGTTGAGTAAGCAGAACGCAAGTTGCTGATAATAATGAGCTCTAGCAAAACAATTCCGCCAAGAATACGCCTTTATCGTTGTTGTTTCAATAACAATCATTTATAATACAAATACTGAGCATATAGTATGGACAGTATGGATAGTATGGACCTGGGTATGTCCTTAAACTGCAACCAGACCCACCGGATGACGGGCAGCAGCGTCCTCTTGGTTAACGGTGGTGACCATTCTGCGATCCCCAAGCCGCCTGCCAAGCGTAGGGATTATGGCAACACCCCTCTATAAAGGGGGAGGCCTTCGCCAAGCAGTGGACGTTTTATGGCTGATGACGACTGAGCATATATGTTATACAGGGTTATTGGTAACTTGCGCATAACCTCTCATAGCTGCGACTTTGGTTCATCAAGCCTGACAACTTTTGTTCTGGGAGTTTTGAAAATTCTCAAAAAAACCTACTGCTCTATACATTTTGTCAGAGTTCAATGAGTTTTTTGTATGCAACAGCTGTATTTTTATGAGAATTTTCAAAAGTACCTGAACAAAACCTGTCAGGATTGATGAACCATGTCGTCCTTAAGAGTTGCGCAAGTTACCAACATCCCTGTATACGTTTTTCGTTACTATGTTGACCTCAGTCGAATCAATTTATTGTCCATAAACAAAAGTTTTAATTTAAATGATTGTTATCGATTCAAAACAATAATAATAGTTACAAAGACAATAACATTAATGACCGAGACCGTGTGGTCAGACCTCGTTTTCATTATGTTTTTCTTTGGCCATGCATGTTGATATAGTTTTGGTGTTTCCTCAAGGCTTTCATATCTAATATAGATTCTAACCATCATAGCATACCTGCTTATTTATAAATTAATCATAAATAGGACTTAGCACATTCTGCTTTTGACGACAATTGAAAATCAAACTGTAGGTATGTGTATACCGTGATACCTGTATTATAAGTACCTATATAAATAACGCAAGCCTTTAATTCATAAATGAGTACCTAGGTTCACATACGATTCATTTTATCTTTCGATTGGGTAAAATTGTTTAGTCGCATATCATTTATATGTCAGTTGAGTAGCCGAATAATTCAAATTCTTAGGTATTACCTTATAATTCTTACCTAGGTACGTCCTAAAACTGCATCCAGACTACCGGAGGACGGGCAGCAGCGTCCTCTTAGTTAATGGTGGTGAGCATTCTGCGATCCCCAAGCCGCCTGCCAAGCAACCCCCTCTATAAATAGGAGGCCTTCGTCCAGCAGTGGACGTCTTCTGGCTGATATGTATGTATGTACCTTATAACGAGTATCCAAAAAAAATCTCTTTAAACTTTGAAACTAAGTCTAATCACACATAAAAAGTAAGTGTTTGTAAATATTCTTCGACTTTGGTCTTGTTCACAAATGCAATTAAAATTAATGACAGGCTGCAATAATTGCAGTGCAATTAGCTTTTGCCGGCTACTTTGTATGCGGAGATTTCCAAATCAACCCCTGGAATTTCTTATGTTATCTTTGTCGTGAGATCTTTTAACCAACTTTAAAAAAGGAGGTTTTTTTAAATTGTATATTCACGCATTTCTCCGTCAACTGTGAACCGATTACGAAATTCTTTTTTGTTTGTAAGGGTAGGTACGTAGTACGCATTTGCTGAGTTTATTAAGGTGGTCCTACATTTTTATTAAGTTGGTTGAATTTCTTAAAAGTTTGTGTACTTGTCTTAGCGTTTGTTTACATCTAAGCAGTGCTGTAAATAGCCTTTTATGCGCTCGGTGCTAGCTTCTATAATTGCGCCCTTGAAAAGAATAATATTCAATACTTGGTCCTGGTCTGGTCATTTTTGCGCCCCTCCAGGACCAGCACCCGGTGCCTGGGCACAGCTGGCACCACCCTATTTACTGCACTGCATCTAACCATGAAATAACATTTTGGAGAGACTGAAAAATATTTGAGATTTTCTGAAATATCAGTAACGGCAACATCAGGTACAGGAATTCATGTTTATCTCGGTCTTCCAAGCTAACCTCGTCAGCACCGAAGCTGAATCTGACCCTGAGGGTCGAGCCCGGTAGCGGGTTTCACAGGGGTAACATTTTTCCATACTCCTGTACACCATCAGTACCGGGTCAGGCCACCGGTACTGATGACAGATATAGCTATAAATATAATTAATTATCAATTGTGTATAGTGCGTAGGTAAATGCTACGTTTTAGGAGGGAAGAGCGCAGTTTAAACTTAAAAGATTTTTTTACGGTGACAGGCAAGTCGATTTATCAAAAATCATCTGGTATTGAGTGGCCATGTGATCGATCGAACTAGCCTGGAAACTGCCTCTCTATTAACGTTGCCATAAAACACCGTAGGGGAGCGGGGGGCTAGTTGTAACTGGCGTGGGGCAGGTAGTACCATCACAATAAAACAGCATATTTGTGAGATTTTTAAGCATTTATAGCGTATTCATATGAAAAATATTACTTATTACTTACAACATATTTATTCATAACAAACTAATGAGATTATCAGTTCCGCTTTAACAACATTTAGAGATCTTACTAGTTGGTTAATATCTATTTAGTCTTTTAAACAATCAATAACAATTTTAAATAGCTTAACATAATCTTAGCCCATTTAACTTTTATAGTTTAAAAATATACCTTAATCAAACGGCTTCTCTATACTTTTGCTGGTTAAATATCATCATTATCCAGTTTTAAAACTGAAATTATCACAATCAATGTGACAAGTCTAGCTAGCTTCTAAGTCTAGCTTCATAGAATAGTAAGAGTGGTTACTCTTGGATTTCTTTCCATGACTTTATGAAACGAATCTGCTCCAGCCATACCATTTTTGTGCCAAGAAGGAGGGATGTTTTTAATGTCAGTAACTACAGCGCACTGGTGAGCTAGCTTTTTCACTTCTGATTGAAGCAATCCAAGTAGATATTATTTCCTTGCGGCTTGTTCGTAGACGTCTTGAGACTTAACGGTTCTTTCCGACTTTCTCTTATAATTTGTCATCCAAAGACAGAAAAAAGAATTCGATTTATATAAATCTATTAAGTCTGCAATGTGTAAAGCCTTTGCCCAGCAGTGGTACACGCTATTTATCAAAGCCATTGTGCTTAAATAATAACAAGGATAGGCACTCATATGAAACAAAGACATAAGATGTTACAATGTGCCCCGAAATTTCGTTACAACTAGCCCCATCTCAAAATTTTGAACGTTTTTGTTTATTGTTTTTTTTGTGTTATTGTCAAATGAAAGTAGTTGCATATGTAAGCTTGATACATTGACTACAAAATTTAAAAGATACTTATTTCAGAAAGACATTGCAGTAGCTTAGAATCAAACTTTACGAACTTACTTTTTTATATTACCTGGCAAAAATGGTGCACCTGCTCACAATTACTCACTGCGCTTTCCCGCGCCTCACTGGCAATGCTTACATCGTAGGCCCATTCATAAGGAGCAGGTTAAGTGTAAATTCATAACAAAATATTCGAAACCTGCTGAGTAATTAAGTTGTTACTACTTACCCCTGTTACAACAAGCCCCCAGCTCCCCTACTTAAGTACTTACGTCAGTTTACATATTTTTTTTATTACTGGCGACAGCTCGATATTACGAATACATAAGTCTTAGATGATAAAATATGTTAGTTACGTATCGGCTAAATTAATTAACTTTATTTCCAGTATGGATTTTTTTCTAAATTCCAAATGCCAAATTCAAAACTTTACAAAAAAGCTAAGAAACTTAATCCTACCTATCATAATTTTATTATAGTTATGTAAGAATACCTAAGCGTTTCGTTCCGTTCGTTATTTAATTTTCCAGCTGCTATGGCGGCACATAAACATGTATCTGTGCCTCATTGTCTTGTTTTTTACAATATTTATCTGCATTATAATCTTAATTATTGCAACTTTAGTCTAGATCTTTGCAAATTATGCGAACTTTGTAAAATACATTAGACTACACTAGTACAGTACAGTTACATTGTGTATGGTAGAATCTACGTCCGTTCTTTCCACTCTGGAACCCCTGAGGGGTCCACGGATACTCACTATTACACTTGGACGGGGGCAACCAGGGGGTGCAAGAATAACGTCATGCTGTTGCCTTGGTGTTTTTGTAGGTGTTGGTTTCATACCACTGGCTTTTCGGAAACGGAAAACATCGTGAGAAATCTTCCTACGTCCGGAGAAGAAATTCAATGCCATAAGTGAATCCACCAACCCGCAAATGGGCCAGCTTGGTGGATATGGCCCGATTAGCCTTCGAGGTTTGGCCAGTTTGGCCTATGTAATCTCCACACTCTCCTACTCACTCTCCTAATATCCTCATGTATCAATGTAGGGGTGAATATACTGATTTAAATCTTCGAAACAAAAATAGTCTTCTGTCCGTAAAGCATAGGTTGCACAAGTCTACTAAAAACCCGGTTGTGATTGGCCAGCAACATTACAATGAACTGCCGAACTGTATTAAAAATTGTAATACGTACAATACGTTTTGTTCTAATGTCCGAAATCTTTTGCTGTCGAAAACTCTATATCAAGTAGAGGAATATATAAAGCATGATTATCGGGACTATAAATTATTAAAATCTACTAACTAGACTAATTACAATTTTATACTTGATTTTTATTTAATTTTTTAAACAGTTAATGACGAAGCCCATTTACAGCTTAAATTTATTCTGCCTCTATACAGCGTTTAGAGCTATAGGTATTTATTGTTTAATTACACTGCATTTCTATTTAAATAAATCAATTTGTAAACCCTGACGAGTACATAGCACGAAGTCGTTACTATACCTAGCTATAATAATAGATTACGGTTATGACAATAAAGAATATCTGTCTATGTCCAGCAGTGGAGCAGTGGACAGCAATCTGAATCAGATGTTAATCATTTGATTCAGATTGCTAAAAAGACATTAGTATTAATATGTATACTTTTTACGTACGTGTGTACGTTTTTAAATTTTCGTTGTTTTCAGTGTAGCGGTCTAAGGGGGAAGCCTTCAGCAGTGAACGTTTCTGGGCTGATGATGATCATGATGATGCGTTTCTGTTTCACTTCCACTTCCACGTTGTAGGTACTTATATGATTTAAAACTTGAAGATGAGATTGATGTAGATTCTTCCGCTTCCGCTGTGCTTGACGTCTTATTAACCCCATTTGATGAGAAAGAAAATAATGCTCAAAAAGCTCTGAGTTTTTTTTACAAGTTCTCAATAGTAATAAATAATAATAGACTTGCAATACCTACACGACAATAATTTTGTTGAGGATCACACCGACAGCGCTGTTCAATTTCCTTTACAAACTCTCCCGTATAGTAAGATAGATTATAGATTTATAAGATATAGTAAGTAATTAGCAGAATACGTAAGAAATTTAAAAAAATATCCTTCCGAATTAACTTCGACTAAGACCTAAACCATAAAGAAGATATATACGTATAGGTAGGTACTTATGTCCGAACCTCGTGCCACGACGTTATTATAGTTTACAAATCGTTCAGTATGAACATTTTACCACCGTTTATTAATTTCTATCTACACATGAAGGTACTTAGGCATTACGATAGGGCCGTTAGCAAACCCTGAGAAATTAATCAATGAATTTTTGCTCTGATAATTCCCACAATTACAGCCTCTATATAAGCTAATGAAGCACACATATTGGAGTGCACTATTGTCTCGGGTCCCGAGCCTTTGATTCGTCAAGTGAACTAGTTGGGAAAATAATTATGTTGTCTACAGTAAGTTTGTCTAAAATAGTGTTATTGGTGTGATGTGATTTATTCAGTGTGTTATTATATCCGTAGAAACGTATAACCAATTTAATTGAAAATAGAAAACTTGGATTTCTGACGGGAATCAATCAAAAGAGCACTTATGTGTTCTTCTGATTATGGACAAACATTATGGGATTTGATTAAGAGTTGTCATTCCTAAGGGAATAGATCGTGAATATTAGTTACTTGAGAAAGCTACTGAATGCATTTTATATCTTATCAGACCCCAATGTTGAAATAATGTATTGCTAGATAAACGTAGAGTAGAGACTGAAGATTTAACATCAGCCAGAAGACGTTCACAGCTGGACAAGGGCTTCCTTCTTAATAGGGGATCGCCACAATCACCATGCTTGGCAGGTGGCTTAGAGATCGCAGAATATTCACCGCCGCTAACCGAGAGGATACTGCTACTCGGTGGTTCTGGATGCAATTTTAGGACATACAGGTTCAGGAATATTTATAATATTTAAAAATAAAAGCAATTATTGAGCCAAAGTACACCTGTAAACGGAGGGTGACTCCTGTAAATGCTTAGTTACAGGAATATGCTTGGGAAAGTATAATTAATAAACCTGAAACGACACATAAGTTTTATTAGTGTGTGATTCGATTTTTTGTGTGTGAGTCACCGACATAGCTCGCAGGGTTTGCAAGTTGAATTAGCAATGGGCAGGCCACATCGCTCTAAGAACTGATAACCGATGGGGAAGAACGGTTCTTGAGTGGCGACCGCGAACCGGAAGACACAGCGTAGGAAGGCCTCCCACTTAGTGGACCGACGACATTGTAAAAGTCGCGGGCAACCGGTGGATGCAAATGGCAGGTTGTCGTACAGTGTGGCGGTCTAAGGGGGAGGCCTTCGTTCAGCAGTGGACGTCTCCGGGCTGATGATGATTCGCTTTCTGATATGATGACTATACTATTTTCTGTTCTTCTAGATACTAACGGTGTTAGGTGTGGTGTCAGCCGCGCAGGCGATCTTCCCGTTCCACCACCACCACCACGCGCACCACCACGCGGTCTCGCACCAGGAACTGGACACGCCGCGCGGGCCTCACCACCCGATACCGATCCATCACGTGCCAGTCCACCACGTGCCGGTCCACCACGAGCCGATCCACCACGTGCCGATCCACCACCATGTCCCGCTGCTGCATCACCACGTACCTGTACCGCATGTTCCGATCCACCATGATCACTATGTGAGTATTCTTAGTTACTACTTTATTTCTAGCCTTTCGGTCAAAATTCCACATAGGTATTTGCTAGGTATACCTAGGTAGCAGGTCAGGAAACGGAGGAGCAAGGGGTGCTAAGAATCGCCGGCAAACGCCCCTCTACCACCCCCAACATAAGACTTTGGCCCTGGTAACACACAACGTTCGCACACTGAGTACCGACGAGAAGATTGTCGAGCTGGAGAAAGAACTGAGCAAGATGCGATGGATGGGACGACATCATGGGATTATCTGAAATCCGAAGAGAGGGACAGGATACGATAATCCTGGAGTTCGGCAACATTCTTCCGAGAAACAGATTGTAAATCCCAGGGTGGTGTCGGGTTTCTCGTCCGTGAGTCCCTCATCAACAACGTAGTGAAAGTCGATAGTGTGTCGTGCAGGGTAGCATACCTTAACCTCAGAATCACCGATCGGTATTCGCTGAAGGTCATACAGGTATATGCGCTGACCACGGCTCACCCTGACGATGAAGTAGAGGTATTGTATGAGGAGATATCCAAGGCCATACATGTCTCCGAAACTTATTTCACCGTTGTTATGGGGGATTTCAACGCGAAGGTGGGCTCACGGAATGACGACGAGTTGAGAGTGGGATCGCATGGATATGGACAGTGGAACCAGAGGGGTCAGCGGTAAAGCGGCAGAAATAAGATTGATTTCATCATGACGACCAAAAAGCGAATATTCAATGATGTCTCTGTGATCGGCAAGGTGAAAACCAGTAGCGATCACTGCATTGTCCGAGGCACATTGAATATCAACATCTAGCTTGAGAGGTCACGTTCTGGTGTAGTCTGCGCTCCGTCCTGGCCCTGCCCAAATCCAGAACACCGAAAACTTTCAACTCAAACTGCATAATTGCTTCCAGGACCTAGCCGAATGCGAAACTGTGGACGAGATCAACAATGGGTCAAAAACACTGTCCACGCAGTGGGGTCAACAACATTAACATTCAAAATTAATGGCGAGTACATCACTCACCTTCGCTTTGCCGGTGATATAGTCATCATGGCAGAGTCGCTGAAGGCCCTCAATACTATGCTCAGCGATCTCAGTAACATTTCCCAACGGGTGGGACTGTTGTTGTTGGGAACGATACTCTCGAAGTTATTGACCACTACAACTACCTTGGACAGATTGTTCAGTTTGGTAGGTCCAATTTCGACAAAGAGGTCGCCCGAAGACAACTCGGATGGGCAGCGTTCGGGAAATTGCGTACTCGTAATATCTTCTCGTCCAAAATCCCGCAGTGTCTGAAGACAAGGGTCTTCAACCAGTGTGTGTTGCCAGTGATGACATATGTAACTGAAACGTGGTCTTTAACTGCTGGCCTTTTGGAGGAACTCAGAGTCACACAACGGGCAATGGAGAGAGCTATGCTCGGAGTTACTTTGCGCGATAAAATCCGGAACGTGGATATTAGCCCAAGAACCAATTTCACAGACATAGCTCGCAGCGTTTGCAAGTTGAAGTGGCAATGGGCAGGCCACATCGCTCGACGAACTGATAACAGATGGGGAAGAAAGGTTCTTGAGTGGCGACCGCGAACCGGAAGACGCAGGAAGGCCTCCCACTAGGTGGACCGACGACATTGTAAAAGTCGCGGGCAACCGGTGGATGCAAATGGCAAGTTGCCGTACAGTGTGGCGGTCTAAGGGGGAGGCCTTTGTTCAGCAGTGGATGTCTCCGGGCTGATGATGATGATGATGAGTAGTAACTGAGGATACATCGCAATTACGTGTACCTACTCAATATTTTTATAGCGACGTTGAAAACAAAGCATTTGTATTTTTGCCTAGATCTAGTATTTCATTTCGTTAGTAGTCACTAAACATCACTACGTTTTAAATGCAGATTAATAGAAATCGAGATAATTTTTATCGCTTCTTTCTGATGTTTTGCTACCTAATAGTGTTTTGCTACTAGGTATTCTGCAAAGTCATCCATGTGTTTCCCACACTACCAAAAATACCTTACCTTATACCTTACTATACCTTAAGCTCCAAGTTTAACCTTTCCAAAAGGAATGTAGTTTTAGTTACTAATTAACAAAAGGAAATGTGGTTAAATAATCTGTCTTCTAAGCTTGATTGCAAATCGTCGTAAGCCAATCATAATTATGAAATGCAATCGTTTCCCTCTGGTTATAACTGCAATTGTCAATCAAAATATATAGCTGTCGGCTTAGAGCCTTGTTTTACTCAATCAGTAACATACGACGAGTAGTACGAGATTTGTTTCTGATTTCAAAATGCCGATAAGGTACATAATGTCTGGCAAAATGGTTCTGGCTAACGCCCTCTAGCTGAGTGTCTGTCGACAAAAGACAGATGTGGTAAATTATTTTTATTTGTCTTCCTTTACAACTCAGTTGGTAGTATCTCTGCCTTGAGCTTAGAGTGTGGGTTCGATATCCACCTTGGACAAACATTTATTTGAAGTACCTACATAGATATTTGTTCTGTGTGAGTGATGTATTGTATATGTATTTACAAAAAAAAGTATTAAGTATTGTATTAGTTAGCTTTTCATAGTTTGGGGCTAGGTGGTGCTGTGTAAAACGTCAATCATTTTTTTTTTTAACGCCTGTAGAAAATGTTTCCATCCAAACGCAAAGACATTATTTGTAAACCTGTTTAACTAAAGTATATCTACTATTAACTGTTTCTTTCCTGCATACAACATTTCATGAGACATTTTGGCATAGAAGGGTCAAGTAAGTACCTAAGTGAGAGTTTTACCACTAAGTCCCATGCATCATTCGAAGTTTTCCTCTCGTCAAGAAAAAAGGCCACTTGACTACAGAAAACGTTCAAAGCTTAAATTGCCATTTCAGGCTTTCCCAGAGTACAAATTCTCATATTCAGTCCACGACCACCACACTGGTGACGTGAAGTCGCAGCACGAGGTTCGCCACGGTGATTTGGTGAAGGGTGGATATGAGCTCGTAGAACCCGACGGCCGATTCAGGAAGGTGGAATACAAGGCTGACGATCACACAGGGTTCGTATCATTTACTTTTTAACAGACTTAGGCGCAAAGCACACTGCCAGCGCAGAGGCGGAGTCCAGGTGGAGGCGTGATAGAAGAGTCAAGGCGCCTGCGCCGCGCCGCCGCCGCCTCGACCCCGCCCTACCCACGCCGCCTCGACTGCGCCGTGACTCTGGCAGTGAGCGCGTACCAAAGACTCTATGATCTATATTATCTGTGGCGCTAACTAATCCCATTGTAAAGAAAAGGTAAAAGAGGCGCGACTCCGCCGCATTGCCGCCTCGACTCATGCATTGAGTGTGTGATGTGCCTTACTAAACTTACTAGCATAAGTATAACTAACATGTTATATCTAGACATTGGATTTTAACCTACTCCTAAATGTCCTATCGATTAGATTTTTTGCAAGTACGTTTTTTTTGGTGTGTTTGTTACGTTATTACTTCGCCAATAAAAAAAAGATTTTAATGATTTTTTTTTGTTTGGCAGGCCATACTCCAAAGGTGGTAGTCCCATATATACATTTTATAGAAATAATAAATAATAATAAAAAAAATAAGAAAAAAATATTTGAAATAAAATAGAATAAGAAAAAGTAAGAAATAGTTTTTTTTTTTTGTTTTTTTTTTTTTATAGTTATTATTTTATATTTTTTAGTTTGGATTTTAAAATAAATATTTGGAAAAAATATGACATCCAGGTATTAGAAATTGAAATCGGTTGATATATTTTTTATTGCCTACTATATGGTGACAGAAGTGAACAATATGTTTTTTTTTCGTAGTTTTAACGCCATCGTCCACCACTCGTCCCCTCACCATCATGTTCATCTCTCCCATCACCACGGCGGCATCTGAACAGCAGACGTTCTAGAACAAACCACTTCGCTGGACCGGCCTTCACTACGAGACTGACATACCTCTAATACTTTTTGTAAAATATTTCTGTAAAGCAATTAAAGGATTTAGCGCTATTTTTGTGTTTCCTTCGATCAATGATTATGATAAATCTGAATTAATGATAAATATTAATAGGTACACTAACTGAATCTCCTTTACTGAATCAATCATTACCTACTCTACTTAAAAATGCGAAAAATGTATCCAGGACTAACCTTTGTTTATCACTGACGATCATAAAAGTAGGTACATGGATGAAACGACCACATTAAGCTTATTTATAATGAATTAGTATTTGTTCGCAATTCATCAGCAATCAGAGTTTCTTATTGGCTATTACCTAAAGTTCAGGCGTTACATCAATAAGGAATACATTTATCTTAACAATTTAATTTCACTCTGATTATTACTAACTAGCTGTTGCCTGCGGCTTCGCCCGCGTGGGCTGAGTATTTTGCAGGAATTCGGTCTTTGATCACACCATGCTTTAAGCTTATTATAAGCTACCGCCTAAGCCGTAGTAGCCTAATTCGTAGACCGCTCGGCTTGAAATCGTGAAGTCATCTTCTTTTCTTATCAAGTGACACACACACACAGTCTCACTGTCTGTTTAATCACGTCTTCGACCTTCGTTCGCCGTCGCATCTTAACGTTTGGTATACGATCTAGGGGTTTTACGGTTAACATGGCCCGCGCTATTGCACTTTGGGCTACTTAGATCTTTAATGAGGGTTCACGTATCAGCACCGAATGAGATGATTCAGGCACCTTGGTCCTCAGACATTGTGGGACCTTGAACTTAAAAGATCAATTTTCAAAAAACGCGGATGTTGAGACTTATCATGATCTTAGTCTTGGTCTTGTGTATCCCGTTGAGAATAAAGCCCAAAACCATTTTTTAAGTCTTCTGTAGTTCTTTAGCATACTCTAGAGGTCACCAAAGTTGTCAGCTAAGCTGATCTTCTTCGAAACGGAGATGCGTTTTGTGTGTGTTTATTGATATTAGAACCTCTGTCACTCCATTCAAGAGTCGTCACTAAGTCACGTTCGTGCAGAGCTTGGACCTTAAAGACCACGGAATTAATTAGCAATATAATTTTTATTTTCATCCTTTTCTTTCATAGGACCATTGTAAGAAATCTCTAGAATAAAAAACTTAACCGCTACATCTAATCTTAAACCTAACCGAGATAATAATGAAAGTTATGTACTTAATGCAATTTTTTCAACAGGCGTTAACTTTAAGTATTTGAAAAAATTGATTATATTTTTATTTACAATAAAAATATAATACATTTTAAAGTTATTTTTTTCAGTATTTTATTAATTTTAGGTTTTAGTTTCTGGTATAAACTTTGTTAATTAGATTGCTATTTTTGTTTTTCAGGCGCCATATTCAGATGAATATGCAAATAAAAAATAATATTAGTAGATCACTCACCTAGGGAGCAAAAATAAAGAATGTTTTCATGAATGTCGTCATCAATGAAGGCTTCCTTACTTGCTCTCGTGGTATGTACACTACTTTACGTGCCGCTGCGGGGTATTTGTATGTAATATGGATTCTGATGGTCTGAAATAAATGATTAATAATAATAATATTATTTCAATTCCTTTGCGGAGTGAACTTTCTGTTCGTAGAACTATTATTTAGTCTGTGCTAAAGGTTCAAAAACCAAGGTCATACAAAAGCTTCCCCCCTTTTTTACCACCTTCGGGGTCGAATTTCGAAACATCCTTTCTTAGTACGCATCCAGATGAATACACTCTCCAAATTTCAAGTCTGTACGACCAGCGGCTTAGGCTGTGCGTTGTCTGTCAGTCGTTGCGACAGGACAGAGATTCATATAGTATTAGATAGATTAGTGAAGATTTAGGTTAGTAATTGAATAAACAATGTAATAAGGCGCACCTATACGGAACCTTGGTTTATTTACGCAATGTTGCACCCAACACGCCCATTCAAATATAGAGAAAATCTGCAAAAATGATACATAATTGCCTATTGGAGTATTCAGTTACAGGATATGGCAGTTTAAAAACAAAATCGTCTGTAACTATAAATAGTGGATAAGACTAAATTGATTATCATTTGAGTTTAATCACTCATAAAAAGATCTCATCATGATTTGGAAGGTAGGTGTGCATCATAGAAATATATAATAATAACAATAATCAAGTTTTCCTTGAAGTAATCTTCAACTTGTGTGCCACGCCCGGCTGTACCTATACGAGACACAATAAAACAAATTATTTTGTGTAACAATGTTGTTTTATTTTTTAGGCGACTTTAGTGATAAGTTTAGCATTGTGCGTGCTAAGTTTACCGAGAGACAGACGCCCAGCGGTTTCTGAAGCAAAAGTGGATCTCCATTTTAGCGGCCACCACGGTGATTTGGCACACATCGGTCATAAAGAGCCTGAGCATCATGAAGCATACGTAAGTTTCTGATATACATTTTTACATTTAGTTTATAAAATCATCAAGTTTTTCTACGTCGAGAAACGCTTGCTTAGACAAGGTACTGAACCTTCTTCCCACTTATACGTAGAAGATGAACTTGTTTGTAAGTTCGGCTCTTAAATAGGGCGCTAAGGCTGCCTGTCCACTGGAGTTGAGAGGAGCGGAGCTGTACTAATAGAATTGCATTACTGACGCGGAGCGGAGTTTGTATGCAAATCTATTGGTTATATTGGCACAGTTCCGCTTTTCTCCGCTCCAGCCTTAGCGACAGGCAGCCTTAGCGCCCTATTTAAGATCCGAACTTGACTCACAACAGGACAGGCAGCCATACTCAGCTGTGACTGCGGCTCTGGTGCATTCCGCTCGAGATCACGGATCCGCCAAGCACTTAGGCAAGCCACCCGGGTAGGGCCTTAGAGGGTACAATTCCACATAACCGACTGTGTCCCAACGCTTTCAGGCATCTTTCTAAGACTGAGGACAATCAACAAAAAAGAGCTCAAATCAAAGCTTCATTATCATCAGCCCGGAGACGTCCACTGCTGTACGAAAGCTTCCCCTTAGACCGCCACACCGTACGATAACCTGCCATTTGCATCCACCGGTTGCCCGCGACTTTTACAATGTCGTCGGTCCACCTAGTGGGAGGCCTTCCTACGCTGCGTCTTCTGGTTCGCGGTCGCCACTCAAGAACCTTTCTTCCCCGTCGGTTTTCAGTTCTTCGAGCGATGTGGCGTGCCCATTGCCACTTCAACTTGCAAACCTTGCGAGCTATGTCGGTAACTTTGGTTCTTTTGCGAATATCCTCGTTCTGGATTCTGTCGTTCCGAAGTAATTCCGAGCATAGCTCTAGCTCAACTCTAGCTGCTAGCTCATGCGCTTAGAACCTATGTTCCAGTGCCGCCTAAATGGTTATCGTGGGATAATGTGCGCTGCTTGCCTGCGTGTGCCCGAAAAAAACGCTAGTATTTCAAATCGGTGGCATGGGACAACTATCTTTTCATTTCCGTGAACAGGTATTGCTTGACCGCCAATGAGCTAATATATATAATTTAACATTCGTGAATGCGCTATTTGTACTACGTTGATTTGTGTAGTATCCATTATGTTCTATAGTATATCGTTTTCTTTTAGTGCTAATTTTTGTCCTAGATTTTAATTTCGGTGTTATCATTCGGTTGATTCGGTGGCCTTAACTGTGAACCGAAATGATAAAAACCCCACCGGAAAATAAACATTCTCATTTCGGTGAGTGCTATGAAATTCGGTGAATTATTGTTTAATTTAGTGGATTGATTTATCATTTCGGTTGTAAATTATGTCATTTCGGTGAAAATTCAGGACCTTCGGTTTTCGGCGGGTTTTAATTTCGGTGGGTAGGTTATTTGATTTCCGTGGCTAGTTATTTCATTTCGGTGAATGACTGCTTTATTTCGGTGCCTTCAAAATTTTAATCTCGTATATCTCAGAAGTTTATTAAGATATTTTGATAGCATTAACTATGAGCATGAACAAAATCAATAAATACAATAAATCACACTCTAAATTTGAAAATACGCAATAGTAACAAAGTTCACCGAAATGAGAGAAAAAAACAGCTTTGTTGAAATTCACCCTTCAGTTCCATATATCATCACTGGCAACACACGCTGGTCGTAGACCCTTGACTTCAGACACAACGGGATTTAGGATGAAAAGATATTATGCAATTTCCCAAACGCTGCCCATCCGAGTTGGGTTCTTCGGGCGACCTCTTGGTCGAAGTTGGACCTACCTAACTGAACAACCTGTCCAAGGTAGTTGTAGTGGTCAACAACTTCGAGAGTATTATTCCCAATGACAACCGGTATGGGCACGACATAGACATTGGACATGATCTTTGTCTTGTCCATGTTCATTTTAAGACCCACCTGTTCTGAAACGTTAATAAGGTCACTGAGCATAGCAAAGTTTACTTTTTCGCAATATATGCTTCTAAATATTTTTGATGCAGTTTTAGGACATACCCAGGACTGCGGAGGTTACCAGGATGACGGGCAGCAGCGTCCTCTCGGTTAACGGTGGTGAACATTCTGCGATCCCCAAGCCGCCTGCCAAGTGTGGGCATTATGGCAACCCCTCCTTCGTCCAGCAGTGGACGTCTCCTGGCTGATAATGAATAATGATGATGAATTTTCATATATTTTTCTATCCAAAGGCCTGGACGTATCCATCATACGAGTTCTCATATAAAGTGGATGATCCTCACACGCACGATAAAAAAGAACAGCATGAAGAGAGGGACGGAGGAGATGTTACCGGAAACTACTGGCTGATACAACCGGATGGGAAAAAGCGATACATTAGATACCATGTTGATGATGAAAGCGGGTTCGTATAGCTCACATGCTGAGTATAATTTACTAGATTACGATGTCATTCAAACTGCTTCACTAAATGATTCAAACGAACAAACACTCTTGGTACTAACACTTATACTCTCGATACTCTACGAGTACTCTAGCTTTTTAATACAATAAAACAAATTTATTAATATTATCTAGTTCATAAATTGACATTCTTTTTCCAGTTTCACTGCTGTAATCAACTATACATCGCCACACTCAAGCGTTTATTACAATATGATGAAACATCGTGATAATACTGGTAATAAAGAAGCAGATAACAAAAAAGAAAAGAGCAAAGAAGGACAGCCAGGGCCAGAAGGTGGTCCAGATGGTGGAGATCACAAGCAAGAAACTCATAATCAAGAAAACACTAAAGGCGATCAAGGTGGAAAATCTAACAATGATAGGCGAAATAAGAACAATGAACGCCAAAGTTTAAAGAAGGGTCGCGATGAAAATGACCGCAGCGATCGCGAAGGTGATCGACGAAATAATGACAATAAAGATGGCCGGGATGACAAACAAAAGGGAAGGCCTACTGATGATAAAAAGGATGGTGAGCAAGGTGAAAGTAAAAAACAAGAACGACCGGAAAGTCGTGAGGAACATCGTGATGGTCGCCGTGACGATCGTCGTGATAATCAGCGTGAAGATCGCCGTGATGATCGTCGTGATAATCAGCGTGAAGATCGCCGTGATGATCAGCGTGAAGATCGCCGTGATGATCGCCCTGATGATCGTCGCGATGATCGCCCTGATGATCGTCGTGATGATCGCCCTGATGATCGTCGCGATGATCGCCCTGATGATCGTCGTGATGAGCGCCCTGATAATCGTCGTGATGATAACCCTGATGGTCGTCCTGATGATCGCTCTGATAATCGTCGCGATAATCGCCCTGCTGGTCGTCGTGATGATCGCCCTGATAAACGTCGCGATAATCGCCCTGATGGTCGTCGTGATGATCGCCCTAATGGTCGTCGTGATGATCGCCCTGATGGTCGTCCTAATGATCGCCCTGATAATCGTCGCGATAATCGCCCTGATGGTCGTCGAGATGATCGCCCTGATGATCGTCGTGATGATCGCCCTGATGGTCGTCGTGATAATAGCCGTGGTGATCGCCGTGATGATCGTCGTGATGATCCAAAGGAAAACCAAGGTGCACAACGTGGAGAACAAATCCAAAAGAGCAATGAAGGTTATAATTTATGGGCTGGTCTTAAAGACTGGACTATAATCCATGACGACCCCAGAAACCATGAAAATCCTGTTTGGGAATGGAACATAGATAATGATCGCTCTTGGCCTGGACCTCACTCCTGGAATAATATGCTTGGTCGAGATAACATCCGATTTGATGAGAAGAAACGTGGAAGGAATGAGGAGATTAAGAAAACTGATGACGAAAAGAGAAAGGGTGGTGAAGAAAATCGTAATGAAGAGGGCAATAGAAAAGACAACAAACAGAATCAGAAAATTGGCGAGGGCATACGGGAAGAAGGCAAGGATCGCCTGAGGAATGGCGAAAGTAAACGCAGGGATGATGACAACAGGTGGCGTAATGGTGAACTACGACGCCGAGGTGATAAAGAAAGGCCGAGAAGCGAACAACACCGAGATGGCAAGAACCGAGGTCAAAATGATCGTCATAGCCAACCGTCATATTATGTACCCATAGCATACGCTCGACGTTATTAATTTCTAGTCTAAAGATCTTTCATGACACACAATTATATCGGATTTAGCATCGCCTTGCCTTATTTTTAAAGAAACGCTTGGCGTTGATGTTACGATGCTAATTAATATAAAGTTAAGAACATTAAATATCTAACGACTAGGGTCGATGTGCCGAACCGATATTATGTATGCTGCATACCTTATTTATGTTCGTAAAAGAGTAAGGTACTATTTATGGTTATGAATATTTTTGTATGGTAAGATAAGTTCATTTTAAGGACGAAATCGCTCTGAATGTATAAATTATCTACAATAAAATTCTAATAAAATTTACCTAACAAGCAGAAACAGTTTTTAATTCACATTTAATCACTGATTTATTTAACTATTTTATCAAAAAAAAACATTTTGTACTAACCTATCGTAAAAAATATATTTATGCAGTTGGTTCAGCGAGTCAAACGAGACAATGGTGTCGATTCGAAAAAATCACCCATTTCATCCCTCTAACTAAATTAAGTTCGACTAATTTTCTTCAACCGTAAATTGAACTTTATGTTATGAAACAAGTTATTTTTCAAATTAAAAAATGAGGTAACATTTGTTGTTTTAGAAACGATCCATACATCGTCGACAGCTTGACAAGCCTAAAATTAACTTTGTCGCCACAGGAAGAGTCTCTATTCGATTAAATTATATTCCAAGGTGAACTACTTCCCGTCCCGGAGGACAATGCAAGGATGAAGTCAGTGGCCGCCCGCACGCTAGCCTCGTCGCACGTAACTATGCATACGTTATTGAAAGAGAGCGGTATATCTAGGTGAATATAGCGAGCGGTATCCAGCGCTGTGCGAGTTGAATTGCTACTTTATTGCCTAGTAGATAGAGTTATTATTTATTTCAATTCCTTTGCGGAGTGAGCTTTCTGTACGTAGTACTATTATTTATTCTGTGGTATTAGTAGCTCTTATTACTGTGCCTTTTGGCGTCACCTTTTAGATGTACATTAATATTACATTCACATTTCACATTTCATTTCAAAATGACGTCATCTTAGCTGTTATTAAACACGTTTTGAGATGGCAGTTTGAAAAATGTGGATTTTCGGTTTGGTCTGTTTTGGTAATTGATTTTCGTAGTCAGCTACGAAAGAAGAATTATTTTTCATTGTTTCGTAATCAATTATGAAACAAGAATTTTGTTGCCGTTTTGATAGCTGAGTTTCGTAGTCAGCTACGATAGAGGAATTTCAGTTCCCTTTCGTTCTCATTTATTAAATAATAATTTCAGCGCCGTTTTGGTAACTTTATTTTTTTGTATCTATGGTGAACCTAGACAAATAAAAATCATGAAATTTATAAAAACCCTTTTAATTAAAAATATTTAATAACAAAAATAACACTTCTAATTAACACAATAACTAACGACGCGTATCAACAAAGTTAATTTATCGCTGACAGGTGACTTCGGCTTTCGGTGGTCTGGTGGTTTCGGTGACTTGTCAAGTAAACGCTTAAGAATCGATGCCAGGGGCAAAAATACCTTGTTAACAAGTAGACAAGGTTTAAATTACATTTGAAGAGATTAAGCGTGGTCGGTCTAATCTTGTGCATGCCCGAATCAGCATCAATGTTTGATTTGAGACGCTGCCATATTAACTGCCTCGCTCGCTTGGCGCCAGATATTAGGGTACCTATGCGTGGCCTATAATCCCCTCTTTCCGACGATAGACATGATTTATATTTTTGGCTGGGCTGGCTATTTTTTACACTTTCTGGTTATTTTATCCTATAGATATTATCCAAATTACACTTATTTTTATTTAAATTGATCGTTCTAAATAAACTTTATAAATACACGTAAGAATCCGTGCGAGTCGTGAGTTGCACCGACACAGAGAGGAGCCAGAGCGACGATTTCGATCGTGGTTTAGCCGATATATGTCTTGGAAAATGACCCTATTGATATATTTTCCCTTTTTTGGAAAAAATGCCTATCATTGACTAGCTGTATCTCCTCAACCAATGGATCTATAAGGCTCAAGTGAGTAGCTTTAGTTTGCTTTATAAAATTTTAAAGCAAAGGTACCCGAAAAACGCTTCCCTAAGGTATTTAAAAAAAATGAATCAAATGCCAAAAGTTTGTCGATCTTCACATGAATACCACAGGGTTTTCAGTCTTGCAAACTTGAGTGTAAACTCACTCTCATGGGTCCTAATAATTGTATAATATCAAAAACGCATAGATAGATGCGCTTTTGTGATGTTAAATGTTTTTATTGACTGGAGTTATAATTTAATGAACGACGATTTTTGTCTGACCTATTGTTATGGTAGAACTTACCGTTTGGCTGATGATCTTGAATTTTTTCAAGGTTTTTTTAGCTAATTTGACCGGATCTCAGATGAACCAAAGATCCCAGAAGAAACCAGATGAGATATTTTGTTTCAGGACCTAATGTGGTCGATTTTGAATGTTTTAGTCAACGATATTATAGTGTAACATATAAGATCGTTGGTTTTAGTTGACAGGACTAAACGAACTAAAGTATAAAGCAGTAAAAAAGTGACAGCAATATTTTAATTAGTTTAGAACTGTCAACTAAAGCCTTCAAAATTGACCACAATAAATACAAAAAATATAAATAATTATGAAATACATTAGCGTAGGTAAAACACTAGAAAAAGACATACTCGTAAAGAAAGAAGAAGTCCATTATTTTAAATACATGCTCAACCTCAAACAATGTTATGTGGTAATATTATAAGACATTGTATGCTCAATATTCTTATTTATTTAAGGTGTTCAAAAATATCAGTAGACGGGTTAAATAAATCATCGTGAAACTTTAGGCTTATGTTTAACTCAACAAGACAATTTCTGGTTATTTCTCTTCATATTACGAGTTCACAGAGCAATTTGCTATCGACTTTAAAAATAAAAGTTACATTACAAATAATCATCAATACGCAAACGTCGCGTTATTTTATCCAGGTCTGTTTATTTATTTCTGAATGATTAATGCAAGCGCTGACCATAAGGTATAAGAGATTTAAAATTCATAATTGGTTGGCGGCGATCTCTGTGACTATCTTTTCTTCGGTCATCATTGCTTCCGTAGTAATCTCTGCTTTTGTGGCGATCGTCTCTGTCTCTGGTGTGGTCATCTTGATCTCTGTGATAGTATTCTCTATCTTTTCCTTCCCTCCATCCAACAAGAACTCCATGTTTCCAGTGCTCTTCGCGTCCATATCCAAGTCTTCTTTCGCGATGTTCATCTTTGTATTCTTTCCGTTGCTTAATCCATCCCCACGAATGATCTTTTTGATCGCGTTTATCTTCACGACCTCGCTTATCATCACGACTTCCTTTATCAGCATGATCTTGCTTATCATTGTGATTTTGTTTGAAGTCTCTGTCATCTTTGCGTCGCTCGTCGGAGTCACTGTCTGGTTTACGATCAATACCTATGGGGCCTCTATTCTCACGATCACCGTCCCGTTGATCACCTCTGCTTTCTGCGATACGTTTACGTCCATGTTCCCAATGGTGATTATCTTCATGCCCATTATGTTCTCGTACTTCATAATGATGTCCGTCATGGGGCTGATAGTTGACTTCAGCGTGAAAACTATCAAATATAAGATACATATAGATTTTTTTATTGAGATTTTATATAACTTTATCATCAGCCAGAAGACGCCCGCCGCTGGACGAAGGCCACCCCTTAATAGGGAGGGGTTTCCACGGTTAATAAGAAGGCGGTAACAGCTACTAACATGTAATATTATCCAGTTTTAATCCCCGCGCTTGGCAGGCGGCTCGGGAATCGCAGAACGCTCACCATTGTTAACATTGAGGCCGCTGCTGCTCATCCTCCGGTGGTTCTGGTTGCAGTTTTAGGACATACTCAGGTCCATCGTTTATATAACTTAACAACTAAACATTCGCAATTCAGTACAACTCCACAATGAATTTAAATAATACAAACCCGCTTTTATGGTCAGAACTATATTTGACAGTTCGTTTTCGCCCATCCGGCTGTATCAGCCAGTAGTTACCCCTCACTTTGTCTCCATCTCTTTCTTCATGTTGTCCTTTCATATCATGAGTGTGAGGATCATTCACGTGGTACGAAAACTCGTATGACGGATACGCCCATGCCTGAAAAAGTAATCCAAATTAGACTACTATTTACTAAATTTGTGGTGCGCGTTCGACTTACGTATGTTTCATGATGCTCAGGCTCGTGTTGCCCGATGTGTGAGAGATGACCGTGATGACCAGTGAACCATTTTATCTTTTGCTCCGAAATCGCCGAGGGTTCGTCACTTAGCACGCATAGGGCTACACTTAACACTAAACACGCCTGAAAATTGAGAAAGAATCGTATTTAAAAAATACACTCGTGCAGAATCGTTTTCATACTCTTCTATCAAATGCCGTAGACGAATAATATCGAATTTAAGAAATAATCGATAACCTTAAATGTCAACCAGAAAACTGGTGATCTGGTGATGGTCATGGCCACATTAAAAAAATACTGGAACTGAGTTATTTTTTCTTAGTTATTGGCATCGCACGTTGTGCATTCTGCTAGTGACAAATGTCAAATTAATAAATTTGCAAGTTTCTCTTATTAAAATCAAGTCAAATATGTCATTAAATCACAGTCAGTCACACGAAACCAGTCATAGTCGAGTCCAAGTCTTGAGCTAGTAAAGTTGTGGCAACTTTACTATGAGCTTCTACGGAGTTTTGAAAACAACACGAAAAGACATGTTTCACCACATAATATCACTTGCCCACACTCGTGCATGTAATTCAACACTCAATGAAGAAAACACCACCATTTTTAATCATTAATTCGCGAAAAAACACAAGTTTAAGAAAATAATAGAATGCAACGACATGATTTTTCCGTGTTCCCTCCAAAACTCCTAGAAGAAAAGAGTTGGTGAGTACGCATAAGTTATGCGTACTCACCAACTCGTTATGCGGCATAACTATTATATAAACACATTTGATAAAAAAATAAAGCAGGCCATTAATAGGTCACTAATAAGGTCACTCAATTAGCAATAGAAAAGAAGTTTAGTACCTACCTTCCAAATCATGTTGGCATCTATTCATAAAACACAAACCAAATGGCAATCAGTTATAATCTCAGCAAATATTTATAGAGATCTTAGTATTGAATTTAAATATCAACATCCTGTAATAACACTTTGCTGGGGCTAATCATAAACAGTTTTATACGGATTTTTCACAAATCATGGTATGTCATGTTTGCGTCGATCGTCGATATTTTTAAATTAAGGATACAAAGTGTTATTTATGTGTTCTTTTAGACTGGTCGCACATTGATACGGCACGGCACCGGACAGCCGCCGGACCATCCGAAAAACACTGCGCAGAATTAACTGGTGCGAGCGAGACGGGCGTCTCGAGAAATTTCTTACGGTGTGCGGGACCTAGTACAAAATGTATGCACGGAGCGCCTTCGGAAGGTTTTTCTTACCGTTTTTCTCGTCGTATGCGCCCGGCCTTAACATTTTATCATGTCGTCTATGCGTGTAACAGAAACATGTATTGCTTGAGCTCTCATCACGGTGTTTATTTTCAGTGCATAACACTGTTGAGCATAAGTCTCTTTTCTAGAGTATGCCACTCATCTCTGTCCTGTAATTTTTAATCCAGTTTTGAACCGCGACTTTTAATACCACAGTCGCGCGTCGACTGTGTCGTATTAAATATAAATATTACTTAGATCCTTATTTAATCGAAATGAACTAAATGGATAGTTGTGGTAGAAACAAACAAATAAAAATCCATATGACCTAGGTGATCAAAGTGTAATTTATACCGTTTAGAGCGCCTCAAAGCACTAAGTACCTATACTTTTGCTTTCGTGTACAAGCAAATCATTTTGACGTAAAAAAAACTGGCAAATATTACATGTTTGTAGGCATTACGGCCTTTTTATTAAACCTCGCATAAGCTGATAAATGTATAAAAATAAGAAATATTTTTATGATAAGTACAATGTGCTCGTACTATCAACTTAACCTAAAGCCATAAATTAATGACAATGTTCGTCATTTGTAGCGAAAATTAGCTCACTTAGCGAGTTAGGTTTGCACGCCTAAGAGCGTGGGTTCAAATCCTAACAGTCATGATCTTAAGCTGTCGGTGAAGGTAAACATCGTGAGGTAACTATGGCATTGTGGTAGGATATTGTCTAACCACTGCCAGGCCTGGCGCACTCTGCACTATGTATGAAGCTACAAGTATGTGGCGGGCCCGTCTAGACGGGTCCATTCAGTAGGAAGAATTCAGTCAGAAGAGATAAGAGTTACGCGCTAGACAGAGAGGCAACTTCTAGGTTAATATAACTGTAAGTAGTTAGCTCTCGCACGTTCTGAATTGTACTTTATTGTGTCGTAGCAAGAATCGCTACTTACTTATTTAAATCATTTTGCGGAGTGAATCTTCTGTACTTGTACTATTAAGTATTCTGTGCCATGCCACCGCCCGCATGGCTAAAATCAGCCGCCAAGCCCTTAACGGTGTGTTCTGCCAGTGCCGGCTTCATTTAAGAGCCAGTTGCTATCTTTCTAAGCTGTGTTTACTATCTTCGACCATACCGATGGATAACATCGGGTGAGTTGTGGTCAAACAACTAAACTGTCAATCAAAAATTCAAAAATTGCTTTATATCATCATGGTAATTTGATGAGTTTTGTAGCATACTTAGTAGATATAGGTATCTTTGAAAGAGTTGACAAAGTTGGCGGTTGTGATTGCAAATCGAGAATACGAATCGTACTAAAATACACGTACCTACATCATAATAAGTAAGATGATACTAAATTATTTATACTTAAAGGTACATTTATACTGCTAATTCTCAAACCAATCACGAAACTCCACGCGTACATCAAACTACTTAATTACAGGAACCTTGCTGAAAAACAATAATTATCTAATCGGATGCATATTATGTAGAAATCCATATTAACAGGATCTTAGCTCTAGGTACAATATTCATAGAATGGCTTTGAAACTGATTGATCAGTTTCATTTAGTACATTCAATCAACACCATGTTTCGTGTAAGTAATTTATATCATAGAATTCATAAATCAATTCATATTTTGAAACACAAATGCAATCTTAACGAATGAAAAAAACTCCATTTGATAATTACACACGCCGTTTTGTTTAAGCTAACGCGGAAAAGAAAGTGTAATTTATATCCTTATATTTTTTTTTATAGTTGGTAGTACTGGTGGTGGCGCTAACAGTGTGTGTGGCGGAAGAAGAACCCCAAGGTTCAGCAGCGCCCAATCCTATCATGGTCCAAAATGATAACGTCCACCGTGTGGAGGCACATCGCTTGAAAGAAGGCTTGGCTCGTCTACGTGGTGACTTGAACCGCATTATCGATAACCGTCATCGTGACGAACAACATCGCCCTGATCGCCACCGTGACGACCGTTATCGTGATGTCCGCCACCGCGATCACCGCCACCGTAACCATCACGATGACAGCCGATGGTGGGAGCATCGCATTGATGCTTTTGATCATGAAGAACTAGAAGGACCTGTCATTTTACGCTCGATTAGGCCAGATGTGAGTGGATTGTAATATTTAACTAGACACTTATTTTACTTTTTTTACTTACTTGTTCATCATGTTTTGTTATTATTTTCATTGTATGTCCAAAGTTAATATATAAGTAGGTATACCCTAAATCTAAATCAGTTCTTTTTTTGTTGCTTTTTTTTTGTTTTTTTTTGTTGTTTTTTTTTTAGTGACGAGACGAGGAAGATGTTTGCCTGGTGGTAAGCGTCATGCCTGCACTAACAGTAGCCCGACCAGAATTGTTAACTTGCGAGCACAATCCAGCGCCGCACTGCACTGCACTCGTCACCCTGAGATATTAGATGTTAAATCTCTTCATACCCAGTAATTTCTCGGGTAACATTGCCCTTCAAACTAGAACACAGTAATGCTTACATCCTACTGCTTGGCAGTTGAATAACTGGCAAAGGTGTGGTACTTTCCCAGGCGGACTCTGCCGTAGAGTCCTACCACTACATAATACAGATACTTTTGCAATAACCCTTTACGTATAAGTAGTAGAAGAGTTCAAATTATTTTATAACATTTTCAGGGTCAACACACCCCGGATATTGCTCGCCAGAACAAGTAAGGTTTCAATTTATTATTTATGATTTTCAATCATTCTTACGTAGGTAATTATCAGTAGAATAATTCTTTCGAGAATTTACCAAGATGCGATTAAAAATTGCGTCAGTATAAGACTAGACCATTCACGAAGGATTTCAACGGGAACCGCTAGCATAGAAGCTATCGAAAAATACGTAATACGTATGAGTACATATACAATAGCAAAGTGTATCATGATATACGAAGATCGGAACAGCGGTTCGATTTTCGTATATTTGTCTATAATGTTTATCTACTAAGTATTTTTTGATAGCAGATCTATGTTGGGACACTAACTCTCCCTTTGCCAATAAGGGATGGTTTGGCTGAAGGTGAAACATTTCAGTCTAAAAGAAAATTCAATAAAATCTGGTCGTCTTTTTATCTTATGGCTGGTCAATGTTTTAACTGTGATCATCGTCAGCCCGGAGACGTCCACTCCCCCTTAGATCGCCACACTGTACGACAACCTGCGATTTGCATCCACCGCCCGCGACTTTCATAATATCGTGGCCTTCCTAGTGCTAGTAGCCTTCTTACGCTTCTCCCGGTACGTGGTCGCCAGAACCTTTTAGGTCTTAAGAACCTTTCTTCCCTATCAGTTATCAGCTCTTCGAGTGATGTGGCCTGCTCATTGCCACTTCAACTTGCAAACCCTGGGTTTTAACTGTAGCATATATACAAAAAAAACTTAGCATATTAACCTCTTAATATTAATCTGTATCTGCAGAATCATCGCTGACGTGTACAGCCCAGACTACGCGGAACCCACCTGGGTTCTCGATTACCGCTACCTGAAGACTGGGGGAAGAGACTACACCCGCGGCCCTGGAGGCCAGATCATCATTCTCCCTAAAGGCATCCACACCAACGAGCACAAGCAGTTCAAGAACTACGACGAGATGATCGAACATCTCCGTCTGAAGAACCTGGCTGAGAGGAAGAGGCCGCAATATTTCATGCCTCTTGGCCAAGGCGCGGAGTATGACCATGATGGTCACAGAGATCATGATGTCCACGAAAGGCACGATGAGCAAGAACACAGTTTGTGGAAGCACCCAGTCGCTTAGTTTAGTTTACCTACCTAAATCTATTAAAAAATCTGCCATTTTTTTTATTACAGGTTTCACCATCGATTTAAATTTTACAATAAATCTTTGTTATGGTTTCTTGATATTTTAAGTTTAGCTTATTCTATTTCTATGGTTATCAGGGTGTTTTCATTATAACTTCTCTTGTTTTTATTTTACATCAATTTACTGAACTTACTGATTTATCAAATTCATTTTTTTTTTAACAAGTACAGGAACAACACAACCACAATTAAATAAGTACCATTCATTGCCAAAATCATCAGTTTCGGTCACGGTTCTGTCCAACTCGTAATCTAAGTAGATACGACACTTAAAGCTTATTTTGAGAGCAACATAAAACAACGTTGCACCACAATATACGGTTTTAGACCCTCAGCGCGATAATTATTTTTTCTTAGCCAAAAAATAATAATTCCATAGTCATATTATTGTAGGAGGAAACCAATCAACCGAGTGATGGAGTACAACATAGTTAAGTACTTCACAAAAAATGCAGTTTTCATAATCTTGCTCACACTTGCTCGTAAAAAAGATCTTATTACATCGGTTTTAGGCTGGGTTTTGGATCGGTTGGGGTGCTTTTTAACCGACTTCAAAAAAGGAGGAGGTTCTCAATTTGAATGTGCGTGTTTTTTTGTATGTTACGCGATTACGAGGGCTACACTAAAAGTATCGGGAATGGAATATTTCCACTGTTTCTGTGATATTAAAATCTTTTTAATTGAAAACTCCTTGGTTTTAAAAATCGAATACCATTTATTTATTTAATAAAATATTCTCGGTCTTGTCACAAGATTTTGTCAAACTTGTTTAGTCGTTGAGAAAATGGAATTGACTCGAGAAAATTCAAGAGCGATGATTTATTATGACTTTCGAAGTGGTTTAACACAAAAACAGTGTGTTGACCGGATGATTTCTGCATTTGCTGATAAAGCCCCATCCAAAACCACAATTTATCGCTGGTTTGCTGAATTTCAACGTAGACGTGTCAAGCTCAATGATGATCCCCGTCAAGGTCGTCCAAAAACTGCAGTCACCCAAGAAAACGTTGATGCTGTGCGTAAGCTGATTGAGGAAGATCGACATGTGACATACCGCGAAATTCAGGCAACTTTAGACATTGGCATGAGTCAAATACAAATAATCTTGCATGAAAAATTAGGTGTAAAAAAGTTGTTTTCCCGATGGATACCGCATTCGCTCTGTGAAGAGCAAAAAGCGGCTCGCGTTACTTGGTGCGTCAGAACTCTCGAAAGATTCCACGCAGGATCCTCAAATGCTGTATACAACATCGTATCAGGTGACGAATCCTGGATATACGCGTACGAACCCGAAACAAAAAACCAGTCACGAGTTTGGGTGTTCTAAAATGAGTTAAAGCCAACAAAAATTGTTCGTTCACGGAGTGTTGCAAAAAAAATGGTGGCCACGTTTGTCTCCAAAACCGGCCATGTTACGACTATTCCTCTTGAGGGACAAAGAACGGTTAATGCAGAATGGTATGCTAGCATTTGTTTGCCACAGGTCGTTTCTGAACTCCGTAAAGAGAACTGCAACCGCCGCATCATCCTCCATCACGACAATGCGAGTTCTCACACCGCGCACAGAACAAAAGAGTTTTTAGAGCAAGAAAACATAGAATTATTGGACCATCCGCCGTACAGCCCCGACCTAAGCCCTAATGATTTCTATACTTTCCCTAAAATAAAGAATAAATTGCGTGGACAGAGATTTTCATCACCTGAAGAAGCTGTGGACGCCTACAAAACGGCCATTTTGGAGACCCCAACTTCCGAATGGAATGGTTGCTTCAATGATTGGTTCCATCGTATGGAAAAATGTGTCAAATTTCGCGGAGAATACTTCGAAAAGCAATAAATATATTTTTAAATAGTAATGTTGTGTCACTTCCTTGATTCCCGACATTTTCAGTGCCGCCCTCGTACTCCGCCAATCATGAATCGATTTTGATGATTCTTTTTTGTTTGGTAGATCATACTTTAGAGGTGGTCCCATATAAATTTTATAGAAATTTATTAAGCACATTTTGAAAAATCTACAAATACAAAAAATATCGAAAGAGATGACGTTTCGTAAACAAAATACACTTACTTTCCACTAAGATTAAAAAATTAAGTAATTTGTTTGAAATATTAAAACTGACTTCAAGACTATACATATACATATCTATATTATCTAAAAACTTAAACTAAAAAGTATAAAATAATATTATAATATAAATAAGTACTCAAAGCAAAGAGCATTAAAAGACAATCGACGAAATAATTGATATTTTTATGATACCTATTCACAATTCATAATCAGGCATTTTTGGAGTCGGTGGCGTCATGCAGTTTTAAGACAAGCCCAGGTTTGAAAGAGTTATTTGCCAGAAAACAAGTCACTGACAAACAGTGCCGTAACTAGGGCGGTGTCAGCACAGGCCGCAGACCCTGAAGGGGCGCAGAAATGACCAGACCAGAACCAAGTTTTGGGTCATGCATAGCGTAGTTATAGAAGCTCGCACCGGGCGCATGGAAGGCTAGTAACGACACTGCCATAAGAGGTAGGTACATAAAAACTCTATGCGCCTCAGAAATGTACATAGATAGTAATCGATTAACAATACCTGTCGCTAAACCAATAAATGTTAGGGTAGACGTGTTCCTGACAATGACTCAATAAACGTATATAGCGTAGCACGACCGGAGTCTTGTTGGAATGGTGATATATGTAAGACAGTGGCAGTGACTGGAATCAAGTAGCCAGGATTAGACGGAGTCGCACTCCGAGGTACTGCGAGGTGCGCCACCTTGGGAGAGACACATGTCCAGCAGCGGACTATGTCAGGCTGATTATGATAATATAAATATGAACTTTGAATCCAATAGAATATATAGGGTTAGTTGTAATCAGTTAGCATGCTTTTAAGGGCATAGTCTGTACATAAAAACAAACTACTTTTACTATATGGCCAACATTGAAGTCGGGAAAAAGTTATTCAGCTGTTCCATACAAATGTTCATCGACCTTGGCCAAAATGTATGGAACAGCTGTGTTTTTTGCGATTTCAATGTTGGCCGTATAGTAAAAGTTGTTTGTTTTGATATACAGAATATGCCGTTAACAGGATGCTAACTGATTACAATTAACCCTGTATACATACGTGAGCCGGTAGAAAATATCAAAAGTCATTACCTACATTATTGAGGAAATTATCCAAGAATAAAAAAAAACTGTCAAGCTGTTGTGGCACGCTTACAAAAACAAACAATCAAACAAACAGAAAACCAAACATTTTCAAACATTCGCTATGCTATGCTACCCAAAGATTTACACCCAAAGCATAGGATAGGAAATTATTTCCTAATACTTATGAACTTACGATCAAATACACTGTCTCGCAGAATTACCTAAAAAACCAAAATTCCTATATATAGGCATCAGGCTTCAAAAGAGTAGATAGATCTGGATTTAGTTGTCTCACTTTTAGAATCACATCGCAAATACGTTGTTAAAATCTTTGCACAAAACATTTAAATATGTTTTATAAAAACTTGTGCATGTTTGCCTCCTACTCTGTTCACCTAATGTCCGATGAAAGGATTTGGATGATTGGTAATAAATTGACTTTGATTATATAGAGAGAGAACTAGATCCTCCAAGTAGATGGCGAAAGCTAAGGGAGAAACAATGATATTATTTATATAAGGAGGGAGATATGTCATATCGCGCCCTAAAATGGCCCCGTGAAGACGGCCCTAAGGACTGTCTCTCCGGTCTGCGCTCACTAAGCGAGACGCGCGCTATCCCTTTTGCTCTCATAAAAGTGCTATCTTCTTTCGCACTCCAGCGCAAATCGTAAACATGACGGCGCGGGGGTCATTTTCAAACGTTGTTTTATTATGCGATGGCGCATCCTTCGTAATCTTTGGGGAGAAAGCTTATATTCTGTAGTCCTCGTAAGGACATAATTTAATAGCATTTTTATTGTAACATCAGTGAACTATGTTCGAACACCATGAATGTCAAGAAAAAAATTCACGTCTGTCTCGTTCGCGGGATATAATGACTAGACAATATTTTATCACAATTCGCACGGTAGGTTCTTTGGATGAATATTATAATTCCCAAAATTCTGTAGTACCTAAGTACTTAGGTAACGGCGGGTGATGCGTTCAAACCTAGTTGATTATAATAACAATAATAATAATAATAATTAATAATTAATTATAATAATTATAATAATTTGATCTGACACTTATTTCAGTGGCTTGTGTAATCAGTTATAATTATTTTCATTAGCGCATTTAATTACTAAAAATTATCATATCCTCGCTCGTTACCGCTGTACATTTTAATGTTTTCATGTGCAGCTTTGACGATAATAATCAAATTGTGCAATGATCTGTGACCGCCCTTGGGGTCGAAAAGAAACCGAAGTTTCGCGAATTAATACTCGTTAAGATTATCGAAATAATAAGCGATCGATTAACTGTCGTTAAAATGTACCTACTTGCCTATCGATTATTTGTGTTTAGATTAGGATATAAGCTTGATGTTCCTCTATTTTTCCATAGTTGAAGTCGAGCTGATACAGCGTTTTGAACAGAAAACATGTGGTTCCAAGTAAGTTATCCAATCACTTTATTTTTGTAAATTGGTTTTTAACCAAACTTTTCTACTAAACGTCAAATCATTTAATGGGGATCATTCCCCATTTTATTCCCACTAGGCGCATAGTCGATCTGTCCATAGTCAACTGCCAATCTCATACATTTTGTTGTTTTTTTCGAACATTTGAATGATTTTACGCTTATTAGATTCCAATATGCTATTGTGTTCTGTACCAGCATGTTTCAATCTTGGTAAACATCTGTTCCCAAAAAAACCCACTGAAAAAGAGGTGGGAAAATGTTTTATGAAGAAAAAACATTGTGGCGAAAGTTCACTCAAGACTGTGCAGAAAACATTTTAAAGGCTTGGTTTACCGGGGAGAATCTGCTTATATCTAGTGATTTGTATAGCAATCCTATGGTTTGCTAATTAAAGCTCTGTCCAACATAAAATGTAAACATAGATATTTGTTTACATTAAATATATTATATATCTATTTTTAAACACATATTATGCTCAAAAAATTTACAAAGCCTGTGTACATTGTTCGAAACTTAAAAATTACGGATCATACAACGGAGTATAATCTATAGTACCAGGCCTTTGATAAATGGTATGTCTTTATCAAAGTACCACGCCCAGTAGACCACGCCTAAGCTTCACGGTATTATTTTTGATTTCCATAATAATATATAAAAATCCACCAAAGAGTTTCACATTACGAGAATAAATAAGCTGGATGATTGAGCCTCCTTGGAAGCGCTTTTGCTCAATACGTTTGTCTCACGTCAATACTAAAGAGTTAGACGAATGATTTAGTTAAGAGTTTTGGCGACAACCCGGAAAAATCATGTTGCTGTATTGTATAATTTTCTTAAACTAGCGTTTTTTCACGAATTGATGATTAAAAATGGTGGTGTTTTATTCATTAAGTTTCGCATTACATGCACAAGTGTGGGCAAGTGATATAATGTGGTGAAACATGTATTTCCGTGTTGTTTTCAAAACTCCTTGAAAGCGTTAAGTCACGCCAGTATTTTCTGGTCTCCAATGGGAATCCACACGCAAAGCTTTTCGCAGATGGCGCCAGAAGCGATCCGGACATGTCAAAATGTCAACAAAACCAACTGTCAAAATATTTTTTCTTTTGTTAATCGCACTTCGTGCATTCTGCCAGAGTCAAGTATAAACGTATGTAATAATACGTTTTTGTTGTATCAAGTCCAATAAGTCATAAAATCATAGTCAGTCAACAAAATTAGTCACAATCAAGTCCAAGTGATGCTCTAGTAAAGTTGTGGCAACCTTACTACAAGCTTCTTCGGTGTTTTGGAAATCAACACGAAAAGACACGTTTTACTACATTATATCACTTGCCCACACTCGTGCGCGTAAATCAGCACTTAATGAATAAAGCACCACCATTTTTATGCATTAACACTCGAAAAAACCCAAGTTTTGGAAAATAATACAATGCAGCGACATGTTTTTTTCGCGTTCCCGCAAAAACTCAAAGAGTACTTGTATTGAAACCTGAGCAATAGAAGGATTCTAGGATAGTACATTTCAAATATAGAATCCTGAGCGTAGCGAGGATTTCAAAGGTAAGAGACGCAGAATAACTTTGCTGTCGAGCGAAACACATAACTTTTCACCTATTAAGCCAAGAAAATGCTAGGTGCAAGAAAAACAGCAAAAACTTTTTGTGCGATTTTCCGGAAGAAAAAGGAATTCGGCAATAGGTACCGCTTTGATTATATACCCAGCGAGAGCTAGTTCCTCCGAGAGATACCACTTGCACTAACTCTGTAGGTGTTAAATTTATATTTTCGTCGCTACTGGACTAGCTCATTTTCTGATTTATATTTCATGAATTCTAACGATTTTATCAAAGAAGAACCAAAATGCTGTAAATGTGAATTGAATAACAACACACTACAATACAATACAAAAAAATGTTTACTCGAGACAAAAAAATAGATACACACACAAAATTTAATACAAAAGAAATAAATTTAAATAATAAAGAGTGAGCTCTTGAGGAAAAAAGAGATGAACATTTTTAAAAGTTTTTTTTTTCATGCAGTCGTGCTGTCCAGTGCCATTGTTCTAAAAATGAGAGTGGTGCACTGACATGATTACAGTGGACTGGCGGTATCTTGGAGGATTTAGCTCTCCTGGTACATAATCAAAGGGCGGTATAGGTAGAAAATTATTATTGAATAGAAAGTTTCGAATTTTAAAAATCTTTCCACGCTCTCTCTACGTTAGCGGATAAAATGCACTTTTGCAATCAGATTTCGAATGATAATCAGAATCTTTCCGAGGTTGTGAGGTGAAATAGGTTTATATATATATATATACTTATTTACTTGTACTGACTTTTAAGGTTTAAAAACCTCTTATTTTCAGTTTGCCTTAGTCATGATGGTGGCCGGTGCCTTCGCGCACCCGCACGCTACTTCACATCAGTCACGGGTGGATCACCATGACCACCATGATCATCACCCAGACCACCACGACAGGCATCATGGCCACGGTAATCTATGACCACGAATTCTTAGCTCATATGCTCTACATAAGTATTCATAGTCACATTTGCACATTTTAGTATATTTATGTATGCACACAAATCTGGATTAAAAGTCAGTCACTTTAGTGAAAAAAAAATTATAAAATTCGTATGAATCAATCAATTTGTGTATTGACAAAAAACTTAAATGACATATTTTCCCACTTCGATTTATCATTAATAACTTAGTAAACACTAATCACTTGTATGTAGTATAAGTATAGGATAGCGGATGAAAGGTATAAAAATAAAGAAGCTGCTGATGCTAGTAGTAGTGCTTTTCGATTATGATGTGACATATTTTATAATATGCATTTATATTTAGCAATGATATCTTATTTGAAGCTATTTGGAACTTAACGTGATCTTTTTTCAGAACATCATGGTTTGAGACACGATGATCATCACCATGATGATCACCACGGCCATCATTGGGACCATGTAAGTAGTCAGACAGAGTTGTCTACGAATATTATTTTATTTGTAGGTCAAGATGTGTCACACTGTTATAGATAGTGACTTATGAGTTTTTATTAGTGTTATACAGAATGTTGGTCTCTTAAGATCAGCGTACAACAAAAAGAAAAACTTTGGTTCTATAACCCCATACATATTGCTGAGAGTAAATTAACATTTTCTTTGGAAGACAAGACTTTGAATTGGTTAGTTTTTTTTGTAAATTTTAAGTTATGGAACAAAGTTGTTTGCTACTATGCTGCTTTTATTTGTACGGAAGCTGATTCTGAGAGGTATTTAGCTAGTTACCAATGACCCTATTACACTGTTATAGACACTGTGACAAGCTAGCATAAAAAAAACCTTGTTCTCTGCAATCACTCAAAAATGAATACCACCAAAAGGAGCAATAAAAAGAGTCAAGAAAAAATCTTAAGATTAGATATTATGGATTATTAAGATATGATCAGCTTGTTCGATTATTTACTTAGAAACATCATTAACCAATCTAATGCACTCTGAATAACGGATAGACGGCGTATTCTGAATAATGCGGCCTGTTAGTAAGGTTACTGATTGATAAAATGTTTTTTTTATTTTATTTAACCCTTACGTTGCAGCACCACCACCATCCGTCATATAAGTTTTCCTACTCAGTGGACGACCCTCACACTGGCGACCACAAGTCGCACCACGAGCACCGCGATGGTGACTCCGTGAGGGGCGAGTACTCCCTGGTGGAGCCTGACGGCAACGTGCGCACTGTTCATTACACCGCTGATGACAAACACGGGTAAGAATCTAAGAAACGTAATAACGAACATAACTACAGAATTGCCCTTTTCCAAACATCGCCATCGTTTATCTCACTTTATGAAACCACCAGAGAAATTACTGGGCAAGAGATTTGACATCTAATATCTCAGGGTATCGAGCTCAGGATGATTTAACATCTTGTGGCAAGCAGCTGTGAGGGATGCAGATTATTTTATACTCAGGCATTTAAACAAATCAACTGACTCTGACATAATAATATAAACTTTGTGAGCGGGGTGACCGAAGTAGGATTCGCAGGTGGGCCATTTCAAAGTTATAAGACAAAAAAAGAGCAACTATGGCGGCTACTTCCTTATAAAACTCTTTCGGAAAGTGTAAATAAGTTATACGGATGCTTTTGGAAACTATGAAGAAATTATATGTATTCTGAAAAGGGACAATTCTATAACCATTCTACACAAAGCTTCAGTTTTTCATCGTTAATATATTTTGTGGTCTGTTTTACCAGTTTCCGCGCCGTGGTTCACCATAAGACTGTTCATCATCATATTATCCCGCATCATCATCATGGTCACCACGATCACCATGACCATCACCATGACCACGCAGTCAGTCATCAGGAACACCATTCTGTTCATCATGGGCATCATGGACACCATGATCAACACCGCCATAATGATGACCACCACGGCCATCACGATGATCACCATCGCCACCACGATGACCACCACCGTAATCACGATGACCACCACCGCCATCACGAGGACGACCATAGTCATCACGGACATCATGGCCATCATTGATCTGGACTCTTCGTATAGCTCCACAACTTCGATCTCGATAGAATACAAACCAAACTGCATACTTCCTTTGCAAGTAAAGTTAGCGCTAACAAATATAAACGCAATAGTAAGAAGTATTTCCTGTTTTATTACAGTTACAAACCTAAAAATCTTCAAATTACAAGAGGTAGATATACATAAAACCTTTACCTTAAGAAGGTATATATAAAACCTTTCAGGCGTAATGAATATCTAAAAAACAGATATAAGTTAATGGCACTTTAAAATTGCACGAAAAGCGTTTTTCATAACCAGATGACTCCATTTATATTACTTTATTCTCATATTATATAGTAAAGTTTTTTTTAAATAGAATATAGTGACGAGACAATCGACACATTGCCTGATGTCCAAGTTTATTGATTTACACATTTGGGCCTTTATACTAGCAGGCATAAAAGACGAAAAAGTATTTCAAACCTATTTTAGTTAAAAAGTGTTTTCTCTTCTTTTTTCAAACTCAAATCATATTTCGAAAGAAATTTGACAAAACACTTTTTAACTGAAGTAGGTTTGAAATACTTTTTAAACAGTGTTTTATGCTTATGACGATTAAGGTTATTTCAATTCTAAGCTATACCTACCAATACAATATCTACCATCTATACTTCCAAAGAAGGTAAAATTTACGTTAGTAAGTATACTTATTATACAGTCATGTAATAATTTATTATTCTACTTAATATAATTTGTTATTCTCTTTGTTTCCAAACTTTTTCAAAACGTGAGTGATACTAAAGTCTACTCCCGAATTAAACAGACTTTTTGTGCCTGAATAACCGTAATTATCTTCGTTGCGAGAGTTGGAAGTAAATACTGTCCTGTCCGTTCTCTGGCCAGCTGATGAAAGCGAAGGATCGTGGTCAGCTATGTTAGTAGAGCCGAACGGAGTTGGTCTAGGAAACTGGTGTTTGTTAGGCTCGTTTCTTTTAACTATGGCGTTAAACCTGTAGAAAAAAATGTAATTTTGACAAATTATTTAACCTAGAGCACAAGAATTGTTTTATATTGTACTCGGATACTTTCGGTATCATCATCACCAGCCCTCGAGACGTCCACTGCTGAACGAATGCCTCCCCCTTAGACCGCCACACTGTACGACAACCTGCCATTTGCATCCACCGGTTGCCCGCGACTTTTACAATGTCGTCGGTCCACCTAATGGGAGGCCTTCCTACGCTGCGTCTTCCGGTTCGCGGTCGCCACTCAAGAACCTTTCTTCCCCGTAGGTTTTCAGTTCTTCGAGCGATGTGGCGTGCCCATTGCCACTTCAACTTGCAAACTTTGCGAGCTATATCGGTGACTTTGGTTCTTTGGCGAATTTCCTGGTTCCGTATTTTATCGCACAAAGTAACTCCGAGCTTAGCTCTCTCCACTTTCGGGATATAAATTAATATATAAAATTTAAAAAAAAAACTGTCAAAATTTGTTATAAATTAAAATAAAATAATATATGTGAGGTGTATGTGTTGTATATGTGTGTGGTGTGTGAGCTTGTGTGAGAGTGTGTGTGTGCGTGCTTGTGTGTGGGTGTGTGTGTGTATTGTTAATGTTAACATCTGACGAAAATAATAAAAGTGGGTGTCATACTATGACGTCCGGCAGGAGCGAAGTGCTCTAAGACCTATTCGAGAAATATAATTAATTATTTATATTATCACCTTGCATTGTTTACCCCCCCTAAAACTAGTCTATCATTGTAAATTTTTCGAGCCTCGCAGCCCCCCACCCCCCCCCCCACCCCCCTATGTGAAAGCTATAGCTACACCCGTGTAGGGTATATAGGGTAATAACATCACTCCCTCACTCACCCGTGTGTGGCGTCAGCTGTGTATTCTACAGTTCTGAGAGCACCATCTGGCTCATACAGGGTGTATACTCCCTTCACTCTGTCACCCTCTCTACTCTCCCAGTGACTCTTCCTGTCGCCAGTCTGCAGATCGGACACTTCGTACTTGTACTCATATTTAGGCTAAAAAAAAATCAAGACCAAGTTTTTTTGATGCTTTCATCGTAATTTAAATGCCATGTCAGAGGCCTTGGCAGGATAATAGCTGACGTTAAAGACGGTCACTGAGCCTATATTTATTAGTGTCTTAAAATACGTTTTTTGTACCTGTTGTGTGCCATACCGCTCAGCAGATGACGAGACTGAAATCAAATATGGTTAATATAATTTTAATTATTTTTTGACATATGATAAATATTATTATTATGAAATTTTTAACATTAATTAATTACCATAATTAATATAGTTTTAAGCCTATTTTGGTCTATTTTGCTGTGAAAATTTGGTTTTTATTTGTAAATACAAAGTAACAAACAAAACAATTAACAAAATGTGCACTTATGTAAAAAAAAACTGCGTATATTTCCATTAAAACAAATCCTAGGAGACGTAGGAAAGTCGCACTCCAATTAATTTATTTTAAATAACAAACATTAATTAATTACAATAATTAATATAGTTTTAAGCCTATTTTGGTCTATTTTGCTGTGAAAATTTGGTTTTTATTTGTAAATACAAACTAACAAACAAAACAATTAACAAAATGTGCACTTATGTAAAAAAAAAACTGCGTATATTTCCATTAAAACAAATCCTAGGAGACGTAGGAAAGTCGCACTCCAATTAATTTATTTTAAATAACAAACATAATAATGTCTGTCGATTTACAATAAAAGTAAATTAGATAATTTATTCACACCTGCCAAGTTACATCAAAATCTAACGACTTATTTCCAAAAGTAGATTGTTTAAGGGGCTTACAGCCGGTTTTTTAAACCATGGTCAAAATCGACATAACCATTTGTTAAACTGACTATAGTTAACTAGCTAACCATTAGTTACATATTTGCTAACTATGAATCAAAAAACCGAATTATTGGCATTTTAACAATTTGTTACCATTTTAACTATTAGTTCGCTTAACTACGGATCAAAAAACCGGCCCTTAAATAACCCATTATATTATACGAGGTAGTTTTACGACCGATTTTTAGCGTGGGAGTAAAAGAAACCGAGATATAATGGGGTTTTAGCGCCTTGTGTTACACTCCAGCGACAGTGATAATGGAATGAACGGGCCCAGCGCTTGCAAATCGTTCAAAATTAACAAATCAAGCATACCTAGCTAAAAGTATGCATATTACATTAGCCAGAAAATAGAGATAGCGAATCTAATTACTGCGTGACAAAAAGAGAACCTAATTACTGCATGACAAAAAGACAACGCATATACATGTATTAGAAGTTTGTATGGTCGTATCGTACGGTTCGCATGTCGCAAAGACAGAGTATGACTGACGCGAGAGGAGAGTCGGCGCTCAACATATAGTCTTCAAAATCCGTGCGCTTATTTCCCGTTCATTCATTTTATCATTGTCGCTGTTACTGCTGTTACACTCTACTTTTCACTACGATTGCGAGAAAATAAAATAATCAAAATACCAAAATAAATGCTTTGTTACTTTAACGGCAACAGAATGAAAATTATTTCTTTTCTGTTATTTTCCATCTGCAAATTAGGGTCTCTATTCTCACCAGACAATGACATTTTCACTATTGTAAAATAAATTACGATCACTCAATTCAATTTCTAACTAGAGAAAAATTCTAAAGATTTCGCTCCATGGCCTTCTTTATTAATTTCTTCTGTAGCCGCAACGCAATGCACGCTTTCTACCAAAGAGATCGCCGTTTTTAGTTCCATTTAAAAAAAAACTTAATTATATATTTTTTTAATATTCTTTTATTTATTAAAAAGAGTCTGTCTTTATTAATTATTATTCTACTTAAGAAAAAAAACTATTTCATTTTTGTAGGTTCGTTGGTGTAACAGACAATTTAAAAAAAACTGTAGCCCCTAGAGCAAAATTTTACTTTAGCCCCTAGAGCATGATATGCTATTTTAGCCCCGCTTTGGTACGCTATAATGTCGGACTTTTAGAGCAAGATGAGTTTAAAATATTTTGCTTATACTTACGCCGGGGTCTGCAGTAGGCTGCAGGTTAATGTTAGAAATAATCATAAAACGGAAATGGTTTAAGTCATCACACAAATTCAATCCCAACATAACAACAAAATGTAATCATCTTACTGGGGACAGTAGTGGATGATTCCGACAAGCCAGTATGAAACACGATGCTCTGTGAAGAAGTAGCATGTTGCAGCATCGCGACGGGAGAGCCTTTTGCTAGCAGCCATCCGTTCAATAGAAGAACAATCTGTAACAAAAATACATATTTACATAACATACAAGGATCTAGTAAATTACCTTTTTTGTCGCTTACTAACAGGCGTGATGATCAAAGGTAGATCAGTTTCTTGTTAAAAAAAATGTGAAACCAAAACTACTAGAAATCAAAAGCAGCAAATTAGTAATTTTCACATGACTTTTAGAGGGTTCCAGAGGAATCGTTTTGTGGCCGTCATCAAAATATAAAACTTAACTACATCCTACTAAAAATCTATTTCCAAAAGCTTTCCTATTCAAGACAAGTCCTATCTCAGCGACTCGAGCTTGTTTACCATTCACCATCAAAATGATAAAATTGTTAGTGACAATTTTATCAGGCTTTAACAACGACTCTCACTATGGTGATTTAATCAAAAGTGATCATGATAACAAAACAAATTAATACAAATTCGTTGTGCTAGTCTTTAGTCTTAAAGATGCCTTTACATCCCGTAGTTACTCCCTCATAGTGGAGTTTCTAACTCCTACACCAAATCAGCTTAATAGTACCATAAACACAAATTATAATGATCAGTTATTCAGCATTCCTCCTGCCTACAATAATGTGTCACTCAATATTCCTTTGGCTAGAATGTGCCGTACATACGATAATTTCAAGAATACCAGAGACATGTTTACATCTGGCTTTTACTCATTTAAGGCCGGGTTATTCCACGTTTCAAGCACATTTTTTAATGAGATCAATCATTAGTCTAAAGCTGTATCAGGTAGAGTCACATTTAGCGGAGCAAAAATATGGCGGTTACGCAGATTCGTGCGTGTCAAACTTCGATTTTTCGAAGATTTTCTCAGATTACTTGAAAAGTATAGAAATTAATAACTTTTGAACCACAGAATGCTCTCCAAAATACTATTAACTTATAATACATATTTTTTTTAATGTGACTATTTGCTGTAATTAGGACATAAAACTGAAAATGGTTTAAAAATAGACACTGTCTCGTTATTTTTTTCTATCGAGGAAAGTATAATCAATCGTGTTTTCATCCATAGAAGTTACTAAGACGGATGTTCTTCTGTAACATTTTGTATTTTTGGGCTTTAAATATAGTAATTTGACTAAATAAATTTGATTTTGCGAGGGGCAAATTTGGCAAATACAAGCCTTAAACATAATGTCAGCAAGTTGGTTATATAAAAATCTACATTTGTATCCTTAGTTATAGTCAACTACCGTTAATATCAATGTTTTTTTTATTCTTGTATCTGTTGTGTAATGTTTTAATTGGACTTTAGGTTCACAGTGCTCTATTACATATTATTTTCTTGATATAAGATAGCATTTAGTCTGTAACTGTACCTTATTAAATTAAATAAAATATATAATCATCGTGACCAATGGCCGTCCATTGGAACATGGTCGAAACGTCGAGGTAAATAAAAATAAATTTATTTGTGCGCGATTAAGTCCCGGTGATAAACATAGATATATATAATCATCGTTCACACATAGCTGTAAAATATGAATTCAATCAAACTACAATAGAATTTAATCGGACAGTTCAGTTAAATCAAAAAATTACATAAAATAACACGTGCATCTGAACTTGTTTAAAGGTAAATCAACTAGCCTTAAAACGAATCAAATCCATGTTGACGAACGAAAAGGTAAACAGGACGGTAGCACTGGATTGAAGGGACTCCTTCCATCAATCTCCTTTTTATAGGGTCAGTGCATCAGATAACCGAAACAATGTGCTGGCGGCGGATGTATTTGCATCGACAAAGGTCCTTGTCAATTAACGTTGATATCACTACAAAGAACATTTAGAAGACACGACGTTGGGAAATCTTCTCGGAGTCTCTACGAACCTGTTTTGCAAATGTATATCCATAATGAAATTTATTATCATTGTGTTCGCAAGGCGGAGAGCTATATCCACCCTATAATTTGTCCATCCTCCATATTAGTACTCGATATGATATTAGAGCGGAAATCTTACACTAGAGATGATTTTGCGACGGAAGCAAAGTTGGAGATAAATCGACGGAACCAACTTGTCATCGCTACAAAGCTTGAGCTGCTTGACGTTCTTCGGAGGTACCATTTCTGCAATCGCAGCGGTTTTCCCCGGATCTACTCTAAGTCCTCTGGTACAATTGTATGTAATATATGGTTTTCATCTCTTATCATCTCTACATACCTACTATGAAAACAGAGGATGGACAATGGACATGCCACAAGAAAGACCATAGAAATGAGGGTTAGCGGTAAAACTGTAAGTGTTAAAGGGGTAAACAAACAGTATGGCATAGACGAATGTAGTTCATTCGTCCATGTTGTATGGAAGATATAATAAGTGTATGCGAGGAATGAATCTAGAGTTAACCAAGACATAATAGAATGAAGTAGAGAAAGGAAACCTACTGCGCTGACCATGCCTTTTTTACTGTTTACGCTCTGTGGTAACCCTACGCCCTCATTTTCTAGCCCTTTCAACGGAAACGATGATCAACATTATTGTCGATTTTCAGTTTCTATGAGATTTATGCTAGGAACCATTTAAGTATTGTTTTTACATCGCAAGCGTATTATCAAAAAAACGTATAATTACTGAGCTAACTTATTATGTCACTATTAATTTTATCTTTAAAATAAAATTATTTTTTGAAATCTAATCACAATCAAGTCGTAGGATGTAAGTGCACGTTATAAAAACGTGTAAAAAGTGCCTACTTTGGCATAAAAATCTCGGCACATCATCAGTGGAATGCATAATTAATCGGTATGTTTATGCATAGGATTGTAGAAAACGTGCATTGTTTTTATTTTGCTGTTATTAAACTTAAATACAATATGATAATTCAGACGAAGGTTTTGGCCGAGCAATGGATTTTAAAACAAGACAACTTAAAATAATCTGATTTTAATTAGGCGCTACCTTTTAGCAAAACTGTAGGTAAAACATGAATATCTTCAAATCTAGAGTACCTATACATAGTTCCAAGTCAGCAAGCTCCTTCTAAGCATCATTGCTTAACATTAAGCGCGATGTTATCAAACGTAAACTTACTCGAAATTAAAGAAGGCACGGTAAGTTTTTGCATCTAAAATCGTACAAAATTAAATCTCAACCGAAAAAGAGGGTAAAAGAGGGTTTAGAATATAATTATAACTGTAAAAATTTCTGAGTACTTGAATTTGAATTATTGTTATTTGGCCCAAGGTTTGGTTCTTGTTTTTACCTTCTTCATTTCAACGCCCTCTGTGAGAAATCTCTTGAACCGTTATTAGTAAATACAAACGCAAGCGCAGCTTAAAATCTAAATGAACGAAACCAATGATGTGGTTTTACAAAGCGAGTTATCTACTAGCCACAAGGCGTTATATATAGATGTAGCTTGTTTAACACACATTGATATATAAATTTTTGTACCACACCCAGTGGTGTAGTAAGATAAATTTAAATTTTGCTTTGCGGAAGGAAAACATCGTGATGATACTGCATACGTCCAAAGAGAAAATTCAATGACGTACCTATATCTATGTGTGGGCGTACCCCAGCTTTTAGCATAAGGGTGGCAAACCAAATGATTCGAATGTGTGGTAAGTTATGTACTAAGTAGGTAATTATTATATCAACAGATGTAACTTAAGATTTTTGACAGATATCGCATTGCACCTGGCCGCCGGCGCCGCGCGCCGGCCCGTAGAGTAGGTACGTTTATCGCAATTTGTTTTTGTTTTTGTTTGTAGGTAGGTATTAATTTGTTTTTTTCGTCAACATCTTGCTGGCATATGACTACATTTACGAGGGCGGCACTGAAAATTTCGGGAATCAAGGAAGTGACACAACATTACTATTTAAAAATATATTTATTGCTTTTCGAAGTATTCTCCGCGAAATTTGACACATTTTTCCATACGATGGAACCAATCATTGAAGCAACCATTCCATTCGGAAGTTGGGTTCTCCAAAATGGCCGTTTTGTAGGCGTCCACAGCTTCTTCAGGTGATGAAAATCTCTGTCCACGCAATTTATTCTTTATTTTAGGGAAAGTATAGAAATCATTAGGGCTTAGGTCGGGGCTGTACGGCGGATGGTCCAATAATTCTATGTTTTCTTGCTCTAAAAACTCTTTTGTTCTGTGCGCGGTGTGAGAACTCGCATTGTCGTGATGGAGGATGATGCGGCGGTTGCAGTTCTCTTTACGGAGTTCAGAAACGACCTGTGGCAAACAAATGCTAGCATACCATTCTGCATTAACCGTTCTTTGTCCCTCAAGAGGAATAGTCGTAACATGGCCGGTTTTGGAGACAAACGTGGCCACCATTTTTTTTGCAACACTCCGTGAACGAACAATTTTTGTTGACTTTAACTCATTTTCGAACACCCAAACTCGTGACTGGTTTTTTGTTTCGGGTTCGTACGCGTATATCCAGGATTCGTCACCTGATACGATGTTGTATACAGCATTTGAGGATCCTGCGTGGAATCTTTCGAGAGTTCTGACGCACCAAGTAACGCGAGCCGCTTTTTGCTCTTCACAGAGCGAATGCGGTATCCATCGGGAAAACAACTTTTTTACACCTAATTTTTCATGCAAGATTATTTGTATTTGACTCATGCCAATGTCTAAAGTTGCCTGAATTTCGCGGTATGTCACATGTCGATCTTCCTCAATCAGCTTACGCACAGCATCAACGTTTTCTTGGGTGACTGCAGTTTTTGGACGACCTTGACGGGGATCATCACTGAGCTTGACACGTCCACGTTGAAATTCAGCAAACCAGCGATAAATTGTGGTTTTGGATGGGGCTTTATCACCAAATGCAGAAATCATCCGGTCAACACACTGTTTTTGTGTTAAACCACTTCGAAAGTCATAATAAATCATCGCTCTTGAATTTTCTCGAGTCAATTCCATTTTCTCAACGACTAAACAAGTTTGACAAAACCTTGTGACAAGACCGAGAATATATTTTTAAATAAATAAATGGTATTCGATTTTTAAAACCAAGGAGTTTTCAATTAAAAATATTTTAATATGACAGAAACAGTGGAAATATTCCATTCCCGATACTTTTAGTGTAGCCCTCGTATGTAGAGTGTCATACATGTTTCATAAAGCATTATTTTATTTACACGAGTATCTTGTGTTACAATGAACAGTTTCTATTTATTTTTGTATATAGTGTTTATTGATACCTATAATTGTTTTTATTCGGATACTGTTGATGGGTACTTAATTAATCTGCAAAAAATGGTTTAATCAAACTACAAACAATCACACAATCACCCATTGCGACAACAGCTCGCCTGTAGGTAAATTACAAATCGCCAAATTCGCATCATTCGGTCCAGTTTATTCGCAACACGACGCATATCGTTAGCAAGTACTTACACAAACTCTACAAGGCTGTAGTTAAATATTCTTGAAAGTAACAAAACTGCATATCTACTCCAAGAACAAGTCTTCACGGATGTCATTTGATGCTGGCCTCAAGGTAAAAGCAGATTGCCTAAAATCGAAAATAAATTAGGTACCTATCTGCCTTCTTAATATTTACCTTTCCCCGTCGCCTTGAAAACTGATTTTTTATAGTTCCGTACCGGAAGGGTGCCTAACCAAAGCCTTTTACTAAACGCTAAACCTATGAACGTCCTCTGTCTGACATGAAGTGTTTTAAAACTTTTGTTGTTTCCTTTAAGCGCCAAGCTTGTTATCATTATAATAAGAGCTTTAATTAGCCTTTTAATAGTTTTTTCAACATACTCGTATATCTATCTTCAAATGGAAATTGGGCACTATCCACCATTATGGCATGACTCGACTTCCAGCGAATACAGGCTGGATTATATGACCTCATAGAGGAACTGAGAAGCTCTAGATACGCAGACGATATGGTGCTTCTCAGTCCCTCTCAGTCTCAGTCTGGTTTAAGGAAACTGCTAGCTATCTGTGAAAGATATGCTGCTGAGCACGGTCTCATATAACAATCAAAACAGAGATGATGGTTTTTAGAGCTGGGAAGGGGCCGGAGAGAATACCAAACTTATTTTTGAGGGGCTCACCAGTGAAGATTGTTCGACGTTTCATATATTTAAGTCACATTCTAGCGGAGGATCTGAGCGACGACATGGATATGGAGCGCGAGAGAAGGAACCTGTCCATCAGGTGCAACATGCTCGTGAGCCGCTTTTCCAGCTGCAACACAGATGTCAAAATAACATTGTTTAAAGCCTTCTGCCTGTGCTTGTACACCTGCCAGCTGTAAATTTGAATTTTTATTGTTATTTAAATTATGTGTTTTTTTTTTAACTTTTTTAATTTTCTATTGGTTTTCGTTTGTGGATACCTGAAATTAAACCTTTTTTATTTTTTATTCATATAATATAACAATGAGCAACAAACTGTAGCGTTCGTGGCGTAGCTTGTCTCGGTGATTCTAAACGATCACCGATGTTAAGCAACGGACGGTCCGATCAGTCTTCGGATGGGTGACCGTGAGTGACATTTATTTCTGAGCGCTACCGTGGGTCGGATGACTCGTTAAATTGTTGGTCCCCGGTTGTTTGTTCTAGTTTCTATAACAACAACCGTGAGCCATGTCAGAGGCCTTCGGGCGGCACATTAACTCTGACACTAGGGCTGGCCAGTCAGCCTATACGAACTTACTTACAATGAGCGCTATGGTGAAGGAAAATATCCTCAGGCAACCTGCATACGTTCTAAAGAGAAGTTCAGTGGCTGATATGATTCCGCAAATGTTTTTGGTATTTAAACACAAAATAATGTTGACGAACGAAAACGTAAATAAGACGCAGCAAACTTATATTTTTTTATACAATCAAGTGACGAGACGAGCAAGACGTTCGCCAGGTGGTAAGCGTCCCGCCTGCCACTAACAGTAGCAGTGCCATCTATAAATCTATCTATCTATCTATCTGTATATCTTGTTGGTAAGGAACCTTTTTTATCCGAGTGGACGTGCACTTGACCAGTTTTTAACTTTATATTTAATCTCGACGGCTGTCCTTACTAGATTGTGTATTATCTGTCCATTGCTGTTTCAGACAGTGACGAAATTATTTAAAATATACAGATTCCTTAATTGAATTGAATGTTCGTAACGTGTACCAATGATGAAACACATCGGACAGCAATTAAATCTAGATCTAGCTTTATGTACTTGCAATGCCAGTTATAAAATATCGAGTCCTTTCTAGACACCTTACTAATTTGCACGACGCCGACACTTTGTATATTATATTGCATCACTGACTAAATGTCCAATTTTAGAGCGAGGGTTCATTAAATCGTTTAGATAGCAACCCAATACTTTATGGCTTAATATCAATTATGAAATAGCAATAAACCAATTAAAAGAAGATTAAGCCAATTTTACTAACTTCAAAAAAGGAGGTTTTATCTGGTGTTTTTTTTTTTGTTTGTTACCTTAGAACTCCGTCATTTATATAAATTAGGAAGATGATTTTTTTGTTTTGAAAAGATATATGTACTTTCATAATGGTCCCTTCTCCCTTATAAATCTCATCAAAATGGATTCAGTAGTATAGTTACCATTACAAACAAACTGGAAAAATATGTCATAATTAAGTAAACGAAATATTAGAATAGTCGGTTGAATTTTTTTTAAGGCCTTGTTATAAATTTAGAAATGCGTCGTGCAATATTAATTTAGGCGAGTTCGTCAACTTTTGGTTGGTCGTCAACAACAGGTTACTGTTTTATAGATTATGTAAGTAGGTGGCTAAATTAAACAGGTAAGTATCTAAAGATAACACAACTATAGTCAGTCTGAATCAAGACACGGTTCTGCGGGTTTCATCAGGCCTCGCCCAATGCACACCACTGTGCCAACCCAAACTCAGTGTGGGTTTCAAAACTATGCAACAGCTCTAATATTAAAAATATAATATTTTCTCGTGATTTTAGAAATAATGAAGGGAATGATTGAACTTTATAGAATAGATTGACATTCCACAAAACTTCATAAATATTTATTCCCTATCTGTGCAATAATGTTTGCCAATTGCGTTTATCTAGATCTCTTAAGCTTCCTAGTTCATACAGTATTGTGTAATGATACCAATTTCGATGCAATTGTTTCACATAAATATAATTTAAACAGTTTGTGCCGTACAGGTTTAATATAAACTTCTTACCTTTACCATTAAGCGGAAAATAACTTTGCACACCGTGATCACTTTCGAAAATAATGACATTTTATTTCTTGTAGCCACGGATACCGGGATCTCCGGGTAAAATATTAAATTGAAGGAAACGGGAAACGCTCCCAGAATCCGTGGCTAATTTAGTCTCGGGATCCGTCGAGACAAACCCGATCGTGTACTGTCTCTACATTTAATTGTATATTCATAATCTACATTCAATCGTATTTGTTTTTCTTTTTTTAATAATTATGTTGGAAATATATATTAGCTTCTCTCGTAGGTTGACGGTAGGTATTTTGACCTACTTTTAATTGTCATGTCAGCTTTATATTTAGCTATCTGTATCTTACTTGTACCTGGGACCTTGGACCTGGGTATGTCCTTAAACTGCAACCAGACCCACCGGAGGACGGGCAGCAGCGTCCTCTTGGTTAACGGTGATGACCATTCTGCGATCCCCATGGGGATGGCAGCACGCTTGGCAGGCAGCTTGCACGCTGCCTGCCAAGCGTGGGGATTATAGCAACACCCCTCTATAAAGGGGGAGGCCTTCGTCCAGCAGTGGACATTTTATGGCTGACGACGACGACCTTACTTATACCTAGCAGTTACCTGTACCTATATTTGCTAAATATAAAGACATGACGTGACCTATCTCCAGTTATAGGGATATCCCTTCCCTTACTGAACACCTTGTATGTGGTTCCGGTGACAATAGGAGTGATTTGGTGGTAGATAGTGGAACTTAAGTGCTAGTAATAGGCCATATTTTTATTTGAAGTGTTTCCACACCTAGGTACTATGTTATTAATGTGTGGCGTCCCGCACGTTGAACCTCGAACCTGAAACATAAAAATAATAAATTAATAATACATAGCGAATGAAATAACATTATATAAAATCATATCATACTTACCAAGCGTAGATATCGGAAGGCAGTCGTCGATCGTGTCGTGTCGCATAAAGTGTGTAAAAAGCCGACCGCTGCGAGAACAATAGAACTCCGGCGCAGGCAGCGCTTGGCCGCGTGATCGCTTGCCGCCCGCGCCCAGTCAGCCACGCACGTTCAGAGCAGACGCACGCTACTTGACGCTATTTTTACATTCCGCGCGCTCGCAAATATTTACCTGTTTTCTTGTGCTGTATTTCCTATCTATCGAACTGACATTCTTCCGATCGCCTTCGCTTGTGAATCTGTGCTTTGTGCTTCCTTCCTATAAGCTTACCTTCTGCGCATAAACTGTATCCGTGTTTTCAAAATATTAACATTTGAACATTTTGTGGGTGTTGTTTACTCGACTGATCATCATCACCATCCTTCACCCACATAACTGGTGACCCCCTACAAAAGAACATGGAAGGAAGAGGTAAAGATGGCGGCAACGCGTCGTCAGGCACAAGTTCCGCCCCAGCAAGGGCATTTATACCTCACGACACGACTCAACTTTTTCGTGTCGGAGCTAAGCCACCACCGTTCTGGCCGGAAGAACCCGCCGTCTGGTTTTCGCAGCTGGAGGGAAACTTCGTACTATCCGGAATTAAAGATGACGAGACTAAATTTTATTACGTAACGTCGACCCTGGAACAAAGATACGCTGCCGAGGTAAAGGATATTATTATTTCTCCACCGAAGACGGGAAAGTACGAGCAACTTAAAGCCGAGCTGATCAAGCGTCTCTCAGCTTCACGAGAAAAAGAAGTTAAGCAGTTATTAATGCATGAAGAGCTCGGGGACCGCCGACCATCACAATTCCTCAGACATTTGCAACGATTGGCGGGTCCAACGGTGCCAAAGGAGTTCATTCAAACTATTTGGACCAGTCGCCTACCCACCGCTTTGCAGCCAATCATTGTGTCACAGAAGACAGCCGATTTACAAGCTCTTGCAGACTTGGCCGACAGTGTACATGAGATAGTACCTAGCACACCTCAAGTAGCTGCCGCATCACTATCTCCCGTTTCACAGTTAGACATGATGGCAAAGCAAATCTCAGAATTAACGAAGAAGATAGATACCTTAACTGCACGTGACAGCCGACGACCACGGACGACTACTCGGGACAATCAAGACCGCCACGATAGGTCACGATCCCGATCAAGCTACAGACGATTCCCGAACTGCTGGTATCATCACAAGTACGGCAAGGACGCGAAGCATTGCTGGAAGCCCTGCGATTACAAGCCGGAAAACTAACAAGGCAATCGGTAATGGCGACATCCGATAGCCAACCTACAACTGGTCGCCTGTTCGTGACGGATAGCAGGTCGAAGATGCAGTTTCTGGTCGACACAGGTAGCGACCTCTGCGTCTTCCCCCGCACTGCGCTCCGTGAATGCCGATCTGCAAGCAATTATCAACTTTATGCGGCGAATGGAACGCCCATAAATACCTACGGTTTTGCCCATCTCGAGTTAAACCTTGGTCTACGTCGAAGCTACAGCTGGCGCTTCATCGTCGCAGATGTTACGAAACCGATAATAGGCATCGACTTCCTGTCTTACTATAGTCTCATAGTCGATTGCCGGAACCAACGTCTGATAGACAGTACTACGACTCTGTCAACCGCAGCAGAGGCTGTCTTATCGTCGAACACGATATCTTCAATCAAGACACTGATCGGCGACTCCGACTACCATGACTTACTACGTCAGTTTCCTGAAATAACAAGACCTGCAGGTGCGGAGCGCACCACGAAACATACTACTGTCCACCACATAAGGACTACACCAGGACCTCCAGTATCGTGCACTCCGCGTCGTCTGGCCCCAGACAAACTACTCATTGCGAAGAAAGAGTTCGAAGCCATGATCAAGAACGGAACGGCAAGACCATCCGAGAGCCCATGGGCATCGCCCTTACATCTGGCGCCGAAGAAAGATAACGGGTGGCGGCCATGCGGCGACTACCGAATGCTAAACGCACGAACCGTCCCTGACCGCTACCCCATCCGCAACATTCATGACTTCACTCACAGCATATCTGGCTGCCGCGTCTTCTCGAAAATCGACTTGGTTAAGGCCTACAACCAGATCCCTGTAAATCAAGAGGACATCGCAAAGACCGCAATTTGCACACCGTTTGGTCTTTTCGAGTTTCCGTATATGACGTTTGGTTTGCGAAACGCAGGCCAAACATTTCAACGTTTTGTCGATAATATGACCAGAGGACTCGACTTCACGTACACATATCTTGATGATTTTTTGGTATTTTCCCAAGACGAGACCAGTCACAAAGACCACCTGTCACAACTCTTCAGGAAACTACGCGAAAACGGCATGGTGATAAACACTGCAAAGTGTGTATTCGGAGTTCCCGAAGTAACCTTTCTTGGCTATACAGTTTCGTCTGAAGGTGTAAAGCCGCTGGAATCGAAGGTTGAAGCCATCAAGAATTTTCCAGTACCAAAAACTGTAAGGGAATTGCGGCGTTTTTTGGGCATGCTAAACTTTTACCGGAAATTCATATCCGCAGCAGCCCAAATACAAGCACCACTACATGCCTTACTCACCGACAAAGTAAAAGGATCGCACCCAGTGACAATTGTCGGAGACACGTTAACAGCATTCGAAAAATGCAAAACCAGCCTGTGTCAAGCCACGCTACTGACACACCCAGACCTAAACGCGAAGATAGCTATTGTCACAGATGCGTCAGATACGGCAATGGGCGCTGTTATTAACCAATACAGAAACAACATTTGGGAACCCCTTGCTTTCTTCTCACGGAAACTCAGCTCATCGCAAGTAAAATATTCCCCTTACGACAGGGAATTACTCGCGATCTACGAGGGAATCCGTTATTTCAGACATATGGTGGAAGCACGTCATTTTACAGTATATACGGATCACAAACCTCTGTGCTACGCTTTCGAGACCCGGAAAGAGAAATGCTCGCCTCGACAATTCCGACATCTTGACTACATCGCACAATTTACAACTGATATACGTCACATATCAGGGAAGGAGAATGTCGTGGCAGACACTTTATCGAGGATCGAGGAAGTAGTTCAGCCTGTCGACTTAGAACTCCTGGCGAAATCGCAAGAAACAGATCCAGAGCTGAAACGATTGCTTGAAGGAGGAACTTCACTTAACTTACGCAGAACTACTATTCCTGGAACGCAGAGTCAACTCTATTGCGATGACAGCGATCAGGCATCGAGACCTTACGTGACAGCACCATTCCGACGCAGAGTGTTTGAAAGCCTACACTCTCTGAGCCATCCTGGCGCTAATGCAACCGCAAAGTTGGTGGCTCAGCGCTACGTATGGCCTGGCATTAGAAAAGATTGCCGCGAATGGGCGAGGACTTGTCACCCCTGTCAACGATCCAAAGTTACAAGGCACGTATCTACAGCTCCTGGAACATTCCGACTTCCACGAGCCAGATTTACAACGATCCACATAGATCTTATAGGTCCCATGCCCACATCAAATGGCTACAGATATTGCCTAACTGCAGTGGATAGATTTACGAGATGGCCAGAAGCCATACCAATAATGGACATGACAGCAGAGACGGTCGCCAAAGCTTTGATTTCCGGCTGGATAGCACGATTTGGTTGTCCTACTGCTATAATAACCGACAGAGGCCGCCAGTTTGAATCAACACTTTTCAAGCACCTGGCTGAAATGACTGGATTTGAGCATAAACGTACCACAGCGTACCACCCTGCCTGCAATGGAATGGTAGAGAGGTTCCACAGGCAGTTGAAAGCCGCTATCGTATGCCATGCCAATCCCAACTGGACGGAATCGCTTCCACTAATCCTACTAGGAATCAGAAGCGCACACAAAGATGACATCCAGGCGTCTTCAGCAGAACTAGTTTATGGAGAGTCGCTGAGGTTGCCTGGGGAGCTATTACAACCATCTGAAAACAAAACTGACGATATTACGGAATTTATGGCAAGATTAAGGTTAATTGCTAAGAATATTCAACCACAGCCAGCATCCCGACACAGCAATAAAACAATATTCGTCTTCAAAGAACTCGCTACTTCAACTCACGTGTACCTCAGAGAAGATGCTCTCAAAGGTGCCCTTCAACCAGCTTACACGGGACCTCACGAAGTCCTGGAAAGAGGCCACAAAGTCTTCAAGATCCTGATAAAAGGGAAACCAGTAACTGTAACGATAGAACGACTGAAACCCGCCTACATACTTACCGGAAGAGACGACAGCAGACTCCCAATCCAAGATGTCGACGATACGCCACCTCCACCCATAACGGAGCCACACGACGAGAAGAAATCTGAAAAGAAAACGCGTTCAGGAAGAACCGTGAGATTTCCTAAATATTATCGCCCGTAAGACGGTCTCTGGGGGGGAGTGGTGTGGCGTCCCGCACGTTGAACCTCGAACCTGAAACATAAAAATAATAAATTAATAATACATAGCGAATGAAATAACATTATATAAAATCATATCATACTTACCAAGCGTAGATATCGGAAGGCAGTCGTCGATCGTGTCGTGTAGCATAAAGTGTGTAAAAAGCCGACCGCTGCGAGAACAATAGAACTCCGGCGCAGGCAGCGCTTGGCCGCGTGATCGCTTGCCGCCCGCGCCCAGTCAGCCACGCACGTTCAGAGCAGACGCACGCTACTTGACGCTATTTTTACATTCCGCGCGCTCGCAAATATTTACCTGTTTTCTTGTGCTGTATTTCCTATCTATCGAACTGACATTCTTCCGATCGCCTTCGCTTGTGAATCTGTGCTTTGTGCTTCCTTCCTATAAGCTTACCTTCTGCGCATAAACTGTATCCGTGTTTTCAAAATATTAACATTTGAACATTTTGTGGGTGTTGTTTACTCGACTGATCATCATCACCATCCTTCACCCACAAATGCATATACTAGACAGTATGAAAAATTAAGACACCTGGCAGGACTTAACCTACATACGAACATTCTACCGGATTTTCGTCCCGGCTGCTTTGCCCTTTAAGTTACCGTCCCGACTAAAGTGTTAATAGCGCCATCTGTAAATATATCTACGTGTTACACAAATTAACACATGGCACCGTCTACGCTTTAGTTGATTAGCATTAAAAAGTTTTAGAATTAGGGCGGGTATGGCTTCTTCTTATGTAGCTATAGTAGAAAAGCAGTCGGCACGGAAACCCGGTAGATTGCTCGTATGCTGGTTCAAGTCCTGCAAGACGTCTTAATTTTTCGTACTGTCTATTATACTATTAGAAATCTTTTTAATAAAACATATCACTAAGATAACCAACGAGGAAAAGAAAGTGGAAATTACGGAAAACGTTTACGTCATAGAACGAGGTAACACAATGAGATGCCTACTCTACATCAAGTGCTTATTTTACGAGATGAGACCAGTTTGTGCGTTTTACGGCATATGGCACAGTTATCCAAGTGCTCGTAACAATAACGTAGCGCCATCGCCACCCAGAAGTTGAGTGATAAAACACAGCAACTGAAAAAAGAATTGGACTAAACTAAAGGATAGGAATTCCAAAAAAAGGGTCTTCTTTTTTTGGAATTCCAATTCTTTAGTTTAAACATAAATACGAATTGTTAATTCTTAAATTCAGGTATAATTTGTAAGTATGTTCGTGAGACCTTAACTAGGAGAGGCCATTGGCTCCTCAAACACAGTTTTAACTAGCTTAGGATCCATCAGGTTCATGACACACTATGCATTATTCAATATTTAAGGCAAAAATAAACAATTTGTATTTGTTCTTAATAAACGTGTATTAGCTGCGCAATCGTTAATCTGTCTTGTCCTTTCTTTAAAATTTTGTTACTCGGATATAGGCAAATGATGGATTAACTGTTTCGAAGCTACTTCACGTTTATTAATAAGGCATGTAGTGTTTAAAAGAATGCCTCGATAACAATCGAAGCCAGATAGAAGGGACACATAGTTATACATAGTGGGTATACATATCTAGGAAACTGCAATACTAAGCCAAAAGGAGGTCTTGGTACTTATCATTATGAACAACATTTAGATACTAAAGGAACTACCCCGAAAACGCGAAATAAGTCAGCTTTTCAATAGAAAAATGTCATTCACCCTCGACAAAATGAGAAAATTCTGTTCCACAAATTTTTCTTGAATTTGGTTCAGTTTGATATGTAAAAGGTTTTTTTGTGATTCCCGCTTTGATTTCGTAGTAAAAGTTGTTCTCTAAGATATTGCTATTGAATTAAATTTCACTGTATAATTAAGCTATGGTGACTTGGGTATGTCAAAAACTGCACCCGGAACCACTGGAGGATAGGCAACAGAGTCCTATCGGTTACCGGTGGTGAGGATTCTGCGATCCCCAGGGCAAATCTCCATTCCAAATTTCATCCAATACCGATCGGCCGTTTCAGCGTGAAGGAGTAACAAACATACACTCGTACTGAAAAACTTTCGCGTTTATAATATTAGTGAGATGTGATTTAAACGTCAATTTGTCAATCTTGTCCAGTAGGTACTTGCTCCTCAGGACTGATCCTATCCGGCCTCTAGATTAATATGATTGATAATAAACATTGCCGCCTTATGCATAATGCACGATCTATTGAAAACGGATTCATAATGTATACAGTGCTGACAGAGGATTACAGATATCATGACGTAGAACAAGAATGGCGCTAATCTATGCAACTTAGTAACAATTGTGGGTAGCTCTTTCAAGGTTGAGCTTGGCATTGCTTTTGTTATGATCTCTATGTATAGTGTGGTACCATAGCATCATCATAAAACAGCCAGAAGACGTCCACTGCTGGACGAAGGCCTCCCCTTAATAGTGGGGTTGCCATAATCCCCACGCTTGGCAGGTGGGCTTGTGGATGGCAGAATGCTCACCACCCTTAACCGAGAGGACGTTACGCGCTGCTGCCCGTCCTCCGGTGGTTCCGGGTGCAGTTTTAGGACATACCTAGGTCCAATAACCATAACGTCATGTCACCATTAACGTCTTCACTTGAATACCTATTAATAATAATTAGGTAGAAGGTGCGCACTTATGCAGCTGTACTGATAGATGCTACATAAATAAAATCTAATTGCTATTCGTACACTATGTTTTATTTAAAGACAGAGTAGGTTTTATTGAGAAATCAATTTCCTCTATTTAAATAAAAGTGATTTACGAGTACACCCATAACTCTTTAATGACCTTTAAATTTATTACTGTTAACTATTTTTATTCAAGTTTAAATACTTACTCTCCATAATAATTATGATGTAACGTCTACCAAAATATGGTTTGAAGGTGATTCCCAGGCGATACCATACTTATGACATGGGTTGGGTATTTTAATTATATCGGATAATTAATTACAGTAGTTCTTTTGACAAAAGGTGTCATAACGCTCATAACATTGGTGTTTTGTGCTATTGTAGTTATATGTTAAAAGTTTATATAAGCTACTTAGATTCTTTAAATGTAATACATACATTAGTTTGTTTAAAATGTTATTTGACCAAGTTCAATTAGGTACAATAGGTTACTCATAACAACTTAGCAAGACAAAATCTATGACGGACTACGGACGGTATATATGACGATAGTAATGTTTTGATTGATTTGATTTACAAGTTGCGTATCATCTACCTAAAATAACAAATGACTCAATTTCAAGTAAATCAAATTGTTTGAAGGCTTATGTGCTATAGGATCCTGTAATGTCTTGTTGTTTTTACTAGTAAACCGAGGGCAGGGCGCTCAACTATTTGTCACGACTGTCCACTGTATTTTGCTCCAAACAAATAAATTGATAGCTGAATCTATTAACGTGTAAAGTAACAGACAAGCAAGATACAAAGGACAAAGTAATTGTAAATTGGGCCACACAAAATCTATCGGTCACTATGCATTGAAATTTGAAATTGTATTGTAGGGTTAGGTTGATTTTTAAAGAAACTAAGTAGGTAATTTTTTACAGTCAAATTATATTAAAAAACAAAAGTATAAAATTACCCGATATTGTGGTCGATTTTGAAGGTTTTAGTTGACAGAACTACTAGTATAATACTATATTTGACAGAACTACTTAAAAACAAACTAAAGTATTGCTGTCCTTAGCTAACATGCCTATTAAAAGAGTGACTGCAATATTTTAATTAGTTTAGAACTGTCAACTAAAGGCTTCAAAACTGACCACAATATCTATTTACACTTAAAAAAATGAGAGTGTATTTTATTTTTCGTAACCATTGATATAATTTACAATACCTACGTTTACAATGGACTTGGGTATGTCTAAAACTGCATCAAGTACCACCGAAGGATGGGCAGCAGCATCCTCTTAGTTAACGGTGGTAACATTCTGCGATCCCCAAGCCGCCTGCCAAGCGTGGGGATTATGGCAACCCCTCCTTGTTAAGGGAGAGGTTCCTCCTTGTTCGTCCAGTAGTGGACGTCTTCTGGCTGTTGAGTAAGTTCACAATGGTAGAATAAGTAATAAGTAATTTTTACGGATTGAAAATTGGTAACTTACCCGGATAAATGCGGAAAAATATAAAGTGCTAATTTGCCTTGGAACTTTTGCATATTTTTTTGACGGGACGTCTGTTGGGTTTTGGCATATTATGAAGAAAAATAGTCTATGAAATAAAAACAAACGATGCTGGTTAAACTGATGAACCTGATAAGTAAGTACCCTATAAACTATATATACGTAGAACAGCTTTAAGCAACCCCTGACCTGCCCCCGTTTTGAAGAAACTGTAGTAGCATGTTCTAATTTCATAACTGTACTCTTATCGCCATCAAACACGTTTGATCTGCTATCGTAGATACCAGATCCTGTGATACGCTACAAGTATTGCTCACAGTTATATAAAACCAATGATGTATGCCAGTACTATGAGCCTACCCAACATACATGCAGATATAAATCTATCTAGGTAGGTATACGTACCAGCTTATGAACTTGTGGTGCCCAGAGAATACCTTATTAATCGACATAATACTGATTTTTATCCTAGTGCCATAAAACACACGCTTCTAGGCACAAACTGCAGTAGTCATAATGATGCGGTTATGCCATTTTAGATGTGGTGCACTGTGAGCTTTCTGACTAAGTTGACCTTGATTAATTTCTACCACAGAGTTACTGAAAATTATTCCTATTGTATTGATCTATACACTAACAGTAAATGAACTGAGGCTAAAACTTCCTTACCAAGGTCACTTTGGTAAGGTACCAAGCGTTACCCAGGTTACCTTGGTAAGGCACCAAGTGTCATCAAGGGCACCTTGATAAGGTACCAAGCGTTGCCAAAGACACCTTGGTAAGCAATGTCGCTGGTACTAAATATTTTAGAGTAAGTAAGCTACTTCCACGTCTCTCTTACTCCAGCCTACACACGGCTACACACTACACACATATAAGTGATCCCAATTTACAATATTAGTGTGATTACATAAGCATTAAGCACCAATAAAGTGAGCAGGATATCTACAATTACTAGTTTTAATATCGATGGTGATTGCTGAGGCTAACGCCTGCTGATGTAACGAGTGTGATTGATGAGTATTTTATTCGTTCGAGAACGTGCGCGAAATGCGTTAGTGCTATAAAAAATTAATATTAACACTTATTAGACGTAATAATGATCTTAACGCCCTCTCAGCTTGGTGTGATCGAAACTATATGCAGCTCAACGTCAGTAAATGCCTCGTTATCAGTTTCACCAGGAAGACGAATAGGTTTATTAATGACTATTCCCTCAAGGGATCTATTCTTACTAGGAAATCCGTTGTAAAAGATCTTGGTGTTTTCTTTGATGAGAAACTTACATTCCACAGTCACTATGATTATATTGTAGATCGCAGTTCACGTTTGCTTGGGTTTGTATCAAGGTCAACAAAACTTTTCCGCCGGCCAACAAGCTTTTTATATCTATACTATACTCTCATTCGTAGTGTGCTAGAATATAATTCGACTATCTGGTCTCCCTTTTACAATATTCATATTAATCGCATTGAATGTATTCAAAAACGATGCCTAAGAATTATGTCTTACAGATGTGGCATGGGCCGTAAACTTTCATCGTATAATGAACGATTAAAATATTTCCATGTTACCCCCCTAGATGTTCGTCGTAAATACATTGACCTCCCTCTGCTTTATAAAATCGTTCACTCCTATATTGACTCGCCAACCCTTCTTTCGTTATTGAATTTTAATACTCGGTTCAGGTCTCGTAACAGCAATCATAACATCTTCTCTTTACAGGTGTTTTCCAATAACACGTCATACTATAATCCTATTGTCAAAATGTGTCGCCAATACAATGAGATCCTTGTCTCCAACAGAGACATTGATTTATTCAATTTAAAGTTTTGTTCCTTTCAATGGCAATTAAAAAGGACATTGCAATTTAATTTAAGATTGGATAAAATCTAGTAATAATTAATAATATTTTTCTATTACAACTTGCTTATATGCTAGCTTTAATTTAATTTAATTTATTTTTGTATAAGTTTCAAAAACGAATTCTTCCTTTGCCTTGTATACCTAATCCTCTAGTGTATATTATGTTAAATACTTCTATTATTAATGCAGCTAGGCATACATAGTTTTAGAATGTAGTACAGATCTTTAAAATGTAATTTATGAGATAGCTTTAAATTATTGCATTCTGTTTTGTATGTTTATTAAATAAATAAATAAATAAATAAATAGACGGGTAAAAAATTTGCTCGGGATGCTTTAAAGTGGTAAATTTTGAGAGCGGGCCGAATTTCTTCCATACGCGGGCGAAATCGCGGGGGACCTCTAGTTTTATATAAAGAGGGAAAGTTTGTGACTTTGATCTGTTTTTTTAAATTAAATTGAAATTGAGCGGAGTACAGTCATAATATCACTACATAGTATAAAACAAAGTCGCCTCCCACTGTCTGTCCCTATGTATGCTTAGATCTTTAAAACTACGAAACGAATATTGATGCGGTTTTTAATTGATAGAGTGATTCAAGAGGAAGGTTTATATGTATAAGACATGCATAATATAGTGGAGAAACACTGATAATTTTAGAAGTTTCTAATGGGATGTCGTAAATAAAATATTTTTTTTGCGCTTACATTGCAAACGCTGCCTGGACCTTACGAGATAGATCAAAATAATACACCTTAATACAGTATTGTACACCTTAAAAAGGTCTACCAAAAAGTCCGTGATGTTTTAGCCTCTTTAGACCCTGGAAAAGCTTAAATAATAAATACATTTAAGTTTATTTGTCATCATAACCATTGTACAGCTAGTTTAAAATTATCGATTGAAATTAATTATTTTCAAAATAATTATCTACCAAAAATCGGTGAAATTTATAAGGTTTACTCTTATCGGTCGCCGTTAGGCTACCAACGATGTTTGTTAAAACATCGTTACAAGAAATTTCCATCAGATATATTATGTTTTAATAAGCCCAGGCCAAAATGTGTCACATCGCCTCAAGCGGATATGTCTATCTCTTAGGTTTTTCATCAGGTGGGTGGAACTGCGGGCACAGCTAATATTACATACATATGTGACGAGTTGATAATCTCCTTTATTTTAAATCGGTTAAAAATAGGTATTTACCACGTGCGAAGCCAGGGTGCGTCAGCTAAGTAAAAAGTCTATAGTTTTTGGATCATTTATTAACCGACTTCAAAAAAGAAGGAAGTTCGACGGTATGTATGTTTTTTTTCATGTATTTTCATCGATTTCTCCGTCAATTGTAGACCAATTTTAATACGAGTAATTATTTTTTTATTTGAAAGGAAAAATATGTTTTATACCCTCGAGGTGTACCTTTTAATTTTAAGTCAGTTGTTTTTTATTTTTTAAAGTGACTTTTTGATAAAACACTCACCTGTTGCAGCTAATGTGAAAAGCATCAATAAATCAGAAATAATAAGTAATTTAGCTATTTTAAAATACTAAAATAACAACTCTTGAATTACGGTATTTATATTTTGACCCCATTTCTTAAAAGCCTGGGAACATTCACGCCTTAAATCATGGGTTAATCTATAATAACAGCGCAAAATATGATTTCCACTGAATACTAATCATGCGTTGCTAAATGTTGTAGTGGCCTACTCGAGTACAGATTAGTAAATAGATAGGTAGCTATGAATGTATGGCATCGTCTCTTTGAACGATATCAATGGCATTGTTCCGTAAAAAACTAGACTAAAACTAGTTTTATTATTTTTAGATAGCTATAATAAAATTTTAACTCACCCTAAACCGATTACATATCTCATTCATGAACAACTATATTACTTTGTTTTATTTATACGTTTAATTAAATCGATACTTCGACTATAGTTTCGATCACATCCGGTCACCTTTTTCAAAGAGTGAAAACAGAGCCCGACGCGCGTGTAGCTGCGTCCTGCTTAGCACACAATAAAACAAAAATGTGTCAAAACCACGTCAGTTTTCATAATAAACTATATTATTATTATTGCGAGGTTATATTATAACCTGAATAACAAACAAGAAAATTATGCAAATTGCGTACTACGTAGACGATAGTAAAATGTATGAAAACTGCGATAGCGGCGCACCTATCAGATGTAAATGAAAACTGCTTTTATCATAAACTTTACTATCAATTACCTACGTACTTACGAGTACTTACTAGTATAGTATTCTTTTATCTTTGGTACAACATCATTTTCGCAAAGTTTCATGCTAATACGATATTATTGAAAAAATTTAATTGTGATTTTTAAAACCTCGCGATAATAATGACATACATGACATGTGTTTTTTCTACAAATAAAATATTGTCTATTGTCTATTGTCTACATACTTCTTCTTATTCCAGAACCTATGGAAGTACTCCCAGTAGGCGGCGACCTCCCGTGGCCCACGTGGAAGTCTTTAAATCGACTCCGCACCCAAGTGGGCCGCTGCAGGAGTAACTTGGTCAAGTGGGGATACTTGGACACCGAGAGAGCACAGTGCGACTGCGGAGCGCCTGCGCAGACCATGTTGCACCTACTGTCGTGTCCTCGGTGCCCGAGTTCCTGCACCTTAGAAGACCTGAATAAGGCTACTCCTTGCGGGATGGCAGTGGCCAAATACTGGGACAAAATAGTATAGAATAGGTTTTTTATAATTATATTTTTTTGGATCATCGACTCGACGAAGAAGAAGAATGAGGAGAATTATTAACCTGAATTATAAATCAATGTGTGATTGTGTCAATCCTTACCGGGTAATCAAACCAAGAAACCAAGCTTAAAAACTAGAGTTCGCTCATGAAGATAGCGACTAAAGGACTGGAGCGCATATCAGAAACGCCAGTAGGCGCCCATTATACGGCTGGTAACCTGACATTTGAATAAAGAGCTACAAATTAGAAGTTAATGTCTAGTCATAAAGTGTAACGAGGGCGCTTACCACGAGGCCTAATACGTAGGTACGGAAGGCAGCGACGCTATTAGCTTATTGAAAACAACTTCATAATCACCCTACGCATCTCTTGTATGGCACTCGTCTCGCGGCTTGGAGATTGTTGGAGGCTAAGTCAGGTGTAAAAGAGCACGTCCACTACTCTCTCTTGATCTTGATCGCATATCAATAGGTCTTGCCAACGATACCACTCTACTCGATAAACTCAGCTAAACTACCTCGCTCAGCTGAACTACCTTGGTAAACTCAGCTAAACTACCTCGATCAGATGAACTAAGTACCTTTTTTAAACTCGCAGTTAAACTACCTCGCTCAGCTGAACTACCTTTATAAACTCGCAGTTAAACTACCTCGCTCAGCTAAACTTTCTTGATAAACTCTCGCTCAGCTAAACTACCTTGATAAACTCAGCTAAAATATAGAAGAGCTACACTTAAAAATACATATTATATTTTATTATATAATAATTTTTTGTAGGTTATTTAATTGCAATAGCCCTAATATTTGGAATAAAAACCCCGTCATACAGACTGGCGAAAACTATTGAGTTTGTTTGAAATAAATCTTAAACACTCATCATAAAAAAAAATGGAAAATAATATTTTTCTGACCATAATGAATTCCTAAAGTCGGTACATTTATCGAGTATTTCCTCCGTATTATTTGAATGAACTAAAGTGTCCAAAGCTAACATCCTAAAAATTTTGATTTTGGCCCTGTAACCAAATGTTTCGTGAATCAATTCTGTACTACTTACTAACACCTAGAATAAAATATCATTATGAAAGGTACCTTACTCGTTCGCGTGTTACGGTTAGTTTAATATCTTAATATCTTGGAGCACCGTAAGTAGAATCATTATAATTAATTCTAAACACTTCTTCTTAAGAAAATAAAACAAAACTGCTCTCAAAATACATTTATCGAGTATTTCCTCCGTATTATTTGAATGAACTAAAGTGTCCAAAGCTAACATCCTAAAAATTTTGATTTTGGCCCTGTAACCAAATGTTTCGTGAATCAATTCTGTACTACTTACTAACACCTAGAATAAAATATCATTATGAAAGGTACCTTACTCGTTCGCGTGTTACGGTTAGTTTAATATCTTAATATCTTGGAGCACCGTAAGTAGAATCATTATAATTAATTCTAAACACTTCTTCTTAAGAAAATAAAACAAAACTGCTCTCAAAATGTAAGTGCCCCGTAATATTATGCAATGTAAACTATCTGTATAAACTAAATAAATAAATTATAAGGCACCTGCAACGTTAGTCTAAATACCGTACCAGCGCTTTGTAAGAATTCGCCGATAATACTATTCGACTCAAAGATAAACGGCAAAATGTCAGCATTGTTTAATTACAATTGAATAGAATCACGAACTTGTCTCGCTGGATTAACGTCCAAAGCATAAACTGTGCCATTGTTTAGATTATTAAACTATTTTGTATTTAATACACTGAATCTGTACAACGGTATTATATACTAGTACTTACTAGTATAATACTACTTTTGCTAGTGGTAGGAATCTACAACAGAGTCCGCCTGGGCAACTAAAACACCTTTGCCAGTTATTCAACCACCAAGCAGTAGTGTGCAAGCATTACTGTGCTCCGGATGGACGGGCAATGTTACCAGACAAATTACTGGGTATGAAGAGATTTACCATCTAATATCTCAGGGTGACGAGCGCAGTGCAGTGCAGCGCAGGATTGTATTCGCAAGTTCACAATTCTGGCACTGCTACTGTTAGTGGCAGGCGTGACGCTTACCACCAGGCGAACGTCTAGCTCGTCTTGTCACTTGACGGTACAAAAAATATATAAGTATTATAAATGCGAAAGTTTGTGAGTATGTATGTTGGTTCTTCTTCACATTGTAACGGATTGGACTTTGGAGTGAAGCTCATATTCTGGATTAGCATACGACTATAGGCTACTTTTTTTTCCAGGAAAAAATACGATTTACTGAAGATATTTTTTTCTTTTCCATGTTTGAAAGGCTTATAGGTTTTTAACGCAGATAGTTAATAAACCTAGTAGCCTGGAATAAGACAGGCTCTCAAATGCGCGGGTGGTAAATTTTTAACTCAAAAGTAGCTTAGCTATCCGAGAGCTAGAAAGTAACCTGCCACCTACCATTTGTGTGTGTGTCGACTAACCTATACAATTTTTTTTTTTGATTTCTATGTTTGAAAGGCTTATAGGTTTTTAACGTCAACTCACTGGTGTTAAGTGACGATATGGTCGCAGATAGTTAATAAACCTAGTAGCCTGGAATAAGAACAGGCTCTCAAATGCGCGGGTGGTAGATTTTTAACTCAAAAGTAGCTTAGCCATCCGAGAGCTAGAAAGTAACCTGCCATTTGTGTGTGTGTCGCCTAACCTATACCCATATGTATATTAATATATAAATCTTTAACAATTTACCATTTTGGTTCATGGCGATGTGTCAAAGCAATGCGCTTCGGTCATCAAGCATTACAAGTGAACTGTATGACCTGTAAGCACGCCTACATCTATTCTGATCCTTATCTGTGATATATGGGTTAACTGCGTAATTTGGTAACTAAATGGCAATGAATCATGCTTTGAAAAGGTCAGAATAGTAGCAGCTTTCTTTGTTTACATAGAATAATTTGAAGTTGTTTGTAGGAAATACTTACCTGACTTCAAACGACAAACCTATAAAACCCTCTTATTAATAAACGTGGAGTAAGAAAGAAAAAAACAAAGGATGGATGGACGGTTGGACGAATGGATGTTCTGTATTTAAATTTCATTCAAATTCGCAACTCGGCTGATAAAGCCAAATTAGGGATTAAATATGACAAGGCTGCTCCATGGTTTGTCTTTTCAAATACCAGCAAAGTTATTTCTTTACAATTTGAAAAACATACCTTTTTTAGCACAATTTTCAATCGTTAGAATGCCTCTTCAAAAACATCTGCGTCAATCCCATCTTAAATATTTAAAAGTATAGATAATTATACTATATAACGTAAGTACATAAATGCTTCTAAAATCCTTAATTTGGTCAAATGATCTAGATCGTGACTTTGGTCTCGTTAAGCTCTATTATTTTAAAAATGTTAACTTAAATACATTTAACGATCTCCACAAAGTGATTTGATGATCAACTTCATTATATTTTTGTACGACCTCGTTATGTAGGTATTCCATATTAATAAGATGTACTCGAATGTCTGTATGTTGAAAAAACTTTTAAAATATAGCATTAGAAAAACATGAAGCGCAATTTATTTTAGAGATAAGTCCCCTTCATCCACATTCGTGACTAAAAACTCATAACTAGCTACGAAAAAAGAATTGTCTTCGCTGTTTCATAACTATTCATTATTAAACAGGATTTATTTTACCATTTTCATAATTTTTCATAACCAACTACAGGTCCGGGAAATCGGACACAAAAACATAAATCTAACCTTTTTGTTTTGTTTATACGGAAATTAACGATTTTCCAAACATTTTTTTTTTTAAGTTGTTTTCTTCAACTCGACAGATAGCGCAGACTAAACGTGCCTGTCAAAAACAGCATACTATTTTTGATAGGTGGCATATGAAATAATATAAAAAACTTGATAATGACGTGTCACGTCTGGTCTGCGCAAAGTCAGAGCCATCCTTCAATGAGCTTCTTTTTTTTTAATGCCTGCCAGAAAATCTCCCATAGGTACTCACGTTTAATTAAATAGGATACTCCGACTATAGTTTCGAAAAAATTAAAATGGGCAAAACCACGTCAGTTTTCATAATAAAATCTTATCTAACCTGTTATTATTGCAATAAACGAAGCATCTTTAAAGACTTATATAATATTTTATTGCTCGATAGTTTACACGAAATCAACAATAACCGTTTCCAGTCATTCCTGTTTCACATTTATGTGAGCCTATGGTTTCTAACTGATTTCAACTACGGCGACCAAAGACCGACCACGCGTGCAAAAGCGAGTGAAGTCTCTGCAACAAGTGGCATAAAATCCGTAAAGACCGTTTTTTTCACCTAAGTTTTACGAAACTTGGTATGGAGGTTTTACAGTTTTATAGAATTTTTATCGCCGTCGATTTCCTATACATAATACTAGAGGTCGCCCGCGACTTCGTCCGCGTACGGTGGAAATTCGGCCCGCGCCCAAAATTCACCACTTTAAATCATCCCGAGCAATTTTTTTTAGTCCCCTCCCCCATCTCCCCCAACTCTACTCTACCAACTCCCCCAACTCCCGTCCGTCAACGTCCTAAACCTTTAAAATTTAGAATATGTGAAAAATCTATCAAGCGGTTGTCAAGATATTTTATAAGGTTGTGAGGTCTCAGTTTGCTTAGTCTAGTGTACCCAAAAATAATAAAGTACATCTTTTGTATTCCATCATGTGACAGTAATACACGATCTTGGCTGTAAAACTGCGCGAACATAAGAAACACTTTAGTGTACCACTTGGTTTACATATACATAATTATAAACCGCGTTTCACATGTCATATACCTACCGATCGTACGAACCCGCGAGCGAGAGACTGTTCTCCTCTTACAACATTTTTCATCTTTTATTTATTTAATAAATTGACCTTGTCTACACAATAAGTAAGACCATTACTTTGGGAACCTCGCGCCAGTTATTAGAGAGTTACGTAAAATTGAATTACATTTATACCATATGTTGATAATAAAAACTAGTCAATAAAACAAATACTGGTCGGTGTACTCTACAAGCGGTTTTGGAGCATGACTCGATATGATAACATGACCGGCTGTCATAACGCATGGTGTGGAACCACGCGAAACTGCCCAATATTATATTATTAACCTTGAGGTTCAAATAACTTGTAAAAGGAGTGATTGAAATTAGTTTCCGGATTTTTCCAGGACAAAAAAGTCCCTTTTCTCATATTGCACACTACTATTTTACAAACAAACATTTTTATAAACATCAAGTGAAGGAACACTATCTATCACAGTGTTAAGTTGTACTCTGCTGGAAGAGATTGAAATAAGCTTTAATTTGTTAGGTACTTTATAAATATCTATATCTACGTTCGTTATTGTATCATTTGTCGTGTGTTTGCAATAAATTTGTACTGTTATTATGTATATTTTCATGTATCTATTTGTATTGTGTATTATGTATTACTTATTTATTTAAGTAGTAAGTTTATATATGTATATATAAATATGTAGATTATATTTATATTTTAATAATTTAAAAGTGTTTGTAGTATCTCCCGTCTTTATTTATGTGTATATTCTTCCTTATGGTTGACTGGAAGAGATCGCTCTTAGCGATAAGGCCGCCAATTATTTTTGGTGTGCACAATAAAGAGTTTCTATCTATCTATCTATTTTACTAACTAGCAAAAGAGCAATAAAGTCGTTTGTTATGATGAACACGACTTTTAACGATGCGTCATTTCTTCTTTCATTAAAAAAACAAAGATGTAAATAGCAATAACTGCGTATGATATCAAATGAGAATGACCAAGGGTGCTTGGACAAAGTTTAAGAGCTTTGTTTAGCCAACAAAAAAAAATTTGAAACTTTAAACATTTTAGGTGAGAATTTTGTCAAATGCATTACGACAACAAATATTAAGTACCTAAAGGTACTATAAAATTAAAGGTACTAAAATATATATCATCATCATCATCCCCGAGACGTCCACTGCTGAACGAAGGCCTCCCCCTTAGACCGCCACACTGTACGACAACCTGCCATTTGCATCCACCGGTTGCCCGCGACTTTTACAATGTCGTAAGTCCACCTAGTGGGAGGCCTTCCAACGCTGTGTCTTCCGGTTCGCTGTCCCCACTCAACCGTTCTTCCCCATCAGTTATCAGTTCTTCGAGCGATAGGACCTGCCCATTGCCATTTCAACTTGCAAACCCTGCGAGTATATTATTATTTTTATTATAATTATTAAAATATTATCTTACCTAAACTTACTGCGAGATTTTGTTAACATAATATTTTCGATAACCTCAATGTCAAATAAGTTAAGTCGTGAAGAGGTACCTAATAGAGTTACTTTCACGTTAATAACGCGACTTTTTGTATAAACACCAAGAACCTCAACTTTATATTTGTATAATGTGATTGTTGCTTTTATTTCATGTTAGTTATATTATTACCTTAGAGTTATAAATAGTTCTTACTTCAATGATTATTACCATAAACTGATGTTACAAACCTGGACATGTCCTAAAACTGCATCCAGTACCACCGGAGGACGGGCTGCAGCGTCCTCTCGGTTAACGGTGGTGAACATTCTGCCATCCCCAAGCCGCCTGCCAAGCGTGAGGATTATGGCTACTCCACCCTAATAAGGGGGAGGCCTTCGTCCAGCAGTGGACGTCTTCTGGCTGATAATGTAATATAATGTGAATGTAATTTTTCTCTAGAACAGATGATCTATTTTTTTTTCGTGTATTCAGGGTAGCCCCCGTAGTGAATGCTGTTCACAACGATGAGTCCAGTGACCTTCTTTCGGCTTAGTAATACCTTTTACGCGTAACCTTGTATATCTACCTCCTGCAAAAATTATAAATAAGTACGACAATTAATAAAAATACCTACGTTACAATCAACTTCCAAGACTTTAATTGTTCTGGACACAATCTTTTTGTTTTTTGTGTAGTAGGCAAAGTGTTATAAGTAATCTTTGTAGTTTGTTGTAGTTAAATATATGTAATTTCTTCAAATTTTTTTTAAGATTATTTTATGCACTGTTAGTTCTAATCAGTTAGCATTATTTTAATGACATATTCTGTACATCAAAATAAATAACTTTGAATATGGGCCCAACATTGAAAACGCGAAAAAATTATCAGCTGTTCCATACATTTTGCCCGAGATGAACTTTTTGTACAGCTGTTTGTTTTCGCTATTTCAGTGTTGGCCCCATAATAAAAGTTGTTTGTTTTGATGTACAGAATATGCCCTTAAAATGATGCTCACTGATTAGAACTAACCCTACACACAAGTAAAGCTAATATAAATATTTACAAAAGTAGCAACTAAATCTAAACTATTTAGCAAATCAATAGAGCCAATGCCTAGGGCTGCCAAACATAGTGTTAAAATTAGTATTGTATCTACTGTCATTCACCCTATTATACTGCAGGTGCTATTTAATCGGCTCGGGAGTATATATACAAGATAACAAACAACTTTTGTTCTACATTTGAAAATTCACAAAAAATATTTCAGCTGTTCCATACAAAATGTTCATGGATCTGGTGACAAAGTGTATGGATCAGCTGTTTTTTATCGTGGATTTTCAAAAATCGTTTAACATAAGCTGTTTGTTATCTTGTATACAACATCCTCACAATCGCTCTTAGCCGATTAAATAGCACCATGTATTGTACTGTTTTTTTTCTAGCTTCATATTATACAGGATGTTAGTTTGAACACCGTTATCCTTCTAGGATATCATTGTACTCATCATTATGAACAACTTTTACTATGGGGCCAACCCTGAAATCACGAAAAAAACAGCTGTTCCATACAAAAAGGTTCATGTTCAAACTAACACCCGGTATATATAAATAAATATATATTAGTGGACATTTTTCACACAGCACCATCTAGCCCCAAACTAAGCAAAGCTTTTAATATAGAAACCAGATAGCAGATAGCTAATATAATACTTATACACATATTTTTTTGTATATACATAGGTACTTATAATACGTAAAACACCCAGACACAGAACAAACATATATGTTCGTCACATAATGTTTGGCCTGTATGGGGATCGAACCCACGCCCTACAGCACTGAAGGCTGAACTGAGCTATAAGGCAGTCATATTATTTCTTGTTTTACAAAAAGTTGGCAACCCTACATGTGCCGATTATACAGTTGAAGCTGTATCTGTAATCCCTTGTTCGACGACATAAGTAATGGACAGAAGCCGCGTCACTGACGACGACTGTTATCTCCACTCTCGATCTCGTATTGCTTTATTACGTCTGTACTGGATCATGCGTAATGCAATGTGAATAATTAACAAGTCCGTCGATATATTTGTTCTCTTTACGATACTGTAACGAAATGTAAACATTATTATGTATAACTATCTACGATAAGCGCCATTTATTTTTTCTGAATTTTAATACATCGCACTTTGTGCATTCTTCCAGTGCTAAGTATAAACGCATTTTTTCAAGTAATAGTAGTATCAAGTCAACAAAGTAATAAAATCAGTTGGTCATACAACATTTGTCACAGTCAAGTCCAAGTCATGCCCTAGTAAAGTTGTGGCGACTTTACTATAATAAGCTTTTACGGAGTTTTAATAACAACACAAAAATATATAATGTTTCACCAAATCATTATATTATCATTTGCCGACACTCGTACAATTCGTACATGTAATTTAACACTTTTTAATGACTAATTCGTGAAAAAACACAAGTTTAGGGTGTGGGTTCGATTACCACCCAGGACACAAACATTTATGTGACGAATATCTATATATTACAAGGTTTGCTAGTATTGGGCTAGATGGCGCGTTGTGTTATGTCCACCAATATTTACATGTACGAACTTATAGGAAAAAAATGCATTTCACACACTTTTTTGTCGCAAATTCAGGGTTGGCCTTGCAGAAAATGTTGTTAATAGTGAACCTTCTTTTGGCGTACCACGATCACACTTCACTCTATATATTGTCTGTAAAGTGAAGTTGTTTATAACGACGAGAGACGTGTATTTTGAAATGAAACTATAGGTCATCGTTGGGAACTTCGTAGTAACTGCAAGCCACGTGACTCACATCCACGTATCCGTTTGTCCTGCATCAGAGGATGCTTTTTACATTACGTATAATGGCTTATAAACAGTGTGTAATATCTAGTGACTAGTGAAAGCTAGCTTATAACATAGCGTATAAACCAAGAATAGCGTCACTAATTCTCTTCTTTGCAAGGCTATAAATGACAATGTAATCTAACATTAAATGACTAAATAGTTTATTACAAAACAATGACCCCAATAAATGACAGGATTTAGATTATAATACTGGTTCGTAGGCGTCAGCACGAATGCTGGGCGCGCGGTGATGTCTAATGTATTATGGTTCAGATAACCGCGCGCAGCTATCCTGCTCGCGCATTTAAAAATATTTCTATCCTATTCCTAGTATAATATTTTCTACCAGAGTAATTAATGGGTAGGAAGAGATTTAACACCTAATATCTCAGGGTGTCAAGCGCAGTGCAGTGCGGCGCAGGATCGTGTTCGCAAGTTCACAATTCTGGTACTGCTACTGGTAGTGGCAGGCGTGATGCTTACCACTACATGCACCAAGCGAACGTCTTGCTCGTCTCGCCACTTGATTGTATAAAAAAATAATATAAATATCAAAATTAGTATGTTTGATGTTTGTATGATTGGATATTTGTTACTCAATCACACAAAAACGGCTGAACGGATTTGGATGTGATATATATATAGTTAGTAACTTATACCTTGGAAAACACATATCCCAGGAATTGTAGGCGAAACCGCATAAAATAAAATTACTAAATATAGTTAAGAAAAATCATAATCGTTGAAATTACTGGAAATAACATTACGAAGTTTCAGCAAAAATACAATTTTGATTTGAACAAGTTATATATATTTTTTTTTTTTATTTAAAAAAACCTATACCTATTACCGTTTTTGGTTAAACGTAACGTATTTTTTTAACCGATTTCTATATAAAACCTGCCTAAAACGCGAGTCAAACTCCCTTCATCCACATTCGACATAAACGTTTCGCACAAATTTCATGCCTGGTCCCACACCATAAAGTAACGTAAATTGAAAACTCGTAACCTAGTTTCCACATAGAGGTAGAGCGTATAATGAATAGCCAGTAAATATTATCACTTTACCAATAATACACAGAATATTCGAAATTACATTTAGTAACATCCTGTCAGTACCTATCCAATGGCACAGTTTCACACTTCAAATTATTTCACGGCCATTAACTCGATATCCTTCAAGTGGTATTGCTGCTCCATCCGGCAAAGATAAATGTACTAGAACATCTAACCAGTGACCATGCGGAAATTATGTTAATTAATTCAAATAAAAAAGTCAAATTGAGTCTTCTTCCAATATCCAATGGCGCCAAAAGTCGTGTATTAAAAATTATACATCGTTTTGTATAGTAGTTATTAATTAATTATATTATTAAATGTCGTCCACATGGCATTTTATAATAAGGAAGCATACAAATTTTTTTTTGGCATTTTGGTTTCCACCAGAGATGTGGAGATGTGGATTGATATAAGTGGTGCGCGAGGAAAAAACACCAATATACAAGAGCTTTATTTTCCTAGCCTAGCGATCCTATTGGTTTTTGCCTCGCACACCGTTCCGCTGCCTCGTAGGTACATTTCTGGTGGTTATCCACTCATTACGCCACAACCTGTTTTCATCATGTGTCATAGACAATGATAATTAAATCTATCCATAGATTATTTTATGTGTGATTATGGGTTTGTCCCTTCGTTCAGTAGATTTCGCAATCCCCATGTAAGCTCTTTAGAGCTTAGGGCTTGTCTAATGCAAGCTGGCCGCACCGGCTTCTCGACTAGGTAAATTACATATTGGAACATGTATGAGGAAATTACAGGACCGAAACGTTTGGAAATTAGAACTTCGAAGCAGATTAAGTTATGGGATTTCGGAGAAAATGTTAAGCGCATGTTAATTATGACTTGAAATTCAGTTAAGAGTTTTATTGCAGACAAAAGCAGGTCGTCAAAACATCTTCGTCGGTTTTTTTTTATACTGTCAAGCGACGAGACGAGCAAGACGTTCGCCTGGTGGTAAGCGTCACGACTGCCACTTACAGTAAGAGTTCCAGAATTGTGAACTTGCGAAAACAATCCTGCGCCGCACTGCACTGCGCTCGTCACCCTGAGATATTAGAATCTCTTCATACCCAGTAATTTCACTGGTAACATTGCCCTTCAAACCGGAACACAGTAATGCTTGTACACTACTGCTTGGCGGTTGAATAACTGACAAAGGTGTGGTACTTCCCCAGTCGGACTCTGCAGTGGAGTCCTACCACTACAAAATTAAATCATTACCTTAACAATTTTTTGCGTTTGAAACAGCCATGTCAAAGACTTCGCTTATTTGCACATAAGGAAAATGGTGCAATTTTTTTTTGTATTGTTAGTAGGCTTTCGGTTGAATGCCATTTCGCCTGATGTTTAGTTATACGCACAAAGAAAATGGAATCATACCACTTCGTACAGGTTTTTGGTAAGTAGTGAGCAAGTTGCTTGTTGATGGTAAGCGACACGCTTGCTCTAATAGCGGTGCCAGTAAGAATGTTGAACTTTATCAATTCAAAACCATACTTAATCTCCTACTTGTCACCTTGAGTTATTAGATGTTATTAAATCTCTTGAAACCTCATAATTTCACTAGAAACTTGTATTTCAACCGAAAAATAGTAAAGTTTGAATTATACTCGCATAAATGGTAAAGGTGTGATATTTCAGACACCGAATAGTCTAACCATTACAAAAAGGTAGTTACAAGTAACAGCTAAAAGTTAATGTGAAATAAACTTACAGGACAGACTACCTTCTTCCCGAAAATTTCTGATCCATGATTTCGGTTTTGGTTTACTGTAAATCGATAAAACAACGTGCCTCAATAAAATTAATATTATTCTTTTAAAATCCTTAAAGTAATACCTACCAGTCAATAATGAATCTCTCTTTCAAATTGATAATCTAGTTTATTGACCAATCTAAAGAACCTTGGTCTTAACTTTCGCACTTCTTTTGAAAACAAGTTTGAAACAATTGAAGATCTACAGAGAGTAGTTTCTGATTGTATTTGCACTTCATTTGTTTATTGTTAAGCAACCAATCTGTAACGTAGAGTCATATTAGAATACCTATTGGTACTAAAACTAACTTAAGGCCTGGTTGTAGCGAGGTACGTCCAGGCGAGTAAGCGATAGGCACTAAACGGTAGGCGCGAGCGAGAGAGAGGAGAAGTAGTACCATAAAGGCACACAGGGCCCGTGCCCAGGGCCCACATCTTCAGGGGGCCTACAATTTCTCTCACATTTATTCTACAAACATTTTTGTCGGGTACAGTAACAGTGAGCACCCGAGTCTAAAATAAAACTTACTTATGTCTTAAAATTAAAGTCAAAATTATGTCGATTTTATTTAACCACATAAAGACAAAATTGAGGCAAACTTTGCCTTTTTTCTTTTGGAAGTATACATTTTCCATAACATTTGACTTAATTTTCACTTATTTGGGTTAGTTAGGATCGATTTAAGACAAAAAAGCCAGTAGAAAAATGTTAGTAGGTATAATTCGTATAAATTAACTATGAGTATAAATTTTACGCGATTTCATAATGTATTTTCTTAGTTCTAGCTAATCGAAATGCCGATTTAGTGTCTACTTTGAATTATTTTCTGTCGAGCCAAACATTCAAAATCGCGTTTTCTAAAAGACAAAAAGCTAAAATATATGATTAATTTTATTAAAATATTATTTTTTTGGTTCAATATCGGGCATTTTGGATCTTTCCTACATTAAAAAAAAGTTCAAAATTGCTACAAGCCCGCCTTAATACAATGACTCAGTGACATAAAACAAATCCTATTAGGCACGCCGCCTCATCACAAGACTTCAAAATGATTTCTTTTGTTTCTCAATCTCTTAGAAACCAATCATTGTAAGGTGCAATTAATTGAATAATTTAAGCTTCGTCCTGATTTCGTCCTAAGCAGCATGGTCGCCACTAACACCATGCAACTCGTATTGTCCCATGCAATGCAAGTAAGTTTATTATTCATTCTCGACTTTTAATTCTAAGTTACGGTGCCATGCCACGGTAACTAAGTTAATCTTGCCGGTTAATTAAGTTACACATTTAAGTGTTGTTGAAACAATGCAAGTGAAGCGCAACTGACACGACTCGGTTACAAGAACATCCATTAAACAATTAGGTAGGTACTTACTTGGTAATGAGGTGGTATGTTTGGATTACTAAATCACAAGGTAACAAAAAAGACTGGTAAAAAAATAATTAAGTGTAATATCTTTCAATATCAGGCAATGGTAATTGGGAAAATATGATTGTATCCAGAAATTATTAGGTGTGCGTATGTTTATGTGTGTTGTTATCTTGAACTTAGGATATCTTAAGCTGAGTGTAATAGACATTAATATTCTAAAATTTGTGCTAATGAAAACACTAACCTATTCATCACATCTATTCAAAAAGAGCTAGAGTATTGTTCTACGCAAACAGGGAACAAAATAGCTCTTTTTTGCCCTAAGGACGAAAAGTGATTTGTATTTGGAATGTGGATATTGTTAGTAAAAGTTCCAATCACCAAAGAGGTCCACCACGAACAATGTATGAACGAATGTAACAGGCTCTATGAAAAAGGAAGACGAGCGGGAAAAAAAGTTTGTGAAAAAAACTAAAACGCGCGAAATGCATTCCGCGGTCCGCCTTAGTTCGTAATTGTTTACTCAAATTTGGATTTCACTTAGTTTTATTTGAACTGAGTGTATCTTAGTATACAGTAGTGAGAATGAAAAAAATACGTAATTAGGTAGGTAGGTACTATTCTTATTCAAAATTTACACTTACTTATTTTCTCATAGAGGGTGATCAAAAGTAGAGTGTCCACCTCGGGATCAATGCTACATTAAGCTCGAGTGGCGTACTTTGAATCCCTCGCTACGCTCAGGATTCTACTTTATAATCCTTCGCTCCGCTATGGATTTAACGAAACACTTGTTCCCTTGTTAAACAATCAATTAAGTATTAAAAAAAAAAAAAAAGTACTAATTATAGCAAGTTGCTAGTGTAGTAAGTATAGTAAGTACTTCATTTATTTTTTGTGATAATTATGATCGCGTCTCCTTCTCCGTCTCCTTGCCTCACCGAGTTATTAAGTACAAAAATATTAATTTATTATAACTTGCAAACTATTATCTTACAGGGCCCCGCGATTCCCGCCATAGGTATTACTCGCATCTCTGGCGTGTAACTTTGCTGTGTCAATAAACTATTGTATTGTATTGTTTTTTATAGAATCCGTAGGTATACAGGTTAGTTCTTATCAGTTAGCATCCTTTTAAGGGCATATTCTGGAGCCAACATTGAAATACCAAAAAAAAAACAGCTGTTCCATACATCTTGCCCAAAACACAAAAAGTTGCCTGCTTTTAGCAATAAGGCCGCCACTTGTTCCAATATTTAAGTTTATTAAATTATTTCTGTGGATTTCTTGGTGTGAACAATAAAGAGTTAATCAATCAATCAATATTGCCCAAGGTCGATGAACTTTTTGTATGGAACAGCTGTTTTTTTTTCGCGATTTTAATGTTGGCCCCATAGTAAAATTAGTTTATTTTGATGTACAGAAGGATGCTAACTGATTAGAACTAACCCTGTATAATTTGGATCCGGGTATGTCCTAAAACTGCATCCAGAACCACCGGAGGACGGGCAGCAGCGTCCTATCAGTTAACGGTGGTGAGCATTCTGCGATCCCCAAGCCGCCTGCCAAGCGTGGGGATTATGGCAACCTAATAAGGGGGAGGCCTTTGTCCAGCAGTAGTTACTTCCGGCTGATGATGAAGGTATATATTTTCCGGGTTAATTATTTATAAAACAGAATACTTTTATCATGAATATTTTTGTTTGCAAGGTCTATAAATTTAAGTGCCAACATTCACCTATCCATAAGGACATTAATATTTAAGATATTTTTACGCAACTTCCAAATTAACTGACACCTACCTATTTGTAATTAGTAGGTAAACATTTACAATCTAATACAAAACCTTTAGGCTTAGGGCATTCCGCCAGTGTAGTAACTTTGCCAAAGCTTGTTACACATTAGGTCAACTTTACCGACCGCGCCCACAGCCAAGCCAGTATGTGCGTATAAATGTGTACCTACTATGACGGCGAACGTTAAAAAGTATGACCTGTTCCTACACATATGAGATCGCTATATAAGAGTTGGCGGACCCACTTTGCAATCATTTCAACTGACGCTTAACTTTGGCAAATACATATTAAGCTTTCAATATTATTTTAAAGCGAGTATTGCCAAAATATTGCAATTGTATGATAATTTTATATTAATTACTGTGAAGTTATAAGCGTACGGATTAAGGATGAAACTGGTGAGTACCTACTTACTTAATGTGAACTAAATATGGAAAGACAAATTATAATATAGGTAAGATAATAATGTACTTATATAATAATATTATGTACTTACCTTAGATGAGTGACCAGTGGTTAATGTTATGTCAACCACCCCCTATTAAGGCGGAGGCCTTAATCCAACAGTGGATGTCTTCTGGCTGTGGGTGATGTTAGATTCGTGATAGTAAATCATCGTAAACAAACGTAAACTTACGGTAGGTACGTAAGTAACTTACCTTACGTGCCTTAATTTTTTGTGTAAGTAATCTAAGGTAAGAACTGTATGCTATACCTAAGTCGAAAAATACATACTTTGAGTGATGCGACTCAGTTTATACTTCTGCAGGTGCCAACAATCTTCATTGTTTGTGATTATTTATGTTATTGTTCCAAATAAACAGATTATTATTATTATTATATTTTGAGTATCGGCTTAATCAGAACTACTGCGACATATTATGTACCTAGGTAATCAACGACAATTTATTTTCCAGATAATCTTCATAACGCTCACAGTCGCAACAAACGTGTTTTGTTACCACGACCCCGATCTCGACTACCATCTGAGCCAAGTGCAGAAAGTGACGCCAAACTGTGATAACGGGTATTCGTACCCAGCGCCGGCCGTGCAACTGTCTACCGGATTGCAGTACGCGGCACCGACTTACGTCCCTCCGGTGTCCGGACCCGCGGGATACGGATCGACTGGGTACTCTACCGGTATCGCGTACCAAGCACCCAAGATTACGTACGCCGCACAACCGGCCACGACTTACCAAACAGCTTCCGCTGCATCTAACTACGGCTCCAACGAAGTCCACGGGTACGCTACTTCCCGAGGATTATCATCTGCAACCTCACCACGACCCATCACTCCGATCACAACTTACGCACAAGCACCGATTATTGCTAAAGTGACAGGATCTCCACTCATTGCGAAATTCGCTATAGCCCCGGCTAAGACCACTTACACCACACAGAATTTGTTCCAGCAAGGATATTCTGGATCGTTAGCAAAAGCGTCGTTGAACTCGTACGTGCAAGCTGGAGGTCCCGTGGTGTCGCAAGTGTACGCTGCTCCTTCAGTTAGGTACACCGCTGCGCCCGCTCTGAACGCCCAGCAACTGTCCGGATACAGCGTAGCCGCCCCTGGTATTCAGTACTCTCAAGCTGCGAATGGTGCTCAGTATGCGACTTCAGCTGCCTCAACATACTTCACTCCTGCCCAGAAAGTGCAATACGCAGCGCCCGTGGCACAGTACGCCCAATCTGTGCAATACGCGCCGTCTCTAGCTGCACCAGCTGTTGCCCATTATTCGGCGCCTGTAGCACAATACTCGACATACTCCGCGCCGAGTGTGTCTCAGTACGCCACACAACGGGTTTCCTCTCAGTACGGTACATCTATTACTCACACGGCCCCAGCAGTAGCGCAGTACGCCGCTCCCGCAGTGGCCCAGTACGCCGCTCCCGCCGTCGCGCAGTACGCCGCTCCCGCCGTCGCGCAGTACACCGCTCCCGCTGTGGCGCAGTACGCCGCTCCCGGCGTCGCGCAGTACGCCGCTCCCGCTGTTGCGCAGTACGCCGCTCCCGCCGTGGCACATTACGCCGCTCCCGGCGTAGCTCAATACGCCGCCCCAGCAGTGACCCACTACTCATCACCAGCTGTAGCAACAGTGTCCCAATATTCCGCACCTGCATCGGTGACGCACCATGTTTCTGCGCCAGCGCTAGCGAAAGTGGCCACCACAAGCCTAGCAGTAAAGAACGCTCACACGGAGTTCTTGGAAAACTATGTGAGTACTTTTTTTAAATCACTTCAATTTTCTGGTCAGACAGAATCAAAGTCATTTGTGTAAAATATTGCACCTACAAAAGTATTAATGCATGATTGGTTTAGCTCACGTAGCATTATTGATTACCAAATACATAAATATCTACTTTTAATCCTATAAATATAATCAATGTTAAATTGCATAATAATAGTTATGAGTCACTCAATACAGTCGCTTCTGAAGGCTTGACAAATTTAAACTTACTTACCTCCTAAAAATGTTGCAATTTTACTAAATAGACTACAGGAAGAAATATAGTATATACTACTATATTCCATTCCATATTCCATAAAGTTTAGACCCGTTAATTAATTCTTGTGAATATTGATTTCGACGGGTAAATCAATAGTTATAGGTCCTTAGCTTTTATCTAAGTATCGTAAATAAATATTCGACCTACTTCGTGTGTCATAAAAAGTGATTAAGTTCTAAGCTGATTTATTTGAAATTCGCAGCTCAAAACTGCTGTGCCTTAATTTAGAGCAATGCTAGTCACCAGGACATTGCCAAACGAAATGCATATATGTAGTACTGTACCTAAATAACCTAAACTGACGTGATGTAACTAGATTATAGCCGCCAATTGGATATAGACTGGTTTGACCGCGTCGAAATCGCGATCATTAATCTTTTACATGTATATTTTTATTAAATTGTGCTTTTAGTAATGGTAATGTCCAATGTTTTTGCCAAACACTTGCATTGATTAATTGAAACAGCGTTTGTGGCGAAGCTTTTCTAGGTGTTTCCAAAAGAGCAACGTACGAGCCGGTCAGTCTTCGGATGGGTGACCGCGAGTGACATTATATGCAACTGAGCAGTACCGTGGGTCGAATGACACGTAATTTATTTAGATGGTCCTAGCTGTTTTCATATGACAACAATCATTTTCATATGACAAGCTATTTTTTTTTTCATTTATTTAATGTTAGTTAACTCTATAAGCTACCTAAATATTAGGACTGGACTTACTAAAGTGGTACCTACCGTAGTTTTTCATTTAAAATTTCTTCATTATTAACTATTAGAGAGGCCTTACTTATTTCTCAGAAATGTATTTTTTTTCTGAGACCTTTTCTTGTTTGAATACGAAAACACAAGCACTCAAAAATGTCTGGCTGGCTAGTAGCAGTAGATGGTCTAGTAATTTTAGAATGGAACTTGAAAGCTTTGATAGCCAGGACAGCGTAGTAAGATATTAGATATTCAATATTTCCCAATAAATCACCTTACACTTGCATTTACGTTCACAATGCTTTGCAATAAACGGTGATAATTTAGCAGTGAGGCAAACCACGACCCATTTAGCTTCTTTGTTTAACTCGACCTGGCTTGGCAACTTATTTACGACCGGTATCAAGGCTCTATATCTCGTAACTATATTTTTAATTGGCTATTAAACCCTAAAGCCCTTAATTATTACTAAGGCGCTGTTAATCACTGCCCAATGTAGGTATATCGAAAGATTTTTTATGATGACCGTAAATTAATATATCAGTACCTATTAATCAATCTATTAATCGGGAGTCTATGAAATTGTTTCAGCGGTATCTATTTGAAACCTTATGTAGGTTCTGTTTAATAGGTAGTGAGTGGGTAAAGCAAGACCTACTTTATAAACAGAATTATAAGATTTTTTACTAGGTATACACTAAAGTAAGTTCGTATAGTCTGAGTGGCCAGCCCTGGCAGAGTTGCCGCCCGAAGTTGTTATAGAAACATAGAGCAAACAACCGGGACTACCAATTTAACGTGTCATTTGACCCACGGTAGCGCTTAGAAATAAATGCCACTCACGGTCACCCATTCGAAGCTTGACCAGACCGTCTAGACCGTATCACCTAATCAAGCTAATCCACGAGCACTACAACGAGCCTCAACGAGGTATACACTAATCAAAATCATTGATCGGCAATGTACCCTTGAACTATCGGCCAAGGATCGAGAATTAAATAAATTGGCCAAGCTATTGTTAAGAAAATCGTGATTGATATAAAATGTGAACTATTATCATCTCTATACTGAATAGAGTAGTCGTTCTTCTTATTCCTTCAACGTTTTATCATTGGTAAGCGTTGTAATGTCATTGGCTTCTATTTATAGCTATTAGGAAACGTTGTTTGTCAATGAACTCGATTTTATTTTAAAAATAAAACCATCTATGAACTCCTTTCACTCTAATGACGAATCCTTAATCATTGAACATTTTTTTTTTCTAAACAGATTTTATAACAGCTGACGTTACTTTATTTATGACAAGAGATAATCTATTAATCATGTTTTTTACATCTTGTACTTATCTCGGGATAACGAGCGCAGTGCGTTGCATAAATTTTAAAAGCTTTCGGTTCAAATTACCAACTCTAGTTAGTTGTAGACACTAAATCGCATAGAAAAACAATGAAAAGTACATAGTTGAGATTATTAATATTAAATTTAATCATATGTATTGTGTTATATATATTTTTCTTTCGGGTGACGAGACAGCGACATTCGCCTGGTGGTAAACGTCACCCTGCCTCTAACAGTAGCAGTGCCAAAACTGTGAACTTGCGAATAAAATCCTGCGCCGCACTGCACTGCGCTCGTCATCCTGACATATTAGATGTTAATCTCATCATACCCAGTAATTTATCTGGTAACAATTCCCTTCAAACCGAAACACAATAATGCTTGCGCACTACTGCTTGGCGGTAGAATAACTGGCAAATGTGTACTACTTCCCCAGGCGGACTCTGCAGTAGAGTCCTACCACTACAAGCACAACATTATCTAAGCGTGTCGCCTACCATCAAGCAAGCAGCTTGCTCATCTCTTCGTACAACGATAAAAATCAGTAGTCATATTGCTAGAGCAAACCCGTTTCAAACAAGTTCATTCGACACTCACTGAACTTTTGTGCAAGTGGCATTTCTCACGGCATTAGAACTCCACGATGATAAGAGATGAAGCGATGAAAACGAAGGTGTGAAAATGAACTGATTGACATTGATAACAGTCACCAGAGACTGGGAACTAGGCGAACATATTTTTTAGGATCTCGCTCTCTCACTATCCACTACCTAGGTGCTTAATCTATTTTGAAGAGGACGTTTTTTGACAAGAACATAAGCTTTTACTAAAACAACAACCGATTTCAATCAATTATAGGACCACTCCGAGAGTATAATATACCCTTTCAACAAAAACAGAATTGGCAAAATTCACAGAAAAGCCAAAGCCCTTATACTTGCTATTGTTATAATTATGATCAAACCTATAGAATTTGCTGTTGGTAAACAACAAAATTAATGCACTGTTTTAAACTATCACGGTTGTTCACTACAGTTCTGTTATTATTTAAGGGATATTTACCGTGATTATGTTGTGAATATCGGAAGCTCTTTTCACAACATAATCACGATAAATATCCCGTAAATAATAATAGAACTGTAATAATAAATAAATGAGTATAAAATTACAATAGTGGATGCGACAATAGGGAATATGTATGTGTTTTTATTATAAACTCACAAAAAAGCTGACTGGCAACAAAACAAATCATCGAAAGTAAAATTTTAATATGTGCAAAAATAACGAAGTTATAAACATTTTAGTTTCATGTTAGACAGGGAGGGCACTATTACTATACTAGGTTTATGACGTCAAAGTCCACGATTTCTAACAAATTCTATACTAGCAAGTGTTTTGCTAGAAAGGGACGGATGACTCAAAGTACTACCATACCAAAACCAAAACCCCAAATACATTGAACACTTATATTTCAGAACTTTACCAGCTGATTTCAAATATTTTTCCGACGTAAGCATCAGATTCAGTTAAACTATCCATTTATCCTATTATTTTTAATAATTGAAACACATGCATATTCCCTCTTCCTGCACTGACATCCCGCTTATCACCCTAAGCGGGATATCAGTGCAGGATTGGCCATGGCATCGCTTGGGGTATATTGCATTGCACATGTTAAATGCTTCTTATAATTATGCAAATTGTCCTGAAAGATCATTAATACTCATTGAATCGAAGTATGTTAATATAGATGCACAAATGTCAATATACGAATTAGCTTGAAGGTACGCCCGAGCGTATAGATTTTTCAAATCGTTTTTCTGAGTTGTGGTTTCGATCATAGGAACAGACAGGTCGCGGTCTTCATCATCAGCCGGGAGACGTCCACTACTGAACGACGGCCTCCCCCTTAGATCGCCACACTGTACCACAACCTGCCATTTGCATCCACCGGCTGCCCGCGACTTTTACAATGTCGTTGGTCCGCCTAGTGGGAGGCCTTCCTACGCTGCGTCTTCCGGTTCGCGGTCGCCCCTCAAGAACCTTTCTTCCCCATTAAATATTCTTAAAAACACTGATCTATTGACCTCATTTCAGGACGCGCACCCGAGGTACGCTTACGAGTACGGAGTGAACGATCCTCACACGGGAGATATCAAGCAGCAGAGAGAGGAACGAGATGGGGAAGTAGTCAAAGGTAAGTCCATACGACACGACACAACTTAATTCGCTAAAATAATCACAGTCTGAGAGTATGTACATAATATTTATGCCACAATCTGATGAATGTGATTATGATTATTATTATTATTAATTACAATCATTTATGTGACGAACATAGATGTTTGTTCTGTGTCTGGGTGTAGTATGTATTATAAGTATGTATTTACGAAAAAAAAATATAAGTATTCTATCAGCTATCTGGTTTCCATAATACAAGCTTTGCTTAGTATGGGGCTAGATGGCGCTGTGTGTAAAATGTCCCCCAATATTTATTATTTATTTATTTAATCTCGAAGAGCAGTAATTGTATTCTTGTTGCTCTCGCTCTACTTGCAGTGGAAATACCGAGATAAAATTCATTGCAAAAATGAAAAAACTGAGGAGATTGTTATAACTTAAAATCACATTTTATTATTACTTTTTATAAACGCGAAAGTAATAAGCTCTTGCATTTTCTCTTTTTTGATCTGTATATAGAGTTTATAATGTTTTATGAGAATTATATATCATGATATATCTAGTATCTGCCCATACTGACTATAATTATATCACGAATTTTTTTGAGGAAATCTAGGAAGGTTGTTGCTCAAAGACTCACGAACCTACAGTGCACAACCTACTTCTATGTTTTGATTATAGTCTCAAAATAAATGATGCTATTTTATTTCCTCGTTCCAAATTCATAGTCTAAGATCCGATGAACAACGACTTTCACCCATCTTAGTCGATGAAAATTGTTTTTTGTCAAATTAAGTATGTTATAAAATACATCGGGATTTTATATAACACTCTTATTGAGATTGTGGCAAGCCCCTGCCTGATGTTACATAGTTAGATAAGTCCAGTCATTGTTGTGACCAGGGACCGATATCGATAAATGAAAAATATCGATACTTTAAAGAAAATATCGATAACTATACGGATACTTCTAAAACATATCGATATGTATGCCACTTTTTTCAAATATCGGTTTAAAGGTATCGATAATTTTATCGATACTGATACCGATACGGCGTGGCGGCGACATTGCCAGATTTCTCGGCTCTACGGTGCGGAGTGACAACAGCACCCGCAGCGCGCGGATTCTCTTTATTCGAGCGCGGCTTGCCCCTCAAGCTTCGACGATTTATAATAAAATATTTTTTTTAATATTAAAAATAGGGCGCAAAAGACAAAACCATGTTTATAGACATTTTGATTTGAAATTAATAAAAACAAATTTAAATCAATGTATTGAAATAAAGTATCGGTATCTTTAATGTATTGATATAAAGTATCAGTATCAATACCGATAAACAGATACCCAATTATCAGTATTTATATCGATATATCGATACCATAGAAATATCGATATTACAGTCCCTGGTTCTGACGCTTATTCAGTACTATACTACTCTCTGAATCATATAAATAGAAATGAGCCATAGAAGCTAAAAAAGGTCTTAAAACCGCAGTCTGAACTGTATAACTTGACAAATGTTGACAGTTTTCATTAACACTGGTTTATTAATAAAACTGCTATGGAACGTAGTTTATAAAACGTTACAAATGAAACGCCGCCTTCAGCTTTATCTTGCCCTAGACCCCCTAGCACAAATGCTAATTAACGAAGTGAAAACTGGAAACTACATTTTCATACATTTTCTGGAAAAAAGATGAAGGTTTTTTCGATAGTATTTTTTGCTTACTGTTCTCTAGCACACCATATTTGTCTTCCAGGTCAATACTCCCTGGTGGAGCCAGACGGCTCTGTGCGCACAGTGAACTACGTCGCCGACTGGGACACCGGCTTCCACGCTGATGTTCGCAACAGCAAGGACAACCACCACTAATACGGAAACAAAACCAATGAAATCGCAAACAATGTCAAAGTTCAATCGCATAGGATTTATAGAACGCCCTCACCCGCATTCATCGTATACTTACTACTAAAACGAAGGTGAAAATTCGTAAAATTTATTGATAATCGTAATTGTCACACGTCCCTATCGACTCGTCTTATATCGTTTATACCTTGAATAAGGTTGAGGTAATCGATTGGAGGCTTTGACAATGTTAGCAAACAAAACGTAAGTAGTAATAATAAGCCAGTCTCGGCTTCGACCACAGCATATTTAGATACTAGTTTTTTTGTAGATAAAACTGCAATTCCTATCTTTGCCAACATCCCATTTCTAAATCTTCCATTTCTCCTGTTCGACAGAAGTAATACGTTCAGAGGCCTTTCCTTCACTGGAATATCTTAGTTTAGTAGTATCAAGTATAGTCAAATTATAGCTGCGAAAGTCGATATGATAAGGTTACTGCGAAAGATTCTGAATCGGTATTGCACGCGCTAGTTAATAATGTTATACCTACAAGTACCTACTAGGAACTGTACTGTCCCGGGATACTTCTTAATATACGTAAGAAATACCATTACATACTACAACCACTCTATTATACACGGTGTTATTTAATTGACTAGGGAGCAGTTGTAAGGATGTTGTATACAAGATAACGAACAACTATTGTTCTTCGACTTTTGAAAATTCACGAATAAATCAGTACTCCTTACATTTTATCGCAAGATCCATGAACTTTTGCACGGAACAGCTGTTTTTTTTTAGGAATTTTTAAAAGTCGTGACACAAAAGTTGTTTGTTATCTTGTTTAAAATATGCTCACAGCCGCTCTCTACCCAATTAAATAACACCGTGTACTAAATATATGTATATGTAGTCAGCAAACATTATCTCTATAATTTAAGCAATTATTAAGTGCAATAAAGACCATAATAAGAGTCTATCTAATAGTAGATACCTAGCAGATGTTTAGATAACCATAGAGTTATCGAAATATCTTATGACCTACGCATTATAACAAAATTAAAATAGAAGATCATGTTATTAGAAAGCTAAGTAGATTATCGCTAATCACACGGTTTTTTAAATAAAAATTAAGATACTACAGATTACAGAACGAATTTAGTTCGCACCGACCACAACAGACCAGCGAGAAAGAGCTTTAAAAGTTTATTTCTCTCTTCGTTGGAAAGCGGGGCGGTCCATTCGGACCAATTGCAAGTTTGTTAGGGACCAAAGAGTTCACGCCATAAGAAGGAATCTGGTGAGCGATTCTCTATACAAACGTATTCCCCTATTTTCTGCCTGGATGATGCCTCTAGAGCGTTTTTTTTTTTTAATTTGGTGTCTACTGCAGGCATGTCTCTATCATTTTCTTTTTTTCAGCAACTAATGGCTAAAATATAACCCTCCAAAGATAACTATGAAAATATTTATAGGGTTATATTTCTTTAAGCCATTACTTGCTGAAAAAAAAGGAAATGACAGAGACATGTCTACACAGTAGACCTAGACTTTATAAAAAAGAATGCTCTAGGAGGCATTATCCAGCAAAAAAATAGGGGAATACGCTTGTATGGAGAAATCGCTCACCGAAATTCCTCTTAAGCGGTCAAAGAGCGAGCTATATGTTAATCCTGGGCATACTATTATCATGATCATCTGATACGACAGTGACTCATTCGAAATCCTGCTATAATTTCATTCAGATAAAATTGTAAGCTGTAAAGTATAGAGTGCACAAAGGGCACAGTTTAGGTACCTACTTGTACATCCGCGAATAAGTGAAAGTATTTAATTAAACACCTTTGGTGGTGAAAGGGGACTGACCAAAGAGGTATAATATCTTTGGGACTGACATGGACAGTCACCTCGGAAAAATGTCGCAAGACCATATAAAGATTTTAAAGCCCGCGTTTATGTAGTTGAAATGTCATTAGTTGATGCTTTTGAAAGTGAATTTGGAAATCTTGCCAATATTTATCGAACCCAGTTAATTTTGCTGAATTCAATACAGCGAGTTAAAACTGTAGCAATGTAGCATGTAGGTACTGTGTATGTATGTATCCTATGTACGTAGATATTGTATTTTTTTATTTCGTTTTCACATACAAGCTGCAAATTTTGAGCTTTGCGATAAAATAGTTGTTTATGATACTAGTGCGGTAAGTTGGTTTTTACAAAAGAGTAGACAAGTCGACGGCTTACCATAGTCACGAGTTTGTAAAAACCAATTCCGCACGAGTGTCATACAAAATTTTACAACATATATGCGAGAAAACAGTAATAATTAAACAAACTTTATTATTTTCTTTGTAAATATCAGTCAGAAAGTCGCAACTAAATACTTGAGACTGGCAAATGCACAAGGTGCAATATCATAAGGCGGAAAGAAGAAAAAATCTTTGATCTTTCTAATATGAAAAAGGCGCGAATTTGCAAATGGCGCCACGTGCGCGTGGTGAAAATTAGAACTACTACATCTTTATTTTCATTTTCTCTTTAGTATTAAAGTGAGACAAACGTACCTATTGAGCAAAAGCGCTTCCAAGAAGGTTCGATCATTTAGCTTATTTATTCTCGTAATGTGAAACTGCATAGTGGAATCCTTATATATTTTTATGGAAAGTTTACGCACGGCGCTATACAACTGTGCGTGCGGTAAAATAGGTACTTAGCTGAGAGTCCCTACATAAGTATTATACGCTGCCATTCTCTTTGGTTCCTACTTTACCGCACGCTCCGTTGTATGGTGCGTAATTAACTTTCGAACGATGTATACAGGCTTCGTAAGTGCACTTTTTGAGCAAATGTGTTGTAAAAATGTTTTACTGAAATGTATCAAGTGGAAACGAGACAAACGTAGCCTTGTCCTGTGTTCGCACGATATAAACGTATTTTTTAAGTCGCGATGCTATGCCTGCTGTCTTCTATATGATAGGTAATCCCACGAAGAGGCTTTTAAATTAACTAACTTCATTTAACTTTGAGCGACATTTTAAAGTAAGGCCGTCAATCTGGCGTCGCATCTACAGGATATAAAATCATTATTCTAGAAAATACGTAATGCACCTACAACCTACCTACCATAACATTGCAAATGTTTCCAGGAAGCCCCTAATTGTTAAAATGTCTTTTAAATTGACAAGAGAAGATAGAAAACAACTTATTATCAATATTTTCCGGCAAGTTTCAGAAACCAAAACTAATAATACCTAATCGTACGATAGGTATAGACACTAAATACAATAAACTTTTCTGTAAACACTATCTACAAAAGCACGCAAATATCGAGATAGGACATCATCATCATCATCAGCCCGGAGACGTCCACTGCTGAACGAAGGCCTTCCCCTTAGACCGCCACACTGTACGACAACCTGCCATTTGCATCCACCGGTTGCCCGCGACTTTTACAATGTCGTCGGTCCACCTAGTGGGAGGCCTTCCTACGCTGCGTCTTCCGGTTCCCGGTCGCCACTCAAGAACCTTTCTTCCCCATCGGTTGCCAGTTCTTCGAGCGATGTGGCCTGCCCTTTGCCACTTCAACTTGCAAACCTTGCGAGCTATGTCGGTAACTTTGGTTCTTTGGCGAGGTAGGACATACTAAGATTATAACATCCCTAATTATTTATCTTTGTGAAATAGTGGATAGTTACAGCCAATTTCATTTTCACTAAAACAAATGTTACCTAATCATGATTATAACATAGCATTAGGAAAAGTCATCTCTGTGAATTCACATACCTATGTCATTCGTCATAATTCATATTATTTGATCTGCTAAAATTATTATAGGTAATACATTAGGCCGTAAGAAGCTGTTGCGGATAAGAGAAAAAAATTACTGGCACATATTTGTGATGTTTAGGTGCCATGTATTTAAGGTACATATTTGTAGTATACACATATTTTTACATATTTATACATATTTTATACATTTTTTTTTTACTCAAATGGTTATACTTAAGGGGGCGTTCATAAAATACGTGAGATGTTTAAGGGGGGGAGGGGGTCGAGTCAAATCTCATCTAATCTTACGTTGGAGAGAGCCCCCCACTCTCGGCAAATATCACGCAATTATTTTTCTGATTGGACTAAAAAAGAACTATTTAAGCAATTTTTTTTTCTTTTTACAATAACAATCCAACGCGATTACGTAAGAAACCCACATTTTGAAAAATCTCACCCTTCAGTAGAGGAGAGTAACTAAATATGGGCTACCATTTTGTTTTTGCCTCAAAAATAAAAAACTATCAAAAAATTAACCATTTATTGACGTCAAAATAATCACACATACATTTTTAAAGAGCTAAGTAACAATCTTATGTTCTTAATATTATAATATATTATTAAATTGAGCATTAAATAAAATATCAAAATAGTCGCTAAATATGGAACAGGTACTCAAATATGGGCTACAAATAGAAACTTATAATATCTTGTACGAAAATAACAATTATAAATATTTATCTTATAAGAGATCAAATTACTTTGGAAGATGGAAGAAATCACATAATTTACTTACAAAATTCACATATCCAGGTGTCAAACTCTGGCCCAGCACAGTCATTATGTGCCCAGAGCTGACACATTAAACATCTGGCCCACAGTTCTCCTGCTGTGTTTTCGGAAAAATGTTCCTGACAAAACATACACGCTGCATCGGCAGTGTCAAGAGCCTCTCTTCCTATAGGCGCATCTGGTTCACTATCTGAATCAAATTGGATATCTTCTTCACCTTCACTTTCATCCCTGGTCTTGGCTTTCTTATTTCCTATACTTCTTTTCTTCTGCTTGGGTTTTTTATCTTTTGTTTTATTTTCTTTTTCAATTTTTTCTTATTTGTTTCAATAAAGTCATTTTTATTTGGAGACGAAGTTATAACCGAGGCCACAGCAGCTCTTCTACCTCTAGACCTCTTCTATTAGATGTCTTTCTGACTAAATATGGGCTAGCCCATATTCAGGACCATAGTCATAGCCCATATTCGAAATTCTTTACTAAAATCAACTTGATCGTGTACTTTACAAATCATATACAGCAAGCAATAAATCGACCGAAAATCATAAAATTAAACTTATATTCTGCAATAAAACACATAGTTAAGATATTTAGACCTAATTTTCATTAATTAAATAACACATTGATACGTACCGCAGAATTTTTTTTGACAGCAGCAACACAAGTATGGTCAACACTGGCGACAGCTCACGTGCGACTGACGAGAATGAGTGAGTGCGATGTTAGAGCGAATGAATGCGATAGACGATCGTCGTTTGTTGCGTCTTTCGATTGTAGGTTTTCGAGAATTGTGACTAGCCCATATTAAAGCACTAGCCCACATTTAGTTACTCTCCTCTATTGTTGAACCTTTTTGTTACACATTGTATATTATTTTTAGTAGGTCTTAGAATACATGTACCTAATTAGATGTTTAGAATGTAAAATGTTTGGACCATGTACCTTATTATTGTTTAAGTTAATGCTTTGTTTAAGTTTAGATTTATGTAGACTGATGTCGAATTAAAGTATACCTACCAATTTACAAACTTTGTATAATTTATATTTTTGTATTTTATATTTTAAATTTCTACATACTCAATCTCCTGGACCTGGGTATGTCCTTAAACTGCAACCAGACCCACCGGAGGACGGGCAACAGCGTCCTCTTGGTTAACGGTGGTGAGCTCTGCGATCCCCAAGCCGCCTGCCAAGCATGGGGATTATGGCAACACCCCTCTATTAAAGGGGAGGCCTTCGTCCAGCAGTGGATGTTTTATGGCTGACGACGACATACTCAATCTCAGATAAATACAACAGTAAAATATTCAGTCATGCTTAATTTTTTTATTACAATGTATAAAATATAAACCACATTTTTCTTAATCCCAATAACAATCAATTATATTAATTTAGAAATTGAATCACAGCCCATGTTCCCGAAGTCCCATAAAATTAATCAACAATATGACTAACTATAGCTTAAACACTTATAATAAATAGGTAGTAGAAAGTGCCTACCTTACTAATTCATTACGAATCTATTCACTTCTTTACCATTATAATAACACTTTGGGCAAGCAAACTCTTGGTCTGCTGTCTTGTTGGCCTGTAACAATAGAAGATTACTCACCTAGGGAACAAAGTAATACCAATAACTAAGCTATAACTAGCCTCAGATCTCATGTTTGTCACCCTCGGCTTTGCCTCGAGAGATTATATACATGTGATCCGAGTTACTTGCGCCCGTCGTTTGTATACGATTTTACGTGCCACTGCGGGGAGGAAGTGGTTCCTTTCGCTCCGCGTAGGGGAGAAAATTAGCCTCTTTAGCCCCGCAGGCACGTAAAATATAATTATTAAATAAATAAATATCGGCGGTTATTTTACACATAGCGCCATCTAGCCCGAATCTAAGCAAAGCTTGTACTATAAGAACCAGATAGCTGATAGAATACTTATATACTTTTTTTCTTTGACCCAGACACAGAACAAACATCTCTATGATCGTCACATAATCTTTTATCCTGAGTGGGGATCGAACCCACGCCCTACAGCTCTTAAGGCAGACATGCTACTAACTAAGCTATAAGGCTGTGATTATGCAGTATAAGGCTGTGATTATGCAGTGACAATCCAGACAATTCTTGAGGCTTTAGTTGATAGATCTAAATGTAATTACATATCATAACATTATCTAGGTACTCTATTGAGTAGAGTTGAGAGAGTTAAGAGTAGTAAGAAAAAAGTATCGCTTAGATTCCGGGTGTTAGTTTGAACACCGTTATCCTTCTAGGATATCATTGTACTCATCATTATGAACAACTTTTACTATGGGGCCAACCCTGAAAACACGAAACACAAATACGACAAAATGTATGGAACAACAACCAACAACCGTTTTTTTTCGTGTTTTTAGGGTTGGCCCATAGTAAAAAAAAATCATAATGATGAGTACAATGATATCCTAGAAAGATAACGGTGTTCAAACTAACACCCGGTATAGTACTATTTAAACTTTAATTTTATTGAAAACACAATAAACCACATCCTTACCACTAAACAGTAGTAACAGAATATGTGACTACAGCCCATAGTATGAGGTAATACTGGCTTGTCGTTGCAGCAAGCACATACAGTGTGCAATGTCATCTCTGCAGTGGTAGCGGTCATTGCAGTCCGAACATGTTGTCTCCACCAGACGAATTTCAGAGCACTGGACAGTTTCCTTTGCAGACCGAAAATGTTTATTAGCGATACCGCTGTACCAATTAATTCCTGAAACCATTTTAAAACTATTCACATAACAAAAACAGGATAAAGGTTAGCTTGATACGCTGAATAACTACGCGCTCAGGTCCTTACTTAAAAACTATTTTAATATGGTGTGAAATGACGTACATCATGTTGGTGTTCTTAATAAATAAATAGATAAATATAGGAAGCCTAGCAAGCCCTGCAAGCCAACGATTTCTAAAGTTGTCAGAAAATATGGCCTAAAACATGTGCAATAAACTAAACATAAAAATATGCTATTAGGGTAGATGACTGATGTTTAAATCGTTGAAACCAATAGCTTTGATGAAGAATTTAAGTAAATATAGTATGTTTATTGAAAAAATAATTTAAATCGGTTATTAATGTTCTGATATATAAGCGTTTAAAGTTTTTGGTAAAGCCTGTCCCTTTCCCACAGAACCAAAAATTACGTCACGCCTTACTTGTCAGAATAGAATTTATATGGCATACTGACAAGTGACGTCACGATTTGCTGTTTCGCCTCTCTGTCTAGCATGATATTAAAATGCTTATAAGTTGCTTATTTTTTATCAGAGTTTCATTTTCTTTTCATTAATCAGCTATATTTATTGGCCACATTTGAATAGGACAATAAAAAAAAACCAGTCATCTAGCCTATTGGTAGGTATCTGTTTTTTAATAGGTAATTTTTGGTACCTCGGCGTACAGGGCACGGCGATGCAATTATGACATGGAAGTCAAAATGTTAATAGCTAATTAGTGCTGCGCACTAAATGTTTGCACTGCGTAGTTGTAAAATTATTTTTGCTAACTTAAGAATTGTTAAGTAAGGCCATATTTGTCAGAGTTTTTATCCACTCCAAGGCCTTTCACACAGCTTTAAGCAAGATTGGCTTATACTTTCAAGTTTTTCTTTACTATAATAATGATTTTACACTTACGATAAAATTGTGCCACAACAATTCTCTAGTCCATGAGAAATCAGAAAGATTTTCTCTAGATAATTTCTCTGCAGTCAGCTCGAGTCCCAGAATCAAATCAATCAACATAGGGTGTTTACCATTCTGGATGAAATGTATAAAATTAATTATATCTCCAACTGCCTGGAATGTTTCCAGTTTACGCACCAAGTTCTGAATCTTTGTGTTGGAAGTGAAACTGTAAATTGACCGCTCTTTTAAATATTTTAATCCTATTGTGTAGCCGTAATACCAGCACAGTTTACCCCTGGAAAAGTTTTCAGGTTTATAACTTAGTGACAGCATCTGCTGACCAAATGTAGATTTTTTATCGTATAACGAATATTTGAAGATCCATGTGCGTATCAGGAGTTCAAGTTCTGGTAAGATGGGTTGGATGTATTTGGGCTGTAACAAAATATATATTATAATAAAATTATTAATTAATTAGATTATAATTATTAATACAGCTACAATATACCTATAATTAAGTAAATCATATGGCATCATTACCAGCCCGGAGACGTCCTGAACAAAGACCTGTCCTTAGACCGCCACACTATACAACAACCTGCCATTTGTATGAATGTTAATAAATGTAATATGTTATGTTATGTTAATAATAGTGTAAATGGTGTTACGCATATTACGGTTAGTAAATATTGTTAACAAAGTAAAACTATAAAAATTTGATTATACCTTTAGTTAAATAAACATAGTATGATTGGTAATTATGAAGAATATTACAAACTTGGTAGGTATAATTAAAGTGCAAGCCGTGCTAAAATAATTTATAAGCCAGGTGCATGAGGAAGAACGAGTTGGGCTTGCATTTATGTTTCCGAAATGGGCTTGACCTACAAGTTTAAGCTTGATGATGCTAATGTAGATCTAATTTTAATTATTTTATCTATGTTTTTCCATAAATATATTTTAACTCATAATAATTTATTGTAACAGAAGTTTCTAAATGCATTTGATTTGTCTACTGAATAAAGTGATTTTGAATTTGAATTTGAAGAAAACATATTTTCCTGAAAAATACAATATTATGTATTCAAGTAGTGTATGGTAGTTGTATAACCATGGTGTTTAAGTCCAAATTGCAGAAGTTTGCAAGAACTACCAATTAAAATATGACATTAGAAGAAAAAAACCTAAACTAAGAGTTGTCTTTTAACACCCCTAACACACCCAGCCTAGAATGGGAACTGGCTCTCAAGTGAGGTTGCAGGAATACATGTTTAAGTGCTTGCAGCAGATTTTCAACCTTAAATATGGTAATTAGTCCACAAGTACTAGAAAGTACCCTACAACCATGCTGTAGTTTACTTATGATGTTGTCCTGCATTTGCAGCTCAAGCTCTTTGCAGGGATTTGGACCTACGCCTTTCACCTTGTAAGCCGAATGCGCTTACCACTGTGCTATCAAAGCTACAACACATGGTATTCGCACGCTTCATGGTATTTATAAAGCTATAAACTGGATTAATTTTATTACGGAGGTGTCATAAAGATACGAGGTGATAAGCGGCATTAGTAATAAAGGCTTTAGGGTTTCACACCTTCTATAGTCAGTCATCATCAGCCGGAAGACATCCACTGACCTCCTCCTTAGGGAGGGATTGCCATAAGCCCCACGCTGATTCAGGTTAGGGGTCTGTATACATTGAAACTAATGTAGAGTTTTATGCTTACCTCTATATACTTCGTGATTTGATAAATCAGCTGTTTGAATAATTCTTCTACCTGATTATCTAACTGTACAGCATCTAGCTGAAAGTAATAGTAAAATCATAAATAATATGCAGAAATAAAGATTGAATAAAATCACAGATAGACCATGCAATACCTGCGTAACACGAGGGATATAATTAACAGACATTGTACTGTAAAATAATAGTCTATTAACCTCAACAAGTACTAGATTTATATTATTTTCTTTTTCTATAACCCTTCCGTTTCATTGTTTAGTGTTTATATCATAGAGCATTTAACTAGATCTAACTATACAACTATATCAATATTTGGGAGTTTTTTTTTTTTTCTTAGTTTTTGGCATCGGACGTTGTGCATTCTGCCAGTGTCAAGTTTATGAATCTTCACATTTATTTGTTATCATCAAGCCAAATAAGTCATGAAATCACAGTAAGTCACACGAAATTAGTCATAGTTGAGTCCAAGTCATACCCTAGTAAAGTTGTGGCGACTTTACTATGAGCTTCTATGGAGTTTTGAAAAGAACACGAAAAGACATGTTACACCACATTATACCACTTGCCCACACTCGTGCATGTAATTCAACACTCAATGAATAAAACACCACGCGAAAAAACTAAAGTTTAAGAAAATAATAGAATGCAGCGACATGATTTTTCCGTGTTCCTGAAAAACCCCCAATTTAATTTCCAAAACCCCCAATTGGGGGGTAGGCTTAGGATCAGTGTTGCCATTTGCACCATAATTCGGTAAATGCCAGTAATCAGCACTAATTTAAAGTATCTTTTATGCTCGGAGGAACTAGCTTCTGCTGGGTATATAATCAAAGCTTTTATGGTACCCATTCTCAAATTCACACTAGATATTAAGTAAGTTCGTATAGGCTGAGTGGCCAGCCCTAGGCCGCCACACTGTACGACTACCTGCCATTTGCATATGCACCTGCTGCCCGCGACTTTTACAATGTCGTCGGTTACATGAATAGCCTGCTTGAATTTCACATTTTTTTTTGTGTGTGGAATTGGGTTTTTTTTTCTCCCCACATTTGGGGAATTTCGCCTTAACTTAACTTTCGGGGAATGAGGCGTTTTCTTTAAAAAAAAGTGATAGTTCCAAAAATTATAATAGATGGCGTCAGGATGGCGTGAAGTCGTTTGAAATCGTTCTGTCAAACTTATCAATTTGACAATGAATGTAAAACAGTTAATTTCGTTTAAAGACAAAAAAGTCACTGCAGTTTGCAGTTTGTTTCATAGAAAAATTAAACACTACGTTTTAGTTTGTTTTCGCTCACGAGCGTGGAATATTATTTTTATTGTTTTTAGCGCTTTCCAACACCTCAGCTTTGTTTTCTGGACCCATCGAACGTGACCCCTGCATTTCTACCTTCGATTCGGCTTCGATTTGCTTACGTTTTAGGAGCGTTCACTTTAAGTTTTACCCAAGATCATGCCTCAGGGTGATAAGGCCGTAGTCCAGCAAACTGGATAAGGCTAATTGTGGATATGTAGATTAAAAACGCCACTGAGTTTCTTCTCCAGACATAAGGCCGGTTTCCTCACTATGTTTCCCTTCACCGAAAAGCCAGTGGTCATCCAGTGGTATTTGAATTCGTACATAAATTCCAAAGAAACCATTGGTACGAGTCGTCGGGATGTGAACCGGCCAACTCACGAATGCGTAGCGGCCCGTCTCCTACTGAGCTACCACTTCACCGATATTGTTAATTCCGTCCAAGGTAAAGAAAACATTTATTAGATGTTTTCTTTACCTTGGACGCAATACTGTTTACTAACACATCTCAAAACTGCTTTGGGTGAAATGATTAGAACCTACAAAGTTTATTCCAAACCGAAAAATTTAAAACAACCAACTAAACATTATGTTGATATGATCTCCTGATTGTTTGTTGTTATAAAATTGTTCATGGCCATGGATCTATTAACAATCCATTATGGATCGATGAATCAAGGATGAATCATGGTTGTTCATGGATGGTTTGATTGGATTGTGGACTAATCCGATCCGATTGATGCGAAAACATATTTCTTCATCCCTTCGTCTTCCCTAGTAAAGCCATGGCAACTTTACTACAAGAGAGAGAGAGTTTTTCGGAGTTTAGAGATCTGACTCGATGGGATTTCATTCTTCCCATCGACTCCTGTTAAAAAAATGGTAAGAAGAAAAATCCCAACGAGTCAAACTGTGACTGGTTTTGGTGCGACTCATTACGAACCCACCGCCATCCCTAATCGGTTTGACCGTGTTTCGGTTGAAGGACTTGTATCCATGGCCAGGAATAACTAAAAAAGATTTAACGGGGTTTGACAAAACAGATTATGTGCTTCTTACGCCATCTAGTAAAACATCACGAACTATTTTTTTTTAAAACAAACGCCTCATTAGGAAAACAAAATTAAGTCAAAGTTTGGGTAAACAGGCATTAGGTCTTTTGCGGCTGAAAGACATGTTTCCATTGCCAAGAATAATTTAAAAAAATAAATATAGCATTGGCATTGGCTGGCAGTGTTTCCAATTTTAGGGATTTCTCCTTTTTTTAGGGAAAAATTACCTATATTATGTAGGGACATTTTCATTTCGACAGGGATTTAGGGAGTTTTGGGGAAAAATCAAGTCCTTTTTTATGTTTTTTTAGTCTCTAACTGACCTATTCATTGTGCTATGGCCGTAATTACAGGCGACCTAAATCGTATTATACCAACAGTTGTTTTTTTTTCATTCTGCACTGCAGAACAATAGCGAAAAAATATTCTATTATTTGTCTGAGTAAGAGTGGCCAATTCTGACGGTTTATGATCATTCTCTCTAAACCAAGGAATTTAAATATTTGTTTAGGGAATTTTAGGGATAATTTGAAAAGAAACTAGGGAAAAACCAAAATTGAAAGTGGAAACACTGATCGCTGGTGAAAAGTTTTTTTGCGGAGATAGAATTATTTAATTAATTTTGTGTTTGCTAATATTATCTGGTTGTGTTTCAGATTATTAGTTGATAATTTCCATGGTAATAAACATGGCGTTCTAATAAAACGTTTTCATAAGCTGCGTCATGGTTATTTCACCGCAGAGCCCCGTAAACGACTCCCAAAGTCCAACAAAAAAAGTCAACATGGCGGCCAAACAATCTTCGGTTGCCGATACTAGAGCAGAACTTGCTGAATTAGTAAAAAGGAAAGCTGAAGTCGCAGTATGTATAGCTTTTTCCTATTGTTAATTTACTTGAGAGCCAGATAAGGGATCTGACTTTGCTAACACTAGGTGAGCTATGGTCAACACCTAGCCGGTCAAATTAAAAAAAAACCTATAGGTTCTGAGTTTAATCGGAAGGCTTAGATTCGATTTCGAGTAGTTTTCGAATCAAAGCTTCATAATTTGGGTTAACAGTACAGGGACCAGATTACCTGAATTATTATTTATATTAATAATACTAATTTTGGATATCCTAAATACTTGTGCTTACACTGTTTCAGGAAACTCTGGCTAATTTAGAGAGACAGATATATGCTTTCGAAGGATCCTATTTAGAAGACACACAGCTATATGGTAATATTATAAGAGGTTGGGACCGATATCTGACGACAAATAAAAGTACAAACTCTAAGGCAGACAAACGTAACAGGAAATTCAAAGAAGCAGAGAGATTATTTTCCAAATCGAGTATCACATCAATGGCTGTGAGTACATACCCACTTCAAGTTAGATAAAGATATTATTCATTTTACTGAAGTGTAAAACTTGTATACTTGTTTCAGGCTGTCAGTGGATTAGTTGACCCTGCTGAAGCTAAAAGTGAGTACTTTCTTAATTTTAGGCACCATCTCCACTAAAAGTAGTCTGTTAGGATTCTGTATTGTATTCATCATAAATTATATGCAATGGCTTTTAAACTTTTGACTGCCAGTGATCTATATGTGACGAGCGCTAGCAGGCCCTGTGCGCCAACGACATCTATAGATGACAAAAAATACAGCCTGATTAAACATTTTTTTTACCAATATCTGAATTTTTCCAAGTTTTTAATAGGTCATTTTTCGTGCCTTGGCGCGCAGGGCATGGTGATGCATTTATAGCATGGCAGTCAACAGGTTATTCATTACACAGAATGTTTGTCTGGTCAAGACAATATATTTTGTAATGCAATATGAGTGGAACCTCTTATATTATTGTTAAACGCTCTGTATATGCATTCGAAAATGACCAAAGGCGCAACTTGGACGCAAAACGAGACGAACTGAAGAGTAGACTGCCTGCCAACATTTTATACAATTACGTAAATGGCACTTTTTCATGCGTGGACTGTGCACGCACATTTACTGCCATAATTGGCTACATTAGCGATATTTGAGCACACCAGCGAAGCTTCTTACCTGATTGAGTCGCAGAAGTAGTCGCCGCAGCCATAGCCGGCAGGGATAATAATTTAATATAGTGGTAAAGCCCTGGTAGCCACTGTTACAATCTAATATTATTTTTACATCCGAAATAACATAGTATCTGATATCATGATTCACTTTGCTTTCAGATGAAAGAAATAGTGAAACAGAATCACAGACCAATGAAGACTCATCAGACACTCAACTCAGTACTTCAATAAACATTGGGAGCTTGAATCATACCACAATACATGGATCCACAGAAAGCATTGCTTCCAAGCCATCTGGGAAACAACACACAAATGGCAGCATTGATAAAGTATTGAATCACAACCAATCGAAGCAAAATGTTCAACAGAAAATCACTTCAAGTATGCTGCAGAAATCATTCACTAGTGACAATAAGGCAATGTTGAATGCCATGCTTGATAGTCGACCAGGCACTCCTAAGGACATTAAAGACTCAAGTATTCTATTGAATAAGGGTGATTTGACACCTAACCCTTTGAAGCATAAGCTTTCTTCAACTGGGACTAACAGTAACAGCAGTTTGAAAAAGAGCAATAATAAAAAAGCAAGACACCGATGAGATTTCCATTATACTCTATAGAAGTTCAGATTTGCATTTTGTATGGGTGCACAAACCCATAATATTATTTTAAAGGTTCATCTACTAAATCTTCACACTTTGCAAAATAGAACTCTTTAAATGTTCAAATAGTTTATTTATTGGCTTTGGTCATAGAATTACATGCTAAAATAATAATAATCTTGTCTTTTATTTTAGTTTATTCTTCTTTCTGATCTCAAAATGATTTGCTTGAATCTTGATTCTGAAAGCATAATTATTTATTTTAGTACAGTTGATTGTATAAAAATGCTTATACTATTTATTCTCCTTTTCCTTGTGTTCATCTGCAACCTAATATTTATTAGTGTCAATGCAGTTTATAATGGAGCATACAGGTTCAATTAATTATTTGAATTTCTAATCACCAAAATTTACGTGACAGTAACTTTCTCATTTTTACCATTTCATATCTAAATGGTACGACTTTAGTTTACCGCCAATCGATTTTGGGGGGGATTTAGGGGTAGTACCCTTGAAGGGGAACTTGCGGAAACCCCCCCCCCCCCCCTCGGAGATGATTTTTTTTAATTCTTACCTAGTTTTCCCAAAAACTTCAATTTTATCGACTTTAAAATTGGAGGGGGGAGGGGGGGTACGACTTTAGTTGTTTACCGCCAATTGATTGAGGGGGGGGGGGGGGTTAGAACACCCCCTCGTAGATGTTTTTTTTTACTCTTACCTAACTTTCCCAAAAACTTCAATTTTATCCACAATAAAATTGGAGGGGGAGGGGGGAACGACTTTAGTTTTCCGCCAATTGATTGAGGGGTGGGGGGGGGGGGGTAGAACCCCCCTCGGAGATATGTTTTTTTTATTCTTACCTAATTTTCCCAAAAACTTCAATTTTATCCACAATAAAATTGGAGGGGGAGGGGGGAACGACTTTAGTTTTCCGCCAATTGATTGAGGGGTGGGGGGTGGGGGGGGGGTAGAACCCCCCTCGGAGATATGTTTTTTTTATTCTTACCTAATTTTCCCAAAAACGTCATTTTTATCGACAATAAAATTGGAGGGGGGGAGTGGGAGGGTAGAAACATAACACGATATTTGATTTAACTCAAATCAGGATGCTCCGAGTCGAATCTGTCACTCATTTCGAACCTATCCAACTCAAATTTGACTCCGGGTGGGCTCCCGCCAGAAGCTCTTGCGGTCGCCCCTGAGTGTCGCTTCGCCACACTCGGCCTTCGTTACGCTACGGAGGTCGCCGGCTCGCTTCGCTCGCCACCTCCCCCCTTCGCTCCACTCGACCTTGTATGGCTCGCTCCACTCAGGACCTCCCTTGAGCTTCTGGCTCCCGCACTTTTTATATACACTCTAGGGGTAGGGGCCACAAGCCTAGGTGGAGTCGGGGTGCTCTGATTCGGATCTGTCGCCCATTTCAAACCTAACCAACTCAAGTCTGGGTGCTCTGATTCGGATCTGTCACCCATTTCGAACCAAACCGACTCAAGTAGGGTGCTCTGATTCGGATCTGTCACCCATTTCGAACCTAACCAACTCGAGTCACCCCGCTCTGTGTTTTGTTTATGTAAAAAAAATACCTTTTTTAATGTAAATAATGGAGTTTTAGTGTATAAACATCTAAAATTAACCGAAATAGTAGCTTATTTTAACTTTTTACGATTTACGACATTTGCTCAGTTTGGTAGAGAGTAAAACGAAACGTTAAAGTGGTACAAAACTGACAAAACTTGTGGTGATTTTCGAAATTTTAAAATAATTATTTTACAAAAAGTATTTGTTTCCGCAACTTGAAACTTTGCAAAAAGCATTCATATAATAAGACCTTTCTGTAAAAAAAAAATGAACCTCCAATTCGATTGGCGGTAAACCGAAGTTAAGCCCAAAATATTTCTATCAGTTTGCAAGAAACCTGATAAAATAGTAGGACAACTAGGGTACGAATCTGAATGAAACTTCCGATATTACAATACCGGCCAATACAGTGTTTTTTTTTTAATTGAGACATGTACCAAAATTTCGCAGCTTTTACACACAGGAGTACTTGTGATGCTCGAAAAATAATAATTTAAGTTCTGTTTGGGCTACTACACAGGGATTTAAGGGTTGCAAACTTGAATTGGAAACCTCCCGATATTACACAACCAAACAAAAGTATCAACAAATGAAACTTACGTTTTAACACATTAGGTAAATCCCTGATAGGACCATAGAACCTCACAGCAACATAAAACAGTAGAGGAAGTGTGGCAATGATAGCCGTACAACATAGAAATACTATTTCAGGCGTTCTTCGAAGGTTACAACAGTTCAGTAATTTACTCCATACAAATCTTGTGGTATTCATCTTAAAGAAAATAATATACATGTATTATAAAATAGGAAATGGTGGCTGTGGAATATTAAAGCTTGTACTACTAACTTACTGTTTGGACAAAATTTATGAACAAGGAAAAGAGGACTATACTCACCAGAGTGTAAAATGGCTGATAATAATGTCTTTTTTTTATTCAATCAAGTGACGAGAGTCCGTCACCTGGTGGTAAGCGTCACTCCTGCCACTAACAGTGGCAGTGCCAGAATAGTGATCTTGCGAACACAATCCTGCACTGTGCTCGTCACTCTGAGATATTAGATGTTAGATCTCTTCATACCCAGTAATTTCTAACATTGCCCTTCAAACTGGAACACAGTAATGATTGCACACTACTGCTTGGCGGTTGAATAACTGGCAAAGGTGTGGTACTTCCCCGTTACAAAGTAGTACTACTATAGAAATAAAGCAAGATATTAAAACTTACCGAGTCCACAATATCCATGCAAACGGTATCAACCCCAATGGAATCTATACTAATAGTTTTGTAAAACTCATCTAGTTTAACATATGTACTCATACAATTTTTACACACTTGTTCTGTGTTATTTGTATCTTTGTTGTAGTACTCTTTGATGCACTCTGCAGTTTCATTAAACATTTCCTTGAACAGTTTTGTATTATTTGAAAGTTGAGGTTTTTCTCCATCCCAATCAAAGCATCCTGAAATAAATAATGTTTACTCATTATTAACAATTGTGTAAACAACATGGAATACGAAAACACTCAAAATGGCATACAATTTGTTTATGCGGCAGATGAATATGAACAGAACATGAAATAACAGCTTGCCCTCATACAACACTTCCTCTCCAAAGACTTGACAGGCTTATACGACGGAAGGAGGCGTGCCTTGGACTGCTTTGGCTCGCTCATAGAGAGGCTTATGTCACATCCCGTAACATTACTTAGAAAATAGTAGATAATACTTACCATTACAATTTCCTTTGACCCAAATAGCTAATATACTGTCATGGTACTCAAGGACAGCATCCAATCGGTCTTGTGATATAAATAAGGATTTGCAAGTGGTATTGGTAATCAGCAATTGATATGTGTCATGGAAAGTGACGTACTGGTCAATGCACTGTACACATAATCTCACAGGACTGGCGTGACTTATGGAACACTTGGTAAACTTCGAAGCAGCATCCGCAAATTCATCTAGAATTTCTGTACAATTTGATTCAGTTTTAATATTTGTGTCTTGAATATTGTAATGTGATATACTGTAAAAAAAAGTCACACTTTTAATGTTAGATGTTGTTACCTACTGCAATAAATTTCGTTGGGAATGGGAAGTACTTACAATGAATATAGACCATTCCCTGTAGTAAAATTAGCTTTCATAACACTACATATTGAGAGCAGAAGAATTAACATAAAATTGGTCTTCATTGTCATTTGCAGAGTACATAGCAGACTAAATCGGAATAAGACTTGCAAGTTACCACTATCAAAAAAGAAGTGGTTTCATAATATTAAATAATAATATCCTCTGGGTTTCCAAATAGCCTTTCACATCACAATACAAAGAAGAGTAGTAGGTAAGCCTTTTAACAAGATAACGTTTAATTACTCTGCTTTTAACAAATATTATTTTCAGTGGAAAACTTAGTTCTTAGTCAACGAAATATAATAGAAGCAATTGTTTCAGTTTCATTGAGCAGTTTTAGAAAATATGAATATATCCAAAATCCAAATCCAATCCAACCGAATTAATTTGGTTGCAAACAAACAAATTCCTAGTATATTACTCTGCTCTATGAAAGCGAGTGTCTAATGTCTATAATCGTTTCGTTCCGTAATGCGCTAAAAGTGATAATATCGCGAATCCGACCAAAGTGACAAGTATTACTCGATCAAGTCAAAGCTCTTATATTTTGTGACTATTAAATTTGGTCGGATTCGCGATATTATCACTTTTAGCGCATTACGGAACGCAGCATTTGTACAACATGATATTTGCCGACACGAGAATGTACGGCAAGATAATTGGTGTACATGTACATTGAATATCATGTCGTACAATACTGGCCGTCCATTATAGGCTCGTGTCTAAAAAGTACGGCCCTATATTGTACAGCCAATAATCCGAGTACATTTCTCAAATTGACATTTTAAAAAAAAACCTGAACCTAACTGCTATACAAATAAGGAATTCGTGTACTTGTACATCAAATATCACTCTGTATAAAATCGGAGTGTGCATTATTGAGCCGAGCCGATAATGTACGGCATGATATTGCACGGGCACGATATTGCACAGCATGATATTCGATGTACATGTACACCAATTATTATGCCGTACAATATCATGCCGTACACTATCTGTGTCGTACATTATTGCCTCCCAACAAAGCAAAACATGGAATTTTGGCGGGAACACGGAAAAATGTCGTTGCATTCTATTATTTTCTTAAACTTGTGTTTTTTCCGAATTAATGATTAAAAATGGTGGTGTTTTATTCATTGAGTGTTGAATTACATGCACGAGTGTGGGCAAGTGATATAATGTGGTGAAACATGTCTTTTCGTGTTGTTTTCAAAACTCCGTAGAAGCTCATAGTAAGGTCGCCACAACTTTACTAGGGCATGACTTGGACTCGACTATAACTGGTTTCGTGTGACTAACTGTGATTTCATGACATATTTGACTTGATTTTAATTAAAAAACTTGCAAAATTCATTAACTCCGTACAATCTATAATACAGTTAAGTAGGGCTTGATCAAGGATTGGGTTTATTTGGATTTGACCGTGATTTACTTTGTGTTATTTTACTTATCCTTAAGAATTTGAAGATATGACGCAGACAGTAGGATCGAGACTTTAGCCAGGGTTTTATGGAAAAAAAATACAAAATGAAATGTTTGGCTTTGACATAAAGATCTGACTGACATTGATTTTCACATGTCCTGCCTGCGGTAAATAAATATTGTAATTTCAAGAAATTTGTTTTCGTATTCTCGTTAAAAAAATCTTGAAGAAATTTAAAGAAAAGAAATAATTTTGAGACAAATTGATATGCAAAAGGAAGAGTGCATTTCAAGTTCGAGTTCGTGTATAACGCAGTATTTACATTCTCTTTGCAAGTACTCAGTAATTTCACTTAAACTGTCTCGGTATTTTAGCATATGATAATAATTTAGAAGCATGGAAACTGAGCAGACACCTGAGGACTTGCAGAGGAAGCTTTACTTTTTGCTTGAGCAGCTCCAAGGAATGGCCAGAGAATTACCTCAGTAAGAATTTAAATTCGAATAATAATGCACTAACACAGAAGGGTAGGGATTAGTAGGAATTGTTTTGGTATTGCGAAGATGGTAAACACCTACCCTGGAATGGGACCACATAATTATATGACACCATTACCATTATCCTACAATCGTAAAGTTTTAAACTGTGTTTAATAATATGTACACCGACTGATCATCTTATTATTAAAAAAAATTATTTTATATCTTATTATTTAATTGATCATTAATATTGTTGTATCTCTTGTTTTCAGGAAATATCAAATGCGTGTACCTATAGAACTACTGTCTGGACTTGCAAACTGCCTCTTGAATGACACAGTGTTTGAAATTGTCAAGGGGTTGATGGAAATACAACATGTTACAGAAAAACACCTTTTTCAACAGAGACTACAGGTCATTAGCAAGCATACATGTAGGTATTTTTATGAGGAATCTATTGGTTTTTTTTTTCAACATTTATTGAAGGTAATGAAACATTAACGGCTTTACTTAAAAAAACTTTTCAACAGTTAGTCACTGCTTAAGATGCTCTGCCATCTTCTCTCTGACGTGAAGTTGCACGTGCTAGAAAAGGACAGAGAAGTTTAAGCAGTGACTAAGAGAATCGAGATTATTTTAGGTAAGGCTGTAAAAACGTAAGTTTGTAAAAACCAAGCTAAATATTTGGAAACATTACATATTAATGTAAGTTAGTAAAACAAGCTACTTACTGACAACCAACCAACAACTGACCCCCAACCTTGGAAAGTCAGTAAGCTTTGTACACATAATGGTGTTTATTTTACAAATATTAAGTAAATTTATTTTCAAACCAGCTATTTAAAAGAATGAATTTTAATGAAGTACAATTTTTACTTTTTTTCTTTTTAAACTGATTATTTTTAACTGAAAAATAAAGAATACTACCTACTGCAATAAGTTGACTATGACAATCTAAAAATATCCATTAACACAAACCAACCAATCCGATGACACCTTATTGCAATCAGTCAAGCTATTTATGCTAAGAAAAGACACATAGAAACAGACAAACAAACCTACTTGAAAAATATTTACATAACTATTATAAAACAACAAACAAACAGTAGGTAAACAGTAATAAACAGACAAAAAAAGCAGTAAAAAATAAACAACAAAAAAGTAAAAAGTAGTAATGAACAGTGTTTTATAACTATTATTATACCCTAAAACATTACCCTCTTGGGCAGTTATGTAGAAATCTTCACCAGAATGTAAAAGTCTTCTATTTTTTTCAGTAGAAATCCAAAATATGATAAATACTACACCAGATGAGCAACAAGACCTTCAGAAGACGATACTCTTAGCAAGGCACAAAGAGGAGTTAAGACAGACAGACATGAAATTAGTTTTGCAACTAGATCAAAAAGTAAGTTATGTTACTTGAAGTCCAATTGCAGTACAAACAATTCATAATAGGCTAGATTACTGTTTTTTTATTATTGTCCTATTAAAACGTGGCTCATAAATATAGCTGATTAATGAAAAGAAAATGAAAATCTGATCAAAAATAAGCAACTTATAAGCATTTTAATATCATGCTAGACAGAGAGAAGAAACAGCAAATCTTGACGTCACTTCTCTGTACGCCATATACATTTTATTCTGACAAGTAAGGCGTGACGTCATTTTTTATTTTGTGGGAAAGGGACAGAGTGTTCTCTAACAAAAACTTTAAACGCTCATATATCAGAACATTATTAACCGATTGAAATTATTTTTTCAATAAACGTACTATATTTACTTAATTTTTTCATCAAAGCTATTGGTTTCAACGATATAAACATCACCCTATTATATTTATAGTATCTACTAGCACATTCCAAAATTTTTTTTGACTTATAAAAAAACATGTTTTCAGGTAAGCGACCAACAAACAACACTGGAACAAGCTGGAGTCCCAGGTTTCTATGTCACAAAAAAACCAATAGAAGTAAAAGTACAAATGTATCTATTGGATTTCATTTTAAGACTGAGCAGAATGGAAATTTCCTGATACTTGTGATAAGACTTTTGCATAAGTATTTTAAGCATAAAACAAAACCTGGTAATATAAATATTATTATATATTATTATTATTATAGGAATGTGGAATTTACATAATATAGGTTTATTTTGTATACATTTATCTTTTATTATCATGCGTAAAAAATGTGTAAATGGAATGTGTATGGCGCCTGTGACATTAACCTAGTGGTGAATCTCTGTTTATATTTCCTCTGGGTGAACCGGAGATATTAAAAAGTTTTGTCATTTAGCAAATTTTTCGTTCTGATAGGGGCCTTTTTTTTGTGGCAACAAAATGATTTGTTTCAGACAAACGAGACTCTCCTGATGGTTCTTAGACCGTACAATCAGGAGAGTCCCACCATAGTACTACCTGTCTCACCACAGGCGAGTAAGCAATTTTCTCACTCAAGAATTGTTTAGATGTAGATAGGTGCCGTTTGAGTATCTAAGTATAAGTATCATTTCTTATGAGGTTCTTATTGCTCAAGTACATCTCAGAATAACAGATTATCGTAAGGCTTGTAAGGAGTTGAACCCATCCATGGGCCCACATCTAGATTTCAGAGATAGATGGTGAATTAGCTCATCTTGCGATGGAGTGTGTAAATTGACCACATATCTCTAATTTCCAAATAAAAAGCAATTTAGTATGTAAAATTTATTGAAAATAACTTATGTAGGTTTACAACAGCTTGAAAAATAAATACATTAAATCACTTTCACACCTATTGTAATATTCACATAGTATTATGAATAGATTTTTCTACTTAAATCAGATGCATACCAAAACAACAATGACAAATAGAGTTGAAACTATACCTATACTGCCTTGGAAAAGAAAAGAGATCTCACAATAGGACTTTGCATTATTTTAATTATTTAATTTTATAAAATTAAATGTAGTAATAATAGTTGTTAGGTATACAATGTTTTTCTCTGATGCTTCATCGGCTTCATCTGCGTGACGCTTTACATCCAGTTAACGGAATAATTAACGTGCAATAAATTATTCATTATGCTAGAGCTTCACCTGCGTGACGCTTTACGTCCAGTTATCGGAATAATTAACGTGCAATAAATGATGCACTAAACAATGCGCTACATGGGTGGCCACACTATCATTTGACTTTGAATATCGGCTAACGTCTAACGACGTTAATAATGGCACTAGCCTATTAGCGTGCTAATACCAAGCCATATCTGCGTACTGTATAAAATACCGCGCTAAATAATGCCATTACACGCTGGTGAAGCCCTAGCATTAAACAATGCGCTACATGGGCGGCCACACTAACATTTTTACTTTGAATATCGCCTAACGGTCGAACGACGTTAATAATGGCACTAGCCTATTAACGCGCTAACACCCGGTCATATCTGCGTAATCAAATACCGCGCTAAATTATGGAAATTATGGAGTTACACACAGGTGAAACCGTAGCATTAAAAGGTGATATAAACGTACACTTTCTATGATATAATTATTTTCAAAATGTAGATTATGCTTTTTATTGTTATGGTCAGCAGTTCTCGTCTCGATGTGCTCATAATGCGAAGCGCGACATAATAATAATGCTGTCATCATGCTGCGGTCAATGAAACAAGACAAGAAACCCTCAATTTCAATGAAGATGCATAGTAAAAAAGTAGGCTAATAAACAACAAACATCGAATTTGTTATCTGACATTATCAAAAAGGTAAGTTAAAATTACAATCTGTATCAATACATGATAATGTGTCATAAATCTGTCTAGAAAATATTAATAATTCCACAACTGATAACACGAAATGTGAGAATAAGGATTCCTTTCAATATATTTTATCCAAAGCATAGTTGTTATTCCCCATAGATACAATTTTATGAGTATTCAAACAATTTCAAAATGTTAGATTAACTAATTATACAAGTACAAAATATTTCAAAAACTGTAAACTAAACTACAAACTGTACATATAACTACACTTTGGATCTTGTTTCCGGAACAACCAGTCAAATATATTACATTAACAAGATAACATCCGTAAGTATACAACTTATACTTATAAAAGGTATTAAACTTATTCAACCATAACTTTATAACATTCAACAAAGCAGACAAGTAAAAAAATGCTTGAGAATACATCATACTCATAGATTTATCACTATTTTATTTTCTTAACTTGTTTGTGACGGGTCGATTTTATTTTGTGCTGAGAAATATGATCATACAGTCACGGTTGGGAAAGGTTTTACTCTAAACAATAAATTCGCGAAGCAGTACTACGACGCGAGTAAAATTCGCCTGTGGCATAGCATTTTGGTTATGGAACAATGGAACCCTAATACAGGGTTACTTCTAATCAGTTAGCATCCTTTTAAGGGCATATTCTGTACATCAAAACAAACAACTTTTACTATGGGGCCAACATTGAAACCGCGACAATAATATCAGCTGTTACATATACTTTTTGCCCTAGGTCGATGAACTTTTTTTTGCTACTGGTTAGAACTAACCCTGTATATGAACAATTTAGACAGGCCGCAAATTATTTGACACGTCTTTCTCGCGCGCGCCGGACCGACCGTAACACATTTCTGTTTTTTTTCCGCCAATATTATTCGAGTATTTATTAAACTACATGTATAAATAATGTGCGTTCAAGTATTCGAGTCGCAACTATTTCAATAAGTACTTATAAAAACTCAATTTGGGTTAATGTATCACGAATTACGGTGTTTGTTCATAATCATATGTAACGCGTATGACGGCATCGCGCGCTGCACATTTGGAAATTATTATGAATCATAGCAGTACTTTTTACTGATAGTCAAACCAGCCCTTTTGTCCAAACAACAAGGATAGCAATTATAATCCATCAGTTTGCTAATGAAATCCATGGGATAGGATTTCATTACATTTCAGAAGTTTTACTAGTATCGAAATCTTAAGTAATAATAATGATAAATAGTCCCATGGATTACATTAGCAAACTGATAGATTAAAATTGCTATTCTTATATTACGGGCCCAGTTTCAATAAATCACGCGCAGTCATAGTAGTTTTATGACGGTTTTTAAGAGTTTGTGTTTTCCCAATAAATATATTTGTATCTATAAGATGTGAGAAGTGAACGCTTTTTAAATCTTTAAAAAAATTCATAAGAAAAAAAAATTACAATACACCTCTATTTTAACTCATTACAACAGTTTAATCAATACATTTTTACAAATTTAGCTCGAAAATTTACTCACTTGTAAATAATATAGTTTGTCACGCTCTTAGTTTTGAAAAAATATTTATATTATGCTTGTAATAAATAAAAAATGGGTATGAAACCTCAAAAATAGAATCTTGACACGCAGGAATCTGCGTAACTGCCATATTTTTGCTCCGCTAAATCTGCACCCTTATCATAGACGTTCGCGATTCCGATTGTGATAGCATGCCATCCTGCTCGTACCAAACCACTCGCGCCATGCGCCCTCCTGCTCGCGCACGCTTGCAATCAGAATCACGAACGTCCATGATAACGGCACTGGCCCTATCTCATTCAGCTTTAGAATAATTATTGATTGCAGTAAAAAATGTGCTTGAAACATGGATGTGCGCGACCTTAAGCTCACAAAACCACTGTATCCGCTATTACTGACACGTAGGTAAAGTATTTTTCTATTGTTACCCCTATCACGAAAACAAATAAAATAGGTACCTAGTACCAGAAAGATATGGTTTACTTTCACGCCCGATCATGCGCTATCGCACTTGTTGTACGTTTATCTATAGTTTACTTGCATTTCGATAGATTCTCAACTTTATTCCGATGTATAACCCGAGTAGACAAGTTGGTCACTTCTCCATAGAAACGCGGTAGTATTACTACTCCACTATGTAATTTTGTAGGTCCAAGACTAAGTATTATATCGATTAATCTCTTCATTATCTAGGATTGTAAATTATTACGAAAGTAAAAAGTTAATAAACATGAAAGTTATGAGCCAGGAAACATCTTGTATTTTAGCTCAATTTTAACGCCACATTGGACGTAAATAAATAACATAAGGAATACGAAAACTCTAAAATAATTTATCAAGCGGCATAGTTTAGTCCATAAACATTTCAAATAAATTAAGTTGGAATAAATTAACTCAGAGTTTATTCAACCACAATACTGCAGCCAAAGGTCGACAAAAAAAATTTGCGCGCTTATTTATCTTTCTTTCTCCCTTTCCCACAGTTTGTTTGATGAAGAGAGCATGCTTTTTAGCCGCCCCCACCGATGAATTCGAGCCGTCAACTTGTCGATCCTTAAGTCAACTAAATAGAGGCAACGCACCGGCAATGCTTCTGTTGCAAATGCGGCAATGACCGTTAATGAAAATGACGGAATGACTGTTTGTCCTTCTCTCTTGTTTAATATATAACCTTCTTATAAATATAACTGAATGTATACATAGATTAACGTTGTGGGGTTACAGGACGTGCTTGTGCGGTATATAAAATATAAGAGTAAGACAAAATTGCATATCAGAAGCACAAACAAAGTGTAAAATGATGCTGCTTAGGTCTTTGTCATTTAATACCCTCTAGGTCCTGGTGGCACTTAGCATCAAAGATCATCAGTGAGTCTCGCACGTTTTTTAGAAAGATTTTGAAAAGTTAAGTAATTCGATAGCCCCTCGAGAGCAAATAGTTTACAAATGTTTACAAATAATAGTAAACTACGAGTATAAGAAATTTTTATTCAAATAATAAGACTTTGACACTAATAAACCTTATATTTTATAATTAACTGGAAAAATACAATAAATTTTTTTTTGCTGTAAAAACTTAAAACTTAACGCAATTAAGTCTGTGTTTGACCGCCAACTCGCCTGTTAGTAAGCGACGAAGCGGTAGAAGATGTAGCACGAATACCTATTCAGCAAATATACCTCTCAGGACACAGGGAAGCGTTATAATATTTATGATAATAATTTCGTGTAGTTCTTTATGTTTTCATAATTATTAATTATGCATACAACTTTTTTTGTGCAAAAATATAATCAATGTAGTACATACAAAGCACAGAGAACAATACAAAGCGTTAAACACTATATTTGGTAAGCAAATGTATAAAACAAGGTATTGAGTACCCACAACGTTCTAGAACGATTAGTAACAAGATAATAAATAATCTATAATTCAAATATAATAAATACGTACCTATTACTGCGGATTTATAATTGTTGCGTCATTTGCCTTAGTTATAAAACAATAAAGATAAACATAACAAAACAAGCACTTAATACTCTCTGACTGAAGATTTTCGTTTTCTATTATTTTATCAATAAGAAAAACTATTACTTGAATTTTTTTATGTACATTTTTAAACAAGTCATCGCAAAAGGCAGTATGTATATTTAATGAATGACTACCTTTAATTAATAAAGTCTTAGTTGTACGTTATATCCAGATTTCAGGCATTGTAGTTGTGGCATGCTACAATAGAAGAAAACAATTTGCACCATTTTGTTACTTGCATCAAATGCAAAAAAAATTCGTCTTTATTTCGATAGCGCTAATGCTCATACTAATTCTCATTTATGTAGCGTACCACAACACGACTTGATGCAACCTAGGTATATTCTGCGCTTTTAAGCTTAATAAATGTCATTCAGATAAAATATACCTACCTTACATAGATTATAATACCGACAGCGAATATAACTACCTATTCGTTTTTTGCATTTGTTTAAATCACAATTTGTTAACACTGTACACAGTACTAGCTCTAACATTATACACAACTATAAAATACCAATATTCTGCAGGTCATCTAAAACTTCTAACATTACACTCCATTACAACAAAAACTTTTATACAAAAGAAAATCTAATTACAACAATGTAATATTAGAAATATAGTATACAGCAGGTATAATATATTTATATACAATAAAATACTGCGGGGCATTGGCTACTTTTTCTCTGTACCATAGGATGATCCCTGGCTGATCTTTGACATGCCGATGGACTTTTGCAGTAGAATGAAAACTGGAACAAAGACATTTTTATTTTATTACCAACCATCCCATAACAATGTAACACAAAATAAAGCTAATTCGTAAAACCATATTTTGCTGATTTGAACAGTAAGTTTCCGGGATAAGAAATACATTACTCAGACGTCACACTCTAACAATACAAATGAAGAATGGCCATCTTTTTACAACATCGGTTTTCTTTTGGGTATTTCTAGAAATTAACTCATATAAATGTCAATTTTGCACTACCTGGGGCCCGCGAATGGGGGGCCCTGTGTGAATCAAACAGCCTAAACAAGTCTCTCAGGAATACAATATCTCTAGCTTTTTCAGTAGGAAATCAGTGAGATAATTTTCATAATCGAATCATTAGTAAAGGGCATTACTTCCGACATTAAATCTGACACACTTTCATCTCCCTGTAAAAAGTTAGTATCAATTGGCATTTCAGTAGTTACGCATAAAGTTATATACAAATTCGTATGAACTCTTAAAGTAATAACGAAAGTAAACTTTTGCACTTCTTAATGCACAATTTCTCGGTGCATGATGCATAGCAAGCTGAGAGGATTACCGTACGGGCTAAAAGCGATTTTATTGATTATTTAATCTTCTTGTATCGATAAATTCGAAAGATTATTTATATAATGATGATAAGAGTTCAGTATAATAGGTACACCTGCACTGACGACGTTCCGGTTGGGGTATACTGGGTTCCCCGCCAGCACCTACCTGAGCCAACATAACTCCTTGAAGTAACGGAGCGAGGCTCTGGGCCGTTGTCCTTCCAGTACCTTCATTACCTTACGATGGAAGTACGAATGAGCAGTCGAGCTGTAGCGGTGACAAGGATGTCATTAAAGATAAAACTGCCTCATGCAATCCGGGAGCGATTGTTATTGTTTGGTTTTACAATGCCAGATGCTAATTGTCACTTGTCACTGTCACAGCTTCACGGTATCACGGAGGGATTTCTCTCGCTATCGTTATCGTACGAATGCATTGATTTCCTTAATTAAGTTAAGCAAATCCGTCGGTCTTTTGGCGTTTTGTCCTGCCCTGCAGGGTCAAATGAGTTTTGCGCGGGACAGTGACAAGTGACATTTATGATCCCGACAAATCGCGATCCCGAACAGTTACATGATTAGCGTGCTGGGTACCCTTTGCCAACTTTCTCAGTTTGACTATACCTTTCGAACAATAAGTACAACCCAATAAGTAATAAAATAATTATGTTTTTTATTATTTCCTTATACTAATGGTTAGGGACTATCCGTGCCTCCCAGTTCGTATAAGTGACTATTCATAATGCAATGAACTGATTAGGGCCCTTTTCCTGTCATGCGGATTTCCGCCCGCGTGTGGATCTGGGTCCTTATTTTTGAATCGTACGCAAGAGTTGCGCATGCGAGCGAAGCTGACCTTCGAACGATATTCTTGAAATAAGGTTCAATATCGTTCGAAAGTCGGCTCCGCTCGCATGCGCATCTTTGCGTACGATTCAAAATTAAGGCACCTGCAGGGGTAATTATAACTCAGTCAGAAACGTTTCCGTTTGGATCCACATTATTCCGCTCATTAATCTACATTCAGGAATAACTGAATACTGGTCCGCGTGCCTGAGTCAGCACGTTCCTGGCCACGCGCAGGACAAAGATTTCGACCGCCGCTGTAGTGTCGTGCGGGTCGTCATTAGTGATTAAACTCGTACAGAGAAATGAACGTTAAAGTTATAATTTATTTTTTCAAAAATAAAAATATACAATTCTCTTCATGGTTGATCCTTAGCTTGAAACTAAACTACTTACTAAAAAGTTCACTACGTTCGTTCTTACTAGAATTTTCAATATTTCCGATATAACGGGCGCAAGTACATAGCTCCATTCTTTTGGCGAGTTGCTGGGAAGAATTGAACTAAAGTTAGCTGTTTCTAGTTTAAGACGTTCTAAAGCTGTTCCCAGACTTCCCAGTTTTATGTTTCATTTTTCTCAACCGACAGTGTTGTTTTTAATGTCACGCGGGCGGGTCATAGCACGGTTCGCACACGAATCGCGTATAAAAATTACAATTAAAAGTACAAAAGTTTGACTATACCTATCTTATGAAACCCCCATATAAGATAGGTATACTCAAATATTCATAAGTATGTATGTCACTTTTTGTTGAATTGAAAAAAATAATGGATTGAATGTGTACGCTCTGTTGAGCAAACAATTCACAGATCATTTATGAAACCACTGAAAAAACTTGTTCTATCTCAAGCAACGGCTTTAAGGTCATTAGGTAGGTGATCTTACACATTCTCACGTTTTTACAAATGACGTCAAAAAAACGCGCTGGTGCTGTGTAAAAAAATATTGTTTAGTCGTGAAGCTATGTTCAAAGTCGAGGACTCTTTACGTGGGTTATTATTGAATTGACCTAAATTCAAATTCAAAGAAACGACCATCCCAAAATGCAAACCTGACAAATACATTGGTTAGAATGAGCTTACGGCTTAGATCATCACATTTACAGACTATTTTACACAATGTTGGCAGTCGGCATCTACATGAGAACTATTTAATTACTAGTTGACCTGCCCCGGCTTTGCACGGGGGTCTTTTTTTACCGACTTTTTAGACGGTCATTTTCCCAATTTGATTTCTTCATAAAATACTTCCTCGAACTTCAAAACTAAAAAAAATTGCTAAATTTGCTCAGCCGTTCTCGAGTTTTGAGCTAAGCACACATTTAGCGATTCATTTTTATTTATATAGATTTCAAAACTGGACATTGAAATCCAAAAGATGCTAAAGGTCTATTCTAGTTTTGTGCGGTAAAACTAAACTTTTGAGCACTTGAGCTGTAAAAAGTTACCTTTTATATAACTAACTTTTGAGCTGTAAAAAGTTACCTTATATAAAAGGTAACTTTTACAGCTCATAAGTTAGTATGTAAGTTAAATAGTTAAGGTAGGTACCTACCTACCTTAATAACAAATTCTCATGGAAAAAGACCCAGTTTTAATGGAGAAATATAAATTGCAATAGAATTGAATTGATTCGTTCTCCTTCGCTCCTCTTTTCATTAAAATGATAATGAAAATATAAAACATGTAAGACTCTGTGATCCCTCTCCAGGCCTAACACAAACTCAATAAATAAAACACAAACTGCCTTAAAAAAAATTATAACTTAAAGTGTAAGATAAATTATTTTCATTAACAACAAAATTATAACTATTTTTGTAATCGGTGTGCCACCCAATTTTAACTAACACCGTATTCACTACCAATTTAAAAAATAACTGTGTTGCCAAAGAATGGAGATCGTAGTATGCCTTCTGGTTAATGCTCTTACTTAACCGGTTCACGGGTAATTGTTTTTTTCCTGTTGCAAATTGCATCATTCCTTGCGAGTGTCCTACTGAGAACGGGCGTTACTGCCGGCCGGCAAGTAGGTAGTTAAAATTGGGTTACTAATTAGATACTACACTTATAAATGGCCAATCGAACATTACAGCGTGTTACTAATAGGTTATAATCGACAAGGTCGACGTGGATCTTTACCGTTCTAGCAAACATAAGCAAATATATATTTTAAGCAATTACGCTTCTGTGCACATATTTGTAGATCTGCTGTGTTCGCATTTGAGAAGCAATGATTTGTACCTTTATTATTTTTTAAGCTTGAAAAACCACACTTCTTATTTTAAGCGACATTGTAGTCGAAGTTTATTAAGTCACGAATGTTGGAGATGAGACCTGTCTATCAAGTAAAGATGCCAGAACGCAACGTCAGGGGCAGATTTTAAACTTGGGACTAGAATACTAGATGGATCTAGCCAACAAGGCAGATGAAGGCACCAACCTTTGTTTTTTTAAACAATACAAAGCAGTTGCATCTGCACATTGATGGTGCAAGTCAATCGTGCATACGGTTCGCGGTGCAAATGCTAGTTGCATTTGCACCATTAATGGTGCAAGGCAATGGTGCAAACGGTACGTCGGGAAAAGTACATATTGGTTCTAGCTTTGTTCTGCTTTTACGCACGGATAAAATGGGGGAAATAACAATTTGCTCTTAGTTTGTGTTAATCCTGCAGAAGTCCGCTACTAGACATGGTTTTAACACATCGCCGCCCTCAGTTATAATAGGTCTTTACCTATGAAATTGCCGTTCTTCAGTACTGGTCATTTCAAATAGAAAAAAAGTTTGGAATGGCTTTGTATTCTGATGTCAAATTAATTTTGTCTTAAAAACATGACATTCTTTTTACAAACTCAGTCTTTTGTTTATTGATTAGCGTTGTATTTTCATTACATTTGAACATTTTTCGTCGTAATGGATACTTTAAAAATTCGTGTAATTATGGAATATGAGTTCCGTCGTGGCACCAACGCGACATAAACGGCACGTAACATCAAAAACGTTTACGGAGAGAACTGTACAAACGAACGCACAACCCGTTATTGGTTTTCCCGGTTCCGTTCTGGAATTTTTTACTTGAAAAATGAAGCTCGTGGTCGTCCGGAGACTTTGGTCAACAATGATGAATTAAAGGCGATTGTGGAAGCTGACGAAACTCAATCTACAGCTGAGCTAGCAGCAGCTTTTGATGTTAGCATCAAAACAATTTTGATCCATTTGCGACAAATAGGCAAGGTAAAAAAACTTGATAGATGGGTGCCCCACGAACTTAACGATCGCCAGCGCAACGTACGCGTCGAGACCTGCCTCGCGCTGCAGCTACATACAGTCTCCAAGCTGCAAGAGCTGGGGTTGGAAGCTCTCCCGCATCCGCCATACTCACCAGACCTTGCACCTACCGACTATTACTTTTTCCAAAATGTAGACAACTTTTTAGTGGGTAAAAAATTCAATTCCCGAGAGGCAGTACAAAATGCCTTTGAAGAGTTTGTTGCCTCCCCGTCCAGCTAATTTTAACAAGAAGGGCATCAATAAACTGCCAATTCGTTGGCAAAGATGCGTCGATTGCATGGGTGATTACTTTGAATAACAGAAATAAAAAAGTTTAAAAAAATAAGTACTTTCACTTATTCCATACAAAACGGCAATTTCATAGGTAAAGACCTAATATTTTGTGTTGGTTACACCAGAGTACTATTATATTTTATAACTAGCTGTACCCGCGGCTACGCTCGCGTAGACTGAACCGGAATCATGAGAGCGTGGGTTCAAATCCTAGGTACCAATAAGCGCTTTGGAGTTTTTGTATAACCCCAAATAACCCACCAGCGTGGCGAAAATGGTCCAATCGTCCTACGTAGCGTTACCTATCAAATCAAATCAAAATACATTTATTTTCAAACACATAGATCCATCATCAGCCCGGAGACGTCTACTGCTGAACGAAGGCCTCCCCCATAGATCCATATTAGAGATTAATTATTATCTATTATATTATTGAATTACATAAATCGACCTATGTCCAGCGGTGTCAGATTATGCTATATTTATTCTATACTAGAGATCGCCAGCGACTTCGTCCGCGTACCGAAGAAATTCGCCCCCAAAATCCAACCCTACCCAAATATCAATTTTCATAACTACAACTTCAAAAACAAAGAACTTTCCATACAGCATTCCACCGACCTTAAATTAAATCAACCATGTCAAAAAAATATTGAAAACAGCATTTTTTATTTTAAATGAACTATCCAAATCCAAATTTTTGTGCCTAAAAATATAAAAAAATATTAAAATATAAACGTTTCCCCCCTTTTCCCCCCTTAGGGGTCGAATTTCGGAAAATCCTTTCTTAGTACACCCCTACGCATCGAGACGAATACACCCTCCAAATTTCAAGTCTGTACGGCCAGCGGTTTGGGCTGAGCGTTGTCTGTCAAGTCAGTCAGGACAGAGCCTTTTATAGTAATAGATGCTTCTATCCTGATTGTCTACCCCACAGTGGTGCATTCGCAGGAAATTAATCGTGTACCCACGTTGCTGTTGCGTTGTTTAAAAAAAATATGATTTCCGGATGACTCATAGTAAAAAACTGACAAGTGGCAATGTTAAGTGCAAAGAGCAAAATTTTTTTATTGAATACAATACAAAGGTTGTAATACAACGTAAATATTTCAACATACGTACGTAAACCATAACCTTGAACTGTGTTCCGTGCGTCAAAAATATCGACATTTCCTTAAGATTCTGAGAAGATGTAACAAACAAATAGAGATGATTACTTTTGCATTGACATAGATATAATATGGGTGTTGATTTACGATACAGCAATCGAGGCAGGGCCGTGCGCACTCGGTACGTTTAACACGATATGAATCAATGCAACACTTGTAGTAAGTACTACATGCGCCCACGGTTTCACCCGCGTGATGATGATGATGATGATAAAAAATAGGCTAATATTATTCAGGGAAATAAGCTATCTCCATTCAGAGTTTCATCCAAATACTTTCAGCCGTTTGGCGAGAAGAGGTAACAAACATTCCACAAAGACACATACCTACAGACAAGCTTACGCATTTATAATATTGGTGTGACAAGCTGCATCCCGGCGACACTCCCAGCTCACAGGAACCGTTTGTTTTTTCCGGGATAATGTTTGTTGAACGAAACCACGTCAGTTTTCAACCGACTTCAAAACTGGAGGTTCTCAATTCGACTGTATGTTTTTTTTGTATGTATGTTACGCGATTACTCTGCCAATTATGAATGGATTTTGATGATTCTTTTTTGGTAGATTATACTTCAGATCTCCCATATAATTTTAATCGAATTTTTTTATCGAACTCAGTTCAGAAGGTTGGTTTTTAAATCAAAATTACTGGAATAAATCAAAACAACTGGAAAATATGAAGATATCGTCGAAGTAGCCGAAATTAAAGCCGTTTTTAACGCGTATTATCAAAGTTTGAAATCAAATAATAATAATAATAAACTTTATTTAAGCATTAATAAAAATACACATTAGAATTTAGTAGTAAGTTTTGAATGGACCCTGAGTCCCACACTAGGGGAGTACTGTGTCGTGAAAAGAAAGAAAGAAATGTTATTTATTTTGTAACATCAGCTAAGTAATATAACTTTAATATAAATACAGTCCTGGGATGATGTCACAAAAATGGCTTCAACTCAGCATACTGCTGTTTATCAAACATAGCTGATCTTTCGTTGAGGCCGATTCAAGTGAGGTCACGAAAGGCTTATAACAGTGAAACGTTTTTTCTAATATAACATTATATCAGTTCCTACACCTACACAGACTCGTGAGACTCGGTGCCTTTCATTTCGATTTGATAAATTAAGCTAAGAACATTACTTTCAGAGCTGTAGGGCGTGGGTTCGATCCCCACCCAGGGCAAACATTTATGTGACGAACATACGGTTTGTTCTGTGTCTGGGTGTAATATATATTTATTATAAGTATATATTTACAAAAGTATATAAGTATTCTATCAGCTATCTGGTTTCTATATTACAAGCTTTGCTTAGTTTGGGGCTAGATGGCGCTGTGTGAAAAATGTCTATCGATATTTATTATTTATTTTTATTATTCTTAAACAAAATATAGTTATATGCGTATGTATTATCATAGTTGAAAATCAAATGTACATAATACTCACATGCTCCCAGAATAGCGCACCCGATGGAGAAGTAGACGAGTTTCCCGCTCAGCAACAGCCCCAGAAGGTAATACAGCATAGGTGTGAGCGTGACGACGGCCCAGCCCAGCGCGTTGATCAGAGAGTAGACACGCGGCGGCACTTCGAACGGCTCCACTCGCTCCACGCCGGACTCCAGGAAAAAGTCACCGGTGTTGAAGAATGAATCTTGCATTTTATCCTTTAACAAGAGGATAATTACGAGTTATCCAACAGGAATATAGGAAAAGTAAATAAGACCATGCTGTCATGCATTTATCACAATATTGTGTTTCTGTGTCGTCGTCAGCTATAAGACTTCCACTGCTGGACGAAGGCCTCCCAATAGAGGGGTGTTGCTATATTCCCCACGCTTGGCAGGCGGCTTGGGGATCGCAGATTGCTCACCACCGTTCCAATCGTCCACCAAGAGGACGCTGCTGCCCGTCCTCCGGTGGGTCTGGTTGCAGTTTATTTACTATAAAATATAAATATATTTGAGAAGGTAGAGGTAGAAACTTGATTTTACTAGTCCATATCACCCATCAGCCAGAAAATATCCACTGCTGGATGAAGGCCTCCCCCTTAATAGGGAGGTGTTGCCATAATCCCCACGCTTGGCAGGCGGCTTGGGATATCGATATTGATATAGTCCATATCAATTACGACTAATACCTACCACGGATAAAATAATAGTAGTGCCTAAGTTCAAGTGTGGGATTTATTAAATAACGAGTTTAGTGCGAAATATAAATAGGAAGAAATAATTTAAACCGGCTCAACAAATTTGAGAAAATGATAGCAACTCGCAGTGCACTCTGTCTAGCAAGCACGTACCTAACATTTATGTAAACGTTAATACAGTACATTTTACAGGTAGCTACAGTAGAGATATTGTTTTTTTTTTCGTCGTAATCGGCTCCATTCATAACAAGTTTTTATGGGGCAATAAAACTACTTATACAATAAGTAACTACTTAGCCTATAAAGATTAAGTGCGACACTTATAATGAGTAGAACAGCGTTCTATTAATCTTATCTTATTTAAGCCCTTATTTCTATCATTTTGAAAAAAAATACGCAGTAACAGCGCTCTAACAGGGTCTCTAGCTGTGACGCACTATACATAATTATTTTTTTGCGTTAGCAATGACGACATTCATTTTCATCATACGATGCAAATTTTAGTTAGACATAAATAATTAAGTAGGCACTTTACATAACTTATTAATCTAGTATGGACAACTTTGCCAAAAGCGATTTAATCAGTAATCGGTACATAGTAGCGCTCGTGGCATGGCTTGACTAGATGGTTCTTGCAACGGACAATCCGGTCAGGCATTTTTTTTTAATACATTCAAGTGACTAGACGAACAAGACGTTCGCTTGGTGGTAAGCGTCACGCCTGCCACTAACAGTAGCAGTGCTAGAATTATGAACTTGCGAACACAATCCAGCGCCGCACTGCACTGCGCTCGTCACCCTGAAATATTAGATGTTAAATCCCATCATACCCAGTAATTTCTCTGGTAACGTTGCCCTTCAAACCGGAACACAGTAATGCTTGCACACTACTGCTTGGCGGTTGAATAACTGACAAAGTTAACTTACATCTATATCAGCGCTAACGTGGGTCTGATGAAAATGAAGTTGGAGAAAATGTTTTATTTCTGTGGCCAAGCTTACGCATCTAAAAGTAGGTTGAGACTTGGGACCTCCTAGTAAGTATATAAACACACTTTAAAAAAAAAACTACTTCAATTACCTGGATGACATCTTCATATTTCCAGTTATTTTGATTTATTCCAGTAATTTTGATTCAAAAACCAAGTTACTGAACCGATTTTGATTAAAAAAATACTATATGTGACCTCTAAAGTATCACCTCCAAACAAAAAAAGAATCAATAAAAATCAATTCATAATGCGCGGAGTTAACAAACAAACGAAAAAAAATACAATCGAATTGAGAATATACTTGTAACAGAAGATCCCGCTCTTCCTCAACCATTCCATACATTTTATGACTACAGACATAAAACAACTAAATAGTTGGTATATGGATAATACATTTAATTGTTGGTCTGTTCCTTATTTATATAACAATAACTTTTTAATTAATTGGTAGTATGTTCCATATTTCAATAACTAAAAATGTTATTTATATCAAGCCATGTCACAAGCCTTTGGACGGCACATTAAATCTGACAGTGGGGCTATCCATTCAGCCTATACGAACTTACTTAGTAATCGCTAAAAGAGAGGTTGAGATTACAGGTGCTGAAAGAAAACAGAGAACGTAAATAAAATCATAAATTAATGCAATTGATTGTTTTACTATAAATAAATTGTTCAAAACATGGCGCAAGCGCCGACGAGAAGCGACGACGCGACGACGTCTCGCTTCTCTTTTTAATCTATAGACAAGAAACCCTTGAGGCGCGGAGGATCAGCCATAGTTTGCTCAGATGTGCGTTTGGGAAATGGTATCCAGCAAATATTACTAGTATTGTCGCGTTTAATAAAAAAAAATGTATATTTTCGCATCAATAATATTAGAGCGAAACCAAGGGTATGATAATAATATCATGTCACAAAAGCCACTTTTTCGAAGAAAAAAAACCGCTTCAAAAAAACTTCAAATGAATATGGGACCACCTCGAGAGAATACCCTTTCAAATAAAAAAAACAAAAAATTCAAAATCGGTCTACAATTGACGGAAAAAACAGTGAAAAAATTTTTTTTATTGAACCTCCTCTTTTTTGAAGTTGATTAAAAAGTAGGTTGTGTCTAACTAGGTTGAATAAAGTACTTACTATTGCAAGGTTAGTCTAAGGTCATTGCCATGCATAAAAGTAATGTGCTATATTATAGCTATCAGTCGATTAACGATCTTTGGCTTGTAATACTTAAATAAAACTGACTAATTACATAATTAAGCACGCGCTGTTGCAACTCTTATCTTATTCGTATCAAAGTTCAGTGATTTATTTATTATTTAGTCTACTAGTGCAATATTTATTTACAGCAAAATTTTGTAGATACTTTATTTATTAAATACACTTGTACTTTAGACTATAAAACATTCACCTTTAAAATTATTATCAGTGATAAACTGTAAATTATCGTTTTAAATTTTATAAACATTTTAACGTTTGACACTCACGTGCGCGATTAAATTTTAGAAGACGTTATTTGTTATCTTTGTTCTACATTTACTATCCAACGAGTTAGCACTATATTAGAATGTACACTAGAATTAATTTACAATTTATGATTTACTGGAGTTAGTGAGAGATTTTTATTACGAAAAACCAATCATGAGGATGGAATGGTCCGCAAAACCTCGAGAAAACTACTTAGCACGCTAGAAAAAAGAACCTGATGATGATTATATTTTATTTATTTTCTTCTTTTTTGTACGGAACCCGTACCGTGCTAGTCCAGTACACGCACTTAAGAGGGAACTCGGCGAGCGACAAACAAACGTAATCCCCCTATTTAATACCTCTAGAGCAATCTTTTTTTTCAAATCTAGGTCTACTGTAAACACGTCTCAGTCCTTTCCTTTTTTTCAGAAACTTTATCACAGGTTTTCTTGTTACTAGGTATATTAATGTATTAAATCGGCGTGAATGATTCATAATTTTATACGTATTCTATTAATGCAATAGAATATATACGAATCAATATCAATGATGTGGCCTTCCTTGGACGTCGTAGGTAGTTATTTCAAAACGCATAATCTATTGTTCATAATGTCATCATTATTCTTATTGTATTACGAATACTAGTTTATTGTACTGAAATTGAGGAAGGTGAAGTATTAGGATTTACGTAACGATTTAGGTGCAATCGTATTGTACACACTGATTCAAACTTAATGGCGGTTGTGAAGTGCGCTACGAGCGTGACTTTGCGATGATACGCACACTGCACCAGTGAGTTGAAATAAATAGAGTAGTTATAGTCGAACAAAACTGCTTTAAAAACTGACTAGACGTTGCCTATATAAATATACTTACGCATATTACTATGCACTTTGTGAAGAAAAGGAAAGAATATGACCGACTTTATACGCCACACCTGTTGTTAGAAAGAGACAAATATCTAATTTCTCTTACGGCGTAATAAGCTACACAAGTTGATTGGTCAGAGCGAGCGCCCTCGCCGCGCCGGTGTGGCTCTCTTTCACTCTCACACAAGACGATCTATCTCGGCCATCCATTTCAAAGTGACAACAGTCGCCTTAGATAAAATAAATTTAATTTTTTCCCATTTCAATAAAAATACAGTACTTTTACGCGTGAAATGAATTTTTTTGTCTCTCACAGTGCCTGTGTAGATTGTGCAGTGTCTAAATACACAGAAAGGCATTATATCACCATCTTTTTGCTAGAAAACATACGATTAGCGGCAGTGCATTACCGGACATTCGGAAGTGAAAGACTGGTAGCGATCACGGCAATTACCTTGATTTCGTCTAGTAAATATGGCGGGGGGGACAACTCATCTACAGGTAAAAACATCTTAGCACTGCACGCCTAATTTTTTTTTCATCACACTTGCTCGTAAAGTGGATCTTATTGCATCGGTTTTAGGCTCATAATCCAAGCTATTACGCACGCGTGCTTTTTACTTTACATTACGGCACTTGTGCTATAATAGGTATAACCCGGTAAAGTCAAGTTTGTACGTGACTGCAATTAGACGTATGTATACGAAGCACTCTTAATATAGCCGGGTAATACTTACAGTTTTTTTGTAATACCAACAAAGAGTTCTTATGCCGCTGAAGTAAATGTCAACCTGCGTGCACATTGCTGGTTTGGGCGCCATATTCCGCAAATGTTTGTTGACGTGTTGATGTTGTTTGTTGTTGTTCTCTGTGTGGTTGATTATTATCAAAAAAAAAGTTTGTTTTTTCCTCGCAAGTGTGATGAAAACAGTCGTATGACACTCTTGTGCTATGTTTCAATACACTCTCGGCTTCCTTATCGCATAATACCGCCTCAGTGTAATCACTAAAATAGCACACTCGTATCATAATGTACTATTATTTTCGCAACTGCCATTTAGTTAGAATCGGCCTACTAGGGTCACACTCTACTCAAGCAACAACGTGGCGCAATTCTAAGAAATAAGTAAGAAAATAACATGACGTCATTTAGCAATCTATTGCCTGCAATATTTGGATAACGAGCTTTTCCTCGCTTCAGCAACATTATTAGACGAGGCGAATGCCGGATAATTTATTTTTGGCGGTTAATAGAGATTTAGGGGTTATTCGTGGGAAGTCCTTTCCACAGAATTACAACTTAGAACGTTTTAAACGGATTCTATATACTCATAATATTATACTCATTCTCTCGACAACATCACTAATGTTGCAGATCCATATATTTATATATATATATATATATCGGTATATATATATTGGTGCCGATTTACTTTTTATCAGATAATCCACCAGCTTGTTAGTCACTCATCAAAAAAAAAAATACGTCGAAGATATATCCTAGGTACCTACGGACAAACATGGTCAAGATTGACCTTGCACATGGTGCATGCAACTGTGCTGAAAGAAAAACAAGAAAAAAGAAAAACTGTGCGGGAGTTCGTTTCACAACATATTTACTAAGGTATAAACATCCCGTAATAGATAATTAAAGAACTGTAATGAGAAAGAAGAGAAACCGTGTTAGTTTAAAACAGGATTTTAGGCGTATTCAACCTTCGTAGGAGATGAATCTTCGAAAGTCTTTTTTAAAGATCACTTATAGGTAAGGTATTCTAAACCCTCGGGCTAGGAGTGGGGTACAATCAGTGGCATACCTTGGTAACATATAGCTGCTGCAACCATTTAGCAGCCTCCTCTTCACCCTCTGGCACTTTCTCAACAGGAATTCTTTCAATGTAAAGATGGGCGTGAACAGGCTTGCCGTACAACAGACTTGTTAAGGTTGGCGGTGTCTGTAAACAAAAAAGCTCACCTTACTGTTTGCACCTAATTTAGATGTACCAACAGGCATAGGACATTTTAGCCTAGTTGGTACACGGAGATATGGTAAATATGTATCTTTACGACATTTGTTTTCCTTTATCTTGTACTTGATGGTATTCTGTGGTGATATCTGCGCAGAGAAAAGCGAAAGCCCTACTTCTTAGGTTAGAACGGCTGTCAAAACAATGTTCTAAAGCAATTGGCTAGATGACTGATAACCATAGTAAATATAGTATGTTTATTGAAAACATTATTTAAATCGGTTAATGTTTTGATATATTATGAGCGTTTAAAGTTTTTGTTAGAGACAACTCTGTCCCTTTCCCACAAAACAAAATATGACGTCACGCCTTACTTGTCAGAATAGAATTTATATGGCGTCCTGCAAGTGACGTCACGATTTGCTGTTTCGCCTCTCATGATATTAAAATGCTTAAAAGTTGCTTATATTTATCAGATTTTTATTTTCTTTTCATAAATCAGCTATATTTATGGGCCACATTTGAATAGGACAATAAAAAAAACCAGTCATCTAGCCTATTGTATAGAAAACCGCTGTCGCCAGTTTTACGCTTATTTGTATAGAAACTACGACGAAAAAATTGCCAAAATTGGTCGCGCAATTGAAGTAAAAGGCTCGAAATGCTATTTTGCAACATATTAAAATTGATCTATGTAATTACGATGCAATATGGTTTGGTTTCCTACGCGTGTATTTAAATTGTTTTTTTGAGTATTCTCAGTTTAAAAACATGTATATTGGCAGAATTGACATTAAGCGCATTTGCACCTAATGCCGTCTAGCGCGGCCCGTCACATTTCCGTTCTATTTACTTCTCTCTTCAGTGTATCTGCGTGTCGGCAAAGGCTTAGGACATTTCCCATACGCAGGTGGCTTAGTGATATAAATTTCCCATAACTCCTTGTATGAACTAGGGCAAAATGTTATATGAAGCCTTTAGTGTTAGAATGCTAGCAAGCGGGCTTCGCGTCACACGTATAGGACTTCGAACTTGGAACTATTTAAGCCCCTCAGGATAAGAATAAAAAGCAAAAATTTGTGTGCTCGTTACCTATTCCTTTCACTAGTTGGTTGATGTTAAAAATATGAATCATAATACTTTTTTTTTTAAGCCGACATCAATTTCGACTACCTGAATGACATCTTCATATTTTCCAGTTACTTTGATTAATTCCAGTAATTTTGATTTAAAAACTAAACTACTGAACCGATTTCGATACAATTTACATGGGACCACCTCTGAAGTATCACCTACCAAACAAAAATAATTATCCAAATCAATTCATAATTGGCAGAGTAATCGCGTAACATACATACAAAAAAAACAATACTTCGAATTTATTGTGAATCTCCTTTTTTGAAGTCGGTTGAAAATTATAAAAGATATTGCATCGATTGTGATTTGGGATATAAGGAAAATGTACAAAAAGGTTTAGCACCTGTCGTGACCACTTTCTATAGTTTCGTGCACATTTTTTTAGACCGATGCATTTAGAAATGAGCTAAATACAGGGCTATATGGAATAGCAATACTAAGCCAAAAGGCGGCATACTTACTCGTAATTGTGAGCATTTTTACTGTGTGGCCAAGCGAAAACAAATTTGGTGTTCCATAGAAACATTTCATTCTCCTTCGAGGAAATGTATGGAACAACAGTTTTTTTCCTTTTCTATATTTTTTCGGTCCCTTAGTACAACCTGTTCACAATGATAAGTACAATGACCTCCATTCAGGTTAGCCCCGTATAGCGGTTGCTTACCTTACTGCTGCTATCGAACGCCAACTGGATGTTGTAAATAGCAGGTATTTTCCCTCGGAAATGCTGTAAACTGGTAGTGAAACCCTTTGTGCGTGGCGTGAGGTGGTGCTTTAGGATCGGTAGATTTTTCTCCTTGGCGAAGTTTACTGAGGCTTCGTGCTTTTGTTTGGTGTAGCGAGTGCCTTCTGGCGTCAGCAATAGCTGGAGAAAAACGCGAGGATTTAAATCTAATCTACTGGACGAAAAGCAAGCGCACATTACAGCGAATATTATACGAAATTGTTTTTTTTAAGTGTTTCCACATTTTGGTATTTTTATTTCCACTAGAAGGGTATTTCTATGATTATAATGCACACACAGTAACAAAAAAAAACAGATTACAGATGGCGCCATCAATGTTTAGTTGATAGCTTAAACGGTTTGAGAATTTTGACTGGTAAGGCTGAGACTTCTGTAGCTTAATTGGCGAAGCAGTTGGGACCCATAGAATGCTCGTATGCAGCTTCAAGTTCTGCCGGAGGTCATAATTTTTCTTTGTTTTTAAATCTTAAACAGTAAGAAAAATTATGACCTCTGACAGGACTCGAACCTGCATACGAGCAATCTCTTGGTTTCGGTCCCAACTACTTTGCCAATTAAGCTACAGAAGTCTGCCTTAGTTGTCATACTTTTTCTTACTGTTTAAGTTTTAAAAACATATATAGTATAACCCAAAATGTGGAAACACTTCATACAAAAATCTTACTGTTTATGCTTTACAGTCATTACAGGAAATGTTGATAAATTTTGTTCAATGACATTGCATGATAATCAAAGATAAAATATTACAAGTTTTGACTGAAAGTAAAAAAAACTGATTATGAATAATAAACAAGTTCGATTGATCGAACTGCGCGGTCTAATCACCATTATATTAATTCATTATTTATTAATAACAAAATGTTACAGGTCAAGAATATCAACATTATACTTATGTATGTACTAATAAACAGTTCAAGTTAATTAAACGAATAGTGTTCGTTTTCTGACCCAGATTCCGGTTTCTCCTAGCTTTTTTATTTTAATTTTCATGTATAAGTAGGTTTATGTATATGGAGAAAAGGTATTTTTAAATTTGGTAGTAACTTCGTAGACAACTCAATTTTGTAGTTTTGGAGTCAGTGTTTATAATATGCATTTTTGAACATCTTATTTTCTGTACATATTATTAGTTAATAACAGCTTGATTTACTTACTGTAGGCAGTTATGATATCGATAATATTGTATACTTAATGAGACGCTCATTATGAGCGTTTTTAAGCTAATTATTTCATATAAATTAAAAATACCTATTAATTTTCAGAAAAAATATTTGGAAATAAAACACCAAGGCCAACTGCCAAGGCCGCAAAAACAGCATTTCAATTGTATGCAAATGATATATTATTAAGTAGGTAGGTACCTACTTATAAAATGGTTACACAGATTTTAATTTTTTTGCAAAGAAATCAAATGGATTTACTCATAGATAAAAATACATCAAACAGTTAAGTTAACAGTTATAGTATCTATATGCCTAGGTTGCCTAGAAGAGATCGCTTTTAGCGATAAGGCCCACAACTGTTATACTAGTTCTAAGTTCCTTAATTTTTCGGTTGTGATCATCACAACTGTTATTAATTATTTTGGTGTGTACAATTAAGATTTTATCTATCTTTCTATATGATAAGTTGTCAACTCGCTACTGTGTTTTATGTAACTGAGTGATGAGACGAGCAAGTGACTTGTCTGATCGTAAACATCACGCTTGCATTGGCTCGGCAGCAGATCAGCATAACTAAGAATTCTCAAAATCAACAGTAAATAACTTGTGCAACTAAAAGTGCACTCGAGACCTCAAGAAACAAGATTATTTCTGATGTTATATTTCTGTATGTACACTAGTTTTTTTTAAATCCGTAACACTATATTATGTTTGCACACTACTGCTTGTCAACTGAATGACTGGCGAGGAGGTACTTTACTAGGTGAACTTTGCAAGAGTCTCACCACTACAACTAACTGAAACATGAATTCTACATATTACGCTCATGCACCATGTCTACTATAAAAGATAGCATGACTACGATAAATAAATCTACTGTCAGTTTACCCAATTAACTACCACTGAATAACAGAACAATAAATAACTCAAATTACAGCATTGAATAGCAAAGATAACACAATTATAGTTAGAAACACTCAACATAATTATCTTGCAATATTGTTATCAATTAAGCCATTAACTTACCCAAACAGGATCTGGATAATCACAGAGCTCTGTTATCTGCCTCCTTATTATTTCTCTATCTTTGTCAAAGGACCGTTCTAGAAATACAAATTCGGAAAACTTCCACATCCATCCAATAGGGGGTAAATATTGGATTACTTTTTTAGCATAAGCTTTACAGTTCTGAAAAAAATAGGATAGCACATATTATAATAGTAGATAGAGGTACTGATGGTATGTAGATAGACTAATAACAAATCATAGAAATTATGGCACACCTTTAATTAACAAAAGATAATTAAAAAGTATAGTACTTAAGTAAAATAGTAAGTTAAGTTTTAAAACGGTGTAAGTACCACCAGTGTCCTCATTCTTGTACTCTTAAGAATATTTTTTAACAGTAAGCAATAAAAAATGCAATAAATAATGCTCTAATTTCTAACCGACTTCAAAAAAGGAGGAGCATGTGTTTTTTGTATGTTTGTTCACCGATTTCTCTATCAATAATTTTTTTGTTAGGTAGGTGATATGTCAGAGGTGGACCCATATTAATTTTATCGAAATCGGTTCAGCAGTTTGGTTTTAGAATCAAAATTACTGGAATAAATCAAAATAACTGGAAAATATAAAGATGTCATCCAGGTAGTCGAAATTCGGTCGTTTTTTAAAAGCATATTATAAAAGAGTAGATTTGAAAACATTCAAAGTCAATGTATGTAGATAGCAAGCATTTGTATACCTAAGTATGAATCTTAATTGGATATGCATTTTATTGTTTTATTATTATATTTCTCATTCTGTAATAAGTTTAGAAATTATAAGGGTAATTTGCTAGCTATACAATTATGATTTAATGGTTATTTAATTGCAATGCATATATTTGTGGCTAATTAACAAGAAATTATTACAAACATAATAAGTTTGTGAATGCCTGATAATTAGCATATGTGCAAATATTGGTATAGGCTTGGATGCAAAGAAAATTGTAGGTATTTATATTTTTATATAAATACCTACTATAATTATATATTTTTATGAACAAAGAAATACCTAATAAATTTAGCAATTCAAGCCCTAGCGCCTACTGTTTATCCGCCTGGACGTACCTCGCTACAAGCGGGCCTTAAGTTTACTAACGGCATTTATCTTCTAAGCAAAGTAAAAACAAGTTTGCAGTCCTAAGACTGCAAACTTGATGTTTACATCATAACATCATTTTACTTAAAGCCATGTTTTAAGTAGAGTTGATAGTGTTAAACGCAGATAACTTACTCCTAACACTTCAATGCCATCACAAAATTGCCAACCCATCAACCAGTCTATTTCATAACTGTGGTTCATAATGAGATAGCCATGTTCTTTGCCATAAAACTTGTCATATTCATCCTTTTTGACATAGTAGGAGATGGTTGTGCCAGACCACCATTCGGACATGAATACTAATTCTGAAATGCAAATATATATTACTTTATACATATCAAATAAATTATAAATAAAGTAGATGATAAATAATAGACTGTATTTAATTGCTGAATACATATGCATGTTGTAAATTTTTCTAGCATAAAATAATAAGATAAAGTATTTACTAGTTAGTATAATAAATTATTTTCATTTAGTTAAATGCAATTTACTGCAGCTGTTATAATCTTATAGCTAAGGAGCTTCAGGGTATACTTACGGCTGTAAAACGAATATGAGAGATAGTAGTTAATTTTACGATACAAAGATTTGTTGAAAGGCTTCATTCCCAAATATAGTATGGCTTGTATACAACTTAGTATCACTCCAGAAATAAAGTATGATATTGCGAAGCATAGATGTACAATAGTAGACTGTTTCAATATCTTAAGAATTCCCATCTTGAATATTTTCTTCAGCTGGTAATCATAAAGTCTAGAAAGAGTACATAGTATTTATTATAAGGTCTTTCTGCAAGAAATTACAAATTTAGACACAGTATATGGCAACTAAACAAAAGTTTTGTGGCTATATGGCAATAGGGAATATGCATGTTTTTTTTTATTGATGCATTAAAAAGCAGACTTGCAACAAAACAAATCATCGTAAATAAAATTCAAATACCTGCACAAATCACAATTCCAAACAAATTCTATACTAGTATGTTTTGCTAGAAAGGGACAAATGCCTCCCTCCCAAATACTTTGAATGCTTATATTTCAGAACTAAACCAGCCGATTTCAATGATTTATCTATGTTAACATCAGATTCAATTAAACTCAACACTTATCCTATTATTTTTAATAATTGAAACCCATGCATATTCCTTATTGGGTGTTTTCTAGATGGCTGTACACATTGTCCTCTAGCATGACAGTGTAATTATTTCAACAAGCTTGAATTTGATTTACTACACTTCACAGCAGCGAGCATAGTCTGGTAACATCACTAACTTCAGTGTATGTACACTGAAAATACTGAATAGCTTTCTCAGTTAGTAGTCTCTACTACATCAACCCTATCACTAGAGAGAAATGAAGTAGGGCTTTTTTGACACTATTACAACACTAAGTTTCGCTTTTAAGACACTATTTCACAATATGCTACTGACTATATTGTACCAATACGTACCTATGGGTGCCAAACCTGGAGCCTGACAAAGGCTCACAATCAAAAACTCAAGGTATGCCAAGAACAGATGGAGAGAAGCATGTTGCACATTAAGCTGAAGGACAAGTGGAGGCAGACTAGAATTAGGAAGGCCACATGCGAGACAGATGTCTCACACAAGATCAAATGACTAAAATGGCGCTGGTTTGGACATGTGGCAAGATCTTCAAATCGAAAATGGACCAAAGAGGTCATATCTTGGTACCCCAGAGATGGGAAGAGATCAAGGGGACGACCACAGAGTAGGTGGGAAGACAACCTACCAAAAGGGTGGCGCAGAATAGACAGAGATAGGAGTGGCGTCTTTTAAAGGAAGCCTATGTCCAGGGAGGACAACATGATGGCGAAACTAATGCTGGTGTTACAGATACAGATTAATAAAATAAGTATTAAATTATGTATAATAGAAACTAGTACCGAATACTGTAGTAGTTAGTAAAAATGACAGTGAAGAGAAGCTATTTATTATTATTTTATATTGAACTCACACACAAATTGGTTTATTATAATTTTATATTCAGATGGTAAAGCATGGTTGCTTTACCATAATCACATCATTGTAATTATAATAGGTGCAATAATGGAAAAGATAAGTGTTATGTGGAAAGAAAATCTGTAAATAATAATCCCCTCAAGATTTCAATGACATAACCATAGATTAAAATCGAGATGAAACATGAGTAAATATTATTGCAAAATGTTCTAAATGTTTGCAAATACCAAGGACTATTGTAGTGTATCGTCCTTGCAAGTACTACGAAAAAACCGTAGCTACACTCCGGTTAACAAATTGACAGACTGCGCCGCGCCGGTTATTGCAAGGTGAATGATAAATTACTGTTTCTTGTGTCCTTTATGTTAAAATATTTGGGGCGTAAATTGTTTACTTTGCTTCTCTTGAACGTTGAATTAAGCCTTTATATTAAATAAGCAATTATTTTTACTAATAACTTTCCAATTTCTGCAATATATTGATAAACTCAAAGTCCAATTATTGACCAGTATTAAAACTTGATTACCATGTTATTTAAATACTGATAGATAGATTCACGTTCAAACTACAAGGCACTATACGCTGTCCGAACAACAAATTAAATTGAATAAAATGATTTTATCTTCGAAGCTATTTTCTCAAGCACACGACACGACCGATTTTTAAAACGTGCGATGCGACATTGATGTTTGTTTTTAATAGTTCCTGGCCATGGATACTAGTCCTTCAGCCGAATACATATTTCTTCATCGATCCTTCTTTCTGCAGTTTAATGAGTCGTAATCACAGTCCAAGTCACACACAGTAAGTCACAGTCAAGTCCAATCATGCCCTAGTAAAGTCGTGGCAACTTTACTACAAGCTTCTTCGGAGTTTTGGAAACAACACGAAAAGACACATTTCACTACATTATATCACTTGCCCACACTCTTGCTCGTAAATCAGCTTAATGAATAAAACGCCACCATTTTTATGCATTAACACTCGAAAAAACACAAGTTTTGGAAAATAATACAATGCAGCGACATGATTTTCTCGCGTTCCCGCCAAAACTCGTGCGATGCGACATAGTAATCAGTGCTGCCAGTAGTTATTGGAGATTTAGAACGCAAGGATGTCTAAAAAGGAACGAAATTAAAGGTAAGAGAACGCAACACTAAAATCATCATCATCATCAGCCCGCAGCCGTCCACTGCTGAACGAAGGCCTCCCCTATAGACCGCCACACTGTACGACAACCTGCCATTTGCATTCACCGGTTGCCCGCAACTTTCACAATGTCGTCGGTCCACATAGTGGGTGGCTTACCTACGTCGAGTCTTCCGGTACGTGGTCGCCACTCAAGAACCTTTTATTACTATCGGTTAACAGTTCTTCGAATGATGTGGCCTACCCATTGCCACTTCAACATGCAATCCCTGAGGGTTATGTCGGTGACTGGTTCTTTGACGAATACCCTCGTTCAGGATTTTATCGCACAAAGAAACTCCGAGCATAGCTCTCTCCATTGCACGTTGTGTGACTCTGAGCTTCTCTATGCTAGTGATGATACCAAGGCAAAAGGCCAGCAGTCAAAGTCCACGTTTCAGTACCATTTCTGCCGGAGATTCTTCGCACCCTCTGCTCTTCCTTTAGCTGACCTGCTACCTAGGTCAGAAATTAAAGAGCTGCCAGGGACTGCCGTGGGCTTTTTGTTTGTCATATTGTGGGGGAACCCCCATACACAATATGACAAACGGCATCATCATATCACAAACGGCATTTCGCAGACCCCTTGGTTTCACCCGCGTGTACAATTTTATTAGTAGCAATAAGTCACCAATAGTACTCTCCTAGATAGAGTAATGAGTGCGTAGTAATGCTTAGTAGTTAGCGAGTTCGGATCACACGTTGTACGGCGCGGGCTTAAATTCTGACAATGAGCATGCGCTGCGTGTGAAGAAAACAAATCGTTAGGAAATGTTGAGGTCGGCGTTTAATTTAGAGTAGGTAATCGGATACCACCCGCAATTTAAAAACTGCCGTCAATCACCTATCAGAATGATTCGGCAGGATTTCTTGAGAGACAGCTCCATTTCCAGGCGAGGTGAATTAACTACTTATAGTCACACATATAGAATTACATGCACGAGGTAAATGATACAATGTGGTGAAACATGTCTTTTAGTGTTGTTTTCAAAACTCGTCGCCACAACTTTACTAGTGTATGACTTGTATTCGACTATGACTAGTTACATTTGACTAAGTGTGATTTTATGACATATTTGACTTGGTTCTCTAAAAACTTGCATATGCATAGACTTGACATTGGCAGAATGCACAAAGTGCGATGACAACACTAAAAATGAGGCGTTTTTTATTTAAAAAAAGTGATAGTTCCAAAAATTATAATAGATGGCGTGAAGTCGTTTGAAATTGTTTATGTCAAACCTTCACCTTTTTTCTACCTTCGATTCGGCTTCGATTTGCTTACGTTTTAGGAGCGTTTACTTTAATATCATACCTCAGGGTGATAAGGCTGTAGTCCAGCAAACTGGATAAGGCTAAGTGCGGACATGTAGATTAAAAACGCCACTAAGTTTCTTCTTCAGACATAAGGCCGGTTTCCTCACTATGTTTCCCTTCACCGAAAAGCCAGCGGTATTTGAATTCGTACAAAAATTCCAAAGAACCCATTGGTACGAGTCGTTGGGGTGTGAACCGGCCACTCACGAATGCGAAGCGGCCCGTCTCCTACTGAGCACCATTTCACCGATATTGTTAATATCGTCCAAGGTAAAGACAACATTTATTAGCTGTTTTCTTTACATTGGACGCAATACTGTTTACTAACACATCTCAAAACTGCTTTGGGTGAAATGATCAGAACCTACAAAGTTTATTCCAAACCGAAAAATTTAAAACTGATTTCATTATTATTTTTATAATTGATTTGATCTCCTGATTGTTTGTTGTTATAAAATTGTTCATGGGCATATTAACCATGGATCTATTAACAATCCATTATGGATCGATAGATCAAGGATGAATCGTGGTGGTTCATGTTCATGAATGGTTTGATTGGATTGTGGACTAATCCTTGAGGCATAAACATATTCTTCATCAATCCTTCTTACTCTAGTTAAATGAGTCTTAGTCACAGTCCCAAGTCACACACAGTAAGTCACGGTCAAGTCTAATTATACCCTAGTAAAGCCATGGCAACTTTACTAGAAGCTTTTTCGGAGTTTAGAGATCTGACTCGATGGGATTTCATTCTTCCCATCGAGTCCCTGTTACTGATGAAACTTTTTTAACCAAAAGGTTTTCCCAACAAGTCTCGATGGGAAGAAAAATCCCAACGTCAAACTGTGTCTGATTTTGGTGTGACTCGTTACGAACCCACCACCATACGTAATCGGTTTAACCGTGTTTTGGGCCGAAGGACTTGATCCGTGGCCAGGAATAACTAAAAAAGATTAAACGGGGTTTGACAGAACAGTTTCTGTGCTTCTTACGCCATCTAGTAAAACATCACGATCTATTCTTTTTTTTAAAACAAACGCCTCATTATAATACGTATTTCAGCGACATCTAGCGACTTTTCAACAGGCTTCTTAGCGACATTTGGTACAGTCGGGTTGGCAACTGGCAACACTGCTGATACTCAGTCTTGGCAGGAGTTTTGGCGGGAACGCGAGAAAATCTTGTCGCTGCATTGTATTATTTTCTAAAACTTGTGTTTTTTCGAGTGTTCATGCATAAAAATGGTGGCGTTTTATTCATTAAGTGCTGATTTATGAGCAAGAGTGTGGGCAAGTAATATAATGGAGTGAAACGTGTCTTTTTATGTTGTTTCTAAAACTCCGAAGAAGCTTGTAGTAAAGTTGCCACGACTTTACTAGGGCATGATTGGACTTGACTGTGACTACGACTCATTTAACTGGAGAAAGAAGGATCGATGAAGAAAAATGTATTCGGCTGAAGGACTAGTATCCATGGCCAGGAACTATTAGAAACAACAAAACTCGTCTCTCGAATCTCTTTTTATTTTTGGTTGATATTACGTAGTATTTACTTACACCAGCCTGGCGAGAGTGCCATAGTGACATGAATAGACAAGACATATATGAAACGGTCACTAGGAATAATGGTGTTTTATATGTTTCTTGGCCATGGATACTAGGCCTTCACCCGAATAAATATTTCTTCATCGATCCTTCTTATTCCGACTAAATGAGTTTTAGCCTCAGTCCAAGTCACACACAGTAAGTCACGGTCAAGTCCAATCATGTCCTAATAATGTCGTGGCAAGTTTACTACAAGCTTCTTCGGAGTTATGGAAACAACACGAAAGACATATTACACCATATTATACTAATTTCCCATACTCATGCATGCGTCAACTGGCACTTAATTAATAAAACGCCACTAATTTAATGCAGTAAAACCCGAAAAAACACAAGTTTTGGAAAATAATAGGTACAATGCGGCGACATAATTTTTTGCGTTCCCGCCAAAAACTCCCGGAATAAAAGTGCTTAGGTTAGTTATCTATTTACGCAGTCGCCAACCAAAGAGCTTTAAGCACGTTTTACTGTCAATATTTAATTTAGTTGTCAAAATTTTGTTGTTATTGTTAAGCATAATTTTCCTGTTTTAACCAAAATTCCTAAATTTGTCACGTAAAAACATGGTATTATGTGAATGAGTTCAATGAGTGTAACCTAATAATAATGAAAAATAATGAAAACGTGTCAAATATGTGGTATTAAATCCGGCCAGTCAAATGACCAAAATCTTCCTGGCAAAATTTCCTTTGGATGAAGATAGGTAAGCATCAAAAACTAATTTTGTGAGGCTGTTATAGAATAAGAATTACTTGATTTACAGTTTTAGCTTAAAGAATAAGGAATATTAATAAAATAAGCCATAAATAGTCTAACAATAGTGTTTGTCCATTTTTTGACTGTCGATGTTTATTATTTACGTTAAAAAAAATACAAAATAGCGCCAGTACGCGCGTGGTGTTCGCGCTCATAGCGCAATAATAATAAAATTAAAAAACAGGCTAGGAAGCAATAATCTAATTTAAGAGGGACTAGAGGAGGCGGAAGCAGCCATATAATATAATAATAACGTTACTTTCCAGGTTATCCGGGGAGCCATGAAAAGACAATACTTATGGCAGCTTGCAGTGCAGAAAGTGGTATTGCGACTCTGCATGAGACTGAGATGGAGCGAACAGCAAGATCGAAACACATGATACCCTCGAATGACTCAATTTTAATCACCGCCAAGTGCGCGAAGATAATGCTTGACCACAAGATCCTTGAGATACAACGTCATCGAAGATGTCACCATCAGTGGATTCTATCAGCAAATCGAAGACAATCAAAAAAAAAACGGCCATCTACACTACTTACTTACTATTATTATAAAGAGAGAAGTGAAAAAGATTAGATTTTTTTGTAAGATTAGATTTATGTTTGTATGTAATGGATAAACTCACTAAATAAAAATAAAACAAAACTGCCAAAAATGAAATAAAATACATTCATATTTATTTATTGCAACTAAGTGTACAGAGATCTTAAATTAATATACCCTACATTATCCTACGCCTCCCCCCACAACCCCCCCTACATTTTTGTAGTAAATTTATCGATAAAAAAATATGTACATCCCTATTTGAGGTGATTATATTGTCAGGCTGACAATGTCAGCTCTGCCATTACGTCAAAAGTTATTTTTTCAATATTCTTTTATATTTTTTTCATACTTTTAATTGTTGTTTTATTGGTATTTAAGAAAAAACATTTTGAGTGACTGTTTTTTTCGTTTAACTCTATGGAACACCCGTCTCTTATTACGTTACTTACTCTATGACTTACACTATGGATTTGCTATGGATTAACAAATCAAAGAAAAACAACGAATAATTTGATTCAATCGGTGATTTACGTTATTCTTAAACTATGGTACTCTCCAAGTATAATAGTCAGTTTCTTAAAGTTAAAGTCTTCACCAAACTTATTCAGTTACGTAATTATAGTGCTCGGTATACGTTTAGAGATGCTCGTGTCCTGGGCATTGAAACTTCGTGTGACGACACAGGTGTTGCAGTAGTAGATGGCATCGGCAATATTCTAGGAGAATCATTGTTTTCACAAAACATCGTTCACCTTCGTTACGGTGGTGTTAATCCTCTTATCGCTCACGAATTGCACCGCAGTAACATAGAGCAAGCAGTTTCCGAAGCTTTAGAGAAAGCACATCTGAGAATAAATGATATTGATGCCATTGCTGTGACTACAAAACCTGGGTTGTTAATTAGTCTTCAAGTTGGAGTAAAGTATGCCAAGTATCTGGCTAAAATGATTAATAAACCATTAATACCTATCCATCACATGGAAGCTCATGCATTAGTGGCAAGAATGTTCTATGATATACCATTTCCTTTCTTAGTATTGCTTGTTTCTGGAGGGCATTGTCTTTTAGCAATTGCAAATAATTTTAATGACTTTTTGCTTCTTGGCAAGAGCTTAGATAATGCACCTGGAGAAGTCATGGATAAGAGTGCTAGAAGGATGAAATTGAGAAACATACCTGAATACTCTACAATGGCAGGTGGTAGAGCGATAGAATCGGCAGCAAAAAAATCAAAGAACCCTGAAACATTTAAATTTCCCATACCTCTGTGGAAATACAGAGATTGCAACTTTAGTTTCAGTGGCCTTAAAGACTCATTGGAAAGAAAGTTGTTACAGAAAGAGAGTGAACACAATATCATAGGAGATGGTCTTATTCCAGAAGTGAATGATCTATGTGCTGCATTTCAACTCGCAATTGCAGAACATATGGCTCTTAGAACTGAAAGGGCTATTATATTCAGTGAAAAACATAAGTTTATATGTAACAGGCATAAGAATATTGTATTGTCTGGTGGTGTAGCCTGTAATGACTTTATATTTAAATCAATAGAAGCCACGGGTAACAAAATGGGTTATAATGTTTTTCGTCCACCTCCTAATTTATGTACAGATAATGGTGTAATGATAGCATGGAATGGGATAGAAAAATTTAGGGAACAATGTGATATAGTAACAAATTTGTCTTCCGTAATCATAGAGCCCAAAGCACAATTAGGTAAGAGTTTAATTGAAAATGTGAAAGAAGCCAACTTGCCAGTAAAAGTAACGAGATTAAAAATACTCTGTAATGTTTATAACTGTATTTTTATTTCCTGAATGATCAGATACCAGTTTACCAGACAATGTCTCATTGCTTACCATCTTGCTTTGTATTAGGCAGCTTTTTAATATTAGAAGGATATTTATTTTATTTTATAAGTACACAATACAACAATCATGAATAATTATGATAACAGCATAAAGAGTTATGACCTGGATTGCAATTCAAAATATGTACATAACAAAAACTGTATTTAGCTTCTTATGTAAAAGGTTATTCAAATTATAGTGTTAAAGTAAACAGTATGCAACTAAATTACATAGAATATTAATAATTATAAATATATATATATATATAAGACAGCAGTTAATCAAATATCAACGTGAACCTGCAGAGTACGCATAACCACGAGCTATCATGCACGTGGCACTCCGCATGATCACACTACACACATGCATCTGATTTGACAAGTTTGGTAAAGAGGATATATATAATAAATAAAATAAAACCTGGATACGTCCTGCAAATGCATCCAAAACCACTGGAGCATGAACAACATGTCCTCTCGGTTAACGGTGGTTAGCATTCTGCGATGTTCAAGCCGCCTGTCGACCGTGTGAATAATGAGAACCTCCCTGTTAAGGGGGCCTTCGTCCAGCAATGCATAAAGAAAATGAGAGAATGTATGTAAAAGTTTCACCACTATACCATAATTATTTTGCGAAATATCCTAAGCTGTTAGCAATTGGTAAAAAATAAAAAATTTACTTACATATAGCAACAAAATTTATTGACAATATAGTTCTACATTAAATTAAATAGTTGTGGAATATCATGCATGTTGACGAAGAACTCTTCACTTTTTGGGCTGTTTAGTTTGTGGATCTGAAACACAAAACAGCTTCTAAGCATTCCAAATAATAAAATAACAGCAAACCTATAGAAGTGGGAAAAACTAAATATAGGGTCTGTCGACATAGATTTTAGTTGGTACTTCCCGTAATTTAAAACTATTTATTTGTTTGTATTTGGATACATGGCAAAATTGGCATGCTACAATGAAAACAAATAGTTTGTTAGTTCACACTTGTAGACATTCATTAACAGACATCACAAACAGGCAAAGGCTTTTATGTTATGGTTATCCTGAATAGATTTATTGCAAAAACAACATTGTTAATTAGATCTAATAGCACTTGGTCCAATATGCACTTTGTCCAAATTACAGTTAGTCAACACGCACTTCGTCAAATAGGCAGATGTGATATTCATGGATAATGTGCAGTCACATACCAAAATACAACACCATTCCAAGCATTTAAACTACAAATCAAATTATATTATATTTCCTATAAATTTTATTTTTGTAAAGTATATGTAAATCGTGTAAGTGCTTACACTACCACAAAACCCTATCTGTTGTCACCTATCAAACATCTGTCATGTAACAGTGTTACTAGTCGGGATGAAAAAATCCCACACACACACACACACACTTTGACACTGTGACTGGTTTTGGTGGCTGGGAACCCACCATTATTATGACACCTGTCAACTCATAATTATATTTTTTTGTCTTTGTTTTTAACACTGAATGATTTTAGATCCAAGTTTAAAAGCATGCTGTTAAAAGTCTAAGGGCCTCTTTCACCATCTTCAAGTAAAGTGTTGATTAGTTATTTGTCCGATTAGTGCTAATTGCCGAGTAGATGTCCTAAGTAACTTGTGCCAGTTTCACAAACAAAAACTAACCTTCAAGTAACAACTCGCTGATTAAGCAGAATGAATGTACGGAAAAGTTCAATGTTCACTCAGTTTCGCTTCCTTTACTGTCACAAGTGTCAACATTTTATAATCAAAAATAACCTTGTGTGTGGATTTTTGTGACGTGGTATTAAAATTTGAATCAGGTAACGTTTGTACCTACTTACATTATGTACTTTTAGGTAAAATTTAATATACATCACATGGGATGGACCATAACATATTAAAAAAGGCACCTTTTTGAGTATTATTTTTTATTTTATTTTTTATCAGCTTGATTGTCTTTTTTTAGACAAACGGTACCTCGCGAAAAAGTATTTTTCATTAAGATAATCAACACGTTAAAAACACGAATTCTCGGAACTCTTCGTGAGGTATGAGTTTTTTTTACAAATCTTCTATTTGATCTTCATTTAATTCAATGATTACATTTTTAACATATATTTGAGAATTTCGTGAACACAACCGCAGGTGCAGCAGGTACCGACAATGACAATAGACATAACTTTATAATTTGTCTTACTCGTCGGTTAAGCCCGCTAACGGGCAAATGAAGTAACGAGTAACTTAAAGGCCAGTTTATATGGCGATTAGCTCTACATCGGACATTATGAAACGGGCACAGCATGTTACTTACCACGTTAACCGGGGAGTAGCTTACTCGGGACTTTACTTAGGGATGATGAAAGAGGCCCTAAGGGTCTCAGTTATGGGCGTCGTTTTCGTAAACTCTGAATCCGAATATGAGTACCGTTTTTGGATCCAAGGTGACAGGTGTCAAGTGACTTGATAATAATGTTGAAGGTATGTTATTTTTTTATCCAATATTCGTGATCCAACTGACAGGTGCCATAATGTCACATGTCAAATCAAAAGATGTCATGTCAAGGTGAAAACAAGATAAAAGGTGATCTTGTTTTGTATGCCTTAGAGCCAACCCACATGTACCACAACCACAACACGTAGTCGGGCGCATTTTTGTATTGAAAATGAATAGACCACAACGCAACCACCAGCGACACCGTGAAATAGCCGCCGGCCACATCGCAGATAAAAAGTTGCGTCGACGCAACAACAGTGCACGCTATATGAAAGCTGGAGTCGAACTGTGTCTGCACACGACGCAACCACATCACAACTGCTAGCGACAACGCAACCACATCGACATTTAGTTGGTACCAAAATGCAACTGCAAAAAGCTGCAACGACAATATTCACACGTAACCACAGCGTCACCATATTATGCCACTGCGATGTGGTGTGGTTGTGGTACATGTTGGTTGACTCTTAATCATTCTATTAAACAGTTATTTTTTGACATATACTTGTGACTATTTGCGTGTTGACCAATTGCGATTTGGACTAAATGCATATTGGACCATTTGGACTATTAGATTGTTAAATTATGCTTTATCGAATCACACACAAAGTCTATATTTGTACTATGGTTATATGCTAGACTATGAGTTAGTAGAGTTCACAACAGCTTCAAACAACTGTGTTGAACAAACTCAAAAAATATATTTTAGTGTACTTTGCAGCACTTATAACTTACACCACTTCATCTAGTCCTTATTAACTGAAAAAATAATATATATCGAAATAAATATTTCAGGAACATACAATATTATAAAATATAATCCAAGGTTACATAAAGTAATAATACCAAGCCGAAAATAATACGTACATTCAATAATGCACTCATTATTTTATTTTTTTAAACTTATTGGGGCAAGCCTGGAATCAGATAAAAATAACAGCTACTGCATAATTATGTTGCCTAATGTATGAACAGGTATTTCTTTAGGACAATTTTATTTCTTTCAATAACAGATTATTCTGCATTTTAACCACTAACTCAAGAGTAGACATAATAATTATGTTGATAAAGCTGTTCTTTTTCTTTATAATTACAGGCTTGGTTTCATTATAGAAATTGTATTATTCATAACAATGAGTTATGGTGAATCACTGATATGCATGTCTCACTTTAACATGAAAGAGAAAATATCAATCATTTATGTAGGGTACTTTGGTTATAAAGTTTATCTACTCTAAAAGAGCCCTAGGGTAGATACTCGAAAGCGTGCTCGTCTATATACAGTCGGCTGTACGGCTGTATACAGTCATTTATATAAACATGATACAAACAGGCTCAAGATACTTAGTATGTAGGAAGAATGAGGAGATTATTGCCTTTCACATCAAGACGCCACTATTAGCTTCCAACTTGAATGAAATCCTTTTTGAATAATGTTAATAATACATAAAAACAAATCTGATAAAATTAGAAAGAGTCTTTTAGATTTTGAGTCTTGGCACCAGTGGCCCAGCATTCCTATACCAACGTTTTTTTTAAATTAAGTAACCCTCGGATAAATTTTGCCGATACTGTTCTACCGATGATAGTAATCAGGATAAATCTTGCGCTTCGATGTTATTAAAATTGGTTTAAATTCTATGATACTCACGAGCTGGTTTGCCATTAGCCCAGGGTGTGATCCTGACGTGTGATACGTCTCGTTTTAAAGCCTCATTACGAAGGTCGGCCTTGAGGGATCGTCGCAAGATCTTGGCAGCGATGTTGGAGTAGTTTATGTAACTGGAAAATCATAACCTTAGTTTCAAGACTGAATCTCTTGCTTAGCATGAGGAGTAGTTAAATACTCACTTCAGACCGGCTTGCCTCCACGCTCCGCTCATTTTGAAGATTTTTTGTCGTGTCTTTACGGAATTTTCTTGAAAAAAGTCAGGAATCCGAATGGAACAGGAATAGATAGAATGAAAAAAATGACGTAACAATTTTTTTCCCCTATCGAAAACGCCAAACGCTATGATCAAATCAACTTTTTTTTACTCTTCTTTCTTGGCATTGCATTCTGTGCATTCTGCCAGTTCAGCAACAACTAGGCACTATTATATTCTTGTAGTACTTATCAAAAAGGCATAGGAAACCCTTATGCAGATGGCCTAGTGGTAAAAGTTTCCCATACCTCCTTATTAGTCCATAAGCCTTAATCCAAAAGCACTATAGCCAAAAAAACGTGGATTATGCCTGACTTACACTTTGTTTTGTTAAGTATCAAGTGCGAGTGACAAGTGTAAGTTTTAAGTAATTAGTAAAATCAGTGTATGAACGGATGCGCTGTTATGGGATAAGCGCAAGTTACAAGTGCAGGTAAGACGCGAATTAATTAGAAACCGTGTCTATTTTTACTGTCAATGGCAAGTAGCCTCCCCCGCACACCTACTTTCTCCCCGCTCTCGTAGAGTCGCTCGCCCAATCTTAACTTAATACTGTTTATACAGTTTCGCAGTCTCAAGTGCTTAGTATGGATGAACGATGAAGTGGGAAGAGGAGCCATCGGTTTTCGTGAAAGAACACGTAAAATATAACTGTATTCGATTTAAATTGTACTGATTACATTGAACCCGCAAAAACATTAAACTCTGTTTGAACGTTCTGAATACACTTGACACCACAAAAACGAATCACTTATTACTCGCACATGCACTTAACAAAGTGTAAATCACTCTTGCCTGAACCAAAGGTAAAGTAAAAAAACACGTCATGGTTTTTTTTATATCACTATTATAAAACTTTCAATGTCAAAACAAGAGTTTTGGCGGGAACACGGAAAAATCATGTCGTTGCATTCTATTATTTTCTTAAACTTGTGTTTTTTCGCGAATTAATGATTAAAAATGGTGGTGTTTTATTCATTGAGTGTTGAATTACATGCACGAGTGGGTAAGTGATAAAATGTGGTGAAACATGTCATTTCGTGTTGTTTTCAAAACTCCATAGAAGCTCATAGTAAAGTCGCCACAACTTTACTAGGGTATGACTTGGACTCGACTATGACTAATTTCGTGTGATTTACATTGACTTGATGATAACAAATAAATGTGAAAATTCATAAACTTGACACTGGCAGAATGCACAACGTGCGATGCCAATAACTACAAAAAAAAAGGTCAAAACAAAATTGACGTGATTGACATAACATGACATGACATGCGTCAAAAAAATAGAAAAACACCGCCAGGCCAGCCTGCTGATAAGTACTGCAAAAGTGGGGTAATTTTCTTTTCTTAGTATCTAAATTTAAAATAAAGCATAATTACGACTAGCCATCAAGCATATTTATATTTACAAACAGTTTTGTCTGGTCGTCGATACTCCGCTGGGTATATCATATAATAGGTAACAAAATTACACGTATCCTTTCACTGCGTCTAAAAACAACTGAGTTGGCACTAGAAGTCGTAAACGTAAAATAATCTTTATAAATATGTTTACGTGTAAACTTTTTCGTGTATATGAATTAGATATATAACGCTAAATATGCTTTCGCTTAATAGTCAAAACTGCCTCAATATCATCCTTGACCAATTCACAAAGACAAGCTATAACCAGTCTCTGTTAGCTAAATAATTTATTGTGTGTGTTCCCATATACAAGTTGTAGTTGTCTTTAAGTATTATGCTAATTTTTTTGCAGAACTTTTCTAATGGATCCTTCAGATCGCCTGATGAAAGGTGTAGAAGCTGCCCCAAGCGGGAGCGCAGAAGAAAACTCGCTGTTAAAGCCAAAACCTTCTGTAGTAAAGTGTGACATAGTCAATGAATGCCAGATGTTCATCAAAGCAGAAGATGGGGGTGGGGATGTGCGCCTGCATTTGAAAGAAAATCCCGAGTCTGGTAAGAGTATTTAGCTGGTTTTAGGCCTATTTTTCTTTATGGTTAATATAATCTTAACTGAAGTTAAGTGAAGATGATGATGATAATCACACCTGGAAAGCTTAATTGGCTCTCAGTTGAGGCGGTATAAACACATCTTACACACAAAAATTAAGATCAGTATTAAATAGGTTAACATTTAACTATGACTTTTTTGATGTTTGAAGTGAGTAAATAAATTCTCTACAAGTAAGTGTTGTGTTGTCTGATTATGTTTTTTTTAGACAAGCCAGAGTTTGTTACGTCCACACCAGCTCAGAAGAAAGAAAGCCCTTCAGATTATCAAATTGCAAACTCTAACCCAGAGTGTGATATGGAAGGTGAGTTAATCTATGGTTAATTTACAGGGTATCACTGACATCCACAATAGGCGTGTGGCCTAATGTTTAATTTATGACAAATAACAGGCTTAGTGATGAATATAACTAAATACATTACACATACTGAAAAAAATTATTGTATTGGCTTATAAATCTCTGAGATATGAGCGTTTAAAGTTTTAGGTGGGGATAGAGTGGGGATGCTCTATCCCTTTCTCGCAAAGCACGTGTTAGTATAGCATTTGTATGCCGCGCCTGAGGTTTGACGTCATAGCTCAGTATAGCGCGCTCTCTGTCTAGCTTAAAATTAAAATACTTAGAACTTATTTATTTTTGAATAATTTTAAATTTTGTTTTCTTTGATAGGCTCTATTGATGATCAGCTTTTATATGAGCTAATAAAAAAATAGTAGTCATCATGCCTATTGCATATTTATTCCTCAAATAGCATCTTGCTTCAACAACATACAACAAAGCAAACAAAATATGGACCAAATAAGTAGATACAGTAAGTTTTACTAATCATGCGCTTCCCTGTTTAGTATTTGGGCAAGGCCAGTAATCCAGCACCCTCCGCCCCTCCTCTCCTACTGCTTCCTATGCAAGCCTTGCGCTTGCCCTCCTGCTTCAGTGTCAACTACTGAAAATTAAAATATCCTAGATGACTGGTTTTTTTTATTGTCCTTTTAAAATGTGGCCCATAAATATAGCTGATTAATGAAAACAAAATAAAAATCTGATCAAAAATAAGCATCTTATAAGCATTTTAATATCATGCTAAACAGAGGAGATTATGACGTCACTTCTCTGTATGCCATATAAATTCTATTCTGTCAAGTATATTCTGTCAGAGGCGTGATGTAATTTTTTGTTTTGTGGGAAAGGGACAGTTATTTCTACCAAATACTTTAAACGCTTATATATCAGAACATTAATAACCGATTTAAATTATTTTTTCAATAAACATATTATATTTACTTAAATTATTCATCAAAGCTATTGGTTTCAACGATATAAACATCAGTCATCAACCCCATTATAGGTGTATTTAATAAAATACCAAAACTTAACTACTCATACACAGTTTCATTTATTTATTTTTATTTTTAATAGCATTGCATTTGACTGCCAACTCGTCTGATGTTAAACGAAAATGCAGCCTATGATGAAGCACGCTTGCCTAGAAGAAACCGATTCACTCTCGACTTGAAGACACCCAGATTATTATAATAGTTACTGTGGGTCTAGTTTACCTTTGGTCTGGAATGTCTGGATTCTCTGGATATTTGTTAGTGCTGCAGATATGAAGAATGTATTTTTATCACACTTGCTCATGAAGTGGATCTTATTAAATCAGGCTCATAATCCATGATATTACACATGCATGATTTTTACTTTACATTACAGCACTAGCACTAGTGTTATAGTAGGTATAACATGGTTAAGTTTGTTCCTCATTGCAAGTTATATGTATGTATATGAAGCATTCTTAATATACTCGGTATCGGTAATAGCATAATTAATAATAATTTCACATACAGTATTTTTTTGTAATACCAACAAAGAGTTTTTGTGGCTTAAGAAAACGCCACGTACGCCCGCATCGCTGACATGCGCGTCATTTTCCGCATATATTTGTTGACGTTTTTGCTGTGTGGTTAATTATTATCAGAAAGTTAATAGCTATACAAGTTTATTTTTTTCGTCATAATGAACGATGATAACTGATAAAAACGTCGTATGGAATACGTGTGCATTTGGTAATTACACTCTTGGCTCCCTTATCGCTATCGGCTGCGGCTCCTGCTCATAATACAGCCTTGAGTGTAATGACCAACATAGGACACTTGTATCATAATGTACTATTATTCACTTGAATAATTTCAGTTCAGTAATTAGTCGACTTCGATTGGAATTTCGAAACATTTTCAGTTGTCCCTGAGTTGCCAAGAGATGACGGTTTGCCCAACACAGTGACAGTTTTAGATGCACCAGATGGTGGTAAAGTGTATGTGGTGGGTACAGCACACTTCAGCATACAGTCACAAGAAGATGTTGCTAAGGTATTTACATTATATTTTTTGGGTTTTTTGCACAGTGTTTGTGAGATTTACGTCGCACTAGTCAATACTCGCCTGCCTACAAAAATTCAACTGATTACTGTAAATGATACCTATATTTTTTTTAAGTTAGTGTAGCTCTGTTAAGCAGCAAATGTTGCCATACCCTAGACTAATAATAACATATCCTCAAAATAACGTATAGGTACCCAAATAGTAAACATGCTTTTTGGTACTTATTTTTTATATGGTCAAGTGACGAGATGAGCAAGACTTGTAGAAAAAGTAGTTTTGGTATCAATAACAATAGAGTGTAAAATTGTCTGTATTACAGGTGATACAAGAAGTGCAGCCACATATTGTAGTAGTAGAATTATGTGGCCAGAGAACCAATATTCTGATGCTCGATGAAGAAATCATATTGAGAGAAGCTAAGAATATTAATATTAATAAAATAAGGTAAGGTTTTATTTTTCTCATATTTGCCATATAAAGAAGTTACCAAACATAGTAAAACAGCTATATATAAATTTATCAATAAATAATATGACAACAATTAATTTCAGTCTGAGATATCCCATTGTAGGGGAAATGCCTCCCATCGCTACTATGTCCAATCTTGTTTAATTCTACAACAAATTCTTTGCTATTATATGCATCCTCCCTCTGATAGATACTGGGTCAAAGTTACTAATATAGACAACCTTATTTTATTTCGCAGAGCAACAATGGCACAAAATGGAGTGTTCAATGGATTGATGTATATTCTCTTACTAAATATGTCTGCACATATCACTAGAGAGCTAGGCATGGCGCCCGGCGGAGAATTCAGGCGCGCGATGGCTGAGGTATGGCTTAATGATGATGATATCATGATAATAACATAGTGGGTATCCAGCCAAAAATTTGAGTATTACAGCAGTTATTTTGAGCATTAGTTTGAGTTTGACTTAAGGATGCACCGCCCGACGGCTCGAACTCATCGGTGGGCGTGGCTAAAAAGCATGCGCTCTTCATCAAACAAAAAGTGTGACACAACAACAAGTGTGGGAAAGGGAGAAACAAATAGATATGAGCGCGCAAATTTTTTCATGTCGACCTTTGGCTGCAGGATTGTGATGAATAAACTACAATAATTTATTCCAATAAAAGTTATTTGAAATTTTGATGGACTAAACTATGCCGCTTGATACATTATTTTAGAGTTTCCGTACTCCTTATGTTAATTATTTACGTCCAAAGTGGCGTTAAAATTTAGCTAATATACGAGATGTTTCCTAGCTCATAACTTACATGTTTATTAACTTTTTACTTTCTTATCAATTTACGATCCTAGATAATAAAGAGACAAATTGATATAATACTTATTCTTGGACCTACAACATTACACATTGGAGTAATATTACTTCCCCGTTTCTATGGAGAAATGACCGGCTTGTTTACTCTTAAGAGATTTTATCACACTCCAATTTTTATGATCGAACAATTATGCATACATATGCATATAAGGTTCAGTAATAAAATATACAGCGTAAAATTTGTATGAATGTACATAAAACACACATTAAGTATGTTCAGATGCATTGGGCATTGGTATGTTTTTATGTTTTGTTTTTAAGAGTGTTTGTTATAGGTGGGGTAAGAATTACAAATCTATTTCAGGCCAAGAAGATACCATATTGCATGGTGCACCTTGGTGACCGAGCCATCGATGTCACACTCCACAGAGCTATAGCGTCTTTGTCCTGGGGACAAACAATACGATTTGTTTGGCATCTGCTAACGTCCAACCAAACTATCAGGTACAAATACTATAACTCCTGTTGACTGCTCGCCCAACTTCCTCTTATACGAAAATTAGTAGGTTATAAACCACTGCTAGCCACTGCGAGTATGTCAGAATCTCATTGTATTTCATAACTCAGATTACGTCATCCCAGTGATTGGCCAATCGCAAGCTTAGAACTTTACCTCGCCCCCTGCCCGCAATGGTGAGTCGCGTTTGTAGGAGAAACTATGTTCACGAGCCATCGACAGGCTAATATGACGAAACTTATCTCACAATTCACAAATCAGATTACGTTTGAAATTGAGTTTTAATTTAAGTGGTGCATGAAAGTAAGGTTTATTTATTTCTAGTATAACATTCTGACACTGGTAATGGCCTTCTAAAACTTGAGGGCAGAAAATTCTTCGAGTACATGGCTTAAGATTTCGAAAGGATTGTGTAAAAAAAGACTGTGATTACTTAATTGGTTGTTTTTATTTGATTTTAGAATAAAATAAATGCTTAAGGAGAGACTTCTAGATTTTTATCTAATGTTTATTTCCTTAATATTAAAAATAAAATAAAAGTTAAAGGGGATTTCTAGATTTTATGCCTAATAATCCCCTTCCGCCAGTCATATGGGATGCTAAGGGGATTTTTGGGCAAAGGTCTAAAAATCCCTTTCGCTGGGGATTGTCTAAGGGGATTTACGTAGAAAGCCGATTGAATAACTACATGAAAGAAAAACGATCCATAGACGTTACATATATGACATTTATGTAAAGCGACTCGATATTTTTCGTTATCATTAATGTCAATGTTCCAACTGTTTTACACTAACTTAGCTCTGATGTCTAGGTAAATTCTTGTGAAACCTCTAATTTCAAATATCATTTCAAACTATAATCAGCCTTTTTAATTATGTGTCCACTGCTGGACTTAGGCCTAACCTCGAAAGGCGAATGGGCCATATTCACCACGCTGGCCCACGCGGGTTGGTGAGTTCACGTACGCCATTGAATTTCTTCTCCGGACGTACTCAGGTTTCCTCACGATGTTTTCCTTCACCGGAAAACCAATGGTATGAGTATCCGTACATAAACTCCAAAGAACTCATTGGTACGGGCCTGGGTTTGAACCCGCGACCTCACGATTACAAGTCATGCTGTCTCCCGATTAGGCTACCACGGCCTCTCATGCAAACTATAGGTACCATGAATTCATAACAGTTTACAGATTAGCCATGCTAATCAGTATGCTAGTTTAGCGTATCAATATATAATAGGAATGTGTTATGCGTACACTCAAGGCCACTCAAGACTCAAGGCAAGACACACATGAATTCGGGGCTCTTTTGGAAAGTAAAGACACCGAATTATACTTACTAACATTTAACTACTGTCTTTTTTGTATTAAATCGATCCTAACTAAGCCAAATAACTCAAAATCCAGGCAAATGTTATGAAATTTTATACTTATACGAAACAAGGCAAAGTTTGACTTGATTTTGTCTTAATTCAAATCGACATAGTTTTGACTTACATTTTAAAACTACAGTTTTATTTTCGACCCGGGTGCTCACTGTTACTGTGCCCGATAAAAATGTTTTGAGAATAAAGAGAAATTGTCGGTCCTTCGGGGCCCCCTGAGGATGGCCCTGGGCACGGGCCACGTGTGCCCTTATGGTAAAGACGGTACTGCTTACGCTGGGGGCAAACAACACTTACACAATACAAACTGGGAGCCACAGACAGTCCGTTATGCAGTGGCTGCATGCAGGACAATTAAACCGTAGAGCATGTGCTATGGCAAAGTCAAAGAACTAACGATAATCGCTACCGGATTGCATGAGGCAGCTTTATCTCCGCAAAAGCTTGACCGCTTTTCATCATCGTCATATACACATTCATCTAACCCACTGGAGCTACTATGCCAGCGGCCGAGAGCCTCGCTCCGATACTTCAAGGAGCTGGGTTGGATCGGGTAGACGCTGGCGGCGGAAATGCACAATACAGTCCAAGTGGGGCGTCAGTGCAGGACTTATCGCCCCCATATTTAATAAGAATAAGAACACTTACACAAAGATTTTATTCTTTAGTCTTTATACAAGGGGCCGGTTTTAGGTAGGGTCCAGTGGGAGTGGGTGGATACAGTGGGAAAATTTTAACGAGGTCCAGAAAAAACAACTGATAATAATTAGGTGCTACTTTTTTATTGTATGGTTGCAAATAAAATTCTGAATTATAAAATACAAGACCTAAAATTAATGTGAGAAACTGCACCGACGGTCTTGAGCCAGTTTTTTATAGTTTGGTTCTCGAAAAGAACAGCAAATTCGAAATGTGTCTTCTAGGAGGGCGTCCGTTAATCTCGAACGATATTTGTTTTTCAAAAAGTTCATCTTTGAGAAAGAGGGCATGTTTGGCCCAAAATTCTCCAATGTATACATACTTGTAAAACAGGTTAACTAGGCAACTTATACCCTCGTCTACAGCAATAATGCATATTTCAGTTTGGAAGAAGTTGAGAAGTGCAAACAGAAGAAGATGCTAGAAGACATGTTGGATGAAATGGCCGAAGAATTCCCCGCTCTGAAACGAGTGTTCGTGGTCGAGAGGGACATGTACCTGTGTCATTCGCTACAAGTCGCCGCCATGCAGCACCGTAAGTCTTATTTATAGGAAACTAGCTGTGCTGTGCGGTTTCACTCGTGTGATAATGGAAAACGGTGATGATAGAAAGTAGCCTATATGTTATTTTGGTAAATAAGCCCCATTCCGAGTTTTATTCCAATCCGTTCGGCCGGTTTGGCGTAAAGAGGTAACACACACACACACTCACAGATACCGACAATAAGTATTACAATAGTTCATGAACGTTTCCTATACCAGCTGCGATTGTACGGGCGGTTACTTTTTTATTAGTAGTACTTGGATTAGTAGCGTATTGGTATTAGTGTTTATTCGATTCTTTTTAAGTGAATTAAACGACGAAACTTCTTATTTTCAACCGACTTCATAAAAGGAGGTTCTCAATTTGTCTTCTCAATGTGTTTTTTTTGTATGTATGTTACGCGATTACTCCGCCAATTATGAACTGATTTTGATGATTCCTTTTTTCTTTGATAGGTAATACTTCAGAGGTGGCCCTATATACATTTTTGTCAAAATCAGTTCAGTAGTTTGGTTTTTAAATCATAATTACTAGAAAATGTGAAGATGTCATCCAGGTGTTCGAAGTTGAAGTCGGTTGTATATTTTTTTTTAAAGCGTATTATTATATGGGTGTCTTGTTTTACTGACAGTTTTCATAGTTTCTTTACATTTTCTATATTTAATGTTATCCACCAGGTCGTGAGCCGTGCCGGATAGTAGGCGTAGTGGGTATCGGCCATGTGGCCGGCATCGTCGAACACTGGGGCAAGATCACGCCTGACGACATAACTCCCTTGCTCAAGTAAGCTGTTTATGATTGATACAGGCTCGAGCCTAGCGTATGGGGGACCATACGCTAGACTCGCAGGGTTCGCAGGTGGCGCAAGGCAGGCCACATCGCTCGACGAACTGATAACCGATGGGGAAGAAAGGTTCTTGAGTGGCGACCGCGAACCAGAAGACTCAGCGTAGGCGCGGCCTCCCACTATCTACACCAATATAATATATATATATATATATATATATAGGTGGACCGACGACATTGTAAAAGTCGCGGACAACCGGTGGATGCAACGGGCAGGTTGTCGTACAGTGTGGCGGTCTAAGGGGGAGGTCTTCGTTAGGCAATGGAGGTCTCCGGGCTGATGATGATGATGAAGACTCCCATACCCATCTCCTTCCATACCTCACCTAAAGTAAAGTGATCACGTGATGGTATATTGTTTTTTAATGCAATTGTGTGACGAGGCTAGACGTACATCTGGTGGTAAGCATCACACCTGCCCATAACAGTAGCAGTGCCAAAATTGTGAACTTGCGAACAAAATCCTGCGCCGCACTCCATTGCGCTCGTCGCCCAGTAATTTATCTGGTAACTTATTTAAAACCAAAACATAGTACTGCTTGGCGATTGAATAACTGGCTAAAGTGTGGTACTTCCCCAGGCCTTAGGTGAAGTATACAAGCAACTTCATCTATGCCAGGGTTTCCCAACCTTTTTCTTACCTAAGCAAAAGGTTGCTAAGTAAGCTTTCCCAACCAGCGCCACCTTACTATGATCAAAAATAAAACGATGTTTTCTTTCACCTAGTAGCCATTGAAATTAATATGAACCCAACATAAACACCAAAGCGCTCATTGGTACGGGCTTGGGTTTAAACCCGCGACGTCATGATTTCAAGTCGTTCGGTCTCCTAATTAGGTTATAATTTGTGTTTATGTTGTGGTTACAATATGTATGTGACGGACCTGGGTATGTCCTAAAACTGCACCCAGAACCACCGGAGGACGGGCAGCAGCGTCCTCTCGTTTAACGCTGGTGAGCATTCTGCGATCCCCAAGCTCCTGCCAAATTCACCATAATCTCACGGTTATGGCAACACGCATCAAGGTGAGGCCTTCGTCCAGCAGTGGACGTCTTCTGAGTGACGACGTGTGTGACCATGTTAATGTTGATGTTATTGTTTGTGTGTAGAGTACCGCCGCCGTCGCTGTCGACGCGCGTGTTGCGCGTATCGGTGCGCGCGGCATGCGCAGGCGCACTGTTGTACGCAGGGTATAGACTGGCGCGTCGCTGGCTGCCATGAGCATACTACCATGCATGGTGCCCGCAGGCGCCACCACCTACAGGTAAGATAATTTTTCACTTGAATGAGAGAACTGATTCTGACGAAATGTATTATAGTCGGACTAAGCACAGACAACTGAGCCTCCTATCTCGTAATAGTACATTATGATACAAGTGTGCTATGTTGGTCATTACACTAGAGGCGGTATTATGCGATAAGGAAGCCTCAGTACCGCCGTAGGAAGCCGTAAGGAAGCCGCGGCGCCGCCGCCGCCGCCGCGGCACTGCACTACGCTCATCTCCTTGAGATATTAGATGTCAAATCTCTTCATGCCCAATAATTTATCTGGTAACATTGCCTTTAAAACCGAAACACAGTAATACTTGCACACTACTTCTTGGCGGTTGAATAACTGGTAAAGGTGTGGTACTTTCCCAGGAGGACTCTACAATAAAGTACCAACACAAAAAAAGATTTTCAAATTTTAAGTTTTTTTTCTCACTTATGTTATGAATGTACTTTTTAAATTGCAGGGTGCATTCGTCATGACTCATGGAAGAAGTGGTATCCTTTCAAAAGGTAATTTTAAAATCGCTAACATGTTATGAATTACGGATGGTGTAATTTGTTTGTATCGGCTGGTATTTAATTTATGTATATTAAGCATTTTACTGGCTAAGCCGACTTTATCTCTTTATGATTAGATAACTACTATTATTATTGTATTATATGTGGTGTAATAGCATACCTTGTTTGTATAATTTGTTATATTTTAACAAGCCATTTGAAATGTAACTCCTGTGCGGTGAGCATAGCGGGCGATAAAAATGTTGACGTTGAAAGATGACTTGTTAAAAAGGGATTTGACGTGTTATTTGTTTTATTTTGAATTTGTATAGAAATTTCGGTAGCTTTTAAAAAAAAAACTAAAAATGTCACCCATTTTTTTATTTGTTTAGATTGGAATTTATCTTGCTTGCAATGGTTATTAAAGTAAGTAAGTAATTTTTAATGGTTATTGATAATATAATTTATTATTATCCATTGAACTTAGTTGTCATCTTGATCTGATTTCCTAATTTCTTAGTCATTGCTGCAATAATTTTAAACTATGTAGAAAACTTATAAACTTCATTATATTTTCGTCAAAGTGTGGCGATTTTTGGCCAACAACCTGTATTGTGTTTTATGTACGCGAATTTATTATAATTTTTGTTTAATGAGGTTTTGAATTTAATTAGTATTATATTTTATCTAACTGCTGACAATATCTTTTAACTGTTCATAACTTGGTTGTAATGTAACTATAATAATTTCACCATATGCGCTAGGTGTCTTATATGTTTTTTTCTTGTTTCTTTAATATCTTACTGGACCTCTGAGTAAACAAAGAGACAAAAACATCTTTAATGTATGAGATTTTCATCAATATTTTAGTATAGGTCGCGTGATGTTAAAATAACGCTGGCGGTTCTCAGCTGCTCAGTAGGCGATTAAGGCGATATCTAATATATTTTGCCATGTACCTAGCAATAACCAATAAGAAGCTGCGAGCAAAAGGCTAATTAATAATTATTTAAAACAATAGGCCTAGTACTTTTGTGCGCAAGTGTACACATGCGCAAACACACCCCCTCTACTTTCTTCCAGAGTTCTTTTTACATGACGCGACCTGTACCTCCTTGAAGTTTAAGTTATATCTTCACAGGATCTTCAGGTGCGGATACATAATTTTGTCGGGGCAATCTTTTTTAAATCTATTAAATCTTAGATGAATTGATCAAACAAAAATGATTCCCGTAAACCGGTGGTGTTGACATGTGCCGTAATAAAGAGCTTGGTCGTAATTGTGGGTAAGCGACTTGGCATTAGCATTTAGCAACCATTGGTTTATCGCCCGCCCCCCAATCCGAGCCTGGTAACTTAATAATGTATATATATGTCGCAGCCGAATTGCAGAATTCGTCGTATTACATAATGGCTAACCATTTCAGAAAACGGGGCTGTTATATAAAGCGGCGTATTATCGTTTAGCGAAATTATATTAAAGTAAATCCGCCACATTTTATTCATGCTGCGCGTTCTACAACACGGCTAGTCATAATGTAACTGAGCGGGTCATGATCCGCTGCTTTGACAGTCTTTAGTTCAAATTATCGACACTCGCGGCGCTTTAGCACTTTTATAACATAAGTGTAACTTTTTTATTTTCTTAAATTTAATATTTTGTTTGCCTGCTACTTACTTACAAATTGCCCTTTATTTATCACAAAACATTTTATAACTTTATACTGGAGGTATTATTTTGTTAGTAAGGTAACCTTTTTGCATTGTTGCCAACGATTACAATGTGGCTAAACGTGAACTGCCATTTTGTAGGACATATCGCAATGACAATCCGGGTAAACTTTGATCTGCCGTAATGCAAAACCGCTCAGTTTTGTAAAATGGCTAGTCATTACGTAATACGGAGTATTCTGCAATTTGGCTCCGACATGTATAAAATGTGTAACAAAAAGGTTCAACAATACTGAAGGGTATGTATGTACTCATCATTATGAACAACTTTTACTATGGGGCCAACCCTGAACACGTGAAATAATATCAGCTGTTCCATACAGAAAGCTCATATTGACCTTGAAGAAAATGTATGGAACAGCTAATATTTTTTTCGCGATTTCCGGGTTGACCCTATAGTAAAATTTGTTCATAATGATGAGTACATACATACTCTTCAGAATTGTTGAACCTTTTTGTTACACGTTGTATAAGGTGTGGTGCTGCAAGGAGATGATAGCTTAAGCAATTAGAGCATTTTGAGTAGTGTTTTTCTTCGGCGGTGTCTCGTTTTGATTCGGTTTTTCTTCATTTTATACCGTCTGACTGTCCCCAAACCTTATTTAAAAAAACAGACTACGCTGAATACAATTTAGGCTCAAAATACTTTGCCTTATGATGATATTGATGTCGATTTTATATGTATTACATGACAGAGCTAGTTTAAAATTTGTCATCGTCTAATTGATAATAATAAAAAGGTAGCAATATATTTAGCTTCCTGGTTATCAGAGCTAAAACTTTCAGAACGTAATTGTGTGTGAAGTATATGTATGTCTATGCTATAAGGACTGTGATAATATAAAAAACAATTATTAAATGTCCATCCACTTTGTTTATAATGTAGTACAAGAGCAATAATCTTCAGCCTTTTCATTAATAAACGCGTAGTAGCCCTGAACAGTTGGTACGTGTTTTTTTTTGTATTAAACACTAGAATAGTAGATTACTCACCTAGGGAGCAAAAGTAAAGAGTAGTAGTAGTTGCTCCCGTGGTGTGTATAAGATTTTACGTGCCGCTGCGGGGAGGAAGTGGTTCCATTCCCTCCGCGTAGCGGAGCTAAAGTAGCCACTTTAGCCCCGCAGGCACGTAAAAAATATAGACTGAGGTTTCCACGACTGCTCCACGTCTATTAATGAGGAGGCAATTTGAGGGCAAATATTTTTACGTTTGTGAAGTTGGATTGAAACTAAAATACACCTGTAAATGGTATATAATTTATAACCACATTAATACTATAAATGTGAAACTGTATGTGTGTGTGTGTATGTTTGTCACCTCCTCACGCCTAAACGGCTGAAGGGGTTTGGATGAAACTCGGTATATGTGATGCAAACAAGCTGTAAACAAGCTATCTCAGCTTGTTTAAAGGAATAACATAAAGGCTTTTTATCATCATCACGCGGGTAAAACCGCGGGGCGCAGCTAGTTATGTATATGGTCATTGGTCACCTAACAACCTCTTAAGACCAACACCAGGGGACTTATTTTTTAATCGTACGCAAGAGTTGCGCATACGACCGAACGAACGATATTGAGCCTTATTTTAAACAATACGTTCGAAGGTCGGCTCTGCTGGTATGCGGAACGCTTGCGCATGCGAGCGGAGCCGACATTCGAACGGTATTGCACCTTATTTCCAAACAATATCGGCTCTGATCGCATGTGCAACATTGCGTACGTATCAAAAATAAGGTACCTGTTCTCTGCCTTTTAAAATTCGTATAAAATAATTAGCTTGCGTTTGACCGTGAGTAAATAAACTTTTCTTCGAAACAGCTGGTTTTTTTTCTAGTTTAGAAAAATATACGAATGTTGGTAATTCTGTTTAGGAGTCGATCTTAAAACGTTGTAATAGCTGTTTACCAATGACCCATGTACAATATAAATGTTATTTTTCTTTGCACTCAGATTAGGCCAAATCAGAGTGAAAGACAATACTGTTTATAAATAAGGAGGTTTTAGACCAAATTTTTTGCCGGTTGTGAAGTTGGATTTTATTAGAGACTGTACATTTAGGCAGAAGCGTTGGTAACTAACAGATCATCATTTTTTATACAGCATAACACACAACTTTTGTTCTATGATTTAAATTAGCAATAAAAATAATTAACTTTTATACAAAAATATTAAATAGTAACGTTCTTTATAACAACTCCCATAGCCAAAATAATCGCAATAGTACATTGTTATCCTAGGGGTGAAAGTAACTTATTTAGTTATTAGTTTAGTATTAGAGTTATTAGTTCGAGGGACTAAATAAGTCTTTAACCCCGAGGTAAACACTGTGCTTTTCATTACGAATACAAGGAACTGACACTGGGAAATGCACGAGAAGTGCGGGACCATAATCCTATGAGGAGAAAAAAAGTTGGAACATGGTTCAATACAATTTTATGTGAAAATAGTACTAGTTTTTTTTAAAATAATTTGAGTGTCTGTCATTTGTCAACTGTCACTGTCAGTTGAAAGTGATTCTCCCTAGGGCTGAAATGTATTACTTTCAACCCGCTCCTCAGGCAAAAATAATTTAAATATGTTAATAATGTTCTGGTATATGAGCGTTTAAAGTTTTTGTTAGAGACAACTCTGTCCCTTTCCCACAAAACAAAAAATGACGTCACGCCTTACTTGTCAGAATAGAATTTATATGGCGTACAGAGAAGTGACGTCACGATTTGCTGTTTCGCCTCTCTGTCTAGCATGATATTAAAATGCTTATAAGTTGCTTATTTTTGATCAGATTTTAATTTTTTTCCATTAATCAGCTATATTTATGGGCCACATTTGAAACGGACAATAAAAAAAACCAGTCATCTAGCCTATTCTTCCAATATACATGTTTTTAAGCTGAGAATACTCAAAAAAGACAATTTAAATAGACGCGTAGGAAACCAAACCACATTACACCGTAATTATATTAATTTTACCGCCTCTAGTGTAATGACCAACATAGCACACTTATATCATAATGTACTATTATTATGGGGACAAGACCGCAGTTGAAACGCAGCAGACGTGAAAAAAATTAGTTGTTTTCATTCATTCATTCATTTCATTCATTTTGTATGGATTGTTGTATTCAACAGCCGGTATATCAAAACTAAGCTCAGAGCGTGGTTACAAGAGAAAGGCCTAGATATCTGTTTTTTTTAAATTATCTTATTAAAGTATGGCCTACAAATATAGCTGATTAATGAAACCAAAATGAAAATCTGATCAAAAATAAGCAACTTATAAGCATTTTAATATCATGCTAGACAGAGAGGAGATTATGACGTATGAAGATGTTATTTTTTATCAGATTTTTATTTTCTTTTCATTAATCAGGTATATTTATGGGCCACATTTTAATAGGACAATAAAAAACAGTCATCTAAAAGCTGGTGCTAAAAGCCTATAAAGTACTAAAGTACCTATTATTATCAAAGTTTATTTAAATCTAACTTCACAGCTGCGGTTTGCGATGACTATTGTAAGACGTCATAGTAGTTAGGGTATATCATCCTTAACTTTTAATAATAGACTTATTAGACTAATCAAAAAAAAAATGGTAGTAAACAAGTCACTGGTGGAATAAATATGACTGTTATTATATAGTGTACGTGAGCGTTTCTCTTCCTAAACAGTGGTCTTCATTGTAACTAGGGCTAAAAGTAATCAGAATCGTGATTTGTCGACTCTGAAACGCACTTGTAGATTTATTATTTCGTTTTGTGATATTAGCCGTGACACTGACAGCCTCATTTAAAAAAACTTCTCACTTCGCACTCAGGGCCTTACTTAAAAACGCCGCTCATACTTAGTCGCTGCTTAAGATGCTTTGTCAACTTCTCACTGATGTGAAGTTGCACGTGCTAGAAAAGGGCAGAGAAGTTGAAGCAGTGACTAAGGTTGAAAAGTGTTTTTAAGTAAGACTGTCAGTGTCAGGAATAATATCACAAAACTAAAAAAAGATAATGACAACATTCGAAAGACAATTCGTATTGTAGCCTACTATAAGACTTTTAAAGGAAATCAATGAAACAGAGGATTATGCACCAGCTGCTCGACCGTGGCACACCTGAAATTCCGCTGCACCAATTTGCATACAATCCTGCGACTTTCAGCTGTCGTTAGAGACGTGACAAACAGTCAATTAATAGTACATTATAATACAATTTTGCTATGTTGGTCATTACACTAGAGGCGCACCAAGCCAAGCCGCAAGCCAAGCCGCAAGCCGCAAGGCAAGCCGTAGGCGAGCGCGATAAGGAAGCCGAGAGTGTATTGAAACATAGCACAAGAGTTTCATACGACTGTTTTCGTCACACTTGCGAGGAAAAAACTATTTTTTTGATAATAATCAACCACACAGCGAAAACGTCAACAAACATTTGCGGAAAATGGCGCGCAAATCAATAATACGCGCGCAGGTTGACATTTACTTCAGCGGCATAAGAACTCTTTGTTGGTATTACAAAAAAACTGTAAGTATTACCCGGCTATATTAAGAGTGCTTCGTATACGTACGTCTAATTGCAGTCACGTACAAACTTGACTTTACCGGGTTATACCTATTATAGCACAAGTGCCGTAATATAAAGTAAAAAGCACACGTGCGTAATAGCTTGGATTATGAGCTTAAAACCGATGCAATAAGATCCACTTTACGAGCAAATGTGATGAAAATTGTATTTTAAGCTCTTATGCCAATGTGTGGCCTCGGCATTAGTTTAGAGTTGCTGTTTGTTCGAGTAGTTAAAATGTGCCACTATTTTCGAATTTCTGAAATCGTTAGCTCACCCCAAACCCGTGAAACGGAGCTGGACTTGACTGCTCGCGGCGCCGGCGGCGGCGTGGTGGCGAGACACGTCGTAATGTGGATCGACGCGGAAGCCATCTTTTTGCACAGCGACGTACGTACCCAATGTTCTAGAGCGACCGGCCGGCCATCACACGACTTTTTTTTCTGAGGTAATGATCAGTCCCCGTATTCTAGACCTAATCGGAAAGAAATTATATTCTCTGTCTCTGTCAACTTGAATGTAGTAACCGGTGAGAGTCGTTTTCGAAACGAAGCCTTTCCGATTGTGTTCAGATCATTTCTCAGAAAAAAAGAGTGATGGCCGGCTGATCGTTATAGAACGGTGCGTATTGGGCTGGCACAGGCAAAGCTAATCTCAGATGGCACCACCATCGCTGGTGCTTGTCATTGATTATAAACTTTGATCGTGAATGAAACACAGCGCTATCTGAACAGATTTTTTAAAGTTCTGATATTCAGATCGTAAAGTTTTATTTGAAAAATTATGCAAGTACAATACCTTAACAGTAACACAGTAACTTAGTCTACATACAGAGCCTATACATTTATTTGAACAGTTATAACTTTAAAAAAGTATTATTATTATTATTATTAATATTCACGTATTTATTTCATTTCTTAGTTATATAAGTTTTTTACAATAAATATTAGAATACTAAAATACAAATTATAAAAAACTTAAAAACTAGGTTGCCGCCAGCAGCGGGGCAGGGCTCAAGCTGCCGGTGGTTAGGGCTGCGGAGTGAGGAACCTCCTGACAATGCGCGCCGTGTCAAGTACCACTGCCTTCTGTATCTGACCTTTGACCCAACCATCTAGCGAGAGCCTCTTGAGGTATTGGTCGAGGCTCTTTGCTATAAGACCGTTTGCCGAAACAACTATCGGGACAATGATCGTTGAGTCAACATCCCACATGGCGGTTATCTCGAAGGCCAAGTCAAGGTACTTGCTGAGTTTGTCCTTCTCGGCCTTCAAGAGATTCTCGTCATGTGGGATGGTGACATCGACGAGCACTGCCCAACGTTGAGACCGATCCACCATCACGATATCAGGCTTATTGGCGACAATAGTCCTGTCCGTGATGATGGAGCGGTCCCAATAGAGCAAAGCACGACCATTTTCGAGAACTGGAGCTGGTGCGTACTTATAGTACGGCACCTCTGACTCGACAAGGCCGTATTGAAGAGCAAGTTGCTGGTGGATGATCCTGGCCACTTGGTTAATATATTAATATTATTATTATTATATTGTGGTGTTAAAAACAATCACATTATATTATCATTGTACCTCTGTACAGCCCCTCTGATTTGAGAGTGAAATTAGAGCAAAGTTATTATATTGTAAATTTTCTATATATTGTAATCATGTAGTTTGACCCACTGAAGAGATAACCTAAGAGTAGGGACTTCGCTTTTCTGTGGTTTGACCAAAACAACACCAGAGATAATGCGCCACCTAGTGGGAAAAATAAGCAATGTGTCTCCCCTTTGGGTGCGTACGCCGTTGTGCAAAAAGTTGGCCTATCAACCACGTCGCTTTCCACATTAAGTATAATAATCTCGCAATTAGAATGGTGTGTAAGTTTTTTATGTAGGTTTATTGGTAACTTGCACATAACCTCTGAAAGACGTCTTTGGTACAAAGACTCAAGACATTGGTATCAAGACAAACAACTTTTGTTCTAGAACTTATGCAAATTCAATGGCTATATTCCAATACAAAAAAAATACAGGTCTAAATAATTTTAGTTCTACCAATGATATTATATATATAAGGAGGGAGATATGTCATATCGCGCCCTAAAACGGCCCCGTGAAGACGGCCCTAAGAACTGTCTCGCCTGTCTGCGCTCACTAAGCGAGACGCGCGCTATCCCTTTTGCTCTCATAAAAGTGCTATCTTCTTTCGCACTCCAGCGCAACTCGTAAACATGACGGCGCGGGGGTCATTTTCAAACGTTGTTTTATTACGCGCATTAGCGCATTTATTGGCGCATCCTTCGTAATCTTTGAGTTCTACGCATATTATAGGCAGTCACAGTTCAAGCACCGTGCCGCACCGTAGCATAGTAAACTGAATAGTTTGTACTACGTTAATAGTTAATAGTGAACTTAATAGTAAAACAAACAAAAATAATTATTCTCTAGATATGTACTACGTTTTGGCAAGTCTTAAAACAAAAGTTGTTTCTCTTGATGTACTAAAGTCATCCTTAAGAGGTTGTGCGTATGTTACCAATACCCCTGTATAAATTCATTATTCGGTCTAAATAAACAATTCAAATGCTAAATCCAATTTATTTGTACGCTACCTTTTTGTACGTGAAGAACCTCTTTGGTACTATAAGAGGCCACTTTTAAAAAGAAATAGTTGACAAGCGTATTAAACAGTGACATATATTTAGTGAAGGGAAGTCACCAAACATGGACGAATCTCAGTTCATCTATTTTCACATATAAATCCGTTATTTAAAATGTTTTGTGATCGAAATTACATAATAAAATATGATCAAGTATGCAAGCGGAATTATAAGTCAGTTAATTAGTAAGAAAATTGATTACCATGCGTTGAAGAGGCAAACTACTCGAATTGATGTGTGCAAGTGTAAGTACCCGTTGACTTTTGTGCAAAACATAAGACAGAAACCCGCCTTTTTTTAAATTATGCATGTCAAATGTCGTTATTTGCGCTCCAACATTAAATTATTTGCATTTCAATTTCTAACGATACGCTACTTTTCCCGGATCATATCGACAATACTGATACATTTGATTTCAAATTAATACATGACAATGTTAAGGACAATTTCCAGGACTTGATCGTTGTGAAAGCACTTGCAAAAATAAACCTTTAAATCGCACAATAAAGACTTGATAATCTATAAAATACTCTCAATGAGATCTTGAAAATTTGCATAACAATCGAACTGATTCTAAGGGAGGGCTTGATCGTGTTTAGTTGTAAAAATAACTATTATATTAACTGTAAAGAAGAAATACCTAAACAATCGAGCGTTGGAACCAGTTCCAACTGCGACCTTTCCTGCCCGGCTCAGGCAAAAGGGGTGGGGGGAAGGGGGTGTTATTTGAGCTAAGGTAGGGTACACGCTTAAGGGGGGATAGGGTAAGCGCTTCTCCATACAAACTTATTCCCCTATTTTCTTATAAAATCTAGGTCTACCGTAGGCGTGTCTCTGTATTATGTATATTTTTTATAGCTATTAGTTTCTGGAAAAAAGGAAAACATAGACACATGTCTACAAGACCTAGGTTTTATAAAAAATATGATTGCTCTAGAAGCATTATCCAGGAAGAAAATAGGGGAATACGTTTGTATGGAGAAGCGCTCACCCTATTCCCCCTTAACAACAACTAAAGGGCCTCATTAAAACTATCACGATGAGCCGGGACGTACTGCACCAGAATTTGCCCTTCAAAATAAACGCAAGAGAGTAACGGATCTGGCGTGCTCTAAGTCGGCAGTCATGCTTTGCTTTGGGAGTCCCAAAGACTTTGTGCGCGATAAAGCTCAAGCGAATAATCCCGTGAGTCTAATGCTAGGGCTTCACCTGCGTGTAATGCCATTATTTAGTGCGGTATTTGATACAGTACGCAGTTATGGTCGGTTGTTAGCGCGATAATAGGCCAGTGGCATTATTAACGTCGTTAGACGTTAGCTGATATTCAAAGACAAATGATAGTGAGGCCACCCATGTAGCGCATTGTATAATGCATCACATAATGCACGTTAATTATTTTGATAACTAGACGTAAAGCGTCACGCAGGTGAAGCCCTAGCATAAGCGTACACTCAACTCGTGAACCGTAATATGACGGATAACAGAAAAAAAATAAAAGTAAAAAAATTCAGACAAAATGCTTTCCATTGTGAGGTGTTTTATTTTTGTTCTATCTTGCACTGAATATGACATGATTGTAGTTAGTATAGATAAGTATATTGAAGTGCAACTATGTTAAGTGTTCTTTTCTATGGGGGTGAGTCTTCTGTACGTAGTACGTAGTAATAATATTGGTACACCTACACTTGTATATACAGTGTTAGTGGTAATCAGTTAGCATCCATTTAAGGGCATATTATGTAGGTCAAAACAATCAACTTTTACTATCTAGCCAACATTGAAATCGCAAAAAAAACAGCTGTTCCGTATATTTTGCCCAAGGTCGATGAACTTTTTGTATGGAACAGCTGATAATATTTTTCGCGATTTCAATGTTGGCCCCATAGTAAAAGTTGTATGTTTTGATGTACAGAATATTTAAATGATGCTAACTGATTACCACTAACCCTGTATATTTTGTATAATAGGGAAATGTCGTGCGCGAGTCCGATTCGCACTTGACTGATTTTATTTTAATTTTAGCCCATAACTGTGCATATGCACGTAATGGCGGTTATAGATACCAATCATCAGGGTTGAACCTACCACCGGCTGCTACAATGATACAAGACGATAAATATGCGACTGTGGTGTTACTAGGCACAGTGCATTTCAGCAGACAATCGATTGATGAAGTTTCCTCGGTAACTATAAAAAAAAATGCCATTTTACTGTCGTATTCCTGTAGTAGTTGTACACGTATATGTGCTCTTTATGGATAATAAATAATAACAAAAAAAATATCTGAAAAATCACGCCCGGATTGTAGCGTGCAATTCAAATTTGGAACTCGAGAATTGTCGGTTGCCCGACATTTTTTTCTCGTCTCGAATATAGCCAAATTTGTCGAGTTTTCTCGAGTTCGAGAATGCTCGAGAGAAGAGAGAGAAACCCTAAGCTGAGCTGACCCCTAATTTTTGAACTGATTATTATTAAGTATATAACTTGACCTGATTATTACGAAATGTGGTCAATTTTGAAGGCTTTAGTTGATAGATCTAAATTAAAATATTGCTGTCACCTTTTAATCAGACATGTTAGTTATGGTCAGCAATACTTTAGCTAATTTACACCTTTTAATCAGACATGTTAGTTATGGACAGTAATACTTTAGCTAATTTAGTTCTGTCAACTAATAAAACATTCAAAAACGACCACAATGTTTTTTTTTAATATCTTTACTTATTATTTTCTTTCAGATCGTTAAAATGTTAAATCCTAACGCTATTGTGGTTGAACTTTGTCGACAAAGAGTTTCGTTATTGGAACTAGACGACAAGAAATTTTTAGAAGAAGCAAAAAACTTCGATTCAAGAAAAGTACAGTATGTAGCAAATTAATAGTTATTTATGATACTAGTGCGGTAAGTTGGTTTTTACAAACGAGTTGACGAATGTAAGCCCGAGGTGAAGTCGAGTGCTTACCATGGTCACGAGTTTGAAAAGTTCGTCTTCGTTAAAACGTTTCTCGTCTTTTCGTGTTGTTTTCAAAACTCGGAAGATGCTTGTAGTAAAGGTGCTACGCCTGAGAGCATGACTAGACTTGACTGTGACTTTGTCTGTGACTTAGACTCATTAGACTTGAAAATTATCAAAAACTTGACACAAATAACTTGACACTGGCAAATGATCAAAGTGCGACGCCATAATCCTCCTAGGAGGAAAGATGAAATGGCGCGAATTAACAAATGGCGCTACGTGCGCGTGGTGAAAATTTAGAACTACGTCTTTCATCTCATTTTCTGTTGAGTATTAAAGTGGGACAAACGTATTGAGCAAAAGCGCTTCCAAAGAGGTTCGATCATTCAGCTAATTTATTGTCGTAATGTGAAACTCCTTGGTGGAATTCTTGTATATTATAACAGAAATAAAAAAAATCCTTTTAGGATACGCACGGCGCTATGCAACTAGGATCCGCCGTTGCCCGTGACTTTACAATGTCGTCGGTCCACCCAGTGGTAGTGGAGTGGAGGCGTAGGTAACGCTGCGTCTTTCGGTTCGCGGTTAGGTTGTCATAGAGCGCCACTAATAACTGCATTTTTTTTAAAAGAACCAGTACGCGTTTTCGTCACAGAATGGCGCCATTAATTCTCACTTACTGCGTATTTTGTAGGCAAGCAGTGAAGGGGCGTACAATCATCAAAATGATGGCGCCTCTGATGACTGCTGCTTCATTCTGTAACATTTTCAGGGAAGCAGTGAAGGGACAAGGCGTCGCATCAGGCATGTTGCACGCGATGTTACTCAAAACATACGCAGACATCGCGAAAGAGTTAGGAGTCGCGCCTGGGGGAGAATTCCGAAGAGCTTATCACGAGGTAAACGAGTTCTGAATTGGTCTAAACTTTCTAAAACGACTGCTATACCCATACTACGTGACCCGTTTTTTACAATGTTTTACCCCCCTCCCCCCTACCGGTGTCCACCCGTAGTATATTATGCTAAGACGTAGACCAAGTCTTTTTAAGATGGTAAGCGCCACGCCTGTTTATTGCCACGCCACGCCAGAATGTTGAACGCCGAGTATAATGGTCATTAAAAATATTAGAAAAGCGTCAAGTTTTATATTATTTACGGGAAACAGTATTTTACAAGAAGCTTATTTTGACCCCCATAGTTCTGGCGTTGTGTCCTTCATAAATGTTACTTCAGCCATTTGATTTCATTGGTAACATAATATTATTGCCCTTCAAAGAAAATCTCACTGTGCAGTTTAGTTTAGATATGAGTTTAGGTCTACGACCTTGTGTGTGGCCGTCTTCTCCCGCGCCTCAGTGGCTTGTGGACGCTTGACGTCAACGAGTCAAACGGTACATTATCATATCGAGGTTCTGTTATACAAATTGAGTAGGAAGCAAATTACTTTGCACTGCATATGACTTATGACTAGATTACACGGGGCTACGCAGCTGATGCTTAGTTCTTATACATTTCGTGTAAACGTACTAATTAGTGCTTAGTACCTATTCGTTAGTGGACCCGATGCATTAATATTAACAGTCTTATATACTTAAAAAAAAGCTTCTCAACCGTTAGTCACTGCTTAAGATGCTCTATCAACTTCTCTCTGACGCGAAGTGTCACGTGCAAGAACAAGACAGAAGTTTAAACAGTGACTAAGTTTGAGCAGCGTTTTTAAGTAAGGCCGTAAGTGTCATATTATTATTAACAGATTCGTACTATTGAGAAGCCCATGTAATCTAGGTATGGTATAGTAGTTATAAGAGGTTCCAGTAGGCTTAGATGTGTCTTCTATTCTATAGATGCCTTAAACCTTCTGGACAGTAAGTTATCTACACAATGCTCGACGACCTGGCTACTTATTGCTTCTGCAACTGCACTCAACAAGATAGCCGTCTTACTATTATTGTACGTTTTTAGATGAAAAAGATCCCCGGCTGCAAACTGTTCCTCGGCGACCGTCCCATTAACATCACTATATCGCGCGCTTTCCAATCGCTTAGCATATACGAGTTGGGACAAGTGCTATATCATCTCACTACTAGCAACCCGAAACCGTTGGAGTAAGTACACTTTTTATCTATTTATAATTTCTAGCTATAGTAGGCCTGGCACGCTCCGCACTTTAGCTACAAGTACGTGGCGGGCCCGTCTAGACGGGCCAATTCAGTGGGAACAATTCAGTCAGAAGAGATATGAGAGTTACGCGCTAGACAGGGAGGCAACTTCTATGTAGGTAGGTAGTTAGCGCTCGCACGTCCGGAATTGCATTATGTTTATAGTTTGTATTATAATATGGGTTTGAAGGCGGGTGGGAAAACCCATCATTCAATCATCTCATTCATCAGCAAGTATTTTTTTTTTCTGTCTATTTCTTCTTTATTTTGTCTATGTCGTAAACTATAATGGGGCGGTTATTTAAAACAATAAACTAGATGTTAGCCCCGATCATACTTCGCGACCTCTTTGTGTCTTGAAACTCCTGAACTGTTTTTGATTTTCACGACGATCAAATCAACGGTTCTCAAGTGAACGTCAAACATATTAACCATAATAGTAGATTCAGATCTCATGTATATGTGACAAACATGAGATCTGAGGCTTCTTTGCTTGCTCCCGCTGCGCGGAGCGAAAGGAATCAGTTCCTATGATTTTACGTGCCGCTGCGGGGAGGAACAGAGGGTCTAGACAAGAACTACTTTCTGTTAGCGTTAACGCCTGCGGAAAGATAAAATTGTATGAAAATGACATTAGCAATCACGTGACATTTCTCAAGCTAATGTCATTTTCATACAATTTTATCTATCCGAAGGCGTTAACGCTAACAGAAAGTGGTTCTTGTCTAGACCCTCTGGCTCATGTCGCTTCTGGTAGCCGCGTAGTGGGGCTAAAGTAGCCACTTTAGCCCCGCAGGCACGTAATAATTATAGTATTTTTGCAGCAAGTATCAAATAGAGAAGTATAAAGACAAGGACTTCGTGCAAGCTCAATTCGATGAGATTACTCGAGACGTGCCCGCATTCAAAAAGATATTTCACGTATTTGTCGACGAACGAGACAAATGTCTCGCGTACTCTATACAAGAGTGTGTTCGTACAGGCAAGTTTATTATAATTTATTATTATCGACACTACACAAATAACAGAATGCTGATACTTAATTATTGAAAAAAGGGCACTTATTATAATAGGGTAGATGACTGATGTTTAAATCGTTGAAACCAATAGCTTTGATGAAGAATTTAAGTAAATATAGTATGTTTATTGAAAAAACTAATTTTAATCGGTTAATAATGTTCTGATATATGAGCGTTTAAAGTTTTTGTTAGAAACAAATCTGTCCCTTTCCCACAAAACAAAAAATGATGTCACTCCTTACTTGTCAGAATAGAATTTATATGGCGTACAGAGAAGTGACGTCACGATTTGCTGTTCCGCCTCTCTGTCTAGCATGATATTAAAATGCTTATAAGTTGCTTATTTTTGATCAGATTTTCGTTTTTATTTCATTTATCAGCTATATTTAAGGGCCACATTTTAAGACAATAAAAAAACCAGTCATCTAGCCTATTATCTGGCAAAGCTCGCCCGTCCCTTTTAAAAAAATAAGGTTCAATGCCTGCGTTATTGTGTATATTCGGCAATACCGCTGGAAATTAGGAGTTTACTTACGAATTTTATCCATTAACTTAACTGAATTCAATCAGCGCCATAACTTAAGTTTCTTGATTTTTTATATGGGGAGAATTTTAGTTTTTTTAAATATTGTACCTAAATACAGCGTGAAAATACGCATTATCACAAGTACTAAAGCTAGGCCTTATTGGCCTCGCAAATGTATCGTGAGGACAAACCATAGATCTAGTAAAAAATGAAACCTTCTTTTACTAGAACTATAGGACAAACCATTGACGTACGTAATTGCGTACGCTGTAACGCAAAAAGAAGGGGATTTTACGAGTATTTTTTTTACAATAATATAATTTTTAATGACGCATGATTGTCTATAAATAAAATAATAATAATCGTTTATTTCAGGCTATGTACGCTACACGCTAGTATCTCTCCCTAAATTCGATTTTTTTTTTCTCTTATCGACTTCTTAAGCCATAGTCTTTATGACGTCATTAAATCTAATATTGCGGATATTACAAAAAAACAAATAAGTACTATTTTATTATGAAAACTGACGTGGTTTTGACACATTTTTGTTTTATTTTTAATTTTTGTTTTTTACGAGAGTATTCCCGTATAAATAAAACAAAAATAAGTACTACTTACTGTAGTGTATTTATAATGTGGGTAATTATAAATCTTATTATTTACGATCACCGTCACTGCAATAAATCAATTAGTCTCGATTATGAAGTGTTTCCTTTCGGACCCTATATTCACAGTGGCGACGAGAATTGGGAATTATATACACGATGCCCTTTGGTAAACTACAGGAATTTGACCTCGGGGAGGGCCGGAATTGGTTATCCTACGTACGGTTGGTGAAACAATTCATTTTGTTAAATGAAATTAAAAACCCGTTGCACGTGGCCACGTTGGTGACGCATGTCGGCGCGCCCACCTACCAGTTGATGTGCGACCTGTGTGCGCCCGACAACCCTGAGGACAAAACCTTTGACCAACTCGTGGAGCTCGTGGCTGCTCACCTTGAACCAAAAAGGTCGGAGATAGCTGAGAGACACACTTTTCGTCTACGACGGCAGGCGGACGGGGAGTCCGTCGGCGTGTTTTTACAGAGTTTAAAACACCTCGCAACCCACTGCAATTTCGGTACCATCCTGGAAGTCAACATTCGGGACCAGTTCGTGTCCGGGTTGCGCAGCGAAGACATGCGGTCGAGGTTGTTCGCGGAGCCGTCGCTAGATTACAAAAGAGCGGTGGAGCTGGCGCTCGCGCTGGAGGCGGCAGACCGGCACGCGGTGGAGTCCGCGGCCGGCGCCGCGCTGTCGGCGACCGCCGGCGCATCGGGACTCTGGCAGGGCGCCGCGGCCGCGGCCGGCGCCGGGGTGCACCGCGTCACGCAGCAGACGCCGCGCCCGGCGCGCCGCCGCAGCGCGGGCGCTTGCTGGCGGTGCGGAAAAGGAGCGCACGCGCCTAATAAGTGCAGATATAAATCATATGCGTGTGACAAGTGTAGTGTCAAAGGTCACTTATCTGCAATGTGTGGTAAAAGTGTTACGGATGCACGCGGAGGATCAAGGTACCAAAACTTTATTAATATGAATGGCTCCGATTCAGAATCGAGCGACGAACTTTATCAAGTCGTACCATTAAAAGGTAGTTCCAAAGATGGACCGTATCGTTATGTACTCGCAGTGGAAAATATAAATGTTACATTTGAAATAGACACCGGCAGTAGAATATCGGCGATAAGTAAATCATTTTATGATAAACACTTCGCGCATTTACGCATAACTCGCGACAGTAATAAGTTCCATTCGTACACCGGGGAAGCGATCGTGCCGTTGGGTTATGTTATGGTACATGCACAGAGCGGCAGCGCCGCAGCCGAGCTGCCGCTGTTTATCATAGATAACGGCGGACCACCTCTCCTGGGCCGTAGCTGGCTGCGTACATTAAAACTAAATTCGATCAGTTTGCATCACCTGTCGACCGAAAACGATCCCGTAACAATCCAACTCAAACTGGACTTCCCAGAAGTGTTCAAATCCGGACTTGGTTCATGTACGACGAAACTTAAGTTACATTTAAAAGATGACACGCCGATATTCTGCAAAGCCCGGCCGTTGCCCCTCGCGATGCGCGCGCCCGTCGAAGACGAGCTGGAGCGCTTGTTACGCGATCAGGTGATCTACAAGGTGGAACGGAGTGACTACGGCACGCCTGTTGTGCCCGTCGTCAAACGGGACGGCTCCATTAGACTGTGCGGAGACTATAAACTAACAGTTAACAAAGTATTAAAAGATTTTCACTATCCGTTGCCACGAGTAGAACAGCTGTTCGCTGCGCTAAGTGGAGGGGAGCAGTATAGTAAAATCGATCTTAAGCACGCATACTTACAGTGCTTGTTAGAAGAGAGCTCTCAAGCGATGACTGCTATCACAACACATATAGGTACATTTGTATATCGCAGAGCCCCTTTCGGTCTCAAATGTTTGCCGGAAATGTTTCAAAAACTAATCGAGGAAACGCTGAGCGGCTTAAACTGTGTAGCATTCATTGACGACATATGTTTAACAGGGCCTGACAAAAAGTCACATTTGTTAAATTTAAGAGCGGTGCTAGCCCGTTTACAGGAAGCGGGCCTGCGAGTTAAGTTTGAGAAATGTGAATTTTTCAAGAACGAAGTTTGCTACCTAGGATATAGGATTGATAAACACGGCTTGCATACCGATAGAGGGAAGGTGGAAGCGATCGCGGGGGCCCCTGCGCCCCAGAATGTCTCACAGCTCAGGGCTGCACTGGGCCTAATAAACTATTACGCAAGGTTCATCCCTAATTTAAGCACTTTGTTACAGCCTTTATATGTCCTACTCAAAAAGGGAGCCAGATGGCAGTGGTCGAAGGAATGTGACGCAGCGTACGCCGCAGTGAAGGAGGTGCTAACGCGCGAGCCGGTGTTGGCTCACTACGACCCGGAGCTGGCCCTAGTGTTGTCCGTCGACAGTTCCGCTTATGGGCTGGGAGCCGTATTGTCCCATTCGTATCCGGACGGGAGTGAGCGCATTGTGTGCTGCGCCTCGCGCACGCTCGGCCCCGCCGAGCAGAGGTACAGTCAGGTAGATAAAGAGGCTCTGGCTATTGTGTACGGCGTGAATCGTCATCATCAGTATCTCTACGGGAGGCGGTTCACACTAAAAACGGACCATATGGCACTCAGTCATATATTTGGCCCAAAGAAAGGCATCCCACAAACCGCGGCAAGCCGATTACAGAGATATGCCGTGAGGCTGGCGGCTTACGACTTTGATATAAAATTTGTATCGTCAGAGCGAAACGGGAACGCCGATGCGCTCTCGAGGTTGCCGCTGCCGGGAAATGTGGAAGAACCGGAACGCGATGATGCTGCCTATATACATTTTGTAGAAGAAAGTTTTCCCATCAGCCACAGGGAGGTAGCTAATGCTATAAAGAACGACACAGTATTGCGAAATATTTATAAGTATAGCATGAGCGGCTGGCCGTCGGTTATTGAAATCGAGAATGAAAAACCATACTTTAATAGAAAAGATGAGTTATATATAGATCACGGCTGCATAGTGTGGGGATATAGGGTTGTAATTCCGACCGTGTTGCGAGCGTCGATTTTGCATGAAATCCACAGTGGACACCCGGGCGTGGTGCGGATGAAACAAATAGCGCGAAATTATGTTTACTGGCCGTCCATCGACGCCGACCTGGAGAAACGAGCACGCGAGTGCTCGGCGTGCTGCGCGGTGCGAGACGCGCCGCCGCACGCACCGCCCGTGCCCTACAAGTGGCCTGCCGAGCCCTGGTCGAGGCTGCACGTCGACTTTCTACACTTTGGTGGTAAAAGTTTCTTTTTAATAATAGACTCGCATTCCAAATGGATTGAGGTATTCACAATGGCAGCGGGCACCACCGCCGATAAAGTGGTAGCCAAAATGAGAGAATGCTTCGCCAGATTTGGATTGCCAAAAGTCATGGTGACCGATGGAGGACCACCGTTCACCTCTGTAGCCTTCGAAAAATTCCTGGAAGGTAACGCAGTCAAGCATATCCTGATAGCTGCGTACCACCCGGCCAGCAATGGAGCCGCGGAGAACGCCGTGAAAACGGTTAAAAAGGCTTTAAAGAGAGCTTCACTCGAAAAGGAAGATACGGAACGGGCACTTAGTAAGTTTCTTTTTCAATATCGCAATACGCCGCACGCCAGTACGCAACGCGAGCCGGCAGTGGCGATGCTGGGGCGGCGGCTGCGCTCACGGCTGGACGTGCTGCGCCCGCGCACTGAGGACTTCGTGCACGCAGCGCAGGAGGCACAAGTGCGAAACGCAGGCGGAGTCGCGAGGCAGGTTAAAGAGGGCGATGAAGTACTCGTCAGAGATTTTTCACAAACCGTTGCAAAATGGAAACCAGGCGTCGTCACGGAGCGCACGGGAGAAGTGACTTATAAAGTCAAATCTGGTGACGTCACGAAATCCAAACATATTGATCAAATAATACGCAAGAATAGGTTATCGTTAGCAAGGACCGTTCCAGTAGATTCTGATAATGACATCATCACCGAAGAACCTCCGGAACCAATACCGGAACCGGATGACGCTCGTGCGGTCGAACCATCACCTCAGGAGGCCACGCCCTCGACGCCGCCACCATTGCCATCTACTTCCCATGAGTCAGATAATCAATCGCAGAATTTACGGATAAGAGTTTTGCGTCCTCTAAAGGATAGGCCTAATCGCACTTATTTGAGGTTTTGATGTAAATTATGTGATGTAATTACCCATATATATTTTTTAATATATATATCTACCTACTAACTATTGGTATGCAAGACGGTCTAGCATATAACTTACGATACGAGTAGCTTAATATTGAAGAGAAAAATGTTTTCTTACACTAGACTATAACTAAATATGTAATAATAACTATTAATCAATACTTATAATAAAACACTTATTCATACGTATCACCTTAGATACAGTATTTGGTTCAAATCAACTATATACGTTTTTGTTCACCATGTTTAAAATTTACAGTTGTCGAATGTATTATTTAAATTATGTTAGGGGGAGGGTATAGGACTAAGGATAAAGATAAATCAGGAAGTTTACTGCATGCTTTAAAATACATAGTGCAGGTAATAATAAGTATAGTTAAATAAGTTGTAATATCTTAGAGGGGAAAATTGTAGTGTATTTATAATGTGGGTAATTATAAATCTTATTATTTACGATCACCGTCACTGCAATAAATCAATTAGTCTCGATTATGAAGTGTTTCCTTTCGGACCCTATATTCACACTTACAAATATTTTTCATCAAATATAATTATCACAATTAATTATAAACTAAATTCGCGTCGTAATTTACTTAATTTTTGTTAGCGGATAGGAGTTTAATGGTGTATTTTGTATCAAAATAAAAGAGGCTGTGGTGTGGCAGGAACTCTAATAGAGCTGCGTTTTTTATTAATTGCATGTTTTTTTTAATAAATACATTATGGAGAAATACTGAATGTGCGACCGAGATAGAGAAAATAGGTTTCTTTTAAAAGTATAAGTACGTATATTTAAGTAAGTACCTCATTAAATAATTTGAAATGTTTCAGTGGCGGAACCTCGTGTTCTCGTGGTCGTTGGGATGGGGCATGTGGAAGGTATTACCAAATATTACGGAAAGATGAAACAGAATGATATCATTCCGCTATTGTTGTAAGTATAAACTTAAAGCATAATAAAAAAATCTGCAAATCGATAATTATTTTGTCTATGGGCATACGGGGTGTTCCGTTATACGTCGTACGTGTTAGTAAATCGGATGATAAAGCATAGGACTTTTATTTTTAGCCTAGTGTGTACTATGTGAAAGTTTAGACACTTTTTTACTACCTAGTCCACATGGATCTGGGGAATGTCATTATTAATTATGTTTACATGACGCGAGAGTAATATTTCGGAGAATATGCTGCTATACTAAAATTACTTCATATTACATCCTAAAAGTGATTATGCTAATTGAAATCAAAGAGTTACACTAGCTGTCGGGCGCATTCGACGCGAGTAGGTGCTACAAGTGCTGATCTCTTGCAGCCGATTGCTGTTACAAGACTTTTCTAGCTCAATACTCAATATTTTATTGCAAACATTATATAATACATGCAGATCTTATTTAGCACAATTTATGGACGTAACGACATAATTACCCCATTGGGGTATAGCAATATTGTGCGGAGCGGCTCATTCTATTCCGTTGTTAATACATTTATCTGTAAAGAATTCTTCTAATGTATAGTAACATTTCTTGACTAGTATTTCTACGCACGCAGCACGCACGTATAGCTACGTAGGTTTTACATATTTTTTACAGTTTTATTTTGCATATTTCCGTACAAACCGTGTACAGAATATCGTCCTAAAGTATGTCCGTCGCTTAACCGTACAGCCTGTATAAATATAAATAAAGCAAAGGCAATTGATATTTTTATGCATACAATAATTATGTTGCTGGGCATACTTAAGTCTCCCTATCTCCTCAACCGTCCAATTACCCCGCCAGATCCGACCAATCATCCTGGAACGCCTCAGGGTCACAGCCGTCGTTTCCCCTACCTACTACGGCTTACCCAGCAGGCTTAAACCTGTAGGTTTAAAAATACCAAATATCCACTTGGTGGTCCTAACAAAGACCTCCGTACGTAGCACGCGCGAAGAAAAGCGGGCTGATGAGGAGTGACGTCCGGGCCCGCGGCGGCGCTGTGGAGTGGCGCGGTAGCGGCACATCGATCACAAAACAACAAACTCAAATCTACCGAGCATTTGCAATAGTCAGGTCAGGAATCTGTACTTATTTCAAATGGGTTAGTATTAGAATGGCTAGATCGCAAAACGACTTCATTTCACTTGGCCACATCTCAAAATATCCGAGTCACAATTTGTACTTAATCTCATCTCCACATCTCAAAATTTCCAATTCGCAAAATAACCACACCGCTGCTAGTCAACATCACAAAAAGGAAAAGTATCAATTGGACCCGATAGGTGGCGCTGCGATCGAATTCTAGGACTATTTTAATGAATTTTATTACGAAAATTCTTTTTGTTTTTAGATTTTTCGCATGTTTTTTGTTTTGATTTATTTTTATTTTTTATCTATGTTTCAAAGCTTTTTTACGTAAACAACATGATGTTGGGGACAGACAAAATGAATAGAGTAATTTAGTACATGCAATAAATAAAATATATTTAAATAATAATGTTTGTAACTGACTTTTTACGACGTAGTCATTTTAGCAATTCTGATACTTGTACTTTTTGTGATGTGGACTAGCAGCGATGTGGCCATTTTGCGAATTGGACATTGTGAGATGTGGAATAGATGAGATTAAGTCAAATCGCGACCCGGATATTTTGAGATATGGCCTAAGTGGCATGAAGTAATTTTGCCATCTAGCCATTCTAATACTAACCCTTTCAAATTGTACATAGGGGTCATTTTGCCATCGTATTTACAGTTTGATTTATGATGCGTTGATAACTTTGTTACTAAAATAATGATAGTTGTTTTGGCTACCGCGCCCCCGCAGTTTATGAGCAGGGTCTATATTTAAGTATATTGTTTTTCAGACTTCCCCGTCGACCCCTGTTCTCAGTTGTGTTTTGGAAAGGATTGAAGTTTGGTTTTTACTTTATGGTGTTTTCATTTTTCTACAGAATCATATTCGGGTACAAACAATAAAAATGTGATACGTGTTTGATGTTTTTTGTGTTTTAAGTAACCCTGCTAGGGTTGTGTAGTTAAAGTAGGTTCATGCCCTGGCTTCATCACCAGCAAGTTGATAGCTGACTGGATTACACGGTGCTTTATAGTTGTAGGTAATGCTTACCTTTCGTATAAACGTACTTGTTAGTGCTTAGTATTAGTAAGTGACAGTGAAGTGAATAGAACCCGATCCTATTTACTAAACGACAAATGTTATTAATATTAACTGATTATTACTAATGAGAAGTACTATGCTCGTATCTATGGTATGAATAGATGGTGGTGGTCCTGAATGATTTAAGTAGTAAAGTAAGATAGTGTAGGCGACTCGTTATTTTAAACTTCTACGGCCTTACTTAAAAAAACTTCTCAACCGTTAGTCACTGCTTAAGATGCTCTGCCATCTTCTCTCTGACGTGAAGTTGTACGTGCTAGAAAAGGACAGAAGTTTAAGCAGTGATTAAGAGAATCGAGATTATTTTAGGTAAGGCCGATAAAAACTAGTCATTTGAGTAAGTAATGAATGTCTTACCGAACCGAAGTGAGTACGATGCCGAACTTTTATATTGCGCATAGCGCAGAAGTAAAATTATGTTTGCAAACTACATAATCAACGTTTTTATGTAAGGCCAAGTTCACAAGTACAGTAAATTCACACCCGAATGTGCGTCGCGTACCTATTGATGTAACTTGACACCGGTAGAATGCTCAGAGTGGTGCCAAAATATAAGAAAAAAACTTAACAATGTCACTTTTTTCTTCTTCCCACCTAGGCGGATTAAGGCGTCGTTTGTAATTTGCCAGTGCCAAATATTTATTTATAACCAAAGTTTATAACTAGTTTTTGATGATTTTCAAATCTAATAAGTCACCGTCAAAGTCATACTTAGTAAGTCACAGTCAAGTCCAGTCATGCCTTAGTAAAGTCGTGGCAACTTTACTACAGGCTTCAACGGAGTTTTGAAAACAACACGAAAATACGTGTTTCGCCACATTATATCACTTGCCCACACTCGTGCATGTAATTCAACACTCAATGAATAAAACACCACCATTTTTAAACATTAATTCCGGAAAAAACACAAGTTTAAGAAAATAATAGAATGCAACGACATGATTTTTCCGTGTTCCCGCCAATTTTTTTCTTCCGAACAGTTACATGATTGGAGTTTTGGCATGACTTGGACTCGACTATGACTGGTTTCGTGTAACTGACTGTGATTTAATGACATATTTGACTTGATTTTAATAAATTAAACTTAAAAATTCATCAACTTGACACTGGCAGAATGCACAACGTGCGAAGTCAATAACTAAAAAAAGAAGAACTGTCCGGAATCGCGTTTTGACATTAATGTCACTTGTCACTGTCCCGCCAAAACTCATTTGACCCTGTAAGGCAGGACGAAACGGCAAAAGACCGACGGATTTGCTTAACATTGCATTCGGTCGTTAACGATAGCGAGAGAAATCCCTCCGTGAAACCGTGAAGCTGTGACAGTGACAAGTGACAATTATGACAAATCACGATCCGTCAATTACGTTACACTACGATTGAACTTTAGAATCTTGATAGTGGAATCGATAGATAGATTGACATATTACCTCCAAGGGCGGATCCAGCTTTTAAGTCAGGGAGTCATATAGTTGAGTCGAGGTCTAATTAGGACAGGCCCAATTCAATTACAACTGTTTTACTAGATGGCGTAAGAATCACAGAATCGCTGCCTTATCATGTAACTGCTGCCTTATCATGTAACTTGATCGGGATTGCGAGGGGCTCAATATGGGTTGTATTTTGACATTTGAAACCAATACGAAACGTCATTCGAGGGTTAGCGATCGCGATCCAAATTGAATGAACATTTTCTTGTACTTTGGCCTAAAACCTCAGTAATCGGTATCACAGAACTCCGATGACAGCTGCCTAGTTAAATGCTCAATGACAGCTGCGAGCTCGCTATTGCTGCGTTCCGTAATGCGCTAAAAGCGATAATATCGCGAATCGGACCAAATGTAATAGTCACAAAATACAAGGTCTTTGATTTGATTGAGTAATACTTCTGACTTTGGTCGGATTCGCAATATTATCACTTTTAGCGCATTACGGAACGCAGCACAGTGTCAAACGATAGAGGTAGCACGTAGCAATATCAAAACATAACAATAACTTTCAAGAAACAAAAACAAAAGGCATGTGTAATTTTGCCCTAGTTCCTACAAGGAAATATGGGAAGTTTGTGTCACTAGGCCACCTGCCTATGGGAAATATCCTAAGCATTTTCTAGAAGCCATGCCATCTATAGTAAATTTTCTATGCGAGCTATGTTGTTAGCTGCTGTGGACGGAGAACAAAGAATACTACATACCCGAGACTACCGCAATGGAGCGACGAATCTTAAGGGAGATAAGTAAGCATATCACGATATCGACTATGGAGTTTACCGGCCACTACCGGCTGTGATGAGTTAATACCACTTTTGCTGGCAAGACAGCGCACAAGCGTTGTAAGGCCGGAGAAACGAGTGGGTTCCGATATTATAATGTACAGTACCTACTGTAGTACTGCAGTGTTGCTCACCAAGAAGCTCGAATGAAGCGGTGGGTTCGTAGACGGTGGAACCAACTGTCTTCAGGTGGTTTTCAATTTTCATTTTGTTCCACTGTGAGCTTATCATTTAGATAAAAGCATCATGGGTCAGCATGATTATAGTATAGAGAAATAAAGGGTATCACAGCTTAATGATTTAATAATGTGAGCAACTTACAGTTAAGTATTCAAAGAACAAAAGTAATTATAATACCTTATGTACTTTATGAGTTGATTTAATAATGTGAGTAATGTTGTGTATCTAAAGAACAAATGTAATATAATACCTTATGTAGGTATTTAACGTATGAGTTAATTGTTACACAATTACAATGTAATTTTTATATTATTATATCATGCTTAGCCAATATTTTAAAGTATGACTTTGTTGCTGATAATTGTAAGAGCATATTTTTTTTGTTATTTGAATAGTATAGTATAAGTAATTAAAAACAGACTAAAACTTAAGGCATGCCAACAAGGGATGGAGAGAAGCATGTTACACATTAAGCTGCAGGACAAGTGGAGACTGAACAAAATTAGGAAGGCCACAAGGCATGACATATGTCTCACACAAGATCAAATTACTAACACATGGACTGGACATGTGATTAGATCTCCGAAACAAAAGTGGACCAAAGAGGTCATTGGCACCCCAGAGATGGGAAGAGATCAAGGGGATGACCACAGAGAAGGTGGGAGGACGACCTACCAAAAGGGTGGCGCAGAATAGCCAGAGATAGAGAGGAGTGGAGACTTTTAGAGGAGGCCTATGTCCAGGGAGGACAACCTGATGGCGAAACTAGTGCTGGTGTTACAAATAAATAAAAGGAGTATTCTTATTCTTATTCAACGTGGGGGCGATAAGTCCTGCACTGACGTCCCGCTAGGGGTGTATTGTGCATTTCCCCTGCCAGCGTCTACCCGAGCCAACCCAGCTCCTTGAAATAACGGAGCGAGGCTCTGGGCCGCTGGCATAGTAACTCCAGTGGGTTAGATGGAAGTGTACATGTTACTGATGATGAAAAGGAGTATTAAATAATGTATAATAGTAACTAGTACCGAATACTGTAGTAGTTAGTAATAATGTCAGTGAATAAATGTTATTTTTATTTTTTTGTATTAGTAATTAAATTTATGGTTGTACTGTGTAGGTTACCTGCTATCCCACAGGAACTGACCATATAATTTTCCTAGATTTTCAAGAGTAATGTATGTGAGCCACCTTTAAAGTGCACTTCTCTTATTGTGCTATATTCTATAGGTCCTAATATTATAGTGACTTGTTAATCGCATAACTTGATTGTATAGTAGTTTCTAAATTCTTAAAATGTTGATATATTGTATGTAGTTTTTTCTGTATAGAAATGTCTTAAAAAATAATTGTAGTTTTAGTAAGATACCCAAGTTACTAAAGTAAAAAGTATTTTTTATAAAATATCTAGTTATTGTGATTAGTAATCTCATAAAATTGTTCTGCAGTATGATGTTAATACATTACTGACCTTCCTATCTATTGTTTGGTACTGTTTATTACTCCCCGGAAACTTAAACTACTTGGCCTACATTTCAGACTCGTTCACGGTATTAATAATTCAATAAATATCCCTTGATACTTAAGCTTGGCTTAGGTTTTTAATAGGTTTAGGTAGCTACCCTGGGCATAACAATGCAGGCCTGAAAAAACTAGGGGAAAAAATAAGTTTTTTGTGCATATTATAAAGACTGTCAGTTGCACAAAAAAAACTTGCAGCAAACAGAGATAGGTAATAAAAAAATGTATATTAAAATAGTTAAATCCTGCTATTTTTATTTGACAAATACATGGCAGTGCTTTTGTAGAGCTAACCTGTGGAGTTAACAAACATGTTTATTTAGTTACATATTCGATATTTACTTAACATGGACAGTTATTACGCTAGGTACCAAGAGGCTTCCGGATACAAGTCCCACATTTTATCATGTACATGTCTAGAGTGATAGTACAGTACACATTAGTGTCCAAGAGGTCTGTTTTTTACTGCTGTTCATTGTTGAGACGTGCTTAAGTGTACAATACTATCGTTCATAGGTAATTTGATAGACCTTACAGACTCCTCATATGGCATTCATTAGTTTATTTTAAGAGCATGGCTCTTGTCGGTGGAGTGCCTTCCATCTTTCTCTATCTCCGGCCAGTTCTTTGATCTCTTTGTAAGACATGACTTTGGCCCTCTCCTTGACTTAATCAACAAAGCATCTCCTCAGTCTTCCGGGTCCTCGATTTGCTTCTATTTTCCCCTCTATGATGTTTTTCATAAATACGTCATGTCGCACAAGGTTGCCAAACATTTTTCCTCTTCTGAGCTCTATGCTTTCTATGATCCTTCTTTCCTCTCCTACAATGTCTAACACCTCCTGATTTGTTTTCTTTTCTGTCCAGCTTATTCGCTCCATGCGCCTCAAGCACCACATTTCAAATGCTTCTAGCCTTTCTCGGTCTCTTATGGTCATTGTCCATGTCTCGCTTCCGTACAATGCAGTGTACCTTTAAGTTTAATCAGTAGTTTTCTCAGGTTTTTTAATATACTTGAAGATTTTCTTTGGACATTGATATTCGGGCTATTATGTCTGAGGTGCAATAGGTATGAATCGTTACTGATGATACTGCCGTTAAGAATAAGGAATTGATTTCTGCGCAGTCCCATTTCAATGCGTTATATATTTGGTGCTCCATCAGACATTTTAAATTTTTGTTTTGAATGTATGTAAAACCTTGATAACCTTAAATTCTAAAAGTTGGAGAATACTGTCTTTTGTAGCCGTTAAAACATAATCTTTCACTGATTATGAAAGTGCAGCAACATTAAAACTTCCGAACTGCACAAAATTCGTATGAGAAGTTAGAAGATTTCACAATTTCATTTCATTTCACAAACATTCACACGAAAACTTTCATATCGAGTTTAGGCGGGAACACGGAAAAATCATGTCGTTGCATTCTATTATTTTCTTAAACTTGTGTTTTTTCGCGAATTAATGATTAAAAATGGTGGTGTTTTATTCATTGAGTGTTGAATTACGTGCACGAATGTGGGCAAGTGATATAATGTGGTGGAGCATGTCTTTTCGTGTTGTTTCCAAATCTCCGTAGAAGCTCATAGTAAAGTCGCCACAACTTTACTAGGGCATGACTTGGACTCGACTATGACTAACTTCGTGTGACTGACTGTGATTTCACGACATATTTGACTTGGTTTTAGTAAAAAACTTGAAAATTCATTAACGTGACACTGGCAGAATGCACAACGTGCGATGCCAATAACTAAGAAGAAAAAAAAACTTTCATATCAGACGCACGTCACGACATTGACATTGACTTGACTTGACCGTTTGATTGACCCTGCATTGTTTGTTGTTTTTAATCATTCCTGGCCATGGATACAAGTCTTTCAGCCGCATACATATTTCTACATCGATCCTTCTTTCTTTTCAGTCAAACGTGTCCTAGGCACAAAGAGTAAGTCACGGTCAGGTCCTATCATGCCCTAGCTGTGGCAACTTTACTACAAGCTTCTTCGGAGTTTTAAAAGCAACACGAAATTACCATGTTTCACTATATAATAATATCACATGGCCACACTCATGCACTTAAATCGGTATTTAATGAATAAAACGCCACTATTTTTAATACATAATTGGTCTTACCTAAAATAATTTCGATTCTCTTAGTCACTGCTTAAACTTCTCTGTCCTTTTCTAGCACGTGCAACTTCACGTCAGAGAGAAGATGGCAGAGCATCTTAAGCAGTGACTAACGGTTGAAAAGTTTTTTTAAGTAAGGCCGTAAAAACTCAGAAAAATGTGCAAAATAATGCAATGCTGCGACATGTTTTTTTCGCGTTCCCGCCAATACTCATTTGACCCTGAAGGCTGGACGAAACGCCGAAAGACCGACGGATTTGCTTCACATAATTTCATTCGTTCAGGAAATCAATGCATTGCATGATAAGGCAGCTGCTGCCTTATCATGTAACTGTTCGGGATCGCGATTCGGATTGCGATTTGTCATTAATGTCACTTGTCACTGTCAAAGCTATTCGGTATCACGTAGTGATATCTCTCGCTATCGTTAACGAACGAATGCATTGATTTCCTGAACGAATGAAATTATGTGAAGCAAATCCGTCGGTCTTTTGGCGTTTCGTCCTGCCTTCAGGGTCAAATGAGTATTGGCGGGAACGCGAAAAAAACATGTCGCAGCATTGCATTATTTTGCACATTTTTCTGAGTTTTTACGGCCTTACTTAAAAAAACTTTTCAACCGTTAGTCGCTGCTTAAGATGCTCTGCCATCTTCTCTCTGACGTGAAGTTGCACGTGCTAGAAAAGGACAGAGAAGTTTAAGCAGTGACTAAGAGAATCGAAATTATTTTAGGTAAAACCAATTATGTATTAAAAATAGTGGCGTTTTATTCATTAAATACCGATTTAAGTGCATGAGTGTGGCCATGTGATATAATATAGTGAAACATGGTAATTTCGTGTTGCTTTTAAAACTCCGAAGAAGCTTGTAGTAAATTTGCCACAGCTAGGGCATGATAGGCTACTGACCGTGACTTACTCTTTGTGCCTAGGACACGTTTGACTGAAAAGAAAGAAGGATCGATGTAGAAATATGTATGCAGCTGAAAGACTTGTATCCATGGCCAGGAATGATTAAAAACAACAAACAATGCAGGGTCAATCAAACGGTCAAGTCAAGTCAATGTCAATGTCGTGACGTGCGTCTGATATGAAAGTTTTTTTTTCTTCTTAGTTATTGGCATCGCACGTTGTGCATTCTGCCAGTGTCACGTTAATGAATTTTCAAGTTTTTTACTAAAACCAAGTCAAATATGTCATGAAATCACAGTCAGTCACACGAAGTTAGTCATAGTCGAGTCCAAGTCATGCCCTAGTAAAGTTGTGGCGACTTTACTATGAGCTTCTACGGAGATTTGGAAACAACACGAAAAGACATGCTCCACCACATTATATCACTTGCCCACATTCGTGCACGTAATTCAACACTCAATGAATAAAACACCACCATTTTTAATCATTAATTCGCGAAAAAACACAAGTTTAAGAAAATAATAGAATGCAACGACATGATTTTTCCGTGTTCCCGCCTAAACTCGATATGAAAGTTTTCGTGTGAATGTTTGTGAAATGAAATGAAATTGTGAAATCTTCTAACTTCTCATACGAATTTTGTGCAGTTCGGAAGTTTTAATGTTGCTGCACTTTCATAATCAGTGAAAGATTATGTTTTAACGGCTACAAAAGACAGTATTCTCCAACTTTTAGAATGTAAGGTTATCAAGGTTTTACATACATTCAAAACAAAAATTTAAAATGTCTGATGGAGCACCAAATATATAACGCATTGAAATGGGACTGCGCAGAAATCAATTCCTTATTCTTAACGGCAGTATCATCAGTAACGATTCATACCTATTGCACCTCAGACATAATAGCCCGAATATCAATGTCCAAAGAAAATCTTCAAGTATATTAAAAAACCTGAGAAAACTACTGATTAAACTTAAAGGTACACTGCATTGTACGGAAGCGAGACATGGACAATGACCATAAGAGACCGAGAAAGGCTAGAAGCATTTGAAATGTGGTGCTTGAGGCGCATGGAGCGAATAAGCTGGACAGAAAAGAAAACAAATCAGGAGGTGTTAGACATTGTAGGAGAGGAAAGAAGGATCATAGAAAGCATAGAGCTCAGAAGAGGAAAAATGTTTGGCAACCTTGTGCGACATGACGTATTTATGAAAAACATCATAGAGGGGAAAATAGAAGCAAATCGAGGACCCGGAAGACTGAGGAGATGCTTTGTTGATTAAGTCAAGGAGAGGGCCAAAGTCATGTCTTACAAAGAGATCAAAGAACTGGCCGGAGATAGAGAAAGATGGAAGGCACTCCACCGACAAGAGCCATGCTCTTAAAATAAACTAATGAATGCCATATGAGGAGTCTGTAAGGTCTATCAAATTACCTATGAACGATAGTATTGTACACTTAAGCACGTCTCAACAATGAACAGCAGTAAAAAACAGACCTCTTGGACACTAATGTGTACTGTACTATCACTCTAGACATGTACATGATAAAATGTGGGACTTGTATCCGGAAGCCTCTTGGTACCTAGCGTAATAACTGTCCATGTTAAGTAAATATCGAATATGTAACTAAATAAACATGTTTGTTAACTCCACAGGTTAGCTCTACAAAAGCACTGCCATGTATTTGTCAAATAAAAATAGCAGGATTTAACTATTTTAATATACATTTTTTTATTACCTATCTCTGTTTGCTGCAAGTTTTTTTTGTGCAACTGACAGTCTTTATAATATGCACAAAAAACTTATTTTTTCCCCTAGTTTTTTACCTAAAACCTAAGCCAAGCTTAGGTATCAAGGGATATTTATTGAATTATTAATACCGTGAACGAGTCTGAAATGTAGGCCAAGTAGTTTAAGTTTCCGGGGAGTAATAAACAGTACCAAACAATAGATAGGAAGGTCAGTAATGTATTAACATCATACTGCAGAACAATTTTATGAGATTACTAATCACAATAACTAGATATTTTATAAAAAATACTTTTTACTTTAGTAACTTGGGTATCTTACTAAAACTACAATTATTTTTTAAGACATTTCTATACAGAAAAAACTACATACAATATATCAACATTTTAAGAATTTAGAAACTACTATACAATCAAGTTATGCGATTAACAAGTCACTATAATATTAGGACCTATAGAATATAGCACAATAAGAGAAGTGTGTGCACTTTAAAGGTGGCTCACATACATTACTCTTGAAAATCTAGGAAAATTATATGGTCAGTTCCTGTGGGATAGCAGGTAACCTACACAGTACAACCATAAATTTAATTACTAATACAAAAAAATAAAAATAACATTTATTCACTGACATTATTACTAACTACTACAGTATTCGGTACTAGTTACTATTATACATTATTTAATACTCCTTTTCATCATCAGTAACATGTACACTTCCATCTAACCCACTGGAGTTACTATGCCAGCGGCCCAGAGCCTCGCTCCGTTATTTCAAGGAGCTGGGTTGGCTCGGGTAGACGCTGGCAGGGGAAATGCACAATACACCCCTAGCAGGACGTCAGTGCAGGACTTATCGCCCCCACGTTGAATAAGAATAAGAATACTCCTTTTATTTATTTGTAACACCAGCACTAGTTTCGCCATCAGGTTGTCCTCCCTGGACATAGGCCTCCTCTTAAAGTCTCCACTCCTCTCTATCTCTGGCTATTCTGCGCCACCCTTTTGGTAGGTCGTCCTCCCACCTTCTCTGTGGTCATCCCCTTGATCTCTTCCCATCTCTGGGGTGCCAATGACCTCTTTGGTCCACTTTTGTTTCGGAGATCTAATCACATGTCCAGTCCATGTGTTAGTAATTTGATCTTGTGTGAGACATATGTCATGCCTTGTGGCCTTCCTAATTTTGTTCAGTCTCCACTTGTCCTGCAGCTTAATGTGTAACATGCTTCTCTCCATCCCTTGTTGGCATGCCTTAAGTTTTAGTCTGTTTTTAATTACTTATACTATACTATTCAAATAACAAAAAAATATGCTCTTACAATTATCAGCAACAAAGTCATACTTTAAAATATTGGCTAAGCATGATATAATAATATAAAAATTACATTGTAATTGTGTAACAATTAACTCATACGTTAAATACCTACATAAGGTATTATATTACATTTGTTCTTTAGATACACAACATTACTCACATTATTAAATCAACTCATAAAGTACATAAGGTATTATAATTACTTTTGTTCTTTGAATACTTAACTGTAAGTTGCTCACATTATTAAATCATTAAGCTGTGATACCCTTTATTTCTCTATACTATAATCATGCTGACCCATGATGCTTTTATCTAAATGATAAGCTCACAGTGGAACAAAATGAAAATTGAAAACCACCTGAAGACAGTTGGTTCCACCGTCTACGAACCCACCGCTTCATTCGAGCTTCTTGGTGAGCAACACTGCAGTACTACAGTAGGTACTGTACATTATAATATCGGAACCCACTCGTTTCTCCGGCCTTACAACGCTTGTGCGCTGTCTTGCCAGCAAAAGTGGTATTAACTCATCACAGCCGGTAGTGGCCGGTAAACTCCATAGTCGATATCGTGATATGCTTACTTATCTCCCTTAAGATTCGTCGCTCCATTGCGGTAGTCTCGGGTATGTAGTATTCTTTGTTCTCCGTCCACAGCAGCTAACAACATAGCTCGCATAGAAAATTTACTATAGATGGCATGGCTTCTAGAAAATGCTTAGGATATTTCCCATAGGCAGGTGGCCTAGTGACACAAACTTCCCATATTTCCTTGTAGGAACTAGGGCAAAATTACACATGCCTTTTGTTTTTGTTTCTTGAAAGTTATTGTTATGTTTTGATATTGCTACGTGCTACCTCTATCGTTTGACACTGTGCTGCGTTCCGTAATGCGCTAAAAGTGATAATATTGCGAATCCGACCAAAGTCAGAAGTATTACTCAATCAAATCAAAGACCTTGTATTTTGTGACTATTACATTTGGTCCGATTCGCGATATTATCGCTTTTAGCGCATTACGGAACGCATCAATAGCGAGCTCGCAGCTGTCATTGAGCATTTAACTAGGCAGCTGTCATCGGAGTTCTGTGATACCGATTACTGAGGTTTTAGGCCAAAGTACAAGAAAATGTTCATTCAATTTGGATCGCGATCGCTAACCCTCGAATGACGTTTCGTATTGGTTTCAAATGTCAAAATACAACCCATATTGAGCCCCTCGCAATCCCGATCAAGTTACATGATAAGGCAGCTGTTCGGGATCGCGATTCGGATTGCGATTTGTCATTAATGTCACTTGTCACTGTCAAAGCTAATCGGTATCACGTAGTGATATCTCTCGCTATCGTTAACGAACGAATGCATTGATTTCCTGAACGAATGAAATTATGTGAAGCAAATCCGTCGGTCTCTTGGCGTTTCGTCCTGTCTTCAGGGTCAAATGAGTATTGGCGGGAACGCGAAAAAAAACGTCGCTGCATTGTGTTATTTTGCACATTTTTCCGAGTTTTTAATGTATTAAAAATAGTGGCGTTTTATATTAAATGCCGATTTAAGTGCATGAGTGTGGCCAAGTGATATAATATGGTGAAACATGGTAATTTCGTGTTGCTTTCAAAACTCCGAAGAAGCTTGTAGTAAATTTGCCACAGCTAGGGCATAATAGATCCTGACCGTGACTTACTCTTTGTGCCTAGGACACTTTTGACTGAAAAGAAAGAAGGATCGATGTAGAAATATGTATGCGGCTGAAAGACTTGTATCCATGGCCAGGATGATTAAAAACAACAAACAATGCAGGGTCAATCAAGCGGTCAAGTCAAGTCAATGTCAATGTCGTGACGTGCGTCTGATATGAAAGTTTTTTTTCTCCTTAGTTATTGGCATCGCACGTTGTGCATTCTGCCAGTGTCAAGTTGATGAATTTGTAAGTTTTTAAATTAAAATCAGTCAAATATGTCATAAATCACATTTAGTCACACGAAATTAGTCAAAGTCGAGTCCAAGTCATGCCCAAATTCAACACTCAATGAATAAAACACCACCATTTTTAATCATTAATTCGCGAAATAACACAAGTTTAAGAAAATAATAGAATGCATCGACATGATTTTTCCGTGTTCCCGCCAAAACTCTATGAAAGTTTTCGTGTGAATGTGTGTGAAATGAAATTGTGAAATTTTCTTTATCTTCTAACTTCTCATAGGCATTTGTGCAGTTCAGAAGTTTTAATGTTGCTGCACTTTCCTAATCAGTGAAAGATTATGTTTTAACGGCTACAAAAGACAGTATTCTCCAACTTTTAGAATTTAAGGTTATCAAGGTCATACATACATTCAAAACAAAAATTTTAAATGTCTTTGATGGAGCACCAAATATATAACGCATTGAAATGGGACTGCGCAGAAATCAATTCCTTATTCTTAACGGCAGTATCATCAGTAACGATTCATACCTATTGCACCTCAGACATAATAGCCCGAATATCAATGTCCAAAGAACATCTTCAAGTATAGGTACCTGAAAACTACTGATTAAAGTTAAAGGTACACTGCATTGTACGGAAACGAGACATGGACAATGACCATAAGAGACCGAGAAAGGCTAGAAGCATTTGAAATGTGGTGCTTGAGGCGCATGGAGCGAATAAGCTGGAAAAAGAAAACAAATCAGGAGGTGTTAGACATTGTAGGAGAGGAAAGAAGGATCATAGAAAGCATAGAGCTCAGAAGAGGAAAAATGTTTGGCAACCTTGTGCGACATGACGTATTTATGAAAAACATCATAGAGGGGAAAATATAATAATATAATGTTTGGGTTAGCAAATTTATAATGTATTCTGTATTAGTATGTTTAAGTTTCATAAGATTTTGGTTTGCTAATTATTGTTGTACCTAAGTTAAATAAAATAAAATAAATAGAAGCAAATCAAGGACCCTGAAGAGATGCTTTGTTGATTAAGTCAAGGAGAGGGCCAAAGTCATGTCATACAAAGAGATCAAAGAACTGGCCGGAGATAGAGAAAGATGGAAGGCAGTCCACCGACAAGAGCCATGCTCTTAAAATAAACGAATGAATGCCATATGAGGAGTCTGTACGGTCCATCAAATTACCTATGAACGATAGTATTGTACACTTAAGCACGGCTCAACGATGAACAGCAGTAAAAAAACAGACCTCTTGGACACTAATGTGTACTGTACTATCACTCTGGACATGTACATGATAAAATGTGGGACTTGTATCCGGAAGCCTCTTAGTACCTAGCGTAGTAACTGTCCATGTTAAGTAAATATCTAATATGTAACTGTATAAACATGTTTGTTAACTCCACAGGTTAGCTCTACAAAAGCACTGCCATGTATTTGTCAAATAAAAATATCAGGATTTAACTATTTTAATATACATCTTTTTATTACCTATCTCTGCCCCGCAAGTTTTTTTTGTGCAACTGACAGTCTTTATAATATGCACAAAAAACTTATTTTTTCCCCTAGTTTTTTCAGGCCTGCATTGTTATGCCCAGGGTAGCTACCTAAAACCTATTAAAAACCTAAGCCAAGCTTAGGTATCAAGGGATATTTATTGAATTATTAATACCGTGAACGAGTCTGAAATGTAGGCCAAGTAGATTAAGTTTCCGGGGAGTAATAAACAGTACCAAACAATAGATAGGAAGGTCAGTAATGTATTAACATCATACTGCAGAACAATTTTATGAGATTACTAATCACAATAACTAAAAAAATATTATATTTTATTTTATAAAAAATACTTTTTACTTTAGTAACTTGGGTATCTTACTAAAACTACAATTATTTTTTAAGACATCGCTATACAGGAAAAACTACATACAATATATCAACATTTTAAGAATTTAGAAACTACTATACAATCAAGTTATGCGATTAAAAAGTCACTATAATATTAGGACCTATAGAATATAGCACAATAAGAGAAGTGTGTGCACTTCAAAGGTGGCTCACATACATTACTCTTGAAAACCTAGGAAAATTATATGGTCAGTTCCTGTGGGATAGCAGGTAACCTACACAGTACAACCATAAATTTAATTACTAATACAAAAAAAATTAAAATAACATTTATTCACTGACATTATTACTAACTACTAAAGTATTCGGTACTAGCATAGATTAAGAATAATTAACACTTAATCTATGGTACTAGTTACTATTATACATTATTTAATACTCCTTTTATTTATCAGTAACACCAGCACTAGTTTCGCCATCAGGTTGTCCTCCCTGGACATAGGCCTCCTCTAAAAGTCTCCACTCATCTCTATCTCTGGCTACTCTCCGCCACCCTTTTGGTAGGTCGTCCTCCCACCTTCTCTGTGGTCATCCCCTTGATCTCTTCCCATCTCTGGGGTGCCAATGACCTCTTTGGTCCACTTTTGTTTCGGAGATCTAATCACATGTCCAATCCAGCGCTATTTTAGTAATTTGATCTTGCGTGAGACATATGTCATGCCTTGTGGCCTTCCTAATTTTGGTCAGTCTCCACTTGTCCTGCAGCTTAATGTGCAACATGCTTCTCTCCATCCCTTGTTGGCATGCCTTAAGTTTTTGTCTGTTTTTAATTACTTATACTATACTATTCAAATAACAAAAAAATTATGCTCTTACAATAAAATTATCAGCAACAAAGTCATACTTTAAAATATGGGCTAAGCATGATATAATAATATAAAAATTACATTGTAATTGTGTAACAATTAACTCATACGTTAAATACCTACATAAGGTATTATATTACTTTTGTTCTTGGAATACTTAACTGTAAGTTGCTCACATTATTAAATCAACTCATAAAGTACATAAGGTATTATAATTACTTTTGTTCTTTGAATACTTAACTGTAAGTTGCTCACATTATTAAATCATTAAGCGGTGATACCCTGTATTTCTCTATACTATAATCATGCTGACCCATGATGCTTTTGTCTAAATGATAAGCTCACAATGGAACAAAATGAAACCCACCTGAAGACAGTTGGAACAAAATGAAACCCACCTGAAGACCGTCTACGAACCCACCGCTTCATTCGAGCTTCTTGGTGAACAACACTGCAGTACAGTACGTACTGTACATTATAATATCGGAACCCAACCGTTTCTCCGGCCTTACAACGCTTGTGCGCTGTCTTGCCAGCAAATCACAGCCGGTAGTGGCCGGTAAACTCCATAGTCGATATCGTGAGATGCTGACTTATCTCCCTTAAGATTCGTCGCTCCATTGCGGTAGTCTCGCGTATGTAGTATTCTTTGTTCGTCCACAGCAGCTCACAACATAGCTCCGGCCATGGCTCGCATAGAAAATTTACTATAGATGGCATGGCTTCTAGAAAATGCTTAGGATATTTCCCATAGGCAGGTGGCCTAGTGACACAAACTTCCCATATTTCCTTATAGGAACTAGGGCAAAATTACACATGCCTTTTGTTTTTGTTTCTTGAAAGTTATTGTTATGTTTTGATATTGCTACGTGCTACCTCTATCGTTTGACACTGTGCTGCGTTCCGTAATGCGCTAAAAGTGATAATATTGCGAATCCGACCAAAGTCAGAAGTATTACTCAATCAAATCAAAGACCTTGTATTTTGTGACTATTACATTTGGTCCGATTCGCGATATTATCGCTTTTAGCGCATTACGGAACGCAGCTGTCGTCATTGAGCATTTAACTAGGCAGCTGTCATCGGAGTTCTGTGATACCGATTACTGAGGTTTTAGGCCAAAGTACAAGAAAATGTTCATTCAATTTGGATCGCGATCGCTAACCCTCGAATGACGTTTCGTATTGGTTTCAAATGTCAAAATACAACCCATATTGAGCCCCTCGCAATCCCGATCAAGTTACATGATAAGGCAGTTCTGTCAAACCCCGTTTAATCTTTTTTAGTTATTCCTGGCCATGGATACAAGCCCTTCGGCCGAAACACGGTCAAACCGATTACGTATGGTGGTGGGTTCGTGACGAGTCACACCAAAACCAGTCACAGTTTGACTCGTTGGGATTTTTCTTCCCATCGAAACTTGGTGGGAAAAAAGTTTCATCAGTAACAGGGAGTCGATGGGAAGAATGAAATCCCATCGAGTCAGATCTCTAAACTCCAAAAAAGCTTCTAGTAAAGTTGCCATGGCTTTACTAGGGTATGATTACTGAGTAGACTTGACCGTGACTTACTGTGTGTTTCTTGGACTGTGACTAAGACTCATTTAACTAGAGTAAGAAGGGTTGATGAAGAAATATGTTTTGTGGTGAACTACTTAGTCGCCACATAAGAGAACTCCTTACGAGTTTCGAATGCTTTTCATTAGTGAAGTTGTCAATATTACTGTCGATATATCTGTACAATTTTAAAGTTGAATAAAGCCAATATTTTGGTCGTAATTATCTATTGTTATTTCATAACAATTTATTCAACTTTAATATGAAATATATATGCTAACATCATCTACCATTATGGAGAAATTTCTTCGCCCAACTCTTCTGGACCTTGATCCGTCATCACCCACGTCGGCTCAAGCATGGACTCATTGGCTGTCAACATTTAAAAATTTTCTTCTTGCAAATGAAGAAAAGAAAATAAACGAAACAATAAAAATGCAACTCCTCATCAACCACATATCATCAAGAGTTTATGAATACATAAGTGAGTGTAAGTCATACGAAATTGCCGTAAGTACACTCAATGCCATATTTATAAAGCCTAAAAATGAAATTTTTGCTCGACATGTTCTGGCCACACGAAAACAACAAAGTCATGAAAATATTCACCAATATATTCAGCAGCTGAGAATTTTAAGCAAAGACTGCCAATTCAAAAACGTGGATGCGGAATGTAATAAAAATGAATATATAATAATCTTTATTTCAGACCAGAGATCCATAGTGATAGCCATTACACAAAACACATTAGGTACTAAAAAGATACAGAATAGAGAAAAACACACATTAAAATTTGAAAACATAAATAGACAGACCGACAGTTTAAATTATAGTTTTGATCCAATGCCTTAATATAGGGCAATCGTATTTATCGGCTATGGTAGCTAAGATGCTATTATGACTGCCACGTATCCTACTTAGAAGACAAAATATTCGCTTCCGTATGATCGCCTGAAATCCATCAGTTCGAGCATCAGCGAACATGCCGGAGGCGCTGCAAAACCTAGGCAATCCTAATAGCATCCGAAAGATATTATTGTACTGCACTCGCAGAGCATTGAAGGATCTTTGGGTATAATGAACCCATAGGTTGCATGTGTAGAAGCACTGGCAGTACGCCCTAAACAGTGTTATTTTTGCTTCTACTGAACATCGAGCAAACCTACGGGCTATCATATTCCCCCTCACCGCCAATGCTCTACGTTCCCTTTCTAAATCCATATCATCTTTCAAATCTTCAGTGATAATGTGTCCCAGGTATTTGAAATGTTTCACAAAGTTCAAGGGCGCGCCGTACAGTCTCACTGGGGGTACATTTTCGGGTGACTTAATATTACCTACAAAGACTAGTAATTCGCTCTTTTTCGTGTTGTATTTTAAGCCGTGAGACTCAGCGTATTCTTCACACACCTTTATAAGCTTTCTCAGGCCACTGATAGAAGGACTCAGCAGCACCATGTCATCCGCGTAACTTATATTGTTGACCATGACGCCATCAATTGAGCATCCGACATGCATGCTGCTGAGCCTCTCAATCAGCTGGTCCACATACAAATTGAACAGTCTAGGGGAAGACAATCCTCCCTGCCTTACTCCACACTCCAATCTATATGGGTCTGACCTAACATTCGCCCATGTAACATAGTTAAGCTGATTTTCATACCAAAATTTAAAAATGCCTATCAGTTCAGAAGGTATTTTGCCATTTAGTTTCTCCCACAAGAGCTGATATGACACGCGATCGAATGCTTTCGAGAGATCCAAAAAGCAAGCATAAATTGGAGTCTTCCTGTTCGTGTAATATTTCACAGTATGCTTAAGGGCCAAGATGGCACTTTCAGTGGATACATTAGGCTGAAATCCGAATTGAGCATCATTCAACGTAATGTTTGCACCGAGTTGACCATTAAGCAAACTGTCGAGCACTTTAGCCGCTGTTGTTGCTAATGAGATAGGCCTATAGTTGTTCGAGTCAGAGATATCTCCGGTCCTATTTTTAACAATTGGAGTAACTATAGTTTTCATCAACTCTTGCGGCAGGTAAACATGATTAATACAGAACGAATACAGCATAGAGAGCACTCGAGGTAAATGAACGCCGGCACATTGAAAATGCTCGATGCTGAGCCCGTCATGACCTGGAGACTTGCCTCTTTTCATATTCTGAATCGTTCGAGAAATTTGTTTGGCTGTAAAACGTGTCAGGCCATCTTTGTCCTCTACGAACTCAGCATCGATCGTCCCATGCATACCAACATTATTCACCTCAGTGTCAGTGCCAGTATGTAGAGGTAGAGCAGAAACTTGAAACTGGTCTTTAAATATTTCTGCAATTTTCTTAGAATTATTAGCCCCATCGACGCTAACAGGGATGCCAGGTTTAGTGTTCATATCTGTTGTGGTTTTCCAAAAGTGTTTAAAATCTTTGTTCTTGTGGTGGGATGCTATTATGTCCATTCTGATTTGCTCCTGATTTTTGATGCACCATTTTAGTTTTTGTTTAAATATTTTTCTATCTTTGTTCATTTTCTCAAAATACGGACCAACGCAGAGTTTGCCGCTAAGCATCCACATCTGAAAGCTAACCCTTGCCTCCCTGTGAGCTTCCATTACATGGTGATTCCAGCCGGTAATGTTTTTACTAGATTGACGCCGTGGATTTAATTTTTGAGGACCTTTGTAACTTTGAATTGCAGCATTCTTCAAAACAGTTACAATTTTATTATAAAAACTATCGATAACTAATCTATGACTAACATTTTTACAAATTGTATCACAACAATGACTAAAATCGGATGGAAAATTAATATTCTTTAGTTCGTTTTTACATATTCTGTGGTAAGTTTTTACTTGTTCTTTACTCCTATTTCCCCAAATAACTTTATTACTAGGTACAGAATTTGAAAAAACTTTTGTTCTCACAGTTTGTAAGTCACATATTATTTCTAAAGGAAAATGATCTGAATTAAAGACATCATGGACCATTTTAACAGATAACACAGACTTTTGGGCAGATTTAGTGACTAGGCAATGGTCTAACCATCTTTTGGTTCCATGTGCTTCACTAATGTAACTAAAAGTGTCTGAGTTTATACCTAATTTCTCAAAATCTGTACACAGCCACTCTTGATCCACACAAAAATTTAAGAGTTCTCTACCAAATAGTTCATTAGGATGGGCATTGAAATCACCTAAGATGTAAACCGCTTCTGCGTTATTGTTCTCGATTGTGGCTTTTATGTTGCCAAGACAGTCTGTAAAATCCGGTAAATTATCAGGACTATCTGTTGGCATATACACACTGAACACTAACAACACTCGCCCATTAATACTAATTTTTATAGCTACAACTCTATTATTATCACAGGGTAGCGTTATCACATTCTGAAAGGAACTTTTCTTCCATAAAATCGCCACACCCCCATAGGGCCTTCCACGTAAGACACCTGCTCCGGTGTTGACTGCTGAGACTCCAGTATACTCGAACTCTCTGTCGATTTCTCCCAAAATGGGTATGTCGTAAGGCATAAGCCAGGTTTCTTGTAACGCAATAATATCTGCCTTAAGACAAAGCTTCCTTATACAATTTATGGAACTCTTCAACGACTTGCAATTAAAACTATAAAATGTATTAACAGTCTTATTATTTGTACTATCCATATTTGGTTCTAAAGATTTGCTGTCTCTTCTTGCGCTTTTGCACCTCTGTAGTTAAAGTTAACAAACTTTCTAAAAGATATTCCTTCAGGCCACAGATTTTTGTCCAAAAATAGTTTTAAGTTTCTACTAGATACCCATAGCTTGAAAGAATTATGTCCTTTGTCTTTTTTTGCATTTATGCGGGCTAGTGTAACTTTTTCTTGGGTTTTAAGTTCAATATAATCAACTATGTCTTCTTCCGTGGTATCTCTATGTACGTTCGAGATGAAAAGTTGGACTTTCGATTCTGCCGCTCTAAATTTGGTACCAGTTTGATTGTTAGCCATCCCTAAATTTCCTACAAAGCGGTTTCTGAGACGACTTCTATTCACTTCTATCCATTCTTCTGGTTTAGATATTTTCCAGTCCCTGTTACAATTAAAAATATTCCCCACATTAGCTGTTTTTACATTTTCTTCGCAGTTGCTTTTTATTTCATTTACTTCTATGCAATTTTGTAATTGAACAGTCTCGTTCAATTTCAAATCGTCTAGATTCGACGTTACAACGGCCGCGTACGAGAGGTCGTGAACTTTGCTGTGTTTCGGACTGCTCGACTCGCGCGAAACAGAATTAATATTATATGGCGCATGACAGAGAGGTGGATGTTGGTGCTCGTCATAGGACAGGCGCTTTGACCTTCTCTGTGAACTTTGAGCTTGAGGTGTTTTCCAGGATTCGCTATCAATCTCATCTTTCGTTAGATTCAAATTATTTAACGGCTTATTAGGCTTTAACGGCGTATTTGTAGAACGCAATGTTTGAGAGATAGCAGGCCCTATTTTCAGTTGTTCGATCTCTGTTTTTGTTGCATAAGAGCTTTTTATTTCTTTGATATCGTTTTGTAACACTAGAATATCTTTTAAAAGCCTAGTGGGGTCTAAGTGGTCGAAAGAAAGCGGTGGCAGTTTGTGGAGATCTTTGGCTACAAAAATCGGAATTATTTCTGGGTCCGTATTCTTAAAAAGCTTAATAATGTCTTCCAAATCTTTTTGGATTTTTCCATCTACTTTTTTGCGTGCTATTCTTCGCGTGGCCGTTGGAATAGATTCAAATAACAGTACCTTTGCAGTATCAACATCCTCCGACGTAAATGATGTGGTACAAATTCTTATAAGGCTCTCATTGTCCATCACTTCTATCTTGTTTTGGATGAAAGACAGTATCTCATTTATCACTATATTACACGTATTACACTTTACTACATTCGTTGGCATTTTGGCCAACGAAACTTTTTCAAAATTCCCGCTGTACGCGTCCGAACGGTAACTCGTTCCCGCGCGAACTGTGAATATAAGAGACGCATTCATTTCTGGCATTATCTCAACCAAAATTCGTGAGCGCTTGCTGGAAAATTACAACCTAACTCTAGAAGAGGCAGTAAGTCAAGCTCAAGCTATTGAATCAGCTGAGAGTAATGCTCAAATATACAACAGTGGCACAGCGACAGAGTCCCCTCAATCCCTAGTTATGGCACTGCCAAAAGCTGGAACAGCAGACAAAAAGAAGGCACCGTTGACAGAAATCAGATATTGCTTCTTTTGCGGTGATAACAAGCTACATAGACGTCAAAATTGCCCAGCATACAATACAAATTGTCAAAATTGTCAAAAAAAAGGACATTTTGCTAACGTATGTAGAAGCCCAAAGACAAGTGTCAATGCAACATCGGACGGATCTGAATATAACGAAGTTGCCGCTGTTGCTGCACCGGCTTGTTTAAAGAAATCTGTTGTTCCCATACAAGTCAACGGTAAAATAGCAAATGCTTTAATTGACTCTGGAAGCTCTAAAAGCTTCATTAATTACGATTTCTTTGTCAATTCTTCTTTTAAAAAAACAGAATGTACTGAATCTGTAACAATGGCCCAAACAACTCATACCATCAACTGCGAAGGTCTACTTCAAGCAAAGATATTATTGAATGGCAATGTTTATGAGAAAGTTTCACTTCTTATCGTGAAACACCTCTGCGCTGATGTTATCATAGGACATAATATATTGAAAGAACACTCGAAACTTGAAATTACTTTTGGAGGACACAGAAAACCATTACAAGTATGTAGTGTGCTTGCTTCATCTGTACCACCAGTTCCCTTATTTTCGAATTTAGACCCCAGCTGCAGACCAATCGCAGTGAAGTCAAGAAAATATAGTAACGAAGATCTAAAATTCATAGAGAATGAAATTAACCAACTTCTAGCAGACGGCGTTATCGAGGAAAGTCGATCACCATGGCGAGCGCAAGTCTTAATCACTAGAAACGAAAATCACCGTAAACGATTAGTGATAGACTATTCTCAGACTATTAACAAATATACAGATTTGGATGCCTACCCTTTACCAAACATGGAAAAAATGGTAAATGACATTTCAAAATATGACATATTCGCTAAAATAGATTTAAAAAGCGCTTACCATCAGATATCCATACTGGAATCGGAGAAGCAATATACAGCATTCGAGGCGTGCGGGAAACTGTACCAGTTTTGTCGTATTCCATTTGGCGTAACAAATGGAGTCAGCGGATTTCAAAGAGTCATGGACTGGTTGATAAAAGAAGAACATCTGACAGACACATTTGCCTATTTAGATGATGTTACCGTATGCGGAGTAGATAAGGTAACCTATGAACAAAATTTAAAAAAAATCATGGCTGTGGTTGATAAATACAATTTGACCGTTAATAAAGAGAAATCTATATTCTCAATTAATAAAATAAGCCTACTCGGATACAACATTTCGAATAAGTCAATCAAACCTGATCCAGATCGACTCCAACCACTTCTGAGCATGCCTGTACCAACTGACAACTCATCATTGAAACGAGCTCTTGGTATGTTTTCGCATTATTCGAAGTGGATACCAAGATTCTCTGAAAGAGTTCACTGTCTCATTAATCCGGATTTTCCTTTATGCGATGAAGCTGAATCTTCTTTTGAAGACTTAAAGAAGTCCATTGCAAAATCAACGATATTTGCAATAGATGAAAATAAGATGTTCACGGTCGAAACAGACGCTTCCGATAGTGCTATTGCGGCTACATTAACGCAAGAAGGACGCCCAGTAGCATTCTTTTCACGTACACTTTCAATGACAGAAAAAAAACATTCAGCTATAGAAAAGGAAGCTTATGCCATTGTCGAAGCTCTCCGTAAGTGGCGACATTACTTGATTGGAAGGTCTTTTCGACTGATTACGGATCAACGATCAGTATCTTTTATGTTTGATAGCAAACATACAAGCAAGATAAAGAACGAAAAGATTGAGAGATGGCGATTAGAATTATCTTGCTATAAATATGATATTATCTACAGACCAGGAAAGGAAAATGATGCCGCTGACGCGTTGTCTCGTGTTTGTGCTATACAAACTGACTCCAAATTGAAAGACTTGCATAGAGAATTATGCCATCCTGGCGTCACGCGAATGTTTCACTGGGTACGAAGTAAAAATTTACCATTTTCAATAGAAGACGTCAGGAAAATGACCAATGCGTGCATGGTCTGTGCAGCCGTGAAACCTCGTTTTTTCAAAAATCACAGTTGTTTGATAAAAGCAACTTCACCTTTTGAAAGGTTGAATATCGATTTTAAGGGACCAGTACCATCTTCTTCACCGAATAAGTACATATTGACCATTATTGATGAATATTCCCGATTTCCGTTCGCATTTCCGTGCCAAGATGTTTCAGTTGCAACTGTCATGAAGCATTTATCCACTCTTTTCTGCACATTTGGACTGCCAGCTTACATTCATTCTGATCGAGGCACCGCTTTTATGTCTAAAGAAGTAAAAGATTACTTACATAGCAGGGGTATATCTACAAGTCGAACGACACCATATAACCCAGAGGGTAATGGACAAATAGAACGCGCGAATGGAACAATTTGGAAGACGACACAATTAGCTTTAAAATCACAAGGTTTTGAAATAGATCAATGGGAAATGGTTCTCAATCAAGCACTCCACTCTATAAGATCTCTGCTATGTACAGCTACAAACCAAACTCCTCATGAAAGGATGTTTGTACACAACAGGAAGTCCAATAATGGACATTCGGTACCGACTTGGCTCCTAACACCTGGTCCTGTCCTGCTCAAAAGGCATAATAGAAACAGCAAGTACTCTCCCACTGTCGAAGAAGTTGAGCTTCTAGAATCCAACCCTGACTATTCGTTTATAAGATTCGGAGACGGACGAGAAACGAGCGTATCTAATAGACACTTAGCTCCAGCTGGCATAGACAGCGAGGAAGAAGACGACACTATTGACGCGGTGGAAACAGAAAGTGATTCCTCGTTTGTCTCTACTGAGAGTGCTCCACCTGACACTTCACCGACCCGGCAGAGCACCAGAAGCAGGAGGCCGCCGGCATACTTACAGGATTATGTCACCTCCAGCTAGAACACAGCAGGGGAGAATGTGGTGAACTACTTAGTCGCCACATAAGAGAACTCCTTACGAGTTTCGAATGCTTTTCATTAGTGAAGTTGTCAATATTACTGTCGATATATCTGTACAATTTTAAAGTTGAATAAAGCCAATATTTTGGTCGTAATTATCTATTGTTATTTCATAACACGCCTCAAGGATTATTAGTCCACAATCCAATCAAACCATCCATGAACATGAACAACCATGATTCATCCTTGATCCATCGATCCATAATGGATTGTTAATAGATCCATGGCCATGAACAGTTTTATAACAACAAACAATCAGGAGATCAAATCAATATAATGTTTTGTTGGTTGTATAAAATTTTTCGGTTTGGAATAAACTTTGTAGGTTCTAATCTTTTCACCCAAAGTAGTTTTGAGATGTGTTAGTAAACAGTATTGCGTCCAAGGTAAAGAAAACATCTAATAAATGTTTTCTATACCTTGGACGGAATTAACAATATCAGTGAAGTGGTAGCTCAGTAGGAGATGGGCCGCTTCGCATTCGTGGGTTGGCCGGTTCACATCCCGACGACTCGTGCCAATGGGTTCTTTGGAATTTATGTACGAATTCAAATACCACTGGATGACCACTGGCTTTCGGTGAAGGGAAACATAGTGAGGAAACCAGCCTTATGTCTGGAACAGAAACTCAGTGGCATTTTTAATCTACATATCCGCACTTAGCCTTATCCAGTTTGCTGGACTACGGCCTTACCACCCTGAGGCATGATCTTGGGTAAAACTTAAAGTGAACGTTCCTAAAACGTAAGCAAATCGAAGCCGAATCGAAGGTAGAAATGCAGGGGTCACGTTCGATGGGTCCAGAAAACAAAGCTGAGGCGTTGGAAAGCGCAAAAAACAATAACAATAATATTCCACGCTCGTGAGCGAAAACAAACTAAAACGTAGTGTTTAATTTCTTTATGAAACAAACTGCAAAGAGTAAAGAGTTTTTTGTTTTTAAACGAAATGAACTGTTTAACAATCAATGTCACATTGACAAGTTTGACATAAACAATTTCAAACGACTTCACGCCATCTATTATAATTTTTGGAACTAACACTTTTTTTTAAATAGAAAACGCCTCATTAAGGGTAGCTCTCGCAAACTATACTTTCGAGAATTGACAACTATCGATTGTCCAAAAGATAGATAGTATCAGTCATATAGTGTCGCTAATAACAATATAACGAGTGACTATCGAGTATCAACCAATAATTCCAAGACCAATATAATAGTAGAATCAATGATGAACGAATGATGAGCAATAGTATCGATCGACTCATTGTTATTATATAATTATCTATGCTATCGAGAGTGCCTATCGATATTCGTACTATTGCCGACTATCGACCGCATCACTAGAAAACAGCTGATTTGTGTTTTGGTAAAGTAAAACGTGTGTTTGTATTGTTGCTAAGAAGAATTTACTTATTTATTTTGTACTGATTTTGCGGCAAATATGATAACTCTAATTCTTTTGATTTGTTTATCACATACTGTAAATACATTTGAAGAACAAAAATCATGCGGTTGCAATGTAGGCCGCAGTAGAAGCGAAAAAATTGCAGATACAATTTTTGGAACATCGCTGACAGAGAACCAAGAGCAGTGCTCAAGTAATAATGAAATTATAGACGACGCTGTTGATGAGCAACGATTCAATGAATTAGAAAGAATGATCCTGGTGCCTGGTGGTAAATATCAACTAGGCACTGATGATATAGTGATAGAAAATGACATGGAAGGTCCGAAAAGAATCGTCACCATAAATAGCTTTTATTTGGACAAATATGAAGTATCCAACAAAGACTTCTCAACTTTTGTTTTACAAAATAAATATAAAACTGAAACCGAAACGTTTGGAGACAGCTTTGTCTTCAGTTTATTTTTAAACAATACTTTAAAAGAAAAATTAAAAGACTTTCGGGTGGTGCAGGCTACATGGTGGTACAAAGTTATTGGAGCGGATTGGAGGCATCCTTATGGCCCAGACTCTGATTTAAAAGGTTCCTGCTCCTATTTTTCTTGGTATTAACAATAATTGTTATGATGATATGTAATTATGTATACCCTTAACAGTACATTCAAATTCTAGACATGCTGGATCATCCGGTAATACATGTTTCATGGAGAGATGCTAAAGAGTACTGCAAATGGCGCGGCGCGCGGTTACCTTCAGAGGCTGAATGGGAAGCAGCTTGTAGAGGTGGTCACAGAGACACTAAGTATCCTTGGGGCGATAAACTGTTCCCAGGAAAGAAACACATGTCAGTTTCTTTTAATAAATTTAAAAGATATTTTATGCGATCTATTAATTTTAGCGGAAATTAACTTTGTCTTAATTTTCAGGGCAAACATTTGGCAAGGGACATTTCCCCACCACAACTCTGCCAAAGATGGATTTGTAGGCACAAATCCAGTACATTTATTCCCTCCTAATGATTTTGGACTCTACAACATGGCTGGAAATGTGTGGGAATGGACTGAAGACTCATGGTCTGAAGACAAAGTAAGATTTATTAAATTATAATATAACATACTACAGCCTAATTTTAGAGAACCATCAAAATAGTTTAATTGGATCACAGTAATAAATAAACCAATATTATAAAATGCCAAGCAAAATATCTTTATATATGTTATTAACTTATCATAACATAATTTACTAATGTTCCACTCTCTGATTAACTAGATTTATGTGCTCCACTTAACCTGACCTGGGTATGTCGCTAAACTGCAACCAGAACCACCAGAGGACGGGCAGCAGCGTCCTCTTAGTTAATGGTGGTGAGCATTCTGCGATCCCCAAGCCGCCTGCCAAGCGTGGGGATTATGGCAACACCCCTCTATTAAAGGAGAGGCCTTCGTCCAGCAGTGGGCGTTTTATGGCTGATGACGATGTGCTCCACTTGTATTGTAATTTTCATTTCAGCCCACTGAAAAGGTGAAGAAAGGAGGCTCCTACCTGTGTCATCACTCATACTGCTATAGATACCGGTGCTCAGCTCGATCGCATAATACTGAAGATAGTTCGGCGGGAAATTTAGGTTTCCGCTGCGCTAAATCTGCATAGTTATGCTTTACAATATTAGGTCTATGTTTATATTTACGTTCTACAAAAAACATATCACAAGTACAAAATGCACAGCATGATGAGTTTTGAACTACCAGAGTACTTAATTTTTTTATGTTTATCTTCTTTATACACATAAATTAGTATCAATGACAAACCTAAATGAAGTTTGTGAGTTTTTTACATGGCAGTAAAAAAACTGGTCACATTTTTTTTGTTATTTATAAAAAGTGGGGATTACGGTTTATGAGAAATATAATTATAATTTTTAATTTGCATTTTGATTTCCTAGTAATAATATACACATACTAGCTGCACCCCGTGGTGTACCCGCGATTATTGTAAAAAGTTGACAAAAAGAAGCCTAACTAGATATATAAGTTTATATCCCAGTAGGATAGCGAGTGAGATAGCGCGACGCATGGCATGGTGGCACAAAAAAATTTGCATGCGGCATTTGCCGAAGACGTGAAGAGCACTCCGTTTGACGCGGCTGCGTAGAAAAGAGATCACATATTTTTTGCGTGTAGCGTAAGACGGTTTAATATAAGTTTATTATTTTACATATATTATATTTTTATAGCAAAGTAGCAATAGTAGTAGATTAGACGTAACGTGTCAAGCTCACTTTAAAAACGTTCATAATGAAGTGACGCGAAGTCATTATTGGGCGAACTATTTCTTTGCAATGTATGTGCTTCATATATATTCAACTGAACATGTAATATTGTTATCTGTGGTGTAATTCAAAAAAATATTATCCATCTCTTAGTGACGCAGACGCATCAAACAGAGTGCGCTTGCTGTAGAAGTCTTCCGCAGCGAATATTTCCTCAACATATAAAGTAAAAATCAATGCGTAGTAATTGCTTTACATGTAATAAAACAGTCAGCGTCAATCGTGAAACGGTGAACGCAATTAATGTCGCATAAGAAAAGGAGTACATAGAATTGGACAATTTAAATATAGAATGCGAACATGACGTGACAGCAAGATGTAATGGTAAATGATAGGATAGAATAAAACTTAGATTTCTTACTGTATATACTTATTTATTTGCATACTTTTGTATAAAAATTACAATAGGTACATTAATAGCTGTTTCCAATTGTTAACAACATGTATATTTACAAAATGGCGAGCTTCAGCTTGAATGGCCGATGCCAAACAGGCTATGTCGGAATACAAAAAGCACCTTGATTTAATAAGTACAAATCAAAACGGAAGACTAAACAAAAGGAAGAACTCTGCTATAAACCCGTTTGGTATAAATAATAGATAAATTAAAACAAAATAAATAAACAACACAACCACTTTAGTGTCATAATTATATTTTATCTAATCCTACATTGAACATTTCATTGAAATTAATTAAAATATACATACAGATTTATTGTACTTAATGTTTAAATAAGGAAACCTTAGTGTACGCAGTACACAATCTGCAGATCCATCAATCTATGGGCTGCATTATTATGAACAGTCAGCACTGCCACGAGTGAGCTGCCGTTCACTTTCAAATCTCTAACACTGTTCGCCCAATGAATGTGGAAAACCATTAAATATTCTATATAAACTTTTACATTATCCTTATGGTTTATTTTGCTGAAAGTTTTAAAATACTATTTCGATGATTAATTTCATTCGTGAACATAAATATTTTCAGATCAAATGCAATAAATCTATTAATAACTACTTTACGGTTACAGATGTTGCTTTCTGTCTGAACCTAATTTCTTTAATTGACATAAGAACTATTGTCGTTAAGAACTAACGCTGTCGTTATGAGCAAGTAAAATATAGTATTTAAATCACAATGTGTTTTTTTAAATGCTACATTTGTGTCGACAAACGAATCGCGATATTTCGGTGATATTGCATCTATTCTAAAAGTCTAGGCTAACCTTTCGTATGGCAAGGCATCAAAGAAATATTCAAACGGTAGTCGGGGACATTTCTGTGAGGTGTTTATAAAACTAGTGTAAAAAATATAGGTGAAAAGCGCGAGCGTTCACAGACTCGCCGGTCGAGAACAACTAGAAGAGCACAAAATACTCGAGCACCGTGACGAACATCGACCGTCTCCCGTCGGAGCCAAAACCACGAAAGCGGCGTCACTAAACTAGAGATAAAAATATAAAACGCTATGCGATCACAAATCTAGCCTTACGTTTACACCGATAAAATAAAATTTACACCGTAGACACCCAACCGTATTTACACTAGATGAATCACGTTTAGTCCAAGCGGGCGGGGAGAGCTCCCGGCCGCGGGAGCGGAAGTGTAGCCCTCCGGGGAGGCTACGATCACAGAGGAGCGGCGAGCGTGCGCGGGCGCAGGCGGCGCGCGCGTCAGTTGCCGGCCGGCAGCACGGGCTGCGCGCGCGGGCGCAGGCGGCGCGTGCGTCAGTTGCCGGCCGGCAGCACGGGCCGCGCGCGCGCTACGCCGTTACTGTGCCCGTTGCTGAACCCGTTCTTTACGATGCCGTTCTTGTACGCGCCTTCCTTCAGCTCCGTGGTCGGCGCCGGCGGCGGCGACTTGGCGCGCAACTGCACAAACAACACCATGTTAACCACTGAAGAGAGAAGTGAATAGAACGGAAATGTGACGGGCCGCGCTAGCCGGCGTTAAGTCTATTTAGACTTAATGACAATAGGCTAGATGACTGTTGTTCAAATCGTTGAAACCAATAGCTTTGATGAAGAATTTAAGTAAATATAGTACGGTAATTGAAAACATTATTTAAATCGGTTAATAATGTTCTGATATATGAGCGTAAAGTTTTTGTTAGAGACAACTCTGTCCCTTTCCCACAAAACAAGAAATGACGTCACGCGTCACGTTCTGATTACTTGTCAGAATATAATTTATATGGCGTCCTGACAAGTGACGTCAGGATTTGCTGTTTCGCCTCTCTGTCTAGCATGATATTAAAATGCTTATAAGTTGCTTATTTTTGATCAGATTTTAATTTTCTTTTCATTAATCAGCTATATTTATGGGCCACATTTGAAAAGGACAATTTAAAAAAACCAGTCATCTAGCCTATTCTTCCAATATACATGTTTTTAAGCTGAGAATACTCAAAAAAGACAATTTAAATAGACGCGTAGGAAACCAAACCACATTACAGCGTAATTATATTAATTTTACCGCCTCTAGTGTAATGACCAACATAGCACACTTATATCATAATGTACTATTATTATAGGGACAAGACCGCAAACGTGAAAAAAATTAGTTGTTCCATTCATTTTGTATGGATTGTTGTATTCAACAGCCGGTATATCAAAACTAAGCTCAGAGCGTGGTTACAAGAGAATAGACTAGATAACTGTTTTTTTTAATTACCTTATTAAAATATGGCCCATAAATATAGCTGATTAATGAAACCAAAATGAAAATCTGATCAAAAATAAGCAACTTATAAGCATTTTAATATCATGCTAGACAGAGAGGAGATTATGACGTCACTTCTCTGTGCGACATTTAAATTATATTCTGACAACTATAGCGCACAGAGGCGTGACTTAATTTTTTATTTTTTTGGGAAAGGAACAGAGTGTTCTCTACCAAAAACTTTAAACGCTTATATTTCAGAACATTAATAACCGATTTAAATATTTTTTCAATAAACATATTATATTTACTTAAAATTTTCATCAAAGCTATTGGTTTCAACGATATAAATATCAGCCATTTACCCCATTTGTTTTATGGCATCAAAGCTTATTTTAAAATAAGAGATTGTTAAGTTATTTGTATAATTAATTAATTTTATCAAGTGATTATTTTTTGTGACATACTTAAAGAAATTTGATGAGTAACTTTGGTGTTATTAATAAACTATTTTATTGTATATCTACTTATATAAAAGATTATTAATATACTTAGTGCTATTTTATTATCAATATCACAAATGTATCAAATAAAAGTAGGTATGGCTAATACAGCAGGCGTTTTGGCGGGAACACTGAAAAATCATGTCGTTGCATTCGATTATTTTCTTAAACTTGTGTTTTTTCGCGAATTAATGATTAAAAATGGTGGTGTTTTATTCATTGAGTGTTGAATTACATGCACGAGTGTGGGCAAGTGATATAATGTGGTGAAACATGTCTTTTTGTGTTGTTTTCAAAACTCCATAGAAGCTCATAGTAAAGTCGCCACAACTTTACTAGGGTAGACTTGGACTCGACTGTGACTAGTTCCGTATGATTTACTATGATTTCATGACTTATTTGACTTGATTATTTCAAATAAATGTGAAAATTCTTAAACTTGACACTGGCAGAATGCACAACGTGCGATGCCAATAACTAAGAAAAAAAAAAAAACAGCAGGCGACGCGTGGTCTACTAGTTGCTATGTATCTAAGGAAGAGATGACGTACAGTGTCGCCGTGCACAATTCAAGAACGCAAATCGTGTCTCGCTCGTTGTTTGCTTTATCCATTAACACAATCACACTAATATTTTACATGCTAAAGTCATCATCATCATCATCAGCGCAGAGACGTCCGCTGCTGAACGAAGGCCTTCCCCTTAGACCGCCACACAACCTGTCATTGACCTCCACCGGTTGCGCGCGACTTTTACAATGTGGTCGGTCCATCTATATATATATATATAGTGGGAGGCCTTCCTACGCTGCGTCTTCCGGTTCGCGGTCGCCACTCAAGAAGCTTCCTTCCCCATCGGTTATCAGTTCGAGCGATGTGGCCTGCCCATTGCCATTTCAACTAGCAAATCCTGCGAGTTATGTCGGTGACTTTGGTTCTTTGTGAATATCCTCGTTCCGAATTGTATCGCGCATAGCATGCGAAAGTAACTCGGCATTATAGGCTTTATTTTCGGACCTAGTATACGCTCCTTTCTACGTTGGCTACGTATGTTTAATTAATCTGTGGTCAACGTTGCTGGTGCAACAGCTACCTAGCTTATTATTAATATTATATTTTACTGTGTACTATTTGTTGACTCTTAAATAAATTTAAAAAAAAATGCTTGTCCAAAGCTCAATAGTAGCATATTGAGGAAATTTGCTAAAGAAAATAGCGATTGGTAGACTTGTATTTAGTTTCTGAATAATATCTATTACAGCTGCATAATCAGAGCGAACGCCGTTTCATCCCAACTCGGCATTGGTCACATATGCATGTTATTTTTCTTTTTATGACTCTCAAAATAGCTGACTCGCAACAAAACAACTCATCGAAAATAAAATTTAAATATGCGCCCAAATAACGAAGTTTTAACATTTTTAGTGACATGTTAGACAGGGAGGGCACTATAAGCTAATGACGGTAAAGTCCACCAGGCCTAACATGCGCACCGCGAGAAATTTTTCTCGATTCTACAAAACAGGACAAGGCTACGAATCTGTATAAGTTTGTCTCGTTTTCGCACGACATAAAGACACGACAAAATTTTCTCGCGGTGTGCATGTTAGCCCTGCAGGATTCCAAACAAATCTTATAGTACGTGTTTTGCTAGAAAGGGACAGATGAATCCCTCCCAAATACTTTGAACGCTTATGTTTCAGGACTTTACAAGCCGATTTCAATTATTTTTTCGATGTAAGCATCAGATTCAGTTAAACTCTCCACTTATCCTATTATTTATAATAATCAAAACACATGCATATTCCCTATTGGACTAATGTCTATACAATTAATAAACAATGTGTACCTTATGCCTGCCGTAGGACTGGTTGTAGAAGTCCTTAAACAGGAAGAAGAACATAACGGCGTGCATGCCGATCCACCAGACGAAGGCGCGCGGGTAGTTGCAATCGATGAACAACAGCTGGAACGCATGTACCATGATGCCTATGAACTGTGCCTGCAAAGAAAATACATTTGCTTACATTCACTGTTTACATTATTTAAGGCCACGCGACGTTTTGCATTACAGTGCAAACATTTTCGAAAATAATTGCAACATTGACGTGCAAATATTTCACGGTACATTGAGACATGTAACATGCATCTCGACATCTGAAGTGGCGTACTACAGACTAGTACTTGTAAAGTTTGTCAGTGGAGTTTTGGATGTAGGAAGTGATATTATAAAAAATAAAGCCGTTAAGTCTTCTTGCGACTTGCGGCTCGGACAACGAGGGTTCCGTACTACCACAAGTACTATAGGTAATCAGCGATAGTATCTAACGAATATTCTGTGAAAATCTTAACCGGCTACTTAGTGCGGTTCGCGAGATATAGGTAAAGATCGGACAGACGGATGGGTAGATAACGGTAGGCGACTTATTAATAGGTGACGGTCTCGTGTCTCCCCTTAGGGTATAGTTGCATTCTCTTTGAGCGAGACGTTTCTCGCGGCGGAGTATTGACGGTTTTTTTTCTCGCTGCATTGTAATATTTTCATTGTATTGTGCAACATATTTATTTTCGCGTGCTAATGTTTAAAATGTCGGTGTTTTATTAATTAAAGGCTGAATCATGTGCACAGAAATGGCCAAGATATGTTATACCACAATAATGTGGTGAAACATGTCTTTTCTTGTCGTTTCTAAGACTCTGTAAAAGCTCCTAGAGATACGGACAACGGAGTGATCCTATAAGGGTTATTTTTTTCTTTTGAGATACGTAAAACACCGACAGAAAACTAGAATGTTCTTGCATTACATTGGCTACCTACGTTTAGTATTTATTTATTTATTGAGATACGCCAACCGTGAACATATTACACATTCTCAAAGTAGGTATAGTATTTATAGTGTGAGAGCAAAACAGCGTTTATAAGTGATATGAAAATGATAGAGCCAGCTCGAATACAATAGCAATATGACGGAAAAACCCGCAAAATAATTTTAACCTTTTTTGGGTCAACGCATATATTCTAGACACGTGACCAATGAAAATGAGACGAATAAGTAAAAGTAATTGTATAGTTTTTTTTGTTGTTTTTGATCAAAGACATTTATAGTTTTTGATCAATATAAAAGGTTTGTGGCATTAGAAAGTTGGCAGAGTTTGCATTGTTGTATTTTGGATTGTCAGAGCAGAACAAGAATTTTGTCGAAAATATCGCTAGCTCATGCTCATGTTCGGTTACAAAGTACTTGGTTTGAAACCATTGGTTTCTCCGTCTACGTAATATACTTTTTCTTTGCATACGACCATTGAGCTAATATGTAAAGAGTCACAATCTCTAAGTGAAAACAGTCAAAAATGTCCCGAGTGCCAATGTACAATTGTACATACCTATACGTGCATTATAGAGTTCACAATTGTTCGAATTTAGACGTTATGTCGTGTGTGTAGTGTTCAGTGTAAGCTTGAAAGCTTGTGTCTTATCGTAGTTCAAGTCGTTCAAAAAGTCTACGCACTGCATAACGTGCGCCGAGTGTTGGCGCGGACATTTTTTATGTTCGATTGTGACTATAGATATTAGCTCAATGCATACGACACAGATATTTGTCTAGACTCTAGACTAAGATATTTGATAAGATTTTAATTAATCTCATGTCGATGTCCTTTAGGGGTAATCCCATAAGACTGAATTGTATTAAACAAAAAACCATCATGTCCGCTCCAGTAAACTGATTGGCATGTGTAAAGATTGTGTTAGACATTTTTATTATGCAAATGTGTTTTTGTTTAACTTCTAGTGTTTTTGCGTTCATATGAGAGCTTTAGACTCCACTACATTTTATTCAGAGTGACGATTTATAAAAAATAGAATAGTTCCGGGTGACTCGACAGATGGCAGTTTTTTTCCGTTTTATTTTTAACTCGTGGTCGACGCCCATTTGACCCGTGGTCCGTGTTTGACCGTTAACTCCCTTGATGTTAAACGAAGAAGTTAGGAACAGACGTTTCACCCACTCATGGACCCCTCAGAACGTCCTTCTAAATGCACAAAGCGCTTCCATAGCACCTTTCTAGTGAGAACAGCAGAGGTATGAAACTCTTTACCAGCGTCAGTCTTCCCGGTCCGGGGTCGTTCAAGAATAACGTGAATAGATACCTCTTATACAAGCGTGCTTCATCTTCGATCACATCATCACTTTCCATCAGGTGAGATCTTAGTCAAACGCATGAATAGTTTGTTGTAAAAAAAAGACGTGACTTACCATCTGTAGCGCAGTAAGGTACTTCTTCCACCAGAGGTACTTCCTAACGCCGGGCCCCATCGCGGCCAGCATGTAGTAGGAGTACATGATGATGTGCACGAACGTGTTGAGCAGACCGAAGAAGGTGGAGTGTCCGCCCGGCGTGAACTTGACGCCGAACCACACTGACATCGGCATGACGCCATGGTGGATCACGTGCAGTGTTGACACGTGGTCGAACTTCTTGCGCAAAACGAAGAAGAACTGGAACACAAAAGATGGTTTTAATACCGAATTTAAAAAAGAATCAGGTTCTATGTTCGACTGTATCTATTTTTGTTAAGTATGATCACAGTTCTCCTTTGGGCGGTTTTCTGACAGCCAATAAAAAAAAATATTTCATAAAAATCCGTTAGATGGCGTTGACGAGACATGATTCTGAATAATATCTCTACCTAGGCGGCGGTTCTGAAGATTTTGAATGATTGAATTAAGGTCAATAGGTAAACATAAATAATAAAGCTTATTTCATTTTGTCATGTTTTTTTTGTGGTTATTGTTTGTCTAACAAAGTAGGTATTTACCCATGGCATTTCTTATGCTTTTGTTCTTCCACAACACAAAATAGTAAGTGATTATTAAGTGCGGATTAGTAATTAGAGTGTGTTGGCTTTTTCATTAAACAAATTTGAGAAAAAGAGAATCATGTCTCGTCCGCGCCATCTACTCTTTGGCTGTAGAACTACGTTCCGGCAGCTGTCAGAAAACCTCCCGAAACCGTTGTTGAAAATTCTAAACAAGCCCGTAAACGAGCGAGCGTAAACCTCCCATTCGCGAAATGTCCCAGTGACGTATAGCGAGCGAGGGATTGTTTACGAATGCGACATACGATCAAAGCCATTCTGATACTAGTCAATGGAACCCAATCGTGTGTTAATTGAATTCACTGGTTTTTCTAATTTGTTCAAAAATATAATTAAACAACGCGGACAGGCGACCAATGAAAACCAGAAGCCGTAGAACCAAGAGTTGTGATTGGTTGAGAAATGCCATGTTTGTTTATGGAAAAATGTAAGTAACTACATTCGACCGACCTGTTATTCATAATCAATTTTTAAAAGAAAAACAATACATGTGACTCCAAAATTAAATTAATTAATAGCACCACCAATTTATTATGTAGTCTATAATAATGAGACCACTCACATAAAAAAAAACCGAGCAGTTTAAACAATACCTATTTATTTATTTATTTAGAACTTGGAGGACTTGGCTCTCTCTATTTAGAAAACTCACAGAGACAAAACAACTTAGACTAGACTGCATTCTTTTCAAAGTTTGAATCTAGTGCCCTCCTATGTCGCATAACATTTAGACATTAAAATAGAAACTTATTGCATTATAGTCTCTATTGCTAAAATTTCCTTCACATACGAATCGTAAACTTTGTGGTATGAACTACAAAGTAACAGATGATCGTAGATATAATAATTGATTAATACCTTACCGTTAAATACCTTGATAAAAAAATAACTGTATTTTTTACTATGTACCTAATTTAAGCAAATATGTACTACTCTATGTGGTTGGTAATAAAAACTATTCTATTCTATTCTAATTATATACCTATGTAGGTAAGTAGATGCTAGCAACGTGAGGTTACAATAATGATTACCAGGTATCTATATTTTAATATATAAACAGTGTTGCATGCGCTTGCAGTTTCGCGTGCATCCCACCAAAATAACTTACTAAGACAAAAAAAAAACAGGCCAGTCCTATTTTTATAAAGTTAATTCCTCACATATTATTTTGAACTATTGTAAACTTGCCACATTGGTGATTGTCCTAAGACTGCAGCTACAAATACTAAGTAAAATAAAAATATTAGATATTTTTAAACAAGCATAGCAAGTTTTAGCAAGCAAGGCACTCTGAGAAAATTACATATTTGAAAACTTTTTTGGCTATTTCAAAGCTGTTTCATGTTCACATGATGAGTACAATGAGCTCCTTTAGTTTTAGTATATTGATTCTTAAAGCTAGCCGGCAACGCCTGGAACGCTATCATCCTAGTAACGAAGCTACAACTGCTACATACTGTTTATAAAATGAATAATACTTACGGTGTCAAAAAATTCCGTGAACTTAGAGAAGTAATACCACCAGCACGCGTGAACCATCTGAAAGTTTGTTAAATAATTATTGTTTTATTATCCCATAAATATTAGATAATTATAGAAATATTTCAATAAACAAAACTAATGATTATTTCAATATATATTTTGCAAGTTCTATGCAGTTAATATTGAATCGTGCCTTTGAATGATATAATGCTGCATTCATATAATTACCAAGCGAAATAATCAATACGAAGTACTTTAAAGTTCAAGATTTCAAAACAAAAATGTATTAGATTGATTTAGAAATAAATGTAGCCTTTGGATAATTTTTTTGTTTGGCTCTAGACGGCAAACATGGTATTGTTTGAAAATGACAATCTCAGCAATTTTATAGATTCAATGTTAGAATTTGAAGTTTGCATCTTTCATTTATGCAAACATTTGTCTTTGATATAATTACTGATTGTAACTAAGAAATTACTATATTTCTTTGTTATTTTAATAAGATTAAATAATACATTGATCGATTAATACCGTTACCATATGTTAATTACTTATCAAGAGATTACGAGCATGCAGTGTGACATGACTATGGATTATAAAAGATGAGATTGTGGATAATTTGTTTATTAATGTCGACCCAAAAATAGTTACTTTATCTAAAATCTATTTCAATATGTTGTTATCGCGAAATTACGATAGCATTGTTTGTAAATATCAAATCAATAAACAATGCCATTATTATTGTATACAATATCAATTGAAAATAGATTTTAAATAACAGTAGTTGGTTAGAGCGGTTGTACGAGATGGCGAATGGGATGGTAATGGATATTTTACAGTGATAGGATGAAAGCGGGTGACTATACATTGAAATCGGAAGTAGGTGCGAGTGTGACTTCGACAAATCTGCGAAGTTATGGAGCCGCTTTACGTTGAAGTATGGAGTTGTCGAGGGAATGGGATTCGACGCAGTTAGTTATTCTTTTCCAGAACAGGAACATTTGGACTGTTATGAGCACGAGTTGAAACACGTACGGATACCAGGAGATTGAATTTCGAATATAGTGAGAATGGATGCGGATTCGTATTATTAACTGAATAGGTAATTCACCCTCATTGTCTGTGGATGTTTGCCGTGGTCGACCGGCTGACAGTTATAGTTATACCTGCCTGTGAACCAGCCCGCACCTCCGATCTGAAACAATACGGCGCCAGCGTGCCCATGAGCGATCGTCACAAGCGCTCGAGGCGCGGCGCGCATGCAGCGAGCGGATTCGCGACTTCGCCTATTTAGTAATGTATGCGCTGATGACAGGCTTTTTACAATGCTACTTATAACAGCGACAGTGATAATGGAATGGACGGGCCCGGCGCTTGCAAATCGTTCAAAATTAACAAGTCAACACAAACAAGCATACCTAGCTCAAAGTATGCACATTACATTTGCCAGAAAATAGAGATAGCGAATCTAATTACAGCATAACAAAAAGAGAACACATGTACATGTATTAAAAGTTTGTATTGTCGTATCGTACGGCTCGCATGTCGCAAATACAGAGCCTGACTGACGCGAGAGGAGAGTCGGCGCTCAACATATAGTCTTTAAAATATGTGCGCTTATTTCCCGTCCATTAATTTTATCATTGTCGCCGACTTATAAACTAGGGTTAGTCGTTCGGCCGTGCTTCTAGCCGACATTTGTACACTACTACTTAATTATAGATACCAAGAACATCCTGAAAATGTGTATATATTTACAAATTGTGGAATTCTCCTGAAAACAACAATAATTAATGCAATGTCTATTTACATATGGCATCGGTTAGTTCGTCTCGTCCTGAAACCATTGCCCCGGCGTGCGCTAGCGCATGGCAGGTCTTCACTTACTCTCGTGGCTATAGGATTGTCAGAGTAGTCCACTGGTTGGCAACGATAGCTGTAATGCTTCAGCCAGCCCCCCATCAAACTCTGAGCATGGCATATCAAAACAAAAGGTAGGTATGGAGAACAGTACGTTAGCAATATCTAAACTATCACAGTTATATTCATAGATAAAAATATCTTCCGAGTGGAAAAATAGACATACAACATAATTTATTTGTAGCGTTACGTGGCTTTACTGATGTATGTCTATTACATATCATAAATGTCTAAATGAGAACAAGTCTAGTTTCCAGTTTGCAAGATAACACAAAGCTAGAGAAAAAGGCCAAAACATGCCATCGTTATAAAAACCACAGACCAAACGAACTCGGATTAGGCGTGTCTAGCATTTCTCAAGATTGTAGAGCTATTATTCTGTAAATATTAACTCTTGGACATCCTCCCAAGGTGCAATCGACTAGCGACTCGAGTACTGTACACGTTTCCTGCCAGTTGCTCGTCAGACAAATTCGACATGTTCCGCACACGACGCGACGCGTCGACAACACGGCTGACGGTCTGATCTGACATCAGTCATGATCAGTCGCGCGCGCGTGCTACTGGCAGTGCTGGTAGTACGCTAATCGAGGCGAGTACGCGTTGCGTCAAAATGGCGGCCGAATTTAAATATTGTGCAATTAGGTAATGTAGTCAATTATGAAGGCTTTAGTTGACAATTCTAAACTAATAAAAATATTGCTGTCACTTTTTTTTTACTAAGGGCAGGAATACTTTAGTTAGTTTAGTTCTGTCAACTTAAACCTTCAATCGACCACACTATTATTGTATTCTGTTCGTTCTGAACGGTTCAAGAAATGATAAACGAATATAGCCGAATTAAGGTAGCGGCGTCTGTGGAAACCTATGATTCGCATCGCAGTCGCGTACTGTATGGATAGCACCATGGGAGGAGAGCCTTAAGTTACTTGATCCTTTTAATTCACAAACAATGCCTTTAGAATAGGCTAGATGACTGGTTTTTTTTATTGTCTTATTAAAATGTGGCCCATAAATATAGCTGATTAATGAAAAGAAAATGAAAATCTGATCAAAAATAAGCAACTTATAAGCATTTTAATATCATGCTAGACAGAGAGGCGAAACAGCAAATCGTGACGTCAGTTCTCTGTACGCCATATAAATTCTATTCTGACAAGTAAGGCGTGACGTCATTTCTTGTTTTGTGGGAAAGGGACAGAGTTGTCTCTAACAAAAACTTTAAACGCTCATATATCAGAACATTATTAACCGATTTAAATAATTATTTCAATAAACATACTATATTTAGTTAAATTCTTCATCAAAGCTATAGGTTTCAACGATATCAACATCAGTCGTCTACCCTATTCATTTAAGAATTTTCTAAGATTTAAGCTGTCTAAAATCTAAAGCTTTTAAGCATATTCAACATACCTACGTGTCAGCAGTATAGCTGTATGAGTGGAATGACATAAAATATGCGTAAAAAACATTTTGGGCGGTGGTGTGATTTAAACTAATTTTTTTTTACTATAGCTGCGTCCCGTGGTCTCGCGAAATTTTCAGTTTTCCCGAATTTGTCGGAGATGATGTATCTTTTGTCTATCAATACAATACAATAACACTTTATGGACACCATAGAAAGGACATCCTTATGATTTATACTACTGTAATGCCAACTTTTACCATGATTGGCCCTGCAGTTTGGGTGTAAGAACTAACAAGGCATTACTTTCGCATTTATAATACTAATGTGATGTGAGAAACATGCTACATTATATCTACAGCAATTTCGAAAATGTCTATATAATGCATTAATGCACATGAGTTTTTTATTTACTAAGCATTCCGTTTTAAGATTTGAACAATATTAATGCGTCTAGTTTATATTAGTTTATTTTTCGGGAATGTGTTAAATATTCATTTATATGGATAATGTTACATATACTACATAGGTAATAGGCTAGATGACTGGTATTTTTTTATTGTCATATTAAAATGTGACCCATAAATATAGCTGATTAATGAAAAGAAAATGAAAATCTGATCAAATATAAGCAACTTACAAGCATTTTAATATCATGCTAGATAGAGAGGCGAAACAGCAAATCCTGACGTCACTTCTCTGTACGCCATATAAATTCTATTCTGACAAGTAAGGCGTGACGTCATTTTTTGTTTTGTGGAAAGGGACAGAGTTGTCGCTACCAAAAACTTTAAACTCTTATATATCAGAACACAAATAACAGATTTAAATATTTTACATACTATATTTACAAAAATTCTTCATCAAACCTATCGGTTTCAACGATATAAACATCAGTCATCTACTCTATTATCGTAAAATATAAATGTCAAAGGCTGGATGTATTTTATTCAATCACATCAGTACAGCTTAACAGATTATGATGTTGCTAGCTTATATTGTAATTGTAGTCCATTTATGATATCAAGAAAATGTGGTTAGACAATTTTAGAGTGATAATCAGAAACATTTATTGGCCATAAATAACTTTGAATGTCATATTTTTTGTAGCAAAATATTTTTATGTTACAAAAAGTAATTTTATACAAAATCCCAAGATTACTAGTTCATTTAATAAAGCTTTTATAATAGCCAATACTATGCTTTAATAGTAGGTATAGCGGGTTTGTATAATCACATTAATATTATAAATGCGTAGGTTTGTGGGTATAATATGTTTATAACATCTCATTTCTCTGACAACTGAATAGACACATATGAAATTTGGTATATTAGCTTTTTAACATGGATTAACACAGGCTTTAATTCTGGAAATTTAATTAACAGTTTTTGTAGAATGACAGGTGCTAATGGGGGATAAATTTAGTCTAATAATATGAATTATTATTGTATTCTGCAAAATTTCAAATAAATGACTTTATGATTAAGACTACAGATACAGTTTAACAAAGGAATAAACTTGGAAATATAGGATGAACAACCTTATTAAAATTGATTATAATTAAATTAACAATAAAATATTATCTAAATACTACTATTACTAAATAAGCTAGTTATAAGTTCTAATATCAAGCTAGATACTTTATATAATAGATATATATCAACGGCGAACAACAAGTGATGTCACATAAATTTTGAATGAAGTGCACAACAAAAATTCTTTCAAAACTATCTGATGGACCATTCCCCCTCAATCCCAACCAATAACTTGAATGCTTATAGGTATTTCAGAACTATAATTAGCCTATTTAGATTATTCCTTCAATGGTATTGGAAACATCAAATTTATTCCAATGTTGACTGTTGAAAATACTGATATTTTTATAGACAAATACACAGTTAAAGTTTACATTATAATAAATATCATGATCTACGAGAATTGTATTTACCTCATAGAAGAGCCATGTGCTGAATACAACTTGGCAAAAATTGTATATTATTAATGTGTTCTTAAACTCAAAAGGTTTCCTATTTTCCATATATTTTGGACCTGCAACCTGTAAAGAAGAAAAATATAAGGAAAACAGCTTTGAAAACACAAATTAAAATGGAAATGTTAAAACAAAGTACAAAGGATGGTATGTTTACCTTGACTAGATAAACATAACTTAGGCATATTACTAATGTAGGTAATGGTGAACTCATTAGGAACCATGGATTTGTCCTAGGATCTGAAATATAAAACAAACATCTGTAAGCAAGTGTGTAAGAATAAAAGAAACATAAACGTCATATATACTGTTATCTCACAAATGTATCTTTTAAATTTTTGTTATATTATATATATATTTTGTGTCTATTTAAGTAATATTTTGAATATGGAAATAATTTTCTTTCCTATTCAGAGGCATATCTACTATCCAACTATAATTAAAATAAAAGACTTAAAATTATTTTAATATAGATTCTAAAATTTAATTTCTATATTTTTACACTAACTGTCATATGCATAAAACGCAAAAACGTATTTCAAACCTATTTTAGTTTTAAAGTGTTTTGTCAAATTTATTTTGAATTATGATTTGAGTTTGAAAAAAGATGACAAAACACTTTTTAACTAAAATATGTTTGAAATACTTTTTAGTGTTCTATGTATATGACGGTAAGAATTTTAACTTAAGACCTGACAATTTATGAACAGTCTATCAAAACATTTACACTAAACATTCATAGCTCTAAGTATTTGTTTACGAGCTTGTCATGTAGACAAATGAGAGCATCACTACTCTTTTGCGTTATGGGCCATCTATAAATACACTACATGCTGTAGTCCACTCAGATTTGTTTCATTATGTAGTTCATATAATTATATCACATGTGGCACGATATCTGCATCTAATGGCTTAGGACATTTCCCATAAACAGGAGGCCTAGTGGTACAAATTTCCCGCACTTCCTTGTATGAACTAGGACAAAATGTCACATGCCTTTAGTGGATAGTATGACTCAATGAATCTTTTATTTTAGTGCAGGTATAGAGAAAATGTCACTACGATCTGTTACTGACATTTAATGAGTACTTTTATTTACGTACATCGATATTTGTTCGTTGTCTGGGTGTAGTATGTATTATAAGTATGTATTTACGGAAAAAAAATGTATGTAAGTATTCTATCAGCTATCTGGTTTCCATAATACAAGCTTTGCTTAGTATGGGGCTAGATGGCGCTGGGTGTAATAAATGTTCCCCCCAATTAGGGTTACCATCTGTGTAAGGGAGGATGCCTGTTCAGGACGTATAAAATGCCTGATTTTTCAAAAAAATGCCTGTCTATTGTAAAAAATACTTTAGGTGTACTGTAACCGTTCTGCGTGATACCGCGGTAACGCGGAAATCAAAAATGCCTGTCTCTGCTTAGCGCCGGCCGCACGCCTGTCTAAACCGTAAAATGCCTGTCAAATGCGGCAAATGCCTGTCAGATGGTAACCCTACCCCCAATAGATATTATTTATTTATTTTATGTTTTTTTTGTTTACCTGTTGGTTTATTTATTTTGATTTAGACAGCTTTTTGCCTAGTCAGAATTATATTATTTTGTTTAATTTCGTGGTAATTTTGGACAACAACATCTTGATTATTATGTTAAGCAAAAATATATATTACAACAGTCAAGCTATGTCAGAGGTCTTCGGAGGGCATAAACGCTACTTTACATAAAACTAAGACATAAATTTTATTTTTATGACAATCTTTCTAAATGAACATTAGCTATAATGATGAATTATGTATGACCCGAGCATATTATTTTGTAGGTACCTATGCTTAGGGTCCATTTAAATTTAAAAATAAGGTTCCATATCAAATTTGTCTAATTGCAGTAGCATAAGATTTAAATTGTATTGCATTCTTATTACATTATTACATTACACAATCCATAAAAATAATTCACTTGTGAGTAAGAATTGGGTGTACCTACATGGAATTTCAAGATATAAAATTGCTATATTATAAGTACTTACCTCCATATTTGTCCATATAAACTTGCATATTATTTAAATACTGTAGCACTAGCGCCATTATAAAGTTATCTGAAAAAGAAGAATAAATAATTAAAGCTTTTATTTAAAACAATTGAAATGATCTGGGGTTGCGAGCACGTCAAACGATTCGGTAGGTGCCGAGAATTTTGTCATTTCTTACTATATTACCTTCGCAATATTACAACTGTACAAATAGTATTTAAGGTGTAATTATTTCAACATATATTCTTATTCAGTGATGTTTAATTTGCAATAACATTTTTAAAGGTATTTAATAAAACGTTAAAAACTAGGTTAACAGACGTAACTTTTGCACTGACCAGTGTTGCCACCTCACTATTAAAAAAGAGGCTACCTACAGATTATGCTAACTAGAGCTAAGTAGCTAAATTGGTCTTTAGCTGGGTATACAGAGAGTAGGTACAGATCGCGCATACAAACGCCCTAAACCTGACACAAAAAATATATTTCTACTTGTAATATTTCTTCTTTGTCCCAAATAATTATAGGGTTTTCAAAAAGAGAAAGATAAAAAGGGTCTAAAGAGTGCTCGGACTTTATCAGAGATGAATTGGTACAACACAACACAGTAAAAGTTTGGTAAAAAGACTAGGCCTTAATAAGTAGGGATGCCCGATCTGAATCGATCTTCCAGAAAATCGATCCATGGCCATTTTGGCCATACGATGATACCTACCTGGGGCTGTACCATGAACGCATAAAGCAGTTCACGGTACGGCGCCTGGGCCCTGTTTTATAAAGATACAAGTCTTGTACTTGTAATGAAAAACTGGCAGCACTGCAAACAATATTAAGTACGGCGTTTTCTAAAGCTACAAGACAAACTACCATTGTACAAACTACAAGTACACGGCAGTTGCATTTAGAATAATCTACCTGTAACTGGTAACTTATAGTTACTTGGACAAGAAGCTAATGAGGCGATTTCTTTAAAAAAAAAGTGTTGGTTCCAAAAAAAATTCTAGATCACGTGGAGTCGTTTGAAATTGGTCTGTCAAACATGTCAATTTGACATTGATTGTAAAACATTTCACTTCGTTAAAAACAAAAAACTATTTCCTCGTTGCACTTTGCAGTATGTTTCTTATAGAAATGAGGCATTTGTTTAAAAAAAAATTGTTCGTGATGTTTTAGTAGATGGCGTAAGAAGCACAGAAATTGTTCTGTCAAACCACGTTCAATCTTTTTTAGTTATTCCAGGCCACGGAAACAAGTCCGTCGGCCGAAAACACGGTCAAACCGATTACATATGGTGGTAAGATTTCTCTATTTGCTCGCCACGTCATGGAGTATACATTTCCGAGGTCTCTGGTTAATTGATTCAGTTTAGTATCACACCTAAAAAATAAAAAATCACCTATAACTTATAATATTCAATGGGCGATTTTCAGACAGGCAATAATAAAAAGAAGCTCATTGTAGATGGCTCTGTCTTTGCGCAGACCAGATGTGCTGTCATTGTTAAGTTTTTTATTATAATTCATGTGCCACCAGTGTGCCACATAACAAAAATACTATGATGTTTTTGACTGGCAAGTGACACGGCACTTAACTGCGATATCTGTCGAGTTGAAGGAAACTACTTTGTTTTTTTAAATATCATGTTTGGAAAATCGCCCATTATTAGTTAATACTGGCAGAATGAACTAAGTGCAATAGCGAAACTGAGAAAAAACATTGCCAGAATTTTGGCGGAAACGCAAAAAAATTATATCGCCGCTATGTAATAACGACCAAAACTTTGTATGTTTTCTAGTCCAAAAAGGTGTCGTTTTATTCCAGGTTTACGCGTACGTGAGTGAGTGTGCAAGTGTACCTAATTATAATGTGGTAAAACATGTATTTTTGAGTTATTTTCGATTATAGTGCATGATTGGACTAGACCGTGACTTTTGAGTGTGATATTTGACTGTGACTTTGACTTGTTTGAGTGAAATTCAACAAAGATATATTAACACACTTGACACTGTCAAATGCAAAAAGTGCGACGCCAAAGGATTTGACTGATCTTTCTCTTTATGGGCGATTTTCTAACAGCTAATTAATTTAAAAAAAATAGTTCATAAAAATAAGTTCGATGGCAATGAAGAGACATGGGGCCTTATTTTTGAATCGTACGCAAGCGTAGCGCATGCGAAAGGAGCTGACCATCGCACGATACTGTTTGGAATAAGGTTCAATATCGTTTGAAACTCGGCTCCTTTCGCATGCGCAACTTTGCGCACGATTCAAAAATAAGGCCCCTTGTCTGAAGATTTTGAACGAATGAAGCAAAGTAAAAAAGTCAAAAAATAAAAAGTAACCTTATTTCATTTATATCAGATCTGTCATGCGTTTTTTGTGGTTATTGTTTGTATAACAAAGTACTCGCCGTTAGTGTTTCTTAAGATTTCGTTATTCCATGCAAATTATTAAGTGCGCCTTGCCAATTAATTAATTACAATCAATAAAAATAACAATTACTATCAACAAAAAAACAATAATAACGTAACGTAACAATAACAATTTATCAAAATTTCAATAAACTTGAAATAGCACTTCACCAACGAACGCGAACTGTGAAGTGAAGCAGAGAAGGTGGGTAAACTGCTTTTTCACAAGAAAAATGTGAAAAAAGTGGGCCATATCTCGCTAGCGCTGTCTATCCTTTGGCTGTAGAACTACGTTTTGACAGCTTTCAGAAAACTTCCCATTCACGTTCATATTTTTTTTCTCTTTGTTATTGGCATCGCACTTTGTGCATTCTGCCAGTATCCAGTATGAATTTTCAAATATTTATAGTAATCATCAAGTCAAATATGTCGTGAAATCACAGTTAGTCACACGAAATTAGTCATAGTCAAGTCCAAGTCAGGCTTTAGTAAAGTTGTGGCAACTTTACTACAAGCTTCTTCGGTGTTTTGGAAACAACAAGAAAAGACACGTTTCACTTCATTATATCACTTGCCCACACTTGTGCGCGTAAATCAGCACTTAATGAATAAAACGCCACCATTTTTATGCATAAACACTCGTAAAACACAAGTTTTGGAAAATACAATACAGCGACATGTTTTTTTCGCGTTCCCGCCAAACCTCCACTATCATATTCGGTCTTATTGGTGTCAATTTCCCCAAATAAGACCTTAAATCGTAGACGGATCTCTCTCTGCGCTCTCTACTTGATTCCATCCACACTGCGATTTGTTTCCGTTCGCGCATCGTCAATGAGGCCATAATCATTAATCAACTGTCAATTGTCAATCTCATACATTTTATTGTTGTTTTTTGTTTTGTTTTATCAGAGAACATTTTAATTTAAAGAATCGGATTACCAGGGAGAATCTGCATAACATTAATAATACTGGTTTATGACAACTCATTGAGTTTTTATAGCAATTCGATGCCTTGCTAATTTGGACAGAGCTTAAAGCTCTCAATTAAAATGTATACCTACAAAATCAAAACAACTGCATAGATTCTTTAAAAAAAAAGGCACAGAACCCAGTATTTTTCCTTGGACAAGATTATTGACAACTTCCTCATCAAGGACAGATAGATAAATATAAGCAACGATTTACAAGAAATCTTGATTTTGCGACATCCGGGCCTCTGCTGGCGCCATCTACGAAAAGGTTTGCCTGTGGAACCTCATTGACAACATTGTCTATTTCCGTTACTCCTAACCAAAGACAAAATGAGTTTCCGCACTCGTGCACGTATCATTCGAATAATCGAACATTCAGATAAATACAGTAATAATAGATACCTACCTACATCAATCATCAGAGAGATAGGTACTTGCTAGTTGTTGAGAGTCAACATCAAAAAAATACGACGTCACAATTTTAGCACCAAAACTTACTGTCAAGCAAGTCAATAATGAGTAAATCCAAGCCCCGTAACCCTATGAATGAACCCATTATTTATTATGAATAATTAGTTATTAGGTAGTCGTAGTACATAGGTAGACTACACGACGAACGTATACGAACTTGCTATGGATACAACCTTTACTATTGCTCAAGTGTGTTGGGTAACAAATGTTTAGGTTAGGTATATATTAATAGGTCAAGGTCAAGGTCATGGTTAAAATTAAGAACAAGAAGAAAGTGCAATGCTGTACCTGCTCCAGTAAAATTTTAATACAGCCCATTTAGGCAGAAGTAGGTATTGTTGAAGTAGCCAAACTACAGACCTACCTAAAGTTGAATAGATAGGTAGGTACTTGAAGTTACTAGGCTGTAAAATACGATGGTGGCTCCCCTACTTATCTGTAGGTCTAGAGCGGGCAGATTTCTTGTTTGGCATCCTCTAATTTATGTAAAAGAACCTGCCTGCCTGTAAAGCCTATTAAATAAAAGATCTTTAGGCTCACAGGTGGTCAGATATGCGCATCTACCATCTTCAAATGAGCCCAGAATAAGCAACGGCACCGAGGTTGTTACCGTAGACAAAGTTTTAGATGAGTATCGATGCCACCTTAGATGCTGGTGTCCTCAACTGGCACATAGGTATAGGCAGATCACCGAGGGAGTCGATTATATATCAAAATATATATTTAAATATATACTTATAATACATACTACACCCAGACACAGAACAATTTGTCCTGAACAAACATCTTTAATGTTCGTCACATAAATGTTTGCCCTGGGTGGGGATCGAACCCACGCCCTACAGCTCTGCAGGCAGACATGCCAGCTGAGCTGTAAGGTAGTCAAATCATTTATTTATGTAAGTAGTATTCTTATCTCCAAATTTTAAGTTTTCGTGAAAGTGCTTATGTTGAATTGTTGACAAAATTTTGTAGGTAATTAGGTACCTACTTGTAACTAAGTAATTAATATGAAATAAAGTATTCATGCAAAAGTTACATTACGCTTAATTATCATGTTTGTCTTCTATTTACTCTACAAATCATTTCCATTGCAAGGTTGCCTGGTAGAGATCGCTTTTAGCGATAAGGCTGCCAGTTGTTGCACTAGTTTCTTTAATTTTTCTGTTGTATTTAATTATGTAAGTATATTATTTGATTGTAACTATCTATCTATCTATCTGTAGTGATCGGCATTCGTGTATAAAGACGGTCTAGCTTGGGTATCGTTTAGTGAGTGTCGCTAAGGTTGATAGTAAATAAACAGCTATTTCAGAGAGATGAGCGCATACTGTATCTGTCTGGAGTAGATAATCAGTATCGCACATGATTATCTATGATCACAGCCTATGAGCCTATGATAGCATACCTACGTTCTGGGTACGTATATTGCATGGTCATGGCGCTTATTATCTACTGACAGTTGAATATGAGTGTATGACACAAGAAACGTTTATAACTTTAATCACAGAAAACGTAATTAGTACCTATGTCTACTAACAGAAGATTCAATCACATAGAAAATGCCAGCGACGGTGATAATAGAATGGCCCGTCCATTCTATTAGCACCGTCGCTGGCTTGCAAATCGCTCAAAATTAACAAGTCAACACAATCAAGCATACCTAGCTAAAAGTATGCATATTACATTTGCCAGAAAATAGACATAGCGAATCTAATTACTGCATGACAAAAAGAGAACACATGTACATGTATTAGAAGTTTGTATTGTCGTATCGTACGGCTCGCATGTCCAAAGACAACGTATGACTGACGCGAGAGGAGAGTTGGCGCTCAACATATAGTCTTCAAAATCCGTGCGCTTATTTCTTGTCCGTTCATTTTATCATTGTCGCTGGAAAACGCGTTACAGATAACTGCAATCATGTCATATTCAGTGCAAGCTAATTTGTACTCTATTTGTATATGTCGGTGTATTGATTTCCCACAGCAGCGCTTGAATCGTTAACGTCGAGCGGCTCCCGCCGTCTCCGCCCATGCATCCCTCAGCATTGCAGTGGAAAATCGACACACTTGTCACTTGACTATACAAATAAATTGCAAAATTAGCTTGCACTTAATATGATATGACTTGGGACCTGGGTATGTCCAAAAACTACATCCAGAACCACTGCAGGACGCTCAGCATCGTCCTCTTGGTTAACTTACAGTGGTGAGCATTCTGCGATCCCCAAGCTGCGATATATGTATGTTCGCCTATTTTTCCGTCAATTGCGGACCAATTTTTAATTTTTTATTTGAAAGGATTATAATACTCTCGAAGTGGTCGCATATTAATTAGAAGTCGACTGTTTTATTTTTAAAGTTACTTTTATTTATTGGTAAGTAGTTTGTTCAAATAAGTCCTGTAGGTCCTACTGACTTCCTTGAAAACTAAATGGGGCTGCAAAAAATTTATAAAAATATTTTTTCATAAAAAAATACTTCCTGTTTCTTCTGAGTAACTTGAATTTTGTTTGAACAAATTCTACTTTATGTAATTAATTGGTTTGGTCCGTTTTGGTAATTGATATGATCTAAAATTAAATAAATAAAAAACATAAAAATACGAAAAAATAATAAAAAAAAAAGAATTATTTTAATTATTAATGTGGTTTGTGTGATACAAGTGATTGAATGCTCACCTTAAGTCTATGTGGTCTTCGAGGCTATAGCAATTGCGGCTTTTCAGATTAACTGGAAAGAAAGAAAAAAACCTTTAATATATATTTTATGTCTTCTAAGATCTTTAGTTACTATGAGTACTATTGTACCTAAGTCTAGGTACAATAAAACGTAGACGTAATTACCTAGTTTGCTTTCCATTGCCTGCAATAAGTAAGTAGCTAAGGTCAGTAGTTAGTTACTACCTAATTTTATAGGCTCCATACCACGAATCAATGACGGATTTACACATTTGACGCCAGGAGGATATTAAAATTTTGCCGTCCGTACCGACCTCTATCGATACCTAGTTCACAATTATATTTTTTAACAGTGAAATTGTAACTTATAATTTGTGAACTATTGTCACTTGTATACCACCTTTTTCCCGTAATTAGCATGATTGTGAACATGATTCATGTGTCAGTTCCTAGATTATTCGATTTAGTTAAGACAGCCAATTAAATCGTATTTTTAGTTAACATGTTGGCCCCAAATTTGCCGCCCCTAAAATATGCCGCCCTAGGCTCTAGCCTACTCAGCCTGCTGGTAAATCCGCTACTGCCACGAATAGAAAATCTTTATTTATACTAATTTGTAAAACTTTTTAGTAAATCAAGCGGGAAACTGACGGAGGTAGTCAGTAAGAATTATCAGGCTCATGTGGGTTATCTTAGATAGCCCAAATAAAATATTAGATAGTCTATTTATGATGACTCTCGCGTTGCACCATTGTCGTTGTTATAGTGTGCGTGCGTAAGAGGCTAACGGTTAACCGCTTTTTTTTTCGACGCGTTTAGGTTCCGTCAGTCTATCTAGACATATAATTTATCAAAGACATACACTGACTGATAATAAATTCTCTCTGACCTACCTACGTATTAGGCGTGTCTGTCCGAAGCGTGATAAGCTGATAAGATACATTATCTCTGACGCCACATGTAGTATGAGCGCCTTATCAATAAATCGTGAGATGAGGACTATAATATATATTAGATAGGTAAGTAGGTATGGCAATAGAATAGATTTTATCTACATATTATTCAAACTATACTTACATCACGCACATTTGATCTGATAAAAAATATACTATAAAAAACTTAGATTAAGCAATAAGAGAATATAATAAAATTAAATACAGGGTTAGTTTGAACACTGTTATCCTTCTAGGATATCATTGTACTCATCATTATTAACAACTTTTACTATGGGGCCAACTATGAAATCACGAAAAAAAAACAGCTGTTCCATACAAAAAGTTCATCGATCTTGGACAAAATATATGGAACAAATGTTCAAACTAACACCAGTGAGTTGAAATAAAACATCTTATCATCTCAGGTAAAAACATCTTAGACTAACACCCGGTATAAATACATTACATCTTATGCGTGGTAAAAAGGTCAGTTTTTATATCTTGTTTGAGAATTCCCACAAATTATGCAAGATTATGTAGGTACTTGTTTGTCCATTACTTACCTATAAATCATTACAATCTTAAGTTCCTATTTTAGCTTTGCTTATTTTAGGTTTTATGTTTGCTCGCAACTTTATAGAGGTAGGAAATACATAATTATTTTAAGTACTAAATAGGTCATACTTACTTATGTTTAATAAGTTCTTAGTAGAATTTTAATAACGGGCCTTATTTATGTTTCATCAAACACGTATTATACGTGTTTGATGAAGTACTTTTTTCTTCTTAGGCCATTATAATAATGGCCTAAAGGGCACAAAAAGCCCATCAGTTCCTAGTTAAAAAAGTTTTTTATTTGCTTAATAATTAATATGTGTAAGTACTATATATGGTATGAAGGTCAATAAGAGGCGTTGTATGTTCCTTGGTACATACCTACCTAACAACCTATCTACCAAATTGATGAGGCCGCAAAATGACTTAATACTTAGTTTACCGTAATGCCATACAACTATAACATTTATTTTTGATGTTTGTATGAAATAAAGTAGAAAGCCCTTTTGCGAATGGGACGTTTTTTTAATTTGTTTATAGGTCCGCGTTTGACCAATCGCTTGATGTTAAGCGAATAGCTAATAAATGGCACTTTAAGCCGCTAAATCGTTGTTATCTGCCTACTATTGTAGTATTATTACTTGCCCAATAAGTGTCGGGTAACTTACATAAGTGTGTAGGTACATAAGAGCAATGATACAATTAAAATTTCCACATTGCATATAGTTCCCAAGATCTCCTATTTCAGGCTTATGTATCAAACTGCAAGGCTTTTTGACTGTACGACCTCGACGGTCAAATGCAATTCAATCGTCCAATCACAATACTCATCCAGAAGTTCCAACTAAAATAGGTTTAATGGTTTTCTGCTATTCTATAATATCTATTATATTTATCTATGTATTTTAATAGGTACGTACTCGTATTTCAATGAGCACACGTTCTGTAATGTTAGGTGTATAGGGGTTGAAAAAAGCTAATTTGAAAAACGAAAGTAAGAGTAAAACCCTTGCGTTAGTCCATCTTCTTTGCTCAGTAGTTTGTATACGACTCTACTATGTTGCACCTGTTAAGGGTATAAAAGTAGCTTATAAACATAGAATAATAATAATTATGCAGTAAGTAATGAATTTTGGGACCTAGGTATGTCTTAAAACTGCAACCAGTACCACCGGAGGACGGGCAGCAGTGTCCTCTCCGTTAACGGTGCGGTGGTGAACATTCTGCGATCCCCAAGCCGCCTACCAAGCGTGGGGATTATGGCAACACCTCCCTATTAAGAGGGAAGCCTTCGTCCAGCAGTGGACGTTTTCTGGCTGATAGGTGGTACTTAATAAATTAACTAATAAATAACTAATTAATTTTAATTATTTTTATTACCTAGCAGTAAAAAAACAATGGCTACACCAAGTCTTTTAAATTACTAGGTAGATAATTATAGTCATCGAAACAAGACTCACAAATTTGATATGCAAAGCTAAGCTGATATTATAAATGTTAATAGGTACTTACCCAATAATTTGTTTACAAAATTTATATTGCAAACTAGCGGAGTTGTTGATACATTTAGAATGCATTTATTGCAACATATTATTTTCTGCTGTTGCCTACAAAATATATAATTTATGGCTAAGTAATGTGTCATAGTTGAAAGGAGTAAAACACCTATGAGTGAGTGAGTTCGTATAGGTATCGTATATAGTGGCCAGCCCTAGTGTCAGAGTTAATGTGCCGCCCGAAGGCCTCTGACATGGCTGACGGTTGTTGTTATAGAAACTAGAACAAACAACCTATGTATTGTTTGTTATTAAAACACCTATTATTACCTATTAAACATCGGATTTTAATATTCTTGTAACTGACGGCCACCTATCGTAGCTGTTTAGTTTATAGCAAAATACATACAAACAGTTAGTTTCTTACCCTACAAAAACAAAAGGATTAAGTATATCCAGACACAGACCGATGAAAATCCAGATACAATCCAAAAGCTCAAGCCAGGTAGCCAGCATGCTGGCGGCATTGGACCAAATAAACGCCAGCATTTTGTTATCACGCGTTGTGTCAGCCATTAGTTATTCATTTTTGCTCTCTGCGTATAAGATCTAGATACCTCGATCATAGATAAGTTATTTGTTGCACTAATACATTTTGGGCTATATAGCTGGTGAAAAGCAGTAGGAATGGAACATTTGTACCACCAGGCCACATGCGAATGGGGAATGGTCTCTACGCTTTTATCTACATACCTAATGCTATTATATATGTGTATATGTACTCAGGGTATAAATATAACATAATCTTTTATGGCGTTATGTTTCACAATAGACTCTTACACTAGATCTATGCAGAATGTGAGATAAAATTACAATTATGTGAGAGAGAGAATGGCATAGATAATACGTAAATAGCTGTTGTGATAGATTTCCAGTTCGGATTTTCTAGTACAGTATTGATCCTATCTCTTGCATTCTTATGGATATCAATCAAATATCTGCTTATAGTGGTCAACATATCGTCATCTCCTACATACCTGCGCCTGCGAAGCTATAATAGAGCGACAGCAAAAATATCCAAAATCATAAGTTCTGGAATAGCCTCGCACGCGCAGGTATGTAGGAGATGACGATATGTTGACCACTATGAGCTGATATTTGATTGTAAATAAAGTGAATACTGGTGTTTACGAGTGTTTAGTTAAATTTGTTGTCATTAGAGCAAGCAGGCCGTTACTAAGTGGGTCATTGGCTGCACGTCGAATTATGTAATGAAGCGAACTCGACAGCAGCGGTTCAGGTAGGTCTACAATCTACATAGCTGCGAATGTTTTTAAACGCACGTGCACCTGCACCACTTTTGAAATGCAACTCTACATTAAACACTTTATTGAAAATTATATTAACGTTTCTATATTCAACCGACTTCAAAAAAGGAGGTTATTAATTCGATTGTATATTTTTTTACTCCGCCAATTATGATAATTGATATTGATGCTTATTTTTGTTTAGCAGGCCATACTTCAGTGATTCCAAATACATTTTATCAAAATAAGTTTAGTAGTTGGGATTTTAAATCAAAACAACAAAGATAAAAACCGCTTTAAATAAAGCCGCTTTTTTTAAAGTACTTTTAGTATCGATTTTCTTACAATGTTGTACACCACTCTTTACAGCAACACTAAAGGTAAAGGAATTAATTGTAAATTAAATAAAACCACCAAAACATTACGAATCATTAGAAGTTCACAGCTCACAATTCGAGAAAAAAATTATAATCAACAGTTCCATACAATTTGTTGAAGGGTTAATGACCACTTATCTATAAAACAGCTGGTTTTTTTTCGCGAATTCAGGGTTGGCCCCAGAGTAACATTTGATCACAATGATTAGTAAAATCATTTCCTTTCGGCTATAGTAGTGCCGTTGCGTGTAATCCTCTATATTACTAAGATAATACAGTGACATTCGAGTGTCTCATTTAATTTGTGTTTGATTGATGATCTATTCTGATCTAATACACAAGTAACTTGCGAACGCAAACGTTAGTCTATTTTTTATGACTTACTCTCTTTTTATCTGTCACCATCATATACTTTATTTAAAACAATAAGAGATCATATAATGCCCTTTGAAATCGATCTTTATGACATTGGACATTATATAAACAAACGTGCATCATATGGACGATTTAGCTCTCTCGTGCGTCATAAATATAGATAATAATTATGTAGAATTGTTTTATGCCGGAAACTTTCAGGAAAATAAATATAAGTAATAGTCAAAACCATTAGAGCACAAATTTAATAGTCTTCTTTATTGATTAAGACGACTACTTACGTTAGAATTGTTGTTTTTGTGTCGTATTATGTAAAACAACATCTAACGGGTAACATAAATTTATGATCGTGAATCGTCTGTTTTAAAACCACGCTAATGCAAAACTAAGCCTTTATTCTAAAATATTCCATTGCGTCCCAGTTTACATACCCAGAAGTGTGGTAAAATGTTATAATATAAATGATTGCACTATACAAGATTGTATCAGGTTTTAAGCACCAAGGGTAAGATTGCCGGTAGATGTATGCAAATTTCTATAGAGGGCGTAAATCGAAGTTGAAACTGCAAAGCCAAGGATTAGTTACATAAGGCAGTTTTAATTCTAATTTTGGAGACCGTCCGTCCGTGTGATTGCTTTTGTCGTATTTTGTACGATTAGTGTATTTTGCAGAGAATTGTGAAGCCACGGTCATCGCGTGGGAATAGACGTACTTGGAACTATAATTGTATTTACATTCTTGAGTTGCACGGCGAGTTTTAAGTATCTACGCATGAATATGAACAACAAAAGCGAAGAGTAAACCCATAGCTCATGGTTCCGAGTTCACGTCAAGTTTACACAAAGCGTTAACAGCCCGAGTGACATCATACAAGGTGCTTAGTCGAACTCGTAATGATAAATTAATGTTTGCCCACATTATTCAAAAACACCAGAGGCTATAAAATTACTTAACTCTTTCATTTAAAATACGAATCGTGTATCTTATACGATCATAAAAACGTGCTGATTTCAATATAGTGATAATCGATGTACTTTTTTTTTTATAAATGATAAGTTTTACTATAATCAGTACATCGATACCGCGCGGACAGCAACGTGACCTAGTGGTAAATATTGAAAAGTTCGACCAGCCGAGCCACTTTAACTTCTTTCTTAAGTGCGGGTTTTTTGCGGTCATGTCAAATTTAAGGAAACGTTGAACTCTCTGGTTTATAAATGCTGTTTTCAATATCTTATAGTCATTTAACTTGACATAACCCTAGCAATATCTCCTCCTTCCCCCCATTTCTCATCTATCCTCTCCCTATTAAGGGGGAGGCTTTCGTTCATTAGTGGATGTCTTCTAGCTGATGATGTGATGTGATGTGAACTGTGAGGGGTGTGCAAGCCTAAGAAAAGACTTCAACGCGTTCCCTCCGCGAAGCGCGTAATCTAAATAGGTACATAGTAATATTTTAAATCCTTCTTTAACGCATCAATGGTAAACCAGAACGACGTGACTTTTGCAGTCCGGAAGTAAGTTATTATGTTCGTTTAGGCTATGTGGCCTGCCGTGTCAGAGTTATTAATAAATGTATGTGATATGGGTTACTTTTCATTAAGGTAATCATCATCATCACTATAAATATGTGGACAATAGACAATAGTTTATTTATGGCAAAAAGTATAGACAAAAATCACATTGTACACGGAAATTAAAACATAAAAATAAAAATATATTGTTTTACCATTTGCCCAAAGCCGGCTCCAACTCAGCATGATGCCGTTTGCGAACTAGTGAACAACCGGCGCAGCACCCTTATCATGGACGTTCGTGATTCTGATTGCGAGCGTGCGCGAGTAGGAGGGCGCATGGCGCGAGTGGGTTGGTACGAGCAGGATGGCATGCTATCGCAATCGGAATCGCCAACGTCAGTAACAATAAGTAACAACTTTAAGACGACGACGATCTATACATAAGTAGGTATGTATAAAACGGTGGGTTGGCGAAGGCATTTCGGGATGGGGGGGGGGATTAGACCCCCAACCCCCCCCTGCCTATGGCCTTGATTACTTACGAGTACCACATGTACAATTTCTAGTAACTAAGTATAGTTTTATAAACTTAGGGAAATAAAGCATTTTACGATACAGCATTGTTACTCGCAATTAACATATCAATACTATGGACAATGAATACGAGTTATGTAAAAAATGCGGTGATTCATAGAAAGCACTGAAAATATTAACAAGAACACGCGGGGAAGCCCAAAGAAAATTGACATTCAGGAGGCATCTTTATGACCATCGCATAACAACAATGGATGGAGAGCAAATTATACTCATAAACTACATAAATAAAGCATTGCGATGTTGTAAATCTCACACACATTTACACTCGCACACATTAGTTTATACAAATAGTAATTTTTATTTAAAAAAAAAAAAAATATAATTGTTGGGAATACCGGCCACCGCTTATAATGCTCACCTTACATCTTTTATCGGAGCAAAGGAGTACGCTGAAAACAAGCCCTGCGTGAACCTCCGGGAGCACGCAGCACAGCGCTGAGCGTACCGTTATTGCCAAACAACGACTGTTGTGTTTTATTTTAGTGTTGTTACTCGTGTTTTTGGCAATAAATATATTTTTATTCTTATTCTTAAGGATCGACAAGTTGACGGCTCGAACTCATCGGTGGGCGCGGCTAAATGCATGCTCTCTTCATCAAACAAACTGTGGGAAAGGGAGAAAGAAAGATAATTGACCGCGCAAATTTTTTTTGTCGACCTTTGGCTGCAGTAATGTGGTTGAATAAACTCTGAGTTAATTTATTCCAAATATTATAGTAATAATATTATGGCATATGTTTAGTTTCCTCCGCATTCGTTAAGGTTCTTTAGATTAACGCAAACACCATAACTGCGCAAGGTGAATCAAGTTAATTGGTAAGCAAACGAACACTCATTAGTGATACGAATGTAATGAACAGAGAATAAACTGTTTGTAACAAATAACAATGCAAATCTTAAAATTCTTGGCCGGAATTCAACGAAACAGTTCACGTACATAGAGCGGAAACCGATTATGTCGTAATAATATTGCCATAAAATTAAAAAAAAAGTGTTTTGCCAACACGTGAGCTACTTGCTCATTCAGACACTTAAAAATAATTGTCGGTATAAAAATGATACCATTTAACATGTGTGCTACCTAATAAATTGTAAGATTTCCAGCGTTTTACAAAAACAACCTTGTTAATAACGTTAGTAATGTCACTGTTGCAATTTTTAACGCAGGTTAGAACAGACTCGTAACAATTTGTACAGGACTGTAATGTGGTTGATGATTTCTAAAATTTAGAAACCGGTCCTAAAAGTATCTGTATCTTATCTAACTAAAGCATTATCTTACTTGAAACAAGTCAACATTAGCTCATTAGGCCACGTTCTAGTGCTGGACAATGGTCGTCTATACCAATGCTCATCATTTAGCCCATTCTTCGTTTGCAAAACGTTCCCCTGGTGGCAAACGTCACGCCTGCCACTAACAGTAGCAGTGCCAGAATTGTAAAATTGCAAACACAATCCTGCGCACATAACTGCCGCACTGCACTGCGCTCGTCACCCTGAGATTAATAGATGTTAAATCTCTTCATACCCAGTAATTTCCCTGGTAACATTGCGCTTCAAACCGGAACACAGTAATGCTTGCACACTAGTGCTCCGGTTTAATAACTGTCAAAGGTGAAGTACTTCCCCAGGCGGACTCTGTAGTAGAGTCCTACCACTACAAAAGTAAAATAAAGGAATACTCTTCAATTATTCGTATCCAGTCAGTGCCTGCTTGGGATATCGTACTCCTTCAAGTCCGACCATCCTACGCTACGCTTGCCGATTTTTGGTTTCCTCCACTATAAAACATGTCTAAATTTAAAACACGTATACCTAATAAATGCTTCTAAAACTTCCCAAACATCATGAATGTAAACATTTGGCGTATAAAGAGTGCGTATTATAACGTTTTATTTAGAGGGTTCTTAGGCAACACCGGCTCATGGCTACTGTCGTTCGTGGTTGTCTTACAAATGGCGGACTAATTTTGATAGGTATGTATATTGTATCGTCGTGCACTTGACCTACTCGCTAATGTATGGATCACGCTGGGAAGGTCCACCTGTTTTACTGCTTTGAGCAAATTTTAATTACGTTTCGTTGTCCATCTATAGAGATAGTACATACATTTTAAGTTTATTACTTACTTGCTTGGTCGTTGGACATTTTGGTAAATGTGGTATTTTCTCAGGTGAACTTTACAATAGAGTTTATTCAATTGCGTAGGTATGCTTGTTTCCCGCACAAAATTTGTGAGTAACGCTCACTAGCAGAACATGCAGTAAATTGAAATCAATATTAAAGGCTGCGCTCATCTATGTTTCAAACACATTTTTCTGCGTAAGAGTAGATCGCATCTAAGTGAGTAGATTTTTACAGACGACCGCCATCTATTATTACAATCGGAATCGATCAAATTTGAGTACGTAGCGTTTATCTCTTGTACTAAACATTTTGGACGTTTTCATATATTGGATGTTTTATTATTACGTCGTTTTGCCACTCAAGACATTGTCATCATGTTTTAGCATGCCGACGTTCTGAAACAATGATATTTACCCTGATAGTCCTTCTGATACAGAGCCCCTACATCACATCAACAGCCGGAAGACGTCCACTGCTGGACGAAGGCCTCTCACTTTATATGGAGGGGTTGCCATAATCCCCACGCTTGGCAGGCGGCTCGGGGATCGTAGAATGTTCGTTAACTAAGAGGACGCTGCTGCCCGTCCTCCGGCGGTTCTGGATGCAGTTTTAGGACATAACCAGGTCCACGTACGGAGCCCTAATTAGTACCAAATGAAGTCGCATTCTGCGTGAGTCTATTTGTGATATGTCTGCTGTATATGCATCGTCAGGTCACTAGCCACCTAAAATTTTCTCGGAGGGGCTCTATAAAAAGTTCGAAGAGAATTTTCGGTAACATAATGATGGTCCAGGTCGTAAATATTTTAGATGAGAAAAGGATTAATTTATCACTTGCAATTTCGATTCATGTTATTGTGTGTTCGTGAGTTTGCCATTGACATTGGTGCGTTGTCTGCACGCTAACTTGAATACGAACATTCCATTCTGTAATTGAAAATAACTTTCAATGGAACGTAACGATGCGGAGTGCTCCGCTACTGAGCTATACGGACTACTGTAGCTACAATAGGTAATAAGCGGTACATAGTGCATCTGGTTTTATGATTACTCGTATGACAACCAAATAACAGCTCAGTACTACGATTTTTTTTGGCCGATAATAGCAATCAAAAAGGTTCGTATTTTTTGTTTTGTTTGTTTGCTTACATTCCTATTACGCAAACTATTAATCTAACATTAGTAACTTAGACGCATCTATATCTACTGATTATTTCACAAACAAAGTAATGTTTTTTTTCCTGAACGGAATGGTGTATAGTACGACTTGGTGTGTTTTTATTTTATTTCTAAGGCTCGGAATAGAATGTTGTATTTTTAAATAAATGGATATATTTTTGAATGGGGGCTCTATTGCAGAGGCCGCCTGGGTAAGTACCACATCTTTGCCAGTTATTCAACCGCGAAGCACAACTGTGTTTCGGTTTGAAGGGCAATGTTACTAGAAAAAATATTGGGCATGAAGAGATTTGGTATCTAATATCTCAGGACGACGAGCGCAGTGCAGTGCGGCCCAGGATTTTGTTCACAAGTTGACAATTTTGGCACTGCTACTGTTATGGGCAGCATGATGCTTACCACTAGGCTAACGTCTTGCTCGTCTCTTGTTAACATCGACACTCCCATTACATTAATAATCTATATTTTATTTATTTTATTTATCTATACATTGCCCAAGCCGCATGCCAAGCGTGGCGATTATGGCAACGACTCCCTATTTAAGGGGGAGGCCTTCGTCCACCAGTGGACATTTTCTGGCTGATGAATGTATGGATGGATCTATACATTTTATGTCATCTGTATTATCATTTGGTAGTATTTCTTTTTATTATTACACGACAGCCCAAAAAAAAGAGTGTAATGTTTTCACGGTTCATGTGTGTATGTGAGTTTCTTTATTCCACCTTCTCTTCTAAATGCCTGAACAGATTTGGATGTTAAGGGTATCGTTGGTATCATTACATCAATGGTGGTACTGGCTATTTATTTGGCAGAGCAGTTCATATTAATTATTGTTCTAGTTAGATGTATTATATAGATTGTATCATTAAGGTATATATAGCATGTAATATGTCACAGCTGTGTGTACCTAACTCCAACTTATATTCATATTATAAATGTTTATTTTCTCAATTATGTGGTAGGTAAATTTAATTGCTCTGTGAGATATATTTATTCAGCTTGATATATGTACGTATATGTTATTCTAACATTTCACTTCTTAATTATACAAAAAACAAATATGTTGTAGACGGACGACAAATTCCAGCGGCAGTCATAATGGCGTGATCCCCTGAAAGTATTAAACTAGGCATTCGTATTTTTTTTTATTCTTTATTATTATTATTTTTATAGCATTGTAGAAATGAGTGAAACATAGATGCGGGAAGAGGACTGCCGTGACGGGATATTCCTTAGTGCCAAAGCTAAAAGCATACCTAAGCATAATATGATGGGGTTGAAACCATGTCGCATGCTCTAAAATAAGTGAGAAGAGAGCAGATTACGCAGAGCTGCGTGTGGTCTAGAGATATTAATAGTATCCATAGTAAATAAAATAGAGCAAGATGGAAATGTGTGCTGACAGCTAACAGTCATGGTGACATTCGCCCCTTAGCATCCGTTCCTCGGCGTCAGCGAAAAGACGTCCACTGCTAGACGAAGGCCTCCCAATAGACGGGTGCTTCCATAATCCGCACGCTTAGCAGGCGGCTTGGGGATCTCAGAATGCTCATCAAGAGGACGCTGCTACCTGTCCTCCGGTGGGTCTGGTTGCAGTTTAAGGACATACACAGGCGCTGACACATACCTGATGTGCATCTGTTCCTCATTAGTTAATAAAAAGCGTCAAGTTAACCACTGGCTGTATCCAGTGATCAAGTACGAGAGAGAGGAGCTAAATCATCCAAGGCTGTGTCTTATTTGATACTTGTTTTTTTGCAAACTTTATTGTGCAGACTATTTCTTAGACTTAAAGGATTTGATTTTTTTTAAACCCAAATAGATAGAGGGATAAAGAGGTGGAGAAACAGAGATATAGAGCGTCACTTTCCAGTACATTCAAAAAAAACCTACATGATGTGCGCTGTTGTTATTACGAACAGATATATAAAATAAATACTCTAGGTAAACATCATCGCAGTAGATAAGTACAAGAGTAGAGATAATCAAGTTAGTTTGCTATTTTAAGTAAGCTGAGCGGGGTCGCCGCAACGCGAGAACGTCTACGTGAAAGTCTGTCACTGGAAAAACGAAGAACTATGCTACGCCACGCGGTCCATTCGCTGATGTACCTATTAATATCAAACGCTTAGTGACCGTTGCACATAGTGATTGCTAAATATAGTTAAGAAATTGCCAATTATAGTGATCCGGACGCGGACACAGGTGACTCGCCGCAGGCAAGTACGAACTGCAAGGCCGGTCAGTGTTTGTTACGTTTTTCACGTGCACTAAAATAATAGTACTGGTTTATCAACTTCTCACATGTTATGCCGAATTTATTGGGGGAGAGAGTTATAAAAGAAATATTAAATAAGTAGCTAAACTACTTAAAACTAAACTAAAATTAAATAATCGATACCTATAAGAGACCGTTTAAACTATCTGTAGTAGCAAAACTATAGATAGTTTAAACCATCTCTAATTTCAAGTAATGTTGCCAAAAAATCCACGTTGCCTCGTTGGGTTGCGAGACTAATTTTCTGCCCTATAGAAAATTATTTATTTTCTTTTCAATTTATTGGGTAAGTATTTTTATAATAATAAATAAATAAAATAATAATTAATAATATTTTTGTTAATAATAAAAAAAAAATAGTTTAAGAGATTTCTTTTTCAAACCATTTCTTTTTGTTTGCTAACACAAACAAAAAAAAAACAACAACACGAACAACATAGTATGAACAACACGTTCATACTATTTTCTACATGCATTTCGAATCACATCCTAATTTTTGTACATTGAAGCATTTTAAAACCCTGTTCTTAAAAGATAAGAGTTGTTAAAGTGGTTAAGATGGTTGTTGAATGTAGGAGCATGTATTTTCATGATAACATTTTGATGCGTCAATTAGACACCTGCCAGTACCTACTTATGGCATCTATTTATTGATCTTAGCTCTGTTTCTTATTTATTTTATCTATAACTTTCGTATGACTACTAATATACTATTATATATATAATCTGTGGTATAACAAATTTTTATCTGAACCGTATTTTGTTACGGTTTGCAAACAAACACACACAAACGTCACAAACATCCACATTTTGACACAAGCTTTCGCATTTACAATATAAGTGTGATTTTTGACAGAATAGGAACCTTGGTCTTTGCAAATAGCACATGGCGGCGGCGGCATTGAGTTTTGGAATCTCGATTCCGTAATTTTGAGCAGCGATAGGTCATCAATAACGGATTGCTAACTTATGAATAATATTATTTCGCTAGATATATCAAGGTTGGATTGTAACGTGTATTTGAATGAAAGTCGTAAGAGTTAGCTAGGTGGGGGATTGATTTACTTATAATCATAATGTTAATTAGTTTTGACATTAATAGTTAGTTAAACTAATAAAAACCCTGCTAGAGATCTAGGGATAGGGACTGGGTAAGGAAGGCTTTGGATGACGAAGAAGTAGTTTAAATTATGCTAATCTAAGGCTGTCATACCAAACAAAAATCAAGCTATCATACCAAATAAGTATATTTTATCCAGTATATCTACTTATAAATTAATAAAATCGGTTGTTTGATTTACATCCAAATGTAACGAAATAAATATTATGACCTAAAAAAAAAAAAACAGTAATTTTTTTTGATTTAAAAATAGTAACGTCGTTATTGTCTTGCCTTGGATATAGCAAGTTAATTAAATATAGTTTGAAATATGAATTTAGAAACGTATCCAAAAAATTAAAAGCATTCTAATCTCTACGGCAGGTACATGAAAAGTTTGTTTAAAAAAAATTACAATAGATAGAAGGGTGAGAACCTCGAATTAGGGTCATAGGTAAAACCAAGGTTGACAAGTCTTCAGAAACAAGATACCTAAGTACTAGGAATTAAGGTACATTTCTAAAACTAGTGAAATTTCTTTACCCCGATTACGAATTCAACAAGTCAGGTTTGCTTGTTTGAGTGCGCTGCCTTGAACAAAATGCCAAGGAATTTTTATTTTGAAATTTTGTGCAGCAGAACGGTGCAATGTTTCTGAGATAATCACAATCATTGATTGAACACAATCGGTAGGTATTTATATATAGGCTGATAGATCGTCCAAACTAGAATTGCGCGTTCTTCTCTCAATATAGTTACTTTATTACATTTTAGGTAAAGATGAATGCTCTTTTACTTTACACCGTCTGGCGAATTCACCGCGGATTCAGATCCTCTGAGGGAACCGTTTATTTTCCGGGATAAAAATAAACCTACCTATCTAGGTGCAAGTCCAGACTATCTTCATTCCAAATATTCATATCACCGGATTTGAGTGTCATAAATATACAGGGTTAGTTCTAATCAGTTAGCATCCTTTTAGGGCATATCCTGTACATCAAAACAAACAACTTTTACTATGGAGCCAACATTGAAATCGCGAAAAAAGATCAGCTGTTCCATACATTTTGCCTAAGGTATTAGATGGAAGATAGTCAAGATAGATGAACGTCATAAATTTGTACATAAGTGCATGTCCCTACTCCCTACAAAAGACTTCCTGAAGGCATCATTAACTGTTTCGACATTATTATGTAGCTGGCTCGGCATGTATAGAAGGTACCTACTTAGTTGCCATTGGTTGCCATTCGCTTGAAATTCTTTTTGACAAGAGTGTCCAAGGGCGGATCTAGGATTAATTTCTGGGAGGGGCATATGGGCCATAGGCCAAGTTTCCCCATAGTATTATCCTATGCTGTCTTTGGGATCGATTATTTTTCGATGACATACAAGAATAACTATAAATAAATACTTTTAATAGAGATTAAATAATGAGAAATTACATGTTTTTTATGCAATAAGTAACAAATTTATGTTATTAAAGCGGTGTCTTATAAATATCCCAGTTCTTTGCTTATTTAAACCATTTGGAGGCCACGTGCCCCTGTGCCCCACTCCTGGGTCCGCCCAAATTGACAGTGTCGATTAGGGTTAAAAGTTTAATTGCAATCTATAACCCTGCTTCGCCCAAAAAAAGATATTTCTTACGTCTAAGAGTTCAAATAGGGAGATGGCCACATCTATTTCGAATCAAGCATGAAAGTCTTAGAATATTAAGATATTCTGTTTAACCACAAGAAACTGGGGCATTGTGTACCTACCTGTTCCTAACCACTTGTTCTGCAATACGCGATAGTTGTACATTACACTCGCAATAACACATTTCATCAAAAGTGACAAAACACTAATTGTTACGAAATTCTATCCGGTTGATGCAAATTGCATTCTTTTTTAATTAGTATTGTTATGTCGGTCGTTATCACAATTTGACGGTGCTTATTGCTGAATACCACACCTAGGGTTGCCAATATTTCTTCAGTGAAGTATAGTACATTATTCAAAATAAGCTATTATAATATATTAGGTCACTCCAAAAAAATATAGTACCTATTTTAAGGAAAGAACAAAAAGAAAAAAGTTTAAAAAGTTGACAGGGCAGTTATGTTTTAGTTAGATTTCTTGTCATAAAAAAAATTGGGTTTGTTTGTTAGATTTCGGTGATGCTAGAGAAAACTAGAGATTGGTCCAGAAATATAGTATTTTTGCGTACTATATATTTCTCGAACAGTATAAATATAGTACGCAGCCCCGAAATATCGTACAATACTATATTTTATAGTACGGTTGGCAACCCTAACCACACCGGACCTGTATTTATCGGCACGATTTACTTACCTTGCTAAGTTGTCACTTAATTAGCAATCTGCTAGGCTATGAGACTCAAGTTAAAGAAAATGATTTTTCATTCCTCTTGCTCAAAAAGTCCGTCATTATAATGACGCGTCATTGTAATGGTGCGCTATATCGTACCAGAGCGGGGCTAAAGTAAAATTTGTTCTAGGTGCTAAAGTAAAATTTGGTCTAGGTGCTAAAGTTTTTTTTTAAATTTTGTTTGTTACTCCAAAGAGCCTACAAAACGAAAAAGTTTTCATTCATAAGTAGAATAATAACAAATAAAGTCTCTTACTCAATCTGTTTAACAAAAAAAATAACTTTTTATTTTTGAAAATGGAACTAAAAGCGGCGATCTCTTTGGTAGAATGGGTGCATTGCGGTGCGGCTACAGAAGAAATTAAAAAAGAAGGCATAGGTGCGAAATCTTTAAAAATTTAATAGAGTGACCGTAATTTATTTTACAATAGTGAAAATGTCATTCTCTAGTGAGAATGGAGACCCTAATTTGCAGATGGAAGAGAAAGAAAAAGAAAGAATTTTCAATCTTTTGCCGTCAAAGTCACAAAGCATTTATTTTGGTATTTTGATTATTTTATTTTCTCGCAATCGTAGTGAAAAGTAGAGTGTAACACACGGCGCTAAAAACCCATTAAAACTCGGTTTCTTTTACTCCCTCGCTGAAGCTCGGTCGTAAAACTACCTCGTACCTAAATAATGGGTTATTTTAGCCCCTTGTATAACATTTATATATATTGATATATATCTACTATTAGTAATTTCAGGACTTCGAAACTCAAATATACTTACCTATGTAACCGACGTTAGCACGAATTTTATGTAACGTTACGATAACAGTACAGAATTCTTGTGATTAAGCCAAAAGTATGTAAAACATGATTTTAGGTCGTTTCATTTAAAAAGTCTGGAACCGAAAGTTTATAAGTTGAAAAGAGCGGTGGTGGCGGAGGTTGAGAGCGATGAGAGTGGGAGGTCTATGAAATGCGATTAAGTACGGGCGCCCGAACAGGGTGATATGTTGTTGATTATCGGTGAAATGAGCGCTACGATGAGTTTGCGCAACACCCGGAGGCGACAAGCTCGACCCTGAACTCAATTCGGCTGATCATTTTGCAACTAATCGCTGGTTGGTGGGTGGACATCACCGGCGGCGTCGGCGCAAATGTAAACATTTGCAGGCGCGAGCGCTGCGCGCGAGGCCGCCGTGGACGTGCCCGCGCCTGCCCGCCGAAACATCCTTCGTAAACTTGCACCGAATCGGACCCGTAATTCTTGACATTAAGCCTAAGCGTGTAATTTACATATCCTTTAAGGCTTTGCGTTCACCGAACGACATTTTTCTGCTACTTTCCAAGGGCAGTCGAGCACCGCATGTTCTATGGCACCTCTAATAGGCAACGTTACCTCCTTGAGGTTAGATCGAGTGGCAGGTAGGCGTCGTCGTAGCCTTTGGCAAGCAATAAAGTTTCATTGCCGTTCAGTAAAATTTTGCAATTTCGTTGTCGGTAGGTGCGCGCATTCGGAACATGCCTTATAGATTTATTTCCACATGTCGTAACACAGCTTTAATTATTTTTCCTGTTTGAGCAAGTACTCGAGATGGGTTGGCTTTTTTGTTCTTTCTGATATGATCATAGTTAGTTTTACTGGACGATAAGACTACTGCGGAAACTTTATTATCGACCTTTGACCGACAAGCACTCAATATCATCGAAGATGTTTTCCGCGACAATTACTGGTTTTCTTTCAATGGCGTGCTGATTTTCCTGTTGGCTAGTCAATATTCTAGTTTATTTTAGACTGTTTGCTCTCATATTTCCACCAAGCGCGATGTTTATCTTACTTATAATGGCTGGTAGTGATGCTTATGGAAATTACACGTCCTATGTAAATAGGCGTATTTAGTCGTCGTTTGATAATTACATATCACGTGGTGAGGTTTCACGTCATCGACATTGCCGCGAATATAGGTACTGAAATCCGGAACAAAGTGTGAAAATCTTTGGAATACTTTTTGTGATTGATACTTTGTTTTGTCCAATGCTCCAACAAAATATGGCCCTTGTCACTTTTTTAAATAAGATTAATGAAAAAAAACTAAAATCTAACTTTTCCTATCTCAAGGGAAAAACTATAGCATGATTTTGGATTTACTTTTGGCTTTCGTCCAGCAGTGGACGTCTTCTGGTTGATTTGTGTAGATTTACGAAGAATTTGCAACAGCAATGCTATTCTTTCCTCCTGACAAGATCAGGTGTTAATTCTTCATATACGGTATAAGGTGTTGCTAGCTTAACAAAAGGAAATTTATAACAGCAGCGCCATTAAAACCTTCGATACTTCTCTTTCAGTTCAAAGTAGGTAATACATATTTTGGATTGTGGATGGGAAATCGAACATAAGCGCAAGTACTTAATTAAACTATCGTTTTTTAAGGCGATTTATCTACGTTTCAAATCTTAGGATGCTGTTTTTACCTCGTAAGACTAAACAGGAAAAAAAAAACCTTAATAGTCATAAAGATGATATCTAGCTGACAATGTGGTCTATTTTGAAGGTTTTAGTTGACAGAACTAAACTAACTAAAGTATTGCTGTCCTTAGCTAACATGCCTAGTAAAAGAGTGTCAGCAATGTTTTAATTAGCTTAGAATTGTCAACTAAAGCGTATAAAATTGACCACAATACCTATATATATCAAACAAGAGCTTGCACGCAACTTCGTCTGCGTGCGGAAGAAATTCGTCCGGCTCATAAATATCTGAGCTGAGATTTTCATAAATTTTTCGCCTCTCCATTTTCACTCCTTTATACCAGCAAAATAATATATTTTGTTTAAAATATATATCCAGATACCATTGTTTTTCACCATTAAACTTCAAAAACTTCAAAAGAACTTTCCATGCAAAGTTCTATCAGCCATTTTACCCCCATATGTCATGCCTGTCAAAAAATATTGTAAATACCACTTTTTTTTTAAATAACATGTCCAAGAACCAATTTTTATCACCACAACTACAAAAGCAAATAACTTTCTATACAAAATTTCATCCCCGATTTCACCCCCTTGAGACACCCCGGTCAAAAAAAAACTGACAACACCTTTTTTTTATTTTAAATGAACTATCCTAATACACCTGTCCTGGGTATGCCATAAAACTGCAACCAGACCCACCGGAGGTCGGGCAGCAGCGTTCTCTTGGTTCACGGTGGTGACCAGTCTGCGATCCCCAAGCCGCCTGCCAAGCGTAGGCCTTCGTCCAGCAGTGGACGTTTTATGGCTGACGACTATCCAAATACAAATTTTCACGACCTAAAGTTCAAAAACAAAGGACTTTCATACAAAAGTTTTCACCCATTAGGGGTTGAATTTCGAAAATTCTCGGAAAGTTGTTGATATTGTTAACTCGTACAATAAGTTAAATCAATCTCGTCGTTTCATTTCTGCCGAAACGTTTACTAACCCGACCCGAAAAGGAAGAGGACGACTAAGAGGGCATAAGGTGAATATAACACCTACATGTAAATAAAATTATTTTAATACAAACTATAATGAAGCCTTCGTTGGTGAAGATAATAATGCTCCTGTGTCGTATAAGTTCAAAAGAGGTTTAACTAATCACTCTAAGAACAAAACTCTGAAGAAAGACTATATACTTACATATTTCTAAAGTTTTTTTTTTAATCTCATATAATTATAAGTCCACGTTGACCAACAACACATACTTTTGATATTATACCGAAATAACACATAGTCATGCATTTTGATCGGTCAAGTAGTAATGTAACAAAAACTTAAATCAGGAGATTTTAGTTGTAAATAATCTTGTTAGGCTATTAAGACATCGGTAATATTCCACGGTATGATTAACCGGGTAAAAACCTCGATAAGAAACATTATAATCGCGTTTATGACGTCAATGAAGCTTTTAAACCGATCAGGTTTTGCAAATCAACATTATTAATGTACAGTATGATCAAGAATATAACATTTAATACATTTATTTTATTCAACAGTTTATGTATGATGATAGTATCCGTTATTAATACAAGTAGACGATAGAGGATATTATCGTGCTCATTGTTCGAATAATATTTTCTTTACGTTTTCATATTTAAGTATTTCCTGTTTCTATGATAAATAATTGTTTATATTTATATGCTAAGTTGGACTGTGAAGTCTATTTGAGTATAATAGGCTAGCTGACTGGTTTTTTTTATTGTCCTATTAAAATGTGGCCCATAAATATAGCTGATTAATGAAAACATAATGAAAATCTGATCAAAAAGCAACTTATAAGCATTTTAATATCATGCTAGACAGAGAGAAGAAACAGCAAATCGTGACGTCACTTCTCAGTACCCCATATAAATTATATTCTGACAAGTAAGGCTTGACGTCATTTTTTGTTTTGGTGGGAAAGGGACAGAGTTGTCTCTAACAAAAACTTTAAACGCTCATATATCAGAACATTATTAACCGGTTTAAATTGTTTTTTCAATAAACATACTATATTTACTTAAATTCTTCATTAAAGCTATTGGTTTCAACGATATAAACATCAGTCATCTACCCTATGGGACAAAATGGGTGTTTAGAAGTTCTGGAAATCACGTGGGCTTTGAAACGTACCTACCTATACGATATAGTTAGCTACATTAATTCATGGATGCTAGTATAACAATACCTGCGCGTTGTTACTTTTTGCGCTTGATCCAATAACGTGAAAGGTATTATATATATCGAGATATAGAGACGTATAATAAAATTGTATATATGTGCATGATAGGTGCTACCTATAATATAAGAGGGTTTTACATTTTAACCGTTTCATGCTACGATAAATAAAGTTATGAGTATAAAAGTTTGACTGTAAAGCAAATTCAAGATAGGCCAAAGTGTATTTAGAAGTTCCGTGAAACCACACGGAGCTTCGAAATTTGTTGGTAATCGTACTTAGTTCGTCAACAACGTGTTAAATTGTCGACTCAGAACACCAAAATAAAAAAGTCGCGTTTCTAGTTTATCGGAAGTAGTAGTCTGATCTAAGGTGTCCAGTATCCACAAACGGAATAAAATAAGTAAAATTAAAAAATAGTTAATTGCAACCTTAAAATTAAAAGAATCTTCCTTACTTATTTTAAATCAGAGAAATTGACTAGTTTTAAAGAGTAGACTGTATGAAAGAGATCGAAAGAAAGCTTGAGACACTTTAGCAGTAAAATCGATGACAACATGTAACTTTAAATAAAAATATTCTTTGCTTCTTTCTAAATTAAACTTAACATAAAAAAAATAAGATTTGCTTCCACGCCTGGCCATACGTGACCAAAATACTTTAATACTGTACTATAATTTTTCTATGACGTTTTTCAAAGACGTTACTGTCATACAATGTGGCCATCATTTTGGGAACTATCCCCAATAGTAATCTACTAAAGGCAGTGACATTTTGGCCTAGTTCATACAAGGAGGTATGGGAAATTTGTACCACTAGGCCACTTGCGTATGGAAAATGTCCTAAGCCTTTATGTTGGTCAAGTAAAAAGTTGTTATTAATTTTTCTCTCAGATTTCTAATATGTACTTAACTTACTTTTTTTTTTGGGTCGGATTGCCTAACCCACGTTACTTCGTTATTAAATGTGCTAATTTAATTACAGGGCTATCATTATTGGAACATGCGTAATTAACTTAATTAATTACTAATACTTACTTACTTAACTTTTTTTGTACTTTATTAATTAAGTTAATTACGCATCATCAGTAAATCATCATCATCGTCATCATCAGCCAAGTGAGGCCCACTGCTCGAATTTAAGGTTCGCAATTTTGCAAAATCCCCTCTTATATAACTCCTACAACATACAAACAAACCACGGCCAAAATATCCGACTCGTAGCTTTGGCAGTTTCTGAGATTTCGTGTAGATAACTTTGCACCCCCAAAGTTTGCTTTTAGTGGTTGGTATTGGAAAAATACGAATTGCATATATGTAATATACCTACGTTCCAACGTAGGGGCGCTCACAGCACGTTAGCTTTACGAAGCAATAAAAAGAAAGACCAACTGATAACCCCGACGCACCGTCTCGTCAAGTCGGAGAGGTCAGTGTATATTTTGGGGCCCGCGATCTACAACCGTATACCAGCTTCCATTAGGGATGCTCCTTCCACCGGGTGCTTCAAATCCAAGCTCAGAGCGTGGTTGCAAGAGAATTTGTTTTATGACATTGAAGCTTATTTTAAAATAAGAGATTATAAACGTATTTTTTTAATTATTTTTTCATTTTGTTTATTTATTGTGACATACTTAATTAAATTTGACGTGTAACTTTGGTGTTACCAATAAACTATTTGTATTTGTACGAAATTTTATCGCAGTTACATTGAAAAACGTTTTTTTTCCATACAAACTTGTACCCTGTACTTTACCCGCTTAGGGCTGGAATTTCGCAAAATCCAGTGAGCATCTGCGTTCTAACAACAAACTACATGCAAAATTTCGGAGCCGTAGCTTTGGTAGTTTTTGAGATTCCTTGTCCATAAAGTTTTCTCTTCTCTTTTGTATATTATACTAATAGAATAGATGTTGAGAGTATGTAATAAACTAATTAATTGGTTTATTTCAATCAGCTCAAAGACAAGTAATCTATAAACAGGTACATATAAGTTTTGGTAGAGATTCTTTGAAGAATTTGCATACATTTGCAAATTTAATGAGGTATAAATAGGTAGGTATGTCTGCCTCATTAATTACTTTCGAAAAAATTTACTTTTATTCCTCATTGTTTTATATCATTGAGTTTTTTAGAATTTGCAAAGATCATGTTGAAGCGTTGACCTTTGACTGAATAGTGATGTCTTATGACAAAGGTGTATCTATAGCTTTAATGTAGTGGAAGTCTAGCTTCGCATAAAGGTAAACTAGTTCTTCTAGTAATAAGAAAGAATACAGTAATGTATCATCACTATCACATACAAGTAAAGCTACGGGCAAACGATAGTAAGTAAAATACCAAAAATTACGTCTTCGCGATGACCAAGGGCCTTAGTACCTAAGACTTTGATTATAGAGAGAGAGAGAGAGCCGACCAAAGAGACCTAAGATCTAAGAGACTTCTAGGCTAACCTCGATCACCTAAATTGGTATTTAGGTGATCTTAAATATATCTTCATACAAGCCAATGGCTGTTGTGTTGTTTAGATTTACGGGCCGACGTTTTTTATGGAATTGAGTGACAAGATGAGCGAGACATTCGCCTAGTGGTACGCGCCACGCCTGCCCATAACAGCTGTGCCAGAATTGTGAACATGCGAATAAAATCCTGCATTGTAATGCGCTCGTCACCCTGAGATATTAGAAGTGAAATCTCTTTATGCCCAGTTCTCTGGTAATATTACTGTGGTGCAGGTGGCTGTATGTCGCTGGGGAGGCATGTTAATCTGGTGTCATGTCAGTGGCCAGCCACGGCCCGCGATGACCTTACGTCACGCGCCCACCGTACACGCGCTGGGAATACTAACGGCGACAGAACGCCTTGGTGAATCCTTGGCTTCAAAACCGAGCTCCTTTCTTAGTAGACGGTTGCGCTCGTTGCATGTTCTCTAGGATTAACTTCACTATAAACATCATAATTTTCGCATGCATTTCGCAACGCGATCGATCGAATATTACGCGAACAATGTAAACGTGTTGATAAACAATAAGTGTCATCGCTGTTATCATTGCGACGTCGCGTCGGTTCAAAGAATAAAGGCAGAACTACATTATAAACGGCGCGACAATGAAGTCAGTAAATTAGCTTTGGGAGTTAGCAGGTGCCGCAAATTGACTTCATTTGATCTGTGTAATTTGACCCTCGATTGATTCTACGTTCCTTGGAGTACAGGTTGGTCATCGCCTTTCATCGCATTTCATTCTTAGTTCTCTTGAGGTTTCAAGTGAATTCCGTATAGCTAACACTACCGACATTTTTTTTGTTTTGCAGGCACAGAATGATTGATAATTATTGATTTTCTCATGATACTTGCATAAACAATAGGTATTGTACCTTGCTCTACTAAAGAGTAAAATAGTTACAATTACAAATATATTATATCTTATACAAATAATAACTAATTTATTTCAGATACTAATGAATTTTCCTGATAAATCGATCGATATAAACATAACAATATTCGTATATATTTTTTTATTTTTTTATACAATCCAGTGACGAGACAAGCAAGATGTTCGCCTGGTGGTAGAGTCACGCCTGCCACTAACAGTAGCAGTGCCAGAATTGTGAACTTGCGAACACAATCCTGCGCCGCACTGCACTGCGCTCGTCAGCCTGAGATATTAGATGTTAAATCTCTTCTTACCCAGTAATTTCTGTGGTAACATTGCCCTTCAAACCGGAACACAGTAATGCTTGCACACTACTGCTTGGAGATTGAATAACTGTCAAAGGTGTGATACTTCCCTAGGCGGACTCTGCAATAGAATCCTACCTCTACAAAAAAATCTAACCTAATGATCATGCCAGCAAATCAGTTTTCGAAACTATACCCTATAACGTCACATTTATATGACGCTTAGGTACTCGTATGTTTAATTGAATTCTGCGTGTAATTGATAAAGGCGTGAAATAGTACTCACTGATTACTGTTGCGACGCCTGGAGGTGAGGTAAGACTGATGTTGGGCGAGTTTCATCACATGATTCACACGAGACATTTTCGTTTAGATAGTGTAGAATGGGAAATGGCCTCACCTGAAAGCGATAAGGAGCGAAGGTCGGTCCCGTTCAGGAGTGCAGGTCTCCTGTCTAAGGGCACATTCACTAGCCGGCGGGTGCGGCGCGCGGATTGGGGCGGCCGCTCGAGGGCGCGGGAGTGCGTGCGGAGGGATCGCGAGAGACGCGGTGACGCCGGCGCTCGACGTGCGGGTGAGCTGAGTACTGGCGGCGCGCGCGCTTCCCGCACGCTTTTATCATATCGCACTCGCGCCTTCAACTTGACTCCCTAGTGTCATTGTCTCAATCTTGTCAACATTACATGTTTTGGATCTGTTATTGTCATGGAATCAATCGTGGATCGAAACGAAAGCCTCCTACTTATTAGGAAGGTGTTGCCATAATCCCCACGCCTGGCAGTCGGCTTGAGGATCGCAGAATGTTCACCTCTGTTAACCAAGAGGTACCCTGGTAACCCTGCTGCCCGACCTCCGGTGGTTCGGTATGCAGTTTTAAGTCATACCCAGGTCCACCTTTAACCTTCTTGCTCCATATTAACGTAGGTAGAGTAGCATCGGTATATAGGTCATCTCTGAGTGACTAATTTGTACAAAAAATTAAATACGGATTACCTACTCTGAAGCTGAAGCTAATCCGCGTTTAATAATCAGGCGGTGCATTTTCCTATGTGGTAAACGTAAAGACAAAAATAGCGCAGTAGTAAAAAAATATTACGTTACAATATTTCACGTAATACTGATAAGTCAGTACATTCACTCATCACGCCCTCTGCTGTTATCAAAAATTATGTCACTATCAGTTAATGTTGGCCGTTGCACTCACGTTTTTACAGCACCCAGGACATATTACTTACGTATATTTATGTCTATGGCTGTAGCCTAAACTTTTATTTCGTCGTCAGCCATAAAACGTCCACTGCTGGACGAAGGCCTCCCTTTATAGAGGGGTTTTGCCATAATCCCCACGCTTGGCAGGCGGCTTGGGGATCGCAGAATGGTCACCACCGTTAACCAAGAGGACGCTGCTGCCCGTCCTCCGGTGGGTCTGGTTGCAGTTTAAGGACATACCCAGGTCTAAACTTTTATTTAGATGATCGAAATTTTAATAACGTCGCTTTGGTGTTGAAGAGAGCTAATTGCAAAACTATGAGTAACACTAACACCAGTTGAATTACATTCTCTTTTATTTTAACTAATAAACAAGTCTCATATTTTGTTAATGCGACACAAATGTTATTAAAATGTAACTTACGGTTTGGAAGTTATTGACATATTATTATTTTTGTGTAACCGCTCTACATCTCGAAACTTGTAATGTGTGGGTTGACTCTCTTCTCCACCAAAGCGACGGTAAATGAAAATAAATCGGCATTTGTGTGAATATTTGTTTGACAGTTATTTGCTAGCCTTTGATTCTATCTTCATGATTTTTTGTGAGATTTTTTTCAAGATAACACTTCATGCAATGCTATCGCGTCAGACAAAGGACTGCGAAAACACATAAAGTCGTAAGGTCACAGGCACAAAAACAGCACTTCTACACAAAAAAAATAGGTTTTTTTATTGTACTCTAAGACTAGTTGGAATCATACTTTTCACGGATTCATCACATGGAATAAGTGAAATGTAAATATTATATACTGCGTATTACCTATTTTTACACTTCAAACACATAAGTTCACTAAGTATTTTTTTTTGTATTATGTTAGAAAACTTGTCACTTTTTTTGCTTGTGAAAACGTGGGTCTTCGTACACTAAGTACCTACGTTGCTCAAATGTTTTTGTGATCGTGACCCTGCCAGCCCAAGAGAACAATCTTGTTAAAAAAAAATTGCAAATAAGGCGCGGTCGCAAGTCATTTAAGTTCAAGTTTACATTCTCGGCTGGGTACATAATCAAAGCATTCTCGTTCTAAATAACATTGCTTACGTCAATATTATTCGTGTTATGTTACTCATACACACCAACGCCATAAACCTTTTCTTCTTAAACCTCTTTTATATATACACTAGAGGTCCCCCGTGACTTCGTCCGCGGACGGAAGTAAATCGGCCCGCTTCCAAAATTCACCACTCCCCTAACCCCCCACTCCCCCCACTCCCCCACTCCCCCCACTCCCCCCACTCCCCCACTCCCCCCACTCCCCAACCCCCCTTGAATGAACTACCCAAATATCAATTTTCATCACTATAACTTCAAAAAAAAAAACTTTCCATACAAAATTCCACCCCCCGTTTCCCCCCTTAAATTATCCCTGTCAAAAAATATTCCAAATACAAAGAATTTTCATACAAAGGTTCCATTTCCCCAAACCCCCCGACCCCCCCTTAGGGGTTGAATTTCGAAAAATCCGTTCTTAGTTCACCCCTACGCATCAAGACGAATACACCCTTTCATGTCTGTACGACCAGCGGTTTAGGCTGTGCGTTGTCTGTCAGTCATTAAATCAGTCAGTCAGTCAGTCAGACAAAGATTCTTATAGTATTAGATGTAGTATATTTTTTTATGTGGCATATACCTAAAACAGCGTTCTGCACACCTACAACAATAATTTTCCACTGTCTGTTTATGTTTTACTAGCTGCTGCCCGCGGCATCGCCCGCGTGGTTTGTAAGGTATTGGGTGTTTCTTCGCGATCGCATTATTCGTCTTATTCTTACTTCTCTGGAGTATTGTTTTTGTAACATTTGACTAGCAAATGCGTACTTTCATGAAAGTAGGTGTACTAAGAAACCTATATATGATTTAGGCACCTTTTTCTGAAAACCCGTTCAAAAGTTATTTGCATTTAAAATTTAGTATCCAGAGGAATAAGAAATAAGTAACGGAGGAATAAGAAAAGTCGATTTAATATAAAGATAATTGAGAATCAAAAAACTGAAGGTCAATGTGAAAAAATATCAAAATTAGCACAATAACAACCATTAACAAATTCACCTAACTGAGATCAGTATATTTTAAAGACCTTTCAACTTTTATGCTAAAAGATGAACATTTACCATACAACATCAATCAGAATTAACGTAGCACCTAGATATCATGTTGAATGAATTGTTTCAGGGAAGATTTGAGCTTTAAAAAAACCATGGAAAGATTTTTCCGCCCTTTCAGACTTTCAGGCATCCCTGTCAAAAATATTGAAAATACCATATTTTATTTTAACTATCTATCTAAAATATATGCATAAAATTTTAAGTTGACTTGCTACTCTTTTAAAGTTTTGCGTCACTTATCACTTATTTATGTGAGGTGTAGGGATCAGGATTATTTGTCTCAAATTACGCCATGACACCTATCCACAAGTTCCTCAACCATTTCCAGACTGCTGAGATATTTGCGTGAACAGGCGGATAGATAGTAGCAGTAAATACTTAGTAATAACACGATACACGTGCTAATTATTTGTAGTTGAATACAAAATTTAGGAATGAACAAATTAAATACAAAATTTCATCCCCTGTTTCACCCTTTTAAGGCTTGCAATTAAAAAAAACAACGATAAACGCTGCGTTAGTTTCTAACCTTAAGCCTAAATAATAAATGTTGTGATTTTTACTTTGCAAATGAAGGATTTTCCATACACAACTTCATCCTTTTTTTCAGCCCTTCGGGGGTGGAATTATCAAAAAGGCTGAGTCGCTTATAAATAAATTTTAAATCGTTATTCTAAATACAAAATTTGAATTTCCTAACTTCGAAATTGACGGACTTTCATATAAACTTTCATCCCCTATTTTACCCTCATAGGGGTGAAATTTCAAAAATATTTTCTTAGTGGAAACCTACACTTCACAAAGAACACACCCTCAAAGTTTCATGTTTCTAGGACCGGCGGTTTAGGCTGTGCGTTAATATCTCAGTTAGGACTTTGAATTTTATATATACAGAAGAAGATAATACGAGAAAAATAAATAAATTAAAAAACCGATAGCATGATTAAAAGTACCTACTCAATAACAATAATATGCAAAACTTCTTATTGCTTTCCAGAAATATCGAGTAATGAATGTGCTACGCATGTTCGTAGAAGCTCCCAGTGCATCCTAGAGTTTTGTTGCTATCGTCGCTACGATTTAGACCTGCAGCTACGAGCGCATAGAGCTGCAGTGAAAGTTGTAATTTAACAAGGGTAATATAATAATATGTTTTTGACGTCATCACTGTACTTAGCTAACTATGGTTCAAATATTATGAAGGCGTAATGCGTGCATGTGTTTTTTGTACTCAGCTACAAACGGAGACTTATTTTGATAACATACTCGTAAGGAGTAGAAAACTTGTAGTGGTAGGACTGTACTGCAGAGTCCACCTGGGGAAGTACCACACCTTTGCCAGTTATTTAACTGCCAAGCAGTACTATATGCAAGTATTACTGTGTTCCGGTTTGAAGGGCAATGTTACCAGAGAAATTACTGGGTATGAAGAGCTTTAACATCTTATATTTCAGTGACGAGCGCAGTGCAGTGCGGCGCAGGATTGTGTTCGTAAGTGCACAATTCTGACTACTGTTAGTGGTAGGCGTGACGTTTACCACCAGGCAAACTTCATTCCCGTCTCGACAAATGAATGAAAAAAAAAACAAAACTTATATTTATCTATTAGATTAAAAATATAACATATTGAAGAAACCGAATAATATCTAAGAATAATTCCCGGATACAAAAGAGCCTCAATTGTTAATTGAAATCAATACATCCCGCTTATGTTTTACGTAAATGATTGTTATTTAATTAGCTAACAGATTAATAAAATTTTGTTTCCGTAAACAACACGTAAAAACTACTTAAAGAAATAAAGAAAATACGTAGGTACATGTATTCCTTCATTCTAGAATCTAGTGATCATGATTGATGTATAATAACTTAACTAGGAGTGACCACAAATAAGCAAAAACACCACAATCCAATTACTGGAAACCACGATTTTGACTGATGAGGTTCTAATAACCAGTATTTTCCGTATCTTTCCAAAAGATTCATTGTCGGTACAAGGATGGACCTAAAAAATTAGTTACTTGCGTCATAGTGTGGCTCACTTACAACCGTCTTTAGGTAGATGCATACGCAGTTTTATATCTGCAAAGAATGATTCTTAGGTAAACTCTGTAGTATCTTGGATTTAAATCGGTATTTTTCCGTTCACGTACAGCTTTCTCACCAGGCTCAAGCCGGGTTTAAATACAATGACGTATTGATTTCATCTCAAACCACGAGCATAGCGTGATCCGAATGACTAAATACTTGAGAATCCTTGAAAGCCTTAGATACCAAACGTAACATGATCCATGTAAGAACAACGAATCGTTTTTATATTTTTACAAGTAAATTTTTTAGGCAGGGCTGGATTTAGAGGTGTGGAGGCCCTGGAGCAACAAAGGAGTCATTAGCATCATCAGCCAGAAGACTTGTACTGCTGGAGGAAGGCCTCCAACATAATAGGGAGGGACTGCCATAATCTCCACGCTTGATAATATTCTTCTTGCAAGTGAAACAATCATTTAGTTCAAGACACATCGAAGCTTCTAGTAAACATAATAGATAAATGCATATTCTCTTTGTGTGTTATTAAAAATACCAGGTATCATGTTTTTATTATTATTTCGTAAGTTGTTTACATGTTTAAATGCCTTTTATACGATTGTCGAGGATTTATTGTCTAGACAAACCTGAAGTAGGTTCTTAGACAATAGAAAAAATATTGTTTGATAGATTTTAAGATTCGATTCGATTCAAAAAAAAGATGAAGATAATTATTAGGATTCGTGGAGAGTTTATCTTAATCTGATGCATACTTTAAAAAACTGAAATCAGCTGGTAAAGTCCTGAAATATAAGCGTTCAAAGTATTTGGAATCATCTGTCCCTTTCTAGCAAAACACGTGTTAGTATAGTATTTGTTTGTAATCGTGTCATTTGTTTGTTTTAATTTATAACCACGTTCTTCAATTAATTATTTTTGTGCTTTATGGATTGATGTAATCTGAAATAAATGATATTTGATTTGATTTGATTTGATTTGATTTGATTTGTCATTTGCTAGTATAGTGCCCTCCCTGACTAACATGAAACTAAAATCCTTATTGCTTCGTTATTTGTGCACATATTTAGATTATATTATGGTGTTGTTTTGTTGCGAGTAGGCTCTTTTGTGAGTCAATAAAAAAATGCATATTCCCTATTTTGAATATGTATCAAACTTTTTTTAGTAACTTTTTTTTTTTGTTTTTTGTTTTTTTTTTTTTACTTTTTTGTTTTTTTTGTTTTTTGTAGGTACAATTTATGTGGAGGCCGCGGGCAGTTGCTCTGGTTGCTCTCCCTTAAATCCTGCGATGTTCATAGGTATAATAAAATTCTGAAAGTGGAAAGCTATGACTATAAAATGCAAACTCAAGTTTATTGGACGTAAAATGGATTACCTAGATACGTGATTAGCTGATTAAGCTCTGAGAAGCAATTACTTATAGTAATTTGTAAACTACTTTATAACAAGCATTTTACATATCTAGTGACTCATAAAGCCACAAAATTGTCTGACACTGCAGATAGTGTTAAATTTGGTTATTTGAAACTTGTAGTGGTAGGGCTCTATTGCAGAGTCCACCTGGGGAAGTACCACATCTTTGCCAGTTATTCAACTGCCAAGCAGAAGTTTTGGTTTGAAGGGCAATGTTACCAGAGAAATTACTGGGCATGAAGAGATTTGTCATCTAATATATCAGGATGACAAGCGCAGCGCAGTGCGGCGCAGGATTTTGCTCGCATGTTCACAATTCTGGCACTCCTATTGTTTTGGGTGTGATGCTTACCACCATTTGAAAGTCTCGCTCTTCTCGTCGCATCATGCAAAAAACACGCTTGCTGAAACCAGCATTTGCTGTGTCGGGAGATGAATCAAATATAGATTACTAACCTAGGGAGCAAAAGTAAAAAAAAAGGTACTCACACAGGTACACGTAGGCACGTAAAACACATTTTTGATTCGTTATTACTTAGAGACTTCGACCAAGTTATTATCTTAATAAGTTGTAGTTGTGACTTTTTAAGGAAAAAAATATAAATATTTTCAAATTGTTGTTGTATTGTCGGGATAATTTCTGTCAGCAGGATGTTGAATAGAATAGAATAGAATAATTTATTGGCCTTATAACATTTTGGTTACACTGGGCAAGTCAAATTTACAAAAAATGTGAATATGACACAGAACGTTATGTCAAACTTAAACAAAGTTCAAAGTTGAACAGTTTGATGTACATTATAAGTATATTAGCTCCAAGTACTTAAAGATTTTTTGTAAGTTGCATTAGTCAAATATGAACAGTAAAAAGTGGCATGAGAAGCTAAACACAATAACTCAATTTGTCTCATAAGTAGGTATGTGGACTTTTAAACTACTAACTTAAACTTTTTTTTCTTGGTACCGATATATGTACATATTTTACTGCAGAGTCCGCCTGGGGAAGTAAAGGTGTGGACCTTTGCCAGTTATTCAATCGCCAAGCAGTAGTGTGCAAGCATTACTGTGTGCCGGTTTGAAGGGCAATGTTACCAAATAAATTACTGGGTATGAAGAGATTTAACATTTAATATCTCAGGGTGACGAGCGCAGTGCAGTGCGGCGCGGGATTGTGTTCGCACGTTCACAATTCTGGCACTGCTACTGTTATGGGCAGGCGTGGCTTACCACCAGGTGAACATCTTGCTGGTCTCGTCACCTGATTTTATATTTTTGTAATTAAAAATACATATCGAACATTCAATACTTTTTTTTTATTGGACGACTGAAATAATCCTCTTACATTTCAATTATGGCAGGATACTTACTTGACCACAGGTCACCTGATGTTAAGAGATGGTGTGGTCGAAAATGGTAAACTTACCCACTGCCTGGAACAGGAACTGGCTCAGCAGAGACGCGGACAGGATCGTTATGTGCATGGCGGTAGCTAGCCCGCTTACCCTATATACCACTTACGCTTAAGGATCGACAAGTCGACGGCTCGAACTCATCGGTGGGTGCGGCTAAAAAGCATGCTCTCTTCATCAAACAAACTGTGGGAAAGGGAGAAAGAAAGATAAATGAGCGCGCAAATTGTTTTTGTCGACCTTTGTCTGCAGTAAGGTGGTTGAATAAACTCTGAGTAAATTTATTCCAACTTAAGTTATTTGAAATGTTTATGGACTAAACTATGCCGCTTGATAAATTATTTTAGAGTTTTCGTATTCCTTATGTTATTTATTTACGTCCAATGAGGCGTTAAAATTGAGCTAAAATACAAGATGTTTCCTGGCTTATAACTTTCATGTTTATTAACTTTTTACTTTCGTAATAATTTACAATCCTAGATAATGAAGAGATTAATCGATATAATACTTAGTCTTGGACCTACAAAATTACATAGTGGAGTAGTAATACTACCGCATTTCTATGGAGAAGTGACCAACTTGTCTACTCTTAAGGCAATATACAAGTTAGTCATTTATTCTAGGCATTATGTTTTGTAGGCAGTTTGATATTAATGAACAAAAATCTTTATAAAGTCTACCAAAGAGGGTTGCATTTAATGAACAGACATACAATAAGTTTCCTCTCTTACGTTTAAGTCCCAGAAATGCACGGAAGCTAGAATATATCGGGAGAATACAACTTTTCAAATAAATTCTGTTTTAAGGGCGTCACAGACGACGAAGATGCTTTATAATTATTTCATGTTAAGATAAAAATATAGCTCGCCATACAATTTTTAAATTTATATTATATTCGTCATTTGTACGTCTTCAATTATGTATGAGTTGCGATATTGAAATATATATATATATTGATATATGTTCTAAGATAGCATTAAATATTACAATAGATAACAATACAACTTTATTGCACACCAGAAATATAGAACAACTTACAACTAATCAGGGTACATTATTTGGCAGTACAAGGGGCGGCCTTATCACCTTAAGCGATTTCTTCTAGGCAACCTTTATAGATATTATAGAATCTACATCGTGTGTGACAGCTTTAATCCAAGTGATTATTTCATACATCGTTTCATTATACTTACGTACTCGTAACTGTATTATTTCAAGGCATTGAACTTAGAAGTTGGTGAGTAAGTATGTTTGGACTATCTGGTTGTGCAACATCGAACTCTATTGATACGGATCTCATGTGATTTGAACTTGACCTGAAACAGAGGATGGCATTAGTCTTTATAATTAGAATTTTTGTTTGCCCGTAGTGTACTAAAGTAAATAAGTTCGTATAGGCTGAGTGGCCAGCCCTAGTGTCAGAGTTAATGTGCCTCCCGAAGATTTAATTAAATTTATTATTTGATTTATTTTTTATTGATATGTGATTTAATTTATTAATTATTGCTGGCCACTTAGCCTTTATGAACTAACTTACTTTTTTATTATTATTAAATACTAGTACTTAACCTACTCATTTGTTATATTGTATTTCTATGTAATTTTTTTTTGTTGTTGTAGTGTCTTGTGTGATAAAAATAAATATTCTTTCTATCTTTCTTTTTTTTTAACTTTTAGTTATTTTTGTCTTACTATAGTAAGGTCAGTTCAATTTATTAGTCTTCAAATAGTAAGATAGGCTTACAAACACCCTTTTTATTCATATTCTGATCAGTTTTGATTTTCTACTCGGAATGAAATTGTTTAATTGCAAATTCATGGTTAGACAAAATAGTATAAAAAAAGAGTTGTTTATTGAATTATTTCGAATTAATCGGCAACATAGTAGGTATACATACATTTTTTGTTTATCATTCAACTATACTAAACTGAAAGTTGATCCTTGTACTCGACAATAAGAACAACTTTTACTATGTATGAGTTGCGGTTGCAACATTTAGTAAATAAATAATAAATATTGGTGGACATTTCGCGCAGCGCCATCTAGCCCCAAACAAAGTAAAGCTTGTACTACAGGAACAAGATAGCTGATTGAATACTTAATTTTTTTTTTGTAAATTCATAAGAACTAAAAAAGTTAGTAAGATGAAGAGTAAGTTAAGTAAGTTCTTATAATACATGTATTCAATACCCAGACATAGAACATCTATGTCTGTCACATAAATGTTTGCCCTGGGTGGGAATCGAACCGACGCCCTGAGATTTGTAGATCTGAAGATAGATATCTACCAACTGACCTATTAGCAATTAGTAGATATTAGTACCCTTCCGCGTAACCCGTCATATATAATGGCCAGTTATATAGAATCTTAATGATTTTAAGATTGTTACTTAAACTAGAGGCCGCCCGCGACTTCGTCCGCGCACGGAAGAATTCGCCCCGCTTACAAAATATCTTCCCCCGGGTTAATTAGTATTTTTTTCCTCCGTATATTCACCACTTTAGTTCAACCCTAGCAAAAAAGATTATTGTTTATGTTTTTTAAAAGTCAATCCAAATACAGTTTTATTTTTAAATGAACTATCTAAATACCAAAGTTCATCACAATAACTTCAAAATCAAAGTACTTTCCAATATTTCATCCCCCAAGTTTACCCTCTTACGAGTATAAGTCATCAGTCAGTTATAAATGAACTATTCAAAAACAATTTTTTGATTTTCACGACTAAAAATTTAAAAACCAAGGACTAATACAAAAGTTTTCACCCTTTTCTTTAATCTCCTTAGGGTTCCATCAAGACAAACATCCTCCAAATTTCGAGTCTGTACGACCAGCGTTTTAGGCTGTGCGTTGTCTGTCAGTTATAGAGTCAATCAGTAAGTCAGGACATTGATTTTTATAGTGTTAGATATCAGGGTCGATTTCGTTGAAGATGAAGAAGAGATAACTGAATAAACGACAGATCTACAGACTAAAGCGATCTGCCAATCTCAGGTACGAAGGGAAGCCAACAATTATAGAGCTTTCATCGTATGCATAAAGCGCTATAACGTATTTCAAACCTATTTTTGTTAAAAAAGTGTTTAGTAAAATTTCTTTCGAATTACGATTTGAGTTTGAAAAAAGAAGACCAAAACAATTTTTAACGTTTTATGCATATGGCGGTTAGAGTCCACGTAGATTACTTACAGATTTAAGATAGCTGATATTCAGGTGTCTAGATTCGAGGATGCAATTTTATGCTAGCTAGGAATGTGAGAATCCGAGTAAATTACATACCTATCGAGTTATTCCTGTCTGATTAAAAGTAAAAAGTGACAAAATAATAAAACAGATTTGTTAAAATTATGTACGAAATTGTGGGTAACCTTGAACTAGCCAAAATTCAAGAAGGCCTGATTATAGTTTGCTTATATTGCGAGTGTTATCCAAACTAGGTATGCATATAATGCAAACCATGTAAATGTGTCGTAATAGTGAACTTGAACAAAAATCAATTTAATTGATATATACTTGACTTGGTTGAATTGTTTGTCCAACAACAGAACATTAGGAAGTTTTCGTATACTTAACTCGAGTTTTTAATGGGGCTGGGTCCAGAATAATATAGCACACCGCATCTTGCTCGCGCATATACATGGGATAGATAGTTCGCAGCGATCATGCGTAAGCGAGTCGCGTCTCTGGTGCGCCGGGTGCGGGGCAACTCCAACAGCTACCTACAGTTGTTCGCCTGGCGGATGGATCTGGACTGCCCAATGATGCAACACTAGACAAAAGTGCACATTGAACATTCTGGCTGGATCCTAACCAAAATATAGGTTAAGAAAAGTAAGACAACTTTAACGATTACAATTTTTCGTAACTAAATTTAAAAATGTAGACATGCGAGAGCTTAACAGTATCAGTATCTTACAGCTTAGCGGTATTCTATAAAGTATGTTATATTTTCGAGCTCACTCTGCCTCAGCATAATAATTAAATAAGAAGTAGCATTTATTATTGCTCTGTTTTTTAAATACATCCTCAAAATTTATTCCTATCAATTTTTTGAGATGTGATTATAAAATTATTAAAAATACAGATCTTTGCAGTTTGTGATGCCGGTATTAGCGGCCCGGCGCCCGTCACTATAGAGGAGATAAGGTATTGTCTTATGGGTAGTATATTCCAAAGTTTGCCCTCGCAAAATCAATGAAATTAAGTTAAATAACTATTTATATTAAAATAAAATAAAAATATGTTGCAGACGAACATCCGTATAAGTTGTAACTTCTATGATTAAAAAAAAAGATACATTTTATTTCTATCGGTCGAACAAAACACCAAAACAGTGCCGAATAAAAAAAAACCGTTGTACACCCTAATTACAGCACATTCACATAAAAAAAATTAAGTGGACTGTTTTTGTTGGATGTTGTTAGGATAAATACCATAGTAGTGTTAAACTACGTTTGCAGCTTTGAAAGCCCTGTGCTAACTGCGTGGCGAATAAAATACATAGAAATTTATTTTGACTGCCACGTAGTTAACACAGGTCTTTTGAAGCTGCAAACTTAGTTTTACACTACTTACCGGTATCTATTCTCACAACATCCCAAAAAATCAGAAATCAATACGGTGCATTTATTTGCGACCTAACCCGATGTTTTTGTCTAAAGTGACTGCCCTATTTATAGATAATATTATATATTTTTTTTTATAAATCTGAGAATGGTGATTTGGAAAACCTGTAAGTGGTAGTCATATAATTGTTTTAAATTATCCGTCTGATCATAGAAACCTAGTCAATAAAACATCACAGAAATGCAAGTTCTTGTTTTCAAATTTAACGAAATACAATATATTTTGGACGGAATCCTCAATATTTATTACTGCGCTCTCGTAAGCTAATGATAGGTGATTTATATTCAAAGGTCCTAAGGAGGCAACATAACGGCGACACTGTAAAATAGTTAATAGATCCGCTGTTTTGATCCGCGTTGACCACGGCGGACCAACGAGAGAAATAGAGAGCTAAAAAATATATTCCATCTCTTTCTGTGTCTGTGTCAGTGGTCAGGTGGTAAAGTAAAGTACGACGTGGCTGGCGATTCTATTATTGACGACTAGAGGTTGCCCGTGACTTCGTCCGCGTACGGAAGAAATTCGGCCCGCTCCCAAAATTCACCACTTTATATCATCCCGAGCAACCCGAGGGGTTTGGGGGGTTTGAAAACAGCAATGAACTATTCAAATCCAAATTTTCGTGACTAAAAAAAAGCAAAGGACTTTCATAACGTTCAAACGTTTCCCCCCCTTAGGTGTCGAATTTCGAAAGTCCTTTCTTAGTACATACGCATCGAGACGAATACACCCTCTAAATTTCAAGCCTGTACGACCAGCGGTTTGGGCTGTGCGTTATCAGTCGGTCGGTCGGTCGGTCGTTCGGTCGGTCGGTCGGTCGGTCGGTCGGTCGGTCGGTCGGTCGGTCGGTCGGTCGCTCGGTCGGTCGGTCGGTCGGTCGGTCGGTCGGTCGGTCGGTCGGTTGGTCGGTCGGTCGGTCGGTCGGTCGGTCGGTCGGTCGGTCGGTCGGTCAGTCAGTCAGTTAGGACAGAGCTTTTTATATATATAAATAGATAGATAGATTGATTGATGAATTTTAATAAAATAAAATAAAAGTATTTGTAGGAATAATTAAAGATATAGTTTTGTATCCTGTTGTGTGCCATGGCGGTACATTTTATAAAAGTAGTTTTAGGCAAATGCGACCTTTAACCTATCAATCAATATAAATTAAAAAAAAGAATAATAATATGCTGTTCGTTTGGTAAACACATCATTTGAGACTGGGCTGGATCTATAATAATTTTATAACAGTAAGAAAAAATTGTTTTTTTTTTCTTTGTGTTTCTTTGTAATAGGTACTCGTACTAGTACTCGTCTTTCGCCCTGCCTAAAGTTAGGCTAGCTCTATAAGTTACGAAAAATGTACTTTGTAGTTTATACTTACTTATTGGTAGGCACTTACCTACTATGATTAACCTCAATAATTAATAAATATCAATAATATTAATAAATTATATGTTAGGACGTTATATAAGTGATTCTTGGTATTTTGGGACCATGCATGAAACCAGTACTTACCTCCCGAAACAGATACCCTCAGAAACAGAAGTCTAAAAAGCTTTAGAGAAGAAAAAGTGGCACTCGAGAAAGTTTTTTTTTCCAAGTAGTTGGAACTACTTGCTTGTGCAAGCGAACGAAACGAACTAGTTCTATCAATGGAACAAGCAATAAAACACACACAGACCCATTTTTATAGATTTATTTATCCTGGTGTATTATGTTACTTGTGTATACTTACTAAGTTTTGATCATTTCCCGCGTGTCTTCTTTTTAAGACCTTTTCCAACCCAAATATCATATGGCTGGAATGTTACATTTGGACGATGTTCAGACGACGACGTCAACCACCGAATGTCCGGTTCGACGGGTTCCTCCCATGTATGTGCGTGTTCGACGTGCAAATACTAAGTCGAATACGTAGGGCCCTAATTCCGACCGAACTTTGTACCGATCCAAACTCGTTGGCTATATATTTTATTAATACTGCTTTGATTAAGATACCTGATTCATGGCTATAATTTAACTATGGGATGTTTAGATAACTTCACTTTTATGTCGTTATGTCAAATTAATGTGATGATTTATAACGATTGGAAATGAAAAATTACAATATTTTTTTACCATACTTAGGCAACTTTGTAGAACAAATAATACTAAAAAAAACAACCGTATTCAATTTCGATTACCTAGTTGACATCTTTTCCCAGTTACTTTGATTTAAATTAAGTATTTTTTTAAATTCTTTTTTTACCTATGCTGTATGACCTACCAAACAAAAAAAACATTAAAATCAATTCATAATTGGCGGAGTAATCGCGTAACAAACATACAAAAAAACATCCAGTCGAATTCAAAAGGAACGTACTTTTCTGAAGTCGGTTGAAAATATGCTTTTTTTAAATGCTGAAATACTATCAGTGCTTTATTTGACTGAACATCTACACTAGATCAGTCGTTCCTGCTGCTCTCGTGAAGGTTTGTGATCGTCCCATCGAAATCGTCTTTTCTCAACGCAGGCACAGAATAAATAATAGTACCCCTTGACGCAGATCACTTCGGAAGCCAGCCTACAATTGTCCGGCCCTCTGTCAGTCATAGGCATACCCTCGAAGAGAGATAGAAGCAAAATTCCACCATGCTGGCCCAGTGCGCGTTTCCGGACGATATTTTCTTTAGCCGAAAAGCCAGTGGTATGAGTTTTTTTTAATCCGTACACGTTTCTAAGAACCCTCTGGGACTAAGTACCTCATTATTGCAACTCGCGTTTTCTTTAATCTCCTCTGCCCAACTCTATAACAGAAAAATATACAACAGCAAAATCGATAATAATAATAAAAGTGAAATTGTTATTTATTCAACTCAGTCTAAATTTAATAGGTATTTTTTTCCTAAGATATGCTGTTTGTTTTTACGGCTTTTAAGCCCAAGTATGAAACTGCCTAGACCTGGGTATGTCCTAAAACTACACCCAGAACCACCGGAGGACAGGCAGCAGCGTCCTTTCGACTAACGGTGGTAACCATTCTGCGATCCTCAAGCCGCCTGCCAAGCGTGGGGATTATGGCAACACCCCTCTATTGGGAGGCCTTCGTCCAGCAGTGGACGTCTTTTCGCTGACGCCGAGGAACGGATGCTCAGGGGCGAATGTCACCATGACTGTTAGCTGTCAGCACACATTTCCATCTTGCTCTATTTTATTTACTATTGATACTATTAATATCTCTAGACCATACGCAACTCTGCGTAATCTGTTCTCTTCTCACTTATTTTAGAGCATGCGACATGGTTTCATCCCCATCATATAATGCTTAGGTATGCTTTTAGCTTTGGCACTAAGGAATATCCCGTCACGGCAGTCTTCTTCCCGCATCTATGTTTCAGTCATTTCTACAGACCTTCTTCTAGCAGTGGACGTCTTCCGGCTGTTGATGATGATGATACTGCTATATAGATAATATGCCGTACTATCATACCTACTACTGATTCCAGTGAATTACTAGATGAGATAATTACTCCGCTTCAAACACGTGATAGGTAAAATCCTTGCTAACATTGTAGGTACAATTTAAGTAATATCTATGTTGTGGTTGTGGAACAAGATTATTATAACAACCAACGCATATTTTCAGTAGGTGTGTAGTATATAATCTTAATTTATAGTCAGTCGTTGAATCAGTCAGGACAGAGCCTTTTATATGGCTGAGATCACGGCACTCTCTGCAGCCGAGCGCTCGGCGGCGGTCAGCACGGCTCTATATCGCCGGCGCGCGCCGTCTGCCGCGCGCTGAGCGTCACTAATGTCACTTTACGCAACATCACATCCTATAGAAATGCTTTTACACGTAGTTCATCAAAAAATAATAAAAATAATGATGAGTACATTCATACCCTTCAGTATTGTTGAACCTTTTTGTTACACATTGTATATACTATGAGAGATGCCAATGGCGATAATCTGCCAACATTTTTGTAGTGGTAGGACTCTACTGCAGATTCCGCCTCGGGTAGGACCACACTTTTGCTAGTTATCCAACCGCCAAGCAGTAGTGTGCAAGCATTACTGTGTTTCGGTTTGAAGGGCAATGTTACCAGAGAAATTACTGGGTATGAAGAGATTTAACATCTAATATCTCAGGGTGTCGAGCGCAGTGCAGTGCGGGTTAGGATTGAATTCGCAAGTTCACAATTCTGGCACTGCTTCTGGTTATGGGCAGGCGGAACGCTTACCACCAGGCAAACGACTCGCTTGTCTAAACACTAGATTGCAAAAAAAGAAACAGAATTTTCTGTCATTTTTGCGGGGATCGAGGCAAACACACATGGCACATATTTTCACATTATTAAAACCATAATTTTTCTGTTATTATAACAAATTCCTGTTCGTATAAACGCACACAAAAACAAACTCAGAACATTGCCTAAAAGTACATGATCGGATTGGTCAGTGGCCAACATACCTTTTGACAGAGGGGAGAATTTACGTCTAAGCTTGTCATCTCCAATGGTATAATCCTCGAAGCCCGGAAAGGGAAGGATGGGTATTATTTTCACGGGCTCCTTATGCGTAAAACAATAACATTGCAGTTCAAATTAAACCCTGTTTAGTTAGGGTGCTTAACGTCCACTAAGTACTAAATTATTATTTGTTATACCTTTTTTACTTATAGTATACAGTACACACAGTAGGTGTCTACTGCAATGATTTTTCCTCAAAGTTAGTGATTCACCGTGATTAATATCTTTATTATGTTTATTAGTATACTTAGTATAGACAGCAGCAATACCGCTAGACTAGGTACAGAATCCGTGTAAATATGACGTGTAGGATATTTATTTTTTAGTTATCTCCACTTCCGTGCGTCAATGTCAGATACCTTATTGCGCAGAAAATACTTTCGTTTAGTATATATAGGTCTTTACCTATGAAATTGCCGTTTTGTATGGAATAAGTGAAAGTACTTATTTTTTGAAACTTTTTTATTTCTGTTATTCAAAATAATCACCCATGCAATCGACGCATCTTTGCCAACGAATTGGCAGTTTATTGAAGCCCTTCTTGTAAAAATTAGCTGAACGGGGAAGCAACAAACTCTTCAAAGGCATTTTGTACTACCTCTCGGGAATTGAATTTTTTACCCACTAAAAAGTTGTATAAATTTTGGAAAAAGTAATAGTAGGTAGGTGCAAGGTCTGGTGAGTATGGTGGATGAGGGAGAGCTTCCAACCCCAGCTCTTGCAGCTTGGAGACTGTCTGTAGCTGCAGCGCGAGGCAGGTCTCGACGCGTACGTTGCGCTGGCGATCGTTAAGTTCGTGGGGTGCCCCAACAAACTCTTCAAAGGCATTTTGTACTACCTCTCGGGAATTGAATTTTTTACCCACTAAAAAGTTGTATAAATTTTGGAAAAAGTAATAGTAGGTAGGTGCAAGGTCTGGTGAGTATGGTGGATGAGGGAGAGCTTCCAACCCCAGCTCTTGCAGCTTGGAGACTGTCTGTAGCTGCAGCGCGAGGCAGGTCTCGACGCGTACGTTGCGCTGGCGATCGTTAAGTTCGTGGGGCACCCGTCTATCAAGTTTTTTTACCTTGCCTATATGTCGCAAATGGATCAAAATTGTTTTGATGCTAACATCAAAAGCTGCTGCTAGCTCAGCTGTAGATTGAGTTTCGTCAGCTTCCACAATCGCCTTTAATTCATCATTGTTGACCAAAGTCTCTGGACGACCACGAGCTTCATTTTTCAAGTCAACATTTCCAGAACGGAACCGGGAACACCAATAACGGGTTGTGCGTTCGTTTGTACAGTTCTCTCCGTAAACGTTTTTGATGTTACGTGCCGTTTATGTCGCGTTGGTGCCACGACGGAAGTCATATTCCAAAATTACACGTATTTTTAAAGTATCCATTATGACGAAAAATGTTTAAATGTAATGAAAATACAACGCTAAATAATAAACAAAAGACTGAGTTTGTAAAAATAATGTCATGTTTTTAAGACAAAATTAATTTGATATCAGAATACAAAGCCATTCCAAACTTTTTTTCTATTTGAAATGACCAGTACTGAAGAACGGCAATTTCATAGGTAAAGACCTATTATTTCTCTGACTTTCGTACTTAGATATAAACATAAAAATGTCTGCCTTTAAATGTTGATATGATGTCAATAATCGAGAACCGCATACGAAACTATGAGTCCCATTGAACTAAAAATGGTCTATTCTATACTAAGTTTTTACTTTAGTTTTTTTAATGATCTTCTACACACTCATACCAAACTGGGCCAAATGCAATGTGTCTACCAAAGAGAATGGCAGCGTATAATTGTCTACTAGATGCAACATTAGATCAGGAGGAACCTACCTCCTTAGTATAGTCTGTAGGGATGAATTAATGGAATAGATTATAGATCCAATTATTTTTATTTAATTATATTTACACCTTTTGGTTCTGTTGGGAGTTTGTTTTAGTGTGCGTTCATACTAATAGGAATTTGTTTTTGCTAATTTTTCATAATTAAAAACGAAACTGCATGATTGTTTCAAACCGTACCTAGGTATATGGCAACAATCCTCTTATTATAATTACGAGTATGGTACCTAATTCACTGCACTGTAACTAGGGTTTGGGAAGTGTCGACATTTTCAAAGTCCCGGCACGAGACCTTCTACGTTCAAAGTCTCGGGACGTCCCGGGACTTTAAGACCTGAAGTGAATTTTTGGCCAGATGTATTAATAAAACAGTAATTTTAATTAAATCATATTTTTTTTTACATAAAATCAAACTCTAACATCCATAACTAGAGAGCATCGCAAGTATGCAAAATAACAGCGCACAGCATTTCGCTTCTTTAAGTAAAATTGGCGACTGACTAATAGACCGGGAGGGCACTGTCGGTTACCCTACTTCATCGATTACCAGCATGTCACAGTCACTGTAAGGAGACAAACAAAAAGTTTGTAATGTTAGCAGTAAGAAGTTTGTATGACCGAGTCACAAATATCACAAATCACGATATCTATAAATATCACAATACAATAATATGTCGGCCATTAGTGGCGAACGCATTTAAGAGTATTGTGTACGTATCAAGTAATTATTTGTTAAGCTAATAGATGGCGCTTTCAACAACAAGGTGCAGAAAACTAATATAAAGTTTATTATGTATGGACCTTTTGAAAATAACATTATTTGTGATATACAGGCGAACAGATCCCGAAATCTCACAATAAAATATTTAGGTTCCATAATCAGATCAGCTCCATGTCATAATAATACTGCATTGTCATCCAATTTACATAATATGCATCTAAAATTTCAGCTCAATCGCAAACCGGAAAGTGGGTCTTTAGTGAAGTTTTAAAAATTGTATTTGCATGATTTGATTACAGACAGACAGAAACGGGGACAGGTGAGCCTAAAAATATTTATAGGCTCACCAATTTTTGCAATGTAATAATAAAAGAACATTTCTACATATTACAATTAGTATTGGAGATACTATCAAAAAATTAAACATAACTCAAACATGTTCAGCAAAAAGATAATCTTTGAATCCAACTAGAATATTATTATTTAAGTGCCCACGACTACAAGATAGATAATCAAAGGTTGCTTATTAAATAAAAAATATAACTTGATCTCAAATTATTTCTAACGCGTAATAAGATATAATAACACATAATCTTAGATACAAATGTAGGTAATGAATACTGTAAAACAAAAGGCTAAGACATTAATGTTTAGTACTTCCGGTAAAGACTTTATAAACATACCTACATACAAAACCACTACGCTGTTTAGCTGTTTCAACTATTATGTAGAAATTTAGGATCTTGTATGCTTTAAATTATAAAATAAAGGGTGACTCAGCGCCGAATTCAAACTTTGAAAATTCATAAATGGTCTCCACCATTATGGTAATGGTAATCGCGTCACAAACATATAAAAAAAAAACAGTCAAATTGAGAAACTCCTGTTCAACCGAATTCAAAAACGGAGGTTCTCAATTCGTTATTTTTTTAACTCGGTTGATGAAAAGTTATGATTTTTTAGGTTTTCTTACATAGGTATTTCATTTGTACAAAAAATAAAAATCATTAAGAGCAATCCGTAAAATGTCGCATAATCAGCAAATAAACAAAAAGTCGTATTGACGTAAATATTGCAAAACAAGAAGATGGAAATTAATGTCTCGAGCACAACAAACCACCAAGTTTTGGAATGCCTTCCGCGTTCACAAATAAATTCATCACATGAATCAAGGTAATCTCGTAACTGGTGCAGAAACAGGTACATACTCCAGTAAAAGTGACCTAGAAAAGATAAAGTTTGTCATATTATTGTACCTAATCGAAGTTTTATGTCAACAAAAATGTAAGTAACTTTTATGATAGGCTACGTTTAATATAAGTAAGCTATAAACGTAGCCTATGTTGTGGGGTACGTTATTTAAATTGTTCGAAACCTAAATCTGATTTGTATGAATGTCGCATCACTAAATATTAGTATAATAAACATTTCCGATGTCAAAATAATATTAAGCGGTAGTCAAACAGTTCCGATGTCTTTGAGGGCGTTGACACAAAACGAGTATCAGCAAATTAACGGAAGGCCATTAAATACAGGGCCGCGTGGACGAGAGCGGAGAGCGGCGCCCGAACAGGCGACTGCGTTCATTTCGCGAAAACCAAGGTGATCTTCCATCTCCACCACCTTTATAGATAATACTGTACTTATTTGCATGATAAATTCTGAAGAGGAGAAACTGAAATTGAAATATATTCGTAGGACGAAGGAAGCTCTACATAAACTACATTGTTTATTATCATTGCAGGTATTTTATACATTCCATGGCAAGGGCTTAGCATGGTATTTTAATACTGATCAGAAAATTACCTATCACCCTGTTTACCACCTATGTTTTACGGCGGTCTTAGACGATGTCATTAAAACGAGATCGGAATAAACATAAATGGTGATTTCCTATCGCACTTACGATTTTTGGACGATCATGTATTATTCGGCGAGACCCTGGATGATCCCCATAGTAAGATTGAAGATGTAAGTATATCATACTTTTCTTCGAATAGGCATCAAGATAATTTTATTATGTCCAAGACTGACAAGAGGAATTAGCCATACTTGGGTATGGCAAATTCCTCTGTTGCCTCGAGTTCAAGTTTCTTAACTGTTAAATATGAGAGACCAGAGGCTGTCGGTATTGTATTTATTTTTTGAAAAACAACTTCAGAAGAAGGAGATTTCTAGGAGAATCCAGCTGGCGGCATTCAATAAGTTGGACGATGTCCTGAAATCCGTCGACGTTCTACAATGTCTGAAGACGGGTCTATACAATCAATGACGTGCCGAGACATGGACACTTACACATGATGCTGTGCACAAAGTACAAGTAGCCATGAAGCGCACTATGCTCGGCGTCAATTTGCAAGACCGAGTAAAAATGACGAGATCCGGTGTCGCATTAAGATACTAAGTAAGGTGTTGATATACTAGGTATCTATTGTCGTCCCGACTTCACGTGTCAAACAACAATCACGAAAATAAAATAGAGTTGGGCGGGACTTAATGTTGCCAGGCAAAAGGATGCCATGTGGACGAAAACGTTAAAAAACTGGTGGCCGCGTACCGGTAAACGAAGCGTTGGGCGTCCGCCAGGTCTTTAGGTCAACGACATTGTAAAAATCGCAGGAGCAACTAGGATAAGATAAACACAGGATTGGGGTGACTACAAAAAGAGAAGCATAAGCTCAGCAGTGGACGACAGGTTGAACGGTGGCAGATTATCTGTAAGGCAAACTAGGCACGTACCTAGGGGCGCGAGGATACACAGGGGCGCGCGCGGAAGATTTTAAACGAAAATCAATCATCTGCAAATTGTTTATCTACATAAATGCCTACATAAAGTCACGTATGTGTTTCTTGTACTTAATCATTTGCAAAAGGGCGCCAGATTCCAGAGGCGTGCCGATGAGGGACTAGCCTAGGAGCGCTGTCGATATTTAATCCGCCTCTGGGTTGATATGATGATAAAGATGAATATAAGCTTTTTAGTCGTAGTTTATATTGTCACAAAGAAGGCTCTCTTCTACTGGTAAGAGATAATACTTGCACAAGAATACTGCAGCGGTAAGTATCCAATAAAACATTGAGTTAAAGTCAATTTCGACTATCTGGATGACATCTTCATATTTTCCAATTGTTTTGATTTATTCCAGTAATTTTGATTTAAAAGTCAAACTACTGATCCGATTTTAATTTAGAGGTAGTCCCATATAAAATTTATATGGGAATACCTCTGAAGTATCTCCTACCAAACGTTAATCATCAAAATCTATTCATCATTTTTTGAAGTCGGTTGATAAAACAAGGCCTAGAACATCACCGCATTGGAGTTCGTTACTTTGATATATTCGGTTGTTATCTGGCAATTCGGTGGTACCTACCTAGGTAACTTGCTGTTATAAAAATCTACCACCTAGTTCTAGAGCCACGATGTACCTAAATCATGAACTGTTTCAGTGTTAACAAACTATTAATGCGCTGTAATACCTATACGGATATAATGGACCTGGGCATGTCCTTAAACTGCAACCAGAGCCACCGGAGGACGGGCAGCAGCGTCCTCTTGGTTAACGGTGGTGACCATTCTGCGATCCCCAAGCCGCCTGCCAAGCGTGGGGATTATGGCAACACCCCTCTATAAAGGGGGAGGCCTTCGTCCAGCAGTGGCGTTTTATGGCTGACGACGAATACCTATACTGGAATCTATTTTCAGCGTTAATTTTTTATTCTTAATATCTTTTATAAAACTTGTGAGTAATAGAACTTGTATCCGTTATGTGCAAACATCACGTTTAACCATAAATAAAGTAATATCTACCTCTGTAGTCATCTACATAATTGTATAAAGGAAATGATTGGAGCTATTATGAAACTAGCAAAATAGTTACACTGATATTTCTCACACACAAGTGCGGATATGTCCGCAGAATCAAGGTAATGATTAATTAAAGATTTCAAGAATAACCGCAAGAAGTCGTGGATGGGGTTTGATTATAATCTGCTAATGAATATAGGTACTATTCATCTTGGAATAGTATTATAATTGATAGGAAGAAATAAAAAGCATCGGGTACTTAAATTATTTTATGATCTTTTATATTTCTAGCACCATAAAAATTATGTAGTTAAGTGCTATGCTGATACCTACATTAACACGTTGTTGCTATCATCTTCGTATAAATCAAATAATAGTAAACAGCATGCTGCAGCGGAGTTGAAACGTGAGAGATGTGACTAAAGGCCAACACGACGACGAAGTTGCTAAGATAAAATATAACTTGCCGTACAATAAAAAAAATAAAAATTGACAGTTGTTTTTTGTTGGCTTGTATTAGTAGCGATATTTAAATATGTTCTAAGATAACATTAACTATTAATCATCATGATCATCGTGTGTGAGTGTGACGGCTTTAACACTTGGGATTAGTGATTATTAGTTGTATCGATTACCCACTATTATTTGACTATACTGAAAGGTTATTACCGTACATTTGAATCACCTAATGAGGTACCTACATGATACATGGTACCTATTAGGTTACGTGCACCTTTTGCTACTTTTTTGTATATACTTACATTTTTACTTTGTAAACTTAATATTTATTATGCAACATATTTGTAGGTGCATGCTGGGTATATAATATAATCAAAGTCACATGCAGCTTTAAAAAAAATATAGATGATTTGGTTAGATTCTCTGCATTGAGAGCTGTAGGGTGTGGGTTTGATTCCCACCGAAGACAAACATTTCAATTGTGAACATTTGTTCTAACTGGGTGTTGTATGTATTAGAAACAAGCCAAAAACATAGCTAAAAACAAAACGAAAAAACACGACTGTCCTTCTAAAAAGAGGATTTATCAACAAAAAAAAATGGCATTGTCACTCGGGTTGATGTAAGGATTCTAACAGTACATCCAAATCTATTCAGGCATTAAGAAGTTATGGTGGAATAATGAAACCCCTAAAAACATTACATTCCTATTTTGTGCAGTCCTGTAATAGTACATTATGATACAAGTTTGCTATTTGCTATTAATGCTAATGTCACTCTTTTCAACCTTATTATTTATTATTTTAATAAAGGATTTTACAAAACTGGGTATTTTCTTTTTCCTACCTACTATAAGATAAGTACATTATGATACAAGTGCTATGTGGGTCATTACAGTAAAGGCGGTATTATGCGCGCGAGCCGCAGGCGAGCGCGATAAGGAAGCCGAGAGTGTATTGAAACATAGCACAAGAGTTTCGACTGTTTTCGTCACACTTGCGAGGAATAAACAATTATTTTTTTGATTATAATCAACCACACAGCGAAAACGTCAACAAACATTTACGGAAAATGGCGCCCAAACCAGCAATGCGCGCGCAGGTTGACATTTACTTCAGCAGCATAAGAACTCTTTGTTGGTATTACAAAAAAACTGTAAGTATTACTCGGCTATATTAAGAGTGCTTCGTATACATACGTCTAATTGCAGTCACGTACAAACTTGACTTTACCGGGTTATACCTATTATAGCACAAGTGCCGTAATGTAAAGTAAAAAGCACGCGTGCGTAATAGCTTGGATTATGAGCCTAAAACCAATGCAATAAGATCCTCTTTACGAGCAAGTGTGATGAAAAGTATCTAAGTACCCTATAGCATAGTACAATGTCTACCAACATGTAATTGTATTTATTGATGTAATACTAGTTAAGCCCTAGTACCTATACCTACAGAACTAGCTCCCGTTAGAAACATCCTCTACCCCGACTATCACATTTGTTACGGTTTATCCAGCTACGAGCCATCGTATCAGTAGCCATGAGCGCCTTTCTGTGTGCGTAAAACCTGCCACTCAGCGGCTCGCAATATGCTTATCCTAATTCACTCTCTAATCCATAAGGATATTATACATAATTATATAAGAGTAAATTTTACGAACGAACAACTATAAACTCGTCTATTAAGATTAAGAAAATAAACTTTAAACTCGTCCATCAATATAATAAGGTCAGAAATGGGTCTCTTATTTCAACTTGTTTGTCTGTCTTACTAAGTTATGGATGTTTTTTTTAAGTAACTAGAGGAATCTTGTTGCAGTAGGACAAAAAAATAGGCGATATAAAAACAGGCAGGCAGCAAATAAAAATGCGACATTGTGTAAAAAAATTACACAACGATTTATATATTTTATAAAAAAAACACTTTCAAACGGACATTTTCGCATTATTTATCCAAGTCCAATACTTTTTTATGTATTAATGGCCTTACTTAAAATAATATCTCAACCGTTAGTCACTGCTTAAAATGCTCTGCCATCTTCTCTCTGACGTGAAGTTGCACGTGCTAGAAAAAGACAGAGAAGTTTAAGCAGTGACTAAGGTAGAAAAGTTTTTTTAAGTAAGGCCGTAAGTTTTCATGTACAAGACATCAACGCGTTCGTAGCGTTTTTTCAAGTAAGAGCCTTTATTCGTATAAATAAATAAATCATTCGTAATATCATAACTGAATATGACAGATGAAGTAGCCTATTTGTCGATAATCTAGTCCAAGGAAAAATACTAGGTACACTGCCTTGTTTTAAGAATATAAGCAGCTGTTGACTTGATATATAAGTAGTTTATAAGTAAGATACCCAGTAGGTGGAATACGAGTGGAATAAAAACCTATAATATCTGGTAGGAACCAGAGCTAAGGCCCGAAACGAATACATCTTCCATATGCATATTTTCGCAACACATTAATTGATTTATTAATTGCTCATGTTAGGTACTTATAATTTATAGTTGGAATGAGCGATACTTTTCAACCTTACACGTGAGCGTACCTGTAGCAAACCTACATAATCATTACGTACTAGACTGATTACGTACATCATAATAAATATAATGTCAGAATAATATTGTAAATATTTGCTCCGCAGTGTATTTGGTTTACGCGTACAAAGGTCACTTCACTTCCATTGCCAGTAGGTAATTTTGAAGTATTTGACCAACATTGGAATGTCAAGTTGAAGTACTAACCAAAGTCATGGTTATCTAGTAGAAGAGTCAATGTTTTGATTAGTCTTCGTGGCCTGAAAGTAGTAACAGGTACAAGTCTATCAAGGTATACTTAAACTGTATATAAATACTGTATCTTTTGTATCAAGCATTATATTTATTTATAACAAAAGTATACCTAGCATAGCATAGCATAGCTATTAAACTAATCCTTTTTTTTTCCTAAATGCTCAATACACTTTTTTTTATACTTTCAAGTGACGAGACGAGCAAGGCGTTCGCCTTGTGCCAGAATCAGTGCTTCCAGATCGCGAAAGTAAAATTACTTTACTTCCGGCTAAAAAATACAGTAAATTCCGAAAAAAATACAGTAGTTTACAAAAAAGATTATATAATATTTAATGTATATTATACAGCGAAATTACAGTAGCAAGTATTCTGTTAGATATTGAAAGAAAAACAATCTTAATTATTTTTTAATTTCATTATTCTAAAATAAGGAGTTCTACGTGTTTTTAGTTTTTTTTAAATAAAACACCACAATTTTTATACATTAACATACGAAAATACACAAGTTTCCTATCTGGGAATCTTCAAGGCGCGAGTAATATCGGTTTCTTCTATGCAAGGCAAGCGTGCTGCATCGTAGACTGCATCTTCGCTTTACATCAGGCGAGATAGTAGCAGAGGGAAGTTTTCTGACAGCTGTCAGAACGTAGTTCTACAGCCAAAGGATAGGCCGTGCTGGCGAGATATAGCCCACTATTTTTCGCATTTTTCTTGTGAAAAAGCAGTTCACTCAACTTCACTGCTTCATTTCACAGTTCACGTTCGTTGGTGAAGTGCCTTTCCAAGTTTTCTCATATAATTTTGTTGAAATTCTGATAAATTGTTATTGTTACGTTACGTTATTGTTATTATTTTTTGTAGATAGTTATTGTAATATTGATTGTTTATTGTTTCATAAACGCATTTAAGAACAAAAAAATACAGAAATTCATATCGAACAAAACAAAATAAAATTACAGTAGATCCCTAACACTGTATTTTTTCATTACAGTAGACAGTGAAAAGTTCAAAATTACTCAAAATTACAGCAGTAAATCTACTGTAATTACAGTGCGTCTGGATGCACTGGCCAGAATTATGAACTTGCGAACTTTTTTCTCTATAGCAGTAAATATTTAAGTTCAGAAACATGCTTATTCCCTATTGCTATCATAATCTTGATTTTGTTTAAAAAAAAAAAGCATTTAAGTGACGAGACGTGCAAGATGTTTGCTTGGTGGTAAGCGTCACCTGCCGCTAACAGTAGCAGTGCCAGAATTGTGCACTTGCGAACACAATCCTGCGCTCGTCACCCTGAGATATTAGATGTTAAATCTCTTCATACCCAGTAATTTCTCTGGTAACATTACCCATAAAACTGGAACACAGTAATGCTTGCACACTACTGTTTGGCGGTTGAATAAATCGCAAAGGTGTGGTACTTTCCCAGGCGGACTCTGCAGTAGAGTCCTACCACAATTTTTTGTTTTATTATCTTCTATGTTAAGTATATTGTTTGTTCAGCTGTGAGTTACGACCCAATAATTTCGCACCCACTTTAATCGATGTTGCTCATATTAGTTGTCATTTAATATTTTATACTACTTAAAACTTTTCAATGCTAACGAGACATGAGAGATATTTTGATATAATTAGAGTTGACTTTGAGAGTAGATTATTGCAAGTAGGGTCATGTACAGGACTTATATAATTATTTATTCATCATATTTTTGCATCTCATGTATCTGATTGAGTATTTTATGAATAGTGATCCTTAAATTTATCTATTGAGTAGTATTTAGCAAGCAAATTATTTTCTCTTTTACAATCTTCTACAATATAATAGTGTCTTCTATGAAATGACTTTGTAGATAAAGAGGTGAAAGCAGGGCCGTAGCTAGACCTGAATTTAAGCTAGGGCGGCTGTTGTTACAGGTAGGGCGCTTCACAGTACTTTGCTTCGCCATCAGCCATAAAACATCCACTGCTGGACGAAGGCCTCCCCCTTAATAGAGGGGTGTTGCCATAATCCCCACGCTTTGCAGGCGGCTTGGACTTGGTACTTTGCTTATTCATTGGTATTTTAAGGTAGGGCATTGCCCCTCAATGCCCCCCCCCCCTGGCTACGTCCCTACTACTAAATATCTAGTCAAATTCACCAAATATCGTAAGTATGAGTAACTGTCAATCTGTCATCGTTGCATTATAATAGGTTTCACAGATTTCTGCCATTAAAAATGTGCTTTTAACGTAAAATGTTTATTGTAAGCTAAGCATCCGAAATAGTTAAAACTCATTATAAAAAAGTGCGAGTTCATCACAAAACCATGTCATTGCCTCTTTCTCTGAGGACTTAAAATTTTCGACTGACGTCAATATTAAACATGCAAATATCCTATAACAGGTGCGTTTGTCTTGTTTGAATTAAGGCTCCTTCAGACTACCCGACTAACCAACCAGCAGCGCGAGTACCGTTCTTGACGTTCGTTATATTTGACACTAGAGGTTGCCTGCGACTGTGTCCGCGTACAGAAGAAATTCGGCCCGCTCCCAAAATTTACCACTTTTTTTCACCCCCTTGAATGAACCACCCAAATATCAATTTTCATCACTATAACTTCAAAAACAAAGTTCTTTCCATACAACATTCCACCCCCCGTTTCCCCCTTAAATCGTCCCTGTCAATAAATATTGAAAACAACATATTTTTTTTAGCTACTAAAATAAATAAAAACGAGCTGTCTTCTCGAAGTAATTACTACCTACCTACTGCATTACCTAAATCTGTAAAACTGAAAACCTCAAACGGCACAAATATGGGTATTTAGACAGATTGTACATGTTTGTGCCGTTTGGGGTAGAGACCGCCCATGTCTTATATAGGGACCTGGCGAAACGTTTAGTCGAGGTGTCAGGTGACCGGAATGCTGGCGTATATTTTGGTCAAAAACTTAGCATTGCTATCCAACGTGGCAATGCCGCCAGCATTCTGGCCACCTTTCCATCATCTACGGGGCTTTTAGTTTAAATTTTAAGTTTTGTATTTTTATTATGTAGGGTTTGTTTTTACTAGGTAGGTTTTATTTAGTTGTTAGTTAGTTATAATTTAATTTTAGTGTATAATTGTATTTTATTTGTAAATAAACATATATATCGACGAGAGTAAGTAAGTTCATATAGTCTGAGTGGCCAGCGCTAATGTCAGAGTTAATGTGCCGCCCAAAGGCCTCTGACATGGCTGGCTAAATGAGAATGGGTTCACATAAAATAAAGGTCCATGGGTGATTTCACCGTGAAGCGGCGGAAGGCGGGAACTAATGCGAGAAATATTATGAAAGTCAATAGTGATTAAATGAATTTACCCCTCGAAAAATTATGGGCCTTAATTATAAACGTCATTTAACTTCTGTGCAATATGAAACTGAAATTAGCGCCGTTTTTAAGTAAGGCTCTATATTTGCACAACTATTTGCCGGACTAGCTGATCGAAAGACCCAAGTTATTAATGAATTTCACAAATTTGTATGTATATTGAATGGACGGGAAATAAGCGCACGGATTTTGAAGACTATATGTTGAGCGCCGGCTCTCCACTCGCTTCAGTCATATTCTGCCTTTGCAACACGCGAGCTGTACGATACGACAATACAAACTTCTAATACATGTACATGTGTTCTCTTTTTGTCATGCAGGAATTAGATTCGCTATCTCTATTTTCCGGCAAATGTAATAAGCATACTTTTAGCTAAGTATGCTTGATTGTGTTGTCTTGTTAATTTTGATTGATTTGCAAGCGCTTGGGCTGTCCATTCCATTATCACCGTCGCTGGATTTAAACATACTCGTACATACAAAAACAGATTTGTTTTCTCGACTGTCTTACCTTTCTTTTGTGCGATCTAATAATTGCTCGTGTAGCGCATAGTCTGAAGTGGCATTCATTCAGGCCAGAGTCTCGGAGAGGTTTGGTCAAAACCGCCCATTATCCGCATAGTTAACATAACCTGAAATATAAATGGGAATTTCAAATTAAAAACGGGTATGACAACATCATGGCACACATGCTTCACGTGGCCCACGGAATACCTAAAATTGTTTTAGTGATATTTATTTACCCCAAACGAGGATATTCACCATAGAACTAAAGTCACCAACATAGCTCGCAGGGTTTGCAAGTTGAAGTAGTAATGGGCAGGCCATATCGCTCGAAGAACTGATAATTAACCGATGGGGAAGAAAGGTTCTTGAGTGGCGACCACGAACCGGAAGACGCAGCTAGGTATAGGCCTCCCGCTAGGTGGACCGACGACATTGTAAAAGTCGCGCGCAACTGGTGGATGCAAAGAGCAGGTTGTCGTACAGTGTGGCGGTCTAAGGGGGAGGCCTTCGTTCAGCAGTGGATGTCTCCGTGCTGATGATGACGATTAACCGTGAGTGTCGAGATTTTAGCCTCTATTTTAGATTGTCTTGCCTTGTCTTGATTTTATCAGGGAAGTAGTCATCAATGAGGTACCATAATATTATTGTGGTACACTTGGTTATATACTATAGTGGCACAGATCGTTTTTTTCGACGAACCTTTGTTTATCGGTTCAAGAATTTCGTTTGGTTGTTCCTCACTCGTCCTATAGCGTCTCATCCTTCGTATTATTTCTTCTTAACTCAATCGTTTTCTACTTTCAACTCGTCCAACAGATATTGAACACTCAGAACATTTTATTACTCTTACTCGTAAGTCATCCTTTTTGTGTTCTTATCTCATCCGACTTCATCATTCGATATTTTTATAAATACCACGGTTTGTACTATTGCTCGGCAATATAGTCTTACCTTTGCAAGCTAGCCATTCTCTATTGCGAGGAATACTTAACTTGGAATGGAATTATAATAGTGTGCGGGAATTAGCGGTCAAGCAAGTCAAGTGCACTCACTTAAGGATTTCAGTTGCTTTGATTTTTTGGGTCTCTAGGCGACCCCCAAACCCCTGGCGATGCCCATGGATACATTCGGTACTAGATTGATAAAGAAAGGCTATAAAGGAGCTGCAGCGCGAGTACCGTTCTATGTCGCTAAATTTGACGTGTCGGTATAGCAGATTTACTTAGGAGTATACCGATTTTTATCGAATTTTACCGATTTAAATGTCAAATTGATTTAAATGTTAAATATGACGATCGTCAAGAACGGTACTCGCGCTGCAGGAGGAGTACAAGGATTCAATAAATACTTGATTAGAGAGGCAGTTGTATTATTGATTGATATTAGATCTTTGTCAGGTGTGTCCACTACATAGATACCTCAACCGTTTTACCTGTACAAATAATGGCTCAGTGCCTAAGTAATATCTATAATTAGCTCGAGGAATTTTGTACGTTTCATAGCATAACAATTTACAGGAAATTATAGCAATTTGGTGTATACGAAAACCAGACCTAAAACACTAATAAGTACATACCTGACTATTAAGTAGCGCGATACTGATTAAGGGCTCTTAATCACTAACAATTTTGTTTTTCTTAATCAAATATGATTAAAGTGCTTAAGCACTCAATTTTCGGCTGCAGCGTTACTTTTCATCAGGTCGAACACAGTGGTCAAACTCTGCTCTGCAAGTTCGTTGATAACCCCGGATGACGACTGACGGTAGATGACCGTCCTTCGTCATCCGGGTCCGCGATGATCTGCTAATCCGTTATTACAAAGATTTGAATATGCAGCGGTGGATACAAATGGCAGGTTATCGTAACGTAGGTATACCTACAGTGTGGCGGGCTAAGGGCCAAGAAGCCTTCGTTCAGCAGTGGACGTCTCTGGGCTGATAATGATTATGCACCTTGCTGATAATAGATAGCAATACCTTCTCGGGTTTGTAAGTCGAATCGTAGTCCATGCACCATTCCAGAATACCACTGCCAATTGAGTTAATCTATCCCGCTCGGGAACTCGTAATTTTCTAAGAACCTACCCGTCCCAGTATATACTTGCATACATCTTCAATTACATACTCTGAATCAGTTATCGCAACAACAATAGGTAATCGTAATGGCTTATTGTTACAATCAGAATCTACGTAAGTAAGTTGGTACAAGTCGATTAGTTACTAGCGTTACCACAGATTAATTTGATCTTAGGTAGGTATACGTCGCGTCATGTAAAAAGAAGCTGCGTAGTAGGCGATTTAGGCGATATCTAATATATTTTGCCATGTACCTAGCAATCTAATATAATAAACTAAACAAAATAAATAAAAGGCTCTGTCCTGACTGACTGACTGACACAACGCACAGCCCAAACCGCTGGTCGTACAAACTTGAAATTTGGAGGGTGTATTCGTCTCGATGCGGAGGGGTGTACTAAGGAAGGATTTTTCGAAAAATGACCCCCAAAGGGGGGGGGGAAGTTTGTATGAACGTCCTTTGTTTTTGGACTTTTAGACACGAAAATTTGGATTTAGATAGTTCATTTAAAAAAAAAATACAATTTTCAATTTTTTTTGACAGGTACGATTTAAGGGGGGGAAATTGTAGTGGGGTGTGTGTGGGTGGAATGTTGTATGGAAAGTTCTTTGTTTTTAAAGTTATAGTGATGAAAAATTGATATCTGGGTAGTTCATTCAAAGGGGGTTGAGACGGTAGAGTCGGTAGAGTCGGTACAGTCGGTAGAGTCGGTAGAGTCGGTACAGTGGGTAGAGTCGGTAGAGTTGGTAAAGGTTGCTCGGAATGATTTAAAGTGGATAATATTGGGAGCGGTCCGTATTTCTTACGCACGCGGAATAAGACGCGGGGGACCTCTAGTAACCAATATACAAAGCTGCGAGCAACACGCTAATTAATAATTTTAGACCTAGTACTTTTGCACGCAAGTGTACACATGCGCAAACACACCCCCTCTACTTTCTTCCAGCGTTCTTTTTACATTACGCGACCTTTTTCTTGTATAAAGTTGGTCTACTAGAGGTCCCCCGCGACTTCGTCCGCGTACGGAAATAATTCGCCCACTCCCAAATACTCGTATCTTCTATACCGGGTTAATTACCAATTATTTTCCTTCCCATATTCGCCACTTTAAATCATCCCGACCCCCAATTACAGATTTTCATGGCTAAAATTTAAAAAACAATGGTCATTCATACAAATGACTTAATCATGAACAATTTTTACTAAGGGGCTAACCTAACATTGAACACGCGAATAAATCTGCTATTCCCATACAAAACATAGTAATAAATACAATTAATTAATAAATTGTTTAAATTACAATTTTAATTTCAAACTTAATTTCAATTGTGTTTATGCAAGTTATTAATGCTGCTGCTAAAAAATAAATTTAATTTAATGATGTATACGAGTCATTGATACTTGATGAATAAATGATTATTATTATTTTTATAGTTAATTACTCTAAGACAAAAAGTATGAACAGCTGTTTTTTTGCGATATGAAGGTTGGCCCCGTAGTAAAAGTTGTTTATTATGATGAGAAGGTACCTAAATACATACCATCCAGTATTGTTGAACCTTTTTGGGTCACGTTGTATATTATCAGAATTGGAGCAAGACGTTCGCCTGATGGTAAGCGTCACGCCTGCCACTAACAGTAGCAGTGCCAGAATTGGTGTGCATAATCAGCCTTTTTAATTAAACTCAGGCCTACTCTCGTTTGAAGAGCGAAAGGGCAATGTCCACCACGATGCCGATGGCCCAGTTGCGGGTTGGTGAATTCACATACGCCATTGTTTTTTTTTCTCTGGATTTAAGCAAGTTTCCTCACAAATGTTTGCCTTCACCGAAAAGCCAGTGGTATGAGTATCCGCGCACATAAACTCCAAAGAGCTCATTGGTACGGGTCTGGGTTTGAGCCCGCGACCTCACGATTACAAGTCAAGCGGTCTCCCAATTAGGCTACCACGGCTTTCGGCAAAAAGGTGTGCAGTTTGGTTTAATGAGGAATGGGCTACATCCTTGATTAAACTACCTTGAGTCATTTACTAATCAGTGGTTAGAGCTAATCAGTGATTTCATTTGTGTTCTCGTTTCGTGCTCAATTTGAGTACATTGTTGCCTTTCTGAGATATTATAATTTAATCAAGTTGTGTGCGTTGCACCAATAAGGAATATTCAAGTGTTTCAATTATTAAAAATAATAGGATAAGTGGAGAGTTTAACTGAATCTGATGTTTACACCGAAATAGTTATTTATGATGCTAGTGCGGTACGTTGGCTTTGAAGACGAGTTTGTATATTGTCGATACAAAATTTTACAACACATTTGCGAGCACACAGTACCTAATAATAGGCTAGATGACTGATGTTTAAATCGTTGAAACCAATAAGTAGCTTTGATGAATAATTTAAGTAAATATAGTATGGTAATTGAAAACATTATTTAAATCGGTTAATAATGTTCTGATATATGAGCGTTTAAAGTTTTTGTTAGAGACAACTCTGTCCCTTTCCCACAAAACAAAAAATTACGTCACGCCTTACTTGCCAGAATATAATTTATATGGCGTCCTGACAAGTGACGTCACGATTTGCTGTTACGCTTTTCTCTTTATTATTTTCTTTATAAATATCAGTCAGAAAGTCGCAACTACGAGTATATACTTAACACTGGGAAATGCACAAAGCGCAATGCCATAAGGAGGAAAGAACAAAAAAACTTTTGATGTTTCTTATATGAAATGGCGCGAATGGAGTTTTGGCGGGAACACGGAAAAATCATGTCGTTGCATTCTATTATTTTCTTAAACTCATGTTTTATCGCGAATTAATGATTAAAAATGGTGGTGTTTTATTCATTGAGTGTTGAATTACATGCACGAGTGTGGGCAAGTGATATAATGTGGTGAAACATGTATTTTCGTGTTGTTTTCAAAACTCCGTAGAAACTCATAGTAAAGTCGCCACAACTTTACTAGGGTATGACTTGGACTCGACCATGACTAAATTCTTGTGACTGACTGTGATTTCATGACATACTTATTTGACTTTATTTTAATAAAAAACTTGTAAATTCATAAACTTGACACTGGCAGAATGCACAACGTGCGATGCCAAGAACTAAGAAAAAAATAAAATAAAAAATGGCGCGAATTTGCAAATGGCGCCACGTGGTGCGGGTGGTCAAAATTAGAACTAAATCTTTCGTTTCATTTTATCATTAGTTTAGTATTATTCAAATAATGTTTCAAGTATTATTAAAGTGACAAACGTATTGAGCAAAAACGCTTCCAAGGAGGTTCAATCGTTTAGTATTATTTATTCTCGTAATGTGAAACTCCTTAGTGGAATTCTTAAATATTTTTTTGGAAATTTAAATAAATACCGTAAAGTTTACGCGCGGCGCTATACCACTGAGTAGTGAGCGTGCGGTAAAAAAGGTACTTAGCTGAGAGTACCTACTTTACCGCACTCTCCGTTGTATGGTGCGTAATGTTTAACTTTCAAACGATGACCTATACAGGCTACGTAAATGCACTTTTTGAGCAATGTCTTGTAAAAATAATTGAAATCGGCTGGTAATGTTCTGAAATATAAACGTTCAAAGTATTTGGGACGGAGTAATCTATCCCTTTCTAGCTAAACACGTGCTAGTGGAGAATTTGTTTGGAATTGTGGAGTTTGACGTCATTAGCCACTATAATGCCCTCCCTGTCTGACATGAATCAAAAATGTTTATAACTTTGTTAATAATATAATATAATATGTGCACAACATATTACAATTTTACTTTCGATGACTTGTTGTGTTGCGCGTTAGCTTTTTGTGGGTCAATAAAAAAAACCATGGATATTCCATATTCTCACTGCAACAGAGAAAAAGAGACGAAATTAAATTAAACATTAGGTAGATATTTTTTGATCATGATGGCAGAACACGGTTCGTCTTGGTGAGAGCATTACCATTATTACCATTAAACGTACGTATCTATTTTATTATGTTTATGAACCCAACATTTCCTTTCAATGGCAAAAGCGTGGAAGCTGTGTGAATTGATCGTACTTAATACAGCAATGAATTGAGATTAAGATGCGCGAGCAATTCGTTTTACAAAGTAATAGGTAAGTATGTATTGTTCACTAATGCATAAACTATAAATTTTATTGCAAAACAGGTTATGAAATCTACACTCATCATCATGACAGCGTTTAATATTAATTTCAATAATACTGATGTCATACTCAGGTAAATAAATGGACGAAGACGCAATGGACAGTGATTCAATGAGCACACATCTCAAATGATTCTGTAAGTGCACGTTTACGCTAGGTATAAAACTCTCTTCAGTGGTATGTACCTATAACTCGATAATAGACTAGATGACTGGTTTTTTTTATTGTCCTATTAAAATGTGCCCCATAAATATAGCTGCTGGGTAATGAAAATAAAATGAAAATCTGATCAAAAATAAGCAACTTATAAGCATTTTAATATCATGCTAGACAGAGAGGCGAAACAGCAAATAGTGACGTCATTTCTCTGTACGCCATATAAATTCTATTCTGACAAGTAAGGCGTGACATCATTTTTTTTGTTTTGTGGGAAAGGGACAGATTTGTCTCTTACAAAAACTTTAAACGCTCATATATCAGAACATTAATAACCGATTTAAATATTTTTTTCAATAAACATACTATATTTACTTAAATTCTTCATCAAAGCTATTGGTTTCAACGATATAAACATCAGTCATCTACCCTATTGTAAAAGCTAGCAATACAGCATGATAGATCATGACATCGATTTAGCCTAACATTTTTTTATGTACGGCTTTGCAGATAATACGATGGTGACTTCCCCATCCAACTTACCTACCGATAGATTCGGTTGCGTTGTCTAGTGGGAGGTAACGTTGTTGTCCTTTTACTGGTGCAAGTTGATTCAGATTTAATAGCGTAAAGTGAGGTTCTGTAGTCATTTTGCTTTTCTGTGCACTAAACACCCAATATGTTGTGTTATTGCGCAGCGCCTTACGCAAACTTTTGAACCGCCAAAGTTTGAATCGGTCTTTACGTAGACATTTCACTGTCGTCATTAGAGTGTGTGCCTATGTGTAGTCGTGCTGGACGGACGCCTGGTGGTAAGCGTCACGCCTGCCCATAACAGTAGCAGTGCCAGAAATGGAAACTTGCGAAAAACATTTTGCCCTGCACTACACTGCGCTTGTCACCCTTAGATATAAATCTTTTCATACCCGGTAATTCCTCTTGACATTTTCTTAGTAATAGGTAACACTAATACTGAGTTAAATTAACAACGAATATTGGAAGCAATTACATTAAAGGGAAGCCCACCCATTATTGTAATTGCTTACTTTCCATCACACTTGCACGTAAAGTGGATCTTGTTACATCGGTTTCAAGCTCATAATCCAAGCAATTACATAGGCGTGCTTTTTACTTTACATTACAGCACTACACTGCAAGTTTTATATGCCGAAGCATTCTTAATATAGCAGGGCAACACAAATAGTTTTAATGCGGCTGAAGAAAATGTCACCTGCGCGCCCATTTTCCGAATATGTTAGTTGACGTTTTCGCTGTGTGGTTGATTATTATCATAAAGTGTTCGTTTTTTCCTCGCAAGTGTGATTGAAAACCGTCGTATGGAACGCGTGTGCTTTTGGTCATTACACTCTCGCCTTCCTTATCGCGCTCGCTTGCGGCTCGCTCGCATTATACCGCCTTTACTGTATTGACCAACATAGCACTTGTATCATAATGTACTTATCTTATAGTAGGTAGGAAAAAGAAAATACCCAGTTTTGTAAAATCCTTTATTAAAATAATAAATAATAAGGTTGCAAAAGAGTGACATTAGCATTAAGTTGAGCAGACCTGCGTAGTGTCGATCTGACTGCGCTCGCCAAGCGCGGCGGTTCACATCACAACATTTAAAGCATCAATAGTATACGATACGAAACAACCTTACAAGTTGACTATTAGACCAGGGCTACGCCGGCTTTCATTTGCGACAAGCGTACATTTGTTCATAGTTTTCATCAGAACCAAAATTTCATAGTTATCGTCATATGTTTTGTGTTAGTTTGACACTTCTGTTATGGTTATCCAGTTGCCAAAATTGACAATGACGAAAATCGAATTAAATCAAACATTTTTGAGTTTATAGTAAGGCTACATTGATCGGCTGGGTGGCTAGTCTAACGCCATCAATTACTATATTGATTAAATCATAACTTAGTCTTGATTTCAAAGCAAGAACATTGAATAAGTTGTTCGGAAAATCACTAACGCTATTTCGGAATACTTCATATATAATTAATAGTAGGCAATATGGTACGTAAATCTAGTCGTTCAGATGTAGCCCCAGTCTAAGAGATTGTGCACATTCATTACCTCGATCACTTGTAAGTCTACCTCCAATGAGTATATTAAAATAAATCGATAAATTTAAATGTCATTTGATCGAGTAATTCCGAACAAAGATACTGAGATAATGAATGTAAGTTTGCATAAATAAAATGAACCATAACTCTACCTTTACAATATAAGTTTAAAACCTAATAATATCTTATTTAAACAATATAAATAACAGTACATGAATATTTAAAAAAAAAATGCTTTCGTGGAAGAACACAAATACAATAATAATTAGAACTAATCCGGGCTTCGCTTATACGGGTCCGAAACTTTTAATGCAGTTAGATATAACACTGGACGTGTACAGAAAACAATCACTCCGTGGTAACATGATTATTCGCTAGCAAAACCGTAATAAAATTATATTTACAAAAATCCGTTAACCTTTACTTATCCTAGTTACACGATTCGACGATTAAGATTTACACATAAAATACATATGTACATAATTCAAACCCCCATCTCGTGCGAGTGATCCACGACGCACGGTAGATTGGAGTCGGAGACTGATAAATTCAATAAACACTTTCTATACTCTACTTGACGAAAAGTAACAACAGCAGCCTTGCGCGACGTGACAATATATTTTCGACCCTTCTTGTACCTGGTGCAAACCGAGACATCTACACTCATGGACTTATCGCACACAAACATCGATCAAAGAAACAGATATCGTAAGCCGTGGATGCAATGCGAAAATAGTGACATGTTTTAGCAAGAAAGAAAAGAAGGCAGAAGTAATTTAATTTGCAACATCAGTAAGATAATAAGAAAAATCCTTGAGTAATGTCACAAGGATGCCCTCAACTCGTAAAAATGCTGAGCTATATTTAGCCAGTCGAACAAATAGTAACTCTAAGTTAAGAGATTAAGGCTATAAATGCAAAGTGACTGTTCGTCACGAACTGAACGACATCCAAACGTCAGCGTCGCCGAATTGCATGCAAACTGCTGCGCCCGCTGTTTTGGGTGAGACCTTGGGGATGGTGAGTAATCTGTTTCTTGGATCAAAGGCTACACATGAGAAACATCTGTCTCGATTTCACACGACAAAAAGTAGACACCATTTCGCCAAGTACAAGGTACGCTAGGCTTACTGAACGCGATAAAACTTCACACAAACCAACAAACCACAGTATCCCATATCGATATCTACATTTTGTACTTTAAAAAATACAAGGCAATCCGAGAGAGATCCGAAACGTGTGACTTTGTGCATTAAAAAACTTTTCAATAATCGTAGACGTATCTAAATACAATATAGAAATATATTTGTAAAATTGTCTATTGGGTTGTGGGGGGGTAGTGTCGGCCGGGCGCGGGCATAGTCCGGGCCGCTAGCACTACTCACTGACACTAGGACACGGGCCGACGGCGCACGAACGCGTCCGCACCTGAGGACGCGTACGAGCTCGGCACTTCGGAGCCCTCCTGCTTGTACCCGTTCTTGCTCAGCGGCGCACTTTCGTCCATTACGGCCTGCAAAAAAACAACCACTCGTTATCTTCGACATACGATCAGCGACAATGATAAAATGGATGGACGGGAAATAAGCGCACGGATTTTGAAGACTATATGTTGAGCGCCGGCTCTCCTTTCGCGTCAGTCATACTCTATCTTTGCGACATGCGAGCCGTACGATACGACAATACAAACTTCTAATACATGTACATGTGTTCTCTTTTTGTAATGCAGTAATTAGATTCGCTATCTCTATTTTCTGACAAATGTAATATGCATACTTTTAGCTAGGTATGCTTGATTGTGTTGACTTGTTAATTTTGAACGATTTGCAAGCGCTGGGCCTGTCCATTCCATTATCACTGTCGCTGGATACGATCGATTTGGGCACAAGGTCCACATGTCCAAATGGCTTACCAGGGTACTTGACTGGTATCTGACATATCAAAAATTATGTATGATGAAATGAATAATGATGAATAAGAAATAATTATTAATAAATTTTGTTATATGTAATTATGAGCGTTAAAAAGTTTTGGTGGGGATGCTCTAATGCCATTCTTGTATAGCGAGTATTCTTAGGGTATTTAATATGGCGCGCGTAAGAGAAAATAATCAGTCAACTTGCCTATTGTTCCTTGATCAAAAAGTATAGAAATTTATATTTATGAGAAGTTTCACCACTAGGCCACATGCATATTGCAAACGTCCTAAGCCTTTAACAACGAATCTTCAATGATCACACAAAATTTCATCGGAGTAGTAGTTAGAGCCATAAACTGTTATTTCGAAAGAGTTGGAAATGGCTGCGGACAAGCGCATCTAGACTGGTTTGTTAATCCAAAACATGCCAGAGCAGAAGCCCAAATACCCACATACCTAGAATTTGTAGCAAAAAGATCTGTTTATAATTAGAGGAGGTTAAACAAAACATCTAATAAAAAAAAGTAGGCCTTGCCAAAAGAAAATTATAGCCAGTGTCACTCGGGATGTAAGGATTTTAACGATACCCCATACATCCAATTCTGTTCAGGAATTTAGAAGTTATGGTGGAATTAATGAACTCACATACTTGCTTTGCTTAGAATAAGGCTATTTGGCGCTAAGTGAAATGTCGACCATATTTTTTTGTATATATTCTTTCATACATACATAAACTCTGAAACATTACACTCCTTCTTAAGACAGTCTTGTAAAAAAGAGGTCTCATAGACATGACATAGAAATCATTGGGTCTCGTGGACCGAAATCATAGTTTTGACGATGCGATGTCAACAAGGAATATTTACTTATAGCTGTCCTTTTTTTAAGGTCCTATATTTTGAATCTGCGGAAAACCTCTATCTTGTGCACGGAAGCAAAGAGCGACACAACCATAAGGTCAGTTTGGTATTTTCAGCTTTGCAAAATATGGGGTAAAATTTTGACAGAGTTAAATGCTTCTAAGCCGTATTTAAACGAATTGAAAGCCAAAGACTGACCGCTGCGAAGAGATCGTCGTCATTACCATATTAAAGCTGTGACGGCTGCGATTGGCACCTGACGCAAAAACGCGATCCAATATCCCCTTAATGGACCGATTTAAAGTGTTAGTCAAATATTCTATTAGCGACATAAAGTTGGTGAATATTTACCTTTATCATGAAAAGAGTGTTTCCCCGTTTATTGTTACTTTGGTTAAGCAATAGTTGTGTAAATATTACATCACGTGAAAATAGCATTAAAATGAGTACAGTGAGGTACCTTCCTATTAATTTGATATTTATTGTCTTTATTTTACTATATTAGTTCATTTACGAGATACCCTACAAGCACAATTTATTATTCTGCCGCGTATTTACTTTAAAGCAGGAATATTCACCTTATAAAATCAGATGATAGTTTTAAAAATGTTATATCATCAAGATTTTCTTTAGAATATGAAGACAAATTTTCACAGCATTTACAGATACTTGATAATAATAACTCTAGCTAGACAATAAGATTGTTTTATTAATATTATACGTTAATTATTTTTATGGCTGACCCTTAAATAAATTATCACATCACATCAACAGCCGGAAGACGTCCACTGCTAGACGAAGGCCTCTCCCTTAAAGGGAGGTGTTGCCATAATCCCCACGCTTGGCAGGCGGCTTGGGGATCGCAGAATGTTCACGACCGTTAACGGAGAGGACGCTGCTGCCCGTCCTCCGGTGGTACTGGTTGCAGTTTTAGGACATACCCTGATCCAATCAGGTCCATCGATTAATTAATTTTAGTTTAGTAGTTTTAAGTAGTTTAGTTAGTTAATATTTCTTTTTTAACTCTCTTTACTAACAAAATAAATACTTTTTTAGATTTATTTATGCATATATTATACAACAACGCTCTAATAAAAAAGTAACATTTGCTTTTCTATAATTATTTCAAATGCTATTGAAACAAACTATAAGCAAATATATACATATATTTTAATGTTTAAAGGTTAGTTTAAAGCTTAGTTTAAAGTTCAATTATATAGTAATTTGCGATACGAGTAACACAAAAACTGGTTGATTCCTCAATAGTAGTTTTTATTGAGTGCGCTCATTTGGCTTAGTCAAATTACATTACTCGTCCAGTCTGCTTTTAGATCTTACAGTTATCTGCAGAATGGTCGATAAAAGTCACCAGTAAAAAACACCTTTAACATTCATTCCACGAAAACGAGTTACTTACAGCTCTACAGACATTTACTTTAGCATGTTGAGTCCGTCCGGATTGTTTAGATACATTCAGTGAAATTGATTAGAATTATATCAAATTCGTCATTAGAATAGAATGCGTGAAGTTATTGTTAAATGATCAGTGATGATCATCGATTTTCTGCATGTCATTAAGCTTAGCTTACAAGGGACACGCGCCTCAGCCACTAGACGCCGGCGCGACGCCGCCAACGTGTTGCGGACTCTAGTTTTCATACATTTTATATAAACTCGCCGCACACGGTAGAAGTGGCTGTCGCACGCTTCCGCTTCTCAGAAGCCCTGCTAGCTTCAGGCGGGGGCTTTTTGTGGCTGTGGCGCGTGTCCCGTGTGTTAGCAGGCAAGTTAGAAGATACGTTTAAAATTCAGGTTGGGTCGACAACTTTAAGTCAAACCGAGTACGTAAGAACCCGACGTTGATTTACAGTTTATAACGGCCTTTAAACTAAATAACGGGGCAAATCAGTGGTGATTCATCCGTGATAACATATATTATGCTAGACACGTCGACGATTGTCCAATAATCAGTTTTATCTCCTATTCATAGATAATGTTGGTCAATCGAAATTATAGCTAATGAGTCATAGATGCTATAATCATTTTGGTACTCGTAAGTCGGCAAGGTTAGGACGATCCCCTTTTGAACTTTCATCATCAACCTGGAGAGTCCTCTGTTGAACGAAGGCTTCCACCTTAGGCCGCCTTACTGTACGACCACCTACCACTTGTATTCACCGGATGCCCACGACTTTTACAATATCGGTCCACCATAGTGGGAGGCTTTCCTGTACGTCGTGTCTTCCGGTACGTGGTTGCTACTCAAGAACCTTTCTGCCCCGTCGGTTATCAGTTCTTTGAGCAATGAGTTTGCAAGCTGAAGTGGAATTGGACAGGCCAAATTCCACATAAGCTTGCAAACTCTGAGGGCTATGTCGGTGACTTTGGTTCTTTAGCGAATATCCTCTTTCCGGATGTTAATCGCGCAAACGAACTCCGAGCATAGCTCTTTCCTTTGCCCGTTGTGTGACTCTTGAGTTTCTTCGAAAGACCAGCAGTTAAAGACCACGTTCCAGTTCCATATATGTAATTACTGGCAACACACACTAGTTGAAGACTCTTATCTTCAGGCACTGCTGGATTTTGGACGAGAAGATATTACGCAAATTCCCGAACGCTGCCTGCCCGCCCATCCGAGTTTGATTTTTCGGGCGACCTCTTTGTCGAAGTTATACCTACCTAACTGAACAGTCTGTCCAAACTAGCTATAGTGGTCAATAGCTTCGAGAGTATCGTTGCCAACGACCACCGGCACAGTCACAACTGGACATTGAACATTGAATTTTCGTCTTGTCTATGTTCATTTTAACACCCAGAAAAAGTTAATGAGGTCGCCGAGTATTTTATTGAGGTCCTCCAGCGACTCTGCCATGATTGATGACTATATCATCGGCAAAGCGAAGGTCAGTGATGTACTTGCCATTATGTTGATGCCGAATCCGTTCCAGTCCAAGAGCTTGAAAACTAGGGTTTAGGTCCCGGGATGTCTCGTGTCTCGAAGTCCCGGGAGTTTTTGGAAATTTAGCTGTCTCGAGTCCCTGGACTTTCGGTTCGAGACTCGAGACGAGACACGGTTGTTGAAATTGTACATAATGTTATCTTGAAAAAGTCATAATAAACTTTATTAGCTTCCCGCACCTTGTCATTGGAAGCGCCATATAATTAGCTTAACAAATAATTACTCGATACCTACACAATACTCCTAAATGCGTTCTCGACCGATGGCCGACATATTGTTGTTTTGTGAGATTTGTATAGAGATTGTGAATTGTGATATTTGTGACTCAGCTCAGTCACACTACTTACAGCTCGCATTACTTTTTGTCTGTCCCATTACAATGACTGTGCCAAGCTAGTACTCGATGAGGTAGGGTTACCGACAGTGCTAGTCTATCAGTCAGTCGTCAATTTCCCTTAATGAGGTGAAGTGCTGTGCGCGGATGTTTTGCTATCTTGCGATTGCGACGCTCTCTTTAACGTTAAAGATGATTGATTTTATGTTTAACAAATGTCGATCTTTATTAAAATTACGTTTTTATTGATACATCTCGCCAAAAATTTACTCGATTCTAATTATATTTCGAGAAGTGTCGAAGTCCCGGGATTTTGAGAATGTCGAGACTTTTCAAACTCTATTAAAAGCGTCCTCCAACGCGTTCGTGAACAGTTTCGGAGAAATAACGTCTCCCTGTCCCACGCCTTTATGCATTTGGATTGCTTTCGTGCTCTCGTCCTGCAATCAGATTGACATGGTAGCGTTTCTATACAAACACTTCAGCGCTTCGATCTACCTATAGTCGATATGACATCGCTGAAAGGACTGCAATACCGCTAACGCTAGACATAACGGCCGATTATACCCACAGTCTTCTGTATAATCTGGCGGAGCTTGTGGATGTGGTCCATGGTGCTAAAGCCTTTTCGGAAACCGGCTTTTTCGGGAGGCTGGAAGTCATCAAACCTCCGTTCGAGACGGTTCGTAATGACTCTCAAAAACAGCTTATACACATGCACACACATGCTTTCGACCTTTGTAATATTATAATATCTAACTAACTTTATCATGGAATGAATCAGTGTTTAAGAGAAATCAAATTTGTAAATAGTCAGCCACAAATTGGTGGCATTAACCTCTAACACGCTAAGGGTTAATTGAGGGTTTTAATCTTTGTTGAAAATATTTTGCCCGGCAAATGCAGTTATACTAAGCAAAGCTAATTTATTTACATTTTTTGTTTAATATCCTTAAAAATATTGATTAGTTAAAATCTAAGACGTGTTATATTTGTAGAGTACATAAGTTTAACTTCCGTTTTGTTGACCAAGGACTAATTGGCGACAACAACGTTTTGAATTATGTTAATATTTGATTTGGTAGCTTAATAATTGGTACTGACTGAGTAAATATTCGGTGACTGTCACAACTGTCACGACTGTGTGTCACAACTACTAAGTAGTTAGCCAGGTCAAGCTACTAGACCTGTGCATAATCTGTATTCATCATCATCAGCCCGAAGACGTCCATAGCTGAACGAAGGCCTCCCCCTTAGATCGCCACACTGTTCGACAACCTGCCATTTGCATCCACCGGTTGCCCGCGACTTTTACAATATCGGTCCACCTAGTGGGAGGCCTTCCTACGCTGCGTCTTCCGGTTCGCGGTCGCCACTCAAGAATCTTTCTTCCCCATCGGTTGTCAGTATCGGTAATCTGTATTAGGCGAGTTAGTAATACTAGTATAGTATTATATTATCTTTGGTACCAGGTACGCTTATTCATATATTCACTTACCAATACAAGCTAAGAGTATACTTATAGATATCGCGTTAGAAATATGTCTGCAGAGAGCTCAGATAATACTAAAATTCTTTCCATATAGATTTTATGAACAATTTTTATTTATTCATTGCCTGTCAGAAAACCGCCCCGTGCGATACGATTGTGACACCTTGTATGTTACATGTGGCGCCATCTCTGTTCGTAGAGCGCATTTATGAACCGCTGCGAAAATTTACTTTTTCGTCAGACTTCCTAATTTATAATATTTCATTATTCAATGATAATTATAACATCTTTTAGCTAACCAATTACAAACTTAAATCCTTTCTTGTTCGCACAATAGGCGTCGCCGGTTTGTTCGTACAGGTGAAAACATAAACGTATATTTTGAATTTCCCACCTGTATGACGCGCAATCGTTTATCAAGCGGCCGGAAGAATTGAACGGAGAACATAAATCTCAAATAATATAGCTTTACACAAAAGAAATAGGTATTTAGGTAAATATTGTAGCAACTTTAAAGGTTTTTTTTAAACAATCGAGTCGTAAAATGTTTACGAAATTTCCCTTAAGCAGGTGGCCTAGTGGTACAAACTTCCCATACCCCCTTTTATGAAATAGGCCAAAATGTTTCATGCCTTTAAACAATAGAAACTCCTCATCGACATCTGGGTCACCTTCTAATGAAATACACGTGATGTTACTCGATCCCTCTAAAGCAAACTAATGGTTTCTACCTTTACGCATCCAAGTAAAACATCACGACGGCTGACCATGCTGTGCTAATTCCACCTAGAGGGCACAGAACGGATGAGAACTCACCATACAGAATCCCTTGTTCTTTTTGATCCGCTCCTGTTTGTTGTAGCGCGCCTTGTAGAAGTCGGTGAAGAGGAAGAGGAACAAGAAGCCGTGCATGGCGATCCAGTAGACGAACACGTGCGGGTATTGGCACGACGGCCTGAACAGAACCTGCAGCTGGTGGCTGAAGATCAGCACGAACTGCACCTGCGCGACAAAACAAACGTCCAATTCAGATAGGTTTAACCAAAGAAAATCGAAAGCCCTACTTCTTAGGTTACAACGACTTTCAAAACAATGTTGTAAAGCAGTTGTACGAGACACCGCTGTCGCCAGTTTCACACATAATCGTATTGTCACTAAATAAGACGTAATGCCAATCATTGGTCGCGCATTTGAAGTAAAGCGCTCGAAATGCTATTTTGTTACATTTTGAAATTGATCTAATTACGATGCAATGTTGACTGCTTTATATCTCAGTTGGTAGCTTGTCTGCCTTCAGAGCTGTATGTTCGATCCCCACCCAGGACAAAAATGTATGAGACGAACATAGATGTTTGTTCGGTGTCTGGGTGTATTATGTATTAAAAGTATGTATTTACTTAAAAATAAACTAAGTATTCTATCAGCTATCTTGTTTCTATAATACAAGCTTTGCTTAGTATGGGACAAGATGGCGCTGTGTGAAAAATGTCCACCGATATTTAATTTATTGAATGTAGTTTGGTTTCCGACGCGTCTATTTGAATTATCTTTTTGAGTATTCCCCAGTTTAAAAATATTATTATACATATCATCAGTGGGTTTAACAATGCGATGCGTTGCCGCCAGCCATTGCTGTATGTGCAAGCTTTGGCATGTGGCCAGAGACAACATAATTTTACAAGCTTTACCAGACTACAGAATACTTGCTAGTAAAGGGGCTAGGCCGAATAAGAACGAAAAGAATAACGCTTTATGTGTATGCCACCTGACGCCGATAAAGAGATTTAAGGTAAACAGTGGGATTTTGGTATACTTGAGTAATTTAACCGATCATGTTAGTTACCTACAATTTAACTGTAAAAATGATAGTTCGAATTCTAAAAAAAAACAATAATTATCCTCTGCAGTTAAAAATAACGATTTCCGTCTTAAAAATTTAATCGATGAACCCTAACCAAACCTTTATTAAACCAAACCTTTTTTTTTTACCTTCGCGGTAAGTTATTATTTTTTCACTTTTATTCTTGACGTCAACGGTACCTGGATTAAATGAACCGGAAAAATTGGTTTTCTACCTTTTTCTTTCTTTAGGCTTACCACAATCTCAAATACATTGTTTTTTTTATTTATTTAATCATTGAACCTTGTCTCGTTTCAGCAGAAAAGAAAAAGCGAGCCAAAACTCAAACAGTATGCCATTTCGGCTGCCACAATCTTCTAACCAAGGTCCTAAATAAATAATTATAAAATTTAAATATGACCAGATACACGTTACGTGCGTCAGGTAAAAAAATCATGAAAATCACACAGCACATAACAACTTACAAGTTTTATACACTCACTGACCTATGAATGGATTTTTTCCTAAGCATAATTCTCGGTGATGTAAGTGATTGTTTTCTTAGGTTGTTGATGCGTAGTTATGAAGTGATGGCGGATTTATCGAAAAACAAATGATTCATAACTTTGACTTGAATGTACAAATGAAGGGCACCGAAGTTTACAGTAGCTATTCGTCGAGCAAATAAAATAAAAAAAACCACTGTGTGAAGTCGAATGGCTCAAACTAGAATTGAATATATTATGCAACTCCATTGAGCTAATATCTATAGAGTCACAATCGTGCAAAAAAAATGCCCGTGCCAAAACTCGGCGCACGCTATGCAGTGCGCCGACTTTTGTACCGACTTGAACAACGATAAGACACAAGCGCTCAAGCATACATTGAACACTATACAAGCGACATAGCGTCTAAATTTTAACAATTGTGAACTATATATAATGAAGTACATACACGACGGCAATCGGACGTTTTTTGACTGTTTCATTTAGAGATTGTGACTCTTTAGATATTAGCTCAATGTGAAACTCACATAAACCTGCATGTAATTGTTTGAAACATTTTCATAAAGTGGCATAGCCAGGCCAGTCTTACCGCCATTCACGCAAATAGCGTTCGAATGGAAGTTGTAGAAACTCGACTCTACATAGACAAATTATTATTTTAAACCGTTTTGAAATACGTGCGAAATTATCTGTTCGCAAAAGGACAACGATTGCGTTTAAATCTAGAGCATACTGGCCTACCAATCACCTGACGGAATATTATTGTTATTAAAATATATTATCATCATCATAATCAGCCTATCATAGTCGACTGCAAGACAAAGGCCTCTCCCATGGCACGCCACTCAGCCCGCATCTTCAGCTATCCGCTTCGAATCACTACCAGCTGCCCTACGTATATCGTCACTCCATCGAGTCTCAGGGCGATCTACAGTATGTTTGCTGATTCGTGGTCTCTAGTCTAGAACACGATGTCAAAAGAAGAAAATAGCTGGGCTGGGCAGCATTCGGGAAACTACGTCGAGTCAACTCGCCACTAATCCCACAAAGTCTCTAGACGTAGGTCTTTAACCAGTGCGTCTTACCCGTCACGACCTACGGTGTCGAAACGTGGACACTAACAGGTGGATCGGACTACAAGTTTAAAGTCACTCAGCGAGCTATGGAAAGAGCTATGCTCGGTATTTCTCTAAGGGATCGGAATGAATTAATTCCCCAGAGAACTAAAGTTACCGACATACTTATAGCTCAGCGTATTAGTAAGCTGAAGTGGCAGTGGGCTGGTCATGTCTGTCGCAAAACCGATAACCGCTGGCGTAAACAAAAATAGATTATAGATCAGTCTAATTTAAAAACATCTTGAACATCCTTTGTAGGGACTGTCATGCCCGGAAAATAAAATTATACATGGTCAATTTAAAATGATGATAAACGTTGCATAACTTAGTATGTTGAATTAAACTGTTTTCTGTAAACATTCTCAAAATTATACAAATTATTTATTATTAGTTTGGGGTAGATAAACGTTATTTTATCTACAACTAAAAGCATTGCCATTCGACGTGGCAATGCCGCCAGCATGCTGGGTACGCCGAGTGGTAGCGCGTTAGAGCATTTTGGATTGTCTCTAGACTTCATCGGTCTAGATAGAATCCTTTTGTTTTTCGTGTAGTAGGCTAAGTTGTATAAAGCAGTCTTTGTAGTTAATAAAGGTATGAGCCATTAAAAAAAACTACTGTCTATGGTAATATGTGCTAAAATAACTTTTAATTTGATCTCTTTATATTGTGCGGAAGATATGCAAACAGTAAGCAGCAACAGGTGGCATTTACTGCATTTATTTATTCACAAAGGATTCGCTTACATAACCTGTTACTCAGTAATCTCGATAAAATAAATGCCCAACAACACTAAAGCTATTTTAAACCGTTCATTATAAATAACTCTTCGGCTGGACTTTTTGCTCGTGATATAACTATAATTTATTTGAGACAAAAAAAATGTATTTCCCGTACACGTCAACAGACTGACCGCTTACGCATGCGAATGTAATAACAATAACTTACCATCTGGAAGGCGGTGAGGTACTTCTTCCACCAGATATATTTCTGGTATTTGGGTCCCATGGCGGCGACCATATAGTAGAAGTACATCACTATGTGGACGAAAGTGTTGAGCAGAGCGAAGAATGTGCTGTGACCACCTGCAGACAACGTTACAGCATTAACCAATATGACATTTTATTATTTATCTAAGGACATTTCTGCCGCATGTCGGATGATCTCTGGGCCAAGATTACCATCCTGACGAAGCCAGGTAGCAAACGACCTCGCGGCAGACCAAAATACGATGGCGGGATGACTTAGACAAACACCAGATCGATTGGCCCGTTCTAGCTCTGGACAGGAACAATTGGAAATAGGGACTAGGGAAGCCTTTGCCCAACATTGGGACAACTCAGGCTCTTAATAAATAAACAAAGTACCGTGCGTGACGTCACTTGCCGGACCCAACAGGAAACCAGCGCTGGTTGTTAGCAAGCTGAGTTGGGATCGGTTTCGTGACAAAATTAAAGGTGCCCACTATACATTTTTCAAATATCTTTCATTTGTATAAAATGTTGTGTATGTATCTGTTTTTGTCACGAATAAACGTATTGTATTGTAATAATAATAATTAAGTACCTAATTCGGTACGTCGACGGCGGCACTTGCCCCTATAGCGTTCAAACATTATACATACGAGTTAGCGGAGTTCAAAAAGCTAACATTCAATTATAATGTGAGAAAGTTCAATGGCAGTTCAAAGTCCTTTCAAAGGAGTGTTTAATATTTCGCGAACAGGTCAAGATTACGACTTTTTTCTTTTGGGCCTAAATAACAACGAATGATACGTGGTTTTAACATCTTGTACCTTTTTTGCATCCAGCCGAAGGAAAATTTTACAATGACGTCTTTGCCGTTCATTTAATTTGAGTTAAATTAATTTTTTTGCTGCAGATTCATTTTGTGCTTTAATCGTTTTTGCTGCGCGTTAAAAATTATACAAGAATAAATCACATCGTAAGATATTTTTACAATGAGTTCCGAACAAAAAAGGCTGCTCACCAGTCTAACGTAAATTAATTGTATCATATAAGCAACTAAACATTGTTATGTATTGACGTAAACAGGGTTCGAATTATTATTTGTCTATTTGATTATACCGTACTCGTAGAACGATTGCGGATATAAAATCGCTAATTAAGACGACAACTACTTACTTCGTGCTAATTATGTATATTTGTTGTCAAATTGAAGACATAGACGAAAAAAACAAACGACAACCGGTCATTTACAAGGTAAATTATAAACATTACATTTACAGAGGATAATGGTAAATAAGATGTTTATCACGTAGGTACATTGTTTTAAGTTCCTACTTGTGGACAGTCGTAGACAAAAATCTAGATACCCATTTTTTGATTGATTGGATTTCTCGATATATATCTTTACAGGCTCAATTTTGTCATCAGTTCCGAGCGCAACCATACGAGACTATACAAACAATTTCTGTTGCTAAATTATAACAAATTTCTAAATGAGAATGTTGTTAGCCCCGCTTCGCTTCAACGTTGCTTTGAAACGCTCCTCGTGTTACAAAATCTGATTATTAGTTAATATGGTAGGGATACCCATAATTTGATTGCTAAACTTGTGAAGATTATAATCATTAGTTCAAAATGTACGGTATACACCGGGCCGTCGGTCGCGACTTTGCATATACGTACTTTATTGACTAGTCCAATTACTTAATATTCACGATGTTGGTGAGCACGATTACATATGGTATCTGGTTTATTTGAATTTTGGGTGGATATATCCGCATTTTAGCATATATTTGTTTAGCAGCTATGCCCTTGTGTTAACAGAAATCAGCTTTGTCAAGGTCAGAGCGAGGTCCTTAATTGCAAATGCTTCGTATTAATATCACAAGCTAGATTTTATAAGCCGCATCACACACTGAGGCTACTATAAAGTCGCTTGCCGAATTTGTTTCCTAGGAAGCTAAATTATTATTTTATTACTTGGTTGACCTTATTTCGTGCTAGTCAAGACAAATATAGGTATTCATGTCCATTATAAAAACTTCGCATTATAAAGAAACGCACACATAATTAAATTAAAATGTTTATGAAGATACTGTTATACTGTTATTTTCACATAATCCATAATAATATGTTGCAAGGTTACGTTAGCATATTTAATTGACATTATAAGTGTAGGTTTTACATATTCAATATTCAAAATGGCATAGTTTTTATAACGTCAGTCGTACAAAAAGCTGTTAAGGCCATTTTTATTGCGTATTAGTTTTTTAGAGAGATAACACAAGTGAGAATAATCGGTGTTATGATCTAGTCTAGTATGAGAACTTAATACATACATCAAAAAATGTGGTATACAGTTTTTTGTATATAATTTATGCATTTATCTATTTAGCGTAGAGCATGTGTCAAAAACCGTTACAACGAAATTAATTAATCTATTACACGTTGGCGTAGAAATTTAAATATCTTAGTAACAATAAATTACATGTGACCAAAATGCTGGCCTTTATTTGGGGCAGAAAGTTAGCCTCGCAATCCAGCGCGAGCGGGGCAACGCGGCCAGCATTTTGGGCACATTGCCCGAAATTAGAGATCGTTCGTTTGAAATATCTGTAGGTTTGTTACCTATGGATACTTTAAACGGTCTTTAATATCGATATATCTTTATTCTAGTTTTGGTAGTTTAGGAAGTTAGATTTTATGTACTTTTTTTTGTTGTATTTTAGTACATTATGATACGAGTAGGCTATGTTGGTCATTACACTTGAGGCGGTATTATGCGCGCGAGCCGCAGGCGAGCGCGACAAGGAAGCCGAGAGCGTAATGACTAATAGCACAAGAGTTCCATACGACTGTTTTCATCACACTTAAACTTTTATTGATAATAATCAACCACACAGCGAAAACGTCAACAAACATTTGCGGAAAATGGCGCCCAAACCAGCAATGCGCGCGCAGGTTGACATTTACTTCAGCGGCATAAGAACTCTTTGTTGGTATTACAAAAAAAAACTGTAAGTATTACCCGGCTACATTAAGAGTGCTTCGTATACATACGTCTAATTGCAGTCACGTACAAACTTGACTTTACCAGGTTATACCTATTATAGCACAAGTGGCGTAATGTAAAGTAAAAAGCACGCGTGCGTAATAGCTTGGATTATGAGCCTAAAACCGATGTAATAAGATCCACTTTACGAGCAAGTGTGATGACAAATATATTATTCTACAATAGTTACAATATAAATGGTGTAGATAATGTAAACATATAAAACTAAAGGTTTCCATTTATCACCCATATTTGAATTATAACCGCCAATAAATAATCCCCAACAATATATTTTGACTATAGAGTTTGTTGTATTTTAATAATATATACATCATCATCATTATCAGCTCTATATTACTATGATATTAACCTAAGCGTGTGATTGACAGAGTCAAGGAGAACCGAGGAACACATTTGTCTAACTAAGAATTCATATGGCCGCAATAAAAAAAAGCCTGTTCAAATATAATTAATGAGGTATGTTTATTGATATAATTTACATTTCGAGAGAAAAATTGCAAACAGGTTTAACTTGAAATTTGCGATATCGTGGTAATAAACGTGACACGCCATGCATTATTTATTTAGCCCTAATAATACAAGGTTCCACAGAAAGGTTATTTTAGGAACTCATCACTAGTTTTATTATGCTATGGAGTGACGAAACGAGCGAGACGTTTGCCTATAGCAGTAGCAGTGCCAGAATAGCAAACTTGCGAACAAAATCCTGCGCTCGCCACCCTGAGATATTATATGTCCAATCTCTTCATGCCCAGTAAATTATCTGGTAACATTGCACTACGTACAACTTGTACTACACCACGACCACAACCTTGAAATCACAAAAAAATACTGTTCCATACATTTCGTTGGGACTTGAGGCACCATTCACCGTTGTCACCGTTTCGTTTGTCGTACGTAACATTTTGATTTTATCTTGCTATTTCAGGGTCGGTCCCATACTAAATAAATAAAAGTCGTTCACAATGGTGTACAATGACCTCATACAATTTTGCCTTTCCGCGTAACCCCATATATCCGACTTCATAATCCGGTATTCTAAATAATGTACTACTTTAGTCATAATGTTACTCTTTTGATTTACTTAATGTGAAACAATTTGCAATTTAAATTATTCAAGCACAAAGTTCCTCACGACATAAATTCCATTAAGTTGTTTCACTTTTGTAGTAGGTCTTTATGGCAGTCTGATTGGGGAAGTACCGCTCTTACGTCAGTTATTCAACCGCCAAGTAGTAGTGTGCAAACACCAGACACCAAGTAGCACCACGCAGTGTTCCAGATTGATCCTCAATATTTCCAGTAAAATTACTAGGTTTTTGACGGTTGTATTAAAATTACTACAACCGTCAGCCATGTCAGAGGCTCTCGGGCGGCACATTAACTCTGACACTAGGGCTGGCCACTCAGCCTATACGAACTGACTTACTTTTTTACTAGACAGTAAGAGATTTAACTATCATCATCAAAGAGTTACGCGTTGATTTTAGGGTTTTGATCAGTTTATTGCAATTATTTTAAGACACTAGACTAAAATGGAATGCCACTAGATTAGAAGTCGTGAGTTTGAGGGTGTCAAATCCGGGGCTCGTACCAATAAGCTGTTTGGAGTTTATGTACTGAGTATCATAGCACTGGCTTTTCGGTGAAAGAAAATGTGAGGAAAACTGCATACGTCCGGAGAAGAAATTCAATGGCGTATATGACAACTGGCTAGCAACTGCTCCAGTGTGGTGGATGTGGTCCAGTCACCCTTCGAGGGTAGGCCTGTGATCACGTCGTCATCCAGAAAACCTTAGAAGGCACCCCCCTTAATAGGAAGGGGTTGCCATACTCCCCACGCTTGGCAGGCGACTTGGGGATCGTCGTCGCCACTGTTAACCGAAAGGACGCTGCTGCCCGTTCTCCGCTGGTTCTGGATGCAGTTTTAGGATATACCCAGGTCTGTGATCAGGAGTGGAGTATTAACAAGCTGTACAATATTACAACGTTTGGGCCAAGTTGATTGTATCTTGAGATGTCTATCCATGAAACAGGTTCCATCCCAGTGTTATCCCGTGATGGGACACCTGCCACTATTTTGAGCCAGTAGTCCCATAGGACAAGTGACATATAGGAAACAGATCCTTATCCACATCTACACAAACATTACAAAGAGGTGATGATATTTACGGCTTATTTGTATTGTTTGTATGTTCGTTCGAGGTAATCTTTAGAACTAGTTATATGATTTACATAAATCTCGCAACAATAATTAAGTTACATTATCCCCGAATACAACATTTTATTATATTGTCATAATTAAACGCCACAGCAACGCGTGTCCGGGTTTGGCATGTTGATTAATAAAGAGCCTGTTCGGTTTAAAGATCAAAGTAGGTATACTTGATGAATATTATCTGGGACGCGTTGCTCTAAATTTTCCTAGGCGTTGAGTTTGTTTTGTTTGCTCTTTGAAAACTTAGCATTGCGCTGCATTCGACTGTAACACTTCGGTGGGCATAGACGTTCTCTTGAAAAATCACTGGGCCAATACACTATGTAGGTCCAGTGCGAGTTGGCGGATTCACATACACCAATGAATTTCTTCTCCGTACTTATGCAGGTTTACTAACGACGTTTTCACCGAAAAGCAATTGGTATGATGTTTAAAATCTGTAAGTACCAAAATTTTGTAGAGTCCTTTGGTACGGATTCTAGACATCCAATCTACAAGCTAAATATATAAAAATGATGTTGTTAATAATTTAGCACCCTTAAATCAGCACTGTGAAAATCAATTCATATTAGATTACACACCTAGAGAGCAACAGTAAATAATGTCTTAGACCTCATGTATATCCCGAGGCGAAGCCGAGTGACAACAAACATGAGACCTGAGGCTTCTTCACTTGCTCTCGTGGTGTGTATACGATTTTACATGCCTACGCGGAGCTAAAGTACCACTTCCTTCCACTTCCTAACCACTTCCGTCCCGCAGGCACGTAAATTATAATTGATGTATCAATAGATTCATAACAGACGTGTTATTTTTTTGTATAAAGTCGTTACGCAGTAATCTTTGTTGTCAGTTTCACTGCTTCATTTAATTCACATGGCAAATACTTGAGCAGTTAATAGGGAAGAATAATATTTACATTAACAAATTCATGCCGGGTTTTGAACTATTAAAATTTTTCCACTCAGCTGTTTAAATATGTCATCATGTTATAGTAAGTTCCGATCCGCTGTTCAATTAGTTATTCATTGCCTTTTATACAATTAGTTCTGATTCGTAGGCAGAATACATTGGACGTTGGAGACCTTCCGATGGTTTGAAATATCAGACAATAAAAAGGCCAAAGCTCGAAAAATGTATGGCGAGCGACATTTAATCTTATCGTGAAATATTATAGCATATTCGTCGTCTGTGACGGCCTTTATCGTGTCACAAACATAAAAAATATAATCATTTATATATGTTTTTTCATTAGCTATACCGATTGTTGCTTTAACGGAGCGCTTGTTCAGTTATTATCATATTATCTGTATTACTCAATAATCTTTCCAGATACAGACAAGGGGGGGGGGGGGGGGGGTGTCCAAATGCCTTCGCCAACCTACCGTTTTATACATACCTACTTACATATAGATCGTCGTCGTCTTAAAGTTGTTACTTATTGTCTCTGGCCCAGAGCTCGACCCTTTCCGAAATGAATTCCTGGCTACGGCCTTGGATATAGATACGTTTAGTATACCTCATAGCAAAAATGTGCTTTATCTCCTTTGATACAAAACACAAACGGAGAAAAGAGCACTTTAAACAAAGATTTAATACGATCTATTAATTCAACGCATCGAAACGACCATAAAATTGCCGTGCTTGCTTTTGCTCACAGTCGTATGCTGGAGAAGTGAGTCGTAATAATATAGCTATATCGTAAGTTTTAGTGAATAGTCGTTGATTTGAAAATCAACACTGCATTATTTAGTATTCGTTTACACACGCACGTTTTGGTAAACTGTGTCAATTAATTATAATATCATAAACAGCCGGAAACGTCCACTGCTGGACGAAAGCCTCTCCCTTAATAGGGAGGGGTTGCCATAATCCCCACTCTTGGCAGGCGGCTTGGGGATCGCAGTATGCTCACCACCGTTAACCAAGAGGACGCTGCTGCCCGTCCTCCAGTGGTTCTGGGTGCAGTTTTAGGACATACGTAGGTCCTTTAATTAATTATAATATGATGTATGTTATTTTGTAAGTAATGATCCTTAGAAACAGGATAAAGCGCGCTTAAAATGCGATGCAAAAATTGTGCGATGCTTCCTCGCATTCAAACTATTTAGTCCAACTGGTTTGACCACGAGGAAAGATCTCTTGAGATATTAAGCAAATAGCATCTCTATCATCTACTATTATTATTTCTTTTGGTGTGTACAATAAAGAGTTAATCTATCTATATATCTATCTATTATAGACTCTACACTTATTGTACAGGTAGGTATTTATAGGCTTTCTCTTAAGATAAGAGTCGAATCTTCACGACCCGAACTACAGCTGAACGTGGCTGAATTGCATACAAATTGCGGAACAGCAATTTGTGTAGCAAATTTAAGAAGTGTTTTTAGGTGGGAGGCGATCGGACGGATTTTACGAAGGAATTCCTTTGTTTCTTTGATCGAAGGGGCTATCTATACATTTGTATTAGGTATAGATAGTACTGCGATGCACTATTGTTTAGTACAACTTTATTTGCATGTTGAGTGTATTGTTTTAAAAAAGATCAGCATTGATTATACTCTGTCCACTATGTTAATAGATTTTTGACTGATCATGACAAGTTGACGACATAACATTGTAAAGCGTCTAGTAAATTATATCCCTTAGATTATTATTTTTTAATCTAGCATTACCTCTTTACAAGGTTATGCCAACAGCCATTAGTTGACGTAACATTATAAAGAGATAATGCTAGATCACGTGGTCCTACTACTAAAACCACGCGATTGGACTTCGGAAATACGACTTGCCCGTGGTCCTACCAATAGGACTACCGGAAAATAACAACCCGTGGTCCTACTAGTAGAACCACGCGGTTGGACCACGGGCAATAAACGGATGTATTTCTATGAGATATAATTTGCTAAACGCTTTACAATGTTATGTCGTCAACTTTTCATGAGCTGTCAAAAAGCGATTAACATAATGGACAGAGTATAGCACAGCGAACGTCTCTGCTTAAGTAAGAGGGGTTATACATTAAAGCGAAGATAAGGCTGTGACTAGTGTACGTACCAGGTGCGAATTTAAGTCCGAACCAGACGGACATGGGCATGATCCCGTGGTGGATCACATGCAGAGTGGACACGTGCTCGTTCTTCTTGCGAACCACGAAGAACAGCGTGTCCGCGAACTCCGTGAACTTACTGAAGTAGTACCACCAGCAAGTATTCGCCATCTGAACAAGAAAATGAACCACTGAGTATAACAGTATCACTACTTACTATTAAATTCAATATAAAGTACAACAGTCCTTTACAGCTACAGCATAACACCATCAGCCCGGAGACGTCCACTGCTGAACGAAGGCCGCCTCCTTAGAACGCCACACTATACGACAACCTGTCATTTGCATTCACCAGTTTCCCGCGACTTTTACAATATCATCGGTCCGCCTAGTGGCGGCCTAGGGGAGGCCCTGCACAGTGGCAGGCGCGACCGGGTGGGAGGGTATTAGGTTGGGTACAGCAACAAACAACTTTTTGAAAAAATTAGTTGATACATACTACGTTATGTCAAAAGTAACTGAACATTTTCTATGTGGGCACACTTGTGAAGAACAGCTCGACTGCTTTTCACCATCATGAACACTACCGTCTAACCCACTGAGCTATTATGCCACCAGCCTAGTGCCTCGCTGCAGTACTTCACGGGCTTGAGATGGCTCGAGAAAATGCTGAATACACCCCAAGCGGGAAGCACCAACGAAGAATATTTTTTCAATAGTAACACCTCATTTTTACACGACTGCCCAAAAAACAGTTCATGTATGGTTGTGTCTATTCATGTATGTGTTTCTTTATTCCGCCATAACTTCTAAATGCCTGAACAGATTTAGATGTATGGGGTATCGTTAGAATCCTTACATCATCGCGAGTGTTGCTGGTGCTGCGTTCCGTAATGCGCTAAAAGTGATAATATCACGAATCCGACCAAATTTAATAGTGTCTAAATATAGGGGCTTTGATTTGATCGTGTAATAATTGACTGACTTTGGTCGGATTCGCGATATTATCACTTTAGCACATTACGGAACGCAGCATGGGTATTTTTGACAGCCAATCGTGTTTTTTATTTATTTTATTTAGATTTCTTGTTTTTTTTAGTGCGATAAATCTTTTGCCTTTTAAAGACTATACTAATTTACCGGACAATTGTGAATAAGACGTTACGTTATCTTTACTCGCGCTAAACATTGAAGAATTATATTATACCTGACGTCGATGTCCGGCGTAAAATATAATTAATCAACGAATTATGTCTCAAAATAATGTAGCAACAGGTTTTATCATTCTTATTTTGGATAGATATGTTATTTTGTAACGTTTCGCTCCGGCGGTTGCGGTTCTGGTTATACACAAAATATAACTATTTAAAGTGTGGTCTTAATTATTATTACAATAAAAATTGCCAACGTTACGTATGTAATCATGTATCTAAAAATAATTCTAGAAGAACAATCGACTACGTAAGTTTAAATGTGGTTTGCTCTTACAGACATTGGTATTGACAGGGGCCAATTAAAGCCGTCACACCCGACGAAAATGCTTTATTTTTATGTTAAGATTAAATATGGCTCGCCATACAATTATAAAATATATCTATTATCTTCATCATTTGAGCTGTCAATGAAATGTATGAGTAGAGATATTTAAACATGTTATATTATAGTATCTTCGTCGTATGTGACGGTATCACTATTACCGAAGGGTTTCCTTGTAGCTGGATAAGAACAGTCAAAATGGTATACAACATGTAAAAAAAAGGTTCAACAATACTGAAGGATATTTATGTACTCATCATTATGAACAACTTTTACTATGGGGCCAACCATTGTCGTCAGCTATAAAACGTCCACTGCTGGACGAAGGCCTCCCCCTTTATAGAAGGGTGTTGGCATAATACCCACGCTTGGCAGGCGGCTTGGGGATCGCAGAATGGTCACCACCGTTAATCAAGAGGACGCTGCTGCCCGTCCTCCGGTGGCTCTGGTTGCAGTTTAAGGACATACCCAGGTACAACCATGGGGCCAACCATGAAATCGAGAAATAAAAACAGCTGTTCCATACATTTTGTCCAAGGTCAATGAACTTTTTGTATGGAACTTAAGCGCTGGCTTGTCGATCACACCTTTTACAGCGTCAAGGAATTCCTTGCATGCGAGTGAACGTACGATTGTACTGTTGTATTTTTAAGTAAATTAATTGACATTATATACCTAAATGTGTAATTTTTTTATAATTATAATTATTTTAATTTAATTTGACATGTAAATAATAATTACGCAATAAATGAATATGAACAGCTGAATTTTTTTCGCAATTTTATGGGAAGGCCCCATAGTAAAACTTGTTCATAAGAGTACATACATACCCTTCAGTATTGTTGAACCTTTTTGTTAAACATTGTATACACATATAACCAACTAGCTGTGCCCAGCGGTGTTATTCGCGATGGGAAAATGTGATAATGAAATTATAAAGGTCTGTGATGTTATATATCGAACAGCGAATCAATATTTTAATATGAAACATAATAACGTTAATTAAATTAGTTCTCCAAAATTCCACTAAGTATAATGTATAGTATATATGTTTCTAGACTATTAGCATGGTTTCGGAAACAGCGTTGACAGCCGCATGATTGATGTTTGGAACGCTTGAAACATAGCGCTGGCGCGTTGGCTTTGTTTGCGTCTTATTTTGAAATAGTAGCAAGTCCTCATATCATAGACACTTAATTCAGAGACATTTATGACTACAGTGGAACAACTAAAAATGTATTTGACAGCTGCAGTTAATTTGTAATAATACCTTGTCGACATTTCGGTGAAGCAAGGTCAAACACCTAGGTTAGCTAGTTCATGCGACATAAAAAGCTGAATGAAATGATCACTTCAGATGAGTTTTGCTAGTTTTTATAACGTAAGAATATAGGTAGCGGGTATCTGAGGTATCTTACCAACCAGACCAATTCAGGGGTTAAAAATAAGAAATATTGTAAACGTATGAACTATACCTTTTGCATACCATGCACTTATTGGTAAGATCGGCCCTGCGTTATGGAATTATATTCTGGGAGAATTTTACCGACAAACAAATGGCTATCAAAGCCCAAACAGGATTTGTACGATAAGCAATATTTAGGATCAAGGGAGATGGTCCAATCCAGCGCTGCCAAAAGACGGCGCTAATCATTTATATACGTGTCCAGATGGCGAAATCACAACTGATACCACGTTTGAGCCCCATGAGTTCACTTGGTGAATAACCCATATTTTTAATGCTTAGTTTGCAATTCAATTTAAAGCAGATCTTAAACGGCTAACGTGTACCAGTAGCTGTTGTATATCGCAAACAGTTTTGTGATAGTTTTGAGCGTATAACGAACATGTTAGCTATATAGGGTGACATTAAATACATTTAATTTTTATTAAATACAAAGGCATTATCTAAGAGAGCCATTCAACTCATCGTAATGAACAACTTTTACAACTAAATCAACGCGTAATTCGCTAAAAAAGTCAGCTGCTCCATACATTTTTTCGTTCGTCAAAGCGTTTTTTGTATGGGACAGCCGATTTTTTTCGCGTTTTCAGGATTCATTGGTTTTATGATGCACGTTGTTCATTATGATGAATTGAATGACCCTCTAAGTTAATACTCATGTTCAATTCAATGTCACCTGAAACAATATGGCGAATACGTTCATTTTACAATCAAAACTATGGGCGATTGAATTGAATTTTCAACGACGCGACGTGATAAAACATTTAGCGCTATCTCCTGACAACGCTTTACTGGCCCATCCACCTTAACATGGAGACAGAAGATCGTACAGAGACTATAATCCATTGTAGACCCTTTTGATAAAACTTACTCTTCTCCTTTCAAAATCGTCGAATAAACATCAGAGTTCAAAACGGCTTCCCTAATAGTAGATTACTCACCTAGGGAGCAAAAGTAAACAACATCTCAGATCTCTGTACAATGTCTCCCGAGGCGAAGCCGAGGGTAACAAACATGCTTCTTTACTTGATCCCGTGGTGTGTATACGATTTGAAGTGCCGCTGCGGGGAGGAAGTGGTTCCTTTTGCTTCGCAGCGGGGCTAAACTGGCTACTTTAGCCCCGCAGGCACGTAAAAGTGATTTGTCAGATCTAGTTGGTATCATTCGATGTTTTATGTCAATATGGATATGAAGGATAACCATTTAATTCTCAAATGATAATTGATTTATTATATCTCAATAACCCGCCGATCAATCTTTATCCCATTATCTATGTTGATAAGGCTATAATATTAGTATTAACAAAGATAATATAATACTATGTATTAATTAACTTAGTAAGGTCAACAAGCGTATTATGCAAACATTTAGGCGATTAATTAAAATCACAAGACACATGGTTGACATATTACAATATTATGTATTGTAGGTTATCCAGTTATCGATAATATGATAGCGGCCTAGACCTTTGAAAAATGTTTAATATGGTAAGGAACTTGTGAAAATTGGGTTCGCTAAATTTTATTGAAAGTAGTAACATTGATTGTGTCAATATCGAACACTGTTTAGACTGTACTGTATAATATTATCGATGATAAACATTTATAAGGACAAATCAAACTTTCGAATTAATTTCTCTGTTTTGTGCGCGATGATAAACATTATTATGTAGCTATACAAGGTAAAATAATACATACCCGTCGTAGTTTTATTCCTACGGTAGCTTCAGAGTTTTATGATGGTGTACCTAATATTCATTCGATGCTCTCATTACATTAAGGTCAGTCAATTACATCATCGATACGAACAAGTCAGGTGATCAGTGTTAATTTAAAAATATGGTGGTATGGACTTCTATCAATAAGCTGCCAGTATAATAATGTCTCCAATTAATCATCATCAGCCCAGAAAAATCCACTCCTGAACAAAGGATTCCCCCTCTAAACTCCCATTTGCATCCACCGGTTGCCCGTGACATGTCTCCATTTAGATAAAGCAAAATCGTGCATCATCGGATGAATCTAAATATGCTAATCTAGTCGTGTGATATTGAGCGTAAATTTCGTAAGTCCGATCGTCCGTGATCACAAAACGGCAAATCTAATAAATAAACACAAAACCTTCGAAATTCTATACGAACACTTCCTGTGTCCGCTATATTAGAGAAGAATTCCAATGAAATTTTACTAATTTTTGTGTGGGTTTTTATTATTAGCATGCGTTATGTAAAGTTTATGCGAATGGAGCCTGAAGGTTAGCGAAAACGTGTCTGAATTTATATATTTTGAGGGTTCCGTACCCAAAGTGAACTGTGTTGTTAAGACTACTCACAAGTGAACATTTCAACGTCCTAATAAATTTATCCGACTTAATTATTAGCCCATTGAAATGAATTCTAAGAATATTATGGTGGATTATAATTATATATACCATACATACCATACTATAAGAAAAATCCAGCTTTTACGGGTTTTTGTTTTATTATTATTGTAAAAACGGCGACCAGTAGCGTGAAACTGTGATTATAGTGCGAACTCAGTATAACAACTAATTATAAAAACCGGCCAAGTGCGATTAGAACTCACACTAACGTTCCAACTACTTCCATAGTACAAGTATTAAATCATCGATATAACGGAATGCCAAATTTGGCTAAAAGCGTTTCAACTAACACTATAAATATTTTGGTACTGGACCCTCCGTACAGGTCCAACTTGCACTGGACCGGGTTTTGGTACAACCACGTGAAATCCGGGAGTGATTGATAAGCTAAACATGTTGTCCAAGACGTATTATAGGTAATCTTAACATTGATACTTCCTCATGTAACTTATAATCCTCATGCAGTATAAATTACAAAGTTTGTACACAGTAAGTTAGTACACGGTAACTTAATCAACTGAGAACCGGGAGTCACCGTTGAATTAGACCCGTTGGCAAAGAAGCATTATAAGTTTAAAGTTAAAACTTTGATATTTCCTAGTCTTTCACTTCGCTTTGGTTTATCCAGTATATTTGTGATAAGCCTTTCTTGGACAAGCTAAGCCTAAGCGAAAAGCGCAGAACAGTAATCGTGAGTCTAATTCTTTATAAATTTGCTTTTGGTGTTGTGGCCACCTATTGTATATAGCATCACGCTGAGTTGGGACCGGGTTCATGACGAGTATATAGATATACTAATCTCTTTATTATTATTTTTGTGTATGTAACTTATCTTTGCTTTTTATGTATGTGTATCTGTCTTTTTGTTGTGAATAAATTATTTTGTATTGTATTGTGACACTACATTCAATCACATTGCTTTAACGAGTAATTGCACTGACTTCGCCCGTGAACCGATGGATGTGAACCATCTGAAAAGAAGCGCTAAGTGTCCCTGACACCCAGCATTAATGTTAAATGGGTCGCATTCAACATTCCTCTGTCCTCTGTCATTTTATACTATTCTGTTTTCATGTTAACAGATCGTTTAACTTTTTTACTGTTTTAAAGCAAGTGCTACGCGGTGTAATCACCTGGGCCCTTACCAAGATAATTTTGGTAATTTCTTACCGTGGAGATTCGTAATTAGCTAGCTTGTCCCAGAGAAAAAATGGTATGAAATGACCAAGTACTAAAGCCGCTAGAAATCTTACCGTGAGGTATACGTTTTGAAGTGCCAATTAAAAAAAATCCTCTATTTCTATTGTAAGCTGGCTGCTTTATTCTCAAACAGTAGATAGTAAGTATTCATGTGTCTTCTTGGTATGCCTCTACATGATAGATCTGGGTGGATATCAAAGGTTTTTCTCAGGAATACATACCCTCATTGCAAGCGGGCTCCTCGAGTGGTCGACTAGTTGACAGCTGAAGTTGTAGTGGCCCCACCAACCGCTCATCAGGTACTGTGGATATAGACGTAATCGTTTTAAATAAAAAATAATGCAACCAATTTCAATAAGTCTCTATATCGTTTTGGACGTGTACAGTGACGAGACGAGCAAGCGCGGGGTGAGCAAGAAGTTCGCCTGATGGTAAGCGTCACGCCTGCCTCTAACAGTAGCAGTGACCGAATTGTGGACTTGCGAACACAATCCTGAGCCGCACCGCACTGCGCTCTTCACCCTAAGATATTAGATGTTAAATCTCTTCATACCCAGTAATTACTCTGGTAAAATTGCTCTTCAAACCGGAACACAGTAATGCTTGCACACTATTGCTTGGCTTGGCTGCTAGTTATTGGTAATTAGCCTTTTAAGTGTTGACCCTGGGCGCCGCGAGTAAAAGAAACTTGATTTTGTGACAATTGATTATGCTCGTCTAAACTTGACAAGCGCTAGCAAGCCTTGTAAGCGAGAGGGAGCTATATCCTCCAAGTTGTAAGCCAACGACGACAAAACTTATCAAGCAATGTGGTATGCAAAAACAAAACAAAAGACATTTTGGTTAGTTAGCAAATTTTGCAGGAATCCCAAATTATTAGTTCTTTTTGTAGATAATGATGAGCCGTCTGGTGTGCAGGGCACGACGATGCCGTTATGGCGTGTGGGTCAAAGGGTCAAACTTCATCAATTAAAACTAATGTCAAAAACGAGGACGCAGAGGGCAGTAAACTGAAACTGACTAAGGTGTATTGTGCTTCAGAAAATAAAATGCCCGCTCAAAGTTAATGATGATAAAAGATTTGTCATTATTCAAAACTATAGGAAAATAACAAGTTTTTAAATAAAATCAGAAGATGTGCAAAATTGTTTTATATAAAACTATTTAAATACAAAATGCCTCTGGGCCTAAAACTGTATAACTACCGGAGGATGGGCAGCAGAGTCATTGTCAGTTAACGGTGGTGATTCTGCAATACCCAAGCCAAGCGTGGGAATCATGGCAACCCCTTCCTATTTAGGGGGAGGCCTTCGTCCAGAAGTAGACGTCTTCTACTGATGATGAAATATAAAATGAGAAATACATATTTTCTAATACATTTAGTCAAATAAAATCTATCCTTCCTAATCAGTAGGTTTTTATTTTAACAACAAATTTTCAATATTTTTCGATGCATGTACAAGGGCTTTACTGAGTCTAATCTGAATGATGTGACGTGACTCTGAAACGTCTCAAAGATATTGTCTGTTCGTTTATCTAAATCAGATAAAGCGTTGAGGCTGCCTACTTTATTGCCTAAACAGTAATACATCTGTGAATCTTTCTTCTGACTTTGCCATTGCCGAAGGTGTCAATAGGTTTATTTAAACGTACAAAGCAGTTAAAAATATAAGATTCAATATTATAATAACTGAGTGCAGACTGATTCAAACTTAATGGCGGCTGTGAAGTGCGCTGCAAGTCAGACTTTGCCATTGTACGCACACCGCACACCTAATTTTTGCTACTGCACAGCGTGTTGCGCTTAACTTCCATAATTCCGCGCCTAACACCAATAAGGGGGAATTCAGTGAGCGATTTTTCTTTTAGCATCTAATTGTTAAAAGAAATATAACCCTTTAAATATTTTCATAGTAATCCTTGGAGGGTCATATTATAAAAAAGCAACAAGAGGCATTGCAGAAAAGGCTGGGGGAAACGTCCTCAGTAGTGCACCTGCAGCGCTTGGAGTCGACTATTCGGACCACGAACTTCAAGTCCTACTTGCTCCGGGTTCCGGCGAAGCACAAAAGCGCAATCCTTTCACCAGATTTCTGGCCTTAGGGGCTGGTTTTCCGACGTTACTGGGAAGCGACAACAGGTTTTGTGACGACAGGAAAATCTCAGCAAAAATTTTATTTATTGAAATATAAATAAAATAGAATATAAAAATGGTATTTATAATATGGGCACGTGTTTTTTAAGTAATCCCTGTTGCCTGAAATAAACGATTATTATTATTATTATTCAGGAAGATAATATGGGAATAAGTTTTTATGGAGAATCGCTACTAGATTCGCCCTAAAGTTTGAATAAATCTATAGGTCTATACTAATTTATATTGCTCATTTGCGTCGTACGACGAGTTTTAAGAAGAAGTAATATTCATTAACCCCGGAACTTAGGTAATACCGGTTCCCATTTACTATATTGTGACTTACACACACACGCGTTTAATTTTATGTTTTATCCTTACGTGCAAACTGGACAGTGATGAGATAAAGCGTCTATTAAATTATCCTCCCGCTTTTGTTATTCTACAAACAAAATTATAAATGAATTTGTAGTTTCCAATCCAATTAGTCATCGATTAGATTAAGCTTCAACAAGGTAAGACATAAATTTTATAAATTAGTAGAAAACCCCATAAATGTGGTTTTCCCTGATGAGTAACTTTTTTCGCCCACAGAAGCTCAGCCTAACGTCATCTTCAAGGGCTTATAATTATAAATATGTAAGAATAGCTGCGCTCCGTGCTATTAAGTGTAGTCGCGTTTCTGGAAAAAGTAACCTTATGATGAACTATTTCCGAGCCAAAACTTACTGAGATTATTACAATTACTATAAATTCAAAATCAAAACATTGTACACAACAAACATTACAATTAGCCTATCACATTACAAATGATAGGCTAATTAGTTTGCTGTTCAAGCAAACTGTTATGAAAGTTGTTGGGTTATAAAAGCCATAAATCATGATGGACGAACAGCTTTAATTTTATTTAAAAAAAATGCTGGTCACAATCGCCTGAGCAACGTGTAAAGCTAAACTACTCGGAAGCTCAGTGCATATTTTTATGCATAGATATAAAATGAAGCATGGACCGACCATTCAAATGAGTACGTTCCCGATGGTTTGATGTGTGAGTGTAACATGACAACAACTAGGGAGATTCGAGAGATGTCGAAACAATCCAGTATCGTGAGGCACACAATAGGTCTGCCAAGAGCGCGTCGAGTGTAATATCATAAACATTGTATAAGGGGATATTGTACCTCATAGAAGATCCAAGCGCTGAACAGGGTTTGCGCGAGATTGTAGACGATGAGCACATTCCTGAGCTCGAAGGGCTTGCGGTTGGCCATGGCGCGGGGCCCAATCACCTTGGCGAGGTACGCGTAGCACACGCAGGCCACCAGGGTCGGCACAGGAGACGACATCATGGGCCAGTCCTTCACGCGGGGATCTACAACATACAGAGACCATCTTGTAAACATTCATGAACTGATATATGTAGAGTAGCTACGAGTAAGTAGCAAACTACCCGGCTGCTTAGTAAAACGTTATGTTATTTATTTTTTATATAATCAAATGTCGAGACGAGCAAGACGTTCGCCTGGTAGTAAGCGTCACGCCTGCCACTAACAGTAGCAGTGCCAGAATAGTGAACTTGCGAACACAATTCTGCGCCGCACTGCACTGCGCTCGTCGTGAGATATTAGATGTTAAATCTCTTCATACCCAGTAATTTCTCTGGTAACTTTGCCCTTCAAACCGGAACAGAGGAATGCTTGCACACTACTGCTTGGCGGTTGAATAACTGGCAAAGTTGTGGTACTTCCCCAGGCGGACTCTGCAGTAGAGTCCTACCACTATTACTATTACTATATATTACTATTACTACACAAAAAATATTAATATCTAAATAAATATTAATATCAATATTGATATAATATTGATGACTGTAGAAATAACATACATTGAGCAAAAATTACATGAAAGAACACGCTGTCTTATTACTAAGAGCGGTCTCTTTTAGAAAACATTAATAGGCAGCGCTAGTTTTTGTTTTGTTCATAACGTTATAAAAACCGATATAAGCGAATATCACTCGCTTCCTCCTGAAGAGCCAACTCGGCCAACAATCAGAGCGCCTAACATGCGCACCGCGAGAAAATTTTCTCGATTCTACAAAACAGGACAAGGCTACGAATCTGTATAAGTTTGTCTCGTTTTCGCACGACATAAGGACACGACAAAATTTTCTCGCGGTGCGCATGTTAGCCCTGCAGGTTTCTTCTTTTACGTGGTAGACTGCGCATCCACTAGAGATGTTCCATGCAGATAAGCGGTGTGTAACAAGCGGTAGGTAAAAATCTACCAATACGGTCGCTTTATTTTCCTTGCTTTCGCGATTTCATTAGTGGATTTTCTTTGCACATCTCTGGTGAACACGCACCTTGGTAAGATTTTGGTACAATTTTAAACATCGTATTTGCTAGGCGGTTAGTACACAAAATTCATATAAGATTTTTGGAAAATCCTATTATATTGCAAATAAATATGATATCCGAAAATGTGTATGATTCACGGAGGATAACTCTGTGGTATGATTGTAGCACTTCGATTGGCACAGACAGAGAATAAATTAGTCATCGCCTTATGAAATAATATTACCACGACTTGATTTCGTATGTTTACAGTAACAAGCGTTTGCAGCAACTGAATTACTTCTACTTAATTTATTTAATGAGTTCTTTAGAATTTGGGCAATCAAAACCGCTAAAAGAGTCGACTATTTGAGACTTGGTCGAGCCTAGTAACTACAAGTAGAACCTGATGTAACTACGGATCGAACCTGCGGTAACTACGGATAGATAATTTATTTATACACAGTTACTTTACTGTTCAAAATTGATGATGCATATCAGTTTAAGAAATTTTATGGTCTTGGATTCAATGAATCCACGATTGTCATGATTGAATAGGTATTCATTTGTCGAAATCGTAACTAACTACTCCTGCCATAGTAGGTAAATAGCGGCATTGTACAGGTACGGATACTTAGCGCATATCAGGAAATATGCAATTTTTCCTGTTAAAGACTTTAATTTATGTGACAGAATAATTAAAATTATGTTCTTAGTAACTTTGTTTGATAATTTGTCTATAAAATAATTTATTAGCTAGCAAGAGTTGAGTAGGTCACTGAATGGTAAATAACTAGCACTGGGACATACTAAGCAGAAAATAAGGATCCCATTTGATTTCTTCTCGAGTTCCGACTGGAACTTCGCGAAATAATGGTTTATTCCGAACCTGACCCGAAAACCTAACCTGGTAGCGGGTTAGGTTAGGAAAAGCAAAAAGTGATTAATTTTCATTCCGAACGTAACCCTCTTCTTAACTTGACCCGAAATAATCCGGTGTTAGCGGCATGATATGTATTGTTTTTATTTGTGTACAAAAATAAGATTTAAGATGTTTAAAAGACTTGGAAATATGAATATTCTGTTTGCAATGTAAATTACATGTAAGTACGTTTTGTATGCGCCTCTGTTTGGGAGTGAGGTGCATAGTTTGCGGCCCCGAAATCACCTGTAGACAAACAATCACGTCGCAATACTTACAGTCATGACACGCAATAAGAATAACAACATATCAGCAATCTGTTTGACCGTGAATACCTTGCACTTTAGTCACAAAGAGCAAATAACACTTTAAATGTGAATTTCCTTATGATGTGGACATTATGTACCATACTTAATAACTTGTGCAATGAGTAATTTACAGCACGTTGTTTTAGCAAACGTTGATATGCAGGCAAGTGGTGAAGGAACTGGAAGATACACGTTCCGGCATTAAAGAGTAAGGACTCCGGGTCATGCTCGAATGCTCGTGTTCTGCGAGCGGATGACAGTGCGGAGGCATGCACTTGACCTCCTTATGGATTTTGAAGTGGCTCGGTGTTAGAATAACGAGGTCGCGAGGCCAGAGTCGGCGGCTTTGGCTGTCAGCAGACGGCGCGGTGTTGCGCCCGAGCCGCGGCTCGCGATCACACCAGCTCCATTACATAACATGTTGAGTAAACCGTGATGTCGGCTAGCTCACAGCGGTGCAGGCCTGCGTTGCTGCCGCGTTTGCAATCTCAAGTATCACTAAACCTAACAAAAAACCTTATTTATATTATGTATATTTTTTTTTACCGAAACGGAAAAATTACATTTGGTTAGGTTGGAGTAAAAGTATTTTGAACAGAATTTTTTACAGTATTTTTTTGAATCCGTGATATTTTGTGTGGAAGAAAGGCAATTTTTTGATGATTTCTACATCCAACAGAAATCAGCATAACATGTAAATGGCAAAGGCTATACTCTACTACTAGCTTCCCTACCCGACTCCTATGGGGCGCTATTTTACGATCGATATTAAGTCCGTCCGTAATAATCTACACCACTATTAGAAAGAGGAAAGATTTGTATTTTTGTATGTTTGTAGCGAATAAACTCAAAAACCACTAGACCGATTTCCAAAATTCTTTCACCATTCAAATGCTACATTATCCCTGAGTAACATAGGCTATATTTATTCCTAGAAAAAAATAGGGATCCCTACTAAAACTTCAATAATGTAAAACAAGGTGTAATTTTTTTGCCATAAAAAAAATCTTTCATCGCATGCGCTGCGGAAACTATAGAATATAGAACAAAAAAATGTTCTACAGTATTAAAGAACACATCAATAACTACAAAAAACTACGCGATACCATATGTCCAACTATTGTAATAAATATGTTACTATATCGACTTTTTGACATTTTATAAGTTGATAGAAATGCCGACCAAAATCAGACCACGTTATCCATACCTTTGTATGAACCCTTATCTATTTAGATAAGGGTTATATTATATCGTATTCAAGACAGTTTTAATACCTGTCCATTACTTTTTGAATTATCCAAATCGGAAATTCCATTCAAAAGATATTACGAATTTAAAAATCTAAACAAAATACTAGAAAAATAAACACCGCCGCACCGTGGCCGTGCGGCCCCCCGCTCAGCGCAGCGCGGGCAACGCGGCGAGGGAAGGGCACCGAAGTGCGGGAGAGGGGCGTGCTCACCTATGAAAGGGTTTCTTACCCGCGTGGTCCACGTACGTGTTCCACGGATACCTTTTTGTGCCTTTTTGTGCCTTTTTGTGCCCAATAGGTAAATCACGTGTAAATATAATATGTAGTGCCCTTGGTTCACTCTACGTTTAATCCCAAAATGTTTAAAAATAATAGTCCACCCGTGCGAAGCCGGGACGGGCCGCTAGTTATTTATAATAGGAGTATAAGTAATAGTTAAACAGGTATGGAAACTTACCGCCTCGGATATCCATGAGGTCTCTATACCAATTGTATATGGTAGCCATCTTTGGGTAGGTTTCTCTATCGACTAATTAAATCTGAAACAATAAAAAATATCATAAGCATAAATGCATAAAAAGTTTCGTGTTCAGGATATTCCCATTGATTTTGAGCGTAACACCCACTGGTGGGTCACGATCCCACGATTCATAATTTGATAAATGCTGCTGGAAATGGGAAATGGGAGCGATTAGAGATGGGTCATGTGGTCCCTTCAGTACCTCATACTATATGTGGCGGGTTTATTCGGCTATGATTAAAATTAAAACTAAATACCGAAAAAAATTGGACATAATCTAACTCATTGCGATTAAAAGTAACAAAAATTTTAGTTAATACTAAAGCTATAACGGTTATGGCAACAAATGGCATCCTTCTCATCAAATACTCCTCGTAATTAGGTTTTTTTTTTCTATTGGAACTGACTGTTTATTTTCTTGTTATGCCCTTTTTTTCTTTATCAAAACTAAGCGACGAGTCCCGAATTCGGAAGTTTTAATTATTTAGGGTGGTCGACTTTGGGAACCACTGGCGTAGAGACTTCAGACGACTCACGCTATTTATCTAGTTTAAGTATAGAGTAGCCAGAGAAATATACAAAAAATTGACGTCGTAGTATATTCATCAGTGTGGGAACAATGAATCTGACTTTTCTATTTACTTTCTGCCCACTGCAAGATAAGCCCGTTGAACACCAACAAACGTAATCATAAAAAAGTATGTATAAGTATTCTATCAGCTATCAGCTCAGCACAAGTTATGCTTAGTTTGGAGTTTGGGGCGAGATGGCAGTAAAACAAAGCCTATAAAAAAAAATGGCGCTGTGTGAAAATATCCACCATTTACTTTTTATCTTGCTTCTCAGCCACTTTAAAATATTAAATCATGCATTAAAATGTTAATTATATTCTTTGCATTATGTATTTTAATTTCCATTAATTATTATTTTTTCATTTTCATTTGTTAATTTAGGCTATGACCAATTTTATGTATACTTCAATATTGATTTTGGCTAAGGTCAATAATAAGCCATGAGGTACATTTTTAGTATTCATAACACATTATTTAAACATTACTTCTCGAGATGACGTTAGCGATAAATACATAACGTTCATGTATATATTCAAGCTTGTTTGCCTACATTGTTAGTTAACAATGCAAGTAAATCTGATTTAATTGGAGGAAACGAAACTCATTTGAAGTGTCGATTTTACAGCCTCGTTAAACTGTATTTATCAGATCAATAACACTATGTTGACAGTGTCCTGTCCTTGGATCCTTAAAATGGTAAAATTGTGAGTATTGACGAGTGCATCGTATTAAGGGATGGCTAGATTCTACTAGGCGTTGCCCGCGAATTCGTTACTCAGAATTTCATACAAGATAAAAGACCTTCAGTCCTGTCGTCAAATAGTTTCACAGGGGATATTATCGACACAGCATAAGAACTCTACCTGATAAAATATATCAGCGTCCTAGATCAGATTTTCCAGATTTTAGGATTAGTTAGTGAAAGAAGATTTCGCATATACAACGTGTAACAAAACGATTCAACAATACGGAAGGGCATGTATGTACTCGTCGTTATGAACAACTTTTACTATGGAGCCAACCCTGAAATCGCGAAAGAAATATCAGCTGTTCCATACTATTTGTCCAAGGTCAATTAACTTTTTGCATGGAACAGCTGATTTTATTTTCGCGATTTCAGGGTTGGCCCCATAGTAGAAGTTGTTTATAATGATAAGTACATACATGCCCTTTCGTATTGTTGAACCTTTTTGTTACACATTGTATATATTTTTTATTTTATTTTACATTAAGCAAAAATTGTACCTAGTACGTTCAGTAAGCTACGTGATCAAAAACTCGTGTTACAATGGGTGCCATCCCACGTAGGCATAAGTGGAAACGAAAAAGCAGACCGTCTTGCAAAAGAAGCCATCACAGATGGAATATTTTTAAACTGCTTACCGTATTTCAGTGACCTCATATCAACGGTCCGTATTAAGTGTGTGGATATGTGGAAGGAATACTTCAATGAGAGATCACGAATTAAGGGCATTTGGTGCAAAACCATTCAGCCAGACCTTTCCCGTTCTCCTTGGTTCGTTGGTGCAGATATGCACAGAACTGATTTGGTTACAGCCTTTAGGCTTCGATCCGGACACATTCCCTTGAATAGGTTTGCGTATTTAATGGGAAAAATTGAATCTCCAAAATGTTCAGAGTGCGACCTGGTAGAAGACGTTACCCATATTCTGGCGGAGTGTGTTCGGAACGGAGCAGAGAGGGATCTTTTTTTATTAGACTTTAACCTTATTATATTGAACGTAGGGCTGTATAATAGTGTTCTCGCTGTCCCATTGTCGCGGGAAGCCAGAACGCTATACAAGTTAGTTAGGCTAGGTATAAAACGTAGCCGTATATAATTTAATGTGGATAGTAAGAGAGAGAGATTGATCGAGGGTGGCATTATCACTGATAAAAACCCTCTATAAATAAAAAATAAGATTAAAAAAAAAAAAAAAAACCTAGTACGTTGCGGATAACAGTTGTATTTACACAAAATTTTGGCCCCACAGCCAATAAGAATATTGTCTGTGGCCAAAAAAAGTGGTTGTGTATTTTATGTTTTGTTTTTTTACATTATTATTCATTCATTTAAGACAAACGCACATGCGAGATTTCTATGTGCGGGATATAAATAATCGTAAGTAAAAATTGAGTACGTATCCATTATAAATGGAGTACCATACTTATTAGAAAAGCTATAGTTAAAACACTCACACCTATCATTAACTCGTGTGTTAGCACAATTTCAGCACTAGTGGACAATGAACGCGTACTATAACAACATTACATAACCACTGTGATAAGATTCACGAATAAGCAATATCGTTGAGTAAGCGATTTCATTTATACATTCTTGCACGTGGAATATTTCTAACGGAGGCCTGATGAGAACTACTGGTATAAGTAAACGTATGCCAGAACTGGGACTGTGCAAAAATCGCGGATATGTCCTTTGTTTGCCAATTTCGCATACATAATGGGTTATTAACAGGAGTTTCCGTCAATTACATCACACCGTACATCGCACTCCGAGAGAAAGGTAGGCGATTTAACCAGTTTACCTGTTTGCCCCAATGCCATCGCAACCAACCGACACACTGATCTATATAACACATTACTCAATATACCTATGTATGTTATACATATCTTATGATTCTATTATATACTTGTTTATTATTTCGCCCATTCATGAAAGGATACTCGGAAGTCGGTCGTAAATTCCAAAAAGAAAGTGCCAAAATCAGCTGGTCATCAGCTCATCCTATGTTATGGTTGACTAGGTGTTTAATCACAACTAACGCGATGTTAAGGAACGGTGCGGTCGAAGATGATAATACACCTAGCCTGGAATCGGAACTGGTCCGTCCACAAGTGAGACCGGAACAAGCCGTTAGTTGATTGGTGACAGATTTTGAACTTGCGGGTCATAGTACTAGAATGAATCACAACACAGTATGCTATGGTTGGTTTGTAGTGTTTGGCACACAATGTTTTCCTTCAAGCTCATTTTTAAGCTCAAATTCATTGCTGAGGTTTGAGCCCTGCGGCGTGCGATCTGACCGCGCAAATTATACAGTTCGCTACTAATCATTGTTACTAATTTATACCATGTCGGAGGATTTTGGGCGGTCTGATTACTCTGAAACTATAGCGGCGATGGCCACCCACTCTTCATCACCAACTCACTGAGTTCGGCACGTTCCTATCTAAACATCACGTTGTCGTATAAAGCACTTTCCAACTATTGTCACGTTCCCAGAATCATTCTATACTAAGACACTCTAGGCTCGAGTTTGTTGACACTACAGTCCAGAAGGCCTACGGGGAATCTAGTAATTGAGTGGACAGCGGCTTGAACGTCAAGATTCCTATTAAAGCAAACAATCAAGGGAAATGAGATGCAAAGGACGTCAATAACATCGCGAAGCGTATAATTAGCGCATCATGTGTCATAATCCTAGCGCTTATTGCAAGGTTGAGCGATGGTCATTATGACGGTACCACGCGGCACGATGAGCAAATTGGTCTGTGGAGCCGCGGGCGTCGGGCTTCATGGCTTGTCATGTGGAGCGGTCGCAGACTCAGCATGCGCTCCGCGACAAAATGTTGTCTATTGTTATTTTCATGCGAAAATGAGACGGTCGGCACATTTTAGCAGCTTTGTCTCATTTTCGCACGACAAAGTGCGCGTACGAATGGCGCATACCGGCGCGCGCCTTGCCCGAGCGTGCTGCAACCAGAACGTCTGTTGCACAACCGCCTACTGTGGACGGCCTTGACCTGCTCTTCACGGTAAAATTCACTTACACTCACACTTGAACCGCCGCCGCCACCGCTTTCGTTCGGTTTACTCTCCCTAATTGATACAGAAGTTGCGGGTACTCACACTAGGTACGAACTCGTAAACTAAACGCCTTAATTTTCTAGATAATGCGCTTACTTAAGATTTTGCACGATCTAGATCTGTATTATTTTCTAATGTATACTTGCGTAAGATATAATATTACATCGTATCTACTACAGTTTATTAGGTTCCTACAAAAGCAGGTATCTAGTTCTAAACACACATATTCATAAATCAATTAGACCGTGTAACTAGTTAACTAACTGGCCAAGTTCGTGAAAACAATTCAATGTCAATATCGTAAGTTTCGTGATAGGGTTGTATAGTGCACAGATAGGAATATATTATTGTATAAGTAAAAATTAAAAATTTACGAACCCAAGGTCGAAGCAAGTATGTGGGTCGTTAAGGATAACGCTAAGAAGGTGGTAGAGTCAGGTCTCGAGAGTTCTACGAGCGCTCGCAACTTTCACTATAGCGCGGTGTCCGTGCGCTCCGCAGGCTTTACGTAAGGGAGTTGCGCCAGAGTGTCGCGCCCTGCGGAACCACTGACCCAGTGCCACTGAGAAGACTAGTACGGTCCGGCTGCGATCCGCACCCGGACCGCCACATACTACGCAGAGGAACAGCTGCTAACAGCGCGAAACTGCATGTCTATAATAAATGCATGAGTTCGATGCGAGCAAAGCACCCGTCTCCAGGTTACCGAGCGCGAGTTTGTCGATTTTTTACACTAGAAGGCACTGCTCATACTTCATACAAATTGTGTTTTTTTTGTTTCCCTCTATACTTCCTACATCCGACACAAGTGATTGTTAGTTACGCTAATGTTAACGCGATCTAATTCGTAAATCATTTGTAATTATCGGCTCGCTGGACCCACCTAGTATTGCGTTTATACTCTGGCACCACCTCGACCTACGTCCCGTCCCGAACCTTCTCAAACATTGCGTTAGTATTTTATTATTTATGGTGATATAAATCGCGACTGTTTCACACAACACACACTCGATTGAGAAACGTATTTTTATTAACGAATCAATTAATTGCTTGGGTGGGCTAGTGAGTAAATCGAATTTTGTAAAACGCTATGTAAGACAAAAATTTGCCAGGATTGCGTAGATGTCGAAATATTTTTAACCGACTTCAAAAAAGGAGGAGGTTCTATGTTCGACAGTATGTATATGTTTTTTTAATTTCATTAGTCTCCCTTCACAGGGCAGAAGTCTAGGGTCATAGTCTAACTTTAGAGAGCGCGCGGTACACAACAAAACGTGTCAATCGTAAGTGACATCAGTTATTAAATTGAATTGGTTTGCATTATTAATACGCTAAGCTTTTTAGTTTTTAGTCATATAGGTAAAGTTCAAGGAAAAATAAAAAATAAATCAAGACGTAAAATTATTCATTAAAATATGTGATTTGAGTCTGGGCGTTGGTTATCTGAATGTAATTAACTAATGTAAGTAATGCTTTCTTGTTGTTTGCACAGGCATCACAATTAATTTATTTAATTAAGTACCTGCTATCATGTAACTTTTCGGGATCGCGATTCGGATACGAGTTGTCAAAAATAGACACTTGTCACTGTCACTGCCAAAACTCATTTCACCCTGCAGTGCAGGATGAAACGCCAAAAGACCGACGGATTTGCTTAACTTAATTAAGGAAATCAATGCATTCGTTCGATAACGATAGCGAGAGAAATCCCTCCGTGATACTGTGAAGCTGTGACAGTGACAAGTGACATTTATGACAATCGCGATCTCGAACAGTTACATGATTAGCTTGCTGCTTATGGATACTGTCTCTCTCTCTACTTATTACTTATTACCATTACACTTAACAATATGAAAAACTAGCATCAGGTCTTTGAAATATGTGCATAATATACTCGTATTAAAGGTATTTGTTTTCGGCTGTAATATTTGGAAACCACACACGTAAAGTTTCGTTTTGCACTACTAACTCAAACAGAATGCAAAAGTTGCGAGCTCAAGGTGACACATCTGTATTTAAATTCCGATTGCATTATTTTTTTCAGTAAGTTGATTCGTTTAATGGGGTTCCTTTACTGCTTTTATTTCTAAATACATTAAATATTAACCTAGTGAATGTGAACGAGCGGTCAAGGTATTGAATGAAATTTCTCAATAATCATGGTGAGAGACAAAATAAGCTTGATTGTGAATACCTGCAACGGTTTACAACGCAACGGCAACGGGTTGCAATGGTTCGGTTTCGCAAGTTATTGTTGATCAAATTTACATATAAACATATTAAACATACATACATACAAATTCCGATTCGTCCAAGTAGACTAAGAGGCATTCGCTTGGCTCGGGCATATAATGTGGTGGCAATTTGTGGTTTTTGTGGTGTAGTCAAACGCAAACCTATTACGAATAAAAAAATAAAAAATACTTAAGTCTTAGAATACGGCTTAGGTATCCCGTGCATATTAAGAGGGTATCTGACCTCCCAATTAAGAGAGCCTAGGAAGGACAATGGCGCAGTGTGGCTGAAACCATTTGGATCGCTCCAAATGGTTTCAGCCACATTGCGCCATTGTAGAAGGAAGAAGGGGAAACATTTCCAGGGAGTGTTGCCGAAGTCAAAGTGCTCGGGGCATTCTATGGGGCATTTCTATAGAGTCCCGGTGGCCTCCATTAGGCAGAAGTAGACATTCAGGTCGTAGGAGCAATCTACATAACCTAGCTGTAATAACACATCAACACAGACAATAATAATAATAAAAAATTACTCGTTAGCCAAAAATGGAACTCAAAAATAAGTTGTAAACGGTTTAATATTTATGTTTGTTCACCTGATCAATTTTCATAATAAAATAAATAACATAACTTAATTTGCGCCGCAAGCAATGGCAATTAATTAAACAAGACACGTTTCACGAGATATTCAACATTTATTCAGGAAGTATTACTAGGCACTAGGCACTTCACTCTGAAGTGCCTAGTGCCTAGTGTACAAGGCGGGCGCGAGAAACATGAATTATGGACTCGGACTTTCGGTTTTACTCGAGAGGACTATGAAAATCAGAGAAGTTCAGAGAACTGCTTGAATACGAATGTGCACGCTTGTACCAATCCGGATCGCTTTGGACCATATTTATTTGGCGTGCCTACAGTGGTCTACGCGGGCCATCTGGCTAATTCACACCATAACAATAAGCTGAATATGTCCAGCTGACGATAACAAACATGTAATTTATTGTACATTTCACTATCTGGACACGCGTGCAAATTCAAGCGCGTCCAGATGACGAAATAACGATTTATACCAATATTGAGTTTCACCAACTGGACACACGCGTGTCCAGCCCCTCGAGCCCAGTTGGTGAATAACCCATACAATACAATAATTTATTGATAACACCAAAATTACACGTCAAACTTTATTGTCACAAAAAAAAAACACTTAGTAATTACACGTCAAACTTTATTGTCACAAAAAAAAAACACTTAGTAAATGATATATTTATAAAAATTATAGAAACACCTTAACAATATCTTATTTTTAAATAAGCGTCAATTTCATAAAACAAATTATCTTGAAACCACCTTCTCAGCTCGGTTTTGAAGCTTGCGGTCGAAGGAGCATCCCGAATGTAATCTGGTATGCGGGTGTAGATTGCGGGCCCCAAAATATACAGTGACCTCTCAGGCTTGACTAGACTTGCGACGGGGGACAACACCACCGAGCGACAATGACGGCGCTGCTCGGGGCGTGGGTCTTGCGCAAAATCATCGATATGCAGCGATGATCAGTGGATGCCATCGCCTGACGTTATATAACTGATGACGGGCCAATCGAGCAAACAATTTGAACTGATTTTCTAAATCGCTCGCATTAGTCCAATTTCTAGTCTAGATTGTTCTAAATTTCCCGTAGTTAATTTAAAATCAAATATACTTAAAATGTGCGAAGGCGTCGAAGCCGTCGGCGTAATTAGATAGGTTTAGATATTTTAATTTTCCATTTAAATCCGTAATCGACTGCTGATAATAGACCTCTTGTCTTGCACTCCGACCTTATGAAATCAGAAACAAACATTCGAGTTGAATATCCAAACGCAAAACATCTTCAAATAAAAACTACCCCTTTACACCGTGGTACAGTCGCACATCCCCGGGTCTCTAACCGGATCGCGCGGCGCGAAAACTCGACTAAGGACTAAAAAAATAATGTAAAACAATTATTCGAACTGACTGAACTGACTAATATAAGGTAGCACTGGTTTTTAAAAGACAATCTAAATAAGTGTACGGTACGCTTACGTTGGATTTTAATTTAAAACTTTTTATGAGTAGGTGCAAATGTAACTAAATTATGTTAAATAATTATAAATTAAACACTCATTGAATTTTAATTGAGATTAATAATATAAATTACTTGTAAGAACACATAACACACAGGTACTCGTGCGTGGAGTTCTGTCTCAAAATGTAAAAGTCCCAATCTTTGTCTGTGACAGATTTAACATACTATCAACTTTGGCATGGAAATACAAGTAAACCAAGTTAACCAATTAAAAATATATTATTTTTTTTGCGAAAAGTTTTTTTTTCTTTTGGAAAAGGGATGTAAACTGAGGGGATGCAATTTTAAAGTGAGATACGAAAGAGATAATTAGCTTAAGTTTACTCAAAATTATAGTGCGATTATAAATAACTTTTAAATTATTTACTTCATATGATTTTAAAAACACGTAAATAAATAAAGTTATTAGGATGTATAACATATAGTATTATATTATCTCAGTGTATTCCGTTATTTCACGCATATCGGAACCCTCGACAAGTTTTAGGTCGGCCAAATATTTTAGGTAGTTACCTATACATGTACAACTTAGCCGATATTGCGGAAGCAGCCGAGGTCAAGAGCAGTTCAAATTCCACAAAATTTCTGTATTCCTATTTTAATGTAAAAATATTTTAGAAATAATGGAACTAAACCTTTTCCGTTATGGAAAACGTATTGTTTTCATAAAACCGAGTAATATTTTTCGGTTTATTCAGCTTAGGAGTAATATACTAGGATGGACTGGAAAGTAATATAGTTTGATTTTTATCTCAGTAAACTAAAACGTACGGGTTCATAAGAGATTGTTTTTTTTTTCAAGCGACGAAAGCCACGGCGCAACTATTACGAGATAAGACTGATATCTCGGATTCAATGCATAGGGTCTGACATAAATACACTTTGTCTTACCAAGTATAGTATTATACTATCCTGTGGTCTTATCCATATTTATAAAAGAGAAGCGCCAACTTTCGGACAAGAAATCTAAAAAGCTACCAAAGTTACGACTCTGAAATTTTGCAAGTGCGGTCTGTTGTTAGGACGTAGATGCTCACTAAGAACCGATTTCGCGAAATTCTACTCCAAGGGGGTGAAATGGAGGGTGCAAGTTTGTATGGGAAAAAAACTGTTTTTCGATGTTACCGCGATACAATTTCGTACACATATTAAGGAAGGGGAAAAAATAGAGGTAAACTTTTTTTTTTATATCAACCCATAGAAGCGATTTATGGGGGTGCAAAGTTATCTATACGAAATCTCAGTAAGTAACTGCCAAAGCTAAGACTCGGATTTTTTGCACGTGGTTTGTTTTTATGTCGTAGGTCCTTAAAAGAGGGTGCAAAGTTGTATGATGGGATTATTGTACTACGTTAAAAACTTGAAAAGCAAGTGACTTCAATGCCGTGTAGCACTTTTTACGTTATACTTATTTCACTCACATCTTGGAAGGTTTACATTGAATTTTCACCAAATCTGTCTATTTAACCAACTCTGCAATATACCCGTTCATGTAATTTATTTATATATATAAGAGAAGCGAAAGCCTTATCGACAAGCAGTGGACGTCTCTTGGCTGAAGATGATGATGATGATAATTGTCACTCTTATCAATACAACATTCAATTTTATCATCTCTATTTACAGTCCATCTATCTTTCATTCGAACTTGTGTGTATTATATTGCATTTCCAGTAATATTATACAACATTTAACAAAACGGTTCAACAATACTGAAATATGTGTGTACTCATCATTATGAACAACTTTTACTATGGGACCAACCCTGAATTTGTCCATTTCATCCAAAATTTTGTCCAAGGTCAATGAACTTTTTGTATGGATCAGCTGTTTTTTTTTCGCGAATTCACGGTCGGCCCCTTAGTAAAAGTTGTTTATAATGATGAGTACATACATACCCTTCAGTATTGTTGAACTTTTTTGTTACACGCTGTATAGGTGTCGAATTGATAACCTCCTTTTTTTACGTTGTTGAAAAATGGGTATTTACCCCCTTGCGAAGCCGGAGCGGGTCACCTAGTTAATAAATTAAAAAATAACTCTGAATTAATGTACTCTGAAGTTCTAGACTAGGAGTAACCAAGTACTTATTTACTTGATTATCTTGATAAGTACTAAGACAAGTGTAAGTAGTAAGTGCTTGATAAGTACTTATTATCATAATCCATGATTTAAAATCAGCTTTTATTGAATAAACATGTATTATCTAACATTAACATTAACATTGTTATGTTATGTTATTAATAAACATGGAGAATTCTATAATAAAAGATGATTCTGATTTCATCGTCATCATTGACAGCTTGTTCAGCCCAGTGCAAGTCATAATCATAAGTCACCTCCCTCTTTCGGCAATCTTCTCGGTTTAACGCCAATCCTGTCTAGTGTTTCCTCAGAACTTTTTTTTTCTTTGTTATTGGCATCGCCCCTTGTGCATTCTGCTAGTGTCAAAACGAATGAATTTTCAAGAATATGTCATTAAATCACAGTCAATCACACGAAACCAGTCGAGTCCAAGTCATGTCCTAGTAAAGTTGTGGCGACTTTACTATGTGCTACTACGGAGTTTTGAAAACAACACGAAAAGACATGTTGCACCACATTATATCACTTGCCCACACTCGTGCAAGTAATTCAACACTCAATGAATAGAACACCACCATTTTAAATTATTAATTCGCGAAAAAACACAAGTTTAAGAAAAAATAGAATACAACGACATGATTTTTCCATGTTTCCGCCAAACCTCCTCAGAACTTTCGGATGCCATCGCACCGCCTTCTTGGTCTTCCAATTTTAAAGGCATGTGACATTATGGCCTAGTACACACAAGGAGGTATGGGAAATTTGCAACACTAGGCCATCTGCATGTGGGAAATGTCCTAAAACCTATAGTCTTCTATTTATTAATCAGACGTCCTGAAAACTGTGAAGACTGTTTCATAACTTGGACTATTGTCTCTGTTAACTTGCTTGGGTTCATTTTTAATTTTTAAACTAGTTAATGTTGTAAATTGAACTGGGCTGCTATAGCTTTTACACTAACCTAGGAGTAATAGGAATGTAAAGTTAGTCTAAGTATACTCCATGCTTAATCACATAGTTAATCATTAGTTTTTACTTAAGGTTAAGCTAGGATTAGCCTTCGATTCAATCGAGACCTGGGCGGTGTTGCAGTCCCTCCAGCGATGTCATATCGACTATAGGTATATCGAAGCGCTGAAGTGTTTGTATAGAAACGCCACAATGTCCGGTTGCAGGACGAGAGCACGAAACCAATCCAATTGCAGAAAGGCGTGAGACAAGGAGACGTTATTTCTCCGAAACTGTTCACGAACGCATTGGAGGACGTTTTCAAGCTCTTGGACTGGAACGGATTTGGCATCAACATTAATGGCGAATACATCACTCACCTTCGCTTTGCCGATGATATATTCATCATGGCAGAGTCGCTGAAGGACCTCAATACTATGCTCAGCGACCTCAGTAATGTTTCCCAACAGTTGGGTCTTAAAATGAACATGGACAAGATAAAGATCATGTCCAATGTCCATGTTATGCCCGTACCGGTTGTCGTTGGGAACGATACTCTCGAAGTTGTTGACCACTACAACTACCTTGGACAGATTGTTCAGTTAGGTAGGTCCAACTTCGACAAAGAGGTCGCCCGAAGAATCCAACTCGGATGGGCAGCGTTCGGGAAATTGCGTAATATCTTATCTTCTCGTCCAAAATCCCGCAGTGTCTGAAGACAAGAGTATACGACCAGTGTGTGTTGCCAGTGATGACATATAGAACTGAAACCTGGTCTTGAACTGCTGGCCTTTTGGAGAAACTTAGAGGCACGCAACGGGCAATGGAGAGAGCTATGCTCGGAGTTACTTTGCGCGATAGAATCCGGAACGAGGATATTCGCCAAAGAAACAAAGTTACCGACATAGCTCGCAAGGTTTGCAAGTTGAAGTGGCAATGGGCAGGCCACATCGCTCGAAGAACTGACAACCGATGGGGAAGAAAGGTTCTTGAGTGGCGACCGCGAACCGGAAGACGCACCGTAGGAAGGCCTTCCACTAGGTGGACCGACATTGTAAAAGTCGCGGGCAACCGGTGGATGCAAATGGCAGGTTGTCGTACAGTGTGGCGGTCTAAGGGGGAGGCCTTCGTTCAGCAGTGGACGTCTCCTGGCTGATGATGAAGCTGGGACTAGACCATTTTTATTAATAAAACCGTAATTGCCTCTCGACTGCATAAAAACGGTGCTTAAATTTATTACTTTTAAGTTTAACGCAATAAATAACGTTCGTAGTTCGTACAACATTTAACTTTATCTAGCGTTTTTTATTACCCTCTTAGACCACTATTATCAGAATGAAACAAAAGCTTGGATAACAACAAGCCAGTTCAGACCCCGTAAGGTTAACAATTTGTTTACATATGTACAATTATATACTTCCTTAATGTTTTTCCTTCCCTTGAGTAACAATTTAATATTATTTTAATACTACAGTACGTACGTAAACATATCTCCGTTAAGTTCTTGCGCGTGCCAAGAAAGAACCCCCGAAATGAAGTAAATAAACGTCTAACTCTAAATATCAGAAAAACTATGCAATGATGATTTACGATATAATAGCACCATGATTGGAAATCCTTAACAATGAAACTGCCAACTTCTGGCCAACAAAAGTTGCCGAGTACATTTAATTGTACTTAAACAATGATATAAAAGCTAACAACCGATTTTCATTACCGAAGCAAGAGCTTTTAATATGAATAATTTTAGGATATGAAAATATAAATGCTTCGAGCGGCTATACTCTGTCCATTATGTTAATCGCTTTTTGACAGTTCATAAAAAGTTGACGACATAACATTGTAATGCGTCTAGCAAATTAGATCCCATATTATTCTAATATATGCCTCTACCAAAAATATTATAATAATAATAATAAAGAAGAGCCTCAACCAATACCTCAAGAGGCTCTCGCTAGACGGTTGGATCAAGGGTCAAATTCAAAAGGCAGTGGTACTTGACACGGCACGCATAGTCAGGAGGTTCCTCACTCTGCAGCCCTAACCACCGGCAGCTTGAGCCCTGCCCCGCTGCCGGCGGCACTCTAGGTTTCGGTTTTTTATAATATTTATGTTTTATAATTTATATTGTAAAAAACTTAGATTTAAGAAAGAAAATAAATACGTGAATAAGAACAACACGACACGTGACGTGATAAGTCATTTATTTCAGATAATTTGAATCCATAGTGAGAAATAGGTACACTTGTTCAAAATAATAAAAACAATAAATATAGTTGAAAATTTAAGATTAAAATGTCAAAAAAAAGTTTTTTTAATTAAAAATTGATTTATATTAAAAATTAAATAAAAATGAAATCTCATATATATGAGGGACCGCTGGCGTGCAGCACTATAGTGAGTAGTCAAACCCGTACTTCGTTATATCAAACCAGCAGCAGTACCGTTCTGTATGTCGCTAATTTGATGTGTCGGTATAGCAGTTTTTTGGACTAATTTGTAAAAATACTGAAATTATCGAATTTTACCGATTTAAATGTCAAATTTATCGATCATTAAGAACAGTTCCCGCGCGTTCCAGGGTTCGCAACCCGTCGTCTTACGAGAGTTACAGACGGCAGTTTGTCTACTGCATTAGGTAGAATGACTGAAAAAATAATAGGTAGCAATTACCTATATTCATATTCATCATCATCATCAGCCTGGAGACGTCCACTGCTGAACGAAGGCCTCCCCCTTAGGCCGCCACATTGTACGACAACCTGCCATAAGCATCCACCGGTTGCCCGCGACTTTTACAATGTCGTCGGTCCACCTAGTGGGAGGCCTTCCTACGCTGCGTCTTCCAGTTCGCGGTCGCCACTCAAGAACCTTTCTTCCCCATCGGTTGTCAGTTCTTCGAGCGATGTGGCCGGCCCATTGCCACTTCAGCTTGCAAACCTTGCTTGCTATGTCGGTAACTTTGGTTCTTTGGCGAATATCCTCGTTCCGGATTCTATCGCGCAAAGTAACTCCGAGCATAGCTCAACAATTACCTATATTACCAGCCTCAAATACATCAAACATCTTGAAAGAAACATAAATAGTGTACATCTATGAAATACTAGAAATTCTAATAAAGTGTTTAAATAAGTGTGTTTGGATAGCAATTTGGATGGAACCTGTATACCAGTAATTCTCTAAACCGGAGTGACAACCGCTACGAATGTGCAATGCCGTTTGAGGATATATTTTGTCAATAAGTAGCGGAATCTTGATTGCTATCATTAACACAATAGTGTTATGCTTTTCACCGTCACTCATAAATAATTTGAGGTAGATAAAAAACTTGATAATTATGTTTTTAAAATTAATAACACATTACAGTCAATTTTGAAGGCTTACGTTGACAGATCTAAAGTCTCCCATTTTCCACTGCCAGCCTCTATACAGGGTTACTCCTAATCAGTTAGCATCATTTTAAGGGCATATTCTGTACCTCAAAATAAACAAGTTTTACTAACGGGCTAACATTGAAATCGCAAAAAAAAACAACTATTCCATACATTTTGCCCAAGTTCGATGAACTTTTTGTATGGACTGCTGATTTTTCTTTGCGATTTCAATGTTGGCCCCATAGTAAAAGTTGTTTGCTTTGATGTACAGAATAAGCCCTTAAAAGGATGCCAACTTATTAGAACTAACCCTGTATATGAGACCATACTACACAGATGAATTATTCACCTGTTTAGTTTAAGAGACTGGTTATTTTTGTTTAGTTTAATTGTTGATAGTTAGTGCTTTCGTGCATATTAGGAGGAGTTGCCCCTAATTGCGATGCTGAGCGTTACTGGGCATGCGCGTGCCGGCGCAATCGCAGAGCGTAGCGCTTTGCAATGGTGCCGCTGTTGCCCGACATCGGCCTCTGGCAATTTGGTTCGTTATTTTGACTAAGTTGCCTGCTTCAAGCAGATTGTGGTACGTGGCTTTCTTTACTAAAGGTCTACGTCTAGCAGCAGACAACATTAAATAACACTATCTTGTTATCGGCATGACGAGGTCGTGATCAGGTAATTTTATAAAGTATTATTTTGTATGTCTCATTCATAGTTAAAATTGTTTACACTATAAACAATTTTATACTAATTAAGTAGGATAGTATTTGAATATGGCTATACTATAAAGCTTTTCATTATTTTTAAAGATTGCTACAGCTATTTACATTATGTTGGAATGTGTCATCAGCTGATCGCGAGAATACGTTCTTTATGCCGATACAATTGCTTTATATTACTAGAACTCTGTAATCAGGTTATCAATATACTCGTAAGTTAAAAGAATAGTTCTGTATTTGATAAATATTTCTATATTCATTTATACAGTTATATATTTATTATTATTGACCTAATAAAATGTTACTGAGTTACAAACCCAATCAATCTATAATGACCGCACTCATATCAACAAAACAACAAACAAAAAATCGTATAAAAATGTGTAAATAAGCATTAGCGTTAAACTTACATGTAAAAGAAGGCTCAGCGGCGAACGCGCGCAGCACGTAGGGAAAGGACGCGTCTATCGTTTGTTATGGAGTGCGCCCGTACAGGACACTCAATGAATATAAATAATAGCAAACGTATCGACTTTCGCGCGTCGGTGTGTAATGCACGCGCAAGCGCAAGCGCTGATGGAGGCGTCCGTCGGCGCGGCCAGCAGGGAGTGACATGAGTGCGCGCCACTGCCGCGTCGCTCCAGCCTAGGCCGCGCGCACGTCACACCCACAGAATAACACAACAGTTACCTCACCACCATACGTCATACTACGCACATCTTCCGCGATACCTGCGTCGCTACCACCGCCGAGTTGACCGTCGCCATTAGCACCTGCACCACCGAACGACCCGGTACATTGATAAAAACAACATTAGCCGTGTTTACCGATTTCCGATATGTCCGGCTGGTAAATTTAGTGACGTAAATATGTGCGGTGTGTTTATTACAATAAATTAATGACTCTCGTTTCTAGAAAAGCATTTGAACATCGCATAGGCGCGAAATATAATAATAATAATAATCTATGGGCGGTTTCACATCTCTATCAGGCACAACGGAAAACAGCTGTGTAGGGCGGATTAGGACGAGGAAAAACCGGAAGCTGAAATAAAAGCTTTAACGTAACAAGGTTTTCTAGAATACTGATATAGTTATTATATGTTTGAAGTAGAACAGGTTTTATATAAATAAAACTGACTAGATCTAATCAAGTTAATTTAAGTTTAGGCGAAGCCACAAAAATAGCAATACGTTTTACCAGTCATGAAATAGAATTGTAGAGCATTTCCATATGTTTTCAGGATAATATTTCAGATCGAATAAAAATATATATCGCGCAGGAAATACCCGAGTGAGCACATTTTAACATGAACGGCAAGTAACGTTATCTTATCATATCAGTGATAGTATTCACGGCCTGTCATACGATGGATTCTGCAAAGTGAACATTAAAGATAAATATTTTAAAACGTTTTATGTGTGTGTTGCCAGTGATGGCATACGGAACTGAAGCATCTTAAAATTTTGGTTTTTGGAGAAACTCAGAGGTACACAACGGGCAATGGAGAGAGCTTTGCTCAGAGTTTCTTTGTGCGATGAAATCCGGAACAAGGATATTCGCGAAAGACTCAAAGTCACCGATACAGCTTTCGGAGCTTGTTTGAAATGGCAATGGGCAGGCCACATCGCTCAAAGAACTGATAACAGTAGATGTAGAAAGGTTTTTGAGTGGAGACCACGAACCGGAAGGCGCAGCGTAGGACCCACTAGGTGGACTGACTTGAATTTTGAATTTGACACTGTTAAGGTCGCGGGCAACCGGTAAATGCAAATGGCAGTTCATCATACAGTGTGGCGGTCTGAGGGGGAGGCCTTTGTTCAGCAGTGGACATCTCCGGGCTGATGATGATGCACGGGTTAAAGAAGGCAGCATGAAAAAGAGGTCTATACCCAGCAATGGAACAAGGAACGTTTTGTGGGGGCGCGGCACTGAAGAGAGAAGTGTATGGTATTCGATTTTCTGTGGGGCGCGGCGTGTTCGCTTTTTGTAATACGTCGTTACTTATCCCTAGTCAAACAAAAAATCTTCTTAGATTAGGAAAATGGCAATTTCAAACTAAAAGGAACGCGGACGTTTGGACGAAGTTTAATAACCGAGTTTTGCATCTGAAAAAAACTCACAAAACTTAAAAATCAAATACAAAATATTAAAAATTCTAGGAATGTGACTTTAGCCATTCACATTTTAAGGTATGATAAGTAGGTATATCAGAGCTGCCTGCGAGACTTCGATTATGATTTTTATTGATGTAAAGACGTCATTCCACAACATTTTACATAAAGCAGATAAACCGGCACAGACATGCTACGCAAGTACTTTTAATAACTAAAATAGAAAAAAATCTACACTAAATTAAACGCACTTATATTTTTCCATTGTACGTGATTACGTTACACAACATTTTACAATAGTAGTATATCATATACGTACGTATACCTAATTAATTAATTGCTCAAAATCTGTTATGAGAATAGTGGTTAATTCTATAAATAGTTTCAGGGTTTATAAAAGCAATAAGAGTCGGTGTGTTTGTTCCTACCCAATTCTGTTACTGCTCTGTTTAGATTTGAATGTATGAAGGTGGTTTATAATAATAATATGTACCTATATGCCTTGGAGAAGTTTTTTTATACAATCAAGGGACGAGACTAGACTATAGCCTCTACTAGACTAGACTAGACGATCGCCTGGTGGTAAGCGTCACGCCTGCCCATAACAGTAGCAGTGCCAGAATAGGGTAGATGACTGATGTTTATATCGTTGAAACCAATAGATTTGATGAAGAATTTAATTAAATATAGTATGTTTATTGAAAAAATAATTTAATTCGGTTAATAATGTTCTGATATATGAGCGTTTAAAGTTTTTGTTAGAGACAACTCTGTCCCTTTCCCACAAAACAAAAAATTACGTCACGCCTTACTTGTCAGAATAGAATTTATATGGCGTACAGAGAAGTGACGTCACGATTTGCTGTTTCGCCTCTCTGTCTAGCATGATATTAAAATGCTTATAAGTTGCTTACTTTTGATCAGATTTTCATTTTCTTTTCTTTAATCGGCTATATTTATGGGCCACATTTTAATAGGACAATTAAAAAACCAGTCATCTAGCCTATTGTGAACTTGCGAATACAATCCTGCGCCGCATTGCACTGCGCTCGACACCCTGATATATTAGATGTTAAATCTCTTCATACCCAGTAATTTCGCTGGTAACATTACCATTCAAACCGGAACACAGTAATGCTTGCATACTACTGCATGGCGTTTGAATAATTGCCAAAGGTGTGGTACTTCCCCAGACGGACTCTGCAATAGTCCTACCACTACAAGAACCCAACGTTTTTACTTAGTAATAAAAATGTCCAATTTGTCTTTGTCGTGTACTTGTTGTCTTATGTTGTCCTAGTTGTCTATTGTATTTTTAACTAATTTTAAAGGCTCCGCATTTCACTCGTACTTGACCGCGGTTTTCTCAAATACCAATAAATCAGTTTGATGGTTGTTTCAATAAATAGGTAAAGGTAAATTATCAGAAGATCTATCTGCATCTTTTACTTTTTATTTTAATTTGTGCGATAAAGGTAACATCATCATCGAAGCTGTCAAATTTAATTTTATAGTTACAAGATAATAAAACAAGTTATTCACCAACTGGGCTCGAAGGGATGGACACTCGTGTGTCCAGTTGGTGAAACTCAAAACTCAAAACAAAACAACTTGTTGTTTCGTCATCTGGATACGTTAGAATTTTCGCGGGTGTCCAGATAGTGAATATTAAAATTAATAACTTTTATGTTTTCGCCAACTGAACACGAGTTGAGATTTTACCCGAATTCATTAGAAAATACAGTCACGCAAGCCAATGTCTCAATTCGGCCCGCTCCCAAAATTCACCACTTTAAATCATCCCGAGCAACTCCAACCAACTCCGACCGAATGTACCGCCTCCACCACCCCCACCCCCCCCCCCCCCCCAACTTCCCCTTCCTTTGAATTAATTACCCAAATATAAATTTTCATCACTATAACTTCAAAAACAAAGAACTTTCCATACAAACATTCTACCATTCACCCTTAAATCGTCATTGTCAAAATTTTTTAGAAAACTGTATTTTTTATTTTAAATGAACTATCCAAATCCAAAATTTCGTGACTAAAAGTCCAAAAACAAAGAACTTTCATACAAACTCCCCCCTTTCGACCCCTTGGGGGTCGAATTTCGATAAATCCTTTTTTTTAGTACACTCCTCCGCATCGAGACGAATACACCCTCCAAATTTCAAGTCCGTACGACCAGCGGTTTGGGCTGTGCGTTGTCAGTCAGTCACTCAGGACAGAGCCTTTTATATATATAGATAGATACATACATACATAGATATCTACTAGAGGTCGCCCTGCGACTCCGTCCGTGTACGGAAGAATCTCAAAGTGTTTTACTTTACCGAAAAGTCAATGGTATGATTTTTTTAAATAATGAATACTGAAATTGAAAATCACTTACCACAATATTGGTTTTATATCACAGAGCGACGACGGTGGTCTGGATCCGAATGTTTTCCGCAGATGGTTTTATTTAAATATCTGAAACAAAACGTGTAAAGTTCTCAATTCACAATAATTATAAACTCGCACGACAAAACGTATAATAACCAGGGAGTTATCGCCTCACCCACCCACTCCTATCTTTATAACTTTATAATTAACTACGTTCATTAATATAATGACGTCACCATGTGAAGTAATTTTTGTATGGGGACTTGCCTTAATTTACATGTTTTTTATTACTTTCTTGCTAGTTGTCATATATAGTATACTAGCTGCGCCTCTCAGTTTCACCCGCATGGTGATGGAAAACGGTGATGATATAATGTAGCCTATATGTTATTCTTGGAAATAAGCTATCTCCCTTCCGAGTTTGGTCAAAATCTGTTCAGATCGTTTTAGCGCGAAGAGGTAACAAACATAAAAACACATGCCGGCATTCTTTCGCATTTATAGTATTAAGGTATAGTGTTATATCTTTGGTCCTGTCGTTAGAAGTCTTCGAGCACAGATGGTCTTGGAGCTACCAAATGGCGATAATCTGCCAATATAAATTTTGCCCTCTTTTGCGGGGGACGACTTAAGGATCGACAAGTTGACGGCTCGAACTCATCGGTGGGCGCGGCTAAAAAGCATGCACTCTTCATCAAACAAACTGTGGGAAAGGGAGAAAGAAACATAAATGACCGCGCAAATTTTTTTTGTCGGCCTTTCGCTGCAGTAATGTGGTTGAATAAACTCTGAGTTAATTTATTCCAACTTAAGTTATTTGAAATGTTTATGGACTAAACTATGCCGCTAAATAAATTATTTTAGAGTTTTCGTATTCCTTATGTTATTTATTTACGTCCAATGTGGCGTTAAAATTGAGCTAAAATACAAGATGTTTCCTGGCTCATAACTTTCATGTTTATTAACTTTTTACTTTCGTAATAATTTATAATCCTAGATAATGAAGAGATTCATCGATATAATACTTAGTCTTGGACCTACAAAATTACATAGTGGAGTAGTAATACTACCGCGTTTCTATGGAGAAGTGACCAACTTTGTCTACTCTTAAACACACTCTCTAGTAAAGCTTCACACTAATAACACAAATTCCTTATTATATGAACGTTCACTAAAACTTACTCACAACAGTCACAAAGGGTCACTGACCATACCTATACCTTTTGGCAGAGGGATACTTGGCTTGGCAAAATCCAATTATATTTTGGATCTCATGTTTGTCACCCTCCGCTTCGCCTCGGGAGACAATATACTTACATGAGATCTGAGACATTCTTTACTTTTGCACCCTAGGTGAGTAATCTACTATTAAATATGCGAATTTGTATGAGCAAGTATAGACGTTAACCAGATAGTACCGAAACAGCGCGTGTTCTGGTGTTAAAAAAATCACTCGTCATTACGCGCTATCTGAATAAGAACGTTAGGGCCGTATAGACACGCCGTAGCTGACGAGCGGACCCGCCCGATTCCGAAAGAAAAATTAAGTTTCTTTAAATTAACTGGGTGACATCATCATTTTGGTGATTATGAATGGATGGTCCAAATCCCAAAAAGGCTTTGGAACACTTTTTGTACCGGGAAATATAAATTAAATCGAGGGTCGCAGGCTAACATACACACGCCTTACGAAAGAATCACCTCGAGTCGAAATGTACCTGCAAGTTGTGTCACGAGTTATGTATCGAGTAAAACATAGAAATGTAACATAACCCGGTACGATCGTGAGATTGATGCCACTTCGCGACAATCTACTCACACGGCAGCTCGCAAAAACAGGCTGCGACCACAGCCTATACAATAGTAAATCCGCTACTGAGATTATGCATATGAGAAAGGGTGTCGTCACATTTGTGTTTTAATAGATAAACATAAAGCAAAATCACACTAATGTTATTCTTAGTAGTAATAAGAAGTGGTGAATTTTGGGAGCGGGTCGAGTTTCTTCCGTACGACAACGAAGACGCGGTCGAACTCTAGTCTATATATATGAAAGGCTCTGTCCTGCCCGACTCACTGATTGACAAACAACGCAAAGCCCAAACCGCTGGTCCTACAGACTTGAGATTTGGAGGGTGTATTCGTCTCGATGCGTAGGGGTGTACTAAAAAAGGATTTTTCGAAATTCGACCCCTAAGGGTGGAAAACTTTGGTATGACAGTTCTTTGTTTTTGGACTGTTAGTCATGAAAATTTGGATTTGGATATTTAATTTAAAATAAAAAAAAATATTTTCAATATTTTTTTGACAGGGATGATTTAAGGTGGTGAATTTTGGGAACGGGCAGAAGACGAAGTCGCGGGCGAGTCTAGTACGTAATATTTTAGTTATACTATATTTCGAATTTATAATATCACTAATATTATAAATGCGAAAGTAACTCGTCCGTTTGCTTGTCATCTCCACGAGAGAACCGATAGGTCCCACCCTCGATAATAGGAATATCCTATAAAATAATCTTGTGATTAATATTATGAATTTAGCATAACTAGTCCGAAACGAAGGCAGTTTGCGGTTGACCAAGGTTAAAACTAAAATATGTCACAAAACTTTTAGGAATTATCGATGGCGTACTGGGGTAAGCCGATACTATTAAGTAATAATAACTACTCATATGTCTGGAAATTCCAAAGTGGTACAACCTAATTTCTAATTTTATATGACATAAAACTAAAACCTGAGAACGAATGTTGAGATGAATTTATAGTGATAAGAATAGATAAAATAAGGAAAGAGTATGTCTATGTAAGAGCAAGTCTGCAAGTAGCTATAGTGACTGAAAAATTAAGGATTTCAGTCCTTTATTTTAGGATAGCGTATTATGGACATGTCATGAATTGAGATGATGACCATGTAACCAAGAGGGTAAACTCAGTGGTAATTATAGATTACCCTCCTCCAGACGGTGGTGAGCGGCAAAACCAGAGGATGATCGGTGTGAAAGATGACTATGAGTTTATTGGAGTGTTTGAAGAAAGGAAACAATGATAATGATTCTGATTGACTTTTATAAATTTTTCCTGTATTTTTATTGACTTTAATTTTATTTTTGACTTTTTCTATATATGACATTTGATTTTAGAATTTTTATTTTATTTAATATGTTTTAAATTTATGGTTGTAATTTGCGTACATAAATGTTTTTTTAATGCTGTTCCGACCCCACACTTTATTCTCTAACGCCGAAACATAATTGGAAACCAAAACAAAAATCAATGTGATCCACGGTCTCAAAAAATACTGCAGTCATGGTAATCCTACATACATATGAGCCAATTTAAATAACTATTCTTTGGACTTTGAAGTAGGCTTCAAAGTCCAAAGTCTAAATTTCGAAATTATGTGATGTGTTTAAATTACAAACCACTTATGTAATCCGTAACACCTCATTAAGTAATCAAGGTTCGATTACAATAATAATTAATATCTATACAATGATTATGCTTACAGCAATCCCATAACTAATTTCACTTAATCGATTTTAAGACGCTGCAACCTTCTTTAAAGTCATAATCGAATTAGCATAGTTGTGAATAGAAGGGAGCTAAATAACCAAAAGCACCAATTTTGTATTATTTTTATAGGGTAAATTGTGTGAATATTCGGAATATCTAAATACTATACAGAACACACAACACACACACACACTACACACACACTACACTACACTTCACACTGACTTCACTTCCATTCACTTCTTTTTACTTTCAAAAAAACAAACTTCAAACTTCTTTTTTTTTTCACTTCTTTCTTTTTTTCACTTTTTCTTTTTGTGTACTTCTTCTACACTTTGAATTCATTGGCATTATTTTGCCATGCATTTGTGTAATTAAACTCACCGTAATGAACATCTTTTACTACGAAACAACACGTTACTCGCGATCAAATCAGCTGCTTTATGCTATTTATCTATACTATGTACTATTATACCATATATACTCTATAATAATATTATATAGAGGTAATAACGTTTGTGAGTTTGTAAGTTTGTTTGTTGATTCGACTAGTTGGAGAGTTTTCTAATCTTTAGGGCAAAAACAACATTACTTGAAACACTTGTCTGACAACATTTAAAGCTGCACACTACAAATATAATACTGATCCAATTAAGAACCTTCTTCCTTTTTATACGACTTCAAAAAGTAGGAGGTTCTATGTTCGAAGGTATGTATGTTTTTTTTTTTTTTTTTCACCGATTTCTCCGTTCAAACCGATCCGATTAGTCCGTGTGGACCGATTTTGAAAAAAACTTATTTTATTTGAATGGTTATACTCCCGACGTGGTTCAATATTAATTTGAAATAGGTTAATATTGGTTTCAAATAGCAAGTTTGATAAGCTGTTCAGATAGCACTGATAAAGGGATAATGCCTCTACAAAGAGGAACTGGCTATCCTACCACGTTATCAATAACTGGAGGCATGAATCATTATAAGCTTAGCTAAGAAGTATATTATACAATTGATAAGGATGCGTTATTAATCACATTTGTAGAAATAGATATAACTGATAAGGAAATTAATGACTAATTAAATGAGGCAATGCATTTTAAAATTCACAATACTCCAATTAGCCAAATCGCTATCAGATAAATGCTGATAGCTGCAGTCACTATCCGTAAGTAAAAAAATAACATACAATAGAATTTTAAAAATAATAACTTGAGCACCTTTTTATACAAGGGAACCATCACGTTCCATTACGTTCTTAGCGGCCTACTAATAATAGTGGAGGACAGCATTCTTAGCAGCGTACTGCCCCCGCAAGGCTTAATTATGTTGTATATAATACAGCCAAAACAAAAGTAAACGAGATAAATCCACGGCAAAGAAAATAAATAAAAAATAATTTGAATAGTATATTTAAAAAAAATAAGGTATTTTCAATATTTTTTGACAGGGATGAATTAACAGGGTGAAATGGGGGATGAAATGTTGCATGGTAAATTCTCTGTTTTTGAAGGTATAGTGGTTTTTTGTATTAACCATTAAAAAAAATTGACAGGTATGACTTTAGGGGGGTAAAAGTAGGGGGTTGTCACTCCGCAGTTTAGGTATGTTCGGCCGGGGCGGCGCTCCGTCCGGGTGGACAACGCCAGGCAGAAGTCAGTCGCCGCTCGCACGCTAGCCTCGCCGCACGTAACTAAGCATACGTGATAGAAAGAGAGCTGTATATCTAGGTGAATATAGCGAGCGGTATCCAGCGCTGTGCGAGTTAAATTGCTACTTTATTGCCTAGTAGATAGAGTCCTTATTTATTTCAATTCCTTTGCCGAGCTAACTTTCTGTACATAGTACTATTATTTATTCTGTGGTAAAAGAGCGGATGAAACTTCGTATGGATTATCTTTGTTTTAAAGCTATTTGCTCGAGAATATCGAGATGATTTAAAGTGTTGAATATGGGGAGGAAAATAATTAGTAATTAACCCAGCGGTATGGAACATACGAGTATTTGGGAGTGGGACGATTTTTTTCTATTAACTTTTGGCGACATATTTATAATGAACGGGATGTTATCGCGCAACATAAGTATTTTTTTTATAAAAATTTTCGACTGGCGATATGGTATTCGTGTGGAGTACCTATGTATAAAAATATAATGTAGTATGTTTGTCCAAATTGCAGAAACTTGACAAGCTTTCACAAGCTTACAAGCTAGCTTTATGTGTATCGATTCGATGTTCAGATCAAACGTACAGCAGTCATTATTTACTTATCAGTCAGATAATGGTATGCAAGGCTGATTCATTATTTTTGAAATGACTACATATGACTAATACCTATCATAGATAAGCGACGGAATAAGGTGTTTCATAGTGCAATCATAACACTTGAATCTTAAAAGTAATCAAAAATACTTACTGTTAAAAAAGGGTACTGGGGCGTTTTCTCTTAACCATTTATTTCATTGGGCGCTTCGGATCACCAAATATAAACTAAGTTTACTTTAAAACACTGTTTTAAACTATCACGGCTGTTTGCTAAAGTTCTATTATTATTAACGGGATATTTACCGTGATTATGTTCAGCCTACTCGTGAACATGGTGCATGCAACTGAGCCGAAATATCGGGAGCTCATTTCACAACATAATCACGGTAAATATCCCGTTAATAATAATAGAACTTTAAGTTTAGTACTGTGGTTTTAGTTATTTTTAATACAATCAAGAGACGAGACGAGCAAGACGTTCGCCTGGAGGTAAGCATCACGCCTGCCACTAACAGTAGCAGTGCCAGAATTGTGAACTGTTCGCAAGTTCACAATCTTACGCTGCACTGCGCTCGTCACCCTGAGATATTAGATAGTACTCTCTTTATACCCAGTAATTTCTTTGGTAACATTAGCCTTCAAACCGGAACACAGTAATGCTTGCACACTACTGCTTGGCGATTGAATAACTGGCAAAGATACTTCCCCAGGCGGTCGAGTCCTACCACTACAAAGAAATTTAGGCGTGTGGCCTAATGTTTAATTTATTACAAATAACAGGCTTAGTGATGAATATAACTAAATACATTACACATACTGAAAAAATAAATGGTATTGGCTGATAAATCTCTGAGATATGAGCGTTTAAAGTTTTAGGTGGGGATAGAGAGGGGATGCTCCAACCCTTTCTCGCAAAGCACGTGTTAGTATAGCATTTGTATGCCGCGTCTGAGGCTTGACGTCATAGCTCAGTATAGCGCGCTCTCTGTATAGCTTGAAATTAAAATACTTAGAACTTATTAATTTTTGGATTATTTTAAATTTTGTTTTCGTTAATAGGCTCTATTGATGATCAGCTTTTTAATGAGGTAATACAAAAAATTTAGTCATCATGCCTATTGTAAAACTTGGTCACAATTATGAGTACTATGGACCTCTTTTAAGGTAGGAACTATTGTTCCGAGTGTATAATTTGTAACATAAGTTTAAGTATTGATTACTCACACAATTTTACTTACAAACCAAAAAATAAGAAATACTTACAATGAACAATACAACATATACAAAAATTAAAAAAAAACTTAAACTCAAAGTTAGATTGAAAATATTATATCCACAAAGCATTTTTCTACACAACTATACAAGAGTTCAAATCACACATTATATTTTTAAATTTTGATGCTGGCCCAATGAAATATAATCATGTACCGGGTGTTAGTTCGAACACCGTTATCCTTCATATCATTGTACCCATCATTATGAACAACTTTTACTATGGGGCCAACCTCGAAATCACGAAAAAAAAAACAGCCGTTCCAAACATTTTGTCCAAGATCGATGAACCTTTTTGTATGGAACAGCTGTTTTTTTTCGTGATTTCAGGGTTGGCGCCATAGTAAAAGTTATTCATAATGATGAGTACAGTGATATCCTAGAAGGATAACGGTGTTCAAACTTTCACCCGGTATAATATACAGAGATTCATACCGCAGTATGAATAGCCCATGTAATAAAGGCCATATAGTATGTTGAAAAAGCCATAGTAAGAATAGTATCAATATTAAATGATGAAGTGAGAAGTGAAATTAGTTGATTCACATAAATAATATAATGTTTGATATACAGGTTTTTTGTCTAGGTTGTCAACCACTGCTCACATGATGATAATGTGAGCAGTGATAATGATCTGTGGCAATCAGCAACGGTGATAATGGAATGGACGAGCCCAGCGCTTGCAAATCAATCAATATTAACACGACAACACAATCAAGCATACTTAGCTAAAAGTATGCATATTACATTTGCTGGAAAATAGAGATAGCGAATCTAATTACTGCATGACAAAAAAAGAACACATGTACATGTATTAGAAGTATGTATTGTCGTATTGTAAGGCTCGCATGTCGCAAAGGCAGAGTATGACTGAAGCGAGTGGAGAGCCGGCGCTCAACATATAGTCTTCAAAATCCGTGCGCGTATTTCCCGTCCATTCATCTTATCATTGTCGCTGGTGGAAATAAGATGTTGCGTTTAGATATCCCTTTATGTTACTATGTTTAGTATGTAAGAATAGTCATGACATTTATAAGTCTTCAAGAATAACAAAACTTCATGATTTCCAAGAAATTTCAAATTTAAAAATCTGTAGGTACAAGAGTCGATTATATGGATGGACTGTCAAACAAGTTTTTATGGCAAAATCTTATATATATATCAAATTTTTATAGCTATTAAGCTCGATTATACTTTAATACCTATTATATTATAATACCTAATTGGTAATATAGCCTGAGTATTACCTATAACCACATATTTTTTTATAAATAATTTATTTTTAATTGAGTATTGTAGTTATGTTAACATCATGTAACAAGCACAACATTCTGTGTGGTTTGCACAGTTACACCTGATGAGGAACACATTTTTTTATGCTATAACTGCTATTAGTGGTCATGGGCAGTTGCTATTTGTTACCAGTAGGAGTCTCTTGCTAGCTCATTACTTGCTATGAAAATAAAAAGTAACTTCAAAAAACGAAACCCACGTTCTAAAGAGTATGAAACAAGAAAGTTTTCTCAACTAAAATTGTTATGTACAAATATTATTTATAATGTATTACAATAATCCAACTGTTGAAAACTGTATCTCTAGTCTATTTCCGCTGTACTATCGTATGGAGTACTAATAAGAATAAGGAGCTAATAATCCATAGTTTCCATTAACGTAACAATATAATCTGTAATAAAAAAGTTATAAAGGCTAAACCAAATAATGAATTAAATCTGAAATATAAATGTATTAAACCTGAAACAATTAATTTATTTAATCTGAAATAAATTATATATTTAATCTAAAACATTTTTTTTTATCTGTAATCAAATAATTAATATTGGCTGAAACAATTTATTTTAATCTGTAACCAAATAGTATTTGTATTTAATTAAGCTGAGATAATATTATTTAAATCTAAAACAGATAATTTAATTAATCCTGTAAACAGATATCCGTCAAAATTCATAAGAAATAATAATAAAGCACAAAAATAATTTAAAAGAAAAAAATAGAAACATATCACCCTTAATCCTTAGTAGTACGCACTTGCCGACACGTGTTTCACCTCTACACGAGGCATCTTCAGGACGTGTTGACTCCTCAAGCGCTCGTTTAAATTAATTCAAACTTTCTTTTAAATTATTTTTGTGCATTATTATTATTTCTTATGAATTTTGATGGATATCTGTTTACAGGATTAATTAAATTATCTTTTTCAGATTAAAATAGTATTGTTTCAGCTTAATTAAATACAAAATACTATTTGGTTACAGATTAAAATAAATTGTTTCAGCCAATATTCATTATTTGATTACAGATTTAAAAAAAAATTGTTTTAGATTAATATATAATTTATTTCAGATTAAATAAATTAATTGTTTCAGGTTTAATACATTTATATTTCAGATTTAATTCATTATTTGGTTTAGCCTTTATAACTTTTTTATTACAGATTATATTGTTACGTTAATGGAAACTATGGATTATTAGCTCCTTAAATCCTTAATTAGTACTCCATACGATAGTACAGCGGAAATACACTAGAGATACAGTTTTCAACAGTTGGATTAAGATGAACTTCCGCAAAGTAACGCCTGATTCAATTACATGTATTATAAACAACTACATTTTAATGTATGTAATACAATACATAATATTATATTCAATTTATTTGTAGTGATTTTCAGAGGACATCTGTGGTTGTATGCCACCTACCCTAACAAAACAATTCATTCTAACAGTACCTAGTAAGCGATAATAAGCTTCAGGGTAAAGTGGCATATGACCACATGATGATTATAGAAATTAATCCTAATTATCGGGTGCATGCAAGCAAAGCTACGAGCAACAGCTAACAAGTTTTTTTTTAAATATTTATTTATATTTTTGAATATGTTTATAGGCTTGCGTTTGACTGCCATCTCGTCTGATGATAAACGAAGATGCAGTCTACGATGGAGCATGCTTGCCTAGAAGAAACCGATTCACTTGCGACTTGAGGACACCCAGATTATAATTATCGGGAAACAACCACTCGGGCAGCGCATTACACTGTTTAGCAGTTCGAATAAAGAAAGGGGAATCAAACTGTTTCGTACGAGTTTTTGGTATATCAACCATAATGTGCTAATTAAGCACTCTCATTTGAATTATGACTTTATCTCCTGAGATCACATGGCCTATAACCAGCAGACAATTAAGACGCTTCCAACAATACCTCATTTGTCAAATTATGATAAGTAGTTTATAATTTATGTGTGAACAGATGTACATTCATATTACAGGGCAATCCTAGTTTGGGTGCCATAGTCATCCAATCAGGACTATTAATTATGGAATTTTAAACCAATGTTCAATTATATGATAAGATGATGTTTGTAGACTCGAAAAAAAACATTATTATTATTATTTATACACACATACCTACGTACAGTGTTCAAAATCATAACCCACCTTTTTGCTTCACCATAGTCGGGTTAAAAACAATCAATGAAGAAACGAGGAATATTATTAAAATTATTAAATAAATAGGCTTATTGGTAAGAAAATAATAAAGGATCTAGCATAGTTAAAGATTTGCACTGTGTTGTATTTTTTTTATATTTGCCTGAGAATTTAAGGAATGTACCTATTGTTTTTTTGTTTATAAATATGTGAGTATGTCAGTATGCTTATTTACTTATTTATTTTATTTGACATCCTTTAACTTTATATCCCTGACCGATTTTGATGTGCTAGGAGTTGTTGGATTATTTTTCTCTATGCAGTGTCATAGGCTACTTTTGCATTTGAACATTTTGTTTTTCTTTTAATTAGGTACTGTTTTATTTTACGAAAGTAATTATCTACAATCTCAACAATGTTTATATATTTTTTGTAGGTCAGAAGGTAGGTACCTAGTTTAATTTTAAAAGAGGAAAATAAGCCCTATTTTAAACATTTAAATTTGAAATGGAACAAAACTTTCTAGGTAGGTATGACGCCTTAAAATCTAACCGATTGTCAACTTGTATCCATGAGTTTATTGTATGTACATATTACAATAATAATGTCTTGCTTATTAAATAGCAAATACTTACTTTAAATTGCTACTAATATTAAAAAAGAAAATATTCTCAAGAGAGCTAAGAAGCATGGAGTACCTACATAAAAATAATAAAACAGGATTGAAATTTAGACTCACCAGCGAAGTGTTAAATTATATTCATTTCTCCACATTCGTTGCACAGCAAATAGAGTAAGAGGAAAATGTTGCATGTGAGCGCGCGTAAATTTTATACAGGCAACTGAATTCCAGGCACCGTCTGTTGCTTTATCTAATCTCTTTGATGACTAATTTTTAGGTTAAAAAAATAGCTGATTATTATCTTAGGTAAGTATTAGACTATACAACTTTTTATTGATAACATACATTTTCGGAGGATTAATTAGTTACTACATTTACATAAAATAAACAAAATAATTACAAAAATACAATAGAATCTACCACTCGGCAGTCGGCACCACCCACATAGTGATGTGAAATTAAAAAACAACGGGAAACTTACGGCTGTCAAATACTATCAATCAACAATCAATCAATCTAACTGACAATGAAGCAAACGGGTCATGCCTAGCAGTGTGGCCAGTAGTGATTTGAGATATAGAACGCTACGATGTCTGAAAAGGAACGAAATTTGAGATAAATGAACGCAAAACAAAAATCATCATCATCATCAGCCCGGAGATGTCGACTGCTGAATGAAGGCTTCCCCTTTAGACCGCCGCACTCTACGACAACCTGCCATTTGCATCCACCGGTTGCCCGCGACGTTCACAATGGCGTCGGTCCACCTAGTGGGAGGCCTTCCTACGCTGCGTCTTCCGGTACATGGTCACCACTCAAACATTTTTCTTCCTTATCGGTTATCAGTTCTTCACTGGCCTTCTCATTGCCACTTTAACTTGCAACCCCAGAGAGCCATGTCGGTGACAGGTTCTTTGACGAGTTTGACGAATATCCTCCCGAAAAAGACCATTTCCGGAAAGAAAATCAATCATTCAATTTGGCATCATACACACGCCACATTCACACGGTCTGCCAGATTATACAGTAGACCGAAGAGTATAATCGGCCGTTATGTCTAGCGTTTGTGGACTATGAAAAAACCCTTCGATTCAATCGAGACTTGGGCGGTATTGTAGTCCCTTCAGCGATGTCATATCAACTATATGTATATCAAAGCGCTGAAGTGTTTGTATAGAAACGCCACCATGTCAATCCGATTGCAGGACGAGAGTACGAGATCAATCCAATTGCAGAAAAGCGTGATTAAGGAGACGTTATTTCTCCAAAACTGTTCACGAACGCATCGGAGGACGTTTTCAAACTCTTGGACTGGAACGGATTCGGCATCAACATTAATGGCGAATACATCACTCACCTTCGCTTTGCCGATGATATAGTCATCATGGCAGAGTCGCTCAGAGACCTCAATACAGTTCTGTCTGAGATCTTTTGAGGCTTCTTCCGGCGTGGGGTCTTAAACAACTTGGACCCCACTGCCTGGACAGTTTCCACAAATCCATTGTTGATCTCGTCCACAGTTTCGCATTCGGCGAGGCTCTGGAAGCGATTATGCAGTTCGAGTTGAAAGTTTTCGGGGTTCTGGATTTGGGCAGGGCCAGGACGGAGCGTAGACTTCACCAGACGTGACCTTTCAAGCTTGACATTGATATTCAATGTGCCTCGGACAATACGGTGATCGCTACCGGTTTTCACCTTGCCGATCACGGAGACATCATTGAATATTCGCTTCTTGGTCGTCATGATGAAGTCAATCTCATTTCTGGTTGAACCATCGGGGCTTATCCACGTCCACTTCCTGGAAGGTCGCTTCTCGAAGAAGGAGTTCATCAAAAAGAGTCCCTCCTTCTCCATGAAGTCGACCATCCGCTGACCCCTCTGGTTCCGCTGTCCATATCCATGCGATCCTACTCTCAACTCGTCGACATTCCGTGAGCCCACCTTCGCGTTAAAATCCCCCATAACAACGGTGAAGTAAGTTTCGGAGACATCTTAATATGAGACCCCATAAAAAAATGTTTTTTGTTTTATCCTACGACCATAAAATATTAAACACATTTCAAACTGTATGGTTCGAGTATATTGTGGATGTCCAACCTTTTTCACGAAAATTTAATTTGGAATCAAATAAGATACAATAATATCGTATAGACAGAAAGAAAAGAGGAAAAAAACTAGATATGAATCTGCCAAAAAGTGATTTTGACGAAAATTGGATATCCAATCTAATGATTCTGATGTTGAGAATGGTAGTTTCGAGTTTAGGACTGGACGATGGAGTGCTCTCGCGGGTTTGGCAGGTGGCTTCGGGAACGCAGAGTATTACCATGGTTAAGTGAGAGGGCACTGCTGCCAGTCCTCTGGTTGTTCTTTATCCGCTTGAATCGCTTCGGGTCATATATAACCCAGCGTCTCAAAACCCGTTGCACCGCAGTGGGCAATATATTTCCCGGTCGCTCGCAATGACGAAATATACCTATCCCGCGTTAATTAAGCGTTCAAATGCAAAAATAATATTGCTGTCCACTTCTCCACATACATATGGCTACTTTCGGGTGTTTTTGTCAGTATATACCGGCCTGGTTAAAAGTAGGGACCTCAAATTTGAATAAAAGATATACCATTCGAAGCGTCTATTCAGGTAGATAATGAAAAAAAATACAAAGGATACCGTAAAACTACGGTCGAGCTATAAACCCCATTGTTTCAAACAGCAACGCGGCGAAAACGTTGTATGGGCGACTCAACGGAAGGCTCGCGCGGCCGCGATGTGCGTTGTGAGCGGCTAAGCAGTTTTAGGACATATCCAGGACCAGAACCAAAATATTGTACTATAAATATTACTTTAATCTTCATTTAAAATCGATTTTCGTTAGTTAATTGTAGACAAGCAGGCAGCAAACATGTTAGATTGTTTTCGCATATGATCACTCACAAAGCACTGAATAAGTAAAACCTCTGTCCTTCCTACTTCCTATTTGGCGTACGGGGATGGGGGCTGCGGGCACGCATGTGCCACAGATACCGCTCCACGGGAGGCGACAGCGCGAGACGAACGTAAGATTTTACATTCTCTTTGGTCACAATAGGCAAAGGAACGAAAATAACGCACGAAGGAAGGGAACGCGAAGGGAACGCATGACCGTAAAATAGAACGCAAAATGTTCCAAAAGGAGCGATCTGGCAATGCTGCTAGTGAGCCAACTCGATAGAGTTGTAAAAGACAAACATACTTAGCGCCATCTATTGTAAACTAGCCCAAAAAAATATTGAGAAGTGTGTTTTATAGATGGCAGCACATATCGTAAAGAAAAAAATAGCCTATTGCTTGCTATGCTACTTATCGTGAGATGGCGTTAAAAGAAAAAGCGTTCAATCTTTTTGGGTTCTATTGCCGAAATCCGCGGACCCGCGGAACTCTCTTGAATTCGTATGTTTGAAATTTGAACTGGCTACCTAAATTTGTAAAAAAAAACCTCGGGATGATTTAAAGTGGTGAATTTTGGGTGCGGGTCGAATTTCTTCCCTACCTCTGGTGAATTATAACCGTTGTACCAAACAACCAGTAGAGATTTTGAAATTAGGTGTTTCGTCCTTAGTTCTAGTGAAATAGACCAAATAATCTTAGTTCTTATGATGTGTAACCATAATTTTGATTTATAAACCAAACTACTGGGGTGATTTCGATAAAATTTCTATGGGACCACCTCTGAAGTATCACCTACCAAACAAAAATATAGAATCATCAAAATCAATTAAGAATTGGCGGAGTAATCGCGTAACATATACACACAACAAAAAGTCGAATTGAGAGCCTACTTTTTTGTTGAAAATATAAGTAGGTATTGTATCAGTTATCTGGTTCCCATAGTACAAGCTTTGCTAGTTTGGGATGACGCTGTGGAAATGTCCTGCAATTTTTATTAAATTAAAGAACAATACTTTCACGTAAGAACAATAGATACCTATACACGTACCTAATACGAAAAAAGATAGAACCTGCGCATGAACATTGCAACGTTGCCCAGAATGAACTAAGTAACCTATTAAAACATTAAAACAAAGCTTATGCCATCACTGGCGCTCATTAGTTTGAGACGTTCGACGATGAGTGTCATTAGCCCTATAATTTCGCTAGCTACCATCCCCTTCAAATCGAAACATAGTATTTTTTTTATCGAAGTAGCTAGTACATAAATAGATCACTGGTGAACGTAACGTCCAATTATACAGGCTAATTCGCACACAACAGTGCCGGCACAGTGCCGACACGTGCCGAGCAGTAACGTATCCCCATCAGTGTCGGTGAAAAATTATGATTGTAGCATACATTTTGTACGACGCTATCCGTACTCGTCAGTGACAGCGACGTTCAGTGATGTCAGAGTATGGATAGCGTCGTACAAAATGTATGCTATACAATCATAGAGGTATATATAGTTCCTTACTCTATGGCTACAATGTCAAGTTTTGGGTTTTGGCGGGAACACGGAAAAATCATGTCGTTGCATTCTATTATTTTCTTAAACTTGTGTTTTTTCGCGAATTAATGATTAAAAATGGTGGTGTTTTATTCATTGAGTGTTGAATTAGATGCACGAGTGTGGGCAAGTGATATAATGTGATGAAACATGTCTTTTCGTGTTGTTTTCAAAACTCCTTAGAAGCTCATAGTAAAGTCGCCACAACTTTACTAGGGCATGACTTTGACTCGACTATGACTGATTTCGTGTGACTTATTTACATAGTACTTACATAGAACTAAATCTAAACGAGTTGTAGGCAGAGCTGGACTAGCAGGCTTACTGCTAATACTCGTATCCACCCTATGTAGTAACACAAAATAATAATATAGTAGACGTACCAGTCGCCTACTTCATTTAGACGAGCAAGACGTTCGCCTGGTGGCAAACGTCACGCCCGCCACTAGCGGTAGCAGTGCCTGAATTGTGAACCGAACACAATCCTGCGCCGCACTACACTGCGCTCGTCACCCTGAGATCTTGGATCTCTTCATACCCAGTAATTACTCTGGTAACATTGCCCTTCAAACCGGAACACAGGAATGCTTGCACACTACTGCTTGGCGGTTGAATAACTGGCAAAGGTGTGGTACTTCCCCAGGCGGACTCTGCAGTAGAGTCCTACCACTACAATTGCGTCATAACTTCTATATTCCTGCGCCGATTTTGATAAAACATATAGCCATGCAAAGTTTCATCCCGCGTTTCACCCTCTTAAGTCAGCCCTGTCAAAAACTATTAAAAACAAGTTTATTTTTATTTTGAATGAACTATCTAAGTATCAATGTTCATCATTATAACTTCAAAAATAAAGACCTTGCTGTATAAAGTTTAATCACGCGCTTTACCCCCTTAATCATCCCTGTCAATAAATATTAAAAGCATCATATTTTATTTTGAATGAACTACCCAAATATCAATTTTTATCACTAGTACTTCAAAAACAAAGAACTTGCATAGATAGTTTCACCACCCATTTTACCCCCTTAATTTAGCCCTGTCGCAAAATCCGTTCTTAGTTGACGTCTCTCACCTATAAACTACCTACCTGGCAAGGTATGGTCGAGATTTCGGGTTTAGTCAGTGTATTAGTGAGTGATTTTCGCTGTTATATATGTCGCAGCCAAATTGCAGAATGCGCCGTATTACATAACGGCTAGCTATTTTTCAAAACAGGGCCGTTTTATAATGCGGCGTATTAAAGTTTAGGCAAATTGTATTATGGCTGAAAGTAAGGCCGCCGCATTGTATGCGTGTTTCGCGTTCTACAACACGGCTAGCCATAATGTAATTGAGCGGGTCATGATCCGCCGCTTTGGAAATCTTTAGTTAAAATTAAGGACACTTGCGGCGGTTTGGCGCTTTGATAACTTAAGTGTGACCTTTTCATTTGGTTTAAACAATTGTTTGCCTACTACTTACATACCAAGTGTCTTTTTTTGTCATAAAATTTTATTTTTTACTTTATTCTCACTGTACTTTGTTGGTATTATAATCATTTTGTATTGAAGGCAACTTGATTACAATTTGGCTAAACATAGGCCGCCGTATTATAGAACGTATCACAATGACAATCCGTCTGAACGTAGATCCGCCGTTTTACAAAACGGCACTGTTTTTTAAAATGGCTAGCCGTTATGTAATACGGCGTATTCTGCAATTTAGCTGCGACATACATACTAACACTATTCTATACCACACATTTAGTCATTCAGAAAATAAGTAGGTAAGGTCTGAGGGCCCTAGGATGTGGATCTCTTGATCTGTAAATACCTATGGACATAAATATCCCCAAGGGCAAATTGCTGACATTCACATTCTTAAAAAGTCCAATTCATGTTCCATGTATGAAGTAGAAGGACAAGTCTGCTTTCCGCAACACGCAGCTTCATCAGAGGAATGCAGGGTATAAGTATACCAACATAATATACTAGGTAGGTAGGTAGGGTAGGTAAGCACACTATTATATAAATATTATCTAAGGCAGGGGTGGCGAAGCTTTTTGGATAAACGAGCCATTTTTCCTAAAAATAAATTAAAATAGTTTTTTCTTCTTTCCTCCTAGAAGGATTGTGACGTTGCACTTTGTGCATTTGCCAGTGTCAAGTTTATACAACGTGTTACAAAAATGTGTAGTACCTAATACTGAAGGTTATGTATGTATGTACTCATCAATAAGAACAACTTTTACTATGGGGCCAACCTTGAAATTGCAAAAAAAAACAGCTGTTCCATACAAAAAGCTAATTGACCTTTACAAAATGTATGAAACAGCTGATTTTTCTTTGGTGATTTCGATATAATTATTTTGTAATTAAATAAATAAATATCGGTAGACATTTCACACAGCGCCATCTAGCTCCAAACTAAGCAAAGCTTGTAATATGGAAACCGGGGCCCTCAGAATTGACATACTGATTTTTGTCCTTTTGCCATTAGTCATACGCATCTAGTCATAAACTACTGTACCTACTTAGTCATAATGATACATGCACATAATTTTTTACCGGGGGATAATTAATTTTTGTCCTTGTGTTTGTTGATCCTAATAGTAGTGTGACATAATGGTTAATGGGTATGATTAGTTGTCAAAAATAGTAATGTTATTAATTTCTTTGTTCATAGAGTTATTGGTCCTAAGAATGATTAGTGCTATTAGCTTTTTTGGTTTAGTTTTTTTTGATTAATTAGCTCAGTTAGTGGTGTAATGGAAAATAGAATATACTGTATGTACCAAAATTAAATCTTGGTGACAGATCTGTGGGCTTAGTGCGACTTGTCTAAAACATATCGAATGACTTTACTACAGCGTTAACCGAGTTTACGTCAAACGTTTCGACACTCGAATACGAGCGAGTGCGAGTGCTTTACGAGTCTTACTATTCGATTGGCGTCATCTCACCGTGCCTACGTAAATATTTACATCAATGTTGGCGATAAGCTATAAGCCGACCAAGTTATGACAATATATTGGTTCGTCTGTTTGAATGGTATATATTACCTCTCAAAACTAGGCGGATATTATTGTAATTATAACGTTCTTTGTTTACATTGGGCGACAATGGGTTCTTGTTTGGACTCGTGTGATTTTTAATCGACTGAAAAAAGGAGGAGATTCTATGTTCGACTGTTATGTACACGTATGTACTTATTTATTTATTTTTTGTTTGATAACGGATTTCTCCGTCAAATGTAGACCGATTTTGAAAATTCTTTTTTTATTCGTTTGGGTATACCTACTGTCAAGGTGGTCCCATTTTTTTAAATCTCATTTATTTACCTATTTTTGGTTTGTGAAGTTAACTCAAGTTCATTTCAAGTGCTTCAGTGTTTGTAATATTTTAAGTAGCGCTTAACATTGCCCTTTAAACCAAAACACAGCAATGTACCTAGTTCATGTAATTACGAGTAGGTACATTCATTTCGATCCCTGGCTGCTGCAGGCAGTCTCCAAGCGAAAAAATGATGTGCAGACACAATATCCTTCGTTTACTATACTCTTTCAGCTAAATTTCGGATGCAAAGTACTCGTTCTCACCACAAATATCTCAGTGAACAAAGTTACGGGCACGTAAGTGACAAGCTTACCAAGTACATAGCTATCGAAATTGTAACCGACACTCGCAAAGCTCAGCAAAACGCTCGGTTACTAGCTCACTTTCGAATAGGTTGTCGTTAGTCGATAGTGACAAAGTAACCAAACTCGCACTCACAACATGTGTTTCTCATTACTCCCAGCAGATGGCGCTTTTTCATTGTCATACAAGTTGTAGTTCGCAATCGTGATGTAAAAAAAAGTCACACTAAGGCTACTCACTTGGATAAGTTAGGCTAAGGCGAGAGCGAAGCGAACGTATTTTTTTTATTTCCACCCAAAAATCCTCATTACTCGTGCAACACTGCATGTATATTAAATCTAAGCGTAATTACACTTCCATGGTGCACCCCAACTTGAGTAGGTTAGTATGGTTAGGTTCGAAATGGGTGACAGATCCGAATCAGAGCACCCCGACTTCACCTAGTCTTGTGGTCTCTACCCCTAGAGTGTATATAAAAAGCGGGGGAGAGCTCAAGGGAGGTCCTGAGGGGAGCAAGCCATACGAGGCCGTAGCAAAGCGAAGGCCGAGTGTGGAGAAGGGACACTAAGAGCCTCTGGCGGGAGCCCACCCGGAGTCGAATTTGAGTTGGTTAGGTTCGAAATGACAGATCGGAGCATCATGCCTTGAATTATATCAAAATTACATCAAGAAATCAGTCTATAAAATACGGTCGGTCGGTCGGTACATTCGGTGTATATATTTATACTGACACGTGATAGAGCAACCCCCCCCCCCCCCCCCCGCTCTCTGCCCGTGGTCCAGCTACATTAGTTATCCTGGCTGTACCAGGGGCATTTTTACCCCTTGGTCCACCCCAAGATAACTGAGTGTACCAGGGGATTTTATTTCTACCCATGAGCCACCTTTGTAGTAATTAATTTCAGTTTTTTAGAATTTATTGCCTGTAGTAGAAAAAACGAAGTAGGTATGGTAAGTACCTAATGTAGACTATTTTTTGGGACATTCACCAAGTGCACTCGAGGGACTGGACACGCGTGTGTCCAGCTGGTGAAACTCAAAATAGGTATCACTTGTTATTTCGCCATCCGGACACGCTAGAATTTTCACGCGTGTCCACATAGTGAAATTTACATTTTATTTCATAATTTTTTTTATTATTATAGTTTGGCTTTAGGGCCGGGTTCTCGACAGAAAGCGCTATATTTTGTCTCAAGCGGGCTGTCGGGTACTACACGGACAGGAAGACGCCGGTTTACGCTTGCTTCCTGGATCTTTCCAAGGCCTTCGATACCGTGGTGTATCGGAAGCTGTGGGAGAAGTTACGGGCTGCAGGCGTGCCGCCGGAAGTCACTGCCATGTTGGAGAGCTGGTACGGTTGTCAGAGGAACCAGGTTAGATGGGGGGGGGGGGGGGGGGACATGGTCCGATGCGTACGGCATGGAGTGTGGTGTGAGGCAGGGTAGGATCTCCTCTCCTCTGCTATTCAACCTGTATGTAAATGACCTCATCGGCGAGCTCAGCAGCACTCATACGGGATGGTGTAAGCGCAAATAATATTAGCTATGCTGATGATATGGTGCTGCTGGGCCCGTCGGTGGGGTCGATACGTAAGCTTATTCGTATATGTGAGACATATGCAGCGGAGCATGGACTGAGGTATAACACGAAGAAGAGCGAAGTGCTCATATTCAAGAGTGGGAATAGTATGCCCGTCCAGGTTCCGCCTATTATGCTTAATGGTGCGGCTCTGCGAGTGGTGACTAGTTTTAGGTATTTGGGGCATATTGTCACGGAGAACATGAAGGATGATGGTGACATAGAGAGAGAGCGTAGAGCCCTGGCAGTCCGGGGAAATATGATTGCACGCAGATTTGCTCGCTGCTCGAGGGAAGTGAAGATCAGTGTTCAAGGCGTACTGCCAGTCTTCTTACGCGAGCAGCCTGGTTTAACCACACCCGCCGGGCGGGGCTGCCAGTGATCTACGCATCTAGTACAACGACATCTTCAGTGTACTGCTGCGGCTGCTTCGCTTCTGCAGCGCGTCTCTGATGTTTGCTGAAGCGCACACGGACGACTTTCATGCGATGATTCGCAAGAAAGTCGCGTCCCTGCGACAGCGTATACGAGCCAGTCACAATGGTATCATGCAGATGATTGCAGCCCGATTTGACTGTCCCATTCAGAACAAGTGGATGGGTGTGCTTATGGGACAAAAGATATAATATTTAATAATTTTTGTTTTAATATGTGTTACTATTTTTGTTTTGTCGTGTCCATTCAATCTGTTTAATTTCAATTCAATGTGTATTGTAATCTAATATTAATTTTAATTTATAACGACATTCTTTAATTAATTATTTTTGTGCTATATGGATTTAAGTAATCTGAAATAAAGGATATTTGATTTGATTTGATTATTATAATTCATTTTTGCACTTATGTATGTATGAGATGAGGTACCAATACCAACGAATGTTCTAATGTACATACCTAACTAGTTTTATATCTACTACTCACAATCGAATACCTCGTTAGTTTAATGTGGTTTAATTAAAATCTGTACCTAAATCATAAATAACGAATGGTAGATGTAGGTACCTAACTAGGTAAAAAGTGAAAGGGTTCCGTGGGCAGGGATTAGAAATATTAAAGGTGAGGATTACCAATTAAGAGCAATTATGTGCATATGTTGTAAAAATTGACTTTTCTATTATACACATTTACATGCAATATGGTTTTATGGTTGGTTGGGATTATGGTTTTGTGTGTATCAATTTTTTTTGTCTCGAATAAATTTTTTTTTGTATTTTATTGTATTGTTGTATTGTTTTGACATTATTATTTTAGACTCTATGATCTTATCTATATTAGAACATATATAGTAGCAATGGAGAAGCCAATGACGTTAATCTGCATACATAATTTTCTGCCTCTTTTTGCGGGGGCCGAGGTAAACATGCAATGTTCCAAGTAAACTTTTACACTAATACAATAAATTCCTGTTTTTTTTTTAATATGAAGTGTTTCCACACTTTGTATTTTTATATGTTTTTAAAGCTAACGCTAAAGTTAAACAGTAAGAAAAATTATGACGTCTAGCAGGACTCGAACCTGCATACGAGAAATTTCTGGGTTACCGTCCCAATTGCTTTGCCAATTAAGCAACTCTGATCTCTATAACTCTGATCACTTTTTTATAACTCTGATGCATACCTATTCAATTGATTATTATTATATCAGTTACTTATCAGCCAGACGTCAACTTCTTGTTTGGATCGCCTGATAATTAATTCGCGATTTCAATGTTGGCCCCATAGTAGGTAAAAGTTGTTTGTTTTGATGTACAGAATATGCTCTTAAAAGGATGCTAACTGGAGGAAACCACTGAAGAGAGAAGTAAAAGTAGGGCTTTCGCTTTTCTGTGGGAGGAATTCAAATTTTTACCCACTTGTATCTTACCGGTCGGTTCTAAAACTGCTTATCATATATAGAGAGGTTTGGTTCTCACTTACTTGTTTCTCTATGTAACTTTATAAAAAAATAGAGAAAGAGTGAACCCAAATTATTAGACTTTGTTCTAAAATGTGTATTTTTTTATTAATTAAGTAGAAGCTGATTAGCAGCTTAATCAGCTGATAAACATATCAATGTGGTCGACACAGAAACAACAGGCCGCCAATATAGTATACAGTAAAATTTTCGGCTCTTAGAAAGCTTTTTAAATGGTTTAAACATAGTAACGAAAGAAAATGGAATTACTGGAAAATAACGTAACGACAGACTATTACAATGTTTCTTCCACCGAAGGAACTACTACCGATTCTGGAGAAGAAGAGATCTCGGATGGAGTGCTCATTTTACTGATGACATTTTATTTAACTCTTATAACAGTTGCTGCAGTCTTGTGTCTTGTTACGTGTGTTTTAGCATTCATCTCCTGGGTAATGATACCAAAGTGGCGTAAATTTAAAAACTATGTTTTTGTTAATCTTATATTTAGTTACACGGCGTCCTATACATTTTTTGTTGCTGAAGTGTACGATGCTACCAGTAATGTGACGTTTTATTTTGTATGTTCTTTTTCATGTTGGCTATTTATAGCTTCAATTATATCTTATATGGATATTGTGAAAGTTTTTCCTGGCAACGTTACCCGAAGAAAGCTCAAATCTACTATATTCGCTTGGGGTTTGCCCTTAATAAACACTTTACTGAATGTTGTGGATCAAGAATGTTATAGTTTTTCAGAGGTGTTTAATTCAGGAAAAAATATCTATTATTTTTTATTGACAATAATAATTTGTAATTTATTAATTTATATGAGAGTTTTGTATAGTTTGTTTCGCGTTACTCTATTTAGCAGTAGCACGAGATTTGCGCAGAAATTACAAGTAGCAACGTTTACGTTTTTTATGAGTGGATCTATGATATTGCCCGCGTTGCTTTTGACTGAGTATGGTATGACCGTGCTTAGTTTTATCTTTGTACCAGTGCTGCCTTTAATACAAACAATAGCTATAAGTACATGCTTTCTGATGCTGAAATCAAATCGTATGATGTGGAGAGAATTATGTTGTAACCAAAACAAAAATGTAAAGCATAGTGCACTTACTCGTAGCTCAACGTCACATAGCTATGTGTAGTAAGTAAGTATCTTATACTTAGCTACACACAAAAATATTTTTTAATTTTAGATTAACTTATCTAATATCTAAATTCTTGTAACCTAAATGTACCTACATTTTTGTATGGTTAGTCTCAGTGGTTTAGACGTTTGCATATTTGTTACTTAGACACGCTAAAACGGCTTAACGAATTTGGATGAAATTTGGTGGAGGTGTATCTCACGGTTAGGAATGGTGATCTCTAAAGGGATATCCTGTCATTAAACCGACAGTCAGGATACAGGATAGGATAACTATAATGCACACGATTAAGTATGTTAAATAATTATTTATAGGGTCTATTCTGTACAAATATTTATTAATAAATCTGATCAAATCCCTGAACTGTTGTAGTGAAAATAAGAAATAAACAAACTGCTCAACCGATTTTGTTGAAATTTCTATGGGACCAATCCGAAAGTACCTAACATTTCAAATTAAAAAAAAACCTAATCAGTTTATAAACGACGGAGTCATGACCGAAAATAAATTACCTCATTTCGACTCATCACATCAAAACCGTTTTGCGTTCTGATACTTGGCTGGAAAAAGAGCAATATTATGTAATTATTAAAAAAAAAAAAGTAACTTATCCATAAGTACAGTGTTAGTAGTAGTGTTAAACCTATGATATTATTTTAGTAGTAGTAGTAGTAGTAAGTAAAACTACCAAACAACTAACTAACTAACTAACTGGCTATACAAGGAATTAAGTTGTTGTTTTGGACGATACAAATACTCGTAGATGCGAGAGCGCTAAATTTAAACATGTAAAAAACAGACCGTCTTGGAGGATTTAGCTCCTCTTGGGTACTTAATCACTGACAAACCGTATACAAATATCATTATCAGCCAGGAAACGTCCACTACTGGACGAAAGCCTATCCCTTAATAGGGAGGGGTTGCCATAATCCCCACGCCTGGCAGGCGGCTTGGGGATCGCAAAGTGTTACCACCGTTAACTAAGAGGACGCTGCTGCCCGTCCTCCGGTGGTGCTGGATGCAGTTTAACTACATACCCAGGTCGAAGTATACAAATATACTTGTATATAAACAGTTGCTACATATTTCAGACGAACGTAAAAATATAATCATTAAGTATAACATTCTATCGGACAATAGAGCTAATCTGCTTTCCTAATACGAAATTAATAAAGCACTATACAATCATTTAAATACTTATGAATTTATGTCACATATCTGAGGCTGTCTTGAGTACCCTATGTATCCTTTAAAATCATATTCACACTTTTTGTATAATCACACACTTGCTTCGCAGAAACTCGCATCGTCGTGTGAAATGCGTAATTTTTCTCTTTCTTACGAATTGTCTAAAGATGTATAATTTAAAATAAGCATTTCTCGTAATGCAATGCGAACTTATTAAGGTTTTGCGGAGATGTCACAATAGTCATCAAGATTTTTGAGAGAAAGTTGACTGTTTAAGAACTCTCTTTCCTAAAGATCTCTGTGAAATCTCTTCACGCCATCTCGTAAAAAGTATCGTTTACATCTTATTATTTACGATGTAATATCGTCTATTTGCAAGTCAAACTTATTATTATCTTTGCTTTTACCCAGGTACCTTGAGATTATCTCTGATCAAACAGGAATCAGACGGTATACGGTTTACACAGGTTTTAGGTAAAAGTGATTTAAGTATGTTATGGTCACTATCGAAATCATTTCAGTAATATATAATAATCTAAGTGCTACTTGCGAACAGGTGGATCGAAACGTCCTGCAAGGTTTGGCTGCCATTGAGTAGCGTTTATAAATAAGTATATTTTTTCGTATTTTTGGGGGCAATTTAGATGTTTGTATTTGATTAAGAGCAGATTTTAGCATCCGATATTTTAGTCACCCTTCAGCTTCGAGGCAATAGAATGCTCTTGCCTTTTGAGACTGTTTGACAAAATGATGAGATAAAAGCCGTTTCATATATTTTAGCATAGAGTAAAATACAATAACATCATTGTATTTTAGTATCTCTTTGGACACCCTTCATATAAGTAAAGGTAGATACACTGAAGAGAGAAGAGGGCCTTCGCTTTTCTGTGGGTAGATAAGCTCATATAATATTTGGTCAGTTTTAATATAATCCTATGTTTAAAACATATTTATGTATTTACATGAGTTTAATTTTTGTTGCAGATAGTAGATACGTACCATTACGCGTAATAATTTCCGGTTTGACAAGACTTACTTCTTTTATTATTGTTGTTTTAACCAAATGTTGTTTATTTTTAACCAGTTTCTGTTTTCCTCTTTTAAGTTAGATACTTACCTACTTCTGAAACTTAAATCTGGTTTTTATATCAAGTTTATGAATCAAGGTGGCCGAAGGTCATTGCCCCATATCCGCATGTAAATACATGGAATTTTATTTACATCTCAGGCAGAGTTGAAGAAGAATTTGGAATTATCCATCTTTTTAATATTATTAGGTACCGCACTACCTATATTTAATTCATTGATTCTTTCTTAAGCCCGTCACACACGTAGTTATAATATATATAGGTATGGCATATTACGATATATTTTCTATACAAAAATAGAAATATATATTATATAGCTGCGTGTGCGGGCCGTCGAAAATTTGTATAGAAATATGCCATGCTATGATTCATATTAATATTATATTATAGCTACGTTTGTGACGGGCTTTATATGTGAATGAGGGGAGGCAGACTGCTTATTTATACCACTAGGTGGCCCATTACTGCTGGTGTTGTTTTGCTTTCAAATATATAAATAATATTTTTCTTTGATATTTTTATAATAATAATAGGCTTTTTTAAAATAAACAACCGACTGCACCTTCGTATACCTGGATGCCATTTTCAGATTTTCCAGTAATTTTGATTTTAAAACCAAACTACAATACCGATTTCGATAAAATGTATATGGGACTACCTCTGAAGTATCACCTACCAAACAAAAAAATAATCATCAAAATCAGTTCATAATTGGCGGAGAAATCGCGTAATATACATACAAAAAAACATACAGTCGAATAGAGAACCTCCTTTGTAGAAGTCGGTTGAAAAATAATACGATTATTTATTGATAATGCCTAATGTTATAAGTCATTGAGAGAGACGATTTATTAATTATTTAGAAAAGAAACAATAAATCGTCTCTGTAATAAATTATACCTAATATTTATTAAAGTTACGACTGTTCAAATAATTGTCAGCTGTGTCGGTAGAGTAAGTTCTTTTTCACACATATATTGTATTTATATTTTTTTTTATTAAAATGAAATATAATATGTTATGATCTGGATGTCTAAAGAATTTAACAAAAAATCAGGAGATCAGCAGGGGTAATTAACAGAATTAATTAAAATAAATACAGGGGTAATTAATTAATTATCAGGGGTAACCTTCCCGATTGAGTTGTGAATACACAACTCAATCGGGAAGGTTTACGTTCGGATCCACATTCTCAGTCTCTGTCATTCTAAATGTATATGACTGGGACGGAGTATGCGGATCCGAACGGAAACAATTCCGATTGAGTTGAGAATACCCCTGCAGGTAACGCTGTGTTTCATTCATGATCAAAGTTTATAAACTCAACACAAAATAAACATAAATGAAAATCACCAGCGATGGTGGTGCCATCTGAGATTAGCTTTGCCTGTGGCACCCCATTTTGCATTACAGTCATAATTTTGTTTGGCCGACATTTATGTCATTGACTATCTATCACGATGCAAGTGATATCAGTGAATAAGTATAAGTACCCAGCCGAGCTAACTCCTCCAAGCTATCTAACGATCATCCACAACAACAGCCAGAAAACGTCCACTACTGGACGAAGGCCTCCCGACCATAACAGGGTTGCTATAATCTCCACGCTTGGCAGGCGGCTTATGGGGATCGCAGAATGCTCACCACCGTTAACCGAGAGTACGCTGCTGCCCGTCCTCCGGGGTTCTGGATGCAGTTTTAAGATTTTTGTTTTATGATATGAAAACTACAATTACTTATAAATGTTTTTAGTTTATTTTTAGGGTTCCGTACCTACCTCAAAAAGAAAAAGGAATCCTTATAGGATCACTTCGTTGTCCGTCTGTCTGTCTGTCTGTCTGTCTGTCTGTCTGTCAGTCTGTCTCTCTGTCTGTCTGTCAAGGCCCTTTTTCTCAGAAATGGGTGGGAGGTATCAAGTTGAAATTAATATCGAATGCGCAAGTCCACGGTTTCGTAGAGCTGTAAAATATTAAGCTTTTAAGTCAACGCAATTAAAAGCTACAGCCATTTTTCTAGTGTTTTTTAGACTAGCGAGTAAATCAAGATTCATAGGGTTCCTGTTGACCTAGAATCACGAAATTTGGCAACCAAGCAAGGTTACATAACACAGCTTATGGGGAAAATCTGAAAATTGATAATTTGTAGATATATCTTATTTTCTCAAACCAAAACTTGAATGATAATTCGGTTCGGTTGGCTTCCGTTCCCAAAAACTGAACTAGATGGCGCCACAGAGAAAATTAGACCACGCGACTCTTTTATCGTAACTGTTTCGTTCGTCTATGTGGTGGCACGTGCTGCGTACATAAAAATTGTACTCCCTAAGGCTTAAACGTGGTTTCTCTTATCTCTGGACTGGCATCAATAAGTACCTTAGCACATTCATAGATAAAGACGGAGCACGTAAACGAAAGAAAACATGTAAAAACTGGAACATCTTGTCGAACATACATTGAAACTCTTTTTTAGGGTTCATTACCCAAAGGGTGTTCAACTGTACCCTATGACGAAGCAATCCGTATCTGTTTGTCTATATGTTAGTTCGTCTCTTTTCGACGTATATCTCGTAAATCGTAACAGGTAGCCGGTTGTTTTCATAGAATATACGTTACATACTGTTGCGGATTTTCTTTGCACTTGTGGTGGTACGGAACCCTGGTTATCCGAGTCGCAAGTACTCGTACTCTTGACGGCTTTATTTATTATTCGACAGGAAGCATTCAGTAAAAAAATCAGCTGGTTACCTATTACGTTTTGGATGACATTTCAGGATAGATCGAACAGACAGACGTCCGTTGTTACGTTATTCTGATTTTTAAGAACCCGTCGGACTGCTTTTGGGTACGAAACCCTAAAAAAGGAATACTTAGTCACATTTTTTTTATAGAATGTGTTCGACATTGCGTCAGCGAAATGTAGACAACTTTGATTATATACGAGAGAGAGAGCTAGTTCCTCCAAGGTAGACAAGGTCTTGTCTAGAAGATACCTTGTTATACTTTCAACCTTTTAACCTGTTGTTTGACAGCTGTGTCGATATAAACCACTGAAGAGAGAAATTTAGACTCTGTGATATAAATTATATAGATCAGCCTGATGTTTACCTACCTAGAATAAACACAAACTCACGAACTGTACTTTAAAACTTTATTAGTGTACACTGTAATTACTTATACATTTCGTCGAGTTCAGAGTCGAGAGTGAATCAAAGATACGAGTACATTATATTCATGACATTTATTCTACCGAACAGCAGTTTTTTTCTCTATTTCAGAGGTGATCGCGCATAGTAAAAGTTATTCATAATTATGAGTATACTAATAAATCCTAGAATCCTGTCCGTCGTTCAAAATGCAATCATCATCAGCCCGGAGACGTCCACTGCTGAACGAAGGCCTCCCCCTTAGACCGCCACACTGTACCAGTGTTGCCAACTGGTTATCAGGTATTAGGGCTAGACCAAATTCAAAAAAGGGCTAGATGTGCCCAAAAAAAATTAAAATGGGCTAAATAGCTAATTCATTACGAAAAGAACTTGATTCTTTAAAATAATTTATAATTTTTATGTGTAGTTTAAAAATAAAATACAAAATTTCGGATATGTTATTGTTTATTGACATTTCAAAAATTTACAACCAGCTTGAAGAGTTAATCAACCAATCAATCAATCAATAAAGAGTTAATCTATCTATCTATCTATCTTGTTTTTTAAAAACCTGAAAAAAACATGTTTATTTTAAGCAGTTTATATGTTGGCGTCTTCATCAGATGAGTCTTCGTTGAATTCGTTGCGTTTGTCCCTCATGAGGCTTTTTCAAAATAAATGTATAGTTTTCTTTAGGTCAAATGAGGGCTAGATTTGGGGCTAGGGGCTAAATCATAATTTTTGGAGCTGAACAAGTCGAAATAGGGCTAGATCTAGCACCGAAAGGGCTGAGTTGGCAACACTGCACTGTACGACAACCTGCCATTTGCATCCACCGGTATGCACCGGTTGCCACCGGCAAAATGCAATAACAACCTGTAATTATAAAGAGAAGCGAAATATGGACAAGGAATCTCAAAGTTTTTGAGATTAGGTACTACGATTAGGTGAAACTAGTTACGTATTATCCTTCCTTTTCACGTAGTCCGAGTATTAAAGTTGACTGCCTTATTCATTTGGTAGCATGTCTGCCTTCAGAGGTGTAGGGCGTGGGTTCGATCCCCACACAGGGCAAACATTTACGTGAGGAACATAGATGTTTCTTCTGTGTCTGGGTGTATTAGGTTTACAAATAAAAGTATGTAAGTATTCTATCAGCTATCTGGTTTCCATATTACAAGCTTTGCTTAGTTTGGGGCTAGATGGCGCTGTGTGAAAAATGTCCATCGATATTTATTTATTTAATTTAATACTCTTGAAAGGACGTATAGACCTACCGTCGTCGTCCATACCTAGTCGTTTGACCTAGATAATGTGAAATTAATGAGTTAACATCGCTGGTACCTCTAACGGTACTTGCTATCTGTTACCACAAAACTGGTATTACAATATCATTTTATTAGCCTGATTGTAGACCTACTCATTTAGATTTATATGTAGGTCTAAAGTCCAAGAGACCTTTAACAGTACCTACTTATAAACCACCTACCTATAGGTAGGTGGGTAGGTTAGGTTAGGTAGGTAGGTTTTTTTTTTGGGTACAGGTACCCAAAAAAAAACCTACCTACCTGTTACCTATAAATAGCTTAAATACCAACATATTTATTGTAAACAAGGTAGACGATCTTAATAACATAAAAATAAAACGACTACTACAGGGTGTTAAGGTTCATTATAAAAATAAAACAATATCAGCATGTGGTTTTTTTTTATAATAGGTCTTTGAAATTATGAAACCTATGAAATTGCCGTTCTTCAGTACTGGTCAAATAGAACAAAAGTTTGGAATGGCTTTGTATTCTGATATCAAATTAATTTTGTCTTAAAAACATGACATTATTTTTACAAACTCAGTCTTTTGTTTATTGATTAGCGTTGTATTTTCATTACATTTGAACATTTTTCGTCATAATGGATACTTTAAAAATTCGTGTAATTATGGAATATGAGTTCCGTCGTGGCACCAACGCGACATAAACGGCACGTAACATCAAAAACGTTTACGGAGAGAACTGTACAAACGAACGCAAAACCCGTTATTGGTTTTCCCGGTTCCGTTCTGGAAATTTTGACTTGAAAATGAAGCTCGTGGTCGTGGTCCGGAGACTTTGGTCAACAATGATGAATTAAAGGCGATTGTGGAAGCTGACGAAACTCAATCAGCTGAGCTAGCAGCAGCTTTTGATGTTAGCATCAAAACAATTTTGATCCATTTGTGACAAATAGGCAAGGTAAAAAAACTTGATAGATGGGTGCCCCACGAATTTAACGATCGCCAGCGCAACGTACGCGTCGAGAACTGCCTCGCGCTGCAGCTACAGACAGTCTCCAAGCTGCAAGAGCTAAGGTTGGAAGCTCTCCCTCATCCGCCATACTCACTAGACCTTGAACCTACCGACTATTACTTTTCCAAAATTTAGACAACTTTTTAGTGGGTAAAAAATTCAATTCCCGAGAGGCAGTACAAAATGCCTTTGAAGAGTTTGTTGCCTCCCCGTCCTGCTAATTTTTACAAGAAGGGCATCAATAAACTGCCAATTCGTTGGCAAAGATGCGTCGATTGCATGGGTGATTAATTTGAATAACAGAAATAAAAAAGTTTAAAAAAATAAGTACTTTCACTTATTCCATACAAAACGGCAATTTCATAGGTAAATACCTATTAGCTGGAGAGGTATTATATCTGTATAAGCAAGCATTGGTGCGGCGACACTCTTGAGGTTTGATTTTCATAGAGACTGTGTATCTATAGTATATTTGATTTAAGATTACCCGGGATTGGAACTCGTGACCTCGCGATTCCGTGTCTAGCGATCTTTCCATTGTGCTACCACAGTTAAAATAAAATAGAGTATTTCTCAACGTGGAAAAAGCAGTTTCGCATAAATTTGATTCTGAAAAAATAAACACTACTCGGGATTACGAATAACGGTGCTAAGACGAAAGAAGAACAATTGTACCCATAATTGGGGAAAACTTTTACTATCTCGTATAGAACCTTAAAAACTCGAAAAAAAACAGCTGCACCATAAAAAAACCATTCATCTCGGCATAATTTATGGCCTCTATTTATTTAATAGCCTCGGAAGAAGGATTGCCCTGCTTGATAACATTTCGCTGGGAATAGCTGTTTTTTTTAGCAATATCAAAGTGTGCCCTGTATTAAAAGTTGTTCAAAAAGATGAGTACGATAACCTTCTTTCGGATTAATACTACACTTTCGCGTGACCTTGTATATGTCGCAGGGATATGATAAAATCAGAGATTTGATCAAATCCCCTGAGATTTAAAGATCTGTAGATGTAAAATGGCAACTCGACTTTATCGTTTCTCCAAACAAATCTAGTGATTTGACCAAATAATCCGTGTACAAAAACTTTGTTCCCTTACGTTGTATGGCAGAAAGCCATACAAAAAGGTATTTTTATTAATATTAATTTGAGAAATCATTTGATCAAATCACTAGATTTGTATGGAGAAATGTCAAAATGATATTGCAATTTTAATATCTAAAAATAATTGCATCAAATGCATTTGACGAAAATTTATTTGAAAACTGTATTTTTATTATCTCTCAGCGACATATAGAATTGATTGCTCTATCGCTAACTTGAATTTTTCGCGTATTTTTTAAGTTATGCATAATTAACGTTATTCAGAGGTTAGTTGTGCAAATACTTTTACTTTTTTTAAGCAGGCCAATGTCAAATATGAATATTAGAAGCGTGCATATAGTTTCAACTTAATTTGAGCAGTGTAATTTAATACTACATGCTTTAAATAATAATATACAATGATTTCTTAGATATATCATTTGAAATTTATTTGAAACAAGTCTGTTGGGAATAGTACTAAGCTGGTAGCCAAGCCAAGTTGAATACGTTTGGCATATTTGTTTTTTAAAAAATAATCTAAAAACGAACCACAGAGTAGAAAAAACTATGAAACAACCGTAGTTCTTCAATAACAATAGCTTTGACAAGTTGTGCCTCCTAATATTTAAGCTTACATAGCCAACAGGAACTCTTCTAGTATGGGAGTAGTCTGATAACGCAACAAAAATCAGCTATATATTAATAATACAATTATTCACGCGCGACGAAATGTATCAAAATATTTGAAAAAATATATTGTGTGTGTGTGTGTGATAATGTATGTGTTCTAAAAATATATTATTTTCACGATTTCAAGTTTGACTCCATAGTCAAAGTTATTCATAATGATGAGTTATTCATCTTTATGAACAACTTACATACTCTTCAGTATTGTACTTTTTCAAACTTTTTTGTTACATGTTGTAAAACGGTAACTTGCCCCCTTAGACTCAAAACGGTCAAAAAGACTTACATCAAAAGGACAGACGTATTGTTACTGGAAAATTGCGGGAAAATTTGAATCAGAAGCTAGTAGAAGTAAAAAATATGCTTATTATTATACGTTGTCGGTGTCATCCCGTTTTTATCAATAAATAATAAGTGGGCGTTATCACGCTCTACAATTGTTTACAGTTGCATCGGTTAATAACGATAACCAGTAAAATTTACTATTCACAATAATGGGTAGGTATCTCATAAAAACAAGGAAAATCAACATACTTATTTACAATCAGATAATTGTTCTAGATCGTTATGATGTAAGGTTAAGGCGAATGTTCTATAAATAATAATATAAAAAAAGCAAATAAATTTCGGATACCTGAATTACATATTTTTTCTAGTTAGAATGATTTAAAAACTACTGCTGAACCGGTTTAGATAAAATTTATATGGGACCTCCTCAAATTATGTACTACCAAACAAATATCATCAAAATCAATTCAATCGCGTAAACACTTACAAAAAAAGGGGGAAGATGCATAGTCATTACAAACTGTGGTTGGTAAGCACATATTTTCTAAATATTTTTTTATACGGGCATAATTGCCTATTTGAATTTATTTTATTGTGTAGTTATGTAGGTAGAGTCATCAAAAACCCTGTTAAATGTGTATGTAACTTCAATAATGCTTTAGTGGTAGGACTACTGCAGAGTCCACCTGGGGAAGTACCACACGCCACGCAGTAGTGTGCAAGCATTACTGTGTAATAATGCTACTATAATACCTATACATGTAGCTTAAGCAATGTTATAGTTCAAAGTTAATACAACGCAACATGGTCAAGCTATGCGAGCTTTTCCAAAAAACCGAAAATGTACGAAAGCGCCCCACACGCGGGGTAGCTTCGTACATAGTGCGGGGCACATTCGTGCATAGTGGGAAGCCTTCGTACGCTATACAATTTTTTTATAATATTTATATCTTTATTGAGATCAAATAGCCTTAGCCTTAGATCAAAATTAATAAAACTATATATGGAACAAATTTATCACAAAAATTCAGTACTTTTGACTAAACCTTCTTATAATCAACATTATAAAAATAATCCTAGGGTCATCTTACACGAGTACTTAATCTCTTACTGCACATTGTATTTATAGAAAGATCTTTTCCAAGCTATAAACATTAGTTATTCTTGCTAGTGCATATTCATCGACTAGTCCCGTTCTATTCCCCCTTTTCACACAATATATTAGCGGCATGGTTCTGAAAAAGTACCTAATGTTGTAATTCATAAGATACCTAGATAAGAACAGTCATAACTTGTATCTATGTGAAGTAAACGAATAATAATTAATAATAATCTTTGTTTAAAATCTTAATAAAGCGACATTTGCACTGTACTAATGTTTCACTCACAACTGTACGAATGTACCTACCCCAATACAAATAATTAACAAACAAAATTAAAAGTAAAAAATACCCGAAAAAAATTGCCCAAAATAGATGTTTCCTGACAAATTTAGAAATTATTCATACAATATAATTAAACGTATTTTCAATTTAGAGCAAAACTTACTAAGACAAAACTCATTATAATATGAACCCAAAAATTACTTAGATAGAACGAAAATACATTACGGTTTCTTACGGTCCAGCGGAGCCAGCAGCTGCACTGCCCCATCACCTCATGGTTTGCCTGTACGTATGCGTAGGACTCGACGGACATAAATACAAACCCTTCGACGTGTTTAGTATTGTAGATATGGCTACTGTACGAATGCTCCCGCTGTACGAATGCTACCTGCTCTCCCCTATGTGTCCCCGGATCTCCGGTTTTTTCGAACCGGAGCAGAAACTTGATAGTGGCGCCCCCTCACTCAAAAGTTTTTTCAACCAAACATTTTTTTTAAACATATCGTTTCCCAAAAAATATTTTTCTACAAAAATACAATTTTTTTTGTAGAAATGTAGAAACGTCGAATTCGGACTCCTAACTTTTTTATTTATTCGTTGTTATTCGGGGAGCAAAAAAATAAGTTTGAAAAAGAAGAAAGTTTGGAAAATCCAAAAGTGTACATAATTCTTAGAATTTTCTGAGAAAAATAAATTTTATGTTATTGTGTTTTCTATTTATGTATTAATTTCAATTATTAATTAAATTAAATTACTGCTCAATTCGCCCGTTTCGAGAGCTAAAAATCTATCTAAGTTTTTTATTAATTATACTTAAACGACATAGTACATTTGATAATATTTGTCTAATTTTCTTGGGTGTTTTTTTTTCTTGATTAAAGTACGTGTATTCACGTGTATTGTTTCCTATAAAGGCAATATGAATAAAATAGTTGAAGTCCTGAAAATTGCTTTACTTTGGCACGTTGTGTGTAGAGCAACGTAGAAAACTCGGCTTTCCTCGTAAGACCGCTGATATCATAATTGAAAAAGCTTTTTGAATGTATGTATAATCAAAGATAATAAATAATACTATACTAGGTATAATTAACTTTTGAAACTAACAAGGATTTTCCTGTGTAGATCTATTGCTTTTTATTTACATGTCCAAATGTTATGCTATTCGCTTCCGCTTTATTTATAATTTTCTAGGGTTTCCGCATTTTGGGTCGAAAAACCTGGCTTTATGTTGTTTTTGTGTTATCATTTAATAAAAATTTAGACGTGAAATATGAAAACAAACAGATACAAAGATATTTTGGCATTTTTTATGTCAGAAAAAGTCACCATGACGTGGTCGAGTCGCCACTTTTACTTTTTATTATTTTATTTATAGTGGTGACTCGACCACTCATACAAAGTACAGTCGTAGGAAAAGCAGTATAAAGCAAAAAAAAAACTATAAGATATTGATGCAATTTGTTTTCTTTCAACTTCAATCCTACAACATATACCGGCACAACATAAGCGGCCTCTATAAAAACATTACGGGTGAAATATTACACTCTCGTGGCGCAGACTTAAGGTAGGGTGGTCTAAGACTGCGCACTTAACGTTTCAGAGGGCATAACAAACAAAAACTAATATTATTACAGAAATCAATTTCTTTTCATTTTATGCCTTATTGATTAAGTAACAATATTTTAAAGACTCTTTGACATGAGATTATTAGAGTAAATAAAGAAAATGGGAAATGCATAATCTTACACTACTGGTTGTGTAAGACTGCGCAGCGAAATCGGTAAGTAATAATCGCAGTTACTAATAAATGCATTTTTTCACACAAATCACAATTTAAATAGCCAGTACCTATATGCTGTGTATTGTTCACGCCACTATCACATAGAAACAACGCATACAATCCAAAGAACAACTTAAATAACAATACAAACATATCGTCTAATTTTTGTAGATATTTATAAAATTCATCCGGAGCTTCTTTCGAAAAAGTAGTGTCGCATCGTCTAAGATCAGTTACTGAATGAGATCTATTCAAGTGTAGACGTAAAGTAGACTCCCAAGAAGTAGAGCCATAATAAGTTCTTTTGCTACCGACTTTTTTACTCTCACCATTTTCACCCCGTTAACGGGCTATTTCTATTATTTGTTGAGGGCAAACAGAATAAAAGAACGTTTTTGTTTTATTCATACGGGAATACTCACGTTTAATTAAATCGGATACTCCGACTATAGTTTCGATCACATCCGGTGACCTTTTTCAAAGAATGAAAACAGAGCCCGACGCGCGTGCAGTTGCGTCCTGCTTGCTTCGCAGAGTGCTTCGGAGTATCCGATTTAATTAAACGTGAGTATTCCCGTATGAATAAAACAAAAATGTGTCAAAACCACGTCAGTATTCATAATAAAAAGAACGTTTGTTTTTTTATGTTCTTTTTCGTCTGGATGAAATCCTATTAATTGAAATAATATTTAAATATAATAAGTTTTCCAAAATAATTAAATGAATACAGAAAAAGAAAATAGTTGTGTAAGTCTGCCCGCGCACTCTTAAATATTCGTACTATACGCATTCTTACACAATCTCTCATTTTCATTTATCTAAACTGGTATCACCATCTATGCCATAAGAACGGAACTAACCGGCCCTTACTCGCGACTAATATCACTTGCGAAAACCAACATAAAAACTTTCTAATTGCTTCAAAATAGTAATTATCCAAACGTTCAAATTGATAAAAAGAAAGAACAAATGGCAATTAAAAAAAAAACACCTACGGCACCGTAGTTTAACGATAAAACAAATACATTCCGGTAGCAATAATAGGTACCTTGGCACTTCAAAATAACGCCGAAGTTAGTTGTAAGTTTCACTCTGCTTCCGAGTTATAACGTGTGCGCATTCTTATCGACTGCGCAGTCTTAGACTACCCTAAGGTGCATTTTGATTCGTTATGCACGCCCCTATAATTTAACTAATTTCGTGTTTTCACGTGCGTAATTATGATGATAATAAAAAGTTGCCTACATATTATTCCGAAAAATATGCTATCTCTGTCCCAAGTTTCATCCAAATCCGTTCAGCCGTTTTGCCGTGAAGAGGTAATAAACACACAAAACATTAAATTTTCAAAGCACTTTTTTCCAGACTACTAATTTGCGCTAGTGGTAGAGTTAACTATAAAATAATAGGTCTTTACCTATGAAATTGCCGTTCTTCAGTACTGGTCATTTCAAATAAAAAAAAGTTTGGAATGGCTTTGTATTCTGATATCAAATTAATTTTGTCTTAAAAACATGACATTATTTTTACAAACTCAGTCTTTTGTTTATTGTTTAGCGTTGTATTTTCATTACATTTAAACATTTTTCGTCATAATGGATACTTTAAAAATTCGTGTAATTATGGAATATGAGTTCCGTCGTGGCACCAACGCGACATAAACGGCACGTAACATCAAAAACGTTTACCGAGAGAACTGCACAAATGAACGCACAACCCGTTATTGGTTTTCCCGGTTCCGTTCTGGAAATTTTGACTTGAAAAATGAAGCTCGTGGTCGTCCGGAGACTTTGGTCAACAATGATGAATTAAAGGCGATTGTGGAAGCTGACGAAACTCAATCTACAGCTGAGCTAACAGCAGCTTTTGATTTACCATCAAAACAATTTTGATCCATTTGCGACAAATAGGCAAGGTAAAAAAACTTGATAAATGGGACGCCCCACGAACTTAACGATCGCCAGCGCAACGTACGCGTGGAGACCTGCCTCGCGCTGCAGCTACAGACAGTCTCCAAGCTGCAAGAGCTAAGGTTGGAAGCTCTCCCTCATCCGCCATACTCACCAGACCTTGCACCTACCGACTATTACTTTTTCCAAAATTTAGACAACTTTTTAGTGGGTAAAAAATTCAATTCCCGAGAGGCAGTACAAAATGCCTTTGAAAAGTTTGTTGCCTCCCCGTCCAGCTAATTTTTACAAGAAGGGCATCAATAAACTGCCAATTCGTTGGCAAAGATGCGTCGATTGCATGGGTGATTACTTTGAATAACAGAAATAAAAAAGTTTAAAAAAATAAGTAGTTTCACTTATTCCATACAAAACGGCAATTTCATAGGTAAAGACCTAATATTATAAAAATGAAAAGTGGCGACACGACTAAGTACGTGGTTAAGTTTTTCGCGGCCGAGATGATCACCGACTCGAGTGGCCAGCCCTTGTGTCAAAGTAATAATAATAATCTCTATTGATATTAATTAGGCATGTACGTACATGTTCTACATCTCAACGAAATATTTAGCAAATTCACAGATTTTATAGGTATTCGTCCGTAATTTCTTAAAATGAGATGGACAGTAAACAGTAGAGCAATAAACGGAATAAACGTGAGTATTCCCGTATAAATAAAACAAAAAAGTAGATATAGTTATAGGTATTCAGGTAGTTGTTACTAAAAGCCATACAAATGTACACTATACCTCATTTTCAGAATTTCATTGAACTTACAAACACAAGGCGATAGTTGCGTGAGTTTACTGCATCCATGCATCAGTTTTTGCGAATTAGGTACTGTATACAGTATAATATATATTTTTCTATTATTTGAAATTACGAATAATAAAAATACTTACCTATAATTAAATAAAAAACAGTTTCCATTTACCAGACAATATTAATAAAATTATGTACTAAATTATAACTTTACTCTGACATTTGTCTGTCGTCAATAAGAAACACATTTATAAAATAACTTTCTATTTTTCTTTACATTAATGCTTCAAGTAAATAAATTGTTTTCAGATCCATAGAGCACTTCTTTGCGGCGATATTATTACATGGGGTATCCATCTCTATTTTGTTAACTTGGTATCTTCACATCAACAGCTGAAAGACGTCCACTGCTGGACGAAGGCATCCCCCTCAATAGGAAGAGTTTGCCATAATCCCCACACTTGGCAGGCGGCCTGGGAATCGCAGACCATCGTGAACTATGAGGACGCTGCTGCCCGTCCTCCGGTGGTTCTGGATGCAGTTTTAGGACATACATAGGTCAACTAATTTGGTATCTTATTTATGGTAAATTTGTTATCAGATTACAGATGGGTAACAAATATAAGTGCTGCCGCACATTGAGCCACTTACACACTTAACTTACTTAGGTTGAGGCAACGGTGCAAACTGAGCGTTCGAGTGCCTGCGTCCGAGCCACTACAAAATGTATGAAAATTGCGGTCCACAGCTTGGGGCCGCGTATAGTGGTCACGTCCAGTGGCTCAATGTGCGGCAGCACTAATATAGTTGCTTTCCATCATTGTATACAACTTGGCAAAAATGTTCTGAAATAGCCACGCCACGCCACGCATGATATACTACGCTGGCGACGTTCTCTATGTAGTAGCAATATATATATACGACGTCGTCGTCAGCCATAAAACGTCCACTGCTGGACGAAGGCCTCCCTCTTAATAGAGGGGTGTTGCCATAATCCCCACGCTTGGCAGGCGGCTTGGGGATCGCAGAATGCTCACCACCGTTAGCCAAAAGAACGCTGCTGCCCGAATATATACACATTTTGATTGAATACCTACGGTATCATTATGACGCGCTTTAGGTATACGCTGTAGGTAGGTACTCCGGTGGCATAGTTTAAAAGAGAATGATTTCTTAATAAATCACTCCAATTACCTACTTAGATACTTCTTTTAACTATAGTGTGTACTTTTTACACAAAAAAAAGAACTATATCACACATCAACACATCTGACATTAATCATTTTACAGACGACTGTCAAGTGAAGGTCCTCTTCAGTCCTCTTAAATGTCGTGTATGGTCGTGTAGTCGGCAATAAAAGCAGAAAACATTTTCTTTTGTAGAAAATCGATGCTTGAACGTTCTTACCTAAGTGCCTAACTATTTTTATATCACGTTGAGTACGACTTTGTGGTTTTGAGGTATATTGTTATCATTATCACATTTGTATTGCGTAACTCATTATCCTAAATATTTTCGGGTATGCATCTCGGAATCATTTCAAAACGAACTATTTGTTGGGGAAGAAAGATAGCGCACGCGTGTCATCGATGGTGCGAAGAAGGCCTTTATCTCAGGACGCGTGACGTCAGCAGCTAGATTGATAAATACAGGTGCTAGAAGCGCGCGCGAACATTACGACTTGTCGAGTGAGCTGCGCCCGCGCCGCGTCTTTCAGTTCGCGACTTACTTCAACGCTCCCGCGCTCGCGCGAATCGCAGGCTGTTGCACCAGTGTCTCTTGTGATATCAGTGTTCGAGATATTAGTACCGGTATGTTTCATTTCCTCCGTGTTTATTTACTTATCTTTTTATCAATGGTAATCAACCAGATAATCCACCTGATTCGTGTTTCCCTGTTACGTGGGTTTTTTAATATATATTTTTTATATATTCAAGACGTTCGCCTGGTGGTTAGCGTCATGCCTGCCACTAATAGTAGCAGAGCCAGATTTGTGAACTTGTGAACTCAATCCTGCGCCGCACTGCACTGTGCTCGTCACCCTGAGATATTATATAGATGTTAAATCTCTTCATGCCCAGTAATTTATCTGGTTTCTCGGGGTTGTCGTCGTTCTGCTATGGATTTTCTAAGTACTCGTTGATGTCTTTTCTACTGAAATCTTATTAAACGTACATACTTACTTACTCGCTATTCGTGACATGCTCGTAGCTTATCACAATCTAGGTAAACAAAATCACAACCAATGAAAAAAATACTTTGTATTGTAAGTTACTGCTTAGATACTGTGTACAGGTTTGTTTGTTATGATAGTTTACAATTATAGTATAACCTGTACAGGATATCATGTACAGGTATAACATAAAATAATAATATTAAATTGCGGCTATAATTGTAGATCAGCATTCTTCAGACTTTAATGAAGTGAAGTGGAATGAAAAGTGTTGCTCTAACTTTTACTACGATACGGTTTTGTGTACTAAGGTTTACTAATTTTCTACCATAATAAGAAATCTTTATAAGTCACTCTTAGTTACTCTTTGTAAGTCGCAGTAACTTTATAAAAAAATAATTAAACATAGGTTTTCTTTACTTTATAGTATCTTTAACGTTATATTTCTTAACTTTATGAACTTTTTATAGCTCCGAATCTAAGGAGTGAAAAAACGGAATGATAAAGAATAAACAAAAAGAAGAATACTTCTTCTTCTTCTTATTCTTCTTCTTCTTTTTTACTTCTTCTTCTTCTTCTTCTTTTTTTCTTCTTAGAATACTGTAGTAGTGAGCTCCAAATATATATGATACAAAATTAATGTACGACTAAAACAATCTTACGACACAGTTAAACAGCTTTAGATAGCCAGTTATGAGATAAAGCCAACCATTTTAATGCTTACCAAGAGTCAAATGATTAGGAAAAACCGAAAAATAACTTTGAATATCAATAACCCGGCCTATATAATGATGAATATTTATTAGTAACATAGCTGATAGAATCAAATAAAATATAAATAGAATTATGAGCGAGCAAGTCATGACTCGCTAACGGCCATTTTTCACCCTAGAGAACCTCATATTTTCCGAATAAAAACAAGTTTCGTAAAGGACTTCGTGGCGTGCGTAGGAAAAGGCCAGAAGAACATAGAGTAAGGTACTTTGATAACCCGTAAGAGTACATAAGTATATGAAAAGTGTATCTTTGAATTTCCAACTAAACGAATCATAGCGATTCTTTATGAGCCTTTTATATAAATTAAACAGCTATATATATTTATCCCGATATATATTTTTCGATCCCCAAGCCGCCTGCCAAGCGTGAGGATTATGGCAAAACCCCTCTATTAATAAGGAGGCCTTCGTCCAGCAGTGGACGTTTTATGGCTAACGATGATATATTTTTCTTTTATTAGTAAGTAGTTATGGTTACTACTATACTATATTTGCATGCATTTATTTATTTACTATGCATTTATTTATTTGCCAAACAAATTCAAACTGATAGGGAACAAATAAAATTATCTTTTCTATTGTTTTAAATCTGTAACAATGTTCGATTAAACTAAGTATACGATGCATGACCGGGTCGTCAATTATTCTGCGTCCGATACTTGCAAAGTATTAGAATAGAATAGAATGGAATGGAATAGAATGGAATAGAATAGAATAATATTTATGATCATAAAGTTACATTCAAAACAATTTTACTAATAATAAAATATCATGAAAGTTTCTATAATGGACTCGTCACCTATTAGTATACCTATAAGTTGTAACTTACCTACATTAATCCTGATCATTATAATATGTACTTATATAGAGGTCGCCCTGCAACTGCAACACTCAAACGCATTATTAACGATTATCTTGCCCAAAAACTATGCAATATAAACAACAAAAAAACAAATACGAAAGTGATATGCGTAAATTTCTGTGCACGTGGTAGTCTCCATCACTCTGATAACATGCGCTTGCGCATATTTCTCTATGTGAGCTTAATGTGGGATAATCCGTGAAACTAAGAAGAGCTTATGCTAGGGCTTCACCTGCGTGTAATGCCATTATTTAGCGCGGTATTTGATACAGTACGCAGATATGGCCGGGTGTTAGCACGCTTAATAGGCTAGTGGCATTATTAACGTCGTTAGACGTTAGGCGATATTCAAAGTCAAATGATAGTGTGGCCGCCCATGTAGCGCATTGTATAATGCATCACATAATGCACGTTAATTATTTCGATAACTAGAGGTAAAGCGTCACGCAGGTGAAGCCCTAGCATTAGACTAAATATTTAACTTGTACGTAAGAGCACAATTAAGGTATTCTGATTTTCATTACTTCTAAAGTAGCTACTGTGTACTTTTAAAGTAACTTTGTCCTGTTTTAATTATTGTTATGCACAAAGCAATATGCGTTGTACATAATGATAACAATAAAAGTGGTTATTTATAGTAAAATATCAATAATTTTATTCAATAATGGTCATAATTTTTAACATTTAGATTTTTTCCCTTTTTTTCTTTGGCCACAGCTCGTTGTGCATTGTGCCAATTCTCAAGTTTTAAAAAGATGAATTTCAAATTATGTAATTTTCAGTTTTGTAATATAAAAGGAAATTATTAAAGAGGTAAAAAAACTGTCTGTCTGTCTGTCTATCTACTGACTGTCTAAATTTGCAATCACACTACCACCAAGTTAACAAATAAATAATCTAACAAAATCGCCGAGATGGTCTTCATCATCATCATCATCATCATCCCGGAGCCGTCCACTGCCGAACGAAGGCCCTTAGACCGCCACACTGTACGACAACCTGCCATTTGCATACCTAAGCAAGACATTGAGATGGTCTTGCGTATCATCAATTCTAAAGAAAACCTTGCAAACTTAATTTATTCACAAAATAAGATATATTGACACTGTTAAGTTACCACATAATAAATGCATTTGATTAAGAGACATACTACATAATAAATACAAACTAGAGTTGGTAATGTTCGAAATGAGTAAAAGATCCAACTCGGAAAGTACATTCCTAAACATTTTTTTCCATACTTTACCTCAAAAAATATTTTTATTGATATCTCAAACTATAGGCCGGACTCCCTCTCTTTCAGGGAGAGGTTCCCGTCTCTCTCTCTCTCTCTCTCTCTCTCTCTCTCTCTCTGTCTAATTACACATATTGGAAAACCCTTTTCCCGCCTTAGTCTTTTTGTTATTTCAACCCAAAAATCCTCACTACTCATGCTACACTACATAAATTAAAGCTCGCTGACAGATCTGACTCGGATACGTTAGGCGAGGAGTAGAAATGATGCGACTTAATTTTTTTATTAGGTTGAGTAGCGGTTATGGTCATTTACTGTAGGATTAGATATTAGGATTTTAAATTTTATGGTTTTTAATATTATATCCAATGAATAATAGGAGCAGTGGTGGTATGTGTAATAATGTTATGTAGCTTTACCAATAGGATAACTGATTATTAGTACTTAAAACAGTATGGAATACATAATTAGGATGAAAATTTGTATGGGAATTATTAGGGACCCGACTTTTTCACGTTCCCGCCAGAACTCTTAAGATCTTTTCATAATAGGTAAAGTCAGTGTTCTTCTATTTTTCTTCCTTCATTTTTGCCAACGAACTTTGTGTATTCTGCCAGTGTCAAGCTTGTGCATTTTCAAGTTTTTGATAGTATCAGGTCAAACAAATAAGTAATAATTTCAAAGTAATTCACACAAAAACAGTCAAATACTCATTAGGTACTTATATAGAGATGTAAGTAGAAGTACCTACAATATGTTCTAATTTTCCTTTTATATGATGGCGCGAGTAAGTTTCCGTGGGATTATTACGTCTTCTACATGTGATAAAGGTCATAGAAAATATTCTACTAAAACGCCGGTCATCAGATACCGTGTACAGAGACAGTCACAGTAAGGTCGTTTGAGAAGAAACACCATATCTAATCCTTAGGTTTCTATGTGAAAGTTGTTTGGCCAATGTCATTGTATTTGCTCTATATTCTCTTTGACGTTTTAGTCACGCAGTTTCAGTATCATCATCATCATCAGCCCGGAGACGTCCACTGCTGAACGAAGGCCTCCCCCTTAGACCGCCACACTGTACGACAACCTGCCATTTGCATCCACCGGTTGCCCGCGACTTTTACTATATCGTCGGTCCACCTAGTGGGAGGCCTTCCTACGCTGCGTCTTCCGGTTCGCGGTCGCCACTCAAGAATCTTTTTTCCCATCGGTTGTCAGTTCTTCGAGCGATGTGGCCTGGCCTGCCCATTGCTACTGCAAACCTGCAGTTTCAGTATACCCTCTTATATATGTAGGTATAAAGGGCCTATTTTTAATAAAAAATATATCTATAAATGTATCGAGCGAAGATATCAGAGAAATCCCTGACGCTAGACCATAGATTAAATAATCTGTAAGTATTATATCTATTTTCCATTCTAATGCTATTAAGTACTTACTCTTCAATTACCTTTAAGGCGTTTTTTGGTTCAACATTTACTTATCAAATAGGTGCTTATTACCTGTATTATGGACGTCTGTGCGTTAATTTATCGCGATATGATACTGTGCCACAATATTACTGTGAAAGCATATAAAAGACCTGTTTACTACCCTCCTCCTTGTGTAGACAAAGGAAATGATTCATTCTTATTGAAAAAATACTTGCAAAGTGCTATACTATATTTATTACTTTATGATGATTTACCACGCTGAACTGTTATATATTTTTCATCGCACTTGCTCGTAAAATGGATCTTATTGCATCGGTTTTAGGCTCATAATTCAAGCTATTATGCACGCGTGCTTTTTACTTTACATTACGGCACTTGTGCTATAATAGGTATAACCCGGTAAAGTCAAGTTTGTACGTGACTGCACTTAGATGTATGTATACGAAGCACTCTTAATAGCCGGGTAATACTTACAGTTTTTTTGTAATACCAACAAAGAGTTCTTATGCCGCTGAAGTAAATGTCAACCTGCGCGCGCATTGCTGGTTTGGGCGCCATTTTCCGCAAATGATTGTTTACGTTTTCTCTGTGTGGTTGATTATTATCAAAAAAGTTTGTTTTGTCCTCGCAAGTGTGATGAAAACAGTCGTATGAAACTCTTGTGCTATGTTTCAATACACTCTCGGCTTCCTTATCGCGCTCGCCTGCGGTTCGCGCGCATAATACCGCCTCTAGTGTAATGACCAACATAGCACACTCGTATCATAATGTACTATTACTAAATACAAGGTTACTATCAGAGGATCCGGCGCACTTGTCTTGTCGACATACAAATATAATACCCACCTCTAAATTTTACTAGATTTTAGTCGATTTTTTTGCTTGTGTCCGACTTGGCGTGTTTAGTTATAGTACATTAAGATACAAGTGTGCTATGTTGGTCATTACACTAGAGGCAGTATTATGCGCGCGAGCCGCAGGCGAGCGCCATAAGGAAGCCGAGAGTGTATTGAAACATAGCACAAGAGTTTCATACGACTGTTTTCGTCACACTTGCGAGGAAAAAACTTTTATTTTTGATAATAATCAACCACACAGTCGAAAACGTCATCAAACATTTGCGGAAAATGGCGCCCAAATCAGTAATGCGCGCGCAGGTTGACATTTACTTCAGCGGCATAAGAACTCTTTATTGGTATTACAAAAAAACTGTAAGTATTACCCGGCTATATTAAGAGTACTTCGTATACGTACGTCTAATTGCAGTTACGTACAAACTTGACTTTACCGGGTTATACCTATTATAGCACCGTGTGCCGTAATGTAAAGTAAAAAGCACGTTTGCGTAATAGCTTGGATTATGAGCCTAAAACCGATGCAATAAAATCCACTTTACGAGCAAGTGTGATGAAAATAAATTAATGACCCTCTTTATAGTCATCATCACCATCCGCAGCTTTTCTCATCTCACTGCTAAGGAGATACCTATACAGGGATATTGGTAACTTGCGCACAACCTCGTAAGGGTGACTTTACATCCAGAAAGTACATCAAGACAAACAACTTTTGTTCTACGACTTTTGCCAAAACGATAATACATTTCAAAAAAATAATATTTATTGTTTGTGTTACTATTAATTATTAACGTACTTAGTACTATGTAATGAAGTTTATTGTGCTACGGTGCTTTAACTGTGACTGTCTATAGTGCGAAGAACTAAAATGATTAAGCATATAGTTTTTAAAATATTGTTGTAAGTATGTAAAATAAAACATTAAAACAAAAGTTGTAGAACTAAAGTTGTTTGTCTTGAGATACCAAAGACGTCTTTAAGTGGTTATGCGCAAGTTACCAATATCCCTGTATGACTACTATTTAATGCGCATAACAAAATCAAAACAAGAAAACACTAAAGTGTGTATAACTTAAAATGTAGCTACTATAAACTTGTTATACATAATAATTCGAATATGAAATAGGTAAATATAAAACTTAATAGTTTTCTACGTATTTTTCCTAGTTTCCTCGCTTATGTGAGACGAAAAGTGTCAGTGATCCAGAATTTTATGATCACTTGCATATCAAGAGCGGGAGTAGTAGGTATAACCCATGGTCATCATCAGCCCGGAGACGTCCACAGCTGAACGAAGGCCTCCCCCTTAGACTTCCACACCGTACGACAACCTGCCATTTGCATCCACCGTATGCCCGCGACTTTCACAATGTCGCCTGTCGCAATGTCACCTAGTGGGAGGCCTTCCTATACTGAATCTTCCAAATTGTATTGGTTATTTGGGTTGGTATATTTTGGGTTTTTGTCCCATGGTATAATTCTTAAAATTGCGAATATATAGGCAACAATAAAAATGAAAAACGATGACAAAAATCAAGTTAAATGTACACAGCAAATAATTTAAAAGATATCATTGGCAACAGAGATACTACAATTATTTTCCCATTTACCCGTATATAAGGTATAACATTGCACAGGGGATTAAAGTATCATAACATGAGCTGATGAAAAAGATGAGATAGTTGAGGTCTTTGTCCTTCTAACTTGTTTTGAACAATGGGTCATCACGGAGGCGCGTGCCTTGTACGCGTAGTGACATTGAACTTCGCGACTCCGCGAATGATACGATGACGAGTTGTCGGGTGTCGCAAGCAGCCACAGGCCGGGGTGTTGCAACTGGTGGGTTAATTAACGATGTTGCAACAGTAATCCAGCGTCCCTTACCCTTTCAAACCACGAGACTCACTGCGTGTGTATTATCTGGGACTAATGGTTTTACGAATGTTGTAGGAAATTGCACACGATTCATGGTGGCTATTTCCAAAGTATATAAGTACGCACAGAGCACTCTGATTCCACGTTTTTTGTATCGTATAGTTACTAAGTATACATAAAAACATGGAATCACAGTGAATGTATGAAACTCTACCAGGATCGTCATTCCCGAAAATTACAACTAACATTTTATTAACAACAAATCTTAAAATATTCCGAGTATATAAGAGTACAAATTCCGTATTAATCGTACCTATTAAAGTTATGTAGGTACATTTCCAAAACCTACTTAATAGGTATAATTATAATCTGGGTGTCTTCAAGTCGCGACTGAATCGGTTTCTTCTAGGCAAGCGTGCTCCATCGTAGGCTGCATATTCGTTTAACATCAGACGAGATGGCAGTCAAACGAAAGCCTATGAATAATAAAATAAAATTAAATATCAGCATTCTATGGCTCAGCCCAGCTCAGCCGTACGAAATTGGCTTAAAATACTATAAAATATTAAAATATAAAATTTGCAAATAATTTTCAGTAAAACAATCTTATCTGCATAATTCAATTATTATTTAAATATTCAATTATTTATTAATAGTTTTTTAATGAAATAAATTATTTTGGTCCATATATTTGATACAAAAGGTAATAATTGCACTTGTTGAAGGTGGAAAAATTAATCAGCAGGCTGGTACGCACGCAATAGTTGGGGAACTCCGTCAACCAGTTTGTAATTGCTAAACAATAGTTTGACTAGGTACCTCGTCACTTTTATCACCATTTCTCATGCTTGAGAAATGGAATGGAATGGAATCTTAGCCAATATTTTTCTTCTTCGTGTCGATAGTTAACTATTTAGAATATTATAAATGATATTATCAATGCCAAAGTGTGTTTGTTCATTTGTTTGTTCCTCTTTTACGCAGCAACGGAACAACAACGGTCCAACGTGATTTTGGCATGGAACAAAGTGACAAGACAATTTTTTCTTCCGGAAAACAAACGATTCATACACGGTAATTGCTGCGGGGCGTCTAATACTACAACTACATACTTATTAGACGCCCGCAGAACGCAGGTACATACTTAGTAGACCATCATAATAACCATCATGGTCAATAATAACTATCATGGTCAACTGCTGAACCTAGGCCTGTCCCAAGGCATCTCTCTCTTTACTAAAATTTAAATAATTATTTAGTGTATGTAGTTATCCAGAGCTCTTAAGCTCCTAAGCTTAAGTGGTCAAACTATACCAATTTGATCAATGTTCATTTAACTAGGAGTTTAATGGAACTTAAACACACACACATACCTACACAAAAGCGCGCGCGTAGGTACAAAACTAGCACAAAGCAATGCAAAATACAATTGCTTTAAAAAATATGTAAGAATCCAAATATGTAGGTAATTGGTAATTGCTACTACACTACTACATGTATTGGAATGTGACATTCCATTAAAAAATCACACAGGCCACATTCAAGCCATGACTGGACCGAGTGAAACAATGAAGTAATTATAGCACATTGTAGGTCGGTTTTCAAATGATGACGAACGAACGAGTAGGAGACGTAGTATAGTCGTAGTGTTTGTCATAGGAATTTTGGCAACATATCATAAAATCATTATCATAAATTATTTAAATGTGTTATAAACTAAAAAAACAATTAAATAAATTAAAAGTAAATTATACGTAATTAAGAGCAGAGATTAAAAACAGAACATACTTAATTACAATGTACCAATATAGTTACAGGATACAAGATATCATAAACTCAGAAAACGTGACTTGAAATGTATCAAAACAGACCAAATATTGAGGTTTTTTTATAAGTTATGTACCTAGTAACTATTCTCAAATTCTTAATCCTTTTCATTAAAATTTTTATTATAAAATGTTATTTTTATGATTTTATAACTTAGCATATTGCACGGCGTAAAAAAACATGACTCAACTACTGAATATTACTACAACAAAATGGATAATGGTCTTACTAAGGACGTCTCGTTGTGGTTTTGTATTTTGTTGTAGGTACCTAATTGTATTTGACACTTGCAATAGAAAAGAGTAATTTCAAACTAATTTTCCAGGAACACTAGGTATCTTTTTATCAATTAATGTCAAATAGCAGGCTAATGCGTTGCCAACGATCTAGTTAAAGTTTATTTACGTTACACATGAGTGTATTGGTAGTTAACACAATAAAATTGTATAATATCATTGGCAATGTATATACACAACAAAATAAGATACCTGCTTGTGTAGAACACAAGAAAAGTATATCTAACATTTATGGGTTTATTTATTTTATACATTTATGCATGTATTAGCATTTAACATTTATGGGTTTATATTATACATTATTTGTGTCTATTATAAATTACCACTTTGTATTACCTTTACTTATTATAAATAAATAAGTAATTGCAGATTAGAGATGATTCAGATGGTTTCATGAGATACAGTGCGGAAGTGGACCGTAGGCGAAATTGATTGCTCACTTTCCTTCCAGTGCCACCCCAATCAATCAATCAAGAATACGAGTATAACCTTATACAAAAATTGTGAAAAACTTAACGTAAGGTTTTGCACTGAACATGACTATATCATGTCCAGTGCAATGGATAGTTTTTTTTTTTATTTCCAATATAATCCACACGTAGTATAAGTATGAATTTCCACACCACGCCACTTTTTACACGACTGACAAAAAAGGAGTATTTTTAGGGCTCTCGTATGTACGCGTGTGTGTTTATTCCACAATAACTTTTAAATACCTGAACAGATTTGGATGTATAGGGTATCATTAGAATCTTCTTTTTTTTATCGTCACAATTGTCACTGGTTATATTTTTTGGCAATAGTGTTTTTTAATTTATTTAAATTAAATGACACGACTATTCTCGTTTAGTCTTGTTTACGTGCTAGCTGTAATAATTCAAAGAAGTCTTCTAAAAATAGGATTTATTTAAATACTTCTTACGTTTACTAAATAAACTAATAATAGATAAACTTATATAGATATATACATACTTTATACCATCTAAGAAATAAATATAAACCAACATCATCCTAAGTACATAACATGATGTAATAAGATCAATATAACACCAAGACCAAAGTTCAATACCGACTATAAAACAGAGTTCAAAGTTATTGCAGAACTTGGTATTGCATGGCCGCAAGTAATTGCCTCGCCTCACTGAATATGTACCAAATGACTAATCAAGAATACCAGAAACAATAAGTACGTAAATTACCCTTGCTATAATCGTTTAATGGAAATGACAAGCTCGAATCTCGTCCTCCACTGCATTGTTCTTAGCCTTTTGTCTTAAGATTGATGCAATTATATCGCGACACAGATCTTAGAAAATGAAGTCGACGGAAATGACTCTACTTAGATGGTAACTTCTTTGTTATAGACGGGTATTGCTAGTAAATACTCCAGTTATTATGTAGTTAGACAAGCTGCGGCTAAGGATTATTGAAGTACCAATTATTGAACAGTCAACTAGAAAATGTGAGAGTGTGATTCTTTGCACATTTACTTATTCATTTACCTACTAAGATTAATTCCTAATTATTAAAAAAAAAACTTTGTATTTTGTTTTTACTACTTTAATTTATATTAATTAAAAACGTATATGGACAGAGTAGATTTGTACCTATCTTGCAACCTATTCATAAATTGTTATTACAAAGTTAAAATATACAATTAAATCGGTATCAGTTGAATGTAATTTAACATTCCAAATAAACGTACGGATTTCATTGTATTGCTTAAATGATAATACTTACCTATAAAAGAGCATATTTTTTTATACATTCTTTTGACGAGACGAACAAGACGTTCGCCTGGTGGAAAGCGTCATGCCTGCCACTAACAGTAGCAGTGCTAGAATTATGAACTTGGGAACACAATCCTGCGCCGCACTGCACTGCGCTCTTCACCCTGAGATATAAGATGTTAAATAATTACTGGATTATGCAAACATTGTAAATTAAAATTAAACTTTATCCTGTCACAGATCCATAAAAATTGCAAAACATAATAGTCGGTCCAACTGAACATAAACGTTCCAATCGAAAAAAAATACCGTTAATTAAAATCGTATTATTTTTTTAACTTTTTAAACTTATGTTTTTTGACCTACTTAGTATTTATGTGATTGATTCAGGTGTTACTTAGCGGAAGTCCATTTTGACCAAATTTGCTATAACTGTTAATTTCTAGTGTATTTCCGCTCCAATATCGTTTCGAGTACATAGGATGAAGGGACAAACCACCGACCGATTCCCGACCGAGCGCTTGAGGAGTCAACACGTCTTATGGATGACTCGTGTACAGGTCAAACACGTGTCGGCAATCGAGTAGGTACTTCTAAAGGTTTAAAGTTGATATATTTTTGTTTTATTACTAATTGCTCATATTATTTTTGTATGTTAATAATTCTCAATTTACAGGTTAATCAAATTTAATTTGTTTCACATTAATATCACATTGAAACAGCTTAAATAATTGTGTTTTCAGATTTAGATTCAGATTCTGTATTCATAACCAATTATAGAAGATAAATCAGAATAAATTAACAATAAATTTCTTGACTTTTTTGTTTCGGGTTGGGTGGGTTGAATTTCAATTTACGTTGATAATGGGGGTCAACACTGCCATTTTATCCCGCTAGGTGGCGCACAGTCGATGTGTCCATAGTCAACTGTCAATCTCATACATTTTGTTGTTTATTTCCAAGATTTTAATGGTTTTACTCTTATTAGATTTCAATATGACTTTGTGTTCTGTACCAGGATGTTCCAATCTTGGTAAACATCTGTTCCCAATAAACCTCACTGAAATACGCAAAAAGGACGAAATATCAGAGCAAAACGTAGTGTTTAAATCCTCTTTGTATCAGAGTTACCAACCGTTCGACAAGGTCCTCTTTTTTCCAGATACTTTTCCTCAATGATCTGATGATGATATAAAAGATCATTGCTTTTCCTCTCGTTTCTTTAACTCTTCTTTGAGTTTCGCAACCTTCCAAGTTGAGAAAATTGTGGCAGACGGTGGAAAAAAAGTCAAACTAAACTCGTATTTGTAAAATACGCGACATTTACAACAAAGCTTTAGATTACAAGTTGATTGTCCATAGATATTTTTAATTTAATGTTTTTCGCGAATTGATGATTAAAATGGTGGTGTTTTAATCATTAAGTGTCGAATCACACGCGCAAAGTATGGGAAAGTGATAATTATAATATGGTGAAACATGTCTTTCCGTGTTGTTTTTAAAACTCCGTGAATGCTTAAAGTCGCCACAACTTTACAAGAGCATGACTTGGACTTGACTGTGACTAGTTATGATTTTATCACTTATTCTTTATAACTGCAATACACAAATTGAGTATTGAGTATTTAACTTGATACAATAAAAACTAAAAAATACATTTATACTTGACTCTGGCAGAATGCACAAAGCGAATTTCGAAAGGGAAAAAAAAATTGGCAGTTGGTTTTGTTTACATTTATATATTTTTTGTTTACATGTGCAGATCACTGCTGGCGCCTTTTGTGTGTATGTCCCCATTACATTTGCTTTTTATCGGTGGTTTATTCCTTCACTCTATTAGTACTCGAAACGATATTGGAGCGAAAATACACTAGAAATTAACAGCTAAATAGCAAGTTTGGTAAGTAGTTTAAGAATTAATCTTTCGCTGCAGAACACAATACAATAGTCGTCATTTTTACGACATAGACACAAATACATGTAGGTATGTATAATATTATATCGATTTATAGTAAAATTGCCTTCGCAGTCACACTGATCTGAGTAAAACAACCCTGAAACAGAATAATTGATCGATTTTAGTATTTTTTTCATTCGGAAAAAATTGTATCGATTTTTTCGAAAATTAATTCAGATTCGGTGTTAGAGCGAAGGCGTTTCATAAGCGAGCCCTATTTGCCACGACAACGAGGTCGTGTGTATGCGTAGCTGGACCGAGCTCGTCAATGCGCAATTACTCTGCGCTACGCGGCCATCGTCGGCATAGGCGCACCGACTCTTTGCATATCAATAACAAGCAACTCAAATATATACATCCCGTCCTATCAAGATTGCCTCGGAATTAAACTCACAAAAGTACTCCCTTATCCTTACTAAAATTATATAAATTAGTACTCTGTCCCTCTGTCTGTCAGTGTTTTTGTTTTTTTACGATCGAATGGGTTGGCAGATCTAAGTAAATGAAATTTTGTATAGAGTTAGTTAAAACAACTAAAAAGAAGGTGGACACCCGGCTATAGTAATCTGTGTACCGCTACTTCGGCGACGTCATCTCGTTCTCGTTGACGTCTCGGCGACGGCTTCGGTGGACAAACGGCCTTATCTATTGTTGATTATCAAACTGAAAATATGGATCTAGACATTTTTGAAAATTTATTCGCTAAATTAAAAAATTGAATTTACTGACGACTTAAAGAACTATTTCTATTTAGATGCGTTTGTTGTAAATATTATTTTTTTAAATTAATAATAGGCTTGCGTTTGACTGCCAACTCGTCTGATGTTAAACGAAGATGCAGTTGATTGTAATAGTCATTTTTAATTGTTAATTTTATTTCAGTTGTAAAATGAAATGCATGGGATGCTGTGTAAGATAAGCAGCTTTATCTTTATTCTATAATAATAATACAAGATTATGGAGTTCATGTAGTTATCGAAGTAAAACGGTGAAACTCTCTGAAATGATTTTAATATCCATATCACAATAACATTTAGCCAACAAACGCCTGATTAAAAGTCAGTGAATCACTCGATCGGTATCGGCAATCGATTGATTTAACTTAGTCTAACCCGGTGTTCTACTTGTGTGGCATTATCACGTATTGATTATAAAAATGACTCGTGCTTTGGATAAAAGATCCACGCTACGACTACGTAGATTTTTAAGCACGTTCTAAGATGTTTTCATAGCTCATCGAAGTTTATTGCCAGATTCAGGTTCTATGACATACCTAATACCTAATGTGTAAAGATCGTTTGTTTTTGCGCAGTAAGTTGTAAAAAGTAATGAATGGGTAGTTGTTGGGTGTCCTAACAATAAATGTATATTTGTTATTGCTGTCTCATTTTAGAAAACTTATATATTTACTTACAGACTTAGAGATTTTAGATATGTACATTTTACGTATGCACCTAAGGGAGTCAAACGCTGATGTGATACTATTCTGGGCATACTTCCTAATATAAATATTATATATATATATAAGAAAGGGCATTTGCTGGTTAATTATAATTCAATGCAATAAATTAATGGAACAACTAGAGCTGAATATCTGAAATGCAGCGCCAAAAATTACATAAAACAAAGTTAGGTACTTCTATATCCAGAAACCTCAATTTCTCTCAATTTTAATTTTCATTGTTTATATGTCTTTTAGCTGCGTATATGATAAAAACATTCTAGCGAGCAGCGTTTGACCTAGTAGACAATTGTTACAATTGGAGCTATGTACGCTTTATGTTTCTTTGACCCGCCAGAGAATGGGAAGTTTTCTGACAGCTGTCAAAACGTAGTTCTACAGCCAAAGGATAGACGGCGCTGGCGAGATGTGGCCCACTTATTTTCGCATTTTTCTTGTGAAAAAGCAGTTCACTCACCTTCACCTCACCGTTGATGAAGTGCTTTTCCAAGTTTTTAGTATAATTTTTATTAAATTCTTATAAATTATTATTGATACGTTATTTACGTTATTGTTATTATTTTTTGTTGAAGTAATTGTTATTTTTATAGATAGTAATTAATTAATCAATTGCCAAGGCGCACTTATTCATTTGCGTGGAATAACGAAAACTTAAGAAATACTATGGGAAAGTACTTTGTTATACAAACAATAACCACAAAAAACGCATGACAGATCTGATATAAATAAAATAAGATTACTTTTTATATTTTGACCTTTTTACTTTCCTTCATTCGTTCATAATCTTCAGAAACACAGACAAGATAGTGAAACTGTTCAGGGCCATGTCTCTTCATTGCTATCGAACGGATTTTTGAACTATATATTTTATTTATTGGCTGTCAGAAAATCGCCCATTAAGGCGTTGCTGCTGTTTTTTTGCGTATAACATTAAATCTCTGTTGTCTAGTAATTTTCCACGTAAACAAGGCTGTGACTAAAAATAGAAAAAACGAGTTTAATAACACACAAGAATTGGGACGTAAAAAGATAAGTGTTCCATAGACGGTGGTGAGCATTTTGCGAGCCACCTTGTAAGCATGGGGATTAGTGCAAACCCCTCCCTCCTCCCTCTATTAAGGGCCTTTTCCCAGCAGTGGACATTCTCCACCATGCTGGCTGATAAAGAGCCATAAATAATAATTTTAGTATTGAGTAATTAAAAAATGTTATATAATAATAAGGTAAAATACAGACGAATATTGTGAAACAGTTCTTAAAATGCAGTAGGTATGTAATTCTAAGGCGCTACCCAAAGGTTTTCCGTTTCCAATCAGACGCTAGACAAAATGAAATAACTTGTAAATTAATCAAAAAACGTTTGACTAGAAGTCGAATGATGACTATTCAAGGATACTGTATGAACCGCTACTTAAATAGTATTTTGTCATAATTTTAAATAAGGTTCTGATGAATTAATATATTCCAAACGGCTCGACGTCTTGTCCAAAAAATGTAGTTAATATACGATGATATAAGTATTTTAACTTATGTTAATAAGCTCGTTGTAATGTAGTAAATTATGCTCAACCTTTTATGGTGGGTGAGTTTTATGCATATTTTAATATGTGCCGTACCTTAAATAATTACTAAAACGGATTAAGTTTTTGTGGTTAATTATATTATTAAGGTTTGTTTTTTCATAATCAAAGGCTTGATAGAGTTCAGCGTTTTAGGAAGTAAATGTTGTACAAAATGGAAAAACTACACAATATGAGAATCTTGCAAAGCCGACGTAAATAATGAACCTAAAAATTCGTCACAAAGTAAATTCGCCATACATTTTTTAATTCGATACATTGAAAGTAATAGAATAAGAATTTAAATATGTGTTAATTCGTCCTAGGTATGTAGCAGTTATTGTTAATTCGTCACAAGTCTTAATTTTGCAGAAAGTAGCGTCAGCAAACAAGGCTCTAGGTTTAAGTTGTAGCTAAAAAAGAAATGAAAGAAAATTACGAAATACTATTCAAACAGCATATAAGTACATATGGTTAGTAAAGTAAACTAGAGCCAAAATCTTCCTGCAGCAGTAAAATGTGAGTACTGAGTAGAGCAGACATATTACCTTTCTCTTGCACTTAGTAGGTTTCACGGTAACAAGTGCTGATGTACATCACTAACATCATTTATGTCGATAACGTTATCCAAAAACACACAGAAAATTGTAGTAATCCCATTAATCACATCACACTATATTATAAATGCGAAATGTGTTTGTTATTGTGTGTAAAGTGTGTAAATGTTACTTATGTTGTAGGGATATAATAAAATCAGAGATTTGATCAAATCTCTAAGAGATCTGATCAAATGCCGAAAGATGACAAATTGCAACTCGCCTTTATAGCGAGGGTAGGATTAGGATAATTAGGATTAATTATAAGTGACGTATTTACTATTGACGTTTATATAATTTATTTTATTCTTCATAATTTGACTAACATGTATTTTATAATTAATGACATTGACATTATATTGTATGTTTTTGTTTTTTATCATGTGACAATAAGTGTAACTGGCGCTAGCCGTTATTGTTGCTCAATAAATAAATTTATCATTTTTCCAAACAAATCTAGTGATTTGATTAAATTATCTTGTGCATGACTTTGTTACCTAATTTAGTATGGCAGTTAGGTTGAGGCTTTTTAAAAATATTACAATTTGAGAAAGAATTCTTATTTTATAAGGCAGTTAGGTTCAGGTTTTTTAAAAAATATAATTTGTTCACATCACTAAATTAGTTTAGGGATTTGATCAAATCACTATTTGTTTGGAGAAATGACAAAATGTAATTGCAATTTTAACATCTCCCGGAATTTGATCAAATCACCATTTTTATCATCGATCTAGACGAAATTTGATATGGCAGTAGTATATTTCTCAACGATAGCCATATTTCCTCATAATAAATCTTAGGTAAAAAAGCGTTAAACCTCGGAATGAAAAAATAAATAAGCTGTAAACTTGTATACATCCTTGTGTTGATTTTATCATAACTTGTTGTTATATACTATAATTTATTCTGTGGTTTTACATCATAGTATGAACTGTATCACACCTGGGGCCGTACCATGAACTCTTATAGCGGGACCGAATAGTCTCGGCTGCCGACGCTGCGCGACAGCGACCCGTATTGTGGGGCGATAATTCACAGTCGAGCAGTTGAGCCTATTCGGTCCCGCAATAAGAGTCCATGGTACGGCCCCAGCTGATACTTTTTACTATACAGGTTGGTCCAAACGGTGACGTGAACCCGAAAGTTTACTATTCCTCGTACAAAAGACTCCACTTATGTGAAATAATACTCGATGTATGTTTGTTCAAGCATTTCCTTTAAACTATTTAATCAAATTTTGATTATTATTTTCCAATGGCTTACATTTACTTCAATTTAGGGAATAGTACACATTTCATCAAAATCGGTTCAGTAGTTTTCAAGATATGGACTAATAAGTACATGCCTGGCTTATGAAAATTCTTATTTCGTTTGAAAACGTATTCTCTCAACTCAAGGTGGTCCCATAATGTCCCGTGATTGAAGTCGGCTAAATAAAATAAAAAGTTTATTTGAGGTAAGCACTAAACTTGCGCTATTAATTTTTTATTGCTTTGATACAATTATTGTCCAGTATAAAGGTCATCCACCAACTACCAAAAATTGTATGTTATGTTTTTATAGGTTAAATCAGTTCTTAGCAACTACGAAGCAAAATTTCCACACAACTTTTTTGGTTATTATCTGGTAAATAATGGTAATGATAGTAAGAACGACTTACTTATTCTACATCTATAGTTCACTCCAAAGATTGATACTTATTTTAATGGTATAGGATTTCAACACTGTGCATTTCTAAGAACAAATCTCCAATATAGCTGCATCCACATTAATTGAAACGTCAACATTAAAAAAATACTTATTGTTGGCAAATAATAATACTTTTACTATATACAAGTGACGAACATTCCACGTTTTTATGTTAATTAGTTTGTACTATGTAGTAGGTAAGTTTCGATGAAAATAATGGATCGAAAATAAACTGATATTGCATCGATATAACAATTCTTCAATCATTTTCAACAGCGATCTTCTTCAATCATTAACTATTTTATTGATCATATTATTTTTTCATATTTTTTTATTATGTATATGAATCTATGATATTTTATGAATAAATGATTATTATTATTGATGAAAAGCTTCGAAATCTTACAATGTTTGTCTCAGGCCGTTCGGGTGTACTTATAGATAGAATCAGAGTTTGTGGAGCGGCATTCCTCCGCGTTTCTTAAACAGACGTAAGCAGCTAAAAATTACATGCTCGTTGTTGTTATTGGGTTCTTTGCCCTTCAAACTGGACAAGGTATAATATTGAATAACACGGAAATTATGTTATTATGATTTATTAGATAACGATGGTGAGTTAATAAGACGGTTATGACGATAATAATGTAGTTACAGACTGGTTCTTTAGCATTGCTGGAAGTATTTCGCGCAGAGTGCAAATGCGTGGCCTTGAGGCTTGTTTGGATCTGTCCAGTGTCCACACCTCTTATGAAAGTCATATCAGTTGAAAGGTCAACTGGTCTTTACTCATTCTTAAACCCAAAACATAAGTTATCTATTAGATGTTTAAATACTTACCAATGTTGTTAAGTTGTTTGGAGTAGATTTAAACTTGTATAGAGGCGTAGCTTTCTTAACGTGTTAAAATAATTTACTGCACCTTAGTTTATTTTGAACTTGAATGGAGGCACTTCAAATAAAGGCGAGACAAAACAATGCTTAAGTAAATGGTAATAAGGATTGCACTTATGAGCATAATAGAAAACAAAGAAAGAACTTTTCCATAATTAATAATAATGTTACATGTTTTCTTGTTTGGGCTCATAATAATGCATTCGCATGTTCCACTTCGATCGAAGAGTTGGTGTTAATTACGAATACAGCTGTTTGCCTATTTGCCTAAATACCTTTACATACACTGTTATTTAATTATCTGTCCATCTTACGAAGAAAATACTGTGTTTTACTACCTAGTACTATTAAGTTTTCTGTAGTTTTACATCGGAACCCCGTTTACCCTGACATTAGGTAAAGTCAGTGCTTGAATGAACGCGCTCGAGCCTTACCAGCCCAAAAATGCTCATTCTGTTTCTGCAGTACTTGGCGTCCACACATATACTCGTAACTGTCACATTAATATTTTTTTTAACTATTTTTAGTTGTTGAATGAAATATTTCTACAGTAAAGTTTTTTGTTGTTGCAGTGAAAATGGAGGCGCTAAGTAGGCTAGTGGCGGGATTCCACGACTTGATGGACAATAAAAGTGACCAGCGCGTCAAGGATTGGTTCCTGATGTCTTCGCCGTTTCCAACGCTGGCGATCTGTCTTACTTACGTGTTCACGGTTAAAGTAAGTCCCAAAAGTTATAACTCAGTGATACAATGAACGGGTCAAGGATTGCCTGTTGGTAAATTTAATGCGACGTTTTCCCGAAAAAGGTTCAGCGCCTCCTAGAATTTGAACTTACTTATCTTGTTCGGCCACTTATACTCGTAGTCTCCACATTTATAAGCGACAATTTATTGCGCTTATTACCTAAAGATTGTTTTGTGTAGTTGTTAAATTAATTAATAAATATCACAAATTTTTCTTATTGATAATACACATTTAAAATTATTTAATAATTATAATTAATTAATTAATTAATTATATAATTATTTAATAATAATTTTTAATTTTGACGTTCAACATGCCTGAAGATTTTAAAGCTAAGAATCGCGACGGCGAGACCAAAGATGAATTTCGAAATGACCTTATGACCATACTTATCAATTTCGAAATCATCTAAAATAGGTTTAATATTACAATTTTAGAATATTTATTGTTGAGAAATATATTTGTGAAACAGGAAATACAAAATCAAGTTATTGTATCTAATCCGTCGGAGACCTGATTGATCATTAATGACCATCGCTTCAAACTGATTAAATGTCGTTAGGGACGTTTCCTACTGGAAGCTACCCACGATATTGCGCAATGCCAAGCCAATCATAATCTTAATACATTATTTACAACCGTATTTTTTTCTTAACTATATTCATGGTATTTTTCAATTAATGTTGTCATATTATTCCGATGGATATTTTTAAAAGAGCTATGTCGTACAGGTTCTCGGGCCGAAGTTAATGGAGAACAGAAAACCATTCGAGTTGAAGCAAGTGCTAATTTGGTACAATTTGTTTCAAGTCATCTTTAGCTGTTGGTTATTCCATGAGGTGAGTTTATTATGTTAGTGTCATCTTCATCTCGCATGTTGCGAAATAGTTTTACGGGTTTTACCAGCAATACAGGGTCATTGATAACTAATATTCCTAGCAACGTGCCAACGTCACGTGCATACGGGCAACTTTTATAAGTACATTCATCATTAGCCAGAAGACGTCAACTGTTGGACGAAGGCACCCTGCATTCAATTTCAATACCATTCTGTATGTAAGCACTTAAACGAAAAGGAACAAAAGTGTCTGGGGCAAGATTAAATACCATTATAGGTGGAAAACTAAAAAATGCTTGGAAAGTTAAGGCCCGCTTGTAGCGAGGTACGTCCAGGCGGGTAAACGATAGACACTAAACGGTAGGCGCAAGCGAGAGAGAGGAGAAGGCATGAGCGCTTGAAATTCTAAATTTAGTAGGTTTTTCTTAGCTTTGAAACAACAAAGAAATGAAAACATAAAAATAAAAAATCTGAATAATACTATATTCATCTACTATTAGTATATATTTTACGTGGTTTTATAATGTTTAATGTTTCGTGTTTTCTTAGTTCTAGCTAATCAAAATTCCGATTTAGTGTCTACTTTGTATTTTTTTTCTATCGTGTCAAACATTCATAGCTTCAAGCCCACCTTAATATTTTTTTGAGAATAATAGATTTATGTTAAAAATCGTAGATCAAAAGTTGTCGAATATTAGTTGCAAAATGCATACGCTACATTGTCAGATAAGGTTTTTTTAAGGGTTTTTACCCTCATGGAGTTGAAGAAGGAGAAGATATCGCGTACCGTACATATAATGCGAATATATTGGCGTATTCTGGTCATTAAAACAAATAGCATCTCTAAGCTGAAAGGTTAAGACTAAAAACACATAAGTGATTATTCATCACGACTTGAACGATCACCGAACGTGGTTGAACTGAATGCATATTGAAGCACCCCCGCGCCCGGTGCGTTTCGGCGGTGATTTACGTAGAACGCGGTTGGGCGGATGATTGTGCTGAATCCTCTGTTTGTGTAATCAAAGATAACCCTGAACATTTATTAGCATATTATTAGTTGAATGTGGTGATAGTTTGTGTAATCATTTTGCAGAGTATTATGAGCGGCTGGTTCACTACGCACAGTTTCCGATGCCAACCTGTTGACTACTCCAGATCGCCGGAAGCAATGAGGGTAAGCTTCAATATGTTTTTTTAATTATTTGTAATTTGTATATATATCTAAGCTCCAGCGTTTAAAAAGTTAAATGATTATTTTAAACTAGACTCAATGCCCAATTTTGTATGCACATTGACTTAAGGCGGTCTTTTCCCACTTTTAACAATTTTACGATTAGTTTGCGTATAGATTACTGAAATTTAAGTTTTGTCCACAAAAAAAAGTTATTGAACATGTATTCAAGGTAGCGTTAGACATAATTATGTATCATAAAGGATTTTAAAAAAACAAATCAAAACTGCCACAAAAAAATAAATTTCGAGTACTGCTAAATATTTATAGCAAAACTAATCTTTGATTTTTTTAGGGAATCGTACAAACAGAATTGTATAGTTTGTTGGTTTTCGAGAAACATGATAAAATCCTTAAAAGTTAAGTTAAAAGCCACTGCTCCACTGAATGTGACCCTATTATCTCTAATACAACATTAGACTTATGATCTTATGCAGTTTGATGATAAACGTACCTATTTAAAACACGGGAAAGACTAGCTCTGCATCTAATTTGGACACTATGTAGGTCTACCTACTTTAATGCTATAAGGTAGATGCTGTTTTAATTTTATTTGTTACAAAGTGTTCTGGATCTACGCATTTATTATAATGTACTATACATATAAAAAATTGTGCTATTTTTACACATCATAGTCAAGGACTTGCTACAATTTTAAGCAATTTGTGTAAATTAGATCTCTGTGATGTGATGCATGAGCTAGGTAAAATTATTTAGAAAATATTAGTAAAAATGATGCTATATAAGTGTACCCGGAAACAGATAAAATTACTTAAAACAACTACCTATTTCGTTATTTAATTATGAACGTTTTAATTGCGAACACCCACAATAGGGAAAAATGTGGAGTAAAAAAATATTACAGGCTTTAAGTATACTTTATACCTTTTTAAGTAATTTTTACAGGTTTTAAATTTACTTCATGCCTTTTTAATTCATTAATTACAGGTGTTAAGTTTACTTCACGCCTTTTTAATTCATTAATTACAGGTTTTAAGTTTACTTCATGCCTTTTTAATTCATTAATTACAGGTGTTAAGTTTACTTCACGCCTTTTTAATTCATTAATTACAGGTTTTAAGTTTACTTCATGCCTTTTTAATTCATTAATTACAGGTGTTAAGTTTACTTCACGCCTTTTTAATTACTCTACTTGTTCGATTAGTAATAGAAATGTGCAGCAAACATACATATTGTGGTCGATTCTGACGGTTTTAGTTGACAGTTCTAAACTAATTAAAATATTGCTGTCACTTTTTTACTAGGCATGTTAACTAAGGACACCAATACTTTAGTTAGTTTAGTTCTGTCAACTTAAACCGTCAGAATTGACCACAATGTACCATAAAAATTTTGCAACTCCAAATTTTTTAAAAACTACTTTAAGTACCTATCGGTCATGGATTGTTGTTATGTAGTTAAGACATAATCCTTATCTAATTAACATTAAAGACAAGATTGTTATAATTTAGTTTTTCAAAACTTTTCCACATCTATCGGTCCTTTCTTATTTACATTACAATCATGCATTCGTAACGGAAATAAAAAAAAATATGTTAACTAAAACCTTATCTTATTAATCTGCTTCCTTTTCTACAGCCAAGGCTGGAACCTCATGTTTAATTTTATACTTTAAACTTTAGCACATAATAAATGATAATTAGTGTTACAAACTATTTACTAGCAAAATAAAAAGCTATAAGTACGAGTATTCCAATAACACTCTAAGACAATCACAATGATGATGCAAGTTTTAAGAAATACCATACTCAGATCTCAGGGTGATAGACATAAAAGAAATCGAAGGCCATGACAACAGACTTTATATTATTATTTGTTTATGGGTATAACAAAGATGTTAAATAAATTTATTGCCTTACATTCTAGTTCACTGACAATATTTTGAAATAGCTGTACCTAAGTCTGAAAAATGATCGTGACTTATTGTATAAACTACGTTATTATCGTGACGGGCACTTGTGATATTATTGTAAATATGCAGAGATTGTTTTGACCAAAACCGCCATATTGGCCACGCCACCCATGTAGCCGAGCAACAAAAACCCCTAATTGCTAGTTACCCAAACGAGTAGACCGTATCAAAAATAGTCACCGGGCGAGTGTGGCAATTCCAGTATATAAATTGGTCTAAATGAATTAAGTAGAACTACCTAGAATATTGTTAAAGATTCATCCGGGCTAACAGACTAAAAAAAAGTAAACGCGACGATTTTAATAGGCTTCGTTGCGCAATTTTGATTGATTGAGGCTGTGCTATACTGAAAGTGGATATTATTCCATCACTTACTCCTATCCGTCTCTATTTAAACTAGATAAAGCACATGGAAATGCCTTATAGTGTTATAGTTCAGTTGGTAGCATGTCTGTCTTCAGAGCTGTGGGGCGTGGGTTCAATCCCCACCCAGGACAAACATTTATGTGACGAACATAGACTGATGTTTGTTCTGTGTCTGGGTGTGCGTAGAGGTTGTGCTAATAAGAAACGATTTTTCCAAGTTGAACCCCTGAGGGGGTAAAAAATAGGTGACCACTTTTGTATGAATGTCCTTTGTTTTTAAACTAAGTATTCGTTGTGAAAATTTGTAATTAGGTAGTTCATTAAAATAAAAAAAAATGTTTTATTTTTTTTGAGAAGTTTTCGTGTTAAAAATTAGTATTTAGATAGTTTATTCAATATAAATAAAATATAGTATTTTCATTATTTTATGACAAGAATAGCTTAAAGGGGTGAAAGGGGGGGGGGGTGAAACTATATAAGAAAAGTTCTTTGTTATTGAAGTTATAGTGATGAAAGTTGGTATTTGGATAATCTTTTTAAAACAAAAATAATAATATTTGCCAGGGTTGATACATAGAGCTAAAAATGGGGAGGAAATAAATAAGTGAATAATCCAGCGGTATGGAAGATATTTGGGAGCGGGGCGAATTTCTTCCGTACGCAGACGAAGTCGCGGGGGACCTCTAGTTGTTACAAAACAGGCGTAGTAGCTATGTAAAATAAATAATGCTCATAAAAATAATTCCTACATAAGTTCAACCACTTTACATTTAAAAAAAAAACTTGTTCGTGTTTAAATTACGCAGTTCTTATGTAATTATATCTAATATAATAAAAGGCTCTGTCCTGACTGACTGACTTACTGACTGACTGAGTGACAGACACAGCCCAAACCGCTGGTCGTGCAGACTCCAAATTTCAAATTTGGAGGGTGTATTCGTCTCGATGCGGATTTTTCGAAATTCGACCAAAAAGGGGGGAAGTTTGTATGAAAGTCCTTTGTTTTTGGACTTTTTGTCACGAAAATTTGAATTTGGATAGTTCATTTAAAATAAAAAATCCTGTTTCCAAAACTTTTTTGACGTTTATTTGAGTCGGTCGAGTCGGTCAAGCCGGTCGAGTCGGTCGAGTCGGTCGAGTCGGTTGAGCCGGTTGAGTCGGTTGAGTTGGTCGAGTCGGTCGTGTCGGTAGAGTCGGTCGAGTCGGTAGAGTCGGTCGAGTCGGTAGAGTCGGAGAATTTTGGGAGCGAACCGTATTTCTTCCGCACGCGGACGAAGTCGCGGGGGACCTCTAGTGTTTAATAAGTTTCTATAAAGTGTCTGTCATTATGCAAAGGATTCTTGTTTGCCTTTACGTCGTGTCGTCGCGAGGATGTACTCGTAGTGTATTTTCCTTGCAAATCACTTGCAATGACGTTAATAAGGTATTATTGCAGATCTAGCATGTAATTTAACTAGTTAAATAGCTAGCTAGGTATTAGTTGTCGGCTTAGTCACCAACTTAATTACAAAAGTGGTCAAACAAGGAACTATTTTTATTGGAAGGCTGTGAGTTTTGTTTAGAAAATACGATTGTGGCTCATCCATTTAACGCTATATTTAATTTGTTTGCGTGTATTGATGTCCGCGTGGGGTCTATTCAAGGCTACGTCTTCTGGTTCATTCGCATCGCTACATAATGGCTTGGGAATGCGTAATGATTGGTATATTTCATATCGACGTATTCAATTATGAAACTGTTATGTATTAGTTATTTATGATACTAGTGCGGTAAGTTGGTTTTTACATTCGTCTCGCGCTTACCATAGCAAAGAATAAATAATAGTACTACGTACGGAAAGTTAACTCCGCAAAGGAATTGAAATAAATAAGGACTCTATCTGCGAGGCAATAAAGTAGCAATTCAACTCGCACACCGCTGGATACCACTTGATATATTAACTTAGATATACAGCTCTCTTTCTATCACGTAGCTCTATTCCACCTGACGCGGCACGTGTAACGTTAGGGTTGTCTTCTTGATATTTACACATAATCATCATCATCATCAGCCCGGAGACGTCCACTGCTGAACGAAGGCCTCCCCCTTAGACCGCCGCACTGTACGACAACCTAGTGAGAGGCCTTCCTACGCTGCGTCATTCGGTAGGTCCCGAACAAGCCGGTTAACGCTTATTCTGAATTTGTTTCAAATAACAATCATGCAAAAGTAAAAGTTTACGAGGCCTATTACAAAAAATACGCGAAGATGCATTTCCTTGTTGAAATTGACGCGACGCGGCTACCGTGCGGGCGGCCACTGCAATGTCCACCCCGCGTGGAGCGCCGCGCCGGCCGAACATACCTAAAATGCGGAGTGACACCCCCCGACCATAGTCACGAGTTTGTAAAAACCAATACCGCAAGAGTGCCATACAACGTTTTACCACACATTTGCGAGAAAACAGATAACAAAAGTAAGTACTTACAACAGATAATGAGCCAAACTTTATTATTTTGTTTTTATTATATCGGACGTAAAGTCGCAACTAAATACCTACTTGACACTGGCAAATGCACAAAGTGCGACTCCATAATCCTCCTAGGAGGAAAGATGAAATGGCGCGAATTAACAAATGGCGCTAAGTAGTGGTGAGAATTTCTTTCGTCACATTTTCTGTTTAGTATTAAAGTAAGAGAAACGTATTGAGCAAAAGCGCTTTCAAGGAGGTTCGATCATTCAGCTTATTTATTCTCGTAATGTGAAACTCTTTGGTGGAGTTCTTAAATTATTATTATAGAAATAAAAAAAAATACCGTAAAGTTTATGCACGGCGCTATACAAGGGAGTGTGCGGTAAAATAGGTACTTAGCTGAGAGTACCTATTTTACCGCAGACCGTTGTATGGTGCGTAATGTTCAACTTTCGAACGATGTATATTGTATACAGGCTTCGTAAATGCATTTTTCGAGCAAATGTGTTGTAAAATATATTATAATGTACCTACTCATATTTATTACATTTATTTTTAACAGTGTTACGCTGTTGAGTGATGATAGCAATTTACGATCATTTTGCCTTATGTTTATTTTGAGTGTTTCATATGTACCTATTAATGTAAACAAGGTGGCGCATGACAGCTTGTCAGCAATCAACAAAAAAAAAAGGAATTATCTAATGGGGGATAAACTTTAACGAGTAATCAAAATTCGCTAAGATTCACTAAGATTCAGATTTTAAAAAGATTTTTTTTTTACAATTATTTTCTGACGACTAACTTAATGACTGACTGACAGACTACGCACAACCTAAACCACTGGTCGTACAGACTTGAAATTAAAGGGTATATTTGTCTTGATGCGTATTAGGGGTGAACTAAGAAAATATTTTTCGAAATGTAATGCCTAAGTAAAAAAAGTAAGTAAGTGTAAAAACTACTTTGTTTTTGTATGAACTTTTGGTCATATTTTCACAATTTTTATGATTTAAGGGGGGGATGGAAATTGGGGATAAAATTTTGTATGGAAAGTTCTTTGTTTTTCAAGTTATACTGATGAAAATTGGTATTTGGGTAGTTCATTTAAAATAAAAATGCTGTTTTCAATATTTTTAGATAGGGATGACTTAAGATTGCGAAATGGGGGATGAAATTTTAAAATGAATATGAATATGATAATAAATACTAATTAACCCAGCGGTATGGAAGATAATTGGTAGCGGGTGGGGCGAATTTCTTCCGTACTTTCTAGGAATATACGGGAAAACTTTTTACATAAACCTATATTGCAAACTGATCCTCTGAAATAACTTTTGCCTAGTTTTTTATTTGATTTTTTATTTCGCATATATTATTACTCGTGTTTACAATATCACCGTTTAAATTACATTTAAATTTAATTCAAATTTTCTCGCCAAATGTGAAAAGCAGAGTATTTAAAAGTATAACTTGTGCATAAAACTCATTTTAGCTCAGATACCTAAGTTGCGGATTTGTTATAAGCACTCGATGTTACTTATGTTTGTTACGATGTTGTTTTGTTTTACTTTTGTTGCAATTTTAGTATCATTACGATTTATTTTTATTTGCAGACCGTCAATGGATGCTGGTGGTACTATTTCTCCAAGTTTACCGAGTTCTTCGACACAGTAAGTATTAAATAAATATACATTTAAGTATGTAGGTACATATTTTGAAAAGGTTTTTTAACTTGACCCTAAATAAAGGTAGGTATGTTTGTTTGTCTCAAGACGACGAATGGTACGTACAAAGGAAAACGCGTTAGACTAAGGGTCTGAAGAAATTTATAATGACTTATTAAATAACCAGATGTTGATTGTTTTTATTTTACAATGCAGTGTTAGTAAAAATCAACATTTCAGCTAGATTCTACCATTGCTGGTTAGTCAATTTACACACGCCAATGTTTTTTGTAATGAGTCTTCGGTCAGCTAGACTCCCCCCACTCGCCAGTGGACCCACGGGTCCACTCAACCAAGTCACATTTTGAATAGGTCGACTGGACTCACTGTCCAGTTTTATTATGAGTACAGACACGGAGTAAAGCCGAATCTTTTAGTTTTATTTTAATGACTTATAATATACCAATTATATTAAATTATAATATTTATTATTTTTTATTATGCGGTTGGCCTCAGATCTTTAGATATAACGACTGCAACAGTTTTTTACTAAATTTTTATCTGTCATCTGAAACCTTTCAAATTGGCTGTAATTTATTTGTAAATGATAGTCATAAAATAGCAGGCTTAAGTAAAATCATGTGTTGGATTGAAAATGAAACAGGAAGACATTATTTTCTACTTTTACTGCACCAATTTAATACATGACAACCGGGGTCCTAAGAATTGACATACTGATTTTTGTCCTATTGTCATTAGTCATACGCATCTATGTTAAAATTATAGTAAGCAAATAATGTGGGTGCAAATAACCCAACGTGTTTTATTAGGTTATGGGCCCAGTCCCAAATTAAATTCGTATAATAACAATTATTTGTAGTGAAAGTGTTAAAATGACCAGGAATTACTAATAAACGTTCCGAAACTCAAAGGCAGAGAAAACTACGACGATTGGGCATTTGCCGTTGAAAATATTCGTGACACGTGAACATAAACGGGATTATCCACATAAATAAATCAAAAATACACAGTGTCAGTTCAAATTATTGTTACAAAAACCAATAGGTACCTACTCATATTATTAGATGGAAACTGTTAAACGATTATGTAAAGTACCAGGCCAATGCCAAGGTAGAGATTCAGACGTCGCCCATTAGGGCCATGGTTATTTCCTCGCCCGGCCGCATATTTGCATGTATACTTACTATGTAATCATGTAGATGAAATGTTTGCAAACTATTTAATGTTTGGAAGCTCTCGAACGGTCGACGTACCCGTGAGTTATTTGACAACGTCTGTTACAGATCTTCTTCGTGATGCGCAAGAAGTATGACCACGTGTCGAAGCTTCACGTTATTCATCACGGCATCATGCCCATGTCCGTATGGTTCGGAGTCAAATTCACTCCAGGTCAGTATTATAATATATGTATTTTCCATTGTCTTAATTTTAGGCTTCGCACTTTGTGCATTCTGCCAGTGTCAATTAATAATATTATGAATTTTCAAGGTTATATAGTATTATGGAGTCAAATTTGTCATGAAATCACAGTTAGTATATACGAAATTAGTCATAGTCGAGTCCAAGTCATGTTTGTTGTATTGTTTTATTGAGGTCTGTAACATAAGGATGTCATTGGACTCTATCACTACTAAGCTGCCTGTCGTTTCGTATGTTCTTAATGGCCAGTGTTTTATGAATCGTAATAGGTAGCCGGTTTTCACATTATAATGTGTTACTATGGCGGATATCCTAGCAAAAAATAATAAGAAGAATTAAAAGGGGAATTTCCATACAAATGTTTGTATCACATGTGTGATTGATTAGTTAGGGTAAAATTTTTTACTCGTATATAGGTAGCTGAAAATTCAGTGGTTTTCAACGATTAAGATAACGAAAACATTTAGACGAAAACATCTTCTGTGTATAGTGTATATATATATAATATACATGCGTAAGCACACATATTGCGGTTCTGCGCTTATAATCGAATATTTCGTAGTGTAAGTTTTTTTTGTACATTCAAGTTTCTAGACGAACAATGCGTTCGCCTGGTGGTAAGCGTCACGCCTGCCACTAACAGTGGCAATGTCAGAATTATGAACTTGCGAACACACTCTGCAGTGGAGTCCTATCACTACAAAAATAACAGATTTCGTTAATAAATGAACAAAAAAGAAAATTCCTAGGTAGCGTTCCTAAATATATTATAATTGAATACATACTGACATTAATAAAGTGCATGGCTTAATCATACCTATTGAAAACCTTTTTATGGCCAGATATCTTTGGCATGATAACAGTATAAGTATTTGAGATGTAATTTATGGGATTATTATATGCTTGCAACAAAGGAATGGAGACTCTTTGGAAACAACCCATTGGAGCAAGATTGCCAGTAAAAATAACGGTCATAGGCAGTAGAATCAAATAGTTTGGCAAAGTAGAAATAAATAAATAACTAAAAACTAAACACTTAAACTTAATACTTAAACACTTTTATTGTAAAATCATTACTTTTTTTGTAAAAAAAACTTTCATTTATGTATTCTATCAACTATCTGGTCAGATGGTGCTGTGTAAAATGTGCACTCAATAATTATTTATTTCTTTATGTAAATAAGGCATTGAATTATATTTTCTCCTAATTCAGATTGAGCATACGTTCGTGTTACATTCAATTTCACATTTTGCATTACCATTCAATATGAATTAGCTCTTCATGCGCATTCATTTAGTATGCTTCAATGAAATTAAAGAACTCTATTGATTAGTTATTTAAAATACAATAAATGATAAAACAAGTTAAAGTTAAAATAAAGATTATTATCAACGCATACTGCGAGCAATACAGTTTGTGTAGTATGTTTGTTGTAGTACATACCTACACACAGATATTTGGAAGCACAAACATTCATCTATCTGATTTTTCTCAAAGCATATATAATTATACATGTATTGACTAATGACTCAAAACATTTAGATAAATTCTTAATTTCAAACGCAAGTTAGATAACTTTTTATTTTATTATTAAATACTCTACCTATACTTTGATGGGCAGTTTAAGATCCATAATTATACATTGCTAGATTGCTACACCACCGGTATGAAATAAATATGTTGTAATAATATTCGATAAAAGCTCAGATTTAAAAATATCGAAACAAAATGTTATCATCATCATCAAGCCAGAAGAAGTCCACTGCAGGATTAAGGCCCTTAATAGGGGGAGGTGCCATAATCCCCACGCCCTAAGCGGCCTGGGAATCACATGCCCGCCACCGCTAACCGAGGGACGCTGCGGCCCGTCCTCCGGTTGTTCTGGATGCGGTTTAATGACGTACCCAGATTACCCATGTCCCTATAAACGATGGGAAAATGACATCGAAATATAGATTTTATAAAATAAATAGAGTACTGAACTGGTGGTGATATGTACTGGTAGGTTTTTGTGACGCTAACCATAACACTTTTCGCGTTGGAATTGCCCACCAACCTAATGTTATTGAACGTAGGTACTCATTCATCATAGGTAAAAAACAAAAAGCGCTGCGTAGTTTTTACTGTGCTTCTTAGATTTTTTAGATTCTAACCGCAGTTAAGCCGTTCATAATAGATCATTACTGATATCATATTTTTTTTGGCACTTACTACGAAGAATGTGTTCTTTATAGAAAATATTATACGCTGTCTTGTCATTAAGTTATTCAGATTGTAAGTGAAGTTGTTTACCTTCGTATTTTTTCTTTATGCACTGCTTGTACCTTAATTGCGGTATTTTCCGTAACTTATAAAACCTTATGCTTTATGCGAGTGAACTACAAGTTTCTGATAAAACTCGTAGTTTATTTGTGATATAGAAGGTATATAGTTGCGAAAAACAATTTAATCTTGAATAAAGTTCTTTTGACTCATTATTGTTAGAAGGAAATACATCAATGCGGATAAAAATATTACAAAATTCTATTTCTGAGAACACTTTGGAGGCTATCACTTAAAAAATTGCTCAGGTCATCAGAAATTATTGCTAGTCATGAACTTGAACTCAAGATAATTTAAATGTAAATATTTACAAGTTGATTACGGTTTCAATTTTTTTTAAATTAATTGTATGTAATTTTTAGCCTTTTTGTTATTTCAGCCCATAAATCCTCACTACTCATGCTAGACTATGTATATCAAAGCTCGCTGACAGATCCGACTCGTATAGGTTAACTGAGGAGTAGAAATGATGCGACATTAATTTTTTTGATGATTTTATATTAGGATGAGTAGCTGTTATGTTCATTAACTGTAGGATTAGATATTGTTAGGATTTTAAATTTTACGGCTTTTAAATATTATATCCAATGAATATTAGGAGCAGTGATGCTATGTGTAGTAATTTTATATAGATTTACTGATTGTTAGTCCTAACAATCAGTCATCCTAATAAGGATGACTGACTTAAAACGGTATGGAATACATAATTAGGTTTAAAATTTGTATGGGAATTATTAGGGACCTAATATTATGAACTAGTTCTTCCATAAAACTATTTATTTCGACTACAGTTAACGAACCAAATATTCAACCTTTACTAACTTCGTTCAGTAAATGCATATAGTATTAAGGACCACGAATAAATGCGTAAAATATGACCATTGACCATGCACGAATAAATGCGCGTTTTGTATTAGTGCATTGCAACTCGAGGTACCGTGAATATGTGTCTTCATACAATCATCACCGGAACAGTACAATTTCACAAATAATTATATCTATTTATTTTTCACTAAATATATGTTACATTTAAAGTAATAACTAACCATATATAAACAAGAAACAATCAAAAATGTTTTAGTGAAGATGTATTATGTACGTATTGATCGTAGGTTGATCTTCATCGTCCTGTCGATGGTTTTATACTAAATTATATAAATTGAACTTTATCAGACCAGTAGTCTGCAACAGCTACCCCAAGAGGAGAGGCCACCATCAGGTCACTCAGTGTGCAGTTGTTAGGACACTGAGGGCAGGAAAGCAGTAGGTTGATAAGAAATAAAAACAGCAGTTTTTGAACTAACATGTTTATATATTTTTTACTATAAACAAGTTCATTTTTGTTTTATTTATACGGGTTTTTTTTTACTCTCTTACTTATTTCCTTAAACTGCAACCAGACCCACCGGAGGTCTGGCAGTAGCGTCATGTTGGTTAACGGTGGTGAGCATTCTGCGATCTCCAAGCCGCCTGCCAAGCGTGGGGATTATGTCAACACCCCTCTGTTAAGTGGGAGGCCTTCGTCCAGCAGTGGACGTCTTATGGCTGACGACGACTCACGTTTAATTAAAACGGATACTCCGACTATTAGTTTCGATCACACCCGGTGACCTTTCGGTGAATGTTTAAATACCACGTCAGATTTCATAACACTATAAGTACGTTTCAAGGCAAACTTACACTCGTAAAATAATATAAATGTTTAGTTCCATTATAATGAGTCTATTACAAGTTTCCTCTGATTTACTTTAAACTTACTGTTCCAATACAAAAACCGCGGACCAACGAGTCTCAATAAAGTTTCCGAGTGAATCTTACTAAGTATTTATTAATTTGTAATCATGGTCTCTAAGAGTGTTAAAAGAAGAATAATGTTTAGCGAGCCGGTAGTTTGAACTCTACGTCAATTAAGTTTGTAGACGCGTAGTGCTAAACAGTTTGCTTTTAATGTTTGCCGAGGCAATTGACCGAATGACACGACTTAGTTTATTACGTAGATTCGTTCAATACATCGTGAGCATACATAGACTTCGTATTAAGACTGTTCTAGAAAGCCATGCTTTAGAATAATTTATTTTTGCTATAGTCACTAAAATTAAACATACTTATCTAGATGGTTTGAACTAGCGCGACTTCTGCTGCAAAATGTTGCAGCCTGAAAATCAGGTAAAAAGATAAATATTATTATTTACAATTGTTAAATCTTATGTCTAACTATTATTTATTCATTAAGAGTATAGTTTTAATTAATTAAGCATACAAAATACTAGATATTTAAAATTAAATCTTAATGCGAAAACATTATTCGTCGAAAATAAAAGCCCCCCCCCCCCCCCCCCCCGTAAAGTTTGTTGCCCCGTTTGTTAAATTTACTGAATTATTAATGAATTAATAATTCTACTATTTTCTACCAGTAACTAAGTGTAGGTTCACATGAAACCTACACTTAGTCTACATTAATTTGTAAAGAAATAATTGTAAATAAAAACTTAAAAACTCAACCCGTATTCAATGTGTAGGTACTTAATAAGGTTTTAATAAAGGTAGGTTATAGGTAAAGATATAAAGTTCACGACCCAGTTGGAATGTTGAAAAGTTATTTAATTCATCAAAACCGCTTTTCGACGGGAAATTACAAGGATATAATGATGTCAGAGCCGGATTTCGCTTAATTAATCAATCATCAATATATATAAAAGGCTCTGTCCTGACTGACTGACTGACTGACAGACAACGCACAGCCCAAACCGCTGGTCGTACAGACTTGAAATTTGGAGGGTGTATTCGTCTCGATGCGTAGGGGTGTACTAAGAAAGGATTTTTGTAATTCGACCCCTTAGGGGGAAAAAGAGGGGGAAACGTTTGTATGAAAGTCCTTTGTTTTTGTACTTTTAGTCACGAAAATTTGGATTTGGGTAGTTCATTTAAAATAAAAAATGCTGTTTTCAATATTTTTTTGACAGGGACGATTTAAGGTGGGTAAAGGGGGTGAAATGTTGTATGGAAAGTTTTTTGTTTTTTTGGGGTGCTAAAAAAATTGCTCGGGATGATTTAAAGTGGTGAATTTTAGGAGCGGGCCGAATTTCTTCCGTACGCGGACAAAGTCGCGGACGACCTCTAGTATTATAGATAACTGGAAACACGTGTTAGCCGTTATGTCCTTTAGTAAGTAGTATTTTAACTGAATCGAAATGTATAATTCTTGATCAAGCGAAGCGGAGGTTGAGTCGAGTCCAATCTACTTATACGAATTGGCACTTGTATGTGTGTTTATCTTTGTATCTTTGTTATCGTAACTAAGTACGGATGAATATCTATTCTATATTAACTTGTGCACCATTTATTCACAACATTATAAAATGTTATAAACAAATACAAATTCCGAGTTGAAAATGAGCCAATTCAGTCAAGGGGTTGTGAAGATAAAGAAGTTGCGAGGTCACAGTTCGGGCCGAACAGCTAGTATAAAAGTCAGCACATGGTTATGAATAAATAATATGTACCCACTAAGTATAGTCAACTTATAATAGAGTACCTATAGTACCTTTTACAATGGGGTCAAATTCCACCGCGGGTTGGCAAATTAACGTAAGCTATTGAATTTCTTCTTCATGTATTATATTATATGCAGGTTTCCTCTGGATGTTTTCCGGCGCCGATAAGCCAATGGTATTAGTTTTTAAGCCTGGAATTACTTAGTAATTTTTTACTCTGACGAATAAATAATGTATCAAACTCTTTAGTGGTTTAATACCATTATGTCATTAATAAACTTCAGCATATCTAGTTAGACCTTAATTTTTACAATGTTTTTAAAATTTATAAAATTTAAACAGTAAGAATATTTAAAACCTCTCGCAGGACTTGAACCGGCATACGAGCAATCAATGCGGGTTTCCGTCTCAACTGCTTTACGAATTTAGCTACAGACGGATAGCTAGTTTGGTGTCTTACCTGTAATAATTTTCAAACTGTTTTAAACTATCAACAAAATCGTTGATGGGATCTGTAAATTCTTGTAACACAAATACTTACCCAAACCGAAACCTAACTGAACTTTTTCCTCTAAACTTTTAATAAATAAAAATACTTACTGTTAGCATAATTCCAACTCGTAATTACAAGGAGTATAACATTAACTAAACAATTGACGCACTACTGCGTGCTTTAACTCTTCCTTAAAGCAATATTTGGTTTCATAAACCAATAGGAGCATTCAAAAAAGTTCAAACAAGATTCAAGAGTGTTTAACCACTACAAAATACACAAATCTCCGGTAAAGATGTTGTTGATGTGCTAAAATTTAAACGTAGAGATGACGTAGACTAGACATGGCAGCGTGACCTGTCTCCTTTTATTTGACCTCTGCAGTACAAAAACGAGACAAATTATAACACTATGATGGTCGTACATCAAACCGTATGTACATAAATATGTAAAGAAATTAATCGATAATAGGTCGGAGAGACAGACAGACGCACAGGCAGAAAGACGACAACGCGACGACGACGTAGGGTAATAATACGATCCTGTTTGACACCCTTTGGGTACGGAATGATGATAAAAAAGAGGACAAAATGATATTTTTTTTTACATTTATGTAGTATCAGGAACATACGAAATTTAACTTTTAAAAACTATCTTTTAAAGTTAAACAGCAAAACTTTGGTCTTAATTAAATTTCCAGTGTGCGATTCTTGCAAAGGAGTGGTTTTAAGGCAATGTTCATAGATCAGACAAGAAACTCGAAATGGAGAGCTTATATCCCGGAATAACATACAGGCAATTTTTTTATTATCACCTGCGCCGATTTCATCATCACGCGGGTGGAACCGCGGGGCACAGCTGATATTACATACTTAGTTATGTGTCGACCTGACAACCTCCTTTTTTTGAACTCGGTTAAAAATGGGTATTTATCTCCGTGCGGGCCGGGGCGGGTCAGCTAGTGATCATAAATCATCAAGTCATCTATAAAATGTATTTATTCATTTGTATAATAAAATGTATAATATATAATTTATTGTTTCCAGGTGGTCATTCAACATTCTTCGGCATGCTGAACACATTTGTTCACATCGTAATGTACTCGTACTACCTCCTGGCTGCTTTCGGGCCTAAAGTCCAGAAGTATCTCTGGTGGAAGCGATACCTCACCGCGCTGCAGATGGTAAGATCATCTTTTATAAGTATATTTTGGCGTAGTTACTCATCATCATCATCAGCCCGGAAACATCCACTGCTGAACGAAGGCCTCCCCCTTAGACCGCCACACTGTACGACAACCTGCCATATGCATACACCGGTTGCCCCCCGTGACTGTTACAATGTCGTCGGTCCACCTAGTGGGAGGCTGCGCCTACGCTGCGTGTTCCGGTTCGCGGGGGCCACTCAAGAACCCTTTCTTCCCTATCGGTTGTCAGTTCTTCGAGCGATGTGGCCTGCCCATTGCCACTTCAACTTGCAAACCTTGCGAGCTATGTCGGTAACTTTGGTTCTTTGGCGAATATCCTCGTTCCGGATTCTATCGCGCAAAGTAACTCCGAGCATAGCGCTCTCCATTGCCCGTTGTGTGACTCTGAGTTTCTCCAAAAGGCCAGCAGTTAAAGACCACGTAGTTACTAACTACGGCCAATCCCCAAGCCGCCTGCCAAGCGTCGGGATTATGGCAACCCCTCACAAGTGGGTCGGATGACATTATGCTTGTCTGGTTTTCTTTAATGTATTAGAGTAACAATACGAGCAAGACATTCGCCTGGAGGTAAGCATAATAACAGCTACAGTGCCAGAATTGAGAACTTGCGAAAAAAATCTTTGTTTGTTCTGATATAGCAATTGACAAACCCTGGCCGAGGCATTGGAGCGGTATTTTAAAACTCTGACATTCCACACATTTTCATCTGGCTTATACAAATTTAATAAAGAGTAGGCAATAGGCAAAAACAAGTTGGAGTAAAATGTTTACATTACTTTAGATAAACTTTAGAGAATGGTTTGTACCATTCTCTAAAGTTCAGTTAAGTTCTTAAGTCTCTAGTTCTGTTGTCAGAATGGACACTACTGTGAACGCTATTACATAGACATTAGTGTCATGAGATTTTACGAAGGTATACCTACACTTACATAATACCTTCTTAACGCCCAAATAAAGTCAGTTGATATAACATCTGGTATCTCTAGTAATACGATTATGCTACGTCAAGCTTTACATTTTTCTGAACGTAATTGGGTTCTTCGTGTTCCGTACATTCAACTCGGCGTGATTTGCCATTTCATCCGTCACATCCTTTTAATTATTCCATTTGGGCTGTTTTTGCCTGATATCTAAACTTGACCGAACGGTGAAAGTACCTACGGCAGGGGGGTGTCACTCCGCAGTTTAGGTATGTTCGGCCGGCGCTCCGCGCGTGGTGGACGGTGCAGTGGCCGCCCGCACGCTAGCCGCGTCGCGTCAATCAACAAGGAAACTGTATCTTCGCGTATTTTTTGTTATAGGCCTCGTAAACTTTCACTTTTGCATGATTGTTAAGTATTTGAAACAAATTCAGAATAAGCGTGTTTTTGTTTTGTTCAGGTCAAAGTCAAAGTCAAATCGTTTATTGCACATTATGGTTTATGTAAAACTAATATTAATAACATAAACATAATGACCCAAATTAGGGTATGGCAATTAAGTGTGGAGCGGACCGATCTGTTTTCTGCTTGATTGATTTATAAAGTTTTGTCGTCTAAAAAGTCTTTTAAGGAATAATAACATTTTTGAATTAACAAGTTTTTTTATTTTAATCGCAAAACTATGTTCGTTTTCACTCTATACCTAAGTCGTCAGGAAATTTATTATTTTTTTATTTTTTTATTCAGTATTAGTTGGTACTACATACTACATAGGCTACATAACTGGTAACTAACACTAATAAGTATTCGTGTATATTCACAATGTTGTCGGTCCGCCTAGTCGCGTGCAACTGGATGCATATGGCAGGTTGTCGTATAGTGCGGCGGTCTAACGGGGTGGCCTTCGTTCAGCAGTGGACGTCTCCGGGCTGATGCTGATGATGATGATTATGTGTAAATATCAAGAAGACAACCCTAACGTTACACGTGCCGCTTCAGGAGGGATAGAGCTACGTGATAGAAAGAGAGCGGTATATCTAGGTTATTATAGCAAGTGGTATACAGCGGTGTGCTAATTGAATTGCTACTTTATTGCCTCGTTGATAGAGTCCTTATTTATTTCAATTCCTTTGCGGAGTTAACTTTCTGTACGTAGTACTATTATTTATTCTGTGCCAACGGTCAAGGTTGCTGACCGCGGTGTAGTCTTTGTGGAGTTTCAAAGAATTAACAAGTTTGGCCTTACACCGGCTTTCATGATTCAATATTTGTATTTTGTACATTGATATAAATTAATATGGATAATAAAATAAAATAACTTTTATCAATTGAAAACTCGCGAAAACCAATCTGTCGAGAAACTGAGACCACCAGCCAGATTTTGACCAGTTTTTCTCATTAAGGTAGCCTGGAAGAGATCGCCAAAGATAAGGCCGCCAATTGTTACATTAGTTCTAAGTTACATTTTCTCTTGTGATCATCATGACTGTTATTAATTCTTTTATGGTGTGTACAATAAAGAGTTTATCTACCTATCTATCTAATTAAAGTACCTAAGTATATTATAAGCTGAGTAGTTAACCCTAATATCAAAATTAATATGCCATATGCCATATTTTACCATAAACCAAAACCACCATACCAACCACCAAACCATTAACCAACCAACCATTTATTTACCATTTATTTTTAACCATATTTTTTTTTATTTAACAAATTTTTTTTTTTTTTTTGCCATATTTTTATTTATATGACTTGACGATCCAACTAATATAGAAGAAATTACTGATCTTCTTTATTCGATCCAGAGCAATTACTGGGTATGAAGAGATTTATCATCTGACATGTTTAGACACCCCTGGGTTTTTTATACATCTTTATCAGGGTGACGAGCGCAGTGCAGTGCGGCGCAGGATTGTGTTCGCAAGTTCACATGACACTTCTACTGTTAGTGGCAGGTGTGACGCTCACCAGGTGAACGTCTAGCTAGTCTCGTCACTAGAAAGTATAAAAAAAAAGCTCTGTCATATCCTTTTTTCAGCAACTAAATAAATGATTGCTCTAGAGGCATTATCCAGGAAGATAATAGGGGAATGCATTGGTAGGTATGGAGAATCGCAGACCGGATTCTCTTCTTAACGTTTTGCATAAATTTATTTCCAAATATAAATTCAAAATTTATGAAGATCAACGATTTCCAAGTTATCGCCAATTTGTTCGACAGGTTGGCAATTACTTGACAATCGTTGATATCGATTTGTGTTTGGCCTCACTTCATCAACAGCCAAAACACGTCCACTGCTGGACGAAAGCCTCCCCCATAATAGGGAGGGGCTGTCATAATCCCCATGCTTGGCAGGCGGCTTGGGAATCGCAGAATGCTCACTACCGTTAACCGAGACGCTGCCGCCCGTCCTCCGGTGGTTCTGGATGCAGTTTTAGGACATACAGTTCGTGTGTTTCCACAGTCTGTAATAAATATTAAGTACGTCATATTTACTCTAAATGCTCGCTTACTACAGGTTCAGTTTGTGCTGGTGTTTCTTCACGCGTTCCAACTTCTCTTCATCGATTGCGACTACCCGCGAGCTTTCGTCTGGTGGATCGGAATGCACGCTGTGCTCTTCTACTACCTCTTCTCGGACTTCTACAAACAGGCCTACCTGAAGAAGACCAAGGTTGGTTCACCTAAATACTCTTAAACTTCGTAATACATAATGATTCGTGATAACATAGTGATCAAAAACGGCTTTACAGTCCAGTCCAATTAACGATAACGATAGCGGTGGTTGGTGTCTATGGAAGGCAGTGACAGGAATCCAACGATGGTCTGAAGAGCGCTCCTCGAGAGAAGCGCCTATAATTATTCAGGCTTGGACTAACATGGGATCGATAATGATATAGTTTTATCGGGTGACGTTAGGGCGTTCCTGATTCCATTGAAGGTTAAGGAAGGAAGGAAACAATTTAAAAAAAAAACTAGTTAAAAAAAATTACAATTTGGAATAAGCTATTGGTTTTTAAGCTATATTTCGGATACCAAACATATGCACGTGGACCGACTATCTTTTCTTAGCTGTACTTATATTGCACAATCGGATAACGCAAAGTGTCTGATTTTGATTGCTGATAGTGATTTTTATTAGGTGAAGGGCGTCAGTTTACTACAAACGTTAAAACAGGAAGCACGATATACGTTCTAGGCTGTGCTACAAAATTCAGTCAAATATAAAATAAGGTAGGACATTCTTAAAAATATGAAAACGATAAACTTTTTGTTAAATAAAACGTAAGAACGACGTCGACGTAAATACGTCGATGATGTAAGTTCATATAATAATGAGTTTCTTATTTCCAGGGCATCAAAGCTAAGGTGAAGATTGAAGCCGATGCGATCAAATCGGATTCCAAAGAAATGAAGCTGCCATTATTGAACGGTTTCAGCAACGGGTCAGCTCTCAGCGACGTCCGGCAAAGAGTGGCCGGTGCCGTCGCCACGCAGTGACACACTAAACAGTGATCTATGCTACAGAGTGGTCATAGATATAAAAGTGTATGGTGACCGGGTAGCACCGACATTTGAGTGAAGTGTGCGGCCATAGACAAACCATGAAGCTCAATTCGTTTGCCAAATTGGGCTCTCAAGTGCAACGCGGCATTGGAAAGCTCAATTTCTCTAAGCTAATTTTAGTGTTTGTTTAGTGATACTAGATATAATTAATCTTACCAATGCATTAGATAAATCACACTGGACTTATTTATTTTGGTTACTACGATGAATTGTTACAACAATGTAGCCAGTATTGTCGAATTGTTTTGCTATTTCAGGGTTTTAGAGAAAAACGTGAGTTATGTAATCGTCGTTAATGTCTATGGTACAAGTAAATTATGATCCATTTTGTTTCAAAATCTTTAAGGATTTTCATGTCTGAATAGCGATTGGTGTCTTCAATATGTATGTTAATGTTTTATTACCAAAAATTGTAAGGAATAATGTGGTAAAACGCTTTCACACAATATAAGAGAACTCTTGATGAGAAGCAATGAAATGGTCAAACTTGTATCACGTTTAACATAGACGATATACTTCAGTATAAATATTTTCTTGAACCACTATTTTCTTTATTGTACTAGTTCAGAAGGACACCCACAAAAGCACACCTCTGTTATTATTATATTAAAATGTGTGATGGGAAAGTGGTTACTGCGTTAATATATATATATAATTTTTTGAGGGTATTTTTTGTGTGTCGTATCGTAGTACTGTACAAGAATGGTGAAGCCATGCTTAGACTCATCGCGGCCTATAGAGTATTCGCAATATGTACTTTTTGTGTTCACATTTAACTCATTTTGGATATAAAGCGGAACTAATAACACGATCTATCATATTTTTTCTATAAATCACGCAAGTGCTATTTATGTAAAAAATAATGTATAGACTCATTCCGTGGGTGTCAGATAATGTGTAGGTATGACTAAGCATAAGCTAGCAGATACTATCTGCCACATTATCAAGCGTCTGCCTACATAAAATTATACTTAATACCATTTATTAATATAACTACTTACCAGAGCGGTTATTTATTGAAATTATTCCAGTATCTATAATCGAATTATGATACAAAACTACGCATACCTACGTAAAAAAATCGCTCATGTATATCGGATATTTTACTTACAAATTACTAATTAATTATCTTTTATATAAAATTTGCGATGACGCATTAAAAAAAAACAAAAGAGCATCATACTTACTATCAGTTTCTCTATGAGGCTATAATTTTCACACCATTGAGCTAGTATCTAGCTCAATGTGTTGCACACAATATTGTATAATATAGGTATAGCCAGAACTGCTATAATAATCCGAAAGATATCCATATACTTTGTAACGATTGCTGCATAGCATATCTGTCTAACCCTATACAAATATGGCCAGTTAAAATTCAACGAATCATGGATACTTCTACCTACTAATGTGATGAAAGGTTGTAAATATTATTGATAAATTTATATTAAATAATTAAAATAGTACATTATCCGTAGTCAGATCAGTTTGTTAGATTGATCTGAGCACGGCCACTGTTCTGTGTCCTTGGTTAGACTGATTAAATTACAGTGTCTTTTGCTAGTTTGGTAGACGTGATCAGAACGGGTTTTATTTAGTACATTATAATACATATAAATACATTTGATGTTAGAGTGATAGGTGTCAATATCATTATCACCAACAGCAATTCTTCAAATTCAGCAGGATGTTTTTCTAAATATCACACTAATATTATAAAAGCGAAACTGTGTGCATGAATGTGAAAAGCAAAAAAAGCATTCATTTTATTCATCACTATTATTCGCTATCTTTAATAATATACATAATTATGAAGATCGATCTCAGAATAAAGTGTCTCAAAAGCTTGTAATATAGCAGGGCCTAATCATGTAAATTTACTGGTTTTTTTTTAGTTTTCCCTGGTTGGGACACAAAAAAAACTAAAAAGTGCACCAAAAAGTGGCCGTGGTCACCTTAATCAAGCGATCTAACAACGGATATTTTTACTGTGGTGTCCCTGATTAGATGAATACAATCTAACCAGGGCCACCGAACAGTGGCCATGGCCAGCAGGCTAATCATGTAATCGGGATCGCGATTTGTCATAAATGTCACTTGTCACTGTCACAGCTTCACAGTATCACGGAGGGATTTCTCTCGCTATCGTTATCGAACGAATGCATTGATTTCCTTAATTAAGTTAAGCAAATCCGTCGGTCTTTTGGCGTTTCATCCTGCCCTGCAGGGTCAAATGAGTTTTGGCAGTGACAGTGACAAGAGTCTATTTTTGACAACTCGTATCCGAATCTCGATCTCGAAAAGTTACATGAATCTAACAACTGATAACTGACAACGAGAGCTAGATCCTCTAAGCTGACAACGGATACCTAACGATATTTTTGTGATACTGATTAAAAGTTACAAAATTCATTTTTATTTTATTTCTACCTGTGACTTAGATTAAACGATTTTCGCACTGATAGTCTACCATCTATCATGATAAATAGCTTTTTAGCGAGTATGATAGGTTTTAGTGAGTGGTTCTTTTTTTGAATTATGTACGACATGTAAACATATCAATTCACGTTCGAAACATCGAGCGTGGCGCCACCCGCCGCAATTAGCGAGAAGCAATCTCGCTAACTTCAGTTCTCCGACTTTATCCGCTATCGTAACAACGCCGCATCCGAAAATATAGAATAAATCACGTACATCAGTTTCGCGAGTGCTTTTAAGACTTCTGAAAGGTGCTCCTGAGTGTCAATTACACATTTCCATAACGTTTTTACCAAAAGTTAGTGTACCAAAAGAGAAATTGTTGACCGGCACGAGTTGTGCTGGCCACACCGCCATTGTGCTCGCTCCCTGGACCACCCGAGGTCTCTTGTTGGAGGACGCTGGATTGGTATGTACATTTCATCATAATTTCTTACGAAGAATCACTACTTCTGGCCTTCAGATTCTCTTTCTCGCCCCGCCCCGCTAAAATACTCGCCGCAGAAAATAGCCAAGACCACCCCGCACCCGCCGGTGGTGGAATTCAATTAATGTTGTTCTTTTCCATCGCCATTCGTTGGTCCTTCGAGCCGGATTTTGGTTATTTTCAGTATTTTCAAAAATATTAATACCAATTTCCCCATAAATCGCTTCAATTTCACATTTTTACACAGCCAACTGGGCTGCCATTTTGTATGTGCGTCGTTAGTGTTCGAACCCTGCTCGCTATTAAACCAAAGTATTTTTTGGAAGAACTCCTTTGGTTACCGCATTATTTATTTTATATCCCGCATCTATATTTTTATCATATAACCGCATTTATTTCATAAATAGAACCAGTATCTATTAATATCGCATCTCGCATTTATTGTTATCCGCATCGCACTTCATTGCATTCCGATAACACCGAACGCTCGCTGCCGGTAAGCGTTCGCTCGCTCGCTCCTACCTCCTATTTTTATTTAATTCATTCGCTCAATTAATAGGTAACAATGTCGTCGTCTAATGAACAGAAATTAAAACTTCTTGAATGTCAGCGACAAGTATATTTTGAACGCTTACAACAAATATACGATAAGTCGCGTCGTAACTTAAATGACCCCGAGGAATTAAATGATTTTCTTTGTTCTGTTGAAACATTAGACGAAATTAGAACAAATTTCCAACAATGTATAAAAGACATAGACCTTATCTTACTAAAAATGGATAAAGATTCAGTGCCTGATTTCAATAAATGGCTCGCATTTGAAGATCTTTATTGCCGCGTCAAACGTAAACATTCACAGTTTGTTTCTAAGCCGGCTATGCCTGTCAAACAGCTTGATAACTCTTATCAAGGCGTTAAGTTAGCTCGCATAGAAATACCCGAGTTTGACGGGAATACTACAGATTGGCCGCTCTTTTATGCAACGTTCCGAAACGCTGTTCATCTGAATCCATCTCTTTCTATAACCGAAAAGATGTTTTACCTCGCTAGTAAGTTGAAAAATAAAGCTAAAAATGTTTATGCTGGTTTTGTGCCTTGCGCAGAGAACTACGAAACGATTTATAACGCACTTGTGTCAAAATACGAAGACAAGAGAAATCTTGCTTCAACTTACTTAGCCCAAATGTTTTCATTGAAACCAGTCGCGTCCGCAACCGCTGATAATTTAGAAAATCTGATAGATCAGTTTTCTAACTCGCATCTTGCGCTGAATAACTTAAGTTTACCTAACTTATGCGATTTCGTAATGTCTTATGCTTTATTACAACGCATAGATAAAGAAACCGCGCGCCTTTTCGAAATGGACAACCGCGGCAAGGAAATACCTTCTTTGAACGATTTGATTTCCTTTGTCCGCGACCGCATCAAAGTCCTAAATCGAACAGGTGATAACACTAATAATGCCAGTACTTCTGTGAAACCTAAACCGCAAGGTACTGCATCTAAAAATAGCTCGCGCTCATTTGTCGTAAACAATAACGCTTGCCCTTTATGTAAGGATTCCAGTCATGATCGCTTATATTCATGTCCTAAATTCAAAGCGTTTAACGCACGTGAACGCTATGAATATGTCAAAAAATTACGCGCTTGCATAAATTGTTTAAGCTTACAACATAACACAAATGCGTGCAGGTCCGTAAATAAATGCATTCACTGCAGTAAATCGCACCACAGCACCTTATGTTTTACGGCTGATAACGCATCAGCTGGCGTCGCGTCAATGACCGGTAGCCGATACCTACACGAACGCATCGATAACAGCGCTAATAATGCAGGATCTACTGATCAGAAAAATACCGCGTCTTCAGGTTCGGTTTCTAATAAACCTGTAGACAATGCCGCTTCATTTTGTAGTATGAGTGATATCTCAAAAAGCCCGCGAAAAACCCAAAACGTTTTATTGGGTACCGTAATTGCTGATGTCTTAAAAAATGATGGAACTGTCAGTCAAGTCAGAATTTTGATTGATAATGGATCTCAAAATCATTTTATATCCCGCCGTGCTTGTAAAAGATTAGGCATTCGAGTTTATCATGATAATACCGAACGAGCCGTGAACGGAATTGGCAATAGTTCCCAAGGTATATACGGTATCGCTGATATAACTTTGATGTCTAAGTACGACACAAACTTTCGTTTACAAATAAAACCGCTAGTCCTTAATACTATTTCCAGTAACTTACCGAGCTATGAATTTGACACTTCCTCTTTGACCTACATAGGTAATTTACAGCTCGCGGATCCGAGCTATAACAAACCCGCTGAAATAGATATATTACTGGGCGCTGAGGTATTCATGGAAATTCTAAGACCTGCAAAGTTGTTAGGTCCGCCCGGAAAACCCGATTTATTAGAAACTGCATTCGGGTACATACTTTTAGGTTCAATCGCTTCGCTCCCTTGTCAGAAAAATTCTGCGCGTAGTGATAACGATCACGCTTTTTTTTCGTCGAGTGACGACTCGATCGAAACATTGGTTTCCAAGTTTTGGGAACTTGAGTCAGTGCCGACTCAAACTCACATGTCTAAGGCCGAATTGGAATGTGAGAAGTTTTACGCGTCGAACACGCACCGAGATAATTTAACTGGACATTACGTCACCGCATTACCCTTCTCGCAGTCTACCTTAATGTTAGGTAACTCTTTGACAACTGCAACTCGCTGTTTGTCATCGCTGGAACGCAGATTCCAGGCGAACACCGCTCTTAAACTTGAATATGATAACGTGATGAGAGACTATCTCGATCGTAATATCATTTCCCCCGCTGCGCCTGCGCTCACTGATAAGGATTATTACGTAATCCCGCACCATGGCGTATGTCGCCCAGACAAACCGCTACGCATTGTTTTGAACGCTAGTGCAAAATGCATTGATACAAACGTTTCACTGAACGATTGTTTGCATTCTGGCCCTAACTTACAGGCAGATTTAACTGCAATAATTTTAAAATTCAGACTTTTTCCGATTGCTTTAACAGCCGACATTAAACAAATGTTTCTGGCCATAGGAATACGCGAAAAAGACCGCCGCTTTTTAAATATTTTATATAAATTTGACGAAGATGATTCAGCCAAGCTGTATCATTTTAACCGCGTTTGCTTCGGTTTACGGTGCTCGCCATACCTCGCCATGAAAACGGTGAAACAGCTGGCTCGTGATGAGACTGATTTTCCGATTGCTTCGGAGATCGCTAGTGATCACCTTTACATGGACGATCTGGGTGTTTCAGTAGCCACCGCCGAACAAGGAGCTCAGCTGGCTCAAGATTTGATTGAATTATTTAAACGCGGAGGTTTCGACTTAGTTAAATTCGTAAGTAACTCCCCCGAAGTGTTAAAGGCGATTCCGATTGACAACCGCTTATCTTCCAAGATCGAATTTGATAAGGACGATAACACGAAGCTTTTAGGTTTGGTTTGGTCTCCTGTCGAAGACGAGTTTTCAATCGCTATTAAGTTTAATCCGCAGACAAAATGCACTAAGCGCCTTATGCTTTCCACAGTTGCGAGGTTATGGGACATTAACGGATATTGTGCTCCTGTAATCTTACACGCGAAATTATTAATAAAAGCTCTCTGGATAGCTCACGTTGACTGGGATGCGGAACCACACGAAGACATCTGTGTCGCGTGGAAACGCTTCTTAAATGAGCTGCCCGCCTTACAAAATTTCAAAATACCGCGCTTCGTAGGTATTGCGCCCGATTGTCGCGTCATACTGGTGGGATTTGCAGACGCCTCTGAAAAGGCAATGGGTGCTTCTGTGTACCTTTGTGTACAACCCGCTTCTGGACCGAATGAGGTCAATTTAATTGGCGCCAAAAGTAAGGTCGCTCCGCTTAAAGTAGTAACTTTAGCTCGCCTGGAGCTCTGCGCTCTAGTACTGCTATCGAAACTATTTCGATTTGTTATAGACACTGTTTCTTCTCGCTGTCATATTGACGAAATATTCGCATTCACTGATTCGACGGTAGCCCTCCATTGGGTTCACTCGTCTCCGCACCGCTTCGATACTTTCGTTGCGAATCGCATCGCTCAAATACAAGAAAATCTTAACTCTAAGCACTTTTACCATTGTGAAAGTGCACAGAATCCCAGTGACTGTCTGAGTCGCGGTCTTACACCCGCTCAGCTGTTGAGTCACCCGCTATGGCTCCATGGCCCCACGTGGGCTAGTGACGAAGTCCACACTTGGCCGATCGATCGATTCACGTTCGATCCCGCTCAAGATGAAAAGCTTTTAGAGCTTAAAAAACATTCAAATGTTTTTATAACCACTGACGCTACTGAACCCTTTCTTTGTGAACTAGCCAAGCGATACTCTTCTTGGTCTAAGTTTCTCCGCATAGTAGTGTATTTATACCGCTTCATGGGAAAGCTTCCTCGATCAAATCGCATGCAACTTGCTCATTTGCAGCATGCTGAAAAAGCTGTCGTAAAATCGCTGCAACAGCAATACTTCATAAACGACATCAACGCGCTTTCCAAGAGCCACCGAGTTTCAAAATCGCTTCTCCCGCTTTCTCCCTTTTTGGATAATGATACTCTCCGCGTTGGTGGTCGATTAGAAAAATCCTCTCTTGAATTTGACAGCAAGCATCCGATATTGCTTCCCAAAAAAGATCACATTGTGAACCTAATCATCGACTATTATCACCGCAAATATTTACACGCCGGTCCACAGTTACTGTTGTCACTACTAAGGCAAAAATATTGGGTTATTGCCGGACGCAGTACTGTAAAACGACGCTTTCGTCTTTGTAACAACTGTTTCAAAGCTAACCCCCGCACAGAGACGCCTTTTATGGCGGCTCTCCCCGCTGTTCGTGTCAATGAGGCCTCCAAATCTTTCCATTTTTCGGGTGTAGATTATGCAGGCCCCGTAGAAATCTTGATTAGTCGCTATCGTGGCGCACGCCGAGTACGTTGCTATTTTTCGCTATTCACCTGTATGGTGACTAGGAGCGTACATATAGAAATCGCAGTAGACTTGACGACAGCCTCGTTTCTTCGCGCTTTTCGACGTTTCATATCACGTCGAGGGAAAATTCATTCGTTATTTTCCGATAACGGAACGAATTTCATAGGAGCGAAAGCCAAGCTCGATGAGCTGAACGAGTTTCTTAAATCTAAAGCTTATTGTGATGCTTTTGCACAGGAAACTCTGTATCAGGGCATCAATTGGCATCTGAACCCACCTGCAGCCAGCCATATGGGTGGCAGCTGGGAAAGTATGATTCGCGTCCTCAAAATTCATCTTCGCCGAACTATAGGAAATGCTCTTCTCACTTATGAGGAATTGCTCACCGTCGTTACTCAAGTAGAGGCGATACTCAACTCTAGACCCTTAACCGTACTGAGCTCCGATCCCGCTGAGCCTGAAGCTCTAACGCCAGCTCACTTCCTGACTCAAGGCCCGCTTGATTCATTTCACTCCGATCCGCGCATGGACTCGGTAGATTTAGTCCGCAATAAACGCTTAACCGATGACATAGTTCAGAGATATTGGAATCGCTGGAGGCGTGAATATCTGAACACACTCCAAGCTCGCGCTAAATGGAATACTAAATCTAATCCGGTAACTAAAGGCACTGTAGTCCTTCTCAAAACTGAAAACTCGCCACCTCTACAATGGCCGATAGGCATAATTGAGGATGTAATGCCTTCGTCAGACGGGATAGTCAGAGTAGTTTCGGTACGCACACGAAATGGCACCTACGTTCGACCTGTGGTAAAACTTTGTGTTTTACCTTCCCAATAACTCGTTATCTATAATTAGTTACGCTCGCCTATCTAGGCTATCGTAGTTAAAAGCCCTAGTTTACTTCATATTTTTCCCTTTTTTTTTTTCAGTCATCTATGTGCACTCACTAGATGTACTTCCGCTTTATCCGCACTCCGCTTTTATTCACCCGCAATATTATTTGACTTTCCCTTGTCTCTTTAGTTCAGGAGTTCTCTTTATCTCCTGAAGGCCGGGGGGATGGTTCTTTTTTTGAATTATGTACGACATGTAAACATATCAATTCACGTTCGAAACATCGAGCGTGGCGCCACCCGCCGCAATTAGCGAGAAGCAATCTCGCTAACTTCAGTTCTCCGACTTTATCCGCTATCGTAACAACGCCGCATCCGAAAATATAGAATAAATCACGTACATCAGTTTCGCGAGTGCTTTTAAGACTTCTGAAAGGTGCTCCTGAGTGTCAATTACACATTTCCATAACGTTTTTACCAAAAGTTAGTGTACCAAAAGAGAAATTGTTGACCGGCACGAGTTGTGCTGGCCACACCGCCATTGTGCTCGCTCCCTGGACCACCCGAGGTCTCTTGTTGGAGGACGCTGGATTGGTATGTACATTTCATCATAATTTCTTACGAAGAATCACTACTTCTGGCCTTCAGATTCTCTTTCTCGCCCCGCCCCGCTAAAATACTCGCCGCAGAAAATAGCCAAGACCACCCCGCACCCGCCGGTGGTGGAATTCAATTAATGTTGTTCTTTTCCATCGCCAGTGAGCATGAAAAATGTATAATAAAAAGAATAAAAAAAAATGTTTGAAAAAATTTACAAGCCTAAATGTACGTCATGTACTTACTTCATACCTGTACTTATATGTTTGCTTTTTTGGAAATGATTATTATGGTGAGATCCTATTAGGTATTATTTTTATTGGCAGTTTATTCGGCTTTCTACAGGGTAAAGAATCAATACTCAATCATTTATTGCAACATATTATATACCTACATGCAGGTCTTAAGTACCTAAAATGTTTATATTTCTACAAGTAATACATCATACTTATTTATTATGCCTTGCCGGTGTGTGGCAACATTTGGCGCAGAACGCTTTATTTTAGCAGGTACATGTGTCAGCCGGTATTTATAGTTAGTATTTTGTCGTTGAAGAACTCGTCGAAGGTGTAGTAACATTTCACTATCATTTAGTCATAATTTTTTTTTGAGAGAGTTCATATTCATATTTATTTATTTGCTTTTTTTTATTCATATTCATATTCATATTTATTTATTTAGTTAGGGTTGATTGAAGATTTTTATGGCCACTGAGTTGGGGCTATAACTTGTATTGCAAGATTTGACTTTGGTTCAATGACCTTATATCTTTATTGCGATCTCGAGTTAGGTTAACGATCGATAACCTTTTTTTTTAAAATCATGGTATGTGTTCCTCATAAGCCTTACGCGGCAGTAGGTACACTGCGATTTGTTTCCGGTTTTCCTGTTCGTAACTCTTAGGCAATACAGCCCGAAATAAAATGTAAAATCTCCATAATAACCATCGATATTTATGTAATTCGTACACGTCTTTGATAATAACAAAAATAAGTATTATGTAGGTACCTACTACAAGAAAAAGGGATCTTTATACCAGAATATAAAATTTATCTATTTCTGGATAGTGTTTATAGTCAGGAAAAGCTGTGCATGCGAAAATAAGTAGGAGTATCCATTTTCATATAGGTACTAAATACAATTTATGGAATTTGATAGTTTTGTCGGTGTACGGTATTTATATGATTATATTTTTGGCTTACGATTGCCGAATATAATTTGTCGAGGTAATTTGCAATGAAATTTTTCCGTGATGCTATATTTCAAGGCAAAAAAATTTTACTACGTTTGATTCAGTAGTTTGCTTATCTATAGAAGCTATTACTGGTTAGTAAATCCATTCTGGTTTGTATTGTTTTTATCTTGTAGTGACATCTAGTGCTGAGTAGCTCAATTTTAGCTTCGCGCTATTTTGTCTAGTCGTCATGACTGTGTATTGGAATCATAACCACTCACTCACAAGGACCCATTAGAACGATCGCGCGAAAGAGTTTTATTACTCAGAAATAGATGGCGCTACATGTATACTAATTTAGCGGATAGCTCGCTACTTTCTCAGTGTAATGAATACAGTTATTATTTATTAATAATTACCGGTAGGTATTAATAATAACATAATAAAATGGTTAATGTGATGTATACCGAAGGAATTGACGTTTATATCAATTATTTTTAACATATTATCCGTTCCCCTGCCGCACGCGTTGCAAGGGCCAATTTATTACATTTACCGCTGTTATGAGGGAATTGTTAGTAAAAAGCGGACAAAGTGAAGAATAATCACTTTAACCTTAATCTATGTATTTTGTTTCTTATTTGTCTTTTGTATTATTAAAAACAGGTAATTTTCAATAACTCTCAATTTATTACACAACCTTTAATGTACGCACCTTTAACACGAAAATATTGTATACAGGGTTAGTGGTACCTAATTAGTTAGCATACTTTTAAATGTATATTCTATACATGATCTTTAAATTAGTTACAAGACGTAGGTTTAACGTAGGTTATAGGTAGGTTCAGAACTATGTTGTTTTCGTATAACCTACCGTAACTACCTTACGGTTTCAGTTTGAATGGTTCTGTGGCTAGCGTAATCACTAGGCTAACGAGACACCATCGGACGAATCAAAGTAATTAGCGGCAGTCCAGTAATACCCCTTTTTTTATTGTCCATGCTGGACCTAGCCGTACCCACGAAGGGCGAATATTCACCAAGCTGGCCCAGTTGCGGGTTGGCGAAATCACATACGTCATTAAATGTATTCTCCAGACGTATGCAGGTTTCCTCACGATATTTAGAAAAGTTGCCTGGAAGAAATCGCTTAAAGTGATAAGGCCGCCCTTTGTACTGCCAAATAATGTACCTACCCTGATTTTTTGTAAGTTGTTCTATATTTCTGGTGTGCAATAAAGATATATTGTATTGTGTTTTCCTTCACCGAAAAGCCAGTGGTATTCCCCGGACTTACCGGAGCGGTACGCAAACTTTAAGTACCTACTTAAAGTTTTCGTACCGCTCCCTGTGATGATCATAGGAAGAGTTCTCTTTTACCAGAAGAGTGCCTTGTACGTGTCACTGTAAAAAAACTAAATTTACGCACGGGTTACCTTTATCCTTTGGTACCTGAATCATGGATAATATCCTAAAACTGTATCCAGAATCACCGAAGGACGGGCAGCAGCGTCCTCTCGGTTAACAAGCAATCCTTGCGTGAGGATTATGGCAACTCCTCTTAATTATTGAGGGCCTTCGTCTGACGTCTTCTGGCTTATGATAATGATGATATTTTGTTTCGATAGTTTTAAATCTGAACTTTTATCGAATATTATTACAACGTATAATAATAATATTAACGTATAGTAGTATTTATTTCAAACCGGGGTGTAGGGTGTTAATCTGCCCATCAAACTTTAGGTTGGAGTAATTTTAGGTTACATTTCCTGATGAAATTTATTATTGAAAAAAAAATGATAAACATGTGTTTGTTTTTTTTTGTGGAGAAGTTTGCCTTATACGAATAGCTACGTTCTCACAAGCTTTGGGAAATAACACAAATTACGCAAGCCATTGTTTAAAAAAACTTTATTTACAATGAATTATTATTTTACAATCTATCGTCTTAACTTACATTCTATTGTACCTACTATATCTTCTATATCTTATGTACTTCTAGATAGCATTCATATTATATGATTATGTTCATGTACAAGATAAAGATTTTATGGCATAAGTTCTTCGAGTAAAATAAGTTTATTTTCCAAGTTTGCCATTTTGATCCATGCTATCTATGAATTTATGTACTTTACTTGTATTTTGTATCTACAAAATAGGTATAACGACTTCTTCCAATATTATATCGATAATAATATCACAAAATAATTTAGGGTAACTACAGATAAGCCTCTTTAGACACGGACTTTGGGGTTAAGTAGCGTTTTATTAGATCGGGTTTATGAGCTTAGTTAGGCAAATTTTGTTTTTTTTAATATAGATAACTTGAAGTGTTTAATAATTATTATATATACCTATTATAATAATCTTGAAGTGAATAATAATTACGAGATAGTTAAGGACAATACGTATTCGAATAACACTTATAAATATTACAACCAAATTCAGATTGACTACGGTAACTTCGTACTTTCTAAGTCAAAAATATCGTGTCTAAAGAGGCGACTAATTTAATGGCAGTGATGAATGATGAAGTGATTGCACGTGTTTAAATTAAGCTCTTTTTTTTGTTCGGCCGAACTCTTCTATATGATCGTATTCTGTGAAACCAGGGTCAGAGTCGTAGTAGGCGTAGTCGTAGCTGGCGTCTTCCTTCTTGGGCTTCGCGGCGGGCGGGGGGCGGGTGGTGGGTCTCGGGGCGGGGGCGGGAGGGAATGTGGGCGCCTGCGCCGGCCGCGGGGGCCGCGTCTCCGGAGCACGCGGCGCGACCGTAGTCGGCGCCCGTACGGGGCCATCGTTAATAGGAACAAAGGCCGGCGCTCCACCCGGGAACTCACTGGGCCTCGATGTAGTCGTGTAAGTTTGAATCAGGTCGAAAGTTCTCTGCGTTTGCGGCACCACTGTAGTCGTATATTCGGGTGCGTTCGTCGTTTGTCTCGGTGGTAAAGTCGGATTTGGAGCGGGCCGGAACGGACGCGGAGCCGCAGTCTGCGAGGTGAACTTCGGTGGAGGCTGCGTCTTCGAATATGATTTCTTCTGTTGGTCCTCTGGCAATCTGTTTCCGCTCGCGGCTATGTTTAGAGAATGAGCACCCGAGAGCAGTTCCTTTTCGTAAATTTCAGGCCGGTACTGACCATCGTCTTCACCTTGCGGCAGGCGGTACTGTCCGTCGTCTTCGTCGGGGTTCGCAAAGTTTGATTGCGAGTGGAAGCCGATGTTCGTGTTGTACGCTACCGTGTTCAAGTTCTGTGGAGGTTCCGGTCGAACAGTGGTGTAAGCGGTGGTTGTTGCGGGTGTAGTAGTGGGGTTGTAATAGTTTTGCTTCGAGAACGGAGCGAAGTTATTTTTCTCCGGTTCGTAAGAGACACTATTGAAATTTTTGTAAGATTGTGTTGTAGGGACGGGACGTGTGACCACGTTGTAATCTACAGTTGTAGTAGGATGTTGTCTGCCCCCATTGTTAAAATTATTTTGAGGTCTTGTTCGAACGAAGTCTTCTCTTGGAGTATCTACACTAAAGCTGTTCTTGACTTTGAATGGACCGTTGTTGTCGTTTTGTACACTAAGTCCTGGTGTCGACTGGGCTTCGTAATTATACAACTCGGTAAGACCATTCTTTTTGTTGAATTGAGGAGCAGGCTGGGTAGCATACGACGACGGCAGTGGAGTTGGGTTGCTTGGGTAATAGCGGTTAGGTTTGGGAGTTACACGGCTCACTTCCACGTACTCGTCTTTGAATTCTCTGTACTGCGGCGGCACGTCCGGTGTCGTCGAGTCAGGTCGATTTTGAGGTTGAGTTTGGAAGCGAGGCTGAAGGTTTTGGAAGTTTTGCTGCTGGTTCTGCTGCCGTTGTTGCTTATTAGGCTGAGGCTGCTCCTTGTATTGCTGTTGTTGATTTAAAGGCTGTTGCTGTGACTGTTGTTGCTTGAAAGGCTGTTGCTGTGACTGTTGTTGCTTGAAAGGCTGTTGCTGTGACTGTTGTTGCTTGTAAGGCTGTTGCTTGTAAGGCTGAGGCTGTTCCTTATAAAATTGAGGTTGGTCTTCTTTGTGAGATTGCTGTGGAGTGTTGTTTGGCGGGAACGTTGGCGCCGGAGTAGTGTACACAGGTCGCTTTCTTACAAGTTTTCGTTTTGAGACTTCGTATTGAGAAGGGCTTGATGGTTGCTGTGGTGGTGGCGGAGGAGTAGTGTACTGGGTGGGGGAGGGAGTAGCGCGGGGAGTAGTGGCTCTTCGGAACGATTGGCGTGGTTGAGCGGGCCGCGCGGGAGCTGCAGTGGGTGCGGGGGGTGCAGACTCATCGCGGCCGCGCTCGCGTTGTCCGCTGAAGAAGTCAGAAGAATGTGCAGCTCGAAGGTCATTCGCGCCGTTATTGTTCTGATTATTCTGAGACCGCCTGTCTCCTGTTTCCGCACGCTGCAAACCAAACTCGGATTCTTCTTCGCGATTGGCGTTAGATGACAACTTTTTCGTGTCATAAACTGAAAATAAACAATAACATAAAGGTCATGTTCATAAAAATGTCCTCAATATAGTTCCGTCTACAGACAGACTCTGTGTAGTTCTGTATATTGTATGTGTATGTTCTGTCTCTCTCTATCTCTCTCTCTCTGTGTGTGTGTTCTGTGTGTGTATGAGTGTGTGCGCGCGCGTGTTTCTGTTTATTAACCATGTCAAGACAGCACAATTAAAGCGACATTTTACACCAATTTTCAAAAAGCATATATTATTTTATGGGGCAACATTTTGTACCGTATAATAATCAATTGTACAACCACTATAGCTTGCCGAGTTTCAGAAGTAACTGAATTTATACTTAGTGGTATATTTACAGATGACCCACCCACCTTAGAATATTAAGTAGTTGTGGTTGTTTAGTAGAGTATTTAGAGTTTAATAGAGTTTCTTGGTATGGAAAAAGAGAAAAAGTAATATTATCAAGCGATTAAAAGTGTTGCTTGAATAATTGGCGTACATGACTATCTCAAAACGACCAGTCTTAAGGCCGTCACACACGACGAAGATGCTATAATATTTCGAGTTAACCATATTGCTCGCCATAAAATTTTAAAATATATTATTATCTTCGTCATTTGTGCTTCTTCAATTATGTACCTGAGTAGCGATATTGAAATGTGGTCTAAGATAAATATTTAATAATATAGCATCTCCCTCCATCGTGTGTGACGGCTTTTAGACCAATAAATCAATAGATCAATTCATAGTGATTCAGGCGTTAGCTTTCTAAAAATATTTGTGCATGGTAAACGTTGCCCCTTAAGTTATAAATTAAGACGAAGCCGTTTCATTTTGTATTCCCGAAGCGCTATCTAAGCATTTCTGAATTATAGCTAAAGCTCATTTATTCTGCAACCCGGTGCCATTCGCCACGACTAACATTTAGAACAACATGTTGAAATGAAATCTGCTGCACTGCTTTTAATTACTGGATTTAATTATTGGTCCCAATTATTTGTAGAGCAATAGAAATATTAATTTTCCAAGATTGTTATATCTAAGTGATCCTTAATTTCTTAATTACAATACAAACTTTGGAAATTTGAATACATGGATAAGCTAAGCCTCGCTAGTCAATATAATCGTGATTCAAATGCATAATAGCTATTTTGCAATATAATTAAATGAAACACTTGAAATAATTCTACCAGTTATGTAAAAAGATTATTTTCAAGCGCCATTCTGCTCCTCTGGTTGCCGCTGCTCCGCTGAGTTGGCTTTAAGGTAGCACGACACGAATCCAGCTTAAATTACTTACCTAAACATAGCGGACACTCACAAATATTATTAACAATGCTTTTTTCAGTGATTGCACGAGTAGGAGGTGATTATGTTGACATTGAGTATTATTCCTACAATTTTTCATTATATTATAAAAATAATGTATTTTAAAACAAATTATGATCCCAACAAAATACCTGTAATTAGCGATATTAGAAAAAAACTTTAGTACTTTTTTTTTGCGGTCTCAGTTCGCTGCGCACTACTAGTATATCTCTTTATTATTATTAACATTACAATAGTTAGTAAATAAAAAATAAAAATAAACTACAAAAAAACTATTTTTAGTCTCTGAACTCTGCAATGTTGTGTTTAAAAAAAGACATCAACGCGCTCGACGCAAATAATACTTGTACACAAGGCTACCAACAATGCCTTCTATACGAAAATAATAAATACATTTTCATAGATTTCCTCAGCTACATTTCAGGATCATTAGAAAAAAGAAACGCTGTATACCATTTCTATGTTTTTTTTTATAAAATAGAAGGGAAAACAAGCAAGTTGATCTCTTTTAGCTTCTTTAAGTGATCACCGCTGCATATGAACCACTGTTATTATATATTATACACATTGTCAACATAAGTGCGGAGATAAAATATTTGCGAGTGCTTGTTAGTTGCGAAGCGAGCTCACCGGATCCTATCTTGTAGAGATCGAACTGACCGTCGTAGATGTCGGCAGGACAGGCGAGCGGGTTATCGTCATCTCCCCAGTCAGTGCAAGTCTGCGCTTCCTGGTGGAATAGAGTACCAGGGGGGCAGAAGAATCGGAAGTCCCTGACACCGCCGCCAGCTACCCTCACACATACGTGGAAGGCTTTGCATCCGGATTTAGCGTCAGCGTAGTATGCACCGAGAATACGGCCTTTGCAGTTGAAACGTTGTGCACCCCCTGTTGAAATAAGATTCAAGTTATTAGCAGTCAGTGTGGTGGGTGAAGTTTTCGGTAGAAGATGGTTAACATTGAGTATCGAAGATTTATGAAATAGGCTTGCTCTTGATTGTCATCTTTCTTGATGTTTAGCTAAGATGCGATCTATTTGAAATACTATTTCTTAGAAGAAACCGATTTCACTACAAAATTTTCAGTTTCCACCTTTATCTTAGGCATACAGAAACGCGCGTCGTGTGTAATAAGTTATGATTTTGATCGTAAATTCAAGAAAGAAAATGAAAGAATGAAAGAGGAATAAAGCTATTATTAAGGATCCTGGGGCAGTTCTAGCACTACTTTTAAATTGTATTTTTTGCGGCCTATTATATACTGGACAGGATTGGTGCTAAACAAGAAATATTGGAGTAAAAGGGAGGAGGTTTAGGTCTTGCTGTGAGCTGAATAAGCTGTTAATGATGATGACGATAATGATGATTAAAAAAAGCTTCTGTAAAATATCACATGAATATTAAAGTTGTATATTTTTCAATTGTAAAAATGAGTAAACTAAAAGCTCAATTTAAAATATGCGCTGGATACTAACGGCCTTACCTAAAATAATCTCGTTAGTCAATGCTTAAGCAGCTCTCAGGTGAGAGGTTCTTAAATCGTTTGTCTATGGTTTCCTTTTCTTCACCTAAAATCCTTGACTAGCCATAGTTTAATTGAAACAAAGATGACCGAACCACAGAGCAACGAAATTTGAAACTTCGACACAGACTATAACCAAACTGATGAACGGAAGGAGGGAACTGAAGGTGTATTGCAGCCTTAGTCGAATTTTTTCATGTTTTTACTGTGAAAATGTCAGATTGCTGTTAGTTCTGTTGTCAGTGTCAGATACGATCAACAAGTTTTTAAAATTATGATTACTTTTGTATTTTTATTTCAAAATAAAGGGTATATTTACCTAGTTTCGAATCATTCATATCAGCACGCTCCATCAATTGGATTGAACAAGGTTTACTTTTATTATTGTGTGGAAACTGACTAAGAATATTTACGCTTAGTCTGCTTGAGCAAGCCGATGTTATAGAAAACAAGGACACTAGCACGAAAGCATGTAATTAAAGCTGCCTGGACCTGGGTGTCCTAAAAGTGCACCCAGAAACAACGGAGGACGGGCAGCAACATCCTCTCGGTTAACTGTGGTGAGCATTCTGCGGTCCCCACGCCGACTGCTAAGCGTTGTGATTATGGTAACCCGCCCTTATCCTAATCTATCAGCCGTTACAGCATAATGTGTTAAGTAACTCATATTTTCACTATTTCAGCTGGAACCCACTCAGACGCTGGTAGCTATGCTAACCCATAATTTGCCAAAAGTTTCCTTGACAAGGCTTGCTCATGTCCTGCCTGAGATGTCTCAATCAGCAAGGGAAAAAACTGGTCCTTCTCTTCCAAAAAAGAAATTGAACAGCAAGACCAACCGATATGTTACTGTGCTGTAATGAAACCCATGAGCACCAGTTATTGCTCCTTGCAAAAACTTCAAGAGAAAAAGCCCTACTCCATGAGGAAGTAATACACAAAAAAAAATATAGTGATGTCTTTAGTTATAGGAGGAATATTTAAAAATAAAAATAAATAATATAAAATAAGTAATAACATTTGTTTTATTGAATGTTACTATAAATTGTTTTCAATAAAATAATTCTATCCATTTTCATGGCGTTATCCACAATATCATCACCAGTTTCTTCTTCAAGTGCTACTTCAAGCGCTGCATCTGAAAACAATAAAAATTTGTTTATGAGGCAGAGCAGATAGGGCAAATGTATTTTTTCCGTTTTAGAACTCTGGAATGTCACATAATTGAAAACTGATAATTCTGACTAATTCTTTATTTGCTAACCTAACGAGAAAATGCCTGCTGTGTACAATACAATGATAATATACGTAAAGGTCTAAAAGTATTTGTGCCCCATATAATTATGATGCCTATAGCCTTTAATTGATCTCGCAATACAGTTCTGCAATGCAACTGCTTATTCTGTAAAAGCTTATTTAGTAAAAGAAAACATACCTTGTTCTACATTAAATGAAATTGCCAAGTTATGCAGTACAGCAGAAGTGATGATAGTGTTATTGTATATGGTGATAGTTAAATCGTTGATCTTCTTTGGTGCTGGGCCTCAGTATTGGTGTGATTAGATGAGGGGTACATGGATAACCACTATCACTGATAAGCTTTCCAACAAACTCGTTGTGCTCAAACCTCTTCTTAATAGAGCTTTCTCTATATATATTCTTGCATCGTGTGACACACAATATCATAGATTTTTTTATCTGCATCGCACACAACCTGTGAATGTTTTCAACATACATTAGAAACATCTATATATGGTTGTCTACTGGAAAAAATATGTATTCTCAAGATCATATGAAAGTACTGAACTGTTGATGTGGCATTTCTGTTGTTTATTTCTACGCCTTCTAAGCTCGCTACTTCTTCCAAAATTCGATAGCAGATCGTCGAAATCCACGTTTTTACTTCAAAGCCAATTCAAAGCACAAACAAACACGAATATCAAATCCACCATTTTATTCCATAGACAAGGCTTGAAACATGGTTAAACCAGGTCGGGCGGCCTGTTAAATTTTACAACTGTTTAGTCATTGCTCACCCACCGCGTAACGTTGAAATGGTTTTATGAGTGAAGAATTTTGCTAATCGGCCGTTGAGCAATGGATCAACGGTGGAGAAGTTTTTTTAGGTAAGGCCGTAAATCTAGAGAAGACAGAACTTTGATTCACATTCCATCTCAACAATTTCAACTCTTGAATGCATTTGTTTGTTCTATGACAACTGCCAACTGTCAACCCATGTCAGAGCCCTACAGGGGCACATTAACTCTGACCCTAGGGTCGGCAGCTCAGCCTATACGACCTTAGTTACTTTAGCACATTCTCCGTGTGCCTAGTCCTAGTAAATAAACTCAAAAAATAATTCTATATTTCATCAAACACGATAACAGTAGCTATTTAAGTATAGTTTTTCGGAAAATAAGTTACTTGCAGATACAGAAAAACATACCACATACGAAGTTTGACGGAGTGGCACACTCTTTAATTGTTTTATTACAAACGTGTTGAATATAGGCGCCCTTGTAAAGCGGAAGGAAGACGGAAACATGTTTTTTTCTTCACAATGACTTGCATACCTGCTACGTCGTTAAATTTACATATTACCTCTAGATCGCATTCGAGATACTCCTGCTGGTAATTTAGAAAACGTATTCCGGTATGTCGTGCAAATGTAATGAGACGAGTCAATTTCGTCACAAACGAACTGAGCTGGTTTCAGGTGAACGTAGCCTACTTCGAAGTAAATAGTAATTTGAATGCACGGTAAATGCTTATTAGAATGCAGTTTGGAAATAACTATGGTTGATACTTGACAGCCCTAAAAACCTGTACTTACTTCAATTACATCGATATATTTGGACCTAAGTATACAATTTATTTATTTTAAATACCGGAAGACGCAGCGTAGGAAGGCCTCCCTAGGCCTCACTAGGTGGACCGACGACATTGTAATAGTCGCGGGCAACCAGTGCAAATGGCAGGTTGTCGTACAGTGTGGCGGTCTAAGGGGGCCTTCGTTCAGCAGTGGACGTTTCCGGGCTGATGATGATGATGATACAATTTTCTAAGTATTAATTATAGCCCATACTATAATGGTCCTGAGTATTTGCAAATTATCTAGTCCAGACTATTATAATCTTTATTCAAACCCACAACGGGAATCGAATTATCCTATTGATCCTGTTCATCGCGTTTGCTTATATAAAAGGCGCAATAGATGGAACCAAATGATCAAAACACTGATTGTTGTATCTGGGTCTCATGTTAATCTTAACTCTTTATTGATTGTATATGAAAAAAACAACAGAAAATGTTTCAGTGAAAAAAAGTAATTTAATTTCAATGTTAACACTTTTTTAATTCTATAATTATTTACCGTCATTGTGTTATTGTGTTCCCCATATTTCAGCGCAGTCGCACGTTATGCCTACCCGTGAACCTGCAAATGCGCCGAAATGTCGGGAGCTCATTTCACAACATAATCACGATAAATATCTAGTGATTAAGTACTCTCTAAATCCTCCAAGTAAATAATAATATATATATATTGTATTGTATTGTATTGTAATAATAATCGCTTATTTCTGGCAACAGGAGTTACTTAAAAAACACGGGCCCATATAATAGAAAATAAATTAGCCCGTAAATAATTGGAACTGTAATGACATCCGAGGATAGTCTAAAACTATTTATTTATAACCGTTGCGCTAAAACGCTAACTTCATCATCATCATCGTCAGCTGAAGTCCACCGCGGAATATAGGCCTCTTAAAAGAAGGAAACAGTTATTGCACTTATTATAAACCTAAATAACTTACAAGTCAACCGATCCGAAAGAAAAATCCGAATTTGAGACTTCGAAGAACGTATTGAGACGTCATTTTGTGCTTTATTTACGACGTGTGTATATATAGACTGATTCAAACAGAATGGCGGTTGTGAAGTGCGCTGAAAGCGAGACTTTGCGATTGTACGCACACCGCACGCCTAATTTTTGCTACTGCCCAGCGTCTCGCGCCTAAGTTCACACACAGCTCACAGTTCATAGCCGCCATTAAGATTGAATCAGCCTGTACTTGTTGATCGGTTCTTCGGATTTTCGGATTCAAAACGTACGTTTTCAAAAGTCTAATATATGTATATGTTTATATATACGCGTATGGCCGTGTCCGTATTTTATGAACATACACACACTGAGACCAACATCATTAAAACAAATCAACAAGTGGGTTCCTCATTTGGTTTCCCATGCGTGTGGCAGGTGGAGGGCAGAGAGCATACGATAACATCAGCGCTTGCGCAACTACGGAGCAGCGCCGCCGCTGTGCCATCCCGACGGGCGAAAGGTCACCCGTACTCTGCCTGAACCTTATGTAACTAACAACTCGGTTACGATACCATACCTAGTGCAAATGCTCTACCTGTGTGGCTGCTTTGCATACAAGTAAAATCACAGTATAGTTAAAGTAAGTAAGTTTATATTTTTAGTATATACGGAACCAATGGCCACGTAAACTTCAATTAGGTATGCTGTACTGTACTGCGAACACAGTATTGTTAAGTAATATTGATTTACCGGCAAAATGTAAAACGTGACTTAATTTAAAAACGAATAAGTATCTATATGTGACTTTGCAACCCCAACATTATCTCGAGCAATTTGTTTGTTTTTTTTGCTTTGATAAAATGTATAGTTGATTGGCGTGGGTATCCTTTTGTTTCGCATATTGTTTTAAGTCCTAATTTAGTGTCATACTAGTGTCTAGTGTGCTGTTAGTGTCTAGTTTTGCATATAAATTTGTAGCCATACTATATAACAAGGCATAATTATATTGGAATACTCACGTTTAATTAAATCGAATACTCCGATTATAGTTTCGATCACATCCGGTGACTTTTGAAAACAAAAATGTGTCAAAACCACGTCATAATTATATTTTCGGCTACTTTTCTTCGAACTATTATTGACTCGCATAAAACACACATAAACTACACTTTGAAATCTTATCCTCGCTTGGTCAATAAATATAAATAATATAGAACCAATTTTTTTTTATGTACGTGTAACCTACGTGTTTCGTTTTGAATGAGTATCTATTACCTAAATAAATTCCGACGGCAATGAGAAAATTATGCATATGCGTGAATAAAGTAATTTGGAAGACCAGTCGGAAGTCTTAATTAGGCAGATTCTCCAAATCTACATTTCACTTACTCTCGTATATTTTAGGAAGAGGTGGCTTATTAATTTTATGATGTAATTAACTTACTAGATATCATCTGGGAACTGTACACCAAGATAAGGTAAGCGCACGTAACATATGTAATTATAGTGCATTACATGATTTGGAAAGAAATGAAATCTTAAACGAACGTAATGTTTGAGTTTTTTTTTTACAGCACCGGAACATTGTTTACTATTTCTTCGACTTGCAAGTACTCAATAATTTTGTTTGACCCGGGGACCTACCACGATATTCAAACTAGTCTTTATTAAATATTAGCTAGCTGAACGTTGTCTCATTCTGTCAAAGTGCGGAAGAGCAAGACAAGTTCAAGGTCAAAGAGTTTAATCGGTTCGGGTCCCTGTTGCTAAGTTTAAACCGTCAACTCGTAGGCGTCGTTAACCAGCGATATGAAGACCTTACACAAACATATTTTTTTGCGTTTTATCTATACCCAATAAGTACATGGAAACGACAAAGTTAATTTGATTACAGCCAACTCTATTATAATACAATACAACTAACTAAAATCAGCCAAGTAAGAGCCGGGATTACACCACAGATTATATAATACTATATACCAGGCTAACACTAAGGATTCCCAGCTGAATCTGAGAAAATACGAAGCTTTTGAGAATCACTAGTACATAATTGTTCCCAACACACTTATGCTAGTACAAAACCATCGTGCGCGAGTCAGGTTCATAATTGGTTGGTTTGATAGACTGTGGTAGACCCCCAGTAATGCTTATGCTAATGGAGTTGCGCCTGCGCAGTCGTGACATAACAATGTTTTGATGAGTCAGACAAATAGCCGATCAATCTCATATTGTGCCTCAATGAAGTAGATATTGGCACCGCACAAATGTCAATAAACAGGTTACAATACTTTCGCTTCTCATTCATAAGAACTTGTAGGAAGGTATCATTTCTCACGCCTTGACTACTATAGATTAGATTTACCAACTCAGCTCGAGTATGTAGGTTTTTTGACTATTGTTAGACACTCAACAGATATGATTATCTTAAAGCGACTGTTCATGAGAACTTTTGTCATTTAAGCTATTTCTTAAGAATTGCGTTCAATGTGAGCGTTTTAGTGTATTACAATAAGTCATTATGTTGGAGACATTGATTTGTGCTTAGCTTTTGTGACGTCGTTGAATTTATTGCATGATCATGCCCACGATAATGTTTGATATATTAACACACGAAGTGTGGATGAATTGTCACGACGTTCTCATTCTCTCATTTACTTTTATGGACTGTTGACTCTCTATAGAAACTAATTTTGTGTTCCACGAGCATGTGAATACAATAACAATAAAAAAAATGCTATTAAAATAACACTTCTTCGTGTCAGCAAGGTAAGTAGTACCTACTTTTCAGAAGACCTTTACGAATTAGTATGTGATTGGGTGCACATTGTAGCGAGGTTACCCATCCGCTCTCCGGCCATCACGCCGCCGTCATCGCGGTCGCCCCACTTGCGGAGAGCGGTCTAATCGAGCCGTGGGAACAACGTTAATGCAAATCCGAGGAATCGATTATCGCATGCGATGCGCGCACGTCCAGCGAAAGTAAAGTGCAAGGGTTACGCAATGCCGCCACCCTCACTGGTGCTGCGATGAGGCAGAGGTGCATACGAGTGCGCCTAATAGCGGATAGGGGCCATCATTATTATCATTGCCTGTTCTTTCAGATCATCACAGTCTTTCAGCCTCTTACCCCGTATCTTTGAGACTATAGTATCGATTAAAAAGTTAGCTAACATCCCACTGTAGATATTACGATAAATGATCAACAAATCTAATTTCAATGAACATTATTTAATTGATGGTATTCTTTTATTTATTTTAGGTAGGTACTTAATTGATAGAACACTGGAAAGGACAGCACAAATTATATTTGGATTGATGTAAAATTGATATAATAATTTTAATATAATCATTATTATAATGAATGATTGATTAACTCTTTATTGACAACACCAAAAATTACATAGCAATGACAGTTCACATAAATTAATTTAGATTGTTTAAGATCTGAATTGAAAAAACATTGCTGTAATAAAAAACGCTGAAATATACTTAAGTAAAGCAATTTCGTTTTAAACAAGTGGCTAGACTTATTTAGTCAGACTGTAAGACTTTTTCGAAAGGCTCTAATTAATATAGGTTTAACGATTGTTTTGTTATCACTATTGGTCGCACTTTAATCAAATCAAATCAAAATCAAATATCATTTATTTCAGATTACATCAATGCATATAGCACAAAAATAATTAATTGAAGAACGTGGTTATAAATTAAAATTAGATTAGAATACACATTAAACCACATTTTTTAATCCCGTACTTAGTTTGAAAAATAACGCATAAAGATGATGTTGAATAATTCAATGTCCATAATGCCAATAATTCAAAAATCCTACAAGACGACTGATGATTAAGGTCTTAGATTAAGGTAGATGAATAGTGACCTCTTTTTGACGCTACATTTAACATTTTGCGTCACTATTGACATGGGTGCTCTGCTTGCTTCATGTTATTTTCTATTATGTAACGAATTTCATTCAACGCGTTTTCTCAATATAAGTTAATTAAAAACCAGTTATGGTTAGTGCATAAAACGATCAATGGAATTGATGAAGTAAGTCTTCTTAAGACTTTCCCTTCTCAAAACAAACATTGATGCTAAATTGATATTATAAATGGATTTACGATATCTTGTTTGCCCATTTTACAACCGTATAAATGTTTTTTTATGGTTGTTAAGCTCGCAAGACACGCCAATCGTCATCTTTTTTAACAATCAGTTGTGTTGCAATAAGAAAAATCGATTTCCCACGCGACCGGACATTACGCACAAGCACTAAAAAACATACTTTCACATGCACACGCGCGTATCTAATCTTACACTCACACAAATGCATTTCCGCACTGTGATTTTATCACTGTAAACCACATTTACCTGGGCCATAGAGTCACATGTACCTTACCTGATTCTCAGTATTCAAACCTGATAAAAAATTTGGGTTACGAGCACGATTTTGATGCACTTTTGATTTTACGCGCGGGTAGTGGTACGGGTAGTCGGGAACTTACCCAGGATGGGGAGTAAACAGAGCAAAATCCACAGAGGGGCCATGTCGTCGCGAGGAGCGCCGCGGAGGGACTGACAGAGTGCGCGCGCGCCGCCCGCCCGTGCTCCGAGTGGGGATCTGAAAGCTCGCCGCCCGCCCTTCTCTGTGACGGTGGAAATGATGCGGCACTAAGGTCAAATACTTTGTTTATGACTGTATATTGTAATTTCTGTATTAATATACAAATGGATTATTTCTTCAACACTCGACATATTTTGTAAGTAAACGAAAAAATTGCTACGTATGTTGCGTAGCTGTGACCTTATCCTATACTATTAAACTAGTAATATTTGTGTTTATTTTTATGTTTTAAATCACGCTGACGAAAGTGATTCTAACGATTTGCATTAAAAAAAACTAAATTTTAGAGTATTTTAGGGAAAACATCGAGAGGGATCCATGACGTAATTAAAGTAATACATCTTAACTATTTCCAGTTTATATTATTTCAATGTGGAATTACTTATTTAATATGTTTTTAAAGGTTAAACAGGAAGAAAAAAACTTACTTATTACTGCTTATTGGTACTTGATTACTTATTTAATGTTTAGAGTTTTTAAACATTTAATTTCGAAATAGTTATGTTGTATTGCTTATACTAATTAAATACATACATTTCAAATTGAATTAAGATACAAAAATAATTAATCAAGTTATAATTTAACTAAGAATATAACCCACCCTTTAGCCTGTAGCTGGTGCAAAGGTGCCCATAGCGCTGGCTGCATTGTCGCGTTGAATGGCAATGGCTAACCTTTTTGACCAGAACGAGCCGGAGCGGAGAATCTACTCCCGTAGATTGAAGGATAACACACGTGAGGAGGAGTAGGGATACTTCCTTAAACCCTTGGCGTCCGTGTCCCAACAGCCCATGATTTCTACGGCGATCGGCACAAACAAGTAGTGAGGCTCACTTTTCTTGTTAGCGGCGTCCTCCGATGCAGCTGCCGGCGAGTGGAGTACATGAAGTTCTTTTCTCAAAAAAAATAATCTAATTTCTGTTTTTGCCGCTTATGTGTCAGCTTACTATTATAATAATAACATCAATATACTTTCTCTAGATAAAATCTATCATTATTTTATTATTGTATGATAGTAATGATCGTAGTGTGAGACCTATGTACGTATATACTATGTATGTGATTCTAAACGATCACCAATGTTAAGCAACGGACGCTCCGGTCAGTCTTCGGATGGGTGACCGTGAGTGGCATTTATTTCTGATCGCTACCGTGGCTCGGATGAAACGTTAAATTGTTGGTCCCGGTTGTTTGTTCTAGTTTCTATAACAACAACTGTCAGCCATGTCAGAGGCCTTCGGGCGGCACATAAACTCTGACACTAGGGCTGGCCACTCAGCCTATACGAACTTACTTACTTACCTATTTACTAATTCAAATATTATTAAAATAATAGTATCGACATAACAAAATATTGTTGCCATTGAATATAAGTATAATCAATTGGTATTTAAACATAAGTAACGCCCATTCTCTTAAACATTCACCATACTGATTGAAATATTGACTGTTATTAGCCATGAGCGGTGCGCACGAGTGGCGTGGGAGATGCCCATCTACCACTTACCACATGCACCTCTCATTACAGAGCTATTCGAGAGGAAGCCTTATTGGAAATAGGTAGCTCTATTGTTCACGATGATTCATGTTGAAGATCCTAGTGAAATAAGGTACTTATAATGTATTAGATACTTGTTTTATGTGTTTTTATTTACCGTGTAAGTTAATTTATTAACTTAAACATAATACAAACAAGCCACCTAACCACTTAACTGCCATAACAAAAACAAAAAATGCATAATCCTCGAATCCACTACCAGTCGGCAGTAATACCAGCAAGCAGGCAGCAAGAATTTGAATGGCAATGATTTTACCCTTTTTGATACCGGGAAAGAAAGAATTGATTGTAATACATCTGATTAACGATAAAATTATCTTGTCTGAATTTATGAATGTAGGTAATTGAGCTAATATCTAAAGAGTCACAATCTCTAAGTGAAAACAGACAAAAACGTCCGAGTGCTGTTGTACCTACCTTTACGTGCATTATATAAGTTCACAATTGATCGAATTTAGACGTTATGTTGCTTTTAAAGTGTTCAATATATGCTTGAGCGCTTGTGTCTTATCGTAGTTCAAGTCGTTCAAAAAGTCGACGTACTGCATAGCGTGCGCCGAGTTTTAGCGCGGACATTTTTTTGTGACTCTATAAATATTAGCTCAATGATGTAGGTATAAAAATTGGAATTTAACTTACATAGATTTAGTATACTTATATGAAAATGAAAATGAAAAAAGTTTATTGTACCAAAAGAACTCAAATTTTGACCTAAGTCTAACCAATGGCTTAAAATATAAAATAAACCATTTAGTAAGGTTAACCGAGTACTCGAGTTTCCTGCACTAGGCAAACCTGTATCGCAGGGCCCACGACGGTTGCCTTTAAATCTAGTTAGTAGTATATTTTAGTATACTCACTCATTGCGTCGCCAGCATTCTGGGTATTGCCGACTGGTAGTGGGTTTGAGCATTTGGATTGTCTCTAGACTTCGATTCTGTGCCAGGTTCGCCCACTAAAAATTAAAAACCTCAATGCCTACATATGAGGAGATATTTGTAAATTCATGACTTATTTCAATTTTCTAGAAGGCATCGACACCTTAATTGTTTGTTATGGAGCAAAAAAAATTTGAGTTCTCCTTCTATTTCGAAAACAACATAGTCAGTCCAATAAATAAGTGTATATCATATACTTCGTTCGGTCTTTATTTATAGACAAATTTGTAGCCAACTCTATAACATAGTATAAGTTCGTATTGAGTCATATGTATTGTGTTACTTAGGTCTTTATGCTTTAAGGTAGGTACTAGAATCGTAAACCTAGTTCAAACAGAGACCGCGATGACCACAACACAATTCACAGTGAGTGCGTTGTGAAACCGTTAACAAGTGTGCCCCGCCGCTCGCACTGTGACAACAAACATCGTTACACACTAATGATTTATGCATTTCAACTAAAGCCGATTCTCAAACTGATAAATGAACAGCTTACTGACACAATGAGATGCCTTGTCAGCTGCTACTAACAAAGCTTAACTGCTGACAACTCCGGATCTACCGTCTCAGGCTTGAACTTTAAAGTAATCTACTAATAAGTAAATGTTCAAAAGGCCGCGGTCGCCGGTTTCCTTGGAGGATCTAGCTCTCGGCTGGGTAATCAAAGCCGGTTTCCTTGTGTTAATTGCTTTAGTTTTGCATCCTTGAGATGGAACTGAGAGAATGTTTGTGGTATGAGGATGCGTTAATGATATTTGAAATAGAGTAAACTATAGAAAAAAAGCCGTAGTAGCCTGATCGGGAGACCGTTCGACTTGAAATCGTGATGCCGCGGGTGCAAACTCAGGCCCGTACCAATGAGCTCGTTGAAGTTTATGTACGGATTTTAATACCACCATCTTTTTGGTAACGAAAAACAGTGAGGAAACCGGCATATCGGTCCGGAGAAGAAATTCAATAGCGTTTGTGAATCCAACCCGCAACTGGGCCAGCTTGCTTGACCCAATCGCCCTTCGCAGGTGATAGGCTGATTATGCTTCCTTTAGACAAGCGATTCAGTAGTGAGATTATTTATATTGTTACATTAAATACTACTTAAGTTACCTTATTATGTTAGGGGTATAATGTTAAAAGATCGGTGTTAATCGTGGTTAGGCCCACGCAGAGCTTGGAATTAAGTTATCATTGTGTTTTCTGCTTGTGAAATATTGAAATAAACTTACGGTACAAACGGTTTCGGTACGGGTTTTTAAATCATCTTTACGTTCAACTCTACCTGATACTAAATCTGCGCTAACCACCTACTAACAAAAAATCTTAGTACTTTAAAAGTGATAATGGTAGTTTAACGCTAAAAGTCTATAAAGTTTTAAATATTTATAAATATTTCTATCAAACATTTTCATAATCTACCACTCAATTAATGTATTAGTATAGTAATAAAAAGGGTATAAAGTTAGTAGATAGTGGGTATCACAGAAAAGCGAAAACCCTACTTCTTAGGTTAGAACGACTGTCAAAACAATGTTCTAAAGCAATTGTATAGAAAACCGCTGTCGCCAGTTTTACACTTATTTGTATAGAAACTACGACGAAAAAATGCCAATAATTGGTCGCGCATTTGAAGTAAAACGCTGGAAATGCTATTTTGCAACAGATTAAAATTGATCTAATTACGATGCAATGTGGTTTGGTTTCTTACGCGTCTATTTAAATTTTCTTTTTGAGTGTTCTCAGTCTAAAAACATGTATATTGGCAGAATTGTCATTAAGCGCATTTGCACCTAATGCCGTCTAGCGCGGCCCGTCACATTTCCGTTCTATTTACTTCTCTCTTCAGTAAATATTATAACATTATTATAAAAAAATATAATAAAGATTATTACGCGTATTTGCACGGTATAGCACGTAGGTGTAAAAGCTTGAGAAACCGCAAACAAAACCTTTTCTTTATAACACGATAATCTCTAACACAGCACACGGTCATTAGCACTTTCTACTTCACCGCATAATGTTTAGCATATAAGTACGAAAATTGCTACATTAGCGAAACTGAAATTACTTCTACACCACAGGTTAGAAAATAGTATCTCTTCTTTCACACATGTTTCTTTATTTGTCGAGCAAAATCACTTTGTTAATCTATGATTAATTAGTACAAAAATAATTATTATATTTATTTATTTATACATGAAATATATACTAGAACAATGAACCTAAAACTAAAAACCTTAAAAATAAAGAGAAAAAAAGATATTACTAAAATTAAGATATTACTACATTCTATGCAGCTTTGTTTTTAGATAGCTTGATAACTCAGTTCGTAGCATGTCTGCCTTTAGACCTGTAGGGCGTGGGTTCGATCCCCACCCAGGACAAAACATTTTTGTGGCGTACATCGATGTTTGTTCTGTGTCTGGGTGTAGTATGTATTATAAGTATGTATTTACGAAAAAAAAATGTATTTAAGTATTCTATCAGCTATCTGGTTTCCATAATACAAGCTTTGCTTAGTATGGGGCTAAATGGCGCTGTGTGTAATAAATGTCCAATATTTATATTTATGTGATCAAAACCATAGTCACGCTATATGTCATCGTCTAAATAAAAGAAAATGTGTCAAAGCCACGTAAATTTTTAAAGACACAAAGCTATAGGGATCAAAACGGCTTTAAATGTCAAGTACCATGAGGGAACCCATATTGCTCAGTTTTAGTCTGTTTGGCTTCACAACGCAGCCAGGACTGGTTCGATTTCCGGTCGGGCAGAATTCGAAATCATAAGTAAATTATATAATTGGCTGAATGTAAAAAAAAATATGAATATTAAACATCGGCTCCAGGTTTGGGAGTCTGTTTGCGTATGCCTAGGCATACCTGGCACAGTAAAGTATTAGTGGAGATACATATATATCATAACGTAAAGAGTGCCAAGTACTTATAGACTAAAGACCAGTCCTAATTTCACAGTTAACATACCGCCTGAAGGCTTCTAATTAACATGATGCGTTATATACGATATATATATTTATAAATAAACTAGGGGTCGCCCGCGACTTCGTCCGCGTACGAAAGCAATTCGGCCCGCTCCCTAAATTCACCACTTTAAATCATCCCGAGCAATTTTTTTAGCCTACTCAACTCGACCGACTCTATCAACTCTGACTCGACCGACTCTACCGACTCTATCGACTCTACCGACTCTATCGACTCTACCGACTCTACTGATTCGACCGATTCGACCGACTCTACCGATTCGACCGACTCTACCGATTCGACCGACTCTACCGACTCTACCGACTCTACCGACTCTACCGACTCTACGGACTCTACCGACTCTACGGACTCTACCGACTCTACGGACTCTACCGACTCTACGGACTCTATCGACTCTACCGACTTTACTGACTCTGCTGACTCTATTGGGGCTGACCAATTCCCCCCCACCCCCCCCAACTTACCTTCCTTTGAATGAACTACCCAAATATCAATTTTCATCACTATAACTTCAAAAACAAAGAACTTTCCATACAACATTCCACCCCCCTATACCCCCAATAAAACGTTCCTGTCAAAAAAATATTGAAAACTGTATTTTTTTATTTTAAATGAACTATCCAAATTCATATTTTCGTGACTAAAAGTCCAAAAACAAAGGACTTTCTTACTAACTTCCCCCCCCCCCCTTTTCCCCCTCTTGGGGGTCAAATTTCGAAAAATCCTTTCTTAGTACACCCCTCCGCATCAAGACGAATACACCCTCCAAATTTTAAGTCTGTACGACCAGCGGTTTGGGCTGTGCGTTGTCTGTCAGTCAGTCAGTCAGGACAGAGCCTTTTATTATATAATATTAATATCTCGACCTAAACTTATACTTTGTTTCATAAGGATAAGGTTTAATTTTGAGTGTTGTAATCTAATCGCTCATACACTTGCTACCCCGTCCGCGTACAGGTAATGTCGCAAACGAAGCATCTAACCCGTATTACCGCATCACATCTTCGTAGCCGAGAGCTAGACGGGTAACGCACTTACAAGCCTAGATTCAACAACTTTCATATTCTTGACTAATGTAGTCCAAGTAATCCAGCAGTGGCTTTTGTGGTTAACATTTTTGAAGATAGTTATTCAAAAAGACGATTTGAATTAATATAATTTCTTTTATTTTACCACTATATTGTGAATGCGAAAGTAAGTCAGTCTGTAAGGGTGTTTTATTACCATTTCTGACTCTAAACGTAGTTTGAAAAAGCGTTAGTACATATTAGGAGGACGGAAGAAGACGGAGAAATTAGTATTTAAGTAAAAAATCGTTCGTAATCAAACAGTATCGTTCGAAGGTCAGCTCCTTTTGCATGCGCTACGGTTACGTACGATTCAAAAATAAGGCCCCTGATGTTTTTCAAAATTCGTGCGTACATTCCAATGTTTTTTTTTTACCGGCCAGTACTCGTATCGAATCCATACAACCTTATATGTGAAACGCATCGTCTGCTTACGAGGAGACGCACCGCTTATGTATCCCACTAGGTGACGCTGATGTTGTTTTGCTGTCAAACTACGTATATAATATTTAGATTAGAAAATAAACAATAAATCGTTTTAAAGTTATGACTGTTCAAATAATTATAGGCTCTGTAGACTAAGTAAGGTTCTTTTTACGCATATATCTTGTACGTAAATTATTTTGTGAATATCAGAAGTTAACTGAAACCTCCTGAAAAATCAGGAGAACGGATAACGCTGTGTTTCACGATCAAAGTTTATATACTCAAAATAAACATCAATGACAAGCACCAGCGATGGTGGCGCCATCTGAGATTAGCTTTGCCTGTGTCACCCCACTGATCTACAAAGGTTTATACTTCATAAATTTGTATAATTACCATCAATATTTAAAGTTTATGCGAACTGAGGTCAAAGTTCATTCGGAACGCGCGGTGCGCGCGCGTTGAAGTCTTTTACACCGCGCACCGTGAGAACAAACTTCTATCGTAACTTATTTGGCAATAACTTTAACTATTCTAAACAATTAATGTTAGTAATAAACGATAGTTTTATTTTAGTGCTCTGATCAAAATAATGATGATTAATTTAATTAAATGAAGATGTAATCAGATATAGCTATTAGGACACTCGCGACTGCACGCATGAATTATTAATATTCAGCTAGTGTTTTTTTGTCTATTACGAGTAGTTTAAGCACTCTGAGTAATAATTTTAAAATAAGACGTTTAGATTCGAAAACATCTCTATCGATTACGTTATGATATATCACTTGACTACCTTATAGCTCAGTTGGTAGCATGTCTGCCTTCAGAGCTGTAGGGCGTGGGTTCGATCCCCACCCAGGGTAAACATTTATGTGACGAACATAGATGTTTGTTCTGTCTCTGGGTGTAGTATGTAATTACAAAAAATATATATACGTATTATATCAGCTTCTGGTTTCCATATTATAAGCTTTATTTAGTTTGGGGCTAGGTGGCGATTAGATTTATTTATTTATCAGAGTTTAAAAAGTATGACGTTGAACATTTCTGTCTACTTTAATTAAATCTGTTGTTATAGAAACGGAAAAGTTTGTACCAATATAATAAGATAAGAAGGGTGTAGATAACAATGCTATTTGATTAGACGTCAAATAAGCAACTCAAACCCAAGAGTTAAACGGTGTCCAACATATAACAGTAGGTACGAATATGTAGTAATAATATGAATGTATGTAGATATCTTGTAATTCCACCTCGCACGAAAAATAGAGGCATCGTATTATGTCTATGGTATCTATATCGTCTATCGTATGGTATGTCTCTTAACACTATGGGCATATTACTTTTATGTATTAACTCATACGTATCCTACTTATTATTCAATAGGAAAATTCCAAACAATTAGCACGTACGCACATTGTTTTGGTAAAGCCCTTGACATCTTCGGTTTCTACCTGCCTCATCAATTACATTGTATGCCACTAGATACTTTGTATACCTCCATTATGGTATTTTATTAATACGTATAGAACCTTGAAATCTATTAGGTGCCTTCGATATTTATTTAGTTACCTATTGAAGCTAAATTATTATACTTATTGGTTATTATGTTGTCAAATTCTTATTAAATTTTGTACACTGATAGATAATTATTTAATTATTGTAATAATAGATACTTGTATGCTGCAGTTTAGTATTTTATATTAAAGTTTTGGAATATATAAAATAACGAACGAATTGTACAAATTAATACGTGCGAGTCAGTGGAAAAACGTAGATAATGTTTTTTTTTTAAATAGAACAATTTTTCTCACAGATGGTAGATAGATAAATTCTCTTCTTTGTTTCTTTCTCTCTGCTTAGAGGTAGGTAGTGCAGACTCTACATATAAAAATAATAGACTCAACTTATACTGGTTTTGTGATTGTTTATTACGCCCGAGCTTATCACAAAAAAAATAAAGTGCCCTAGGTAGCAAGTAAATCTCATAAAGTGCCTAGGTAGCAAAACGATGCTATATCAAAACGACGGACCATTAAACACCTTCTGGATCTCAATTCGTCTTCCAATTTTCCTCTTTAGGCTCATAATAAAAAGGAAAACTTTTGTAGTTCAACCGTTTTACCTAAAATAACATCAAAATACATAGACAGTATGAATTTTTTTGCTAATTAGCATACACAGTTTGAGAAATATGACTGAAGGTAGAGAGACTTCTACAGCTTAATTGGTAAAGCAGTTGGGACGAATACCCAGAGATTGTTAGTATGCAAGTTCAAGTCCTGCCAGAGGTGATGGTTTTTCATACTGTCTATATGCACAAAAAATATAGAAGTACCCAAAGTGAGGAAACACTACATATATGTATTTTGAATATTTAATATTCAAAAAACATACGAGTAGAGTCTGTAACTACTACCTAAGCTACTTAATCTTCTACACAAAACCAAAAAGATTGTATACAAACCAATAAAAGTCTAGAGCCTAGACTTTCATTGGCTTGAGCATAACCCACAGCCTACAAGCCTACTACCCGTAATCACTACTGTTTTGTAAACTAGCTATTAATTTCTTGCACCTGCCATTTAGGTCAGAAGAACAAAGCTTAGGAATACTCAGTCGTGCGTTTAAATAAAAAGCAGGAACTCTGCATTGCCTCAAGCTGTGTCGTAACGTGCGTATGAATGAGGCGTGCGTTTGCGCCAACCCACCAATTAATGCGCTTGAGATGAACTGGCTAATTTTGACGTGAAATTGTGGAAGTGTTATGTTTTATGAGCTACTAGAGGTCGCCCGCGACTTCGTCGGCGTACGGAAGAAATTCAGCCCGCTCCCAAAATTCACCACTTTGAATCATCCCGAGCATTCCCCTCCCTTCCCCCAACTCACCCCCCCCCCCCCCAACTCACTCTCACCCCCCCCCCTTCCTCCAACTCACCCCCCCCCCCCTGAATGAACTAACCAAATATCATTTTTCATCACTATAACTTCAAGAATAAAGAACTTTCCAAAACTTTTTCCAAAATCGTCCCTGTCAAAAAATATTTTATTTTAAGTGAACTATCCAAACCAAAATTTTCGTGACTAAAAGTACAAAAACAAAGGACTTTCATACTAACTTTGATCCCCTATTTTACCCCTTTAGGGGTGGAATTTCTAAAAATTCTTTTAGTGGATACCTACACTTTCCAAAGAATACATCCTTCAAATTTCATGTCTCTAGGACCAGCGGTTTAGGCTGTGCGTTGATATATTAGTCAGCGAGTCAGTCAGGACATGTTCGGTATGGGTTCTACAAGTATTTGTTTCTTCATGCTAGTTATTATTGTCTAACGTCTCTACCCTACTAGATAGACCTAGGTTCTGGGAATAGGTATTATTATGGATCAAAAAGCGGTTTTCTTAACCGCTTAAATGAGCTATCTTTTTTGTTTATTAATTATTATTATTATTTTTCTTGTACAGTAAACATACTCTCAATATCACACTAAGTGCAACTAGCGTGGTACGTGGTAAACGACAACCAGTATAGCATTAAAACTGTGTAAGATACTAAGTATAGTCTACCACATTCTTAGCATGTGCTAGATAAAGTTTATTTGCTAAGGATGTAACTTGTAAGTAGTAGTTAGGTACTGCAATACACTTGTGTTGCACACCATTTAGAAATATCTAGGTAAATACTATTAATAATGCAGAAGCAAACACGCATAAACATGTAGATAATTCAACCATCTTCAATCAGTATGGTACCGTGTTTGTATCTAGGCGGCTTGCATCATTCGCAGGGCTTACCACAATACCGCTTGACCTAAACTGTACAAAAGAGTAGGATTAACATCAACAAAAATCTTTATTTAATATTGTTTGGAAGCTGCGCATCGTGGAGTACCCACCGTATTACGGCACCGTACTTACTTCGCCATGGCTAGATTGCATCACACGGGGTCATCTCGCCGTCCATCCTCCAATTACAAGCATACCGCCACTTGACCGAGGTTACGTGATAACCAAATGAGAATAGACAAAGGGACCCGACTGATCATCGGATCGAGATATTCAAACATTGAAGAGTTGAATGCCCTTGAGGACACCAACCACCTATATTTGGTTATGCTGCATCGATTGTTCGGCGAGAGGTTTTTGAAGGTGTTTTAAATAGCTATGTGATAGCAAGTAAATGTTCGCACACTTTAAAGCATTAGGTTCCAAATGAGTTAGGCAAAGGTCAGGATTAATAAAAATTGATTTGAACGATTTTAAAATGTCCGTTTATAAGTCCATTACGCGTAACGATTCACGCGAGGAACGATAATGCTCGGCAGTTTACCTTCTACCTAATTGCGATGATGCTATTGTACAAAATGTAAACTGTATCTACCTTCCAGTATCTCTTGCATTCGCCGCGACCTCGTGGTGACCTTTAACTCGGAGGATGCTCACATTCCGATCCGGCAAATCAAACGCTGCACTTATGTACAAACTCCTATTGTTTAGTACTTGTAATAAATAATTTAGACATAGGTCGCTCGCCAGGTAGCAATTATTAACGATATGTTTCGTCAGTTTTTTTTGCAATGCCTATGTACGGAGCTGTATTTTAAACGATATGCAAATCTCGATCACGTATCTGGATGTTTCTAAACGTGTAATGAAGACATTATCGCCGATACAAATGCATGTTATTAGGAACTATAAAAAGTTTATCACGTCGTAATGCAATCGCCTGGTTTCTCACGCCCGGGCTTGTGTTTCAGTAATTACTGGCCATCATTAATCTCGGTCGGTTTAATCGTAATATCCGTCGATGTGGCGTGGAGAAGATCATGCGTACAAGGTCCTCGCTTTGTTCCACTCTCTGCCATTGTCCGACCGCTGATGTTCTATTTGGAATCGATCTTCTATTCAAAGATTCGGTTTCATATGCACAACTTATACATCAGTCTGGGTCAATTAATCAAATCTAAAGTAAGTTTACTGACTCGTTCAAGGTGGTTTTGGAAACGTTGACTTAATTTTACTAATTGAGTGGATGTCACTTATACTTTAATTATAGTACCCGAATCTGTTTTCAAACTAATCTGAAATACATAAAGCCGCTTACCGCTACAATCATCGAAATTATTAAAGTACCTTTCCTAATTTTTCATTATACGTACTTATTGTTATCATACAACAAATACAACGTTTCAAAAAACAACCGAACAACAACAAATCCAACAATGTTTAAGATTAACGATGTAGTGTTGGCGTATTCAATATTATCCATTGATTATTACCTAATTGTGGTGTAATCAGGCATGTGCCTGGGCGCCATTGTATATTTAACATATTGCAACAAAAAGTGTTTAATTTCATTATCTAGCCATTGTTTATATGCATTTACAATGCGCTTTGTGTGTGGGATGCAAGAAAAATACACATCCACAAGACTGGACGGGAAAATTAACGTTTGGCTGTGGGAAAATAGCATTTTCGAAGATTACCAATTAACCCGGAACTGATTCAAATATTATTAAATATACCTACGTTGATTGAGTCAAGGCTTATTCCCATGAATCTAAATAAATACAAAACGTGTATTGTCCCGCCCATTGAATATCCTAAAGTCAATATGGGCGGCTCTGTAGGTTGTGTTATTGTGTTAGAGATGATATCTCGCGTCTATTTGATGTTTAGATGAGTCACATAATCTTAGTCTTATATAACACCATTTTAGGCGCGACTGTTATCTAAGAAAGGGATTGTTATTGTATTTTGTTGGGATCGGAATCTCATTAAATTTCGTCACATTTGGTGACTTTCTTCGTGTTTATGGTGTTACGCTCAATTACGTTTGAATGTATAGTTTCTATATGTAGCTCTAGATATACAAAAATATACAATATTGGCATTACATAATTTGCACTAAGTGAACCAGGCAATTTGAATTTTCAAATTGTATGCTACAAAAACAGTAAAACTATTTAGATAAATTCAGTGTGCAAGCAAAAATAAATAAATCAAATCAAATTACAATAATATAACATTTGACATGTACCTTGTAATAAAAAATATTTACATTACAATAAAACAATATACTTAGCAAAACTGGAAATCAAATAACAAATCATCTATTTTCTATTCAACCGACTTCAAAAAAGGAGGTTCTCAATTATTCGACTATATGTTTTTTTTGTAGGTTGCGCGATTACTCCGCCAATTTTATTATTTTTGTTTGGTAGGTATGTTCAGAGGTGGCCCCATATAAATTTATTATTTTTTATGAAAATCGGATAAGTAGTTTAGTTTTTTATATCAAAATTACTAGAAAAATATGGAGATGTCATCCAGGTTATTCGAAGTTGAGGCCGGTTGACTTTTTTTTAAAAGTGTATTATTATTTGTTTGAAATTTACTACTTTAGTTAAAATTAATTTATTCATCAAAACATCAAACAAACATCATTTTTATTTCAAAACTAATGATCAGTTCTTGCATGGATACATAATTATTATTTTATGATAGCTTACCTGTTTTTATTATATTATTAATAATAAATAATTAAAATTATACAATAATGCGCTTAAACACGAAAACTACACAAAACACTCGAAAACAATTAACTTTCGGCCTTACATTGGGGGCTTTAAATTTGATGCAGTTAGGTAACTATGGTCCCGCCGGGAATACGTCGATTTACCAGTAAGTAGCCCTGTATAATGCTTAGTATTCAGTATTCAGTATCTTTATTCAATGATGTTATATGTTTCACTACTCTATGTCTTTATTGCACCAAGCATCTTAGTCTAGTACAGAACTAACAATACATGGACCCTGTAAGGGTGTGGCAAAATAAATCTTAACTGGCTAGGTACATGTTAGATAAACAATATTTGTGTTAAAGAGTTTGAAACGTTTTTTCGTCTAAGTAATGTTTAATACTGTAATAACAGTTAGTTATTAAGATATTTATAACTTTTCTTTTAAAAACTGATTCTGTAGGCTCGTTTCTAATTTCTTTTGGTGGTTTGTTATATATTTTTATTAGCGTGTATTCCGGTCCCTTTCTAACAATTTCTAGTAGCGGTTCCGGTTAATTTTAATCATCATCATGTACAGCCTTCTTTATCCCACTAATGAACAAAAAAACTAATGAACTATGATTTTTTTTTCTCTTGCTATGCCGTTTGTCTCGGAGTTAAGGCTATTTGGTTCAGGTTCGTCAAGGGTCCATCAAGCAACTGTACGATTGCCACTCCGCTTGTCTTGCCTGGGCCACCGCTCATAAGTTTATTGATTATTTTTAAGAAGGAATCTGGTAAGCGATTCTCCTTATAATATACCCCTATTTTCTTCCTTTCCAATCTTTTTTTTATATAATCTAGGTCTACTGTAGACATGTCTCTGTAATATTTTTTTCAGCAAGTAATATTATAAAAAAATTACCCTTTAAAAACCTTCATAGTGGATTTTGGAATTTTTATTTGTATGAAGAATTGCGGTTCAGATTTCCTCTTAAAACACTTTTATTCACTACGCATAACCAATTAACCATACATAAGAACAAACCCCTACTTCTCGATTCTGAGCATGTAACTAGCTTAGTGGTTGTTTTCTTCTTTTCGGATTGGGAGCGGGCCGAATTTCTTCCGTACGCGGACGAAGTCGCAGGCGACCTCTAGTCTATACTATAAGAATCTCTGTTCTGACTCAACGACTGACAGACAACGCACAGCCTAAACCACTGATTGTAAAGACTTGAAAATTGTAGGGTGTATTTGTCTTGATGCGTAGGGATGTATTAAAAAAATATTTTTCGAAATTCTTCTACCCCCCTAGGGGTCTAAGGGTGTAAAGATGGGTAAAAACTTTTGAATGAAACTCCTTTGTTGTTTGAACTTTTAGTCTTGAATTGTATTTGGGTAGTTCATTTGAATGAAAAAATGCTGTTTAAAATTGTTTTCGACATGGATGAATTAAGAGTTTGAAATGGGGGATGAAATATTGTATGGAAAGTTTGCTGTTTTTGAAGAAATAGAGTTTATATTTTTTTGACAGGGATGACTTATAAAGACAGGGTAAAAGGGCGGCTGAAACTTCGTACGGAAAGTTCTTTATTTTAAAGTTATTCGCTCGAAATGATTTAAACTGGTGAATATGAGGAGGATGATAATTAGTAATTAACCCAGCGGTTTGGAAGATACGAGTATTTGGAAGCGGGGCCATTATTCCGTACGCGGACGAAGTCGCGGGGGACCTCTAGTATTATTATTATTATATAGTAGTATTATTAGTATAGTATTATTATAATAATGTACTCTTGTTGTGCCATGAATGATTCATGAATACGATGTAAGCAATTCATGGTTTTTTTATTCAATGTAGTGACAAGACGCACGAGACGTTCGCCTGGTGGCGAATGGCCTGGAGCATCTATTTGGTAAGTTTTTCAAATGTAAAATGACACACTCAATATCTCTCATAAGGAAGGTATTATAGCTGAAACATTAAAACTGTTTCGGCACAATTGTGAGGCTTCAGACTACATAATGCTACACGTAATAACTTAAATGCAGGAAGCTTACGATTTTATTAGAGGCCAATAAAACTACTAACATAATGAAGAGTAAGATTTTACAAGCTAACAATAAAAATAGCCGAATTACGCACAAACGTAACTTTTAACACGATAATAACATAGGAAGGCATAAACTCATCCCATTACGTTCCAGTCTACTTAAAATATGTTAATTGTATACCTATTTGTAATCCTGGGTCAAGGACAGAATATTTATCGTGAAATGGCATAGTGAAATGGGTTTCATGGTGGAATGTTTGGTAATTCCTCTATAAAATAATAATGAACATGAAAAACTACAGACGATTAACAAGAAGATCTTTATTTGGCAGTAGGGTTTCTTTAAAAGAAGACGGTCGCCTATACAGAGTGTTCATTTCAACGACGGACATATTCTAGGATTATATCCCAGAATATTTCTATAAGACCACTTCTGAAATCGCGAAATTAAAATCAGCTTCATACATTTCGTCGAGAGTAAATGTAATTTTCCTTTGTAACAGCAGATATTTTATTCACGATTTCAGAGCTTATCCCACAGTAAAAGTTGTTCATAATGATGAGTAGGCACTCTTATATCCTTCGTTCAAATGAACAACCTGTATAGGAATCAACACCGCAATATGAAATCCCTAACGCTGTACATGTTCATTATAGTAAATAAATATTATTTATTATAATTTTTACGTGTCGTGATAAGATATCTCGAAAAAATGCACCTGTAATACGCCAAATTCTGCCGCTCGGCATAAGTATGTAAGCTATACTGTGTTATATTGTATGAAGAGGTATTTACATAATACAGTAGTACAATATCATATTAGTACTACCGCTAACGAAATTCCGCTAGCTAGGTACTGTACTATTCAAGACTGAGTGAGTAATGAGACTCATGAGATTCACCATTGAATGTCTTAATGGAATGGGCATTCCGTAGGCGATATCCACGGATTTACTAATAGAATACCTGTGAAGTTTTAGTTACGTATTTAGATGAAGGGAAAGACCGCTTACTATTACTATACTAAGAAGCAATCGCTGTATAATTTACTAGAGGTCGCCCGCGACTACGTCCGCGTACGGAAGAATTTGGGCTCGCTCCCAAAATTCACCACTTTAAATCATCCCGAGCAATTTTTTTGCCAACTCCCCGAACTCTACCAACTCTACCGACTCTACCAACTCCCCCCCTCCCAACTTCCCCCCTTTGAATGAACTACCCAAATATCAATTTTCATCGCTATAACTTCAAAACTTCATACAAACTTCCCCCACACCTCACATGGTGAAAACACCAGCGTAGGTACCTATTATTTTTTACATCTGCTGTGTAGCAGGTCCAATTAATTAGCATTGTTTTTCTGATATTAGGTGGCTATTACCGCTAACTGTTCACCATACAAATCAACACTAATGAACATGCTATTACTTAATTATTTTTCCGCTCGAAATACTTTACGTTTGCTCATTCCGTGGTTACATTTCGTTTAATCTTCTTCCGTTCATTCATACTTCCTGTGTTTATTACAAATTATACAATCGTGATAATTGCTTCTAGCTAACGATTGTTTGAATCGTCCATGTGTAGGAAATAAACATGATAAGTAAAAAAGGCTTAGGACGTTTCCCATACGCAGGTGGCGTAGTGGTACAATATTCCTATAGTTCCTAGTTTTTTTTTTTTATTCATCATGTGACAAGACAAACAAGACGGTCGCCTGGTGGTAAGCGTCACGCCTGCCACTAACAGTAGCAGTGCTAGAATTGTGAACTTGCGAACACAATCCTGCGCTGCACTGCACTGCGCTCGTCACTCTGAGATATTAGATGTTAAATGTCATCATACCCAGTAATTTCTCTGGTAACATTGCCCTTCAAACCTGAACACAGTAATGCTTGCACACTACTGCATGGCGGTTGAATAACTGACAAAAGGTGTGGTACTTCCCCAGTCGGACTCTGCAGTGGAGTCCTACCACTACAAAAAAATGTCACATGCCTTTAAGTAAGTAGTTCAAAAAGTGGTGTATCATAAGTTATGGCTATGGCTACAGTATAAACCTACGCCTAGTACTAACACAACCACGTCATGGTGATCGTTCTGAAGAGCTCTTAAATTGTATTCCTTGTTATCATGATTTTGTTTATAGAACCATAAAAAGATGAATGCGCTTGTTGACGCGTAGAAGTCTCATATTGTAAATTTTAGCCGCGTTTTCCTTCTGCGTACTGGAGATCTGTGGAATTTTCTTTTTCGGGAGGTCTACCTGCGGCGCTATAACTAGGTTCGCTTTAAGAAAAAAATATTATGAAATCCTTGCAAATGCACAGCAAAAACCGACAAAAGTGCCGGTAGGTTGTGTAGCTAGGGCCGTCTTCTTTCTGCCTGATGATTCTTATTCTTATTCTTATTCAACGTGGGGGCGATAAGTCCTGCACTGACGTCCCGCTAGGGGTGTATTGTGCATTTCCCCCGCCAGCGTCAACCCGAGCCAACCCAGCTCCTTGAAATAACGGAGCGAGGCTCTAGGCCGCTGGCATAGTAACTCCAGTGGGTTAGATGTGTGCCTCCAGTGCCTGATGATGATGGTAATGATAATGAATGCACCGGAAACGCCTCTGATGGAACATATTTTTATAAGCAGTGGTGGTAACTTACCATTACGTGATCCGCTTGCTCGTTTATTGCGCCATCATCTTTAAAAATCATAATTTACAAGTAAAATTTGTCCAGTCAAATTTTATCAGATACAACAAGGACGGTCGTTTGACCGTAAATCGGATAAACATGTCCGAGGTCGGCCGAGTTTTCACCGAAATCTGCGTCAAATGATGTTGCGAAACTATGTACGTCTTTAACATACCCACATTATACGTGCAGCATTGGGAACATGATAAAGTCCTAAGAATTGTGTATATCCTGCTATGTTCGTGGTGCAATATCTACCGCGTAGTCTATCGGTTTGATATAACCGACACAAACCGGGCAATCGTAATGGGCAATGGGGACATGGGTATGTCCTTAAACTGCATCCAGAACCACCGGAGGACGGGCAGCAGCGTCCGCTTGGTTAACGGTGGTGAGCATTCTGCGATCCCCTTTATGGCAACACCCCTCTATTAAGAGGGAGGCCTTCATCCAGAAGTGGGCGTTATAAGGCTGATGACAATCCTGGCTATTAGCATTGACATGGTTAATATTGCCACATATAAAAACTAACCCGATAACCCTATGTATGTGTGTGGTGTATTTATGTATCCTGGCTAGATAAAATTTGTATTACTTACAGTTATAATTAATATGCCATTTTTTGTGTCGATATTTAACTGGACTATGGCTTACTGTTTAATACTTTTAATATTTTTTACAAATCTATTAAATACATGGTATGTACTCTCAAACTGGTTTCACTGACTTTAGTACAGATAAAATTGCTATAATTGTGCAAAAAATTAAATGGTAGGTAGAGTCAGCGACAATGATAAAATGAGTGGACGGGAAATAAGCGCACGGATTTTGAAGAATATATGTTGAGCGCCAGCTTTCCTCTCGCGTCAGTCATACTCTGTCTTTGCGACATGCGAGTCGTACGATACGACAATTGAATACAATCTTCTAATACATGTTCATGTGTTCTCTTTTTGTCATGCAGTAATTAGATTCGCTATCTCTATTTTCTGGCAAATGTTATATGCATACTTTTAGCTAGGTATGCTTGATTGTGTTGATTTGTTAATTTTGAACGATTTGCAAGCGCTGGGCCCGTCCATTCCATTATCACCGTCGCTGGGTAGAGTATGGATAGCGATGTCTGATCATTCTTTGGAACTAATTTCAACTGACAGATATTTTTTTAAACGAAAGTACTTTATAATTGTTTACTAAGTATGAGATGACTATGTAATTTAAAAATGTTGTTTGTTAAAATAAACAATATTTTTTAATTAAACTCTCATATTGTTTTTCTAGTATGTTTCGTAAGTTTCAACCATAGCTTAGCCTAGTTTCATTGAACAGTTATTAGATTACCAGTTGACTAACACATTTCCTGTAATAAATCATACGTGTTTGCCACCGAATGCTAACTAATTTATATAAGTACTTAACTTATGAATACTTAGATAAAAAATAGCCAATTTACAACCTAGACTTGTTTTATGAATGAATGTGTCTTACTGTGGTGCTTTCTTCATACCATTATTATTTCACGGAATACATAACTATAAACTGGATTATACGGTCTAAGTAACGCCAAAATGATACCTACGCATTTTTTTTTGAAGTTATGTAGATTTACATTATTTTTACACGACTGGCCAAAAAGAAGTGTTCATGTAGGTTTGTTTATCTAACATGTACCTACCTAGCCAGTTAAGACTTATTTTGGCACACCCTTACAGGGTCCATGTATTGTTAGTTCTGTACTAGACTAAGACGCTTGCTTGGTGCAATAAAGATACTGAATACTGAATATGTATGTAAGTGAATTTCTATTCCACCATAACTTCGAAATGCCGAAATCTCACACTTATGTATTTACCAATATATTTATTTATTTATTTATTAAATTTGAAATGTGTTAACATTAGACTAAAATACCTACTATATTAGAATAATGAACCTAAAATACCTAATAATTAAAATAATGCCGAAATACCTGAACAGATTTGATGTATAGGGTATCGCTAGAATCATTATATTATCCCGAGTTATACGGCCATATATTTTTGCAACAATTGTTTTCTTGGCAGGGCAGTCGTGTTTTAATTTATATTATTATTATTGCTGGTTTATGATGGACAGGCTAAGCGTTTGACAACAACTCGACCATGGTAAATACCTACCGTCATATGAATAACACGCTAAAACGTATTTCAAACATGTTTTAGTTAAAAAGTGTTTTATAAAATTTCTTTCGAATTACAATCTGAGTTTGAAAAAAGAAGACAAAACAGTTTTTAATTGAAATAGGTTTGAAATACTTTTTTGCGTTTTATGCATAAGACGGCTAGTCTAGACAAGTATTTTTTTTTGCATTGGCTGGCTGGCTAAAGAAAGTTCTCTACCACCATAATAACGATTTACTCACGATGTTTTACTTTCATAGCATTGTAGAGATTTGAATCCCTACTCTGTGGCATGTGAACTGCATGCGGTAACCACCGAGTTACTGTCGCTACACCATTTGTAATCCTGCTAATATTATAAAAGATTGTATGTTCGAATTTTTCTTACTCAATCACGCAAAAACAAATTTTGATGAAATTTGGTATAGAGATAGCTTAAATTTTGGAACAACACAGGCTATTTTTTATCCCAGGAGTCACGAGCGAGTGCACGGGGCACTGCTAGACCACCACCACCGGGATGATACCACTATGATATGGTTTCCTCATGATGTTTCACTTATACTTTACTGAGTGTAGTGGTAGGACTCTACTGCAGAGTCCGCCTGGGCAAGTACCACACCTTTGCCAGTTATTCAACCGCCAAGCAGTAGTGTGCAAGCATTACTGTGTTCCGCTTTGAAGGGCAATGTTACCAGAGACGTTACTGGGTATGAAGAGATTTAACATCTAATATTTCAGGGTGACGAGCGCAGTGCAGTGCGGCGCAGGATTATGTTCGCAAGTTCACAATTCTAGCACTGCTACTGTTAGTGACAGGTGTGACGCTTACCACCAGGCGAAAGTCTTGCTCGTCTCGTCACTTGACAGTATAAATAACCGAGTGAAGGGTTCAAATCCCGAGAATGTCGGTGAAGCTCACTGATATTTGAACCCAAGCTCTATAGTGTGCGAATTGATGTACCATCCCTACAAAATTTTGCTATATTTTATATTTTATACTATATAACTAGAGCTTAGAATACAAGGTAAGAGAAGCGACCATGAACCGGTACTCTCTGCGATCTTCACGGTCCGTGGCCGAGGAACGACGTAAACAGAGTATGTACGGGTAAACTACTGCTTGTCGAACGAACCATATCCATTGAGGCAACGTCTGAAGGCATCTTTGATGACCTATTGTTACTCTTCCATAAGTGACGAAACTCTAGGATTTTCTGTATGTATTTACGTTGTCTGTGGAAAGTCGTAAATTTTTGTTAGCGCACCTACAAGATGTGCAACGCCCTTCCTTTCAAGGTATTTTGACTCAGATACAATAAGGAGCGTTTAAATAGGACGTCTATAAACATCTTTGCATATTGGCAATGCATTGACAACATCGTTAATGTTAGAATGTAGGTGTAGTTGTCCTACGGCAAAATTATTGATAGAAAAAGATACAAATCAATGAGAAAGTTTCATTGATACTGTATATCTTTTTCTATAAATAAAAATTTGGTATGCTTTAAGATAATATCCGTTTATTCGCGGCCTACTTATAACGCAGCGTGCCTTAATCGCGTTGTGCCTAAACCAAACGCGAGGTAGGCATATTGAGATGTAGGTCCATTGAGTATTAGTTCAAGAGCGAGATAGACCCAGTGAGAATTAGGTTCATTGAGTTTTAGTTGAAGTGCGAAATACGACTTTACTGTTTACTAGCTGCGCCCGGGGTTTCACTCGCATGATGAAAACTTTTAAATCGGTGAAAATGTAAGAAACAGACAGTTGTTTCTTACAGATTAAAATAATATTAGTTAGGATTAGAGTCCAATAATGCTAACTATTTTAGATAGGTACCTAGCTAGGTAAGTACCTACGTTGCCATACAAATTGGCGACAGGCTCGTGTCTCCCCCCTTTTTATCGTGTATTTCTCCCAGGCCGGGGAGATATCAGAACTCACTTTTAAAATAATATTTTGAGTACTCCTGTATCCCGTATAGTTTTCTACAAAGTTTAGAAAGACAAAAGAAAGGTTAAGTATGCTAGCAGTGAAGTTTGGCATATAAGTATAGGGATTTTCAGGTTAAGTTAACTGCAGAGTTAATGTAGTTGGACTTACCTAATTTACTAAGTAGGTACATCAAAGGTGCTAATTAAAAAAAGTTTTATGAAAAACGTTTTATTAACATATATAAACTTAAAATTATAAACCATTTGAAACTAAAATAAACGCCTATCAATCTTTAATTAAACTATTAACTTATTTATTTAACCATTATAGAGACACTTGACTTCTTTCTTGATATTGAGAATGTTTAAAAAAAAAGCTGAAATTTCTCCTTTGTATGTACCTTGAATTAAAAACAACATAGTTTTTTCGGCCTGGTACGCCTATCCCTATCAAGCTATCCCTACCGGTAGGGATAGGTAGAAAATAATTCCACTTAGATCTAACCGATAGCGATAAGTGGAAAGCTTGTTAGTCTACTTATACCTACAAAATATTTTTTTTATAAATTAATAAAACACCAGCGTTAGACCTTTGCCCAGCACTGGGACAACACAACACAGGTTAAATAAAAACCAATATTTTTTTACACTTTTGCCAATCATACCTAGTTTTTGCAACATTTGTTTTGCAATATATAAATTATACTATACTAATTATACGTGCCATAAAAAAACAAAAGAAAGTCTAAAACTGGGCCAGTATGGCCTAGATATGGCCCAATCGCCCTTGTCCAGCAGTGGGTTACTAAGCAATTATAGGAATAAGGAGTTAAATTCTATACTATAAGATAAAATATACTATTTAAACGTGTATAGTTGATTTCTAAATGTGACGCTTTGTTGCAAGATTATAATTTAGATTTTTGTAATGCTCAAATGCAGCAAAATTATTATTGTCTTTGTTGTTTCCCATAACATGCATTGTTTTAAATGAATATGTGCTGCACTTGAGCAAAAACACATTACCAGTCTTGCAATATTGCTCAGGCGTCAGCTTGTCGCTTGCCGGAGTTTAGTTTATGTAACACGACATATACAAGCTCAAGTGACATACCTATGCAAGCTAGCCAACCTGCAGTAAAACCGATAAACATAAGAGAAGACCTAGTTATCTATGGTAGCAGATTGGCCCCTAACTACTTAGAGTGCGGCACTTTGAATTTAAATAATAGTGTCAACTTCTCTTAGAAAAGTGATTTGGTTACTGTTAACAACAAAAATACTAGCAGAGTGATGCAAATAGCTCTCGTAGCCTGATAGAATCTACTGTACTTACTTATACATCTATCTAATAATATAATGTACATGGTATTTCAAGGATTGTTGATTAGTCATAGTTATATTAACTTATGTACTAATGTAAGACAAGGGTTTTTAACCAGTGTTGCCAGTGATGACATATGGAACTGAAACGTGGTCTTTAACTGCTGGTCTATTGGAAAAACTGAGAGTCACGCAACGGGCAACGGAGAGGCTCGGAGTTACTTTGCGTGATAAAATCCGGAATGAGGATACTCGCCAAAGAACCAAGGTCACCGACATAGCTCGCAGGGTTTGCAAGTTGAAGTGGCAATGGGTAGGCCACATCGCTCGACGAACTGATAACCGATGGGGAAGAAAGGTTCTTGAGTGGCGACCGCGAACCGGAAGACGCAGCGTAGGAAGGCCTCTCACTAGGTGGACCGACGACATTGTAAAAGTCGCGGGCAACCGGTTATGCAAATGGCAGGTTGTCGTACAATGTGGTGGTCTAAGGGGGAGGCCTTCGTTCAGCAGTGGATGTCTCCGGGCTGATGATGATGATGTACTAATGTAAATTTTTTAATTTTTTTTCATATTCGTTAGACGGAGCGACGACAGAAGCTGCTGGTGACAAATGAATACGTAAAGCAGAAGTTCGTGACATAATATGGCATAATGACATGAAGCGTTTCAAAAAGGGCTCATCGAAATATCTCTCTGGATTGGTAACTGCAAAAGCAACATCATGAATGTGGCAGATATCTGTGTGTGGCGGTGAGCTTACCATCAGACAAACCATCGCGTCTGCTTATTTGCTTCTCTTTCTATAAAAAGCCTACCTCTAGCAGTTGACAAACACTAAATTTGGCTGACGATCGTGATAAATGTCAAGATACTCTTAGATTTGTTCATAAGACTTGTAGATTTGTTCATACAAATCATTGTCATTTTCAATTATAGTGACATTAATCATGCGCGTTACATAAGCTGAGCAATATTATAGCATTATATCATTAGGGTAAGAGGACAAACTTACAAACATACCTATCTGAGATGCCTAGATAGATATTATAATTTAATATGATGCCTCAACGCCGATATCATACTTTGTAATAGGATACTGTAATGAATATTTGACCGATTCATTCAATACAGATGCACCTACATTTTTTTAAACAGAATAATGCTTCACATTCATTTTTGCAACTCCCCAGCCCCGCTAAGACTTATTGTATCGTATGAATACGCATAAAGACAAAGCCATTTACTGAAAATCTATGTCCGAAGTTGAACCAGAAGAGAAGTAGAAGAGGACTTGAACCATCCGTAGGAGCAGCCACTGGATTAACAGAATGCGGTCTGTTTGTCTAAATACTCATAAATAATACGCTTAAGAAAAAATACCGTGGCATGGCCACAAGATTTGGGAGATAATCGGGGCACCACTCAACATGAAATGGTAGCGTGTTCAAATCCAGGCCCTTTTCAATGAGCTCTTTGGAGTTAATGTATAGATTTTCGTACACTGGCTTTTCGATAAAGTGAGGAAACCTGCATACTTCCAGAGAAGAAATTCAATAGCGTATGTAAATCCGCAACAGGGCCAGCATGAGGGATATGGCCCATTCGCCCTTTGCGCCTACGCCTAAGCCCATTAATGGAATATTCAAAAGGCTGATTGTGATAAGAAAAAAATACGAATATATACGTATACTCACTACGGCATTGCACACAATGCACTAGGGCATTGATAAGAAAAAACTCTACGAACTACCAAAAACACCTAACTCGGTTCACAAAAATCAGAGCAATCAGCGTTCATACATTAACAATGCAGATAGAGTTGAGAACCTTGCTCTTTTTTGAAGTCGACTAAAAATAGGAAGTAATACGAGTAACCAACATCACGAAGGCGACCACGAGACAGATTGGCGATAAGAGCAGCGTGGGAATACGCATTCTCTGATGGTCTCCCACATCATTAGCCCACTGCGAGATCTAGCGCCTGCGGCTAGATGCACTGTGGTTACTTAGATAATGCCGTGAAGGCCCGAAATTCATCGAGCACGAAATGCGTGCATCATGCATAAGTTAATATAAAGGACGGAGATGTACATTAAAATAAATATCGGTGGACATTTTTTACATAGCGCATCTAGCCCCCAACTAAACTAGATAGCTGATAGAATACATATAAGTATACTATTATTTTTTTATTTGTATGTTACGCGATTACTCCGCCAATTATGAACTGATTTAGATGATTCTTTTTTTTGGTAGGTAATACTTCAGAGGTGGTCCCATATAAATGTTATCAAAATCGGTTCAGTATTAAAATCAAAATTACAAGAAAATATATGAAGATGTCATCCAGGTATTCGTAGTTGAAGTCGGTTGTATTTTTTTTAAAGCGTATTATTTGTAAATACTTACTTATAATACATACTACACCCAGACACAAAACAAATATCTATGTTCGTCACATAAATGATTGGCCTGGATGGGGATCGAACCCAAGTCCTACAGCTCTGAAGGCAGACATGCTACCAACTGAGCTATAAGGCAGGCATTTTAAGTAGAGAACTCACAGTTTGGCCGTTTTCATACCCACGAGTAGTTCAGAAATCAAATGGTCACAATGTGGCAATAACAACGAAATTGTTCATTATCATCATCATTAGGTGCCATCTTCATAATTAAGTTTGGCCAGGCAAAATTTCTTCCCATGCTGCGTCGTTTAGAAGCTGGTAGCTCGGTCCAGCCTTTACCTTTACTCCGCCTTTATGTCGTCTACATTTCCGTCTGGAACGTTCTGAGCTCCTCTTTCCCGAGATTCTTCGATGATCAACCTTGAGTCAAACAGGTATCCTCTTTGCATGTGTCCGAAGAGGGCGACCTTACATCTCATGACCATGACTATTTAGGGCCATCAGTTCTCTTTTGGAAAATGTTTGTTAGTGATATTGAAAGTTCGAATTAACTACACTTAACTTAGACCACTTTCCATTACCAGAGGTGGCCTAGAAGCCTAACTTTCATATAAGTAGGTAGATACTTATTACTTTTACCTACCATACCAAAATGTCCTAACTAACTGAATAACTAACAAAGTTTATAAAGTAAGTAGGTAAACCCGGTTTTGAAAAAACTTAGTAACATTAAAGGGTAGTTCTGTGCATTGCCGTAAATAGGGCGGTGCCAGCGGTGCCCAGGCACAGGGCGCTGGTCCTGGAGGGGCGCAAAAATGACCAAAACATGATCAAGTTTTGAATATTTTTCTTTTCAAGGGCGCAATTATAGTAGCTCGCACCGGGTGCATAAAAGGCTACTACGGCACTGCTTCAAACGTGTACGCGTAGTACAAGCGTGGGTAAGTATATAGATAGGCATCATCATCATCATCAGCCCGGAGACGTCCACTGCTGAACGAAGGCCTCCCCCTTAGACCGCCACACTGTACGACAACCTGCCATTTGCATCCACCGGTTGCCCGCGACTTTTACAATGTCGTCGGTCCACCTAGTGGGAGGCCGCGCCTACGCTGCGTCTTCCGGTTCGCGGTCGCCTCTCAAGAAATTTATGTTCCCCATCGGTTGTCAGTTCTTCGAACGATGTGGCCTGCCCATTGCCACTTCAACTTGCAAACCTTGCGAGCTATGTCGGTAACTTTGGTTCTTTGGCGAATATCCTCGTTCCGGATTCTATCGCGCAAAGTAACTCCGAGCATAGCTCTCTCCATTGCCCGTTGTGTGACTCTGAGTTTCTCCAAAAGGCCAGCAGTTAAAAACCACGTTTCAGTTCTATATGTCATCACTGGCAACACACACTGGACGTGGACCCTTGTCTTCAGACACCGAGGGATTATGGACGAGAAGATATTACGCAATAGATAAGATTTTGCGTAATAGATAGGCATAAGTACGTGTATTTATTACTACCTAATCTATTTAAAAATTTAAAAGGTCCATTCACTTGCCGTTGTTAAAATTCCTGAATACAAACATATTAAGTGCAGTGGTATTTGCTCTATCCGCGTTCATCAGGAAAAGAAGCCGCACATCCTTATTGTAGACGTGACCTCATCGCGGAACTGGGCCGAGATTATAATCTGGAGGATTTCGGTATTAACTAGCTATCAAAATTGTGTTTGAATCATTCATAGTTTTTATGAGGTAGATTGAGTAGAGGCGCGTTTACAACACAAAGTCAGTACAAGTACAGTAACACAGTCCGGTCAGTACAGTAAGTAAGTCTTCAAGTCGCGAGTGAATAGGTTTTTTTCTATACAATCTATTCATCTCAATACACCACATCTTCACAAAAATGCAGGTGGTCAGATAACCTATCGTTTTATAAAAAGCATAATACCGACATCGCTCACATTGTGATTGACTGTTTTTTAAAAATTTCATTACATGAAAAATATCCAACGGGACCTTTTTATCAAACCTACGCTACGCCGCGCCGCCGCCTGCCTGTCTGTTCATTTGTCTTGCCTTATGGTCTGTATGTTTTAACCGTAAACGTAGAAAATTGAATTTAAAAAAAAAATACAGAGCTCGTACTAAGCATACCGAACTAATCAAAAAAAACATTGTTATTTTTGTTTGTTGCGGAATTATTGTTCTGCAAGTCCAACTCACACTTGACTGTTTTTAAAGACAGGATCTATAGAGACCAGTAATGAAAACAATAATGTAGGTAATAATGTATAATACTATACTAGCTATGGCTGATACATTCTAATAGAATACGAGGTGACATATAGGTACTAGTACCTTACCTGTATACATTCCGTGCAGTATGTTGAAATAGTTGATCATGATGATGAGATTATTGCCCTCACAACTGTCTTCTATGTACATAAGTATATTTAATTTTCGACTTTCCTTCATCTTTACAAGAACTTAAACTTAATGTACCTACTTAATATCTTTAAAGTTGCCAACTAGAGAGCCTTACCTTTGACTTTAACATTTAATGTTGGGTTATTATACATTGAACTAGAATGATTCATTCTTCAAACTCCGGTCCAATTAGGTCATTACCAATAATCACATCCGTATCTTGATAAGTAAATAAACAGTAAGTACCGTCCGTACCTATAAGGAGCGTCTGATACCCGAAGGCGGAGAAGACAGTGATCTCGCTTTCGTTCCGGGCCTCTATTCTTGGAGCTTTCCCACAATTACGACTTGATTGGCTAGATAAATAACTACATCGATAGTGGTATCTGCAAATCTAGCTCTAGAAAAAAAATACTGCATGTCTTGAACTGGGGCCGCGCGTTAAGTTTTCCGGGGCGGTTATAAACATCCTGTTACGTTTATGCTTATGAGATGTAACAAGCTAGTTGAGTACTTAGCTGTAGTGCAATCGCAAAGTGTTGAGCGTACGAATGCCATGTCATAAACCTGCACAACCCGCCACTGTTACAAAACCTTGCTGTGTAAGAAAACATGTATTTTAGACTCGACTACGCCGTCAATTAAAGCAAATAATGAACGTAGTATGTGAGATGTAACTTACAGTACTCGGTGCGGCCAAATTTAGCCAAATTTACGAGGTGCTGATGCACGCGATCGCGAGGAAACATCATTGTTCACCGGCGTCAATTGCGACACGAGCTTGTCTTGTCGATTATTTAACAAGAGACAATGCAGAGTCGCACCAGCGGAGCTTCTCACGGCGGGCGAAGGTCGCGGATAACTCTTGTCTTACAACACGCTTTAAATAATTTGATTTCATAACTTTGGCGCCCCAAGGCGGGCTTACACCTCCCTAACGAGTGCTCGCGTGAATTCACGCGCAGTGTGCTAAATGTTATCTGCAGAACTTCCAAAGCACGGGCTGAAGGATATATAGGCATGGAAACTATTCGAAGCTTTTAATGAATCACGATTGCTGAAGAAACAGCAAAGTTACCAATAGGTATGTCTAGTGAAATATGTATCATGGGACCATAGACAAACATACAGTACATGATCAGACAAAAGCTAGTAAATTTCTCTGGTCAAAAGACATCCACTTCTTGACGAAAGCCTTTCCTCAATAGGGGGGGTTCATAACCCTCATTCTTGGCAGGCGCCTTGGAGAGCGCAGGGTCAGGTTGATTGTAAATAAGGGATGTCGACATGAGACAGGATCTATAGACGATAAATTAAATATGGACTATCGTACGTGGACCTACAATTTCTGAATTTGGAATATGTATACCAGGCATGCATATTTGTTCATATTGTATGACCTTGATAAAATAACTCGAAACGATGTTTTTCACACTTTTCATTTTGATGTGAGTAAAAGCGTATAACAGACCAATGAGACTATAAACAATGGGTCTTCCGTAAGATTTCTGCATCGAGAAAACAATTTAGCATTGGCACATGATGCGTTACGTCCGAGCTGGACGCAATGACCCGCGCGGCGGGCGGAGTATGGAGCGTCACGCCCTGGTGCCGGTGATGTTCTCATTGCATTGAAAACATGATATTCCATCTTTACGTGATGTTTTTATTTTCTAACATATACTCGTACCTACTTGCTTTTCGACGAACTATTTCATCGCAAAAATAACGAACTATGACAGCGGATTTTTGTTTTTAAATTATGCGAAGTTTTGTTTTGAATGGGAGATTTTCTGACAGGCAATAAATAAAAAACTCACTGTAAGCTCATTGTGTGTAAGATGGCTCTGGCTTTGCCTAGAGCAGATGTGGCTATCATTGTCAAGTATTTTTTGTTTCATGTGCTACTTAAGTATCTAAAATATTATGCTGTTTTTGATTACCTATACCTTAGTCTGCGCTATATATCAAGTTGACAAAAACTACTTTAAAATTCTGTGTGGAAAATCGCTCATTGTAGAGTCGATTATAGTCCTCGTCTTTATTTTGTGGGAACATGATTGGTAAGCAACACAAAAGTGTAGCATATAGCGCGTGGTACTAATTTATTTATTGCTAAGTACATACCCATTGCCCTTGCCTGGCACGGCGTAGAAATACTTAAATAATATAGATTTCAGTAAATCTTCCAATATCTTTTTATCCTCTGGTCACAATTTTTTTATTTTTTTCTGTACTCTAAAGCAATAGAAAAAACTTAAGATGGCAATAACTGAACAGTAGATGCAACCCAGCTGTTACTAGTCAGTAGAGTCGAGTTTTATTTAGTAAAGTAGGTATATAATTACTAACTTTTCTGACAAAAAGTTATGTAAAACTTTTAATGATCAATGCGTGTACGTACAATTTCCTCTAATATCTACATTATGCATACGAGTTAATACTTTGTTATATCATTAAGTTAATTTTGATTTAATACATTGTTGAAGTTATAAAACAAACGAAAGTCAAGTAGGTGAATGCTCATATAGTTACCAAAGATTACACAAACATAGCTCATGCTAATTGCACACAAATGCGAATTTAATTACTAATAAATACTGCTGTTTTCTGTTTCTAGTGCTATTTTCTATTAAGAATAAGTAGGAAGTTGAAACATAAGTATGGTTCATAAATGTGATGTGTTGAGCAATGTTTTATCGTATTTTTTAATTAAGTTTAAAATAATCAATCAAGCTATGTTGTAATTTAAAGTAGTAGGCAGATGTTTCTGATTACGTTTTATGAGTGTGGAAATTAATTGGTGTGATTGATAAGCATTATGTTTGTCCAACCCTGAGTTCACGCCAATAGAAACAGTGGCGTGAACCATGGATAATAAATGAGTAATATACATGGTTGCGCGTATCGGTATTACTAAGCTGAAAGGAAGTCACTGTTCTCATAATTAGGTTTTTTTTACTTTTGGCCAACCCTGAAGTCATGAAAACAAATCACTTGTTCCGTAGAAAATTTCATGCATCGTCGAAATGTATGGAACAGCTGTTTTTACAATTTCAGGGTTGAACGCATCATAAAAGTTATTCACAATGACGAGTACAAGGGCCTCTACTGGACGTGACCGTGACTTACTTTGTGTGACTAAGAGTCATATTTAATTGAAATTAATCATAATTTTAAGGTAAACATCATGAGGAACCTGCATCATGAGCAAAAAACAATGGCGTAGTAAATCCACCAACCCGCAACTGGGCCAGCGTGGTGGATATGGCCCATAATGGATATGGATATGGTAGGCCTAAGTCCAGCAGTGGTCTTTTTACAAAGGCTTATTATGCTTATGTTTAACCATAAAAATTTGAAAAGTTAAGTGCGACGTAGTATAATCCTCTTACGAGGAAAGAAGAAAAAACAGTCCTCAAGTCAACTTGTCAAACAGATTGCGGATGTAGCGACATTCCTCGAGTCCCTTGCAGGGCTTAGATAATGGCAGCCCGTGAGCTTTCACCCGTGGTATATCACGAGCGACCTGCGCCTCCTTCCGCGGCGCATCGGACGACCCCTCTAACCACGGCGACAGTTTTGTAACTAAATAACATGCTGTGCCTTCTCGGAGAAATTGAAATAGAGCTAGCCTTGGAAAGTATCGTCTACTATGTGTGCAGAATTACCTCATAGTTAAATTCTTGGAACCTTTGCAATGTTAGGCAATATTTAGGCCGATACCGCTGTTACCATAAATAAAGCTGACAAGTGTGATTCGGACTCGCGCAACGAGGGGTCCGTAAACCGAAACCACCGAAAATTGCTCTGACGAATATATATATATATAATTAAGAAAATTATTTGCATAATTTAACAAAAATCAGATAAAAAATATTTTTGCGATTACGTCCATTTACAGTCAGAGAACCGACCGTGTAGTATAATTGATGTATAGGCGAAAAACGTTTTCAACTAAAATGTTAAGTTTGTTCTTCAACCTGATATCTATATAAATAGGTTGAAGAACAAACTTAACAAAATGTTGCACAGTTTGCACAGTAAAATGGTGAAGAAAATCTTATTTAAAATCGAAAAGCCTCTGCACCAAAGCAAGGTCGGATGAGGTAATGACATCGTTGGAAGTTTGAGCTGCGGTAAACAAATTACACCATCAGGTCACAGGGCAGGTAGGTGCATTAGAAGGAAACTTTTGGATTTCACAATCACAACAATATTATTCATGAGGAATTTAAAAGAGAGCTAATCGAGGTACTTTATTAAATTCCGTACAGAAACTCTTAGGTACTCTTACTATCTCACGATCCAGAGCAGCCAGATGAGTGCAGCCAGATCTAGGCAGCTTCGTTTTTTGCGCTTGACAGGCTAGGTATTTGACAACAACTCACCTGATGTTAAGCGGCGGTGTGGTCGAAGATAGTAAACACTGGCTCTCAAGTGGTGCTACCGAAACACATATTTATACTAGCAGCGCCATTCGGTTTCACTCGCGATTCCTGGGATAAAAAATAGTTTAGGTATGTGTTATTTTAAGGTAAGTACCTACATCGATACCAAATTCCATTCAAATCCATTCAGCCGTTTTTGCGCCATTGATTTACAAACGAATTGAGCGATTGATTGTAATTGAGTGAAAATAGCAGGCTGTCGTACAGTGTGGCGGTCTAAGGGGGAGGCCTTCGTTCAGCATTAGACGTCTCCGGACTGATGATGATGAAGATGATGAGTAACAAACAACCAAACGTCCAAACAAACTTTGACCTTTTTAATATTAGTAGGAATTATGATATTAGGATGTCGCAATCAATGTCAAACATCATTCACATATAAGCGCCTTAGACACGGTGATTCTGTTTTTTTTTTACATTACCGGAGATTTTAAAATTTAAAACGGTCATTAACTCTCACCTACAATTGCTCAGTGAATATTGCACGGTTGCAATTCAACGGCCTGTGTGCTTATAGCTCGGTATCAAGTAACTACATTTTTATGTAAGAAAGTCCGGATAGCCTCATAGCTCCGCCGATGTGCAGGGTCAATAGGTGCGCAGATTGTTATCTTCCAAAATGTCAAACAACCACCACGTAAATTTGAATGGCAGTAATGCGTTCGATTAACGGTGACGCAATTCTCGCGTTTGCAGGGCACATTGAGGTATTTGAGGTCATCGTTTTTATTCATGCAACACAATTTTAGAAGCGTCATGATAGTTCATCGAACTAAATGTCGCTGTCGTGGCGTGCGAACCCTTCACTCGTCCCTATGTGTAATGAGGCCTTCAGGATCAATTCACACTTGAAGCGTTGGAAACGCAGCTGCGAGCAATTAACTTAATTCAAAATCTAAAATTGTACTACAAGTAATGCAATTACTTATCTAATTTTTTACAGTTTTTGTAATAAGACAATTATACAGCATTTTTCGCGTAATTTAGCTAGAATTTGTAGGTTGAATTAATGAATTAACTTTTTATTATCGTCTAGAATCATTCATATTGATGGGTTCTAGACTAATTGTGTTAGCAATATTTAATTTATCATATAACATAGCATAAAATTTATCCTTAGTGCTAGCCCAAATTGCACTGGGCCAGCTTTTACTTTTACTGTAAACTATAGTAATAGGCCGCTTTAGCTTCAGGTGAACCCTAAAAAAGCCGCCTGTTCAACATTTCTCTACTGGTCTTTCTCTATGCCTGCTAGTAGGGGAGAAAGATTTTTTACCACTTTTCGCTGCTGGGACACTTTTTCACTCATCTCCACTATTGTAATTATACAAGAAATAAGTACCTACGTACCATCACATGACAAATGTGTGTATACAAATAAATAAAAAAACGATTTTTTAATGAATAAACGAAAATAATACTTGATAAAACATCTTTTACGTATTTTGTTTTCTTCCTGCCACTACTTCATTATGGTGGTTGGAAGTAAAATACCCCTGTATCCAGTAGAGAAAAGTGAAAAGAATATCCTATTTTCCCTACTTTTTTTTCTTTTTATCGTTTTAGAAGACACTAAAGTTAAAAAAAAAAGGCCAAAGAATGCACAATTAGAAATTAGTCCCAGGATCTGGGTAAGACGATTGCAATTTGATACAATCAATCCTCCCCAGATCCAAATATCTTCCCTACTAGGGATAGACCAGTATGGATAAGTGGAACAGGCGAAAAAGGCTTGAAGCAGGCAGTTCCGCCGGTTGCACGCTAATCGTTGCCATCTCAATGTGAATTGAATCTTAAAAAGCTCTGCTGGCATGCGACACAGACTTTATAGGGTCACAGTATCGACTACTACTACTGGTAATAAGTAAATAGTCAGGTAGGCAATCATTTCTGTTTGTTTCATTATGTAAGTCGTACCTACATGTAGGTAAATATTGTACTATCGCAAATTAGACAAAACACTAACGTTCTATCTTGGTTCTAACTAACCAGCAGGTTATTGTATAATTATTAGATATCTATAGTACTTACCCATAAGCTATTTACAGCTTCGTTACCACGTTAGCAAGACAGTTTTTATAGTATCTATATATATTATAAAAGCAAGTCCCTTTTTCTTAGCAATCATCGCCCAGGCTGCACCGCTTATTGTAGAGATGTGGAATTTGGACCCAATACTCCTCAAATGGTCTAGGTGTACTATAAGAACGGATTTTTCAAAATTCGACCTCTAAGGGGGTGAAATTGACCCCTAAACTTTGTATAGCAATAAAAATAAAATTCGAGCTACGTCGTTCAGACTCGGTTTGTATATTTAACATCAAAAATAAAGAAAGGCATGTCTAAGGATTTTTCGAAATTCATCCTCTAAGGATGCTTTATTGGGGATGAAAGGTCAAAATGATAAAAAAATTATTCAGTGCCACGGCGCTGAAATTTTGTGAGTGTTCTGAGCAAATATAACTAAATAATATATAATTTGTGTTTTTTTTTAAATCGTCCCTTAATGGGTATTATTAGGGAGTGGAAATTCTTTTTTCACCTATGATGATGAAAGTTGGTAAATATACTAAACTAAAGAAACCAAGAAACTTATTTTCACGGTTTTTTGAAATTCATCAATATCAAAATCAATACCAGGCTGAAAGGGGGTTGTTAAAGCTTAAGGTTTTCCTAAGAGTTAGTGTTGATATTTCGTAATTATCAGAGCTAGAGTAATGACACTCGGTAAATGCACTAAGCATAATTATTTTTAAATGCCTGCGGGGCTAAAGTGGCTACTTTGGCCCCGCTGCGCGGAGCGAAAAGAACCACTAACTCCCCGCAGCGGCACGTAAAATCGTTTACATACCACGACAGCAAGTAAAGAAGCCTTTGCTGAAGACATTCTTTATTTTTGCTCCCTAGGTGAGTAGTCTACTAATATTATTTATAATTGCATAATATCCATCTGAATATTATGGCGCCTGAAAAACAACAATAGCAATCTAATTAACAAAGTTTATATCAGAAAACATGCAATCGAATTGAAAATCTCCTTTTTAAAGTCGATTGAAAAAAAACCTAAAACAAACAAAATATTTTTTTTTTTATATTTAATAAAGTATTATATATTCACCGACTTCAAAAAAGGAGGTTCTCAATTCGACTGTATGTTTTTTTAAATGTATATTACGCGATTATGAACTGATTTTAATGAATCTTTATTTTTTTGGTAATACTTCAGAGGTGGTCCCTTAGAAATTTTATCAAAATCGGGTTAGTAGTTTGGTTTTTAAATCAAAATTACTAGAAAATATGAAGATGTCATCCAGGTATTCGAAGTTGAAGTCGGTTGTATTTTTTTTAATACGTATTATTATTTACATTTTCAAATACCTAAAGTTGAACGCCTGTTGAAAAAATTGCATCACATAACTTTCACTATTATCTCGGTTAGGTTATAGAATAGATGTAGAGGTTTAGTTCATTTTTCTAGAGATTTCTTGAGATTACCGTTGTTCCTATGAAAGAAAAGGATGAAAGTAAAAATTATATTACCAATGAATTCCGTGGTCTTTAAGGTCCAAGATCTCACGAACGTACTAGATGGCTTAGTAAAGACTCTTGATTGGAGTGACAGAGGTTCTAATATCAATAGCACACACAAAACGCATCTCCGTTTCGAAGAAGACTAGCTTAGCTGAGAACTTTCTTCATCAGTTCCAGAAGAACTCCAGAAGAAAGTTCTCTGAGCATACTCTAGAGTATGCTCAAAGAACTCCAGAAGACTTATAAAATAGGTTTAAGGGAACAACAAAACCAAGACTAAGACCATAACAAGTCTCAACATCTGCGTTTCGTAAATTGATCTTTGTACAAGAATCCACAATATCTGAGGACCAAGGTGCCTGAAACGAATGACTCTTATCTATCATCACATACGGTGCTGATACGTGAACCCTCAATAAAGAGACCCCGCAAAAGATCTAAGTAGCCCAATATGAAATAGCGCCATGTTAGCCATCAATCTCCTAGACCGTATACCAATCGTTAACGTGCGACGACGAACGAAGGTCGAATACGTGGTTAAACAGACCGCGAGACTGTGTGTGTGTGTGTTTCTTCATAAGAAAAGAAAATGGATGGTGGACTGGTGCTTTGGAGTATCTACAGAATGGTGTCCGCGAACAGAAAGAGATTACCGTGTCGTCCACAAGCCGGCTGGTCGGACGACATAATTTTAAAATGGCAATAAAGGTGAGACTGGCACTGGAACGGAAAAGACAGCGCACTGAAGAGGAAACCTATACTTACTCAGCAGTAGGTAGAACATGGTTGATGATGATAACGATCAAAATGTAAACGAGTCCCGATACATGAAAACCACTTTTTAAAGGTTTTTTTTGTTTTTCTCATATCGTAAAAAACGATAATAGGTACACTGAATGATTAAACTTGGTGTGGTATTATGGCACACCATATGGTTAATCAGCCTTTTAAATAGTCCACTGCTGGAATTACGTATACCCTCGAAGATACTTCACACTACGCCCTTCCAGGGTGATTGGGCGATACGCGATTGAGTTTCTTCTCCGGACGTAAGCAGGACGTCACTATATTTCCCTTCGCCAAAAAGTAACTGGTATGAAAATTCGTACATAAACTCATCGATACGTTAATTGGTTGAGCCCAGGAGTTGAACCCGCGATTGACTTCACGATTTCAAACCGAGCGGTCTCCTAATTAGGCTACCACAGCTTAGGCGGTAGCCTACAATAAGCTTAAAGCCACGGTGTGATCATAGACCGAATTCCTGCAAAATACACAGCCCACACGGGCGAAGCCGCGGGAAACAGCTAGTATACCTATATAACTGCTGGTTTCTCAATATTATGAATTCATTACGATACGAGTTCTATCATAAAAATGTGCGCTGTCTCCGATCTCTAATCACGGTTGATTTATCACTTGATAACATTTCTTTAGCTGTTGCATCGTATTTTTTGCGTTTGATAAATCGTAATGACACGCACGCCGCCAAGCCTCGCGAGTAATGTATACCTACGCATTTAACAAACACGCCACTTCCTTTTCCTCGTGTTATTAAATCAACTGAAGATGTTTTTTCAAGTTGTAATATCCAATGATAGCAAATTTTTAAATAAACCAAAAACTTATAAGATGTCTCAAAAACAGATTTTATGGGTTAGTTAGGGCCTACGAGGTAGGGCCTTCGCTTTTCTGTGAGTTAGGGTTAGTTCAATTCCCTGTCTTGGTTTCCAGATGCAGATATGGTCGAAGGCTATTTTATTATGATACTCTATTATTTATAATAAGCAAATGGTCGTCTCTACTGGGCTGACACTACAATATAATACTATTTAACCAGCCTCGTTTTAGTACATTTTTGATTTAACAAAACTTCAGAGTATGAAACATAAAAAAGAAAAAAAATAAGAATAATTAAAATCTGTGATCAAAACACAGTCGTAAATTCGTGATATTTTTTTTTTCAGATTTTTGTATTTTTTGTCCGGCTGAACTAAAAGTTTAAACAAAACCAAAATAACTCTACATGTAGGTTACCTATACCTTGGAGGATTCCAATCTCAATCTCCAATGTATCTTCCAATTCCAATCCTATTTTATTTCTACCAATCAACGAAGAGTGACTATTAGTAGGTATATGCACTCTCCATCCAAATCCATGGAAATCCATGGTTGGAACTCACATCTTAAAAACACGCTCAAAGAAAACGTCAGTCTTAGCGTAGGTATGTGATTTCGTCAATTTCTTTGGCCCGGCGGCGGCGCGGCGCTCGTTTTTACAATAAAATAGTCTTGTTTTAAACAAGTCAGTTGTTTTTACATTCATATGTTATGAAATAGTCGGTTGAGAAACCTGAAACATCCATCCATAGAGCTCCTAATTGCCAAGCCAATTGATGGCATGTTGCCAACATCATTTCGGTTTCCGTTATAACCATATTTGCATAAACGGCATACATTCAAAACACGAGAAGGAATTCACTTTATTGGCGAATCTTATACTGGTTTGGTTGCGCAAATACAACTGTGCAATCAACTGGCAGCTTCAATAAACCAATACATTAGTATAATAATAGATTTAGTCGGCAATAGGCTGCAGAGAGCACGATATCGATGACTCTCGCACGCATAGGTAAGCTAATAAGTAAGTACAGGTGGCCCCGTGTCGACGTGACTGAGTGATAGGTACTGTTGAGTAGTCTGAGTACCTACATTTAAAGAGGTATACGTACTCTTAGCTCATTGACTTTGGTGGTGCCGCTAATGCTTCCTGGAATGTCTTGCTCATATATACAACGTGTAACAAAAAGGTTCAACAATACTGAAGAGTATGTATGTACTCATCATTATGAACAACTTTCACTATGAAGCCAACACTGAAATCGCGAAAAAAATATTAGGTGTTCCATACATTTTGTTTAAGGTCAGTGAACTTTTTGTATGGGACTGCTGATATTTTTTCGCGATTTCAATATTGGTCCCATAGTAAAAGTTGTTTGTTTTGATGTACAGAATATGCCCTTATAAGGATGCTAACTGATTAGAACTAACACTGTATAATATTAGATTTAAAGTTGACAAGTTTTTACAGAGGCTCGTTTTGGCATTGTATCTAGTTGTTTACGACAGTACAAAATAGTCCCCGTTATCCCTATTTCCCCGGGTAGGTTGCCTGAAAAAGATCCCTTTTAGCAATAAAGCCGCCGATTGTTACAATATTTTTTAAGTTTTTTTCTCTCTATAAGCGCTCGTGGCGTAGCTGGTCTAGGTGGTTCTAAACGATCACCGATGTAAAGCAACGGAGGGTCCGGACAGTCTTCGGATGGGTGACCGTGAGTGGCATTTATTTCTGAGTGCTACCGTGGGTCAGATGGCACGTTAAATTGTTGGTCCCGGTTGTTTGTTCTAGTTTCTATAACAACAACCGTCAGCCTTCGGGCGGAACATTAAATCTGACACTAGGACACTGGCCACTAAACCTATATGAACTTACTTACTTACTTATAAAGTAATTTTTATTGTGAACAATTTATGTATCTGATACCGCTATACAATATATCTTATAATGATATCTACTTAGTACTTAATCAAACGTATTTACATTCAACTACTGCATTTTCATCTTATATTTGAGACAGTTATGATAGGCGCCTGAAAGATAATGTTATTTACGACATATTATCCCGTTTAAGTCGACCTTGTATCCCGGAGAGATCGTCTGCCAATGGAGAAGCTGGCCCGCCCCTACCTCAGTATGTACCTATATAGTATGCAGTAGAGGTAAGACTACTGCAGAGTCCGCCTGGGGAAGTACTTACCACACCTTTGCCAGTTTTCAACCGCCAAGTAATAGTGTGCAGGCATTACTGTGTTCCGGTTTGAAGGGCAAATGTTACCAGAGAGATTACTGAGTATGAAGAGATTTAACATCTAATATTTCAGGGTGACGAGCTTAGTGCAGTGCAGCACAGGATTGTGTTCGCAAGTTCGCAATTCTAGCACTGCTACTGTTAGTGGTAGGCGTGACGCTTACCACCAGGCGAACGCCTTGTTCGTCTCGTCACTTGATTGTATAAAAGAAAATATATATATAGGCGCCAGAAATGTAAAATTGTGCATAGCCAGTCAGGCCTCCAAATTGATTTCTCGCCAATAAACCACTCTACATGCGTAGACAGGAAATTATTTTTATTCATGTCAAAGTACGTGCATTGATTTCTCCAAAGTAACGGCTAGAGCTAATAACCACGGCTATTTCAATAACCCAAATGCATCCGAATCAAATTTTTAACTACACCGATTGCTTATGCTTTGAGCAACAATTGATTATGGATGCCATAACCATCAGATATTTAATTGGCGATGTCTAAGAACAATGGGTTGATACGGTAAGTTATCGGATATCTCGCGGATCAATCAGCATCACAATAGAATTGCTGGAACGCTTTCTCTCTCCAGGCCCTCGTCACCTATTGAACGTTGAACATCAGCAATTTGTCAGAATTTGACCCCATCAATAATATTCGTGCGAGACTCTATTGGTATTATGCCATAAGGTGCTTTCTTTATTACCTAAAACTTTCATCTCGACAGCGTTTCGACAACAATACTTCATTGAAACCGCATATCAAATGATTTTTTGCGTATACACATATTCTAAAACCATAGAATTAATCATTCTATAAAGATTCATAAAAGCAATGCAAATACTAATTGCCAAAATAATTACTTGGTAATTCATTAAAAATAATTAACTAAATAATTTAAAAATGCATTGTTTTTGTTTAATAATTTAATTAAATGCTTAATTAATTTACTTATAACCTAATAAATTATCAACCTCATCCGTATTCTTAAGCCCTAATCGTAGGCATACCTAAGGCTCAGCTAAGCTAAGGGTCATAATCATAAAGCTCTCCTTCTATACGCCATTATGCGAGTAGTACGCCCGATTGTGATTTTAAAGATAAAAATATTTAATTCTTAGTTATTGGCACCAATTCTACTCTTAAGTTCATCTTCTTTTTTTTATTGGTTTTATGCAGGTTTTATGTTTGTGTTTGGCCACTTCCTGCCTTGGAGGATCTAGGTAACAATGTGGTCTAGGATGGAGTTGGTTTGGAACACGTTTTCAACTGTAAACAAAAGAATATAATTCGTTCTAGACCAGGCTATCGACAATAAATTAATCGCCAATTTAACAAAAATCAAGCGTTACCTTCTTTCTTTTTTATTTTAACAAATACATTGTTTCAAACACTGAAGAGAGAAGTAGGGCCTTCGCTTTTCTGTGCTTTCAAAGAAAAGGTAGAATTTGGTGCCATCTATTTCGATGCATTCTTGTTTTATCACGACTGCCCAAATAAAGAAGTGTATATAATGTTTAGGTCTGTACCTATGTGAGTTTCTTTATTCTACCTTAAGAGTAACAAGCCGGTCACTACTCCATAGAAACGGGGAAGTAATATTAGTCCACTGTGTAATGTTGTAGGTCCAAGACTAAGTATTATATCGATTTGTCTCTTCATTATCTAGAATTGTAAATTCATAAGAAAGTAAAAAGTTAATAAACATGTAAGTTATGAGCCAGGAATGTATTTTAGCTCACTTTTAACGCCACATTGGATGTAAATAAATAATATAAGGAGTACGAAAACTCTAAAACAATGTATCAAGAGGCATAGCTTAGTCCATCAACACTTCAAATAACTTTAGTTGGAATTAATTAGTTCAGTAGTTTGTTCATCACAATCCTGCAGCCAAAGGTCGACAGGACAAAATTTGCGGGCTCATTTCTCTTTCTTTCTCCCTTTCCCACACTTTGTTTGATGAAGAGAGCTTTTTAGCAACGCCCACCGATGAGCTCGAGCCGTCGGACGGTGCATCCTTAACATCTAAATGCTTGATGTGAATAGATTTGGATGTATGCTATACTCAGAATCCTTACTTACATCATCCCGAGTTACATAGCTATAAAAGATTTGGCAAGGCTGTCATGTCTTTTTTATTAGATGTCTTGTTTTAAGTGTTTTGTATGGTTTTAGTAATCGCTTAGGCAAGAACGGCGAAAACACGTAAAAAAAAAAACTTTTAGTAAAACTAGAGATATGTGGATATAGGTATAACAAGTAGTATCATTAACGCAAAGCCGCAAATTATCTACAAGCACCTTCTGCAGTAGAAATATCTAAATTACGGTTTATTACACAACATTTTGGTACCTACCTATACGCATAAGGTATACCTAGACCTACGGTATACCTAAGTCAAGGACTCGTCGGCATCCTCGATAGTCGGAATCGGAACATCCTTTCACGTCCTGCAGGGGCCATGAATGGCTGCATAACTTATATAGACCAATATCGATTAAGATCTTGGATCTATAAGGTGTTAGATTCAACTTCACTGAGTTTGATTTACTTTTGAAACTGTAGTATAACTATTTCAGAAGAGACAGCGTAGAGTATAAATAAATTACCTACCAACATTATTTTTAATGAGCGTAGGAATCTAATATTACCTACATACTACATAGTGGTAGGCTGGTAGGAGAGAGAGAGAGCTAGATCCTCCAAGCAAAAGCATAAAAGGCTAAAAAGTATTTATTTTAAATCTATTTTCTCGGAGGAAGGATTTCCCTCTCAAAAAGTGTTACGTGTTGTATAGTTTTTTCAAACATTTACTTACTCTATGCTCAATTCGTAATTCGAAAGAAATTAACAAAACTATTTTTAATTTTTTTTCTTAGTTATTGGCATCGCACGTTGTGCATTCACCCAGTGTCAAGATTATGAATTTTCAAGTGTTTTTATTTAAATCAAGTCAAATATGTCATGAAATCACAGTTAGTCACACGAAATTAGTCATAGTCGAGTCCAAGTCATACCCTAGTCAAGTTGTGGCGACACATTATATCACTTGCCCACACTCGTGCATGTAATTCAACACTCAATGAATAAAACACCACCATTTTTATTAATTCGCGATAAAACACAAGTTTAAGGAAATAATAGAATGCAACGACATGATTATTCCGTGTTTCTGCCAAAACTTCAACAAAACTCTTTTTAACTTTAATTTGCTTCTTTTTTTTAATACAACCGTCTTCAACTTCGAATACCTCCATATTTTCTAGTAATTTTGATTTAAACGAACCATCAAAAACGACCTGTTTTATAGTTGGCGGCAGGTTGGCGGAGTAATCGCGTAATCGCGTAAAATCTTTGACTATATAGAGAGAGAGCTAGATACACCAAGCGTAAAATACTTACAAAAAAAAAATACGCACAGTCGAATTGAGCACCTCCTTTTTTGAAGACGGTTGAAAATAGGTTTTAGTGTTTTAAGCATAAGACGGTTTATAAAACTTCTGACTTCTGGTTTTTTTTTTGTGCTTGAATTATTAATTTGCACTGTGGCAAATAAAATAATACCTTGAACTTTGGCAGGCAATGAGTAAAGCTGCAATGACTGTAATGTGCCACATTTAGTAACCCTTCACTTGGCACCAACGAAGACTCGTTGTAATTGTTGTCTTTGTGATTGTTCTGTAAGCGAAGACGCCATTCCAATTTAACGGAGGCAATCGCATAGATATTCAGATTCAGATAATTTGTTGCATTTCCGTACAGTATGGTGTTAAAAAAAGTAGATAAGTACACAAGCACAACAGAGCCAGAAGGCGCAGAAATTTTTAGAAGAGAGGACAGCAATAATTTATCAATTAAACAGAAAATAAAAAATGATTTTATTCATCATCATCGCCATCTCTGGTGTAACGCTGTTAATGCGCTCTCTGATTGGTCGTTGGCCGGTTGATGGCAACGAATCAGCGTTTAGCAGGTTTCGCGTACCGTCCGGCAGAGGCGTTGCGTTGGTGAGGCGCGCGGACACAATCCGAGGAGCTTAGTCAGAGATCGGAGATTATTGTGGTGTGGATGTGGGTTACCGTTGAGAACGGTCGCATTCGTTACATAGCGGAACGCCTTGTCCCCAAGTTATAATAATTCTCACTTAGCTGCTTTGTGCCTTATAGTAATAGTACCTGTAATATTATGTATTCTGTGGTTATAGTCAAAATCAAAATGTAAAGAGTGTCTTATTATAAGATTAAGTGTGATCTTATCTCCTTGCCCGTTGACTCATGCCACTTCAAAGTATACCATATCTGATGCGGTTCGTAGCTGCGTGCCGTCAAGTCAATCCAAATACCATAACAATAACACCATAATAATTTTAAACAAATAACTTTCCATTAAAAGTTTCGTCCTCTGACAAAAAATATTCAAATGCTATATTTTATTTGAAATTAACTATTCAACCCCTCTCTATTAAATGGGAAGCCTTCGTCCAGCAGTGGGCGTCTTCTGGGTGATGACGATGATGATGAACTATCCAAATACCAATGTTCATCACCATAACTTAAAAACTCAAAAATATTTAGCTAAAACCATATTTTATTTTAAATGATCTACCAAATACTAATTTTCATCATTATAACTCCGACTATAACTTCAAAAATACATTAATAATTTTTAATCTTTGATAAAAATTAAAAAAAACCTTTTTGCTAAGCATACCATTTCCGAATAATCTGGTAGCAATAAGTAGGTATTATTTTAAAGTCGTCACTGTTTGACGTAGGTATAATTAAGATAAATTCTGTCTCGAATGATAGTCAGTTTATATAAATTATAACCTCATTGCAGTTAACAACCTCTTGACGTCAAACCAAGATAAATAGGAAGGTAAGTATACTATGTTTGTTTACTTCTCCTAGAAATTAAACAATTGATACATATAACATATTTTAATATTAATTAACAGGCAGGCGTATTGGGCCGATACGGAGCGATGATAGTCAACTAGGTACCTAAATAACTAATTTTTTTTTCCTCGCAGGGAAAATTCTTAATGGATACCACCGGCTCCGGGGGGAGCACAGTGGTTATGTGGGGCTCTCCGCCAGAATGGCGGCCTGCCCACCAAAACCCTGGGGTGTTCCATCCCGGCGCCCAGCGTCAAGGCCGCGGGCACGCTTGCGCATTCATCCGCGACCTCGACAGCGCTAGTCCCGTCCGGTCTCCGTCACGGGCAGCGTGGGCTCTACCCGGCTTGTCAACGATATGTGGGAACACGACACCCATCGTTCATTCGCGGGGAACTCACTCGTTGGACGACGGACGGTTGGTGGGTTGACGGACGGACGGTTGGACTAGGCACCTAAATACCTACTCCATAAGGTAGGTACCTACTTAGCCAACTTTGATGTAGTGATGATGATGCGACCCATGCCGATTTCGGCTACGCGACCATTTTATTGTGTCAGGCTAGTGATGACTTCAGGATACAGTGAGGACGCTCACATGGCTGATATACCTACCATAAATGTTAGCTGTTAAATGTCCTGGAACAGTTGAAATATGTGAGGACACCATGACATCATAAACAACTAGAAGACGTCCACTGCTGGACGAAGACCTCCACCTTAATAGGGAGGGGTTTTCATTGACATAAATATAAATAAATAAAATAATTTAAAAATACGACTACGAGCAAGTGTGATGAAAATATCGTTCTAGTGCCGGCCCAGTGACCAGCAGAGACTCGGTCAACGAGTTAGTTGATATTCCGGAAGGTTCGCAAGCAGCCTGCACTTCCGCACATTGTACCCACATCTGGGGCAACCTTTCGAACACTACATTTGCGACATATACGTATTATACCCTCCAGTAAGTATGGGAAAAGATTATAGGTACCTATATTATTGGTACGAGTTGTTATTTTTTGGGAACTATATTTTTTAATGATAGTTCTTCCAGGTGCTTCTAAAGAATGCGCCAAGTCGCTGGGTTTAAGTTAACCAGTTTTATTTCTGGGCCCTATTTTATAAAGCTACATGTCTTGTACTTGGAGTGAAAACCTGGCAACACCGCAAAAAATATTGAGTGCGGCGTTTTATAAAGCTACAACACAACCATTGTACAAACTACAAGTACAAGCACTTGTGTATATGATAAAGACAACCCATCTACCTGTAACTGGTAACTTGTAGTTACTGGTACAAGAAGTTAGTACAATTGTAAGCTTGTACTTGTAGCTTTATACAACAGAGCCCTGGTAACAAGTTGACATAATCACACTAATAATATTAAAATGCGAAAGTTTGTCGGTACGTTGTTGCGTGTTTGTTACCTCACGCCAAAACGGCGAAACGTACCTATTTGGATGAAACTCGGAATGGAGATAGCTTGTTTCCCGAAAATCATCATCAACGTTTTTCATCATTACGCGGGTGAAGCCAGGGGCGCAGTTAGAACAGCCATAGTGATCGGAATCAAGATCTCAACCAAAAGGACAGCCGTAGTTTAAATACCTACTTGTACTATGAAGTTTTTTTTTTATACAGGGTGTTTCGGTGAACGGCGGACATGAATATAATATTAGTAAAAGCATAATTATTTGTTTCAGGTATAATTTTTTTTTGTTTCAGGTTAGGTTAAATTACAATTAACGTTGATAATTACAGTAAATTTAAAATCGGCAGTTTGTCCATTCGTCCTATTAGTACTCGAAACGATATTATCGCGGAAATACACTAAAAATAAATGTGTTAGCCCCGTAATATAAGTTGTTCACAATGATGAGTACTATAATATACTGGAATATGTCTGTCGTTCATCGAAACACCCTGTATAAAACCCTATTCCTATTCGATCATTTACTGCAGTAGAATAAACATTGGTAGATTTTCTTTCATTTTTATTCAAGACACGTTGCAAAAGAAAACTCATTTTCACAATATAACTTTCGACCTTTATTTACAATATAATTATTATACTCTGTTTTTTTTTCTTTTTGTTATTTTATCTGTTCAGGCACTAACCATACATCCACACTGAAGCGTTAACACACATTTGAACAGTATCGACCTCACTTTAAATCAATAACACAAAACATAATATCTACTGAGTTTTACAAAATTAAATACTTTCGCAGAATACGCCTTTGGCGACAAGAGATCATCTGCAATAATCTCATTAAATATGGCTAAACTAACACTTTTACAGCCTTACTTAAAAACGCCGGTTAAGGTTTTCTTTATTATCTTTGCTCCACGGACTGCGGGGTCCGTGCCTTTTATCAAATTTATATTTTTTTGTTAACTAATAGGTACTTAACATACGCCGGTTAAGGTTCAAAGACTTTATTTTGTACCGTTCACAAAATTTTTGTAAAGTGCAGAAATGGCGTACGTTAACTTAATATACGAAGCAGGACTGAATTTCTTCACTCCTTGAAAAAGGTCACCAGATGTTATCGAAACTATAGTCGGAGTATCCGACTTAATACAACGTGAGTAATCCCGTTAACTTAAGCAGCGATTTTAAGTAATACCCTTACTTAAGGTCCAGAATACTGCGCGTCTCTATCTTGCTCGCGCATTTAAAAAATGTTTAATGTGTTAAACCACTGAATATAGTTATGAAAAATAGCTGTCGGTGAAATTACTGAGAATAACATTACAAAAGTTTAGATATAAATAAAATATCGATCCAATCAGATTTTCATTCATAAAACTAGGCAAAACCTAAAATCCCAGTTTTAGGTACTAAAACTAGTTTAGATCAAAATAACCGAACCTTTGTAATGTTATTCTAAGCACTGTCACAGAGTGCAATTTTTCATAACTATGTTCAGGGATTTTAATATCTTCCAAAATGGTGAAATGCGCAAGCGAGATAGACGCGCATTCTGCAGGATAATCATGTAACTGTTCAGGATCGCGATTTGTCATAAATGTCACTTGTCACTGTCACAGCTTCACAGTATCACGGAGGGATTTCTCTCGCTATCGCTTAAGTTAAGCAAATCCGTCGGTCTTTTGGCGTTTCATCTTGCCCTGCAAGGTCAAATGAGTTTTGGCAGTGACAGTGACAAGTGTCTATTTTTGACAACTCGTATCCGAATCGCGATCCCGAAAAGTTACATGATAGGGCGCTGGGCCTTAATACTACCAACTAGAGTTATAGCGTCCCAGTGATCTATGTTACTGCACAACTAAACAATAAAATTCAGATAGATAAATTATACAAAGATTTAGCTATAAACAAGCAAATAAAATCAGATTTGGGAATTGATCAAAAAATCACACTTTACAAAATCGAGAGAACAAAAGGATAAAAGAAAAACAAACAGAATTATCCTAACACAGAAACGATGATCAATAAAATTGTTAAATGTATCGCCTAACTCTAAATTAAAATCTATATTTTTTATGCATACGTAACATTTATATGAAAGTGAGGTCCGTGCGCTGGCGAATAATTATGACCTTATACTTTTTTCTTTGGGTTTTATACATAATTTCGCTTTATAATACGTCTGTTCCTGGAAATGTATGGCTTTTAATATAAAAAAATTACATCAAATGCAGATATTTTTGTAAGTGGCCATTAACAATATAGAACTGCTATGGCGGGAAAATTGAATAATGAATTCTACTAAAAACGTAATTTTCGATAAAATGACACTGGTTAAAGGTATGCAGTTGGATGTTGCTAAAATATGTTTGTGAAACTATAGCCGCATTATTGGAACATAATAATGATCATTTTATACAAAAATATATGTTTTATTGCCATTTGTATATTCAACTAACATCTAATGGGATTTTCATTATGGACGCTCGAACTTTAACAGCGTACAGCGGCCATATTGGTTTTTACTGACGTAAAATTTTCGTTAATGTGTACGTGCGTTCCGGCGACATACTGTCCACCAAGATTTAAGGTGCGTTTCCACTGACACGGAGACGACAGAAACGGAGACAAGACGTGCAGGAATCTAAGAAATAAAAACCATTCGTTGAAATGTATTTTGTATCTATTCCTACAGGTCTCCTTTCCGATTCTGCCGCCTCAGTGAAAACCCACCCTTAAGGAAGGCTTTTATTTGAAGTTCGTGCGCTCCGTAATAGTGGAAAACCCAATATTACTACAATGAATCGAATCTCATAAAACGATATCTATCATTCGGCAGATGTAGCCAATTAACAATTTGGATCGATATCGATTAGACTCAATCGACCAAATGTGGTAAGACCGTCCTAACGGTGCGTTTTTGGGCGAAACCAAAGGCAGGTACTACATTGCATTTGATATTTTGACGACACGGCTAGTTACAACACATACAGCATTATACATAGATGATATTTTACGACCTACTTTTAAATATTTATTCAACTCGAAAGAATCGTCATTTGGAAGTGCTAGCAAGAGATTCGAGTAATATGGCGTCTCAAACAACTATAGAAAACGTGTATGATCGATCACCGACACATCGACATTCATACAATTACCAGCACTAAGTACGCGTCCGCAATGAAAAAACATAAGCGATGATTCTGCTGTACCATTCTTTAAGCTACACTTATTTGACCACAATAAAAACTTTGTCTCTTTTATATACCTACAGGGTTAGTTCTAATCAGTTAGCATCATTATAAGGGCATATTATGTAAATCAAAACAAACCACTTTTACTATGGAGCCAACAATGAAATGAAAAAATGAAAAAAAATTAAAAAAAATCCGGCTGTTCCATACATTTTGCCCAAGGTCGATGAACCTTTTGTATAGAACAGGTGATATTTTTTTCGCGATTTCGATGTTGGCCCCATAGTTAAAGTTGTTTGTTTTGATGTCCAGAATATGCCCTTAAAAGGATGCTAACTGATTAGAACTAACCCTGTATAAAAGAGACAAAGAGTAAAGAGTGTATTTTGTTTTGTGTATCAAATAAATAAATATAATATATTATGTGGGAAACAGTTATAAGACGTAAAAAAACTAGTGTAGGGTACAAAAGAATCGCCACCATTTATCATCGACTACATACAATATTTGTTTATAAAAATACAAAGCAAACCATGGGTATCAATAAAGATTATAGCAAACTGTAAATAGAATACACAACGACCAGAGAGCAAATACATATAATAAAAAAATTGGACTAAGATCAATTTGATACAGCTGTGGCCTGTGAGACCAAAATTCCTTTTATTATTAGATGTTGTTATAGTCCTGTAGTGATTTGTCTTTCTCTTATTGGTAACTTTAAATCCGTCGAATCGGACATAAAGTAGTGGTTTTTGAGTGTGGCTCAAACGTCTGGTGTGTAACAAGATGAAAAGATATAAATTTTTATTACACGTTTTAGGGTCAGGTTTTGCGGCAAGAGCGAAATCCCTTCTCTGACAGTCACTATAGTAGTAATTAGTTGTAGTGACAGTAATGGTGTTTGTATCCGATGTACCGCCATCAGATAATCGACTTTGCATTGGTTCAGATGAGGCGACAGAAAGGAAACTCGCCGTCAGACAATCGACAGTAGTAGTGACTGGTTCAGTTAAGGCGACAGAAGTAAGCCCGCCGTCAGACAGTCAACTATAATAGTGATTGGTTCAGTTGAGGCGACAGCAAGGAAGCCCGCCGTCAGACAATCGACTGTAGTAGTTATTGGTTCAGTTGAGGTGACAGGAAGGAAACCCGGCGTCAGACAGTCGACTATAATAATGATTGGTTCAGTTGAGGCAGCAGAAGGAAACCCCGTCAGACAGTCAACAGAAATGGTGTTTGGATTAGATACGCCTTCAGACAGTCGACAGTAGTGGAGTTTAGTTCAGATGAGGCGACAGGAAGAAAACCCGCCGTCAGACATTCAAGATTAGTGGTGTGTGGATCAGATGAAGAGGCTGCAACGAAATCCACTATCATAAGTCGACAGTAGTGGTGTTTGGATCAGATAAGGCGGCAGGAAGTAAACCCGCCGTCAGACAGTCGACAGCAGTGGCGTTTGGATCAGGTGAGACGGCAAGAAGGCAGACGACCGCAAGACGAATGCCAGCGTCGTTTGCGTTGGGATGATCCACCGTCAGACAGCTCTGCCGTTGACAGCGTACGTGACCCACCGTCGCCCAGCTCTGTAATAGAAACATTACTCATTTTTTCCAATAAATTTATCACTTCTGATTCATATTTTAGTTAGTAGATTCTTTGGTGACAGTTGATGTTTACACTAACGTAGTATCAGTAAAATAACGAATGTCTATTTAATGGTCATTTAATTGTTTGCAGCAGTCATAATATTAAAGACAAACCTTGTGATATGCCATGTTTTTATGTTTCAGTGGCATTTTTATTTTATTTGTCCAACATGATAAAATACGAGACATTTTTCAATGGCACAGATTGCCTTTTGCCTTCCTGTCTTGATTGTATTTTGCTTCAGAGTGCAGGATATGTTTTTCAGAAGCAGATCACTTAAAATAGCTTATAGTTGTTAACTCTCGACATTACATTATTTTGACCGCTCATCGCCGCCTAAGAAACCAAAGTTTAGGGGATATCTTTTGTAGTGGTACAACTCTACTGCAGAGTCCACCCGGGGAAGTACCACACCTTTGCCAGTTATTCAGCCGCCATGCAGTAGTGTGCAAGCATTGCTGCGTTCTGGTTTGAAGGGCAATGTTACCAGAAAAATTACTGGCTATGAAGAGATTTAACATCTAATATCTAAGGGTGACGAGCGCAGTGCAGTGCAGCAGAGGATTGCGTTCGCAAGTTCACATTTCTGACACTGCTACTGTTAGTGACAGGCATGACGTTTACCACTAGGCGAACGTCTTGCTCGTCTCATCACTTAAATGTATTAAAAAAAAACTTTAAAGCTAGTTCAAAGAATTGCACAGAAGAATCGCCATATTTGTTAGTAAGAATCAAGGTGACTCTCTACCTATTCATTTCTGTCAAATTGTATACAACAAAGTAACTCGTTATAATATAACAATTTTGAAAACCACAGTTCTCAATTTATCCTTGGATTTAAACTTATATCAGAATAACATTTAAACTCGTATTTTTTCTATCTGTAACACATAATATTTTTCCAAATTATCCGACTAACTTTTAAAGTCCTCGTTGTTTGAAGCGTTAAAAAAGGCGAAGAAAGGCTTTTTGCTGATCTTAATTGCAGAAAGTATTTTAAAATGTATTTAAAGCATTAATAGCTTGCTGATATACTAACAAAATATTATTCAAAGTATGAATGTCACACTCGCTAAACACACTTTTTTTTTAAAACTTTTAATTATGTTAATGTTAGATAGTATTATCAGGGCACATTCACTCCCATAGAATAAGCTTGTAAACGTAGATATTCCTATAACTATAATAATGTCATATTCGTATTCATAACAAGCTAATTTGAACTTTATTTGTATTTCGATTGTCTACAGTAGCGCTTGGCTTGTTGATGTCACGCGGCCCCCGCCGGCTACGCGCTACAAAGAAATATCGAAACTGTTCTACACAGAGTACAGAATGAGGTTCCGCAGGCAAAAAAAATCGCAGATAGCGCCAACGGCGATCCGGATGTGGCAAAATCAACTTTTCTTCTTAATCGTTGCTTAATATATCTATCGATGGGAAAAATACTGGGTACTGGGCCTTTTTTAGTAATCTATGCAACTGTTGACGGCCTGAAAATAAATTTGTAGGTTAGATAGTTGTTTACATTTTGTGTTGAACAGAGATTTAATTAGTAAGGCAAAGGATTACTGATCAAACCAGTATATGCAGGTTCTCCATGGTAATCAGAGTTTAATAAGAACAAAACCATAAAATTGTAGAAAAAACGTCAAAATGTATGAGTTTGACAGTTGACTATGGCCCCATCGACGACGCGCCACCTAGCGGGAAAATATCTCAATGTGGATCCCCATTAGCTTGCACTGAATGCGACATGGTTATAGTTACAGATGTATTGTGGATCAACTATGGTTAGGCGCGTTTTCTATGGAAGTAAACCTTCTGTACGTAGTACTCATTTGTTTTCGCTATGGTATTATTGAGGAATGCGCAAAATTTGAACCGAGCGTCGAGGTACAGTTAGTATCTGACACTCTCATGCAACGAACCTATTAGCTCATGGAACATATGCGAGCCCTCACGCTACCGGCAATGTGCATTCCCTCAGATTCTGCAATATTAACGTGAACTTATTATAAGTGTGAGTAAGTACATAAAAAATGTTATAAGATTGACAGAAAAATGTATAGTGTGAATGAATTCGGACCTCACCCAGTAAACACTTCATTATCCAAGTATCACATGCGATTACCAGTTAGGCTCGGTTTAAACTGTAAACATTCTATACAAATACGACCAATAGAGTCGAGGCAGCACCAAAGACTAAGAACTCAATGCTCAGAAGTACGCCACTCAATGACAGCGTCATGAATATAAATAGAATTATTTTTGTCATATATCAATATTTTCAAGTTTTTGATGATTTCGAGTCGACTAAGTAAGGGTCACATAGTCAGATGAAGTCACGGTCCAAGTCATGCCTTAGTAAAATAGTGGCAGTGTTACTTCAAGGTTTTGTATTTGGAAAACAATACAAAAAGGTAAGCTTACTAATACGATATACCAGTATTACCGCATTTTGTAACTCGGCACTTAATAAAAATTGAACAGACATTAGTTTTTTGGAAATGAATGAAGGAAATTATATAATGAAGCCGCAATATGATTTTTCGCGTTCCCGCCAAAACTTAATTTGAGATTGAAACTTGTGTTCGGCATTATTATTTTTGTTTGTATAGCTCTTTTTGCTACCGGTCGCAATCTCTTCCACGCCGATATCCAGAATGCCATTAAGAACATGGCTGGAAAGAAGATTCAGAAACGGAATAGAAGTAATGGCTGCCCCAGGCCGTGTAGAGCCAGCAGCCCCCATGTTTCTCTTCTTGATATCGTTGTCGTTTCGTATTTGGCCGTCCCTAATATCTAGCTGCCCTAGGCCTAGAAAAAAACCCGCCTCTCGGAGGAGTGTATAACAAAACTGGAAGGAAGAGGAAGATGTTACAAGATATTATACCAACCGTGTCGCAGGTCTCGTTCTGTGATAAAGTCGTGTGGCGAGGCGTAGTTCCGCTCCACGAGGTAGGGCACCACCGTGGACGAGTGCAGCTCGTCGGAGCGCCGAGACCGCGGCAACACGAGCCGCTCGCCTGCCTCCAGCGGTGGCCGAGCCTGCACCCACCTGTCAACACGCTACGTGTAAGGCCAGAGGGTCTGTCATAAAGGTCTAGAGTGTTTTTTTTCTTAGTTATTGGCATCGCACGTTGTGCGTTCTGCCAGTGTCAAGTTTATGAATTTACTAGTTTTTTTATTAAAATATGTCATGAGTCACACGAAATTAGTCATAGTCGAGTCCAAGTCATCATGCCCTAGTAAAGTTGTGGCGACTTTACAATGAGCTTCTACGGAGTTTTGAAAACAACACGAAAAGACATGTTTCACCACATTATATCACTTGCCCACACTCGTGCGTGTAATTCAACACTCAATGAATAAAACACCACCACTTTTAATCATTAATTCGCGATAAAAACACAAGTTTAAGAAAATAATAGAATGCAACGACATGATTTTTCCGTATTCTCGCCAAAACTCGTCTAGAGGATTATCGCGTCGCACTTTGTGCATTTACCAGTGTCAAATATCTAAATATATATCATGTGTTTGATGTATTTCAAGTCAAGTCAAGTTAGTCACAGTCAAAGTCACGCTTGGTAAGTCACAGTCAAGTCCAGTCATGCCTTAGAAAAGTCGTGGCAACTTTACTTAAAGCTTCTTCTGAGTTTTGGAAACAACGCGAAAAGACACGTTTCACTTCATTATAGGTATCACTTGCCCACACTCGAGCGCGTAAATCAGCACTTAATAAATAAAACGCCACCATTTTTATGCATTAACACTCGAAAAACACATAAGTTTTGGAAAATAATACAATGCAGCGACATGTTTTTTTCAAGACGTGTATACGTACGTGCATATATGTACGTTTACGTATATACAACTTGTAACAAAAAGGTTCAACAATACGAAAGGGTATGTATATACACATCATTATGAACAACTTTTACTATGGGGCCAAGCCAGAAATCGCGAAAAATAAAACAGCTGTTCCATACAAAAAGTTCCTTGACCTTGGACAAAATGTATGGAACAGCTGATATTTTTTTTGCGATTTTAGATTTGGTCCCACAGTAAAAGTTGTTCATAATAATGAGTACATACATACCCTTTCGTATTGTTGAACGTTTTTGTTACACATTGTACTTTTTTTTTTGGCAATAATAGTACATTATGATACGAGTGTGCTATGTTGGTCATTACACTAGAGGCGGTATTATGCGCGCGAGCCGCAGGCGAGCGCGATAAGGAAGCCGAGAGCGTAATGACTAATAGCACAAGAGTTCCATACGACTGTTTTCGTCACACTTGCGAGGAAAAAACAATTTTTTTTTGATAATAATCAACCACACAGCGAAAACGTCAACAAACATTTGCGGAAAATGGCGCCCAAATCAGTAATGCGCGCGCAGGTTGACATTTACTTCAGCGGCATAAGAACTCTTTGTTGGTATTACAAAAAAACTGTAAGTATTACCCGGCTATATTAAGAGTGCTTCGTATACGTACGTCTGATTGCAGTCACGTACAAACTTGACTTTACCGGGTTATACCTATTATAGCACCATGTGCCGTAATGTAAAGTAAAAAGCACGCGTGCGTAATAGCTTGGATTATGAGCCTAAGACCGATGCAATAAGATCCACTTTACGAGCAAGTGTGATGAAAAGTTATTTGTATCTTTATCTTTATCTTTAAAACTCGGGTTGCTTGTTTGTCACGCGCCTTGGCGCAGCTGTAACTTTATAGTTACACACACAGAAAGAAGAGTCGAGGCGGCGTCGGGGCGGGCGCGCCTCTTCTATCTATTCTATAGTACCAACTTCCATTCGGGATGCTCCTTCCACCGCGTGCTTCAAAACCAAGCTGAGAGCGGGGTTGCAATAGAATTTGTTTTGGAGCTTATTTAAAATTGTGTGTGTGTCGTATGTTAAATGTGTGTGTGTGGGAGGGGAGGTATGTAGGTATACCTCTTCACGCCAAACCGGCTTCGGATTTCGATGTAACTCGGAATAGTGATAGGTTATTTCCCGGAATATTATATAGGCTATCTACCTTTTATGATCACTACCATCACGCGGGAATCCGCTGGGCGCAACTAGTATGATTACTTTTATATTTATTGATTTAATTCCAATTCATTGACCCAACCTCATTACAATGACCCTACAATAACTCGATAAAACAATTATCAGCTAAAATAAATAAAGGAAAGCTGCAAGGTTGCGAGTTCATTGTATAGATAATCAATTTCAATGGATACTTAGTTAGTTATTTTCATGTGAGTGTGGGTGAAAATTAAAATATAATAACAACGATGCTTCCGCGTGGAAGTGTTATTTGTTATTTAACTACCCTTTGTTCTTTAATTAACGTGTACTTAATTCAAACACAGTCATGGTACCTAGCTTGCTTCATATCTAAGAAATCGTATGCAAATATGATACGTAATATTTACGTCTAGAAATAATGGCCTTACATAAAAACGATGTTTTAAGGTTAGAAGGGAATAGAATATTAATAAAAAGTGTTTCCACACTTAGGTATTTTTAAGTTTTTAATACATATACATAACTAGAGGTCGCCCGTGACTTCGTCCGCGTACGGAAGAAATTCGGCCCGCTCCCAAAACTCTACCAACCCCCCCCCCCCTCTAACAACTCTACCAAACCCCCCCCCCCTCTAACAACTCTACCACCACCCCTCCCCCCTCCCCCCACCTCTCCACTTGAATGAACTACCCAAATATCAACTTTCATCACTATAACTTCAAAAACAAAGAACTTTCCATACAACATTCCACCCCCCTTTGCCCCCTTGGGGGTCGAATTTCGAAAAATCCTTTCTTATTACACCCCTACGCATCGAGACGAATACACCCTCCAAATTTCAAGTCTGTAGACCAGCGGTTTAGGCTGTGCGTTGTCTGTCAGTCAGTCAGTCACCAGTCAATCAGTCAGGATCAGAAATCAGAGCCTTTTATATATATATAGATAGATGCATATGATAAATGATGACATCTGGCAGGACATGACACAGCAAAAAAAAAATAACATCAATCTCCGGATTTCTCTCGGGAAAAAAAGTCGGTTACCCCCGAGCATAGCCGGGCTGGTCAGCTAGTAAATAAATAAATAAATTACAAGGTGTAGTACTCACGAGTGCTTCCTGATCTCATGCACAGCGGGGCGCAGGTGCGGCTCGCGCTGCAGCATCCGCGTGAGCAGCGCCCCGAGCGCGGGTCCGAGCGCGGCGGGCGGCGGCGCCGGCGCCCCGCGCCCTATCGCCTCCAGCAGCCGGTACACGTTGGCACCCTCGAACGGGTACCGGCCCGTCGTCATGTTGTATCTGTTACCCAGAAGAACATACCATTAATAGGGACACCTACCCACACACTAGCACAGAATACATATTCCCGGGTATCATACCACTCATCATTGTAAACAACCTATACTAAGAGACTAAAACAAATGGCAAAAAAAACAGCTTTTGCAGTTACATAGAAAAATTCCATTCACTCTCGACTAAATGTATGGAACAGTTTTTTTTTTGTCGATTCCACAGTAATAGTTGTTCATAACGGTGAGTACTATTATATCCTACAATATGTCCATTGTTCACCAAAACAACCCGTATAAATTATTTTGTACAAGCACAGAATACATAATAGTCAAGTACAGAAGACTCACTCCGCTAAATCATTTAGGGTTCCGTACCTCAAAAGGAAAAAAGGAACCCTTATAGAATCACTTCGTTGTCCGTATGTCTGTCTGTCTGAAATGAGTGGAGGTATCAAGTTGAAATTAATATCGAATGCGTAAGTTCACGGTCCCTTAGAGCTGTAAAAAACAAGCTTCAATTCAACGCAATAAAAAATTACTGCCATTTTTCTAGTGTTTTACTCAAGTAAATCATAATTCGTAGGGTACTTCCCGTTGACCTAGAATCACGAAATTTGGCAAGAAGCAAGGTCACATGACACTGGTTATGGGAAACATCAGAAAATTGATAATTTGTAGATATATCGTAATTTCAAAACTTGAATGATTATTCGGCTTCAGTTCTTTAGTTCCCAAAAACTGAACTAGATGGCACCACAGAAAAAGTTAGTCCGCGCCACTCTTTTATCGCAACTGTTTTGTTCATTCTTGTGGTTGCACGTGCTGCCTGGGTCCTTATAAAATTGTACTCCCTAAAGCTGAAACGTGGTTTCTCTTATCTGAGGACTAGCATCAATAAGTAACCCTAGCACATTTCAGAATAACTACAGAAAAAGACGAAGTACGTACCTAAACGATAGAAAAAATATAATAACTGGAACATCTTGTCGAACGTAAATTGAAAGTCGTTTTTAGGGTTCCTTGCCCAAAAGGTGTTCAACTGTACCCTACGACAAAGCAATCCGTCTCTGTTTGTCTATAAATAAATGTTAGTTCGTCTGTTTTTGATCTTTAACGACGTATATCTCATACATCTAATAGATAGCCGGTTGATTTCATAGAATATTCGTTAGATACTGTCACGGATTTCCTTTGTACTTGTGGTGGTACGGGGTTCCGTCGTCATCCGAGTCGCAAGTGCTCGGATTGACGTCTTTATTTTACACAAAAGCGCAGCGCTCAGCGGCAGAACGTGCGCTCGCGCCACTGCAAATCTAAACCGGATGCTTCAACTACCTTCACCTTTTTTTCTGTAAACTACTCGAGCATTACATATTTAATTAAATACTAATGTTGGGCTAGATATCCCTGAAAATCTACGCACAAAAGAAAGCAGGTCAATTTCAGCGCGGCCTGAATTTTACTCATTGTATTCGCTTTAAAATGAGTCACTCCCAGTTTATGTAAAGAATATTCAGTACCTACTGAAGTCTGAGCAACAATTATGTACTGACTAAAGAAATATTCCATAAATTTATTTAGCATCATGAAGGAAAACTCCGCTAGCATATTTTGCTTGAAAACACACTAGAATCGTTTATACATTATGTTCTTTTTGTATTTAACCCGAGAGTAAAGAGCAAAGGTCAAGTTTTAGATTTATCTATCTTTTAACATGTTTTAGATGACTTCAATTTAAAAGATATTATTATTCACAGAATTTTGATTGCTGATGGTATTAAGTATCTTTTTTTATCGCGAGTAAATCGACCACCTCGCCTATCGGTAAGCGTCTAAGCGACGATGTGGACGAAGATGAAGCTATCTGGCTCTGAAGATACAGAGTCACCATAGCCTTGAAAATACCTAGATAGGAGTGTTATTTTTTAAATTTTATTCATAGTATTTTTACCAACGCTTTTACCGGTTTTCTTGTACACTCTGGGGAAAAGCAGCCTATGTCTTCGCGACGTATACTAATTTAAAAAAAATTGTAACAGTAAGAGTTACTTTCGCATTGTAAACCTAAAAATTAAACATCGTATTGTAGTGCTGGCGATATTGTAAAACGAACAAGTTATTTTAGTACTTATCTTATAAGAAGGGAGCCTACGTGTACGCTAACAATAATATTTGTAACATCTGCATTGCATTCTGCATCTACATTGTATGAGCTATAAATAGAATCATGTCTGGTCGAGATAAATTGGCCGCACTCGGAGTTTTCCTAGTCAGGGACAGAAGTTAGAACCAAAGGCCAATTAATACCAAGATGACAATGTGTGAAACTGCTAATGTGTCTCACATTGAAACATCTAATACTGCCACAGATTATTATCGTGGTTTCAATTGACCCTTAACTAATTTCTTACTTACAATGTGACTCCACTGCTCCAAATATCTACTTTGGTTCCGGAGAAAGTTTTAGCACCATTCGCTATTTCCGGAGGTTGAAAAGCTGGTGATCCTTGTCCTCTTAGACAAGTGTCTTCTGGGGAAAACATGTCTAATGCCTGAAAATAAAATTGTATAAGTAGTGTAATGACCGACGACATTGTGCAAGTCGCAGGCAACCAGTGGATGAAAATCGCAGGTTGTCGTACAGTGTAGCGGTCTAAGGGTCCATGCTCCTACTGCTTAGTCCTACTGGTGGTCCAATGACAATTAAATTTTTCGGTGGTACCTAGTATAGTAATATAATATTATCTTTGGTACTTATCAAATACATTAACTGTTTTATTATCCGTACCTACTACCACACTACTGGAAGCACTACCAGTGCGACTTATCTTTAAGATTTAAATTGCCCTTGATCCTATTAGTAGGACCATGGTAAATGAATTTGTCATAGAACTACTGGTAGAATCACGGGGAGAATAAAAGTACTTAGTCTTGGGTGTAAGGCAGTAGGACCACATGCAACCAATGAACATTTTGTTAGTTTTTCCGTTTGTTGCCCGTGGTCCAACCGCATAGTTCTACTAGTAGGACCACGGGTAATTTCTGTTGCCCGTGGTTCTACCAGGCAGTTGGTCATCATAATAGGCTTTGATGAAGAATTTAAGTAAATATAGTATGTTTATAGAAAAAATAATGTAAATTGCTTAATAATGTTCTGATATTTGAGAGTTTAAAGTTTTTGTTAGAGACAGCCTTTCCCACGAAACAAAAAATTACGTCAAGCCTTACTTGTCAGAATAGAATTTATATGACGTACAGAGAAGTGACGTCACGATTTGCTGTTTCGCCTCTCTGTCTAGCATGATATTAAAATGCTTATAAGTTGCTTATTTTTGATCAGATTTTCATTTTCTTTTCATTATTCAGCTATATTTATGGGCCACATTTTAATAGGACAATAAAAAAACCCAGTCATCTAGCCTATTCATCCACATTTTATTGCCTGTGTACCTACTGATCAGGCTGAACCACGCATGATATATTTGCCTACAGTACCAGTACTCACAACAAAAATAATATAGGAAGAAAACCACGCAGTTGGACCATTGGCAACAAACGAGTTTTTCTAATGTATCGAAATAAATGTCACTAAATATTAAAGAACATTAAAATGTTTGACTATCTGACAGCAAACCGACCTTAATGATACAGTCACTCACTGGACAAGTACATTATTAAATTAGCCTGTTTAAAGTCTAATTGACTAAATGGCTTCATTTGGTTTTGTTCATGACCATTTTGCAAGAGTTTCCACTAAGAAGCTAGTTTTTACTGGAAAATAATGTACCGCTTGTTTAGTAAATAATTCATAGAATTGGACAACATAAATGTTAATTCCTCTATCCCTAAATCCCTATTCACCCTATTCACCCATGTTAACCTAGAAACGTTCCAACGTAGGGGCGTTCACAGCACGTTAGCTTTACGAAGCAATAAAAAGAAAGACCAACTGATAACCCCGACGCACCGTCTCGTCAAGTCGGAGAGGTCAGTGTATATTTTGGGGCCCGCGATCTACAACCGTATACCAGCTTCCATTCGGGATGCTCCTTCCACCGGGTGCTTCAAAACCAAGCTCAGAGCGTGGTTGCAAGAGAATTTGTTTTATGACATTGAAGCTTATTTTAAAATAAGAGATTATGAACATATTTTTTAAAATTATTATTTCATTTTATTGTGACATACTTAATGAAATTTGACGTGTAACTTTGGTGTTATCAATAAACGATTTGTATTTGTATTTGTATTTGTATTTGTATTAACAGGAAAATACAATTGCACTTAATGTAGCCCCAGCCGTTTGCAATCTTTCAGATTCTATGAAATAAGCTAAATTACTCGCAGGCTGTCTGTGATTTTTGTTTCTCAGGAAAATTTTCGGAATGCTGCAAGTAATTTTGCGCGCCTGTGCCCACTATGTGGAGCGAAAGGAACCACTTCCTCACCACAGCGGCACATAAAATTACATACACAGTACGGTAGCAAGTAAAGAAGCCTCAAATCTCATGTATATTGTATCCCGAGGCGTAGCCGAGGGTGACAAACAGATATTCTTTACTTTTGTTCCCTAGTTGAATAATCTACTATTTCCTTCTCAGGAAAAAATGCGAATTATTCGCATAGGATTATTCGATTATTAAATACGCATTTTCCGATAGTAAGTATCTTATAAATGTCCTGAAAAAACATATCTACAGCCAAGCCAAATTATGAATCATGAAGCCAGTCTATTTGCTGGCCTTGTTAGACATTTAAACATGAAAAACTGACAAACTGACAGTCAGAGTAACATACCTATGTACATTGTATGGTGACTTTCTATGATGTCAATAAATTGTAATGTAGTGTGTTGTAAAATGTATAGTAAGAAAATCAGGAATATTAAGAATTAATGAGAAATTAGGTCAAAATCACCTCTGCGACTCCAAAATCAGTGATCTTCAAGGTCTGGTCTAATGTTAAGAGCAAGTTGCCAGGCTTGATATCATTGTGGACAACTCCTTGCCCATGGAGGTACTCCAGTCCATCCAGCAGCTGGGTAAAGTAGTCATGGGCCTGCCGTTGAGGAAACTTCTTGCCTGTACTTGATTCTAGCATATCCTGAAACGAGTCAAAGTTTTTTTTTGAGTTTAAGGTCATTTTGGGGCAGGATCATGCAGTGTCGATCACTTTTTTAAAACTTTTATATGATATTTGAGTATAAAGTCATTTTTCACACCAACTCGCCTGTGAATCCATCTATAAATTACATCACACTGATTTCATAATTTTTGGATCCCCGAGTGACATTTGTGTGACCATCGCAACTGGTGTAGGTTTGGAAATTATTTAATTAAAACCACCTTATCACAAGAATATGTAGATAAATGTTTGATATATATTGGAAAGTTTTTCATTAGAATTCAAGTTTAGAGTTTTAATACTCGCCCCTTGTTGCACAATGTCATATTATTTACTCCCTCTCTCGCCCTTAAAAAGGGACATAATTTATGGGTGGTCCCTGTTGGTAAGCAACTACATAGTCAAAGATGAAGCATGCAGACTCAGAAGATATCTATTCAATCTGACCTTTAAAATTTTGATCACATCTCTCAGGACACAATGAAAAAACTTAAAAGTACAAGTTCTTTAACGTTCTGTAGTTTTAGACATAGACTGTATTTCAGTGCCGACTGTAGAACCTTGGTATGTTTTGAAATCTGCATTAGGCAATTATAGTTTGGTTCCCTCATGGTCATGTTTTGTTTGAACAGAATCTCTCTTTTATATCAACAATGTTTTAACAATCATAAATTAACATCCAGCAGTAATGCAGAAACTTAAAATAACACTAAAATATTGCCTGTTTTTATAGGCATTCCTCAACAGTTTACATGTAAATGCATGTAAAAAGAAACAGTTATTAGCAAGGTATACATTATATGACCTTCAGATGTTGAATACACAATAACAAAATCTTTGTGAAGCACCTAGCTTAAGCATTCTAATAAAATAAACAGAATGTCTGTATAGTGTATACCTACCTACTTATGAGTGAAAAATGTCCTTTGCGAAAATTTTGTTGAGCTATTGTTCTGAATTTGAATCCCATGGACCTATGGTCAATAACATGAAACTCAAAAAAAAAACGCAATATTTTATTTAAGACAGTTGTCTAACCTATTTCATATTTAAATATACACAAACCAGCAGCTTTAGGGCAGGGTGCTGTTGGGCGACCACCCAAGGGCGCCAGACATGAATAATTGGCAACTACGTCAACCGAAAATGACATTGTAGCAGACATTGACTTCAATGCCCTAATATGAAAGTATGCCGGTAGACAATAAAATTTAATAAGAAGAGTAAATTAAAGGATTGTGGAATAAATCCGATTGTTTTTTTTCAATTCCACTTGTTTGTAAAGTCAGTAGAGCAGGGGCGACGGTAATGCTAAAACCGGCACACGTATACACACTTCCTTAAATTGACATAGTAGGTGGAAATTTGATAAAATAAAATGAAAATTACCTGTAGCACTCCAACACAGAACTCCATCACAAGATACATTTTTTGTTTCTCATCATTATACATTACATCGACTAGTTCTATCACATTTTTATGTCTAAGTATTCGGAGGAGTTGGATCTCTCTCTGCACATTCTGCTCTCCGTTAGGTATTCTTCTTAACTTCCTTTTTTTAAGTATTTTGACAGCTCTTCTACATAACGACTCTGAATCTAACATTTCTTTAACTTTACCGTACGATCCCTCCCCGAGAACGTCTCCCATCACATACTTCCCGACCATTTTAAATTTTTTCTTCTTGCTCCTATAAATTATATCTGCACTATCGACTCTATGATAGCATAGATTCGGATGCTCTAAGCTTTCTATTTGTTCATCTAGATCCTCTATTTGTGCGTCGTCGAGCCATGTCACCATCTGCAGATCGGGACTACCCTCAAGCATGAAGTTGTCGTCGCTTTCTTGGGGAGCGATAATGTTCGACACTTCGAACTCGTCATCCTCGCCGTCTGGAAGACTATCACTACTACTGATTTTTCTACACATTCTTGGATCCATTATCTATCAAAACAACACATTTGTAAAATTGTCCGTAAATCTATGCGAGCTGCAAGGCCTTTTGTCATGAGATCAAGGCAATACGATGTTACGTTAGATTTTTACGGCATGTGTCTTAATTATACACCTTGGTTATAAAATATTAGAATCCAAGCACTTGTTGTTTTTTTTTTATTTTAAAGCAAAAATCGTATTATATTCAAAGGTAAATACAATATTTTGGGAATGAAATGAAAGATCGCACAAATGTCTGTCAGCAGTTGACAACTTGACAAATGTCCAATGCTGCGTTCCGTAATGCGCTAAAAGTGATAATATTGCGAATCCGACCAAAGTCAGAAGTATTACTCAATCAAATCAAAGCCCTTATATTTAGTGACTATTAAATTTGGTCGGGTTCGCTATATTATCACTTTTAGCGCATTACGGAACGCAGCACAAGTCCAACGAAATTGACAAGTAGAAGTGAGTGGTGCCAGCTCTGACTGCTGTGAAAATTCTGTTAGACCCGTAACAACTGGCGGGCTATTCCATAATAATAATTATTGTTAGTAGTTAGATAAACCAGACAGATGTATCGTTATGGTTCTTAGTTCTTACTAATCATGGCAATCGGTAAACGAGCGCCCGCCGCTGTCTGACCAACGAGAAAAATAGACAGAGATTATAACCTCTTTTGCTGTATGTGTCTTTAGTCCATCGTCTGGTATATGTGTATTGTTTACCTATAAAAAGAAGAGAAGAGCTAAAATGCAATGGGAGATTTTCTGACAACTGTCAGAACGTATTTCTACAGCCAAAGGATAGATGGCGTTGTCTAGACGTGATTCTCTTTATTCAAATTTGTTTAATGAAAAAGCAAACACACTACTATATTATTATTATTATATTATTATTAAATTACTAATCTGCACGTACTAATTCGTATTGTGGAAGAAATAGGCAACTAAGCATAGGAATACCATGGGCAAGTACTTTGTTAGACAAACAATAACCACAAAAAAAGCATGACAGAACTGATGTGAATGAAATAAACTTATTTTATTTTTTGACTTTTCGACCTTGATTGATTCATTCAAAATCTTCAGAACCACAGACTAAGTAGTGATATTATTCAGAATCATGTCACGTCAACGCCATCTAACGGATTTTGTTGTGTTTTTTAAAATACCTGTCAGAAGACCGCCTATTATCAAGTCATCAAAATTTCGAACATATAAACATTTTATCGTTTTATGACAATCAATAAACTACAATACGGAAAGAGATAACAGAATCGACGTGGAACGATTATCAAGGTAATAGATAACTGGTTACTTTCAAACGAATAGTTTTGTCCACCAACTATCAATATCTTTGCCATTCAATGTGCTACTTGTAATGAAATGTGACTAATAGAAAAATCAATAATGCGTGAATAATTCAACCGGCTGGTAAAAAAACTTAGTTTCTTTGATTGAAGTATAGAACCATTCTGTTTTAATAAGCTCAAAAGTGAAGGGTGAAGAAAAATCGCTGTCACTTTTTTATCAGATATGTTATTTAGGGACAATACCATAGAGAAGAGTATATGACAATACGTAAGAACGCTTACGGCCTTACCTAAAATAATTTCGATTCTCTTAGTCACTGCTTAAACTTCTCTGTCCTTTTCTAGCACGTGCAACTTCACGCCAGAGAGAAGATCGCAGAGCATCTTAAGCAGTGACTAACGGTTGAAAAGTTTTTTTAAGTAAGGCCGTTAGAGTCTAAGCCGTAAAACATTCCCACCCAGAGGTGGCCTAGTGGTACCCATACTTCCTTGTATGAACTAGGATAAAATGTCACATGCCTTTAGTTCTGTCAAATAATATGTCTCTCGTCTTCACGAGGCTAATTCATTGTAAATTCTTATAGATTGGCAATAAAGTCTTAAAGCGGAAACTTTTTTCTGACAATAGCCAGACTTCCGGTCCCTGTAGTTTATTTTAGCTAGAACGTGAATAGCGACTTAAAGTACCCGATCTAGCCTGCTGTACAGCCCGACAAAGTGCTGGACGTAGCGCGTCCAGCATGCTGGATGAGGTCGAACGAGTTAATATGAGTGCACATGTTTTCTTGATTTATAATGCCACCAGTTTTCGCCAAGAAATAAGAGTTCTCTAGGGCTTAGGACATATCCCATACGTAGGTGGTGTTATAGTATAAATTGCTTATAGTATACTTCCTTGTATGAACTAGGCCAAAATGCATTTTATTCTCCTGACTTAAATGCTGTCTGCTGCTGCAGACAGTATTAATTAATTAATAAAGAAGAAGAAAAATGTAATTAAATTAGAAAGTATAAATGGAGCAGTAGCCATTATAAAAAAAAGTTGAATCTGCTGAACATCAAGTTTTGCATATACAAGATCAAGCAATCAAGCATGCACGACGCACGATCGCTATACCGTTCGTCCGCGTAATACTACACTGAGACTTGGTACCTATTGAACTACACCAAGTCATTTGTTCGTGTATCGGCTCCCTTCCTTCTTTTTTATTTCCCTTTCTTTCCTTTTCTTTCTTCTTTTCTTTACTGCTCACAGATTTATGGAAATGTTCCCTGAATACCGGCTGGTTGTAGCAGGCTTTAATTAACCGTAACCCATAAAGGTCAAAAATTTACTATATTCATATTTTTATATAAAATTTGGCAATACTGACTGTTGACCACAGACTATAAATATAGTTTATTTCGTTATTGTGGTGGCATTGAAAGTAGTGATGTTTAGCAAGCAACTATTGAATCGAGTTGACATCATCGACGGTAATTTTTCACGAAAAAAAAAAACAATCTTGCTGTAGACTCTAGTTTTTCTACTCCCCACTAGATGGCGAGATTTGAACTTCTTCAATCAATGAGGCGTTTGTTTAAAAAAAAAGAATAGTACGTGATGTTTTACTAGATGGCGTAAGAAGCACAGAATCTGTTCTGTCATACCCCGTTTAATATTTTTTAGTTATTCTGGCCATGGATTCAAGTCCTTCGGCCGAAACACGGTCAAACCGATTACGTATGGTGGTGGGTTCGTAACGAGTCACACCAAAACCAGTCACAGTTTGACTCGTTGGGATTTTTCTTCCCATCGATATTTCATCGATTAGATAAAAAAAAGTTTCATCAGTAACAGGGACTCGATGGGAAGAATGAAACTCCGAAAAAGCTTCTAGTAAAGTTGCCATGGCTTTACTAGGGTATGATTAGACTTGACTGTGATCTACGGCCTTATCATCCTGAGGCATGATCTTGGGTAAAACTTAAAGTGAACGCCCCTAAAACGTAAGCAAATCGAAGGTAGAAATGCAGGGGTCACGTTCGATGGGTCCAGAAAACAAAGCTGAGGCGTAGGAAAGCGCAAAAGCAATAACAATAATATTCCACCCTCGTGAGCGAAAACAAACTAAAACGTAGTGTTTAATTTCTCTATGAAACAAACTGCAAACATCAATGAGTTTTTTGTTTTTAAACGAAATGAACTTTTTTACAATCAATGTCAAATTGACAAGTTTGACAGAACAATTTCAAACGACTTCACGCCATCCTGACGCCATCTATTATAATTTTTTGAACTAACACTTTTTTTTTTTTTAAACGCCTCATTCAATGAGTGCGATGGAGTTTTGGCTGGAACACAGAAAAATCAAGTCACTGCTTTCTATTATTTTCTTAAACTTAAACTTTCGCGTATTACGGCCTTACTTAAAAAAAAACTTTTCAACCGTTAGTCACTGCTTAAGATGCTCTGCCAACTTCTCTCTGACGTGAAGTGTAACATGCAAGAACAAGACAGAGAAGTTTAAGCAGTGACTAAGAGAATCGAGATTATTTTAGGTAAGGCTGTTAATGATTTAAAATAGTGGTGTTTTATTCATTGAGTGTTGAATTACATGCACGAGTGTGGGCAAGTGGAATAATGTGGTGAAACATGTCTTTTCGTGTTGTTTTCAAAACTCCGTAAACGCCCATAGTAAAGTCGCCACAAATTTACTAGGGCGTGACTTGGACTTGACTATGACTAATTTCGTGTGACTGACTGTGACTCATGACTTAATTTGAAATTAATTTAAAAAAAACTGATGACTGAAAACGAATTACTGCCAAATGATTTAAAGAAAGAAAGAAATAAAATAATTTATTCTTTATTTATTTTACTTATTTTTTTATTTTATTTTTATTTACTGTTTGTAAGTTTCTTTTAATTCTTTCTTGAGTAGTGAGAGTCGCGTGAGGCAGGCGTCGCGCCAGGCGCGTCGCTCTTGGAGCTTGTCTAGCGGCACCATGGCGTTTAGCTGGTTGCAGATTGTTTCGGCGCTTTTGCACTGCGTCATGCGCGGAATCTCGCCCGACGTCTTACTCACGTCGTAGATTGTGTCTCCGTATCTGAAAATTTGATAGATGTAGATCTGTTAGGTAGGCTTGCGAATGAATTTGGGTGCCTGTTGTTTCAGATATTCCTTTTAAAGTTGAGCAAGGGACTTTTATATCGTCCATGCTCTTAGCACTTTAGAAGCGAGCTTACCCAAGGCCGTAGGCAGGGGGGGGGGGGGGGGGGTTGGGGGTCCAAACCCCCCAAAAATAACGGTTCCTTTAGGACAGCGGGTGACCGCAAGATGTTTGTGCAATAATATACAGGCAGCCAGGCACGTATTAGTTTTATTCACTTAAAAATAAAATTAAACAATATGAAAGTTGTTCTTAATGATGAGTACATAAATACCCTTCCGTATTGTTGAACCTTTTTGTTACACATTGTATAAATAAGGTGTAAGTTTACCTTTCGATGTAGCTCTTCATGCCCTCGGCGTTGAGATGCGCGGTCTCGAGCGAGCCGAGGAAGGCGTAGCGCATGCCCAGCCCCTCCGAGATCACCTTGTCCACGTCCGCCACGTCCACGATGTTGGCGTCCACCAGCCGCCACACCTCGTTCAGGATCGCATATCTGTTTAGACCTCAATTTTATTAATCATAAAAATATATACTTACTAGAGGTCGCCCGCGACTTCGTCCGCGTGTATACGGAAGAAATTCGGCCCGCTCCCAAAATTCACCACTTTAAATCGTCCCGAGCAATTTTTTTTGCCCCCAAACTCTACCAACTCTACCGACTCTACCGACTCGACCAACTCTACCGGCTCTACCGACTCGACCGGCTCTACCAACTCCTCAGGGGCCTCAGCATAGTTTAAGATGGCCTTGTGTAGGGTGCGTTTCTACCGAAGCGGAGCCGGGAGGAACGGAGAGGATTCGTATTGGAATCAGCCAATCACTTAAGTTGACATAACATTTCATATTTTTATGCAACGGAGTGACGAGACGATACGTTCGCATGGTGGTAAGCGCTATGATGCATGACCATAACAGTAGCAGTGCTAGAATTATTATTGTGAACTTGACAAACACTCTGAGATATTAGATGACAAATGTCTTCAAACTAAAAAATATGCTTGCACAATACTCCTTGGTGGTTGAATAACTGGAAAAGTTGTGGGAGGTACTTCCTCGGGCAGACTGTGCAATAAGAGTCCTAGTAATATGTTTTTTGTGTTATGTCGATTCTTTCACGTCTCCGCTTCCGCAGGTGCGGTGGAAGAATAATTACTGCATCATATAGTTGTAGGACCCCTGAGTTGCGTGTGATTGCATCAGTCTACAGAAAAGCTAAAGCCCTACTTCTTAGAGTTTACCGGTTTACCGTTACAAGTTATATGTAGTGTTCATAGATGTACTAAAAAAGGGAGATGAGGTATGCTCTAATGTCAAGCAAACATAACTGGACTAAAACAACCAACATGACTTAATTGGAAGAATTTTAAAGAAAAATATAGTTTTAATGTATTATTGAGTGAGAAATAATCCTGTGGAACTTGTTTTTGGTTTTTGGTCCTATGTGCGTCTTTTGAAAACACAGGAAGGTATTGTTTCTGCTTATTTAGATAGATTTACAGTAATTTAACCTAACGTTATACACAAGCGCCTATTCGATTGTGACTAAGGTCAATTATGACCATGGACCTAATTTGTGCGGTCCACGCGTCAAAGCGCGCGTCCCTCATCTCCTCTTTTTTACCTACTAGATCTATGGTCGTGTTGGTTTGGTCGAACTAGATCTGACGGTACCTTTCTAGCGTATACCTTGCTATATATCGCTTCTTTTCGTACCTTGAGCTCCTTAAAACATTTGAGCTCTTTAAAGAATGAACAAAAGTTGTCTCTGGATTTACTCAACTAGTACTGCAGTGCGATTCCGTAACATAACTCATTTGCGTGAACGTATTCTGATAGGTGAATGATACTCACTGAATTCTGTTGAGCACAAATCCATCGATCTCCCTGGAGAGCGAGACGGGCTCCTGTCCGATCTCTAGCATAATCTCGCGCGTCTTCCGCGACACCTCTGGCTTCGTCCATGGTGCGGGGACTATCTCCACAAGAGGCACGTAGTAAGGGGGGTTCACGGGGTGGGACACAATCACCTGAAAATTAAATACTGACATTATACTTTTTTGTTGCAAATTGTAGAGCAGGTACAAAATTCTGGGTCGATACTATGGCCGCAGCGCGGTTCGAAAGTTTGTTGCAAAAGCAGGAGTAAACTGTCCGTCTTGGCTGGCACCGACTCCAAACATACATGATTATAAATTGTTAAAGGTATAATAAGTATCAATAATTTCGTCGATTGCTATGACGTAATTAAAATATTATTTTCAACTTTTTAGTTTCAAGTTTGTACATAGTATAGTCCAGAAGTCGGTTTATGTTTATTTTTTAGTGTGTAGCAAGTGTGTTTTGTTTACGAAACGCTCCCAAGAGTTTGTTATGGATATGAACAAATTGTGTCAAGCTCTAACCTGGGTAAATGTAAAACAATATACTCTATAGAGATAAAGACCCCAATTTGAGATTGTTATTGACATTTCTGAAATTAATCGCCTACAAGATGGGGGCGAGCAAGAATCATAACGTCGTCGTCTATGTACCTATATCGTTTTTGTAGATTTTTCATAAAGTGCTGAATTTATTTCAATAAAATTTATATGGGACTACCTACCTACTTACGGTACATAATTGAGGGAGAAATCGCGTAACATACATACAAAAAAAACATTCGAATTGATTCGAAAATACCTTTTCTGAAGGCGGTTAAAATGTGAACAACTTTTAGAACATATAGGCTTTCTATCGAGAAACAATTTTAGTCTATTTTAGAAATCGATTCGAGAAATATTTTTCTAATCGGATTCGAGAAACAATTTTGATGATCACGTGACTGTTTATCTTGTATGCGGTCTTTTTTTCGAATTCAGTAAAGTTGTGTGAGATGTATGATAAGATTTTTCTCGTTAATGGGTAGAACGAATAGGTATTAACTGAATAGTACTAACCTTATGCATAGGTTCATTAATTTCATTCATATCACCATTTTTGAAGTTTTGACTCACCTGTGACCTATGTTTGAGGTTCTCGGAGAACTTTGACGGCAACGTAGTGCTGGTGGAACTGGAGAGGATCGTATTATTTCCCACCACGGCGTCGAGGTTCTGGAACACCTTCTTCTTAAGGTCGAGGTTCTCTGGGACGCACTCCTGAACGAATATGGCGTCCTTTACCGCAGTCGCCAAGTCGGTAGAACCTGGAAAACAAGTTAAATAATAATGGCACCACCACTAGCTTGTTAGGTGTTTCCTGCAGATGTAGGGGGGAGGGGGGGGTGAATATTATGCTTAAGGGGTGTTGAACTACCTATTAACGCGATCAACTTTGTTGATCGTTTGACTGCATAATTGGAAAAATTAAGTTGAGTCTCCATACAAAATGAATAATGTGTATAGTCATATAGCTCAGTTGGTAGTAGCTCTATCTCCAGAACTGTAGGGCGTGGATTTGATTCCTACACAGGACAACCATTTCTGTAACATTTGATTTACGACGATTTAAATGAACTATCCAAATACTAATTTCCACAACTAAAAGTTCAAAAACAAAGAACTTTCCATACAAAGTTTTATCCCCATTTTCACCCAATTAAGTCATACCTGCCGAAAAATATTACCTAACCCAGCATATTATATTTTAAATGAACTATCTATATACCAAATTCCATCACTATAACTTGACAAACAAAGAACGTTCCATACAAAGTTTCATCCCCCATTTCAACCCCTTACGTCATCCCTGCCTAAAGATATCAAAAACAGCATTTTTAATGCACTAACCAAATACTAATTTTCAAAACTAAAAATTCAAAAACAGCGGACTTTCATACTGAAGTTTTCACACGTTTTCCCCCTTAAGGGTTGAATTTCGAAAAATAATTTCTTATAGTATTATAACTCTGCGTATCTAAAACAAATGCACCGGTCCAAGTTTCCACGACAAGCGGTTTAAGCTGTGCGTGTCTGTCAGTCAGTCAGGACTTTGATTCTTGTGGTATTATATATTATATTAGATAATAACATACATTAGATATAGCAGACTCCTAATAACAGATATTAGTTATTCTGTGCTAGGTTTCTGATTAACATCCTTATTGATTACAGCAATCTCTTACAGGTAATTATGGTGCGGTGGTAGATAAATGTGCATTCGATCGAAAGTAGTCATCGAGATTTTTTATAAACCCCACCGCGAGATATATTTTTTTGTAAATCATCTGATATGATATGTAGGTACTTAGTTTATGTATCTAAAGTGTATCTATCTGACATAATCATTACATAACAAAACAAAAACATACTGTGATAATACTTATCAAAAAGCCTACTACTTATACCTAAAGTAAATATGAGTATTGCACACATATGGTAGAGTAGATTTTGTGAGAGCATAATTTAATGTGTTTGGTAACTACGTACCTTTTATTAGTATCTCTATTCATATGAAGTTAACAAACAAGAAACAATAAAATTTAACAAATTTAAACAAACAATACATACTTTAAGGAATTTAACGATATCTAGCATACTTTGGGTAATCATGCGATCTCTCGGCGCGTAATGTAAGTGCACGGTGTACGCGTACCTACTTATCGAGGCTTTTTAACATCGGCCACAGTTTAAATGTTTAATTTATCTTCCCTATCTATATATTTATATTCTACTTTGTAAGGAACTACCTATCTATTTCCCTATCTACTTTGCACTTGTAGGGAGTTCGCTTGATTACCCAAAGTATGCAAGTCTATGAAATATGTAAATACATAGGAAAAAAAACTATGAACAAAGAGTTATTACTTTAGTATAAAATGGCATTCTGTAAAACTTTAATTGACGAAGAGCGCATGGAGAGTGTCATACACTAGATTTTGTCCGCTAGGAAATAAACCAGCGATAGTGGCTATATAAAAAAAGAATTTAGGCTATCAAGGGTTGAACTGGAATGCGCTATCAGTATGGCCAATTCAGCTAACCAAAGCTGAACCGCTTCCCATGCGTTTCCACTACTTTTACTTTTCCTGTCTGACAGCGCCGACCAACAATCGTGGTCCGGCCAAGCGTACATAGAGTTCATTGAAACCATAGACAAACTGCTCATCGATATAGACATAAAACTTATGGTATACCTATACCTTGAGAGCTAGATCCTCCAAGACCTATACGCTTGGCCGGACCAAGATCGTTATATAGTCCGCCGCTGTCAGACAGGAAGAGTAGCGGAAACGCACGAGAAACGGTTCGGCTTTGATTAGCTGAATTGGGGCCCAGTACCTATCCAAAAGCTGCAAGGAATCCCAAAAAGTTTGCCTACTGACACAGGCACTTGAAATTGAGTGGCTAAAAATACCGCCAGATAAAACCGCCTAGGCTTGACTCCACAGGCAATGCTCTTCTTCCCCCAAAGTGGTATTTTTTTGTACAGTTTTATAATTTCAAAGTCCTGTAGTAGCTTTCGCGGCTACTACAGCCACTGCCGCACCAGTGTAAGGCGGCGTACTGTAGTTATTCTCACCTTTGATACATTGTAACTGTTCCTTAGCGTTCAAGTTGCCTCGCAGCAGGTTGTCATTCTCGAGTTTCTCCAGCTGGACCTTGATGTCTTCCAGCGCGTCAGTTACCTGCTGCGCCACGATGTCGAAGATCGTCACTTGGTAGCCCACGGAGGCAAACAGCATGGCCCATGACCTTCCTATCAGGCCACTAGAATAAGAGAAAATAACTAGCAGTTTTTCATGTTTCATGTTAGACATCCCTGTCTAACATGAAACTAAAATATTTAAGGAGGGATGAAGGGCACTATACTAAGTTTAATGACGTCTAAGTTTACAATTCCAAAGAAATTCTATACTATGCACGTGTTTTGCTAGAAAGGGTCAGATAACTCCCTCCCAAATACTTTGAACGCTTATATTTCAGAACTTTACCAGCCGATTTCAATTATTTTTTCGACTTAAGCGTCAGATTCAGTGAAACTCTGCATGTATCCTAATATTTTTAATAATTTGAAGTACATGCATATTTCCTACCTATTATTTACCTTTAAACCCATTGCATTAAATTTGGAAACATATAAAAAATAAATCGATATTTGTAGAAAACAACATAAATGCAATATTTTAATGTTTGTTAAAAATATGGTGTAGTTTTTAGACATATTTTTTATTTAATGTATATTCGGTGGCTTTGTTTTCGCGGTGTTCATAAATCTATTAGGTATACTCTATGAGTATTTCAAGCGCACGCGTAGTTACAGAATAATCCAATAAGTATTTTGCAATAATATTAACTAACTAGATAGGTAATCTTTTTCATTAAAAGGCTGTGCAAACTACCAGTTTGTTTTACATATTTATCTTTAGGTCGAATTTCGAGAAAATTACGTGATAATTATGATCGTGGGAGAATGAATTAAAAAAGGTTATCTTAAAATTTCGCTTGTGTAAGTGTAAGTCTATACAAACTTACTTACATAGTTTAGACAACTATGTAAGTAAGTTTGTATAGACTGAGTTAGCCTCAATGTCAGAGTACACAGAGCTGTGAATTATATTTTTGTGAGAAATTAAAAATGTTAGGTAAACAATCTATGAAAATTAATTTACGTAACGTATCTCTTTATTCAGGAACAACTTATCTTCCTGATTTTTATTATTTTCCATGGACCACGCTCTACGTGTACTTAATAATTATTTATTTGGTTATAAATTAACCCCTATGACTTCTGTGATAACATGTTATCTCTAGTGTCATATCGAAAACAAGACTTCTTATCAATTGTTTACATAATGCTATGTAAAACAGTGATAAGTAATAAGAAACCCATTACCATTTTACATGGAATCATCGCTTTATGAAACAGAGAATATCGCACGTCGTACCTACCTAATTGAAATTCGAAAATAGTGGCACATTTTAGCTACTTAATCAAATAGAAAAACTTAAGCTTTCAGGATAAGGGTAAACATGCAATGTAAATGAATGGTTGAACGTCATCGGTCGTGTCTCCGCCGAATTCGTTTGTTGCCCGTACTACCAGTATTACTACCAGTAGTACCGCGGGTAAAACAAATATCCCGTAGTACCAATAGATCCAGTAGTACCAAGGGAAGTTATTTTTTATACTTTTTACACTCTTAGTCGACATTTCATAGTTTGACACCTGTCCCTTTGACACTTGTCACTTTGACTTTTGCTTTTTAGAAATTTCCCTACCTTACAGTGGTGTGAAGGTGGGTGAACCGCAAACATTTTTGATAATAAATTTAGGTCTTTTAAGTACATTATATGATTTACACGTATAACTGGTACAGCGGAGAGTTTCAGGTGTACTGCGGTCGAGCGGCTGGTGCAAAATCCTCTGTTTCATTGACCGAACTATGAAATCATTGATTTGATCAGCAATACTTACTTTTAAAACTAAACTCAGAAGTGTAGTAAACAGTTAAATAATTCAAATTAGCTTATCTGTAAGGAATACAATACAACCTTCCTTCTGTGCATTCCTTTTGTGTAATTTTTCATCTGAACAATAAAGAGTTAATCAATCAATCAACCTCTATAGTACCTACATCATCATCGGCCAGAAGACGCCTACAGCTGCTGGACGAAGACCTCCCCTTAGAGAGGGGTTGCCATAATCTCCAAGCTTTACAGGCGGCTTGGGGAACACAGAATGCTCACCGCCACACTGCGCTGCTGCCCGTCCTCCGTAACCTATCATAAGACCGTGTAGTTCCTACCTACATAAGACGATTCAATATAAAAAACTATATAACTATGTAAATCTGAAATGGTTATTACTAACCGACTTCAAAAAAGGATGTGGTTCCTTGTTCGCCTGTATGTATTTTTTATGTAATATGATCGCCATTTCTCCGCCAATTTTGGACCGATTTTGATTTTTTTATGGGTATACTCTCGAGGTGGTATCATAATAAAAGCCGGTCCATATTTTTTTTAGTATTTTTTTTCCTACGTGTAAAATATGTAAGTAGGTATATATATATGGGCTAGTCAGGCAACTAGCAACATATAAATCTTAATTCATTTAAACCATAACCAACCAACCAGAAACCAACTATGTTTTTGATAAAATTATACAATGTGTAACAAAAAGGTTCAACAATACGGAAGGGTATGTATATACTCATCATTAAGAACAACTTTTACTATGGGGCCAACCCTGAGATCGCGGAAAAACAACAGCTGTTCCATACAAAAAGTTCACTGACCTTGGACAAAATGTATGGAACAGCTGATTATTTTTTCACGATTTCAGGGTTGGTCCTATAGTGAAAGTTGTTCATAATGATGAGTACAAACATAACCCGCCGTATTGTTGAACCTTTTTGTTACACATTGTATAGTTTAGCAGTAAAAAGTTAAATACCTACCTACTCTACAAGACACTAAATTACAAAAATGCATTCTTGTTGGGCAACTATTTAGTTAAATGATATCAAATTTATATGCCATGTGCAGTAAGTACCATAGTACGCGTAGTACCTACCGTAGTCCAATCGGTACGTCTACTGAAGCCTACTGAAAGTACAGTTACATTATTACAATAACAAAACAATAGTTTATGACTAATCTTAAAGACCTTGTACTGGCATGAAAAATTTGTTACATTTTTCTGTAAATAAATAACAACCTTTTCATGGTATTGTATAGTCCTGAAAACTACAACCAGACCCACCGGAGGACGGACAGCAGCGTCCTTTTGGTTAACGGTGGTGAGCATTCTGCGATCCCCAAGCCGCCTGCAAAGCGTGGGGATTATGGCAACACTCCTCTATTAGGGGGGAGGTCTTCGTCCAGCAGTGGACGTTTTATGGCTGATGATGATAGTACTATTATTTCTTCTGTGGTATTGTTAATACTTTCTTTATAAGTACTTAGGTATCTCCCTTGTTCTAGCTAAAATCCCCTAAACCTGTAGACCGATATCTAATGCATGAACTGTTATGAATCTACTAACTGCGCTGCGTTCAAGCTAAACGAATTTCTTTACTCTACAATTTTATAAATATCATCGTCTTGCTATCAACAAGTTTGTACAAATTCTTCAGAGATGGGTCAAGATCGAGATGATTGACCAGCGCAACCGACGATTAAATTTCATGCAATTAAATCAATAATTTAACAGAGTACAAAAGAATATCGGTCAATCATGCCGCATAAGTAGCGCGAATACCGTTCTATGTCGCTAAATTTAACGTGTCGGTATAGCAGATGTATTTAGACGAATTTGATAATGTACCGATTATTATCGAACTTTACCGATTTAAATGTCAAATATACGATTTAAGTGTCAAATATAACGATCGTCAAGAACGGTACTAGCGCCGCTGAACATCTTTTGTGAAAACAATTATTAAAAAAATATAAATTTAGCTTACCTTCCGACGATGCCAACTTTTTCAGACTTGATTTTAGGCGCCATTGTGTTGATGAGTGTTTGTGGCTCGAGACACTGTTGGTGAATGACGAACTCGCGCCTCGGCCCGCGTATAAAACTTCAAAAACCTCAACAAAGTAGATATTGTATCGGCTCAGCGTTCTGTGCTAGGTTGATTGTTTGCGAGTAAATAAATTAGCGATAGTATTTAGTAAGTATTGATTTAAGGCATATTTCATTTCTTAATATTAAAATAACTATTTTAAGTACCTAATTAATTAATTACCTTTAACGTAGGTGTTATAGCATACCTAGTATGTTTAAGTTACTAAGATTGTCTTATAGTATGTTTAAGTTAATAAGATTGGGTTGCCTTATAGTAAGTTTATGTTTATAAGATTGTTTTTTGACAATTTTACAACAATAATTACAAAAGTTAAATAAAATTAAATAGAATAGTTCCAGTTGGGTTATCATAATTTAATAAATTTTCAAGGTTGGTTTTCAAAGAGCTCATGAAAACCAACCTTGCAAATGGCATAAATAATATCTAGTTTTCGAATAAAAGCTTATCCTAAACAAAAAAATATTATAATAATAGACATTTCACACAGCGCCATCTAGCCCCAAACTAAGCAAAGCTAAGTACTATGGGAACCAGATAGCTGACAGATTTCTTATTATAATTATGTTTTTAAAAAATCTGCGTAGACATAATAAGTAAAACCCATATATACAAAGACAGCATTAATTTTTATTTGTGAATTAAAATTTACAAGGAATTTGTGTCAGTAGTGTAAATAGTTCAAACAAGCACCTTAACGTGTTGCTCACAATGTTCATAAAACAAAAAAAAACACTGCTGTAAGTTGTATAAAAATGTTCTAAAAGTAAGTTCCTAGTCAAAACAGCTTAGGACATCTCCCATACCATATAGGCATGAGGCCTAGTGATAACAATTCGTCATACCTCCTTTAACCAACTAGGCCAAAATGCTTTATACATATAAGTAGGTACAAATCCGAGATCTAATTCACTAACAGAACGACCATCCAATATGACGTCATCAATAGTAAAATCTTGGAAAAGCTGTCTCTCCGTTTCACTTCACTGAATTATTGTCTTGCTGCTCGTTTAAACACTAAAATTAGTAAGCACCTAGGTAATTTAAATTTAATACTTATTGTAAAATAATTTATTATTTAAATCTAATCTTCGCAAACCGTGCCGGCGATAGCATCTGACGCCTTAATGCTGAATATCCGGTGGTTGATGATGTTGGGGTCCAAACCCTGGTAGATGAAGCGAGGCAGTTTGTCCGAAAGCAGCCATAGGATACCCTCCTCATCAACCTGTGTGATAATGGCAATACTTGGTTAAAAGCAATAAGATACTTATGTAGAATCTTTCCCTGAAAAATTACAAGTATTTAAAAAAAAGCAACCGATTTCGATTACCTGGATGATTTCTTTTTTCTAGTAATTTTTATTTATACATCAAACGAATGAACTGATTTCTATAAAAGCTAGGGACCACATATGAAGGATGACATGCCAAAAAAAATCAAAATTAATTCATAATTGGTGCAGTAACAGAATTAAAAAAAATGCTCTCCGTTCTGGAAGTCGGTGAAAATGTCCGCTTTAGCAGGCCTTTAAAACTGTAAATATGTATCTTACACATTGTGTAGTATGAATCTTGCCTGTTAATATCCACTGCAGGGTTAAGGCCTACACTCGAAGGGTGATTGGGCTTTATTCACCACGTTGGCCTAGTTGCGGGTTGGTGGATTAATTACTATAATTGAATTTCTTCTCCGGATGTTTGCAATTTTTTAGGAAAACAACATGAGAACACTTCTCATGTTGTTTTCCTATACACCGAAAAGCTAGTGAAATGAAAATCCGTACAGAAACTCCAAAGACTATTGGTACGGGCCTAGGATTTGAACCCCCGACCTCGCTATTTGGAGTCTAGCGATCTTCTCATGAGCTACATCGGCTTGTCCATTGGGCTACTACGACATTTATGCTTTAAATCTTTTAAGCTACCTCATGAAATCAAATCAGATACAATTAATCACAAAAAATATTTCCTAGGACAAAAAATCTATTGAAAGATATGACCAATTGTGGTAGTACTCTACGTGACCTCATTTGCTACGCTATGCGCCAGTAAAAGTGTATCTGTATATTGTAGTAGTTTTATCGTACTTTCATAAATAACTGGAGCTCATATGCCCTTGAATCCGAACGGAAGTTTTAAAATTAAATTAAAAAATCATAGACCGATTGGAATTACGCTGCAAATTAACATATTCTTGTCAACAACAATTTTTGTGAATTCTCATATGCTACTGTTTTTTTTCTGCACGGTTTAATTTACGACGTTTTGCTTTTCCGAAAACCCAATGGGATTATTAATTTTTAATCCGTACCTACGTAAAAATACATCACAAAATATTCTATACTGCTATACGACCAGCGATTTGGGCTGTGCGTTGTATGTCAGTCAGTCAGTCAATCAGTCAGGACAGACCTTTTATATATATAGAAGATATAAATAGATAGATAGATAGATAGATAGATAGATAGATAGATGTGTAGCAGTCCTGATTAGGAAAACCCGTGTCGAGAACTAACTGCAGTCCGCTATTTCTCGCTCCACAGCTCTCGAGCACATGCTTGCAAAAAAGCAGATATTATATTATACCTACTTCATAAATAAATATAGAATACTGAAATTCATAGCGGGTATCGGGCAGCGTCTGCGAGAGAGAAAGGTCGGGACCCGCGCGCTGGGTGGTTTTTGACCCAGCAGATTTCTCTGTCCATCCAGCGCGGTAACGCCGCCACTATAATAAACACTTTCGTAGGGTGCATTACGGGGAGGAATTTTCGACGAATAATGTTTTCGCATTAAGATTTAATTTTAGAATAAGTATACTTATATATGTTTCCCCCGGAACATTATTTAGTTAGATAAAGTTGAATGCAGTTTTGATTAGTTACATGTATATGTAATTCGTCTGAGAAGTATTGCAGGAAAGTTTTTCAGGTGTAAAATAACAGTACTAAGTAATATGATAATATGTTTGTTTGTGACTGACCTTTAGATCGTTAGGGAATTCTAGTTGAATGGGGTCGTTGATTATGAGGGGGTTGTTTTCAGGGGTGTACGGCTTACGTGAGTTCCAGCAACCCACACCATCGCGATTCACCTGAAATATAACAAAACCTTTATAAATCTAAAGTTATCGTACTAGCGTCTTAGCCTAAAAGCCTGTCAAGTGCAACCTCTGAAAATCTGTAGTGTATTGTACCACCTGTAAGTTAGTACCTAACGTATTTAAATTTTTCAACAACAGCCAGAAAAAGTCCACTATTGTACGAACTCTTAACAGTGTTGCCATAATCGCCACGCTTGTCAGGTGGTTTGGGGATCGCAGAATGCTTACCACCGTTAACCGAGAGGATGCTGCTGCCCGTCCTCCGGTGGTTCTGGTTGCGGTTTTAGGACATACGCAGGTCCAATTTTCCAAGTTTAATTTTTTACCGACTGCCTATTCTCGGCATTGAATTGTCACGGGGACAGATAGGTACCTACCTACTATAGTACATTATGATACGAGTGTGCTATGTTGGTCATTACACTAGAGGCGGTATTATGCGCGCGAGCCGCAGGCGAGCGCGATAAGGAAGCCGAGAGCGTAATGACTAATAGCACAAGAGTTCCATACGACTGTTTTCGTCACACTTGCGAGGAAAAAACAATATTTTTTTGATAATAATCAACCACACAGCAAAAACATCAACAAACATTTGCGGAAAATGGCGCCCAAACCAGCAATGCGCGCGCAGGTTGACATTTACTTCAGCGGCATAAGAACTCTTTGTTGGTATTACAAAAAAACTGTAAGTATTACCCGGCTATATTAAGAGTCCTTCGTATACATACGTCTAATTGCAGTCACGTACAAATTTGACTTTACCGGGTTATACCTATTATAGTACAAGTGCCGTAATGTAAAGTAAAAAGCACGCGTGTGTAATAGCTTGGATTATGAGCCTAAAACCGATGCAATAAGATCCACTTTACGAGCAAGTGTGATGAAAACATTATTTAACGCATTGACCACAATAACAAGGTAAGTTATAAAAAGTAAGTGGCTAAAAACAATTTCGTAGAACTGCTCTTTAGACAATCAGTCATGGTCATTATGTGGTTGTGTTATTGTGATAACAGTTATATACTCCTAACCTTCAGATTTCCTTGAAGTTATTTTTTTGCTTTTTTGTGTAATCCTCCGCGGTTTAATTCGCTATCTTAACGAAACCGTTACTTGTTCCGGAAAGAAAAGTATTGTATGTAGAGAACTGTTTTCAATAATATATAAATATATTTTACTACATTAGTATATTATGAGCAACGCTGTACCAAAAAAAAACTGCTCTTCCATACATTTTGTTGAAGGTACTATCTATTGAGGTTCCACATGCAAAACCTTTCGCAGACGGCGTCAGCGGCAGTCCGGATGTGACAAAATCAACTTTTCTTGTTAATCGTTGCTTATGAGGGCGTTGTCAATAATCTAGTCCAAGGAAAAATACTGGGTACCGCGCCTTGTTTTAAGAATCTATGCAGCTGTAGAAGCCTAAAAATAATTTGTTGGTTAGATAGTTGGCTAGCAACCAGCTAGCTACTAGCTCCCTAGTAATTCGAGTCTAATAATAGTAAAACCATAAAATGTAGAAAAAACAACAAAATGTATGATAATGACGGTTGACTATGGCCGCATCGACGATGCGCCACCTAGCGGAAAAAAATCGCTGTGTGGATCCCCATTAAGATGATACATCTACCACTATCATGACGTCCTGTATAAATCGTTCATCTATTTAATTACTACAGACTTGAATAGCAACAAACATAGTTACGCTTACACACAAACTTTTAAAGTGAAATGTAATATGAAAATGCGGTAATGATAAGAAATTTACTTCATCATCATCATCAGCCCGGAGACGTCCACTGCTGAACGAAGGCCTCCCCCTTAGACCGCCACACTGTACGACAACCTGCCATTTGCATCCACCGGTTGCCCGCGACTTTTACAATGTCGTCGGTCCACCTAGTGGGAGGCCTTCCTACGCTGCGTCTTTCGGTTCGCGGTCGCCACTCAAGAACCTTTCTTCCCCATCGGTTATCAGTTCTTCGAGCGAAGTGGCCTGCCCATGGCCACTTCAACTTGCAAACCCTGCGAGCTATGTCGGTGACTTTGGTTCTTTGGCGAATATCCTCGTTCCGGAAAAAAGAAATATACTTACTAAACATTAAATTTTAGACAGCTATGTACCTAACTGTAAATCATATGAGTACCTGTGTGTAGAATAGTACATGGGTGTTTTGGTCGTAAAAGCTAGACGAAGCTTGCGTGCGTTCACCTCTATCGCCCAGCAACTGAAAAAATATATTTTAAATTAAAATATTATAAAATTATATTATGAAAACTGACGTGGTTTTGACACATTTTTGTTTTATTTATACGGGAATACTCACGTTTAATTAAATCGGATACTCCGACTATAGACCGGTCACCGGATGTGATCGAAACTATAGTCGGAGTATCCGATCTAATTAAACGTGAGTATTCCCGTATAAGTAAAACAAAAATATTATGAAATTCTATTTAACAATAATATTATTTAAAAACAACATCTTAAAAAACACATAACAAAGATAATAATAATACTATACTATCTTCATAATTATGAAGATATTCAAACCATGTAATTAGCAAGCAAATCAACTAAAATATACGAAGTAAAACAAATATAATAATTATCTAAAAACCACAGAGAGATAAAGCGAGAAATACTACACGGACTGCTATTCACTTGGCAATGACATTAAAATGCGTCAAAGTCTTTACATAGGTATACAAAACATTTCTAAAACCAGAATGTCCTGCCTCTAGTTGCCGTTAGGACGTTAAGGAAAATTATGTGGTTCATAATTATCATACAAATCGATTTAAGTGGGTAACTACTACGTCATTAAGCCCCAAGAAATGAAATCGTACTACTAATTAGTCTATGTTTATGGGTTCTATATTCCAAAGTTGCCCCTTGAAAAATCAATGTTATTTAGTCTAATTACTATATTTAATTCCCCTCTATTGGGAGGCCTTCGTCCAGCAGTGGACGTCTTATGGCTGACGACGACTATATTTAACGCAAAAAAAACAATATTACAGACGAACATCCGTCTTAGTAAGTTCTTTGGTTGAAAACAAAATTAATTTACTTAAGTAAAAAATACCGAAATATACCGTTTTTCAGTTATTTATGTCCTAATTACAGCACATAATCACATTAAAAAAAAATTAAAAGATAATAATAGTATTTTGGAGAACTGACGTTTTTTTGAAAATATTAATTTCTATATTTTTCTAATAATCTGAGAAAAACTTCAAAAATCAAAGCTTGACACGCACGAATCTGCGTAACCGACTTATTTTTGCTCCGCTAATTGTGACCCTACCTGATATAGCTTTAGACTAATGATCGATCGCATTCAAAAATATGCTTGAAACATGGAATATCCTGGCCCTAAATAGGTTTTTTTGACCGCTATCTACAAATGCGGACTGTGATAGAGTACGCATGCTTAAAGAAGAAACGGATTCATTAGCGACACTCAGTTTATATCTATCGGAAAACACTATTAAGCTAATAGAAAACACACCCATTCGGTCAGCATATTCCACTGTTTAGTGGTTCGCAAAATAAAAGTGGAAACTGAACGCTAGAATTAACAGAAATCAAATTATCTAAATAAAGTGGACACTTAGCGTGATTTTGACTCCAATCAAAGTGTTTGTGTACGAGTTGAGCAAGTGAAGAGTAGGTAAAACAAACGTAAAATGTGTACAGACTAGTGACCTATATAGTATTACCTTGAAGTCGTGGAATGCCTCGTTCTTGTCAATGTGTGTATAGTTTCGCAGCAGCTCAGTAGACACACAGAACTCTTTAGTGCTTGAGAACGCATGGAAGAACATTGTCCGGTATCTGTGACAATCAAAGACTCATATTCATTATAATTTTCGCAAGCTCTATAAAACAATGCAAAATATGATAAAAGATAGTGTTGTTACTTAAATCTTTACTATAACTTAATATCTTGTAACCTTGCCTCGTTACTTTACAAGCTTGAGTTGAGTAGGTGCATAATATTGTTTTGGGGTCAATGTCGATCGCCAATACTTTTAAGCTTTTCGTGTGTGTAGGTACGAGTACGTATTAGACGGTCATTTAAAACAAAACAATTTATAATAGTAACATATTTACACAAATAATTTAGATATCTTCAGAAAAGAGAATAATTACCCATTTAAAAACGTGTTTCTTAAATATAAGGTTCATACGAGTAGTTTTTATGGATCGTGAGGAAACCGTCTGACACACAGACGTACAGTCATACAGACGCTGAAGTCTCGCTGTCTCGCTGTAGAGGTTCTTTTTACCATTTTATAACATTAAAAACTATTACTTACTAGGTCCTATATTATTGGTACTACCCAGCTAGCACGGCAAGCTATGCACTTTCAACAAGGGTAAATAGGTAACTGCCTACTTATCTCCGCTTGGACTGGCAGAATGCCATTTTGAATTCAAATAAGAAAATATCTAAGCAATAGGTTATTCAGTTGTTCTGTTTGTTATGCAGATAACGCATTCGAATGACCTCAGGCTACTAAATTTCACAAGTTTAGTAGGCAAGTACCGAGTGATCCATTCACTCCGATCAATTTCAATTTGTCATTGAACTTCACGCAGTAGTGATGATTGCAACGTACAATTTTACTTAAACGATTAACTGCTGTGTGGCAAAGTGACATTTCATGTGACATTTATCTACTCTGTAAAGGCTGGCGCCCATTAGCGGCGGATCGGGTCGGAACTGGTCGCGCTGCATCGATGCTCTAGTACAAAAAAATATAAATGCGTTGCGGCCCGCCCCGCTCCGATCCGTCGCTAGTGTACGATATTTCATACAAAACATAGGCAGGCGTATCTTTGCGTTGCCATGCTGCCCGACCCGACTTAGCACGCCTGGTGGACGCCAGTTTTTATAAAACACTTTTGTATCAAATCAACCTCGTTAATGCTCGATCCTTATAGAACCTTTACTCTCTGTTGCGTATTGAGTAAGCCTCAGCATAATAAAATATTTATTATAGTCATAGTATTTTATGAGTCTCAATAAATTGATAATGTCATTAATAGCTTAATTACAGTACTTGGAAGAAAATAATAGTTCAATTAATCTGATAATATTTTTCGTTCATTTAACACCTCATAATAATAATTGTTGAGCGACATGCTTAGCTTAAAATCTCTATTTTGATGTAAGCTTGTTTTATAAGCAGAGGTAATGCAACATTTTCTAGTTAATTTAGAAGAATCTGATTCAAATATCAAGAATCAAGATCAGAAGGAAAATAAGTAAGTAGGGTAGGCTATAAAAATGTTGACTGCTATCAATGGTAAGAGCTCCACGAATGCTGGCGCCTCACTAACACATTGTTTGGCAATAAGCTATTATTTGAGCAAAGTATGGGCCAGTACTCATTAGCAGTAGGAACTGATTTGGTAATAAAATTGCGGTAAACAACTAACAATGGAATATAGCGAAGAACAAATGTTCGAGAGTTAAGGAGCTGGACAGGATGCAAGGCTAGACGATGCGATGTGATGACTAGAAGAGTAAGGCAATAAAAGAGTGAAGGCCGAAACAAGGTGAGGGGGTCATCTGACGGATGGACCTGGCAACGAGTCGTGCGAGACCGCTAGACAGATGGCATAACAAGAGAGAGATATGTACCAAGCATGTAGTAGAAAAAAAACAGCGAAAAGAACTGACTTACCCGTTATCTCTTGGTTCAGATAGGGCCAGTCCGAATACACCATCGGTCCAGTGGAACTGTATGCCGGAGACGTTGTAGGAGCCCGCCAGCGGCTCGAAGTGGAAGTAATGGTGAGCCACACGCCAGGAGTCGTCCTGCTTGAGGCTGTACACCACCACGCCGTACCCTCCCAGGTCGGGGACGTACGCGAAAGCGTTGTCGCAAGTGTCTTTGTCAACGTCCACGATCTGAAATTGGTGACAGTTGAATAGTTGATGACTGTTGATGAAAGTATGGCAGTATATTTTTTTTAGTGGTAGGACTCTACTGCTTTGTCCACTTGGGGAAATACCACACCTTTGCTAGTTATTCAACCGCTAAGCAGTAGTGTGCAAGAATTACTGTGTTCCGGTTTGAAGGGCAATGTTACGAGATAAATTACTGGGTATGAAGCATTGACCTCTATTATACATGTATAATAGAGTCAGTGCATGATATGAAGAGATTTAACATCTAATATCTCAGGGTAACGAGCGCAGTGCAGTGCGGCGCAGGATTAAGCAAAATCCTGCGCCGCACTGCACTGCGCTCGTTACCCTGAGATATTAGATGTTAAATCTCTTCATACCCAGTAATTTCTCTGGTAACATTGCCCTTCAAACCGGAACACAGTAATACTTGCAAACGGTTGAATAACTGGCACAGATGTAGTACTTCCCCAGGCGGAGTCTGCAGTAGAGCCCTACCACTACGAATATGGGTATAAGCAAAGCACACGAAAGCTATTTTAGTTAGGAACTTTGCATAGTTTAGATAACTAGATAATAAACTTCTATCAATAAGATCACAGCTAGCTTTTCATAATTACAATAAGAATATTTTTTTTTCAATCACACTACAAATTAATATCTTAAATGCGAAAGTAATTTAGTCTGTCTATCTTTTGTTACCTTTCCTCGAATATAGGTACTACAGCTGAACCGATCCTAATACATTTTGGAAAAGCTTACTTATAAGCGTAGGTAACACGTAACGTGTGTTTGGGTATGTACATCACGACATTGGTGGGAAAATACGCGGCAACAGGAAAACTTGCGAGCTAACCACGCCACTTGTAAAACGTTTGTAAAAAATATCACATCATGAGTATGATCAAAGTGATTGACACACTATAGACTTACTCTTGTTACTACGATAGTACTTACAATATTAGCGAAGAAGGAATCCTCTTTCATGTCCTCCACTTTGAAGAAATAACGGTGAATTAAATTATCGGTGTTCAAGTCAAAGATGACAATAGAAGGTCCGGTGATTTGGTTTGGTGAACCTGCAATAGAAAAGTATATAAGTATGTATAACTTAATTTATGGGATGTCTTTTCTGACTGTGTCGATCGCGTAGTGATAGAAGTCGTGTCACTGTTTCTGGAAAAGCCCCGCTGCGCTGCACTGTGTGTTGACGGTTATGTCAATCTTCTGCCAACATCCTTCGCAATCATTGATGAATTCAAACTAAGGCAGGTTTTACATGCATTATATAAAATGCATCTTTCAAGAAGTGGTCATTTCAAGAAGTAGTAATTTCAAAAAGTGGTAATTTTAATAAGTGGTCATTTCAAGAAGTGTTCATTTCAAGAAGACCACTTTATTTCAAGAAATGGTGATTTTTATTGGTGTTGCTAACTAAACCACCGAAACGATCAAACTTAGCCTTTGTAAAGTTATTTCGTTATTGAAGTCAATGCTATGCTAGGCATGTAAACACTATACCAGATTCCAAGTTTGTTGTTTTGCATTATTATAATTCCCTTTTACATGAAGTGACCTTCATATCTTATATTGTTCATAACAATACACAGCTAGTTCATAATTAATTCGTAATTAATTGCAAGTCTCACAAGCATATTGTCTTCTTTTTATGCCTTAATTCTTTTAAAACCTACTTCATTTCACGATGTTATATTAAATTTTAAATCACCACATAGGCGTAGATAAAAACAAAAAATTGTATGCATTGTGCTCGCTCTCGTAAGTCTACAACCAGTGAACATGCCTATTATGCGTCATCATCACCGCATGACTTCCCTTCCAAACACAAACGACAATAAATCGCTCTCACTGTCGTGTCATGTCATGTCACAGCAGTTTCACTTTAACACACATAAAAATCTAATATTTCCTGCAATCGTTTTGACAGTTCATGCTTACCTAGAATATCAGCGAGTCCAGAATCCATCACCCATAATCTATCACAAGCGTCGACGAATACTCGAAACACCGAAATGATAGTGCTATTTGTTGGCAATGCTATAGCTTTATCGGAAATGTAGTTATCTTCGAATGAAGGATACGGTTTCAAAAGTTGGTCTTGGGCTCCTCCGATATCGACATAGTTGAGTGAAGATGCGACTCCATTTTTCCATTTTGGTACCGTAACGAACAGCTTATTTTTCCACCGAGCCAGGCCTAGAGGCAGATTGTGTCCGGGAATGAACCTTTCTTCCTTGATTGCCGCTTCCCGATCGGCCGGAGATTTCCAAACGTAGTCTACTTCCTTCCACGCAAACTGCAGCTGGGGTGTAGCCGCTTTGCATGCTGACGCTATTGTTAGAGCAATTATGAAACTGATCGCCTTCATGTTAAAACTGTAACAATAGTATCGCGCTTAGAAATCACACCAGATAATCTAATATTAGTAAAAGAAATTAAAAACTATTGTCGACTTATTCATTGCTGCGGTGTTGTAAGTTGGTAATGACAGTATTGTGAAGCAGGGCATCTTTCGATCCACGATGATTGCTAGCTCACGTTTTTGCGGATGACTTGAGATCTTATTGAGAAACTGCTAGGTATCTGGGTGTATAAATAAGCCTTCCTTATCTTCGTAGATCAGGCTTGTTATGTTATGTATTCGAATGCATGGGAACTGTGACGAACTTACATAACCCCGAATAAGGGGAGCGTCGCTACTTTATATGCGATACCTCGTCTTAATTAAGGTATACTCTGCATCTCCGGATAGATGGATGTCACCTAGATTATTAGTTTATAATGTAGATAGGTAGTGATATGTAATGTTATATACTAGAATTCTTAATTGTTTACATTATATACCAAGATGTTTAGGAGTTTTTGGTGGTTTAAAAAACATAACGGTGAGAATAACAGAACTTTAAAAGCTAACGCAAATATTAGTTCCATTTACATGTCCTTACTAATATTTATAAGTCAGTGACCTTTAGTGAGCCAGTCTTTAAGTTCACCTAAGTAATATACTCGTACTACGACTAAAGTATATAAAGTCAGATCATTCAAGCATGTTATTATTTTGGTACTTCCGATACATGTTCGTAAGGAACTACTATTTAAGTGGAGTAGAGAATGTGGCGACTTACTAGTTTTTACGCATTCGCACAAGGCCAACCGGCGATTTGCTTTGTAATCGATTCACTAAGGACTAAGGAGCAATTCACATTATAGTAGCTAGTAGTAGTCTGTCTACGGAGAGCAAACAATGGAAAATTTAAAATATTTCTACGATTATCGTCATCAAAATAAATGATGACATCAGGTTATAGAACAAGCTAATCAGCGCGTAAGTGCATTAATATAGTTTATAAAAATAATTAAGTCTGCTCCTAGATAGGTAGGTTCAAAGGTAAAACTTCTTGTTTTTAAGAAATATTTAAGACTAGCGCTTTTGGAATGTTTTTGGTTTATTTTTACGGGATTCACTCACGCGTTTTTTAAAATATTTTTACTATCTTAAAGTTATGATTTAGCAAATCTTAAACACCGACTATTTGTGAAATAGTTGGTGGTTAAAAAATACATGTACACATATTTAACTAAACGAATGTAAATGTCACATATTTAACTCAATGAGAAAGATCTATTCGATGTCTGGTCGATGATCATTTAAAACCAACCAACCTATGTATAGTTTAATTGCTCTGAACCAAGTAAAGAAGTAAGTAAGCTAGAACACCTATTTCTAATACATGCACTCTGATTCCCAATAAATCAATCTACGAAACCGTAGGCAGAGAAAATCAGCAAACAAACAATCTTTTGAAGTTTTGTCACAAGTACAGTTAAAATTGATTTATGTTTAATAATAGAGACATGCAATGTCGATAAACTTACGTGTGTTGTGAACGTCGAAGCGAAGCGTGGATCGCCCTGCGACCGACCGGTTCAGTGAGGTCGCCAACACAGACTAAACAGTTCGAGGTCTCTACAACCTTTATATTCCCTCCAACACCTCAATGCGACTCACTGCTTCACTAACTGCATCATCTCTTTGACAATTAGGCACAATTTTTTGGATGAATGAAATTATAACATAAGTTAAGTCACGAGTAAGTTAAGTAAGTATCGTTTACGTAACTTAATTACTTTGGTTTAATTTAACCTTGCTTAGATCATTGTCTTCTTCATGCTTGATGACAACTTCATCGTGCTTGATTGCTTACTAGCAACGAAGAGAAAATTTTAAGTTAAGTTTAAAAATTTCAGGTATAGGTTAGGGTCTGCGGGAGAAATGTGTCACATACCGAAATTAAAACCTAAGTAACATCATCTTGCGACGATACCTCTAACTTTTCTTTTTTTTATCTAAGCTGTCTGCTTCTAAGCATAATAATGAAAAACATTACGCATTAGTTTAGCAGCGCGAGTACCGTTCTATGTCGCTAAATTTGACGTGTCGGTATAGCATATCTAATAAGACAAATTTGAGAATATACCTATTTTTATCGATTTTTACTGATTTAAATGTCAAATATACGAATTAAATGTCAAATATAACGATCGTCAAGAACAGTACTCGTGCTGCTGAACTAATACGTAATGTTTTTTCACTATTATGCTTACAAGCAGAATTATTATGTCTTATTTTTGTTAGGCAGCCTACCCAGTGACTGGACCTATACTTAGCTTAGAACGATGAAGTTTCAAATAACGCCTTAGATATTTATGCAGTCAATGGTATATCAAGTAACAAGAAGAACGAGACGCTCTCCTGATGGTAAAGACTTGTTATTCATGACTAGGTAGCGGTATCGAGAACTTTGAATAACAAATCAAAGTTCACGGTACAATTGAATTTTTGTATGCATTGGAGAGACGAGACGAGTTTGACGTTCGCCTGGGGGTCAGCTTAACGCCTGACCCTATGGTCAGGCGTTATGCTCGCAAGTTCACAATTCTGGCACTGTACTGCTATCAGTACAGTGCCAGAATTGTGAACTTGCGAAACAAAATCCTGAGCCGCACTGCACTGAGCTCTTCACCCTGTGTTATTAGATGACAAACCTCTTCATGCCCACTAATTTCTCTAGTGACATTTCCCTTCAACCCAAAACACAGTAAAGCTTGCACACTACAGCTTGGTGGTTGATTACCTGGCAAAGGTGTGGCACTTTTTCAGGTGGACCCTGCAATAGAGTCCCACCACTGTAAACATTGCAGATAAACGCTTTTAAAATCGACGAATTTAGTGCAAATGTAGTAGCTGTCTCTCTCCACTTACTTATTCACTGACTGTACCAAGGTATTTAACTGGATAGACCCCATAAACCATTTAGCACATTTGGTATTGCGCGATCGGTTGTTGTGAATTCGTTGCGGGTAGTAATTCAAGGCCTGTATCCCCGTGACTGACGCATCCGTTGTCCATTCTGACCAATTACCATCCTATGCACCATTGTTGTGCCACTTTATTATAGCTTTAACACCTGGTTATTTTTCAAAATTATTGAAAACTCATCGTCATCCTTGAAGGATTTAGCTTTCTCTCTAATTAATCAAAGTCATCATCATTATCATAATCAGCCTATCATACTCTACTGCTTGACATAGGCCTCTCCCAATGCACGATATTCAGCCCAATCTTCAGCTATCCGCTTCGCTGTCCTATACGTATATCGTCGCTCTATCGAGTCTCAGGGCGTCCTACGCCGATTCGTGGTCTCCACTCTAGAACACGTCCACCCCATCGGTTATCGAGTCTGCGGCAGATATGACCGGCCCACTGCCACTACAGCTTACTTATGCGCAATTAATGTTACCATGAAATTACTGACATCTCATACATCAGGGTGACGAGCGCAGTGCAGTGCGTTGCAGATTTTTTTCTCAAGTTCACAATTCTGGCACTGCTGCGATTATGGGCAGACGTGGCCCTTACCAACAAGCTAAAGTCTCGCTAGTCTTGTCACTCCAATCATTAAAAATGATTTAAATTATTCGCTGATACTTTGTACATAATAAAAGTTTAAATTTCCTATTCTATGAGCTAAGAGGAAAATACTTTAAGCAAAGGTACTCAAGTAGTCATTCGTATTTCATTATATCAGATTTTCCTTCCAGTAGCTAAAGGTTTGGGTTACATATAGGATTATGAACTCCTAAGTTAGATATTTTATACCTAAGTAGTTTTGTTTACCCTGTGTAATCTTCCGACCATCAATCTATGAATAGTTTAAGATGTCCGCAATTCACTCAATAAATCAATCACGAGGCGAAGCATTTTCATGCAATTTCCTTTTCAAGTTAATAACTTAGGTTGTAAGTAGGTACATAAATACTGAGAAACTACATACTAAGTTTTTAGTGTTTCAAATAAGGGGCACATAACCGTATCACAGCAGAGCAGTCTAGGGTCCGGAATTTTACCTCCAATCATCCAGTTTTCCTACAATTCCCGTTATAATAGTTTCGGCAAACCGATACCCGACAACAAGCAGTCCATTACCAGTAATCGACAAAAATTTCGTAGAGCGCCCTGAAACTTTATAGAGTGACGATATACCTAAGACAGCCGGCAGTGGCTGGAACCCAGGGTTTATAATTATAGTCTTTGCTAAAACCGGAAAGCCGATTATCAGGTTTACTAGCGTGCCCCAGGTAGATCCTTATGTGCAGTAGCGAACAGTGAAAAAACAAGGTCATATTCTACGTAGGTAGGGGAAAACGGGTTAGGAGCCAGCGGATAGTGGGAGCTTCTAAGATCCTCGCAGACAAGTCGCGCCGAAATGACTTGAGCGGTTCGGGAATCATCGGTTGTATCAAGTGATTGTCGTTGGCTGAGTCAGTACTTAGCAAGGGACTGGCGGCGACAGGAGCGAGTTAGTTTTTAGTACTTACTTGGATTGACTTGACTTAACTTTCACAATGACTCGCGTTACAGTTAAGTCAAGTCAATCCAAGTAAGTACTTCAACTGTTACCATTCTGCTGTTTAGTGTTTATGAAATGCCTTATTTCATAAAATACGATAAAAGTAATAATATGATGTTACTGTAATGTTGTTACTGTTTATTGGCTGTGACTTATTTATATTCCTATTAAATACACCAAATTAAGTTTATATTGTTTAATATTAAGCGATAGCTGTCATTAGACATAATGAGTATTTATTGGCTCTCATTACCTGACATGCGGGGTAATAAAAGCGAAAGTAACATTTAAAAAGTGATTTTTCTTTGAGAAAGAGGTTAGTTATATAAGGTTTTTTAGTAATAATGTAAAATGTAAAGCAATGTAAATGTATCGGATTGATTACTGTCTCAAAAGAAACGACTAAAACAGAGATTATTTAAAAGGTGTACAAACAATAACTAAAAACACAAATAAACTTATCACCAATTCCCCCACTCTGCTATACTTACCCATAATACAGAACGTCAACAGATAAGATAAACAGAACGTCTCCTATATCCAATTTGCATCCACAGTCGGTCCAGATAATCTACGAAATCTTAGTTGTTTAGCTCTAAGTCATGTAGGTAATTTTATTACGAAAACTGACGTGGTTTTGACACATTTTTGACACATCAGATAACTGAGTAGGTATCCGATTTAAATAAGCGTGAGTATTCCCGTATAAATAATAGCCTTTTAAAAGAAAACCGACATCTAGTTCGACTACCTGCCCGTCTAGCACGCGAGCCGTGATAAAAGTCTATCCACTCTATTTTCCTCGCGAAAACGAGACAGACGTATCCATATTCTAGCTTTATCACGTTTCCGCGCGGGGAAAGATCAATTAGTCCTCGCCGCGTGCGGGGGCTGGATGAATCTTCATATTTTCCAGTATTTTGATTTGTTCGAGCATCTGTCTGTTTTGTATGTATGTTATATGCATTGAAACTGATGATTATTTTTTGTTTGGTAGGCGATACTTCAAAGGTGGTCCCATATACATTTTATCGAAATCGGTTCAGTAGTTTGTTTTTTAAACCAAAGATACTGAAAGAAAGAAAGAAAGAAAAAGAAAGAAAGAAAAATGATTTATTTTGTAACATCATACAACTACTACTGGAACACATGAAACTCTTCTCATGAACTCTTCTCTCTTCTTCTCTCTTCTTTATTTCTCTTCTCTTTCTTTCTTCTTCATGAACTCTTCTTTTGTACTGGAATAAATGAATTAAAAACTGGAAATATGAAGATGTCATCCAGGTAGTCAAAATTGAAATTGGTTATTTTTAAAGCGTTTTATATGATCTAAGATAAAAAAAATGTAATCGGAAAATATAAGTTACTTGACCTTACTGAAAGAAAAGGTGTCATCCGCCAGTGAAGTGCGCACAAAACTTGAAGCTGTACCTACGTAAGTACAGAAATAGTCGTGACCAGCAACCACCGACCCTGACTGTGCTACAATTATTTTATTAAAATAGATTTTGCACAAAATTACCGTAATTAAATAAGCCTGCTCAGCTAGCTCCTCAACGCTAGTTTTTCTGAAAGCAAAGAACAGGTTTGTTATGGGAAAAGAAATACAAAACAGAATAACAAAACTTGACGCATCATCTATTCTATGATAACGCTTCATCGTCATCATCAGCCCGTAGACGTCCACTGGTGAACGAAGGCTTCGCCTTTAGACTGCCACACTGTACGAGAACCTGCCATTTGCATCTACCGGTTGCCCGCGACTTTTACAATGTCGTCGGTCCACCTAGTGCTCGAGACCTTCCTACGCTGCATGTTCCGGTTCGCGGAAACCAACACTTGATAACTTGCGGCCACGTAACTTTAATTAGTGTGTCCTGCCCACCACGACATTTAACCACGATATTAAGGTGTCGGGACATGGGCGTTCACACAGGAAGCTATGCACAAAATTATGAAGATTAGGGTAGAACAGAGAGCCATGACGATAGAGCTCCACGCTCGGCATCCGACTCCAAGATCGAGTAGGTACATAGTACTGAAATTCGGCGAAGAATAAAGATTCGAGACATTGGAACTACGGTTATGAAGGTAATGTGGAGCTGGGCAGGACACTTGCTAGACGGACACTTAGTAGCGATGACAGGTAGAGCTAGACAGACGCGTTAAAAAAACTTTGAAATGGAACAAACAGATACCCGGGTATTTGTTTACACGGCAGCGCTTTTTACCGCCGCGTTTTTTTTATCGCGCGTTCTCTTAATTTGAGCTTTCGTTGAGCTTTAATTAAAAAAAGCGCCAAGGCGACTTAAAAAAATCGACCGTGCGAACGAGGGGTTAGGTTGCGAGTAGTGATAGAGTGACGGCCTAGGCACTGTAAGCGGAACGTACGTCATCAATATAGTCGACAATATAGTCACATCACATCAACAGCCGGAAGACGTCCACTGCTGGACGAAGGCCTCCCCCTAATTTGGAGGGGTTGCCATAATCCCCCCAACGCTTGGCAGGCGGCTTGGGGATCGCAGAGTGTTCGAGTTCGAGTGATCGCAGTTGGCATAGTAAAAGGGAGAGGCCTATACCCAGCAATAGGATAAAGAAGGCTGTGACTTTGATAATTGAGCTTTCTAAATTGTCTGGTGGGCAGGTATCGACTACCATAGCTATCCATACTTACTGACTTTTTTGAGCTGCAATACAATTTTTCACCTTGTTTTTGCCCCTATCTGTTGGTTTCTTTCATTCATGAATCAGAACTCTGTGGACGGCGGATGCATATCTGCTTATCGAAGCGTTAGTAAGAGCGACCGCCCAAGCGCAACTGAATAATCTTTGTAGTGCGTCGTAAAAACAATTATTTATAATGACTATCTGCTACGACTATCCTAGATAATGATTTCCGTCGATATATATATAATCCAAAATTATATATTGCATACGTAGATAAAATGTTGGAAAAAAAACAGTTAACAGTTATCCATAATTTTAATTATTAATCAATAATTGTGTAAGTGCTACATACTTAATATTACTATACAACCAATAAATTACTAGCTAATTATCAATCTAATTTATAGCTAAAGTTTATTCGATACTTTCGGCTTAGCAAGGAAACGTCATTCTTTAAATGCATTGGCACCACAGAAAAGCTAAAGCCCTACTTTACTTCTCTTTTTAGTGATTGGCACAATAAGGTCCTAAAATAAAAGCTAGAAAAAAGTCAACAAAACTTATTGCCTACTTTACTACCGGCAGCTATAAAAACAGCAATAAAAACAAAACTTATTAGAAGTAGGTAGAGTATTTTCTACAATAAATGCAGTGAAGACTTAAATCGACGTGTTCCTTCAGTCTAGTAGAACTCGTTAAGTAAAAGCAGTCTTTATCACGATCTACACAATATTTTTAAAGCATTCTCTCAGCCTGAACTTCTATACAACAGTTTCAGAGATGGTAATTCCTAGAATCCTCTTCGAACCTCGTAGATTCCGCATCGTGGCGTTTGAAGGGCGAGGGATGGCGCAGTTCGCTGGGTCTCACTCTCGGAAAGTCGTCTCTCATATCTGCAGGGCGGCGGCGATCGGGCCTGTGGTCGGGCCACCGTCTTCTGTTGCGGTCCTGGTACGAAGTGCGTGATGGCCTTCGCGACCGGTTACGTGAGCTGGAAAAAAAGAAATTTCAATAAGTCTTTGAACTTGAACACCTTCCATGCGTTGCCGACACGCGTAGCTGCACCGCACGTAATGCAACGAGACGCTAAGTAAACATGAAGTAATGCAAAGTCACATGCGCGTCTAGTTCGTAATAACATGTTTAGATATCGCGGAAATCTATAATACCATTTTTCTGGTACCTTATCAGTACGTGCTGAGCTCTGCAAGATCACTTCAACCAGGCAATCTTCACGTCATAATGCACATTTATTGCGTAAAAACATGTCCCAGAACAGAACAATTTACTCCCAGACAACAGACTGGGATTTTGTCAGCTGATAGGTTGAGTCAGATTGATTCAGTTCTCTGTAGCATCGAGTTCTTTGAGTACTTACTGGCTCACTGCATTACTTACTATACAGTATAGGTACATAATTTATTTCGGTACGGTTGAAACCACTGAAATTAGTGAAATGCAAAAACAAAGTGGTTTTTTTAATACAATGGTGTGAAGAGACGAGCGAGACGTTCCTATGGTGGTAAGGTATCACGCCTGCCATAAAAGTTAGCCCGCTAGACTGCGGTTACGCGCGCGAGCCGCAGGCAAGTGCGTTATGGGAGAGTCGAGTAAGCCGAGAGTGTAATTACCAGTAGCACACGCGTTCCATGCGACAATTTTCATCATACTTGCGAGGAAAAAAGACTGTTTTTGATAATAATCAACCACACAGCGAAAATGTTAACAAATATTTGCGGGAAATGGCGCGCAAACCAGCGATGCGCGCGCTGTTGACATTTTCTTTAGACGCATAAAAACTCTTTGTTAGTATTATTAAAAAAAACTGTATTACCCGGCTATATTAACAAACCAACTTCCTAAACATATATTACAACTTGCAGTTATGTACAAACTTAACTTAACCGGGTTATACCTATTATATAGCACTGATGCGGTAATGTAAAGTAAAAAGCACGCGTGTGTATTATCTTGGATTATGATATGTGATAAGATCCAATTTACGAGCAAGTGTGATGAACAACATTATGCAAAGCTTTACCTATTAGGGGTTTTCTTCTTATACGGCGAGTACTTGTTCTTGCCCTCCGGTCTTGGCATGTAGTCGTCATCGTCTCTATGGTCCGATTCATATTCGTCTCGTGACTTGGTGTGGTGGAATACAGGCCTTATGTAGGGTACGTGGACAGGATAGGGTTTCAACACTGGCACTGGCACCTGAGCATCAGAACACTTATCAGTACAATGCAATACAACATGTTTTACAAGTAAGTACATACAAGGGAGTTTTGGCGGGAACACGGGAAAAGCATGTCGTTGCATTCTATTATTTTCTTAAACTGGTGTTTTTCGCGAATTAATGATTAAAATGGTGGTGTTTTATTCATTGAGTGTTGAATTACATGCACGAGTGTGGGCAAGTGATAAAATGTGGTGAAACATGTCTTTTTGTGTTGTTTTCAAAACTCCGTAGAAGCTCATAGTAAAGTCGCCACAACTTTACTAGGGCATGACTTGGACACGACTATGACTAATTTCGTGTGACTGACAGTGACTCATGACATATTTGACTTGATTTTATTATAAAAAAACATGAAAATGAATAAACTTGACTCTGGCAGAATGCACAATGTGCGATGCCAATAACTATTTTAAAAAAAAGTACATACAAGTGTCAGAGGGACAGGTGTCTAAGGGACAGGTGTCAAACTACCAGTATTAACACGGGTAAAAAAATAAGTTCCCGTGGTACTACTGGATCGCTTGTTATTACTACGGGGTATTTTTTTTACCCGTGGTACTACTGGTAGTCAGTAAGTGGTAGTAATTAGTGGTATATGGTAGTAAGTACCACGGCCAACAAACGCATTAAATTATAGTGGGCTAATATTAACGCAGATGCGAGTCATTCTGTGATTTCCGTTGAGTTCAATATCATGCAAAGGGCAAGTCGTGCTACGTATTTACATAAATGCATACAATTTAATTTAAAAAGCATCGTTCATTTTTCATTTCTGTAGAAACCTACCCGTCAACGGAGTCCGTAAGTAGAAGCCTGCAATGAAGATTAAGAACACCTTGCACAAACTAACTTCTATTAATATCGTCGAAACATACTTAACATTATTATTTATAATATGATTACAATACCTACGAGTATATATTTATAGTTCAATCATGTATCAGTCTAGCCTCGCCACTAACCTCTTTTTCTATAGGCACAGGGACTGGCTTCTCAATGGGAAAAGGCACATCTTTGTAGATCAGATAAGGCATCGGTTTCTCTATGGGGATCTTGAGCTCATGGACGACCGGTATAGCGACCGGCTTGGCGATGGGAACCCGCACCGGATAGAGCTGAGGTACCGGAACTATTACCGGGTGAGGAACTTCTATCTGTAAGTTCATAATTACCAGATGGGCTTCAAGCTCCTCTTTAAGCCTCGGTGAACAAACCCGTGTGATGTTTCCCCTAAATAAACGTCATTTTGCGCAAGGGACGTTTTGCATACATTAGACATTTAAGGAAAGGGACATTCTGTGACTGATTCTAAACGTCAAATGTTATCGATAGGATGTGTTAAGTATATCCTCCATGGTTAAGTACGATTCAGACCGAACGCCTCGAGGCGCATCGGAACGCAATCGCGCGTAATCTTCGCGTCGTCGGTCCGTCCGAAATGCCCGAAATGTGTGGCTTTCATATTCGAGATGGCTATTAAACCTAAATACTGTACAACCACTGTAATTTTCATTTTCATGGCATTATAAAATACGCACCGACGCACCTCGATGCGAAGTGTTTGGTCGAAATCGTGCATTATAGTATAACGACTGAAATGAAACTTCAATTTTCGTGTAAACCTTGTCAACTTACTCATTAAACTAGACTTTATTACGCCTAAAAATAACTTGTTAATACCTAAAAATACCTATTATTACTACAGGCGCACAAACTAATAAAATAAAACCAAACTACGCACTGCTTAAATAAATAAGTAATTGATGCACTGTATTGATGCTAGATAAGTAGGTTTCAACAAGTTATATAGCTACATTTCAAGAGTTCGGCGACTTACCTATCTACCAACTTCTTGCTAATATCTCTACACTTTACAAATAATTAATTCACAAAAGCTTCATTTATTTATATAATGCAGGTAAGTAAGTATCCAGTGAATTGTATGCTGCACAGTAAATAACATTAAAAAAAAGAAAAGAAAAATAATCATGATTTCAATGAACTTTCTAAAAAGACACCAGTGTTATGTGGAAGCACCTGGACCTGCGCTAAACCGGGAAAATTGGCGAGAGATGAAGCTTATGCCCTGCAGTGGGCTGAATAGACTGTCGATGATGATGATGATGATGATAGCTAGTTGATACGTACCTACACCGTGATGTGACATACAACGTGACAATTTAGTTACCTAAAAAAACTTTTCAATCACTGCTTAAGAAGCTCTGCCATCTTCTCTCTGACGTGAAGTGTAACATGCAAGAACAAGACAGAGAAGTTTAAGCAGTGACTAAGAGAATCGAGATTATTTTAGGTAAGGCTGTTACTGTGAAGATTTAAGCATGCAACTAAGTATTAGCATGCTTTACTGTTGCATCAGTCTATTCTATTTTTAACCGACTTCGAAAAAGTAGGAGGATCTATGTTCGACGGTATGTATGTTTTTTTAATGTATATACACCGATTTCTCCGTCAATTGTAGACAGATATTCAAAATTATTTTTAGAGTTTTGTGGTCCCATATTAATTTGAAGTCGTTTTTTTGTTTAAATTACTTGTGTTTTGTTATGCTAAATTCATATACAAGAAACGTTATTTTCTATCTACCTACAGTTTTTCATGCACACAAACAGTGAATTTATAAATACAAATTATAAAATATGTACAAATAAAATCTGACTAACAGGGTCTAGGTAACATAGGGTAAATAATTATATATTATCAGATTATAACACAAAAACATTTGAATAGAATATATCATTATTTACAGGGTTACAGGCTAAGTTGACCTAGATGCTTTAGGGGGTTATAGTATACATACATCACTACTAACTGATTTGACTATGGGACCCCCTATCCAAAACCTTGTTGTTAAATCCCTGCATTTCAAGCATTTTTAGTAATTTTATTTCAAGTATTCTATATAATTAAAAATCTTGTACATCGATAGATAATGGACATCTGTGTCTCTACCACGTACTCTATTATGCTAAGTCTATCGTAAGTTTGCTTTCACTGAAACAATAGTTTCTGTTGCACCGTGACCAGGGTTGATCGTCAAGCTCAATTACCAGGCGTCTAACTACTCGTTATACCGTCGATCAAACCACACTGCAAATTCGATTTCGATTTTACAGTCTCGATTTCTAAATACTTGTTCTGGGTGATTCATAACCTCCTGTGTAGGTACTTAAAAAAATAAAACACATCTGACCTAAGATTTTTAGGTGGCACGGCTATCGTCCCAAGCCGCCTGCCAAGCGTGGGGATTATGGCAACCCCTCCCTACGAAGGGCGTCCAGCAGTAGGCGTCTTCTGGCTGACGAGTACGACACTCGTCAACATATGTCTGCGTTCTGGCTTGGTGACAAAATTAAACAGTCACATTGTAAATAAATATTGGTGGACATTTCACACAGCCCCGCCTGGCCTCATACTAAACATACTAAACAAAGCTTGTACTACGGGAACCAGATAACTGAAACATTACACTCATATAACTATACCGGGTATTAGTTTGAACACCGTTATCCTTCTAGGATATCATTGTACTCATCATTATGAACAACTTTTACTATGATGCCAACCCTGAAATGACGAAAAAAAACAGCTGTTCCATACAAAAAGGTTCATCGATCGTGGACAAAATGTATGGAACAGATGTTTTTTTTTCGTGATTTCAGGGTTGGCCCCATAGTAAAAGTTGTTCATAATGATGAGTACAATGATATCCTAGAAGGATAACGGTGTTCAAACTAACACCCGGTATTCTCGTAGGTAGTATAATAAGTTAACGATATGACTTTGCTGTAAATATTTACCTACGTATATCGTTACCACAGATTTATACGAATACATGATACGAATATAATGTTTCGTGATTTCTCTCCTGTCGGTTGCGCCTCATCTTACTGACCAAGAATAAGCGAGGAAATCAGTGCGAGACGTGATGTCTACTTTTCCGATCCGCATTCCATTGTATCATTTTTTGCTGTTAAATTAGATATTGTAATGCTATCAGTTAATACTACTAATAATCAACTAAAGAGGGGGTGAAGCTAGCATAAAAAAACACTTACCGGATATGGCTTCGGTACCGGGACGTGCTTAGGTTTTGTTTCAGTTCCATAACTTTCGTAATCACGTAACGAATCCTTTAACTTCGATTTCAAATAAGCTTGCCTCCATTTATCAACAACTTTTTTGTAGTCAACTTCTTCAGAGACAAAGTTATTTGAATGATAACTTGGCAAATTTGATGGATGTGATGTATCTTGGTTTCTTAAACCGAGCAAGTCTTCTTCAGACTTGAATCTCGTCGTGGGAGTGTCATCGTCCCAATCTTTGTATGGTCTATTTCTATTGGGTCTGCGGTTGTAATGTGACCATTCATTTTGCTTGTTTTCGTAAGGTTTCTCATAATGTACTCTATTTGGTCTTCTCGGAATATTAACAATTTCATCATCATCCCTGTATTTGTATTTATTATAATTGTTTGGTTGATTTTTTAAAGATGTAGTGTATTCTGACGGTTTAAAAGCATTTCCCCAATAAGCAGTCGTTGATGGCGTCGTACTATACAAATGTTTGTACTGATCGTAATTGTTGTCATTGGGTTTAAATAAATCTTTAAGCGATAGATAATTTGCGTATTCATCTTCTTCGTGAACTTTGTACTCCGGCATTTTTTTGAAATTTGAAATATCTGTTTCTGGGAACTGGTAATTTGGTAAGTCATCATTACTGCTAGCTGGAATTAATTCGTCTAGGGTGCTTCCGAGAGGTTTCGTTATTTTTTCTTTATCTGAATCATAACTGAAGCTCATAGAACTGTAATTAGTAGAGTATTCGTAGCCTTTTGACGGCGTTGGTTCTTTCCATTTCTTGATAAGATGACCACCAGATGACCAAGGCTTTGCTTTAGTTTTCTTTTGATATTCGGTGTCGGATTGAGACATTATTAGATTTTCCTTACCGCCATCAAAGCTACTGAAGTGATATGAATCTTTGAAGTTGTTAGGTTTGAAAGTATTTTTTTCAAATGTCTCTTCATTGTTACTGTTAGGTTTATTTGTATCTTTATGTTTTATAGTAGGGCTGAAATATTTTTTCTGGCCATTATTGTTAACATCGTTCATATTCATGTAATTATTTTTAGGTGACTCATTATTTTCATACACGTCAGGTATTGGAGTAGCTGATGGTAATCTGGAGGTATCTAACTCATTTGGATAATACTGTTTAAATTTAGTGAAATCAACCACTCTTTGAAATTTTACAGTGTTCAAAGGATCGTTTGATATAGGTTTGTTGTAATCAGGCATACTATTTGATGGGTAACTTGGGGCATTATAAAAAGTATTACTAGGCTCACTAAACGCAGGTTTGTCCTCAAATGATGGGCTAGCTTCGTTTGAAGGTTTATTTTCAAAGGGTGGCTTAGATTCTTGGTAGTTTGAAAACTTCTCGTCATTTTGAATGCCGCTCGGCCCATTGAATTCGGTATTATTGTGCTGATTTGGTCTCGATCTGTTTCTTGAATTGAGTTTGGTGCCGTAAGTTGGTGCATTAACGTCGTCGCTATTGCGTCCATAAATATCGTCAAGAACAACATTTCGATTTTGATCACCATTAGGACCGAACGAAGAGAAGATGCTTGTTGGATTTTGTGGATATTGTAGTAAACTAGCGGAATTCGAACCTCCATCGTCAATCATGCTAAATGACTGTGCACTATATGGGCTGTTAAAGCTGTTACTATAATCATTGGAATCTGAAGACGGTGGAAATCCCGATGACTGATCTCTCGTAGCAGCTTCTTGGTTCGAACCAGTTAGTAGCTTAGCATAGTCAGGTGAGCTGGGCACGAAACCTTCATACGTACCGACATCATTGAAACCAAATGTAGAATAAGAGACAACGCTCGGTTGTGGAGTGTAGACATCTTCCTCAGGTTTGGGATGCTTGTTTTTCCTTGACTTTTTTCCTTGCACTATGTCGTGTAGAAGAAGGAACGCTATGAAAGCAACACATATTTTGCGGAACATGCTGGTGGAATCACTGGTGCGAGTAGCGACGCGCTAATTACATTTTACGCGAACGCGAGGTGTTGATGAAGTCCAAGTGGCGACTGTGAGTGAGCCACAAGACCATGCGATGGCTTCTACAGCCCCGAGTGGAGTGGCGCATCCACCACCAACCACCGGCCCCTTGCCCTAAGAAAACGAAAGCGTTTCATGCATGAACAGCGCCACGAGTTTCCCCCGATGAATTATTCGCTAACAACGAGTTCGACGCATAGTAATAATTGATAATATTAATAAGCAATGCACCCGCATAATTAGCTTCTCGTGTAGTCTTAAATATTGTCTTCCGTCACGTACCGATGTCCGCTTACTTTCATGTTTCCTGAATAAGTAATTAAATTGGTGTTCGCTTAAACTTTGTAATATAATTATAGGGAAGTGAGTAAGTACCTACCAACGTGGAATTTGAGATACTTAATAAATCTTGTTCTATTTGTAATTACGTCATCAGGCCTAATTTCTATTTACACAATATTACTTACTAGCTGACCCGCCCGGCTTCGCACGGGGGCAAAAATCAATTTTTTACCGACTTCAAAAAACGAAGGTTAGCAATACAAACTCTACTTATTAATTTTAATTCATTAATAGTGACTTATTTTAATGAATTAAAAATAATCCTACTAATATTATAAATGCAAAAGTTTGTGTGTGTGAATGTTTGTTACCACGTACCTCCGTAACTACTAAGCCGATTATAATGAAATTCTAAATGTGGATTGTTTAGGTTTTGGAATAAGACGTAGCGTGGCCTAGTAATAATGTCGTATTATATCATACGATTTTCATTATTTACTTTAAAGTTTATTTTTACCAAGTTTTGAGTGAAAAATACCATACAAACTTTAGAAGTTTATTTGTGCTGAGTTTTGAGTCAGTCAAACCAAGGAATAAAAAACATTCATAGAAACTTGACCATCCTGTTTAACCCCTTTAGGGGTTGATTTTACAAAATTAGGCTACGCTATGTCTTATTCCAAAACCTAAACATCTTCATTTAAATCGGCTTAGTAGTTACGGAGGTACGTGGTAACAAACATTCACACACACGCACAAACTTTTGCATTTATAATATTAGTAGGATTATTTTTTATTCATTAAAATAAATCACTATAATGAATAAAAATTAATAAGTAGAGTTTGTAGGACTCGTACAGTTTGCGTTGTGACCCTTCAATTTTCAGTAACTTTAGCATTGCGGCGTTGATTCTATTAGATCATTTCTCGACTAAATCTAAATTCCTTATCACTCTTTGACGCTTAATTCGAATGAAAAACACGTCCACATTTATACTAAAACATTTTTATTTGACTATGCAAATTATTGAATTTCGATACAATTTCAATTGTCAACCTGTTACATTACAACGAATTAATTACTTAGCACTATGCTTTCGCACAATATCAAAATTAAATGGCCACTCTACCGTTTAGTCAACTATACATCGTTCTTTTATAACATAAAGATGCCACTTTGTACTAAATTACATCCTCGTAAATAACAATAAAGTAAAACTAGAAAGGTTAAACAAAATTTCGACTACAAGTGAAAGAATAACAAGTGGACTGAAGAATCTATCGAACAAGAGTCGTCATACTCGTCTACAATCTATACCTACTAACTAAATCATACAACTGCCTCCTAAGCATACTTAACTATTAACAAGTCACATACAGGCACGATTAAATTAAAGTTATATACTATTAATATAATATTATAATTCTATCTACTCATATGAAACAAAATAGTTATTAAACAATATGATTCGTATCAATTTTAGTATATTTTATAAAATAAATCTACTCGTTACAGCTATTTTCAAAGACTTTAGTTGGTTGCTATTATTTACAAATCTATAATTTTTTTATATGCAATCTGTCAGTTTTCATAGCAGTCATTTAAATGAAAGCAGACGTAATTACCGTCTTATGCATAAAACACTAAAACCTATTTTAAGAAAAAAGTGTTTTATAATTTTTTTCGAATTACAAATTGAGTTTCAAAAAAGAAGACATAACACGGTTTAGTTAACACATTTTAGTTTTTTGACGGTTAGCATTATAGTATAGGTAATCTTTTATTGTACCAACTAGGTATTACTAAGTATAGATTTGTCAACTAAAGCCTTTAGAATGGCAGTATCAGGTAAATAGCTGTAATATCACCGTTTACAAAACTATAATTTATTGTATGGTGACCTATGGCATACGAATAAAGATATAGAAGGCAGAATATGGAGATTCATAAAATAATATTGCAATAAAACCTTATTAAACCTACTTTTAGATGTAACATGTAATTTGCGTTCTAATCACACTACACTGTATGACGATTCTTTGGATTAAATTCAAAATATTAGTACCTTATTACCAATTTTGTAGATTAGGTAGGTACATAAAATATTTGTTAATACAATACTAGTTAGGGCTTGCTAATCTATTAAACTTTGAATGTCCGCATCGAGCCGACGTTACATAAATATACAAAAATATTTAGATTTCTATCACTTTCATGAACACTTTGGATACAGACCCAGGGGCTAACTACACTGGTGCAAAGATCGACTTTAAGGCCATTGAAATATCTAAATCGGATATATGGGAGTATATGAAAATTTTATATGTCAGAATAATATAATATGACATTTGGCTTCAGTTTCACTATGTTACAAGGATAATACAGCAGCAGTTCTAAGCTTTATACGCCGCTTTATTGGCCTTTTTAGCCAACCACAACCCCTTATTAATGATCTTATTTTAATTTAGCTTTACCGTCACTCTTCTCTAATGCTGGGGCTTCACCTGCGTGACGCTTTACGTCCAATTATCGGAATAATTAACGTGCAATAAATGAAACTATAAACAATGCGCTACCATGGGTTGCTACACTATCATTTGACTTTGACTATCGCATAACGTCTTACAAAGTTAATAATGCCACTAGCATATATTAGCGCGCTAACAACCGGCCATAAATACCGCGCTAAATTACGGCATTACTCGCAGATGAAGCCCTAGCATAATTTAAGAGAATTTTAAGAGAAATAAATTAAAATTACAAGGAATCATGTTCAATATAGAAGAGCTAAAATCTTTTATGAGCCAGAACAATCAAAGTCTATCCATTCGAAAACAACTACGTCGCTATTTTTCAAAATCACGTCATAATACGCCTAGGCAGCGACAATGATAAGATGAATGGACAGGAAATAAGCGCACGGATTTTGAAGACTATCGGCCTTACTTAAAAAAAACTTTTCAACCGTTAGTCACTGCTTAAGATGCTCTGCCATCTTCTCTCTGACGTGAAGTTGCACGTGCTAGAAAAGGACAGAGAAGTTTAAGCAGTGACTAAGAGAATCGAGATTATTTTAGGTAAGGCCGTAAATGTTGAGCACCGGCTCTCCACTCGCTTCAGTCATACTCTGCCTTTGCGACATGCGAGCCGTACGATACGACAATACAAACTTCTAATACGTACTATGTGTTCTCCTTTTGTCACGCAGTAATTAGATTCGCTATCTCTATTTTCCGGCAAATGTAATATGCATACTTTTAGCTAGGTATGCTTGATTGTGTTGTCTTGATTTGCAAGCGCTGGGCCCGTCCATTCCATTATCACCGTCGCTGCACCTAGGTTTCAAAAAAGCCTGTGTTGTTGTGTGGTTTCAAATTTTTCATAGAGGGTTGCGATAGGCTTACAGCTGCGTGCTTCGAGAAATGCCTACTAAATTCTATCAATTAGTTGAAGTAGCGAATTGCTATTCTGTTTCCTTCTTTTTTTTTTTGGAGTCGGTATTTTACTTTGAAACATAGTGAAACTGGAACTTCATATCAAAGTTCTACCGTCTGTCTAACCCTTTCTTTACCCTAAAAATATTGAGTTCTGAATAAAGTAGACATACTCTAAAATATGTAATGTTTCTACTCTGATAATATAATACATTAATATCTAAACTATTGATCCAACGTCTATCTCTAGAAATATAATTATTGTTACGTAGTCATTACATTTTTTAATTATAAGTCACTTAAGTAGATATTTTATTTAAAATTTTAAGTGCCCGTTCCCATAAAAAAGTTACGCTGAATTTTATACAGAGCAAAATAAAATAATACCGCTTTGCATTTATTATCAAGTTATTATACTGAATGACCATTCGGGAAATCAGACTACCTATTTTAAATCATTATGCAAGAGCCTAACCACTGTCACCAGCTTGAGACCGTATCTATACAGCGTGGCGCTACGGTGCCGACATTAAATTAACACACGTGTAGGGTTAATGATCAGTAACCATAAAATAATGTAAAAAATAACGCGAAAAAAAACTGATGTTCCATACAAAAAGTTCATCGACGTTGGACAAAAAGTAAGGAACATGTGATTTTCTTTTCGCGTTTTATTTAATATAATTTTTATGGTTACTGATCATTAACCCATCACGTGTGTTAATTTAATGTCGGCACCGTAGCGCCACGCTGTATAACATTTTAATATAGCCCGTGCCTTAGGCAATTGTCAAAGAATTGCTGTTTTTGAAGACGTCTTTGGCTTGGTGACAGCACGAGCTTGGCGGCATGCTTGTATGGTGCATTTGAAGTCTATGAGCGTAGCTAAGCATGTTTCATTGGGACCTCGACAGCGGGAATACTAGAGAGTAGTTATATACTTCGAGGCGTTGTTTTAAAACGATCTCTGACTTTTTTGGCCACCGTAGACAGCTACGGCTCGTGCCCAATTAATGCCCATAGAGCTAGACTGGGTTCAAAAGTCAAATTTTGGTAAACAAAACATTTTAAAAGTTGGTTTGTTTGAAAAATAAGCATTGCAACTCTTACAACCCATGCTATAGATAGATTCACTAGTCACTTTCTATGGATTACCGGGTCCACAGCCAAGGTTAGAAAAAGGTATAATAACTATTTAGCCCCTATTTTTAATTGATTCTAGGCTTGCTATATTATTAATTTTCGCTCATGATAAAAAAAAACGCCCTACGAAAAAACACATTTAGATATTATTAGATAAGTGTTAGGCCTAACATAGAACAGTAGGTAAAGTGTTAAATATGTTGGTATGTAAATGCATACAAATGGAATTCTACGAGAAATGTATTGTGACGTCAAAAAGTTTAGAAAAATATGTATCTCGACTTACTCATTACTAGTTAAACACACACAGTCGAATACTCAGTCAGTCGGTTTGATACAATTCGGTACATTGTGATCCAAGTTACATATACAGGCATAATAGTTAGAGAAGAAATAAATACAGGATGTTTTGACAATTTGACAAACAAATTACATACATGGCGCATAACTGAGTATGTTCCTGCAGTAGTAGTGGTGCGGAGGGATGACATATGACGTAACCGAACTGTCTGTTAAGCGGCCTGTCCAATAACACGTGTTGATGACAGCGATATTGAAGCCCGACTAAATTCTCGCGTCATTTGATGTAACCAATGATATTATACAACGTGTAACAAAAAGGTTCAACAATACTGAAGGGTATGTATGTACTCATCATTATGAACAACTTTTACTATGAGGCTAAACCTAAAATCGCGATAAAAAAAACCGCTGTTCCATACAAAAAGTTTATTGACTTGGACAAAATGTATGGAACAGCTGATTATTTTTTCGCGATTTCAGGGTTGACCCCATAGTAAAAGTTGTTTATAATGATGAGTACATGCATACTCTTCAGTATTGTTGAACCTTTTTGTTACACGTTGTATATATATATAACGAGGGAGATATGTCATATCGCGCCCTCAAATGGCCCCGTGAAAACGGTCCAGGGACTGTCTCGCCTGTCTGCGCTCACTAAGCGAGACGCGCGCTATCCTTTTTGCTCTCATAAAGTTGTTATCTTCTTTCGCACACCGGCGCAACTCGTAAACATGACGGCACGGGGGTCATTTTCAATGTTTTATTACGCGTTGGCGCATCTTTCGTAATCTTTGAATGTAACGAAAAAAACCCTCCCGCTATGCTCCACTACCGCAGGAGCCTACTCAGTTAGGCCGGCCGTACATTATTTCAGACAGGCGCCGGACCGACCGTGACGTACCACGCACAATAACAGGTGCGAGCGAGACGGTCGTCACGAGCCGTTTCTTACGGTGTGCGGGACCTAGTACAAAATGTATGCACGGAGCGCCTTCCGGCGCGACCGTCCGGTTTTCTATCAGAGTTTTGTTATGATGTGCGGCCAGCCTTAATTGCTATGCCTCTGCAATCGTTACGCATTTCTAAGAATAAGTGGATAACTTTTGAAGTTTCCCCTTAAGTCTAAACTGTCGTATGCATAGCGCGTGTGTCAGTCTGTATTTAAGACATAAAATTGTGTAAAATGTATGATCAGTTGTTATGCATAAGAAGGTTGGTCCCTACTCATGCTCTATAAAAATTTGATCAACGTCAAAACATCTTGTATAAATACACTACAAATACAACATAATTTCTAAAGACGTATTAACATGTATCATGCTCTATTTAACGTCTACTATTAATTCAATAATAAAGTAGGTAATAAGACATTTTAAAGTGAAAAGAGAGTTTAAAGTATAATTTGGATCGAGTGACGTAGTTACCTACGTGGACCTGGGTATGTCCTAAAACTGCATCCAGACCCACTGGAGGAGGGCAGCAGCGTCCTCTTGGTTAACGGTGGTAACACTGCGATCCCCAAGCCGCCTGCCAAGCGTGGGGATTATGGTAACCCCTCCCTATTAACGGGGGAGGCCTTCGTCCAGTAGTGGACATCTTATGGCTGTCAATGATGAAAAATGACGTAGTTAATATATTAATTATATTTTTCCTATTGATACATTAATTTGCTATACATTGAATTCATTGGCATTATCTTAGGTCATCAAACTCATCGTAATGGACAACTTTTACTAAAAAATCAACGCGGAAATCATTAAAAAAACCGTTTTGTCGTGCGTAATTATTTCATTTTTTCGTTTTGCAGGGTTAGTTTCATGGTACAAGTTGTCCAATAAGAGTTAAATGGCCCTCTCAGATAACGCCAATGACCTCAATGTTATCCGGTATAGCAGAATACTCGAATATAATGTTTGTATGACAGTAGATTTGTAAAAGAGATGCTTATAGATCAAATACATAGGCTACTCGCATTTTATAAAAAAAAGTAGGTACCTACTTAAGTATAATGATACTCCTTTTTGTGACACTTAAAGTGACTTCTTTTCAATGTTTCCTAATCTAAGTTACAGGATTTTAAACCATCAGTTAGATATAACAAAGGATATTCCGTGATAGAGTCCATAGACAAGAGTCTATGGAAATACGAATTGATGAACGTCAATTTCATTCCAATGTTAAAAATGACCGACGATCAGCCCTAAATAGAATTATACAATCAAAAGCTTTGGCGATCGAAGCTTCAGTCAAACATTCACACATTTAGCAACACGCATCCAATATTCAATACAACAACCTTGCATTAAGCTTTCCTTAACCCTTAATTACGCTTACATTTGGATCCCGCTTCCCATTTATGATCCCATTTATCTTTTCATAATTTTGATTCCACAATCTCGCACTTTTTCTGGAATCGTCCATAGCTTAATCTAGATGGCGCTACTGTATCTTCCTGACAACTCTAACAGATGTCGCTACTTGTTCTAAAAAGTTTGAACACCGCTTTCTTTCAAGCTGCCATTAAATAAATACAATCATAAATCATATAAGTAATATAGGTAGCCGGTAACGCAACGTGCAAAAGTTACAAATCGTTTAGACATAACTTGTTAGTGCTACTTTTACTTTATTTTATTGCATTCGTCTACAAGCATAATAAATTATTTGCGAACTCGGAAGACCTTAGTTGTTTAGGATTTATCAACATGCAAATGATGATACTCGTAACGTTGCAAATTATTGCAAACATATCATTAATGGTTCTTGGCCTCGACTTTTGCTTGAAATTTATAAAGAATGTAATGCAAATATTTATCGCAAAAGTAGCTTTAAAATATTAATTCGGACTTGTTTTGTCATTGATGTTGCGTAGAAGTAGAAGCCTAAACAAATCTGTATTACAATGATTAGTTGTTAGTTACATACATTTGTTCTTTGCCGCAACGTTAATGTGAAGCATATATGAGTTCTGTAAAATTAAATTTGAGACAAATAAATACGTGCAGAGTACAGCATAAGTGCCGGTTTTTTTTTTGGTTTGGTATGTATCGTAAGTTTTATGTCATCAAAACTTACGATATACAAACGTAGCGCGTCGTCAAGTTATATTTTGAATATCCCGATAAAACAAGCTCCCAGAAGTCTAACGCCCGCACTGCCCCTGATATGCTGACCTAGTCTTGCCTTGTCAGGTCCTGAGAAACAACGACAAGTACCATACTGCAGTTCCACATCAAAAGGAAGATCGCAGGAACAGTTTTGACGCTACTTGAAAAACCTGCTGTTCACTTTTCTGCTTCGCAGCGCTCTTATAGTGTCAGATGTCAGCTTCATATTAAGCTGTACTCTTGCCTGCTAAATGAGTGAATCTCAAAGAAACCTTGTGTCATGGTTCGGCACCGGGTAGAGTACAGTAAGTGTTGACGTCGCATACATAGTGCCGTTGGGTAAGTGTGGGCTTTGGATACTCAGTGCGCGGCCCCGGCGGCGGGCGGCGCGGCGTGCCGCAGGCGCGCTCGTATCTCCTGTAGCGTGGGGTTGATGGCGGGCTCTAACTCTTCTGTGCTCTGCTCTGCTTGCTCCAGCCGCCGGGCGCGCTCTGCTATCGCGCGCTCTAGCTCTGGAAGGATACAACACTTTTTTAAGTTTCATTATCTTTCAAAAACATGTAGGCATAGTTCGGCGCCCTGGGAGAGCTCTATGTGCAGCCCTTGACTAATAATAGGTTGATTATAATGATGATGAAAGAATAACATTTTTATGGAAAATAAATACAATCTGTAGCAAAAAAATAACAATACTGAAGGGTATGTATGTACATACATCATTATGAAGAACTTTTACTACGGGGCCAAACCCGAAATCGCGAAAAAAATATCAGTTATTAATTATAACTAGGTACTCTAGACTTTGCAGGTGTGAAGAGCATATGCTATAAATTTTCAGGATTGTAGTTCTTTAGCCATAAGGTTGACGGTATAAAATTTGAGATTGAGATTTTTCCCTGGTATGAGTAGGTTATGTTCCTATTTTGGACCTAAACCTAACGTTAACGATTAATGATTATCACGAATTAACACCTTTTCAGCTAATCATAAAATTATTAAAATCTTAGTTTTCGTTTATCTTTTAATGTATATCTGTTTCAATAGAGATAAGTAGAGCAAGATACGTAACTTTAATCTACCAATAAATTAACTTTTCAACCGACTTCAATAAAGAAAGTTCTCAATTCAAGTATGTGTTTTTTTTAATGTTTCTAACTCGATTATTCCGCCAATTATGATTTGATATTAATGTTTCTTATTTTGTTTGGTGGGTCATACTTCAGAAGTGGTCCCATATACATTTTATCGAAATCAGTTCAATAGTTTGGGGGGTATATTTTTTTTGATACGTTCAAGTGACGAGTCGAGCAAGACTTTCACCTGATGGTAAGCGTCACGCCTGCCACTAACAGTAGCAGTGCCAGAATGGTGAACTTGCGAACACAATCCGCACAATCTGCGCCGCACTGCACTGCGGTCGTCACCCTGAGATATTAGCTGATAAATCTCTTCATACCCAGTAACTTCTCTGGTAACATTGCCCTTCAAACCGGAACACAGTAATGCTTGCACACTACTGCTTGGCGGTTGAATAACTGGCAAAGGTGTGGTACTTCGCCAGGCGGACTCTGCAGTAGAGTCCTACCACTACAAAAATCTAAATACTGGAAAAAAGTTGGCAACAGGTAATATAAATTGAGGACAGTTTTAAAAATTAAGTTAATGTGGTCTATTCTTACGGTTTTAGTTGACAGTTCTAAACTAATTAAAATATTGCTGTCACTTTTTTACCAGACACGTTAGCTAGGGACAGCAATACTTTAGATAGTTTAGTTCTGTCAACTAAAACCTTCAGAATCGACCACATTATGTAAATAAATAATTTCAACAGTTTTAATTCTTGAGGGATGTGTAGGTACCTACATAATATCTAGTGGTTATGCTCACTGTGTCCTCAAGTGTACTGAATTATGATTATTGTGCAGTTAAACAATTCAAACAATTGATCTTCTGTAATGCCAATGATGTAAATACAGCGGTTATGAATGCCTGCATAAACTGTATTCGAAAAAATCTGCCTCCATTATTCGATTCACAATAAATGTTTACAAAATAACCATTCAAGTACATACGCAAATAAATGGTAATACAAATATTGTCAAGAGACGACGCAGTTCAATGATGCAGTTAGGAATATTATCTATGGCCGTAATTTGTCCCACGCTCGACCGTTCGGTTAGACGGGAAGTGATCTGATGCAATTTCACTTTCATCCAACCTTGCTCATCAACTTCCGCGCAAACTAATTAGAGAAAATTGCTGCAAATATGTCCAAACATATCGAGTCCCGTGCTACGGAATAGGAATTAATTTACATTCGCGTTCATAAGGAATGTTCACAATTATTGGTTCCTCGGGTGAATGGCCGAGGAATGCACCTGCGTCGAACACCGGATAAACCACTCGGCTCCAAATATGCGCGAGAAAAAAGCCACGACCTAAGTTATACGAGTTTTGTGGGTTAGTGATTGATGTGACGTAACCGGCTGGTGGGTCATCGTTCCAAAACCTTTCCTGCGTTTTTGCTTGCACGTGAAAAAATATTTTAATATACAATATTCGCAACCACAAAGGAATGTATGCATCGGATATTTTGAAGACAACAAACGGCTTCCTTGAATCGATTTAACGCCACCGGACGTGTACGATGCCTAATATTGGCCATACATTTCATGAATTAATAGTCTGTCTATCTATACAATGACTATAAACATTATGCCTTTAATTAATAAATTTTAAAAGGTGAAAACAACTTGGTCGGTGCCTACTATGAAATAAGTTGACAAATACGTAAAAAAGGTTGTAAAACCGTTGCAATTAAGGTTAGTAGGGTATTGTATGTATAAATAAAAGAACGAGCATATCAAGAACCTATATCTACGATCACACTGTGGACAGCACAGCAGCATAACTAAATGAATATTAATGAGAACCTTCATTAATATGACGCGACTTTACTTCCTCACACCTGCTTTCTCTACTGACTCACTTTAAAAACAACAAAAGGGAAAGACGTTTTGTTTGAAAATCATGCATTTTACCCGTACCTACGTCTATCTATACAACGTGTAACAAAACGGTTCAACAATACTGAAGGGTATGTATGTACTCATCATTATGAACAACTTTTACTATGGGGCAAACACGAAATCGCGAAAAAAAAAACAGCTGTTCCATACATTTTATCCAAGATCAATTATTTTTTTGTATGGAACTGCTGATAATTTTTTCGCGATTTCAGGGTTGGCCCCATAGTAAAAGTTGTTCATAATGATGAGTACATACATACCCTTCAGTATTGTTGAACCTTTTTGCTACACGTTGTATATCAAGTACTCATGCACTCACCAAATTTAATATAGATCACAAATAATTGTGTAGTATATGTACTCTTACTTACGTATATATTTCTATATACCTGTTTTTAAGCAGCATTTTTTTAGTAGGTAAAGGTTATACCTGGCGTTTCTCTATGCTCCCTCACTTGGTTCAGGATCTGCTTATCTTTGTGTTTCGAGAGCGCTCGCTCGAGTTCGCTCTTCTGGTTGAGGACATTCTTCCCTCTGAAATTAATTAAAAATCTAGGTCACTCTCTGAAACACACGTGAAATAGAGACAAAGACAAGCTTCATAATCATAAAATAAATACATTTGACTGATAACAAAAATACGTACAAGGTACAAATAAAGGCGGCAAAACGTTAAAGTTTTATAAACTCGTGCAACCTATCTACACTAGATGGAACGCTATCTTATCACGCGTATGGAAAGAAGGAGCGATAATGAAATTCATTTGCCTGACCATATAAGGCAATGTTACTATGACCGATACGTAAGTATAGATTACACGAATTAACACATTGGTTTACAAAAATGTTTGTCATCAAGATAAACTCTTAATCCAATTCCATTCTGATATTTAGTTATTATCTACACATAACGCAATATAATTGCGAGTTTATGATTTGAAATGTAGAGCCAACAAGGAAAAAATATTTTAAGGTAGGTATAGTCAATATTGACACGATATTTTATTTGTACTTGTACAAGCGTTGTCGCCTCTAACAACAGTGCTAGGACCTATTATAATTCCGTATTTCAAGGTTTTATTTGCGCAAGCTATAAATAACTACAGCAAATTAAGACAATGAGTTTCCCATTAAAACATTGTATGCGTGAAAATACGTGTAGCCGTGTACCGACCAAAGTAATACTTAATTCTACGCGTTCCAACTTATAAATTCCCACGCGTAGGTAGGTACTACCTGCATGTGTGGAGGACTATAATTGTCCATGTGACGTCAGAGAACTAACTGCATTGTTTTATTTGGTTTTGTGCCACATGTGGCGCAACATACGCCTGTACTGTTATTGCGCAGCTCGGTGTTTACTTTTAAATACCGAATGCATTTCCGTTGAAATTTAACTTTGAAACTACGGACGCTTGGCAGGCAATAGGTTACTCCTTAATGAGGTCGAGCAAGTCGATCAGTAATTGCCCCAAATTACAACTGAAATTCTCGAGCTATTTGCGAGTTAACCGTCTGTAAGTTAGAAACGACTAAGCGTTCATATTTTCAATTTCACGAGCGGATCGTGGTGAGTGGCAGCTGGAGTGGAGGCCACGCCATTACCGCGAGTTCGTCAGCAAGATTTAATCCTGGATAATTACTGCCGGCTTCGGCACATCTCCGCTGCATCTCGCTCCGTCCATGAATTGAAACTCTATTTACATAACCAATTGGGGCCATCCTCGACGGCTCATCTCGAACATAATCAACTTAGCAATCAACGAGCTCCGTAGAGCGACTAACAGCAAACGCGCGAATATAGGTCTGGTATCGACTGCAATAAATTTTATCAACAGCGTATCGTGATAGCTTCGTGAGTCCGGCGTTCGTTCTGCGACGCGTATCTGTAATTGATATCAACACAATTTCCACAACACTGACTCCGAGCAAAGAATGATGTCTATTATTGTCTATAAATGTACATGTTCCTACACTAAGGAATGTATTACAATATATTTATGAACCGCAGTCAGTAATAAGAAAGCTGTTATATCATGAACGCTCAATGTAAACGAAAAATCATTTTTTGATTTCAAAACTGAATTGAAAACAAAAATAGTAAACTTGATCTTCAAATACGTAATTGAATTGGTAGGTAAAAAGTGTCGTCCTCGCATGACTCTTCGTTATCAGTTTACATACGAGTGTTTACATGACGATATTCAAAGTCAGGCGATAAAATTGAAACGTTTCAGCACGACTATAGACTCTGTACAGAAATGAATTTACGCCAGCAGACTGGAAATTGCTTCCTTCCGTCGTCGCTGACGGCCGCACTCGACGCGGAAATAACAGGACGAGATGGCTCCGACAATCGCATCAATGTGGAAATGGCCTGAATCAACAGGTCAGCACGTCTGCAAAGCTATTTCTAATTTCGATCTCTGTTTTATAAGCGGCCTGTATGAATTATATCCAAACAAACTTTCAATAGTTTGAAAGCAGTTCGGTTAGTCAGGACGACAGATGTTTAATGGAATAACACATGAGGACCGCGCGGCTTGCAGCTCTCGGCAGGATGTGATGCACCTGTGCACCAAGAACCTGATCCAAAATTATTCCTCGCAAAAACTCGACTGACTGTTTTAGCTAGCTATATACATAGTATATTTTATTCTATCTCCATAGTCCGTCGTCGTTCTCTGATTCACACGGGAGGCATGTCGAACAAAATCGAAGAAGCAATTTGAAAGTATTGGTTTAAGTGCTTTTTCGTATTCTTGTTATCTCTTTATTATATTGAATGTCATTATAATCTAAGTATGTAAAGAATTTCATATAAATCAATCATTATAATAATAATATGCTTATTTTCGTAATCAGGCTATCAATAAATGCGTCTCAAAACTTAGTACGTAAAATTATTTTATCATTCGTTCTCGAACCTAATCTGCATTGGTTTCCAGTATTGAAAAGAAGCATAAGTACTAATGAACTTGTTTCGTTTCAAAAGGACAGAAAGCTTCGTGCGGCGGCGTCTCTCAAAGCTTATCGAGAAAGCTTTGAGTCAGGTAAAAATTCCATTCACAAAGGCTCTCTGCAATAACAATAGACCAAGCCAAGGGAGTATGGTTATAGTATGACGGTGTAAAACTTTTTTAGCGGGTATGACAACAAAACAAATCGCCGTATATTATTTTAGTTGAATAAAAACTTGAATCACAGAAGAATCACAGTTATGTCTAAAATTATGGAATTTTGTAAGCAAATCGTTAATTATTATAAAAAAAATATTCAAGTTCGAATAAGAGCAAAATCTCTCAAAAAGCAAACAGTGAAGATAAGTATAATAAACGGGTTGCGAGGTGGGTACAGGCCAACCGATTAAACGATTAGTAATCGTAAGCACATAAACATTGTTTTTTTGTGGCAGTAGTTTCTGTTATAAGACGACGTGCGAAAAAAATAAACACACTATCAGCCAGATAGCGCCCACTGTTGGACGAAGGCTTAATAGGGAGGGGTTACCATAATCCCCACGCTTGGCAGACGGCTTGGGGATCGCAAAATGCTCACCACCGTTAACCAAGAGGACGCTTCTGCCCGTCCTCCGGTGGTTCTGGATGCAGTTTTATGACATACCCAGGTCGCCTCTCGTAGTTTAGTACTGTTGTATAATGATTCTTCGAAGGCGTTATCTTTTAACATAACCAGAGCAACTGGTTCGTATTTTTTTTTATATATAACTAACAAAGATTTTTAATTTACGAATTTGTTTTAGCATGATTAGTCAGGGGCCACACCACACATCAAAAACTGTCATCCCTTTGGATGTTATAACCAGCAAGCTCCTCCGAGGCCACATCATACATTGAATTTGGCCTAGCTCTCTTAACAGCAAAAAGTATTTATTACTTGTATAGAAATTAATACTGGGTGTAAGGACCTCTAGCGTCAGCAATTTTTTTAGGACTATCACCTGTCTTTCTTTTTCAAATGCGGTTTCCTTGGACCTGGTATAAGATTTTTTTGAGATTTTAGTATGTATCCAATTAGCACTAAAGCAAAGAAGATGATCTACTTAAAATATGACTAAGAGAAGCATGAAGAGTTACGCTCAGTAGCTTTCTGCAGTGGATGGTTACGAAGTTCAAGACATGTATGTTTATAGAGAAGACAACAAAAATGATAGTTTAACTTTTTTAAAGTTTAAGCTTTTTAAATCGAAGCATGATACACTTACATCCTCTGAAGAATTGCTCTAATTGCTCGCATGCAGGTGATGCAGGTTCAAGTCCTGTCAGACGTCTTAATTTTTCATACTGTGTATACATTAATAAGCCGCCTGATCGGGAGACTACTTGACTTGTAATCGTGAGGTCGCGGGTTTTAAACCCTGGCCCTCTTAAGAGCTTATTGGGCCCTGGCCCAATAAGCTCTTAAGAGTTTGTGTTCGGATACCTCATACCTCTGGCTTTTTGGTGAAGGAAAACATCGTGAAGAAACCTGCTTAAGTCCGGAGAAGATATTCAATGGTGTATATGTGAATTCACCAACACGCAATTGGGCCAGTGTGGTGAATATGGCCCATTCGCCCTTTGAGGGTAGGTCTAAGTTCAGCAGTGGATATTAAAAAAAAGGCTGATTATGGTTACATGCATTGATAACGTAGCTCACATCCTCTGATTGAAGAGCAGTTCTCTGTGCAGGTCGCAGCGTTGGGTGCTCTCGAGGCAAGGGTTGGGCAGGCGGCGCGGCGCGATGAGCCCCTCGCTAGCCGTGCCCTCGCCCTCCTGCACCATCTCCACGGTTGACTCCACCAGCGCGGGGACCAGGCCCACGCCGCCGCCCGCGCTGTTACGGCTCAAGCACAGAACTAAGGACAAACAAATTCAACTCTCAACTTTTTTTAAGGGCAATGGAGTGACGAGGCGTGCGTGTCGTTCGCCTGGTGATAACAGTAGCGCCAGCATTGTAAATTTGCGAACAAAATCGTGCGCCGCACTGCACTGCGCTCGTCACCGTGAGATATTAGATGTCAATATCTTCATGCCCCCGTTTTGCAGTTTATCTGCTAACATTGCCCTTCAAACCAAAATACAGTAGGTCCCCCTTAATCCACATTCGTAATTAAAACTTCACAACTAGCTACGAAAAAAATAATTTTCTTCGCTGTTTCATAACTAGTTATTAAACAGGATTTGTTTATCCATTTTCATACTGCTTGGCGGGTGAATTACTGGCAAAGGTGTGGCACTTCCTCAGGCGGTCTCTGCAATAGAGTCCCATTACTACAAAACTAGATTAAATCTAGAACTATAGAACCATATAGGCGGTCTACGTCGAGTAGCTCGGGACGGTAAGTAAATGCAAAGTACACTCCAAGCTCAAAATCGCCCTCATATCGAGTATACACCGAACTCATCACTTTTATTATACAGATACCAAAGGCATAAATTATGTGAATTACAGCGTATCTAATTCAACACCGAGAATAGATTTAATTTAATTATTGTTTAACAGTTCAATTATTGTTTATGGGATATTAACAGTCATATTTACCGTGATTTGTTTGTGAAATGAGGTCCTGATATTCAGGAGCTATCAGTTAGCAGATCTAATGTTTGCTGTTATTCAAGTAATTATTTTCAACTAGATTATTGGTAAAGATGCACGAATGCATTTATTTGTGAAAAGACGGAAATGTAGGAAAAAAAGAAAAATATTAAAGTATAGTAAGTGCTGTAAGTTTTTCAGTAAATTAATCTAACATTACATAGATTATTATCAAAAGGAACTAGGAAACGGTTACTTATATTTTAGCTAAATAGTGTGTGTAAGATCTGCATGTATTATATAAGTTACATAATGTTTGCAATAAAATATTGAGTATGTATTGAGTATTAAGTGTCTGCTTAGTAGAGTGATATAATTGAAATAATCATGATTGTAGCACGAGGACTCGTAAGTACCCCATGCTTCACCCAGGGGGAGAATTAGGGACAGCATGGGTCCGTACCCGAAAATTCACAAGAAAATATTGAAATATTAAACAAAATTAACACAGCAAATAAGTAGCCAATTCTAAGAGATTTGGGAAGGTGGTGTATGATTTTCGATATCTAAAGTAGAAATATTTATATCTTATTAAATATATCTATCTCTTATATACATACTTATAAAACAAAGTCGGGCTAGTTACACCATTTATAAATGAAGAACGGTAGGACCGATTTTTAAGATCTTTCATTTGTTGGATTTGTCTCGGTCAAGAATAGCAGAACAAATATTAAAATACCGGGGGGGAAAATCCAAAAAAATTATAGACGGTAAGAAGTTCGCCGAGTAAACTATACCTAGTCTACTTAATATTTATAACAAAGTCAGGTTAGTTATAGCATTTAAAAATCAAGAGCTGCTGGACCGATTTTTTTAACTTTGATTTGTTAGATTGGTCTCCGTCCCGGATAGCAGAATAAATATAAAAATACCAGAAAAAAAACACAAAAACTCATAGGCGGTACGAAGTTCGACGGGTCAGCTAGTAGTCCTACTAATATTATAAACGCGAAAGTTTGTATGTATGGATGTATGGATGTTTGTTACTCTTTCACGCTGTAACGGCTGAACGGATTTAGATGAAATTTGGTGTAGAGGTAGCTTATACCTTGGAATAAAACATATGCTATTTCTAAGACATTTGGTAAGCTGGTGTATGTTTTTTGATCTCTTAGCATTTAGCACTCTCTCTTGTCTATGTAGAGACATTTATCTTAATAAATACGATAGGTCTGATACTTACATGTCTTTAGAAAAGCCATTTTAAAAGTAATAATGTAATTTGTATGGAAAGTTATGATGTAAAATAGAATCAAATTAATATTAGATTCTATTATTTAATAGCTAACAGCTGCGACATAACACCTTATTTTCTCTGTTACCTCTTTTATTGTGCCCACCGGAACTGGTCTGACTCTACACTGTTTACATAATTTTTGTCTTAGTGAAATTCTTGCTAAAATATATTATTCACTCAAACAGGACACATAATCGTGAACTGTATAGATATCTATGGTATAACACGTGTTAGACTGTGACTATTTTATTCATCCGTGACGCAGGTTAGAAACGTATAGGTAGGAAACAACCAGATATCTGTTTCGAGGAAACCATTCCATGGAAGCGAGAAACGTTAACTTCGAAGTTAAATTCTCTGTTTTACGGTTGATATTACAGTTACTATATGAATTTACGGGAACTCTCTGTTCCAAAACTGGAGTCGTCCGTGTGAGGAAACCTTCTACATGCAACTGTGTCGAAATTTATCGAGAGCTCGATTTAAAACATCAATTAATAATCATATTAAATACCCTGAATATACATTATTTTTAGACAGTTACTCGTAAATTAGTTTCTATATTTGCTGTAGAATTCTTTGCACTGTTCAATACGTGCCGCATAATGTAAGTTCTGTTAATAATTACGTTTTTAATACATGCCAAGCATTGTCATTTCCTGCTCAGCAAGACTTCCATTGAACTCCGAATACCAGAATAATTTAATGATGAGACGATACTGTGATATACGATGTACTTTTTAGAATATTTTAGTACGAGTATATAATAGTAAGTAAGGACGGATCCAGGGGGGGTCACGGGGGTCATGACCCCCCCCCCCCCCGCTGGGTGTACGTCGACCACTGATAAGTTTTCCAGTTGTAATCGAATTAGAGACTGTCTTTACTAGACCCCGACTCGACTCTATGACCCCCCGACTTAAAAACTGGATCCGCCCTCGAGTAAGTAGGTATGCATGTCTCATATGGGCTCTTATGTCACAGTTTTTTCTTCCTGCGCGTCTTGTTTGCGCTTCAAGCGGTCATCGTAGGTCGTTACTGTAATGTTACGAAGGTAAAAATCTTATGAATCATTAATGATGACTATGATGTCACCATTGTGTAGTGTTACACGTTAAGAATAACAATAACTGACCAAAATACTCGACTACTACTCCAGAGGCAGAATATAACGAGTCACATTATTCACATTACTTATTTCGCGAGTTATGTGTCTCCTTCATGTTTATTCACTTTTGCCAGTTTTCCAGCTGTTTACGTCATTAACTGCAGTAAAATAAACAAGAATGTTACTGTTACGTGTAAATACAACCTGCCGCATACCTATTCAAGACAGACAGAATTAAAACGTGTTTAATTAGAGGAAGTAATTACTTTTATTACACGTGAATACTACAACGTGTTATCGACGAGTAAATACAATGTATCAATTTATAAGCCCGTCGAATCGCGATTATCAGTGACGTTAAACGACCGTGTCATTTTCTGTGGTTTCTTGGCATTCGGAATGTAAAAGAAGCTTTTGTTCTGAGCGCGACCTGGTTTGTTGAAAGCTTCTGTAGTGCGATTGCAACGTCCCCTCGATCTCAGGTTAATAAGCGCCGAGAGCTGAGGCTGCATCCCTACTTCCTCTCAGGAAAAAAACAGAGCAATAACAAGGTGAATTTTTCCATAGAGCCATAATACCAACTCGACGTTTTGTAATGTTTCGCCTCTCGTCCCTGCTCGTTATCTCACGGCACGGCCTCATTTCAGGCACTTGGATAAACGGAAACAGTAGCTTTATGAACTTTAAAATTTGTTTCACGTGGGAGAACAAAGTTTTTTTTTTAATCACAATCACAAACGCACGCACCATGCTTCAGGCAAGTACGATTGTCAATGGAAAGAAATTAAGTATTATCATTAGCAGTAAACAGATTTGCACGGAAAGCAAAACATTAACCAAATAAGAAAGTAAGTTCGTATAGGCTGAGTGGCCAGCCTTAGTGTCAGAGTTAATGTGCCGCCGGAGGCCTCTGACATGGCTGACGTTTGTTGTTATAGAAACTAGAACAAACAACCGGGACCAACAATTAAACGTGTCATCCGACCCACGGTAGCGTTCAGAAATAAATGCCACTCACGGTCACCCATCCAATGACTGACCGGACCATCTGTTGCTTAACATCGGTGATCGTTTAGAATCACCTAGACAAGCTACGAATAATGAATATATACTACCTACTGCATGTGAAATTATTCAACTGCGGCGAATTCGCATCTCACGCAGCGCGACGCTGCTGAGGTATTATCAATATGAAATCAATGGAATCATGGTAAAGGAAACATGTAACAACATGAGCAGCACGGATGCCACTTACAGATAAGCGTTATCGAGTTGGCTTGGATATTGCATGGAAGTAGGTGGCTACCGGCACAGTGAACTTAATACTATGTAGTTTAGTCGAGTCAGTATGGTTGCATTGTTGTTGCGTAAAAATATGTAAGTAGCACACTTCGATACGCGTGTGAATGAGCTAGTTTTTACGTGATGGCCATAGTTGATAAGTTTACTAGCGTCTAAAGCTACAGCCATCGTTAGGTTGTCTAATAAAGTCATCCTTTTTCTATTGTCGTAGAACCCAGACCCATGATAACACAATGTGACGTCAAAATGCTCGAAGAGTGTAAAGAGTGCACACATTATTTATCAAATAAAAATATATATTAAAAAGCACTATGAAGCAGACATCTGTGTACATACCTAAATATAATAAATGAGTAGGTATACAAATCGAAAATGCAATTTAAAAACCCTCCATTCATCAATGAAAGCCTTGGAGGATTCAGTTCTCATGAAACCCTATAAAATGGTGACATTAGTATTTCTGCCTATACTATCATCATCGAGACGGCACTCAACGCAAGTTTAAAAAAAACAAATTTTAAGTAACTTATTAAATTTTGTTTCATTTATACGGGAATACTCACGTTTAATTAAATCGGATACTCTGACTATAGTTTCGATCACATCCGGTGACCATTTTCAAAGAGTGAACACAGAGCGCGACGCGCGTGCAGCTGCGTCCTGCTTAGCACAACCCAAAAAAAAAGCTAAGAGCTTCTGTGCTAAGCAGGACGCAGCTGCACGCGCGTCGGGCTCTGTGTTCACTCTTTGAAAAAGGTCACCGGATGTGATCGAAACTATAGCGAGTGAGTATTCCCGTATAAATAAAACAAAAATGTGTCCAAAACACGTCAGTTTTCATAATAACTTTGTAAATTTTAAGTAATAAAAAAAAACTATACATTTAAAATTAATGGTTGGGCGATGGAGTATCTACCTATGCTAACAGCGTATATAAATAAATCATTACATAAGACATTATTTTAAATTGATGTCATAAGTGATAACCACAAGCATAAAAACGACCACTACACTCGTGTCATTTAGAAACACACCCGGAACAAATGGAGCTATGAAAGACCAGAATAATTGCTTCTTAAGTGTGTTAAAAATATAGTTAACATAAATATTTACGGTGATAAAAGTTATAATTCGTCTACGTATATAAGTGGCATATCGAAAGACCACCGAAAGCCGTAAGACGCAGGGCTGACTAATGGCGTCATAAACTAAGAACTTGATAGAGTTAATAATTTACATACTAAAGAGGTGCAGCAATAAAGTTCGAGTGAAAAGATTTATATGTTTGAAATATGAATGTTCTCGAGGGAGATAAGCAATGGCCTGTGTGAATACAAACAGTCTAGGGAGAGGCCTTGAAAAGGATTTCTACTGAACAAACTCGGAGCGTATTGAACCAGCTAGCTGAAGGTCAGATCCCGTCGCTACGGCATCGAGCCGGGACAAATACCTCTCCAAGGCCTGCCTGAATTCATTGGAAAAATTAAAGACGCAGGTGGTCGAAATCCACAGAAAAGGTTTAATATTTTTTTATATATTACGACGATTTTAGTGACGAGATTAGCAAGGCGTTCGCCTGGTGGTAAGCGTCACGCCTGCCACTTAGCAGTGCTAGAATTGTGAACTTGCGAACACAGACGCACTGCACTGCGCTCGTCACCCTAACATATTAGATGTTAAACCCCTTCATACCCAGTAATTTCACTGGTAACATTGTCCATCAAAACCGGTACACAATAATGCTTGCTAAAATAATGACTGACTTATTTACGTATGGGTCTGTTTTAATCTGCGTAGTAGTCTATCTGTAACTGTAAATACACGTAAATATGTACTGAAAGAGTGTAATAAACTGTTGAAGGGTGCGGCCTTGGAAAGGACATGCCGCGGACTTATTCAAGGCTATGACGGAGCGCGTATTGAACCTTCCAACTGAAGGTTAAGCCCAATTGCTAAGGCATAGAGCTGAAATACCTTTTCAAGGACTTTAAGCTTTATTGAATAGCTGTTTGCTCTTAGTTCATACTAAAGTATTTTCGTATAGGCTGAAAAGCCCTATGCCGATATTTTAGGTTGTCCATGCAGCATCTAAATGCCTCTCTGTTGACGACTCATAGGATCTACAGAAGTGTTCTTCTGAAGATCCACTCACGGTCACCCATCCGTCAGCTGATCAGAATCCAGATTAATCTTTGCTTAAGATATTCGCTATTAAAAAGATCGCGATCCTGGTCATACTACTCCATGTTGCAAGCTCGGCGCATGCATTATGTAAATTCAACTTGAAATTATCAAAAAAAAACATAATTTTCAGCCTGCTCTTAAGCCAAGTTGATCCTGGCGCGGCCCACAATTTTGTATAATAACACATCTAATATCACATATAAAAAAAACAGTATACCTAAATTAAACCTTTATTACCATTGAGCTAATATCTAAAGAGTCAGAATCTCTAAGTGAAAACAGTCAAAAAACATCCGAGTGGCGTCGTACATACCTATACGACTATACGTGCATTATATAGTTCACAATTGTTCGAATTTAGACGTTAGAGGTCGCTTGTATAGTGTTCAATGTATGCTTGAGCGCTTGTGTCTTATCGTTGTTCAAGTCGTTCAAAAAGTCGGTGCACTGCATAGCGTGCGGCGAGTTTTGTCCCGGACATTTTTTTAGTTTGTGACTCTATAGATATTAGCTCAATGTTTATTAGGTATTTATATTTTTCCTTCTGATACTTAGTTGCCAAATGGACAAAGATAGCAAAGTCTACTGCTGGTTTGGATTAGAATTTCAAATTCCTAATTATGATAAAGGAGGCGCTGCACTATAACGCCTGTATGAGATAAACCGCCGCGTAAACTAGCGACGGTGATTTTATCACAGTCGCCGTCGTAAGCAGTAAATATTACTTACTTACGCATCTAAACAACTCCATCGCATTAAATAAAATCTACCACTAGTATTTAACATAAGATATTGGCGCAATAGTTTATGATGAAATGGATATTGGACGACTCTCAGTTACACCACAGCATCGAATGACCCCTGACCCATGGTATTTTTAGCTCACCGCCAACATAAATGAAGGTGAAACATGCTGCGATGGCTTAGCAAGGCCGTTCTGGAGCTCATTTGCTGAAACAATTGACGTCAGCGCCTGAAGGCTGTAAGCTTGTTAAATATGTATACCAGTTTAATCTGATAAGCACGACCTTGGCGGATCGTGCCGTGAAAAAAGATAATTAAATTCTTAATCAGTATTACATAACATTAAAAACCCAAAACATGCTTATACCTATGCTTATACCTATTGCGTCTAAAAATAATTTGAAAATCAAAACCAGTGCAATGCGTCCTTATCTTACAAAGTCTATTAATATCATTTGATGTGATCTTGTATTTCAAGAGGATCAGAATTATTATTGATAATACGTTGTTTTTTAAAACAACATACGACTTTAGTTTCGACTACCTGGATAACATATTCATTTATTTTCTAGTTATTTTGATTTAAAAACCAAACAACTGAACCGATTTCTTTAAAATTTCTATGGGACCACCTCTAAAGTATCACCTACCAAACAAAAATAATCATCAAAATCAATTCATAATTGGCGGAGTAAGCGCGTAACATACATACAAAAAAAACATACAGTCGAATTGAGAACCTCCTTTATTGAAGTCGGTTGAAAATAGATTTGTGTTTGACCACATCCACACTGATGTTAAGCTACGATGTGGTCTAGGACGGAGCATGGTTATCTAAAAGAAGCCTGTTTATTTATAGGAATAAAAACACAAAATAATTTCATATTACAAAAAATAGTACAATAATTTACGGAAATAAAAATAGCTGGTAGATAGCAGGTTTTTACAGCAAAAATACACCTTTGAATAGCGAGTTTTCCTCTTACTTTTCTTTGCGAGCCTTCCGTAAGCTTGCAAGGCGTATAAGTATTTTTCTTTCTATTCAAAGCGTCTCGTACGGGAAATCTCCCCGAACTCTACATTTAGACTTTTACCGTTGTTTCTGAAATTTATTTTATTACACGTATCTAATGGTGTTAAGACACTTTGTTGATTGAAATATTTTATGTGGTTTCACTAGTAGAGCACTTACAATAATAACTAAAGTAAAGTGCGTATGTGTGTGTGTATATCTACAAGTTATGAGATGGCTCATACGACTCATCATAAGTTTATAAGTTTGAGTCTATCCTAATTATAAAATAAGGCATTTTGGAAATCCTAGGCAGACGAATAAAAACTAGTGTCCAATAATATGGTTAATTATTATAAAAGTAAAAAGTAAAAAAGTTAAAATCATTTTATTTCAGAAACAGTTACACATAATTTTTGCAGCCACCAAACTAAGTGTGTATAAAATACAACATTCTACACTTATGCTTATAAGTAGGTAGTGAAAAGTTCAACTTAGTTTTCCTAAAAAAAACGCATGATACCTATATAGGTACAGCAATCGCATTAAACTTGTACGCTTGTACGAAATTCTACTCGAGTAAGAGAGAAACAATACGCTTGCAAAATCAATTGTTCCGTCAGGAAATATCATATCCTGGAATATAATAGTAGGTATCGTAACCTTCCTAACAAAACAATAAAAGTCTGCATACAGACAGACCAAACAGATTTTAAATCAGTATTGTTTAAATTTCAAGTATATAGAGACAAGAGCTTATTACATAGATACATTCTGATTAAAAAAGTTATCGGTATTTTGACATTTTCCTTACAACTCATAAACTACCAAACTATAGAATAGGAGAACAAAAGTAGCTTGGTACTAACGTCCAATCCAAACTTCAAGCATCCCAGTACTTCTGAGAACCAATGTCAGACTCATACAGATTGAATTGATTGCATTACCTTCTCTCGCACGTTACATTTATCCGATTTTCGGTGAAACCTTGTTATGTATAATGATTGCAATTAAGTAAATTCTACTGAAAAGATTTAATTGGGTCGGCCTTATTAACTAATTAGCACTGGCTGTGTTAAGTGCACTCGTAAAATACATACATACGAGTACGTAGTCGAGCTATGTCGGCATTTCAGTAGTTACATTTCCTATCTGATAATGTTTATTTTTGAGGGAAAATAAGTTCCGTTTGTAATAAACAGCCATATTTATATTTACGTAAGTATGCAGATTTTTTGAATATTGTTTTCAGATTTTCGGGCACTAAAAAAATGCCCATTTGATGTTCTGTGAAAACTTCACTTTATGTAAGTACTCTAATACCAACGACGATATAGTAGTAATCGTTATATCGTATATATCGGTCGTATAGTAGTAGCCGTTGCTAAATGCTAATAGTATACTAACAAAATATTGTTTTTTACAGAAGCAAATAGAATAAAATTATTAGTTGGCCTCATAGCAAAATCGTTACACTAGATGAAAACTCACAGAGGAATATGGCGGCGCTTACAAACTTAAAATTTAAATAATCACTTACCACTATTTTTGCCAATGCCATTGGAATTTCTTCGAAAAGCAAACACAATTTAATCTACTCTTAACAAGCCTACTCGTTTCCATCTACACTTTTAAAAACAAATAGAAACAGATGAAATTTATAATTAAAAAACTATGAATCACATCTCATAAACTAGCTTTTTATGAATCAAGGCTTGCACAATGACCTACTTTTCCGCATAGTGTTTATTTTATTGCCTATCAAAATCAGCCCGAGATTCAACTTATAAAAATTCCATTGATTTCATGAATGTCGTTGATGTGTTAGTTTTGCTGATCAACAATCAATCACATTGATGTCTAAATACCTAAATATAGTATCCCTAGATACAATGAGACATGTTTGTGTGATTTTTGTAACTTAGGTAGGTTAGTACTGTTATTCTATTATTAACTGAAATGTCAAGAATTACTTTCTCACAGTAAATCAATTAGCTTAATAAGCATAAGTCGATGTATGCAGTTTAACAACACAGTTAAGTAAATATTTTCGCAGGAACCGCATCGCACTCAGAATTACAGTATACAACAAGAAAAGCGGCCGGATATTGAGGTCAAACTTCAATCGAACACCAGAACTAGTATTGCGCCACATTTAATGGGAAATACCTATTTATATCTGGTTTACGATTGGGGTAATAATTAAAGAACAGGCGTGACCATCACCTAAACAATAAACCGACGGCTTTATGCTCCACCAAAGATAACGTGAGAAGGAATGATTGCTTTGAATATTTCATTCTCAAGACACGTGCGTATGGAAGGGTAGCTCAATCGTAAATTATGCATCCTTAACGGCCAGGAGCGTTTAACTAAACGCTATCAACGCTAGCTAGACTAAGCTGATAGATCGAAAAATAGTGTACCATTCTATTGAAAATAATTGTAGATAAATCTCACGGATTCCAATTCTACATCTGGCAGGAGATAATTGATGCGAGGCAAAGGTGGATTTAAATAAACACACCTAGCCCCGATCGTAAACTGACCTAACACAAATAGCAACAGACCAACGCAGCACGAGAATTTACTCTCCAATCACGGCATTGAGTGTTGTGACGAAGGAGTCACTGGATGAGGCCCCCTACAAGCTACTTCCTCATGCGGGCGGATCGGTTAATGACATGATGACAGTTATGACTTCGATACATTTTTCCCGTGGGCTTCATTGAGCGAGGTTAACTAATTCGACCAAAGAGATGCACAGCGCACGACATCGTTCTCATGCGCTTAATAGGACCAATAAAACTAATAAAACTAGCACGTTCCTAATTAAACTTTCGTCTATTTCGGTTACATGAATAGAATCAAATTTGTCCGTTGTCCTTTTATTATGCCGCTGTGTCCATTTTGTCATCATCGGATACAAGGGAGTCTTTACAGATTAGCGATTTTATTTTGAAAATAACTAGGGTGTAACAAAAAGGGTTGAATATAGTTTGGGGAGTCACCCTATTTTACTGCAAGGACACTACTGATTTGCATTATAGCTTGATACCAAACATTGTGAAGCCCAAAATGCTTTATAAGTTCATGGTTTTATTCTAGTATCATTAGAAATAAATAGCGCAACGGAATTAAACATCGGGAATAGGATTTTTTCCGCGTTGAATCGGTTAGTAAACAGAAGTATTCACAATAGCCTACTGTTAATTGATTGCGGTTATTATAGTTCTATAAACATCACACATATAAACACACTATTGTATAGCGTGAATTAAAAGTACCTTATGGATGTTTGATAAACACAAGTTCTCTAAAATAATAAGCGAAGCACGTAGACCGAGCAATTCGCCTAGATACATACACTTACACACCGGCAACTCCTTAAATAGACGAGGCCGCGATATACCAAGGATTTCTAAGGATATGCTATCCGTTTACTGCGCAGGTTTATTTATGCAACTTCGTAGAAAGGCATGAAGTTTGATTTTATCCGTATACGACTCTAGATATAGCTCAAGATCAAGATATCTACATACAATTTTCCATGGAACGTCACGTGGAAACATCTTCGAATCGATTTTTATCGCACATTTTCGCCTTTATTCGCCTTGACCGCTCCCACTTGTTTATCAAAACCTTCCGCCAGCCTTCAAGCATCTGGCTCGAGAACTCGAGTATTCTGAAAATACTTATCGCAACTACATTTTGAAATCCGCTATGAGCCAATACTGAGACTTAAGTCGAGGTGATATTTCATGATACGCATTAATTTCCAATCTAATATAGTTTATTGTAGAAAATATATTTTATTCATGAATCATGACACAAGATGGATTAATGTTTTACAGTAGGAAGGTAATAGTTATAACAAAGCATTCGTTCTAGAAAAGCTAGACAAATGCGTCGAGTTGTGCAGTAAAGTGTAAGGGCATTCACACATCCGCCAGTGTTTAAAACACAGTCGGCATCACGCCTAGGGCGGATTTACCATCGCGTGACAAAGTGGAAATAGAATTCTCATTCTCACATATGAATGTTTTATAGACCATGCCGTTATTATGCTGTACTTAGGTATGAGAATATATCTCTGTAAAACCGTTTTACGACAATGAAAACTAATTTTACTGAATACATGTGCGTGTATGCAACTTGGTTTGGTGGCTGAAACTTTTTTAAATTCGATGACTATAAATTAATGGTACTTATCTTTTTTCAAGTCCACCAATTGATGTAATTATCCGTAAATAAAGTAAATTACGTTTTGTTGTTACCTAATGAGTGTAGACCGAATTTCATAGTACCACTTTTGTTAATTAGATTAAGTGCGGACTGAATTGTTATTCAATATCACGTGGCAAACAATATCGATAACAATTGTCGGGACCATCCCTCGGTAGGCAGCACAGTATGTTCATAGGCAGGGCTGCGGGGCGTTGACCCCTAGAGGCAGACGAGCTTTTCGCGTCTCGCCCTACTTGCCGCCCGCCCGCCCAGCTCATGCACTTACGTCATTTGAGACGTTTTGAGCGAACTTTTCAGATAAAAAAACAATTACTAAGCGAGGTCAATAACGCATAAGCAGCGCCCTAAGATCGTACAATGACCGATGACTTTCACGCGTTTCATGACCCTTCAGAACCCAGCTGCCGAAAAATCGTGCTCAAGGATTTATTGTGGCAAAGCCCTCTTCAGATTCAAGTGTTTATTAGCTCCACGGTCTTGGCGCTCTTTTGTCACCCTACCATTAATGAGTGGGTACGTGAGTTGAATCCCCGTTTGGTAAGAAGAAAAAATCGTGTAATTTCAGGCCTTTCTCTCGAGAGATATGTCTTTCTTCCGGGTTATTTATCCTATACGATAATATGGTAGGTACATAGGTAAACTTCCCTCGTGTAAATTGTTCCAGTGAATAATACTCCTTATTCACAATCAAAGGTCTCGCTTTCTGCTCGGTTCCTCATTGAAACAACAAGCGTCGCCAGTCTACTTCCTTTGTCCTTTTAAGCGTCTCGAGTGGAGTGGCCGGTTGCGCCGGGAGACAGTGCAGCGCCTTACTTGTTGGCACTTTCGCTTTCGACGCATCGGCCGCACCGCACCTTACCGGTAGCGAAGCACAAGTCTACTATTCCACGAATTACTCCAGTGGTTTGTCCACTCCAACACGTACCGAGCAGGTAGTACGAAAGTACGAACATAACCAATCCATTACTTTTACGACACTGCTGCGTAATACAGGAACAATGCAGTCAAGTTGTGGTCGCTTGTGCTACATTTATATATGGACTCTACAAACAGCTCCTCCTACTTTTATAGGTAAAATATTCATAGCTAGTGGAGTCGTTGCCATGGATAGAAAATAATGAGTAGGTGTAATAAGGGATAATAACATCAGTGACAAAAACAGGAAAATTAACGACATACGTTTTTACGAGTATATAGTTTTCCTTCATTATCCTATGTTTTTTTTATTGGACAAGAAATATCGTCTACCCATAATTATTTATGTTAAATGTTTTATTTTCACAAAAAAAACAGAAGGTTTCTCTGAAATATTATATGCATACGATACCTAGAAACCATTGAACAGGACTTATCAGACTTATCTCATTTCCGGTCACTAGTATAATATGTATTAAATATAACTACATACGCGTAGGTACACTACCATCAAGTATGTAATAGCATAGTATTTTCCCGAATGCTACATAAACCCCAAAATAAGATAACATTTCTTAGGAAGAGAGGAGAAATGAGAATAACATGTAATGAAAGAAAGAATACGTACACGGTAACAATATTGTAATCAATATAAAGAACATTTTGTACTGAATGCACGTTTATCTAAGATCTCAAAGCTCTTGCCTCACTCCCGCAAGATTACGACAAATGTGTAATGGCCGTGTCATAACTAACTACACAATTCCCACTTTCTTACGAAGACCGTATTTGCAGTAATGTCTTCATCGTCAATTTATTATTTAACTTTCAATCGCCGATAGCATCATGTGTAGAAACCAGAGGTGATCTTTAATGACATTAGGAAGAACGTTGCGAAAGAATACTGAATAATATATGCAGGTAAACAGGTGATCAAATGCGCATTACATGCGCTAAAGTCAACCTCTGTGATAATAACACAACACTAACTTAAAGATCGTGTAAATATGAATAGGACTTTATGAGAAATTTTGTCTTCCGCTATCTCTTTATTATGTTTTTGAGGTGCCTTTTCGTAACTAGGTAAACAGTTGATCAAGTGAACTTTTAGCTAAAGGCTAGGCGAAAAAAGCTACACCGAAAAATGAGGTAAAACTGGAAAATTACTAGTAAGACTGCAGGCCGCAGCAAAACCGAGAGGAAGCAGTGTAATGTTTGCAACTTAGTAATATCGCAAGGTATGACAATAATATCATATATCCAAAAGTTTTTGGGTAAATGGGTATGCCTTTTTAGTAGGGTTGTCTGGAAGAGATCGCTTTTAGCGATAAGGCCGCCAATTGTTACACTAGTGCTAAGTTCATTTTTCTGTTGTGATTATCATGACTGTTTTTTTTTTTTGGTGTGTACAATAAAGAGTTTATCTATCTATCTTCTTATAGGCATATTTTGGTTTGTCTGTGTGCCTGTATTTGTTCCTATTAAGCTAACGGTTTCACAGATTTTAATGCAAAATGATAGCGAAATAACTGAAGTTCCTGTAGGATAGCTGGCAAAATTGCGTGACAAAATAAAACTAGTTGGTTTGCTACATCACGAGAATATAACTGTAAACAAATGTTAGAGATGATCGCCACATGTATCCGAATGGCACATTTAGACAATCAGAAACTCATTAGTTAGACCCAAGTATTTTAGCTCTATATTTTTATACGCTAGCGTGAATCATAAAATTAATTAGTTAGGCACTTATTAGCTACCGATGTTACACAGTTTTAACCCTGAGTTCGTTTACAAGATTAACAATCTATTTCAGGCCAATTAGACAATCTAATTTTCTGCTAATCTTCATACTTGCCTAATTATAATAAGAGCTAAGTACTTTGCGAGTGAATCGAATTGTTACGGGGATCATTCTACTGATTCTACTTACTTTGGGTTTTATGTAAACTTTGAGTAGTATACATTTGGTACCTGCTGAAATGAAATGTAAAGTTTTCCTAAAGTTTTCCTTTACAGTTTACACCTAACAATCACAGGTATAGGTTGGTGAAACACGTCAAGTGTCTGTCTATTTACAGTTGCGTAAATTACAATGACAACAGTGTAACCCATCTTTGAGTTACAATGTCGTGTTTGATTTAGAAAGGAAAGTCGCCAACCAGCCCGCCTTCGCCACCCATGGCGTTGGCATCGACGTGGCTTATCCTGCGATCCTGCCACTTTGTCCAACTCCCGTGCCAAAAGCCGCGACCTGCATACTTAATGCATCGCATAAAGTGCACGCCTCGCTTCATTATGCAATCCACAAAAATCTAACAGCGACCAACTGCTTTTCTGTACGCATTCCACGCGGCGACACGACTTAATATATTATTATAGGGTAGCTAAACACAATCTACTAACATAATGTTACGCAAACATAACAGAATTGCCGATTGATAGCAATTCACAGAATCTCATGTGAACTGCTTCATTTACATGCAATGATAAGCTTTTTTCACAATGATCTAATTCATTTGCATCAAATGGAAGCGAATCCTTTTCAGAACATTCTAGTTACTTGTTCAGCTTAATATGGTTCCAAATGACATCATCTTCGTTTGTAACAGACGCTGCTGGACTAAAGAACTCTCCGAGTTTGTTGTGTAGCGCACGTGCGCAGTTTAAATGATAAATGTGTTGACTATGAAACAGTCGGTCACCTTCTGAGGGAGTTCATGGAGCGGAGCTAATCTTTGAAAACGCATAACGCAGACGTGAGAAGTTATCTCAGAACAACGCGTTATTGTGGCCAGACTTCAAAGCTAACGAGGCGCTTGACGGAGCCGCCGAGACCACAAGACAAGGGCTCTATGTCTAACGAGTCTAACGACCATAGTTAGCCCATTTAAAATATAGATGTAAGGTACCTACCTAACGACGTCTTCAAAATTTTTAAGCAAAGAGACTCTCTGTGTGTGCTTTTGGACGATAACTTCAGTTCAAGAAACGTTTTACATCCAGACCTGGGGCCTTATTTTTGAATCGTACGCAAGCCTAGCGCATGCGAAAGGAGCTGACTTTCGAACGATACTGTTTGGAATAAGGTTCAATATTGTTTAAAAGTCGGCTCTTTTTGCATGCGCTACTTTACGCACGATTCGTACGCAAGCGTAGCGCATGCGAAAGGAGCTGACTTTCGAACGATACTGTTTGGAATAAGGTTAAATATCGTTTGACAGTCGGCTCCTTTCGCATGCGCAACTTTGCGCACGATTCAAAAATAAGGCCCCTGGCAGTAGGCATATAGAAGAAAGAAGCGACAACAGACATGATGCATTTAATGCACAAGTTATCCATCCCTAACATAGGAGTAAGTCTACTATCATAGTAGAAACTAACGAGAGACTATGAGTTTGTGTATTAAGATGAGGCGTGACGCGTGTAGAAAGATTAAGTCACTTGATCTTGAGCTCGAGAGGTATTTGAAGTACTTATAAGTATAATCAATAGAGAGAGACATGCTCAATGAATAACCTGAAGTAGTTACATAGGCATAACAAAATTTCAAAAGAAGATAATAATTAACTGAAAGGACGAATGTGACGGGATATCAGGTAACTGCGCCGTACGCACTAGAGCAGTAGACCACGATCGGATAACATAATCACGTGGCGTGAAAGCGCAGGCACATGTGCTTTGTTTAAACTGAGAACACACTATACATTATAGCTGCATAGTATTTGCACGTGCGCCAAATAACAACTAGCCGCTACCACCCAAATGAGTATGTAATTATGAGGGGACATTGTAATCTAGCGCTTTCGATCGTTAAACTGACGAGCCTTATGAAGATGATGCGAGGGTTATGATTGGAATACCGTTCTCATAGATGGCAAGCTTTTCCTGTATCGCAGGTGAGGTTTTGCGCGTTCTCGTGTCGCACATTGCGAGGACGGATGCGCGCCGAGCCTCGAAGACTAAATGCCTCGATACAGAAGCCGGGCAACGTGTCACGGCCACGTAACAGGATTAGTAACCTGCCCTAGTCACAATGCAAGCCAGTTTTAGTTATATAGAAAGAGAGCAGTTTGGATTACACACAAGCTACTGGGATAAGGCGATACGGGCTATGTTGGCTATGAAGTCGTGATTACTCTATCAACAACAGTGCCTCTTTCCTTGTGATTTAAGAGTTCTACGTTATCTTTATTATTATAAAGGTTATTTTGTTGACGAGGAGGATTTATTCAAGAGTTGCTTGACTGTATTGGGGTACAGTATGGGTTCTGTGCGATTAGACTCACCAAGAATTAGTCCGATGGTCTACCTTGGTGTTTAACAGAGGACTCCGGGAATTCTAATGAAACGCACCGGGGCTAGAAAGTTAACACCTATACCTTCTATCAATTTCATAGAAAGCATCTACCGATACCTACCCATAAAGCTTTTCGGCGCACATTTTTTTAAGATCTAAAAATCAAAATATTGGAATCGTGCCAAAAGCGGCTTAGAATTTTCCTACCATTGAGTAAATATATAATGCTATCTTAGAAGTTCCAATTCCAAGCAAGAGTTCCAATACTGTCTCATTAAGTATTGTTTGCCCTACTGCACAGCGCAGGTAAACCCAGCAGGGCTGCTCATAAACACAGATCTATTAGTCGGCTTATGACCATGCCGCGTTATTCCATTGAGTTTAAAAAGCGGAGCACCGTCCGTCGTTCTAAACAGATAGTGGACTAGTGGTTAGCTAGAGATCTTTAAGGATTTTTGTAGCTTCCTCGACATACCACCAAATGCACTTCCCATTTTGGTTGGTTGATCAAACTGAGATTGAATTTGATAAGTACCTAAGCACTATAGATACTTTTTATGGGAAGTAAAGTAAAAAAAGCCTTGCTTTAAAGATGGGCGGGTGACTCCGTAACTAAGGATGTTTATCAACGGGACACGTAGTTTGTATCAAACATTATCATAGGCTGTGTTCTAATTTATCAATATGAAATCTTGGTCGACAAAATAGAATCTAAAATGACCACTAACCGCGGATATTTTATGGGGTGTTATTATGAAAAACGGATAAAAACGTCGTTATGCCTTCCCTTTTTAGCCGACTTCAAAAAGGACGAACGTACTCAAATCAATCCATATGTTTAGTGTATGTGTGCACATGTGTATGTGGGCAATTTATTACGTATTTTTTTATTAAGTACCTAGACGATACTTCAAAAATTCCCACTAACTTCGGTTGCGTAGTTTTTTCCCTAGCTCCAATAGATGTAGGTACCTATATGAATAGCTAGCTGCGCCCCGCGGTTTCACCCGCGTGATGATGTTGATGATAGAAAGTAGCATAATTATTATATGTTATTGTACGGCAAAACCGACTAACTACTAACTCAAATGTCTATGTTATTTTTTGATCAAATAAATAAGGTTAAGTTATTATTATTATTATTATTATTCCGGAAATAAGCTATCTCCATTTCGAGTTTCATCCAAATCCGTTCAGCCGTTTACTTCTGAAGATGTAACAAACATACACACACAATAGTACACATACACCCCCAACACAGTCTGCATTAGGGCTGCGTGAGGAACCTCCTGATAAAGCGTGCCGTATCAAGGACCATTGCCTTTTGCATCTGACCCTCGAGTCCCTCGACACAACCGCCTAGCGAGAACCGCATATTAGGTTATTTGTTATCTTAATGATAACGAAAAACAAAAATCCTACCTATTAAAAAATCATAATAGCTTATGACCAAGAGAAAAACGACCAATGTAGCGAATCTTGCTTGCACATCAATATCGGTCAAGCAGCTACCATACGAAGTCAGATAGGAACACAAAAATTTTAATTTATTTATGTACATTTAGGTAAACTACGTGCCTCCTTAGAAGGTCGGGTAAATAAATAAGTAGGTTTAAGTAGTATACCAACGTCTCAATGAAACATATTTTTATAATTCTATTTATCTAGGTATTTATATAAAAATCAATTGCTGTTTGTTTGTCTCGCTAATACTCGAGAATGGCTGGGCCGATTTAGCTGATTTTGGTTTTGAAATGTTTGTCCGGTTTGAAGGTTTATACGGTGAGTAAACGGCTGGAGCGATTTGGATGAAATTTTGTGTTCCTGGAGCGGGTCATAGTAGCGAGGCCGAAGGCCAAGCTCTACGCGTACGAAGTAGCGGGTATCAGCTAGTCGACTTATATAATTATAGGTACCAAGTCAACATAATTGTGTAGACAAGTTTATGTAACAGTTTAAAAAAAGGAATTACCTACATAACTAAATCAAAGGCTAAAGGTATTTTTTTTTAGGTCACCTGCTCGTAGTTCGTATATGAGCGTAAAAAAGTCGATCTTATTAACGTAAAATGTAAAATAAGTGAGTACATTTTTTTACCAATTTATTGTGAATTTATATAATATGGAATTTATTAATAACATACGGTATGAGTAATAAATAATATAGACACTAGTCACTAGACAGCTTGTGCTTGTGAATAGATTATTTTGTAAACAAAAACTTACCGAGGAAGAGGAAAAACTTGCTTCACAATAACTGACAAAAAATTTGCTAGGTGCAATAAGATATCATTACAAATATCGTAAACGTGTAAGTAAAAATTGCCCGAAAAATATTATTCGTAAATCGATTTACGTAAGGAAAACGCGTTTGATTTGATCTGCCACACTTTGTGCCACACTCCCAGACTCCGGCCTTCGCTTGATTGATAAACAAAACTTCCGTCCGCTTATGCAGCGCGCGCATTCTGGTGTTGCCTTTAGAATAAATTCTACCAATCAAATGGGCAGAGTTATTTATCGTGAGAAATTGAAATCTTCCGATCGGGTTTACAATACGATACTAACCAGCCCAAAAATAGTGTATGATCTGAGAAGGATAAAGCTTGAGCTATTATTTCAGTTTTTGATAATCAGAAAACTTTTGAGGTGACAAAGACGACTGAAATTCAACAGTTAGATATTAATAGTTTTCATTGAATCGATAGCAAAAAATTCTTACGAGATCGATAGGGTAGGATTACTTCAGGTTGCAAATTCTCGTTGCTGACTCTGGTACGGTAGGTACGTACCTACAAGCTTAATATTGTACTGTCAAGGGAAAATATCAATTGCCTCTAAAATAATGTTTGTTTTGAACACAGACAGACAGTCTTGTTCCACTAAAAAATATAGTTGCGATAGCATGCGAGCGCAATCTAAGCCGAAGAGCGATTTTTCTCAAAATCCTGTAGAGATTTTAAAATAACCTGGTAAGTAACTATTGCGTTCCAAACTCCAACAAATGATTATGTCGTAAATAATTTTTGAAACTATTTCGAAACGGAACGTAACACATTTTTTTTCCTCTTAGTTATTGACACCGCCCTCTGTGCATTCTGCCAGTGTCAACGTACAAGTAATATCTCTCTGAATCAGGAATAATATTTGCTGCGTTCCGTAATGCGCTAAAAATGATAATGTCGCGAATCCGACCAAAGTCAGAAGTATTACTCAAATCAAATCGAAGCCCTTATATTTTGTGACTATTAAATTTAGTCGGATTCGTGATATTATCACTTTTAGCGCATTACGGAACGCAGCAATTATAAACTATTATTATTTAAATACGTAGGCGGAGTAACTAATAGACGAAGTTATAAAATATTTAATAATGCACGTCTTTTACAATCTTACTTAAAAAAAACTTCTCAAACTTCTCTCTCTTGTGCTTGCATGTTACACTTCACGTCAGAGAGAAGATGGCAGAGCATCTTAAGCAGTGATTATTAACGGTTGAGATTTTTTTTAAGAAAGACTGTTGATTTGCATTTGGTAAATGTAAATAGTGCTGTACCATAATCTTATCTGGGGAAAGTAAAGAAAATATTTATGACAGTGACGTTTAAAATTGCCGATCGCCCAGCCAGGGTTCGAAAAATTACGAATTTCTTATCGTTCTGTGAATTCTGATAAAATCAGATTTTAGGAATGAGCTATAAAGTTTTAAAGCTTGCCTCATCGTCGTTAAAGGTAAGGTATAATATATAGTATATATCAAATCTCGTTGCAATGTTTTATAAAAGCTGTCAAATGATGTTATGCAATGCTCGCCCGCTCTCAGACAGTTCACGGTCAGTTTAGGCACATCCCCATAACCTTTCCAGTGCTTATCAAGCCCAAAATCTGTAGAAAACATTGCTAAAATGTCTAAACTTTGACGCTACTAGGTGCTTACTCTACTTCACTATTTACAAGAAATCTCAACCTGCTGCCCTGACCTTCAAACATGTGACCGCCTGTCATTCATTGATTATAAACTGATTCACTGATTATTATTAAATATATTTTATTATTAAATATTTAATATAACTATGAACCAAGTTCAAAGAATCCTAAGTAACTGGTAGCACAAGTAGCTACCAACTATTCTATTAGTTTCATCAATGAAGAATAAGTTTTTCTCATCATCATCATCATCATCACACAAATGCTAATTAGTTTAATGTTCTCAAAGCAACAAAGTGCCTAACCAGCACAGAGGTCTATCAGACCTCATCAGGCTTGAAATGATTAGTGCTTTTAAGGTTCTGCTGATCCAAAAGTTGTAATATGAATGTATCATTCTATAGTTATATTTTATGCTGGAAAACAGTGACGGTGTTATTAGAATGGATGGGCCCAGCGCTTGCAGATCGTTCAAAATTAATAAGTCAACACAATCAAGCATACCTAGCTAAAAGTATGCATATTACATTTGCCAGAAAATAGAGATATCGAATCTAATTACTGCATGACAAAAAGAGAACACATGTACATGTATTAGAAGTTTGTATTGATGCATCGTACTGCCTACATGTCGCAACGACAGAGTATGACTGAAGCGAGTGGAGAGCTGGCGCTCAGCATATAGTCTTCAAAATCCGTGCGCTTATTTCCCGTCCATTCATTTTATCATTGTCGCTGCTGGAAAATAACCTTTTCAACCCATTAAAAGTCTCCGTCTCCGTCTCCAAAACGTCTCCATGGGAGCACCTGCTTTAAGGGGGAGGCCCTCTTCTGGCTGATGTGTGTCTCTATGGGAACGGGCTGGACCTTCATTCAGATCTTAGTTGATGATTTTTTTTTATGACCTTTGCCTATGCAAACAGAATGTCCTACAATGTTTAATGCATTTGCATTACTAATATACCATTGTTGTTGCAGAATGGGGGAATCAAAATTTCCTCCAGACACTATGCGACGGCACATGAAGCTGATCTCACTGTCATTGGATCGGGCCCTGGTGGCTATGTCGCGGCCATTAAAGCTGCTCAACTCGGCATGAAGGTATAAGATTGGAATCTACCTAAACTTGAAAGATTTGTGTTTGACCATGCAAACCTATTTAAAACATAAACAATGACCAATGGTGCGGTGTAGGATGAGCATGCTTACCTAATAGGCAGTGCCGTAATTAGGGCTGGGCCAGTGGGGCACAGGATGCAGACCCTGGAGAAGTGCAGAAATTACCCGACCAGGACCAAGTTTTGGGTCATGCATGGGTGCAGTTATATAAATATATTCGCTCGCACCAGGCGCATGAAAGGCTAGTTATGACACTGCTAATAGGATTCCTATTCTAAGGAACCTAGTTACTCAAAGATTCAAAAATATGAATATATTCATTTTTTCATATATTCATATTGGAAAGTGTCTACAAACCTATGCAAGTGTTATTTCTTTACCAATCATGTTGGTGTTAAAAGTATCTGTGTTTTATGATGAAAGTGGTAGTATTAGTCCATGGAAAGTCACAAAGATTACTCTTCTTTTTTTTTATTGCTCTATTGTCCTCGTTCACACCGTCGCTTGTCATCAGACCAGTTGGTTGGCCAGACTAACGGGGATAGTGCATTTATATTTTCAATTTAATTATTTCATGACATATGATGCCATTTTCAAGTTAAGCCAATTTTCCATTCCACCATCAGCTTAGAGATATTGCAGTTATAAAAACCTTTTCTATCCAGGTAGTCTCAGTGGAGAAGGACCCCACCCTCGGGGGCACATGCTTGAATGTTGGTTGCATTCCATCCAAGGCCTTGCTCCACAACTCTCACCTGTACCACATGGCCAAGCATGACTTCAAGCACAGAGGCATCGAAACTGGAGAGGTCAAATACAATTTTGCAACTATGATGGACTACAAAGTAAAAGCGGTTAAGGCATTGACTGGAGGTATTGCTATGCTCTTCCAGAAGAACAAGGTAACTATAAACATCTCAGTACCAAGTATTGTCCATTTACGAAAGTTAGTACATTTAACTGAAATATAAAGATGCTGTCCCAGATTTTTCATTGAAGTCAATTATTCATCATCATTAGCCAGTAGATGTCCACTGCTGTTTGAAGGCCTCACCTTAATAGGAAGGGTTTGCTGTTATCCCCACATTTGGCAGGTGGCTTGGTGATTGCAGAATGCTCATCACTGTTTAACTGCTGATGCTGCTGCCAGTCCTCCGGTGGTTCTGGTTGCACTTTAGGACATACCCAGGTCTAGAAGTCAATTATTAGATTACTTCAATGTTATACAGTGGAAAGAAATTTCTAAAACTTGTACTGTTTTAGATGAAAGACAAAGTTTGTGTCTATAGGTCAGTGTGCAAAAATGTATGTCTCGAAAACTGTAGGAAAAGTATCAATTTAAGGGTGGACCATGGAGCTAATAACAATAGTAACAACATGCAAAAAAAAAATGTCCGCGCCAAAACTCGGCGCACGCCATACAGTGCGATGACTTTTTTAACGACTTGAATTACGATAAGACACAAGCGCTCAAGCATACATTGAACACTATACAAGCAACATAACGTCTAAATTCGAACAATAGTGAACTATTTAATGCACGTATAGCTATGTATAACGGCACTCGGACGTTTTTGGACTGTTTTGACTTAGAGATTGTGACTCTTTAGATATTAGCTCAATTGGGTGGACATATTTCACTGTTTCTTTTGTGAATTGTGGTACTGGCTACAAAGGTAACCAACCAACTAAATTCAAATTGGTTTTCAGGTGAAACTAGTTAAAGGTGTTGGTACCATTATTGCACCAAACAAAGTCGAAGTAAAAGGCGAGTCAGGTGTAGAGACTGTCAACACCAAAAATATTCTTATTGCTACCGGATCGGAAGTGACTCCATTTCCTAATGTAACTGTAAGTATGTGGAACACAACCTATGAATGCAATAAATTTTAAAAGCATGTGCAATTTCGTTACGTTGACTAAGAACTTTGCTTATACATTTGTAACTGAACAAACCCGGCAATTGCGAAATTATCTGTTTCATTGAAAAATCTTACTGACACAACAAAATATATTTATGGATCTGGCAATTTTTGCCATAATCCGGTTTGGTCCCAAACTAAAAATTAACAAGTACCTAGGTACCTAGCCAGTCTCTTACTAATTGAAGGTGGGCACCTACCTACAATTAGTAAGACTGGCCTAGCTGAGTTTGGGACCCACTGCCAACATAATTGTAATTAGTTAATCCGCAACACATGTATAGCATACCGGTAACCCAGAACGTACAACTTATTGAAAAATAAACATTTATTTTACATTCCTGATGTTTTTTTTACAAATACTCTCTTTTGGCTAGAGACCATCAGAGTGACAGAATAAAACAGGGGGAGGCTAGGCTCCTAGATATCCCTGTATTGTACAGATGTACAGTAATGTGAAATGTTGACCTTCAATTCCAGTTTGATGAAAAGCAAATCATCTCATCGACCGGTGCGCTATCACTGACCGAGGTCCCGAAGCGCTTCCTTGTGATTGGTGCTGGTGTGATTGGTCTGGAACTTGGCTCAGTATATTCCAGGCTGGGATCAGACGTCACGGCTATTGAGTTTCTCCCTACTATCGGAGGTAACTATATTACATACTAATATTAAAATTATATACACACAATGAGACAGGCAGAGAGCCAGAATCTATGGGATCTCGTTCATTTCACATCTTACCTTGTGGAGTGTCGTCCACAAGCCTTTACAGCAGGGACCATTGAAGTACTCCATGACGGGGGGCAAACAGAAATCTTCTTTACCAGATATTAAAATTGGAGGAGTCGCAGCACCCCCACTTTTCATATTAGGGGGTCATCTGCCCCCAACTTCCGCGGCCGCTGCTTTACAGGTAGCTAACCTGAAAGATTGCAGTCAGTTAAAAAAGGAAAAGTATTATGTGTATTCCTTTTGAAACATACATATGGTAGATCAACTTATGGCATCTACTTCGATTGATGCAGGTCTACAGTAATCCTGGTAGCTCTGTAATTTGACTAGGGTATATCTGCAGGTGTGGGTATCGACCTCGAAGTAGCCAAGACGCTTCACAAGATCCTCGGTAAGGAAGGAATGAAGTTCAAGCTCAGCACTAAGGTCACGGGTATCAAGAAGGAAGGCAGTGTAGTGAAGGTCGACATCGAGGCAGCAGCCGGTGGGAACAAGGAAACTGTAAGTTCTCATATTACATCAAAAAAGTTATAATGTTTACTTCATTATTTAAAATAAAATGTGCCTGCATTTATACTAAATGTTCTTTATGGAAAAGACCAGCATCCGTCTATCATGTAAGGATTTTTAAACCAGGGTATTTTTTTTATAATGCAAATATCAACCATTAGCATGCTGAATTTTTCTTTTTTTTTGAGAATATAATAATGGTATCTAAGGAAAAAAATACTAATTGTTTTCAGACGTGATAAATACTAAAGATAAAAATTTTTGTTGCATGTTATTAGATGGAATGCGACGTGGTGCTGATCTCAACCGGGCGGCGCCCATTCACGAAAGGCCTCGGCCTCGACAAAGTGGGCATCGCGCTCGACGACCGTGGCCGGGTGCCTGTCAACAATAAGTTCCAGACCACCGTGCCTGGGTGAGTTCATCTCTATAATCATCCTCAGCCGAGACGTCCACCGCTGAACGAAGGCCTCCCCCTTAGACTATCACACTACGACAACCAGCCATTTGCATCCACCGGTTGCCCGCGACTTTTACAATGTCATCTCTATAATATTTTACAAATATTTCTAGCATTTAATACTAGCTGCGACGTATTAATAAAAAAGGAACTCTCATTCTCCAACCCTTAATCATGGTGTCAGTCTGATCCATTGTTTCGTGGTCTCATCAAGACAGAAAAATATACCTATAAACATTTTTGTATTTATACTATAGATAGGGATTGAATCAAAGCTTTTTTTTCTTAGTTATTGGCATTGTACGTTGTGCATTCTGCCAGTGTCAAGTTTATGAATTTTCAAGTTTTTTTATTAAAATCAAGTCAAATATGTTATGAAATCACAGTTAGTCACACGAAATTAGTCATAGTCGAGTCCAAGTCATACACTAGTAAAGTTGTGGCGACTTTACTATGAGGTTCTACGGAGTTTTGAAAACCACACGAAAATGCATGTTTCGCCACATTATATCACTTGCCCACACTCGTGTATGTAATTCAACACTTAATGAATAAAACCACCATTTTTAATCATTAATTCGCGATAAAACACAAGTTTAAGAAAAATAATATAATGCAACGACATGATTTTTCCGTGTTCCCGCCATAACACGAATCAAAACTTTGAAGCTGCTTTGGGCAAGCGTAGTGCTTACTATAGTGCTGTAGTCCCTCATGTCATTAATAAAAAAACAAATAACGAGTCGAGCTATTATTAAATTCGGAATCTTTATAGCACTGCTCAGTGGAGGTAACCTTGGTATCTTATTACTATAACTATAGTACAATATGTATTTACATATGGCCGGATATTTACTTTTCTTATGACATTACAGATCATGTCATAAGTGGTTTGTTCAATATTACTGTACAACGTGTAACAGAAAGGTTCAACAATACTGAAGAATATGTATTTACTCATCATTATGAACAACTTTTACTGTAGGACCAACCTCGAAATCGCGAAAAAAAATATCTGCTGATCCATACTTTTTGTCCAAAGACAATGAACTTTTTGTATGGAACAGCACCCTTATCATGGACTTTCGTGATTCTGATTGCGACCGTGCGCGAGCGGGAGGACGCATAGCGCGAGTAAGTTGGTACGAGCGGGATGGCATGCTATCGCAATCAGAATCGCGAACGTCCATGATAAGGGTGCTGGTGTTTTTGGTTCGCGGTTTCATAGTTGGCCCCCTAGTAAAAGTTGTTCATAATGATGAGTGAATACATATTCTTCAGTATTGTTGAACCTTTCTGTTACACGTTGTACAGTAATATTGAACAAACCACTTATGACATGATCTGTAATGTCATAAGAAAAGTAAATATCCGGCCATATGTAAATACATATTGTACTATAGTTGTACATACCCTTCAGTATTGTTGAACCTTTCTGTTACACTTTGTATACTGAGAAATGTATGATAATTTTAATGCTGACCGTTCTCTTTATCTAAGTCTTTACTGAATTTATGTTATTATAATTTTGCTATGTTCATTACAGAATATACGCCATTGGTGACTGCATCCACGGCCCCATGTTGGCGCATAAAGCAGAGGATGAGGGTATTGTTTGCGTCGAAGGAATCAAGGTAATAACGCTTTTATGTATACAGCTTCAAGCTCCTTTATCAAGGACTAAGATCAAGCAAGCAAATTTGGAAGATACCTATTCACTCTATCTTTGAAAAAAACTTGATTATTTATCTCTTTTTTTTTTTTTTTTTTTTTTTTTTCTGTAGATGTGGCATCCGACAACTTTTTGCAGTGTACAATTTACATAAACATGTGAACTGTGATATTTTTTTGTACTTTGGTATTTATTCCCAGGGCATGCCAGTTCACTTCAACTACGACGCTATCCCGTCAGTAATTTACACGTCTCCCGAGGTCGGCTGGGTGGGCAAGACGGAGGAAGATCTCAAGAAAGAAGGCAGAGCGTACAAAGTTGGCAAATTCCCGTTCTTGGCCAACTCCAGAGCGAAAACCAACGGCGAGGCAGAAGGATTTGTTAAAGTGCTATCCGACAAGGCTACAGACGTTATCCTAGGCACACATATCATTGGCCCTGTAAGTTTTTGAGACGTAGCTATCCGTGTCGAAAAATAAACATCTGTCCATTATATTAATCGCTTTTGATAGCTCATACAAAGTTAACGACATAACTTTGTAAAGCTTCTAGCAAATTGAGTAGAAATTAATAGGGGCGCCACTATCGCAAATAGTTCTAAATACTAGCAACCCTCTAGCATGTCTGAGGAACCTGATTGGATGAAATTATATGATTATCCACAGGCCACATATCTGGTTGGCACAAGGTAAAAAAGTAACGGTTTAAAGACTTTTTGCCAAGTCACAATCAAAGAGATTATTATCTAAATGACCAATTATAACATTTACTAGTAAGCAAAAGGCTTTTTTGCTAGATCTTGTTCTATTGTATAACCGTTTTGTTCATAGAATGATAACTTATTTCGTTATTTACTAGTAAGCGAAAGACTCTTTTGCTAGATCTTGTTCTATTGTAGAACCGTTTTGTTTATAAAATGATAACTTATTTCGTTATTTACTAGTAAGCGAAAAACTCTTTTGCTAGATCTTGTTCTATTGTAGAACCGTTTTGTTTATAAAATGATAACTTATTTCGTTATTTACTAGTAAGCGAAAAACTCTTTTGCTAGATCTTGTTCTATTGTAGAACCGTTTTGTTTATAAAATGATAACTTATTTCGTTATTTACTAGTAAGCGAAAAACTCTTTTGCTAGATCTTGTTCTATTGTAGAACCGTTTTGTTTATAAAATGATAACTTATTTCGTTATTTACTAGTAAGCGAAAAACTCTTTTGCTAGATCTTGTTCTATTGTAGAACCGTTTTGTTCATAGAATGATAACTTATTTCGTTATTTACTAGTAAGCAAAATACTCTTTTGCTAGATCTTGTTCTATTGTAGAACCGTTTTGTTGATAGGATGATAACTTATTTCGTTATTCACTAGTAAGCGAAAGACTCTTTTGCTAGATCTTGTTTTATTGTAGAACCGTTTTATTAATAGAATGATAACTTATTTCGTTTGTGATGTCAGGGTGGCGGCGAACTGATCAACGAGGCTGTATTGGCGCAAGAATACGGAGCGGCCGCGGAAGATGTTGCGAGAGTATGCCACGCACATCCCGTAAGTTTCACAACTAAACAAAATTTATCTTTTCCATACATTTTAAATTCTTTAACATAATCTTGGGATCACTGATAGAACAACAGAATTTTTGAGAAAGGTTTTTTTTCAACAGTTTAAAAAAAAATCTTATTCGAAAGTGATTTTGACTTACATTTTTGACCAACAATGTAAGTCAAAATCTTTTTAAATCAAGTAAAGAAGTAAAATTTAGGTTTACCACTTTCTACTGATATTTGTCGGTTAAAAGCTCATTTGACCTAACACTATTTTTGAATATTTTATATGAAGTGTTTCCACATTCTGAGTAAGTATTTCTATGTTTATAAACATAAAAATACCCAGATAGAGCGAGATAGAACAACACACAGTTTTGTTTTATGCTTTAAAACATAGTAACACTATTTTCTCTCATTACAGACATGTTCAGAGGCTCTCCGTGAAGCGAACTTGGCCGCGTACTGTGGGAAGCCGATAAACTTCTAATGTTAGACTAGATGTAAACTAATTTATTAGAACCCACTCTTTAACATCAGGGTCGTAACTGACGTCGATCCTATAAGGAATCTTGTATGAATCTAATTTGAATGTCGCCTGCGATTATTTGTGATCTACGTTACCGTAACTCCGATTCGTAAACCTGGGGGTCTAAAATGTTCAATTCCCCTAAAAGCAGTTCATCTTATGAATTCGTAGCAGAATGAATTGTAAAAAGTAGCTTGAATCTGCTAGTTGACTTTATGCAATTCATCTTTCATCGACCATTTTACGACTTTCTATAGAAAACTGTCAAACTAATAAATTCCGTAAAAGAATTATTTTGCAAAATCATAGTATGGATTGGCGCCGATTTGCGAAATGAATCGTCATAGGATCATATGCAGAATTGCTACACGCGACCATTTTAGCCCCCCTGCTGTCGTGTATTTGAACGATACGCATTTGAACATTATTTAATTTTGACCGCGATCATGTACTGCCACAAGTTTAAGTGATATTTATTTTTTAAATATTTATTTCTAAATATTATTTATTTCGTTTACTTGTCATTCCGTATTTTTTTGAGTTACTTAACACTCTCGCATTTACTGCGATGTAAATGTCGTGTCTCGGTGTATTTGTTTTCTTTTGTAAATAGTTTTACAAAAATACAGTTATGTACAGTAAAGTGTTTTTGATTCGAAGTAAATAAAATGACGATGTTTATTTTAAAACATTTTATTTGGATATATATTTTTTGTATTTATTGATGGGTGATAAATACCCTATAATTTTATTGATAGGTTATTTACTTCTACTGGCAAGAATAAAATAAATTCATTGTGGCTTAAATTACATTGGTACACATTAAAAAAAAACTATTTTTACAACATGTATTGTTAGGCTAAACATAGTGACTAGATCGATATTCGATGCAATTAGCTCCAAATCACAAAGCATTAGGGCCTTAATAAAAAGAGTAACAGATAAATGTGATAAAATATTACACGAGGATAACCATAAAAGTAATAAGCGTCAACGCAGCGACGCCCTAGACTAGACTTTGTTTCGTTACTCATAAGTTCTGAGGACGTCTGCAATGGTCATGGGAACGCTTTCCTTTATGCTAGGGCTTCACCTGCGTGTAATGCCATTATTTAGCGCGCTGTTTGATACAGTACGCAGATATGGCCGGGTTAGCACGCTAATAGGCTAGTGGCATTATTAACGTCGTTAGACGTTAGGTAAAATGATAGCGTGGCCACCTGTTTAACGCATCATTTATTGGACGTTTATTATTTCGATAACTAGACGTAAAACGTCACGCAGGTGAAGCTCTAGCATTACGATCACAAGAACGTCTTGTTCGTCAAATTACGTGTTATCATAATAACATTGAAACAAATATATATAAATACAGTCAATAGTAAAAACAGCAAAATATCTAAAAATAATTAAAAACACAACAATAATATCAAGTCCTCTATAGTAAAATCATAATCATAAGTATATACGTCATTAGATAGGGGTGCTTTGCCACGGAGGCGGAGACGAGCAGAAGAGTGACCAAATTTTTTTTTAGTACAATATAATATACAACGTGTAACAAAAAGGTTCAACAATACTGAAGGGTATGTATGTACTCATCATTATGAACAACTTTACTATGGGGCCAACCCTGAAATCGCGAATAATAATAACAGCTGTTCAATACATTTTGTCCAAGGTCAATGAACCTTTTGTATGGAACAGCTGATTTATTTTTCAGGTTTCAAGGTTGGCCCCATAATAAAAGTTGATGAGTACATACATAATCCTTCAGTATTGTAGAACCTTTTTGTTACACATTGTATATTGTACTAAAAAATATATTGTAGATTGGTCCTATTCCCGCACGTCTCGGCTTCAGTGGGAACGCATTCCCCAAACACAGGTTCGCGGATTAACAGTTCCACACTTGGGCCCTACATCATTCAACCGACTCCGGGAGTCCAAGCTCCAACATTACTGATTAATATAAGTACTTTTCTGGTAATAATGAAATCATTTTGAATTGGACTTCACAGTATCCTGGGAGATTGGGAAGGAACAGCAAGTATTTTTCGATCAACAGGGCCCTGTTTTGTAAAGCTACAAGTTATGTACTTGAAGTGAAAACCTGGCAACACCTCAAAAAAAATTGAGCTCGGCGTTTTCTAAACCTACAAGACAACCAGTGTACAAACTACAAGTACAAGCACTTGTTTATAAGTTAAAGACAAACCATCTAACTATAACTGATAACTTGTAGTTACTGGTACAAGAAGCTAGCACAGAGGGCAGGGGATCGTGGTAGAATAGAGTGTTTTTCGTCCCCCTGGGGGAATGGAGGATTCATGCAAGAAGCGCTTGCTACACAAGCGCTTCTTGCCTACCTTTATTGGAAATCTGGCAATACATGCTAATGATAAGAAACATCGTATAAATGTCTCAGTCAAGTATATAGTGATTATCTCTTCACTGCATTTAGACAGTTTTTTTTAAGTTTCATACTAAAATATACAATTACCGAAGCGGTATTGCCTCCTCCGAAAATGTACTTAGTTAATCCTGGGTAAGTTCTAAACATAGCTGTCGTTTCAACCCCATGTATCCATAATCTGATTACACATATTCAAATAAAGCTTCGGAGAAAGAATTTCGCAGTACTGCGCGCAGTCGTTAGAATACATAATTGCGCCAGCCATAGTCTTGGCGTTGATTTCCATGTATTTAAACAGAATGCCTTCAAGATCGGAAATAGACAACTTGTTTTCAATGTAAAAGTTTTTAGAGAGACGGAAGCAAGTCTCCCACAACTCATTGTTAATGGGGAACATGGACATGCATTTGTCTATAATTTCTGCTGCTTTACTAGACATATCGATATCAGGTGTGTCGATGGCAGTTCTCGAAAGAGTCTTGATATACTTCAGTTCGTCACAACAACACGGCAGAGCCCGATATGCAGTTGGGTCGATAATGGGGAACGAAGCTTCGTTTAGAATCGCCAACGACACCTCTTTGATTCGCTTCGATATAATGTTATGTATAGCGATCTTATCGTCACACTTGACATGTTTTATCTCCTTGTCATCCGTGAGTTCACTATGTGTGGTGTAAAGTTTGTCTGCCGCAGGCACACGTTTCAAGTTATCTAACAAATACCTCAAACAGTCTGAGTACACACCGTTATGATATGCCAATTTAGCTGCCATGTTTGGATTTTTTATCAGAATCTCCTCGTTTATCCAAGGCTTAAGAATCAAGATGACGTCATCGGCCCAAGATTTCTTTTTGAAATCTTTCATTGATGTAAGCGGGTTCAGTCGCGGTTCGAGCGGCTTTCTCTGCAAGTCTTCTATATCAAACGGGAACATTATGTCGACCCTGTCGATCAGTTGGAACATGAACTTGTTGTTGTTTCGGCTCGCTGGGATTTTGATCACTCGTTTCGTAGTCTTCATCATTATCACCCTGTTTGTGCCTTTTTCCTTTTCGCTAGTGCCCTGTAAAGATAACATGATCTTAGGTTGTTTAAATAATGTAATATAAGGAAAGCATTCTGCTATTGCTTCGGGTGTAACACTGTAACTGTAACATTAAGGTATTGCAAGCAACATGAATCAGAAATGATATCTTATTGTCAGGTCATTATGGTGGATATTTGCTTGGCAGAGAGTAGCGAATCAGTGGTCTAAAGGCTTCAGTTCCTTATTGGAATGACACCAAATAACTTCTTTTTTTTCTGAATAGCTTTGCGTTTGACTACATCCTGCCTGATGGTAAGTAACGGTGCGGTCTAGGATGCAGCACTCTTACCTGGAAGGAACTTATTTACTCTAGATTAAAACCATACGTACCATTTTTTTTTACCTATATTGCACGTTACGCTTTGTGCACCATGTACGAATAGCGCTTTGGTCCCGTTTGCCTGACTTTCCGATAATTTAGAAAGCAATAGAAAGAGAATAGAAGGGCAAGTGGAATCAAGTTGTGCAGTCATCATTATCAGCCAGGAGACGTCCACTACAGGACGAAGGCCCTTATAGGAGGGGTTGCCTTAATCCCCACGCTTGGCAGGTGGCTTGGAGATCGGTTGTTGTACAGTCGTCGTCAGCTATAAGACGTCCACTACTGCACGAAGGCCTCCCCCTTAATAGAAGGGTGTTGCCATAATCCTCAAGCTTGGCAGGTGGCTTGGAGATCGGTTGTTATACAGTCGTCGTCAGCTATAAGACGTCCACTGCTGGACGAAGGCCTCCCCCTTAATCGAGGGGTGTTGCCATAATCCCCACGCTTGGCAGGTGGCTTGGAGATCGGTTGTTGTACAGTCGTCGTCAGCTATAAGACGTCCATTGTTGGACGAAGGCCTCCCCCTTAATAGAGGGGCCATAATCCCCACGCTTCGCAGGCGGCTTGGAGATCGCAGAATGCTCACCACCGTTAACCGAGAGGACGCTGCTGCCCGTCCTCCGGGTCCTAGGTCTGGTTGCAGTTTAAGTACATGCCCAGGTCACATGTGCAGTATCAAGAAGTTATTCACCTGTGGATGCGTATTCCCAGTTGCAAATATTCTGCCAGCATCGTCGATGTAAATAGTAAAGTCGCCGCCACAAGCCACTAGCGCTTTGGTCTTCATGTCTTTAGTTTCGACCTCAGGCGTCTTAGCACTTATGCTCTTCTCTGTATCTCGTTCGGTATCTGAACGCAGCTTCACTTCTGTCGGTATGTATGTTTGTTTCCGATCACCGCTGCCTAAAAAATGAATATCGATTATAATATGAAAAATGACGTGGTTTTGAAACTATAGTCGGAGTATCCGATTTAATTAAACGCGAGTATTCCCGTATAAATAAAACATAAATATCGATTAGTAACTGATTTTGCAACAATATTGCAATACTGAAAATGAAAAAATATATATAATGAAAATAATTTTATTGACAATTTACTTATCTAACAAACAATATCTGATGGTTGCCTTACTGCACCTGCAATAGTAATAGGGTAGATGACTGATGTTTAAATCGTTGATACCAATAGCTTCGATGAAGAATTTAAGTAAATATAGTTTGTTTATTGAAAAAATAATTTCAATCAGTTATTTATGTTCAGATACATAAGCGTTCAAAGTATTTGGTAGACACAACTCTGTCACTTTCCCACAAAACAAAAAATGACGTCACGCCTTACTTATCAGAATATAATTTATATGGCGTACAGAGAAGTGACGTCACGATTTGCTGTTTCGCCTCTCTGTCTAGCATGATATTAAAATGCTTATAAGTTGCTTATTTTTGATCAGATTTTCATTTTCTTTTCTATAATTAGCTATATTTATGGGCCACATTTTAATAGGACAATAAAAAAAACCAGTCATCTAGCCTATACTGATTGTTTGGTCAGTATAGCGCCGAAATAATAATGTATAATACCCCAGCGACTGTGATAATGGAATGGACGGGCCCAGTGCTTGCAAATCGTTCAACATTAACAAGTCAACACAATCAAGCAAACCTAGCAAAAAATATGCATATTACATTTGCCAGAAAATAGAGATAGCGAATCTAATTACTGCATGACAAAAAGAGAACACATGTACATGTATTAGAAGTTTGTATTGTCGTATCGTACGACTCGCATGTCGCAAAGACAGAGTATGACTGACGCGAGTGGAGAGCCGGCGCTCAACATATAGTCTTCAAAATCCGTGCGCTTATTTCCCGTCCATTCATCTTATCATTGTCGCTGTAATACCCAGTATAATATTCTAGTAAGGTTGATCTTACCGAGCTGCCCATCAAAGTTTAGGCCCCAAGAATACAAAGCTCCCGTATTGGTGACCAGACAAGAATGGTGCCATCCAGCCGCTATCTGGAAATGACAATAAAGCTATTATTTCTTTTTCTCTAAATAATGAATAAAAAATTCTATACATTTGCCAGTTATTCAACCGCCAAGCAGTAGTGTGCAAGCATTATTGTGTTTCGGTTTGAAGGGCAATGTTACCAGAGAAATTACTGGGTATGATGAGATTTAACATCTAATATCTCGGAGTGACGAGCGCAGTGCAGTGCGGCGCAGGAATTTGTTCACAATTCTGGCACTGCACCTGTTAGAGGCAGGCGTGACGCTTACTACCAGGCGAACGTCTCGCTCGTCTCGTCACTAGACAGCAATTATTTTTTTAAAAATCATTAATAATAATAATAATATATTTATTTCATGAAAACATGGTTGGAGACATGCGTTTAGTGACATTATAGTTATTAAATTAAATACATTTTTGTTAATAACATGCATACTTACAAATATTTTCATTAATCTGTGATATAAAAGAACGCTTAAAATAATTGCCTCTAAAGTACAAATCTTGCAAAAAATTATAGAAAATAAACTTTATATTTTAGACAATAGACGTGCAAGAGAATTATGTTTGTTTACGTTTCGCATTACAGTTTTCAGACCCTAGTCATCGCTGTAGGATACCCTGTGTTGCGATGACTAGTGCTCTTCAAGGGACAAAGATAATTTATTAAATTTATGACTAAAATTAATTAGTGTTATGTAAATAATTCAAATTTCAGTAGTAGTTGGTAAATTATGTTATTCTCTAGTAGATTATATGTATAATTGTATATTAGTTATAAAATTGTTATTTAAAAATTTATTAGATAGGATCACATTTCATAGGTTATAGGAAAAGTATTTAAATATGTGTTATGTAAACAATTCAAATTTCAGTAGTAGTAGATTAATTATGTTATTCGCTAGTAGATTATTGTATAATTGTATATTAGTTATAAAATAGTTATTTAAAATTAGATAGATAGGATCACATTTTCATAGGTTATAGCAAAAGTATTTATATATACCAACTTATATTTTATTATTAGTAGGTTAATCTATTAAAGATTAGGAAGGAAAGAGAAGGAAATGTATACATTCCTGCATGATAGTCATGTATCTATGTCTGTTTTGTCCGTTTTTTAAGTGAAGTGATGTGTGTATTTAATTGACTGCTGAATGAGTGTGAAAAATCATCGCGTTAATAAGTAATACCACAGAAGAAATAATAGTATTATAATACTAGGGTCGGCTCATAAGCCTTCTATTTCTAGGTAACGATCCGCAACAGTTCTTCCGTTTGTTTTGTATTTAGGGTATTCAAAAAAGTTTTAATTTTACTTTTGCATATAAATTTTGAGTTTTTTACTACATCTAGCTTTTTATTAAGAATTGAATATATATAGCTTCCACGAAAACTGTAGCTTCTTTGACCAATCAGTATTTTTGTTCTTAGCATGGGCCAGCGAGGTGTACGTTTAGGTCTAGAGCTCTCGGAAACATTAGTTTGTGCAGTTAGCGCAGTGCGATGAAACCGTAGTGCTGTCGCCAATATGTAGATTTGTCTCACTGTCAGGTGTTTTGTTTCATTGTAGAGTAAGTGACTAGGAAATCTATAAGTTTTGTTATAAGCTACTTTTAATACAGCTCTTTGCGCTCGTTCCAGTTCTAGAAGGTGGCTGGTGCAAGCTGATCCCCAGGAAACAACACAGTAATTTAACAAAGATAAACAAAGTGAGGTATAGACCATGCTTATCACTTTATAGTCAGCAATACCTTTGAGTCTTTTAAACACAAAAAGTAGCTTTCTAATTCGACCACTGACAGTGCGTATCTGCTTAGTCCACGATAAGAGCTCATCGATGTTGGTGAGGGGAAAGCTACTGACCTTTTGTGATCCGTAGGAAATGCTCAGCAGGGTTGTGTGATTACGTATTTTTGGGGGGGGGGGCTGGTGATGCTCGCGCTCGATGTGGTGTTTCGTCTTCTCAAGCTCCAAAATCCATAGGCTCTGCATCCAGGGTGTTTCCTGCTCGCCGGCTTCCTCGGCCTGCACGCGCACCGCGCACGCGCAAGCTGAAGCTGGCACGAGGTGATACCGCTAACCAGGAGGTGTATAATCCGTTCACTTTGAAGGGGACTCGAAGACCCACCGACGGCACTGGTCTTTCACGCGTCGTACCGCGGCGGTCGCTCCAAGGTGGAGGAAAAGAAAGATGGCGATAAACGCGCTCGCGCACCTCGAGTAGGTATCGAGGGTGCAAACTCTGCTCGGTGGTGGAGACGTCTGTCGTGCTCGGTAGCTTGTCTCGCACTCTCGCAGTGTCAGAAGAAGCACTGACACAGCGATATCACACGGAGGCGCGTAGCAATCCTACCTTACACCAACTCGAAAATAATGTTTTTCTATGTGTGGTTACGTGATAGTAGAACTGCGTTCCGCGCGAACTTACATTTGAATTTTGAATTAAGAACAAAAGTGAAATATAAGAAATCTGGTTCGGTGTACGAACCATACCGCTCACCTTGAAAGAACGTTTTCTTTCAACTCAACTACTCACTAATGAAACTACTCACTCCTCAATAAGGTTACTCTAACTCTAATTACTAAACTAAGTGGTAGGCACTTATCATAGAAGGTGCCTAACCCTCTGCACGTTTACTACTCTATGGGAAGCTTGCAAACCTTTGCAACTGCACGCTTGTATAGCGCCTTGCCGGCTTGCAAGGTTACAACTCTTATCTTGTTATCGGTACCGGGATGAAGGGCGTGTATTCGAGCTAACTTCCACCTCAGTGGAGGAAGGTTGTCGTCGCACATAACAACAATGTCACCTACACGGACAGGTGAACCAATATCGGTGTACCATTTTGTACGTTGTTGTATCTCGTGTAAATACTCTCGGCACCATCGCTTCCAAAAATGTTGAACACATTGTTGCACCCAACGCCACCTCGGTAGCCTATCGGGGTTCGAGTCCGTTAAAGGAACATCAGGAAGGGCCGTCAAAGGGCCACCAATGAGAAAATGGGCCGGAGTAAGGGGCAGCGGATCAGCTGCGTCCGCACTCAGAACACAAAGCGGCCGCGAGTTGATCACGGCTTCGATTTGACACAACAAAGTATGCATCTCATCGTATGTCTGTACTCGCGTACCTACGACACGATAGAGATGCCTCTTAACTCCCTTCACCCACGTCTCATGCAAAGATCCCATGTGGGGTGACTGCGCTGGCTGGAAATGCCAGGTAATGCCCTGTTGCAAGGTTTGAGAATTCAAAGCAGCCTGAACAGAATCATTTCTCAAGAACTCGTACAACTCTCTCAAGTAGTTGTTACAACCTACGAAATTCCTCGCGCCGTCAGAATACAGATCGGTTACCATACCTCGACGGGAGGTGAATCGCCGCAGAGCAGCTAGAAAACTCTCGGTTGTACAATCGCTCACTAACTCGATGTGAACACACTTCACACTCATGTCGACAAAAATCGCCACCCACGATTTTATGACTTTTGCGTTTCTCACTTTATTAGCTCGTACATAGAAAGGACCCATGTAGTCTAATGTCGTCCGCGAAAAGATGCGGTGCGGTTGTAGGTACACGTACGGCGGGCAGCGGCGCCATGGCGGGACGCGACGGGACCGGCCGCGCACGAAAACAACGTACGCACAGAAACAAACGTTTCCGTATAATATCTCGACTCGATAATATCCAATACTTACGCAGGAGTAGGTATTGAACGGTTTGAGTGCCGGCATGCAGGTGCATGACATGGGCATCGTCGATAATCAAACTCGTCAAACTATGTCTCTTAGGTAAAATCAATTGATGTTTTGTCTCATAGGGAAGCGAAGACTTATGCAAGCGCCCCCCGACTCGTAAGAACTCTGACTCATCAATGAACGGATCAAGTCGTTTCAACTGATTAGAAGGTCGTTGACCCTTTGCAATGTTTACAAAGTCGTCGTGAAAGACTTGATGTTGCACTAAATAGATCAATCTATTTAGGGAAAAATTATACTCGTGGACTGTTATGTAATTTGGATTTGGAATTTTCTCCTTCTTGACTCGCGACTTCAAAATGTTATAAAAACGAAACACGTAAGAAGTGACTCGAACTAATTTACCTAACGTCGAAAATGTATCAATAAACTCAATCTCCTCGACCTGGGTAACAGGTAATGACGCAATAGGTATATTTCGTTTCTCCTCGCTCGTACTAGGAATGTGTTTAGGTTTTGGCCAAGCAGTGGGTTCCTCGCGAAGCCACTGAGGACCGTGAAACCACATCTCATTCTGTAAGAATGTGGAAGGTAGTTGACCTCTAGAAGGTGCATCACTCGGATTGTGGGCCGACGGAACGTACCCGAAACGACAATTTGGGATTCTAGTGAGAATCTCACTAGTACGATTAGAAACAAAAGTTTTCCATTCATAAGGCGGTGATCGAAGCCACGCTAGTACCACTGACGAGTCCGACCACGCGAATGTCTCCTCATTGTTGACGCGATCGCAGTAGGTATTTTGTACCTTCTCGATAAGCTTAGATAACATCACGGCTGCCATAAGCTCGAGGCGAGGTATGGACAGACACGGTGATATCGGGGCGACTCGCGTTTTCGCTAGAATAAGAAAATTCTGAGCTCGATTGGTGACGTCATCGATAAGACGAACGTACACGCACGCTGCCAAGGCACGCTCGCTCGCGTCACAAAAGCCATGAAGCTGGACACTGCTCGATGGGAAAAATACCTGACGAGGTATTGAAACTCGGGATAAAAGAGGTAACTCTTGAACGAAAGCTGACCACGCATTTATAATGTCAATGGGGGGTCGCTCGTCCCACTGGACTCCTCGGATCCACAGAAGTTGAATCAAGTGTTTTGCGAAAACCGTCACTGGTGATATCCAACCTGCAGGATCGTAAATTTTGGCAATCTGCGATAAAATAGTTCTCTTTGTGATAACATCCGACGTGCATTGCACACTGAATGTGAAATAGTCCGACTGGGGATTCCACTGAAGTCCTAGGACTTTAGTTTGGTTGTCTCTCTCCATGGGAGCGAAGGACACGCCCTCCTGCCGCTCACCATAAACAACTGGCGCTTGAACTGCAGCTAGTAACGCTGGCGAGTTGCTATGCCACTTATGTAACTCAAAACCGGCTGATTTGCAAATACCTATCAACTCTTGTTGTAATAAGAGCGCAGTCTTCTCATCGCTCACAGTACAACACACATCATCGACAAACATTTGGTCCAATATAACCTTGGACGCAAGTGGGAAAGATTCCGCTTCGTCCTGGGCCAACTGCCGCATAGTACGAAGGGCCAAATACGGCGACGAACCGACTCCAAAGGTCACCGTACACAAACGATAGTCTCGAATAGGCTCACTCAGCGAAGTACGCCACAAGATCCTCTGAAGGTCACGATCTGACTCACGCACACTAATGTTCAGATACATTTGCCTAATGTCGGCTAGAAGCGCAACACTATGCACTCGAAACTTTAAAAGGATGTCAACAATATCCTGATGAAGCTTGGGACCTGTCAAAAGGATATCATTCAACGAGGTTCCGTTAGAACTCGGACAACCCGCGTCGAACACGACACGAACACGAGTAGTCGTAGAAGACTCTTTAATCACGCAGTGGTGAGGAATGTAGTAAGTACTACCTAAAGTTGGAGGGTTGGGAACCGGCTCCATGTAACTCAAATCCAAATACTCCTGTAAACACGCATGGTACTCGGCCTTGAGACTCGGGTTCCGCTCCAAACGATGCTCAAGTTTGTGGAACCGAGCTAAGGCAATGTCACGTGACTCGCCAAGGGGTGGGGCATCAGGTTTACGGGGTAAAGCGACTGAGTACCTCCCTGTGGCATCACGAGACTGTGAACTCTCGAAAATAGACTCGCATAGACGTTCCTCGGGGGTAAGTACCTTCACCTCAGGTACAGACTCGAGTTCCCAGAATTTTTTCAAGTTGTCGTCATCGGACAATGAGCTAAAACAAGCTTGAACTGGGGACGAAGTCGGAGAATCGAACGCTAGCTTACCTAACAACAAATAACCAAATACGCTGTTCATAGCGATTGGTAAATCGGGACCTCCTGTTATTACGTTACCTAATAATATATGAGGTAACACATCCGCACCTAATATCATCTCGATAGGTTGAGGTAAATAGTAGGTAGGATCCGTAAGATTCAGATTTTTTATATGTGGCCAACCTGAAGTAGGCAACTCGACACTCGGCATGCACGAATGCGTAAGCTTCGGCAAGATAAGCGCATCAATAGGTATTGACGGCTGCGACTCATTTCTCGGGGCAATATTAAACGACACAACTCCTTTCGGACGAATGGGTGAACCATCTCCTATGCCATAGACTGGGGTTTTGGAAAAGCGACGCTTGAGCCCTAATCTGTTAGCGCACCCTTCAGTCAGAAAAGAAATCTGCGAACCCGTATCTGCCATCCCGCGAACTGTCGATAACTTCTCAGTACCTACAAATACATCGACAAGTACTGTCGCAAGCAACACCGTCCTCGTAGGAACAGAACGCGCAAAGGACGACGCACACTCAATTTGCGTCGCGGAACTCGATGTCACTCCGTTATGTAGTAGTGACGACTCGATGCATATCTCAGAAACAGGCAACGAAGAAACATTCTTATCACTAGGACTCGGAAGTTCGCCTTTATTCTTGAAACAAATGGAACTATGGTGATTTCTAGAACACGAACGGCATACGAACTTCGACGGACACTGTGAGACAGTGTGTGATCTCCCTAGGCAATTGAAACAAACATCTCTTTTCTTAATGAACTCGTAACGTTCGTGAGGTGACCAATTCATAAACTTACTACATTTAGTCAATGAATGTTGAGCGTCACAACACACGCATTTATTATCTCTATTCTCAGACCGTGAAGGTCGAGACTCGTTTGAACTCGGAATTTTATCAGTGTTCGGAGTGCTCACACTGAGCGCTCGAAAACTCGGGCCTTGGGCCGACGACGGCGACGAGATATCCCCGCCGCGTGGCTGAGGTATTTTGGAACTACCCGCAATAGGCGATTTTTTATCACTGGGATATACCATTTCGCTCGCGATCAAATCCTTTTCTAGGAAGTTAACCAATGACTCAACACTCGGTATATCGGAAGGTTTTTTCAATGACAACTCGAAACGCTTGCGAATGGAAGCGGGGATTTTACGTAGTAAAATATGCAACAACAAGAAACTCCATTCCTTAATGGGAAAACTCATGACTTCCAATGCTTTTATGTTCTCTTGATAAATGTTTAGAATATTACGCAGACCTGCGGTAATATTTCTCTCAGGACACGACTCAATATCGAAAATGCGATCAAGATGTTTGGATGCGATAGCTCTTTTGTTTGAATATCTCGAAATTAAAATATCTAACGCAACTGGATAATTCTCATCCGTGATAGGTATCGACTTGATGAGATTGAATGGCTCGTTTTTTAGTGTAAGTAGTAAATACCTAAACTTCTCTGACTCGGTGTAGTTATCATTGTTGTGTACAACTGATCGAAATAGATCGTAATACGAGGTCCATTCGGTGGACTCGCCGGAAAATGATGGTAACGGTAAAACAGGCAATTTATTGATGTGACAATGACCGTGATTTGATTGCATCGAAGTATTTAGCAACAATGCTTTGCTCATCCGTCTCCCTTCATCATCCCTCCTCTTCAGCTCGTCTACACGACCTTGTATCGCGTAGTAACAATCATTAAATTGATTTCGAATCTGCAGTTGTTCGTCTCGATTAAAGGCTTGCAACTTCAACAACGACTTCTCGATTTTAGTTTGTAATTTTATGAAATTCCTATGAATTTGTTAAATCTCTCTCGCTCGAATTCTAAATTGTTGCTCATCTTTATCATGATACTCTAAGATACGTTTGACTTCGTCAAGTATAATTTCTCGCTCGTAAATATCTTGTTCCGCCATTTTGTAGGTCGATAATCGGCGCAATACAAAAATGGGCAAAAAACAAGTTGGAAACTCAATAATAACTCAAATATTGTCGGGGATTTGTAAGATCGCACGACAAACTCGGGAAATATGCACTATTACTCGGAAAATATGAACGATTACACCAAAATAAATGGATATTTTTTACCTAACAGCGGTATGAAAACTCAATGAAATGTGACGAAAAAATACATAACCACAGCACAGAAAACACGGGATCCGGCTCGAACGGATCAAAAATATGGTGAGGGGAAAGCTACTGACCTTTTGTGATCCGTAGGAAATGCTCAGCAGGGTTGTGTGATTACGTATTTTGGGGGGGGGGGGGGGGTGATGCTCGCGCTCGATGTGGTGTTTCGTCTTCTCAAGCTCCAAAATCCATAGGCTCTGCATCCAGGGTGTTTCCTGCTCGCCGGCTTCCTCGGCCTGCACGCGCACCGCGCACGCGCAAGCTGAAGCTGGCACGAGGTGATACCGCTAACCAGGAGGTGTATAATCCGTTCACTTTGAAGGGGACTCGAAGACCCACCGACGGCACTGGTCTTTCACGCGTCGTACCGCGGCGGTCGCTCCAAGGTGGAGGAAAAGAAAGATGGCGATAAACGCGCTCGCGCACCTCGAGTAGGTATCGAGGGTGCAAACTCTGCTCGGTGGTGGAGACGTCTGTCGTGCTCGGTAGCTTGTCTCGCACTCTCGCAGTGTCAGAAGAAGCACTGACACAGCGATATCACACGGAGGCGCGTAGCAATCCTACCTTACACCAACTCGAAAATAATGTTTTTCTATGTGTGGTTACGTGATAGTAGAACTGCGTTCCGCGCGAACTTACATTTGAATTTTGAATTAAGAACAAAAGTGAAATATAAGAAATCTGGTTCGGTGTACGAACCAGATGTAAATACCAAGGTACTTGATATCTTGTTCTTGACCTAATTTTGGACAAGCACACTGTGTTTGGTTTGTGATTTGACATGTGTGAAGTTTTATGCATAGCGCTTTATTGGGTCTAGATCGAATCGATACTCTGAAAGCAATAATTTTAGTTTTACTAGCATTGAGAGTAAGAAGATTGTATTGCAACCAGTGTACTACGTGTCTGAGTCCATCATTGGCTTGTTCACTGACATCGTCCCAGTCGTTTCCATCGAATAATATGGCGGTGTCGTCAGCAAAGGCGAATAATTTAGCCTGGCTTAGTGAAATATTGCACAAATCATTAAGATAAATCAGAAATAGTGTTGGGCCAAGTACACTGCCTTGTGGTACGCCAAAAGATACTTCCATTAGATCGCTGCTATGGCTGTCAACTTTAACTTTTTGGAAACGACCTGTTAGGTATGACTGGAACCATTTTAGAGCCACACCACGGACGCCAATCCCTTCGAGCTTTTTTACTAGCAATTTCCTGGAGACCGTATCGAAAGCCTTGGCTAGATCAAGGAAGACGCCAATACATTTGCGTCCAGAGTCCAGAATTTTCGACACATGATCAACGAGACCAATGACGGCATCCTCCGTTGATCTGCCAGTCCTGAATCCGAATTGATTTTCAGAAAGTATGTTTTGTTTCTCGAGAAAAGACATCAAGCTTTTATTAACTACTTTCTCAAGGATTTTAGAAATCGAGCTTAACAGCGAGATCGGTCTGTAGTTAGAGACTTGGTCGGTATCACCGGCTTTGAAGATGGGACAAACATTTGCTTGTTTGAGTTCTTTTGGGACTGTACCGGTCTCCAAACTAAGATTGCAGATGTGAGCTATGGGTGCAGCAAGAATATGTCTGCAATGCTTAAGAACACTATTACTAATACCATCTTCACCCGGTGCGGATTTTGACTGAAGATTGTTAATTATTTTGCTAATCTCTGAAGCGTTTGTAGGGTGTAGGTAGTATGAATTTGAGCGGGATGAGTCAGGTATTTTAACGCACTCTACAAGATCATCTTCTGTCATATTTATGTCCTTTAAGATGTCTTTCGCTAAAGATTCTCCAATGGTGGCAAAAAAACTATTAGCACTGTTTAGCGCATCTTTTGGAGTCCGCGCAGTTTTTAAAAGACTACTATTACCAGTTCTATCAGATTTTAAGTAGCATATATCTCTTACAGCGTCCCATAGTTTTTTACTATCACCGTTACTATTCTCAATCTTTCTACTCTCATGTAAGTCTTTCAAATTTTGCAGCATATTGTTGCAAATATTTCTATATTTTTTGTATTTATTTAGAGCTATGATATTGTTATGATTCTTCTTGGTTATTCTATAAAGGTAGTCTCTTTTTCTCATACATTTAAGCAGTCCGGGTGTTATCTACGCTTTTCTAATGTGTTTAGAGTTTGGAACTAAGCGCTCAGTTTTGTGTTTTTGTAGTGTTGAAGTTATAGTTTCTTCCAACTGTTTTACTGCTGAACTAATTATGACAACATTAGGAATTAATTATGAATGAATGAATTTATCAATTAATTCTTTAACGTTTTGACCACCCCGACATAATAGGCATGTGGCCTAATATTTAATTTATGACAAATAACAGGCTTAGTGATTAATATAACTAAATACATTACAAAAACTGAAAAAATAAATTGTATTGGCTGATAAATCTCTGAGATATGAGCGTTTAAAGTTTTAGGTGGGGATAGAGAGGGGATGCTCTATCCCTTTCTCGCAAAGCACGTGTTAGTATAGCATTTGTATGCCGCGCCTGAGGCTTGACGTCATAGGTCAGTATAGCGCGCTCTCTGTCTAGCTTGAAATTAAAATACTTAGAACTTATTTATTTTTGAGGTATTTTAAATTTTGTTTTCGTTGATAGGCTCTATTGATGATCAGCTTTTTTATGAGGTAATAAAAAAAATGTAGTCACCATGCCTATTGCATCGCCGCGCCCTGTAAGCTAAGGCCCAAAAAAATTTGATACGTAACAGATGCGTGTACATTTATACATGGTGCAAGGGAAACACTTTCGAAAACGAAGAAAGGAAGATAGCGCTGGTGATTACACATAAGAAACAATAAAAAAAATTGATGCTAGAGGTCAATGAACGTTTAAAAATTAAAGTTTTTTTTTTGCAGTAACAATTATATATTATTCTCTTAAGTTGCCTGAGGAGCGGGTTGAAAGTAATACATTTCAGGCCTAGGGAGAATCACTTTCAACTGACAGTGACAGTTGACAGATGACAGACACTCAAATTATAAAAAAAATAACTAGTTAAATTTTCTCATAAATTTGTATTGAACCATGTTCCAACTCTTTTTTTTCTCCTCAGAGGATTATGGTCCCGCACTTCTCGTGCATTTCCCAGTGTCAATTTATTTTTAGTTTCCTTGTATTCGTAATGAAAAGCACAGTGTTTACCTCGGGGATAAAGACTTATTTAGTCCCTCGAACTACTAGCGCCCTCGCTACGCTCGAGCGCCAAACCCCGTCTCGGGACTAAATAAGTTACTTTCACCCCTAGGATAACAATGTACTATTATTCTTCAAAGCTGTTGGTTCCGGTGTTTGTAACAAACATGCATAAAAATTAAGGCATTTTTGTATTCGTGTTATATTTTTTATCGCTTCCTATCAGTAATTACCAACTCGTATCTTCCACCCGTCCTCGGTGTTTGGGACCATTTTCCTTATATCATCTCATCATCAGCCAGAAGACGTCTACATCTGGACGAAGGCCTCCCCCTTAATTTAAAGATATTATTCCTAAAGTACTTCCAACCAACTAAAACTTAACAGGGAGGGTTTGCCATCGCTTGGCAGGCGGCTTGGGTATCGCAGTGTTACCACCGTTAACCAAGAGGACGCTGCTGCTCTCCTCCGGTGGGTCTGGATGCAGTTTTAGGACATACCCAGGTTTTTCCTATATGCATAGTGTGACTGAATACATACGTGTAGTATGTTCCCTTGCACATTGCAAGTGTCGACGAGCTGCGGCAGCAGGTGAGGGTCGCGCGGGGGCTCCGCGGGGCCGGCGGGCGGGGGCGGGGACGCGGGCGCGGGCGCGGGGTCGGCGCGCCGCGCGGCCGCCGCGCGCACCTGCTGCGGGGACGCGCCCCACACGTACAGCTGGCCCTTGCTCGTTAGCGCCAGCTGGGGACACGACCATCTTAATATTGATATGTGAATCAAAAGTATATAAATAAATAAATATCGGTGGACATTTCACACAGTGCCATCTAGCCCCAAACTAAGCAAAGCTGTACTATGGAAACCAGGTAGCTGATAGAATACTTTATACTTTTTTTGTTGTAAATACATACTTGTACGAGGTACATACTACACCCAGACACGGAACATACATCTATGTTCGTACCATAAATGTTTGCCCTGGGTGGGGATCGAACCCATGCCCAATGGAATATAATCTACATTATAAGTCCTAGGTTATTATAAGGTAAAGTATAGGGTCGAGCCAAATCTCACGTGGGGAGAGGGGGGTCTCGGCAAATATCACTTAATATTATTTTTTTCGCCTTGCGTGGAACAGCTTAAAATTACGAGAAAACTGGCTAAATCAGAGCGATATTCAAGTAGCAGATGATTTTTCCTGAAAATCCAACACAAGCACAGAGTACGATACTCTTTTTCTTTATAACTCTTTATTTACACTAAAAATACGCATTTTGTAAAATCCCATATGAGATTAGGGAGGGGGGAGAAGGAGAAAAATTGCCAAAGTCACCACACGTAATTAATAGACACCTACGGGCGTCAACAAGAATCGAAACGCAAAGAGATACCGTGGTGATAATCACGAGGTTAGGATGGGTTGGAACTGCGACGATAACGCCGAACCGAGCGAGCGAAGCGAACGTGCCGCGGGAGCGGCTGAAGAAGTGCCAGAATTTGAATTGACGTTAGAATAATCGGCTCTTGACAGCCAAAAAGCCGAACATATTACACAAAAAAAGCCGAAGTACAATAAAAACAACAGACTTCAATTTCGGTAGTTCAAGTACTTATATGACATCTTTTTCCAGTTATTTTGATTTTAAAACCACATCGATAAAATGTATATGGGACCACCTCTGAAGACATCTACCAAACAAAAAAAGAATCATCAAAACCAATTCATAAAATAGAGAACGTCCTTTTTTGAAGTCCGTTAAAAAGGCACAGCTCGCCGTAGGTCACCAGCGTGACAGTGTGCACGTGTTCAGCGAGCGCGACCCGCACGGGCGCGGCCGCCTTGTCCCGCGCGCCGGCGTCGAGCTGCCCGAACACGCCGGCGCCCATCGCCCACACCTCACCGTAGGTCACTAGCGTGACAGCGTGACATCCCTTACATTATGAAAGTATCCGACGGCGACAGTGTGCACGTGTTCAGCGAGCGCGACCCGCACGGGCGCGGCCGCCTTGTCCCGCGCGCCGGCGCCGAGCTGCCCGAACACGCCAGCGCCCATCGCCCACACCTCACCGTAGGTCACTAGCGTGACAGCGTGAGATCCCTTACATTATGAAAGTATCCGACGGCGACAGTGTGCACGTGTTCAGCGAGCGCGACCTGCACGGGCGCGGCCGCCTTGTCCCGCGCGCCGGCGCCGAGCTGCCCGAACACGCCGGCGCCCATCGCCCACACCTCGCCGTAGGTCACTAGCGTGACAGCGTGAGATCCCTTACATTATGAAAGTATCCGACGGCGACAGTGTGCACGTGTTCAGCGAGCGCGACCCGCACGGGCGCGGCCGCCTTGTCCCGCGCGCCGGCGCCGAGCTGCCCGAACACGCCGGCGCCCATCGCCCACACCTCGCCGTAGGTCACCAGCGTGACATCCCTTACATTATGAAAGTATCCGACGGCGACAGTGTGCACGTGTTCAGCGAGCGCGACCCGCACGGGCGCGGCCGCCTTGTCCCGCGCGCCGGCGCCGAGCTGCCCGAACACGCCGGCGCCCATCGCCCACACCTCGCCGTAGGTCACTAGCGTGACAGCGTGAGATCCCTTACATTATGAAAGTATCCGACGGCGACAGTGTGCACGTGTTCAGCGAGCGCGACCCGCACGGGCGCGGCCGCCTTGTCCCGCGCGCCGGCGCCGAGCTGCCCGAACACGCCGGCGCCCATCGCCCACACCTCGCCGTAGGTCACTAGCGTGACAGCGTGAGATCCCTTACATTATGAAAGTATCCGACGGCGACAGTGTGCACGTGTTCAGCGAGCGCGACCCGCACGGGCGCGGCCGCCTTGTCCCGCGCGCCGGCGCCGAGCTGCCCGAACACGCCGGCGCCCATCGCCCACACCTCGCCGTAGGTCACTAGCGTGACAGCGTGAGATCCCTTACATTATGAAAGTATCCGACGGCGACAGTGTGCACGTGTTCAGCGAGCGCGACCCGCACGGGCGCGGCCGCCTTGCCCCGCGCGCCGGCGCCGAGCTGCCCGAACACGCCGGCGCCCATCGCCCACACCTCGCCGTAGGTCACTAGCGTGACAGCGTGAGATCCCTTACATTATGAAAGTATCCGACGGCGACAGTGTGCACGTGTTCAGCGAGCGCGACCCGCACGGGCGCGGCCGCCTTGTCCCGCGCGCCGGCGCCGAGCTGCCCGAACACGCCGGCGCCCATCGCCCACACCTCGCCGTAGGTCACTAGCGTGACAGCGTGAGATCCCTTACATTATGAAAGTATCCGACGGCGACAGTGTGCACGTGTTCAGCGAGCGCGACCCGCACGGGCGCGGCCGCCTTGTCCCGCGCGCCGGCGCCGAGCTGCCCGAACACGCTGGCGCCCATCGCCCACACCTCGCCGTAGGTCACTAGCGTGACAGCGTGAGATCCCTTACATTATGAAAGTATCCGACGGCGACAGTGTGCACGTGTTCAGCGAGCGCGACCCGCACGGGCGCGGCCGCCTTGTCCCGCGCGCCGGCGCCGAGCTGCCCGAACACGCCGGCGCCCATCGCCCACACCTCGCCGTTGGCCATCAGCGTGACGGTATGACACGCTCCGCAACCCACGCTTAGCACCTGCAATTAATACAAGATAGTGTTTTATACGAAGATTACGAAAGATGCGCCATCGCGTAATAAAACAACGTTTGAAAATGACCCCCGTGCCGACATGTTTACGAGTTGCGCCGGAGTGCGAAAGAAGATAACACTTTTATGAGAGTAAAAGGGATAGCGCGCGTCTCGCTTAGTGAGCGCAGACAGGCGAGACAGTCTCTGGCGTTTTCACGGGGCCATTTGAGAGCGCGATATGACATTTCTCCCTCCTTATATATAATATCATTGGTTTTATAATTAAATGTTTTCATTTTAAAAATAAATATATCGTAACATCAACATCATCAGCCAGAAGACGTCCACTGCTGGACTAAGGCCTCCCCATATGGAGCCATAATCCCGGCGACTTGAGGATCGCAGAATGCTCACCACCGTTAACCGAGAATACGCTGCTGTTTGATTATGAATACGAGTATAGTAATGGTACACATTAGTGTTGTGCGCGCAACATATAGATTACTAAAACTTACAGCTAACTATACTCGTATTCATAATGAAACAGACTAAACTGACAGATTGAAATGTCACTTTTCAAAATAATGTTGACTGCTAAAAACCGTAGTGATGGATATTGTTAAAATCATATTGTTCAAAAGAATTATTGAATAATTATTAAGTGCCGTTCAACATTTAAAGTGCTGCCAGTGGAAGTGCAGGTAGAAAAGGGAAAACATAATTATTGTGTAAAAAAGTTGTTCTGTAAATTGCTACACGGATATGTAACATTATTTTCATGATGTATAACCTTGGAATGATTGAAATCGCACAAAAGTAAGGTACTTCGCCGTTTACATAGACTCATATAAATATATCGAAGTAGTTCATAAGTATGAAATTATTAAGTTTGTTAGTATAACTTTATAAGTTAATAAAAATATTAAGTTTCTTAACATATGTTAATAAACTTAATATTTTTATCCCAGCACTATTTAAATGTTGACAAAAAGTAGCAACACTCGAAATGTCAGTTTAGTCCATTTAATTAAGAAACCGAGTATAAGTGTGCGTAGACACAAGCGCATAAGACGCCAAATCAAAACAAATGGTTTATTTACAAGAATACAACTACATTAAATATCTTCATAATATTTTTCCGGAACACTGTATTCAGTCTGCAAGCAGACGTGCAAGTGTTCGTATTCTAATTGGTACATTTTTAGTTATAGAAATTATTGTTACTTTTAACACCAGTCTGATTAAAGCGTAATGATTAATTAGTGTTTGGATTTAATAATTTACCTTTCTTCCTTGTAATTTTGTGACCAGCTGAGGAGTCCACTGATCGTCAATGCTGCCGAGGCCTAGTTGCCCATGAACGCCCCACCTGGTAACATAATTATGACAAACTTTAAATAACGTTAATGGTAGATAAATTTCGTACAATTTTGGTCATCATCAAAAGTAAATTTTTATCTGTAGCTTGGTAGAATTCACAGGAGCGGCTCAAGGAGTTAGTGAAAATGTTTATTTTTTTAAATAATGAGTACCTATACTTACTAATAATCATTAATGAATTATTTTTTAAGTCTTCAAACTTACTTACTAACTAACTAACGAAGCTAACGTAACGACGACGTACCCCCAAGTGTAGAGCCTCCCGCCGACATCGATGGCAGCCGAGTGGTAATGTCCCGCGGCTACAGCCGCGAAGGGCGCCAGGTTGGCGGGGCGGGCGGCTGGCACGGCGCGCAGGGCGCCCCCCGCCCCCGCCGCGTCACCTACCGCCCCGCGCCACGCAGCCCCCACCCCCAGCTGGCCGAACGTGTTGTCTCCCGCTGAATATATCTGGGTTACAGAGATAACCATAATCAGCCTATTTAATAATCCACTGCTAGGACTTAGAAAGACTCAAAAACTCCCTCGAAGGACGATTGAGCCATATCCACCACGCTAGCCCAGTTGCGGGTTGGAGGATAATAGCGTGATATAATTTATGTTTAACACATACAAAAATAAAATGTCTTGTCTGTTGTTTCAAATGGATATATTCAAATTAAATTTATTTTGTAAGAGAGCTTATCTATAGTCACTGACCATACTGACTGACCAACGTATTGACAGAGTTTGAAACAGATGTGAATGGTGTTGGTGTCAATACTGATGTAGGTACTGTTAACTAAAATCATTCTAACAAAACTAAACTGTTGGCATCTTTTTCTCACATATTGAATAGAAATGAGTCGAAGTTAATTGTATTCCCAACAGATTCATTTATTATTGTGCAACAGAGTCGACACTGGCTATTTATTTATAGTCGACTACTGACGTGGTAGGGAGTGACAGTGTAGAAAATATCTGAACGCTGGTCTACTAGCGTTGATTACTGGTGTCGTGTGAGCATGTCTTTCTTTTTTTTTATGAATGACTGATGCTGTTGGCCTCAGATGGCCTCTACAGCGTCACCGGACTTTAGGCAAGCGCAAATGGCGCTCAGCCTAGTTTAGGTTAAAGGCGACTGGCTCAAGGGCACCTCAGACGGTACGGACCTCGGCTTGGCCGTCGCCGGGAGTGGGGTCAGACTTGCCCTGGCACCCCAGAAGGGGTATGCCCTGGGGCCCTAGTAGGTTGATCTGGTTGACTATTTGGAGCACAGAGTAATAGAAGCAGAGACGCGATCAAAGGATTTTTCTATAGAAGGACGCGTGATCGTGCGGAGAGGTGTAGGGCTCGCGGGAGGGGCGCTAAAGTCCGCACATGGAGCTACCATCTAGCGGAATTCAGAATAAGTTTTTGAGAAGTGCTTTATCGAAAAAAGTGGAGAACTCTTATAAACACCAGGTTTCTTACTCTCTCGTCAGATGTCGCTTTCGTAAATTCTAAAGACAAAGGTTTTAACTAGAACCACTAGTTTAAAAGCCGGAATAAACCAAAAACACATTACATAAAAATAATAAATTTAAGCAAGAATAGTTCATGTAATTAAAAAAGTGCTCTGAAACGTATTTTTTTATGGTTAACGTTAAAAAAGTGGCGCCATCTCTAGAACTAGTTAAAAACACAAAGAAACATTACATATTTTCTAAAACGAACCTTAGAAAATACAAATAAAATTACTTACGAATGAAATGAGACGCCATTCATGTCATCAGAATGTTTGCCGCGATAGTTTTTACATGAAGAAACACAGCAACTCATTTTATATTCACTTTTACTAAGTAAAAACACTAAAAGTCGTACGTGTGTTTTGTAAGCCCGAATGACTGTTACGCGAGGCGAACGCTAGCAGACTGACCAAATAAGTGTGACGTCACACAATCCGTCTACAAATCCACAGGTACGGCCGCAAGTGCCTCATCACAACTCCCTATCCTCCATGATTTGGAGAGAATCTAACCGATCTTCTGACAGATCTCCCGTACGTGACTGCAATTATACGTATGTATGTATACGAAGCACTCTTAATATAGCCGGGTAATACTTACAGTTTTTTTGTAATACCAACAAAGAGTTCTTATGCCGCTGAAGTAAATGTCAACCTGCACGCGCATTGCTGGTTTGGGCGCCATTTTCGGCAAATGTTAGTTGACGTTTTCGCTGTGTGGTTGATTATTATAAAAAAAAGTTAGTTTTTCCTCGCAAGTGTGATGAAAACAGTCGTATGAAACTCTGGTGCTATGTTAGTCATTACACTCTCGGCTTCCTTATAGCATAATACCGCCTCTAGTGTAATGACCAACATAGCACACTTGTATCATAATGTACTATTATGTTATTGTTCCAAATAACCAGATTATTATTATTATAATTTCGATCAAATACGGTAACCTTTTTCAAAGAGTGAAAACAGAGCCCGACACGCGTTCGGCTGCGTCCAGCTTCGCACCCGTATAAATAAAACAAAAATGTGTCAAAACCACGTAAATTTTTCATAATTAAAAAAAACTCACCCCATTTTCCGTAAGAACGAGAGTATGGTGCCTCCCGCAAGCCACGTCTATCACTCTCCCAGTAAGCTCGGTGTTCACGGGTGTGTTAGTCATCATTATCTTAGCATTCCCTTCGTCGACGACCGCCCAGTGAGCCAGGCCGCAGCTTAGTCTTCGCTTCGAAGTGAACTGGCTCTTCCATGTTTCCGTTTCAACATTTTGTGTTATATTTTCGTGGATCTCTGGGCAGGGACAACGAGCTTCGATCGCGGACGCAATTTGGACGAATGTTGATATCAGCTCCCGCATTTTTGTAGTCTGTAAGTGGGCATTTATACAGGGTTAGTTCTAATCAGTTAGCATCCTTTTAAAGGCATATTCTGTGCAGCAAAACAAACAACTTTTACTATGGGGCCAACATTGAAATCGGAATTTATGGAACAGCTGTTTTTTTTTCCTATTTCAATGTTGGCCTCATATATTTTGTTTTTTGGTGATTCTGTAGTTATGTATTACACATGTACTTTACACATGTATAGTAAAAGTTTTTTGTTTTGATGTACAGAATATGCCCTTAAAAGGACTGATTAGAACTAACCCTGTAAATTTTCGTGAGAAGTCAGGGACCGCGTAAGTACTCTATAACCGGTGGGGGGCAAACTTCTTTGGTCAGCCCCTTCCTTTCTCCGACCCAGCTTTGTCCGGTGAATTTATTGCAGTTATAAGACGAAACATAGATAACTAGATCAATCAATTTATCAGTCAAATTTCTCTGAGTTTTTTTTACGTACAGGCGCTTTTTCATTTAAGAAAAAACAAAGAGAAACCGTCTTTATTGAGTCTACTTTGACTACCTAGGGCTTGATTTTAGGAGATGCATTTGGCCTCTTCTGCCCCCCACTTTCGCGGTCTGAAGTAATGCACGATAACTTAACAAGAAAGACATAATAGCTCGTAAGGTACAATAACAAGGTACAAACTTTATTGGACATACAAAAGCCTTAGGCACTACGTTACAGATGTTAAAAACGGTAATACTTACGTAAGGCGATATAATCCCTTGTTTCAAGTCACGCATCACCGGCCGCAGTTGGTCTTGCAAGGGATTGAGCCATAAACAAAGGCACTGAAAACAAACAAAATGTTATTTATGTTTTAATGACAATAGAAGATTTTATTTATGGAAAAAACACATTTAAACACATACACACACACGCACACACATTTAAAATTCTCAGTCGTGCAGCATCGGCGGCTTAACCTAACAATCATGGTTTTAAGATGTCACGGTACGGGCCCAGCTCAGTTATAGATTCTCAGTTGGAGAATATCATAAAATTAGCTACCTCTGACGGACTACAGGCTTGCTAGTATTTAGAAATCCTTGCGATGGTGGCGCCCGTACTAATTGCTACCCTTTTTTTTAAGCTGTATTTCAAACTAGCTGCGCTCCGCGGTTTTACCCGCAAGATGATGATGGTAAAGTATAGCTATATGTTATACCGAAAAAATAAGTTATCTCCATTCCGAGTTTCATCCAAATCTGTTCAGCCGTTTTTGCGTGTAGAGCTAACAAACACATACACATACCGACAATCTTTCGCATTCATAATCTTAGTGTGATACACAGATCATATAGCCCGTTGATGGGTCGTGAACATAATTTCTCCTACAAACACGACTCACCGTTTGCGGGCAGGGGGCGAGATAACGTTCTAGGCTTCCGATTGGCCAATCACTGGGCTGACGCAATCTGAGTTATGAAATTACGACGTACTCGCAGTGGGTAGCTGTGGTTTTTAACCTACTAATTTTCGTATGAGGGGAAGACGATCAGTCAACTGGGTTTATAGTCTTTGGTGTGATACAACTCTCATACCTTCAAAATCTTCGTATCAAACTCGTCACACTTCTCGACGATATAGTCGAAGAGCCACTGTCCATTCTCTTCCAACAAGAGCGGCACTATACACCTCTGCTGCAGCAAGCAGCTGACGGCTCCCCGACACACGACGCGGCGGCTCATGACCGCCGAGAGGAGCAAGTTGAGGTGTCCCCGGTGGATGCTGAACACCGGCACCAGATCCCACAGTCCTGTGGCGGCGGCGAACGACGACAGCTCTAGTAGTTCCACTGAACTGAGCGTGGTGAATTTTACATCCCTGAAATTTTTATTTATCGTCATCAGCCATAAAACGTCCACTGCTGCCCTTAATAGAGGGGTGTTGACATAATCGCTTGGCGGGCGGCTTGGGGATCGCAGCATGGTCACCACCGTTAACCAAGAGGACGCTGCTGCCCGTCCTCCGGTGAGTTTGGTTGCAGTTTAAGGACATACCCAGGTCCATCTGAGGGGTTATGACACTCATCATTATGAACAACTTTTATTATGAAGCCAACACTGATATCACGAAAAAAAGGCCAGCTGTTCCATAAAAAAAGGTTAGACAATAGACAATACTTTTTTTGAAACAAAAACATGGCACACGGAAATAAAGACAAAAAACAAAATTATACAAACAGGTTGCTAGTTTCTTTGCTACAAAACGGCTCCAGCTCAGCATGATGCCAGTTGTAACCAACTGGCGCTGGTTCATCTGATTCATCATCGATGGTCAAAACGTATGAAACAGCCGATTATTTTTCGCGATTTCACGGTTGGCCCCATAGTAAAAGTTGTTAATAATGATGTGTACATACATACCCTTCAGTATTGTTTATTATTTCGTTATTATAGAAAAGAGGATGTTAAATAACGTCGATATGAATATATGATATGTGATTGTATTGGTACAGGCTGATACAAACTTAATAGCGGCTGTGAACTTAGGCGCGATAGATTGCGCAATAGCAAGAAAGAGGCGTGCGGTGTGCGTACAATCGCAGTCTCGCTTGCAGCGCACTTCACAGCCGCCATTAAGTTTGAATCAGTCTGTAGGATGCTTTCGCAGTGTCCGCCTGGGAATGTCTGACCTCAACTTCGCCAGTTATTCAACTGCCAAGATAGATAGATAGATTAATTCTTTATTGCTCACACCAAAGAAGCATACATACATTTAGGATTAAATAAATTAAATACTAGTGCACAAATGGCGGCCAAGCAGAAGGGCTCTTTCAGACACGCGGCTTGGAACCTTGGCTCGACTAACCGCGCGGGTACGTCTGAACGATTACGAAAATCTAATATTATAAGAGAGATTCTTGTAATATTCGATTTTCGTCCTGACATAATGACTGAAACACACAGCCTAAACCGCTGGTCGTACAGACTTTAAATTTGGAGGGTGTATTCGTCTTGATGCGTAGGGGTGTACTAAGAAAGGATTTTTCAACATTCAACCCCTAAGGGGGGGGGGGGGGGAAACGGGGAGAAACTTTTGTATGAAAGTCCTTAATATTTGGATTTTAAGTCATGAAGATTTGGATTTGGATTGTTCATTTAAAATTAGAAATGCTGTTTTCAATATTTTTTTGACAGGGATGATTTAAGGGCTGGGGGGAGGGGGGTGGAATGTTGTATGGAAAGTTCTTTGTTTTTGAAGTTATAGTGATGAAAATTGCTCGGGATGATATAAAGTGTTAATATGGGGACGAAAATAATTAGTAATTAACCCAGCGGTATGGAAGATACGAGTATTTGGGAGCGGGCCGAATTTCTTCCGTACGTGAACGAAGTCGCGGGGGACCTCTAGTACTTATATAAATAAGAACCACGCGGGTCCCGCCGTGTCTGAACGAGGACGTAGTGTGCAAGCATTAATGTGCTTCGGTTTACCAGAGACATTACTGGGCATGAAATGAATTGACATCTAATATCTCAAGGTCGACGAGTGCAGTGCGGCGCAGGATATTTTTAACAAGCTCACAATTCTGGCAATGCTACTGTTACGGGCAGCCGTGATGCTTACCACCAAATAAAAGTCTCGACATTACATAAAAAAATACTTGTGATTTTTTATAAAATCGAACACAAGCACAAGTTAGTTATCATAAAATTGCAATACTACGAGAACATGAAAGGAAATTAACAAAAAATTTTTTTTTGTTGTTCCGAATCCAAAAAGTGAACAAAAAACCCTATTACTAACCCTACCCAGTCAGACAGTATGAACATTAAATGGATGCATGTTTAGAACTTTCGATGTGCAACAAAAATAAAATCAACTCACGTATCGAACTCCTGCTCAACATTAGTGGCCATCTGTAGCAGCAGCGCGAGCAGCTTGATGGTGATGGCCGGGTTGGTCAGCGAGCCGACGTTGCCCGTGTGTTTGTACAGCGACAGCTCGTGGAGACGGCCGAACACGCCGAGCCGAGCCACCCACCCGTCCGGCTGACTCTGTAAATGCGTTGAAAAATAATCATAGATATCTTGCTCTTTATACAGCAGACTCAAGATACAAGTCCGAACTGTATGCGAGAGTTAACAATCCATGTGTCAGTGTCCGCAGTTCCTCGCACTACTGTAAGATACCATCCTATCAGCTATCTGGTTTGCATAATACAAGCTTTGCTTAGTATGGGGCTAGGTGGCGCTGTGTGTAAAATGTCCCACAATATTTATTTATTTATTTTCACACCACTTGGCCGACAATGTCCAATTACATATCATGCAACCTCAACGTTAAGTAACGCATTATCTATTAAGGGATATAAAATTGTATGAAACTCCCTAAGGAATAAAGTGATTTGAATTTGGAACGTCAAATTCGTGTGGAAACTCGTGGAAAAGTAAAAAAATGCCCATATGGTATTGTAAAGAGGTTTGTTCAAAAATCTAACTGGCCACCATAAGCAGTACTCAAAAAAAAGGAGCGTTTACAAAAAATGTAAAACAAAAGACGGTGTTAGGTTCTGTGATTGTCAGTGAATTTTAATTTAAGGAGCCCTGGCTTTTTATTGTCTCGCAGAAGGTGTGAAAAGTAGAGTATGCTCCTCTGGAATAAAGCCTGTCTTCGTCTGGGACAGCTTGAACCCCTCGCTTCACTCAGGACTCTAACTCTAGACTCCCTCGTTACGCTCAGCCCCTTTAGCACGCGCCGAGGACTAATTGGTATTTCCCCGGGCGGGAATGTGATAAAGCTAGAATATGGATACGCCTGTCTCGTTATCGCGGGGAAAAAAGAGTGGATAGACTTTTATCACGGCTCGCGTGCTAGGCGGGCTGGGTTAAATATGCCACCAGCGACGTAAGACACAGCTTTATTCCCTTAGTGCATAACCTACTATTATTTACCTGCGAGAGCGAGTAGAGGTAGAGGGCGGGCGCGAGCTTGCCGCGCGACATGAGCATGTCGGCCGCGGCGCGCAGCAACGTGCCGACGGGCGCGCCTAGCGCCGCCGCCGCCTGCTCCGCGCACCACCCCCCGCGCATGATCAACCCCACCAGCCACTCGCACGGCTCGCTACTACGGAAACCACACAGTTCTCTTTACTAATCCTAGTATGTGCGACGGCAGCAGGGTGCAAGGGGGTGCACTTGCACCCCCCAGGTCTCTTTTTCCAATCAGGTTTTTGTAGTGTGGTAGAACTCTACCGCAGAGTCCGCCTGGAGAAGTACCACACATTTACCAGTTATGCAACCGCTAAGCAGTAGTCTGCAAGCATTACTGTGTTCCGGTTTGAAGGGCATTGTTACCAGAGAAATTACTGGGGAAGAGATTTAACATCTAATATCTCAGGGTGACGAGTGCAATGCAGTGCGGCGCAGGATTGTGTTCGCAAGTTCATAATTCTGGCACTGCTACTGTTAGTGGCAGGCGTGACGCTTACCACCAGGCGAACGTCTTGCTCGTCTCGTCACGTTAAAATATATTTTTTTTAAACTTTTTTTTTACTATTTGTACCTATAAAAACTGAAGCCGTCTACGTTTCGGTCCAAAGTTCATCAACTTGTCAATTAATATAGACAACAGAGATTAAGTATGTTTTCGAAATATTTACAATCAAATACCCGCGCGATTTGAATTTGACAATACATTTATCTACATAATTAATTCTGTAATTTACATTAAGGATCGACAAGTTGACGGCTCGAACTCATCGGTGGGCGCGGCTAAAAAGCATGCTCTCTTCATCAAACAAACTGTGGGAAAGGGAGAAAGAAAGATAAATGAGCGCGCAATTTTGTTTTTGTCGACCTTTGGCTGCAGTAGTGTGGTTGAATAAACTCTGAGTTAATTTATTCCAACTTAAGTTATTTGAAATGTTTATGGACTAAACTATGCCGCTAGATACATTATTTTAGAGTTTTCGTATTCCTTATGTTATTTATTTACGTCCAATGTGGCGTTAAAATGGAGCTAAAATACAAGATGTTTCCTGGCTCATAACTTTCATGTTTATTAACTTTTTGCTTTCGTAATAATTTACAATCCTAGATAATGAAGAGATTAATCGATATAATACTTAGTCTTGGACCTACAAAATTACATAGTGGAGTAGTAATACTACCGCGTTTCTATGGAGAAATGACCAACTTGTCTACTCTTAATGTGTAGATGCAGATGCACTTCCTTGAAAGTAATCCTGGCGGCGCCCATGAATTTGTAAAATCTATTGTGAAAAGTAAATAAAGACAGAGAAAAAAGCTTTGTACTCTAATTAGTACTCTTCAAAAAAAAAAAGTTTTCTTACAGCCAAATTGCATTTCAACTCCCTATTATACATTGAAGTATGTTATAAACAACTCCTGTACAAAGGGCTTTGAAGATTTTGGCATACCTACTGTCCGCCATCTTGTTTTAGTTTTAAGTCTACTTACCGGCGGCGCTAACAATGTAATTTTCAAAGCTTATATATCTTGGAAACGTGACTTTAGAGAAGATTTTGTTTCATATAAACCTTGTTCGTATTATTATATAATATACGTATAAGTATATATATATATATATACGTATATTAAGTAGATCATAATCTAGGTGCAAGGGAACCGATAGGCGTTGAATGCGAGGCAATCTCGACTCTGTCAGCACTTACACAGTGTTCATAATGTAGGCGGCGCAGGAGGTGACGACCAGGCAGGGCTGCAGCGCGAACCTTGGCAGCTGCAGGTCGCAGAGGAAGGTGGGCTCGCGCCAGCCGCCGGCCGCGAGCGCGGGTTCTTTGGCTGACATTACGTGCGCGCCCACTACGCTTCCCATCACTTCCGCCGACCATAGCTCGGAGAAGTCACGCTTTACACCCAATATTGCGTCGCCCTGAAAAAGCCTTAACCGTATAAGCCAGTAGTAATCAGGAGAACACTCGACTTGAAATCGTAAGGTCGCGGATTCAAACCCAAGGTGGTACCAATAAGCTCTTTGGAGTTTATGTACGAATTTAAATACCATACTGGCTTTTTGGTGAAGGAACACATCATGTTGAAACCTGCACACAGCCGGAGAAGAAATTCAACATAAATGACTGCGCCAGTGTGGTGGAAATGGGAAATGGTACAATCGTCCTTCGCGAGTAATAAGTCCTAAGTCCAGCAGTGGACTATTGAAATGGCTGCTTATGCTAAGCTTATAACTTTTTATTGCGTTTGACCACACCTTACTTGTTGTAAAGCAACGATGCGGTCTACGATAGAGCATGCTTATACCTAAAAGGAACCCGTTCACGTGTATTTATTTTATCTTACAATGGTGTCGATTCTGTTGCACCGCTCACTAAACTAAACTTAATTTGACAGGACGAAACCTGTTGACATCCTTTTCTAACATATTGAAATAAAATGAGACGCGTATGATTTTAGTCCTGTCAGATTAGTTTAGTTTAGTGAGCGGTGCAACAGAATAGACACCATTGTATCATACTGGACCAAAAATAAAAGCAATTTCAATAGATTCTCAATAAACATAAGAAATAGAGAAATAGAAGTTGTAATAAATATTGGAGCTCTGTGAATCAACAGAAGTTGTTACCTGGGTCACAGAAAAGTTGGCACTGTGTATTTCCAATGCATTTTTTCTCAATAAGTATACGAGTCTTTGAGACCATAAACCTTGGATGTACTGATTGTCTTTCTTGATAAAAGGCCTCAGCGTTCTAGATGGTGTGTCTTCTTCAGGGCTCTCAAGCTGCAAGCAAAATGTCGATTAGTATGAAAACTGTCAACAAAGAAATTGGTGAAAGCCCTGAAGCAGCCAGAGCAATTAAGAAGCATAGCCCGTAAAAAATGCTCAACCAGTCTGGACAGCTATTGACATAATAGACTAGACGACTGGTTTTTTTTATTGTCTTATTAAAATGTGGCCCATAAATATAGCAGATTAATGAAAAGAAAATTAAAATCTGATCAAAAATAAGCAACTTATAAGCATTTTAATATCATGCTAGACAGATAGGCGAAACAGCAAAACGTGACGTCACTTCTCTGTACGCCATATACATTATATTCTGACAAGTAAGGCGTGACGTAATTTTTTGTTTTGTGGGAAAGGGGCAGAGTTGGCTCTACCAAAAACTGTTAACGCTTATATATCAGAACATTATTAACCGATTAAAATATTTTTTTCAATAAACATACTATATTTACTTAAATTCTTCATCAAAGCTATTGGTTTCTACGATTTAAACATCAGTCATCTACCCTATTATAGGACCCAAAAGCACAGAAAAGCGAAAGTCCTACTTCATTTCTCTTGTGCACACAAGGTTATCCATGCCACTACTTGAAATAAAATGTGAAAAATATTTGCTATGCAAGAAACGTTTATTCCATGCAAAAAGTTGGCACGTTTTTCATATCATATCATTCATTTATTCATAAGTTTTTGTGGAAAGTGTTGTCGTCAAATAAATTTTAGTGGAGAACAACAGAATTTGTATTCTGGGCTATTCCTCGTCTCCCTAGGGGGCGACAAGAAAAATAATCAGAAGGAGAAATCTTCAGAATGACGTTTTGATCATCATCATCAACAGCCGGAAGACGTCCATTGCTGGACGAACGCCTCCCCCTTAATATGGAGGGGTTGCCATAATCCCCACGCTTGGCAGGAGGCTTGGGACGTTTTGATACAGGTGTTTTAATTTTGTTATCGAAAAAAAAAGTTATGTGTGATATCTGCAATATTGCAGCTAACCTAAGATAGAATTATTGGCGTGGCTCAGGAGTCTTTATAATACGGAACATGTGACAACTCACGATTAATGTGCCTTCGTTTAATTCAAATGCCGTCAAGAAATGTCTTCCATTCACATACTGTGCACTGAGCGCCCAGTTGTTGGAACCTTTTCTGAAAGCTGGCAAGTACTCTGTAGGCTTCAGAACATATTCCACTGTTTGTGATTTGATGTCATCTGAAATAGAATGCAGAATAAAATGAGACTGGCAAAATCAGGTCTTTTTTTGTCTCAGAAAATGATAACCAGACTTGGTGCAACTGAGACAAAACTCAATTTGTATTGTATACTCATGAGAGTCTAATGTAATACTAGGAGCCACCGTATTTACGTACTACGCAAATAAAGGCTATCCTAATTGATCTAAGATTCGAAGTTGGCATACATTTTATGCTTTAAAAAGCAATGTCTAGGTGGACACTGATATTGGAATATAAGTCCTATTACAAAATCACAGATGATTTTGTGTCAGGTACAGCGAAGCTTATGTCTCTCTTTCTAAGTTTTTGGCTTCGCACTTTGTGCATTCAGCCAGTGTCAAGTATTATGTATATTCAAATTTTTTAAGTATCAAGTTATGTTTAAGTGTCAAAAAAAATTAAAAAAATCAAGTTTAAGAAAATAATAGAATGCAGCGACATGATTTTTCCGTGTTTCGGCCAAAACTCCGAAACTTATGTCTAGGGTCCATATGAAACAAGAAAACACAATGTGAATTTGATGTGTGTCATGAATAATTGAATCGGGTGATACTTAGTGAAAGTTCATATAGCTAATTAAATTCTGAAATAAAATATCATTTCATAGTTAATCAATGTCACAGTTCATAGTAAATCAATGTCACAGTTCATAGTAAATCAATGTTAAGTGTATTTTAGCTTCTATATTGTGTTGGGTAAAATAAGATAAGCTTCTTGGCGAAATTGCGGCCATACCGCAGAGGCCATAACCAAAGATAGATAGATAGAAGATAAGCTTCGAGTATTTGCTTCACGAAGTCTAGAAATCTATTACTGATCACATTTTACCCATAACAGGCCCACATTATATACAAGTGGAAATAACTTTATGGTATATTTATTTGGATTGGAAAGGGAAACCCTGCTAGCTTTAAAGTTGTAGAAAGCTTTTTCATAACCATCATTATCACCGGTATTACCTTTTGATCCACCTTGAATGAAAAATGTGATTTTGTCCTTTGACAGTTGCTTGATATAGGACATGAATCCATCTTTTTTATCCTTGTCACTCTGCGCTCGTGCTTGTTGCAGCCAATTGTACCCAAAGGATCTGTGCTCCAGGACAAGCTTCCATTGCTGAGATTTACCTCCAGATATCTTAAAATAATATTGATCAAGTAATAATTATGAAGACCAAATTAAATAGTGCTACTGGAACTAAAACACCTCTTGAAATAATGTCACTAAAATAAGAAATCGGAAAACTATGTTATTAAACTATGCCAGCCAGGTCCAGCCAGGTAGGTCCAGAGCCTCGCTCCGTAACTCCAAGGAGATGGGTTGGCTCAGGTAGACACTGGCAGCGAAAATGCACATTACACCCCATGGGGGACATCAGTACAATACAGGACTTAGAGGCCCCCCACGTTGAATAAGAATGCATGGCAAGATCCAATCGCTTTTAGAAATGGTACTGTACCCTAGTGTCAGAGTTAATGTGCCGCCCAAAGGCCTCTGACATGGCAGACGGTTGTTGTTATAGAAACTAGAACAAACAACCGGGACCAACAATTTAACGTGTCATCCGACCCATGGTAGCGCTCAGAAATAAATGCCACTCACGGTCACCCATTGGAAGACTGACCGGACCATCCGTTGCTTAACATCAGTGATCGTTTAGAATCACCTAGACAAGCTACGCCACGAGCGCTACTTATAATAGTACTAATAGTGAGAAGTACACTCATGACAGTAATAAGACATCCAAATACTTAACTCATACTCACCAGTAATGCAAGCAAATCAAGTGAATCATCAAAGCAGATTTGAAGATCAGTAATTTCTCCAGCCACTTTACATTCCCCAACAACTGACTGGGACTCCAAGGAATAAAATGATAATGTGCCATTCTGAAATAACCAAACATTGGATAAAATCTAAGTTTCAATAAATGCATTACATAATAGTACATTATGATACAAGTGTGCTATGTTGGTCGTTACACTCGAGGCGGTACTGCGCGCACGAGCCGCAGTCGAGCGCGATAAGGGAGCCGACAGTGTAATGACTAATAGCACACGCGTTCCATACGACGATTTTCATCACACTTGCTAGGAAAAAACAAACACTTAATCAACAAATATTTGCGCAAACCAGGGATGCGCACGCAGGTGACATTTTCTTTAACCGCATAAAAAATCTTTGTTGGTATTATAAAAAAATCTGTATTACCCGACTACTTTAAGAATGCTTCTTAAACATACATTATAAGTTGCAGTCACGTACAAACTTAACTTAACCGGGTTATACCTATTAAAGCACTGGTGCTGTAATGTAAAATAAAAATTTATGGATATTGGATATATATTTATATTGGATTATCAGCTTAAAACCAATCTAATAAGATCCACCTTACAAGCAAGTGTGATGAAAATTAAACTCCTAGGGACAACAGATAAAGATTGCTTTTCCTGCATAGGCACTTAGCTTTATGTTACTCTGGGACACAATGTCGGCGTGGTGGAATATGGTCTGGGGGTCTAAAATGGCCGCATTAAGCAATTCCCCTAAAAGCAGTTCATCTAATGAATTCTTAGCAGAATTAATTGTACAAAGTTGCTCTTGAGGAACTTCTAACGAAACTGCTAGTTGACTTTATGCAATTCATCTTTCATCAACCATATTACGACTTTCTATAGAAAACTGTCAAACTAATGAATTCCGTAATAGAATCATTTGCAAAATCATGGTATGAATTGGTGCTTAAGTGACCGTTTTACGATTTGCAAAATGAATCATCATAGAATCATATGCAGAATTGCTAAACGAGACCATTTTAGCCCCCCTGATCACTCTTCAAGATTTATGGGATTTCTAGATGCGCTGCGCTGTTTCAAACATGTGATGATGAAAAAAGGTGATGATGATGATTATAAAGAGTAGCCTTTATGTTAAACCGGGAAATAAGCTATCTCCATTCGGAGTTTCATTCAAATTTGTTTAGTCATTTTGACATGTAGAGGTAACATGCACACATGCAAACACATATCAACAAACTTTCGCATTTATAGTAGTAGTGTGATGCATAGTAGTGGAATGTTAAAGACTGACACAGTACAATAAGTGGAAAAAATATGATTTACTTTCGAAGACTAACTTATAATTATACCAAATGACAAACAAAATATTTTGGAAATTGTATGGCGAGTGATATTTTATCTTAACATGAAATATTATAGCATCTTCGTCGTCTGTGATGGCCTTAAGTGTGTAATATCACACTTGTAAAATTTTGTGGTGTCAATTGGTCCATTTGCTACGGATGATAAGAAAAATGCAAAAAGCAAAACAAAAACTTGTCATTTGATTTCCTTTTTAAAAAAAAATTGTACATTATTAATTCAGTCCCATAAAATTTACTGCTGTAAGTGACTATCCAAAAGCGAATAGAGCTGTAGATACTGCGTGGTGCTTATCAATTAGATGATCAATAGAAAACTTTACCTTGGATCCAATTATTATAATATTCTCAGATTCTTTAGTCAGCCAACACACAACTGAAGTCGGTTGCGGTAGAACTGGAAGTGCTAGAACAGTAACTCCAGAAAGAGACCATTTGTGGTCAAAATCACTCTGAGGTATAAAAAGAGGCAGAAATGGAACTAGTAATAGTTTCTGTTCACTCACAAGTATTAACCAAGTGCCGCTAGGCTCAAAGCACATACAAAATATGGGATTATCTAAAAAATCCCAATCATGATTTTTCTCAAATCTTTCTGATTGCGCATTGACAAACAAGAATATCAATTCCTTGTCACTAGAAAACGCGAAGAACTTTTTGAGACCCACTTCATAAAAACTATAAGTTGCTATATCAAGATGAATGAGAACATCTAATTTAAATAATCCAGAGAAATCCAAATGTTCACTTTGCTGTTGAGACATGATTCAGGCACAAAGTTGGTTTTCCTTTATATTATTAGGCTAAAATCAATGTTTAATACACAGTTAAGAAACGCTCATGGAAAAGATTATATTGAAACAAAAACATTGATGAAAAATTAACTTGAACTTATTTTATTTTTGAAATCCAATATCCAATGTTTTTATTGCTGTGTTCCGTAATGCATTGAGCATTTAACTCCGTAATGCGCTAAAAGTGATACCATCGCGAATCCGATCAAATTGAATAGTCACAAAAACAAATCAAAACCCATATATTTTGTGACTATTCAATTTGGTTGGATTCGCAGTATTATCAATTTAAGCGCATTACGGAACGCAGCATATATTTTAAACATTTCTGGCTGGGTTTTTTTTTTAAATTTATTCTTGGCCATGGATACATGTCTTTCAGCCGCTTCCTGTCTGTGTTTTTTGTTTTTAATAGTTCCTGGCCATGGATACTAGTCTTTCAGCCGAATACATATTTCTTCATCGATTCTTCTTTCTGCAGTTAAATGAGTCATAGTCACAGTCCAAGTCACACTCAGTAAGTCACAGTCAAGTCCAATTATGCCCTAGTAAAGTCGTGGCAACTTTACTACAAGCTTCTTCCGAGTTTTGGAAACAACACGAAAAGACACGTTTCACTACATTATTATATCACTTGCCCACACTCTTGCTCGTAAATCAGCACTTAATGAATAAAACGCCAACATTTTTATGCATTAACACTCGAAAAAACACAAGTTTTAGAAAATAATATAACGCAGCGACATGATTTTCTCGCATTCCCGCCAAAACTCCCTCCTGTCTGTGTCTGAGGTCAATGTTGCCAAGCTGGTAAGACAAGAAGTAGCTAAACATTTTTAAATAGTTGCCAAAATGTTTAGAACTTCATACAAACTTACGAAAGTAGCTAAAAGTGGGCAAAAAAGATAAGAAAAACATAATTTGCGACAGGATGTAAAATAAGTCAAGTATATAATTTTTTTAAATAAGAATAATCATCTACATAAATAAATTTAATTTCAGTGTTTCAAACATTAGTATATCCTTCCTTTGTTCCAATAGAACCAGGACAATCAACTAAAGGTTCAAAAACTTCAAAAGAATTATCATTTGATGTTGTTGGTTCGGGTTATTTTGTACTCAGCCAGGACATCACACTAATATCATATATGCGAAAGATTGTCGGTATGTGTGTGTGATTGTTGCGTATTCACGCCAAAAAAGATTAACGGATTTTGAAGAAACTCGGAATAAAGATAGCTTATTTCCCTGAATAATATATTATTTTATGTTGCAAACTAAGGGGGAGGCCTTCGTTCAGCAATGGACGTCTTCTGGCTGATGATGTTGATGATAGGTAAATTTTTGTCTTCATCATCATCATCGCCGTTTCTCATCATCACGTGGGTAAAACAGCGGGGCACAGCTAGTTTTTTCAATTTTTTTGTAGTCGGTTGGTAATAATGATAAGCGATGTCAGTGCTGTAAAGTATTTGATTCCTCGCCATCAAAGCATTTGATCACTCTTTGAGACGATATTTCGAGCTTAGATAATCGTTATCGTTGTGCCGTGTCTGTTCCTTAGTCTGTGACAGCGAGTTTATTGTAATTTGCCATGTTAAGCAGAAAGTTGCTAAAATTGTGGCTAAGGTAACGTGAAAAGTTGCCAGATCTAGCCAAGAAGTGGCTAACTTGGCAGCACTCAGACTACATTTTTTTTCTTATATATTGGCGTCGCACGTTGTGCATTGTGTCAAGTTTATGAATTTTTAAGTTTTTATATTAAAATCAAGTCAAATATGTCAAGTCACACGAAATTAGTCATAGTCGAGTCCAAGTCATGTCCTAGTAAAGTTGTGGCGACTTTACTATGAGCTTCTACGGAGTTTCGAAAACAACACGAAAATTCATGTTTCACCACATTATCGGCCTTGCCTAAAATAATCTCGATTCTCTTAGTCACTGCTTAAACTTCTCTGTCCTTTTCTAGCACGTGCAACTTCACGTCAGAGAGAAGATGGCAGAGCATCTTAAGCAGTGACTAACGGTTGAAAAGTTTTTTTAAGGAAGGCCGTTAGTGTGGGCACCTGATATACGGCCTTACTTAAAAAAACTTTTCAACCGTTAGTCACTGCTTGCTCTGCCATCTTCTCTCTGACGTGAAGTGTAACATGCAAGAACAAGACAGAGAAGTTTAAGCAGTGACTAAGAGAATCGAGATTATTTTAGTTTATTTTAGGTAAGCCTGTCAATTAATAAAACACCATTATTTTTAATAGTTAAATCGCTAAAAAACTCAAGTTTAAGAAAATAATAGTACGCAACGACATGATTTTTCCGTGTTCCCGCCAAAACTCCAGAATGACGTTTTTCCCATGGACGTACTAAACAAATTAAAGCTACTATAGGTTTTTCCATCTGTCGCAGCTTCATTTTGTGACTGTGACTTACTAAGTGTGACTTTGACTCATTCGACCGGAAAATCATCAAAAACTTGATAAAAATAAATACTTTATCAACAGCCGGAAGACGTCCACTGCTGGACGAAGGCCTCTCCCTTAATAGGGAGGAGTTGCCATAATCCCCACGCTTGGCAGGCGGCTTGGGGATCAATAAAGAAAAGGGGAAAAGTAAATACTTGTCACAGGAAAATGCACAAAGTGCGACGCCATAATCCGCATAGAAGGAAAGAAGAAAAATAATACTGACATTCAGATTTCATTCCACATATTGTCATTTCAATCAATCAATCTCTTTGACATACTCTATGCTCTTTGAGTCCAACCTCGAGTCTGAGCGGGATTTTCAATTTGTTTGATTTAATGATACCCATTTAATTTTAATTTAATTCTGTAATAGGTAAATGGTTTTAGCTCGTAGTCTACGTTGTGGTAGGAAAAATCTATGTAGGCATGTAAATTAAATAGCTGTTATTTTTCTCTGAACAATCTGTATAACCGTGTTTTTGTTGCTGGCTACAAATTTTATTGCAATAATTTTACGATGATTTCAGTAGTAAAATTATTCTTTGGATTTCAGGTCATTGCAAACAGTAACAATGTTTTCATTGCGATATTGTAAAACTGCGGTTGTAGCTCCATTTAAACAACAGGTTAGATATAAAACAACATTTCGTCGTGGTTGGAGACTCATCTTCAAAGAAGAAAATCTGGTATGGACAAACAGTGTTACATCAGGACTTTGCATGCTCATGGGAGACTTAGTTCAGCAAGGCTTTGAAGTTCATTCTATGAACAACAGCTATGACTGGGCTCGAGCAGGTATTTAATTTAAACCTTATACTTACTTTTATAATAACACAGAATACAATATGTAAAGCATGCATACTCTTTATCTCCCTTGAAGGTGCAATGGTCCTTCATGCCAGTACAGTTGCTAACATTGTACCAAATACAAATTTCGTCTGTGCATGGAGTACTGCTCACTTTTATGGGATGGGGCAGCCAAGTAGGTACCTACCAGCTTAAAGCATTGGAGTTCATTTACAAAAGTGCCAAGAAGGTAATCAACAAAAAAATCCTCATTCAGGCTAAGCTACATGGTCTCGGACGTCGTTGTCATATGGCTTATCTGTTGGTATTTTATTGGATATAGGTACTACCTATGCCTTGGACTGCATGATTTAATGGAGATGGACTTGCATGATCTAATTCTTCTGAATGAAGTTGTGTTACATTTAATTACTTCCTATTTGCTACTTTTCTTTTTACATGCTTCATATTCAGCTCTTGTGGTGTTATTTATCTAACAGAAGGTATTATTTCAGGTAGAATGTTTATAGTTGGAGCTTTCATGGGTCCTCTGCACCATTACTACTATTTTCATTTAGACAAGGTTTTGCCAAAAACAGACATGAAAACAGTTTTAGTAAAAGTTCTCTGTGATCAAGTCTTTGCATCACCAGCTACAATTTTATGTTTCTATTATAGTATGGGATTTTTAGAAAGAAAATCAGTAGCAGAAAGCACAGACGAAATTAAACAGAAATTTAAATATGTATTTATGGTAAGTGATTATAATAGTAGTAGTGAACCTGGGTATGTCCTAAAACTGCATCCAGAACCACCGGAGGACGGACAGCAGCGTGCTTAGTTAACGGTGGTAACACTCTGCGATCCCCAAGCCGCCTGCCAAGCGTGGGGATTATGGCAACCCCTCCCTATTAAGTGGGAGGCCTTCGTCCAGTAGTGGACGTCTTCTGGCTGAGTGAGTGATTATAATAGGCTATGTTACTAAAAACCATTTTTTTTTGTAACATATGTTTTTGTTTCAGGGTGACTGCCTTTTCTGGCCTCCTATACAAATAATAAACTTTTACTATTTACCTACAAGTTATAGAGTTGTGTATATCAATATTGCTACAATGATATTTAATGTATTCATGTCATACATGAAACACTATGATCAACACTAACAGACGACGGTGTACTGATAAGCTTACCAATATTCTTACTACCTTGGTGATATCTTGTTATAAACGGAACAGAATTTACTAACTTTGACTAACAGTTGACCTGCCTACATGGTAAAACAAGGTCACATCATCACTCGTGTACTCAGTCTATCCCAGACTTTAAATACAAATTGATGTAATGTTTAACATATGAATAATTTATATTATCAGAAAAAAGTATTAAAAAATGTAAATATACATTGTATTGTATAATGCAGTATACATGAGTTATATAATAACTATTTGTTTTTGCTGCTCTATTATTAAAAGTATGTTCTTATAAAATAAGCAAATACAGATTCAAGGTCTCACTTTGAATCTGTGTATCTCACCTTACTATGTAGGTTTTAGTTAATTATACAATCATGAATGAAATACCTCATAACAGTTATATAATGTGATAATTTATTTATTAAAGTGTTGTACAATTACAAAATTCCTTCTTTTGGCCCTTTTCCCCTAAATACCAATCTCATTAATGGAATAAGTAATTATATTACCTATCTATTTATTACATTGCTGTGATAGTGGAAACATTTAAACAGACACGTCCCATATTAACCTTCTGTACAAATATGTTTTCTTAATGATATCATACATTCACATTTAAATTCAAGCTACTTGTGTCACATTAATACAAGTTTCTTAATAAATATTGTAAATGTAAATGCAGTAATTCCAAGTTTAACCCCAGCACATGGTCCAATCGTCTTTTCTAGTTTGTAGTTTTACTACAATTCGGTATAGGGATAAGGCAGGTCCCAGAGGCAGCCCCATGCCTTTAACAATATCAGATCTTGTCGCCATACTCAGTGCTTGGCCATCAAATTCCTGAAAACAATTTCAGTAATTATATCTTCTGTCAAGACGAGTTTTACAACACTTTATTGAAACGTCGAGGCTGGGTAGGTAATACTCTATTACCCTCTCGTTTGTTGGCGGGTAAAAAGACAATCGGCGAATGGGAAGTTTTCTGACAGACCTGTAGAACTACGTTCTGACGTAGTTCTACAGCCAAAGGCCAGATGGCGCTGACGAGACAGTATTCTTTTTTTTCGCATTTTTTTAATGAAAAAGCATACACACTTCTAAATACTAATTCGCACTTACTAATTGTTGTTGTGGAATATCAAAAGCATTGGAAAGGTTTCCGTTCGGATCCACATTATCCATCCCAGTCCTCTACATTCTTGATGCCAGAGACCGAGAATGTGGATCCAAACCTTTCGAAACCTATCCGATTTAGCTGTGAATACGGAATACCTCTCCTGGTGTAAATTAAATAACCTTTTTTTTTTTACGTTTGGCCTTGATGAATTAATTCATCATCTTCAGACCCACAGATAGGTAGTGATACTATTCAGAATCATATTTCGCTCGTTAACGCCATCTAACAGATTTTTATGAACTATATTTTCTTTACTTTTGTCAGATATCGCCTATTACAAACACATTACTAGAAATCGTCGCGCTGACAGATATAGTAATGTGTGCACTGCAAAATACAACAGAATTTCAAATGAAAAACCTTTTTCCATTGAATGATGTTCTTAGAATTCAGTATTGAATGATGTGTAATATTATTATATCAGGGTGACGAGCGCAGTGCAGTGCGACTCAGGATTTTGTTCGCAAGTTCACGATTCAGGGGCCTTATTTTTTAATCATACGCAAGAGTTGCGCATGCGAGCGGAGCTGACCTTCAAACGATATTGTTAGGATTAAGGTTCAATATCGTTTGAAAGTCGGCTCCGCTCGCATGCGCACATTTTCGTATGATTTAAAAATAAGGCCACTGGCACTTCTAGTGTTATGAGCAGGCGTGACGCTAACCTACCTCAAAGCAAACGTCTCGCTTGGCTCGTCACTCAATTACATAAAAACAAAGTTTGAATTATATTATAAAGCAAAAACAAAAAGAACTAAGAACAATTTTTTTTGTCATCTATTATTCTTCAATTCAAGGCTGGTTTCTCAATTTCATGGACTGTATGGGTCTATGCTCAGTGGTAAGGGAACCATTGTTATTTTACCTTTCTTAAACAATATGGAATTTTACCTGTTCTTTCAAAATAGGTGCAGCCTCTGGATGATGCTTTGAAAAGTAATCATACACATCATCGGTTGTCCAACTTGTTATGTCTGGTATATTGGGATCAATAGGGGCATCGTCACCCAATTTAGATGGCGCTCTGTCTAGTTCATGGGGTTTTAGAAATGGATCAACTGGAGAGGAGTCGTCCATAGGGTACTCAATATTTCTCGGTATGATGGCTGGTGACCCTACCACTGTGGGACGCGATTCTAGACAGTTATTGCACTCCCACTGATCCCAGGCCTTTAGCCTTTCAGGAATGCGGGGATTGTGGCACAATGCATGGTATGCATCGGAACATACACTGCACACTGTTAAAATTCCCTGAAAAAAAAGAGTATAAGAATTTAAAGCACTCATATCAGCTTGAGCGTTGTGTGATGAAATATTCTCAAATCTCAGATCAATACCCAGAGTGGCGCAATTGGGTCGTAATTTCCGGGCCACCATGATTAGGCCCTAGTGGCGCTGGGCGTAGTCTTATTATAAAATAATTTAATTGCATATGGCATCTCTTTCAAAACAGTTATGTATATCCTACATATAATAAGTAGTTATATAACTTAAACTACTGACCATCACATACACATACATGCTGCATACTGTTAATGATACAGCATTCTTAATTGAATCTTTTTAGGTACTTACAGCATCATTTGTTTCACAACAGACAACACAGGTTTTGCAATGTGGACATTGCCATGTGTTATCTGGTCTTGGTTTTAAAATCCCAGAGCCTGACTGCAAGCAGGTCAAGTGTGCTTTATTGCTACAGTCTCTACATTCAATAAGTCTATCATTGGACCCTCTAGGCTTCTGCACAAGGCATACTGAACATACTCCTCCAGAGGCCTCATGGGGTATTGAATCGTCTTGATCTATTTCATCTGCACTTCCATCAAAAGACTGGCTTTCTGATAATGGCGTTCCTTCTTTAGTAGTAGTAGAATGTCCAGCAGTCATCAACCTTTTTTTGATTGTACTTTTATTGAGAGATCCTACTGGTCTTCCTCTTTTCCTCTTGCTGGGAACATTGTTATCTGATGGGTCAAATACTTTTTTTGCCATCTTTCGCCTTTCGCCGACTCGGACGCCAGCATTCCGAGTTGCTATATTGCTAGGACCGTGGTTTGAGGATGATCCACCACCGCGTTTCTTTGGGCGCCCTCTCATTCTCTGTGGTGATGACCTGCATGACGAATTCGCCGATGAAGTCATCTGTAGACATTCAGTAACTTATTAATTGACAAATCTATGAAAATAATTTTACATTAAAACAAAAATATTCTATCTATTCCTATTCCAAACAGAAACATTCCATTAGGCCTTGATTTTCTGTCCATGGCCATCGCATTATTAGCGCATGCATGCGGGATGGGCGTCGATAAGGGGGGGCAGCTGCCCCCTAGAATTCGTAAATTTTTAAAGCAGCCAAATCATTCAAACAAGTCAAATGATTGACTTGTTTGAATGATAAGTTCCAGAGTGTATTCAGTAATTAGTATAATTAATAAATTAGTGAATAAATGCTGCTGAATTCTATTCTATATTGATAAAACGGAGCGAGGTGGAGTGTAGAGGCGACATGAAGCCTGATGACGCCGATGTTTTCGCGTCTGTCATTAATTCGTGGATTGCCGTAGGTGGAGGCACGAATTAATGACAGACGTGGTAAGACTCACACTACAAACACAACTGTAAAGTAAAGCTTCATGTGCTCTTTTACTGTACCTACAATGCAGACTTTCCCGTCCACCATTATATCAACTTGCCCCCCTCCTGGGCCAAAGGCTGGCGACGCCCTTGCCCGCGGTTTTATTTGTTAAAAACATCCAATGTCTTAGATCAAAATACTTGAAGCATGATTGTGTGAAATGTGGTAAAGCATAGATGAGAACAAATATGAATAAAGAGATATTGTTTTGAGAATATCTAGGTACCTTAGTGTTAACATCAGCATTGTATTCAAACTTGAAACTGTCAGAGCTATCCCCATCGTGATCAGCAGGGCCTAGAGCTAAATTACCATTAGGTAGTCTAACTAGGCTTCCCGATGCCAACTCTTTGTTGATTATAGATTCTAAATGTTTTTTAGAATATCTTGACTCTTGGGATGAGGCTTCTCTAACAAGATCATCAAAAGCAATTCCATTTTCTAAAAAAGTTTGATCCTGATAAATGAGTGTAGCTATAGCAGAAGTTATGATTCTACGCTCACTTGTTGCTATTCCTGATGTCATTTTAACTGAAAAAGAAATAGAAAGTTACTTAATTTTAATAAAGTAGTAAGATAGCAAGAGAAGCCAATTTTTCTGCCAAATTACTTAATTTTTACTGCGTTTCCTTGGTTAAAAACCTACCCATACCTCTGTACAGCACTATAATATTACTTTGTTGCTTTTCACATGATGATCAGGAAAAGGCATAACAGACAAAATAATTATGTAGTACTTATTACGAGTATTATTGTGATTATGACTTGAATTTGCTTACTATTATTGAGTTTTGATTTTTTTCTCCACTTGGCAGCGTTTCTGTAGCTCACATTATCTTTGTAATCAACTTTGTAAACACTTTTCTCTTTAAGACAACGCTTGAGGTCAGCTTTAGTATCCTTGGCAGATATTTTATAGCACTTGAACATAAACTTGCAAATTCTATTCACATCAGGGCGTGACTTCCTTGAGCGCAGATGATCAATCGCAGCCAATATCTGGTTTTTATACTTTATCTCTGACATTTCTGTAAATTCAAGAAATTGCTTTAGTTAGCCTCTAACGTCCCAGTGCTCGTTATCGACCTAACTACGAAGGGTAAAATAAGATATAAAATTTTACTTTACTGAAACATTATGGAACTGGACTAAAGGTAGACTCAGAGGAATATGTAATGTAGAACTTTAGTATAACAATATTATAATAAAGACAGAAATAGTACAAAATTCAATAAAAAATTGCAATGATAAACTGCAACAGTAATTTTATTTTAAACAAGATTCACAACAGAAACACATTTTAGCATGCAACAATACAAACCTAGGTAAAATCATGCCGGCGATTTTGCAATCCTGCAGTAGAGCAATAAATGTAGTTAATTACGTGCTCATTAAAATAAGTTACCTGCCCTCTAATATTTATCTATCAGACAAAAACAAAAATTACAAATGGAAAATTTGGGAGGCAATATTATACGACACAGATAATGTACGGCATGATATTGTACGGCATAATAATACACAGCATGATAATTGCTGTACATGTACATCGAATATCATGCTGTGCAATATCGTGCCGTGCAATATCATGCCGTACATTATCACATCACACACTCTAGATATAAAATAGCGAATTACTTGACATCAGTGAGTGGCGATCACCAAGCCGCCTGCCAACGGGGCGGTCAAAACGCTCCTATAAGAATAAACATCTATAAATGAGCTGGCAAACCCTTAAGGGGCCTGCGTCCAACGGGGCGTTTTCTGGCAGCTGATGATAAATTGGTCGCGCAAAGTGAATTTCAAAGCTCTTGTAAACGCAGGCCTGCTGTAATATAAAAGCTTCACCAAGCAAGGTCCAGCTTTCTAAGTGGTCTATTTTTAGCTGATTTTCAGAATAAACGCTTGGTGATAACGACTTAATCACACCACGTCAAGGCAACAACCACTAAGTAAAAGTAGGGCATTCGCTTTTCTGTGGCAACAACTGACTACAAACACACGAAAAAACATTTCATTGCTAACTCTGGAGGGGACAAGAGAGTAAGAAAGCCTTTCCTGAAACGTTGTTACGCTATACTGAAGCAACGATTATTTTGAATGTTGACTCTGGCAGAATACTCAAAGACCGATGCTAAAAAAATTGGTAACAATAAAAAGGAAAAGGAAAATACCAGAAGAAACAGATACATTTTACTAATATCTGGGGAAAAAGTTAGTTATGGAGTTTCTAGTTAAACGCTCAATGTGGAGTTTCGACGGGAATGCGAAAAAACTATGTCGATGCATTGTATTATTTTCCAAAACTTGCGTTTTTTCGAGTGTTACTGCATAAAAAAGTGCTGATTTACGCGCACGAGTGTGTATAAGTGATATAATGAAGTGGAACGTGTCTTTTCGTGTTGTTTCCAAAACTCCGAAGAAGCTTGTAGTAAAGTTGCCACAACTTTACTAGGGTATGACTTGGACTCGACTATGACTAACTGTGATTTCACGACATATTTGACTTGATGATTATTAAAAAAACGTGAAGATTCATAAACTTGACACTAGCAGAATGCACAAAGTGTGATGCCAATAACAAAGAGAGAGAGAAAAAAAGTTAGTTTTGTTTTGTTTTGGTTTGAAATATTTTGTGATTCGGTATGGATTCGGTTTTCATTTTAGAAAATACGTTTTTTTATTAAATTAAAGCGAAATTTCTAGAATATTATGTTTATTTTGTTTAAGTCTTAATTCATACATCATGACGACTCAAATATTAAGAGGACTAAGATTCTCTTACGCAAAGACACATCAGTTGAAAATCGCCTGCTATACAACTCAACCAGAACGTGCCAATAAAGTTAAAATTGGAAAAGTAGTTAATGTAGCTATAATTGGAGCACCAAACTCTGGTAAAAGTACCCTTATCAACAATATCATCGAACGCAAGGTACCACACAAACCTTTTCCCAAACATAACCTCTGCTTAAATAAAAGTCATTCAGGTAGTCATTTATTTAATGGCATATAGAGATATTTACTTTATTTTAGATATGTGCGGCATCGAACAAAGTGCACACAACGACCAAAATGATCAGAGCTATGTGTTACCAAGAAGGCACACAGATCATTTTCCTGGATACACCTGGTGTAATTACCGAAAAGGAGCAAAAAAAGTGAGTTCAGCATCTCTTCTTCTTCTTAGTCGTGCACTCTTGGCAGAGTGGTCGTGGTTGCGCCGATAGTACAGGTAAACTCCTCGCCGTCGTCTTCCCTCCCCAGGGCTGCCGCTCGTCTCGCAATGCTTTTCCATTTCTGGCGGCTAGTTGCATCGCGAGCACACTGCACTACGGTTGACTGTGTGGTTGAGTTCAGCATAAGCAGTGTCAAACTATGATGCTCATAAAATATATTTTCTGTTTTTATTTTAAATACAATGCCATCTACAGTAGTTGTAATAAAGTGTTAAGGAATACCAAAAGGCTGGTAACAATGTCATGCAAATTAGACAATAATGTTGTCGTTATTACACTTGCAGTGCATAATTTCTGTGAAACAATCTTGAAGGGATGTTTATGTCATTATAAGTACTTGGTACTTGGTGATTATCAAGGTGTGTCAACACAGAAGAGTAAGTACTTCCCTGCATGATGGGCACTCATTGGGTTGTCACCAATGTCGTAACTAGGGCAGTGCCAGCAGTGCCCAGGCACAGGGTGCAGACCCTAGAGGGGCGCAGAAATTACCAGACTAGGATCAATTTTTGCATGGTCGCTGTTATATAAACATAGGCTCGCACCAGGCGCATGAAAGGCTAGATACGACACTGGTTGTCGCATGTGGTTGATTGTTTTAGTAAAATTCAGGTTATTGAATAATTTCTGTGTTTCAGATACAACCTGCCAAGTTCAATGATTGGTGCCTGTCATAAAAGCTTAAGATGTGCTGATGTTGTAGGGGTAGTTCACGATGTATCAAATAGACATACCAAAGATCAGTTACATCCAGATGTGAGCACCATGCTTCAGATGGTAGAGGAAACTCCCAGCTTTTTAATACTCAACAAGGTTGGTAGGTCCTAGTAATTATTTTTTTTAGTCTAGTAACATTCTGGAAATTTATTTCTGGACCTGGGTATGTCCTTAAACTGCAACCAGAACCACAGGAGGACGGGCAGCATCATCCTCTTGGTTAACGGTGGCGAGCATTCTGCGATCCCCAAGCTGACTGCCAAGCATGGGGATTATGGTAACACCCCTCTATTAAAGGGGAGGCCTTTGTCCAGCAGTGGGTGTTTTATGGCTGATGACTAATATTCTGGGTATAGCTGTAATAGCCTTGTGGCCGTGCATATTTTTTTTTAAATCATAAGACAGACTTGTATGTTTCATTATTTGTTTATATGTATGAGAAAAACAAAACCAGTAGTATTGTATGCCGACCCCCATAACAAATCTCAAGACATTCTTTTTTGAAGAAAATTTAGCTCTTGCAAAAAAATAATATAAACGACTTTCGCTGGTGGCCTTAGACGGCCTCTATAGAGTGTCACTTACATGACTAATGTTGTTAAAGTTGTTGTCATTTATTTGTAATTCTTGTCTTTTTTTTTAATTCTTTGCCATGGAGCTGTAATGGGATGTTTTCTGACAGCTGCCAGAACATAGTTCTACAGCCAAAGGATAGGCCGCGCTGGCGAGATATGGCCCACAATTTTTCGCATTTTTCTTGTGAAAAAGCTGTTCACTCACCTTCACTGCTTCTTTTCACAGTTCGCATTCGTTGGTGAAGTGCCTTTCGCAAGTTTTCTTGTATCATTTTGTTGAAATTCTGATCAATTGTTATTGTTACATTACGTTATTGTTATAATTATTTTGTTAGTTTTATTGATAGAATTTAACTAATTATTTGGCAAGGCGCACTTACTAATTTGCGTGGAATAACGAAAGCTTAAGAAATACTATGGGCAAATACTTTGTTAGACAAACAATAACCACAAACAACGCATGACAGATCTGATATAAATGAAATAAGGTTACTTTATATTTTTGACCTTTTTACTTTGCTTTATTCGTTCACAATCTTCAGAACCACATACTAGATAGTGAAACTGTTCAGGGCCAGGTCTCTTCGTCGCTGTCTACCGGATTTTTAGGAACTTTTTTTTTTTTGATTGGCTGTTAGAAAATCGCCCATTCTTGTAGGCTGATGGTGTTTTCTTATTGAAAAAAGTATAGTATATAAGTATAGTATATTTAACTAATTAATATTTATTATGTTTTTTTTTCTTTGTATGTTTGTGCTTGATATTCATTATATATATTTTTTAACTTTTAGGTGGACAAGTTGAAATACAAAAAGCAACTTCTCTCATCCATCAGGAATCTATGTAATGGACTGATTGCTGGCAACCCCATACCAGGATCTGAGGGCAAAAAGACATCTGGAAAGGGATTTAGTAAATTTTCAGATGTATTTTTGGTCTCTGCTCTAAATGGTGATGGAGTCCAAGATATAAAAGTAAGTATTTTGTGAGGAAAATCAGTACTGTATGCCTGCAGCTACCAACTCGTATTTCCAAGATCATTGAGATCTTCAAGGGAATACCCTGAAACTTTTTTGTAGGAACTTCATTGTCTCCATACCCCTTTATGTTACTCCATAATTACTTGCGCCCCTTACCAAAGTGATCTTGGCAATTTCTTTCCAGGTGTCTTCATGAGTGGATTTGCTTTTTCTGGGCAAGAATAATATGTTTCATTATAGACTGTCTACACTTAACATATAACAGCTGTAGCCTACACAAAGTAATTTTCCTATTTACCTACCAATATGACCATTGTAGCTCAATATACTAGGTACCTTCAAAGACAAGCTACCTGTTGTCTACTTTATTATTATTATTATTGTTTAATAGGCCTGCATTTGACCACCAACACGTTAGTTACACATACATTATTCCGTTCGGTTGGCTTCCTTTCTTTAGTTACTAAAAACTGAACTATATGGCGCCACAGAGAAAATTAGCCCGCGCCACTCTTTCATCGCAACTGTTTCATTCGTTCTCGTGGTGGCACACTCCCTAAGGTTGAAACGTAGTTTCTCTTATCTGAGGACTGGGATCGATAACTAACCCTAACCCTTTCATAGTAACAACAATAGAAACAATTTAAAAACTGGAACATCTTGTCGAACGTAAATTCTTAGGGTTCCTTAACCAAAGGGTGTTCAACTGTACCCTATGACTATCCAATGTAGCAATCCGTCTCTGTTTGTCTATAAATATGTTAGTTCGTCTGTTTTTTGATCTATAACGATGTATATCTCGTAAATCGTAATAGGTAGCCGGTTGTTTTCATAGAATATTCGTTAGATACTGTCGCAGATTTCTTTTGTATTTGTGGTGGTACGGAACCCTTATCCGAGTCGCAAGTACTCGTATTGACATTTTTATTTTTCTTACAGCAATACCTACTCAGAAATGCGAAACCAGCAAACTACCAGTACTCTCCCGATGAATGGACAGATCAAGAGCCCATCCAACTGATATGCGACATGGTACGAGCCAAATTCCTTGACTTTTTACAACACGAAATCCCTTACAACTTGAATGTGAAATTAGAATATTATGAAGAAATTGTAGAAGAGAATAAAATCATGATTTCCGTTATTGTGGAATGCCCTTCGGATAGGCTTGTGAAGCTTATAGCGGGGGCAGGTGGTGGGAGACTGCAGCAAATCAAGTCACACGTCAGAAATGACTTGGTAGAAGTTTTTAAAAAGATTGTTGTATTGGACGTGCAGTTAAAAGCAAGAAACAATCCTGAAGATAGCATAGTTGTTTGACCGGAAAGATTAATTTGGTGTGTAAATATTTTGTAAGTATTATGCGTAATATAAGTTTAGTATATTATTTAGTTTTTTTTCTTCTTCATCATCATCAGCCCGTAGACGTCCACTGCTGAACGAAGGCCTCCCCCTTAGACCGCCACACTGTACGACAACCTGCCATTTGCATCCACCGGTTGCCCGCGACTTTTACAATGTCATCGGTCCACCTAGTGGGAGGCCAAGCCTACGCGTCTTCCGGTTCGCGGTTCGTTTTTTTTCTTGCTCATGGAGAAAATGTAGATAGATTTGTATACATATAATGAGAGTATGTTTCATCACAGGCCCACGAAGGCAAAATTATGTCGGTCATCGAAATGTCGTGGACTGAATCCCGATTACATTAGATAGTTAAGTATTCCGCGTAGTTTATTATGTGTTTGTAAGTACCATTTCTATTGGACGCTCAGCTGCGACCGTCGACGATACCGTCACTATAACGGGTTGAACCTAGACTAGATTAGCAAAGGTCGGTTTTGTGCCAATATAATCCAGGGGTCTCCAAACTCCGGCCCGCGAGCCAAGACCGGCTCGCGAGCACCACCAATCCGGCCCACTCTTTTCTTTTCATAAATCGAATTAAACAAAGGCATCAAGGTATCATACAAATGAATAATCAGATGAAATTAAATAGCAAAAAAAACAACATTTCTGCCCACCTCTTTGGGAAATACAGACGTGACTATTTGTTATGTTATTCTGATGAGCTAGCAAAATCTTGGCCCTTGGAGCTTTGTGGAGCAGTCAGTCTGGCGCTTAGGCTCAAAAGTTTGGAGACCCCTGAATAGTCTAACTAGACAGACAGACATGGCATATCAAGTGAGACGCCTTAACTATAAGCAGTGGGATAATTAAGGCGTTGTATGATGATGATGAATCGATTTTCGTAGTACTAAGTTTCAATAAACATGGTAAATTACTCCACATTCCGGAACAAGTACACAAGTTAGTAGTTTGCCGTGGTATAGGCAAGGACTTTGGGTAGTTTATCGCACATTATCTCTACACTTGGCTATTAATACTCACACAATAGTACGAAACAGTAAGAGACTGGAACTTAACCGCACAACTTTGTTAAGACTTGTTTACGAACACTTCCACTTTATGTGATAGCGGTCCCTAACTCTGTACGTACTTACATTACGATTTAAACGATCTTAGTTTTGAACGAAACTTCGCGGTAATTACAATCACGAAGGTACCTAGGTACATACAATGTATAGCTGAGTTCAACGGTTAGGCGATACGGCAGCCGGAAGGGTCGCAAGTGCCTCAATAACTATGTCTTTATGAGTTGAACGTAAGCTGGGGACGACAGGGGTTGTGCCTATCTATTTTGGAAATAGTCCACCTATTCGGTACCTTTCTTATCTGAAAACAAAATAATCCTCGTTTTCGGAAACAACAGATATTACGTTTTTCCACTTCCCCTAAACTAAATGCTAGGACTTTTTTGGTACTGAAGACCGTCTATTGAATTTAACGTAGCGCTCTGTTGCAAGCAAATTTAGACCTTATTTTTGAGTGCGAAAGAGAAATTCTCTTCGTTTTACTTTCATGATTACAATATACAGACTTTAGAATGTTCTGGATATAAAGAAAATTAAGACTTTCCGTCCTTTCTCTACAATTCTACATTTCTACAGTTTACTTTAGTCATTAGAAAGGGGTTTCGAATCCCCCATACCGACCGAGCGACCATGGAACCGGCTTTCGAAGAATATCGTCTCATAATACCTAGTAAGCGACAATTTTATTATAAAATAGAAAAAAAATCGAGCCCCAATCCAGACAACAGTGACTTGTTCTTGTTATTACTGTTGGTAGAGTTACAATTATAATAGTTAGAAAATCAATAATTACGTTTCATAACCCAGCAAACCTCACCCCAGGAACGCCGAGCGGTATGCCGGGATTATTAACTTCAAACAAAGCTCTAAAATCAAAGTTCCACTCTTCCGGACGTGTTGAAATCCTTCTAAAGTAAAGCTTTTAAGCACTTGAGTAACAATTACACTTGTGTGCTCCTAAAAATTCACACCGACCGCGTTTTCACCAGATGGACTCGATTCGCACAAAAGTTTCAGCGATCTATGTAAATGAGGTACCGTACTTTAGACCATTGGGAAACGGCCTTTGTATTTTTGGATGGAGGGAACGAAACGAACTGGATAAGGACGCTTGGAGTGGATAATCGTCGTCCGTCGGTCAGACTATTTGATTGACTATTGTAGTTTGATTCAGGTAGGCATCTAACAAGGTTTCTAGCTTGGATAGTCTCCCGTTTCTTCTTTCATTCTGAAACTTTGCTGCGATTTTATCTATCAATAATAAAAATGCGTGTTTTTCATGTTTTCAGTGTTCTTTAAGTTTTTAATGTTATTTATGACCACGAGCTTCGCAAAAATTAAAATGGTAACAAATGGTTAAAATGGTACGTTTATTCGGTATAAAATAAAGTAGTCTAGCCATATAAATGGTTAATCATCTAGAAGCTAGACTTACGTAGTAGGTATAGGTGCTTACATACCGAACACGAATGTGATTGTGTGGACGGCCTTTATTTTAGTTGTTTAATTATCTTAGTTCATTTATGAGAAGCGTGGGCGCGCGCATTTCAGTCCTTCGTTACTCTTATGTCTCGTTCTTTAGCTCACGGCCTTTAGCATCATGGACTGCACCGTCAGGTGAGTTGCGGTTCCAGGGGAACGACCATTACAGCTGCCAAGAGCGTGCCTACATTATTTCTGCCAATTTTTGCAGGTACGAGTAGGTACGAGGTAAACACGCATGCCATACGTTTTCAAATAGGTATATACCTACTTTGTCGACATTAAGGAATACATTTCCGTTCGTATAAACGCACACAACCAAACTGCTAAAAGACCACAAAGGGGTACGGCTTGGCTTGCCACGTCCAGTGATACTTATATGCCCGAAGGTTCATATTGATAAATATAATTCCGAAACCAACGTCGCGTTAAACGGCTATAGAAATTTGTTTTTATCTGCAGTCACAGCCGCCCACTGTATGTTTACTTACTCCTTACTAAGGGTTAAGTTCTTAGCCCCGTGCTGCACTCAGCGAGGAGAAAATTCGAGCTAATGTGCGCGGGCACGCCTGCCAACTCGGAATGTGTTCAGCAACGCGTTAAAACGCGTCAACTTTGCCTCGCTCTTACGATGAATCGCAGCTTTCACAAATACCTACTTTCCTTTATATTTTAGGGGGCGATCAAATTTATACGTGACTATAGGTTTTGTTTGTGGTAACAGTGACAAAGGAGAGTTACGCGCTAGGTACAGTAGCAGCAGGTGCTACTGGGCTGGTATAGGTACATAAGATTACTGCGCTGCGCCCCGCGGTTTTACCCGCGATTGTTGGGGTAAAAAATTGCCTGTCTTTTATACCAAGGTATAAGCTACCTCTTTAAAAAAATCATCTAAAGCCGTCAGCCGTATCAGCGTGAAGGAAGGAGCATGCAATATAATCCTGGATGTTTTTACCTCTATGATATTCAAAACGTGAAACGGGGGATGGAACTTTATAAGGAAAGTCCTTTGTTTTTGAAGTTATAGTGATGGAAATGTATATTTGGGTAGTTTATTCGAAATAAAATATGATGTTTTTAATATTTTTGACAGGGATGGTTTAAGGGGATGAACGGGGATTGAAACTTTCTATGGAAGTCTTTGTTTTTGAAGTTATAGTGATGGAAATTGATATTTGGGTAGTTTATTCAAAATAAAATATGATGTTTTTAATATTTTTTTGCAGGGATCATTTAAGGCGGTGAAACAGGGGATAAAACGATAAAAAATTCAAAACCTTTTCAAAAAACAAGACCTTTTCTTATAAGGAAAAGCCTTTGTTTTTGAAGTTATAATTATAAATGAAAATTGATATAAGTATAGATAGATAGTTCATTCAAATTAAAAGTTTTCAATATTTTTGACAGGGATGACTTGACGGGGTGGAACGGGGGAATTAACTTTGTATGTAAAATACTTGGTTTTTGAAGGTATAGTGATGAACATAGTTATTTGGAGATATACCTATCGCACTAATAATATAAAAACGAGAATTTATCGATATGTATGTCGGTATGAATGTGTATCGGTATGTTTTTGTGTTTGTTTTTATGTTGTTTTTGTGTGTATATGTTTGTTATGTCTTCATGCCAAAATGGTTTAACAGATTTTAATAAAACTCAAAATATCCCGGAATAACATTTATAGTACATAGGCATTTTTTTATTATCCTTCGCCGTATTTCATCGTCACGCGGGTGGAGCCGAGAGGCACATGTAATATTACACACATAAAAACGCGTTAACGTTGTTAACGTGTTGTATTGAGAACCTCATTTTTTGAAGTCGGTAAAAATGGGTATTTACACCCATGCAAAACCGGGGCGGGTCAGCTAGTATTATTATATTATTGTGGTTCAATTACTTTTAGAAGCGTTTCCTATGGGGGTGAAACTTCTGTTCGTATTCTTAGTCTGCATTATGTGTTTGAGCAGACTCTGTTGCACTATAAACGAGCCATTAAGAAGACACGTTGCTTCTTATAATGCTTTTGTATGAGTGCTGTAATAAAATTTATACGTGATAACTCTGATGAGACCGCCCGCCCTGAGGATTTTAGGATTTTTAGGTGCTAAAATCAAGTCGCTTAACTTTTCGGAGGCGCGAATTTACGAGACATAAACAGTAAATACGTTTTTGTGATGTCGTAAAAGTTTATACGATTATATAATTGGAATTGGTATGTCATAAGGTCATCTACGTTCAGTGCTTTCTTCAGGCCCAGTTTGTGTATACAGGGTTACTGGTAACTCGACGTATTCCCGGCAGGACCAGATAGGGGAGCTAACATACAGCTAATTTAAGCCCACCAATGTATGGGCGAAAGTTAATAGTTTTCGAGATATTTAATTTTAAACTATTTTTGTTGAAGGGGTTTTTACAGAAAAATAAGTTTGTTGGCATTAATCGAAAAAAAATATCAAAAAATTTGTCACGCTTATCACATTCTAAATATTTTATTGTTTTTTAATCATTTTGTAATTTTTTTATTTTTTAAAATATTTTTTTATATATATTTTTTACTGTTTTGTTAGCTCCCCTAACTGATCCCGCCGGGAAAACGTCGAGTTACAAGTAACCCTGTATAATATAAGTGTAATGAGAATGTCTATCGATTCGTCGATCGAGTCGTTCTTTATAGAACTGTATCATGGTTGTTTGTCGTTTAGGTTAACTAGTCTTTCAGATGGAATAGATGTAGGTAGGTATACATAGCCTTTTAGTAAAAATCTTAGATATTAAAAAATAAACGAGAGAGAGAGAGAGAAAACGTACGTACCTAACTATTACTACTTACTAGTTACCACAGATCACTAGTATCTACTATATCTAGGTACCGGCAATGTTCGAATGCTCGACAAAGTGAAGCGATCTCTTCGCTGAACCTGTTTAGGTAGCAACTTAATTTTCTCAGGAATGACGATTGATATCTAGTGTAATAAATATCCTCCCCAACAGAAACATACGAGCTCATTTTCGCCATCACCCGGCGATATTTCCACATAATGTCCTACGAGGACCGCTATCTCATAAGATTTATCTTGATGGTTACTGAAAACCAGCAAAAAGTATGAAACCTTCGCTTTCTTCACCAAACATAGGATTAAAAGTTTTCTTTGTTCGGTTTCGAAGTTATTTCGGGCGAGATTCCGCTACGTTGGTAACTTCGGATACTTCATGTTGATAGCTTCTAGTTTACTACCTATTTAAACTTAGTAAGAAACAATTAAAGTTTGGTTAATTGATTTCCATTCAAGAGCAAATCGAATGTTTGATGTGTGCGCATGTGTGCCTATCTATACCATGCATGATATAATAGGTATCTACAAGCTGCACAGGGTGCATAAAGGCATGGGTATACAGTTCATGCCCATGCCTTCATACTCATTCTTTTTCAGGCCCCTTTTTCCTTATAATGTCATGTTGCTAGACTAGACGATCGAGGCAGATAACACGACCTAGTAAGTTCTTGGACGAGTCAGCGCTTTATGTTGTTTTCTCGTCGATAAAGCAGTGACAGTGACATGATTAAACTATTTAATGGAGTCGAATACTTTAACTGTAGTTTCGATCATATTCTGTGACCGTTTTCAAAGAGTGACGCAAGATTACCTACAAGCTAGGCGACGCGCACGGCCTCGTCTTGATTCGCACGCAAATGACCCAAACTCAGTGCGTTACTGAGACGTAACTTAACTTTAGAGCCTAAGTATGCGCTCTAAATAGTTACTTACCTACGTACATTTGTACATTTACAGCCTTACCTAAAATAATGTCGATTCTCTTAGTCACTGCTTAAACTTCTCTGTCTTGTTCTTGCATGTTACACTTCACGTCAGATAGAAGATGGCAGAGCATCTTAAGCAGTGACTAACGGTTGAAAAGTTTTTTTAAGTAAGTCTGTTAAAGTTTGGCGATATACAGGGCTAGTCCTAATCAGTTAGCATCCTTTGGGCATATTCTGTACATCAAAACAAACAACTTTTATTAAGGGGCCAACATTGAAATCGCATGAAAATTATCAGCAGTTCCATACAAAACCACCATCGACCTTGTTCATCGACCTTGGGCAAAATGTATGCAACAGCTGTTTTTTTTGCGATTTCAATGTTGGCCCTTAAACGTTTGCGATTTCAATGTTAATCGTTGTTTGTTTCGACTACATAATAATTTATATGTCCTTAAAAGGATGCTAACTGATTAGGACTAACCCTGTATAGATAGGTAGTTGTACAAAAAATAGCGGTGGGATAATATAAAATGTATATTTGTATAGCATTACCTACTTGAATAATTCGACCAACACGAACTTCCAACATAGGTATAGGCAATGTTTATAATACACATGATAAAAACATAATTTATGACCGGCGAATACAAATTTATTTTATACCTAGTTGTGGTTACCATTCGTTAACCACGGTTGGTGGTTTACTGTTGTGAAATATTTTATCATTTTAACCCAAAGTCAGGTGTAGGTATATTTATTTTCACAATTCCAAGTGCTTTATTTTGTATCAAGAGATAAAAAGCAACCTCCCTTTGTCTCGATATTATCCATCTAGCTAGCTGGATTAGCAGTCTGGACTGCTCAAAATGGTTCATTATTTATTAGGTATTGTATTGCCCCCATTATCATTTGCGTTTCTCTAGATGTTCTGTCTAGACACATTCTTTATGTAATTGCTGGGTATGCTCCTTTCCTTAGACTTCCAAACTAGATAAGATAAGATAAATTTATTTTATAATAAACTTAAGCACTAAATAGAAACACCTTAGCAGTAACATATATATATATATGGAAAAACAATAGATGACCTGTCGGTGTGCACTGAATAAAAAAGCAGGTTAGCGAAAGTTTAAGTGTGAGTAAGGGGTATTCAGTTTCTTTAACGACCATCATTTTTGCCGGGGCTTGCCATGAATCTTCAAGATACGCGTTTAATGGAAATAACATCTCGCTCGAACATTGTGTTCTTAAGCGAACTATCGTCGGGTCATAACCATAGCGTAGAGGTGTTATTTAGGGTCGATTTTCAATATTCGTTTTAAAGAATTTAGCGCTTTACGGATAACTACCTTTAATCTCTAAATTGTTACTCAGAACAGTCAAATAATCAATATAAGGACTCTACTGCACCCTTCATGCCAGAAACTTTGTTTTCAATTATCTTACGAAATAATTGTGTAAGTAGGTACCCAAAGGTAAGAAAACCAGGTACCTCAGGTGACAATGCCGGTCGCGGAACTTAAGGGGGCGACTAATGCCAAAAGTAAGTAAAAGGTGTATTTTTAAACATATAGTTTAATGATAAAGAACGTAAATATACAGAAAAAAAAATACTACAGGTAGGGGAAAAACCTAAAGAAGCCGAATAACCGAATAGAATTTTGGAAAATAATGTGGCTTATTAAAAAAAAAAACAAATTACCAACAAAAAAAACTGTTTTAATTCAAATGCTCTAAATTATTAGCGACAACCCCACATTATTTTTTACGAATAACATAGCCAAACTAATGTTTTAGCACAATAGCCGTTTACTTTTTTTATTTCATGCCTACATTTTGAATAATTAAATAAAATCTCACCTAAATTGCTCAAAGCCGAGATCATCATCAATTGTATCATGCGATTTTCAACCCTAAACTAATGCAAGACGCGCGGGTGAAATCTGATATTTTACTGGAATTAGTCGCACTCTTAAGAGGTGAGAGTTTATATTATTATATTTTTAACATTATTTTCACTGCGATTGCTATTAGATTTCACCTTCCTATTGAGTTAAAAATATTAAGCACGTTGCGGTAGTTTTTTTACTAGGAAAATAAAATATAGGTAACAGAAAACCCCAACAAAAGCATACTCCAAGACTGAAGGCAGGTTCATCAGACTTAGAAATAGAAATGCCAGATCGGCACGATCATGACGATGAAAGCAATTTTGAAGACCTGGAGAACAAGTGCATTTTATGTGATGTTTGTGAATAGAATAATGTACTCCTGGTACAGAATTACAGATGCGTGGGTCTTTAGGCCCATTCTGAGTGCTCAGAATTGGAGTCTAGAGATTTCATAATATGTATTTTCTTAATAATAAGTAAAAAAAAAAACGGTATTACCAACCTGATGACCGGCATTACCTTCTATCATTTTGTAATACTTACCAGATTTTTTAAACTTCGGGTTTGCCGAAATGATATAATCTATTGATCTGAACGATTGTATAATGTTAGAAGAATAGTTTAAGTTTGTTTGAAAAAAAGTAGATTATTATATATCGTTTTTTTGCAGTTTCAGGTTAAATAGATCGCAAATACCCTTCCTTACCCTCTTCTTTGTCGCTACGCTCTTGGCAGAGTACAGCGGTCGTGGTCGTCATGTCATACTGATAGAGGCAGATGTGATGAGATGCGTCTCACAATATTTCGCCATTTTACCCTGTTAGAACTCATTCGAGTACCTACACTAAAGCATGGGCCGCCCACGGCAGATTTTACCTGGTCGGTCCATCGCATGCGACCTTCCACGTCGCTTTATGCCTTCCACTTTACCCTGGACGACAAGACGTTCTATAAACTGACTGGCGAGTATGCGGGACTGCACAGTGGCAGATAGACGCTGCTTGATACCGAGTTCTTGAAGGATCGAGACGTTTGTGCGAAACTCGTACCCTAACCCTAACTGTGACCTTTTGTGGGTCTTGACTTCTCTACAATTTTCTCCGTGATTTATTTGTTATCAGACATTTTCAGCCTTTTTTGCGAGAGTTTCTATTGTAACTGCAGTAATTTCACTATGCGCTACCCTACCTGCGCTATATGCTATAGAAAGAATATATATTCTTTCTAAATGTATTCGTATCTAAGTACCTTACTATGGCTATCTAACGATCCTTAGTAGATAATTCACTTAACTAAGTTTATTTAAAAAGAAAATACCACCAAACTCTTTGATTATATACAGTTAATCAAACTTCAAACATGTATAAAAGGATTCCAATGTAAACGATGTCGAATCAACACGATGAATTTATTTGAAGGGAAATCTCTTCGGAGATAAGTAAACACGTCTGAGGCAAGGGACTACCGAGGGATGACTGACTCACTGGGCTTGAAAATGTTAGTTGATTTTTGAATTTCATACTTCAATGCCCTTTTAAAGTAGGGGCGAACGTGAGACTGATTGTATTTACACATTCGAAGTTGTCAACTATTTGCGTAAAGTATAACAAAATGTGAGTAAATACAAATACTCGTACGTAATGGACGGGCTTCACATTTTACTTTGATATAAAAAAAACACTTTACTTACTGTGTTTTTTGACGGGCTTCGTATTTTATATCGATATAAACAAAAAAGGTTTACTGTGTTCTATGGGTACGCGTTACGATATTTTTAAGCCGCAATGAAGTAATTTTACCTAGTCATTTAACAACGTTTACTATGAGACCAACCCCGAAATCACGAAAAATATTCGGCTATTCCATAGAAAAATGTAACTTGCCCTCGACGTAATGTATGGACCAGCAGATATTGTTTTTGATAATGCTACATAAGTACATAAATTACCTGATTGAGTACAAAATAAAATCTTGTATTTGGAGTATCGAGTACCTAAATAAGTAAGTATATTAAGTATTTAGAATATCACTGCGTCATGCTTGCAGGCGTGCAGGCTTTAGCCCTAGGATCTCTAAGCTAGATATCAAATTGTTTATTCATTTCACCTACGATTAAATATTATATTTATGAATATAATTATATCTTTAATTCTTCTGTAGGTACCTTCATATGTATGGCACTGAAATCCTCATAAACTGATGGGCTGATTTGAATGTAATTTTCTGTGTGCGTTTGTTTTAAGTGGTTAACATGGTTTACATTTTTGTTTTATTTATACGGGAATACTCACGTTTAATTAAATCGGATACTCCGACTATAGTTTCGATCACATCCGGTGACCCTTTTCAAAGAGTGAAAACAGAGCCCGACGCGCGTGCAGCTGCGTCCTGCACCGCGCGTTGTCCTGGTTTACATTCACATTTGGATCCAGTAGGTGGCGCTGCAATCGGGATCTAGGTTTTTTTTTAAAATTTTCAATGCAGTACGACGTCTGCCTGGTCCGCTAGTACATGAATACCTATAATATCACAATCTTCTGAATATTCAGAAACTTTGTCCTCGTGAACAAAAAAGGTGCCTATATACCATAATGTAACCTAGTTGTCATGTGTCGAGTTTCATTGGCCACAATTTAACAACTACCGAAACTAAGTTTTTAGACAAAAATAACGTAAACTGTAATATTAAATTTGTAGGTATATATACAGGCTGTTAGTTTGAACACAGTTATCCTTCTAGGATTTCATTGTACTCATCTTTATGAACAACTTTTACTATGGGCCCAACCTTGAAATCGCGAAATAAATATCTGCTGTTCCATACATTTTGTCCAAGATCGATGAACCTTTTTGTATGGAACAGCTGTTTTTTTTCGTGATTTCAGGGTTGGCCCCATAGTAAAAGTTGTTCATAATGATGAGTACAACGATATCCTAGAAGGATAACGGTGTTCAAACGAACACCCCGCATAATTATATGTTATTTGCTAAATGAATAACTACTTCTTAGACTATAAGTTGCGTATTCAACTTAGATTGAGATTCTAATTATTTGGTAATAGGTAGGACATTCGGTTTAACGACCTAAACGTTTAACGAACACAAACTATAAACTAACCTAACATAATACCTACCTACTTTACCAAAGAAAGCTCTTTAGCACAACTTTTTACTTTGGCTCTATACCAAAATGGTTCCGATCTTTTGTTAAAAGCTGTGTGTTTATACGCGGAGCTCATAAAAATAACCGAAGGAATGGAGCTTAACAAAAGTTAAACGCCTAGTTGTAAGTGTTAGCACCCGTTATTAGTGTGCGAGGAAAAAAGCGTAAAATTGAATAGGGGCCAATTTCTGAAGCTGACAGAAAACTTGGTTAGATATTACCCACCCCACCCATCAGCCAGAAGACGTACACTGCTGGACGAAGACCTCCCCCTTAATAGGGAGGGGTTGCCATAATCCCCACGCTTGGTAGGCGGCTTGGGGATCGCAGAGTGTTACCACCGTTAACTAAGAGGACGCTGCTACCCGTCCTCCGGTGATTCTGGATTCAGTTTTAGGACATTCCCAGGTCCCAGGTTAGATATTATAGCACTGGAATTTATGATTAGAGCTCTACTACTCTCTCTATTCTGAGTGCAGCGGCCTTCCTAGACAATTTTATTATAATTAATTCTATTGTTTTGTAGACTAGTCCGAAAATGATGCTTGTTAGAAAGATGCACGTTTCGTGATTAATTTCTATAAAATACCGCATTATTATTTAAGAATTAAAGATCTTAAAAATTATAACTAATTACGTGATTTATTTATAACACTATCGGCCTTACTTAAAAACGCCGTTCAAACTTAGTCGTTGCTTAAGATGCTTTGTCAACTTCTCACTGACGTGAAGTTGCACGTGCAAGAAAAGAACAGAGAAGTTTAAGTAGTGACTAAGGTTGAAAAGTTTTTTTAAGTAAGACTGAGACTGTTAGTTCCTTATTTATTTATTTTTGTTTAATTTTTGGCATCACACATTTTGCATTCTGCCAGTGTCAAGTGTACCAAGTCAAATAAATTATAAAATCACAGGCAATCTCACAAAATTAGTCATGTGGTGACTTTACTTTGAGCTTTTACGGAGTTTTGAAAACAAAACAAAATACATGTTTCTCTATTTTATTTATATCAGTTGCCCCTCGTGCATGTAATTCAACACTTAATGAATAAAACACCACCATTTTAAATCATAAATTCGCGAAAAAACACAAGTTTAAGTAAATAATACAATGCAGCGACATGATTTTTCTGTGTTCCCGTCAAAACTCATTTATAACTTTACTATTGATGTTATATAATATAAGTTGATATAAAGTTGAATAGTAAAAAGCCTTATAGGGCTATTGCTTTTCTTTAGTTTTGTCCTTGTCCTTGTGATGATGAAAAGTTACTTATGAGTCACTCCCCCCTTTATTTTTAAGAGTTCTATCTATCTAACCACGGCAAAAAATACTTACGACGATCAGTTGTCCGTTGTTCGATTAGTTATGGCAGATGGACAAACCAGCCAACAAAATATAGGTACTTTCGCTATAATTATCTACTTACTTAATTATAGGTAGGTAGGTAGGTACGTCACTACACAGACTAAACTTCTTGAGTCTAGGCATTAATGTGGTAGGTACGAGTAGGTAAACACACCTAAGTACATCTTTCGTATCACGAAAAGGTAAATTAAAGTTCTGACTTTTTATGAAATCAGAAAAACTAATTTACCTACGTACCGAGCTGGACTCTACATAATTATCTGCGTGGGTTGCACAGCAAAGTACACGTCATTAGTACGTTTGTACCGGTCAAGTAGGAGTAGGAAGCTGGAAGACTTGACCGCTTCCAAAATATCTTAAAGATTGAGGTAGGAATCCCTAAATTGAAGTGAAGTTTTCTCATTAATTTGATTACGTCGATCCCAGGATCCCGACCCGTGTCACAAGTTACTTCATTAGTTACGCAACTTGCCGAAAGTAATCCTAGAGAATTACGTTTTGTAAGACAAGAATCGCCCTAATTATATTGACGTTTAAGTTTTTTTAAGTTGAGAGAACCTTGAGCTTGATAATGCAGGTAGATTCAACAATTTTCCCAATTCGCTTTATCAATGATCATAAGCATGCTTACTCAAGTAAGTATACTTTCAGGTATTAGAGGCACTCAGGAATTTGTTACGTTAAGTAAGCACTTACCTCATTTTAGTACAAATTGAAAGTGTTTAGTGAAAAGGTATATGTACATTTATTTCTTTTAGTTCCAATGTTTTAGCTCCAGGCAAGAGTTTATTTAACCAATGTTAATAAGTATAGACGATAATTTCAAGTTTTCAGAGTTGTCTTGAAACTAATCATAGCCAAAGTAATTCATAATCAAGTCCAAACCAATCCCTAATACCTAAAGTAGAAGTTAGAGTGATGTATGTGTCGCAGCCCAATTGTAGAATACGCCGTATTACAACGGCTAGGCTTTTTAAACATCGGAGCTGTTTTATAAAGCGGCGTTAACGTTTAGCCGCTGATTGAAAGGCCGCCGTATTGTATGCGTGCTTCGCGTTTTACAACACGGCTAGCCATATTGTAAGATCCCATTACATTAAAAAAAATTAGTTGTATCGTGTTTTGTGTTGTATACCTTGTAGACCAGGCTTTTATGGAGTTTAGATTTTTTATGGTATCAAAGTCTACCGTTTGCCCCTGTCACCTGATGATGAAGATGGAGATACGGTCTACCATGACCGCGACTTGGAGACATCCAGATTGAATATGAAAAGACACGATTTAACGCTTTAAACCGCTTTTGCAATATAGGTAATCTATCTTTACCACACTATAATATGTACTAGAATAAACCGAAGTATTGGAAAAATATGCAATATTGCGATACGACTCTTCACGTAGGCTGTAGAGGCACGCAGATATTTCTCTATTGTATTTTACTTTTTGTTGCTGAAAAAATAGCCGACGACTACCAGCAAGCTGAATCCTCAAAGCTGTTAGTAGTCGGCTACTAGAGCGTCATAGTCATACACTAGAGTCAGAGGAAAATTTAAATTTAAAATCAAAGCGCTATGCCAGAAGTGTTTTTGTCCCGGTGTCGCGGGTCGGGACAGCAGAGCACATAAGTTACGTCGACTATTTATGTTAGGTGCCACCCACAGCCTCTCATATTTACAGCCAAGATCTCGTTTACTGCACTCTTGTATTTGCATTTTACATGTATCATATCTGTTTTAGAACGTAAATATGCAAAATGGAGTGAGGTTAAAAATTCGTTTTTATTTGCGACGTAGGTCTTAATTATTTTGTGGTTTACCCATAGCTAAGTGAGACAGGCCGGAACCATGTATGCGCGTGTATTAAAACTGATAATTAAGGGCCCTGTTATAAAAAATCTTAAAATTTTTCAAGCAGCTGTGATCTGTTTTTTTTTAGAGAATGGTTTGTGTAGATAAATCGTGGAGGATTTAGCTCTCTCTCTATACTAAATCGAATAGATAGATAGGTACTATCTTAGGTAGGTAAACTCTTTTTAGAAGAAAATACTCCCTTTTTGCTTTCTTTTTTCTCTTTTAGTTGTTATTATTTTATTTTATTTTTGCTTGATTATACTTACCGGCTGTTAGTTTGAACTCCGCCGTTATCCGTCTAGGATATCATTGTACTCATATCATTATGAACAACTTTTACTATAGGGCCAACCGTGAAATAGCGAAAAGAAATCCATACAATTTTTTTATTGAATTTGAGCAAAATGTATGGAGTAGCAGGTTTATTTGTTACTATTTCAGGGTTGGCCCCATAGTAATAATTTTTCACAATGATGAGTACAATGATATCCTAGAAGGATAACGGTGTTCAAACTAACAGCCGGTATTATTAATTACCTGTTCAAGCGTCTAATTATTACATATTTAAATAACACATTCTATCACAACAGAGGATTTTGATTTCGGACGTTAAAAACTGTGGGCTGAAGAAGCTGAGCCTTATAATTATAATATGGTTTCATGGAATCCTTCTTTTTGTCAAAGTTTGTATGTTCCTTTTCTGGAACATAACGAGGTTACAAAAATGCTGCGACAACCGACAGTATACCCAAATAAATATTCTAACCTACCTTAGAAATATTATTATATCCATCGGAAGGTTTTTTTTCTTTGTTGTTGGTATCGCACGTTGTGCATTCTGCCAGTGTCAAGTTTATGAATTTTCAATTTTTTTTAACTAAAATCGAGTCAAATATGTCATTAAATCACAGTCAGTTACACGAAATTAGTCATAGTTAAGTCGAAGTCATGCCCTAGTAAAGTTGTGGAGACTTTACTTAGAGTTTCTACGGAGTTTTGAAAACAACACGAAAAGACATTTTTCACCACACTATATCACTTGCCCACACTCGTGCATGTAATTCAACACTCAATGAATAAAACACCACCATTTGTAATCATTAATTCGCGAAAAAAAAACATAGTAGAATGCAACGACATGATTTTTCCGTGTTCCCGCCAAAACTCCATCGGCAGGTTTGCACTTATAGAAGGAAAATCTCAAATTTTCAACTTAATTTACATTTCAGTATAAAGTATTTATGTAGAGTGATTTAGGGTGATATCTGCGGTGGGGAAATCGTGGAAGGCTCAGGGATTAATTGATAGGGCGCCATGATTGATTGGGGCCACGATTTAAAACGGTCCCTACCACGGTTCCATTTCCATTAATGGTAACCGTGTACACTTACGACGGTAACACTGACGGCCTTACTATAAAACGCCGTTCAAACTTAGTCACTGCTTAAACCTGCTTAAACTTCTCTGTCTTGTTCTTACACGTGACATTTCACGTCAGCTAGAAGTTGTCAGAGCATCTTAAACAGTGACTAAGGTTTGAGGCGGTGTTTTATAGCAAGGCCGTGAACGTTTTTAGAATACCGAAAATAAACAAAGCAGCAACTATTAATTCATTCATTGTTTTCCAAAATAATTCTCTTTACAATCTGAGCAGCGTTGCATACAATAAACCCACTGAGAAAAGCAGTGGGCCCACTCTTCTTCAGGGTCTCCTCCGCAGCCTTTTCAAACGCTGACGCCGCTTCTACGGCGTCCTCAAATCGGATTCCTCTATAAGCTTTTATTTGTCTTCGGAAATAAATAGAAATCGTAAGGCAGATTCGAAAAATTCATTTGTTCGTCTGGCTGAGTTTGCTGATGCTGACTGGTGTTGGAGAATCCTTCTGCGAGGACACTGCTCTCGAAATTTTTCCAAAACAGCTAGCTGGCAAACACATATTTGTGTACTACTATGATGTGATGTTTTTTTTAATTTCTCAGCATAACCGTGGCATAATAGCCAGTCCGTCTGAAGAATGAGGTAATCATCTTCTTCCCTACGCTCCGACTTCTCTTCACTTGTTGGCTATAAAAATCAAATTATTGACCAAGTGAAGGAAGCAAGCGAAGTCTCTCTGTCATCCATCCGGATTTGTGTGGATGTTGGTAATCGCGTACAGGGGCCATACGCTCAGCTACCGACGCTGCGCGAATGAGAATTTTATCGCCTCGCAATAAGGTTTGCGGTCGCGCAATGCCGGCAGCTGAACCTATTCGGTCCTGCTGTAAGCGGTTCACGGTACGGCCCCTGGTCATATTTTTCAACTAATCTTGACGAAACTTGGTATATGGTCACTACTTGTACCATTATGTATTGTGTTATAATATGGTTCAAATGTATAACGGCCCCACAGCAAAATCATTGTCGATGAAAAAAAAAATTACTGTGAAATTGCAGAGTCTGTTTACTGCGCTATGTGCTCGCGAGGTTAACTGTTCGTAGAACTACTAGTTTTTTTTTAAATATTCGGTTTGGTTCTAAAATGAGCAAATTTTTAATATTATAAGCATATTTAAGAAACAACCCGTCTTCAATCTGGCTTTGCTTGAGTTATGCCAACTTGCTAGATAATGTAGAGCTGCATCGTTCAGCTAATACACAAATATCCGTGCAGGTAAGCACTAGATAAGGATTAGACCGAGTACCGCGCCCCGCAAGAAGCTTTGGCACTTTAGCACGGATGTCTTTACTCATTGCCACAGAGGACCGAAAACATTCTTCGTCATCTCTGTATATAGATAATGTAGGTACACCTACGTACTGTATCGTATAGGTACAGTTTGTATTTTTACAAACTTATTTAATAATAATAATAATTAATAATAATAATAATTTTATTCATAAAACACTACATACGAATATAAAACAATTTGCTAGGGACTCTTATTAAGCAAAAAAAGCCTGTACTAAGAGTCCCTGCTCTTCGCTTACATAGAACATCTTTGTTTGTTTGTTAATGAATATATCAAATAAAATACATTTTATGAATTTAAATTAATTAATTAGCATAAATCTAATCAAAATACAACAACAATGAAATTTTAAAGTTATGTGTGTGTGGGTGTGTGTGCGTGTGTGTTTGTGTGATTGTGTGTATGTGTTGGAGTGTGAGTGTACGTGTGTGTTATTGTGTATTTGTGTGCCACAATGTGACATTATTGAACGTTTTGTAACACCATTTCAGTCTCGTCATAGTTAAGCGGTGTTATCCACTTGATAATACATTTTTTACATTCATACCACTGTTTTGTATATACATCCAAAACTTTATTAACTAAATTGTACACATTAGCCGATTGTGAACTATATTGACTATTAATGACTTTTCTCTATCAGGTAAATGTGATATATTTCAATGCTTGTTGTTATTAGGTACTTATCTATCGCAGCACATTTTTCTTTATTCAGGATAGGTTTGTGTTTGACCTCACCCTGCCTGATGTTAAGCAACGGTGTGGCATAGGATGGAGCACGATTGACATTAGTTAGACTATCGTACTTATATGTGAAAGTTATATTTTTCCTACTCAAATCTAAACTGAAAAAATATAAAATTTGTTAATTAGGCCAAACAAGAGGTTGTTAGTATAATATCTATGTAGGACTGAAAAATCCTGATGTCTCCCCCAGGGAGGACATCAGGGGAGACACGAGACCGTCACCGTATTAACACTGTATAAATCAGCCCACCGGTGAGACCAAAATCAAATACAAAATACAAGTTCGTATAACCAAAAGGATGCCACAGTTAATTCCTGTTAACTTCTTTGATGAGCTACCTACTTTCGTAGCTCTCAAATTAATGAACGTGTTTACTGTTTAGCCGTTAATTAAATTTGCTGTTGTTAAGCTCTCTAAAAGAGCTCGTTAAGAGTGGCTACATAATAATATAGAGCTGTAGTTTGCGTTTTAAAAGCTTAAAGTATTAAGCGACGGGAGCTGCGTTGCTGGTGACAAGCGACTTAATTAACTCTGAACAAACATAATAAAACAACGTCGAAAAGTTGTTACAGCTTACCATTCATGCTTTTTCTATTGTCGCTAAATGCGGGATACCCGTGTGTTGAATTAAATGGTATACAGACATACATTTCACATTAGGTAAAAATGAAATTATTTGCTCAGTAGGTACGTATGTACATATAGGTATAAAGGCAACGTGTTAATAGCATTTGTTCTAGTGTTGCTTTTTATTGTTTTTGTTTATTTGTTATAACTTATTTAGGACTAAATATAGTTACTTATGGAATACATTTAGATTTTTCGTTCAACCTATACTGAAGCTGCCACGCTGGTGTAGCGCATCAGGGATGTTTGCGGATGCGCGGATAGATAGCTTCCCGGCTATCATGCGCAAGCGAGTCGCGTCGCATGCGCCGTGTGCAAGGTGGCTCCAACAGCTACCTGCAGCTGTTCGCCAGGGGGATGCATCTGGACTGCCCAATATTGCAACATTGGACAACGTTGCATGTTGAGCATTCCGGATCCAATCCAAAATATAGGTTAAGTTTTTTTTGTCATTTTGTATGTATTGTTTTTGGTTATTTTTATTATTTGCTGTGTAATATTGTAATTTTATATAATGAATTAAAATTTGTAAGTAATTAAATTAATTTGTTGGTAGTAAGATGTTGGTTTTTTATTTATAATTTAATGTTTTTTTTCATGTGTATGAATAATGTTAATGTAATGATGTATAATTATGGAATAATGAATATAATAATAATATACTTTGTTTTAATTTAGTTAAATTGCTAACCCACAAGAGACTATCACATCATTAGGTGCAATAATCTGTATGTTTTTTCAAACCAGTTCATTCTTTGATTTCGTCTCGATGTTTCCGTCTCGTATGTCTTAGGACTCTTCTGTCCACAAGAATCTATCGCAGGGAATTCTTAAAAGACTCTTTGCATATCTGAAAAATTTTCGTCCCCTGATCATGCTGTTCATGCTGTGCATTGCAGTTAACCTTTCCTTAACCGTTACTGCAATGCTTCAGAGATGTTTCTAGAAGCGCGTGTAGATACTTTTAATGCAATTCAACGCAAAAGAATGGCGTCTTTTATATCCAGAGTTGACACGTGAAATGATATAGAATACTATTATTAAGAAGTTATGGATCTTTGAGTCCGAAATAAAGATATATTATTATTATTAAGATTTAATTGAGTCAAAGTTCTTTTGTTGAGTCCATAATGTGCCATCATCAGCCAGAAAGCATCCACTGCTGAACGAAGGCCTCCCCCTTTTTAGGGACGGTTTGCCCACGCTTAGCAGTTGGCTTGGGGATCGCTGACAGAATGCTCACCACCATTAACCGAGAGGACGCTGCTGCCCGTCATCTGGTGGTTTTGGATGCAGTTTTAAGACATAGGTACCCAGGTCCACACCGTGTCGTCGGTCGCAGATTTCTTTTAACATGACCCACGTTTGCATCTATAGAATATCTATATCTATATTCACATGATAGCATTATTATTATAATTAGGTATACAAAAACAAAACAAAAAATAGTCATGTGTTTGACGACTATTAAACACACATTGTTACACATTGAGTCCATGTCTGCCTACAAACTGCTATGCAGTTTGGCAGAGTTATAAATTGAGCTATGTAATTAAAATTCTAAGACAAAATAAAACTGTTTAGCTAGGAGTATAAATCCTAGTCTTAACATTCTTGACGAATATTAAAGATCATACGCTGTGGTTTCGTTTAAAATAAAACAACCAAGATGCCAAAATGGCCAAGATGCCAAGAGCCAAGATGGCTTTCGGTCAACTAAGTGCAGGTAAGATAGAAAGACACAAGAGTTTAATGATTAACATGGTTTGTAATTAAACCGTAATGCCGCAGGATAGGAGCCGGCCGATAGTAAATTAGGTTGTTCTTAAATTTAGTTGGAACGTCGCTTCAGGGAAACGTCTATGGAATTTAAAATTTTCCCTTGCGCTCCGCCGAAGATAATCAAACAGCTGGCGGTCGCTCCATGTTTTGAATATTAATGATCATAATCTTACCTTCTGTTGCTTACCGTCGCGCCCTAAATAACCCTGTAAATATTAATATGCGTGGTAATATTTGGAAAGACGCAAAATATTACAGCGTTCCAAATATTCATTAGGCTTCATAGAGTACGTTAAACAAAACACCATAAATTAATGTGTTAGAGCATTTTTAGGAGGTAATATATTTAGCACTTAAGGGGAAAGACGTTTATTAAATACGTGGAAAATTACTGTTGTCGACTCCCAGATGCCATGAAATAATAATTGAATTCCAGGTACGTAAGAGTACGAAAAGTACGGGAAGTATTATTGGAGTGTTGATGGCTATTTATTTATTTATTTATTGGAAAACCAACAGCTATTGTAACTTATAAATAGACTAATTAAAGACAGAAAGCTAATTATAGGTTTTCACGTATAGTGACATCGAAGACATAGATTAAAGATGAACATAAAGATGTGCATGGAACACAGACACATTATGGAAGAGAAAAAAAAAATATGTTTATATCTAAATATACTTATACTTAAATAAATAAAATATAGTAACTAGTAATACGCAAGTACCTACCTATAATGAGACGTTGGCTATACTCAGCTTTTTAATGTTGGCAGGCTATGTAGGTACACATTGTAACTGGTGCTAAGTGACAGTGTGATTTTAGATGGTAAGCACACCTAGCCTGAGATGGGAGTATCAATATCATCATTATCATCATCATTTCTAACTTTCAGCTCGCTGCTTTCTGCTTTCTTCCCTGTTTAGCCCCAATCTTGTCACAGCTTACCTTTACGTGGACATCAGTCTGTGTTAGTCAAAGACTTATGCCAAAGATGCGGTCGAATTTAACCCCTTGTACCTATGCTAGCTATGGTTCAAATCATAGAAAAATCTATCTCTTAGTGGTCAAAACAGCCAAGCAACAAAGTCTGAATACATATTTACAAACCACGAACGCTAGAAAAGAACTTCATTCTCGCTGTCCGCATTAAAACCGAGAACAATTTTATGGGCCACGTAACTGCGCGGTGAACCGCTAACACTCAACCTCTATAATAAATTAGTTGTTTTGGCGGAAACGGCATCGTCTTAGGTAAGGCCATAAAGACATTTAGGATTGAGCTCCTCGGGCTGCGTTGTGGATGTGGGGTTTGGGGGCGCACTGAGGGCGTGGATTGAGAATTATGTTTATTCCGCTCGGACTAGGCTCTCGCCTTGTTCTAAAACAATTTGGGTTGACTCAATTCACCTTGTCTCACAAACTTTCATGCAGAACTGACTTCTTAAAAATTACACTGGTATTTGTTGGTGAGTAAAGTTAGTAATATTTAAGAAAATAATATTTTTTTGTTTATATAGGTATACAAAATAACGCTCTCATGGTGGTAAATTTTTAATAAGTACTTCTAACCAGTTTTTTTTGTAATCTGGAAGTGTTATTTGAATATCAATAACATAAAATGACATAAAACCTAACAACCTAAACTATTTAATTCATACTTATTTAAAAATAAATCTTCGATATAAGAGACCGTAGGCAACAAACCTGTAGTTCTAACGATCTCTACTTTCGGGTAATGTGGTTAAAATGCGTAGTCCTGTTACATTAAAACAATAAAAAAAAAGGTTTTAGATTGCCTGCGAAGCTTTTCAATTCAACAAATCGCTGCTCGCCTAATTTTGGACAGATGGTTTACCTGGGTAAGTAAACCGTTATAATAATGCGCATAAAATTCTCGGGCGAGAGCTGCGAGCGAACGAAGTTGGCGGCATTACATCGCTGAGTTATTCAGTGTCACGTACAAAGCAGTCGCGTCGTGCGACGTCGCGCCGCGTCGCAAGTCGCAACATTGTACCACAACTTCAGCACTACGTGGCTCTATTGTAACCAGATGACAGTGTTGTCGCGCTAAGTCGTGAACACTGGGTTCGCGACAGTTCAGATTGGCGATTAGGTATGCTAAATGCGCTTTTGTGTGCACCAGCCACCAGCTTATGAGTATGATCTTATTGAAAAATTATAAGTTGCCGTATAAAGGCAAATGTATACTTCGTTACAATTACAATTCTCTACACTGTTTTATCAAAAGAAAATGTTTGGTTTGTTTCTTTCACCCTACGATACGATATTGGACACCATGATATTAGGGTCCATAATAACAGATTACACAATCTATGCAAATAATAGTTTAGGGGAATAAGTAATTTACCTGGGCATGACATAAACTGCATCCTGAACCACCGGAGGACGGGCAGTGGTGGTGAGCATTCTGCGACCCCTAAGCCAAGCGATTATCGAATTATGGCAACCCCTCCCTCGGGAGATGCCTTCGTCCAGCAGTGGACGTCTTCTGACGAAGAAGTTAAGTGTGGAGCGGACCGATCTGTTTTCTGCTTGATTCATTTATAAAGTTTTGTCGTCTGAAAAGTCTTTTAAGGAATAATAAAAAAAAAATATTAACAAGTGTTTTAATTTAATCGCAAAACTATGTTCGTTTTCACTCTTTAAGTCGTCAGGTAATTTATTGATTTTTTTTATAGCCATTGCATGATTATGTTTATGTTATTATTATTAATTTTACATAATCCATAATGTGCAATAAACGATTTGACTTTGACTTTGAAGTAATTTAAGCATACAACAATTTAACACATAGTTACAAACTTAAACGTATACATAAAATCTTAGATATGTGCTGAATATATTCTTCTCATCTAGGCAATAAAATATAACGGTATACAAATAATGTAAACCAACTCTACATAAAAAAAATACATTTTCTCTTCTACCGGTACTATAAACTAGGTAGGTACCTAGGTACTTTAAATTCATTTTGCCTTCGCGTTACTAAGAAACACTGCGATCGTTTATACTTTCAAACTGGTATTTCAGCAGAAACTAGGACGAGGACATCGAATCTAAAGCACTTGCTCGGCAGTATATTGAATCAAGGCGTCCCGAGGAGAAGCGTTATTAAAATTCGATACTCAGGTTAGATTTGTTGAAGGGAGGCATCGGTGGAAGTATTAAGCAATCCATCTTTTGCTAAGCGTAGGGTAAAATGGTAAGTTTGCAGCGTGTACAGGGTGTTAGTTTGAACACCGTTATCCTTCTAGGATATCATTGTACTCATCATTCTGTTCCATACAAAAAGGTTCATCAATCGTGGACAAAGTGTATGGAACAGCTGTGTTTTTTTCGTGATTTTAGGGTTGGCCCCATAGTAAAAGTCGTTCATAATGATGAGTGCAATGATATCCTAGAAGGATAACGGTGTTCAAACTAACACCCGGTATATACAGGGTTAGTTCTAATCAGTGGCGTAACGGTGGTATGCCCTTAAAAGGATGCTAACTGATTAGAAGTAACCCTGTATATACAGAAGAAAATACCTATATTTACCTTGAAATTATTTCGATTAAAACTTCCAGTTAACAAGAAAGCTAAGTGATGTAACAAATTCAAAAAAAATTATGAAGTTTTTGGGTATCACCGATTACTAGAGATATATCTAGAGAGAAAACCTTCCTTCATTCAAAGCTGTAATTGGTCCCAAAGCCATTTATCGCCTGTATGTATTGAATGAAGCCGTCCGACGTAGTGAGTGGTTCTTATTAAAATTCGATAGTCAGGTTACGGCTGATGAAGCAGTCACGTCGCTAATTCTTGGAAATATTAATGTAGTTCGCGTGGGGCGCGGGGTGATCAGCACTCGGCGCACGTCTTGGACATTCCGGCTTTGAAATCACTTCCCGACCCCCACTCCGCGCCTGACAGTGACGTATTGTGCCTCTTCTTTAACATTAATGTAATGGATTTTGTTTCATGTAGCGGAAGTCATCGCATATTTTACGATCTGCTTAATTTGCTATTAAAGTTCTTTTCGTTGTTCGCTTTAGGGTGAAATCGATTTGTACGATGTTTGCGTTTTATTGGGATTTATTTTCTCTGATAGCTTCGAGCGGTTTTATAATTGCGAAGCATTGTTTAATCATCACAGTCGGTGTGTGAGTGTGTGTTTGTTACTCCTCCAGGTTAAAACGGCTGTATTGATTTGGATGAAATAGAGGTAGCTTATATCTTGGAATAAAACAGGCTACTTTTAATCCCAAGAATCCCGGTGAAACCGCGGGGCGTAGCTAGTAGTTTATATATATTATTACGATTTTAGAAATTGTGTTCGATAACTTTAAAGTACTACGTTTTTCGTAGAGGGTCTACGAAGGCGTAGCTCATTCGTAGCAGTAAATGTACACAGTTTGTTATAATAAAGATAGACATGACGGTGTTTGTTTGGACACTTTTCATTACATTTTCTACGGATTGCAAGTAACTATAATGAAAAGTACTACTTATAAGCATTTTTTGTTTTATTTATGCGGGAATGCGATTTTAATCTAGTAACGATAGTGGTATAAAATATGATTACTATAGCAGAACTTTGCGGTCTTATCAGCTAACCATACAAGGAGATAGGAGAACAGGAACATTTATTTTTCTTGAGCAAGATGTAGGAAGCATTTCGGAGTGTGCTTCGCATTTGCATCTTGTTCCCCCCTGCCTATTCTTCTATCGGACGGCCAGGACCTCGAAAAAGAGACACCGTTTCACGGTTGATATACCAAAAACTCGTACGAAACGGTTTGATTCCACTTTCTTTATTCGAACTGCTGAACAATGCGCTGCCCGAGTGGGTGTTTCCCGATAATTATAATGTGTGAGACTTCAAGTCGCGAGTTAATCGGTTTCTTCTTGGCAAGCGTGCTCCATCGTAGACTGCATCTTAATTTAACATCAGACGAGATGGCAGTCAAACGAAAGCCAGTAAAAAAACAAAATAAAAATTAACCCAAAATTTATGATAATAATTTCTACAGGTGTATCACCTGAATGTTTTTTTGTAAAGTTTAGAAATACATACATAATTAATACACCATTGACGTATTTGAATAATAAATAGGTAAAAGATAATTTTATATGTAGCGTATATAAATATGTATAGATTATGGCTTTGGTTGTACCTACTCCTCTATTTGTACTAAAGGTTGCGTGTGTGCAAGGATATGCACGCTAGAATGCTTGTTGCTTTGTACACTGCACACAGAAGGTATTAACATACGACATGGGTAAGCCTAGACCAGAGCATTTAGCTCCAGTAAGTCAGTTTAATTAGTTCATATTATTATTTATGTGTAGGTACATTATTGAACGTGTGTATATATATTGTGCTTATGGTTAGTTATACCTGTTGTTGAATTTATATAGATTTGCGTTTAACCACATCCACCTTTGCGGTCTAGGATGGAGTTACGGTACCAAAAAGTTGCTCCATTCTAACATTTAGTCTTGGTTAAGACATATTACATTTAATCTGGCTTATGGCATTGCTTTAATGTCAAAGTCTACAAAAAAAAGTTGGTGTGGGTTCCAAACGTAATTTTACTTATGTGAGTTTGCCTAAAACAAGCAAATAACATTTACAGAAGAACAAAAGAACAATCATAATAAAATCCTTTGGCAAATATACTCAAAACAGATGTAAAACAGAATATCTGATGTTGCATGAAAAACCCGCGCGTTCCCACATTCACTTTGATACACAAGTGGAATTACGCTTCTTGTACAAATGGTGCTGGCTCTGAACGGGAGGTACGAGTCACAAATTAAGTGGAGGCAGAGTGGCATCAATCTGCGTATACATTCGGGGTCTTTCCCCGTAGACCCACTGCTATGACCCACTGGTGGGAGTAAGGGGACTTTTTCCTCCGTGGACACCCAACACGCTAGTGATGGAATTAAAAAACAATATTTATCAAAACCCAACAAATATTAAAAAATTCAAAAATACTGTGGGGTATGCTCAACCGACGGCTAGTGTAATTTGTCTAGAGCAGGACCAACTGTTATTTCTCCTCTTTTTAACTCCAGATGTACAGTTCAAAAAAAACATCGTCTGCTGTAACTTGTCATTTCTGATTTCATTTCACGTTTTTAATTTTAACTTTTTTCTGTAATACCATTTATGCCAAAAAAATAATGTGATTTAGACCTAGACCTAGTAAGTAATCTAAGTTTTAAAGTTTCGTCACATATATTAAAGTTAGCTAGTGCGCTACGATAAAATTTGTTTTTTAATTCCATCTCCAGCGTGGTGGGTCCACGGGGAAAGACCCCATATTCGTAGGCGTGACTGACGTCAGCGACCAACGTTAGCGTAGGAGGCATTCAGGTCTAAAGAACAGTGATCTCTGGCTTTAGGACAAATTGCTTTATATACCAAGAATTAAATAAAATCATAACTACTTGACACTTTGTTGAAATGCTAATCTGATGTTAAGCTACCCAAGCACCACAGGTATATAATTTAACTTATATAATTCTAGGCATGCGCTGAGCATATGATATTACCAGATTATAATAGATTAACAGCTTGTTTTTGCAAATTTGGTGGTTCTGTCCTTTACCCACAAAACGAGTATGACGCTACCAGAGGTTACATAGTAATAAATAAGTTATAACTAATTAACGTAATTTCTATGCTAAGCACGGTATCTGTCTATGTTTTGCATGAAATTAAAATATTTATATTTTCCTTTACTTTTCTACTAGTCCCTCTCTCAGTTCTCTTGTCCCATTGCTAGGAAAATGCCTGTCTTCCCTATTTCCACATTTATCTATTAACTGATACTAAGTGACAATCCTTGATATAAGCATCAATCGTCTGTTAAACAACTGGGGCTCAACCAGCACTCTGTTGCAGACGTGTTATAGAGTGCAGCAGAGTCTCATTTTTAACTTCTTGATTTTCAGTCACGTCAGTGATCTAGGTCTTATTCCCTTATGTGTTTTTAAACAGATTTAAATTGTTTTGAATATTTTTGTATGAAGTGATTCCACACTTATGGTGTTTCTATGTTATATGTTATGTTGTTTCTGTGTTGTTGTGTCATAATTTTTCTTCCTGTTTAAGCTTTAAAAACATAGATTTAAATTGTGTTTTTGATGATTAATTCTATACATGGTCAGATTAGTCATTCACTTTGCCAGTTGTCCTTCTCTCCATTCGTATTCAATAGACGAATGGATCCGTTTTAAACCGCACGAGACGGGCCCGACGGCGCTGTGAGCTCTCGATCCGTCACGCGTCGCACGAACTTAAGCCCTCATCAAATCCAGATTAATTAAACGGGAGCCGACTCAACAGACCACGATCCCGGCCGCCCTCACGCATGCCCTAACATATGTGACAAGCGAGCAGCGCGGCCGTCTTATACGGGACCGATAAATCGAATTATCGTGTAATGAGATTTTTGTCATTCGAAAGCTTATCCGCTTTTATTGCGTGTAAGAGTATGTTCCGGATTTGAATTTTGTTTAATGAAAAACTTTGTTTAAAAAAAAAATAAGAACCTAGATCTACTTTCTACAATGTTGTTGAATGTGTAATTAATGTAACTTCTGTATTTAGAACTTATAACCAGCCAATCAATAACATAATATAACAACCAATATACGAGTCGGATCCGTGCATAAACGGTTTTGTTCTACCACGCAGATATGTAGGAAAATGAAAATTGAGTTGTAAAAAGATAGGTAAAGCAGTTATTTCAGGAAGGAAGGGCGGAAAGACAGTATAGAGCCCCGCTGGTCATCTTTTGATATGCAACAGGGAGAGAGAGAGAGAGAGAGAGAGAGAGCTAAAACCTCCGAGGCAACGGATCAAAATTAATGTCAATAATCATTGTCAAAAATTTATGTCATAACATCCATTTTTTTTAATACAACCGACTTCAATTTTGTACTACCTGGATGACATCTTCATAATTTCTAGATATTTTGATTAAGTCCAGTAATTTTGATTTAAAAACGAAACTACTGGACCGATTTCAATAAAATGTATATGAGACAACCTCTCAAAAAAGAGTCATCAAAATCTATTCATAATTGGCGGAGCAATCGCGTAACATACATACAAAAAAATACATACTGTCGAATTGAGAACCCCCTTTTTTGAAGTCGGTTGAAAATTATAAAGCCCTCAGCGAAATGTTACCAAGAGGGAAATCCTTCCTCCGAAGAAGCCCTAAAATCATCCCTCTCCGATTGTTTGGTCTGTAAACCCTTTTTTTAAGCAGGCTTATGTAAGACCAATATGTACCAATACATTTAACATCCTAAAAGATTTTAGAAATTCTAACGTTGTTATTGTATTATTGAAATATCAACAGTAAGGTATTAAGTAAAACAGTGTAGCATAGACCCTGTTTTACAGTTAAACTACTCCTATTTCTATCCTAGAACCAATATCTAAAAGTTTACAAGTATCGCAACCTAACTTAGAGAAAGAAACACATCAACGGGGAAGATTAACAAGTACCCAGGGTGGAGAAGGTAAGAGTACGTAATACAATCAAAACTTTTGATGAATTCCTCGAAAACTGTCTTTGTTTCCCCTTTCTGTACAAGTTAAATAATAAAATCCACTGCAGACCAGCCACTGAGGTATGAGTACGCGGGTTTAACTCTAATGTAAAGTAAAACAATTTTTATAGGTCTCTTGAACGAAAAAAAATGGATCTTCATTGTAACAATGAAATTTCTCCACGTTAGCATGTAAGCAAAATGTTACGTGTGTTGCTGTTCTATGATTTCACTTATACATTATTTTATTACTATCAAACTAATAGGTACCTACTATAGTTTTTTTAATTATTTTTTAATTAATAATAGGCTTGCGTTTGACTGCCAACTTGTCTGATGTTAAACGAAGATGCTAAAGAATGAAGGTGTGAAAGTTTGTGAGCAAATGTATCTAAAATTTAAAACGGAAATCGTGTAGGGTATACACGATTTCCGTTTTACCTACCCTTGATGAGCTTAATTACATAGCATACCTACTTTTTATTCCGAAAAATATATAGTTCCATTTTGTTTTATTTATACGGGAATACTCACGTTTAATTAAATCGGACACTCCGACTATAGTTTCGATCACATCCGGTGACCTTTTTCAAAGAGTGAAAACAGAGCCCGACGCGTGTGCGGCTGCGTCCTGCTTTAAACAAACAAAATGTGTCAAAACCACGTCAGTTTTCCTAATGTGCAGTTCCCTTAGGATAGCGGGGGAAACCGGGGGTCACTGGTTTACAACTAGTCGATGAGTACATGATTAGTGTGCTGACGATCCGCTGGAGGTACGTGTGTTCTTGGGGTGGGGGTATAATATTCGTTCGAGAATGGCGGATGTTTGCTCAGTATGGTGTGTCATAACACTATTGCATCTACAGAACATTGAACGTTATTAGATCTCGTGTCTAGACTCTAGACAGTCGGAGATCGTAATATGATTTTGTATCGCTATGATAGCGGCGTCTGATAATTGTAACTATTCACCTAAAGATATTTTGTTGTATTTTGTTGTAGTAATTTTGGGAAAATACACAGCAGTCACCAAAACATTTAGTAAGTACAACTTATGCACTTAAATAAAATACCATAATATATTAATATATTATCCGTGAAATCACAATTATTATCAAAATAATATTCTGCCTATATTACCTAGCTTTAAGAATTTTTAACCACCGAAACAAAAAAGGGTACATACTGTGTATCGGTCTGCGGCATCAATTATAATTAAAATAATAATTCCATTACCAAAAAACGATTTTTTATTATTATTGCCTTCTAGGGCCCACAATATTCCCTGCGACTTATCAGTAGATTTACCAGCAAAGAATCATAAAAAGTAGATAATTAAATTAAATTATCCTGACTATTTATTTATTTATACGGGATTATACTTTATTTTGTGTTGGGCCTGGGTGTGTCCTAAAACTACATCCGGAACCACCGGAGGACGGGCAGCAGCGTCCTCTTGGTTAACGATGGTGAGCATTCTGCGATCCTGGGGATTATGGCAAACCCTCACTATTAAGGGGGCCTTCGTCCAGCAGTGGACGTCTTCTGGCTGACGAGTAGGTATACTTTATTTTAGTAGGATACTCCGACTATAGTTTCACACCGGTGACTTTTTTTAAGACCTGATCTTTACCCCCGCTCCCTGAGTTTATAAATGTAAAGATCTACAAGACTACAACCTCCAAATTGTCATATTAAGTTTAAAACAAATTTGCCAGAAAAAATATCACAAAACTACATTAAAAAAACATCAAGCGTACTAGAGTCGATACATAGTTATATTGGACATGACTAACCTGACAAAAATAAATTTAAAATGGTATAATTTTAACCAAACGCCCTACGGCATGTAAACTGAACTATGGTGGCTGCAATATAATGTAAGATAATAAACACTAATGACTGGATTATCATAGTAGGTACTAATATCAAAGGTAGAATGTGACATCAACTGCTCGTAGAGAATGATTCATGTCCTCATACCAGCGAGCGATGCACTGCGGCGGCGGCGTCTAGTCGGCATCAGTAGAACGAATCGTAGATCTCCTTACAAAGCCAGGGCTCTCCATTTTCATACGTCGCGTCGCTCACTTCATATACGGATCAAGTTAAAGGATTTATACAGACTGTTTACTCGGAAGAAACGTCGGCTGTAATATGTTTGGGTGATGAACGCATGCAATAAACCCCGCTGAACGGAACAAATGATTATTTTGGGTCGCATTTCAACTGTAAAACCTTTAATACACTACACTTATTACATCTGTCTGTGTTGGCAAGGCACCAACAACTTCGCTAATATTGCAGGTATCCATAGGCAGTGGCTAACCATCAGGTAAACTGTCTGCTTTTATGTTATTATTAGCATAGACAGTATGAAAAATTAGGACTTGAACCTGCATGTGAGCAATCTCCAGGTTTCCGTACCGACTGCTTGGCCAATTAAGCTACAGACGTCTATGCCACGACAACTCTGAACAACTTTTACTATGGCAACAAACAAGAAATCGCAAAAAAAAACAGCAGCTTGAGTACCCTTAACGATCATTACATTTGATATTTAAATTGGTAAAATTAGATAACATTCGGTATTTTCTCAAATTCGTCAAAGAAATCAGCTACTTATACCGACACGTCAAGTTAGCGACATGCAGAACGGCACTCGCGCTGCTGGTGTTCCATACATTTTGTCGAAAGTCCATTAGCTTTTTGTATGGAACAAGGAACAGCTGTTTTTTTGCGATTTCAGTTTTGACGCCGTAGTAAAAGTTGTTCATAACGATGAGTATTTCTACCTCTGTAAATATGGCGAAGATGCAAAACAAAAGCTTGTAAGTATATTGCAATGACGAATATGATTCGATTTAGAAACGAAATAGAACCAAAAAAATAAAGATAAAATAAAATTAACAGAGCACGACATTTTCAACAGCTGCTGGACAATTCAAAAACCCTAGCCACTCTGCGACTTAAAGACTCTGTGAAAATATAACAAGTGGATATATTGCTTGAACGAAGAACAAATCAACGAACACATAAGGTGTAGGAGTTTGTGTAAGTTCTTGGAATCCACGTATGGATAAAATATAATGATCTTCATTCGTCCGGGGTACCATAATCGTTACCTTTATATATTTATAGCGTTCGTACTTAAGCGATACCATCGATCCGCATAAGCACATGTAGATTCCACCTCACTGATGGCGCAATCAAAGCTTATGGAAGATTCCTCATAAAATTTTACGACAAACATTATAGAGCACGAATAAGCCGAATGTTATCCATAGTAACAAAACAAACCTGTTATTTGAACGTACCTACGTCTCTTTTGTATGTTTAGTATTGATTTTATATAGACATATAGTCTAATTAGAATAGAAGTGGTAGGTAATTGAATGCTCGACATACATCCGTGAGTTTTGGGTTTAGTTCCAGGCCCAAATATCTGTCTTTAGAATTTAGGTACGTATAGACTTTCCAACTTATATCACTGGCTTTCCGGTGAAGGAAACGTTTTGGAGAATCCTGCTTATTGTCCAAAAAATAGAAATTCGATGGCGTATTCTATGAATCTGTTAGCACGCACCCTTCTAAGGTTGCCCTTGCCCAGCTAGCTGATGCAGTACATAAATATTGTAGACGTTATAAATTATTACATGCCTTCATATTTATTCCAACCTGTGGACCTGGGCATGCCCTAAAATTGTATTCAGAACCACCGGAGGACGTGCTGCAGCGTCCTCTCGGTTAACGGTGGGGAGCCTTCTGCGATCCCCGTGCTGCATGCCAAGGGGAGGCCTTCGTCCAGCAGTGGACGTCTTCTGGTTTGGGATGATATTTATTCCAATATTGTATGATAATAAAAGTGTCCTAACACGTGATAGAGTCCGGCACGAAAAAAAAAGTAGTACCATTGTGATGCCTTGCCGTAATTTATCAAAACAGCAGCACGAGTACTGTTCTTGACGATCGTCATATTTGACATTTAAATCGGTAAAGTTCGATAAAAATCGGTATACTCGTAAGTAAATCTGCTATACCGACACGTCAAATTTAGCGACATAGAACGGCACTCGCGCTGCTGTTTCGCTGAGATGCAAAATTCTCGCTAATTCCGTATTAGTATTGTTTTTTAGTTTTATAATATTGGTGTTGGCATGTATCATCGTATTTTACACCGCTATTTCCATATTAGTATTGTGATTAGGTGTTGCTGTTATGGGCAGTGAACGTTTACTACATTTCATTTCGACAAACTTCAAGCCCCATAAGGTTATGTTAAGCGCTTCTAGAGGTAGCCTGTCGAAACGAAATATAAAAAAAAAAACTTACTAATCTAGTGCTACGTACTGACGACTGACGACTACGTAGCTTGATAACGCATGTTATAAGTGGAGTTAAGGGGCGTCTACACTGCATAAGTTTAGACAGGAGTTTGCAGCACCAATAATCTTGGAAGTTGTGTGGAAAGCTCTCAATGAAATGTGTTCCATCAGCTGAATAGCGGCCAGAGGATCCTTCTCGTGCACAAATTAAACTCTATTCAAGCTCTCTCCCCTTTGACTTAGACACTAAAGCCTTTGATAAACTACGTAGGTATATCTACTAGATGCGTACATATTCTTGTAATGCATTTTCATACCAGTATTAATAATAAGTCAAGTTAAAATTCAAGCTACGTATATATACACACAACATTTCTCCAAATCAATTCAACAGCTATTTGTTCACAGAGTCATAGATTAAGTATTAGTTAGTATACTTAATCTATGACAGAGTTGGATGAGAGTAAACATATACACCCAATACTAGGATGTATATTAAAAAAAATTGGTAAGAAAGTAACAGATACCTACCACCTATACAGACAAAGACAGTAAAAGTATTATTATTTTTAAAAACAGAAAAACACAGTTTTCGTCAGCGACAATGATAAAATGAATGGACGGGAAATAAGCGCACGGATTTTGAAGACTATATATTGAGCGCCAGCTCTCCACTCGCATCAGTCATACTCTGTCTTTGCGACATGCGAGCCGTATGATACGACAATACAAATAAATCCAAATTATGCTTTCGTGTGCATTCCCCAAGAGTACTAATATATTCGCAATAAATTTTTTGGGATCACATTGCATAAATAAACATTAATCACTGTACCAATTTTGTCACAACTGAAATTAATTTTAATAAATATGTAAGGGTAATCGCTATTTTGAGGCGATCGTAATGTTATGAGACAGAGAGACTCCGGGAATCCTTCGTCAATGCTCGTGAATGTTCGAGATTCGAGTGCAAAAGACAAATACATGTGTTCTATTTCTGTCTTGCAGTAATTAGATTCGGGATCCTTCGCCAATCAATCATGAATTAGGGCTTAGCGTAGCAATATCTATTAGAGTACTACCTACTGCGCCATCTGGTTTTTCTTACTAAAACCAGCGACGGTCATAATGGAATAGACGGGCCCGGCATATTGTCCAGCAAATGTAATATGCATACTTATAGCTAGGTATGCTTGATTGTGTTGAATTGTTAAATTTGAACGATTTGCAAGCGCCGGGCCCGTCCATTCCATTATCACCGTCGCTGGTTTTAGTAAGAAAAACCAGATGGCACAGCAGGTAGTACTCTAGTAGGTATTGCTACGCTAAGCCCTGATTCATGATTGATTGGCGAAGGACCCCGTCAGCCTTTGAGTGGCATTTACAACTGAGCGCTGCCGTGGGTCGTATGACACGTTAAGTAGATGGCCAGAATAATCGTTCTTGTTGGTTCTAAAATTCTTTAGTAGCAACCATCAAGCCATGTCAGAGGCCTGCACAATGCTCATGGCATTTAACTTGGACACTAGGGATGGCCGCTTAACGCTGTAATAATCCAGTTTGATATTATTTTTAATCCAAGACTTTTGTTGTCTCAACGGTGTACTATGTTATAAATCACGTTACCTTCTTTTATATTTTAAAGAAGGATTAACTAAACAAATGTATAATTAAGGTCGTTAAAAGAAGTATCTTATTAGTAGATTTATATTGATTAAACTGTAAGTTAGTTTTGTTTATTCTTAAGAAAGACTGAAGAATAATTTTCACGTCACTGATACGATAATCTAATATTTCTGTTACGTAAATAACGAGAGAAAACCCCAAAGTAACCAACACTTCATACCTTGGTAAGTCCAATCTTTTTCATCCCTGAAATATAAGCCTAATAAATAAAGAGAGTGCTAAGGGCTAAAGAAAATTATTTTGGATGCTAGTGTTTTATTACCAACGCGTCTCGCAAAGAATATTTTTTACAAAAATGTTTATATGCTGCGAATAATCTGGTATAGGAAGTTAGGTATACGAGTAAGATGGAAATTTAATTTTAGCATGGAATAATTAGAATAAATAATTAGATTATAACTCGTGGTAGCCGCGCGATGGTAGCGTACGCTGCCGATAGAACCTATTTATTCCTATTCCTATTATTCGGCCTAATAGGCTTGCGTTTGACCATATTCTGCCTAATGTTAGCCAACGATGCGGTCTAGGATCTAGGAGCACGCTTACCTAGAAGGAACTTGCTTACCTGAATTTGGAGATACCCATATTGATATATTCTTTAGGGGAAACAGACTCAGAGTTCCACAACCTCGCTGTGCGAATAAAAAATGTGGTATCGAAGCGCTTAGTGTGCACGTGGGGAATGTCCTCCATGTATGGGTGGTCGCGTTTGTCCGGCTGGAAGTTCGGTAATAAAAAAGGGGCAGGTGGAATCAGGTTACGTAACTCCTGAGCATACTCTCCGAAATGTATTCGATAGAAAACCGATAAACAAGCAACCATACATCCATGCTCTAGGCTTTGCAGCAGAGACTTGACTAAAGTGTCGTTACCTATCAGCCTCTTGGCTCGCCTCTCGATCGACTCCATTGCCTTAAGTTGGTCCTTGGCAGAACCATCCCATAGGTGAGAACAGTACTTCATACACGATCTGACTTGCACTTTGTACAAGCAGAGCAGCTGTTCAGGTGTGAAATATATACCGTCTCTCCTTAGAGAGGATGCCAAGATTTTTAGGGTCTAATTGAGCTTTCGCTAGATGTATGAGCCGAAATTTAGAGCAGTCGAGAGAGTAACGCCAAGAACTAACAAATTAGTGAAATTTGGGATAGTCTCTAGTTTTATCGGTCTGGATAGAATACTTCTGATTTTTAACCGACTTCAAAAAAGGAGGAGGTTCTATTTTCGACGGTATGTATGTTTTTTTTTTTTAATTTACAATCACCGATTTCTCCGTCACTTGAAGACTGATTTTGAAAATCTTTTTTTTATTTGAAATGGTAGTATACTCTCGAGGTGGTCCCATATTAATTTGAAATCGGTTGACATTTTTGAAAAAGTTCGTTGTTGTTAAATTTTTTTAAAGACTTTTGCCCGAAAATATCAGATAGATTATAATAAAACCTCTCGTTCAAACCAACCTTGATAGCTCTGTACCGACCGTTTTACAATTAGATTTGTAACCTGACTATCGAACTGGCGGCATTTATGTCTTACCTATATAAGCGTAACCCCTACAATTAAGTATGTGTTTCTACTTCAGCGCCTGTTTCGTGAACTGATTTTCGTAATTCATACTCAAAACTTGGAAATTGTTTAACAAAACACTTGTAGGTTCTAGCCATAAGTACTCAAACAAATGTTTAGTACATTAGCCAAAATAAACAAAGCAATATACGGAAAATTAATTAAACTTTTAATCGAACAAAGCGTGCCCACACTACAATAGACGTAACGTGGGTACAGTCAGGGAAAAAGTTCATTGGTATTTTTTAACTTGGGCGTAATTGCTTTCGATATAAATATAAGCTGTGGTTCTGACTTTAGCTAACAAGCTAATTATTGTCCGCCGACCGCTACTTTGTAGCCTAGGTATAGGTTCGTCTATATGCGGGAGCTTGCCGTCACGTGCCTATTTAAACATCAATAGATGCAATTTATTTTAATTAATTTATTTATTGATACACAAAACAGAACATAGTCAAAACATATACATTATTAGCTAGGTATAATTTCGAGCCAGACTATGTGCCTAAGCATGTGTAAACAGCATGATTAATTAATGAAACCTTTATAATTCCGAAGCAATGACATGACATAACATGCTTTATACATGACATAACTGTATCCTCGTATATAGCTTAGCAAATTTATTAAAACTATTTATTATTTAGTATTTATTTAGTACTGTTTCATGGGAATAGGAAGAAAAAAATTACAACTTCATAATAAATAAATTAATCACGACTTCCTTAAACATAACATAAGCATCGTGGCCACATGGTGCACATCTAAATAAATTCAGGAATTAAGAAATTGTAATTGAAAAAAGAAGTTTAATAAAAAAAGAGTTAGGTTTAGTTAAGTTTAGGTACTTTACCTACATTTACATAGTTACCACGAAGCCACGGATATTCCGCTATGCCGTGGCTGCATGCAGTATAATGAAACTGTGTAGAGCATGTACTACAGCATTGCGAAGCCACAGAAGTAAAGACAATCGCTACCGGCTTGCATGTGGCACCTTCATCACTAACCATGTCACCGCAACAGCTTGACTGCTTTTCTTCATCATGTACACCTCCATCTAACCCACTGGAGCTACTATGCCGGCGGCCGAGGAGCTCGGTTGGCTCGGGTAGACACTGGCAGAGGAAATACACAGTGGAAGTGGTAGGAATCTATTGCAGTCTGCCTGGGGAAGTGCCACAACTTTGCAGTTATTCAAGCGCCAAGCAGTAGTGCGCAAGCATTATTGTATTTTGGATTGAAGGACAACGTTACCAGAAAAAATACTGTCTTATTATGAGATTTTAGATCTAATATCTCAGGGTGACGAGCGCAGTACACAGGCGCAGGATTGTATTCGCATGTTCACAATTCTGGCACTGCTACTGTTAGAGGCAGGCTTGACGCTTACCACCAGGCGAACTTCACGCTCATCTCGTCACTAGAATGCAATACTAATAAAAAAACACAATACACTCCAAGCGGGACGTCAGTGCAGGACTTATCACCCCCACATCGTATAAGAATCCTTAGTTTGTAGCTATACACAATCGGCTGTTCGCGATACTCGTGAAGCGTTTTGTAGTGGTAGGCCTCTACTGCAGAGTCTGCCTGGGGAAGTATCACACCTATGCCAGTTATTCAAGCGCCAAGCAGTAGTGTGCAAGCATTACTGTGTTCCGGTTTGAAGGGCAATGTTACCAGTGAAATTACTGGGTATGAAGAGATTTAACATCTAATGTCTCAGGGTGACGAGCGCAGTGCAGTGCAGCGCAGGTTTGTGTTCGCAAGTTCACAATTCTAGCACTGCTACTGTTAGAGGCAGACGTGCCGCTTACCCCCAGGTGAACGTCACGCTCGTCTCGTCACTAGAATGCAATAATAATAAAAAAACACAATACACCCCAAGCGGGGACGTCAGTGCAGGACTTATCACCCCCACATCGAATAAGAATCTTTAGTTTGTAGCTATACACAATCGGCTGTTCGATACCCGTGAAAGCATACCTATTTCAGTACCCAGACAATCGTGTTTGTTTTGCAAAAAGACTAGCATTCTTACATCGACTGTAGATACTCGAGATATCAGAGGGTGTGAATCGAGTTAGTTTTTAGATTCGCGCCACGTCCGCTCGCCTTCATTCGCGCGACTCTAACGGCGCAGATAATAGAGACTTACTGCGCACTTTACTCCGCCATACCTAAAGCAATAACTCTCTGGGAGTAGTTTCACAAGGAACAGTTCAAGAGCCCTGGTAGCGGAAAGTTACGAATGCTATTCAGTTTTCTTACGTAATGTTACGTAATGACTTTTCGAGCTTTAGATCCTTCGCATGTTAAGATACTCACAAGTGACATTACTCCTATGCGAGTCTCGGAGACTACTCGCCGCTAAGTATTGCACATATATTTGTAAAGTGAATCGCACTCGATACTGGTGTGTAGTGTGCGAGCCACTTTACAAGTTAAACAAGTTTGTTTAAACATATCTCAAAATTTTATTTTTTATTGTTTCTAAGCTTTGCTCGGGCTACAGTTTCGTTTTTATATGCGATCGCTAAAGTTTGTGTCATAAAAGCTCTATATAAATATTCCCACAGGCGGAACGGAGAAGGTGTAGCTATGCGATTAGGATGAGAGGTTGTGTGTGCAAAAAATTGAGGTTCCCATTTATATAAATTTTCCATAGAAACTTACATAACTATGGGGGGGATTAAACAGTTTGGTAGGTAGTAAACAAAATAAATAAATAATAAATATTGTTAGAAATTTCACACAGCGCCATCTAGCCCCAAACTAAGCAAAGTTTGTACTATGGGAACCAGAAAACTGATAGAATACTTATATACTTTTTTTTGTAAATAAGTTCTTATACTACATACAACACCCAGACACAGAACAAACATCTATGTTCATCACATAATCGGACTCAGCTCACAAGGCAGACGTACTTTAGAGATACCAACTGAGATATAAAGCAGTCTACTGTAAGACTACTATGGGTCTACTTTAGAACTGTAGGTACTGAAGGACATCGGCTAAAACTGGGTTAGTATTGTCGAATTTACATAAGTAAATTGTAAATGACATATAGTTAAGAAATAGAAAAGTAATAAAGTGAGACATACTCCTCAACTATAAAGGACGAGATCCTAGAACCGACCGCTGGTCGAAGATACGAAAAAAAGTTTTGACGTGGTCGTTAAACAACTTTCATAACATTTAACGAGGTCTGGCCGAAGCGAGCGGCGAAAGTGTAGTTAGGACATATGAATTAAGTAATAAGTATTTTAAAACTTTTTTATTTGTAAATTGAATTAAGATCCTAAGCCAATAAGAATGGAAGGAGGATAGAGAGGCCTTTGCCCAGCAGTGGGACGGAATAGGCTGATAATAATAATAATTCGTTTCTTGGTACTTAATAGTTTGTGCCAATCACCGGCCTACATTACATTGTATAAAACTCTACAAACTATGTAAGTGAAAATTAAAAAAGACCTTAACTCCTTTACCTTTCTATCTAATAAATAGTTTAGAAGTTAAAATAGCCGAAATTTTGCCAGGAATTCATTTCCGGTTAAATTCGTGGCAAAATTGTTTCAGCTATTGACCCAACAATGTATATCAGAGGTAATTAACATTTCAACATTCAACGTTTTGTCAATTTCAATTAGTGAACCTGGCATTTGACCAAGTTGATTAGATCATTGGTCATACTTTCAACGCATCACACATCAGCTGATAATATAGAGCAGGTTTTTGGGGTTGCGTTTGTTCGAACATTAAAGGTAAGTACATGTCGATTTGATTGGACCTTGGTATGTCCTTAAACTACAACCAGGCTCACCGGAGGACGGGCGCAGCGTCCTCTTGGTTAACGGTGGGGACCATTTTGCGATCGCCAAGCCGTCTGCCAAGATAAAGATAAAGAAAGATTCATTTATTTGCATTGAACACGAGTAGAAACATGCGTTTGTTGACATTCAATTATATGAGCTTCATGTTATGCCTGAAGTGGCGTGCAAATGAGTGATGAGAGATGGCAATACACAATAAGAAAATATAATAGATTATGAATGTCAAATTAAAATTTAAAATTCACAATGACAAAAAAATTAACAAAAGTCAAAAAATAAAATACTAACAATAATTATACAATTAAAATTTGTCATTCAAAAAGTCGTTAATAGTATAATAGCAAGCGTGGGGATTATGGCAACACCCCTCTACTAAGAGGCCTTCGTCCAACAGTGAACGTTTTATGGCTGACGACGACGACGACATGTCGATTTGGGTTGGTTGATTCACATACGCCATTGAATTTATTCTCTCGATGTATGCAGGTTTCCTTACGATATTTTCCCTTATTTATTTATTTATTACCGAAGAGCTAGTGGTGTGACAATCCGCATAAACTCTAAAAAGCGCAGTGGGCCCGGGATTTGAACTCGCGACTTCGCATTTTGCTGACCATCATGTGTAATTTTCGTATTGTTTATGGCGCTCTTTATATACTAAACTCATTGGCATTTTTCAACTATTGCTGTGCAACCATCACACCTGGGTTTGTGTAACACCAAAATTTATTTTACTCAGCTTATTTTTGTTTAATTTTACGGGAATACACACGTATAATTAAATTGGATACTCCACACACACGACACGACCCGCACACGCGCGTCGGGCTCTGTTTTGACTCTTTGAAAAAGATCACCGGATGTGATCGAAACTATAGTCGGAGTATCCTATTTAATTAAACGTGAGTATTATCGAATAAATAAAACAAAAAAAAAACACGTTTGTTTTCATAATATAACTCTGCTTAGTTAAAATTTAACTTATGTAAAATAACTCGAAACTATTCAGTAATGAAAGTTAGAAACTCACAAAAATTCAAGTATAATTTAAGAAGAAAATTCCCCACAAAGTAATATCACAAGGATTTGTACAATTCAGTCCAGATCTCACCTGGAATCTTAACGACTATCACGACAGTGAAAATGCACAACGCAGTGAGTCTACCTGATAATTTTAGGACCGTTACGCTGAAATGGTACAATAAACATAAAGTTTAAAGCTTGGAAACTTACTTGTACATATTATTATAAAAAAGAACGGGAATAGAGTGAAAGGGTATGATTTGAAAAGTCAGTAGTATAATATTCAGGTTTTAATCAGCTCGAAGGTACTATTGGCGAGCAAGTCTTGGTGTGAAATAAATATTATACATTGATTGATCGATTGTTTGTACTTGTGTTCGTCATCAGCCATAAAACGTTCACTGTTCGACGAAGGCCTCCCCTTTAGTAGAGGGGTGTTGCCATAATCCCCACGCTTGGCAGGCGGCTTGGGGATCGCAGAATGCTCACCACCGTTAACCAAAAGGACGCTGCTGCCCGTCCTCCGGTGGGTCTGGTTGCAGTTTAAGGACATATCCAGGTCCAAGTACTTGTGTTGTTTGAACTTTATTATCTTTATTTATTATTTTTAATTTTTAATAAATGAGTAAATAAATAATTCTGTTTCATTGTTATTTGATAATATTTGTTTCTGTGATCGAAGATATTATCAGAAAACAAAAATACAATATCTACATGTACAGATCAGCTCTAAAGTTAGTTTTACAGCTGTTCAACTATTGACACGTAAAGTGTAAGGCAAATTAAGGGCTTCTTATCTTAGCCAATTGAGTTGGATTTATTTTTAAATTAATAATTTTATATGTTTGCGGACCTATATTACGCGCGAGTTTTTACTATCATCATCAGCCTGGAGACGTACACTGCTGAACGCAGGCCTCCCCCTTAGACCATCACACTGTACGATAACCTGCCATTTGCATCCACCTATTGCCCGCGACTTTTATAATGTCGTCGGTCCACCTAATGGGAGGCCGCGCCTACGCTGCGTAGGACAGTTCGCGGCCACCACTCAAAAACCTTTCTTCCCCATCGGTTGTCAGTTCTTCTAGCGATGTGGCCTGCCCATTGGCACTTCAACTTGCAAACCTTGCGAGCTATGTCGGTAACTTTGGTTCTTTGGCGAATATCCTCGTTCCGGATTATATTGCGCAAAGTAACTCCGAGCATAGCTCTCTCCATTGCCCGTTGCGTGACCGTAAGCTTCTCCAAAAGGCCAGCAGTTAAAGACCACGTTTCAGTTCCATATGTCATCACTGGCAAAAAACACACTGGTTAAAGACCCTTGTCTTCAGACACTGCGGGATTTTGGACGAGAAGATATTACGCAATTTCCCGAACTCTGCCCATCCGAGTTGGATTCTTCTGGCAACCTCTTTGTCGAAGTTGGACCTACCTGACTGAACTACCTGTCCAGGGTAGTTGTAGTGGTCAACAACTTCGAGACTATCATTCCCAACGACAACCGGTACGGGCAAAACATAGACATTGTACATGATCTTTGTCTTGTCCATGTTCATTTTAAGACCTTTCTGTTGGGAAACTTTACTGAGGTCGCTGAGCATAGTATTGAGGTCCTTCAGCGATTCTGCCATGATGACTATAACTACTGGCATAAACACATATTATTATGCTAGCAAAATAGTTTGAGCTGGATTTTATGCTGATCGGAATAGTTTTTTAACGATCCCATACAAACAGTTCCCAAAGCAAAAAGGTAGCATCCGTAGCATATACGTAGTTTTCTCTACGCTTCCTGCTACGTAGCTACGAGACCATCAAGACATCCGCTAGTAGATTCCGTAAAACGAGCTGCAACCCCCAAACCGCGCTCAGATTGGTCTGTCAATTACGTCACTGCTCCCCCACCCTTAATCTGTCATCTAGACACCAATTAAGGAGAAAACTGCCAGCACGAGTACTCACTACAATTTGTCTTACGCGAACCTCGAGATGGGAATTAGCGAATACAAACCTCAAAATAACGCCTAATAAAAAATATGCTGCCATTTCTGCAAACAAATTGGAGATTTATACGCTTTCTCGAGGAAACATGACAAATACTTTTTACTGTGCGGGTTTCATTGTTATAAAAATCACGAGTATGAAACTGTATAGAACATTTGTAACTGTCACGGTAAATATAACGTAAATAAAGAGATATGTTACCTTTCCTTGGTTGTTTGGACTACCGCCAAGGCGGGTGAGTTGGTTGACAATGACGTTATGTCGTCTCCGGTACTATTCACGTTTGCAAATATTATGTTGAATGGGTTGGAGGCTATTTGAGGGTCGAAGGTTGAAAAGCTATTCGGAATCATGGGATTAAAAGGTTAGAATTGTATAAAGCAACAAAGCGTTACAGAGAAGAAATACCTACCTACGTATAAATATACAGTCCTTAAAGTTGTCTACGGTATAGTACCTATACAGGGTTAGTTCTAATCAGTTAGCTTCCTTTTGAGGGCATATTCTTTACATCAAAACAAACAACTTTTGCATGGGCCAACATTGAAATCGCAAAAAAAAACAGCTGTTCCATACATTTTGCCCAAGGTCGATGATAGTATATATATATATATATATATATATTTGTTTGTATAGAACAGCTGATAATTTTTTCGCGATTTCAATGTTGGCCATATAGTAAAAGTTGTTTGTGTTGATGTACAGAATATGCCCTTAAAAGAATACTAACTGATTAGAACTAACCCTGTATAATATAGTTCGTATCTAGTACCATTGTATCGGTATAGGATTATAGTAGGCCGTTCACTTCACAAGTCACAAGTGAACTTTTATTTCCATGGATGCTCAAGAAATTGGTGCTCTGTCGGGAATACTCCGTTTTTATACTAATTAATAATGAAAATAAGTTTATATTATTCAACCAATAACATTTTGTTACATCTGTTTGTAGTAGATTACGCGATAGCATTTACATTTTGTTTATGGCAAGTGTTTTTTAAAGTTTTTTTTTGTCGCCGTTTTTGGAGTTGTTCACAATCACGAGTAAAACGACCTCCTTTCAGCTTAATAATAGCGTAATTCGCGTAGCTCCGTATACTCAGCAACAGAAGCAACCTATCAAACAGGCCTCAATTAGTTCATATTGGCAACATGTAGCAAAGCAATACCGATTGTACGGAGCAATTAGAAAAAGTATTGAAAAGGATTGAACCAGGGCCCTGTTTTATAAAGCTACAAGTCTTGTACTTGCAGTGAACAACTGGCAACACCGCAAAAAAATTGAGTACGGCGTTTTCTAAAGCTACAACACAACCAGTGTACAAGTACAAGCACTTGTATATAAGTTAAAGACAAACCATCTACCTGTAACTGGTAACTTGTAGTTACTGGTACACCGTACACAAGAAGCTAGTACAATTGCAAGCTTGTACTTGTAGCTTTATTAAACAGGGCCCAGATCGTTCTCCTATTTCCGGCGTATCTACGCAGTGCAGTGGACGTGTAAAATGTTTTTTGTGTTTTGTCGGTATTGCGAGAATATTAGCAATTGGAGAAAAATCCTGCATGAATTCTAGAGCAAGGAAGATTTATCGTATGCAACACAACGCGCCCGCGTCAATGAGTTTAAATTCTCGTCTTGGTGACGGTCTATTCCCACTAGTTCTATTGGTTCTTCCATTGATAGAACTAGTTGAACTTTTTTGTCCAAGTAGGTAATTGTATTCTATGTTAGCTTATAATATACGTTTACAAGATTCAACTTTTTTGATCGAACTTTTATAAAGGAAGATTTTCAATTTTTAAATATGGTTGTTTTTTTTAATGGTTGTTACTTTAGAGCTCTGACATTTTTATACCGTTTCGGAAAATTATTTTATGCAAAATATTATATGGTACAGTGAGTGCATAATATCTGTTATTAAAACTCAATGTTGCTGCAGAGTGTGATTGGGCAGTTGCGGAATATAAGTTGGCTGGTTTTGTTTCCTTTTAGGGTTCCGTAACAAACTAAGAACCCTTATAGTGTCACCATGGATATTCGTTTATAACGGTAAATTTTAGATACCTACCCAAGTACTTATTATTCATTCCAACCATTAAATTCAACGTTTAAATTCATGTAACAAAAAAGAAACAAGTTTTGAAGTAAGAAAATAGTTCATATAAGTAATTCAAAAGTAGTATTTAATAGTAGTAAAAATATAGTTGAAAAGGGTATTTTGAAATTATTATGACATTCTGACTTTCTGATTCTGAGGATCCAGCTCTTTATCTCTATATAATCAAAAAAGCATTTTGAAAACCATTCTTCAAAACCGTTTTAAACAAAACCCTTTTGTAAAATATAACATAAGGGTTACGATTAACGGAGTTAAAGTAGCCGGTTTCAAATTCCTGTCGAATCGGTAACATTGACATATCGTACAGGCCTCAGTAGGGCTTTCGCTTTTCTGTGGCATTTACAATAACTCGACATGAAGTATATTTTTTGACATGCCGCCCCGTTGAGTTTGCTACAATTTCAAGTATTTTGACTGAAATGAAAATACTAAAGACTGCAGCGCGAGTACCGTTCTTTAACGATCTTTAATTTGACATCTAAATCGTATACTTATTTGACATTTAAATCGATAAAAATCGATAAATTCTCAAAATCGTCTATAGAAATCTGCTATACCGACACGTCAAATTTAGGGACATAGAACGGTACTCGCGCTGCTGGTCAGCTATAAATCGAAGTCATTTTTGCCTTTGCTTCAATTTGGATTCAGATCAAGTCACAATTCCCGCATCCCGGTAATCAATGGCCCACAACGACTTGTTCATGGCAAGCTTAGAACTTCGCATCATTATCAGACAGGAGACGTCTACTGCTGGACGAAGGCCTCACCCTTAGGGAGCAGTAGCCATAATCTCCGCGCTTGGCAGGCGGCTTGGGAATCGTAGAATGTTCACCACCGTTAACCGAGAGGACGCTGCTGCCCGTCCTACGGTGGTACTGGATGCAGTTTTAGGACATACCCAGGTCCAGAACTGCGCATATGTAGTACCTATTTTTCGATTTCTAGCGTAAAATACGGTACCTTAATATGAGCATGTAATGACTCGCACTTGGCTGGTTTTAACTTAATTTGCCTGATACCAGCGGCAAATTTTGGATATAATAATATTGTTACATGCTTTAATTTTATAAAACGATGAACGTATTTGCATGTTTTAATTAGTGCTTTTGTTTTCGAACACTAACATTCATCTGCTGAATTTTGAATGGCACTAAAAGAAAGCTAGAAATGTAAGAAATATAATTTATTTTGTAACGTCAGCTAAGTAATATAACTTTAATATAATCGCAGTCCTGGGATGATGTCACAAAAATGGCTTCAACTCAGCATAAGTACTAATTAGGAAGCACCTACTAAAATGCTTTTTGATGTTGTTGAAAACAACTTGTAAATTAAACTGTATTTGCCGTAATTATAATTTTAGACAATTACTCATTTTTGGCTTTTCCTTTTTTTTTGTCTTATCATCATCAGCCATAAGACGACCACTGCAGGACGAAGGGCTCCGCTTTAAAGGGGGTAAAGGGGGGGGGGTTGTATGTCTACCCCGCTTGAATCAAAGTTCAAGGCTGTAATGGAAACGAATCTTTCAATTTCAGTGATATTTAGATTAGCTATGAGTATCGTAGAATTTGTTATTTTATGATTATGTCAAGCCACCAGCTGGTAAATCAAGTAATCCTCACAGTTTCTAAGTAATCCTCAACTTAGAAACTGTGATCACTTCAATTCATTTTATACAACTTTTATCGGAAAATCTACCCTGATAATATTTTTTTGCTTGATAGGAACTGACCATTAAAATGTAAAGGTGATCCGATTCCCATGCTAAAATATTTTACCATTCATTGAAGTATATTTTGCAACGAATCACCTATAAAGAAATAGCAGTCATATTTAACAGCAACAAAGATCAAATGAATGGACGGGAAATAAGCGCAAGGATTTTGAAGACTATATGTTGAGGGCCAGCTCTCCACTAGCTTCAGTCATACTCTGCCTTTGCGACATTCGAGCCGTACGATACGACAATACAAACTTCTAATACATGTACATGTGTTCTCTGTCATGCAGTAATTAGATTAGCTATGTCTATTTTCCGGCAAATGTAATATGCATACTTTTAGCTAGTTATGTTTGATTGTGTTGTCTTGTTGATTTTGATCGATTTGCAAGCGCTGGGCCCGTCCATTCCATTAACACTGTCGCTGATATTTAACTCTATAATACTAAATCACTCATTCTTCGCAAGAGGCTTAAGACAGAATACGCGTGTGGCCTATAGTGGAAAATAAGACGAAGAAGGATAAGACTTATCGCTACCGGTAGATCTAAGTGGATTTTTTTCCACTTATCCCTACCGGTAGATATAATATCGTATCGTATCGTAACGATAATGCCTTTACTTAATAAAATATTACTTACAAAATTATTAAACAATACTCACGACAAGTTTTCACCCAGTTTCCTGACACTAAAGCATTAATTTATTCCTGGACTGGATTCATTCTTCCTATATGTTTGGTGGCGACAGAGGGTTCTTAAGGTTAATGTAGGCTTGTCATCCGATATTGGACCGAGCCCTGCGATTTGTCCCCTGTCGTGCAGAATTGAATACTGAAGATAGAGATTGAAATGTTACTATTAGATACTGTAGGTATATTAGGAAGTTGAAACAATTTGTTATACCAACAACCTTCCGAATGATCTGTTAGTTTACATGATATATTATTACTAGCGAATTCGTCCACGTACGAAGAAATACGGCTCCCAAAATTCACCATTAAATCATCCTGAGCAATTTTTTTATTTATTTTTTCTTAACCAAAAATAGAAGGGGTGCTTTGTCTGTCAGTCATTAAATCAGTCAGTCAGGCAAAGGTTCTTATAGTATGTAGGTATTGTGTTCTGGAAGCCTTCGTTTGTTGTTTGTGCGTTTGTGACTGGATTTTAATGATTCCCTAAAACTGCATTTTATCATCCGTTTGAAGACGAATAATATTACGACAGTGCGAGCCACATGCGAGGCCATGGGATGCAACTGTCTGAAACAAGTAGAGTCCTTTGACACCACGACTTCCTGAACAATTTTCATTTCCTCGCTAGAATCGTTCGTGAACAAAGTTCTCAGCATGCCAATTTCAACTCTGAATCTTTGTCTGCGTATCTCTACGTAATGCCATTTCCTAACTTTTATTATATTGTAGTTTTTTTTAAATAGCACTTACATTTAATACTACGAGTACCTTTCCAAAATTAAATGTTAAAGCAATGATGTACTATGAGATAAAGCTAGCTAGCCACTTAGCTACTCGCAATGAATGTATAAGATCAGTAGGTAGCTATTGTATGAAAAATAACTGCGTTAAAATTAATAAATAACACGTTGAAAGTGTAAAATGTGATAGCGTATCGAAAGTAACGCGATAGAATTCAATGAATGTCAAGTTTTTTTTATACCTAGAAAAAAAACCTAAAAATTCCATCTCGACATTTAATTTGTTTTCGTATATTTCAACCAGCCTCCAGCTGTAACAAGTCCTAAATCAAACAAAACAAACAATTTCTGATAAGACAAACAATTCATTGATTCTTTTGTATCACGAATTCACCGATAACAGAATAAATCTGAATTAGGGATAAATTGTTTACAATTGAAAGAGGAAAATCAAAGATTTTATTTATCGTTGGAATTATCGAGGACCGTCAACGCTCCGTTTCCCGCTCCCTTGGAAAACACGGACGGTAGGGTTCACTAGCAAAATAACAACGTCCATTTGTAACAAAAAGTCCATTCATCAAACGAGATAACAATGTCACGGCGTTATCAAAACATGACCCGCGAAGCGATCGCAATGTTTTGCGACGGGAATTCCGCCTACAGCATAAAAGTTAACACAATGGAAAAGTTCCCGGAAATAAATCGTTTCATTTATAAACCCTTGTGTACCTACTAACGTATTTTATAGCCCATTTGAAAACAGGTGCCGCTAAATTATTTCCTCGGGTAGAACTTTTGACGATATTTGTCGACCAATATTTATGTTATTTCAATAGCACGCGCGGAAGTTGGTAGTTCTTTATGGATATTTATTTCTCGTATATGTATCCTGGACCTGGGTATGTCCTAAAACAACATCCAGAACCACCGGAGGACTGCAAGCAGCATCCTGTTGGTTACCGGCGCTGAGCATTCCGCAATCCCCAAGCTGTCTGCCAAGCGTGGGGATTATGGCAACCGGTATTAATAAGGGGAGGCCTTCGTACAGCAGTGGACGTTTTCTGGCTGATGATATGTATAAATTAGTATAGGTACTATACTACTTGATGACTAATATCCGCTTTGCCTCTAAAACCTTTTAAATGCTACTTTTTTACACTTTTATTTTCTATTACTACCAATTTGTGAAACATATTTTCTGTTCGTGTATTGAGTAGTGTGTGGCGAACACAGATTGCGTTTAGTGCCACCATTGCGTTGTATATTTTACCGGCCAAACCCGATTTCAGGATAAAGTAGTTTTGCCTAGGCTAAACGAATTCTTCCTACATGCAATAGGATAAACTGGTATAGCCTAGGCTAAACTAGTCACTGTCGTCCTAAGCCCGATAGAATAAATCAGTTTAGCCTAGGCCAAACTAGTTTATCCTGATAGAAATACATACTCTTAGAATAAACTGGTATGGTCTAGTATGAACATTATAGAATACCTAGAACGACACAATAAATAGGTAAATTGAATAAAATACAATTTAATTAAGGCTAAACTGGTTTATCCTATCGGGCTTAGGACGAACTAGTTTAGCCTAGGCTATACCAGTTTATCCTAAAGCATGTAGGAAAAATTAGTTTAGCCTAGGCAAAACTAGTTTATCCTGAAATCGGGTTTGGTCGGTAACATATATATAAGTGCACAGTTTAGGGATCTAACCGGACTTTTAATAAAGATCAGAATTAACTTTATACATTTGGATATCTTTTTTCCCCACTTTTTTCGATTCATCGATTGTTTTTGACAGATAAGATTACCAGTTTTGGTTTTGCTTGCTTTTACTTATGTAAGTAAGCAAGCAAGCACTGATAATATCAAAGTTTATAAAACATAAAAGTGGTTTTAAGGATCTGGTTTTATTTTTGACTAAGAACGAAAGGTTTTTAGATGCGAGAGATTATTTTTGGCACGTTGTCGGTTTATGTAATTGTGCTTAGTAAAAATACCTACTAAGAATTTAGTTTTTTTTAAAATGGTAAGTACTTTGAATGCTAAGACATGTTGTACCAGAGAAATTCCTGGGTATGAAGAAATTTAACAGTACAGTGCGGCGCAGGATTGTATTCGCAAGTTCACAATTCTGGCACTGCTACTGTTATGGGCAGGCGTGACGCCTGGTGGTAAGGCGTACGTCCCGCTAGTCTCGTCTCTAGATTGTATTAATAAAATAAAATAAAATGTTGCAAGCTGCATATTGCATAGAAACTCTTCAGGACAACCTTGATTAATGATTTATAACTTGGAGGATGGACTTGGACTTGGACTCTCTCTCTAAATTATACAAAATAAAAGAAAGTACGGTTCATTGAACATATTTATTAAAACGCTGCTATGTGCTCTGACAAAACAGCAACGTATAGCATACGCCTACTCATAATTATATCATTATCATTGTAATCGGCCTATCAGCGTCCACTGCTGGACATAGGCCACTCCCAAGGCAAACCATTCAGACCGATTTTCGGTTTTCCGCTCATAATATGTGATAATTTAAAATATTTTCTACGGTCGGTGCGGTGGCTGTAACAAGTGCAGTGCAAAACAATATCGCAGCGTAATTTCCTCAGTAGGCGAGGCGGGGTGCTACTAATAAAAAGACCCTCAAACATTTGTATCTGTCCCAAATCGTTTATACAATACTAGAGGCCCCCGCGACTTCCTCTGCGTATGGAAGAAATTCGGCCCGCTCCCAAAATTCACCACCTTAAATCATCCCGAGCTATTTTTTTACCCTTTTTATGGCTGATGTGTGCACGATTTAAATTCCAAAGATACGAGTAACATTGAGACTGTTGTCAAACAGATTAATATTGAGGTTTACACATAACTTAATATACACAAAAAAGGAACTAAGAAATTTTTAGAACGACGTGTTTCCTCGGCGTCACTGTCAGGAGAACTGGTGGCCAAACATAGATTTATATTTCAATCTATAAATAATAATAGTAATCTTAGTAACTACGATAAATAGGTTTGGGTGCCAAAAAAAAATGCTTCGTAAAAGCGATACATAAAGATTAAAATTTAGCACAAATTTCTTGAGTACTATAGTAGCAACCCTTGATCGAAGGCATCCCCGCTTGCTGTCTATTCTGAAAACGTTTTGATTTTTAACCGACTTAAAAAAGGATGTATGTTTTTTTAAATTTCATTTTTTATGTATGTTCACCGATTTCTCCGTTAATTGTGGACAGATTTTGAAAATTCTTTTTTTATTTGAAAAGGTATATACTCCCGAGGAGGTCCCAATTAATTTGAAGTCGGTTTTTTTTAAAACGTACTCGTTTTATTTGCTATAGTTTCCACTTCAATTTTCTTCGACACATTACTTTAAGTCGTTAGTACTATGCTGTTCTCCTAATTTAATTTTAAACAAATATTCCATTGTAAGATTATACTCTTAAAAATATATTATGTTATTTATGTTAAAATAACATATGTAAATGTTTTTATTTACATATGTTATTTTTAACCGACTTCAAAACAGTAGGGGTCGAACACGACGGTATGCATGTTTTATTTTATATGTATGTTCATCGACTTCTCCGTTAATAGGCTAGATGACTGATGTTTAAATCGCTGAAACCAATAGCTTTGATGAAGAATTTATGTAAATATAGTATGTTCATTGAAAAAATAATTTAAATCGGTTAATTATGTTCTGATATATAAGCGTTTAAAGTTTTTGGTAGAGCCAACTCTGTCCCTTTCCCACAAAACAAAAAATGACGTCACGCCTTACTTGTCAGAATAGAATTTATATGGCGTCCTGACAAGTGACGTCACGATTTGCTGTTTCGCCTCTCTGTCTAGCATGATATTAAAATGCTTATAAGTTGCTTATTTTTGATCAGATTTTAATTTTCTTTTCATTAATCAGATATTTACGGGCCACATTTGAATAGGACAATAAAAAAACCAGTCATCTAGCCTATTGTGGACCGATTTTGAATTTTTTTTTTATTTGAAAGGTATCCTACCGAGGTGGTCTCACATTAATTTGAAGTCGGCTGAATTTTTTTGAAAAACTTCCTTGTTATATTATTCACTTATAGTCTTATACATAAAGGCTTAGGACATTTCCCATACACAGGTGGCCTAGTAGTACAAAATTCCCATACTTCCTTGTATGAGCTAGGCCAAAATGTCACATGCCTTTACTAAAACGTATTTTAAATCTATTTTAGTTAAAAAGTGTTATATATTCTTTTTGAAACTCAATTCGTAATTCGAATGAAAGAGACAAAACACTTTTTAACTAAAATATGTTTAATATAGATTTTTAGTGTTTTATACATAAGACGGTTAGCCTTTACTTAGTTACAAAAAGTCATGGTTACAGTAGCCGCCAAGTTGTCGAATTGTCGGCATAGAAAAGATGAGCCTACGCAGGTACGTCGTGTACACCACTGAAGAGAGAAGAGGTAGGGCCTTCGCTTTTCTGTGGTATACACTTCCGTGCAGTATATTTGGCAAGTTTAACACAAGTTATTTTTATTTTATTTCTGCGCATCCCTACTTTATGACAAATTGCGTGGCGATTACTGTACAACTAGCCAAATCTGACTTGAAACTAGTTAACATATGAATCATGTTATTCCCAGATCGAAGCTGGTTACAAAATGGGACAACAATACTTACAAGTAATTGTATGCGTCCAACTTCTGTGGATATTTTGTCAATGTGCATTAATTAATTAAGTAAGTAAGTAAGTTCGTATAGGCTGCACTCAGCCTATACGAACTTACTTACTTACTTAATGCCACCTCGTGGTAGTGTCAGAGTTAATGTGCCGACCGAGGGCCTCTGACATGGCTGACGGTTGTTGTTATAGGAACTCAGAAATAAATGCCACTCACGGTCACCCATCCGAAGACTGACTGGACAGTCCGTTGCTTAACTTCGGTGATCGTTTAGAATCACCTAGACAAGCTACGCCAACAGCGCTACTATTATTAATAATTAATATTTATTTTAAGTGTATGACTTTGTTCACCGTACATATCTTTTTTTTTATACGTCCAAGTGACGAGACGAGCAAGACGTTCACCTGGTGGTAAGTAATAAGGTGCTTTTTCCTGGCTGTGACCCCGAGTTGGCGCCGCGCCAAGAACGCGACTGCAATTAGCCAAAATTATGCTCAAAAACAAGTTCGGAAGCAATTAGCAGATGTAGACCCAAGTCGAGGACCAAGCTTAACCAGTTTACTGAAGTCCGACAGCGGATGAGATTTGTTTTCTGATTTTATTGGCAAAAAACCTGCTTTCCGTTCGAGTGAAAAATGTGTTTTCTGCGTGAATTGAAAAAAGTTTGTTGTTTCCGCTGTTCTGACATAATTTGAAGTTCGATACACATTTTTGGATCGGTGTAAAAGTTAAAAACAAATTGTGGTAGTAGGATCGTTGCTAACTTGTTGATTACTCTAAATCAATCAATCACTCATGTAAGACCAAAAAGTCATCGTCGATTTGATTACTGAGGTTAATAGAAGCAGAATTATGTCCAGTTGTAATGTTTTTGTAGTGGCAGGACTCTACTGCAGAGTCCGCCTGAGAAAGTACCACACCTATGCCAGTTATTCAACCGCCAAGCAGTAGTGTGCAAGCATTACTGTGTTCCGGTTTGAAGAGCAATATTATCAGAAAAATGACTGGGTATGAAGAGATTTAACATCTAATATCTCGGGGAGCGAGCGCAGTGCAGTGCGGCGTAGGATTGTGTTCGCAAGCTCACAATTCTGGCACTGCTACTGTTAGTGGCAGGCCTGACCCTTTTCTCCAGGCCAACGTCATGCTAGTCTCGTCACATCGTTGTGTAAATAAAATAAGTTTATTATTTTAAACTACTTAAAATATAAATGTAGGTAAGCAAAAACAGTACGCTATAATATGAATACCCACATAAACGGTAAAAATATCTGCCTTCAACAAATTTTATGAAGGCACAAAAAGAAAAAAAAAAAAAAAAAAAAACAATTTTGTATCACAAAGAAATGAAATCACCTCTGAATGTTGCCGATATTTTTTCAATCTGATGTCAATGTCAATACGGGATATCTAAATGTAGTGGTAAACAGGGCAGTAAATATCTATTGTCCGGACCATTAGTGCGTGTGTGTGCGTGTGTAATGAAGCGATCGGATGGCAGGCGACGGGTCGGGAAACCCATGCATGTGCACGGAAAATATAAAAAAATAGAAGTTTTATTGCGAGTGAATGTTTACCCTCCAACAGGTTTATAGCAAGGGTGTCGCTAGGCGATGGCCCAGAGGATGATAATAAATATGGGGGGACGGGGGACGCACGAATGAATGATAGAAGCGAAAACAATGGCCAGTGTTTTCGTAAGAAAAAATGCAAAAGCAGCAGATTTGACCTGTAAAATCTAAAAAATATACACCCTACCCAATGCTATTGACCTAATTGCCGGGTGAGAAATGAGATTATCGGTCAATTGAGATGGACTTGGGATTTCTGGTGCTCTGCATTTTTTGGATCTCTAGCCCCTTGGCGACGCCCATGTTTGTAGAATTTCTAAGGTAAAAAAAGTTTTAATAAAGAAAAACACGCAGTAGTATGTCCTGAGAAGCAACGAGGCCGCTCCGAGGAGCCCGTTAGCGAGCTGCTGGCCTTCCTCGGTAACACCGGGCATCTGGACTAGCAACTTTACGGCACTACACCCCGGCCCATTGCGGGCCTATCGTGCGAAATGACCTGCTCACCAAGAAAGTCCCGAGAAGAAATTTAATGACGTACCTACTTAACCCGCACTGGACCAGCGAGGTGGAATAAAGCCTGATCACTTTTCGAGGGGAAGCCTAAATGCCTACAGTCCGACCACAGAGAATGCGTTGGACAGCTACAATAATAACATTATCTAAAGCTAAGTGAAAACATTTTTGCTAGTTACTAGTTTTGCGATTATAAACATACAGGTGGTAGCCGATTATACTATCTATATTGCTAAATAATTAAATGTGTGTGTGTGCGTGTGTGTTTTTCATTCAGTTTTAGACAATGCTATTGTAGCTGTCAAACGCATTATCTCAGTGGCCGGACTGTAGCTGATATGGGCTGTACGTTGTTTTGATATGTAACTGTGAGTAAATCTTGTGTTTTTTCATAATATGAATAATAGGCATATTATGCCTGAAATATTTTGTAGACAGATCAATTTTATTATTATTTCCCTTGTAAACAGATTGGAAATTTTCGAATAATGTAATGATTTTCTTTTGAAGTAATTTTCCCAAAACTGCTTTAAAGTAAGCTACGGTAACTCTATTTGGGTTATTCCTCACTCGTCCTATCGATCAATTCACTTGTTCTATCGTTTTATTTATACCGTTTTGCTTCTAATCAAGATCGAACAACGCGGGGTGGTGTCATTGTGTTCGTTGTCATTCAAGTTCATTGAAGTGCAAAAAAATTTTTAACATGGCTGTATTATATACAAGAAATTAATCACGGTTAAATAAAGACGCCTTCGTATTTACCGGGTACGAGTCCATACATTTTAAACGTAACACATTTTATTTATAATTACTGCTACTACTTAGTGCTACGTGTACTATGTTATCTGTGATAGTAAACCGTAAACCGTATAATAAACTCATTTTGCTCTAGATTTCTAACAAATTATAGGAAATAATTAGTGAAGGCAAGTAATGCTGCACTACGTACACGCTTACAAAATAAAGCCGTCAAGTGCGAGTCTTCTTGCGACTCGGACAACGAGGGTTCCGTATTACCACAAGCACTAGCTAATCCGCGATAGTCATCAACAGCCAGATCACGCCCACTATTGGACGAAAGCCTCCCCCTTAAAAGGGAGGGGTTGCCATAATCCCCACGTTTGGCAGGCGGCTTGGGGATCGCAGAGTATTACCACCGTTAACCGAGAGGACGCTGCTGCCCGTCCTCCGGTGGTTCTGGGTGCAGTTTTAGGACATACCCAGGTCCACGGTAGTAGCAATCCGCGATAGTATCTAACGAATATTTTGTGAAAATGTCAACCGGCTACTTAGTACGGTTCGCGAGATATAGGTACTTAAAGATCGTCGGACGGACGGATGCGCAGATAGACACGGTAGGCGACATAATAATAGGGTATAGTTGGATTTTCTTTGGGCACGCAACCCTAAAAAGGAACACTTTCCTTCAATCAAGTCAATTCATGAAAAAAATTAAAATATTTCATAATCGGTCCACAATGGGAAGTTTTCTGACAGCTGTCAAAACGTAGTTCTACAGCCAAAAGATAGATGGCGCTCGCGAGACATTCTGATAAATTGTTATTGTTACGTTACGTTATTGTTATTATTTTTGTTGATAGTTATTGTTATTTTTATTGGTAATTAATTAATTAATTGGCAAGGCGCACTTACTCATTTGCGTGGAATAACGAAAACTTTAGAAATACGATGGGCAAGTACTTTGTTAGACAAACAATAACCACTAAAAACGCATGACAGATCTGATATGAATGAAATAAGGTTACTTTTTATTTATTGACCTTTTTACTTTGTATCATTCGTTCAAAATCTTCAGAACCACAGACAAGATAGTGAAACTATTCAGGGCCATGTCTTTTCATTGCCATCGAACGGATTTTTAAAAACATTTTTTTTTATTGGGTGTCAGAAAATCGACCGTTGACGGAGAAATCGGTGAACATACAAAAAAAACATACATACCGTCGAACATATTTGCATCCACCGGTTGCCCGCGACTTTTACAATGTCGTCGGTCCACCTAGTGACCTTTCTACATAACTCTTCTAATCTAAATTCTTCTAAACTTGAATTGTACATTCTTGTAATACGTTTTGTAACTTATTTGTACTGTTGGTCTAATGGAAGAGCTAAAAATATTCAGTAGGCAGCTCAGTTTTCATCAAAACCTACGATGGTGGCTCTCTCGCTCATCTGTGGAGTCAGAGACAGAGTCAGAGTCAAAGTCTGTGAGTTGGTCAGATTATTATATGCTCAGCATGCAGCAGCTGCGATCAAAATGCTCTAAAAACCGACGGATGAAATGTTTGCAGTTTTAGTAGTGTAGAGCATCATCTAGTTTTTTTTGGGAACTAAAAAAACTAACAATAAAGGTTTAACTGACTTTTCAAGGTTTGGCTTGAGACATGATGATTTATCTATATATTAACCAATTTTTAGATATTTTCCATAATTTGTGTTTAAAGACCTTGCTTCTAGCCAAATTTCATGAGTTTAGGATAACGTGAAGTACCCTATGAATTTTGATTTAGTTCACTCTAAAAAACTCACAAAAATGGCCGTAATTTGTTATTGTATTGACTTAGAAGCTTGATTTTTTTACAGCTCTATGGGACCGTAGATTTACGTATTTGATCTTAATTTTAACTTGATACCTCCACGCATTTTAGAGAAAAATGGTCTTGACAGACATACAAACAGACAGACAGACAACGGAGTGATCCTATAAGGGTTCCTTTTTTCCTTTTGAGGTGCGGAACCCTAAAAATTAGATATATTATCATCATCAGTCTCTATCATTTTGCTGGACATAGCTGTCTAGTGCACGACAGTTAGCGCAATATTCAACTTTTTGTCATTTAAAAAGTATTTTTTATAATGCATTCCATACAGGGGTGAAATAAGGAATCGTTTCCGATAACCTTAAAACATTGTCTTACTTGAGTCTGTACGCAGTTTTCAGGTAAATCAGGCGCTAGGATCATGGCGTATCCTAATTTGTATTTATATATTTACATGGGTAAAGCGTCGCTAAAGCAGTGCATTTTCCTTGATTATCGACGAAGCCCGTGTAGTCATTTCCTTGCGAGGTCGAAGAGGCGTACCCCGAGGGACACATCCTGTAGCTCCGAGCTACCCATAAAATTTTACGAGCACGCTGTATGAACCATTATGGCCTTTGTAGATGTCACTTAACACTGGATGACGTAGTTTGTAAGAGGTTAGGCGGCGAATGACATTGTTAAAAATATTTAAAGGTATTTAACGTTTACTTGGTAAGTACTACTGTAGTTTTTTTTGTTATTTAAGATATTATATATTATTATTACACATAATTTTATTTAAATTAGATACATAATAATAGTTGTAGTTAAAATAAAGGCACTTGCAAGAAAAAAAATACTAAACCCTTTTCATATGCACATTTTATAGTTATAGTATAATTATATACTGTAACAGTGAAAGCAATAAACACGAAACAACCCTTTGAAGGTGTCTTTCCAAACACACTCAATATGCAGATAGACGCAAATTGAGAAACAATGAATTGTCTTTGAATTAGAGAATGCATGTACAACCAACAAACCGGGAATAATTTCATATCACTGTATTAGAGAAGGGTCTAATATATTCGTAACAGTTACATAATTGTTATATCACTGTGACTAGCAACAGCGACCAAATTATGTTACTCAGTACTAGTGAAATATTAGTTACTAACTCTAATAGTTGGGCGAATATATTTCACAACCAAACGAATAGGCTAGTCATCTAGCCTATTAGGCTAGATGACTGGTTTTTTTTTATTGTCCTATTAAAATGTGGCCCATAAATATAGCTGATTAATGAAAAGAAAACGAAAATCTGATCAAAAAAAAGCAACTTATAAGCATTTTAATATCATGCTAGACAGAGAGAAGAAACAGCAAATCGTGACGTCACTTATCTGTACGCCATATAAATTCTATTCTGACAAGTAAGGCGTGACGTCATTTTTTGTTTTGTAGGAAAGGGACACAGTTGTCTCTAACAAAAACTTTAAACGATCATATATCAGAACATTATTAACCGATTTCAATTATTTTTTCAATAAACAAACTATATTTACTTAAATTCTTCATCAAAGCTATTGGTTTCAACGATTTAAACATCAGTCATCTACCCTATTCTTCAATTCACTCACTGCTACGCGAGAACACTGAGAACAGGAACGCTTCTGTCATTTTTTGCAGAGAACGAAGTAAATACGCATTGCACACTTTAGAACTTTCACACTAATATTAAAACAAATTCCTGTTCCATGTTCTTTATAGTATAAATAACACGACAAAAGAAGAAGAAAAAAAGAAGAGAAGTTTTCTTACTGTATTCTTTAAAAAACATAGATATAACAAAAGTGTGGAAGCACTTCATATAATAATATGCTTTTTAAAAAAATACATCCTATTTCAACTTCGAATACCTGGATGACATCTTCATATTTTCTAGTAATTTTGATTTAAAAACCAAACTACTGAACCGATTTCGATAAAATGTATATGGGACCACCTCTGAAGTATTACCTACCAAAAAATATATCAAATCATCAAAATCAGTTCATAATTGGCGGAGTAATCGCGTACATACACGTGACATACATACAAAAAAAAGCATACGAATAGAGAACCTTCTTATTTGAAGTCGGTTGAAAATATTCAATAAATTCCTGTTCGTCTGAACGCACACTTAAACAAACTCACAACACATACAAAATATTTATGGTTACTGACCATTGCCACCTTTATTGCTCGTTTAAGCTCGAAGCTGGTATTTGACTGTTACTAATAACAGTTTAGATACCGTGTTATCCGTATATTATATTATATCAATATTAGGAATGTTGAAGATCGGCCCTAATATAACATCTCCATACTGTAGGCGTATGAGCGGGAAACTCATGTAGGATGCGTAGGTACATGTTCACTTGAGATGGCGCCTCGGGGTAATCATTGGGAGCGGAGTTAACGAACTCTACATACAAATCGAATGTAGGTGCTGTATATATATATGTGTGTGTAGGTTAGTAGGTATCAGCTACCGTCAAACAAACATGATTCAGATAACGCAGATATATTGTATGCAAAGCAAAGCGCTCGTACCGTACTTAGCTTGACTTCATCAGACGTCCTCTGCTGGACGTATACCTCCCCTTTAATAGGGGGATGCGGGAGAGTTCTTACGTGGTTCTGAAAGGGGGAAGGGGGGGGGGAGGGTTCAGACCCCCCCGAAATGTCTTGTAAATCGACCGTTTTATACAAACTTACTTAAATAAATCGTAGTCAGGCGCTTATTTCTGACTATAGGTCGACCCGCTACTACGTCCGCGTACGGAAGAGATTCACGTCGCGTCGCTCCCAAATATCTTCTGTACTCTTTTTCTTCATGATCATAACTTTAGCACAAAATATTATTGTTTTTGTTTAGAAAAGTCTAACCAAATAGCAATACCAACACAATAACTTTAAAACAAATATCTTTCCATACAACGTTTCATCCACCATTACACCCCATTAAGTAAAAAATATAATATTGAAAACACCATGCTTTATTTTAAACTAACTAAGCAAATACCAATTTTCAAAATCTAAGAACTAACATACAAACTTTCATCCCCCATTTCAAAAAATATTGAAGACACCATCATCATCAGCCTGAAAATGTATCCACTGTTGGCAGGGCAGGCCTTCGTCCAACAGTGGATCTGCTCTATCTCGCTCACGCATTTCACAATAAAAAACAAAAAAACATTCAGTATGAAAATAAAAAAAACGCAGTTGGTGAAATTGCTGAGAATAACATTACAAAGGTTCACTAATTTATCAGTTTGATCTAAACAAGTGTGAGTACCTAAAGATTTTACAGGTTATGCCCAGTTTTATGAAGGAAAAAAACTTGCTTGTATCGGAATTTTATTTATTTCAAACCTTTGTAATGTTATATCAGTAATTTCACCGACTGCATTTTTCATTACTATATTCGGTGATTTTAAACATTCATAAATGTAAAAATTATGCGCGAGCAAGATAGTAGCACGCAGCATTCTGAGCGTTAAGTCATCCCTGTCAAAAAAATATAGAAAAAAAAACACAACTAATATAATCTTTTTGTGAAATATAACTGCCTAAACTCCTGGTAGTACTACAGACTTGAAATTTGGAGGATATATTTGTCTCGATGTGTAGGGGTGTACTAAAAAAGGATCTTTCGAAATTCAACCCCTAAGGGGATAAAACGGGGAAAATCTTTTGTATGAAACTCTTTTGTTTTTGAACTTTTAGACGTGAAAATTTGTATTTGGATAGTTCATTTGAAATAAAAAAATGCTGTTTTAAATATTTTTTTGAAGTTATAGTGGTGAAATTTGGTATTTGAATAGTTTTTTTAAAACAATAAACAAAATGGAAATGGGGTAGAAAAATAAGTTCAAATGTGGCAAATAAGTTAATAAGTTCAAATGCGGGCTGAGTCACGCCCCCCCGACCCCCCGCAGGAGGGGTTGAAATAATCCTCGAGACCTCGACCCCCACAGGAACACAGGACAGGACAGGAGGTCGACAGGAAGTGAATTCCTGGCCACGGCCCTGGATCACGGATGATCCGGTCAGTATTCGGATGGGGGACCGTGAGTGGCATTTATATAAGACCGCTACCGTGGGCTGGATGACACGTAAAATTGTTGGTTCCGGTTGTTTTTTGTTCTATATTTCTGTAACAACAACTGTCGAGCTATGTCAGAGGCTTTCGGGCGGCACATTAACTCTGACATTAGGACCTATGCGAACTTGCTAGGGCAAAGCGCCGTTGTTTCACCCGGTATCCTGTGGGAGGATTTTTTGAGCTGAATAGTTGTAGCTTGCGTCTGACCGCCCTTTCGCCTGATGAAGCATGAAAATATAATGTTATCTGTGAGGAAAACCAAAGAAACGTTTTCATTTATTTATTTACACTTCTGTGATAAAGTATTACAAAGTATTAGTGTATCTACAAGTAAAGAAAACAAAATATATATATATATATAGGATTTATTAAAATGATCGGTGGTGTCTGGTGAGCATTCGGTTTATTAAGGTGAACATTCTGCGATCCCCAAGCCGCTTGCTTCACTATTATGGGGGAGGTCTTTGTCAAGCAGTGGACGTCTTCTGGCTGATGGTGACGATGAATCAAAATTAGAGTTTATAGAAAACTTAGTCAAAAGAAGATCAATATCGGCCTTACTTAAAAAAACTTTTCAACCGTTAGTCACTGCTTAAGATGTTCTGCTATCTTCTCTCCGACGTGAAGTTGCACGTGCTAGAAAAGGACAGAGAAGTTTAAGCAGTGACTAAGAGAATCGTTATTATTTTAGGTAAGGCCGTATATGTTTTTAAAGCTTAAACAGGAAGTAAAATAACAGGTTGGGAAATTTGGCATCTAAGGCAGAGACTTCTGTAGCTTAATTGGCAAAGCAGTTGGGACGGAAACCCATAGAGACTGCTCGTAAGCAGGTTCGAGTCCTGCCGGAGGTTATAATTTTACTTCCTGTTTAAGCTTTAAAACCATAGAAATACCATAAGTGTCGAATCACTTCATACAAAAATATTCAAAAAAGATCAATATACCATTATACTTACCAGCATGAATAATTAAGTGAATACAAAAAAAGTATCAGCTGTTCCGTAGAAAAAGGAAGGTATTCCATACATTTTCTGAATAGTTTTGTACATGATTTTAGCTTTAGTTACAACAATAGAATAAAATTACTTTACAACAATGTTATGATAAGTGATCGTCCAAATACTAACTCTATAGAGATCCACTGCATATACCCATATATACAATATATAAGTAACTTACCTATATCTTCTCTCTGCATGCCGCATTGCTTGCTAACTCCATCTAGCATTGAATTTGGCTTTAGAAATCCCTGATTGAATATACCAATCGTGACTTCCAAACTAATATGATAGAGGCGAATCAGTATTTGCATTTATGAAAACTTAAGTAGCGCGTTAAGTTCTGTCTGGAGCTGAATAAAGTGTAAGTAAATATAATATTTATGAAGCTGGAAATCTCATTATAATAGTTAATTATTTCATGTTATTTTCCTACGATTTTCTAGTTTTCTCGTAAGTTCTTCTTAAAATAAATCTTCAAATAAATAAATAAATATTGGGGGGCCATTTTACACACAGCGCCATCTAGCCCCATACTAAGCAAAGCTTGTATTATGGAAACCCGATAGCTGATAGAATACTTCTATATTTTTTTTTTCGTAAATACATGCTTATAATACACACTACACCCAAAACGTATTATCAGACGTCAGTCAGACTCATAGCCATGCAAAATTTCAACAATATTGGTTTAGGCAGTCTCGTCGGTTCTATTACATTTAATGCCTATTTCCAATATCAAACACAAGAGTTTAAAAAATGGAGGTTTGAATCGAAGTTTGGAGAGGTGCAGCAGTAATAAAATTAAAAGTAAGGCAAACATTTTTTCATTCACAAGAACAGAAGCAGTAAAAAAAAATGTATGGACCAAAAAAGGTATGGGCAAGTAAAGGACAGACTTTGTTATTTATGACAGAAGGGTAACCAAAAACAGACAGAGCTACGTTCTTAACTTTTGATAAGCAAGTACGCTAACTTTTTTTTAAGTCAACCGACTTTAAACACTTATGAGACCGGAACCACATCGGACCACCCCTTTAAACAAAATAGTAGATTACTCACCTAGGGAGCAAAAGTAAAGAATGTCTCAGATCTCTTCACCTTCGGGAGACAATATACATGAAATCTGAGGCTTCTTTAATTGCTCCCGTGGTGCGATTTTACGTGCCACTGCGGGGAGGAAATGGATCCCATCGCTCCACGTAGCAACTTTAGCCCAACAGGCACGTACAAGAATTTTCGATATCGGTTCACAATTGACGGAGAAATCGGTAAAACTGCATTAAAAAAACAAAGAGCCGAAACCTCATCCTTTTTTGAAGTCGGTAAAAAGATATAGTTACAATGATAGTCTGACATGCAATTTATACAGTACGAAAAGTTAATAATGCAACATTTTCTTCCCTCAAACAGGTGTACTCAAATAGTTTAAAAGCAAAATGACTTCCGCAACACGAATAAAATACTTCGAAAATGAACTCCCGCGCTGGAAATGCCGTTCAGTAGCAATTAAAACTTTGGCACTGATCAAACTTTGCCCGTCACATCTTCACGACTTTCCCCCGAACTCTTGAGAAGAGTAAATATACTGTTACCTCGAAATTGTTCCTATCACTAAAATAACTCTTTTCGTCTTTTGGTAAATACTTACACGACATCTAAGGAAGACGTGCTTGGCTCTTTTAGTAGTTACTTGGCGTGCCTACAAACCTGTACTATATTTTTACTCACATTAAAAATTAAATATTTCTTTACAGAAAGGCATATCAGTATAGAACAAATATTATTTTCGTGATTATTTTATTGAAACGGGCTCCCGATATTTTGGCGCTTTAAGCCTAGCTAGCCGCACATGCGGGACACACGCCACAGCGACAAAACGCCGCCACCGAGCTACGAACTCCAGTTTCACACATTTTATATGAACACACTCGGTAGAAGCGGCTGTCGCGCGCTACCGCTTTTCAAAAGCCGCTTCTATATTATAGCTTCGGCGTTTTATGGCAGTGTTGCGCGTCCCGTGTGCATTAAAATAGTAGATTCTTTATTAGTAAACAATCCCTTGGGAGCAAACAACAGTTTGTAATTTGCGAATGATTCTTTGAATCCAGAGAAGAGCAAGGATTCTAAAGCAGAATCCTGAGCGCAGCGAGGGATTCAAAGTACGATTGGAAGATCTAGCTCTGAGACTGGGTACTTAATCAAAGAAAGTACGCCACTCGACCTTAAAATAGTGTTGATCCTGAGGGACACTACTTTTTATCACCCTCATGAGAAAATAAGTAATTGTGAAACTTAAGAATAAGAATAGTAGGTATACCTAAGTATGTTTATTCCATTCTCACCACTTGAAGAAGATACTCTCAATTAAAAAAAACTAAGTAAAATCCGAATTTGAGTAAACAATTACGAACGAGGGCGGAATGCATTTCGCGCGCTTATGATTTTTTCACCAACAATTTTTTTATTTTCTCGCGCGCCTAGCTATCATACAGCCTGTTACTTGTTCATACAATGTTCGTGGTTGATCTCGTTGGTGATTGGAACTCTTACTAACAATTTCCACATTCTATGTTCACTTTTCGTCCCTAGGGCAAAAAAGGGTTATTTTATTTAGCTGTTTGCGAAGAACAAATTATCTTTTTTTGAATAGATGTGAATAAAAAGTGTTCATAGGCAGCACTTTTCTGAAACTAGGGCGCCAGCGTCACTTTGGAAAAATAAACATTGTCCAGTTTTTATAATTCTCTACCGACTTCAAAAACGGACGTTTTTTTTGTATGTATGTTACGCGATTACTTCGCCAATTATGAATAGATTTTGATGTTTCCTTTTTGTTTTGTTTGGTACGTGATACTTCAGAGGTGGCACCCATGGTAGTCGAAATAAAAGTTGGTTGTTTTTTTTTTAGCGTACCTATTATTTCTGTCGTGTAATGTATAGGTATAATTATAGAATAGGTTGTAATTTACCGATAGTGTCTATGCTAGGGGTACCGTTTTTTTCATAAGTACCTGCTCAAATATAATAATTACATTTAAAAACACGTAGTCATTAATCAAAAGAACATTACATCAACGTCAGTTTTATTGGAGAGCAATCCTCGCTTAACTTCAGCGGCATTCATATGTACCGAGAGATCGTTAAAATGCTGCAACAATGTGTTTCAGCATTTTTAACTGCATCCGTAATGTAAGTGGAATAAAACGTGAGATACACGTTAAACATGACATGTAGTTATCACTAGCTGTGCCCCGCGGATTTACCCACAATTTTTGGAAGGTATACAGGGTTATTTCTAAGCAGTTAGTATCCTTTTAAGTGCATGGATTTGGTTTTTAAATCAATATTACTAGAAAATATGAAGATGTCATCGAGGTATTCGAAGTTGAAGTCGGTTGTATTTTCTGGTTGTATTATACAATCTTTTTTTTTTTTAATCGTATTATTTAAATAGAATTGGACAGAACGTACCTAAACCCTGTGTCACAAGAACGGACTACAAAGTAAAAAAAAAGATAATCAGGGCATATATAATATATATATATATAAATATTGGGTGGACATTTTCACACAGCGCCACCTAGCCCCAAACTTATAGCAAAGCTTGTACTATGGATATAGGAACCAGATAGCTGATAGAATACCTGTATAATTACTTTTATTTTTGTAAAGACATACTTATAATACATACAACACCCAGACACAGAACATCTATGTTTGTCACAAAAATGCTTGTCCTGGGTGGGAATCGAACCACCCTACAGCTCTGAAGACAGACATACTATACCAACTGAGGTATAAGGAAGTTACTGAGTATAATATAGATGTGTCGCAATAGAGTCGTATCCAGGACGCCAGCCTGGTGGCACTCGATGGAGTCGGTGACGTGCGCGCCGTCAATCGGTGACTTCACTTTCCCATTGACGAGCGGCGCGTGCGGTGGACACTGAACCATCGCGCGTTCTGTGATACGTACCTACCTACAACTGATCTGTGCCTACCTGATTACTGTACTGTTAACTTCTGTGAAGATTATAATTTGATTGATTGTACGAGCTTGTTTTCTTCATCCGACACTACCCACCGACGACGCCCACTGCTAAGAGGATCAACGATGAGTGCTGATGATGATGGCGAAAGGACCCTCCTCCGTCAGATGCAATAAAATATATTATAATCTAAAGTAACTTATGCTAAGTCTAGGCTGCTGGCTGATATTTATGTCCTAAAGAAGTAAGCGATATTAAAAAAACACAAATGAAATTAAACATTTTACCTCATAAATATAGGTCCTTAATTACAAAAACGCTGGAACGGTCGTTTAAATTTGCAATTTCTCGTTAAAAGTTAGCAGGTGTGCTGTTTTACCCGCACTCTGCCCGCAAATGTACGGAACATTGCAGGTAAAGAGAGCTCGCTGTAAACTATTACAAATTGGTATTTGTTTGCCTGACTATGTAGTGTGTGAATGTATTACGTAGAGCTTCCAGGAATATTTACACATTATGGAAATAATTGGGCAGACGCTAAGAATTTTGATTTGATTTTTGAAATTAGATGAATACCAATGATGTTCATTCACTAATATATTGCTACCTTAGTCATCATAATTGGCAACTCTAAACATGAAACCAACCCTAAAAACGCGAAAAAATCGCTAGTCTCATGCAAAAAGTGTAAAAATGTAATAACGCACGATAAAATATATTTCCATGTTAATTTCGTATTCACAGTTGTTTATTACGATGAGTTTAATGCGCCCCTAAGATATTCTTAATGAACTCAATTTCACACTGTAATTTTTTTCGCAAATTTTCCTATTCTCTTGTAGCCTTGCATTTGGTCATTATCTCGCTAATGATGGACAACGAGAAAACCCGTATGCTTAAAAACGCCTTTAAGCGAATTGAAGAGAAGCTAGTCTGTAAAAACAAAACTAGCGCTTGCCTGTGGCTTTGTAGATTACGAACATAACGTAGCCTATTTAATCATTATCATTTATTGGTAAAAGTTGGTTACTCATCAGTCTTACAAATGCTACTAAACATGGGCGTAGCTATAGCTTTCAGATTGGGGGATCTCAAAAAATTTACAATGATAAGACTAGTGTAGCGGTAGATAAGATAAGTAAATGCATGGTAGCACGAAGACGAAATATACATTTGATATTTATGTCGAATAGCTTATGGCACTTTATTCCCACCGGGTGAAACCCGGATGCTATGTTAGGGTTCCGGACCCACTAAACCCTCTCCCTATAATTATACGCCCATGCCCATGCTAGTATAGGTTTAAGTAATTCCGTAATATCAGATGCTTCACCTAGTTTCAGCCCAACGTTCCATAGAAAAAGTTGTTCATTATGATGTACATACACAGTCACCTTCTTTCGGCTAAGTTAACAGCGTTTCCGTAGCGTATTTATTTGTGGAAAACGAAAAACATATAGATAATGTGGCAAAGGCAGAGAGATATCCTCGCCATTACAATATTATGTCAGTGTGACTGAAGTGTCATGTGGTGTGATTATGCGGCTAATTATACAGTCTGCATGAAATTTGCATCTAGTCAGATTGGAGTCACAAACTTCTGATTATTTGAATAAGATCTCAGTGCAATATTAAGGAAATTATTCGTGGCGCAGCGCAGACAGCGAGGCATTCTAGAACCAGTTCTATAACTGCCAGAGTATCTATAGTTAGAGTACAAGTATTCTATTGTACTAGTTGAGATGGCTTTAGTTGAAGAGAATAAATGATTTCCGGTGAATCGACTGCTTCTGTGAAGAATGGTATAATTTCCTGATGATATAAAATAAGGACTTTATTTTTTTTCCCCAGATTTATTATAACCTTCAATAAATTTGTGGGGTGGATATCTCTATAGGATAATTAATTAAGTACTTTATCCCGAGTGATGAACTGGACCTGGCTATCTCCTAAAACTGCATCTAGAACCACCGGTGGACGGGCAGCAGCTTCCTCTCGGTTACGGTGATGAGCATACTGCGGTCTCCAAGCCCACCAAGCGTGGGGATTATGGCAACCCCTCCCTATAAGGGGGGGGGGTGTCTTTTGTCCAGCTGTGGACATCTTCTGTCTGATGATGAGTAATGATCTTTTAGATGCCCTAATAATAATTATCAACTTTAGCATGAGTCTGATAGCCTCGAACACAGGTAGTTAAATTATATCTACGTATTTTTTTAATCCAATTATTTTCTTTGAAGAATAAAATTTGTATCATAACCGTTTAAATACAAAACAATACCTACTTATAAATTATAGCATTTGTGGCGTAGCCAGGCTAGCTAAGTTCTAGTTGGACTAGATGTTCCTAAAAATTCACCAAAGTTATGCAACGGAAGATCCGGCCAATCTTTGGTTGAGTAAAAACTGAGACTGGCATTTTCAATTGAGCGCTACGTTGCGTTGTTGGTCGAATGGTACGTTAAATTGTCAATCCCGATTGATTATATGAAGAACAATCATCGAGCCATATCTAGGGTCGAGTGGCAAATTAATCGAACACTAGAGCTGGTCACTCAGCACGACCTTACTAACTAACAAACCAGATAAGTCCAGTGCTGTATAATTCTCAGCATCCCTGCAGTCCTAAGTCCTGATCTTCGGCTTTTCGCTTCCAATCACTGCCCACTTCCTTACGTATACCGTCATGGGCTCTCATTGCTCAGCATTAAATATTAAATATCTACAAGGTCTAAGACGCCGTCGCATACGAGCGGTCGACATTCCGCCCCGAGCGACCGCGGCCACACTCCCGCGCCCCTAATAAATATAATCTTACTTAGGGTGACACTGTGTGTTCTTTTTTCACTTAATATTTTTCCTGCTAAAGGTCCCCGCCGGCGATTACATAAACAGGATTCAACCGCGACCTTAATGCGCCTAATAAAGTTTTACGATGGACCCTTGGCGAAAACGTGAACGAACGTTTCAAGGCGACAATGCTTTTATCTTTTCTGTTTTACTGATTGTTTTGTTCTTCTACAATTAAGCTCAGAAATGTACATACCTACTTGATATGGTGAGACTAGCGATGTTGTCGCCCGATAGTAAGCGCAGTCGTTCAGTACCAACGCCGAAAATTTTACAAACGGTCTCTTTAAAAGTACATAATACATTGCGCTCGTCGTCCTGCCTAAAAAAATACTGAAATCACTGTCTTCTGTTTGAAACAAGCTATACAACGTGTAACAAAAAGATTCAACAATACGGAAGGGCATGTATGTACTCGTAGTTATGAACAACTTTTACTATGGAGCCAACCCTGAAATCGCGAAAGAAATATCAGCTGTTCCATACTATTTGTCCAAGGTCTTATAATTAACTTTTTGTATGGAACAGCTGATTTTATTTTCGCGATTTCAGGGTTGGCCCCATAGTAGAAGTTGTTTATAATGATAAGTACATACATGCCCTTTCGTATTGTTGAACCTTTTTGTTACACATTGTATATTATTTTCAACTATATTGCTTGAATGTTGCAAATATCAGCTCTGGTAACTACTACAAAGTACCTACTACTGCTCTAGATGGAACGCTATGAAATGAAACGGTAGATGGAATCTAAACAGAATCGCGCTAAAACTACCACCACCTTAGAGAATACCTAATATCACAGATACTATACTACCAATACCTAGGTAATGTATCCTCTAAGACCACCGTTATGATCGTAGAAAAGAGACGGAGAGCTAGATCCTCCAAGAAAAGTAGAAAAATCACATATATATTTCTTTCATTCACAAAGTTGTTTCGCAAAAAGTCAGCGCTTATCAACATGTCAGTGATAGCAACCATAAAACATATTACGGCTTCGTAATAAATAGTTCTTCACATGTTATGAGTTTATCGCCTTGTTTGTATTCGCCTAATATTTTTGTTTTATAGGATGTTTTACTGGGTTACGATAAATACACCAATAAGTAGCAAAACGTCTTACTAGCCAATTGCGAAGTCGATCGTTATTAATATCTATAGATACGGATATTTTACTTTATGCAATGTAGAAAACAAATAACAGACATAATCATACTTATAATAAGCTGTATGTATTGGTAAGACCTTAAAATCTTTGCAAGAACTTGCAAAGCCGTGTGTCCTTTTCTTCAATTGAAAACTAGCGTATCTAAAGATTACAAAAAAAGTTAAAACCCTACTGTCTAGGACTCTAGGCCTAGCGATTTATCGCTCGAGTTATTTTTTCAAAATGAACATGCATAGTTACAAATGGTTTGGTAAGACAGTTATTTTAACTAAAATTTAACTAAAATCTGAACACAATACAATACACTTCTTTACAGCTTGGCATTCAGAGATGAGGGTTACCACATGTTAGCGTATCGGTTCTCTTCCTCTCATGATAATTCCTCTCTAAATAACGCAGGCGTAACGCTTAAAGATAGAGAGATGACTCCTTCAAGTGCTTACCACCAGGTAAACGTCTAGCTCATCTCTCACTCCAATGCATAAAAAAACACCATAACCAATTCATTTTTGTATTGCACAAAAGTAAAAAAACGTTTATTATTTTAAACAGGGCCAAATTTATCTTTAGGGCCATTTAGCAAATAATAAATTCAACTGCAGCTATTTGCAGTGTTTTGAGAGAAAAGAAAACCATAAAACAAACACTTCGCTCTGATGGATGCTGCACGAGTATTTTATTTGTCTATTTTCAAAGCGAGTGACGTCTCTCCTTCACTGAAAGAAAGCGAGGTTTAGCCTTTGGCTTTGTATTTTATGAGCTGCTTTGTCTCCTGTTGCAGGTTTATGCTGTTCTGCACAAGTAGCTATATTACACAGTATGAGATAGGTACCAACTCTATGTTGTTTTATTACAAACGTTTACTACAGTTTATTAGGTTATTTATTTATGTGGTTACCTACCGGTTTGATTGTTCCGTGAACATTTTTAATGCGATCTTAGCACAACCCGTACCTATAATTCATTTCGGGTCATTTTGAGCTGAGGTGTGTGATTTTGACGTCAACATTTTATTATTCTTATGGTGTCTATGGTGTTATTGGACTGATGATGGACCGGGAAGATGAACGCGAAACTTTGTAATGGTAGATATACGAGTAATGGTCAAATACTTATTACCTACTTTTAAATGCGATAAATAAAAGCTTATTTTGGCATAGTTTTTTAAGTGACATAATAGGGAATATGCATGTGTTTTTTTATTGACTCATAAAAATGCTGACTGTCAACAAAACAAATCATCGCAAGCAAAATTTTTATATGTGCACAAATAACGAAGTTATAAACATTTTAGTTTCATGTTAGACAGGGAGGGCACAATACTAGGTTTATGACGTCAAAATTCACGATTCCGAACAAATTCTATACTATGCTCGAGTTTTGCTAGAAAGGGACAGATGACTCCCTCGCGAATAGTTTGAACGCTTATATTTCAGAACTTTACCACCCGATTTCAATTATTTTTTCGACGTAAGCATTAGATTCAGTTAAACTCTCCGTTTATCCTATTATATTTAATAATTGAAACACATGCATATACCCTATTGATAGCCACTTTATAGTTTGTATAGGCTGAGTCACCAATCGCAGCTTTTAAGTTTTTAGACATTCAAAGATTTTCTAGTAATTGTCATCCCAGAACAAACAAATAGCGCCTATCTACAGTTTGATGTGGCATCTGAATGGTTATTCACTAACTGGACTCGAGCGGTTGTTCACGCGTGTGTCCAGTTGGTGAAACTTAAAATTGGTATTTGTTACTTTTTATTTCGTCATCCGGACACGCTATAATTTTCACGCGTGTCCAGACAGTGAGTCTTAAAATAAATTAGTTTTATGTTTTCGCTAAATGGACACGAGTAGAGATGAAATCGTCCAATTGTTAGACATCATTGATCTGCTGAAACTGAACCTCAACTAGTTGTGATGCCCAAGAACGCTTGTCTGAAGCATTAAAAGTATATTTAAAATTCACGATCATATCTACGCGCCAACTATCCGTTATATTGCCTGATTTACGGGACCCCGTGTGTAAGCTCGTTTTAAAATCACTTCCAAGCTTCGAAGCGATGACATTGATGTATTGCTGATTACGTCAGGGTGCTTCATCTTGGTTATATTCACTGAGATATTTTGCACCTATTTATTATTTGGAACATATCACAAAGTGATATTAACTTATACGCTATTGATGAATTTTTTTATTGTTTTCTTATTTCTAGTAATGAGACGAACATGTCCTTCTTGTGAGATGGCACCATGTTCATGACCATTTCAGTGAAACAACAAAACGAAAACAAATGTCCTTATATATTATACTAGTAATTAAACATACATAGTAGATACCTCCATAATCGATAAAAAATTACGCCCGATAAGGATGCTCTCCTTGATTATGTACATGTCTTATCGAATGCGCACTACTTACTTTCGATAGGTTTTATGTGAAGAGTACTGAAAATGAAAGCTGCTCATTTAGTTTGAGGTGAGTTATATGTCTCTGTGATTTTGCTAGCTATTGCATTTCTAATTAAGTTTTACTACTACTATAGTATTATATTATCTTTGGTTTTACTATGAAAACAAGAGAATAACGTGCCAGGAGAATCAATGGCAACGACTGTCCAACTGACCAAGCTACAAAGCCTCGATCATCGTCGAAAAGTAACTAGCCTATCGGTATTTTATCGGATACATTTCGGAGAGTGTGCTTCGGATTAGCATGATTTTATTCCCCCTGCCCATTCTTCTATCGGACGGCCAGGACCTCGAAAAAGCGACACCGTTTTATGGTTGATATACCAAAAACTCGTATGGAACGGTTTGATTCCACTTTATTTATTCGAACTGCTAAACAGTGGAATGCGCTGCCCGAGTGGGTGTTTCCCGATAATAGGCATGATGACTACAATTTTTTTATTACCTCATAATCTCATAAGCTGATCATCAATAGAGCCTATCAACGAAAACAAAATTTAAAATAATTCAAAAATAAATAAGTTCTAAGTATTTTAATTTCAAGCTAGACAGAGAGCACGCTATACTGAGCTATGACGTCAAGCCTCTGGCGCGGCATACAAATGCTATATTAACACGTGCTTTGCGAGAAAGGGATAGAGCATCCCCTCTCTATCCCCACCTAAAACTTTAAACGCTCATATCTCAGAGATTTATCAGGCAATACAATTTACGTACCATTTAAGTAACCTTGCCCTTCAAACCGGAACACAGTAATGCTTGCACACTACTGCTTGGCGCTTGAATAACTGGCAAAGGTGTGGTACTTCCCCAGGCGGACTCTGCAGTAGAGTCCTACTACTACTAAACGTATGCGTATGAATAGTTGTTTCTAAACGATTACTGCCGGGGTCACGGAATTAATGCAATAAATCAGTGTCGGGACATGTTTACGAGCTAACAGAGTTAATTCCTCTGTGACATGACGTTTATATTCGTGAATAATAGTTGATTGCGCCGCGTCTAACGCAATAAACTTAATTTAATTGGCGCTGTGGTTATCACGCTGTACCAGTAGTGTTATAGTGATGTAAGTATGTGTATATTTAATTGACATTAGGCTTTTAATTACGGTCAAACGCAAAGTAATACGCATTATGGTTTTGGATATTTGAAATTCAAATAACGCAAAGTAATACGCATTATGGTTTTGGATATTTGAAATTCAAATATATGTTTTGCCGTTAAACCACAGGTGATTTTAAAACTTGATGGGTTAGTATTAGAATGGCTATAGATTGAAAAAATTACTTCATATATGCCACTTTAGGCCATATCTCAAAATATCCGGGCCGCAATTTCACTTATTCTCATTTACTCCACATCTCAAAATGTCCAATTAGCAAAATGGCCGCATCGCTGTTAGTCAACATCACAAAAAGTACATGTATCAGAATTGCTGAAATGATGAAGATCACAGTAGCCTATGTATTTTTCCAAGCTCTGTATCAAATTTATATTTGATATGGCCCAGCTGTGTCGTGAAACCGAAAGTCGGAAAGTGTTAATTCTGAATTTATAAAATTTGTAAGGATTCTAAGGATAAGGGGCTTCTAGGCGTGGGGATTATGGCAACCCCTCTCTATTAAGGGTGAGGCTTTCGTACAGCAGTGGACGTCTTCAGGCTGACTAGGGACTTCTAGGAATTTCCAATTCTCTATAGAATAACAACACAATAAAAAAAGGTACAACTTTCAACGACATCAAGGTTAACTTGAATTATATTTTTACATGTTCTACGTTACATATAAATTGAAGAACGAGTTTTTTAATTTGAATCTATCTATATATATAAAAGGCTCTGTCCTGACTGATTGACTGACTGACTGACCGACAACGCACAGCCCTAGCCGCTGGTCGTATAGACTTGAAATTTGGAGGGTGTATTCGTCTCGATGCGTTCGGGGTGTACCAATAAAAGATAAGTTAAAAAAAAGTGGTGAATTTTGTGAGCGGGCCGAATTTCTTCCGTACGCGGACGAAGTCGCGGGCGACCTGTAGTTTCAGATAAAGCTTGGTTGCATAAGCTTCATTAGTTTGCATTTCTCCGACTCCAGCTAAATAATTAATTGGACTCGAACCTAATTTCTTACAAGGCAGCTAGGTTACCAAGAAACGTTAGCTGTCACTGCAAACAACTAATTAAGTAGACGAACACGGCACGAATCTATTTTCGCAAAGTAAAACAGTTAGTAGATAATCCCGTTTCCTAGACGCTCCCTTTAATTCGTTTGTAGGAGTTTACGTAGCCCCGCTCTGTAAAGCTTTTCCCGGATTTCCCGGATCAGGTGGTCTTAAGGCCTGGCCTGATCCTCGCAAGGAAGCCTATGTCACGATTACAGGATCCCAGGATCCCGTATTGCCACACTTTAAAAACTATCGACGCTGAATATTTATTGGCTGCTTAGTGCGTCGTTTAGCTGCGAGAAAGGGTGATGAAAGCCGGCAACTTATTAGAATGTTAGTATTATGTTAATAAGGTCTGAAAGGGGTACTTTTCTTTTCCATTAAAGTTGACAACCTATTTTGCGGCTCAGCATTACCTACAAAGAGTAGTTTACCAAAAAATGTGTTAAACTTAAACGTTTATTTGACGTAGAATCACAGAAAACACAATAGTACTATAAAGTACAGAACATTTTCTCATATAGAAAATGCGTCTAAACATAGTTGGACCACTGTATATATATAACAACAATCATTTCATATTCAGTGCAAGCTATTTTGTACTCTATTTATGTATAATAACGTCGATATTCCGCTGTAGAGCTAAGCGCGCACGCAGCCGGCTGGAGCCGCGTGCCGTCACCGAGCCAAGCTACATTGAAAAATCGACACGCTGTCATATACAAATTAAGTACAGATTGCACTGAAGCTGTGCTTAAAACCCGGTTGTAGCGAGGTACGTCCAGCAGGACTAACATGCGCACCGCGAGAAAATTGTATCGTGTCTTTATGTCGTGCGAAAACGAGACATACTTATACAGATTCGTAGCCTTGTCCTGTTTTTAAGAATCGAGAAATTTTTCTCGCGGTGCGCATGTTAGCCCTGCTGGCTAGTATACTGTAGGCACTAAACGGTAGGCGCGAGCCATAACGAGGAGAAGGCGCGAGCACTTATGAAATGCAATTTTTTTAGGTTTTTCTTTATTTTTAAAAATATAACAAAGTAGCACTGTAATTTTTAAAATATTATCAAAAATGAAATAATACTATATTCTATCTATGAGTAAAAGTTTTAAGTGGTTTCATAATGTATTTTCTTAGCTCTAGCTTTGGAGTACATAATCAAAGGTTCTAGCTAGGAGTTCACACCATCCGTCCGACCAAAACCCCGTCAAAACACTGAGTTGGTGCAGCAGCTTGTAATTTTGTATGAAATTCGGCGACGTTATGCTCTCGCTCAGATTGCGATGAACTGGTACTTACTTTGAGTTTTAGCCCTATTCTTTAAGCTTGTAGTTGCTAATTGCCCGAGTAGCCAAATTATGACACTATTTTTGCATTGCATGTACGGCGTGCGATCATGTTTCAATCACAAAAGATTGTTTTATTGGCAAACATTTACATAGATCTCTGTGAATCTGTGTAAAGTGATTATTAGGAACGTAGAGATTTCACTTACTGCAGTACTAAGTATTATATTAAAATCAAGAGAAGGCAAACTTGGATAGGTAACTTTTAGGTACAGCAAAAAAATTGCTGTCACATAACTTCATCTTATTGTTTAATCTTAGGCTAATTGCGAGAAAAATATGTTTTCACCCACTGGACATGTGAATCTGGACACATGCATCCAGCTAGAAATTGAAATACGTAAGGCCATTTATCCACAGCCGCCGTCAACGAGACGTCAACGAGAACGAGATAACGCTCGGGTGCCGGACGTGCGGTGGACACCTGGCTATAGTAATTTGTGTAGGTACCGCTATTTCGGCGACGTCATCTCGTTTTCGTTGAAGTCTCGGTGACGGCGGCTGTGGACAACGGTCTAACAGCCAGCCAGCCGGGCAAACATAGTTTTTTTTTGCGCGTGACCAGAACGAGAAAATAACATGTTGAAAAGGCAGAGAGATTACGTAAAGAGATCTTCTATATTTATAAACAACTGAGATACGCTTTACCCTAACACGTGAATTTTACGGTGAAAACCGTAGAACAGCCACGCCAGGAGACAGTACAAAAGTATTTTATGGAATGTTAAAATTATTCATCCAGCTCTGTTTTGATAGCTATCGTTTCCTGGAATAAAGTTTTTATGGTGTTCTGAATGGGTGTCAGCAACTCTGCTGCAGATCATCAACAAATCAGATCAATACTTACCTGCTCACGTAGTACTAATACATGTAGACACGTAGTACTTGTAGAAAAAACCTGGTCAGATGGGGCTTCTCAAATCAGGAGGAGTGTGGTGCTGCCGTCCAGTCAATGCCACATTTTTTTAATACAATCTAGTGACGAGACGAGCAACACGTTCGCGTGGTGGTAAGCGTCAAGCCTGCTACTAACAGTATTAAGCAGTGCCAGAATTGTGAACTTGCGAACTGTACTGCACTCGTCACCCTGAGATATGAGATGTAAAATCTCTTCATTCCCAGTAACTTTTATTGGAATATTTTTTTTCTCGTAGATAGCAATTCAATTTAAAGTAGATCCTTAATGGCGATCATATACCGGTACAGTGATTGTATTTTCGGATACTCAGACTATATACTATAGATCACTTCCGGTGACTCTTTTCAAGGAGTGAATACAGAGTAAGGCTCGCGTGCGGTCGCGTCCTGCTTCGCAATCAATTAAAATGAGTAAAAAATAACATTTACAGACCTATACATACCTATGGGAAGTAAAAAAGCAAATTACTAATCAAATTTGAAACTATACTACAATGTATATATACCTACACTAAAGAGTAGGTAAATTATGATTTAACCTAGTACATTAAACTCTTTATTTGCAAATAAAATACAATTATACACTAAAATTAAATTATAACTAACTAACAACTAAACAAACCCTACCTAGTACATTTAACAATTTAAAATAATTTTAATAATTTAAACAGAAGCCTAAAGTAAGTTCGTATAGGCTGAGTGGCCAGCCCTAGTGTCAGAGTTAATGTGCCGCCCGAAGGTCTCTGTCTTGGCTGACGGTTGTTGTTATAGAAACTAGAACACACAAACGGGACCAACAATTTAACGTGTCATCCGACCCACGGTAGTGCTCAGAAATAAATGCCACTCACGGTCACCCATCCGAAGACTGACCGGACCGTCCGTTTGTTAACATCGGTGATCGTTTAGAATCACCTAGAAAAACTACGCCACGAGCGCTACAACATTAGCCTAGATGAACACGATTTAAGTTACGCATTGATCAAGTTACGGTAAAAAGTATTTTCCTCCGTGCATTTTCAAAAATTCAGTAGCGCATCCACGAACATTTTCCCAATTTCAGTTCGCTACAAAACTGTTTTATTTTCCAACTGACAAATTGCAATGAAGTAACAAATTAAAAAAAATCTATGAGAATAACCTAACAAAGTTTTGAGCACACTATAAATAATGAAAAAGTTGTGAGTTTAAACTCTAGATTTCTTGAACTATGACTACGCCGTACACGAATCAGAATAAACCTGCAGGCCTAACATGCGCACCGCGAGAAAATTTTCTCGATTCTACAAAACAGGACAAGGCTACGAATCTGTATAAGTTTGTCTCGTTTTCGCACGACAAAATTTTCTCGCGGTGCGCATGTTAGCCCTGCTGGTAAAACGCGGGTCGGAGTAGAGTACCATGAGTTACGAATCGCCATACAGTATATTATTCCAATAAAAATATTTTCTCTCGCGTCTTAGTTGGAAATTCCTCGTTTTTTTAGAATTCATAGCTTGAGCCTGACTCGCACTTTTTTGATGTTAAATTTCGGTTTGGTCGAAGATGGTTAACACATCTAGTCTAGAAATGGTACTGGCTCTCAATGAAGTGAGCTTACCGGAATACACCGTGAGATAGTTGGCGGTGGATTTCTGGCTAATGGCTGATTTACACGAGGCCAGCCGCTGGCGCCAGCGATTGGCATACCAGCGCTGGCATGAACAACAGCCGCGGCGCTACCCGTTCCAGCACCGGCGGCTGCCGCTGGACTGGCATAAAAAACTTTTTATACGGTGCCAGTAACGTGCCGGTGCTAGCGTGCCGGTTAGACGGGTGCTAGCGATTGGTTTCGTATAAATCATACATGCTTTAGTGATTATAGCTAGACACCAAGTAGGTACCTACTAAAAAGTGCCCCAGAGACCCACATAGCCGGTTATTATTTGGTGAGCTCTAGTACTAAGACTGACGCATTCTATTACATCTAGTCCAATACGTTCCTACGATACCAACCCCTGAATACGCTTCAATCACGCTTGTTTGTACGTAGCATGTTGTGCTCGAACATGTTTTAAGTGAATTTCCATGTCCGTTGATCGTTTTCCTCGTAGTAATTTACTTGCGAAAATACGAAGGGTGTTTCTATTGCAGAACATTTCGCCAGACTTCATTATTTCCTGCACACGTCCGGCGTCGATGCGTTTCACATTCCTCACTACCACATCTATCATACAGATCTATGTACAATACTTACGTTCATGTCTGTTATGTTAGATAATACTAGCAAGTTTTTTATTTTTTTTATACTATCAAGTAACGAGACGAGCAAGACGTTCGCCTGGTGGTAAGTGTCACGCCAGCCACTAACAGTAGCAGTGCCAAAATTGTGAACTTGCGAGCACAATCCTGCGCCGCACTGCACTGCGCTCGTCACCCTGTGATATTAGATGTTAAATCTCTTCATACCCAGTAATTTCTTTGGTAACATTGCCCTTCAAACCGGAACACAGTAATGCTTGCACACTACTGCTTGGCCGTTGAATAACTGGCAAAGGTGTGGTACTTCCCCAGGCGGACTTTCAGGCGGACTTTCTCTAGTCCTACCACTACAGCTACCTAAGTCTACGGCTATACACCTTTGCCGCTGAGATCTCGGAATCACACTAATACTCGTATTATAAATGCGAAAGTTTATCGGTTTTTTCTTATGTGTGCATATATGTAACCTCTTCACAACAAAATGGTTGAACAGATTTGGATGAAACTCGTAATGGAAATAGCTTGTTTTCTGGAATAACATATGTTTCCTGGAATAACATATATTTCCTAGAATAACATATATATTTCCTGGAATAACATAATATACTTGTTATCGTCATCTTTTTCATCGTTTTTCATCATCACGCGGTTGAAACTGCGGGGTGCAACTAGTACAATATAATAGACCCAAGACCAAAAAACGTGAGTTGAAATAGCATTGCTAGATGCGCGTTAGCGCGTAGGTCTAGTTAGGTACTGACTCTGCGCGCTGAATTTTTATGTATAAAATTGATATAAAAATTTAATTTACGTTTTAGTGAAGTTTTAAGAATGATTTTATTCTAATATAAAACTTAGACATTATCAGGTCCTTCCAACTCTAAAACTGATATATATTGTAATGTAAGGCAAAAAGGGTGGCGCGCGTGTACATCACTAATAGGGTACAATAATTATGATGCTATGATTAAGAAAAAACATAAATACGAGCTACTCCTAAATAGAGCTAAGAGTCTCCTATTTTTAATACCATTAACATTCCCCTTTATATTTTAATCTTGTGTCGACATCAAATCAGCACAATCCAATTACAGCCGCCTAATTTCCTCTCAGATGGCTTAAAACATTAAACCGAAAGGCAGGTGGTGAGTCGGACAGCGCGGGTGGGGCGGGAATGCACCGTCCCGCTCCAATTACAGAGCGGTAGTCATTATTTCCGGAGCCATGCGATGCCTCCGTGCCTCTGCTTCGCTGACCTGCCGAAATTCGCCCACAAACAACCACTCTAATCAGACCTCCTTCACTTTTCTCCTCACGTTCTTTTCCAATCCTGGAGTGGAGCTCTTTTTACACTGGTAGAATTATGTTCTTAGCTACACCATCGAATATTGTGAGTAATTCGTTGGATTTGTCGGAAATAGCTTTTATCAATTTTACGGTCACCTCTGGAAAGGGTTTAACGTGAATTAAAAAGTTAAATGTTTATTTCTAGCTTAAAAATCCTCTTAAAGAGTTAAAATGTTAATGCGAATTGGATTTTTTCATTTTAAGGTTAGCATAAACGGACCATTGTTTGGAAAAGTTCTATTCACAAAAAAACTGTTGCATCATTTCGGTCATTAAGGCTCCATAATTATACCTAAAGTTGCATAACTGCAAGCGCTGCTTTACTCATTACCGTTGAGGTGAAGAGGTGATTTTTTTAATAATGATGTGTCTGAGAGCGAAACAAAAGGATCACAATGCGAACTCAGTCACATACGCCATTGTTCCAATTTTATTGAATTCGATGCTCATTAAAAACTTTATTTGCGAATATGTGCTGCTAGATTTTTTTAATACTCAATCCACATTTTACGCAATTTTTAAATCACATTTATAAATAAGTAACGTTCACATTTAAGGGCCTAATTACGACTTCATCGCAAGATAATATGATGAAATGAACTCTAGCAACAGCATATCGCACTATACTGATAAGAGTGAGTTGAGATTATTTTATGGTCTAAAAACGTGTATTGATTGTATTAATACATTTTAATTATTAGGAAACAAAACGGTAAATGCGTAATAATTAGTGATATACTGATACAGCTTGTATTTTTTGTTCAATAAATGTGTTGAAAGATGGTACTTAGGTACCTATCTATACTTACAAAAAAATTATGACAAAACTATTTTTTTTCATGGCATAAGCCTTTATTAACTATGACAAACTACATAGACTACTTATGCTACTACACAAAAACAAAAGTATTGTGTCCAGACCGATTAAAGTCTAGAGACAATCCAAATGCTCAAACCCACTACAACTCGGCAGCGTACCCAGCGAGATGGCGGCATTGTCACTTGTCGATAATTTGTATTTGATGATCATATGATATTATGTGACATTATTATTTAATTTTATTGCTATGCATTTAAATAATTTAGTATAATTTTAAGGAATGTTTTTAAATTTTTATGTTATATATCATTAGTGTAATTGGCCTAATTGAAATATATAAATCATGTCATTATTGAATATTTATTACTAGCCAATGTAAGCGGAGTATGCCCATTGGTAGTTGTGTATTTAGGCCTGCTTTCCAGGGCCTTCTATTTCCGTTCTCCACCATTGTATATCTGGGAATTTTGGCTTTACTACACGTCGTCTCCTGTTTTGATTTTCAACCGACTTACAAAAACTCAAGTTCTCAATTCGACTGTATGTCTTTTTTTTTACTCGTTTACTCCGTCTTTTTATTTGTGTGGGTGATTTTTCAGGGGTCCTAAATAAATTTTATCGAAATCAGTTCAGTAGTTCTGTTTTTAAATCAAAATACAAAATTAATCAAAATCTATATGTCATCCAGGTAGTTGAAAGTTGTATTTATTTATTAAGAACACCAACATGATGTACGTCATTCCCACATCTGATACATGGTATGGTAGTTACTAGCTAAACGTCACCACAATTATAGGTGCAGACTACATGGGTTTATTAAAATAACAAGTCAAGGTAAGATAGATATAGTGATAGAAGTTAACATAGTGAATAAAGCGAATTAATATAACCTATCAAAAATTTTGCAGATAAGTCTCCTTAGTGAAATAAATTGCAACTATATGGCAGAATTAATTAAGCAGATACAGCAATCCAAATAAAATAAAATGCTATTAAATTAAATTATATGCTAGAGAGCGGATATGCGGATCGACGTTTTTTTTTTAATCGTATTGTATTCTCACGACACGGTGCCGCTTCACCAACTGTCAGTTTGCCCGCCTATCATTCGTTTGGCTCTTCGCCACCACGCTGGCGCTGTAACTAAAAAAACAAAGTACTTACTTAACTAAAATGAAATTATACTTTAAATCATGAACGCATCGCATTTCCCATTTTAAAGTCTTAAAGCCGGTTAAATAATTCCGGGGCCCATACGCGGACGTATATTACGGACGCGCACCTAATTAAGCAACTTTTATTGTTGTAAAGTTTGCGGGTGGATCGACACCCGCTCCGCCACACTTGTTCCTGCCCACGGCTCATTAGAGCGACCCACAAATTAAAGGGAACATTTGGACTGGAGCGATGTCACTTTACCTTGTGAGTGGAGCTAGGAAAGATTTGGGGTTGTACCGCCCCTGGCTCTGATATTAAATTGACTTATGCATACATAATTTATGGTTTATCCACTTTGTTCACCTATTTAAAATTTTGTATTCTAGTATCTTCATTTCACCACGGACTCATTGCACCTAGGTGATATCAGCTTGGTGATTTGTTTCGACATTTTTGGTATCCTTTGTAGATAAAGGATGACAAATATTTCAAAGATACCGTGACTGTTTTTTTAATACTTTCAAGTGACGGGACGAGCAAGACGTTCGCCTGGTGGTAAGCGTCACGCCTGCCACTTACAGTAGCAGTGCAAGAATTGTGAACTTGCGAACACAATCCTGCGCTGCACTGCACTGCGCTCGTCACCCTGAGAAATTAGATGTTAAGTCTCGTCATACCCAGTAATTTCTCTGGTAACGTTGCCCTTCAAATCGGAACACAGTAATGCTTGCACACTACTGCTTGGCGATTGAATAACTGGCAAAGTGAGGTACTTCCCCAGGCGGAATCAGGACTCTACTGTCCTACCACTACAAAAAATGGGGTTGTAGCTAGATTATGCAGGATTATACCTACTTCGATGGCTTGCCTCTGAGCTTGACGGTGAGCACCAAGATATATCTGTAAGAATTTCAACTGTACCCACCTAGCATATAACCTAAGTAAGACGTAATTTCCGGGAAAATATTGACAACAGTTTCTCTCACACAACGAATAAGGCCTGACTGTTTCATGGTTGTATGCGAATATTGCAAAACGTGTTATTTTGCAGTAACTGGAAGAAAAAGCTAAAGATCAGGTCGTGGGACGTGCTAGAGAACAATGGACTATGATAGGCTGATTATGATGATAATAAAAATAAAAATAAACTGAAATATCTTAGTCTAATGTTACGGCAAAAGATATTTCTTAAATATCTAGTTTTTCTTCCATTTAAGATCCTGGTTACGTCCATGTTACTCAGCTGTTTGACATTTTACAGAAATCCATTCAAATGTGAGCGGTAGGTCGAAAGGTCGCCGTCCATTTGCTAAAGGATAGCCATACCCGTCTATGAATGAGAGCTGACCTTTCAAATAATTTTAAGCTCATTTGGGACCATAAATCAAATAAGTACTTAACTTTGGTAAATAGTAACAGCTTTGATGAGAGTTTATAGATCGTTTGTTTGTGAGTTTATCAGACTAGCGTATATAAATATTTAAGCCTTAGGCACCGTCCTAATTGAACGCGATTACGCGATTATGGCTAGTTCGCGCCAATTTTGGTCGTATGAATCTACGACCAAATAAGAATATTGATGTCGAATAGGTATCCCAACAGACATTTTAGTCGCGCGATGAATGTCAATAGATTTTGTACGCCTAAAATACGCGTGAATTAGTGAAAGTCTCTAAACGCGTTATTGGGATGACGCGTAATGTTGTGAGCACAAATACTGTTTTATACATGCAAAAGTTTGTAGAGGTATACTTTGTAAGACAGTTAGAGATCTAGCTGTGGCCCACAGTTTCGTTCGCAATTTTTAAAATATGTTGTAACGGAACGGAGGTGACGCAAAACGTCAATCCACCAATGCCAGCCAAGCCTGCACCATATCCCCTCACGCCATGCTTTGCTAGCCAAGCCTTTGGAGGGGGAAGTGCATAAAGCCAGCCAGCCAGCCTTAGTATCAAGGCCGTCTTAGAGCAAGCCAGGGCCCACATAAGAATTGGGGCCCCATGGAAAAAAATATGAATGACAAAAAACTCATTTTTATGTTGATTGCATCTACATAAAAATAAAATGCGCTATTGAGTGCAAGCGTTGTATCGGCCTTCCGGGTCCCCGTGAGGTCGGGGCCCTGGGCACGGGCCTCGTGTGCTCACTGCGTGTAATACTAGTCAATCTGAATGTTTTCATGCTACTTGTCGTTTCAACGCATATTTCCGGAGAAAAAATTATCCTCGTCAAAGCAGTCGGTCCTGGTTGTGAAACTAAGTATCGTAAAATCATAGACTACCTCTATGCGTACAATATACGATTAGTTTGGTTCACCTGTTTAGTCGTAAAATGGGAACAATGGACAAACTTACGGAGAGAAACAGTTACTTTTGCTTTATAATAATGTGTGGTTACGTGTTACTATGTGTCACTACAAAGGTCACCGTGTGTGTGTAGGTGCGCGTTGGCTGCAGACTGTGTGTTCAAATGGGTGTTTCCAACCAGTAGAGTGTGAGGAGGAGGAGGTCCCGGGATACACAACACTGAAGTAAAGTCACTGACTTCTGAGACAACTATTTATTTCAGTTAAAACTCTATGCCTACACATACAATCAAAATTAACACAACAACTATTTATTAAAATTATAGCTCTGATCTCTAGCACAGTGTTTTTCAATCTTTTTGATTTCGCGACCCCTTTACAGGTTGAAAAATTCTGGCGACCCCCTTACAATATACAATTAAATTAGAACACTACTACATGCGTTAAAGATTTTCCATATTTTGATACATTTATTCATTATTAGGACCTTACACTTTGCAAGAAGCCGCGAGTTTTGAAAGAAAGTACGAGGTAAGTTGGTCAAGATTACCCGCGACTTAGCTTTGGATGCCTTTTTCTTATTGCCCGTGACCCCCCGATCAAGGCTTTGCGACCCCCTTAGGGGTCGCAACCCACAGATTGAAAAACACTGCTAGCACAACACATGTGACTGGTTCGGAAGACGCAATATTACTTGCTAATCCCAAAACTAAGCATTCTACCATACATCGATCTCGCATCCAATCTGCATCTACTTGAAGCGTTCACGCATACAAAAAACATTTTATGGCGCCCCTACAATAACATCTATTAAGTACCTTGACAAAAAAAAACAAAGTAGGTTCTGCAGTGCTTCCAGTGCAGTCACGTCATACATAAAATACTACCTTATTAAGTCACATAAACAATGTTGTATGGAAAGTTCTTTGTTTTTGAAGTTATAGTGATGAAAATTGATATTGGGTAGTTCATTCAAACGGGGAAGTTGGGGGTGGGGGGAGTCGGTCGAGTCAGTCTAGTCCGTCGAGTCGGTAGAGTCGGTCGAGTCGGTAGAGTCGATAGAGTCGGTAGAGTTGTTAGAGTTCGGGGAGTTTTGGATAAAAAAATTGCTCGGGATGATTTAAAGTGGTGAATTTTGGGAGCGTACGCAGACGAAGTCGCGGGCGACCTCTAGTATATAATAAAAAATATCCCACAATACACCTTAATCTGTTCCGTTCATGACGGAACTATAGGGGTCTCAAAATCATGAAAAAGGAATAAAAATTAAGGACATTGCCTGCTAGATTAGCCTGCTTATCACCTTTAGCCTGCTTATCACCTTTTAGCCTGCTTGCATGCCCAAGATCCGCCTCATTAGTATTGGGCCGAGATGTAGGAATTATTATGAAGGCCATGTAATGACACAGTCGCCTTTCAGCCGAGTGTCGAGCTATTGGCATTTATGGACAGGTTTTGCTAGAGTTTGGTAAGTATAGCATTATGATATTGTCTTGAATTGAGTATTATGTAAGAGTTGCGGAACTTTGTACAAATGCTCAACAAAGAAGAAATTTTTTTTTTTGCATCATTACACCTACGCAGCAAAGCTTGTATTATTTACCCACAGATTGAAAGTTGAATCGTGTGCCATTATTTCTACAAAAGATATCAATTTGGATAAATAAATCGTCGAACTAATCAATAATGGTAACTCGACGGCGGCACTGAATATTTACATCGCTTTTACGACGGTAAAACCATTTCGTGTATAATACGAAAGCAAAAACTGTAAAGCAATATTTTAATGCTTTTGAATAGCAATTTTTTATCGGTAAAAAAATATTATTTTAGGATTTCGTAGGAAGCAGGTAGAAAAGGTTTGGTAACGTTATCAGCAAGTTTTTTTTCTAGTTTACTAAGTTTAATAAAATGTTTTATGTTGAATTACGTTAATCTCATATGAATCATGTGATTTTCATATGGTTTGAATTTCGACTTCAAGGGAGTCGGGTATCTACTTTGTATAACTACGTCATTGGTTTTTAATTTACCCAACAGGTACATACTACATAGTTATTCCTAATTTATATTTGTTGCCTTGTCTCTTTTACTTAATACAATTTCATGAAGTGGGGTATAATATGTTTTCCACGTTAATTGTCACGGATGTGGTAAAACTGGGTGGAATGTATGCGCGTTGTGGCTTATTAGTCTTACTACTTAACATAGTGGGGACTATGTCACGTTGAGTGTAGGGGGGCCTTTTGAATACTTACGTAACTGCTTTGACGTTACGAGGAGACTGCGTGACAGCATAATTAGTCACACTTTCACGTGGCTTCTTTTCATTACGAATGGCGATTACTCGCTGCTCTGACTGCGATGTGACGTGACACGTTTGAGGCTTCTGAGTCCAAAAGGCAGTTCACGTAACGATAGCATTTCTCATTCTGTTAGTTTTTCATTTTCTAATCACTCTATAGAAGCGAAAGCCCGGGTCATAAGGGATTAAGCGTAAAACACAAAAAAAATGTTAAAGTTTTTTTAGCCATCTCTAAATAAGAAAGATTCTTTTGCCGACTATTTGTTCATTTACTAATTTTATGAAATAGTAAGATAATCTTTTTTTTATAGGATTTGTTTACGTTTTGGTATGCAAATTAATTTCTTCGCAGCAGACTATCAAACATTATTTATAATTATTGTCTTTTGGCTACTGACCATTACGGTGGCGTGTTTGGTGATCTTCATCATTTTGTGTCTTTCAATTGATTAAAAATATCTCATCAAAATAGGTAACTAGCGCGAGTACTGTTCTAGATCCAATGAGAAAATAAAATCTCACTAGATCCATCGTGGATCTGGCTCCTGTATCTACTGAGATTGATCCAATTTGACGTGTCGGTATAGCAGATTTATATAGGAGAATTTGAGAATATGACGATTTTTATTCATTTGAATGATATTTAATTCGTATATTTGACATTTCAAATATACGAATTAAATATCAAATATAACGATCGTCAAGAACGGTACTCGAGCTGCTGTTTTGACTCGAAATGTTTGAATTCAACAAACATAATAAAATTTAAAAAGAAATTACTAATTCGTGGTTATCCTTTAGATATAATTATTCATACGTTTCACGAATATTTATCGAAAGTAAAGTCATTTTAAAATTAAATTAACATATCTAATACTAGCTGCATCCCACGGTTTCGCCCGCGTGATGATGAAAACGGTGATAATGATGATGATAAAAAGTAGCCTATGTGCTATTTTGGGAAATAACCTATCTCCATTCCGAGTTTCACCCAAATCTGTTCTGCAGTTTTGGCATGAACAGGTAACAAATACACACACGAACACACACACGCACACACAACGGCAAACTTTCGCATTTATAATATTAAAGTGTGAGATTGATGACGGTGAAAATAAACTTTAATTTAATGATGACCGATCACGCTCTAAAGATGGGCCTACCAAACGAGCATCGACATTTAAAAGCATTTATCTTGTAATAAAATTTTAATGGCAGCAATGGCCTATTTCTGGTGCAGGCTCTTCCGTGGTTAACGAAGTCAGAGCCGCATAAAGGGCGCTGAATTTAATGACGAAGGTTTAGGCTTGCGATATTAACCTGTCCCACATAGATAAAGTGGAAAGATAAACGAGAACTACTGTAAACTACTGTACTGAGAAACAGTTTCTTTGTTGGTCTATTCAGCGAGTGAGCGATGCTGTGATGTAGCTCGCACCAGTTACTCAATAATATAATTTATAAAGGGTTAGTCCTAAGCAGTTAGCATCCTTTTAAGGTCATATTATGTACATCAAAACGAACAACTTTTACTATGGGTCCAACATTGAAAAAGTGAAAAAAATATCAGCTGTTTCATACAAAAAGTTCATCGACCTTGGATGAAATGTATGGAACACCTGTTTTTTATGCGATTTCAATGTTGGCCTGATAGTAAAAGTTGTTTGTTTTGAAGTACAGAATATCCCCTTAAAAGGATGCTAACTGATTAGGATTAACCCTGTATACTTACTATGCATAACATATTTCCGCAACCGGAAGGACGTAAGGAAAGGCCGTTTCCCTGCATTGGAACAGTCAGGGCTAAAACTCTATCGTGGAGCCCCTATGAGAAACTAGAACAAGTTCTTGCCCAAAATTGCGAAAAAAAATAACACGTCAGTCAGGACTTGAACCTGCACACGAGCAATCTACCGGGTTTCCGTCCCTGCTGGTTGCCAATTAAGCCACAGAAGTATCAGGTATACTTGCCATCATTCACAAAATGTACATGCTAATGAACGAATTGATGACGCGGTGGTTAAAATTTCTGTAGCATAATTAGCAAAGCAGTCGGGACTTTCTAGATGGAAACACGGTAGATTGCTCGTTTGAAAATTTTGAAATTTTGGTAAGTACTTTCTATGCATGCATATAGAAATACTCAAGTTTGGAAACCCTTCATATTAAGTATTCTCTTTATGCCGTGTAATAAATAATAGACTTTTATTAAAATAAATTGGGGCTTTTTGGTGGAAAAATATAGCTAGTGACTTACGGACTGAGGTGGGACAGGTGCCTTGTTGCCTGTGAGAGCTCAGGCCATGGTTTGCGCGCTAACGCAGCAGTACAGCGCTGTGGCGCTAAACACAGGGCACGTTTTGTTCTTTGCTGTGCGCTCGTTAAATATTTCAACTTTAGAATGCGATGCGGATGAGAGCACTCCCACGCGAACACTGAGAAGGATTATTTGATATTTTATTTCAGGAAATAAACACAAAACATTATTTTTGTCTAGCATAAAATGAGGTTCACTTGAAAATGCGAGTGGCTATAAAAGTGTTAAGTTTTTGTTAGCGTTTTGTTTTTTTAGGGTAATAAACAGTACATTTATGAAACGATGAATACATTTTGAATTTCACAGTTATCTATAATTAAGTACCTATTTATCTTAGGTTACTGTTGGTGCCGTTGGAGGAAAAATTGTAGCGAATCGCTGCTTCCTATCACGGAATCAATAGGCCAAAGTTGGAAACATATGGCGTGCCATTTAAAGATAAAAATACACTGTTGTGCATCGCGGCCGCGAGCCGCGCGTCGTCTGCGAACGGCCGCGATGCACGACAGTGTACTTCTAAACGTTCGTTATGTTTTTGAATAAAATTTTAAATTAAACTGCTCTAATTACCAACTAGGTACGTACATCTTAATATGTTATACAATATGCGGAACGTTAGTAGAAGGCTAGCAAAGTAGTTGTCCCCATAGTAAATTTAATCCACAATTATGAGTACAATAATGAGTATAATGACATCCAATAATGAGTACAATGACATCTTTACGGCTTAGTACTGCCGCTTTGCGTAGCCTCGTATACTTATTTTTTCACTTTGCTAACTAGGTACGTTTTCTCGTTCAATATCAGACAAAATCAACTTCATTTGAAGGAACGAGCAGAAAATACTTACTAACAACGATATATTGTAACTATTGAGGAAAACTTGCTGAAAAAAATTCTTGTCATCTGTCCTAACTGCTGTCTCCAGGGACGAAGGTCGAGATAATGCGAATATCAACTTGTCTTAACTCATTTGACGAAACGAGAACTTCAGTAACGTTATTGTTCCACTTCTAGGAAGCGTACTTACATTGTTATAGCAAAATAATATGTGACGAAATTTTCAGGGCGTTTGAAATAGCTAACCACTTGCTGGTACGTGCGGGTACATAAAATATCTCTAATGGTAATACGAAGAGTAAATAGAGAAAAAAGGGTTCATTTTATTTATACCTTTAGACAATAATAGCCTTACCTAAAATAATCTAGATTCTCTTAGTCACTGCTTAAACTTCTCTGTCTTGTTCTTGCATGTTACAATTCACGTCAGAGAGAAAATGGCAGAGCATCTTAAGCAGTGACTAACGGTTGAAAAGTTTTTTTTAAGTAAGACTGTAAATTGTTATTTAATCCTATGAAATTATTGTAAGTAATAATTGTGTAAGTAAGTCAATTATTTTGTAATGTTTAGATAGTTGTTGATTTGTTAAATATTAATAAAATTGTGACCTGGTTCCTATGTCCTAAAACTGCACCTAGAACCACCGGATGACGGGCAGCAGCTTCCTCTCGGTTAACGGCGGTGAGCATTGTGCGAACCCAAGCCGCCTAAAGCGTGGGGATTATAACAAAATCCCCTATAAAGGGGGTGGCTTTCGTCAAGCAGTGGACATTTCTGGCTGTTGATGATGATGATACAATTATCACGTGCTAAATATTTAAAGTACTCTACGATGAGCCTATTTTATACCGGGTGTTAGTTGGAACACCGTTATCCTTCTAGGATATCATTGTACTCATAATTATGAATAACTTTTACTATGGGGCCAACCCTGAAATCACGAAAAAAGATACAGCTGTTCCATACATTTTGTCCAAGATCGATGAACCTTTTTGTATGGAACAACTTTTTTTTTTCTAGATTTCAGGGTTGGCCCCATAGTAAAAGTTGTTCATAATGATGAGTACAATGATATCCTAGAAGGATAACGGTGTTCAAACTAACATCCTGTATAATAAAGAATTTCTCTTTCCTTAAAAAATGTTCATAAATACCCCAATATTAGTAAGACACTGTATTATCACAGTATCACATTACACTTCATACTTCATTATATCTATTATACATACTTAACTTTGTCGGTAGATATGTGTGTGTATATGTTTGTTACCTCTCCATGCCAAAACGGCTTATCGGATTTGAATGGAACTTGGAATGAATATAACTTGATTCCCAGAATAACATATAGGCTAAATTTGATCATCATCATTATGGTCATGCGATGAAACCGCGGAGCGCAGCTAGTTAGTAATTATCATGAAAAAAGTTAAATATGAAGCATGCTTGGAGGAAGTAACTCGGAGTATGAGGTAATGTCGATGTATTCATCAAATATTCAAATGATCTGCGGAGAGATGTTACGTTGAAAAGTTGATACTGACCAAATCGTAGTTTTTGTATGAAAGGAAAAGGAAGGTTATGCTTTGCAGTGGGCTGAAAGAGTTATTAATGATAATGTTGGCGGGATAAGTAGAAATATCACAAAGTTTGTTCCTTCCGGGAACCTGCAGTCTGTGAAATGTCTTTCTTTGCCTTCTCGCAGTCATAACTTGATCCGCTTCTAGAAAAATGAACAACATTGTTACACTGTAGAAATAAAGCGCCGCCGCTGGCAATGCTTCCGAAGTTACAATTGTTCATAAGTCGTCTATAGCTACCATGGAAAAATAGCCCACTTGCCTGTTTGTCTCTATTTAAATTAAAAAAATCTATTACTTATTTTTGAAAATCGATTACTTATTGCGCGATAGAATCCGGATATTCGTCAAAGAACCAAAGTTACCGACATAGCTCGCAAGGTTTGCAAGTTGAAGTGGCAATGGTTAGGCCACATCGCTCGAAGAACTGACAACGGATGGGGAAGAAAGGTTCTTGAGTGGCGACCGCGAACCGGAAGACGCAGCGTAGGAAGACCTCCCACTAGGTGGACCGACGACATTGTAAGAGTCGCGGGCAACCGGTGGATGTAAATGGCAGGTTGTCGTACAGTGTGGCGGTCTAAGGGAGAGGCTTTCGTTCAGCAGTGGACGTCTCCGGGCTGATAATGATGATGATGATGGACCGGTGGATACAAATGGCAGGTTGTCGTACAGTGTGGCGTTCTAAGGGGGAGGCCTTCTTGCAGCAGTGGACGTCTCCGGGCTGATAATGATGATGATGAACCGGTGGATACAAATGGCAGGTTGTCGTACAGTGTGGCGGTCTAAGGGGGAGGCCTTCTTTCAGCAGTGGACGTCTCCGGGCTGATGATGATCATGATGATTACTTATTTAATACAGGCTTAGCAACAATTGAGATATTCGCATCTTATTAAATGACGTTATCAATATATTTTGTATCTGATTGAAATATTGTAGGAATGCTATCATTTGCGAAGAGTGTCGTCTCGCCATCGTCCGCGTGACGTGCTGGTGGCGAGATTGCGCGCGTTCCTTTGCAGATTATCTTTTTCATATCCTCGGCATTTCGTTACTCTTAATGAAATCCAGCCAAAGGAAAGAAAGAATTTAATTTAAGACGAATCAGAAAATATTCAGCTGCCGCTTGCTAGTTATAAATCATTTGAATGCTAATAAATTCAACTGCCCCTGAGCCGCAGGTGGGAAAGGACTTTCTTCCTGCTCCATCTTTGTTTTCAGGAAAAATTGAATAATATTCTGCTCTTTATTATTAAATTCTTTCATAAAGCCACCGACGGCTTTGGGGATTTTCTTTAATATCGTAATGGAATTTCATTTGTCTTGTGATTCAAAGTTGCGGTGAAAACGAACATATTCCTGTTTGTCTGTTATTATCTTTACGTTCTTTGTGATTGCCTGGATAAATCTTGACAAACATTATTTATATTCTCAACGCAAAACGGATCCACAAGAGAATTTGTTCAGTATATTTTATTGTTGGCTCTGAAAAGGCTATTTGTATGTAGTCAATTACCCAATAAATTATGTAATTGTCTAATTTGGGATTAGACCTATATTTTTTTAAACAACGCACTCCGTTGCAAAGAGCTATATTTTACACAAAAAAGCAACAAATTTTACATTTGGCAATAACATTTAATTGCTTTTTTACTATTAACGGTTGCAAATCCTCCTTAGCAATGTACCGCGAATCAAATGGCATTCATCCTCGACAAAATTTATGGAACAGCTGTTTTTTTCGCGAATTTATTATTACACCCTAGTAAAAGTTGTTCACTGTACAATGTAGGTACACATGAAAACTCGTAGCAACATACAAGCTGTTAGTTTGAACACCGTTATCCTTCTAGGATTTCATTGTACTCATCATTATGAACAACTTTTACTATGGGGCCAACCTTGAAATCGCGAAAAAAATATCTGCTGTTCCATACATTTTGTCCAAGAACGATTAACCTTTTTGTATGGAACAGCTGTTTTTTTTTTTCGTGATTTCAGGGTTGGCCCCATAGTAAAAGTTGTTCATAATGAAAGTTGTACAATGATATCCTAGAAGGATAACGCTGTTCAAAATAACAACCTGTAAAATATAACTAGTTGTATACGTGCGCTAAGAAAAAAAGCTGCATCAAACGATACTGATTTGAGAGCTTCGTAACACAGACTGACAGACAAATATTTATAGGCTTCCTTTATAACCGACATTACAAAAGCCAAGATGAAATAAAAGATCCAACCCGTACTTGAGATGTCTTTTCTTTTAATGTCAAGGTCTGCTACAAATGACGCGCGATCCTGAAAGATTGAAACGAAGGTCAAGCTTCTTCAATAGGAGTACATTTGCGATTAAAAATAATTATATGTTCTTTTAAAAATAATTAAGCTAACATTTTAAGTAAGTGGCGTTTTGGCATAAGCTGTTACATCGTAGCTAGGTAGAGCCATTGAGCAAAACCGAAAATACCTTATTATTATAACTTATACTTTTTAGTTACTTAAGTTAACATTTATTTTTATTTTTTATTTTGAGTACAGATTTAATATTGTAATAAAATAATATTACATTGTCAAATAGAAATAAACCAGTTAACATTGTATTATGAAACATGCATTATTGTATAATTGTAATAAAAATAAGCTTTTACTATTGTTCTTACATTATTAATTACGTTAACCGTAAAATTGTTTATTCGGAATTCGTATTGAGCGCCGACTCTCACATGACAGGTTTTTATGATTTTGAAATTGGTCGAATCACACCAAGTTTGATGTATTATTAACGTTTCTACGATAAAAAATAATTCTGTTTTTTTTACTCTATCAACCTTATTACGCATTTTATGAGGAATGCTATACAAATTTACTAATTGTCCTGTTGTTAACGTATAATTATAGATTACCATGCTAGTAATAAATGAAATATTTAAGACCTGTTTTTTATTTTTTGTTAAGCGTGTGTAATAAATAAATAAATCCGTGAAAATTTCAACCAGCGCTACCTGTCACAGCTAGGAAGATACAGGGCATAATAGTTTAGACGGACGAACGGACAACGCGACGCAGAATTAGTGATAGCGTAATAGAGCTCCATTGGACACCGTTTGGATACCGAACTAAAATCCATTGCAGCATTACGTAGAGCCTTAAGAACCATACTTTACATCTATTACCATACTTGACCGAGTATTTAATATACTATATAGTGTATACTATTACTTAAGAGTATTGAATTGAATTTTCTTCATCAAAAAGGTGACAAAGCTAGTGTAGTATATAGAGTCTACACAGAGTTTGGTCTTCGTACCAATACCGCTTGAGAATATCCTTGAAACAGATACCCCGTATAATGTTAGCATATTACACGTTTTAATACATCAGATGATACGTAAGATAAAAAGCATTAAGTGCTTGCATCCGCGAGGGACCGTTGAGTGCAGTGGGGTGCTCAGTTGGTCTCGGGAGCTCACGGCGATCAGATGTCCACGTCGCTACGAAACGCTACGCCATCTGCCGCTACGAGCGCGTAGACTCGTAGAGTGCTTATCAAACTCGGTACTTAAGTGCTTATCGACTGAATCGAGTGCTTTTAAACTTGTGAAAACAACTGAGTATTTAAAACTAGTTTTAAAATATTGTGCTATTGGATCACTCGTGGACCACGTGAGTTTCTACCCGTTATTTATTATTTGTGTTGTTATGAAATAACTACAACGTTCGAATATTTTTGTAGACCTTATTTTTTATTTTATAATAGGTAGTTATTATTAATCAATATATTTTCAAACTATTAAGGCCTTACTTATAAGTTAAATGACATTGAATTTATATTGCGCACTTCATTTTTGTATTGCGCAGAAATTTTAAATACGTTTGTTAACTTAAGTAAACTTTATAACTAAGTATTTAAGGCGCTTTAGACACGTGAAATTTAATATTTAGTAATTAAATAATAATATAATTATAATATGTATAATTGTGTATATCGCTTTCCATGTACCATTAGTTATAAGCTCGGAGGAAGAATTTCCCTCTTGGACTTACATTTCGCTGGTTAACAGACAAAACGGTACATAATGCTCATCACGTCAGTTAAAAGATACTTGATAAAAGAACGTCATAAATTCATGATAAATATGTCTCGGTCTCGTCTTTTTCTTTTTCTCTTTTGTCAGCCTGACATCTGCTCGTTTGATAATAATGTGCTAAAACTTCAACCGACCCATAAAAATAAAACGACTAGACGCACTTTATGCTCATACGTGCGATGAGGTTAACATATCGACATAAGTAAGGCAGATTCGTCAAAGTTCAAATTTGTGCCAAAAAAATATGCTGGTCAAATGTACAGGGATATACATAACGGTATTACTAAGCCGAAAGAAGGTCATTATACTTGCACTTGTGTTGATTTTTTGTTAGGGGGCCATACATTTTCGTCGACGGCAAAATACATCACACAGGAAACATAGAAATACATCTTTCTATGGAACAGGCGATTTCTTTCGCTATTTCAGATTTGAAGCTATAGTGTTCTCAATAATATATGTTTATAATTACGTTTTGACTTAATAATACATTTACGCGTAACACCGTTTAATATTAATAGTAATGAATATGAGAGTTGATGTCTGCTTACAAACAGCTATGCAGTTTGGCAAAATTATAAATTGAGCTAAATTTTGTACTGGTAGGACTTTACTGCAGCCGCCTGGGGAAGAACCACACCTTTGCCAGTTATACAACCGCCAAGCAGTAGTGTGTAAGCATTATTGTGTTCCAGCTTGAAGGGCAATGTTACCAGAGAAATTACTGGGTATGAAGAGATTTAACATCTGATATCTCAGGGTGACGAGCGCAGTGCAGTGCGGCGCGGGATTGTATTCGCAAGTTCACAATTCTGGCACTGCTACTACTGTTAGTGGCAGGCGTGACGCTTACCACCAGGTGAAAGTCTTGCTCGTCTCGTCACATGAAAGTATACAAAAAAACCTAGGTCATTATTTCTATTAGACAAAACAAAAAAAACAACACTAGCTTATGCGTAACTACTACATACAAAAACTAATAGAATATCAGTGCAATTTTGTTAGTGACAACAAGTGATCCAATAGCACAATATTTTAAAACTAGTTTTAAAATATTGTGCTATTGGATCACTCGTGGACCACGTGAGTTTCTACCCGTTATTTATTATTTGTGTTGTTATGAAATAACTACAACGTTCGAATATTTTTGTAGACCTTATTTTTTATTTTATAATAGGTAGTTATTATTAATCAATATATTTTCAAACTATTAAGGCCTTACTTATAAGTTAAATGACATTGAATTTATATTGCGCACTTCATTTTTGTATTGCGCAGAAATTTTAAATACGTTTGTTAACTTAAGTAAACTTTATAACTAAGTATTTAAGGCGCTTTAGACACGTGAAATTTAATATTTAGTAATTAAATAATAATATAATTATAATATGTATAATTGTGTATATCGCTTTCCATGTACCATTAGTTATAAGCTCGGAGGAAGAATTTCCCTCTTGGACTTACATTTCGCTGGTTAACAGACAAAACGGTACATAATGCTCATCACGTCAGTTAAAAGATACTTGATAAAAGAACGTCATAAATTCATGATAAATATGTCTCGGTCTCGTCTTTTTCTTTTTCTCTTTTGTCAGCCTGACATCTGCTCGTTTGATAATAATGTGCTAAAACTTCAACCGACCCATAAAAATAAAACGACTAGACGCACTTTATGCTCATACGTGCGATGAGGTTAACATATCGACATAAGTAAGGCAGATTCGTCAAAGTTCAAATTTGTGCCAAAAAAATATGCTGGTCAAATGTACAGGGATATACATAACGGTATTACTAAGCCGAAAGAAGGTCATTATACTTGCACTTGTGTTGATTTTTTGTTAGGGGGCCATACATTTTCGTCGACGGCAAAATACATCACACAGGAAACATAGAAATACATCTTTCTATGGAACAGGCGATTTCTTTCGCTATTTCAGATTTGAAGCTATAGTGTTCTCAATAATATATGTTTATAATTACGTTTTGACTTAATAATACATTTACGCGTAACACCGTTTAATATTAATAGTAATGAATATGAGAGTTGATGTCTGCTTACAAACAGCTATGCAGTTTGGCAAAATTATAAATTGAGCTAAATTTTGTACTGGTAGGACTTTACTGCAGCCGCCTGGGGAAGAACCACACCTTTGCCAGTTATTCAACCGCCAAGCAGTAGTGTGTAAGCATTATTGTGTTCCAGCTTGAAGGGCAATGTTACCAGAGAAATTACTGGGTATGAAGAGATTTAACATCTGATATCTCAGGGTGACGAGCGCAGTGCAGTGCGGCGCGGGATTGTATTCGCAAGTTCACAATTCTGGCACTGCTACTACTGTTAGTGGCAGGCGTGACGCTTACCACCAGGTGAAAGTCTTGCTCGTCTCGTCACATGAAAGTATACAAAAAAACCTAGGTCATTATTTCTATTAGACAAAACAAAAAAAACAACACTAGCTTATGCGTAACTACTACATACAAAAACTAATAGAATATCAGTGCAATTTTGTTAGTGACAACAAAATATAGCACATACGTTACGTGTAATATAGTGAGCATGTATTTTTCCAGCAACTCAAATTGAGTAAGTATCCTCTATTTAAGGTCAGAATCCAATTACGATACTCCGAATTACAGGCGCTAAAAGCTGACGATGATTACTACATTTAATACCAAAATGCTTGAATTATTAAGGTGAAACTTAAGTAAACACCAAGGATCCGGAGAAACGCCTTAACCCGTATTTCGGTATACCTTTATAAGCATACATAATTAATCTCCAAATAGTGTCGTAACGTTTCCGCTGCACCTTGTTTGTTATACGAACTCCGGAACTCTATACCTACATCTTTTTTGTTTTTTATTGGCATCGCATGTTGTGCATTCTTCCAGAGTCAAGTATATGAATGTTCAAGTTTATGTAGTATTATCAACTCAAATCTCGTGAAAACACTGTTATTCACATGAAATTATTCAAAGTCGAGTCCAAGTCATGCCCTAGTAAAGTTGTGGCGACTTTACTATGAGTTTTTACGGAGTTTTGAAAACAACACAAAAATACCAAATTATATCACTTGCCCACACTCGTGCATGTAATTCAACACTCAATGAATAAAACACCACCATTTAAAATCATGAATGCACGAAAAAACACTAGTTTAAGAAAATAATAGAATGCAACGACATGATTTTTCCGTGTTCCCGCCAAAACTCCCCTATACCTACTTGGGGACATCCCTCACGTCAGAACTAACGTCAAAGATTATGAAATTACCTACTACTGGTTTATTTAGTAGTTACATACTAGCTGAGCCCCGCGGGTTCACCCCTGTGATGTAGCCTATACCCGGGAAATAATCTCCATACCGAGTTTCATCCACATATGTTTAGCCGTCATGGCTTGAAGAGGCATCAAACACACACTAACACAATATTAGTGTGATGTTATGATAGAATTAATAACGTAAAAGCTAATTTTAAAGTATTTCAACCAGCGTGTGGTCTCGGTTAACGGAAAATCTCACATCCCAAATTCTTGGAAAATTTATTTAAGATAAGGGATATTACGAGTAAAATTATTGATTGTTAGGGCAAGAAATTAATTTGATTTACTCAAAAGTTTCTTGAGTCTGTCATTAAAATTGTATATGTTCTACAACCGATTTTGGAATAAGTTAAAGTTTACGACTATGGAGGCTGAGGGAAATGCACAAAGGTTATGTTACGATATCGTATTGAATTTAGCCTGTTGTATCCTACGTCATCATCATCATCAGCCAGCAGACGTCCACTGCTGGACGAAGGCCTCTTCTTTTATAGGGAGGGGTTGCCATAATTTCCACGCTTAGCAGTCGGCTTGGGGATCGCAGAATACTCACCACCGTTAAACGAGAGGAAGCTGTTGCCCGTCCTATTTACATGCCTGCGGGATGAAAGTTATTACTTTCGCCCCGCTACGCAGATCGAAGGTACCACTTCCTTCCCGCACCTCATATACACACCACAAGAGCAAGCAAAGAAGCCTCAGATCTCATGTTTGTCACCGTCGGCTTCGTCTCGAGAGACAATGAGATCTGAGACATTCTTTACTTTTGCTCCCTAGGTGTGTAATCTACTATCGCACAAGATGATTGCTGCATCTGCTGTAATTTAATGTTCTGAAGTCCCAGTAACTACTTAGTAAACAAAAACAACACATTAAAGCATTATAGAGACGAAAATTATACTTGATGTAAACAAACACCCATTATTTTCCGCGAATCTCTGATGTCGACAAACGTATTCACGAACATTTTTTATTAAACAAAACAAATGACATCTACCTATATAGAGAGAGATACAAAGATATAAGGTTTAGAAAAATATTTTATTTTATGCTTGAATGGTTGGGTTTTGACCACAGCTTACCTGATGTAAAGTGACTGTCTGGTTGAAGAAGGTAAGCCCTCCTAGACTGGAATAGGAACTGGCTCCCAATTCTTGTTCTTGGCGATAACTTTCTAACTTAAGAGTGGTAACTAACCAGCCGAGTACCTGAGTACTACCACCATGCAATAAATATAAAAAGCATGCTAGCCTAAAATAATTAAATTAATTTAGTAGCAGGACAAATTTATCATTATTTTAATTTACACTTACTTATTACTTTCTTGATTATTGTGATCTCTAGTGTACATTGAATGGTTTTTTTTGGTGATGTTCTTACAACAGATGATTTTGAAGACTCATATTTGTAAACAGCTTACTAAGCGTGTACTATGTTTCTAATCCCTGTAAGTACATGTCGCGCCCAATTTTATTCCATTTCGGAATAGAAGTCACTTCGTATAAGAATTAAAATAAATCCGTACACGGACGAAGTCGCGGGCGACCTCTAGTGTTGAATAAATTGTTCATAAATAAGCAGAGCTACACAGAAATCGCAAAAAACCCCAGCTCCTACATTGTCTATGTCAACACTATATAATATGTCTGTCGACTTGTCGAGGTTTCGTAAAGATAAAATATTCAGAAGCAACGCAGAATAAAACGCGGCGATCTCTATTTTTACGCATTGTTGTGATCCTAAGCCGCCTTATATGTTATATGTTTCCAAATTTTATGTCTCCGGTCTTGCTTCAACGGTTTACGAGGGCCCGTCAAAGGGTTACTGGAGAAAACTCACTTTTACGCTGATGGAAACGTCATGATTTGCATTTAAAAGACCTGTGACACTTTTTGTGTAAGAAAGTAAACATTTGACCAATAAAAAGGCCCTAAATCGGATCCAACTTATTATTGTAGGAAATACTTTGAATAAAATTAAGGGGAAGTTATTCAAGTTCTCAAATTATGGCAAAAAAAATCGAAGACTTCGAAATGGGTTTTTCTATATTTTTATTAGGGTAATCTTGGTGTGCAAAGCAGGACGCAGCCGCACGCGCGTCGGGCTCTGTTTTCACTCTTTGAAAAAGGTCACCCGGATATGATCGAAACATAACTATAGTCGGAGTATCCGATTTAATTAAACGTGATTGATTATTCCCGTATAAATAAAACAAAAAGGTAATCTTGGTCTGCCATTGTCTGACATGGTCAATGGTCATGGTCTGTCTTGTAGCAATATTCGTTTATAGGTATGGTTAGTGATGACGAAAACGGGTGCTCCTTGATACGCAGAAACTTTTTATTCCTAATATTGTTTGGCCGAAATTGTTCGGCATAAATTTGTTTTGCATAATGGCAGAAAGCAGAAAGGTTTCTTTGCAGTATATGTTTTTAGGCATACTTATTGTTTGGCCTTAAATTATTTAGCATGTTATTAGTTGGGCATTGATTTATTAGGCATTGGGTTAGTTTTTTTTCACTCCGATTCGAGTTGGTTAGGTTTTGAATGGGTGACAGATCCGAATCAGAACACTCCGACTCGACCTAGTCTTGTGGGCCCTACCCCTAGAGTGTATATAAAAAGCGCGGTAGCCAGAAGCTCAAGGGAGGTCCTGAGTGGAACAAGCCATTCGAGGCCGAGCGTAGCGAAGCGTGCGTGGCGAACGAAGCGAGTCGGTGACCTCCGTAGCGAAGCGTCAAGAGCTTCTGGCAGGAGCCCACCTGGAGTCAAATTTGAGTTGGTTAGGTTAGATTCGCCTTAGCCGTCTCGTTATTTATGCTTTTTAATTATCAGGGCTATTTGTAGCCCTGATAATTAAAAAGCATTGTGTGCTTGTTTGCTTTAGGTGATATATTTTTATGCTTTTTCATGATTATGGTGATAATTGCTATGCGTATAAACTTTATGCGGCTTGCTTTTTATGTAATGTTTTTTTATAATGCTAAAAGTCATTATGACATTTGTTCTGCGTTCCCATATGGAGTCGACAAAAACTAACCGTCATATGCATAGAACGCTAAAACGTATTTCAATCCTACTTATTTTTGTTAATAAGTGTTTAGTCAAATTTCTTTCGAATTACGATTTCAGTTTTTACACCCTTTTTAACTATAATAGGTTTGAATAACTTTTTAGTGTTTTATGCATAAGACGATAAGATTACAAAGTAGGTTTGATATTATAAAAATATTATTTTTTCTAAGTGAAAGTGTTACATACTAAAATAAACTAACCAGTTGTTGGACTACATTTACTTAATGAATTTATTGAAATTTAATTTAGATATCTACTCACAATATACATATACCCATAAGCTATCATAACAATAATACATTTAAATTTGATTGCCTATTGCGCACATGCGTAGATTCTGAAACACAATTATAAATAGGAAGATAACCCAATACTATCACAGATCCCTCGACAAAATATAGTCATAATATCCGGGGTTGCCAGTTTATATTAATTCACTATCTATATTCGCTTCCTCAGCTGCGATATTTCAAGTTCTGTCAGCTAAATAGTCTGGGACTTCCTTCATTCTGGCGCTTTATTCCTGTTGATAACAAGTCTTGATAACGTACGAGCGAAAATCTTGTGTACTTGTGTTTATGGAATGTTTATTTGTTTCTACAAAATATTAGTACCTACTATGGTATGGTTTGGTATTATGGAATATTCTTTAACCTAGTCTGTCATAATGATACTATATAATATATCTCTAGTGTATTTTAGTGTTAATAACTAAATAAACAGTAAAAAGAAAAAAAATACATTGTGTGATTGTATATCTATACTGTAGTATTTACCATTTAGTTTAATATTTAATTAGTGTATTTTATTTTATTTTATTTATTGATACACAAAACAGAATATAGTCAAAACATATACATTATTAGCTAGGTACAAATTCGAGCCAGACTATGCGCCTAAGCATGTGTAAACAACATGATTAATTAATGAAACCTTTATAATTCCGAAGCAATGGTTACCAACATTAAAAAAAAAACTAGAGAACCAGTCTTCGTGTTTCGTGTTGGTCTTCTATTTTATGAATATAGTTTGTTTTATTTGGGTTTTTCGAGCCAATATTAGATTTTACACTGGGAATGCTATAATTGTGTTCAGAGCATAGGAAAAAAAAACATGGCATGGATAATGTTGATAATACTATAATCATCATTTTCCACAGGCTTCCATAGCCCTCTGCTGGGTACATGACTCTCTCTTTCTCTCTCTCTCTCTCTCTTCTCTTCCATCGTCCTCGGTCCTGTGTAAATCTGTTCCTGGGTCTGCGATATTGACGATATCGCTGACCCATGTCGCTGCTGAACGAAATGTAATAAACGTGGTTAATTTTTGAATTTACATTATTCCCGTTATACCCTTCAGGTAGAGAAACCTAAAAGATACACGAGCAATAAATATAAATGTGTGCTGCGTTCAGACTGGGTATTTAAATTAATTTTAGATATATTTCGCCTTCATTATTTCACCTTGTAGTCGCCCAAAGCTGAGCTCTGACATCTGTTCTTCTTAGAAATATTTACTTTAACATTACTTTTTACAGTAACATATACCCGTTGTAATCACAGATTAATAAGTATATTGTAACCTCGTACGTAATAATGAGGATCGTATTTTGTGGATCAGAATAAGAGTACTTACGTATAATTCTGAGTGGTGTGCCTTGCATGGGAAAGACCTATGACTATGACCAGCAGTGGACTATAATAGGCTGATTATGATGATGATGATGTTGAATTCCTCCAAGTAGGTCGTCATCATCACCATCAGCCCGGAGATACGGACGAACGAAGGCCTCCCCCTTAGACCGCCACATCGTACTACAACCTGCCATTTGCATCCACCGGTTGGCCGCGACTTTTATAATGACAGTCCACCAGTCCACCTAGTGGGAGGCCTACTTACGCTGCGTCTTCAGGCTCGCGGTCGCCACTCAAGAACCTTTCTTCCCCATCGGTTATCAGACTTCGAGCGATGTCGCCTGGCCATTGCTTTTTCATCTTACAAACCCCGTGAGCTATGTCCGTGACTTTGATTCTTTGGCAAATATCCTCTTTTCAGATTTTATCGCAAAAGTAAATCCAAGCATAGCTTTCTCCTTGCCCGTTTTGTGACGCTCCGTTTCTACAGAAAAGGCCAGCAGACTGAGACCACATATCAGTTCCATATGTCGTCACTGGCAACACACACTGGTTGATAAATAGGTCAAATTATAGATATTTACTACAAGTACAAATAATGTAAATTTATTACAATAGACTTAATTGATATTGATTTCAATTAGTGCTCTACGTGGAACTCAAATTCTATTCAGTTAACGTTAATTATTATCGAGACAGATAACTGTGATTGTAACGTACATACGTATATGTATACCTGCATAATTAACTGTAACCTATATTAAGAACTTTGCCAAATAATAGGTCTCTCTGTAATAGTATTAACAATTCTGTATTAATATTAATAATTTCATGTACCTAATAAATCTATATTAATCTAATCGAGTGACTACAAAATATTGATTAGCAAGCCTGCAAAATTGTATGAGGGGTAGCTACTGGTGATATTGAATGGTTGTAAAAAGTTTATGCACAACTATTTTTTTGGCCAGGACCCGTACCATAGACTCCTATTGCAGGACCGAATCGGCTCAGCTGCCGACATTGCGCGACTGTGAATTTTATCGCCCCGCTATACGGTTCGCGGTCGCGTAGCGTCGGCAGCTGAGCCTATTCGGTCCCGCAATAAGAGTTCATGGTACGGCCACTGAGCTGTAATCACTATCCTTATGTATGCGCAACCCCTGCCCTGATTTTTCTCACATTCAAACATTTTATTTTTATTTTTTATGAATATTAAGTGTTTACAAAGTTTCGTAAAGATCTAATCAAGGATAAATGACTTAATATTCAATATATTCTTTAAGTAACTTAGGTCAATATTTGCGATTAAGTAGGTGTTTTGTGAATAGTATGAGGGCAGTGATTTTTAAGAAAAACTAGATTTCTTGTATGGCCGTCACACACGTTGAACATGCTATAATATTTCATGTGTTCTTAGAACATATTTCAATATCGCTACTAATACAAAACAAATGACGAACAAGTGACGAAGATAATTATATATTTCAAAATTGTATGGCGAGTGATATTTCATCATGAAAAATATTATAGCATCGTCGTCTGTGACGGCCATAAAAAACAAGATATGCTTTAGAAAATACTTCATTATGATGTAACGGCAAATAAAAGGCGAGGTACCAAATTAGGAACAGAAATTTCAAACGCAATAAACAATTGTCACAGTTTATAATAATAAACAATCTTACTTACTTAGTTAATATTACTCACATAGTAAGTTATTCCCACATAATTAGTTGTTCGCGCCTTCTTCGCGATTCAACTTATTTCATACTTGTCTACTAAACATACATACGTTTAAAGCTCGCGCCTTCTGTGCAGCCACTCACTCATTCACATAACACATTCATTCACTTGACACACTTCATTCAACTACACTGCACACGAAAGATCTTTGTTTTATAAGAAAACTTTGAAATACAACCAATATTCAAAAACCTATTATTATTTTGTTTCTTACCGAACATTAGTATTTTATTATGTTAAGAACTAAATCCTATATCTGAAGTTTACATCATTGCGCCACTTTGAGCAACTCGGAGGAACTAGCTCTCTCTCTCTCTATACTCGTATAATCAAACTTGAGCAAGAATAAATGGATATTTCTATAATTTACCGATTTATTTTATTCGTACTGTTACATAAGGAGTTTCTATTAGTAAACAAAATCTTTTCCTTATACACGACTACAAAAGAAATGTGACGTGCTGAGATATGATAAGACTTTGATGGCTAATTTTTCTTCCCACAAGTTTTGCCTTGGATACAAATAAATGATACACGAGTCGGATGCCATATAAATGGCAAAATAAGGATACGAATTCGTTTTCCGGTTATGTCACTTTGGCTATGTTCTATGACTTTTTTCATATGTTGCTTTGCGGCGAGGATTACGCGGTCCAAGGAAGAGTTCAGCTATTGACGATCTCCCCCCCCCCCGCCGTTTTTCCTCCCCTTGGGGGTCGAATTTCGAAATATCCTTTCTTAGTACACCCCTCCGCATCGAGACGAATACACCCTCCAAATTTCAAGTCTGTACGACCAGCGGTTTGGGCTGTGCGTTGTCTGTCAGTCCGTCAGTCAGTCAGTCAGGACAGAGCCTTTTATTATATTAGATTCTGATGTTTTTTTATTAGTGCTGTTTTTAATAGCAAAAGTAAGCAATATAAATATCTAATACTATAAGAATCTTTGTCTGACTGATTTAATGACTGACAGACAACGCACAGCCCAACCGCTGGTTGTACAGACTTGTAATTTGGAGGGTCTATTCGTATTGATGCGCAGGGGTGTACTAAGAAAAGATTTTTCTAAATTCCACCCCTAAGGGAGGGAAAAGAGGTGGGGATTTGCTCGAGGATGATTTAAAGTGGTGAAATTTTGGAGTGGGCCGAATTTCTTCCGTACGCGGACGAAATCGCGGGTGACCTTTACTCATAAATATATTATAGAACAAGAGATATACCTTCTCGTATGTATTTGTATATTTTTCATTCTACATCTTGTACTAGACGAATATAGATAGGTATACCTATATAGTTTCAGCGGGCGGCCACTTTAGCAAAGATGGGAAGAGCAGACAAATTAGGAAAACAACTTTCAACCGGAAGATTTAATCACAGACCAAGAGTTTTCCTCCTTGAAACGATAAATCCCTTAGATACATAGTGATTTGTATGTAGGACAGACTTTTCGCTCTCCTTCTAATTATCGAACAGTAGGTATTCCGCCGTTCCTCAAAAATGGTTTACCGAAAATCAATTATATTCGTTAAACTTCGTTTGAAGAAATATCTAGTTACCAAATTTAATTAAAATGTAATTAATTTTCTCGTTTTTGTGATAATTTCAGCTTTATAAATTAACGCGCTGTTAATAAACTAAAAATTAATCAAATTCTGTTCATTTATCTCCGTTAAGTTTAATTTTGATTCTGTTTTTTGTATCATCGTACCCTTTCACAGAACGGTGGTTATTTGGAAAGTAAGAGTCTACCGGTTCAGAAATAAGTTTCAAGTATAAAACCTTGTGTTATCGTAGTAGAAAGGCAATTTTCATTTTTACAGGCAAACAGTGTCGCTTTTATAGAGGTACCCTTTTATAAACTGGGCAACGGTTTTTATTTTGTTGAGCGTGGCGAATTTAGTTGCGGGTAACATGTCCAACATGTCCGAAGTTGGGCAGGGACGTGTGAGGAAAGTCAAGATACGAGTACGCTCAACTTGCGTGAACTCGTAATAAAATAAAGTTGCGCTGACGTGCCGATATATGCGCAGCTGCTAAGTTTTACACCTTTTACTTGCTATGAACTTTAGCTCACTAGAATTTTAAGTGTCTGTTGAATTTGCATTCCTATTACACTTTAAGCGAACTTTAGTAAGAGCTTGCTCTTAAGGTGCGTTTTTGAATGCATTTAAGTATGTAATATACAATGTGTGACAAAGGTCAATGAACTTTATGTATGGAACAGCTGATTTTTGTTTCACGATTTCAAGGTTGGCTCCATAGTAAAAGTTGTTCACAGTGATGAGTACACATACCTTTCAGTATTTTTGAACCTTTTTGTTACAGATTGTAAGTACGTACCTATATTTGACATTCATAGTTACCTACTTGATTACATTCGATACGCATACAATATACTATATTTTTAAATATTATATTTATATATTTAAGCATATTACTAATAATTATTAATCAAGTCATACTTAAACTAAGAAAATAACCCACCCCTAACTGTACCATCAGGGCTAACATGCGCACCGCGAGAAAATTTTGTCGTGTCTTTATGTCGTGCGAAAACGAGACAAACTTATACAGATTCGTAGCCTTGTCCTGGTTTGTAGGTTCGAGAAAAATTTCTCGCGGTGCGCATGTTAGGCCTGCTGGTGCAAAGGTGCCCATAACGCTGGTTGCGTTGCCGCGTTGAATGGCAATGGCTAACCTTTGCACCAGATACGAGCCGGAGATACAATATACTTATACATTTCTAATTGTTTTAAATGTTGCATAAAAAAATAGAAGCTAAAAACTATTAGTTCAAATCCAATTGATATTCAAAGAATAAATGCATTTGTAGAAATTTCTTCACATGACTTGTATCGCTGTTAGCGTATTACTACGTGGTACTATTATTTATTCTGTGATACTACGTGGCAGTCCAATAGGAGGCCGCTCGACTTGGAATCGTGATTGTCGGGTTAAATTCACGACCTCACGATTCCAAGTCGATTCCAAACATCCCGGGCCCGCACTAATAACCTCTTTGGAGTATGTAAACACATGCTCTTTGGACATACTCCAAAGAGCATGTGTTTACATACTCCTATTGTGTGTTTCATACTACTAGCTTTTTGGTGAAGAAAAACATCGTGAGGATACCTGCATATTCTTATTCTTATTCTTATTCAACGTGGGGGCGATAAGTCCTGCACTGACGTCCCGCTAGGGGTGTATTGTGCATTTCCCCCGCCAGCGTCTACCCGAGCCAACCCAGCTCCTTGAAATAACGGAGTGAGGCTCTGGGCCGCTGGCATAGTAACTCCAGTGGGTTAGATGGAAGTGTACATGATACCTGCATATGTTTGGAGAAGAAATTCTTGCTTATCTGAATTCACCAACCTGCAACTTTGAGCCAGCGTGGTGTATATGATCGAAACGCCTCTCGAGGGTAGGCTTAAGTCCAGCAGTTGACTTAAAAGAAGAATTTTGCTTATGCTAGCTTATTTACCCATGTATTACAGAAATTAAGAAGTAGGATAGGTAACGTAACTTTTTTAAACAATATGTGCTTACTTCCCTGCTCTGTGTTGTCAGTTTTTTTTAATTCTGCGGCCACAGTAAATACCTTAATAAGCTAGAAACATCAATTAATATACGTCCTTGATTTTGCTAAACATAACAACGGCCTTTGATCATTTTCCAATCTATAAAACAAAAGACAATTGTTATAGCAATTAAGAAACAACGAGTCATCCTTTCATAATCTTCGTCCTTAAACTTTTAGTATTGGAAATATTGGCGTCCATTTTTCAAGACAATCGTTTGTTCAGTGAAGCGCGAATGAACCAATATAACAAGGTGTCAGGGAAGAAAAGCCTGCGATAAAGCGACAAGCGGTGCGATGTGGAAACCTTCTAGTGTTTTGAGTTTTATAATAATTTCCCCTTTAGACGAACAATATATTGTCTATTATCAATATTTTATCTGTATATATAAAATTCAAAGTCCTGACTGAGCTATTGTCTATAATATTGTCAATACGTAGTGAAACTGTGAGGCACATGTAATGATTATATCGTTTTTAAAACCAAAAAAAAACAAGTTATGAAAAATGTCGGTGCAGTGATGTGCGAACGGTCGAATAAAATTAAGTGCCGGCACGGAACGTAATGCTTTCAGCGCCGTATTTTGTTAAAGGTACCATTGTGTTCCTACTTGTACAACTTCACAATAGGTTATTTAGACAGACCAGTAATATTACTTACGATATTAATCATAATATTGTCTCAAACACAAAAGGAATTCTAGTAATAAACCACACTAACTAAAAATAAGTACATATAGTCATGGCTATACTTCTGTCACTAGTCTAATTACCATTTATCAAATGAATAAGTAAAGTACTTAATTACAATGAAGTAAGAAGTAGAAAATGTCCTAAAACTGCATTCAGAACTATCGAAGGACGGGTAACAGCGTCTTCTCGGTTCTCGGTGAGCATTCTGCGATCTCCCTGCTTGCCAAGCGTATAGGGATAATGGCAACCCCTCCCTGCTAAGGGGGAGGGAGGCCTTTGTCAAGCTGTGGACGTCTTCTTGTTGATGTTGAAGATGTAGATTAATAATAAAGTGAGTAAAGCACACGGCGAGGACGGATATACGTATACTTTTTGACCCGGAAAATAGGTGGAAATGGCGAGGAATGGTAATCGAGAGCCACATTCTTGCGGTTACTTTAACCAAACATTTTATTACCCTTTTTTAGTGTTTCCTAAGTTTTAAGTAAAAGTAACGTAAAAATATGATTTAATTTAGTTATAATAATGGTCAGTAAAAAAAACAGCATCGCTAGCCTTAGTAAAGAAGAGTCATCCGAGATTAAACTCTCGACGGGTGTAATTTGTCCCGCCATTTATTAGAGGGATACATTGTACTTAACAAAAATACTTTCCACTCTATCCCACCTATGTGATTTTTTATCGAGTATTACGTCCGAAAACATTAGATGGAAGCGTGAAACAATTATTAGTAGAGAACAGTTCAATAAGCCAAGAAGAATGGAGTGCCAAGAAACAGTGACAGCGACGTATCGTCGGGCGATGCACGGTGCATGTTTCAATGGAGCTTGTGAGAGTCGTGAGAAACCTTGAGAAATGATGGGGCTTTGTGAAGTTGGCACGTTGTTTAAAAATACCTACTTGACGACAATTTATTGCTTTCCAACCATGCAAGAAAATATAAATACCGAACAATTTAAATGTTGGGTCACTTCGAAATTCAATCGAGAGAATAAGTGATTACAGGTTCTTATAGTTATAGGTATTTATAGTTTACTAGAGGTCCCCCGCGACTTCGTCCGCGTGCGGAAGAAATTCGGCCCGCTCCCAAAATTCAGCACTTTAAATCATCCCAAGCAATTTTTTTTGCCCACAACTCCCCGAACTCTACCAACTATACTGACTCTATCGACTCTGCCGACTCAACCGACTCTACCAACTCCCCCCCAACTTCCCCCCTTTGAATGAACTACCCAGATATCCATTTTTCATCACTATAACTTTAATAACAAAGAACATTCCATACAACATTCCACCCCCCCCTTTCCCCCTCCACTTAAATCGTACACTGTTAAAAAAAATTGAAATCAGTATTTTTTATTTTAAAATTAGTTGTTTTTTTCTCGCCTTTTAAACCTTCCCTAGACCTCCACGAACATTTCAAGACTAAGATAAGATAAATCCGTTCAGCCGTTCTCGAGTTTTAGTGAGACTAACGAACAGCAATTCATTTTTATATATATAGATAGAAGCCCTTGGATATAGGTTTTTAAATCAATGTAGTCAAGCGTTTTCTCATCACTAAAATCTAAAATAGGTACTACCTTACTCTTACCTTTTAAATACTATTTCAAAATATTTTCAATTTGCATCTGTATTCCTAAGTTTTAAGTTTGTAACTTTTTTTGTACAATAAAGTGACGAGGCGATCAAGACGTTTGCCTGGTGGTAAGTGTCACGCCTGCCACTAACAGTAGCAGTGCCAGATCAATCCGACCCCGGGATCCGTGGAGACATACACCAAATGACGCTTCCTGCTTCTGTATTTCACTGTCCGTTGTTTCGGCTAATATATTAAACTGCATTATTCAAGTTCCGAGTTACAAACCTGGATGCCATAAACAAGGAGGCGGAGAGCCTCAGTAACGTGGCAATTAGTTAGACAGCTTGCCAAACAAGCGCAGTCTAACCCTGTTGGTGCTCGCAGTAGGCTGCTTCCCCTGAATCTAGGCGACTCATAAAACGCCCCTTTATATATTCACCACACGATTTAATTCAAAGTTATAAGCCGCTGCTGCGAAGGTACGTCATTGAATAAGAAGTTAGCTTGCGGAAAATGCATAAACTTACGAAGGAGTTAAACCGCTTGAACTAATTTCGAAGCTTGCTTTAACTAGGCGGTTAGGTGCCGTTAACGAATCTGTTTTACGAGTGTGTGTAATTTACTTGTTAAGGGGATTAAAAGACGAAAGTTTGAGTACGAAGTCATTTAGAGTAATTTTGGCACCAGGAAGTAGTTTTGTAAAGATAACATACCGTTGAAATAGATAAAAGGATTAACCCATGATGGTCGTATTAAGTATATAATTATACAATACAATAATCTGAAAAAATAAACAATAAACAATAAAAATAATTATTTATATTTTTATTTTTTTTATATTTATATTTTTTCAATATAGTTATCTGTAGGTATATATATGTGCTTATAAGACTACGCTCACTGCTGCAAAGTATTTTGTGTTTCAATTAATATCTTAGTATACTGAGGTATAGGTAAAGGTACTGCATGCACTCCACCAGCAGTTCAAATGCCACTGTTGGGCATTTTGATTAGGCCACATAAGCCATATTCCACTACGCATGCTCGGTGCAAACAAAAAATATATATAAGAAACAGACAAACAAAATAAACACAAAACGTGTATTATGTGTGTGTAACTATGTATGATTGGCATATTTATTACGCGATTAAATTTATTCGCCGAACATACGCTGAGTTCTTCATGTTTTTATTCTTCTCTTTACGAAAAGTTTTAATAACCCATTGGCACGGGACCGGTATCGAAGCAACAACCTTGCGACTGAGAGGCGCATCTTCGCGCTACTGAGCTACCACGGCGCGTAATGATATTTGTATTCAACAGTCGTAACAAAAATAAAACAAAAAGGCACAAGAATTCGGAAGAACAATGAAACTGAAGAGAAATGTGTGTCGGTGTCGAATAGATTAGCCACGTTCGAGGCCGAGGGCGGCGCGGACACCCGGGCTCAGGCGTCCACCATTTATTGGAAGTCAGAGGGCAGCGCGTGAAGCCATTAGTCCTCTACACGCCTGAAAAAGTGTCGCTTTCCCTGAAACATTGCGCTCGACGCTATTCAATTGCTGAATGTATTTTATTCGGATCCGATCGATCTCTAGACAACAAAACGCACGATGTGAATGGAGTGTCTCGCGAGGCGATAAATCACCGCCGTCTACGATACGTTTAATGAAAAGATCTTTCTACTCTCACCCTGTTTTATTGCTATTGAGCGCGGCGTTTGTTCGGTTCAAAGGAACGTATAATACGTAATATACTAGCTCGTATTGCTCCGTAAATGTACCGCGTCCGCCGGTAGCGGTACTATCGGGAAAGCGCCACGCTCTCCGTTTGATTTGTAGTTCCGTCTACCCAAGTTTTAATCAAAATAAACTGGTTCCTTCAAATAATTGGAAGCAAAAGTTTTCCAATGGCCTCTTTCACTAACCGGATCAATGTTGTTACAGATTGGATCTATGGTCATTTGAAGATGCTGAGAAAAATGCCTAGTCACGAACGGGGCGCTTGGTAGAGCGTTCAATTTCGAGATGACATGGAAGAATCTACCATTTGAAGAAGAGCTTTAAAAATGAAGGAAGATATGGGGATGACACGCAAAAGCCGTCTAGGAGCGGTGGTAACATGACGTGTGGCGGCGTTTCACTCTGCAGCTCGCACAATATGGGCTCGCGGCTTGCTGCTGTACTGTTATGGCTCGGTGGAAGTAAGTAATTTAACTTTGGACCACCTATTTCAAAAGACGGTCTGTTACTTACAGACCGGACCGTTAAATTAATCATGCCGTCCAAATATTTATTTATCCGAATCTGGGATAAGAAGATAGATAAGTGCGCCTTTTCAATCAGACCCCATCTCGTAAAGCAGTACAGAAGTGATGAATTATTAAAATCACTCCGGATACAATCGAGTTTTCGAATCCAATCCCTTAAGTAAAGCTGATTATTGGAATCCTCCGAAGACCGGGCATTTCTCGAAAATTCTGTAAAGTGCCAATCTCTCTCGGTATGGGTGATCGCTAAAATCGTTGGCGTGGAACACGCAGGACCATTCATTTATTATACATAGCGGCCGCTGCACGCCCATACTCACAGCTCGCTCTTACGTCATTCTCGTATATAACTTGAGAAACTTTTAGTGAATTATTTGCCTCCTTGACGTTTATGGCCAACTAAGAGAAATGTATTTGGAAATTAAGTAACAAGATTACGGCAGCGGTTTTGTTGATGAGACGGGAAGTTCCGCCTCATAAACCTATTTTTCGGAATGAATTTATTGCTGAAGGGGTTGGATAGAATGATACTCTTCTAAACTTTATTTTTGGGATCGGTAGGCGCTTTGCGTTATATTATAATAGATGAAAGGTCGTCGGTAAATACGGCTAGCTTATTCATCTGGCGTTTTCGTTTAATAATTTATCTCTAAAGTTATTTATTTACCTTTGTATGCTTTGAAAAAAAAACAACAAACAGCTACAGTTAAAATGAACACTTCAGTAAATCGAAAATTAAGCTCTTGTTTACCACAAAAACGTGAAGCCGTAAACGCAGGGCTGTTTGGTGTTTGGATCGCAAATACATGGTTATTCCCACATAAACAGAGCAAACGGAAAACGAATTTAGAATAAATATTAAATTCATAGCAGCCGAGATGAAATGTTATGACGTGCTATCTCAAATTAAATTTGGTTACATTGTAATGAGTCTTTGTTTGACAAAATCGTATGTATTGGCTTAGTCTTGAACTGGACAGGTATTTTACACTTTGCTTTAAGTATAAAAAAAACAACAATATTTTATGAATTCGCACACCTACGCCATCGAATTTACTCGTAATATTTTCCGTCTCCGTAAAACTAATGGTATAAAAATCCGTACATAAAATCCAAAGAGCTCATTGGTACGGGCTTGGGATTTGAATTCGCCGCAGGTTCCAATTCCGACTCCAGTGGTCTTCCCATTAGGCTACCACAGCCTTTAGTGTCAGTTAATTTATCTCAATGCTGGCACAGTTTTCCCAACGTATGGCTCGACAAATTGGTATTAGCCTCAATACAACCAGTTGTGCTAACAACGTTGATGTTGGCCAATCTGTATCGGTTTCATCAAAGAAAATTAACATCTTTCCGTGATCCATCTATACGTTGTTGCCAAAATACTTTCTGCTTCCGTGTTTTTATTATGGTATATTTGCCCTCCACCATCTGACAATAAAGAGTTAATCAATCAATCCATCAATCATCTGCGCATTTTTTTATTTTTCCATAAGTTTAAAAAATAATAATAAAATGTATACAAGTAAGTAGGGCGTTCAATAAAAAGTGAGAATGAGTATGTTGCCGGTAACTTTTATTAAATGTTATTTTATTTTTCGATATAGTCGCCTTTTAGCGTAACACACTAGGAATATCTTTTTTCTAAGCTTAAAATTCCTATCTTAAAAAAACTCTTCATCCTGAGCACCTAAATACTCCTGTACTGCAGCGACTACTGCTTTATCATTTTCGAATCTCTGTCCTCTCAGAGACTTCTTCAACCTCAGAAATAAATAGAAATCACTAGGCGCACGGTCGGGTGAATATGGAGGATGCTCAAGTACTTCGAAGCCAGCATCACGAATTGCAGCCATAGCAACGGCGGACTTGTGAGCCCGGCATTCATCATCATCATCATCAGCCCGAAGACGTCCACTGCTGAACGAAGGCCTCCTCCTTAGACCGCTACACTGATGACAACCTGCCATTTGCATCCACCGGTTGCCCGCGACTTTTACAATGTCGTCGGTCCACCTAGTGGGAGGCCTTCCTACGCTGCGTCTTCTGGTTCGCGGTCGCCACTCACGAACCTTTCTTCCCCATCGGTTGTCAGTTCTTCGAGCGATATGGCCTGCCAATTACCACTTCAACTTGCAAAGCTTACGAGCTATGTCGGTAACTTTGGTTCTTTGGCGAACATCCTCGTTCCGGATTCTATCGCGTAAAGTAACTCCAAACATAGCTCTCTCCATTGCCCGTTGCGTGACTCTAAGTTTCTCCAAAATACCAGCAGTTAAAGACCACATTTCAGTTCCATATATCATCACTGGCAACACACACAGGTCGTATATCCTTGTCTTCAGACACTGCGGGATTTTGGACGAGAAGATATTACGCAATTTTCCAAACGCTGCCCATCCGAGTTGGATTCTTCGGGCGACCTATTTGTTGAAGTTGGACCTACCTAACAAATTAATCTGTCCATGGTAGTTGTAGTGGTCAACAACTTCGAGAGTATCGTTCCCAACGACAACCGGTACGGGCACAACATGGACATTGGACATAATCTTTGTCTTGTCCATGTTCATTTTAAGACCCACCTGTTGGGAGCCCGGCATTATCTTGATGGAACAAAACAATTTTTGCTAGTTGTCTTGCCTTTTCTCCCGTATTTTGTTACGCAAATTTTTTATTTGTTATGCATACAAAGAGCCCATTACAGTAGCTACATGGTCGAGATATTCTATCATGACCACCCCTTTACTATACCAGAAAAGAGAGCCCATGATCTTTCCGGCGGCACGGGAGACTCGCCTTAAATTTCTTAGGAGTTGATGGTATTTTCAAGTCATAGATTGTAATTTTGTTTCAGGATCGTAATGGTGAACCAATATTTCATCCATTGTTATGAATAGAGACAAAAAACGACCAGGATCTTGTTGTAACATTTCCCATGAAGCTTGAGAAATGTTCAGCCTGGTTTGTTTTTGTGCATCGGTAAGCATTCTGGGGACCCAGCATGCGGGTACTTTTTTCATCCCCAAACGTTCGTGTAAAATGCACACTACCAGTCGAAATCTTTGTTTTATCGGCTATAAAACGTACCGTGACACGACAATCTGCTAATACGATGTTATCGACTTTTTTACCATTTCTTTGGTCACTACCGTTATGGGGCGTGGGTCATCTTTGGTGGATGTTCTTCCCCGTTTAAATTCGGCACACCAACGAGCAACTGTAGAATAAGGTGGTGGAGGCTTGATTAGTTCGTTCCGTAGTAAAAATTTTCGTGCACAGATACCTAATAACCGCACTAAATTATTATTTTTCCATTTTCGACAACACACTACGACATACTGCAAACAAAAGACTTCAATTTTTTATAAACAAAAGATATTCCTATTATTTCCTTTTTTAAATCTTATCAATATTCCAGCTTTACCAGCCAGTATTAACTTTTTTCGGTTCCAAAGAGTTTGTACCTCATTCTCACTTTATAATGAACGCCCCTCGTATTCTACCACTTTGCTTAGTTTGGGGCTACATAGCGCTGTGTGAAATGTCCACCGATATTTATATATTTATTTATTTTGTTATTCCTAAATTATACATCTTCATGCTGGCTTGTCCTTGGCTAAATGAACTAGATTAATCTCCAACGGATAGATGCCAACCCAAACTACTAATAAACGTTCGTACGAACACGACCAAACGTGTAAGAGCTAAGTACTCTTTTAATTACAGCCAACTTGCAATATCGACAGTCCATCGAATTGTCCTTCATCAACGTAAGCGTCTTAACACACATTTGTCATGGCTTAATAGACCCTATTGAGTTGAACTTAAAGGAAACAAGACTATTTCCAGTTTCACAACTAAATTGTTCCTTTTTGTGTAATAATTTAATGATTGGAACTCGCGCACTGTAAATGTGAAGTACCTTTTTCTCGCCACTTTCACCTTACATTAATAACGGTTTCTAAGAATACCTAGCAATCTTGTGAAAAATTGCACCACTAAGTAACTTCTCTGCTCCTTAGGTCATTATTATTCTTGTGAATTAAAACAAGGAATAGCCAAAGGATTCGCTTTTATTTAAAGTTCTTTTAAAGAGGAAATGATGTACATACCAGCTGCACCCCGCGATTTTAGTCATCATCGTCTCCGTTTTCATCATCACGCGGGATGATGAAAACAGTGACGATGACGATGATAAAAAGTAGCTTATATGTTATTCGGGGAAATAAGCTATTTCCGTTCCGAGTTTCATCCAAATCCGTTTAGCCGTTATGGCGTGAAGAGGTAACATATGTCTGTTACTTTGCTCTTCACGCCATACACAAATACATACACACATACCGTTTTTTTCGCATTTATAATATTAGTGTGATGTGATGTGTGATTAAGAGGGCAAAAGTGGCGCGCATGAACTTAGCGCCCGTGTAAATAATGTCTATGTCGGCGTCTTTGCACGCACACCAATATGTCGAACTGATTAAGTTTTCATTGCGCTTGCTGTATAAACGGCTAGCTCGAGCACAGTTTTGAAGTTCACAATACGGTGTGGCACTGGACAACCGTGACATTTACTATCAGGCCAGTGGCTTGCTCGTCTTACTCAGTTTCTTATAACAATTTTTAATACAATCTGTAATTGAGCTTTCCATCAAATTTGAATGTGTTATTGGCTTTTTACAAACGGAAAATTGGATCCTCAATCCTCCTGTGAAGTGGCTGAATCCTATTGACAGCCGTTAAATGCCAGAGGGAGCGTGACGCGCACATTTATCACTTAGTTATTCAAGAGGCCTTTCATCGCCGAAAAGAATTATTTGTTTCGCGCTGTGGGATGAACTTTCTGTATTCAAGTAGAGAAATCTGAGTCATCAGGCGCCAATCGAATTGCTTTGCTTATGAAACGTTAGAGTAAATTGTAGCAGATTGGCGCCATCAATGACTTTTGTTAGTCTACGTTCTAGTATTTTTATTCGAAATTCCATATCCTTATGAATAAGTAAGTACGTATTTAGGTTCATAAAGGCTGAGCGGCCAGGCCTATGTAGTATCCCAATGAAATGTTATCAAGTTAAAAAAATATCAAAAAGAAAGAAAGAGAAAGAGCTAAATTCTCCAAGTATATAGTATCCCGAAAGCCTCTGTCATGCTTGACGGTTGTTCTCATAGAAATATAGCAAACAACCGGGACCGAAAATTTAACGTGTTATCCGATGTAAAAACTCTATTATGTGTTTACAAGAAAATTATGTACCTACCTACTCTACCTAGGTAAGGTATACCATTATGTACTTATACAACAAAAAGCGATTACAATCGCGACCTCAGATTTGGTGTATTTTTTATGCAATGGTGACAAGACGTGCATGATGTACGCCTGCCCATAGCAGTGCCAGAATTGTGATCTTGCGAACAAAGTCCTGCGCCGCACTTTATTGCGCTTGTCATCCTGAGATATTAAATGGCAAATCTCATAATGCCTATTAAAATACCTATTAATTTCGCTGATAACATTGCCCTTCATAACAAAACAATAATGCTTGCACACTACTGCTTGGCGATTGAATAACTGGCAAAGGTGTGGTACTTGCCTAGGGGGACTCTACAAAAGAGTTCTAGCACTACATACACGTAATCTTCTAGTGGAAATCTTCTATCTTCGAGCCTAGCGGCCTTTCCATTACGCAAAAAAAAAAGTTATTAAATACCTTTTACCTTTTTTTTGTCAGGTGTGCTAGGCCTTCGAGACATCCAGCTGAGCGTGCCAGAGGCGGTGGGCGTGGGCTCGAGCGCCACACTGGGCTGCCGCTGGGCGCTAGACACGGGCGAGGCGCTCTATACCGTCAAGTGGTACCACGGCGCGCAGGAATTCTTCCGCTTCGTGCCCAAGGAGCTGCCCAATACGAGGGTCTTCTCGCAGACGGGCATTAGCGTCGATGTAAGTTATTCATATTGCTGGTAAACATAGTCACAATATATCTGTCTCTACCATCTCTTAATACTTACCTACCGGTTGGTGGCCAAACGGTAGATCTATTTACTACTAGCTGTACCTGCGGCTTCGCTCGCTTGGACCAAATAGTTTTATGCGCATGGCCTTATTTTACTTTAAATAACAAAGTAACGTTTAAGAGGGTTTAAATTCGGCTGATCATTTGTAACGATATCTTCGTGCATAATAATAATATGTTGTATCTCGCACCATCTTACACTGGGACCTCTCTAAAGATAGATACTGTCATTATGAGGGAATGCAGTCTTATGCGTTGTGTTTTCTAGAAAATCAGTATTCTAGGTCGGGTAGATGGGATATTCGTGTTGGTTCCGTGGGACAGATGGCCCGCGCACGCAACCAAGAGGTATCACGATTTGCAATTCATCAATGTGGTCACATTGATGAATTGAGAGGTAGAGGCAGAGCCTAATAAGCCAAGTAGCCTAATTCGGGACCGCTGAACTTCAAATCGTTAGGTCGCGAGTTCAAAACCCGGGCCCGTACTAAATGATCTCTTTGGCGTTAATGTTTTAATGTATATTGTGTGAATCCACTAACCCAGTTCCGGCCAGCGTAGTGGATTATTCGCCTTTCGAGTATAGACTATAGACCTAGGTAAGTCCAGGAATGGACACAAAACCACAATAAGATTTATATTCCTAAAAAAAACGACTTTCTCTAATAAAATATTTAACAGCAATTAGGAAAACTCTTGCGCATCCTGACTCTGCTTTCTTTGGGTCCTCATATTAACTGTGAGAATGCATCTAATTTGGTAATAACGGGCAACGTGTTTGACTTTTTAGGCAGGCATTTATTAAATCACTTCTTCTGCCATGTGATGCAATAGGTAACACGATCATCGTCATCGTAGCCCGTAGACATCCACTGGTGAACAAAGGCCTCCACCTTAGACCGCCACTCTGTACAACAACCTGCCATTTGCATCCACCGGTTGCCCGCGACTACCATCATCATCATCAGCCCGTAGACATCCACTGGTGAACGAAAGCCTCCCCCTTAGACCGCCACTCTGTACGACAACCTGCCATTTGCATCCACCGGTTGCCCGCAACTACCATCATCATCATCAGCTCGTAGACGTCCACTGGTGAACGAAGGCCTCCCCCTTAGACCGCCACTCTGTACGACAACCTGCCATTTGCATCCACCGGTTGTCCACGACTTTTACAATGTCGTCGGTCCACCTAGAAGGAGGCCTACCTACTGTTCTGTGTGGGTTTAAGTAGCTTATGACAACACAGAACATTTTTAGAAAATCGCATGTCAATCCGTTCATCTTCCTTACTCGCAAACTCTCATGATAAACAGTATAAGCTGATCCTCGGACCTTAAGGGCTCGGTATGCTCGGGGGTTCAAGTTATAGTGGACTGCTATGTTTTTTCATAAATTGCGTCATAACTTCTATATTCCTGGGCCGATTTTGATAAAACATAGCCTATGTGAACCGCTAGACTTCATAGATCATATTTCAAGAAACTGCATTCAAATTCGTGCCCTAGTTTCTGAGTTTATCCCGGACAGACAGACAGACAGACAGACAGACAATTTTTTTTAAAACTGTATTTTTGGATTCTGTTGCTCTCATACACTCCTAAAAAAATGTATTTATAAATATATCTTCAATGTACAGTAATCGCCTCGTTACAGTTTTATTATGTGTATATAGATAGATATAGATATAGATTAGAAAAACAGTTAATTAAATATTGATCTGGTAACTGGGGGAAATCGTCTAAAAATTTCCGGCTGTATTGACGTATGGCCTATACCTCAATTCAGCCAATCCTATATAACCTGGCTAGGTTCATCATCGTCCCGGAGACGTCCACTGCTGAACAAAGGCCTCCTCCCTTAGACCTTAATCTCATCTCTACCTAATTCCCTTTACCTAATTTTGATATTACATACCTACTATATGCGATACTTCTCACTCAGAAGTATCACGCATCAAAATAAGACAAATCTATAAAAGAGACATGTCATCTACCAATGTTAATTTGATTTAGCTCTCTGTGATCCAAGCCAGCCTGGACCACAGAAAGCTAGCTGCTCCAAGGATTAGGATATGGCATATTTCTTTCCAATAAGTTTAAATATATGTTTGTATGAAGTGTTTCCATACTTATGGTATAATTGTGTTACAAGCATTTACAGATGGCGCCACCAACGCTTTAGTTGGTAGCTTGAAACAGTATGAGAAATTTGGCATCTAAGGCAGAGACTTCTGTAGCTTAATTGGCAAAGCAGTTGGGACGGAGACCCATACAGACTGCTCGTATGCAGGTTCGAGTCCTGCCGGAGGTCATAATTTTTCTTCCTGTTTAAGTTTTAAAAACATAACTTTCAATATAGTAGTAGAGCAACCGCTGTCATTGCGCGCGCGACGCGCAGCGGCCCGCAGTGCTAAGCACGACGAAGCTGCATTCGTCGGGCTCTGTTTTCACTCTTTGAAAAAGGTCACCGGATGTGATCGAAACTATAATCGGAGTATCCGATATAATTAAACGTGAGTATTCCTGTATAAATAAAAAAAACGTGTCAAAACCACGTCAGTTATTCATAAAAATAAAATAAAAGTTTCTATATGTTTTGTTTGTGTTATTTATTTTGAATATCACAAAAAAAAATTAAACCCAGCCCACACAGTTTCGGTAAGTCCTCTCCTACACAACTTTGACACATTGTATTTTATAAAAATAACGTAAATGGTGTCAACTTTCAAAGAAAAAATAATTACTTGTTACTTTGTAGAAGTCCAGATTACCGATTTTGTAATTTTGCTGTCAGAGAATTTTCAATAAATATGTAATCGCGACGAATGGAAACGCCAAGCGAAGAACAAAGAATACTCGCATAGGTTAGCAATGTATGCCTTATAGTGAGCGAAATCGTTCTGATGTAAAAGTAAAAGTAAAAAAAGTCTCAAGACGAAAGTCTCCAAAAACTCTCTCTCTCTCTCTTAAACCTCTTATGACAAAAGTCTTATGACCTACGGTGCTGAAACGCGGACGCTGACTTTTGGGTTGGATCGGTCCACAATTTTAAAGTTGCTCAGCGAGCTATGAAAAGAGCATTGCTCGGCGTTTCTCTAAGGGATCGTATCCGTCAAGAAGTAATTCGTCAGATATTATTAAAGTTATCGACGTAGCTCAGCGTATCATTAACTGGAGGTGGGCTGGTCAATTTAGTATTATACTATAGTATTTAGTGGTTCTGTAGCAGAACCGATAACCGCCGGGGAAGACATGTTCTAGTAGAGTGGAGACGACGTATCGGAAAACGTAGTGTAGAACGCCCTGAGACTCGGTGGAGTGACGATATATGTAGGACAGCTGGCGATGGTTGGAAGCGGACAGGTGAAGATCAGACTCAGTGGCGTGCCTTGGGAGAGGCCTATATTCAGCAGTGGACTACGATAGGCTGATTATGATGATGAATTACATGGTGTTTGTTGAAGTCGCCTCTGCGACATGGGCTTTCCACTTTTCTCTTTCTCTCGTCTTCCTCGTCAGTTCTGATGATGATTTTCAGATAATGATGTTTTACATCCTTGTAGTTTTGCGAGTAAATCCTACAACCGTATTTTTTGCTGAATTTATGTTATAAAATAAAATATTTTCGCTGCTTGAGATTTAAATCTTTTTTTCTTTCGGATAGATTCTTACGATAAAATTACATATTTGTATCGCTGCACGTCAGCTATTTTGCCATTTTCGTTATTTTCTGACGGATTTTTCCTGTAATGATAAAGTTCAAAGAGTCAGTCCGGAGCCAAGTAAGAACACCAGATATAAATCCCTTATCAGTCATGATCGTTATCGTTAGCCTCAAAAGATCTACAAGATTATCGGCCTTATTTAAAAAAACTTTTCAACCGTTAGTCACTGCTTAAGATGCTCTGCCATCTTCTCTCTGACGTGAAGTTGCACGTGCTAGAAAGGGACAGGGAAGTTTAAGCAGTGACTAAGAGAATCGAGATTATTTTAGGTAAGGCCGTAAATGTTTTATATAATGCTTAGCACCTATTACGAAACTGATACGTACAACTTACTAGTTTTGCGATTATAATACCTATACATAAAGGGTAGCTATACTACCTATAGCAAAAAAAAACTTTTCATTAAGAGTAAACAAGCCGGTCACTTATCCATAGAAACGGGGAACTAAATTACTCCACTATGTAAAATTGTAGGTCCAAAACTAAGTATTATATATCAATTTGTCTTTTCATTATCTAGGATTGTAAATTGATAAGAAAGTAATAAGTTAATAAACATGAAAGTTATGAGCTAGGAAACGTCTAGTATTTTAGCTCAATTTGAACACCACTTTGGACACAAATATATAACATAAAGAGTACGAAAACTCTAAAATAATGTATTAAGCGGCATAGTTTAGTCCATCAAAATTTCAAATAACTTTAGTTGGAATAAATTAGTTCAGTAGTTATTCATCACAATCCTGCAGCCAAAAGTCGACATGAAAAAATTTGCCGCTCTTTCTTTCTCCCTTTCCCACACTTTGTTTGATGAAGATAGCATGCTTTTTAGCCACGCCCACCGATGAGATCGAGCCGTCGGGTGGCATCCTTAAATTTTTAGAAAATCTTATTGTAGCTGTCAAACGCATTCACTCAGTGGCCACACTTTAGGTAAATTTATCTATATTATTTGCTTGATACTCTACTATTATTGAAAGTCTGTTCACCCCATACTATCTCTGTCTGTCTATTTGTTTTTAGTTTAGTTTATTTGTTGGGTGTACGTAATATTCCTTGTTATGAAAAATAAATTTGAAATACGTGTGTTTGAAATCCTCGTAATAAGGTCAGATGACTTTTTATAATCTAACGTCAACTACCTACGAATATCAGAAAATACGATCAAAATAAATTAAGTATAGGTAACGTTAACCGATAACAAACAAACCATAACGATATATAAAGTCTGGAATAAATGCTACCTATAGTCTGTATCATAAAATCGTAGAATACCTTAAACGTAGAGATACAAGGAAATACATTTCTATGTATATTATGGTCTAGCGTACAGCAAGTGTAAACGATGCCGTGTTTATATACGAGAAACAAAAGCGCTGCGACAACTTGCTAGTTCGTTAAACCGCCGTCGCAAAATGCAATGAAAAAATCACTTAAGAATCTCGTAGAGGCGGCCACGTTAACCTTTAGTCGTTGGCAAACCGCCACATCTCATCTTAAACGTTGTGCCAAAATAATACATTAAAAACCCTTTACTAGCATAACGAATACTGAAGTTTGCATCGAAATGGCATAGTCGAAACTGCAGAGTTCGAATGTGTCGCGACGTGGCCCTTGAAAATCGGGTCAAACGCCTTTTGCGAGAAGGAAGTGATTTAGTTCGTCGGCCTCCAGAAGTGGACTGACTCCGTAAGATGGATCGAAGCTTTTAGCTCAATTTGACTCGAAACCAGCTGCGTACGAAGCGCACCGTCTTCGTAATGGGATTACTCCCCGACTCACATATAAATTACGCATGAGCACATTCCCGGCACCGCCATCTACCTGAAATCAATAATAGACGTGGGTCCGGGCAGCTTCTTTTCTATTTCTTGAATATCTTGTTACTTACCTGTCCCTTTTCATATTTCAACAATATCGCGTTACAAAACAAACTTGTAATAGAAATAATGTTATGGCGGATCCGAGTCCGTGGCACGCTTGGGGGGTTTATTTATGATGCTATAAAATTATGCTCAAACTTGTTATAGTTGTCATAAATACCGTCTAAAATAAATTATTACTGAAGCCCAAATGCCATGGAACCTTCGTGGAAATGCTTTTTCATCTCGACTTCTCGGAATTTTCACATACAGACAAAACCTTTTATAGACGGCTTTTGTTTGTATTCAGTTTCATATAATAATAATGTTGGGAGCTAAAGAGAATTAGCAGTAATTACATAGAGGTAAAAGCCGAAAAACTGTTTGGACGTTTTATTAAAACTCTGTCCAGCTTTTGGTAAAGCCATGCTCTCGAATCACCGTCTGCCTGCCAAAAACCTAATAGGTGAAACGGATTCTAATTGAAGACCAATACGCGCGCTTCGCTGATCTTGTAAAATTTTATTTCTAGGCAAATTTATGATACGGGAAGCTTTTATAAGTTTTCGGATTTGCTTATTCGTATCGTTTACATTAAAGCTGTAATAAGTATTAACCGTGTAAACGAAAATTATGTTTTTTTTCTCCTAAATATGGGAACATTCTTAGCAGTAAACCAGCGAGGCTAGAAACATGATTTATTTTATTTTAGTTCTTTGTTAATATCACATATCAACATTATGTATTTTTTCATATAACGGGGTAAATAGGGAATATTTTTCGGTAGGTCCGAGCTCTCTATACCTGCAAAACGAACATCCCGCTAGTCTTGTCATTAGAATGTAACAAAAAAATGCCGCGAGCATTATAAAATAACTAGATGTTCCCCGCGACTTCGTCCGCGTACGGAAAAAAAAGCCTGCTCCCAAATACTTGTACCTTCCATACCGCTGGGTTAAAAAAATACTAATTATTTTCCATATTCACCATTTTAAATACCCCAAGCACCCCTATATGCCCCCCTAATTCCCTCAGGCCCCCCAAAAGCCCCCCTTAAGTATTTTTTTCACTATAACTTCAAATACAGAGAAGTTTCTATACAACATTTCCTCCCCCTTTTCACCCTTTTAATTCATCCCTGTCAAAAAATATTGAAATTACCATGTTTTATTTTTAATGAACTACCGAAATACCAATTTTCATCACTATGACTTCTAAAACAAAGATGTTTCCATACAACATTCCACCCCCTTAAATCATCCCTGTCAAAAAATATTGAAAACAGCATTTATTTTAAATGAACTATCCAAATACAAATTTTCATGACTAAAAGTTCAAAAACAAAGGACCCCCGGGGTCGATTCTTAGTATACCTCTACGCATCAAGACAAATACACCCTCCAAAATACGACCAGTGGTTTGGGCTGTGCGTTGTCTGATGTCAGTCAGTCAATCGCTAAGTCAGGACAGAGATTCTTATAGTATTAGATATCCAATAGTAGCAGAGGTGATAGAAATAAAAGTGCCATAACAGATACGAATGCTCCCTATATGGATACATACGAAGGTACCTAATATTATGAATCAAAGGAAGATAGGTTCATTAACAAATCACTCAACATAGATCATCGCTCACCCTTGTTTACTTTTAAGCAATTTAGGATAGCACTTTTTGAGACATGCAACCTATCGCAGCTTTGTCAAATTCTAATAGAAACCCAATGATCTGAGAGATAAGACATGTCAATGTATAAAACCCTGTGGTTTTCCACCGAATCTATCGCTGGGGTGACCTGCCAAAATCTAACAGGCATTTTAGTTGGCATCTGCATATGCACTCCACTGCGCCCGTAAAATTTTACACAAACCAGGACTTACCTAAATACCTAGCGGTTATTTATAAAAGCTTTCATTACAAACTTAGATTATCGAATCACCCACAAGGCCTGCAAAGCTTGTAAGCTTCCAAAAATTAGAAAAGTTTGTCAGAAAACATAAACTTTTCCTTCAGGCGTATACAAATGCGTTACTGAAAATCCCCAGACGTACAGCTAATTCCAGTTTATTTACTTTCCGAGAAAAATCATTGAAAATTTTTAAAACGTAGAAAAATATAATAATAGATTTCAATAATATAATAGTTAATAATTTTAATATAATAGTAGATTTCATCTTTTATGGCAGCTTGAACCTATGAGCTTTGAGCCATCCCGCGAAGTCTTTTGATAATAATATAATAATAATAATATAACATAATATAAATATGTCTA